>OX376241.1:10040000-12970000 GCA_947364205.1 Agrochola lota
CAACAAAAACTATTTTAATCGATTGCCCACAATTGCTCCAAATGTCCTTAAAATCGTGACAGATACATTTCGGTATCCTAATGCTTTTCATAATGGACCATGATTACTACGGAAAATGTAGAAGGCAAATGCTTTACCACTTGTAACCTTGATATTAGATCCTTTGTCGTGAGTGACTTGGTCTTGCTTGGTAATAGATTCATGTTCTATAATTGAACTAGAATGAAAATTACTTTTAGCATAAAGCTCGCCCATTGTCTCACCCTGTGGAACAGTTCTACAATTAAATCTGTAATTTCGCATGATGTACATAATAAAGAGTAATTTTAGTTTAATTTACTCTATTCTGTTCTATTCCTTTCAAGAATATTCAAGGTAATTTTTAGTATTATCAGCTCCATTTGGTTCTATATTGGGTGGGGACTACAAAAACTAACAAAAACTTATCTTAGGACGATCTAGGTTCATGTTGTAAAAAATCCAGAAAAATCAAAAACCAGAAAGGATGATAGCGGTGATGACTACCAACGTGACACAGAAAAATCTTTATGTACGAGTATTTCCGTCACCGTACATTTGAGAAATAGTTCTAGCGAAAACGGTAAAAAAAATACAAAACATCATTTAATTTAAACCTCACTTACAAAAGCAAAACGACCCCTAGGGACTCCCTATAAAAAACACCTCTATCTTCAGAGGACTCATCAAAAATAGTTTCAACTTACAGATATGTGCCAATCTCATGTTTTTGGGTCAAGGGTTTACGTTATATTACAGTTTGCGTTAGGTTACGGTTCACGTAAAAGTTACTGACATATACTAGGAGATAAAATGAAGGGACTGGATCCAGTCTGGTTAAAATAATACTTGCTTAGCACAATTCTATCGTTTCTACGGAATGTGAGATGAATCGCCTTGAGATTGTTGTAGATCTGTGTTGAGATATCTTGGTTTGAGTTTATTTGTTGATCTAAGTCTAAGTTTTCGGTTAATCTTTTCAATTTCACACTCAAAAATGGACCCGTGGGAAAAAAGACATGTGAAGCATTTTAGAGATTTTTTTCATGTCGCATGGCTATGCCAGTTAGCACTCAATTTTGTGTTGCCTTGTTTTATAGAACAGCTAATGTTTACTTCCCGGGGACTACGGTAGACATTTTTTGCATAGCCTGAGAAACGACGATTAAGATTTCATCATCATGTCAGCCGAAAGACTTCCACTGCTGGACATATGTCTTCCCCAAGCACCGCCATTTCAACCGGTTCTGTGCTTCTCGCATCTAGTTTTAAATATTTATAGTACTTTAAACAGCGACATAAACCGTTACAATAGATTTCAAACTACAAGACTATAATAATAATTACCAAAGAGAAGATTAAAATAATATTAACGCAGAACCACTAAATACGAGTACACTTGCTGAAACTACTATAAAATTTAATGTCAATACTGCAGACATTATTGATCCACAATACCAGGTGACATTTACAGAAACTGCGTTATTTCGAAACTTAGCTTTTAGCGGTGTAGCACTTAAGCTCGATACCAATGACAAAAGTATTGGGCTGTAGAAATATTACTATTTTACTGCTCTTTAGGTACCAACTTTGAAGATTACAAATGGAGTATCTAGTCATTTCATGTGGGTATTGCAAGAGGTTATTTAAGATGGAAAGATGATTAGTAATATTCTAATAGATTTGTTAGAAGCTATTTCTCATGAGTTTGTAGTTGTTGATGAAAATGTTGCAACTAATTTGTTATAAGGCGCGAGTAATGCGGTTGAGAAACCGGTAAGAATTTTCATTGCTTTTTAATAAAATTAATGAAAGAGACAAGAGACTAAAATACTTAGTAATCATAAAAATGAGTTACAATCGCGTCGTATACCGCCATAGAAATACTAGTGCTGTGACACACTGGCTTTTTCTACTGGATTTTAGTTTGCAACGTTACTTGTCGTTACTTTTGAGTAGCATCGTGGTCGAGAAGCCTTATTGTTATGGATAGCGACACTGTCTTCGTTAGCTGCGCCTTTCCTCAATCTTTAGCAATTAATGTTTGTCTTAACCAAAAAACTAATTTGACCTTTCTTGTTGTTTCAGCATTCGCGCTTTGCGCATACGCGGCAGACGTGAAGGAGACAGAAAACGCAGCGGAGCCTGCGATGAACAAGGACAAGAGACAGACGCAAGGCGAATACACACACCTAGGATACAGGATAGCTCGCAAACAGGTAAGATTATTTTAACTGTTGTGTTAAAACAGGCCCATGACCAGCTTTGTCTCTGGAATGACAAGGAATCTATGATGCTTGTATTAGATATCCATAGAAGTCCCGTGACAGTTTACTATCAGATATACAACGTGTAACGTTAAATGCGCAAAACCTGAAAATAGTTTGATCAGAATAACGAGCAGAATCAATTGAACCACTTTTTATTATAGGTCACATTTTTCAAAAAATCTTCATTAAAAACGTTGCCGTGTCTATTTATTAATAGTTCAAGCCATCACATGCGCAAACCCGGTAAAACGGCCCGGTGACGCAAGAAACGATCAGAATTGCCATTAAAACTAAAACAGCACATAAAACCTTTACAATTTTTCTTATGATTTTTTTTCTCTCTGAAATAGGTCAATTGAATTAAAAATCATTTGGGGCGGCTGAGGTATTGCGCATTTAACGTTACACGTTGTATATAATATATATATGATAGCCTGCCTATTGTCACCGAATACCCGCGTCAAGTTATAAAGTGCCATTAGACCAGAGGATCACTCATACAACTTTTTAACGAGCACGGATATGCTTGTTAAAAAGTAAACGGACTATATAAAAACGTATCGCGATCCGAGGTTCATATGTTCGTAGGGAAACCTGGTGTGTGTTGAAATATAGATGAAGAAGTGTTTCAGATTAATCAAGTCAGCGTTCGTTATAAATTGAGCTTACAAAACACAAAATAATCACACTGTCAAGTCGTTACACATGAGATTCACTCATATAACAAAATTCGCTGCCTCAAATCGCGTACCAACATGCTACAGAAACTTGACAAGTGGGAAGTTTGTTTGGTAATTTTAAGTATGATGAATGAGTAACACTACCGTTCCGACATTATCAATTTCCACTTTATTATTCTATTGCTGAATTAGTAGAACATTAGGGGACTAGAAAAATTATGAAAAATTATTATTTCCTATTCCGCGTTTCATATTGTAACCGGTAACGGTATTTCATGTCAATTATGTACATATCGACCGGTAGTGATGGATTAGTGGGAAACGCAAGACCAAATATAGGCGACAACTAAATACGTGTAATTATGTAATTTTAAGTTTAACGACGGTTATTATAATACTTGCATACCGCTCGAGCTCTCACGCATTTGCAACGATTTACCTGTACGTGGTGGATATACATATTATAGGCACTTCTTTTTTCTTCATGTTTTGTTTCAAGTAAGTTATTAAAATTATATAAAGCAGCTGTTATGTCATAGTCTATCTACTAGAAGTGTGATGTTACAATTCGCAAATTAAAATTAAATATTTTTCGTTTCTAATACTAAACTAGTCCAGTAATATTCATATTATTATCTTGACGGAGTATATATATATATATTTAGATAAATAAATAAATATATAGCAGACAGTTATCTAAAATGAACAAGAACGGCTGACCTTCACATTCGAATAAAAAGTAGGTGGGTTGTGTGGGTTGTGTGTTACTTACGTACGATCAAATTCATATACCTGGATTATAAGCAGCCTTTCAGTGAATGTCTGCCACTTGAATTATTCAACGTGGACCGTGGGAAACCGTAGGAGGACAGACAGACATGATCCCAGCGATAAATGTAAACTCTATACATAAAACTAACCAAATATTAAGGGAAGATGTTTATAAACGCAAGGAGCCGAACATATGACCTTGTGGCACTCCCTTCACGTGGTTCCCATTAATCTTAGAAGCACATGCAATAACAACTAATAGGCACTTATCCCTTAGACCTTTGGGGTTTTATTTTCTATTTTCATAAGAATTCCCAAACAAAGTTGCTTTTACCTGACCTATTTCGGCGTGCATTTCTTGTTTCGTCAATCAAACGCTTAAGAAAGTCTTACTAATCTGTTATTGCACGTCGAATTCCGTTTTCTGCCATTGTGTGGTAGCGCGATAAGTCCTAATAGGTGTAAAGATGTGTACATGCAGATATCCCTTTGATCTTCCCATGGTGATATCATGCAAATGTGAATAAAAACACGTATCTGCTGTTTCTCATCTCGATAATGTCGTAAGTGTTTGTAATGTTACTTGTAGGTGATGTTATCATGGTTATTACTATCATATTGATGCTTAACCCTCTATTGTGATCAAAGTGAGTATGTGCCATAAACTTCTGTTTATGGCACACATAAATACATCCTGTGATCACAACAACAACAACAACAATAATACAGAAGTATTAGAACAAAGTTGTCATCGTCGCTGGTGATGGTACAGTAAGTGATACTTACATATACGCTGCTGCATATATCAACAGGTCACTTTAATTTCTTCCAGTTTACCTAAAAACGTTTACATTGATGACTAAGCAGTAAACGGAATCAGTGGTCTAAAGTAGAAATTCGTGCAAAAATCAATAATCATAGTTCGTGACGAAGGAAAAGATACGGCATGGCAAAAGATCCCATCACACCAATAAATAGTATTATTTCTCCAACACAAAATTATTCAACTTCACCGGATCATGTCCTAAGCTGCCCTTTCACTTCAATGCCCTACATTTGGTCACGAGCGACCAGTCCTTTAAAGTGTTAGTCTAGTGTACAGAACACGCTATCGATGGATTGTTACTGCGTTCGTCCGGAGTCGGGACGAGACGAAAATATTTACGAATCTCGGTAGACGATTATGTGAATATATTTAATATACTATAAGATGGACGGTGTGACCCACCTGTGCCTCAATACTGGAGACGTTTTAAGTAGGGGTATTTTCGGCGCGTCACCTGCTGATGATTTGTTTTCCTGTAAGATTTAATATTCAGTTCGTCTTAATCGAGTTGACATTAACAGAATTCTACGATATCCTAACTATAAAGTAGGTTGCTCATCGACTGCCAAACTGCATGAAGGTTTAATAGCGTGTATAAACAACTTGTGTATTTGCCTCTTACTTATAACACACGGGAAATCGCGGAGGTCGCCTATTCAATTTGCACGTAGTAATATAGCCATAAATACGATTTTATCGCATAAAATAAACATAAAATATTAGTAAACCTAAAATGTTTAATTATGCAAAACAAGAGACAAATTACGGATAACCTATCGGCTTTGGATAACATGATTACCCACTTACGGAGTTGATCTAAGGGTCAAGTAAAATAGCTAGCTATTTGCGAACGAAAACGATTGTTTAAAGTGGTAAATTCTATCAATAAATTCTTATTGATTGTAGTAAAATGTTAAAGCTTTATCATCTTCCCTTTTTTAACTGTTTTGCTCATTTTTAGCTTCATTTTATAAGCAAATATATAATCGTTTCTTTTTACTTAAGCTTTGTTTAGTGGCTTTATTTAATTTAAAGTTTTTATTTATTTATCTAGATAAAGGATCACCAATGAGATAAATGCGCTTATCCTAACTTAATCGATACTAACATCTATACTTGGCTTATTATACACAATTAATGCTGGTTTCCTTGTGAAGTTCTTCCTATGCAATTCTTAACAATATAGGATCAGTCCCACTACAATAACTTATTACAAATTACTTATTTTAAATGGTTTTTAATTCGTGGAAAGGATTATTTTAAATTAAGCAAAACCTTAAGTAAACATAATAATATTGCGCTTATCTGCTTAAACTCAATTTAAAAAGTCTGCAGTTGATATTTCAAGACAAGTAAACATCGTTAGTCGCAGCTGTCAAAACTTAGCATTTATTGTAGAAAAACTCAAGATTTAACGTTTAAACTGTCTGGCAAATAACAAATGGCATACATAACAAGCAAAAATTTAAATTCTGACTTGAAATCTTATAAAACTGCACCAAATTCTTTGACTAAGTGCTGAGGGTAAATCTGTGAGAACAGCATGACCTAAAAGTTTATTTTATTTATGCTTAGTCAAAAAATGATTAAATTT
Source organism: Agrochola lota (assembly GCA_947364205.1). Classification (NCBI taxonomy): domain Eukaryota; kingdom Metazoa; phylum Arthropoda; class Insecta; order Lepidoptera; family Noctuidae; genus Agrochola; species Agrochola lota. The sequence continues at coordinate 10,046,160 of OX376241.1, forward strand.
ATTGAAAAAATATCAATCATTTACTACAGCGACCTATATATATATATCTGTATGCCTACTTATACATATGAAATTGGGTGCGATAGCTTATAAACGACAAACAATAAATCCATCAAAATAATACAAGTTTTGCAAAATCTATTTCATGACTAAACATATTTAAACTGAAGTTATCACCTATGCAAATAAAGGCAGTATACACTTACCCAAAAGTATAGTAGAGCCCTCAAATACGTTATACTTACTTACAGTATAAAACTTAATTAAAATACTTACATTTGAAGTATAATTTGCGGTATATAATTACTCAAATTATCCACTATTTAGAGCAGAGCCTGCCACTGACGAGAGGTAAATCGACCTCGACAAAGATGTAACCATTAAATTAGTGGGTTTGAGGTTTTAATACGCAGATAAGGCTACATCTAATACATATTTGGCAACAAAAGTTAATTAATTAAATCGTAATTCAGAGATGTTAATACCCACTAGATGAAGATAAGTACATGCTTCAACCGTTTGGTTAGCCCATTATGGGCTCACAAAACGCACATTTAGTATTTTAATCGTGATTCAAAACCAATTAATTTCATTCGATTATTTAAATGTGGCAAGTTGATTAATTTCTATTAATCTAGAGCAAAGTCCAAAAATAGTCATCCTTTTTACTAATTAAAATCTTCGGAATCTGCTGGATGCGCGAAGCATAGAACCGGTCGACGTGGCGGTGCTTGGGGAGGCCTGTGTCCAGCACTAGAATATCGGCTGATAAAAAATAAAAAGACATTTACTCGCTGACAGACAGCGTACAGCCTACCTAAACCGCTGGATCTAGAAAAAAACACAATTCTATAATAAATTTTCAGGTTCTAGAAGCATGACATTTAGCATTGAAAGGGATGGAAAGGATCTAAAGGGGTTGAAACGGAGGAAATTTTGTATGGAAGTTCGTCATATTTGCTGATGGAAAATCGTGGCTTATAATTTCTATAAAACTGTCTTAAATGTTTACAATTCAATATCACACATAATTTTATAAGTTGCTTTAGTTTTGATTCAAATAAATTATAAAGTTAATTATTTTGCTTATTATTGTATAGAATCAAGTTTTTATAACTGAACAGACAGCTGTGCTGCTGAGGAGTTTATTGCGCCACTTCACTTCCAGTTAAGCACTAGGAAGTGGTGAACAGCGGGCGTTTTTTGGGGGAAGTCGTCTTATGTAATTTTAATGTTCGAAAAGTGCTGATTCTCAGCCTAGTTTTAATAAATGACTTTTGAAATGAACATTTACAAGGAGCTGCTTATCGATTACCTACACTTAGGATGTATAATTGATAAGAAGCATAGTTATATGTATGAACAGGTCATTACTTGTTACAGATGCGAGTAATCTAATAGAACCAGGTTAGTAACTATATAGCCTCTTTTAATGCTCATAACCTAATTAAAATTCCCTCGCAACGCCAATGCAAAATACACGAATCACATCACATTGGTAGTTCTAGATTCCAATAAAAGTACAGTCAGCAAAACTGTGAGGTCCACAAGCGAAAATAATTTACTTCTTATAACTATGCTGTTAATTTTCATTGTTATTGTGTGGGTAGCTTTTTCAACAAGTTAGCTGCTATCTCTTTTGCTGTCTGTCAAATTAGTTGCGGTATCTGAGGGTCTAGACAAAGTGTCATTCTGTCAGCGATGACGATAACGAAAACGTCAAAAATGTATTCGATTGACATAATATGCTACCGAAAAGCATATGTCGATCCAGTTGAAAGTTGATTTCGACTTATCTGGGCCCTCTGGTCAGCCGGTATCTAGTGACTTCACCACATTGAGAATTTGAGAGCCAAGCGTTTATGACGGGAGAGTCTAGTGCTCCAGTGGGCACTCGATTGAACTCGACACTGATCTGATTAGGTAGCGGCATTGATTGGACGATATCACTAATGGTGTAATTAGTCGAGCCTTACTATGTGTTCCAGTCTCACCTTAGAACATTTCTTAGGGCGATACCTTAATTCGTTCCACTATATACTGAGAAGGCTCCAAAATCAAAATCAAAATATATTTTTTCACATAAACCAAAGTAAAGTTTAATAAGTGCCCTTGTAGGGCACTTATTAAACGTCAGAAGCTAGGTGCACGGTTCCAATTCGTCGTTTCCTATGGAGAAGAGCCGGCAAGGAACTCCACGGTTACTCTTTTAAAAATAAATAGTTACTACAATGTTTTCAAATTACAGTATTAATAGGTATGAGGGGACAGTGCATAGGCCTGTCAACAAGTACCAAGTAATTAACAAAATATAAAATGGTCTGTTATGCCTACAACGTTCTCACATTCAGAAAATATAAAATAATATATATAAAAGACAAATAATAAAAATAATAAACTATTTAAGCCAAATGACATGGTTGACGCTACAACTGTTCTCATTGTTTTTCTTAACATTTTCTACCGTGATTCCGTCCATCAGATCTTTGCCTAGACTATTTTGCTTTAACCGTAGTTATAAATATCATCAGTCAGATTTTCTTTAGTAATATGGGCGTGGATCAAGCAAGATGATCCATTAAACCAATAAAAGGCTGCTACACCTATATTGACTTCAACTCTAATACACCCGAAAGACCTCTCAAAGTCGTCTGGTACCTAATATTACACTAATATTTTAAACTATCTTAAAATAAACACAAAATAATTAGATAGAACACAGATAAAGTAAACAAAAATATCGCTTAAACACGTGGAACGGTTTTAAATTTTGCCCGACCTTTGAACGGAGGCCAAAAAGAGTTTTTTTTTTTAAAGATTTGCGCCACGCTTTTTGCTTTTGCAAAGATGAGTTGGAAAAGCAAAAAGCGTGGCGGAGTCCATAATATATTGGCATCCAATCTTTTCATTTAAAAAAATATTTTCTAAAATACGTTGTGTTTGTTAAAATAACAAGCACAGCTTTTAAATCGTTTCAAAAATAATGTCTTATGACGAGCCGATTTGCACTGAAAAGTTCTCGAATTCATTTCGGCGAGTGAAAAAAAACAGCCTAATTGCGTAACACACTTTCAATGAAAATCCGAGAGGTTTGAAAGATATTGTTAATCCATTGTTTCGTAGGTTAGAAAAATTGGTCTGCCAAACAACGTAAATAACGCAATGAGCGTGGTTGAACTGTCATTTATTCCGGAAGGTTAGTGTGTAATAGGTACATTAATATTTAACCTAAGATAGTTAATTGATTCAGGCGTGACTTTGCGAAAATGCATTATAAAATACAATAGACGACGTATATTTAGTAACCTAATTCGCTTAAATGTTCTTAGAGAGATATAAACAACCCTGTGAGAAATGCATACGTGTTTTACCTCTCAACTCTGAAAAACAGACACTGCGTTCGGCGCTTGACGTGGCAACACGTCGTATCCGGGTGCGCAACAAGTCAACCGTCATGAATCACCCACCCCGTGAACTATCAAAATGAAACCCATTGCGATCAATTGTCATTTTATGTGTGTTACGCAATTACCCCGCTGATCGGTTTATATGGATAAAACGAATGGATCCCAAACAATTTGAATCGAATTCTTATTGAACCGTTTCGAATAGAATGCGTGTGTTTATTTCAGAATACAATGTACATATAAACTGAGCTCCTTATTGGATGAATAGGTGACAAAAGAAAAGGGCTTTTGTCGTGTTTTGATATTTATATATTTTCATATAGACTAGACGAGGGTTTAGTTACGATGGTAGGAGCGGGTTGTTATAGATTTTTTTATCAGACACTTACATTATTGATGGCAGTTCAATATTATTATTGATAACTGCCCCAGAGTTATTGACAACGCATTGTAACAGTTCAAAACTTGGGTTTTTATTAATGTGCATCAACATATTCCATTAGTTTCTGAACAGCGTTCCAGGCTTCTGTGCAATTCTCCAGAATTTGATCTTTTGGGAGTCTGAATGTGTACTTTCTACTCCTTGGCTCTACCATGTAGGAATATGGTTTATTCACAATCGAATATACGATATTTTAAAACTATAAGTGTAATAGTAATCAGTTTAATATAGTTATAGTAATCAGCTATCTAATTACGCAACACATTTTCGTAAAAGATTACGACTAATCTGTTTCATTTTGACAGTTCAACAACATTCACTGCGTTATTTACGTTGTTGAGCAGATTTTTTTTCGAACTTATGAAGCAATGGATTAGCAATCTGTTTCAAAACGATTCAGATTCTGAGTGATCCTGTATTACGCAATTAGGGTACAATTTAATATTGGCATTTCGTGGTACATATCTAAGTTTTAGCTACACTTCACTGCTCCATGTTGATTTTAACATTGCAATGTGATTTGAGCTTGACTGGTAAAACTAACAAGCCGTGCAAAAGTAATACAGGTTACAAACGCCATTAAAACTAATCACACGTTAATAACCTAGTTACAAATAACGAACAGAGATTTACATCACTACTTTCCATAACAAATAAAGCAATGTTATAACAAAATATCTTATTTAGCCAACCTTCACGATTGTCACACTCATCCACTTCTAATACGTTTTTAATAGCCGTTTGCATCACGGTAGGGGACGAAATAATAGCCGCTCGGCCATAAGTACGGATTGCAAGTGCACTCTAATAACACGTTGGTCGAGGAATGCCCGTTATTTTGTAACTGTCAGCAGAGAAATAGATTGAAACGAAACCATTTTATCACGCATTTATTAATCATGGAGGTTAGCAAATATTGCACAAATTGTTGTTTGTTTAGTGAACTGTAGATTTGTTGACCATTTTCTATTTTGTTAAGTACCTGGTACTCACTGAAAGAGCTACACTGTCCTCCCATACCTATTAACACTGTTATTTGAAAATATTGTGAAAGCCAATTATTTTTAAAAGTGTAATCTTGTAGTTCCTTAGCGGCTCTTCTCCATAAGAAACGACCAATTGGAACCGTGTACCTAGCTTCTGACTTTTCATAAGTGGCCATGTAGGTTTATGTGAAATAAAATATTTTGAATTTGAATTGTTTCTGGCCGAAATTTTTGAGATACCTATTTAGCTTATTATGCAATATAATATATAATACTCGTAGCTATATAATAGCAGTTGCGTGATTCATATATTGATTTGTTAGAGCGCTATAAAGGGTCAAGTTAAATTACCTAGCGAAACTCCACCGCTGTGATGGGTATCGGTATAACTGTACAAGGATCTTTTGATGCGTGGCCAAAATCGGAACTAAAGCCACCATCTTGTGTTTTCATTATCATTTTTTTTTAACACAAATGTTTACCAACAACACCCCCTGACAAAATCATTCAAGTGCCAAAAGATCTTTTAAAGACATCTAAAGGGTGTAAGTAGAGTTACTCAAAGAAAACGTTTTTCAAAACTTACTTATACATGAATCGTGAGTATGTTAGAGATGGCTATAAGAATAGTGAAAAACGACAGAAATTATCAATAAATTGTGTGAAAGATGAAAGGTTTACAAATAAATGATATCGTATACGATAAGGGCAGAAAGAAGGAGGAAGTTCAAGTTTGAATGCAAATGAAATATGCACGTACCAGCTCCAATATTTACCAGTCATTCTTCTTATTAATATTTAATCACATTAACAGATGAGTCACTGAATTTCGCTTCGATCATTCAAATACATTGGCAACAGATAACCTACACCCACTAAACCTCTATTACACTTTCTCTGTTCCGTTTCTACGCATTGTCGTTTGTATGCAAATATTAGTTTAAGAGACAGGCGTTCTAAAAACAGAATTAATTTTAGTTACTATTGTAATCAAATATTATGATCACGTTTGTTAAGGCCATTGATTACAATTCGATGACTTTTAAAATAAATTTGTTAACTTCTGAATGACGAGTTTATTTATTTATTTATTTATTTATTTGGATCTCCAACAAAGATTACACCTTACATGCTGAAAATAAAACATAAAAAGATACAGATCCTTGTGCATCTTCAATTATAGGAGACCACAGCTTGCATTAAGATATCAAACAATCAATTATTAATATGGAAATAAAGTATACAATTTAAAGTAAAAACAACAAGAATCAAAATTAAAATTATAAAATTATAAAAAAAAAAAACTATATATATCGAGTTACATAACAACTGCAAACTAACTGCGTTTTGGAGGTCTAACACGTACAAGACTGGCGCACTTGGCTTTCAACGTGGATACATAAGTGCGGTAAGTGCGCCTGTACCGAGTGTTTCCTTACGTATCAATTTAATATTTTATGTGAATATTATTAATATTAAAAAAAACATTTAAATAAAATAAAAAATTTGGGAAATTGTCAAATAACTTCTCCCGCTCTGACCGGAGCGGGAGGGCGTGTCGGACTCTTGCTCGTTCCACCCGTGTTCGTTCAGTTGCCTGTACGTTGCCAGGGGCCACGGTATCCCGCGACCCTGGCAGGCATCGGTCCTAGCGGACCCCGTCAGTTGTGATGAAATCTCTTTGAGGCGCGCGTGGATCACAACGCGCCGTCGACCCGGGCCTGGTCCTTATCGGACGGCGCGAAATTTGCCTCTCCCTCACGCGTTCCGCCTACTCTTCGCGAGCTTTTTTGCCTCGCAGAAGGAGGTGACGACCTCCCATGCCACTCATCTCGCTCCGTACCATGTCCTGGACCTAATATAAATCCTATTAATGGTACCAATTTATTAGGCTTCGATACTGGCAAAGACAAGAGTTTTAGTTTTAAGTTGAAACCAATAACGATCAGTAAGATTTAAGTAACCGGTAACCGGTCGTTTAACGCAAAGCCTGGCATTTCGAAATTTTACCGCAAAGCTACCGAGCCTGAACTTAATTAATTGACTGATTGGGACTTAACTAGCGCAACGAACAGTCTCGATAGCCGGACCAATTCTTACACAGGACGATTGATCAACATATTGGGCAACCGAGTGATTGACGCTTGCGACTGCTCCGCCCACAGTTTCGAAAATGGCTGATAATCGCAACGTATTGTCTTGTTTTCCTCAACTTTCACTTGTATCTAATGTAATACATAATTGTAAGGTACCGTGTGTTATGACATGCATTGTTGTCACATCGCTAATTCGTTGGGGGCAGCTGATTGTTTGATGCACTTTTTCTAACGTTATGTGGGAACGGTTGGCGTATGTCCTTCCGCTTTGTTCTATTGTGTGTCTGGTTATTCCGGAAAAGATGTTTGGTTTTTGCTACGCTATCGTACTGGTCAATCGGTTAGTTCATTTGGTTATGGTGGCATGTAACGTTTTCCTTATCATCATCATTATTTTAGCTCGCTTTCATCAACTGCTGGGCTCCCTTCCTTTTCTGCAATTTTCCACGATTATAAGCGTCTCTTGTGCAGGTGTTGCCCTCGACTTTGACGATAGGGACATTTCAAAAACTAAATTAAAAAAAGTAAAGTGATTTATTCAAACTAGGCTGAGAATCAGCGCTTTTCGAACGTCAAAATTACATAAGACAGTCGCCAAAATGCCTGCTCTTCACCACTTCCTAGTGCTTCAATTGGGAAGAAGAAGTGGCGCAACAAACTCCGCAGCAGCACAGCTGTCTGTTCAGTTAGAAAGACTTGAATCTATACAATAGTATGCAAATAATTTGTATTACGCATAATCCCAATCAAATTTAAGACCAAACTTTTCCTAACTTTTAAAATGTTGTTTTAATTTTTTTCAGGAACAAGTGGCCCCTGTTGAGGAGCCACAAGAAGATGATAAGCCTCTCAGGTAAGCAAATTGATACCAATTTTCAAACAAATCCATTTCAGAAACTTTAGAATAACTTTTTTACCTTAACCTTGACTCCAATTTCTCAGTTATCTACTGGCAATATCTGTTAGTTAGGATTAATTTATTTACAAACTAGATAACAGTTTGTAAAATATAATTTCCTTTGGAACATAGAATATTAATTTACTGTGTTAAACTACTAGATAAGCTCCTAATCGGATTTTAGAATTGCAAATGTTTATAGAATTTCCTCCTTACTCATAAATGCTGCTTATGTCAAATTAAAGACGTTTAAACGTAAAAAAAAATATGTTAAAATAAGCAGACGTCATGACTTACAGTTAAGCTACAATTTTTAAGTAGGTATAGTATTCTATGAATAACAAATATTTTACAAATAGGTATATCCTTTTTTCTTATAATGAAGAACTAGCTACGTCCCGCGGTTTCACCCACGCAAGTCTCGATCCCGTGGAAATATCGGGATAAAAAGTATTATATGTCCTAATCCAGGTCATGGTCTATCCATGTGCCAAATTTCATCCAAATCTGTGCAGCCGTTTTAGTGTGAAAGCGTAACAAACAAACAAACTCAATTTCGCATTTTATTAAGTGAGGATTAAAGGCTCGTGCAGACCAGCGCGACTTGTCGCTCGACGTAGGACCGGTAATTGTTCTACCGTGAAGTTTTCTTAGAAATTGTTTTGTTAGAGTCGCGTCGCGCCGGTCTGCACGACGCTTATCAAAATCATGACAACAAAAGTTAATAAAATAAATAAATTTTAGGCAATGAAATGCATTGTTTGCATTTATGTTCGATATAATATGTTTTGAGACAGTAAAGAACAATTTGTTTTACAGCTAGCTATGTAACTCGGGCCAATGGACCGTTTATCATAGTTTATGTTTTAGAGTCATTTTTATATCCATATTTAAGCAATAGTCTGAAAAATATTGATTTGTGCATGGCTTATAGCCAAGCTTTGATCGTCTATGAATTACTCAAATGTAGGTATTCAATTTTAAATATTGTCTGACACAAATAAAATTTTATATATTTCTGGTGCCAAAAAGTTTACTACTGCAGAAAGAAGGCCAGCATTCGCATGTCGTTTATTTCAGTACCTATTCTTAAAAACTGTCTTGAAATACAAGATTCAAAAGACAAGTTTGAATTTTCGATCAAGGATTAGGTATACATACATTACATTACATTTTTCTTTGTAATTTCAATAAGAAGATGTCCACGGCCACATTTGGGAAATCATAAAATTATTTTAGTTTTTTCTTTAATTATTTCTTTGAGGACAGAAAATATTTCAAGGTATAACAGGACTAGACCAGTATAGAGATATGAGGAACAGGGTGTAAAGTCCACTCATCCTCTATAGAAAAGGGAGGATCCTCCGACCAGACCGGTGTCATCTCTGGTGGGCAACTTCCCGGCGATTGATGTCGGGAAGTTATACAATATAATTATGCTGATAGCGCGGTAAACCCAGCTTGCGCGATGCAGGATTTTGCGTTACGTCAGTGTAATGCGTAGTTCGCATGTCGCGTTGTAGATGCCGCCAAATGCCAGTCGTTGAAAGGTCTTTGAATGGTCTTTGAATGGTCTTTGAAAATTCAATAACAAAATTCGAGTATTTTATTTAAATAGATAGTGTGTTTTGTTTCTATCATCACCATTTTCCTAATTCCAGTCGCTCCGACAGCGAACAGTACCGTCCTGGACAAGTGTTCTCCCTGAACACCCAAGAACTTCTGGAGTTGCAGCCAGAGAGGAAACAGGCGCCTCTGTCCAGCAACCAACTTCTCCAGCAACTGTACCGACCCCAGCAAGAGCAGAAACAGAACCTCCAGCAGATATACTATCTAGAACCTCAGACAGCTCGTCAGGTAAGTTAATTTTCAGCTTACAGTTTTTTTATTTTACTTAGCCTATTCTGTTCCACTGCAAAGGCCACATCGAACTCCTTGTAGGAACTCTTTTCCCGTGCCGCCTCAAACCAGCCCTCACGATACGTGTCTAGGTCATCTCGCCACCTCTTTCTGGGCCGGCCTCGGCGGCGCCGTGGATCTTCTGGCACCCATTGAATGGAGATTTTTGCCCAGCGGTCATCGTGCATGCGGCTGATGTTGCCCAACAAATGTCATTTGAGCTTGGCAGCATTGAGCTTAGTTGAAAAAAAATGCATGAATATAGCTTCAAAAAGAGAACTTTCGTATAGTTCAGTGACTCAGGCGTAACTTTGCGGAAATCTATTATAAAATAAAATAGACGATGTATATTTAGTAACCTAATCCGCTTAACTGTTCTTAAAGAGTCATAAAAAACCCTGTAAGAAACCCAAATCTAAACATAAGAAAAAAGTTGCCATTTCTAGATGATTCAAAATAAGATTTATCTTAACCTATATCTACATAGAAAGCTCAATAATCACCCTTTGTATAATCAATGTTTCTTATAAAGTAAATATTTCGAAATACGAAATAAATTTGACGGTAATTGGCTCGAATAGAATCAGACAGCTGTCAACTGAGATATTTTTGTATCAAAGTTTAGTGCCAACGCAATACGTCTGGGGAATAACAAATAAACTTGAAAAGGCGTTGATGCTATATTTAACTTGACATTTACTTTATTTCAGGTGTCTTATCAACCATCGTCTCATGCTGTCATTGCTCGTCCCGACTACACTTCGAATGGTGGAGAAGCTTCTGTAGGCGCTGCTTTGTCCGTCAGTGATACAGGATCTAACGCCAACGATGCCTTCAACCAGGATCTCCTAGCTTTGCTCGGACAGCCTCCTTTAAGGGCAGCTGAGGAACCTCAACAGCAGTTGTACTCTCAACCCCAGCAAGTACAGCACTTGCAGCAAGTTCAAGCCTCTAATGTACAAAACATCGCACCTCAATACCAGCAGGTTAGTAAGATACTAGTAAAAGTCGATTTAATTAACATTCCCTAGGAATATTTTATAACTTTGTTACATTAATTCTATTTTAATTTCAGGTCGATAGATACATTACAAAGCCAAGCAAGAAATCGAAACTGAGGAACAAAGCCCAAATAGCTCAACCTCTACCATCTCCTGCAGCTCCTCAACAATACCTGATCGAGACCACGAACGTGCAGCAGCAACAGGCAGTTCAACAGTCGCCTTTGTATCGTCAACCACAACAGCAACAGAGAGTCGCTCAAGCCCTGCGTTACGTGCAGGTCCCTCAAACTCAAGCAGCGTCCCAACAAATTCTCTACGAACGCCCCGAATCTCAGGGCTTGAAAGTCGTCCCGGCACCCAAGCTCCAACCACTACCGCAACAGCAACTACAGCAACAACAACAGCAGCCCAGAGCTCAGCTTAACTACAGAATCGTACCCCAATACCAGCAACCTGAAGCGTCACCCAAACAGTACAGAATCTACGAAGCTCCTAGACAAGTCGTCAGGCCACAAGAACAGCGCCTTCCTAGCCAGAGTGTTGAAAGACCAGTCGCTTACTTGAAACGTTTCCCTGACCACGAGAAAATGCGCGCCGTCAAAATCTACGAGCCAATTTCAGAAGGTTTATCCCAACAGCCTGCACACTTTATTGGCGAGCAGCAGTACTATCTCCGTCCTATTTTCAGAACCAATGAGCAAAGGCCGAGGTATGAAATGCCTGCCCAGATCAAATCCGAGCAATCCAGAGTGTCAGAATCGGCGAAAGCTCCGCAGTCGTCTATTTATGTGAGCAAAAACGTAGCTCCGAGGAAACAAGCGAGACCTCAACAAGTGTACAGAGAACAGCAATCCAGCGTTGAACAAGTGAACCTTGAGCAACACGGTCAGAGTTTGGACGAGCAAAGAGCGCAGCTTCCTCCCCCCAAGAACAACAAGGCGTACACTCCTGAAGAGTTCGCAGCCTTGGTCGCAGCTGGGTACGCCGTCACCCCTGTGCCAGTTAGCTCAATAAACCTCCAAGAGGCCCAGTCTAGGTCCTCAGTGGAATCAGTGACGATGCATCCGAAACGCCGACAAATCCTAGCTACCAGGCGCCATCAATATCTGCCCCTTCGAGGAGATGAGGCGCCTTAGAAATAATGATAATGCTGTAAATAGGTTAGCTGTAGTATTGTAAAATAAAATTATAGTGATATTCGTTTAAATTTTGTTTGATATTTTTGTATTAGTGATTCTCTAGAACAAACATAATTTCATATGCCACCAGTGTAAATGCAACCGTAGTCTGCAAGCGTTGGAATTAATTACGTTTTCATGAAAACCACTACTACATGTCTGCAAATAGACGTTAGAAAGACATTATCTGTCTTCAAAGCATATTAACCACAACATGTTTTGTTTGCAAAAGAAGTTTGTAAAACCGTTATCTTATTAATCTAGCTCTAGAGCTTTCAACTTACAGTCTTTTACATCTGTGTTATGTTTAACCATTCATAAAAATCTCGCTTCAAATAAGTCGTGTATCTTCCTTTGATATGCCATTTCATTTACCTACTGGTTCTCTATACAATACTTATCCGAGCCAATTCCCTACAATTGAGCAATCATTCACGCAATTAATATTACTTTTGCTTAAGTCCAAATGGATTTCGTCGCACTTGTGGAAGAGACTCTCGTTTCTAAATATTATTTCATTATCTCATATTCTTGTTCAAGAACTCTTAAGTGCTTTTGGTTAAAATTGAAACTTGTTTCTTAAGTGTTTCATCTAAATAGATGGTAAACGCTCACGTACAGTACACACTCATTTCTAATTAAAATTCGAGTAGTCTCATGCATTCCCAGACTATTCCGGATATAGAATATTCCGAAAATTCCGAAGGTTATTTAAAAACTTGGGAATATTCTGAATATTCTTTATTATAAACACTTTAGTTGCTTGACAATTTTGTGGTTTTGTCCTGAACTGTGTTGTTTTCAATGTACTCTGGTTTCAAGGTTCTGAGTATCGAGGAACAAAAATAAATGCTGATTTTATACAACATATTTCAATTTCACAGCTTCTGAACATGTTATTTGGGTTCGTGAAGATTGAAAGTGATAACGTTGTTGTCCTTTGGAATGGAATATTCACATCATCTTCGATGTGAGAGTGTTAAGCCATGGAGATATTTTCGTTTGAATGAATCATCTTTTATTTTTGAAAACATCGGCACTCTTTTATCCCTAATCTCTTTGCGTTGAATATTCTATGACTTGAGCTACGTATATCTAACTAAAGATAAAACACTATTACAATTATTTGTGAGCATTAATAAAGTTCCTACATAAAGGTCATGATTACAACAACGTAGACAAGATACGAGATAATACATTAACTAAACATTAAATGTTAAAACCCAGTAGATAGAATACATGCGAACGGTGTTTGCGAAAGTCCTATTAAACATAAATTATTATACCGGTACAGGAGACACGACAACTAACGTCTCTAGAGGACGTTTTAACAAGCTAAAGTTTACGAACAAGTTCAAACATGGAAACTATAATGATAAAGATGATTTCAATATAGATGTAGTAATGATGCAGGAACTTTAATTTCCGGATAGATTATGTTTCGAGAATATCTCTAGTTTTGGCGATGGATTTTGTTCCCATTAATTAGGGAACACAGTTAATGAAAGTACGACAGTGTTAGTCCTAGAAACACCATTTATAGATGTAGTAAAACACGTTTTAAGGCGAATAATAGAAATATCTAGTAAACAGAAGGTGAAGAAAAAAATCTGGAAGAAATAAAAAAGATTATTATTATGCTTGTTAGCGATGAAATGATGGCTGAAAGATAATATGGCTAGAAAGCGAGTGACTATCGAGATGATGACTAATAGAGAAGTATGGAAGAAAAAGACATGTTGCGTCGACCACAAATAGATATAAAACGGCATTAGAATGATGACGATGATTGTGCTTGTTAGCATTGACCTATTTCGAATAATGTCTTTAGATAGATAGATAGATAAAACAATTATTCTGTGCACACAAAAGACACACGAAAGCACAATAAACTGATAACCAATACATGAATATATATAAAAACAAGATGTCAATAAACAAAAAGAAAAACACACTTAAAGAAATGGAGTGACATTATGATATATTTCAAATCAAATAAACGAGGTGCGGTGTGCGTCTCAACTGTGCATCAAATGAGAGTCCTGTCGGTCGATTCTGTAAAAATATTAACGTGAAGCTTAGGTGAAGTGAGCGTGAAGTGAGCTGTCACTGCCACAGAATCGACCGGCAGGATGCTAGGGTTTAACACTATTGACAGCTCACTTCACCTAAGTTTCACGGTGATATTTTTACAGAATCGAACGGCTGCTCAGCATGTGTCAGGCAAATATACCTGACACTGATATTCTGGTGGATCCTTGCAGTGACATACGGACATCACGTCGAGCAGACGAGATAAATTGGTGTTGTGAGAAAGTGTTTTGCGCAGATTGAAATTATGTAAGTATATTCGCAACTTAAATTATGTTTTACAACAAAGTTTTGCCTTTGGAAACGTTCTTGTTCGTTAATGTGTTGATTGTGTTTCACATAAAAAAACAAGGACAACTAAGCACAATAAAGCATATTCTATCTATCTATCACCAATGATGAGACACACATGAATTTACTTTCAAAAAGCTTTGGTATAACTGGTATTGGAGGAAACGAGACTTTCTTGAAGTTTACATAGTTCCCACAGAGAGCTGTGAAACATAATATATTCTCGAAAATAGCAACAGATATTTCGAGACAGACGCGTTACCTCACGAAATACGACATTTTACTTTTACAAGATGTACCTACCTAGAGGAATACAAGCAAGCGCGTCTGTCGTTGGGTCGTCACGGAGGAATGTCAAATATTTCCGTCGCTGAACCGAAATTTCCGATTTGCTCATGACAAATGGTGAAAGTTTGAGAAGAGTCTGTACCTACTCATACATTTCTTTATAAAGTGGCCCTGTTTTTATGTGTTTTGTCTTAGTAAGCCGAAGAAGTTTTTTGCGTGGAATACCTATTCAAGATTGAGGAGTGTTTTACTCTTCTGCAAGTTCCTGATAAGCTGTTTTCTGGAAGAAACTAAATCAGTATTTTGTTTATTAAACGTAGGTACTTAATATCAAGTAAAAAAAAAATATTTTCATCCATGACCTATTGTGAAATTTTCTACATCAGTGGTTCCCAAACTATGGGTCGCGAGCGAATATTGGGTTGGAGTTGAAAAATATTTTTAGATATGATTAATATTAAAACTAATTACTGAAATAAATTAGACGTATTAAACTCATGGCGATTAAAAGTAACTAAAATTTTAGTTGTTGTGTGTTATATAATAATGACTCTTTTTATCTCCATGACAACCAAGAGGTGAGTCCCGAATTTGGAAGTTTTTGTTAGGTGGGTCGCGGTCCAGTCAACTTTGGGAACGTCTACGTCATCATCCGTCATGTCGTCAGCTGCTAATAGTTTAAACAGATGCAGCGGAAAACCAGTATTTTTCATGGAGCAACTGCCTATCCCGACCCCCACAACCCAGTTACTGGGTAACACGATACTCCTTACGCCTAAGTACCTACTTATATTGTTTACAGATTAACATGCCCACCATTTTTGGTTTCTTTAGTTCTGAGAGTGGAGGTTGACATGTTGAAAATGAACTGTCATTATTACAAAGAATTGCAGAGGTCATGAGTGTCTAAAACTATTCTGAGCTGAAGAACAAACAAATTACAAGTTTACTTTCACTTAAAATAAAAACTTTAGAATTGGACTAAGATGTTAGCAAAGAACAAAGGATAACATTTCACAAATTAAAAACACACAAAAGCAACATTTCTTTTCCATTACCATAATTACAAAGGAAACCCTAAAGCAGGTACATAAGCACAGTATAAATAAGTAACAGTATTATGTCTTCATAGAAAACGGCCGGAACGACGCGCTTCGAAATCTCAGTATGTACGCAACAGTCTCGAGTGCGCGGCAGTTACGCACGGACGCGGAAAGTTTATCTACCGAGCGGCCGTAGCTAATTATTTCAAGGTCGCTGCTGAGACATAATACTGTTACTTTATTATACTGTGACTTAAGCCTAATGATACTTTTATTTAAACAAAAATCCCAATTACCTGTGTTTACTGAGAACATACTTACAGCGAACAATGTATGGCCTTAGGCAAGATTAGGCCTTTTCTTTACTTTGCAAAATTATTTCTTTGTAACAAAAATGTTTTTACTAAGTAAAAATGTTTAATTCAATTCTTGTTCAGTATTTTTCTTTTTACTATGTAGGGCTTTGTATGTCGAGTATAATCTTAAATGTACATGTACGGTATATTTCTCTTTTATCCTTATTAGCTATGAACTCTTTCAAATCTTCAAAAGATTTTTTGGGCCCCAAAGGCGATTCATAAAATAATGTTGAGGTGGATGTGTTGAGTGACGAGAATGGAAATGGAAAAAATGATTGATGATGATGAATGTGAATGGAATGTAGTAAGAAATGAGTATATAAGGGGAAGTTTGAAAGTGGTGCCAGTGACAGAAAGGTTGAAAGGAAATCGTATGTCTTGGTATGTGATGAGGAGGGAGGAAGCGCATGTGAGTAAAAGAGTGGTGATTATAAATGTTGATGGATGGAGAGGGAGAGGATGGCCAAACAAACGATGGATGGACTGTCAGAGGCATGATATGAAAGACAAGGTAGTAAATGATAGCGTGACGGTTGACAGGGGAGAATGGAAGAGGAAACCGTGTTACGCCGACCACAAGGCCCATGGCACAAGGGCAGGGAGATGATGTTGAAGATCTCTTTCATTAAGTACCTAAAGATAGTCTCTTAGTTGTTGTGATAAGTGAAAGGTGTGTCTATTATCATAATCAGCCTATAATTGCGATTGATTAATGGCTGATTCCTATATTTTAGGAACCGTTATTGGTTATAAAAACTTTTTACAAAAAAAAAAACAACCGACTTCCGAAAAAAAACACTACAAAGTGTGTTAATTTCGGAAGTCGGTGTCATTGGTTTTGTATTTTAGTTTTTTGCCACCGACTTCCGAAAGTTATTTTTACACTAAACAACACATTTAACATTAAATTTATTTTTCACTTTGTAGTCATTTTTTTTGGGAAGTCGGTTGTTTTTTTTTTTTGTAAAAAGTTTTTATTTTTCACTTTTTAGTTGCAGTACCTACCCAACACAAATTCGAATACCACTACCTGCTACGTAAATAACAGTCACAGGAAGTTATCATCATATTATCATCCACATTATACTTAGTGAGAAAAATACGGATTATTGAAGCTTACTCGAAAACTATCCAAGCAAAGTTAATAAAATTTATATGGGACCAATTCGAGAGCATACCCTTACATACGCGACGAGCATATAACCTCCTCCTTTTTGGAAATCGGTAAAAAATTAAGACTCTTGTATCTTTACCAATAATGAAGCAAACACCTCATCATAGCTCGCGACAGATGAACCCCATGATGACCCATGATGACCCTCCCATATGGAAGTAGCTATCATAGGTAAAATTTGCTTACGAATCTATTTCTATGCCCTGTTTGGGCATAAAAGACAAAAAACGAAGACAGTTATCGACCAGGGTAAAGTTATTACTGTGATTGAACAGTGACCTGATTTTGATAACTAAAGATACAATGATGTGCAAAGATCGACAACGCAAGGTGATGTGAGAGAAAAAAAAAAAACTATTATGCTTATACTCGGGAAACATTGTAGATATTCGAACACCACGCTTCTCTAGAAAACATTATTGAGCATGTTTTTACGTAGGATAAATTGAAACGAGGGATTTAAGATTCCTTACGAGTTACTTTTAACCTAGAATGGTTCGCTGCCAGCTGAATCATTTCTACTTTGTAACTATAGTTAGGTATAGTACGGTGTCCAGCACACACAACAGATTGAATAAAAAAAGCAGTTGTGGTTGTAACAATATCAAACAACCTATGAACCACATTGTCAAACTTTTATTGACGAGGCTTTTGGTTACTTTTTAACCGACTTCCAAAAAGGAGGAGGTTATTTGTTCGTCGCGTATGAATGTATTTTTTTTTTTTATGTATGTCCGCCGATTTCTCCGTCAATTGCAGACCGATTTTGAAAATTCCTTTTTTGTATGAAAGGGTATGCTCCCGGATTGGTCCCATATAAAGTTTATTAACTTTGCTTGGATAGTTTTTGAGTATGCTTCAATAATACGTATTTTTCCCACTTAGTATACGTGGATGATAAGATGATAACTTCCTGTGACTGTTATTTACATATCAGGTACTGTATTCGAATTTATGTGGGGTAGGTACCACAACTAAAAAGTGAAAAATAAAAACTTTTCACACAAAAAAAAGTCGGTGTCTTTGGTTATGAATTCTCGTTTTTTGCCAACGACTTCCGAAATTAATGTAATTTTTCACTTTGTAGTGTTTTTTTTCGGACGTCGGTTGTTTTTTTGTGTAAAAAGTTTTTATTGTAAAAAGTTTTTGTATGTGTGTATTTTTTGTATTATCTTTTTTTTTATGTGCTTTTTGTTTGGACAGAATAAACAATTTTTCTTCCTTTTCTTTTAACGTAAGTAAATAGTGTACCAGTAAGTAAACCAGTTATTTTTTTTAATCTCAACTGGGGAGTTGAGTCGTCTATGGCAAGCCGATGCGGCAAACTGATTCGATTACCGAGGAGCGCTGCACCGAGCTCGTGCAGCTCGAGAGCGTCTTAATTACCTTTTAATTTTATAAAACTGTACTGGGGTATCGATAATATTGTTATTAATAGAGAGCCGCTTTTCTTAGTAATTTGTTTTTCTGGATTAAAGAAATAAAATGGAACTTCTGTAATGCAAGCGTAATCTGAAATTCGGCACCCTAATTAACAAGGAAATTCCTTGTCCACTACTTCATAGGTTTGAAAAATTCGCCTACTCAATAACGTTAATAAAGGAATGAACGTGGTAGAACTGATATTTATTTATTCAGGAAGGTTTTGTGTAGTTATTTTTAACCTAAGTTAAATATTAATCTAACTAAGTATAGCACAGAAATCTCGAAGTTTTGTCATGTCGCCATTACACCCGTACGAGCCAGGGGCGGGTCGCTTACTAGTCTATAGGTACATATAAAATAGTCGCTTTAGTCCGATTAGTTCTTCATGGATTTTTATTGCATCAGTAGATTGCACCCGTGCGGCGCAGGGGCGGGTAACTAGTATATATATATCCTTTATTTAATACCAACTAATATTATAAATGCGAAAGTAAGTTTTTTGGGGGATTGTCTTATGTAATTTTGACGTTTGAAAAGTGCTGTTTCTCACCCTTTTTAAAATAAATAACTTTGAATTCGAATTTGTTTATTTGTTACGCTTTCACGCTAAAACCACTAAACGGATTTGGATGAAAGGAGAAGTCTCATCTCCCATTGAACAATTCCCGACGTCTGACAGCAAAGAGAAGTATCTCAAAAAATCGCTAAAGATGAATAAAAAAAAATCATACTTCCAGTTTTAATCGTTACTTAGCCAGTAAGGATTAAAACCGGAAGTATGTTTTTTTTCAAGGGTGGAGTATAATTTTGTTAAATCAGTAGATTTTAGTTTTAGGAAAGCAGGTGTCTTACTGACATTTTTAGAACACCAGGCGTCTTACTGACATTTTTAGAAGTAAAACAATCTTGTTTTACTTCTAGAAATGTAAAACTGAAATTTGCAGATCTTACTTATTTATTACCCCTGAACTAATATTCAGAGCATTTTTTTCGTATGTAAGCCAGTAAGGATTAAAACCGAAAGTATGTTTTTATTGCATTTTTTGTTGTTATAAAAATTCATATGCAGATTTTACGAAATTATATACTACCCCTGAACGAATATTCAGAGCATTTTTTTCGTATGTAAGCCAGTAAGGATTCCAACCGACGGGGTCGAAAGACCAATGCCTGTTGAGGTTGCGGGTTTGTCCGAAAGGGATATCGCGGCCCCAGCACACAGGCAACGGAAGGAACACGGGTGGGTTTTAGTCAGTAAAAGTCTGACACACCCTCTCGCTCTGCCCAGAGCGGGAGAAGTCATTTGATGATATCCAATCCTGAAAAAAAAAAAAAAAAGCCGGTAAGGATTGGAACCGGAAATGTTTTATTGCATTTCTAGTCGTTCTAAAACTACAATCTCCACATCTTACTTAATTATATACTACCCCGGAATTAATATTCAGAGCAATTTTTTCATGTTTAAAAAAAAAAAAAAAAACTTTGACCCATACTAAGAATTTCTTCTTGTATCGTGGGTGCGTTTACAAACATAGAAACTCACATACTAGAACACCCAGACCCGGAACAACTACTTGCAGATCATACAAATATTTGTTCCGTGCGGGGATCGAACCCGCGACACGTTGCGCAGCAGTCGATCGCTCAGCCACTGCGCCAACCGTGTCGTCAATGTTAGCCAGTAAGGATTAAAACCGAAACTATGTATTATTTTTTTGTGATTTTTTGAGATACTTCTCTTTGCTGTCAGGTGTGTGGCAATTTTGAGCCTTCTCCTTTGGCACATGGGTAAACCATGAACTGGGTTAGGACATAAGATACATTTTATCTCGATAGTACGTTTTCATAGGATAATTTCTGATTTCCACGCGGGTGAAGACGCAGCAAAAGCTAGAAAAAAAGTTGTCAGTAAGTCAATATAGTTTGTAATTCAAACAAAGCAAGCAGTGAACGTAGTAATGGTTACTGCTTTGTTTATTTTCAGAAGCCAAATAAATCAACAGCCTATACAATTATCTGAGAAAAAGTCAGCTTCAATAAAACCAAATTGTCACGTGACATAAATCTGGAAACAGCGGAGTCTGGAGTCCTTTAGATTACATCAATAAAAGTCAGTGTCTCGAGACATTTTGTACAATACACAGACACCAATAAACTATACTGAAGTGTCAAAGGTTAAGAAATGGCACTTAAAAAAGCGGCCAAGTGCCAAGCGCACTCGCTCACTAAGGGTTCCGTCCCACCATACAATGTAAAACACTACATATTTTTTATTTAACTGTATTTAAGTTTTATTATTTATTATAATAGCGGCCATAGTAATACACAGTCTGTGAAAATTTCAAGTGTCTACCTCAGATCAAATAAAAAACCACGACACAGCGCTGTGAATACAGTGTTGTGAGGCCGGTTTCGTACACATGTGTGCACTTAGGAGGTGTACTTTGATTGTAAATGGTTGTGAATGTGTGTGAGCGTGTATGTACAGAGCGGAGGTTTAGATTTGGCATGGTTCACTGTATTGTTCGCAGCGCTAGTGTCTTGATTTTTTATTTGGTCTCAGGTATCTACTTATTACAGTTCCAAAGATATAGCCCTGTGACGGACGGACGGACGGGCAACGGAGCCGTACTAATAGCTTCCCGTTGACAAACTTTGTGTACGGGACACTAAAAACTTTTGCAGAGCATAGGTATAGTCGACTTGTACTTGCTTTTCCAGTTTTGACAACAAGTTCTGATTATCTGATTGCCACATAGAAAAATAGACCTTGACGTCTTACGACGTGCAAGTGACTTTCAACCTTAGGGTGATAAAACAATTTGGGATGGTCTCATGACGTTCGGTGATTGATGCCGCTGAGTGTACTGTTACTAGCTGTGGTTGTAAAATCTATGGTTGTGTCCTATCTACTCATCCTTATCATATGTGAATATGGAGTGTTTGCCTACAGAGCCATAGTCATAGACTTGATTTAGTTTTTATGTTTAGTCATCCAAAATCCACGAAAACCTACTGCCGACAAATTGCTCTGCAGTTTGGCAGGTGTTAAACTTTGTAAAATGATTTACTAGATAAATATTTAAAAATAATACGAGGTTATTTTTCTACAATACGTAGGTTCAAAGTTATATTCGAGCTTGAGCTACTATAGTAGATTCTGTTAAAGCAAATAATCCCACAAATGAACCAATAACGCATTGCTCGGAGCATGAAATGCAATTTCATTGATGTCAGTGTGTTTGACATATTGATTTTGTCATCGAAATTACCTGTGATTGGACGAAATAATCTCACCGGTGGTTTCTCGCTTTTCAAGGCGTACTGCCAAACCCATAATCCCATAATCTGCACGTATAGAAACGTGCAGATTATGGGAGAAATATACGCAGAGACCCTACAACGTCCTGCGCGTACAGTATAATAATGGGTTCAGGATGTTGATGGGGCTTCCACGCTTCTGCAGTGCTTCGCAGATGTTCGCGGAAGCCCGTGTTGACGATTTTCATGCCATTATGAGAAAGAGAACAGCGTCAATAAAGGGTAGGTTGCGCGGAAGCTCCAACAGCATCCTGAAAACATTATTAGACAAAGTAGATAGTTTCCTTTATAAGGCACTGGTTACGGAGGCACGTGCCAACGTGTGTTGGGCCACGTCAATTTAAATTGTTTTTAGTTTGTAAAAGTTTACTAACATAGTTTTTTAAGTCATTGTTACTAATACTATATGGATTTAGTGTACTTGTATGTGTAGTCCGAATTAAAGAATATATTATTATTTTTGTTTGACATTTCTCGGGACCCTGGGGTCCCGGACCTTTGGAAGCCGTACGAGGGGCCGAAGCCAACTCGCAGAGGCCCGTTAGGCGTTTTAATGAAATGAGGCACCAGGGCAGGAGGCAGGTTATCCCTGTACGCACTATGCAAGTGCACCCATGTTTTTCTGTTTTTTTTTTTTTTCCAGGGTGGAAAGTCCTCATGGATGTCCTCCGCCCTGAGGCGGGCGGAGGGGTCTGTCAGACTCTTACTGACTAAAAACCACCCCGGTGTTCCAACTCACCTACGCCGGGGGTCGCGGGAACTTGAAATCTTCCGCAACCCCCGGCTGGTGCCGGCACGCCACCGCGGGCCTCCTCGGGTCAGGGGGCGAGTGAGGTGTTTGAATCCCCCCGCGACGTCTCAGAGGGGCGCGCGTGGCACACTACGCGCCGCTACCTTGGGTCCTGATGTGTGGGGGGCGACGGACGTCGCCGAGTCCGTCGCCCCTGGACCCATTTAGGGGGGCTGGAAGAGGGCGTTGTCCGCCCTCCGCCGACGCCCGGTGCGCCTGCTGCGGGCCGGGTGAGTGGACGAGATCTCCCTCTCCCTTTCCGCAGCCTCCTTCTGCGAGACGACAATCTCGCAGTAGGAAACCACCGCGTCCCAGGACTCGCCGCTGCCGACCATCACATTCACTAGGGCCGGCAGCGTCAAGTCACTGCCTACTTCTGAGATGAGGGCACGGCGTGGCTCCTCCCAAGCGGCACACTCTGCCAGCGTATGCCGCGCCGTGTCCTCCCGGCATGCAAGTGCACCCAAGGTCAACCCCCGGTTGGTGTAAGACTATTGCAGGATATGGAAACAAAGATATTGGACTATGGCTTTGCGTGTTGACTGGTGACCTGGAACTATGGATGGACTATGGCCCCTGCCTGATCAATGTTAAAATATACACGAATAAAATGGCAGGGGGTGACTTGCACACACAATAATGGGCCCCCGAAAACTGTCGCTAGCACATAGTGACGTAGCGACAAGGAGGCAACATGTCCTGAGGTGCTTGAGGAGTGGAGAGGTATTCCGCGGCTTTCAGGACAATCCCAGAGCCCGGAAGATGGTCAAGATCTCTACGAGCACTTACTGGAATACTTCCTTCCTGCGAGCACGTTTGCTCTTGCGAATCTTCGCTCAAGCCGGCCACTTAAGGCAAGAATGAGGTGGGAGCTTTGTTCCTCTTCAGTGTTCACTCCAGCGAGCCAATAAAGGCAAGCCAGAGATGAGGAACATGATTTTTCCCGGGAGATAGGGTCCGTGGGGTCGATACTGCCCAACAGCTCGCCGCATGCTGCCCTGCGGGTTTCTGTATCTCTCTTGGTCTGGTTCCTTATCCTAGACCTGTTCCGGCAAAGTAAACTCGACCGGCACAGGCCGAGAGTTTGGACTGCGCAAGCCCCACCACGACATCAACGTAGAGATACGGCGGTGGGGATATTATTATTATTATTAAAGTTTCGCATTGCGTTTTCTGCTGGATTAATAAATATACAATAATGTTTTTTTTTTTTTTTCAGTTTAATTAGCTTCCATTCTAACCGGATGCAGCTGAATACCAGTACTTTAAATGGAGCCTATCTGACCTCCTCCCAGTTACTGTGTATCATTATGATTCTCATTGTTAAGAATATGTCAGACTTTCGGGCTTCCGACGACCCGTAACGACTATCGAAGAATCAAGAATGACAGCCGGGACCAACGGC
Source organism: Agrochola lota (assembly GCA_947364205.1). Lineage (NCBI taxonomy): Eukaryota > Metazoa > Arthropoda > Insecta > Lepidoptera > Noctuidae > Agrochola > Agrochola lota. Next base: position 10,070,257 of record OX376241.1, read on the forward strand.
TTGACGTGCTCTCCGAGCCACGGAGTCTCGGTAAGTAAAGATAGTCCACCCATCCACGGACCGACTGCAGCAAACGTAGCTTAACCTGATTGCTTTTGATTTTGGAATTTAATTATGAGAATAATAGCTTTCGCCCGCGGCTTTCGCCCGCGTGGAGGTTGGAAATTATCCCACAGGAACGTACTATCGGGATAAAAAGTATTCCATGTCCTAACCCAGGTCTACCCATGTGCCTGATTTCATCCAAATCCAATCAGCCGTTTTTCCGTGAAAGGGTAACAAACAAATAAACAAACACACTTTCGCATTTATAAAATTAGTTAGGATTAATGTCATTGCTCGTCGTTACGAACTTAGAAAAAGAAAATATAAAGACGCCTAAAATAAATGTAGAACATTTTTCCGTATTATAAGATTATATATATATTATTATTATTTATATTAATACTACTTACGACCAAGAAAACGCTTTCCAGTTTATCATTCCACTACAATCGTGTTTTACGACTGGCCTAACATTGTTTTGGGACTTTTTCTTTGATCCAAATATAAAGCGTTAGTACACTTGTTTACTTTCCCGTAGTTTGAGCTTTATTACGACAATAATAAAATATTTTTAACCGAAGATTTTTTGCCGAAGAGTGTCAAAGATGATATTAAACTTGATTACTTTTTGTTTTTACTCGAATAATAATTCTGTGTGAGAAAGTTGGAATATTATTTCACATACTTACAAATTAACATGGATTTGGTTGTTTTTCGGTATTTTGACACATTTACCTATAAAGGCTTGTGCAGACCAGCGCGACTTGTCGCGCGACGCGACACGAACAATACAACTTCTAAGAAAACTGTACGGTATAACAATAACCGGTGTCGCGTCGCGCGACAAGTCGCGCTGGTCTGCACAAGCCTTAATTCGTACTCACAAACAGCGGAACTTTTTAAAAAGTCTTAAAAGCAGAGTAGGTACATCTCTACTTACAATATACACGATGTAAAAAGACCCTTCTAGAAGCGTCATCTAAACATTCTGAACATCAAACTTAGTAAGTTTCTGCAAAAATAATGGTTGGGAAACGACTTTTATTTTTGGTGTGAACATTCCCTGTCTACGGTAATGCGCAATGTTACGCACAACATTGTGCTTATGGGTGCATGAGTGCATGCAATGGTGCAGGAATCGTGTTCCCACGATCAAATTATTAATTAACTTTAAATGCTATTACTTAACTTTAAATACTCTCAATATAGGTACTCCATGTATGGTCCAGTACAAAAAGAACATACCGGCTAAGTGCGTGTTGGATGGACCATGAAGGGTTCCGTAAAGATTTATTTTAAGACCATAGAATTCTTATAGGTTTTCCTGTAATCTATGAGTAAAAAACTATTCTCTGTATTTTTTCTAAATTTTAGGCACAGTAGTTTCGCAGATAAGGGGGAGGAATAATCCAGTTTCATCTATTTTCTTAAATATGTTTTAAAGTATATATTCTAAAATTAAATAAAAATAAGAATTGAGATCTTCAAAACAAACTCTTTCATTTGGAATGTCACATGGTACAGTGAGCAAAACTTTTTTTTTCCGATTTGCCCCCGAAAACTGACCCCCATATTAAAAAACATTAATTTACGTTACACATCCGTGTTCGGGTCACAGAAATTCACAGGTGCACCAAATTTCAACTAGATTGGTCCAGTAGATTCGCAGCAAATTGGCCAGACGGACAGACAGAAGCCAGCGCAGACACACGAGTGATCTTCTAAGGGTTCCGGTGTTTCTTTTTGAGGTACGGAACCCTAAAAGTTATAACAATGACGGGAAGAACATGTGACTTTTGGCTGAATGGAGGGCATTTTTACACCCGTTTTTATGCTCGACATTAGTCAAATGTGGAACATCCAAAAACGTCAAAATTACAATACAAGGATTTTTTTTTTTCTAAAGACCTACTAACCCAACTGCATAAAACAGTTTCCACGAAATACTTGTTTCCCCAACATTATCTGCACTCCTAAAAAGGGAACCTAAATGAGACAGCACGTGGCAGGTGGAATAAGCTGGGTGTTGTGACGCAACTTCTTTGGTATTATTATCTTCGTTTTGCCTCAAAATGAAAACAGGGACATGGAAATCTATATACTCGTACATACCTATATAAAAATCCATCGCCATGCATTAGTTTCGCAAAAACTCGAAAATGGCTCGACTGATGTATATTTTTTTAATTGTTTTGTTCGCCTCAATACTGGGGTGGTTTAGAATAAAAGAAAATATGTAAGAACCCAAAGGAACACACGAAAAATCTAAAAAATCTAAATTTTGCCTAACATGGTACGAAGTTCACCGGGTCATCTTCTTGTTACTTATAAAATCTTTACATACCTATTAGTCGCTTTTCGTGTCTGTTTGTGTTACCGCAGTTTTCTTCTAAACTACGCAACGGATTTTGATGCGGTTTTCACCATCATCATCATTTTGGCGGGTCGGGGTAGTGGGAGGACGGGTGTGGCTGGCTCGCGTGTGCTGGAGTGGAACAAAAACGTCAGCGAGGCTCATCGGGTGGCCAGAACAAAATTCATTGAATGGGTATTATGTGGCAAACCTAGGTGCGGGGAAGTATGTCACGAAATGTGTGAAACCAGGAGGGTGTTCAAATCTAGGCTTAAGTGGTGCCAAGATCACCAGGACCAATTGAAAACGGATACCCTTGCTGTGAAGCACACGAACGGTCACTTTAGTGATTTTTGGAAGGGTACCAAAAAGGCAGACTTAAAACCTGGCCTACCGGTGAGCGTTAACAGGGTCAGTGAATCGGGGGATATAGCTAGTCTATTTAAGGCCTACTTTTCTGTAAAGCCTCAGTTGAAAAGGCAGATTGCGGATGTCAATGCTGAAGAGCCGATGGGAGCAATTGAGACGAGGATTTTGGCCAGTGAGGTGCGTAAAATCATAAAATGTATGACCAGAGGCAAATCTCCTGGCCATGATGGCCTAAGTATTGAACACCTGCAGTATGCCCGCATGTGTCTAGGGTTTTGGCTTTGTTCTACTCTCTATATCTGAGCCATTCATACCTGCCGTACGATTTCATGAGAACGGTAGTAGTGCCTGTGGTGAAGAATAAAACTGGTGATCTAGCCGATAAAACGAACTACAGGCCTATCTCTCTTGCTACTGTTATAGCGGACGTGTTTGACGGTTTGCTTGATACACGGTTGAATAAACACGTGTCACTGCATGACAATCAGTTTGGGTTAAGACCCAAATTATCTACAGATAGTGCCAAAAAAAACAGCCAGTGTGCCAGTGGTGTGTGTCGCGTGTGCTGTGTCTCAAGCATACCCACAGATACTACACGGATCGTAAAACACCAGTATACGCGTGTTTCCTCGACCTGTCCAAGGCCTTTGACCTGGTATCATATGATGTGTTGTGGCATAAACTTGAGGGCATAAACATGCCACACGAACTTATTAATATCTTCAAGTATTGGTACGAACACCAGGTTAACAATGTCAGATGGGTGGGTACATTATCGGAGCCTTACAGGCTTGAATGTCGGGTGAGACAAGGTGAATTAACTTCACCCACACTTTTCAATCTCTATATGAATGCAGTCATCGTCGCGCTCAGTAGTCGGCATGTTGGTTGCCATATTTATGATGTATGTGTAAACAATCTGAGCTATGAAGATGACATGGTGTTGCTGGGCGCGTCGGTTTGTGGATTACGGCGAGCTACCCATTGCTCACCGTTCGCAAGCCGGCGCCTACGATGGCCGGAAGTCGGCTCGCGACTCTCGACGCCCGGGGCGTCTCCTGCGGCGGCTAGGGGCGCGAGGGCGCGAATCTTGCCTCTCCCTCGCGCGCTCCGCTTTCTCCTTCGCGAGCATTACTGCTTCGCAGAAGGAAGTGACGGCCTCCCATGCACTCTCGCTCCGAACCATGGCCTGAACCAGGGCCGGACGCGAGAGATCGCCGCCGCCGAAAAGTTCCAAACATCTGTGTTATATTATATTATAGTTAATTAATTCAGGCGTGACTTTGCGGAAATCCATTATAAAATACAATAGATGACGTATATTCAGTAACCTAATCCGCGTAACTGTTCTTAAGGAGTCATAAAGAACCGTGTAAGAAATTGACACGTGTGTCACCTCTCAACGAAGCATTCTCAGGATGGCTATTGACTTGTTGCGAGCCTGGACCCGACGTGTGGACACGTCAAGCGTCGAGACGTGTTCCTTATGACTCTTAATAGGGTTCTTTATGACTCCTTAAGAACAGTTACGCGGATTAAGTTACTGAATATACGTCATCTACTGTTACAATATTTTTTTATAATAATACGGATAAAATACAATAGATAACGTATATTTAGTAACTTAATCCGCGTAACTGTTCTTAAGGAGTCATAAAGAACCCTATTAAGAGTCATAAGGAACACGTCAAGCGTCGAGAGCAGTGACTGCAGCACTGCTCTCGACGCTTGACGTGTCCACACGTCGGGTCCAGGCTCGCAACAAGTCAATAGCCATCCTGAGAATGCTTCGTTGAGAGGTGACACACGTGTCAATTTCTTACACGGTTCTTTATGACTCCTTAAGAACAGTTACGCGGATTAGGTTACTGAATATACGTCATATATTGTATTTTATCCGTATTATTATAAAAAAATATTGTCACTTAAAAGGGCGCAGAAAACTTAAAAAAATTGAAAATACTGAAATTTGGTTTTGTAAAAAAAACTTTTTGTTGTAGTTAAAAAAAAATAAAAAAAAAACTTCGTCTAAAACATGGATGGTTCAAAATGCTCTAAATGGTGTCAACTATCACCTAATGGCTTTACACCAAACTTCCAATCACCCTGTTTATACATATACTAAAGAAGTAGTAAAAGTAAATAAGTTTCAACAAATCTATTGAAATTTTGGATGTTTCTTTCACTGCTAGATATTGTGGCCATCGCTCTCCAGTTTACCTTTCTAATCAGCCAAACAAACCAAAAACCAACAACACATAATATCACGCTTGTATTTCCCAAAGGGTTAGGCAGAGGTGTACCTATCCTGCTGGGGTTGCGGGCTTGTCCGAAAGGGATATCGCGGCCCCGGCTCACAGGCAACGGAGAACACGGGTGGATTTTAGTCAGTAAAAGTCTGACACACCCTCCCGCTCCGCCCAGAGCGGGAGAAGTTATTTAATAATTTCCCACACTCAAAAAAAAAAGATGTGTACCTATAGTACACCCACATTTCGCCAGTTATGTTTAAGTCCCATGTAATAGAGGTCGGCCCTAATGCCATCGACAGGGAACAAATCCAGACTCCGGGCTGCTACTGAGAAATTCCAGATAACAAAACACAATAACACTGCCCGACCCGGGAATCGAACCCAGAACCTCTTGCTCAGCAGTAGCGCTTGCGACCACTAGGCCAAGAAGGCAGTCATATTACGTTATTACTTGTTAACTGTTCTATAGTAAATTACAAACACTTTTCCTATATAAACATTGCAATGATAGAATTTCTACGTCCGGTGACACTTTCACTGAAACCTTTCATTATAAGAGAGGTCACTAATTATAGCATACCTATAAAACCAACCAGTAAACCATAACCAGCATATAATATTCCCACTGTTGGGACGCAGGCGTCCTCTCGGTGAGAGGGAGTGGGCCGTAATCCACCACGCAACCCCGGTACGGGTTGGTAGTAGGCGTGCGTAACTCTTTACGGAACCGACTCACTGATCCGGATCATTGAACTGTTCCAAAAGATTGGTTCAGTAACAACGTTTCAAACGCATCATTTGAATCTGAATCATTACTTTGTCTCTGTGTCTTTCCGCGCGACCGTCGCTTGCGAGGTGACTGAGCAGCAGTGAGCGAGTGAGCGAGAGAGAAAGACTGAGACGCTGAGTTACGTTACTTTAGTATCAGTACTACCGAACTGACTCGCGAGTCGCGAGTGAGCGGGTGACACATTACCATCTATTTAAGTCAGAAAGAGATACCAAATGAGATGTGTATCACTCATACTCTCACAGTTTTTCGATGTTTTAATGCATTTTTATATCCTTTGAGTCGATGATTCAAATGATCCAAATGAAACATATCAATGATTCGGATCATTTGCAAATGTTCCAATTGTAAAAATGATACACTTTGCCCACCTCTAGTTGGTAGATGTCACATGTCTCCGAATTTTTTATTCTAGGTCATGCCAATTTCCTCACGATGTTTTCCTTCACCGTTTTGAGAGCAATGGTGATGAAATAATTTACACAAAATAAAGCGTCTGGATTTGGAACCATCGACCTGCGCCTCGTAAGTCTCGGCCGTTATCACTACGCCACCACTGCTAAGCAGTTAATCGCAAAGTTAATGAAACTCTTCAAATGCTTGGCTATAATGTTGGTAGCAATAAGGGATATAGTTAAAAGGTTTCCTGCATTTATTGCCTGGGGTTCACTCGATTACTTCACTCAAACTAGTGTAGGCCGTACCGAGCATCCAATTACTCGGCCTGAATTTCGGCTACGGTCTAAAGTTGTCCGAAACTGAACTTTCAAAGGCCGTTTGAATTCCAGCCAATACGGACAAGTCCATTCATGAGTTGATACGTGGAAGCTGGGCGACATGTAAACGAGTATCGATTTATCGAATAGGTTGATCACTATAGGCTTATGGGTGCTACGCTACGGGGATATTTCACCAGTATGAACGCAGTAACTCTTTGATTTATTACAAATGATGGTAGCTACAGTATACTTATTATGTACAAACTTTAGACGAGATAGAGAACCGGGAAGCATGAAATTATACAGATTAAAGCGCAAGAATGCGAGGGCGCGAGCGGAAGGCAAAGCGACATAGGCGTGCGCTGGGAAGTTTAGTTGTGCACTGACGCGCGCGCATGGCGACTGAGCGCAGGTGCCCCGTCTCTGTCCTCTCGCACCGCGGATCCTCCGCCGACGCCTGGACAGTAGGAGCGTAGGGATGTCTGTAGCTTGCGCTATTGATGCGCTGGCGACGGGAGTGGTCCGCCACAGGCTTGATGAAGAAGTCAGACGAACCTGATGTTTCAAAGGTAAAATATCTATCTATTAAAAACGTTTTTTGAATAATTATGCTTGATTTTTATTATAACCATCGATGACAAATCTTATATACAATTAATCTAACACTAAATTAAATGATTAACTATACAAATATATATAAAAACAAAAGGACGGCGTTGAAGTACTCGTCCGCATCACTGTCGTCCGGAAACGTGCTCAGAAGACTGACAGCATTGCCACATGGAATGGCAATGCTAATACTTGTATTGGAATCTTAAATGTTTAACAACTTATCAAAGTCAAATTTACTACAAAAACTATATTGGTCATTTATTTCCAGCCGATGGAAAAATAAAGTCGAATTCTGGTTTCGGCTTGATCGAAAAATATGTTGACGTTTTAAGGCCAACACTATTTTATGCGGTACTCATAAGATCGGAAACAAAGATTTGCTTTCAGCATAATACCGTGGAAGCGTGTTTCAAATACGCTCGCAGTAATGCGATTTGGGGAAAACGTTCAGATATTTTTCACCGAGTATGAAATATTCTTACAACGTCTAAATGCGTGAGTTTCGATTTTCCCACATTATTTCGCTATACCATTGCTATACCAATGCCATTTGTAAGCAATTTTACCCGAATACGCGGAAGCCAAAATCAAGGGTCGTGTTTTGTGCTAGTCTTTCGTTAAAACAAATATGAAGATATTGTTATCCTTGAATATTTCGGAATTTATAATTAGGTACTTGGTATATGATTCTATGAGTGTTACAATGCTTTATTATTTAAAAAAAACAGATTTCAAGAGGGAAAGTTTATGCATTTACAATTACCATTAAAAAAAAACACTCAGTAGGAACGTATTATGTCAACCTACTGTCCATGGTCTAAGATCCCCAGAGAAACGAACTTTCACCATCTGTTAAATGAATGACGATTATTTTATATCAAATTTAGTATGTTAAACCTAAAACATACATCGCGTGTGGGTTAGCTAAAAAGTCCTGGCCAGACTATGATTAAATAAAAAATGTCAAACATATTTTATTTATTAACTACATAATTATACAGGACTATATACAAATATTATTAAATCATATTAATAACTATTTACACTAGGTACTAAAAATAATAACTAACTATACAAATAGATACAAAAAAAAAACAAAAGAACACTTGGGCTTCGAAGTATTCGTCCGCATCGCTGTCATCCGGAAACGTGCTCAGAAGACTGGCAGCATTGCCACGTTGAATGGCAATGCTAATTATTTGGCCAAAGAACGAGCCAGCCCTCTGGTCGCGTGAAGTGTCGACCAGTCGGCGAGAAATTTCCTTAAAAAGGAGACGCGCACTCGGACCTCACGACCCGAGCATTTCGACCCCAAACGGCTCATAACTGTAGTTACCCGCAAGGTTACAGTATTTGCGCCGCTTGAGGGTCTCATCAGCTGCTGCAACGGCGCTAGCATAGCCATCGTCACGTACCAAGCCGTTTGGTTCTAATACCGCTGGTGCGCCGGCGGTGACAAGGGCACGACGAATAATATCGTTGATGCTGGCGTGACGTGCAATGCGTCCTGCGCTCCTGTAACAGGACAAGCCATGGTGCCCGAGACTGTCTACAGCTTCACCGCAGAGCAGAGCAACACAAGGTGCGCCCAAGCGGAGACACGTAGCGAGCTGAAACGATGAGTCATCCATCATAGTGCCTATGGTGGATGACGGGTGCGCCTTAAGCCACAAGCCTGACTCCCATTCTCCCACAGCTAGCAGACGGGCACGGGAGCGAGAGAGCATGGGAGGCCGTCACTTCCTTCTGCGAAGCAGTAATGCTCGCGAAGGAGGAGGCGGAGCGCGCGAGGGAGAGGCAAGATGGAGGGAGAGGCGTGAGCCCTCGCGCCCCTAGTCGCCGCAGGAGACGCCCCGGGCGTCGGGAGTTGCGAGCCGACGGCCACCGTAGGCGCAGGTTTTCGGACGGGGAGCAACGGGTAGCTCGCCGTCCGATACGGACCATGTGTTCCACGCGTGCCTCAAAGAGATGTTAGCACCAACTGACGGGGTCCGTAAGGGCCAATGCCTGCCAGGGTTGCGAGTTTGTCCGAAAATGATATCGCGGCCCCGGCACACAGGCAACGGAAAAAACATGGGTGGGTTTTAGTCAGTAAAAGTCTGACACACCCTCCCTCCCGCTCCGCCCAGACCGGGAGAAGTTATTTGATCATTTCCAACCCTCACACATAGTAGAAGTGAAACTTCAACGAACAAGTGGAAAAACGAATCGCAACGGACCAATGGAAAAACGATTGGCAACGGACAAGTGGCAAAACGAATCGCAAAAAAAAATCACTTGAAGTTTTACGGGCAGATTGTTAATGTACTTGTCCAATTTAAAAAACCTGCCCGTAAAACTTCAAAATAAAGTTAAAATTTCGCGGAACCCACCAACACCCACCAACCCACTCGCGAAATATTTTCTAACATACTAAATTCGATCTTAAACACTTTTCACCTACTAAGCAGATAGGTGAAGTGTGGTGCGTTCCTCTGCGGATCCTATGCTACCATAATACCAGTTAAAGAAAACTTACCCAACATAATAAGCAACCTCAACATAAACAAGAAAAGCTCTTATAATTCAATTCTGAGTTTGAATTGACGAAGCCACCAAGTTTTCAATTTAACGAGAAAACTTTATCATTCCCTTGGCGACAAGTTTACCGGATTTTTTAGAAGTGCCTGACTTTGAATAACCGTAGTTATTCGTCAACTATGTAGATGGCTGGATTTTTGTTAAAGATTAAGTTAATGATGAGAGGAGAAGTATTCGGTTTGAGATGGGGCTGAGACGGATTGATTAGGGAAGGGCATTGACATTCTGTGCGTAGTCTACATTGTGTGTAGGATTAACCCGTAATGAAAACGCCATCTACTTAAATACATTGTAACAGTGAATCTATTTTCAAGCCTCCCCCTTAATACCTAGGCAAAATATTTTTGATGTTCGGATAGCTCATGACCTAAGGAGGTGGTATAAAGAATATGAACAAAAAAGAAAAAAAAAAGAATATATGTATAAATCCAAGAAATTTCGCGGGTTAAAGCTAGTTTGGAATAATTAAGCTACAAAAACCATGTAATCGTATTTTCATTGTATTTTGTGGTCGGCTTAAAATCTAACCGGATGCAGCTGAAACTCGGGAATAATTAAACATTCGGAAAATAACGCTTAATTCAATTTATTTGTTTTCGTCAAGCGCGTGATTAAAAGTTCTGCCTTTGTAACTTTATCGGTTTGCTTCACCACCTCCGAATCATTTCCGGGTAACGGCAGATAATTTATATTAGATTTTTTAATTTATTTGATGGATGACACTTAATTGTGAAACCTGTAAGGCTAGCAGATAAAGGCGGGCCGTAGCGCAATGCAACGGATTGCAAAAATTCTCCTTCATCACTTTCGCACATTTTCTATGAACCAAAACGCACACTACAAACTGAAAATGCGTTGCGCTGCGGCCCGTTGCGGCTGTAATGTACACTTTTTATTTTTTTGAGTGTGGAAAATTATCAAATAACTTCTCCCGCTCTGGACGGAGCGGGAGGGTGTGTCAGACTGTTACTGACTAAAACCCACCCGTGTTCCTTCCGTTGCCTGTGTGCCGGGCCGCGATATCCCTTTCGGACAAACTCGCAACCCTGGCAGGCATTGGCCCTTACGGACCCCGTCTTTTCTGTCAGTGATCACATTAGCTTCGCCATGTTTACTATGTACCGCCACCGGGGCGATAGGTGCTACGAAGCCCGAACTATCGCGACGATAACCGATAATGGTTGGTCACATCTGCGTGTATCGTATTACTGTACGAAGCTTCGTCACGATAGACGCAGATGCGGCCGCAACATTAGGACTAAAGAGTTTTCAAACACCGAGAACTCATTGTCCCACGTAAAATGTTACTTAGAAAATCGCAAAAGGTTTTTATTAAATATCCGTTCACGTAATCCGTGTGAACTTTTCTAAACAAAACGACAGTAACTGAAAAAGAAATACACGGACAGGTGGAGTTAGTTTTAAAAGGTTCTGAAGGCTACAGGAACAAGTGAAGGTACACACGTGACCACTCTGTGGCGAGCAAATTTTAACATGAGTCGACGAGGAAAATAAATACCTACCTACTTACTACACCTGGAGTACTTACTGTATTCGTTTTAAACATTCATACATACATAAACTCATTCCTTGTTCCCTTGGGAGTAGGCAGAAACTACAGAACACGTGCTACGATCCTTACATACTCCTTTAGCTTCGTATACGTCCATACATCTGGTCATACACGCACGTCGGTTGTGAGTACTACACACCTGACATTTCTGAAGAACATCACCCATAAGGTCACTATAACAAGCATAATTATGTGATTCTGGGGCGTCCTCGGTGTTTCCACTTACATCTGCCTAAATACATTTTGTTAGTCGAGTTTTATTCATCCTCCCAATATGATCAAACCAGGGATATTGCGGATGCAGATTTTATCACATCCGCGGATGCGGATGCGGATGCGGAGCTTAAGATATTTTTTCCAAATGTCACTTTGCGCCGGGAATTGTAAATTAACTTTTTAAATATCTGTCAACTGCAGAAATCTGGCTTAACTGTGTGTTAAGCCAGATTTCTGCTCATCTATGCTCACTGTTTATTCACAATTTCACAATAACACTCTAAAACTGAAATATTTATGCAATAAGCAGCTCAACTAAACACGTTATGTCTGATTTACGATAAGCAAATGATACACAATAACAAACGCGTCGAATCTTATCATCCGACGAAATCTTCGCTTCTATTGGTCAATGAGCACGTGCGTACGGCACGCGCCAGTCGCTGGCACCGCCTATTTTCATTCTTGTCGCGACCTGAGTTACATCCGCATTCGCATGAACATCCGCATTAATTATTGCGGATGCGGTTGCGGATGCAGATGTCCAAATCAATGCGGAAGCGCCGCAGTTGCGGATGCGGATGCGGATATCCGCAACATCCCTGGATCAAACCATCTAAGCATACTTTTCGTTTTAAGTAAAACAATATCCATCCCCTTTTTAGAGTAAAGCAATATTTAACTAATACTTTTAAATAGTCATAATACAGTGAAAGATTCGGTTTCCGGTACCAGCTTTGTAATATTGATATTGTCTGCCATAAAGGATCGTTCTCATGTTACCTGTATTCATATAATGTAATTGTCTTTGTGTGTGTCAACCCTTCTTTCCTTTTTATAGTTCCGTACCACAAAAAGAAAAAACGGAACCCTTATAGGATCACTCGTGTGTCTGTTTGTCTGTCTGTCTGTCCGTCGGTCAAAGCAACAAGTTTTGCAAACTCTATTGTATGACTTAACAAATGAAAGGGCCTGTTGTGAGGATCACATTTTTTCTAAAAATAATTTTAAAATAAATATTTTTACAGATATTTAAGAAAATTGAAGAAAATTTACCATTCTCCCCTTATCTCCAAAACCACTGAGCTTAAAAAAAAAACAGAATATAGTTCTATACTTTTAGATTACTGGAAAACCTATAAGAAGTCTATGGTCATAAAATAACAATAAAGTAAATCTCCCAATATTATGCATACAAACTTACATTAGCAGTTGGAATGTATATTAAGTTTGTCCTTGAGATAAATTCATCCCAACTACGGAACCGTTCATTGTGAGTGGTCTGACACGCTCTTGGCCGGACTTTTTACACTTGCAAGGCCTACTGATAGTTATTGGTATAGGTTTATGAGATTTGCGTTTGTTATCACACCCACGAGAGACCAAAATCACCTGTGGGAGCCAAAGTTATTTTAATAAAACTAAAGTAGCAATAGCATTTCCAATATGTTTCTTCTTTTCCCAACGGAAAATTAAACTTTCTTCGCAAAATATTATTGCCCACGCTAAATCCCCAGGCGAACCTGCATAACTTTAATTTCGGAAGGCGGAGCCAAAAAACTAAATTACAGAATGAAGACACCGACTTCCGAAATTAAAGTTATGTACAAATTATACCTACAGAGACAGAAAACGCTGACTCATCGGTTCCAATAGTGAACTAAGTGACTTGCCAGCGCATAAGGGACAAGCCAATTTAAGCTGGCACTCGACCATTTTGCATGAGCATGGGTATACGAGGAGCTCAGATGTTGAACGGTATAGTTATGGCAATGTATGGTTGACTAGTGTAAAAAGACACTTACCGAAGCCGACAGCCACTTGTTCTTCCCATCATTGTGATATTTTAACTGTATTGGTCCATACCTGGGACCAGACCGACTCAGGTGAGGTAGGTCAGAATTCCAACTTCCTTTAACGCTTTTTTACGAAAATCTATTTTTTTAATTTTGTACGTTAACTAGAAATCCTCCACGACCCCTGTACCGTTGCATGCACCCATAGCACGTTTTGCGTGCGTTACATTGCGCGTCACTTTAATTACAGTCATTTTTCACACCAAAATAAAAGTCGTTTCTCAGAAATTCATTTTTGTGGAATGTTTTTGTGGGTTCACTAATGTTTCGCGAAAACACCGACAATTTTTTTGTTTACAACGTTTCATATACTATTTATGTCACAAACAACTATTTCCGCGAATGTTTTTTTATAAACACTCGCTTTACAAATATTTATTTGGCAAATGTTTATCTTTACAAATGTTTCGCATGATATTTAATCATTTATTTATTTCATTTATGTAATCTATTATACATTACAAAAAGAAAAACATACACAACATACATTTTTCATTTAATATTTAGATAATTAAAAAAAATTACAATAAAAGCGAAAGTACTTCGGAAATTGAAAACTTACCATCGCTTCTGTATTGAAATTTCAAAAATTCAGTGCATGTATAGCTAAAAACGCAAATTACAAGACAAAATAGAAGAACCAGCCGTTCGATTCTGTAAAAATATCACCGTGAAACTTAGGTGAAGTGAGCGTGAAGTGAGCTGTCAATAGTGTTAACCCCTAGCATCCTGCCGGTCGATTCTATGGCAGTGACAGCTCACTTCACGCTCACTTCACCTAAGCTTCACGTTAATATTTTTACAGAATCGACCGACAGAACCCAACCAACCCAACCAGAACCTAATTATGTCGTATCTCTTTGTATTTTACTGTGTGTACATAAATAATAAAATAAATAAATAAACCAGATAGTATTGAATTTGTTAGTGAGCCCATAACACACATAGACGGCAATTAAAATAAAATTAAGGACCGTACATATGATACTAAAATAATTATTATGATGTCAACATTGATATTGGTGATCATTTTAAGTAAATCTAATTATTTGATTTTGAACGGCACATTCAAAATCGTACCTACAATATTTAGATACTCAGCAGTACCATCATACACGGAATTATATTTATAGATGATCAGTTTCCACGGGTATTTTGTATTTTTCCACGAACAAAGATATACGGACATATTATTACACATTATTTGAAATGATTATGGATTAAAAAGCAGAAAATAACATAGACTTTAAGACAAAAATATCCAAAAAAATAATTAAAAATTCAAAATATTTTATTTCACATAAACCGGGGAATGGGCACTTATGAAACGTCAGAAGCTAGGAAAAGAGGCAAAGAGTTTGCATATATTATTATTATTAGATATGGAAAAAGCGGCTAAGCTTGCGATCAAATTTTGAAAACATAATCCTACGGGGTTGCAATTTCATTTGGGTCAAATAATTTAAAGGCAAGTACTGAACTTCTTTAGACACACAAAAGTATTTTCTATATATTCTAGTCGTTTTTGGCGAAGGGGGTCGCAGACCTATCATTTTTTTGCGAGTAGAAATATTTAACCTTATCTAACTAGTTCGATTACGGGTAGCCTACTAAAAATTATATCTTTTTCCTACTAGCACAAGTCTGGCATATAAATTTGCTTAAAGAAAACAAAATTAATAAAATTAGTTTTATTTTATTTTAGGAAAGTCCAGAGCAGCAGAATGGCTAAAAAAATACGCGGAATATTGACAATTCAATAGAGAAATCAAATGTCTATTGGCACTCACTTATTAAAAAAAACAGATAATCCATTATTATTAACAATCCCTCACCGATGAAGATAACAAAACCATTGCACATTGATTTGAGCAAAGCTACGTGTTTGGAACTTCCAACTCGCAGCCAGAGTATTTACCAGAATATTGCGGTTGTTACGAAATTAACAACATGAAAAAAAGAAAGAAAGAAAAAGTTTTTATTGAGACTCGCACAGGAAATCACAAATTAAAACAAAAAACACAAATTAAAAATTAAAAAAACATAAATTAAAACCAAAAAAATACAATAATAAAAAAAGTAAAATTAAAAAACAGAAAGTCCTGTACGAGGCCAAAAGGCTCCTATCTCAGCATGACCCAAATACCCAGGACTTCAATTTCAGCTGAAGCATGGCACCATAAAATTAATCTAATCATTGACGAAGCACCACCCGGGCCTATATTTTTAACAGAACAACAGAACATAACATCACGCCTGTTTCCCGAATAATTAGGCAGAGGTGTACCTATAGCACACCCACATTTCACCACTTATGTTTAAATCCCATGTAATATAGTATATTTTTAATAAAATAATTAATGCTGTAACAAAAATTTTCAGTTAAAAGCTTAATATTTCGCAAACGGATCCCTAAATCCAAAAATGTTTTTTTCAAACTCACGATATTTTTAAACGACCTTTCTAACGATACCCTCCACACTACACACACACATAAATGATAAAAAAAAACATCCCCACATTACGTGTAAGGAGGTATTCAATTTTATTTTTATTTTTTTTCGTGATTTTAACTTACCACTTTGTTGGCTTGATTAATATGTATATCCATGCCAAATTCTAGCTTTCTAGTACTACTACTAACCGTCTCTGAGCTAAGCCGCGGTCAGACAGACAGACAGATAGACGAACATGGCAAAACTATAAGGGTTCCTTGTTTACAACGGAACCCTAAAAATGGAGGAGCTCGTGCTGAAAAAAAAGAAATAAAAAAAAAAAATATTAACGCATCGTGAGAATAATGGACACGGAAAGAAAATTATTCGGAAATGAAGTTATTAAAATCCTTGGCAAGCCATTTGCAATTTTATAGTTATCTGTTACTACTGATAATATACGTATATAACTTTTGTTGATTTATTAATTAAAATTACCCTTTTCATTATTTAATGAGTTTAATTTTGAGGAAATTACCTTCGTAATTCTTAATGCATTAAGTAAAACGTTTTTATTCTAAACGTTGTTTTAAGAGATAACATGAATAAAAATTAAATTATTACGTTTAAAAAAAATTGTTTATCGGGTAATTATTTTTATTAGGCAAACTTGTTGTTGTATGAACTTCTTTTTGATTGGTTGTATAGTACCATTATATTCTAAGTACTATTTATTTTATTTTACTTTGTTACCTATTTATATATAACTTATTAAACCTGACTTGGTTTCCGTACGTCTTTTTCGGGTGACCACTGAAAATCAGCGCTGTGCTGTGGGTCCCCACAGCACAGGGGTGTCTTCACATCATGCTGAGTGTGAAGCCTTCTTGTCACAGTCATGACGTGCCAGCAGCTATCGACTATTTCTGTTTTGTGCTCGTGATTATATTTAAATCTATTGTGTTTTATTTATTGAGGAGCTCGTGGCTAAGTAATAACTGCCGCACCGGTCGATCCATCAGGTTAAGCTACGCTTGCCGGGGTTGGTCTGTGGATGGGTGACCATCTTTATATACCGAGACGCCTCCGTGCCTTGGATAGCACGTTAAGCTGTTGGCCCCGACTGTTATTCGTGGATCTTTGACAGTCGTTACGGGTCGTCAGAAGTTCGAAAGTCTGACAAACAGTCTTACCAAGGGGTATCGTATTACCTAGTTACTGGGTTGTGGAGGTCAGATAGGCAGTCGCTCCATGTAAAATACTAGTATCCAGCTGCATCCGGTTAGACTGGAAGCTGACCCCAATATAGTTGGGAAAAGGCTAGGCAGATTGAACGTGTTTTATTTATTGTTCTTCTCGAGTTAATTATCTTTTTTTATGCACGTGTTTCTGTGATACATAAACTAATTCTTCTTTCTTTCTGGAGTTTAAAAAATCCATTTAAGAGCCTTAACTCAAGTAAATAAGACGACAAACGTTTTAAAATAAAATCCTGAAGCAATACAAAACAATCTATAGATAAGTCCTTACATAAATTCATTGTGCTTGTAATATTAAATTCATAGCCTGCCCGGGCATAGCAAAAATCGGATTACGACGGATTAAGGCTGAAGTGGGCTTTGTCAACCTGAAAATGCTATGAGTACAATATGAAAATTTATAGAAAGGGTAATATTATGTGTAGACTGTGTACACTTCTCCATTGTTGCAAATATTTTTGCCATTCATCAGTTTATTCATTAATTAATTTTGTTTTTGTTGTTAAAATGTGGGTTGAAACTTATGGTCGATTCCTTTTTAACCGACTTTAAAAAGGAGGAGGTTCTGTGTTCGTCTGTATGTATTTTTTTCATGTATGTTCGTCGATTTTTCCGTTAGTATGGAGCCGATTTACGTGATTTCATTTTGTAGAGGAAGCTCACGCGGGCGTCCCGTAGTTTATTAACTTTGCTTTGATAGCTTTTGAGTAAGCTTCAATAATACGTATTTAATTTATTTTGTGTATGTTGATATTATTAGAAAACTTCCTGTAAATGTTTTTTATTTATAAGAATTTGTGTGGGGTAGGTTACATTTTTTTTTTTTTTTTTTTTTTTTTTTTTTAACAACAACATACACAACAACACAACATAGGACAACGACAAGAATCGGCTCGAATCATGTAGCGTCCGACATACTTTCTATTATAATGATAATTCATAATAGAAAAAGTAAGAATTATACAATATGTAGAACTCGTAGAATGCTGGCAGCGAAGCGGTGGACTCGTTGTTGTTACCGGGAGTTCTCTTAATGAAAATCCAAGTACAATATTAGGTTTATAATGACCTTCACAATAAAATACAATAAAATATTTCGACATACAACATAACGACCGGTGTCGTCGACTCTTTGAGGCGAACAGTGGGGCGCGGTGCGCACTCCGCGCGCGCCGCTACTACCGCTGCGTGTCGCCTCCCACGCCGTGCCGTATGCGTGTGTGTAGTGTGTCCTGGTGCACGCACACATGCAAGGCGTCAACACAATATAAATAAAATCTGAAGAAGCACACCGTTGAAAAGTCATGTAAAAAAGTTATTCTACTTATTATCAATATATCAACTCATTTCATAGCTACAATTTTAATAAGAAATGTTGCCATTACCAAAATAAAATAGTATTGATACGAAATTGCACTTCCAAATCGATTACAATAGTATCAGTGAATTATTAAGTTAAGTATTTTTTACTTACATAAGATTTTCTTGCTTACATAAGTCGTAACTAAGTAATTCCTGTTATAATAAATACCATTTAGTAATATTTTTTAATATATATTTTATAATAACGTAATAATTAAAAATAGTTTAATTCGATTATCGATATCGTTTAGAATTGTTTATTGCTGTGTTTCTGGACTCTCTCTGGATTTTTCTACCATTTACAACTACCTTAGCTGTTGAAACTGAACCTGAACCTGTATTATTCGCTGACCCGGCTCGCCTAACCGAACATCTGAACCTGCCTACTTGTTGACCTTTTTGACCTCGGTTGGGCAAGATATCAAACAAATACATATAACCCCACGAGCCCAGTTTTTTTAAAAGATTAATTAATTAAATATGATGAAGTACTGTTTGATGAATAATAAATTATTAAAAAGTTTAACAGGTGTTTTCTTATATTAGGTATGTTTTATGTATATTTTTACTATAAAAACATACATAAAAAATATATACGAGGAGAATCTGCTAAAAGTCCTAATTTAATTATTCACTTAATAGTTTATTTCATGCTATCGTTAAAATCAAAAGTAATAATTGGTCAACTTTAAAGCACTATAACTTTTTTTGGTGTACTTCTAATAGAAATGTAATTATACTATCAAATTCTATAATTATTTTCCCTTTTTATGTAGTATAGTTCATCTTTGTCGATTCTGGCCGAGTCTTGTACCTGAACCTTGGCATTCTCCTTTCGGAAGACGGTGGCAAAAACCAAAATTTCCCGATTTTTTTTTGACATCCTTTATTTAAAAGAAAAAATTTTGTAATCGTTTTTATGGCAGTATATTTGACTAAAAGATCTAAATGACTTAGGTCATTTTGCTATTGGCTTACTCTCTTTCTCTCATAACGGCACAAGCTGAGATTAGTTCATACCGAGTTAGAAATTAGTCAGACAGCAAGTTGGCAGCGAGACTGACTGCCAAGGTTGCACTGAACATATTTTTGATATTGTGTCGTGGCATCTCTTATTTATTTATTTTACACATCAGGGTAGCTCATGGCCATCGACAGTCGTTACGGGTCGTCGGAAGCCCGAAAGTTTGAGAACCAGTCTTACCAAGGGGTATCGTATTACCCAGTTACTGGGTTGTGGAGGTCAGATACGCAGTTCACTCCATGTAAAATACTGGTATTCAGCTACATCCGGTTAGACTGGAAGCAGACCCCAACATAGTTGGAAAAAGGCTAGGCAGATTGATTGGTGCCTCTTGGCCTTCATCAAACCTGATGGTTTGTGATGATCAAGTCGACGGTCAAAGCGAGCTACACCCGGAATCCTCAACCTCACTCTAACTACCGAAACACAACAATGCTGTTAACATTTGTGTTATCGCGACAGACTTAGATAAGATGGTGGTAGCTAGCCAGGCGGACTTAGAACAAGCATTTAACAAGCCCTACCTGGTGGTAGGTAGGGCTTGTAAAATTTTGCCTCTGCTGTGAATCAACCAGGAACTCTGGGTCTGAGACAGGTGTTATTACCACTAGATTACAGGGTCGGTTCAGTATAGTAATAAAAACTAAAATAGTGATGAATATATAAATATTGATGGATAGAGGAAGGCCAAATAAAAGATGATGGATTGTATGAGGAATGATATAAAAGAGAAGGGACTGAATGATAGCGTGACGGTTGACAGGGGAGAGTGGAACTAGATAACGTGGTGCGCCAACACCACGTAACATTGGAAAAAGGCAGGGAGATGATGTTGAAGATCTCTTTCATTTATTACCTAAAGAAAGTCTCTTAATTCTTGAGATAAGTGAAAGGTGTGTCTATTATCATAATCAGCCACTGCTGGGACTTAGGCCTCCTCTCTTCGAGAGGGAGTGAGCTGTAATCCACACGCAGATCCAGTGCGGGTTGGTAGATGCGTCTACCTTTCGTCGACCTACAACTCGTAAGTCAGAGCCACTACTGATCCTCTATTGTGTCTATTATACTGTGGGCATTAATTTTATAATGGCTACACCTATGTCTAGTCAACCTCTTTGGGGACTATGTAGAGACGGCTAGTCACGTATGTAGTTCAGCTAATGAGTATGACAGATAAGCAGTATAGGCACAGCCATTTGAAGGGGTGGAGACCTATTCCGATCACATCCGGTTGCGACAATCGTCGATAGGATCCGGCAACTGGGACTCGAAGTGGCATTGCACAAGTCCGAGGCCATGTATTTTTATGGTCCTCAGAACGCGCCACTGTCGGGTTCCCAGATCACGGCGGGCGGGGTTCATATCGGTGTCGAGTCAACGATGAAGTACCTGGGACTCGTCCTCGACAGCCGGTGGAACTTCGTGGAGCACTTCCGACGTTTGGCTCCCAAACTGGAGAGGGCTGGGGCTGCTCTGAAGCGGCATCTGCCCAATCTGAGGGGTCCCAACGCCTCCAGCCGGAGGCTCTATGCGGGGATCGTACGGTCCATGGCCCTTTACGGCGCACCGGTGTGGACGCATTCATTGAGGCTGCGACCGGCCCAGCGGTTGAACGGGTCCCAAAGGGTCATGGCCATTAGGCTGGTCCGGTGATACCACACGGTCTCCCGTGAGGCGGCGAGCCTCCTAGCCGGACTACCGCTATGGGATCTGGAGGCGAAAGTCCTCGCGCACATGTGGGAGTTGCGTGAGGAGGCGAAACGCCGGGGTGTAACTCCGCTGCCGCCAGAAATCACGGCACAGCGGACAGAGCTCCGGCGGGATTTCATGGCGGCATGGAGAGTGCGATTGTCGCAACCCAGCGCTGGGCACGCCACAATTGTGGCGATTAGTCCCCTCTTTGAGGAGTGGCTTGAGAGGCGCCACGGTGTCCTCACCTTCCGCCTGACGCAGGTCCTCACCGGACACGGCTGTTTCGGGAGGTTCCTGTTCCACATAAGGCGGGAGGAAACGCCCGGGTGTCACCACTGTGTGGATCGCTCGGAGGACACGGTGGAGCATACGATGGAGGTCTGCCCGGCTTGGGCGGAGCACCGCCGTGTCCTCACGGGGCGATCGGCGGCGGCGATCTCTCGCGTCCGGCCCTGGTTGAGGTCATGGTTCGGAGCGAGAGTGCATGGGAGGCTATCACCTCCTTCTGCGAAGCAGTTATGTTCGCGAAGGAGGACGCGGAGCGCGCGAGAGAGATGCAAGCTGCACGCCCACGCGGCCCTAGTCACCGCAGGATACGCCCCGGGCTTCGGGAGTCGAGAGCCGACTTCCGGCCACCGTAGGCGCGCGCTTGCGGACGGTGAGCAATGGGCAGCTCGCCGTCCGATAAGGACCAGGCCCGTGTCGACGGCGCGTTGTGTTCCACGCGCGCCTCAAAGAGATGTCAGCACCAACTGACGGGGTCGAAAGACCAATGCCTGTTGGGGTTGCGGGTTTGTCCGAAAGGGATATCGCGGCCCCGGCACACAGGCAACGGAAGGAACATGGGTGGGTTTTAGTCAGTAAAAGTCTGACACACCCTCTCGCTCTGCCCAGAGCGGGAGAAGTCATTTGATGATCTCCCACCCTCAAAAAAAAAAAAAGGCACAGCCATTTAATCAAACTTTATAATCCCCAAAGTGTTGAAGAGGGTTGGTAAAATTATACGTGAACGTCACGTCAGCGTTACGTTTGACACGCGTGAAACGAATTGCATGTCTATTTGATAGAACTGCTGACTTTTTTGGATTTAAAAATTATTTTGAGGTAACTTCAATTATTTAAATCGTTAGATTTGCCCTCACCGTACTTATGTGGCGTATCCATCCTGAGAAGAGTAACCTCACATATTCCGTAGTTTGGCGTTTCTATGACGACTGCGATTTTGTGTGTGTTAGAGGTGTCAAAACGAAACGGAAACGCAACCATCTTCACAATAAGGCGAATCTAATGATATAAATCTTTGCCCAACTAATATTTACCTTAAACTAAAAAAAAAACTTTTTTTGTTCCACAATAATATTTTAAGTTCAAGTTAATAATATTTTACCTTCGTAAAACGATGAAAACTCGCACATCACAAATAGTTAATTCAACGGGCGCGAAATAATTATCTTTTTTCCAAAAGAATTGGAACAAAGGCTAAGTACGCAGGGTCTTGGAGTGACCTGAGGGGGCTCTCATCAAGTGTCATTCATCATAAAAGTTCTCGTTGTAAGGAACGGAAAGTGCGCCCTTTTTGAAGCTTTCTTTGATAAGTTTTTTTCAAGAACTAATGGCGACAAAAACGAAAATGGCTGCAATAAATGTATTTATTTCAATACTTTTACTTTTTTCGAAACGTTTGTTTTTCACTGGGTTTTTTAAGGGAAAAATTTAACTGATCCTCTAAAAACTTATTGACCTTATAATGAAGGACACTTTTTAAATTAATATATCTCTCTGCCTAGCCTTTTCCCAACTATGTTGGGGTCGGCTTCCAGTCTAACCGGATGCAGCTGAATACCAGTATTTTACATGGAGCGACTGCCTATCTGACCTCCACAACCCAGTAACTGGGTAATACGATACCCCTTGGTAAGACTGGTGTCAGACTTTCGGGCTTCTGACGACTCGTAACGACTGTCAAAGATCCACGAATGACAGCCGGGACCACCGGCTTAACGTGCTTTCCGAGGCACGGAGGATTCTCGGTATGTAAAGATGGTCACCCATCCACTGACCAACCCCGGCAAGCGTAGCTTAACCGGATGGATCGACCAGTGCGGCTGTTGTTACTTAGCCACGAGCTCCTCAAATTAATATATCTATATATAAATAATTAATATATGTATAATAACTTTATTTACCTCTTATAACTTTAGGCGCTTCTAATGATGCAAACTTTTCAAATAATTGAGCCTTTTTTTGAGGTCCTGGCCTTTTCTCACAGTTGGTCGCAGTAACTAAGCTAGGGTTACACCGCTCAAACAGTTTAAGTTACGTTGAATCTGTGATCAACCACGCGCGAGCCGAATTGGTCGTAGTAACCAAGCTTATTCACCCCGACCAAATAGGTTAGGTTAGGTTAAACAAGGAACCCATATATAGTTTCGCCATGTCCGTCTGTATGTCCGCTCAGACGCGGTTTGTACTAGAAAGCTGTAATTTGTCAGGTTAACGAGTAATAATCGACTAACTAAAATTTGCAGTTTGAAAAACATGATCTCACATACATTCCGTATGGGAGAAAATGTTTTTCAACTACAATGTTAAGTTTGTTCTTTAGATAAATTCATTTCAACTACGGAACCCTTCATTGTACGTGGTCTGACACGCACTTGGCCGGTATTTATTTAATATTAAAATTGCTATTATGCTATTAACATCATTGTTGTCCATTTGGTTCGCCGCAGTTCAATTGCTTACACACACATTGATACTGTGAAAACGAACATGACGTGATTTCCATAAAGTATTCCGGTAATTACTGAAAACATTAATTAATTTATGAACACATCACAGTGCTCCGTCAGACAAATTGAACGATTTCTGGGAACGACATTTAACAATGTGTCTGTAACGGAATCAGAATGGCGGTTCTTCAACCTTCTCACCAAGTTGCTCGAACTAACAATCTAAAATTGTTGTCAAAAACATTTTAAAAGAGTATCTATGAAGTTTCTTTCCCATTCGTCTCCATACGAAACTACCTTTTGGAAGGAGTGTCTAGAATCAATTCAATTTTCTTGTAAATTTCGAGGTTTAAAAGTGCCTTCTTGAGTTTTTGATGACTTTTTGGTTGTTAAAGGCAAGTTTATACAAGCCCAGTAATGTGCCAGTACAGTAAGTCAGTCCCTAATTTTCAACTTGGCTCGTGTAGACACTAGTCTCAACCTTGGCTAGTGCTGACTTTGCACCCTCAAGACAGTCCAGTTGACAAACCTACTCGTCTATTTTCGGGCTCAGTAGCTTCTCCCGGCTGACTTACTGCTGATCTCGTCTATATAAACCCACTGACTGGGTCCGATATTCTGAGCCACTGGGTCCAAACACTGCCATCGTATAAACCACGCATTAATCAGAACAACTTTACCAAAATCACATTACCGTATCCCTATATCTAACTGTAGGGATCCAAATAATTACTACATAGAAGATTAACAGCATTCATTTTAAGAAACAGCACGGAATCGTCATTCTTGCGTATGATTAAGGTATGTATGTCTGTCCCGCAGACGCTTTTCGAACAAGGGTTACGGTTTGAATACCGCAAGTATCAATCAATCTGCCTAGCCTTTTCCCTTTTTACATGGAGCGAGTGCTTATCTGACCTCCACAACTGGGAGCGACTGCTTAACTGCTTTCTGAGACGCGGAGGGCGGGTCTCGATATGCGATGGATGATCACCAGTGATCGGAGTAGGTAGATTGATTTTTAGTACTTGTATCATAAATGCACACAGAAAGAATAACATGGATAAGCCATTTTTCCGGAAAGTAATTCCGGTATTTCCGGATTCAATTAAATATTGTTAATGTTGGTAGTGATATTATTACTACTGTACCACCCATGATCCTTTGTTCTGATTGGTCGTTGGGTTTTGTCAAATCGAGACAAAAAAAAAAATAGGAAGAATAATAAAGAATAAAATTGCTCATTTTATCACAATTCCTACCTTTTTTTTGAGGATGGCAAATCATCAAATGACTCCTTCCACTCTGGCAGAATACAATTCCTACATAAGTTCCGGTTTTTTTTTTAATAATCCACCAATTCCGGAGGAATGTCCATAGTAATATATACGTTTCGGATCAATGACCCCAGTTCAATCTACCTATTCCGATCACTGATGATCACCCAACTAAGAACCGATTGCGGCTTGAATACCGCTAGTAAGACTTGTTTATCAAAGATAAATGATGGACTCACGTATGTGTGCCTTGGTTTCGCCTCGGCCCACATTTTCACGATCGTCCATCGATGCCCTTTTTGCCGACCGCGGCAGTAATCTATTATTATTTGTGAGAATATAAAAAAATAAAAAACTCATAACAAGGAAAACAGATTACTTACCATATCGTTTACTTGAATCATAAACACTAAATAAAAGGTCCTTACAGTTTGGTGTCCCAAAGGTTCCCTGAAAGGATCTGGGGGAGGCCTTTGCTCAGCAGTGGGACAGTAAAGGCAAACATTAAAAAAAACATACAGATGTTTAGTAATGATCTAATATATTGATGATAAACAAAATTTTCTATTGTCTGTATGTTTGTCAATACACCATATTCAACCGACATTAATATAGACAGCATTTTAACATCATTATAATTCATTACACAATATTATCGTTTTCATCAATATAAAACGCGTATCAGTATTTTTATATTTCCGGAACATTCATATTGTGGAGACATAATTTTTGATAAAGATAATGTGGGCTCGGCACGGAATCCAGTTACTGTATTTTTTACGAGTCCCACGCGTAACAGCACATTTTTTTTAAGTTCTTTTAACAAAACATTGTGTTTCATGAAATACTCCTACGTGGAGGGATATAAGTAACAGACAAAATGAATTGGTTTGAATGTGGGTAGCCCTGGATTTTAGCTTTCCATTGGACATCACGGACCCTCTCTATATTTGTGAGGATAGCCACCGTGCGGCACATTACAGCTATATCCGGCGGCAGTTTATCGCATTTCATTGCCTACAAAAATCGCGGTGCGGCTCAGTTGTAAGAAAAAGTCTCCAATAAAATTTACGTAAACATACATGTTTTATGTTTACATAAGTTTTATTTGGTACTTTTTAGTTCATTAAAAGCTTGTTTTTAAAAAGGTTTTCACTTCAATTTTCTTATACTTTTTAGCATTACAATTTGTTTAAGTATCTGTTCTATCTATTCACTTGAAAGGTACTTGTAAAGACAAATCCAACGAACCCAAACGCATTAACACAAGTTGTGGTGTGAAGCCAACCAAGTTGCACTATCCAAGTCATGCAAAACTTTAGAACGGGCTATCATAAAATTTACTGTCTGTGCTGTTGACCACTGAGAACTTCCCTCTTCGGGAACCAATCCTGGGTGCAGCAGCCCGGTCAAGGCGGACTTTAGAACGGAGTAGCATAATTAAATGCGTATATTAAATTTCTTGGCTGTACGGCAGACTATTGGGGAGTTCCCTCTTCTGGATCCAACCCTGGGTGTAGCAGTCAGATCATGGTGAATTTTAGAACGGACTATCATAATTGAATGCGTATATCAAAATTTCGTGTCTGTACCGTTGACTGTTGTGGAGTTCCTTCGTCTGGAGCCAATCCTGGGTGTAGAATCAAGTCACGTATCATAAAGAAATGCATTGTCTTCAACATTGAACCAACATGTAAAATGTCAACTCAGTAGGATAAGAGGAAGTGGTTTTAATTCAGCTTGCAAGATTTGACCAATACATACTAACTAAATAACATACACAGCAAGTTAAATAAAAGCTTGTAAAAATATACGTTAGTGAAGTAGGAGGATTTTTATCAACGCGGTTACGCCCATCCTAATGTGCGCTAAGCTTTAATCGGTAGACGTTTGCGACTATTACTATATAATAAGCCTTCCCCAAATGTACCTGGCTCACTGACTTATTAATTGTAAAATTTTAGGAAAATCGTCTACTTTTACAATGTTTGTAAATATGTGAGAACTATGTATCTATCACATAATTAATTAATTTATCTGTCGTTGCTTCATTTTTAATTCTTTTTACCTATCGAGGTATAATATTTTTTTTTAAGTGCATCGTCTTCATATATAATTATATAACTAATGTGATTACATATACAAATGATTGTAAAACATTGTAAAAGAGTAACGGTGGAGTTTCATGCTCATTCTTCTCCATACGAAAACTACCTTTGGGAAGGGGCGACTAAAATCGATACAATTTTTATAAATTTTGTACGTTTTATAGTGCCTAACAAGCTTTGAAATAAATGATTTGACTTTAACTTTAACTTTCACTTTGACCTGGACAAGATTTTTATTTGCCATCACAAAATCTGAAAACACTTATTTAAAACTTATATAATACGGATAAGTAACTGGCAAAAAAATCAACTATTTCATTCGCCTGCCAACGTACCTTGTCGTGCCTATTCTAATTTTCATCAGAAACCCAAAAAGGATGTCGTCGTTCGCCTCATTCTGTATGTCCCGAGGCATTGTTGACAGATATTTCCTTACTTTTATTACAGCTGACGTCTCCTTTATTGGGAACCTTATTAGATCTTACAAAATATACTTTTTTAAGATAACATGGACGTACCTAACCAAACGGAAGTTTTTGCGTTGGTACACGCAAATACGAGTATATAAAAATGACTGGCTGGATCTAAAACCAAACTACTAGCAACATTGAGATGGCCTGAAAACTTTTAAGGGTGTGTTAATTCTTTTGAGGTCTACAAAAAGAAAGAAATACATCCTATAACAAACGTTACGCCTGTATTTCCCAGAGGAGTTGGCAGAGATATTATATATAGTACAACTCTACTTAACAAAAATTTGAGAGAATTTAGTCATTCACTGACAGACCACGCACAATGTACTCGTAAGCACTAAGGAAGGTTTTTTTTTAATTCATCCCCTGTAGCGGTTAAATAGGGGATGAAAGTTTGTATGGAAGGTCGTCATTTTTGCCGATGCGAAATACCATCGGTCTTGCTTCTCTATGAAAAGGCAAAAACGATCAACATAACCGTGTTATCTCTCCGTTTATAGCGAAGAAAATAAGGAGAAAATCTGACGAGCATACAAATACCTTCCGTCTCAGGTCTGATGTTACAATTTATACAGCATCAGTGCACTGAATAGCACTGTGGATGCATTCAAGAGAACTAACATCTTTACCCCTCATACAAGCAACTTTGCACCTTATTTCATTGATGTAAGGGTGTGTGGTAAGAGGTGTAAGTAAAATGGTCTGTAGTGAAGCACGTTTAACAAAGACATTGCTGGGTAACGCGAGGGTAGATAGATATAAACCAGTTTAACTGGCTAGAGGACGTACAGTACGACACAACATCTATCTATATAAATAAAAACCGGCCAAGTGCGTGTCGGACCACGCACAATGAAGGATTCCGTAGTTGGGATGAATTTATCCCAAGAACAAACTTAACATTGTAGTTGAAAAACGTGTTCGAAACACAACAAACACAGCATGATATCCCATACGGAATGTATGGGAGATCATGTTTTTCAAACTGCAAATCTAAGTTGGTTGATTATTTCTCGTTAACCTGTACAGCCTACTTAGCTCTCATAGTTTTCCTTTTAATTTCGTTATACGAGTATATACTACTGCTGTGAATTTTTTCACAACTCCAAGTACAACCATTTAGCTAGAAGGGGGAGGGGGACACACTTGACTCTAACAAAAAATTTCAGTTAACAGCTTAATATTTCGCAAACGGATCCCTGAATCCAAAAATGGTTTAGACAAACTCACAAATTTTTGAAAGACCTTTCTAACGATACCCCACAACATGGGGTAGATGAGGGAAAAAAAACATCCCCACTTTACGTGTAGGGGAGGTACCCTAAAAAATATTTTTTTCTTGATTTTATTTTACCACTTTGTCGGCATGATTAATATGTATATATATGCCAAATTACAGCTTTCTAATACTAACCGTCTCTGAGCTAAGCCGCGGACAGACAGACAGACGGACATGGCGAAACTATAAGGGTTCCTTGTTTACTACGAAACCCTAAAAATGAAGCCCTATTTCCCTTGGCCACGGCGTCACGCATGAATGGCTGATAATATAACAATTGCACCTCTTTTTGTGAACCTCACATAATTCCTATTTTGGGGTATGCTAAAAATACTAAATTGCCAAATAACTGCGACGAACTTGGATGCATCGCTCGCTAAATTAGCGCGTGGTGTTGGTCACAGTGTGCATCATTAGTAGCGCAAAAAGTTTTTAGAGGATCATTAATTTAGAAAAGAGTCTATCATTAGAAATTCAATAAGTTTTTAAATGTTCAGTTACATATTTCTCATTTTTATGTAGGTACTGTAGGCACTCCGCAAGTCTACTGTACCGGGACGATATCAAATGAAAGGCTTTTTGCGGTAAAACTGTTTACTAAATTATATAAAAAAACTCAATTATTAATTTTTTATATTTTATTCGCTCGCTTGACAGCCCAGGGGGCCTTACTCTCAAACAAAAATCACATCCCTTTTCAATTTAAATATTAATTATTAGAATGTTAGAATGCTATTTTCTTAAGAGGGCGCCCAATGATACACTAACGCCCACTCTTTTAAAAAGAAAAAAAAAAGTTTCATACTGAGATACGAAGCAACAAAACAAAAAAGTTTATTGCGATTTCTAACTTTTCTAGTACTCAAACCTCAATTGGTTCGATAGAGTTTCTTGATCATTAAAAGAAGCAGGATCGACTGGCATCAAAAAGCTTTGGTGAAAGTTTTCTTGCTTACTGTAATATTTTTTGCAAAATCTGTGAATGCAGATCAAAATTTCGCAAAAAGTTAAGGACAGTCTCCAAAGACCGTCTTCTTGTAACTACAACAGCAAAGGTAGCTCTCCCAATAACTGCCCCATCCTAAAAATCCACCCTGTATACTACTGCCGTGATTTTTTTTCAAATATCCAATAACAACCATTTAGCTGGAAGGAGGACGTGACACTTGACTCCTATGACTCTAGCTCTTTAAAGCAATTTGGATTCAGGGATCGGAATATTAATTCCGCAAACGGATCACTGAATCGAAAAATAGTTAATACACACCCACCATATTTTTGAACGACCTTTCCAACGACACCCCACACCATGGGATAGACAAGAAAAAAAAGATCCCCTCTTTTACGAGTAGGGGTGGTAGCACAATAAAAAAACAATTACACAGACAGACAGACAGACAGACAGATGGACATAGCGAAACTATAAGGGATCCTTGTTGACTACGGACCCTAAAAACGGATTTGGTACAAATAACGATCTTCAAAACAATCTCAATCAATGTCTCCTTTCCCAAAAGATAATAAGCCTAGGCTTTCAGGTTTTTCAGAACCGTGTATCAGGCACTTCTGTAGGTAGCTAATATACAGGGTCAAATTAAATTAACTAGCAAAACTCCGAAGACCTGTTGGGTATCGATATCTAAACACGATAAAACAAAAGAAAACAGATTTTCACAACTCATACTTCAAGTAACAACAGTAACAGCGTTCGTTGACAAAAAATCATCAAATCTTTATTTTATTTTATTTTGTG
Organism: Agrochola lota; assembly: GCA_947364205.1. NCBI lineage: Eukaryota > Metazoa > Arthropoda > Insecta > Lepidoptera > Noctuidae > Agrochola > Agrochola lota. The sequence continues at coordinate 10,101,016 of OX376241.1, forward strand.
CTTAGATACGTGGGACACACTGAAAGTTCATAGAAAATAATAAACTGAATTAGCTTCCTGACGCTTAAATGCTCATGTATGATTATTTGCACCTGACTCATACCAATGCCTGAGCTTGCCCGAATCTGTAGGGCACTCTCTTATCAGCTTCTATCATCCGCCTCACAGTAATAATGTTATCGTCAGTTGTCGCCGTTGCAGGACGTCCCTCACGCAGATCATCAGTAAGATTCCTACGACCACGCTTAAAAACTCATTGAACCAGTTGTAAACAGCTGCACGTGATGGGGTTACATCGTGAAAGGCTAATCGAAGTTTACCATAACTTTGTTGTTGACTGACAACCACGAAAGTCGTAATAAATCATAAAGCGAACATTTTCTCGACGCGCTACGCACACTTATGAAATTACCGCCAATTTATACGAATAAATGACAGATGAATTTAATATACATCATCTCGTTATTAAAGAGTTCTAAATTCGATATTTAAATTAATTTTTCATTGGATTTGTTTCTAATCAGCCAGTTCTAAAAACTTTCAGTGTTACGCTTGTATCGATACCCATCACGTCTGCGGAATTTCTCTAGCTAATTTAATTTGACCCTGTACATAGGCATAACAAACAAACTTTTGCGTATCTAATTTATTGTGAAAAGTATACCTTTAATAAACGAAGGTTCGCCTTCAACACTATTAATCATGATTTATTATCCAACTTTTAAAAGTTCAGGTATTAAACTGCAAACTAATTTATCAGACACTGCTACTCAAGGGAATTGAAATAAAAAGGAGAAAATTACATTTCTGTCTGTCTGCAATAAGTTCCACCCAATGAATTCTATTTTGTATTCAAGAAGTTTCATTTGGTACCTAATATTACGTAAAACAGTTATTAATGCAGGAGTAGGTAAACTTATATGAAAATATTGAACTGGGAGTATTTTCCATTATTCCTATACAAAATAATGTGACAACATTAGACTACGAATTTTGTGCACGTAAATTATGTACTTATGCAAATGATTTGATAAGTAATGGCTGCAACTGTAATTCATAACATAAGTACATATTGCTACTGAGTTTGGCCACGCATACATATGATAGAACATCGCTATAGGCAGTACCATCTACATAAAAAAGAAGGCTATAAGATGTCAGGTAGTCGAAAGTTCCGTTTTCAGCACGAAAAATAAACAATATGTAATTACATTCTTCCCCGAAGGGTTGGGCAGAGGTACACCCACATTTCGCCAGTTATGTTTAAGGGAGACTTGCAGCTTTTACTTAAATTTCGATTAAAACTCGACTAAGGCGTAAACTTAATTTAATGACAAAGTTATCTGCGGTATCTAGGTCGGTTTGGAGTTGTTAAATCTCGGTTTTATAGACAGACGTCATTACAGTGTTATTTTTAAAATTCTCTGGTTATTGGGAAAATGGATTTCTTTTCGCTTGATCATCATGATTGGTTATCGGATGATTAAATTATAAAATAAAAAAATGCATTATTTGGTAAAATTTGGTGTTTATTGCTTTTTTTCTATATGCATATATGTATCCATCACATTATATTGGAAAAAAACAACCAGCTTCCAAAAAAAAATGAAAATAACTTTAATTTCGAAAGTCGGTGTCTTTGCTTCTGTACGGACCAACCCTGACAAGCGTAGCTTAACCTGGATCCAACCCGTGCGGCTGTTATTACATAGCCACGAGCTCCTCGGAGTTCTGAGGTAACAAACTTACAAAAAAAACACAACCGAATTGATAACCTCCTCCTTTTTGGGAAGGCGGTTAAAAACGGAACGCAAAGAATGAATGGTGAATGAATTATTGACTTTATCTTAATCTCAATTTAGTTAAATCGAATGTGAAATGACTGTGCAAGACATGCTTCATACGATTTAGTTAAGTCGAGCTGAGAGCAAAATCGAGTGTGATTAAACCGAGATTTGTATCATTTTCTGCAAGTCGCCCTAAATCCCATCTAGAGTAATGAACGGCTCCGTACAGGGTTGAAATATATCGTATTTGATACATTTTCGACTTGATATTTTATATCGTTATATCAATATATCGAAATAATAGATATCATCGCCAAAAAATATCTATATACCAACAAAGAATATCGATTTATTGATACATTGATATTTTTTTACAGGCCTGGCTGCGGGTTGTTGTCTTAAGAATCTGTAGCCCCATCTTCAACTACTTTTCTGATGACATGAATATGAATTTAACTCTCTTCAGGTTATTCAGTAAAAAAGCCTTTTTTTCCTACTAGCAAAATGTTATTTCCAGTTTCTTGTAGAAGTCACCTCTTCTCTTTGTCGTAGGCCTCATTCAAGTCCAAAGTCTCCAAAGTTGTCTGTTTCATGCTGCTTGCATCCAACTTGAGCCTAATGTTTCATAAAATAATTATGCTCCGCCACCTTTTCTTCTCCTTTTCCTTGGTAACTACTCTGTAGCTTCCTTTGTCCATTATTTCCCATTCCTGTTTAGATAAAGGTTATCATTAAACCTTTACAAAATCAGGCTGCGTTCATCCTATGTCTATTCTCCTACGCGCGAAGCTTTGCATAGGTCCTTGCTGTGTTCGGATAGGCAAACTAAATCATTGCTATCGATCTATCACGTTTTTTATTGTTTGAGAGTGCACCTGTTTCTGCACTCACACTTGTGCACTATAATATCTCCCGCACCGAAGGCTACTGAGATTGGTCGCCATGGCTGAAATTTGGTCTAGAAGACTATTTATTCTATATTTATTGTCTATTACTTAGACATTTTAATTTAAATAGCCTCCTTCATAATGAACAATATGGCTTTACAAAAGGTCGTTCGACTACAGATGCGGGTGTTGCTCTGCTGAAACACATATTTACCGCATGGGAGAACTCGCAAAATGCTATTGGGGTTTTCTGTGACCTCTCCAAAGCCTTTGATTGCGTGCACCATGACACGCTTTTGCGTAAGCTGCGTCATTACGGTGTTCAAAACGAGGCTCTCAACGTTATAAATTCTTATTTACACAATAGGTCCCAATGTGTAGATGTTAATGGTGTGAAATCTTCCGGTCTACCAGTTCAGTTAGGTGTACCTCAAGGCTCAATACTAGGTCCATTCTTGTTCTTAGTGTATATCAATGACTTACCATTCTATTTAAAGGGTATCTGTGAAGTTGTACTGTTTGCAGATGATACCTCTCTTATTTTTAAAGTAGACAGGAATAGACAAGATTTTGACGATGTAAACAGTGCTCTCTCAATGGTTACGGATTGGTTTACGACAAATAACCTAGTTCTCAATGCCAAGAAAACGAAATGTGTAAAGTTCGCCCTACCAAATGTTAGAAATCTAGGACCCAACATCGTCTTAGATAAAGAGGTGCTTGAGTCTGTAAACTCGGCAGTTTTTCTGGGCATAACAGTAGATGCCAAACTTCAGTGGGGCCCACATATATCGAGCCTAGCGGGAAGGCTCAGTTCGGCCGCCTACGCCGTCAGGAAAGTAAGACAATACACTGACGTCGATACAGCTCGGTTAGTCTATTTTAGTTATTTTCATAGCGTTATGTCCTACGGTCTTCTGCTGTGGGGCAAAGCTGCTGATATTCAAAATATATTTGTCCTTCAAAAACGAGCTGTTCGAGCTATTTACCAGCTAGGTGCCAGAGTTTCTCTGAGAGATTTTTTCAAAGATATTGGTATCCTCACGGTGGCGTCCCAATTCATCTTCGCCAACATCTTATATATTAGGCAAAATATACACTTATACACTAAAAACAGTGATTTTCACAATGTTAACACTAGAAATAAGGACAAACTACGAGCTCCCTTTCACCGGCTTCATAAGGTTCATAACTCATTTGTTGGGCTTGGTATAACCTTTTATAACAAGCTACCCTCTTCTTTGCTAGATTTGCCTTTTGATGCGTTTAAAACGAAAGTAAAATCCAAGCTTTGTTCAAAGGCATACTATTCTATAAACGACTACTTAAATGGTAAGAATAGTTGGTCGCTGTGATTAACTCAAGACAATGTTTATGTTCTTTCTCCAGATTACCTACTGACAAGTTATATGAGTTTATATAATTGTATTTTTTTATACTTTATAAGTCAAGCTATTTTTAATTTTATTTCAATTTATTGTTGACATAATCTACTCATTACAATGTTTTTTCTAATGAGTTGTATTGCAATATGTGGTTAGCTAGTGACCTCGACAATTGATCATATTAGTTATTGTTATTAGTAATTAACTGTTTGTTTTATTTATTTTATCTCGATTTTCCTAGTTTATCATTTATAACTTCCAGTTACAACTATATGTAAGCGGGCACGCCCTTTATGCCTGGAGGCTTTTATTTAGATAAGTTCTGTTTACGTTTAGTTTTTATTTCTGCCTGAGTATAGTTCTCGATGATGTTGTGTGGTATATTGGCGTGTGCTAGCTAACATATGGCTAATAATTTAAATTATGTTTTGTGTTGCGTAATCTAAATTATCTAAATTATTTTGAATACTATTATATAGAATCTTATTTTTTTGTTCTTCTAACTGAACAGACAGCTGTGCTGCTGGGGAGTTTGTTGCGCCACTTCTTCTTCCCAGCTAATGCACTAGGAAGTGGTGAAGGGTGGGCGTTTTGGGGGACTGTCTTATGTAATTTTGACGTTCGAAAAGTGCTGATTCTCAGCCTAGTTTGAATAAATGACTTTTGAATTTTGAATTTTATTGCACCAACTCTAACTATAGGCCGCAGCGCACTTTTATGTATGAAAATGCCATTCATGTTGAAATACATAACGTACGTAACTAAAAATACTTCAAACTAGACGTAAGTGCTCACACAGAATATATGAATGAGTGTGTAACTCGGTTTCCATTGTGGTCGCAAGATTTTCGCGAAAATGTATTTCTCAACATACATATACGTATTTCACCCTAAGTAAACCGGTAAACATGGACATATAATAGGATTTCTGTAGCTGACAGACTGAAGAATTTGTATGAAGCAGCTGAGATGGAGTCAAACATGTTTTGGTTTCATCATGCTGAGGGTCTTATGTTTGTATTTGTAGGCATTCGGTTTGAAAGTGTCAAGTAAAGTTAAAACATAGTTTATTACCAATTTATGTTAGTTTTTTAACTCGAAGTTTGCCAAATCTTATTGTTAATTAATTAGATTAAAGTCCCAAAGCGTTTTCTATTTTTTATAATTATGAAATACTTCATTGTTACTTATGGCAAAATTTATTTTTTAGTCCGTCATGGAGATTTTTTTTTTTTTTTTTACGTAATCTAAAGATTACGGCATCAAGAATACAGTGAGTTAAAATGTGCACATGACGTCACGAGTATATAGATTTTATACTTACTTGTGACGTAGCGACCGTGGGGGTCGCTACGTCCCCGACTTAAAATGCGTTTTATCTAAGTATTTTTTTATTATTATGATAAAGCAAAAATATATGTCTAATATTTTTTTTATTATCTGATTGACGGATTAATTCGTTTTTTTCTTTTTACTAAGGCATCATCCCTATTGCGGAGCTTCCGCATTTATTTAGACATTCGCATCCGCATTAATCAATGCGGAGCTCATGTGGATGCAGATTTGAGTGGAAAAGGGTGAATATAAGTAAAATCATAATCAACGAAATGGAAATTATAATCATTTAAATCATCTATATAGCTCTAAATTGTCACGTTTTCACGAAATAGTCTTATATCCATCAAACAAATAAATTTCGAGAGCTATATGTATAGGTTTTTAAATTATAATCGCCACGAATTGAATTATGATCAACATACAACGAAACAGCGCTGAAATTTACAAAACACGTAACTTGACACCTTGACGGATCACTTAAAAAAACTTGTGATCCACGAATGTGAGCCTCCAAAAATCCGCATGAAAAAATCTGCATCCGCAACATCCCTGCTATGTATTATTTTTCGAGGTTATTTTCATTCAGTTTGTTCTAAAAACCGGTTCATGTCAAACGTTTTCATTATACTTTGTCGTGCTTCTAAAAGTGTCGTGTTTAAAGTTACAAAATACACAGGTAAAAACTTTGCTTCACAGCTGTTAGAGCAGCTGTGAAGATTTCAAAGAAAACAAGTTTTCCTCCACAAAATATCTTTCCCTCGAGTACGATTCACATTTCACTCGTTTCAGATTTAAAGCTTTAAGTTTAAAGCACATCGGTATGTGGTTCTCTGCATGCTGTAGCAAAATCTAACCACATTCAGACTGCAACATCTCTCATTTATTTGAATTCCACCAGGAAAAGTAATTTAGATTCGTTTTACGTCTCGCTTGGATGTCCTTTTTCATTTAGAACGGTAGGGTTAAATCTGTTTTCTGTTACAGAGTACAAAAGAGTAGTTTTATGTTTGTAGAAAGGACGTAGGTAGGTATTTATTTGTTTACGCTTTTATGTAATACTTGGGGACACAAATCTTTTGATAAAAACTTAAGGCCTTGTTGTGAATTATGTTCTAAAGCAATAGGTATTAAGAGTGTTTTTAAGTGGGGGGCAGCAGGGGGATATCTGAATCCATATGAGATACGACGAAACTGTCTTAGGAAGCAATAGCCACAAAAAAAAATACATAGGGCTCGTAAACACGAGGACGATTCGTGTTTTTTTAAAGAATTGTGTTTGAATTGCAATGCTTTTTATCTGCTCGTGTTCACACGCATCACGAATCGTGAAAAATTACGGACATGTCATAAATCACGTATCGTCTTTTAAAAATCAATAAATCATGACACATGACAGATCCGCTGAAGAGCTCGTCCAAGACTGAACTCTGAATCAGAAATCAAGTGTGAACATATATTCGGATATTTTCACGAATCGCGAAAACATTCCGTATCAGTGTGCAATGTGACCGTGCATCCGTCATGACGTATCGTATTTTTGACGAATCGTCAATGACCATTCGACATAAAAAAAGTGCGAGTTGTCCATAAAAGTGACTAAAATTGATCAATTATTTTATGCGGTTCGACTCTGTTTCATGTCGATCATTTAATTGTACAGGAAGAAAAAATTCTGATAAGCAGAAGTGGGTAAAATTTTATTTGAAAAAAAAAAAATACTCTGATGGAAAATCTATACTATCCTTATACTTTATTTATTTATTTAAACTTCCCGCACACAATAAGGTATAAAGGCGGATTAATGCCTTAGCCATTCTCTACCAGTGAACCAAGGGTGGTGAAGAGATAAGATGGCAGGTACTCCGAATTAGAGGAGATAATAATAATAAAAAATATTAAAAAGACAACAATGAATTATAAATAAAATAGGTACAAGGTACAAGTACATATATAGTTTATAATCTTATGATACACGTACATACATATTTACTATAATATATACCTACATTATATATATACATATATAAGGATTCAAATTCAAAGGAAATGAGGTAATTGAGATGACCCTACACTATTTGTTTTGAAAATAGCTCTGCAATTTCCGCTTAAATGCATACCGACTGGTGGCCGTCCTGATATCAAGAGGAAGCGCATTCCAGAGAAGAATGGACTGAATATAAAAGGAAGAATGAACAAAGTCAAAGTATGAGAAGGAAAGAGTAGAAGAAGATTGTTGGAAGAACGCAGATTCTTAGCGTTGAAGAACATCCTTCCTCTACCGTTCCAGTAAAAAATACACTCTGTATAGGTATTTTAGGAAATGAAATCGATGCCGTACCTTAAAAAATCTCGGACGATGTAATTTCTCACACAATATTATATGCCTAGAATCCAAGAAAACACTTCCAAAACGAGGGTAATATAGCCTCGTATGTGTGTTAAAACCAACGTGTAAAAACAAACCAAGGCCGTGGAGGAAAATAAACAAGAACCTAATACTTCGCCACGAGAAAATATATTAGGTTTAAGTCAAGATTACACTGGATACGTGTTCAAACCTTTATTCAAACCTAAGGGCTACCTACAAACTGAATAGAAATTGTATCAATTTCACAGTTATTAAACCCAGGATTTTTAGGCTTTTATGAGCAGTTGGGGACTCTTACCTATGCATAGCTTCAAAATTCTTGATTTTATAGTCAGACATTTTGTTCTTTAGAATACTTCCATACTAATATTATATGTATAAGCAAAATTCTGTCCGTCTTTCTGTTACCTTTTAATGACACCATATAGGATAGGCGCATCATTTCATGAGCAACAGCTAGTCTATATCTGGAAGACTCCACGGGAAAAACAATGAATGTCACCTTTTTTGTGAAACTGAGCTTTTAATTAAAATGAAATTAAATTAATTTATTTTCAGGTAAATAACACCCATAGCCACACATAAATTAACAAATTAATAAAATACAATAAAATCAAATAAAATCAAATAAAATCAAACATCAAATAAAATAAAATTAAATGAAAATAAATTTCGTTAAATCGAGAGCAATATATAGGCCAAAAAATAAAAAAAACAAAAATCCAAAAAAAAAAAATGCCATCCATCGGATTATTGGTGTATTATTTTTATACATCAGAATTGGGTAAAATCGTGGCAGTCTGCTGTAATAGTACAATTTCTATCTGTTCATCCAACGCAAGAAACAGGAACGTCTGCGCGCCAAACGTCAAAAACCGTTGTTGTCAATTTGACAGTTGTCGTGCGTGCTTGCATTGCGCATTTTTCATAATATTGCTGTTTATGAAGTCGTTGTTATTGCAATATTTTTCTATTTTATTGTAAGGATATTAAATGCAATGTCGAGTAGTGATGAAAATACATACGTCAAATCACCTGAGCGGAAAAAAATATGTAGAGGACGAATAAAAGATGTGATGAGACAAATTCGCGTACAAAGCCTCATTGAACCCGGCAAAGATAGTTGTTGCAAACGATTGGAATGCTTCAAGAATGTGTGTGAAATAGAAAGAAAGCTGTTACTTTGTCATTTTAATCAATTACAAACGGTAAATGAACAAAATAACTTTCTAGTATCCATGGTAACAGTGAATCTTTATCTTATCTTATCTTATAATGTTAAATTCTGTTCTCATGAAGCTATAATTTATTTTGATTCTCTTCCACATTAGCCAAAACGTTATTTAAATTCAAAAAGTTTAAAAGAAGTTGATCTTATTATAATTTGTTAACATATATGTGATTATTTGATACATTCTAAAGCTATTAATGTTATTGAACAAAGATTTGTTTAATTAAATGAAGTTAGTGTAATAATAAATTTACATGGTTCATGTTATTTATTTTTAAGTTACTTTAAAAATTGTCTTGTAATAATGAATGTCAATGTGATGCAAAAACAATGTCAATGACATAGATTGTTTATGCCAAGGAGTACAGTCACAAGTTTCAGACTTTTTGCAATAATTACTAAAAATATATAAAACTAAAGTATATTTTTTAGGTAACATTCAAGAATATGTTTATATAGTAATGACTTGTTTCAAATCTATAGTAATGACTTGTTTCAAATCAGGGTTATGCTGGTATAAAATTGTAACAGTAAGTACTTACCTTAAATTGTTATTGTTATTGTGAACGAGGATTTAGAATGCCTTATGGCAGGTAAGTACCTTTTTTTTTGGTTGTGAATGTTCAAGTAACTTTTCCCGCTCTGGGCGGAGGAGGGACTCTTACTGACTAAAACCCACCCGTGTTCCTTCAGTTGCCTGTATGTTGCCAGGGGCCACTGTATCCCTTTCAGACTTTCCCGCGACCCTGGCAGGCATCGGCCCTAGCGAACCCCGTCAGTTGTCCTGACAGCTCTTAGAGGCGCGCGTGGAACGCAACGCACCGACGACCCGGGCCTAGTCCTTATCGGACGGCGCGCTACGCATTGCTTCTGCCCACGACTTCGCCCGGATCTCAAGAATTGGGCTATCCGTTATAGTTATATATTTGTATAAAAGAACATAAAATGAAAGAAATACAGACTTTGAAACTATAAAAAAATATTTTCCCTGATTATAAATTTTTTGATATTCCTTGTTTTTCCCGTGGAGTCTTCACTGTACTAATATTATTAGGCCGAGGAAATTAGGTTTGAACCCTGCACTAAATCCTAACAACTGTTTTTTTCCTGAATCGTGTTTTTGAACTTAGCTCTTCAAATAATATAAAAAAATCAAACATTTTTCAGGGCCGCATCAAGGTAAAAAAAAAAATTTGATTATATTATGTAAACAATTCGTATAACTAATAAATTATTTCAAAAATAAACATATACCCCCACGGAATTTTAAGTAAAAATAAAATTACGTTTATTTTAATTGTACTTCAAGCAAAAATGATAACAGCAGTTTTTTTGCATTAAATTACTTAATTAAATATATTGTACTAGCGCAAGATATTAATAAAAGTTTTTTTGCAACAAAGGTTCAGGCAAAAATGTAATAGAGTTAAATTTAGTTTAACTTTTATTTATAGGCTCTATCCGACATATTTACAAGAAAATTAAACACATTAAAGCAAAATTTTATATAAATATCCATAAAAAAACGCATTAATTTGTTTAATTTTCTTGTAATTAAGTGAGATAGAGCCTATAAATAAAAGTTAAACTATAATAATAGAGGGTAATCTCCGGAACTACCAGTCAGATTTGAAAAAATATTTTTGCATTGGATAGCCCAATTCTTGAGATCTGGGTGAAGTCGTGGGCAGAAGCAATGCGTAGCTCGCCGTCCGATAAGGTCGCGCCGCAGGTGCGTTGTGTTCCACGCGCGCCTTTAAGAGCTGTCAGCACAACTGACGGGGTCCGCTAGGGCCGATGCCTGCCAGGGTCACGGGAAAGTCCGAAAGGGATACCGTGGTCCCTGGCAACATACAGGCAACTGAAGGAACACGGGTGGGTTTTAGTCAGTAAGAGTCCCTCCTCCGCCCAGAGCGGGAAAAGTTACTTGATAATTTACCACACAAAAAAAAAGGTACTTACCTGCCATAAGGCATTCTAAATCCTCGTTCACAATAACAATAACAATTTAAGGTAAGTACTTACTGTTACAATTTTATACCAGCATAACCCCGATTTAATCAATCTCCGAAATATCATCGATTTTCATTAATAACCCATTACACCAGTATCAATCACAAAACTACCAATCACGAAACAGTAATTATCACAAATTACTAAAATATCGCTTGTCATAGCTTCTAAAATATTAATTATAGTTCATTGGCTGAAGGAAAGAGCCATTATTCTCCCGTTAGCTCCACTCTTTATGAAGAAAATTCAGAGCAAAATTTTATTTTGTTACCTCGAAAAACGTAAACAAAGTAATTTCTTTACGGTCCTCGGTAAAAAGTATCAAGACCGTTCGGCTGCTGTTACGGTAGACGGAGAAAAACAGTGCCGCGAAAAACCCTTCAAACCACAGAGTAGACAGTGTACAGAAAGCCGGCTCCATACAACGAGCGGGAACGCCCGCACACACATGCTTAACGTACAGCGAGTATAAGCGCACTCGCGACTAGCATTCGATCGAGATCGCCGTAAAACCGATATCAGACGCTCACTCGAGTGAAGGTCCATTTTTATTTCATTCTACGTTTATGACGTATGATATATACGACACAGAAAAAACTCTATAGGAATGAACGTTCATCTGCTCCTTTCATGTAATTTTTCGATTCCGACTCCGCCTTCATCGCCTACCACGCGGAGTGCCGATATTCAACATCGTTGGATCAGTTCACTAATGAATTCATTTTTCACTTTTGATTCATTTTGTGTCCAGACATTTCCCTTCGAGTGAAAGGTGCCGAATAAAAGTTAAAAAAAAAAAGTAAAACAATTATCAAATATTAAGGCGTCTGATATCGGCTTTAGTTGGCGTATATACGTGCGTGTTTCTGTTTCAGGTCATTCTATGGAGCCGGTTTTCTGTACCTGATTACTCTGTGGTTCGACGGCTTTTTCGCGGGGCCATTTTTCTACCTACCGTTATTCAGGTTTTAGTGGTAAAGTTCGGTGTTTTGCGGAATACAAAGACTTGGGTAGGGAAATTATTTATTTATGTGGTTTTGGCGGTATATTTTTCAAGATATTTTTCGTGTTCATCTGATGTTAATAAACAAATAAAGAATACTCGTAAAACAATATATTCTGTGATCATTATTCTAATTGTTAGTTAACTAAATTCATCAAAGTAATTAAGAGCCTCCTTCCAATCTTTGTGAAAACTTGATGAATTGGTATAATTTAAATGAAAAAGTGACGCAAAAATGTAAAGTGATTTCTGTCCCAATTCTTTTAACAGATTCTTGCCATTTTTCTTTTTGTTTAAAATTAAACTATAATGAATGGGCACTTCAAGCTCAGATTAATTGAAGAGAGATTTTTATTTGTTTCTATAAAGACTATTCTCAGTCAGAATTTAATAATGTGTAATGATTGTTTTATTGTACATTCGTGGAAACCGTACGCAAAATACGCGCTTTTTCGTGGAAATGCGGTCACCGGCCCGTCAGTTGTAATACCTACATTCGTGGATGCCCCCAATAAAGTTTCAACAATAACTAATATTAAACGAGGTATTTGATTCGAGTGGCAAAATAATGGCCGACCTCGGAGATCAATTAGCTAATTTCTTAAAACGATTAGGTCTGGCAAATAAAAACAAAAGGCCTGCTCCAAATTACTTGGGTATTGGTTTAACTACATTTAACCACGAATAGTGGCTTCAGACGGAATTATTAGATCTTGTAACGGTTATGGTACTTTTTTTAAGATTTATTTTGTGTAAATCTATATAAATAAAAATGAAATGCTGTTCGTTTGCTACGAGGTTCATACCCCAGAGCGGGTACCCTGCCCTTAGCGAGCGTTTGCCTAGTTTATAAGTTATATTTACGCCTTGGCTTAAACTGACTGACTTAAAGCCTCCATGCTTTTAGTTAGTAGCTTAAGGCAGCCACAGGGAAGTCCGGTTAAGCAGCTACGACCTCCAGAGAGGAAAACTGCGAGATGCCCTACATAAAAAAATGTAAAAAAAAGTTCGTTTGTAAGCGCATCACTTGGGAACGGCTGGATATATTTGGCTACTTTTTGTTTAAAATTTTGTAATTGTCCGAATTAGGTTTTTATCGAAAGAAAAATTTTAACGGTTGCCCGGAAAACTCAGACCAACGAAAAATGAGAAAATTCGGGAAAAACTGTCAGTGCTGTTTGATATGGGATGTTTGTATGAATTTGATACCATATCGATGACTGGACGACGTGAGGTAGGTCAGCAAGTTGATAATAATAATAAAATGTATTTGCTTAATACTTTAAACCATCGTGTCACGATAAGCTATGGAACATTATTAATATTCTTTACCAACATTTTTCGACTACTGAAACCCCGTTTCTTTCCAAATATAAAAGCACTCAACGTAGATCAAAATTAAAATAATGAATCAAAGGCTTACATTTGAATTTTTATTTGGGAACCGTTATGCAATGGGTCCTTATAAAATACGAGAGGGTTTTCAATTTTAATTCGAACCCGTTTTTGTATCCGTTATTTTCGGAGAAAATAAATCGATGGTTGGAGGTACGTCGATGGATTATGATTAAATTTAATTGGGTCTATGGATACTGGGGTTTAAAAACAATTATTCGAGATTAACGTAGGGATTATTTTGTGCGAGTGGACAAAGGGATTTTTTCATAATAAAACTATTTTTCACTGTCTTGTTACTGTCTGGTTCGATTCACGGGTCGGGCAAAGTGTTATTGGGTTTTTCCATCGGGAATTTCCCAGTAACAGCCCGGAGTCTGGATTTGTGCCCGGTTGGTGGCAATAGGCTCGCCCCCTATTACATGGGACTTGAACAAAACCGGCAAAATGTGGGTCTTACTATAGTTATATTATTATTATCTATTATTATTATATTATATATCTAAGTCTTAAGTCACCAGCGCTATCGCTCAGAATAGTACAAGATATAAAAGCGCGCTGTTCGGAGTTCAACGTATTATATGATCGAGCCCCAGTATGACGTCCCACAGGTTAAATGTCATTCGTGACGTCACGGGAGGGTAACCTAGATGCGGTTCGTAACCTATTGATACAGATTGCGAGTATCGAGTTGACATAACTTCTAATAGTTCCCGGGTTGGTTGGGAGTTAGTTATAAACGGTTTTAGTTCTGACTGAAAATTCCGGTACCATCAAAAGAAAATATGGAACTCGTATATAATAAATAAATACGATTATAAAGAGAAAAGCAAACAAAAATTCAAATCATTTCTCTTTGTTTGTCTTTGTCCTGAATAAACTCAAAAACTACTGGACCGATTTAAAAAATTCCTTCATCAGTGGAATGCTATATAGCACTGAGAAACATAGGATATAATTTATAAAGATATCACGCAGGCAAAGCCGCTGCCGGAAACCAGTTTATAATATAGAACATTATACATTGCAGATTCACATTCAGTTACGTAGGTATATGTTGTACTTTTTTTAAAGAGCATTGGATATAAATTACTATATATAGTGTCAATTTAAATTGACTAGCGAAACTCCACAGAAGTTATGGGTTTCGACATCTTAACATGCCTATTCAACCTATAATGTTCCCACTGCTGGGACTCAGGCCGGTAAAAGGGAGTGATCCGTAATTCACCACGCGGGTCCAGTCCGGGTTAGTAGATGTCACATGTCTTCGAATTTTTGGTTCTAGGACATGCCGGTTTCCTCACGGTGTTTTCCTTCACCGTTTTGAGAGCAGTAGTGAGCGCCTGTCAAGGCTTGGACCTCCGATCTACAACTCGTAAGTCGCGACCGTTACCACTGAGCTGCCACTGCTCGCTGCTGGTCTGAAAAAAATTAAACATAAATTAAATAAAGATGATTTTTTGTGGCCCACGCCTGATTTCTTTATTACTTATATAAGTTTAGTATCGTATACACAAACGTTCCCGAACAAATTATTTAAGGCTATGGTTTCCTATCAACGCCGTCGGCCGCTTACAGCGTCAATCTGCCTAGCCTTTTCCAACTATGTTGAGGTCGGCTTCCAATCTAACCGGATGCGGCTGAATACCAGTATTTTACATGGAGTGACTGCCTATCAGACCTTCACAACCCAGTAAATGAGTAATACGATACCCCTTGGATACTGGTTGTCAGACTTTCGGGCTTCTGACGACCCGTAACGACTGTCAAAGATCCACGAATGACAGCCGGGACCAATGGCTTAACGTGCTTTCCGAGACATAAAGGAGTGTCGATATGTAAAGATGGTCACCCATCCACAGACCAACCCCGGCAAGCGTAGCTTAACCTGATGGATAGACCCGTGCGGCTATTATTACTTAGCCACGAGTTCTTCCGCCGCCACGATGCTTACTATAAAAATGTACTGTTGTGGTCTTTCACACGTCGACGTCGGCGTCTTGTTGCATTCAGACGTCGATCGGAACACTGACGCTGACGGCGGACGCATATAGCATAAAATAAGAGACCAAACCCTGAATGATGTTGAAAACCGCATGAAAATCCGTTGTTTAGAAAAAACAACGCGGTCACACGGAGAGACTCGAAAAGCTAAAATAATGTAGGTACGTATAATATACTCGTAAAAGATACAATACCTAAAAAATTTGGACTTTACTGTGATTGCTTGGCTCTTTGGGCTAGCGTTCGCAAGCGCTACTGCTGTGCATGTGGTCCTGGCTACGTGTCCCAGGTCGAGTAAGTGTTATTGGATTTTTCCAACAGGAATTTCTCAGTAGCAGTTCGGAGTCTGGATTTATGCCCGGTTGATGGCAATAAGGTCGCCCCATGTTACATGGGACTGAAACATAACTGGCGAAATCTGGGTGTTGCTATAGGTACCTACACCTCTGCCTAAAGCTTCAGGGGTAACAGGCGTGATGTTATGTTATGTTTACTGTGATGACATTCATGACGCTATTATCAGAACATGAAATATGACATAACTCGTTGTTTAAGAATATATTCTGATCAAATTATAATACATTCACGTTGTGAATACAGATGATGTTAAGGCTGGGACCTCCATCTTACAACAACCAATATCCAATACGAAATTCTGGAAAACATGGAAAAAGGCCTGTGTCCTAGCAGTGAGAACATGATATGCATATGTTATGGAAAAAGTACTCCCTTTCTTCTTCGAAAATTGTTTGCACGAAAATCATTATCCATAACACGTTTGCTATAAACTTCAGTAACCATAATGTTCAAAAATTCGAAATTAGAGAAAAGTTCATTGATAGTTCATAAATTGTAATTACTGAACTATCTATGAACTTCTCTCAGGCGTTACGTAAATTGGGCACGCCACAATTGTGGCGATAAGTCCCCTCTTTGAGGAGTGGCTAGAGAGGCGCCACGGCGTCCTCACCTTCCGCCTGTCGCAGGTCCTCACCGAACACGGCTGTTTTAGATTATGGATAAAAAAGTTAGGGAACACGATAGAGAACCTATGGAAAAATACTTGGTAAATCCTTTGAATAATGATTATGATAATGTCATGTATATATTTGGAATCATTATTATAATGAATGTAGATTTAAAGATGACAGGTCAGGGCTACACTGCAATCATTGTCAAACAAAAATATTTTTGGTAAGATACCGGAATTATATTTTTCTTTTTCTGCACCTTAACTCGCTGTAACTAAAACTTTTGATGACTTAAAATGTTACGCATTTCTTTTTGGGGTCTCAATCCGTTAATCAGCGAATGATATACATAAAGCGGCCAAGTGCGAGTCACACCAGTACCACTACACAATATTTTACACTACTACGTTTCTTGTATGCCCTTCCTTTTAATTTTTATCTTTATTTTTATTATTTGTTGTTAAAGCAGCCATAGTAGTACACACTCTGTGAACATTTCAAGAGTCAACCTATTACGGTTGAAAAGATACAGTCCTGTGACAGACGGATCGAGAGCGGAGCCTTATTAATAGGGCCCCGTTGGCAAGGGCCTGGAAAGTTACTCAAAATAACGTTACGCGTAGTTTCGGTGACGATAATTTGTACCTTTCCACCAGGATCGTAACAAAATTAATTGCTTGGCTAAAACAATACTAACAAACGGAACGAAAACTAAAACTGTTTAATAGCAATTTTTATATTGTTATTAATACATCAGTTTAACGAGATGATACCGTTATTAATGTCGATACCTTTACCCTTTTGATTATTAATTTACAACCGGGCGCCGCCCACCCGCCGGTACTGTGAGCTATGCTCAGCGGGAAAAGCTCTAAAAAATAACGTTACAAAATTAATCTGTTACGTTATTACAAGCGTATGTAAGCATAATGTTAGTAATACTTATAATGTAACTTAAAATATTGTTCAATAATAATGATATTCCATAACGTTTTTTTTTTGTAATGTTATTGTTTTTTTTTTGTTTCGGTATAGTTACAAACTTTGGAACGTTATAAGATAATATTTAGGGTGACGGAACGAAATTTATTTCGTTTTCAAGTCCCTGCTCGTTGGTACCCTTTGGGTACGGTACCCTAAAAATCATCCTCTTTAATATAAAACCTCAGTTTTTTTGTAATTTGGATCAATCTTAAACTTGAAGACTTCATGATATTGGCTAAAAAACGGATATAATTGGTTGACCCAGTTTCAGAAAGGGCGTTGTGATTAATATTGAGATCTGAGCTTTCAAAAGGAGTTTTCATTCATTTATCATTTATAATATTATAAAACAGTACGGTACGGTCCCTGGGCGACCGAGCTGGTGAAAATAGAGAATGCCCATATTTTAATAGTACTGGATAGTTACTACTAATTCCATGCTGCCATGTGACCGGGCGACTGAGCTCTGCTCGGGTGAAAATATGGAGAAAACGAATTTTCCTAAATATGAGACCTAGCTAGATCGATTTTTCACCCCTGTAATCCCCTATTGCAACTTTTATCGAAATCGTTAGAGCTGTTTACGAGATCGTGATTACAAATATATATAAATATATGATAATTACAAATATTGCTCGTTTAATGGGATAGAAACAAGAAATGCACAAAACCTATAGACAATATTGTAGCCTAAAACGCTGCGAACTTCCTTCGGTCAGACCTTATTTATTTATTTTATTTAACAGTGTATGTACACACATTATAAATATACAAGAAGAAAGGAACAGAAAAAAACGTACAAAGGTGATGCTTATTTCTAAAGAAATCTCTTCCAGCATACCTGCGATAGGAAAGTAGTTAAAGAGATGTAGACAACGTGTGTAAGATTAGAAGAGAAAATAATATACATAAAATAAAAACACTTAATTATTCGCTAATTTAACTATAAACATACAATATGAGAATAAACTTACATACATACTTCTAAAATAAATAACCTTCATCGTTATTGAAATCTCGTTGTTCTACAAAGCTAGTCATCAAATTCAATTCGCCAGAATCTAGCTCGCACATGTTTGCACTATCAATCAACAATCGTATCTGCTCCAATTTTCAGACACGGTCCCAAATACAGGACACAAACTGGAAGCTCATAGCTCTTTGACATATCTAGGAATAGAACATGATTCTTTCTGCTACAGTCACTCCTTTGGATTTGTGCATATCGGTAGTCACTTTTATAATTTATTTTATTTCCGTGATTTTTGTATTTGTGCCCGGTTGCTGGCAATAGGCGCGCCTCCTTTTACATGGGACCATAACTGGCGAAATGTGGGTGCATATAGGTACACCTCTGCCAAACCCTTCGGGAAAATAAGGCGTGATGTTATGTTATGTTTTGCAATCCATGGGAAGATTAATAATTCATAGTTCTGAGAATGTAAATCAAGATTTCAATAAAGTTTTAAGCAACACAATTGGTATTGTCATCAAACTTTTAAATTAATATTAAAGTGGACTGTAAAATGTAGATGGTACCTGAGTCAGTTTTAATTTATGTCTCAGGTTGCAGGCACGAATCCAGCGGCGAGTAGCGATAGACGAGCGGGCGGTCGCGACGGTACAAAATTGTTTATCGCCACCGCCTCGCCTGGCTCAGGGATCGTGTTACACCCTTCTTGTAGGGAACCCTATAAACTATTACGAATAATAACTTTTGGGCACGGATAATAAAAGGTTTCATTTCAAGTAAAAATTACGAGTTTCCGTTAAGTACCTAAATATGAAAGTGAAAAGTATCCGCAAAGAACCTTTCTCAGTCTATACGAGGCACATAAAAGATATGACTTCTAAATAAAAACTGGACCTCGGACACCGTCTTAAAACATTTCTACATATCGTGAAAACTTTTTTGCAGGTCACCGAAGGGCAGAACATTCGGAAAATGATGAAAATAGACGTTAAAGTCCTGATAGATTTGTTCTTTCTTTCTAAGCTACCCACTAAACAACCTACCCACCAACATATCTACCAACCGACCTATCCACCAACCGACCTATCCACCAACCGACCTATCCATCAACTTACCCACCAACCTACTCACCAACCAACCTATCCACCAACCGACCTATCCACCAACCAACCTACTCACGAACCAACCTGTTCACCAACCTACCCACCAACCGACCTATTCACCAACCAACCTACCCACGAATCGACCTATCCACCAACCGACCTACCAACCAACCAACCAACCTACCCAACAACTGACCTTCCCACTGACTTATTCACCAACCTACCCACCAACCAACCTACCAACCTACCCACCAACCTACCCAAGAAAGAAAGAAAGAAAGAAAAACATAAACATAAAAAATAAAAAACAATAAAAAAAAACAAAATATACTTAAAAATTAATGCAGTCCTATACGAGGCCAAAAAGCCCCTATCTCAGCATAAAACTGTTTAAAAAATAAATGTCCTATCCACCAACCGACCTACCCACCAAACAACCTACCCACCAACCTACCGATCAATCAACCTATCTACCAAACGACCTATCCACCAACCTACCCACTTACCAACCAACCAACCCACCAACCAACCTACCCACGAATCGACCTATCCGACAACCAACCTATCCACCAACCGACCTATCCACCAATAGACCTATCCACCAACCGACCTATCCATCAACCGACCTATCCACCAACCGACCTATCCATCAACCAACCTATCCACCAATAGACCTATCCACCAACCGACCTATCCACCAACTGACCTATCCACCAACCAACCTACCCACCTACCTACCCACCAACCTACCCACCAACCTACCTATCCATCAACCGACCTATCCACCAACCGACCTATCCATCAACCGACCTATCCACCAACCAACCTGGCCACCAACCTACCCACCAACCTACCCACCTACCTACCCACCAACCTACCCACCAACCTACCCACCAACCTATCCACCAACCGACCTATCCACCAACCGACCTATCCACCAACCAACCTATCCACCAAACAACCTACCCACAAACCAACCTACCAACCAACCTAACCACCAACCGACCTGACCACCAACCAACCTATCCACCAACCAACCTATCCACCAACCAACCTATCCACCAACCTACCCACCTACCTACCCACCAACCTACCCACCAACCTATCCATCAACCTACCAACAAACAGACCTATCCATAAATAGACCTATCCACCAACCGATCTATCCACCGACCTATCCACCAACCGACCTATCCACAAACCAACCTATCCATCAACCGACCTTTTCACCAACCGACCTATCCACCACCCGACCTATCCACCAACCGACATATCCACCAACCAACCTATCCACCAACCTACCCACCTACCTACCCACCAACCTACCCACGAACCTACCAACCAACAGACCTATCCATAAATAGACCTATCCACCAACCGACCTATCCACCAACCGACCTATCCACAAACCAACCTATCCATCAACCGACCTTTTCACCAACCGACCTATCCACCAACCGACCTATCCACCAACCGACCTATCCACCAACCAACCTATCCACCAACCGACCTATCCACCAACCGACCTATCCACCAACCGACCTATCCACCAACCAACTTATCAACCAACCTACTCACCACCCAACCTACCCACGAACCAACCTGTTTACCAACCTACCCACCAACCGACCTATTCACCAACCAACCTATCCATCAAACAACCGACACACAAACCAACCTACCAACCAACCGAACCGCCAACCGACCTGACCACCAACCAACCTATCCACCAACCAACCTATCCACCAACCTACCCACCTCCCTACCCACCAACCTACCCACCAACCTATCCACCAACAGACCTATCCACCAATAGACCTATCCACCAATAGACCTATCCACCAATAGACCTATCCACCAACCGACCTATCCACCAACCGACCTACCCACCAACCAACCTATCCATCAACCGACCTATTCACCAACCGACCTATCCACCAACCGACCTATCCACCAACCGACCTATCCACCAACCGACCTATCCACCAACCGACCTATCCACCAACCAACTTATCCACCAAACCACCTACCCACAAACCAACCTACCAACCAACCTAACCACCAACCGACCTGTTCACCAACCTACCCACCAACCGACCTATTCACCAACCAACCTATCCACCAAACAACCTACCCACAAACCAACCTACCAACCAACCTAACCACCAACCGACCTATCCACCAACCGACCTATCCACCAACCAAACCTATCCACCAACCAACCTATCTACCAACCAACCCACCAACCGACCTATCCACCAAACGAGCTATCCACCAACCTACCCACCAACCAACCTACCAGCCCACCAACCCACGAATTGACCTATTCACCTACCTACCCACCAACTAACCTACCAACCAACCAACCTACCCAACAACTGACCTTCCCACCGACTTATTCACCAACCTACCCAGCAACCAACCTTCCCACCAACCAACCTACCCACCAGCTGACCTTCCCACCAACTTACCCTCCAACCAACCTACCCATCAACCTACCCAACAACCAACCTACCAACCTACCTACTAACCTACCCAAGAAAGAAAGAAAGAAAGAAAGAAAAACATAAACATGAATAATAGAAACCTATAAAAAAAAACAAAATATACTTAAAAATTAATGCAGTCCTGTACGAGGCCAAAAAGCCCCTATCTCAGCATAAAGCTGTTTAAAAAATAAATGTCGCAGCGCTGGTATTCTGATAGGGCCCGCAGTGATGTCACGGAAAGATAGATACAGAATTATTATATTAAATAAAATAAAAAATAAAGAAATATAATAAAAAGTAAAATATATGTAGTCCGCGTGTCTGTATCCGGAGTAACATTAGTTACTTGTCTATGCCTTTAGTATCTATGGTACTCTATGGCATCGTTGTGACAAGTAAAGAGACGCAGACGCCGACACCGGCAAAGAATAGATAAATAATACATTACGGCTGTATAAAGAGCTACAATAATATAGTGAATAGTAGAATGAAAAGTGTTTTATGGTTGTCAGTTATCGGCTTATAGATAAACTAATGTTATGAGAGTTTTTAAAATTTCACCAATGACAGACAATGCTAAAGAAGAAAAAAAAAAACTAAACAAAATGCGACAGAACTACTGTGTCTCAGTGAAAAATCGCTGCCAAACGCTCGCCACCATCGCCAGACGCGTGCAGATCAGGGGTAAGTTTAATGGGTATCCTTTTGAAGCTGTAGTATGTTTAAATTTCATTCTGAAAGTACCAACTTTCTTTATAGCACGAAACGGAGGTGGCAGATCGTTCCAACAACGAGAGGCAGCGAATTTGAAACTACCACGGAAAGCAGCCGTTCTGTGCGATGAGGCCAACATGAAGTACGAAGATGCTCTAGTTTTAATTTTGTTTACATCTCACGACCAAGACAGTTTCTTGTATAAATAGTCTGATTTCTTTGTGAGAATAGTACCAAAGAGTAGGGTAGCCAGGTGAAGCTTTCTGCGTGCTGACATTCTCATCAAATTACCCTTATTTCAAAAAGGAGTGATGTGGGATTGTGGTGGGACATTGTAGCAGAATCTTGCGCAAGCATTCTGCACCCGCTGGATAAGCTTTTCGCTTCTACCGAGAATGCACGCTCCATACACAGTGTCAGCATAGTTCAGCTTCAGCCCAACAACCATCCTACCAACCAACCAACCCACCCACCCACCAACATGGGACACACCAACGTGGGATGTGGATACAGCAGTCATGGTGCCGATAGTCGTGACGATCAATGGCTTAATAGCCAAGAGCCTCGACCAACACCTGAGGTGGCTCCCGTTAGGCAGCTGGATCAAGGGGTTGATCCAGAAACCGGTTTTTCTGGACACGGCGCGTATCGGTAGAACTCTCTCTCTCTGGAGCCCTAACCACCTGTAGCTTGGACCCTGTTTCCGACACCGGTGGTCTACTATTTTTATATTTTTTAATGTTTTGTTTTAAATGTTTTTATAAACATATTTAAAAATGTTAATTAGTATAAGTCTATAAATAAAATAATATAAATAATAATACCAGCTTTTTATTGTCGCACTGCAGGGCAAATGCAGCATTGATCACCACGCGTGCTCAAGACGGGTTGGCGATTTCAGACTTATATTAATTCATTATTACACATACTTATTTCTTCTTCTTTTTTCTTTATTCTTGGAGTCAGATTAACGGACCGTGTTAGGAACACAGTGCTGCGCTCCAAAACACAAATTGCCGACATCACCCAAAAAGCAGCCAAGCTTAAGTGGGGCTGGGCTGGACACGTCTGCCGCATGTCGAATTAGTCATGGGCCAAATCTACTACGATGTGGGCCCCAAAAAACGTCCGTCGACAGCGAGGCAGACCCAAGAGAAGATGGCGAGACGAGCTTGACGCCTACAGACAGGATTGGTCCACACTAGCTCAAGACAGAGAGGAGTGGAAGGAAGAAAAGGAGGCCTTTGCCCTGCAGTGGTAGAACATAGGCTAATATAAAAAAAAATACTCTAAGTCCAGGTTTCCTCACGATGTTTATCCTCCACTGATGTCAGTAATGTCCAAGATAAACTCAGAAGGTACGTATGAATTGAAAAAGTCACATTGGTACTTGACTAGTTGATTTCAACCCACAACCTCGGAAAAAAGAAGTATCTATAATTATTACACAATCCAACAATAACACTACCAACCCCAAATAATATATTCTGAAATTTGTGTCTTGTCAGTAACTGCTGCTAAGTATTTTAGTGTCCACTGAAAGCCATGTAAACTGTTTATAAATGCATTATACTTTCTAGTACTAAACATAATTGGATGCGATAGGGTTTTGACGTAATAGCAAAGTGAAAGCGGCGCGGGCGGGGTCGATAAGGCGACGTCTACACGACTTGAACCCTTTTAAGTTATGACAGTAGCTATATTGCACGTCGTACGAAATTATTAACTTCTCATTTTTGGTTTTTCTTGAGAAAATGTGGGTTAAATCTGAAAGCCTCATACGGTGTTCTTTTATGTCGCAGTAAGATGGTTGAAACCGTGATATAGTTATATTCCTAGGGATATGGTCACGTCGTAGTTGGTCACAGTTCTAACCTAACCCATTTATTAGGAGAACCCTAATTCGGGAGTCACGAGCTGACTTCCGGCCACCGTAGGTGCGGGCTTGCGGACGGTGAGCAATGGGTAGCTCGCCGTCCGATAAGGACCAGGCCCGGGTCGACGGCGCGTTGTGTTCCACGCGCGCCTCATAGCACGATGTTAGCAAGATGTCAGCCCCAACTGACGGGGTCCGTAAGGACCAATGCCTGCTGGGGTTGCGGGTTTGTCCGAAAGGGATATCGCGGCCGCGGCACACGGGCAACGGAAGGAACGCGGGTGGGTTTTAGTCAGTAAAAGTCTGACACGCCCTCTCGCTCCGCCTAGAGCGGGAGAAGTCATTTGATGATTTCTCATCCTGAAAAAAAAAAAAGGTAGTGTAGTGCAGGATCGGGTAAGGGGTCCTGCCCTCAGCCCATACGGAGAACCCTGGAAGGCGCGTTAGAGAGCGCATGTTAGATGCATTGCGAGTAGCGGCAGGGCGCATGCGGTGTGCCAGCTTCGTCCCCCCATTTAGCGACCAAGGAATGGTATGGGGAGTAGAGTAGGTGAAAGCTCAGCACATCGCAGCGGTTTACAGGTAAGAGAGTATGGGCATAGCGTGGCATATAAGCGGATGCTAAACTTAGGTTAAGTATGTGAACACGTGAGCATAAACACAAAGTAAATATGACCATAGCAGATGGTTCACTAATCACTAAGAATAACACAGTGAGATACTACACCATCTCAATGCAGTAGCAATACATACATATTACAATCTCCTGTGCGCTGGATGAATCGTAGCCGCGTGTCCGACATTGACACACGAAATTAGATACTACATAGGTAATAAAATCAATATAAATTATCCAGCGCAGAGGATCTCGGATAGTTACCAAGCTAATGTGGAACTCACCCTAGGTCGGGGCACACAGAATTCTGAGGGTCAGCCTGACCCGGTCAGGGGATAGCTATCGTAAGTGCAAACGGAGACGAAATGACAGAGCGTCTCCGGAAAGTCAGTGTTGTTCCCCGTTTTTAGTGATGTGGTTAGGAACTTACTCATTGTGATTTTCAGCATCACTCGACTACTTGTAGCTGAGAACGCTCACAACGCTACAATCACAATGTCTTGTTTTCTTCTTTTTTGTTTTGTTTTTATATTGACACCTTGCAGCGGTTTCCTAATATACATGTAATTAGTTATTATTTAATCGTGCTTTTGTATGTTGTGCTATGTGTTTTGTGTGCACCCAATAAACGATTCATATATCTATCTATCTATAACTACGCTTTCGTGCCGAATTGAACAAGTTCTCTAAAGGCTGTTCAGAAATCGAAAACGCGAAAATTTTATCAGTTGAAATCAAAGGAACGACCGCCGTTCTTCCGTCAGCTATTTGCTGTCGGGGGCAAGGAGTAATTGAAAATGTATTTTTTTTATTCGACAACGTGTCGAATGGTTGTGAAAGCTGGATTGATTCCCACATATATATACATTTCCAAATCTTTTATTGTGAAAAACAAGCTTTAATTTAAGCAAAAATCATAACAAAGCTTTTATTTAGTCACGTGACTATGAGCTGGTCACGTGACTCGTGTTTTAACTGGATATATTTATTTAACAGTTTTTGTACACAGTTATAAACAGACAAGAAGAAAGGAACAGAAAAATACGTACAAAGGTGATGCTTATTTCTAAAGAAATCTCTTCCAGCATACCTTCGATAGGAAAGAAATGTGTAAGAGTAGAAGAGAAAATAAAATACATAAAATAAAAACACAAAACTATTCACTAATTTAAATATAAACATACAATATGAGAATAAACTTACATACATACTTCTAATAACCCAAAAGTAAACCTTTCTTACCCATTATTTGGCTAAATCGACCTCTGCCTTTCCCTCAAGGTATTATTAATTGATATTATCAATAGTTGGAAAACTTCTAGGGTGCTAGGGAACATAAAATGAGTGAAGTGTTCCATTCCATTATGTAACTTTGTCTCGCGGGGTGTATGGTGCGAAATGTTCACTGAAGTTGTAAGATTCCTGTAAGCGAATCCTACTATCCTACTTAATATTATTAATGTGAAAGTTGTATGTTTGGATGTTTGTTACTCAATCACGCAAACAATACCTGCACGGGTTTGGAAGAAAAAAAAAAAATCCGACGACCAAAATAGTTGGCATAGGCTAAGCAGATTGATTGATTTGGAGGTCCTTTATTTTCCTATTTAGGTGTTGGAGCCATTTACGTGTGTAGAATTCCTTCTGAACACTTTTTTAACCCAATTAAAAGCACTCTACAGCGTGTTACAACTTTTGGTTTATAACAGAGCATATTCCATGTACCAAAGTAAGTTAAGGTGTAAGTTACACCTGAATATTAATTACTTTTTAGATACCTATGTAATTAACTCCATAGGCTTGTTTCCACCGAAATTTTACCCGACTACGGCAAAGCCAAATGAGGGTTATAATTTCAACGGGTTATGTATGTATGTATATATGTTCAATTACTCGTCATATTTTGGCAAACGAATTCTCTTTGTTAGTGTTAGGTGCGTTGTTCCGCGGGCTTTAAGACCGATACACAACTACGATAAAACCAAAGGAGGGTTATGATTTTAATTAAATCTCTTTTTTATTCAATTTATGACTACCTACTGCGTCACTCTCACATCGTCACAATCAGAGGAATCATAAAATAGGACATAAAAGTACACAATCATGTCTACGTCTCGACACGGCTTTTTTAGACAAGCATTACGTGCCGGGTAGAACCTATAAATCTAACTTTACGATTTTTATTTTCAACTAAAGTGGCGCCTTTTTAGGATTCCGTTCGCGAAGGGTTTCAAATGGAACCCATTACTAAGCCTCCGCTGTCCGTCCGTCTGTCTGTTAGTGGGTTGTATCTTACGAACTGTAATAGGTAGATATTTGAAATTTTCACAGATTGTGTATTTCTCTTGCCGCTATTAAAACAAATAATAAAAATTAAATAATGTTTACAATTAAAGCAGGTCCCCATACAATAAACTTTGATTTTGCCATGTCCGTGTCATTGTCTCTAGAACTCATCGATTGTAGTAGGTACAAATATAATTTATATTTTTTTGTCTTCAAAAATGAAGAAATAAAGGGCCGTATAATTTGTCAGTTTTAGACCATTTTTGTACGAGCTCTATCGCAGTAACTGAAATAAAAAAAAAAAAAAAAAAAGCCCAGCCCAAAATAAAATAAAGTTAAAAATTTAAGGGCGACCTAACACAAGAAAAGTTTTTTTTTTTTTTACTTTTTGCTAAATATTATACGGTGGTACGGAACCCTTCGTGTTTCAGTCCGACTAGCACTTGGCCGGTTTCACAAAGTACTACGATCACTATAACAAGATAGGTAAGTATCATTGTCTTTAGAAGGTTACAATTAATATGCGCTGACGTCAAACTAATATTGTACGTCATTGGTATTATTAATTTAGGTAAGTATATACTTTTGCACATAAAGGCTTGTGCAGACCAGCGCGACTCAAACAATGCAATTTCTAAGAAAACCGGTTGGTATAACAATAATCGGCGTCGCGTTGCGCGACAAGTCGCGCTGGTCTGCACAAGCCTTAATACTTACCAAAATAGAGACTTTTCCGAGAATTTATTATATTTTTTATAACCTTCCTTGTATTGACGCTATTGTCTTCAAACATGTTTAGTTTAGTTAATACAATAATGGGCTCAGCCAAGTGTGTCGAAAGTACATCATTTTGTGCCCCATATTTATACAATACCCTTATTACGTAATACACGGTTAATCACAATCTGAATCGTTTTGTATGATAAAAGTATTACATCACTGGTTTATAATAAATTGCCCGATGACATTAAGAAGTTACCTACTCATCTATTTAAGAAGAAATTATACAGATTCCTAAATAAAAAGTGTTATTATACTGTAAAAGACTAAAGTTCGAAGATAAAGATATTGTATTTTGACTATAGCAAACATTTGTACATTAATTAAATATGGTAATAATTACAATTACAATCACAATTAACTTTTTTTATTTTTTTTATTTTTTTTTAAATATATATATATATATACACTATACTACTACTATTCTATGACATTATTAATTTGCTTGACATTACTATTATAATTTATTAGTTCAGATTTAATCTAATGTGTAACAAAATTGACTATCTATGTATATTTTCAGTGACAATTTAATTTAATAAGAAAACTGATTATGAATAATTGTGTCATAATGTTCCTAATACACACTTTGCACACCCCACATGGTTATAATACAGTGTACCTTATGAACTTTTGTAAAATCCTCTGAACCTGTGTTTTCCAAAAAAATATTTGATTTGATTTGAAACAGATTGCTTATTAATCCATTGATAAAAAAAAAACAAAAAAAAAACTGCTCAATAACGTAATATCGTAATGAGTGTTGTTGAACTGTCAAAATGAAACAGATTAGTCTTAATCGTTTACGAAAATTAGTTATGCAATTCGATAGTAGGATGGAAAACTACTGCCACAAACAAGACAAGTTCTAGAAACTAACAAAAACAAAACTGTAGGTAAATACTAGTATATTTAGGGCCTCTTGATGTTGAACCAAATTAAGTAGGTACCTGTTCTACGTATTTAATTATAATTACCTAGAACTTTTTTCTTATTAAAACACCCGCAGACAAGCGCAACTCGAGGACGGTGCGACGCAATTGTGCTACAACGATTTCAGTGAAATTTTCATATGAATTTTCTATTAGAGTCCCGTCGCCCTTATCTGCAGGAGCCTTAGTTTGTTCGTTTCGTTTCTTTTTACCTTTATTTTTACATAATTATGTTGAAAACATAGAAATATAAATTCTTATATCTTTTGTTGAAAAGCAAAAAGTATTTACGCCTGAATTTAAAGAAGTAAATACCTAGCTCCTTTATACCCCAATGTCTAAAAATACACTCATTAGTAATGGTTAGGTATAATAAGGATAAAATGCCCATTAGCACAATGAAATTGTAACCCCAATTATTTTTCTATGTGGTAATCCCAAGCGACAACGAACCGCAAACACAATTGAAGACGATTTGAGACCTTTTTTTATAACATAAACATTACATCACGCATGTAAGCCCCGAAGGGTTCAACAGAGGTATAGCCATAGTACACCCACATTTTGCCAGTTATGTTTAAGTTCCATGTAATAGGGGGCGAGTCTATTGCCATCAACCGGAAACAAATCTAGACTCCAGGCTGCTACTGAGAGATTCCTAATGGAAAAACCCAATAACACTTTGCCCGCCCTGGGAATCGAATCCGCGACCTCATGACCAGCAGTAGCGCTTGCGACCATTATACCAACGACGCATTCAAACCATTTTAACCGACTTCCAAAAAGGAGGAGGTTATATGTTCGTCGCGTATGTATGTTTTTTTTTATGTTGTGTCTACCGATTTCTCCGTCAATTGTAGACCGATTTTGAAAATATTTTTTTATATATAATATATTATAATTATATATTTTATATGAAAGGGTATGCTCCTAATTTGGTCCCATATTAATTTGATTAACTTTGCTTGGATTGTTTTTGAGTAAGCTTCAATAATACGTATTTTTCCACTTAGTATACGTGGATGATATGATGATAACTTCTTGTCACTGTTATTTATATAGCAGGTAGGGGTATTCGGATCTGTGTAGGGTAAGTACCATAGCTAAGAAGTGAAAAATAAAAACTTAAAAAAAGCAACGTACGTCGGATATTTTTTTTCTAATAACTTATATGAAAGAAGAACATAATGCGAATATTGTCATACTACAATTACATCAACTTAAACGGACATTCTATTCATGTTATTTGATTGCGTAAGCCATTCCGGAGCGTAGAGGCATTCCTATTAGCCTTGGAACCGCCCCTTAATGGCCACTTCCCTTACAATGCCAGGGTTGCCAATTACTATTTATTGTGCAGGACAAAGAATTTCTATTGCTTACCCTTACTGATGGAGATTTGAAAGGAAAACTGGGATAATAGAGTGCGTTATTTTCTTTCCGAATGAAGTTTGAAAGTGGCCAGTGACAGAAAAGTTGAAAGGTAATCGTTTGGATTGATGAGGAGGTAGGAAACGCAGGTGATAAAAAATTATTAGTATAAACGTTGATGGATGGAGAGGGCGAGGAAGGTGACAGAATAGATGGATGGATTGAGTGAATGATATTAAAGAAGAGAGAGTGAATGATAGCGTGACGGTTGACAGGGGAGAGTGAAAGAAGTCAACGTGGTGCGCCAACCCCACGTAAAATTGGACAAGATCAGGGAGATGATGATGAACTGTACTACATAGGTTTAGGCAGTTAAATAAAGATAAACAAATCGTAAAAAGGAGTTTTATAGATTACACTTTCTTGTTTAAAAATATGATAGAACCAAATTAAATTTACTTTAGATTTTTACAATAGTTTCCTCTTTTATTAATGTATGTTAAACTTTGTAATTTATTCTTTCAAACTACTCTTTGTAGATCGAAATAGAATTAATTAATTTGAGCAAAAAGAAGAAATACAATGCATGTTAAGTTGAGATGTAAAGAACTGCTTGAGCACAATTTTTTGTTAGATTTATAATAATATTATAATATTTTGTAATCTGTCTATTGCAATGAGCCCGAGCCGAATATTGTGAGGAGCTCGTGGCTAAGTAATAACAGCCGCATGGGTCGATCCATCAGGTTAAGCTACGCTTGCCGAGGTTGGTCCGTGGATGGGTGACCCTCTTTACATACCGAGACTCCTCCGTGCCTCGGAAAGCACGTTATGCCATTGGTCCCGGCTGTCATTCGTGGACCTTTTACAGTCGGTAAGAGACGTCAGAAGCCCGAAAGTCTGACACCAGTCTTACCAAGGGGTATCGTATTACCCAATTACTGGGTGAGATAGGCAGTCGCTCCATATAAAATACTGGTATTCAGCTGCAGCCGGTTAGACTGGAAGCCGACCCCGACATAGTTGGGAAAAGGCTAGGCAGATTGATTTTGATTTTATTGAGCCCAAATTCTAAACGTCGACGAACTATAACGTTGGTAAATTGAAGAGTACAACTGCGACGTAGTATGACACCTGAAGTGACAGGTATTACTTTTAGTCGGTTACTTGACAGCTGTCTCGTCACGTAGTTTTTTTGTTTACCTTTATTAAGCTACCTGAACCTATGGAGTATAGATAGTCATGGCCTTGCAACATTCAGTAAACGAAAGTAGGTATAAGAATATCTCTTCCATTTGAGTGTACATGCAGTTAAGGTTCAGAACTGTCTTTTATCTACTCTCATATCGTAATATTCGAATTATAAACTTCAAAACGAGAATATATTGACATACTTTATAAACACAATACCGAAATTTAAAAATAGAAACATATTATAACACTTTTTCTCTAAAAAAAATAATGTTATAAAACATTTTTTTGTCTATTACGATACTGGGCAAATCCAAGAAGTTAATATCACCAACGAGTTTCCATCTATTTTTGCAATGGAACGTTAGCGGGGGACAGCAGCACCGCTCTAGCGCATGCGCGATGATGTGCTGGGTGCCATTGAACGCGTGATTGGCGTTTTGTTGAACTGAATTTCGTAGGATTTTCTTATTCTTGATCTTTAACTTTGATCTTTTATTTAGTAAGTTCAATCCCAATGTACTCGTATGAGAGAAGATAAAGTATCGTATGAAACTGCACTTAACTTGGTATCAAAACACTCGTGTAAACACACACTCGTATTTTAATGCCCCTCTTTATGCAACAGTTTCATAAACTACTATTATCGTCTCAGAATAAAACAATCTTTGTTTTGGGCAAAATTTTAAATGAGTTATAATCAGGTTGACGGTCAAAATGCTTTTCATTTCAAATCCGGTTGCATTGTACAGCCGTTTAATCTAAAACGAACATTAGGTACCAGCTGATCTATTTTGTGAAAAGCTCACCGTGAAAACTTAAGTGAAGTGAGCTTGAAGTGAGCTGTCAGTTCACCTGATGCTAGAGATTGACACTATTGACATAATTGAAATCTCACCGTGAAAATATAAGTTAAGTGAACTGTCAGTTCACCTGTAGTGCTATTCTGTAAAAATCTCACAGTGATATCTTAGGTGAAGTGAGCTGTCATTCCACCAGCGATTGACACTATTAGCAGCTCACTTCACCTAAGTTATCACGGAGTGATTTTTACTGAATAGCACTTCTGATGCTAGTGATTGAAACTATTGACAAAACTGAAATCTCACCGTAAAAAACTAGGTGAAGTGAGCTTGAAGTGAGCTGACAGTTCACTTCGTTTAAGTTTCCACGGTGATTTTTTTTCTGAATTAATCGGTTGGACAGGACATACTTATCCTTGATATCACAAAAGCATTCCGACCCTATTCCCTCTCTCTGATATTCCTCCGTTAATGGTCGTGACATCAAAACCTCTTCGTCCTCGGAAATTATATGCATTGTTGTTGAATTTGGATAGCAATTTGTGTTTTCGAAGTTACCCAGTTTCGCGTCTAATTATGATTCCAGCTTTTGATGATGTTGTGTGTTTTTTAACAAAAGAAGGTTGTAAATATATAAAATATATATAATTAAATATATATTCAACTTATTCAAAAAAATGTTAAGGTAAAATCGTTACACCCACGAAGTAAATACACCCAGAGGTAATATCATATCACACAAAAATACATATCCATGATACATAGAATACAAATTAGAAAAAAAAAATCTAACTCACAAAGTGTCTTTTACTACGTAATATTTTTACAATATAGGTAATCCAAATGCTAACCAAATCCTAACTATAATATTATAAATGCGAAAGTGAGATTGTTTGTTAGGCTTTTACGCTAAAACGAAAAAAACGGATTTGGATGAAATTCGGCACATGGGTAGACCATAGCCTGGGTTAGGACATAGGATACTTTTATACCGATATTCCTACGGGATCGAGATTTATGCGGGTAAATCCGCAGGGTGCAGCTAGTGATGGATAAACGCGCCTGAACCAGAAATCTATCAAGATAATTAAAACCTTAATGATTCAGTTTCATATTTTCTTGGTATGAAAAAAAAACTAATAAATCGCTCCTTAAAAGATCAAAGCTACTTTCAATGAACATCTTCAATAGATATGAAATGATCAAAGGCGTAACAACAAATAAAGAAGCGATTTCCCAAATCAATTTGGGTAATCTCTAGAATTCCGTTTGAATGTGTAATAAACTGGACCAAAACAAATGAAATACTCCTTTGTACTCGTTCGGTTTTCCTTCACGGATCCAATTTGATAGATCTCTGACTTATCCAGATAAATTAAATCCTTGAGCGAACGTTGCCATCCTGATAATCGAGCTTTCATCCTTTCTTTCTGTTTTTTCCCGGAGAAAGGGAGAAGTTATTCAGTGAGTGGAAAACAAGTGCGGAGGTCAGTGTTCGTTACCTGCCTGTGGTGGAGCCCAAAACGAGGGTAATGTTTTTGGTTGTTATGTAGGTAGGTTTGCCTGTGTCTGTGTAAAAATGTTTTTTTAGTTTCATTCTCATATGGGGTATTAAAATAATGGGCTTGAAGAGACAATTTAGAAAATATAAAGGACTAAAAGGTTGAAAGTAACTACGACCGAAATTCCTACATAATGTTTTAACGTTGATTTGGATAGGGAAAAATAATAATATATTTCGAATTACCTAAAAGTTGTTATCTATGACAGTATAGTCGCCGGCACGTAACTTGGCAAGAATTGTGGTTGCGCAGAATTCGTTTTCGCTTGTTTTTCTTAACAGACATGTTCAAAAGTAAATTATGGCAATAACCATAGAACATGCAATAAAAGTGTCATGTTTTTTGTTGCACTTCTGTGTACATGCAAAATTACTCCCAATACGCCCAAAGCTTGCCAAGTTACGTGCCGGTGACTGTATATTTTTGACATATTTTTCCATGATTTCGCAATTAATAAACCATATAATACAATATTTCTACACCTCACAAAAAATACAACACTGGTGCATCCTGAAACTTTAAAGTAGGTACTTGCTGTAACTTTTAGCACCAATTTATTTGATTTCGAAATACTCTTGAAGCACTTTGAGTAAGTAGGTACAGTCTGACGAAACAGTTTGGAACTACGAGGTACAGTTGTATCCACCCGATGCTTCGAGTACTTTCTCACGACAAAGTTTGAGCTCGCAACCTGCATTAGCAAATGCTTGGAGGAGGTAGGTAGAAGATGTACACCATAGCAGGAAACTTTGGGAATAGGAATTTGAATATGCGCCTAATTGATAATATATTGTAAGATACCGCTTTTAAAACCAAATAAAAATAATTCATTGCTTTTTACCGGACTGCGCGACAGCAAAGCATAACCCAGATTGTTTTTCATGCGTAACCATGTACGAGTATCTTTGAATGTGGGATAAGTACTTTTTCCCTCGAAGCATTCGTCTAAGTCGCCTGATGGTTTCCTGGTGGTTACCCAATTTTTTGTAACATGTGTCGTGAATTCTTTGATTAAATTTAAAAAAATGTATTAATTAAATATCGAATTATAATATCGACTGTGTCAACACTGTCAAAGTACAAACTATTAATATTATAACAATGTCTTAAATGTATTTTCATTATGGCAACTCTATGTATTATTTCACTTTGGCAACACTCAGAAATAACGGTTATGATAATATCGCTATTTTTGGGTGAGGCAAAAGTAATTCTAAATTGTAAAATGTAATGCAGAGTCAGTCATCATTGGATTGTGAAATAGTACAGTTGTGTGGATTAAAAGTATTAGCAAGAAAAAAGTGTTTTCCTTACACATGACCACGTGGGAAAGGTGTCAAAATAAAGGGCATAAAGGCTTGTGCAGACCAGCGCGACTTGTCGCGCGACGCGACACCGGTTATTGTTAAACTGTGAAGTTTTCTTAGAAATTGTATTGTTCG
Organism: Agrochola lota; assembly: GCA_947364205.1. Lineage (NCBI taxonomy): Eukaryota > Metazoa > Arthropoda > Insecta > Lepidoptera > Noctuidae > Agrochola > Agrochola lota. The sequence continues at coordinate 10,136,523 of OX376241.1, forward strand.
TGTCGCATCGCGCGACAAGTCGCGCTGGTCTGCACAAGCCTTAAGACGATTCCTAAAGTACTTTGCACTAAAAGGATGAAAAAAAAACAATAATCTAAAAACCCGACTGCAACTAAAAAGTTCAAAGCAATGTCACGTTTCAAGCAGTCGGATTTTTTGGGTTTTTTTTCACCTGTGATCACAGTCATGATTCACGATACCCGCTTACCCATCACGTTTCGAAGAAAGAAAACAATTACTAGGAAATTCTCGAGTCAATATGCGATCCACATTTATTTTAGAGGAACGAGACGGACTGTGTAAGAGTTACAAATCTTGATTTTGATCATTGATCTCACGAGATTCACCATTTGCATAAATAATCCTACGAAGGAGAACCTCGCGTCCTAACCAAAAGCGAGCGTCGCGATTGTTTGTTTGAGTTTTGACATATAAACGCGACTTAATTGCTCGCGCGACCATGTGATAAGTATTCATAAAAGAGCGCGAATACACACACGATCGTTCGAACTTTTTGCTCAGTGAACCTGAACGCATGGTTGCACCAATAGAGGGCGCTTTCCCATTTTCCAAATACAAAAAATGGGACATAAATTATGCACACGACCGATCGCGTATTCGCTCGACGATCGCTTTAATATAGGACGCGGCCGGAGGGTTCCGTATTTTGGGCACGCCACAATTGTGACGATAAGTCCCCTCTTTGAGGAGTGGCTTGAGAGGCGCCACGGCGTCCTCATCTTCCGCCTGACGCAGGTCCTCACCGGACACGGCTGTTTCGGGAGGTTCCTGTTCCGCATAAGGCGGGAGGAAACGCCCGGGTGTCACCACTGTGTGGATCGCCCGGAGGACACGGTGGAGCATACGATGGAGGTCTGCCCGGCTTGGGCGGAGCACCACCGGGTCCTCACGGAGGCAATCGGCGGCGGCGAACTCTCGCGTCCGGCCCTGGTTCAAGCCATGGTTCGGAGCGAGAGTGCATGGGAGGCCGTCACCTCCTTCTGCGAAGCAGTTATGTTCGCGAACGAGGAGGCGGAGCGCGCGAGGGAGATGCAAGCTGCACGCCCTCGCAGCCCTAGCCGCAGGAGTCGCCCCGGGCGTCGGGGGTCGAGAGCCGACTTCCGGCCACCATAGGCGCGGGCTTGCGGACGGTGAGCAATGGGCAGCTCGCCTTCCGATAAGGACCAGGCCCGTGTCGACGGCGCGTTGTGTTCCACGCGCGCCTCAATGAGATATCAGCACCAACTGACGGGGTCGAAAGACCAATGCATGCTGGGGTTGCGGGTTTGTCCGAAAGGGATATCGTGGCCCCGGCACACAGGCAACGGAAGGAACATGGGTGGGTTTTTTTAGTCAGTAAAAGTCTGACACACCCTCTCGCTCCGCCCAGAGCGGGAGAAGTCATTTGATGATTTCCCACCCTCAAAAAAAAAAAAAAAGGGTTCCGTATTTAATTGCAAGGTACACCACGACTTCATAAAACATGCTATACATTTCCAGTATAAGCTGATCTTTCACTGTATATAATTTCCCTTCAATGATAGGTCCGCTTATAATGGGAATTTATAGCTTGGTGCCTTGTAGCTTGCGCCGTGTGTACCAATACAAAACGAAATTGTACAGTTGTATTTCTCTTTTTACTTGTAATATACTACTAATAATACTATACTATAATATACTTGTTATACTAACTAAGGAAACAACTCGATCCAAACTCCTGAGTTACGAACTTCAACAATTATTGCTTGTACAAGTTCTTGTAACCTGCAAACAACTGACGTTTGATTCCTTTTTTGTTCGAAGCTTTACATCGCATCGGTTAGAAAGATTCCGCACGACCCGGTAATTACTAATAGGAAGTTTATTGATGTCAGTAATGTTTTCATACTGACTGTAGAAGACATCTTCTAATAAGACACAGGTAGATAGATAATACCAGCCTATTATTATCCTACTGCATGGGTAAATGCCTTCCCTCATACAGAGAAGGCACGGGCATTGATTACCACGCTTGTTCAAGACGGCTTGGTGATTTCAGACTTATATTGACTACAAGGCCAGGTTTCCTCAAGATGTTTGCCTTCACCGATATCAGTGATGATGTCCAAGATTAACTCAGAAAGTACATAATTAATTGAAAAAGTCACATTGATAGGTAATTGGCCGCATTTGAACTCACAAGCTAGTGCTTGAGAGGCGTGGCCGGCCATCATGGCAGACCGAATATTTTAAGTATTTATTTTCTTTATATAACCCTCAATCCTCTTTATATAACCCTCAATTCTCATTATATATCTCCCTAGATGTTGTGTACTGTAGGTACCTTTGCGGGGTCGTCAACATATCTCCTAGAGAGAGTTCGACAGTCATTCAACTATCGTAGGATATAGGGAGAGGTTGTTAGTGACTTTGCAGATCAAAGGAATATCGTCGGATAGCATCGGTGGCACCAATAAATATGGAGGATACGGGTGTAGAACGTTTGTATTATACTGAGGTTTGTTTGTAAATTATAGGGTTGACAGTTATTCGGCGGGAATATCTATAGGTCCATAAAATAAAATCGTAGCGACGTCAAGCCTGTACACTGAATATTTTTGAAAAAATTGGCTCGCCTATTGCCACAAATGGGGCACAAATTCAGACTCCGGCCTGCTACTGAGAAATTCCTGCACGCGTAGCATGAGCAACTTTTTGTCGACGGAAGAGTAGACAAAAATGACGTTCCGTGTAGACAGTACGACGGCATCAAAGTAGAAAGAGTCAACTGCACTTTTTACGAAATTCACTCTTTGACATAATTCGACTCAGAATTCTTTGTTTTGTCATAGGACTTTTTTTCAGTTTGAACACACACACACATTTATTCTTAAAATGACGAAGTACTGTGTTTTGGAACAAAAAATATTACAGTAATATTGGCCTTAACCATTTCCTTAGTAATGCCCTATTAACTAAATGATGTAAAATAGAAGATAGCTTTGTTCTTCTATTAATTATCACAATTTTGCATTCAAAACGTTCTTCTGTAAAATCATGATTTTGTAGGTAACCGTGTATACTTTGTGGCCGTCGAGTAGAAAGTTTTCTACTGTCTTTAGCATGGCGATTACAAAATCAAATTGTCTTTACTACCTTAGACAACAGTCAGTTGTCAGTGTGATTTTGACAGTTTGGCATAGAAAACTTTCTTCTGAAATAGTCTACATGTAGAAGGACCTAGACAAAGATTGTTAGAAACGTAAGATAAAATGACAGATTGTAGAAAGATTTCTACGGTGCGATGTCAAAAATGGAGAAATGAAATGTCAGTTTGTATAGAAAGAGCTATGTCTATTCTTCGTAGAAATAGAAAGCGTCATGCTACGCGTGCTGATGGGAAAACTCAATAACACTTTGCCCGACCCAGAAATCGAACCCAGGACCTCATACTAACTAGTAGCGCTTGCGACCACTCAAACAACGAGGCAGTTAAGTACAAGTAGATACTTATGTAGTTACCTAAAGTGGTTTTGGTAAAACAAATACCTATTATATTTATGGAAATAATGGGCCGGTAGAAACTGGCACGACGGGGCTATTAAAATGAATTGTTCGAAAATAGGCCTCAGTTTAATTTTGACGCAATTTCTTCAAGTGGCTCTAACGGCAGTGACGCTTTTAGTAAATTGATATCCTTTTTATTAACACGTTCATTGCCGGGAAGCCCTCTCGGAGGGCTTTTTTCAAATGTAGGTTTTTCTTAGCGAATACAGCATTATAAACCGTGAAAATAAAATCTGATGTAGATTTATTAGTATATGTGTTGTTTTTAAAATCCACATTTTTTTTATTTTTAAATAAATAATTAATATGTATGGCGGCATGGCGTATGAGTTTTATGAAACGTGGGTTGAGTCGAAAATTGTAAACACTTTGTCGATGTTACATTTAGTGCCAAGTAAAAAAAATTAAGTGTAATTTATATCATTACCGTTGCTCTCAAAACGGTGAAGGAAAAAATCGTGAAGAAAATATACTAGAACAAAAAATTCGAAGACATGTGACATTCACAAGAACAAACTTAACATTGTAGTTGAAAACATGTTCTCGCATTCAACGGTATACGTCACGAACAATTCTCCAACAGCAAATTTAAATTTGTAATTGTATTTTTTTTGTGTGGTAACTAATGACTGACCAAAGCTTCGTTTTGATTGCCCTGTGCAGATATTGGAGTATCTATCTAGTATCCTTCCATCCTAGCGGCCGCTATATAACGGCCGCTAAATAAAGACCCCTACATAACGACCGCTAAATAACGGCCGCCATATAACGGCCGCCACACAACAGCCACTAAATAACGGCTGCCCTATAACGACCGCTAAATAACGGCTGCCATATAACGGCCGCTAAATAACGGCCGCCATGTAACGGCCGCCACGTAACAGCCGGCCGCCGTGACGGCCGTCATGAAAATGACAGCAGCAGGGTTTACTGTGTCGCTCTCAAGAAAAACGCACCCACTTAATTTCATAAAATATAACGTCTCAGTGACGTCATTCGAATTACAGACACTATGTGGCGGCCACCGCTCTTTTAGGAAACAGTAGCTTCTTCTTCATTATCGTGTGGTTAGTCAATATTTGAATATTTAAAAAAAAAGTAATTGCTACGAGATCTGGGATCGATTCTAATACCGAAAATATAGGTTTTAGAATGTTTGTCTGTTTGTATGTTCCAGCATCACGCAAATTCTACGGGACAGGTTCGGTAAAAATGTTGCATAGATATTCCCTATATGTCTGGTCAAACTGTAGGGTATATACTATCACGCTATTTGCAATGGGGGATGAGCAACATTACATTATGTTCGTATTCTTCGTCCAGTCTCACGCAAATTCTACTGGACAGATTCTGTAAAAAAATTGCATAGATATTCCCTATATGTCTGGTCAAACTGTAGGTTTAGAAGAAGGTTAGAACAGAAAACCTCAGGTCAGATCTTTCACAGATGTTCTGAACAGACCAGGAGTTTTAATTAACTTCTGGAGGGGAGGTTGGCTGGTTGGAATAACCACCAAACGGCCGCCATGTCCCACGCACAATGGTCCACCTGACGGACTTTGCGCGGAATCCAAACCCCATAACATAATACATTGAACCCCTGAAACTAAATAACAAACGAAAAAAAATGAGCAATCGCGGGACGCCTGGCAGAGTGAAACATCAAAAGTATATCGTTTAGAAAATATGCATGAAAGGATGGTTTATTAAAGATAAAAAAATATGGCATAATAAAAATATGACAATCAAAAACAAAATATCCACATATCTTTTTAAAGAAAAATAATGTTAAAGTTCATTCAATACAAGATCTCGAGCATTACACGACCTTCGAGGTACATTGGAAATGAACTCAACAAAATAAAAAACGCATAACATTCTTTGCTGATATTAATATACTAATATGCGTGCTGAAATATACATAGTGTAATATCAAAGTCAAAGGCACGCGAACAGCAACTATAACTGCGCCGTTGTGAGTAATCATTCTCATACCCTTACTACTATACTCTAATATATGAGTATTTCTAAGATAATTCAGCTCAACTTCGGCTTGGACGTCATCTCTGAAATTATAATTGAAGTCACCGCATACAATAAGAGTGCTCAGTGCAATGCCTCGGCATTGCGTGGTACTGCCAGAGAGCGGTCCGCTACACACAGTACGCGGCGCAACCTAGGTTGACGCGCGACTGTCACACAAAAGGGTACAAAACTTAAAGCACTTCCTTATATCTCATCCGCGCGATTTTGATATCAAGAGTTGCGTAATTTAATTCTCTAGAGGGCTTTTTATATTGATATCTCTTTTAGTTTTATAATTATCTAACTTATTGTAAAAAAAAAACCAAAATGTTTTTATTTTTTTTTGATAACTTCAAGCTTTTGAATTTTCAAATATACTTTTTTAATAACATTTAGGGCATCATATTCTACGAATTCCCATCTCATTGACGTAGTTTTATTAATTTTAACATAATCGCAGATTGGCACTTTCGCTGGAAATGGGGTCCTTATTGAAGCGATCGAAAAAACATTTCCAATGTTAAAAATATTCTATAAATAAATAAAATACAATATTCATTTCGTAACTCTGCAAGAGAGCGCAGGCTCTGGAGCTTTGCAGCTCTACCCGATGTGACCCGCCGCATTCGATTTTTCACATCAAAAATACAACCCAACTCAGGGAAAAATCAGAGATGCACTTTGTAGTCTTTTGTTATGGAAAAACTGTTTTGAAATGCTGATTCTCATAGATAATAAACGTTCATAATGTAGTAGATTATTCACTAAGATAAGGCAGTGTCTAAGTCACGGGCGCTATATTGAATCCAGAACGTAATGAAGGATTCTAGGGTTGCCGAGCGTAGCGAGTTTTGAGTTAACTCCTAAGCGAAGCGAGTGAGTTGAGACTAGAATCCCGACTGCAATCTCGCCCAAGACGAAGACACCTTTATCCCGGAGGAGAATACTGTACTTTTCACACCTACTGCGAGGTACCTAATAAAAAACAATTTGATATCGAATTAGTAGTTTATAAAACTGTTTGCAATTTTATCTAAACTCAGGCGATTTCATCAAATACACAAAATAAAATAGGTATCGTTAATTATATGAATCCCAAAGTCCCAAATCCAACATTCTAACTGTGCGTTTGCACTGGCGAAACATCACAACAAAACATGTTGAAATCTCTAGTTCCTTTATTTTCTCTCAATGTTCCATTGTATGGAACATTGACAGAAAATAAAGATTTCAACATGTTTTGTTGTGAAGGTGTCGCCAGTGCAAACGCACAGCTATGCGATGACATGCCGCCATTACTGCCACAGATAATGTAGAAGCAGCGGTTGGCCGAGTCTAATGCAGATTACCTATTCAATAATTTTGGACTTGGCCGTATACAGAAAACAATAGTTTTTATTGTTTTTATTATATTAGTTTGATCTATTTAATGATTAAGCATGTATGTTACATATCATTCCATTATAACACCTCTATTTAATTGAGTATTTTCATTATTTTGTTCGTCGACGGCAACTGAAACCTGTGAAGTAAGAACTCTTGGTCGTGCGAATTTTTTTTTTATTGAAAAATATTTTCCAAATTCATGAGTGAGTCATAATGAAATCCAGTGCATTATTATTGCCTGGCTAGAGCCTAAGACTTGAGATTGGTTAGGTTGCATGGCTTTACACCCTGTTCCTCATCCTACTGATGACCCCGTGCATGGACGTTGGCGCAGCTAGTTCACATCATCGAACATCATTCGAAAGGTGAGTCACACAGCCAGTCAACACCCAAGACTTTAACGGGTATTCTGACTGACCAGCATGCAGCGGACGCGCATACCTGGTCATCACCCTCACCCTCATCAGCAACTTTGGCACAGCACACTCCACTTTCGGCCGGTCCACAAGCCTCCGTTCAACCCTCTCCTGGTAAACGCCAGCAGTCAGCCTCAATCACATCCGACCACATCCGACTCACAGGAGCATAACGCAGTGCCACTCCAAAAGTTTATTGTCCCATACAATAAACTTTTGGAGTGGCACTCACGCATAACCCCATAACCCCTTTAAATTTTTATTATTTTTGTTATAGCGGCAATAGAAATACACCATCGCATGGGAAGACTGCAACTGTCTACCTATTACGGTTCATGAGATTCAGCCCGCTGACAGACAGACAGACGGACGAAAGGACGGACGGATAATGGACGCTTAGTAATAGAATTCCGTTTGACACCCTTCAACTACGGCACCCTAAAAAGAATAAGTAGGTACCACATTGACGTCATCATCAAATTAAAAAATATCTGGAACATTTTCAGAAAACTCTGATTCTTTTGACTTGTGTGAATTTATCGTTGGGTACAGTTCGCGTCAAATAAAATTGCCGCTCTGAAGCTGGGCTGCGCATGCGCACTGGCGTGCGCGCTACTGTTTTACTAAGATTGACTACTGCGCAGTCATTTGTAGCCTACTTCAGAGCGGCAAAGGTATTTGACGCGAAATGTACTGACCATTTATTTATGAAGTTAGTTTTTTGCTTTTTACTGCTTCTACAGACAAAATAATTAACAATTATTTAAATAACGAGTTCTACGTTTATTAGTAAAGTCACCAAGTTAACATTGTCCAATTAATTAAAGTTACCTTAAGTTGGCGACGACGATGCATCACAAAACAATTTAAATTATGTATACAGCGTGTGTACACTTATGATCATATAAACGTCATACTTAATCAAGATGTAAACAATGTAGTCGTGTTTGATCAAAATGTTTGAAGTTAGTCGGATATGATCATATTTGTATGCTTGCTGTCAAATAGGATCCCTTAGCTATGATCAAAGACAATTTAATATGAATCATATGTAGTTATTATACCGTCAAGTTCTTCATATAAAAATGACTCATACATCTCTGATCATATTTCTACGATAATCTAATATGGCTCTAAATCATTTTAATTCAAACCAATAATTCATATTTCAAGCTAATAAAATGTGACGTTGCCATATTTTTTTTTTAAATAAATATTTACTAGATAAACAATGTGTTTTTTTTTTTATGTAGCTGGTGTACCTATCATCACTTAATTAAACTTAGCCGTCAAACTTTAAATTTTACCTACTGGTAAGGTCTCCCTCTTGACCGGGGAGCCGACGCGGTCTAACGACCTATTACTGCATTAATATTAGACAAAGTTTTCGCAAATCTCATCTAGTTAGTGTTCAACGCTAGGACACGATACAAATGTTAATATCGTGTCTTGATTAGACAGACGTTAGTTCAGAAGTGTACCATTCGACCTGCAGACAAGAATAAGAACCAGCTTTGCAGACTATAAGTTTCCGGACGAGGTTAGTGAACCAAATATTCCTAACAAGCTCCAACCCGCGGTTCCACCCGCATAAGTCTTGATTCCGTGGGAATATCGGGATAAAAGTATCCTATGTCCTAACCCAGGCCATGGGCTACCTATGTGCCAATTTTAATCCAAATCTGTTCACCCGTTTTAGCGTGTAAGCGTAACAAACAAATAAACTCACTTTCGCATTTAAACTATTAGTTAGAATTTAGAAACTATGCATTGCAATAAAATAAAATAAAATTTTAAACTCATATTAAAAATACACTTTGTAAACAAGCATAATAAAAATTAGAGGGTAAGAATGCTATCTATGTTATCCAAGATAAGAATGCTTGGAAACATGCTGGTCCAGCTCCATAGGATAAACTAGAATCAAACTGTTTGCTCATTTAATTGCATAATTTATTATTTTTATGACATTGATGTTGTAAATATGTGAGCACCATGTATCTATCACATAATGAATTTATCTGTAGTTGCTTCATTTTTAATTCTTTATATCTATTGTGGTATAGTAATTTTATTCCAGGTGCATCGTCTTCACATATAATTATATAGTTAATGTACTTAAAGAAAATATTGTAAAACATTTTAAAAGAGTAACGGTGGAGTTTTGTGGCCATTCTTATCTATACGAAAACTGCCTTTTGGAAGGGGCTACTAGAATCATTTTTTTTTGTACCTTTTGACGTTCTAAAGTTTTTTTTTTTTTTGAGGTTGGGAAATCATCAAATGACTTCTCCTGCTCTGGGCAGAACGAGAGGGTGTCAGACTTTTACTGACTAAAACCCACCCGTGTTCCTTCCGTTGCCTGTGTGCCGGGGCCGCGATATCCCTTTCGGACAAACCCGCAACCCCAGCAGGGTTCTAAAGTGCCTTACAGGGGCCTATTAGAAATAAATGATTTGACTTTGACTTTAATTAGAATTTCTCGATCTAAATTATCTAGGTCCATTTTTTTTTTTGTTTTAAATCTTCCTGACAAGGCACGCTGTGATATCATCATAACTGTGATTAATTATTTCATTTTTGTCTATCGCTTCTGTACCATATTCCCTGTATATTGAGAGGTCTGGCTCTTGTGATACAAGCATTCCTAGTACAAGAGCCAGGGCTACACAGATGTTTGTGACTTTTAAGTGTAAATAAAGAAAAAATATTATTATTATCTCATCATCATCAACTAGGCCTGTCGCAGTCCACTGCTGGCCTATAGGCCTCCACGGGGCTGCGCCACGACACCCTGTCTGCCTTTCGCATCCAATCTTTCCCAGCCACATTATTAATGCCGTCGTTGCATCTAGCTCGTGGCTAAGTAACAACATCAGGTTAAGCTACGCTTGCCGGGGTTGTTCCCTGGATGGGTGATCATCTTTACATGCCGAAACTCCTCCGTACCTCGGAAAGCACGTTAAGCCGTTGGTCCTGGCTGTCATTCGTGGATCTTTGACAGTCATTAAGAGTCGTCAGAAGCCCGAAAGTCTGACACCAGCCTTACCAAGGGGTATCGTATTACCCAGCTACTGGGTTGTGGAGGTAAGGCAGTCGCTCCAGGTATCCAGCTGCATCCGGTTGGACTGGAAGCCGACCCCAACATAGTTGGGAAAAGGCTAGGCAGATTGATTATGGTCCATCTAGCTGAGGGCGCCCCACACTACGCTTGGTCCATATGTATCTATGAGTTAATTGATGACTTTCATAATCAATGTTCCATTGAAATAAGTTTCGGTAACCAATCCTTGTTTAAACTCATTTAAGACCAGTGCGGGACCGTAAATTAAATTAAATTTACGGAATTCGATTCTGAGTCTTATTCGAACAATTAACATAAAACTACTTTTACTTTAATTTAGTTTTAGTAAATAGGTATTCATGTTGCAACGCAAATCACTACAGTTTTTTTTATTCCCAAGCATAATTTTGAATCGAATCCACTAGACCATTTCATTATTTGGAATAATAATTTTACATTATATTTATTATAGCTGCGCCCCGCGGTTTCACTAAGTTTCATAAGTCATAAGTTTCAGTTTCACAAGGTTTCATAAGTCTCCATTCCGTGGGAATATCGGGATAAAAAGTATCCTTTGTCCTAACCCAGGTCATGGTCTACCTATGGGCTAAATTTTATCTAAATTCGTTTAGCCGTTTTTGCGTGAAAGCATAACAAACAAACATACAAAAAATCAAATCTTTTCTCTTTATAATACTAGCTTTCGCCCGCGGCTTCGCCCGCGTGGAGATCGTGAATTTATTATCCTACGGGAACGTACTACCGGGATAAAAAGTATCCTATGTGTTAATCCAGGTTATAAACTATCTGTGTGCCAAATTTCATCCAAATACGTTCAGCCGTTTTCGCGTGATTGAGTAACAAACATCCAAACATACAAACTTTCACATTTATAATATTAAGTAGGATAATTTAGATTTAAACGAAGATACCACTACAGTTGCAAATCAAAATCAAAACAAAATATCTTTATTCGGACAACAAAGATCCATAATGTTAATAATACCTATTTATTCAGTTTGAAGCCTTAAAAGAACAGAAAATGACCTAGTAAGGTACCTACACGTTTCTCACTTGTCCATCCTCTCCACAAAATAACAAACATTATAGGCTAATTATGCTACAGAGGAGCTAAGTATGCGGTATTTTAATCAACGCATCCGCAACCCTCTATGGCATAGCGTCTATGCCGTTGATTATTAGGTACCAACCATGTACCAACATTATACGATACAATTATTATTATTTTTATTATAAGCCTGTGTTGTCCCACTGCAGGGCAAAGGCCTCCCTTCCCTCTTTCCACTTTTCCCGGTCTACTGCGATTGCGGGCCAATCCTGTGAGAAGGAGTCCAGCTCATCCCACCATCTCTTTCTGGGCCTGCCGCGTAGTCGTTTCCTGCTATTTGGGATCCACTGAGTGGTGATTTTTGCATATTGCTGCTCCGACATGTGACAGATGTGGCCAGCCCAGTTCCACTTTATTCCAGCAACTGTGCGGCCAGCATCCGCTATTTGTGTTTTGGAACGAAGTATAGAGTTCCTAATGCGGTCTGTGAGTTTAACACCTAGTATACTTCGCTCCATAGCCCGTTGGTTGACTCCAAGTGCGGACTTTTGACGCTTTGTAAGAGACCATGTTTGCGCTTCGTAGGTGAGGGTGGGAAGAATGCACATGTCCATGAACTTTCGTTTTAGTGAAAGCGGGAGTGGTCCTTTCATGAGATGTCTCATCGACCAATAGTTCTTCCAGGCGTTTTCTGCGCGTCGAGCGACTTCTGTGTCCTGTCTCGCCTGGAAGGATACTATTTGGCCGAGGTAAATATATAAATAAATTAAATTAAATTTTCACAATACTGCAAGAGAACAGATCAGAATAGAATAAAATGTCAATGCAATTAAATAGGTACAAATTATAAAGGTGTCAGAGTTTTAAAGCCGCCCACGGGACTCTGACTTGGCTTCACATGCCGTCGAGAAATATCTCACAGGCATGCCGATTTCCTCACGACGTTTTCCTTCACCGTTTTTGAAGCAAGTAGTAATTATACTTACAACACGCACATGAATCCGAAAAAACAAAGGTGCGTGCCTTGCTTTGATTGGTTATAACACGGCAAATTGATGTATTATAGATTCTGAGTTTCAAGCACATGGCAGTTTTTCTTGTGTATTTTATTACATCAGATGGCATCTTATTTTTTTAATCAGACGACAATTTCCTTAACAACATAACAATATTGAGTTAGTTATGTTATGCTTAGCTTGGCCCCAAGTTGAACTAACTGTTTGGTTCCGAATCTAAATATTCTAGTTTTCATGAACTTCTGAATAACATCGCATTTGCAAGTAATGTTTCCTCAAGATAATAATATTATACACACATTCGAATTAGAATAATATTATGCAAATATTTAAGATAAAGAGACCTTGAAAATAATTAAAATAACAACACGCATGTAAACCTCTGCCTAACAGAGGTGAACAAATAGTACATTTCACCAGTTATGTTTAAGTTCCCAGGTGGCGAGCCTGTTGCCATCACCCGGGCACAAATCTAGACGGCTGCTACTGAGAAATTCCTGATGAAAAACCCAATAACACTTGCACTTGCTGTAAAAATGCAACATTCAATGTATCAGTGTTGTGCCATTAGGCAGTACTTATTATGCAGGAATGCAGGCGTTCATTACTGACTGACTGTAATGAATAATTTAATGTACCTAATTAAATTTTGATGTGCAGTCGCACTGTGTGCAGTAAAGTATAAAAAATCTATAACTAGGTACTTAATACTTTTAATATAAATTTAATAGTCTGTTGTAGGTGTTGTATCATCTATTCTAGCAAAAAGAAGGGCGTAACTATTAAACGGCTGAACCGATTTTGATGAATGAAATGCCGTTAGATTCGTCTTTATTATTTAGTGTTACTGGGTGAATTAAAATGATAAAAAAACAAAATGGAGGGTTTTGACGCCAAAATGTACGTATAAAAAAATCTGCCAAACCTATCGTATATATAACGTATACCTATATATTATCTAAAATTTTTGAGAAAGTAATTCACAACAAATTATATAATTTTTTTGAATCGCAACATCTACTAGCCGAGGAGCAAACTGGATTCCGTAAAAATAAAACCATAAACACAGCAGTTTATAACTTCCTTCAGCAAGTAATGATTAATATTGATAAAAAAACTCCAGTCTGTGCACTATACATGGATCTTAGCAAAGCATTTGATTGTGTTAATCATAAAATACTTTTGCAGAAGTTAACCATGTATGGAGTTCGTGGTAATGTACTTAAACTTATTGAATCATATCTTAGCAATAGAAAGCAATTTACCCAAATAACTCGAATATGCCCAAAAATCAATAAAGAGGTTCAATTTACATCCGAAAACAGGTATGTGAACTTAGGAGTCCCACAAGGAAGTGTATTGGGACCATTGTTATTTATTATTTACATCAACGATTTACCAAAATTTTTAAAACATCCAACATTTCTTTTTGCTGATGATTGTACCATTGTATTTAACGGTAAAGACAGAATGACACTTGAAAAAGATATGTATGACGCCATCGAAAAAATTATAGAATGGACTACATCAAACAATTTAAAATTAAATTTCGATAAAACTAACTTAATGATATTTCGCAATAGAGTTGCACAATATGGTGACATTAACATAAAATATTCAATTAAAAAAGTCACTCACGTAGAAACGACAAAATTTTTGGGTCTAAATATTAATAAGTTATTAAGTTTAAATTGGAAAACACACATTGAGAATTTATGCTTAAAATTAAATCAACAATCGTATGCTTTACATATGCTTTCCAAAATGGCCGATATATCGACTGTACTGTCTGCATACCATGGTTATGTGGGATCCATAATAAGATATGGAATAATATTTTGGGGACATTCTGTATATAAGGATGATGCTTTTAAGGCTCAGAAAAGATGTGTCCGATCAATATGTAAACTTAAACAAACAGATAGTTGCAAAGAATATTTTAAATATCTCAAACTACTGACACTTCCATGCATATACATTTATGAAATTATTAATTTTGTAAGATCAAACATTACTTCCTTTGAAAAATATAAAAGTAAACGACACAGTAATAAAATTTGTTGTCCTAAAAATAAAACAACTCTTTTGAATAACAGCATATTTTGCATGGCTCCCCGTGTATACAATCACCTACCTAAATATTTAATTGAGGCATCATCGCCTGTTATGTTTAAAAAAAAACTAAAAATGTTTTTGATAAATAAAGCATATTACAGTGTATCTGCATATTTGCAGGATAAACTATAGGATTTCATTTTTATTTTTTATTTTAAATTAAGTACTTTATGTTTAAACGAGTTTAAGTGATCTCATTCTTAATTTTATTTATTCTGTTTAATTTTTATTAATTCTGTGTTTTTCTTTTTACGTACTTTGCATACCGAAAGGTAAAATATGGTGATACTAAGACTGTGATATATAATTATTACATGAATGTAAAACATCTGCACACTGTTTACCCATATTTGCAAATAAATGATTTTGAATTTGAATTTGAATTTATCGAGTGGGGTATCAAAATGAAGGGTGTAAAAATGAATTTGGAATGAGAAATGATAAAATAGCTAAAAAGTGTAATATAAAAATTAAAACCTGACTGCGGCATGAGTGACCTATTTGTGTCACCAATCTATAATCTTGAAATGGCAACTAAACAAAACAAAAAATGGCTACCTACTTATTGATAATAGAATTATTTATGTTATTGTTGTTGACTTTTATACGAATGTAATTATTAAGTTTTCATGTACAATTTTATTTTATGTTTATTTTTAACTTTCTTTGCTGTGCCCTGACTGGGTCTACAACGGCTCTTAGCTCTAAGCCTTTTGTTAACATCTTGTTTTACCTTGTGGAACGCAAATAAATGAATATGAATATGAATATGAATCTTATTTTGGTGTGAAATAAATATAATAAAAAATTATTGATTTAAATAAAATGGCAAGTTAACCCTGCAACCTCCTGGGGATAATGGGGTGGCATAACACCTTCCCGCCCAAACTTAACCGCTGACGGACAAACAAGGATATTACGAAAAACTCGCCAAGACCAGCGACCAGCGACCAGCCAGGCCAGCGAGGCGAACCCCCCTTTAAATATGAACAATGCCAAAAAACCCTGGCCCTCAATACCCAGCAGCCCCGCTATTCCAAGTTCCAAGTCCAAGGACAGCGGCTCTGGTTACGCTGGGGCATAGGGTGCTAAGAATCTCTGGACGTCGCCCAGCTGTCACAGTCCAACGACCCTGACCCTGGCGTGTTACAACGCCAGGACAAGAACTAATAACAACTAAGAACTAACGAAAGACGACGACTACAAGTTGAGACCGAATCTATCAAATGGAACCTCATAGGTGAAGAGCTCTTAAAACTACAGTCAAATCACCTTTTCTTCTACAAAGGTCACCTAGATACCTCATACGGTGGTATAGGATTTATCTTTAAAAAAAAGATAGCCTCATCGGTTTAAAATATCAAAAGCGTCTCACCAAGAGATTGTTTTGTTATTTTGAAACTGAATGACCGATACTCTGTTAAAATCCTTCAAGTCTATGCCGCCACATCCCAATTTCAGGACGAAGAGGTGGACACCTTCTAAAAAGATATCGAAAACGCCCTTGCATACATCGTCACATTTTTACACCATTATGGGGAACTAGCCGCTCACAAAAGAAAGCTTCATCGGCAGATTCGGCCTTGGTCTGCGTAACAGAAGAGGGCAAACTCTGATAAATTTTCTGGAACAAAAGAAGATGTACGCAATGAACACATTCTTGAAAAAGCGACCTTCTAGAAAATGGACTTGAACGAGCCCATACGGAAAGACCAAGAACGAGGTTGACTACATAATAAGCTCATATATACATGTAGTCACAGATGTCTCTGTCCTCACTCGGTTTAAGGCCGGAAGCGATCGTCGTCTGGTACGAGCATCTTATAGGTTCGATTTAAAAAAGAAGATAACAAAAATGATACGAAGATCAAATCCTAAGTACGAGAAACCAGAAATACTCTCACTTCAAGAAGACTATACTTTGAAACTGATTAATCGATTCCAAGGAATTGAAGACTCGAACCTAGATACCAATCAGCTAAACGAGCTGTTATGCAACGCCATAACTGAAACTACACGAAAACAACAAGCTAACAACTGCAACAATACACTATTCAAGATCAAAGAGCAGTAGACCGAATTAATCGGCAGATAAGTAAAACAATTAAAAGGGACTCTCTTAAACATTACACAAAAATAATTACAAATACAATAGAACAGCTTAAAGGGCCGGCAATCTCAAGGAGGAAAATAAATACAACTGTACAAATACAAGTCTACCAAATATGATGGCCTGCGAGGTAGAAAAGGCACTTTCGCAAATGCAGACTGGAAAAACACCTTTTGAGGGTGGTATCATGATTGAATTGTTGCGTGCTGGTGGTCAACCCGTACTACAAATTCTTGTAAAACTTTTTTAACAGCGTCCTCTACAATGCTACAGTAGCTATCATACATAAGAAAAGAGACCATCCAGACCTTAGCGACCATCGTCCTATATCTCTCCTTTCCCAAATTTATAAGCTCCCACCCATTAGACAATTGTCAGCCCGTTGAGCAAGCCGGTTTCCGGAGTGGTTTCACCACCATCGACCACATCCACACCGTCAAACAGATGATGGAAAAGAGTTCAAAGTACAACCGGCCCTTGTGTTTAGCTTTCGTCGACTATTGAGAAGGCATTCGACGATGTCGAGCACTGGGCCGTGTCAGATCGACGCTTGGTTTGTAGATGGTATTGAGGGAGCTGTACGATGTGGCAACAATGCAAGTCAGACTGTATGAACTTAAATCCCCAATACCGATTAAAAGGGGAGTGAATGAACATGTCCATAACGAAGGTGATGTTAGCGCGTTGGCGTCCCGGATGACTCAGTTTCAGCTATTATGGTTGGAAACGAGCGTCTGGAGATGGCTGACCATTACGGTTATTTGGGACATGTTCTATCTTTTGACAAGGAGTACCCCAACAAAGAGATATCCAGAAGAATACAGCTTGGTTCGGCGGCATTTGGTAAGCTGGAACATATTTTTCGATCCAAGAACATCCCACAGTGCCTAAAAATCCGCCTTTTCAACAATGACCTACGATGCCGAGACATAGACGCTCACAAAGGAAACTGTCCACCGTCTACGAGTAGCACAAAGGGCAAGGCGAGCCATGCTTGGCATGACACTACTAGATGACATCCGTCGTCGGTCAAAAGTCTACGACGTCGGAGACAGGGCGATGCACATCAAGCGGAGTTGGCAGGACATCTAGTTAGACGCGATAGAGTATAGCTGTGACCGAATGGTAGCCAAGGTTAGGCAAAAGAAACCAGGGTCGTCCAAAAGCGCGTTGGGTTGATGATATCGTCAAAGTCGTGGGAAACACCTGGATGAAAGACGCACGGAAGCGGGAAGTATGGCAAAAAAGGGGAGGCCTATACCCAGCCCAACAGTGGGTGATTCCAGGCTGAAATGATAAACCCTGCAACAAAGGGTTGAAATATTATTTCTCCATGAAAGCCAGCTGCTTGAACATTAGTATAACTATATCACGAGAACTCAATACATCACGATTCAGCGTGAGATTTTTAATTCAGCGTCATTGGAAGAAGGGGAAATAAGTTATCATGGAAGCAATTCAGGACGACGGCCGATACTAACCGCCGCGCAAATAACCGATATGGTTCGACATTACGAAGAACACGGCTTCACACGAACTAGTTGATTTTGCTGCTTTGTATGATGTGAGTCCTCGGACGGTTCATCGACCTTTGCACCGAGCGTTACCCTATAGACATCATGCTATTAAAGTGTTACTCAAACCTCACCACAAACCTGCCGCGTAAACCGTAAAATATACGTAGAATTTATGTTCTACAGTATTGTTTATCTTAAAAAGTTCAACAAAAAGTCCGCGATGGCATAATAATATGTCTATCTTCTAAGTATAACCCACAGTAACCATTATTATTTTTCAGAATTGGATTAAAATTTAATTGTTATTTTTTATTAATCTTTATCCAATAAAATATGTTATATAAATTGGGCATTTACTTTCAATTTAAATATATTTTTAAGGTATGATTTAAATTAAAAGATATCACAGATTCAAAATTACGCGTAACAAAATAATTATGTTTGACGACTACGCGGTCGCAGCGGTAGGAGTCAATGACCTTTTCCTCAGCTATTAGGTATGTAATCCCGTTAGTACATTCCCGTGGGATATTTTGCGACATCCACAAAACGCTGGCAAAAGCTGGTCATAATTAAATTAAATAACTGCTTACCGTTGACAAGTTTCCTCAGCAGCAGCCAGATCATGCTAGACTTCAGAACGGACTATCATAATTAAATACGTATATAAAATTGCGTGTCTGTACTGTTGACCTGGTGCAGAATCAGGTCATGCGTCATGAAATAATCATTTTTTCAACATTAATGCAAATTTCAACTCCGTTGGACAAGATAAAGTGGTTTTATTTCAGCTCACAAGGTTTTACCCACACACCACTGTCCAACCCTTTGAAAGAATACTGGCGTGATGTTATGAAGAAATCTCATCAGGGCAACGTTTTCGCGCAACGTTCGTTTCGTGCAAGTGGATTCGCGCAGGTGTCTTTCGCGAAAGTGGATTCCCGCAAGTGTCCTTCGCGCAACTGTCTTTCGCGCAAGTGTCTTTTGCGCATAAGTCTATTCGCGCAAGTGTCCATTCGCGCAAAAATCCGTTCGCGCAAAACTCCATTCGCGGAAATGTCTTTTCGCGCAAGTGGGTCCGCGCAAGTGTCCTTCGCGGAAATGCTTTTCGCGCAATTGTGCTGCTACCGGGCATAATGGTTCAACGCTGGGATTAACAGGCGCATATTGGTTCAACGCTGGGATTAACAGGCACATACTGGTTCAACGCTGGGATTAACAGGCGCATATTGGTTCAACGCTGGGATTAACAGGCACATACTGGTTCAACGCTGGGATTAACAGGCGCATATTGGTTCAACGCTGGGATTAACAGGCGCATAATGGTTCAACACTGGGATTAACAGAACGAAAGAGATCCTGAAGCTCTTAAATCACAGTGTGCACGGGTATGGGAAGATTTTAGAGGAACTATGCGAGATAGATAACATGCCGTCATAGCTGCTGATGGAAGCTACTTCAACTATTTATTATAACAATAAATTGTTGGTAGAATTTAAATAATATGTTTCCTAAAAATAATTAATGTTTTGATTATTTTATACTATTTTTGCATTTTTAGTAAATAAGTACGTCCTCGCTTGGTTAACCAAGCAAAGCACATACGCATTATGTGCCAGTTGTTAATATATATATCGTTTTTTTACAAAACAGTTTTTCTATATTTATCCTAAACGAAGCGTAAATTAAAAAAAAAAAAAACTATGCTCTATACTTAATCAAATGATATTATATTATCGACCTTGTGGCATAGATATGTGCATGCAAAAAACCTTAAGGGGGCAAGCATTTTTAGTCCGCGACTGTAACTATATAATTATAACATTGTATCGATTTATTTCATTTTATTCCTATTGTATTGTAATATTTATCTATATAGGCAAACCAACTAAATACACACAAAGACATTAAAAGTACATAACATTTACAAATAAAATTGCATTGCATGCATGATCAAAAATCTACATATCTTTAATAAAATAAGTGATAGACATAATTTTAATACTAGAAATAAAGATAAAATAGATCAACCATTTTTCAGATTATCTAAAGTACATACATCTTTTATGGGGTACTGTGTTAAATGTTACAATAAAATACCTTGTGATATATTACAATTAAATGAAAGAAAATTTAAAACTCATATTAAAAGTACACTCTGTAAACAAGCATATTACAAATTAGAGGATTATATTCAAGATAAGAATGCTTGGAAACATGCTGGTCCTGCTCCATAGGACAATTTAGAGTCTAGACAAAATCAAACTGGTTGCTTATTTAATTATGTATTTGTTATTTTTTATAACACTGATTTTACATTCTGTGATTTCTTGAACTCACACACTGACTTATTAGTATTACTTGTTAAAATGTTAGGAATATCGTATAATTTTACAATGTTTGTAAATATGTGAGCACCATGTATCTATCACATATTTAATTTATCTGTAATTGCTTTATTTTTCATTCTTTTTTACCTATCGCGGTATAGTAAACTTATTCTAGATGCATCGTCTTCACATATAATTATATAATTAATGTATGCAAAATATTGTAAAAACATTTTAAAAGAGTAACGGTGGAGTTTCTTGCCCATTCTTCTCCATACGAAAACTACCTTTTGGAAGGGGCGACTAGAATCAATTCTATTTTTTGTAAGCTTGACGTTCATAAGTGCCTTTTATGTGCCTAATTGAAATAAATTGTTTGACTTTGACTTTGATCTAAATTAAAGGTAAGCACAGCATTCTATTTCAATCTCAATAAACAATAATATAAAGATGGATATCAATGTAATTAGAACTAATATCAATAATCTTTTATACTTAAAATTAACTTGAATTAAATTAAATAAGATTGAATTAAATAACAAACTAAAACATAATAAAAAACACAAACACACAAAATAAAAATAAACTTTTTAATAAATGAATTAATACATTCATTTATTAAAAAGTTTTGTCGCCGACTTTTGTTCAAAAGTAATTTAACTATATTATCATTGCATTTAATTTTATATTAATTCACTCATTATTTACGGTTTAAGACATTTATTTCTCAAAAATAATACAATTCACTTAACATGAGAAATACAAGTTAATATTATTACTAAATACACGAACTTATGAAGAACGGTAGGTACTTGTAAGTAATCTAATAAGTAGTAGATGTACAAAAGCATTTTTAGTGGGTAACAAGAAAAAGTAAGTGTACAATTACATATTGTTTCTCGATGGCAAGTCAATAGTAATTATACATTGATAGTAATAGCAAACTGTCAATATTTTTTAATTTGGTGGTTTTCATTTAATAATGCTACATGCCTAATTTAAGGTAGATTGTTCAAAGATCATCAATATTTTAACTGTCACATCTTATTTACTGTACCTACAATCTATGCAAATGAATGTTTTCTTTAAGTACTTTACTTAATTAATTCATTAAAATCGAAAAACTTCGCAAGCAATAAGCTATTGCTACTGAAGGCTGCGGATGTCGACCTCAAGACGAGCTGCTTCTCAGACGGACAACAGTACAGTACAACTATTTTCTTAATGTCCATCGGCAAACTTCGTGTTGCGTCAGTTGTCGGATTTCTATCAGTTACCCTTTGCACTTGGTAATCATGCTTGACGGCAACGCGGGTGCAGCGGTAGGAGTCAATACCTACAAGCACCAAATTCTTTTTTTACATCTAAAACTAAATATTCGGTGTTACGATATTAATTATTGTACTTCACTAGTTAGCCATATTACATATTTCAATACAGTAGATAATATTGCCAAATTAATCAAAACCGAAATATTTAACATCTATTTGCGACGTTGCCCGCTTTCAGAATCCTGAAAAACTTTCAAAAATATGGAATATACTGGTTTATTCAATTCAATTCAATTTATTTAATTCAGTTATAGTGATCCATATTTATATTAGTATACCTACTTAAAAATTATGTTATTAATCAAATATTAAAATACAAGCCACAACAATATTATTATAACTAAAATAAATAACTGAAATAAGTGCATAAAATCAAATTGTAAAATAAATAAATAAAGTAATACCTAAGTCAATCGCATCTATAAATTCATCAAAATCATTTACAATATTTTAATTAATTAAAATTAATGTCAATTAAAAACCAGAAATTAATTATAAAATCATAAATAATAAAATAAAATAATCAAGAATCAGTCAAAGTAACTCAGATGACTGATTTAACAAGGGACCTCCAAAGCGGGGATGAGATCCTATTAGCTAGTCTTTATAACATAAAAGAATATTTTTCATCCCGCAAAATTTAAATTAAATTTTGTGATTTAGACTTTGCATTTTGTTATAAAAAGCCTATCCTACTTAAATAATCTAAGATGATGCAAAAGCTTCTCTACTCTTCATGGTTGAGTTTTCACATATAAGTGCCTTCATGCGGTGTTGTTTTTGTCAACGCTACCTATTGGTAACAGGGTCGAGATGAAGGTTTACAATGACTTTTTAACTAAAGTTAATTTGAGCTAACAGAACATCACACCTGTAACCCGAAGGGTTAGCAGAGGTGTACCAATAGTACACCCACGTTTCGCCAGTTATGTTTAAGTCGTGTTGTGTTGTGTGTGAGTTAGTTTCAATGACAATTAATATTGGTTCAATAACTACATATTTTTTTAAATTCACTTAACTGGCGTATATAGCAGTAACATTTATTATTCTGCTCTCTGACACGTTTACAATGATGATAGTTCATCACACTATTTAATAAGATAGTTTCGAACCTGCCTCCTACAAATCACTTGTCACTTTCGCCCGTTTAAATCTGAGAAAAATTGTTTTTTTTTCAGTAATCAACAATGGGTCCAATAACTTTTACGAAGACTGAATTGGAGCAACCACCTAACTCGACCAACTGCATACAGTACAAGCTCCATCACCCAGCGAAGGACACCAGCGGGACGCGAACCGATGGCAAATTGGACCAGATCAGTCCTTACGACCAGATGCTAAGTCGAAATGATCCAAAGTTCCTCGCACCGATACGAAAATGGGAGAAAAGCATGGGATTCCTAACTCCGATCATATGGTTAAATACCATATCCATTACGGTGGTGCATGTTCTAGCCGTCTTATGGGTCTGTCACTATTTCGCCAATAAATCATCAAAATGGCAGACTAACGTATTCGGTAAGTGACACATGCCTATGCAGGTTAATCAGTGCTTTGGTATTTTATTTCTATCATTATCACACCAGTACGCGTAGCATGAAATGACAGATTCACAATCTGTAATTTTGTCTATTCTTCTGTCGACAAAACCCGTTTCTATTGAGATCTTGCTACGCCTGCAACGTGTAGTTCCACAGTTAAGCATGAGCCATCCAATAATTCTACAATTAAATGATCAAAGAGGAAATTGACATAATTACTTAACTTACCTATGTAATTACCTTGCTCAGCATACTAATTACCGACCACAGTTTTATGGTATTATTAACATCTATTAAATAGGAGGATCCTGCAGCCCATTCTTATATGTTATCCCACATGATTCCCTAGTGCTATTGATCTCTCTTTTACCCACAACGGTTCAGCAAGAATGCCGGAATTATACAGCGCCTGGGTCGAATGTGCTTCTCACCCTGGGGTTTAAAGCTAGTAGGATAGTTCTCCTGCCAACCTCCGTCACTAGGTACCTACTCTGAACCTTTTCATCTTGCGATTATAGTATAGAGTTACCTTCAACCTCCTTCACCTCAAGACCCTAAGGTATATAGATAAAATAAATAATAAGTTTATTGTACAAAGAGAAACACATAAAGTTAGTCATACAGTCTAAACATGATTGTACAAGTGGTGTACTAAGTAAAAAAATACTTGTATCTCAGGAGCCAAAGATCCTCGAAAACATTGAATATGAACTTAAATGCAATGAGGTAAAAGTGACTCGGTAATTACAGATATCAATTGAGAAAGGTATTCATGAGGTAATAGTCTGAATATCTTCTGTATCGTCGTAAGACAAATTTTGCAACCAATTAGTTAGCTTTGCTTTCAGCGCAAACGTGGTCAACGTGTAAATATCAATTAATCGATGTACCCTATTATAAAGACGAGCGCTTAGGACTGAGTAATGGTGGCTAGCAAATGCGGAGCGACATTGGACGGAGTCACAGACCGGATGACCTCGACGTCTTAGAAGGATGTTTGAGTCGAAAGGTAGGATGGACTGACGCCATAAGACTACACGCAAAATGAACAGTTGTCGCACAGTTTAGAGTACACGGGTTTTAGAGTACAGCAGGGCGGTAGAATAGTCTCTACGATTAAAATGCATAATTTAGAATCACCCTTTGAGCTCGTTCTATTTGAATTAGAAGATTTTTGTAAGTGTCTCCCCATACTGTAATACAGTAGGTGATTATTGATGCATATAGACTCTGGTAGACTAATGACAAAGATGCAGGGTCAGCTGAATGTCTCAACTCTTTAAATATGACGATGAGCTTCATTGTACGTGTACATAATGCCTCGATGTGGGTGCGCCAGGTTAGTTTTTCATCAATGTACACCCCTAGGTTGTTGATACTCGAAACTAAGGAGACTGTAAGACAACCGCAGCTGGTATCATGGTCTGAACAGGAGTGGGCTTTTACTATACTAGACTCGGTAGATAATGGAATAGAATTCGGCAAGGAAAAACGTAAGAGTTTAGTCTTCTCAATATTGAGAGCCAAGAGATTTGCTAAGAGCCACTCCACCACAAGGCTGAGAGAGTGTTCCGTTCTTTGTTTGGCCTTGTCCCAGTCAACATCGTATATAATAAGCGCTGTGTCGTCAGCGTAGCTGAATATATCAAAGATGGGGATAGACATTTTGTACAAATCATTTATGTATATTAGAAACAAGGTTGGTCCTAATATACTCCCTTGGGGCACCCCAAAATGGACACATTCATCTTCGCTGCCAAAGGAATTGATCTTTACACGCTGAGTTCTTCCAGTCAAGTTATCTGTGAACATTTTTAACGCAAGGTTACGTATTCCAATGTTTTCCATCTTCAAAAGCAGTGTGGGAACAGAAACCAAGTCAAATGCTTTACATAAGTCTAGGAAAACAGCTCAAACCAGGGCTCGGATAACGGTATATTTTTCGAAACGTTTTCGTCTTAAAAACCTAAAGAACGATTTGTTTCGGTTACGTTCGAACGGAACGTTATTAAAACGTTTTTGAAGAAGAACAAAATATAAATCGTTCTCAGTTAATAAAACGTTTTTAACCATTTTTGGGTTTATCGATACGAAACTCGCAACACAACCCTAATCAATACGTAAGCAGCAAGCGCATTGGAATAAATTATGTAATGAAATGAACATAAGGTACAATTTAACTAAATCAGTTCATGCTTGTCGGCGCACGCACCGTGCGCGGGTTCGTTCTGCGGAATAAACCGGTTTTTGAAAACGTTTTCGTTCCGAACAAAATGAACGAGAGCTGTTAGAAACGTTTTAAAAACGTTATTTTAAATAACGTTTCCAAGCCCTGTATCAAAGACAGTAAGATATATTATACATACTCTTTAGATGTATGTATATAATATAACTATAGGTGGAAATGTCATATACCTACTCTTAAGATAGAAAGAAAAGAAAGAAAAATGCATTTATTAGCATTACAACTAAAAAATATACCTTAAAACAGAAAACAATGATTATAACGCCAAAAGGGCCTCAGCTCAGCATAATGCCAGATGACATCACAAAGTGTACCACCTGACGCTGATTTTCAGCTGCAACCCACGAGTGCCATACGCTAGAATAATAAAGACATAGGAAAGTGTCTGTCCGTTTAAGATAGGATAACATAAAAAAGCTCATACAAAATCAAATCAAATGTTGTGACTATAAATGAGTGTTTCACGCATGTATATGCGTGCAATCACGGATAGACTCAGATAATATGATAAGACTTGATAAGACCTAGATTAAGCGCCTCGTAGACCCGTTCGATAGGCTCTCCCATATCAGTTACACAGCCAGTACAGGGTTTAATTTTACCTAACTTGTTTTCGGTTTCAAAAAGCGTATGCTTGGTTTTTGTAGGGATTAACGCAAGCGTGTTGGCATTGGACCCTTGAACTATGTTTTCAAGATCTGCATTAAGATCGTTTATTCTTTAGGGGTATGAGGAACAGGGTGTAAAGTTCACTCATCCCCCATAGAAAAGGGAAGATCCTCCAACCAGACGGGTGTGATGTCTGGCGGGCACCTGCCCAGAGGTTGAAGTCGGGAAGCTTGTATATATGTTTATCGCGCGGTAAACTCTAATTGCGCGATGCAGGATTTGTGTGACGTCAGGATGTTGTGTGACGTCAGGTCTTTGATGTGTAGTTTGCATGTAGCGATGTAGATGCCGCTACAATTCCTAGTTCATAATCTTCCGGCTTAAATGATATATATACTTTTGTATGTAATATGGTATTAGTATTTATTTATGTATTTAATTATATCAGCACAATACAAAATAAACAATACTGACCCAAGAATCGAGCCCCGTGGAACTCTTCTTCCTACTTAGCGATGTCTCGAGACAACTGTGACAAGCCGTTCGCCCGGCGTATTTCAACGAATTGCGTAACGATGATGATGATAGATTTATGTAACGTACCTATAGGTGGAAGTGTCAACCAAGAGTACCAACCAGTCCAGTAGTAACCAGTCTTAAAATACTGGTATTCAGTTGCACCCGGTTAGACTGAAAACCGACTCCAACATAGTTGGGAACTGGCTAGTCAGATGATGATATTGACCTTTATGTAGATGTGTGTAATCCACACAATAAATATTTCTACGAGTATTTCTTAATGTTTCAGAAGTATTCGCCATCATGGTTGCTGGGTTCGGAGTAACAGGAGGAGCACATCGGTACTGGTGTCACCACTCCTACAATGCTAAACTGCCCCTACAATGGATTCTACTCATATGCTATTCAATGGCTGGTCAGGTAGTAACCCGTTTATGTTGCACTCTTTTGAAGCCATCCCTCTGTGTTAGATGCAAATTGCTAGGTGGGTTCACAGGGTAGTTTTAAAGTCATGAGTTTTATTTGTTTTGTTCAAAATTACATTAGCGAGCTTAGCATGTGTGATGAGTGTGATGACACAAAAAGATATTTCGTAAAGAAAAAATACGTTTGTCACTTTCACTTTGGATTCGATTATGAACAATCACAATGACGATTAAACGGAAAAATACTTCTGGTATTCTGGCCTGGTTAATTTATTACGTATCTTTGTCAACAGAACACTATATACGATTGGGTTCGGGACCACCGCGTGCACCACAAGTACTCTGAGACGTTAGCGGACCCGCACGACGCCAACCGAGGGTTCTTCTTCGCTCACGTCGGATGGCTGATGATGAAGAAGCACCCTGACGTGCTGAAACAGGGCGTCAAGGTGGACATGAGCGACATCGTCAATGATCCACTTATTCAGTTCCATACCAGGTAGACCACTACTGTCTGTTCTAATTTCAAAATCAAAATTATTAACATCACGCTTGCTTTTCATGAAGGGTTAAGCAGAAGTGTATCAACTATCGGTAGAACAGCCGAATTTCGCCATTTGTGTAAGACCCATGTAATAGGGGGCGGGAATATTGACATCAAACGGACAGAGATCCACACTTCGGGATATCACTGAGAAAATCCTGATGACGATGATGAAACGCAGTAGCGTTTACAACCGTTAGACCAACGAGGTAGAATGAAATAAATTGAATTTAAATTTTAAAGAAATTCCTTCGTCTTTACTTCATAATATACTTCGCAGCATAGCATTCCGAGACACAGTGGTCACGTGGGTGACACAAGTATACATTATCACATCTGTGATACCAGAAGTTTGTAATAATAACTCCCCAACCACCGTTATTCAATCGAATCCGATAAAACAATAAGGCTAATTAACAATTACGTTGGTTTATGTTAAAATTGAAACGACAATTTAAATGCTTTGTACATATTTTTTTAACAGAATGGCGACTGAAAATCTTTCCTTCTATGTTATGGGGTTTGGTTTCCGCACTTAGTCCTCCAGTGGACCATTTTCCTTTATTCGTGTTTTGTTGCAATAAAGTGGCAACTTGATAGTGACGTAAGCATATGTCTCTCCTGGAATGCCAGACTTTGTTTTATTACACCATGAGTTTATGTTACTTCAATTTTTATTGTAACTCAGTAACCTACCTATTAACATGTGCAAACTATACATAGGCACATAATTTAATATAGAAACTGCTTGTTACCTACTCGAACTTCTTTCCTTCCGTAAAAAAATACAGACCGAGAATATCGAATGTAAACAATTCTATGTAAATAGTAGGTACTTAGTAATTAAAAGCTGTTCTCTAAGAGAAAATGTAACAATGAAATAAGATCTAACAGTTTACCTGTAATTAGACTTAGCTTAGCCGTAGTTTAACTGATCAAAGATCGTAGTCCGTAGCTTTTTCGTAGAAAAAATGGTGTATAATAATATAAAGGCATACAGAAATTCAAATATTCGCGTACGTATCGACGATGTGGTGCTTTCGTTGCCTAAAAATATTAAACATTATAAAAATGAATATTATAAATTAAAGTCACTTTTCGTGTTATCCTGTGTGAACCCGTTGTTATGGGTTTCACGCTGCTGCGTCTGTACCGAACGGATACGGTTTTCACCAACTGACGGAATGATTAATGAGGAAGGTTTAAGTGTATAATTCATTAAGGTTTTGTGAAAATTAACTGAAATATAACAATGATTGTTGAAGATGTCTGCCAACTGGGAGCTTAACTGGCGTTCGCCGCGTAAACCAATATAATTTTTATGAAAACAATGTATTACGGAATGAATACATTGTTTACCTGGATTAACACATAGGGTACTTTTAATCGCGGTAGTACGTTCCGGACATCCACGCGGGCAACGCCGCGAGCTAAACAGAATAAATTATAAAAGAAAGCATGCAACATTTTTAACTACTTGATCATAAACATATTACCATCATCAGGGTTTTACCCGAAGATAATAAAGAAACATTTCATTTTATAACAATTTCAGGTATTTCCTGTTATTCAAGTTAGCATGCTGCTTTATTGTGCCGTCAATAATCCCAGCTCTGGGCTGGAACGAAAGCTGGGAAGTGTCCATCATGTCACAGGCTGTAGTACGATACATGCTGGTCCTCAACTTTACCTGGTCGGTCAACAGTTTCGCGCATTTGTGGGGCAACAGGCCTTATGACAAGTATGATTCCTTTCTTATACGCAGTCACGTACTTTTCATTAATTTAATCGCACTCTTTGTGGCTTCCTACCTGTCGCACACCTTATGTGTTACGGCACACGTTGTGTGGACGGCCGCACCACAGATGTGTGTGTGTGTTATTTGTTCTTCTAACTGAACAGACAGCTGTGCTGCTGGGGAATTTGTTGCGCCACTTCTTCTTCCCAGCTAATGCACTAGGAAGTGGTGAAGGGTGGGCGTTTTGGGGGACTGTCTTATGTAATTGACGTTCGAAAAGTGCTGATTCTCAGCCTAGTTTGAATAAATGACTTTTGTTTTTTTTTTTTGAATTTTGAATTTTGATGTTTCTGTGGGCCGCACGGTCTTTACATCATTCTTAACCGACTTCCAAAAAGGAGGAGGTTATATGTTCGACGCATATGTATGTTTTTTTTTATGTGTTACGCCGGGTTCTCCGTCAATTGTGGACCGATTTTGGAAATTCTTTTTTGTATGAAAGGGTATGCTCCCGGATTGGTCCGATATAAATTTTATTAACGTTGCTTGGATAGTTTTTGAGTAAGCTTCAATAATACGTATTTTTCCCACTTAGTATATATGTGGATATAATTTCCTGTAACTGTTATTTACATAGCAGGTAGTGGTATTCGAATTTGTGTGGGGTAGGTACCACAACTAAAAAGTGTAAAATAAAAACTTTTTACAAAAAACAAAAACAACCGACTTCCGAAAAAAAAACTACACTAAAAACACAAAGTGCTAGCTATCAATTTCTCTTCTTCCGCTTTAGCTTGGTTCAGTTCTTATCTTCGGGGACGCTCTCAGTGTGTTCGCCTGGAGGAGTCCTTCTCTGATTGGTGTAGCCTCACTGAGGGTGTTCCTCAGGGTAGCGTTCTCTCTCCTCTTCTTTTTTCAATATTTATTAACTTTGTTACCAGAGTAATCTCCTCTAGTTTTCATCTCTACGCAGATGACTTGCAGCTCTACCGACATTTTACTGTAGCTGACGCGGGTTCTGCAATTGCTGCTATGAATCATGACCTGGCTTGTATCAGCGTTTGGGCTAAGTCATTTGGTTTGCAAATCAATCCAACTAAATCCCAGGCCATGATCATAGGCAGCAGATTCGTTCGCAATGCGGCTGATGTTGCATCTCTGATGCCTTTATATCTCGATGGTGTTCGCATTGACTACAACGAAACCGCCAAAGATCTGGGTGTAATTCTTGACTGCAATCTTTCGTGGCGTGCTCAGGTCAATGAGGTCAGTCGAAAGGTACATTTCTCCTTTCATTCATTGAAAAGCCTTCAAAGTCTTCTGCCCTTGAAGACTAAAATTTCTTTGGCACAAACACTTATTCAGCCGATTATAGATTATGCCGACGCCTGCTACCTGGATGCTACCGAGGAGCTATTAAATAAGCTTGAGCGCTTGCAAAACTTGTGCATTCGCTTTGTTTTCGGTCTACGAAAGTATGACCATGTTTCTCACCTTCGCAAGGAACTCAAGTGGCTCCCAATCCGCCTTCGCAGGAACACTCGGATTTTATGTCTCGTTTTCAACATCTTACACAACCAGTCTTATCCTTCCTACCTGCGTGAGCGTTTTTCTTACGCTCGCCCTAGCGACGCTCCGTGTAGATCACACCTTAGATCCCTCCTTAAATCTCATCTTCATAAGACAAGCTACTATTCTTATTCCTTCTCTGTGCTCGCAGTAAGACTGTGGAACTCACTTCCGCCTAGCATTCGTGATTTAAAAACTGTTTCACAATTTAAATATCGAGTAAAAGAGCATTATCTTTCCTCTCTACTGTGAGTATTTATATACCTATAATATGTATGTTTATTTATTTAAGCTTTATGTATTTATTTAAGTATATGTTAATTTATTACGTTATACGTGTAGGTATATTTGATATTTTTTAGTATAAGACTTCGCAAATTCATATTTTTCTCTTTTTGTTCTCACACACTATTGTCTACATTTCTTTCTCATTTCTCCTTTCGCAGGTCTGCTGGAAGAAATTTCTTAAGAAATAAGCAGTACCTTTGTACTCAAATTATAATTATGTCGTATCTGTATGTATTTTACTGTGTGTACATGAATAATAAAATAAAAGTGAAAAATAACTTGAATTTCGGAAGTCGGTGGCAAAAAACGAAAATTCAAAACCGAAGACACCGACTTCCGAAATTAAAGTTATTTTTCACTTTGTAGTGTTTTTTTTCAGAAGTCGGTTGTTTTTTTTTTGTAAAAAAAATTTAATAACTACATTGTGCCCTGCCAAGCCACAGCAGGTACAAAAGATACAAGACGCTGAGGTCAATTTCCACAGAGTGCCCCTAACCCGTACCTAATTACTGACTTTTCATTTCAGGAACATAATGCCAGTTGAAAATTGGGCGGTTTCCATAGTAGCGTTTGGTGAGGGTTGGCACAATTACCACCACACCTTCCCTTGGGACTACAAGGCAGCCGAGCTCGGAATACCCATCAACCTGACTACGACGCTATTAAACTATTTTGCAAGTATTGGATGGGCGTATGACATGAAAGAAGCTTCGCCATCCCTCGTCAGGTCGGTAGCAAAGGCCCGGGGTGAACCACGAGACGAAGACAACTGGTTGACATATGAAGCAATAATGTCATAGGTCTATTTAGGTAGCCTTATATCAACTTGATATCTACAAAATCTCGGTATTGTCCAACACCCGTCTCAAATACTCGTAAACCATGTATTGTAAGTAGTAGCCTTATATTAGATAGCATAGAATAAAGTTAAATGTGATCTTAGATTTTATTTATAGATTACTTAATTAATTAAATTGGTATTCATTCAAAGTTAATGACCACATTAATGTTTCTTAATCTTCTGACTCCGAAAGCGATGATGGTGACATTTTGCTCCGATTGCTACAGTAGGGATGATGCCTGGGTAAAAAAAATGAAATTCTAATTAGCCCGTCAGTCAGATACAAAAAAAATATTAGACACGTATTTTTTGCTTTATCATATGAATAAAAAACTACTTAGATAAAACGCATTTTAAGTTGGGGAGTGGGGGTCGATACGTCACTAGTACGTATAAAATCTACATACTCGTCACGTCATGGCACATTTTACCTCAATGTATCGCCGTAATCTTTAGATTACGTAAAAAAAGAAAAAATACGTGTCCAATATTTTTTTATAATCTCAAAGACGGACTAAAAAAAATTTTTTGTCATCGTCCCTATTCAACTGACTCGCATGATGTTCCGCTTCTCGAATCGCGACATAATGTAGTACCTAATGTTTCGCAGCGGAATTTGTTTAGCGGTTTCGCATCATTGTTTTCACGTCGGAGGTATGCTAAGGCCCTAAGTGATGGTGGTGTGAAGCCGTTCACACACCATCGCTTAAGAGCGTGCATGCTGAAAGTGGGCAACGTCGCAAATGGATTTTAAAAATTTCGCTGTTTTGATTAATTTGGCAATAATACTTACTGTATGGAAATAAGTATAGCTAACTAGTAAACTAAAATATTGATTATGAAATGCAATCATTAATATCGTAACACCGAATAATATATTACATATGCAAAAAAAGTAAGTAAAGTAAAATTTTATTTGCAAATGCCTTTTATACACATTAAACGCTCACAACATCGAATTCAGTGCTATAATTGCAATTCTTTATTAATATTCTAGTTCACTAGTTAGCGATATTTCTATACAGTAATATTGCCAAATTACTCAAAACAGGTAAAAATTTGACAGCTATTTGTGACGTTGCCAACTTTTAGAATAAACGCGACCCCAGCCCACCTCCGCCGCGAAACCGTAGCAGCGAAACCGCAGTAGTTCAATTCAACTGGCTCGGGTCATGTTCCGCTACTCCAATTTCGCGTGGTTGCGTGGTTTCGCGGCGGAGATGTGGTACTGGCGTTAACATCGTCGCCAATTCATTTAATTGTGGGCCTACATAGTTGATATCCATCTTCTATCCACATTATAACTTATAACTAATTAATTAAAGAAAATAGCATAATTATATACTAACTTAACTAAAACGATGAACGAAAAGTTCATCCGCATCGCTGTCGACTAGTAACGTATCCAAGAGACTGGCCGCATTGCCACGTTGTATAGCAATTCTTAGCCTCTGTCCAAGGTAAAAACCAGCCCTTGGGTCACGGGAAGTGTCAAATAGCCGTTTGGAGATTTCATTTAAGAGGCCGTGAGCACCCGGGACCCACGGCCCTAGGGTTTCAACCCCAAACGGCTCGAAAATATAATTACCTGTAAGGTTATTATACTTAGGCCGCTTGAGGTTTTCTGCAGCCGCAGCAGCAGCACCAGCACAGCACGTCGAGCCAGGAAAATGGGATGGCGTAAGAGTGTCGACACAGGTTGCATCCCACACTAAAGACCTACCCACCTTCCATGGAGATAAAGACATGCCGTCCGGTCTCTTGCCATGGTCGCGTGCCAAGCCATTGGGTTTTAATATAGCTGGAACGTCGGGTGATGTCGTTAATGTTCGCGTGCCGCGCTAAGTGATCCGCACTTCGGCTGCAAGACAGGCCGTGATGTCTGAGACTGTTGACAACTTCGCCACAGAGACAGCGATAAGGAGAACAACAAGGAGCTCCTAGTCGTAGGGAAGCAGCGAGGCGGAAGGTAGTTTCGTCGAGCAAAGTAGTGAGACGGTTTGCATGAAGCCACAGACCCGATTCCCACTTACCCACAGCCAGCGGGCGCATTATCCACATTATTAATCAAAGTCACTTTTCGTGTCTATCGGGATGACCACGTTGTTCTTCTAAATGACCAAAAAATTGATGAATTGATTAGGTTTTCCATCATTTAGATAATTTATTTCAAAGGGTGTATGTTTATAATAAACATATTTCAAGTCATAAGAATTATCCGAAGTAGGGGCGAGTCGTCATTTAACAGTAAATTCCCTTCCTCAGGCTTATTGTATTATAAATCCAGTCTCAAGTTCATTGTCTGTCTCTGCCAGTTATATTCCCTCTAGAATCAGTAAAGTCCGCCGTCCAAGGCATGTTCTCAACGACCCAGATGACCCCATAACCCTCCTCCAGGAGAGCAATAGGGCCACCAGCATAGTAAAGAAACATACACACCGACACACGTTCCGACCTCGCCGCAGAGGTCCGCGACCGCGTCCCTCCCGAGTAAATGATACTCCCCCCCGACCCTTGCTCGTCGATGCGCCAGCCCGCGTCGAAACTGAGCCCGTAGTCTTAAATTCCCCGAATAATAATAATCTATGTTTGATCCAGCCTGTCCCATCTTGCTGTCCTCCCCCCAGCGACGCCCTAAGCCGAGGTTCGTACCCCACAGGGGGTGCCCTTAGCGAGCGTTCGCCTAATTTTAATTAGTATAGTTTATGCCCCTGGCTGGAGGCTTTAAGTGTAGAAACTTAAGGCAACCACAGGAAAGTCCGGTTAAGGAGCTACGACCTCCTCAGAGGTCAACTGCGAGATGCCAAATAGAAAAAATAAAAAATAAATTGTCTATCTCTGGTGTAGGTCCTCTAAGTATATGAAAACATGTATATTGTATTATAAGACTTATTGATAATAGGATATTATATAAGCATAGATGCTGAAATAATACTTGTTGTTTTAATTAAAGTTACCACGTCACATGTTGTAATCAGCAGTCATCATACGACTCAACAATTTGAATATAGCAGATATACATAACCAATATTATCTAAATAAGCTTTCAGAGGAAGCCTTATGTAATGCATTGCACACATACAAGCTTGGTATACTTTTAACAATATTTGATAAACTATTTAATTAGGTACTCAATATATTAATGCTTTCGAGGCTCGAACTGAACTGACTTAGAAGCTAAGCGACGCGACGCCCGAACATCATATCTTCATTCCGTTCCGTTAAAAAACCAGTAATTTTACGGTAGCTGTAAATGAGATACTTTTAAACTTCATGATTACACTGATACAAAAATAATTTGAGGCAAAACACATACTTTTAATTTTATATTTAAAATCACTACAAATCTTATTAATATTTGGAAATTATGACACTTGGTAGGTAATTACTGATTACAGCACGATATCCAGTCGCAAGTTTAGGTATCTATTTCCGCATGTTGAGCCACTCAGTTCACTTGTAAGTCCTGTGACACTCGTGTCTCCTCGTTATACTGTAGAAACACAGCAAGTTTGCTGTGAAACAGTGAACTTGCGATACCCAAGTTTTGATTGCACAATTTGGTTAATACTGTGCTATTCTATTGCAGGCGTCCACTTGCGTAATTTAACTTAAGGATTAAATAAAATCACAATACAGCCCCGATAATTTACCAACATACTATCTTCATCTTCTTTTCGTGTGGTTAGTGACTAACCTGGTGTCAGAGTTTTAAAGCCGCCCATGGGCCTCTGAGTTGGCTTCACATGTCGTCGAGAAATATCTCTCAGGCATGCCGGTTTCCTCACGATGTTTTCTTTCACCGTTTTTGATGCAAGTGATAATTATACAATACGCACATGAATCCGAACAACATACTATAGAATATTTATTTATTCAATAATGTAAGAACACAAGTGGACGGAGGTGGAAATGCCAAAGACATTTTCAACCTTTGGGTGAGCAAATTCAGTGGTCTGCAAATTGGCAACTCGTTCAATTGGTATAATTTCGCCATTGATTTTTATTGTAGGGTGACCATCATAAAACACTGGTTGGACAATTCAGACTTTTTTCCAGAAATCAGGTACCTATGAAGACTTAAAATAAGAATAAATTATAAAATAAAAGTCCTTTGCACACGTAGAATTTTTAGGGTTCCGTACCTCAAAAGGAAAAACGGAACCCTAATAATAATAAAGATAATTTTTGCAAGTCTGTCTATCATAAAAAAGTAAGTTGGAGTTTCTTTCCTACCAAAAGTATGGAAAAAGTTTTACGCGATTTCTGACTTTTGTAGTTCTCCAACCGCGATTGGTCTAATACTTTTTTGATCCTTAAACAGGATCGATTGGCATCAAAAAAAGTTTTTGTGAAAACTGCCCATATTCTTGATGACTTTTTTTTTTTCAAAATCTGTGAATTCAGATCAAAAAGTTAATAAGGACAGTCTCCTATGACCGTTTTCTTGTACCGACAACGGTTAGGCTGCCTGTCCGTTGAAGCGGAGCGAGGCGGCGGAGAGGAGAATGGCAGTGGAGTGGAGCGGAGTTGCGGACAGTGTCTGTCCATTGATGCGGAGCGAGGTAGCGGAGCGGAGTTATGGACTGTGCAGAGCGAGGTAGCGGAGCGGTGTTACTGCGGGCGGACTGTGCGGAGCTAGACCGAGTTCACACGACTAGTAATAATTCCCCGCTCCGGTTCCCCGCTCCACTTCTCCGCTCCGTTTCCCCGCTCCGCTTCCCCTCTCCACTTCTCCGCTCCCTTACCCCGCTCCGCTTCCCCTCTCCACTTCTCCGCTCCGTTTTCCCGCTCCAGTTCCCGGTTTTGTATGAATTTTTAAACTAGTTCGCAAAGCCCTGTCCACTGAAGCGCAGCGGAGGTTTTATGCAATTCCATTGTTCAATATTGGCACACCACTACTCCGCTCCTCTCCTCTCCGCTCCAGTGGACAGGCAGCCTTATGGTACCTGTCCTTACAGCCCCATCTCAAAAATCCACCCTTTATGTGACAAGGCAATTTACATTTTGCATTCGGCATTTTGCATAGCTGCGTGCGTTTGTAAACGGATGGCGCCGTTTGTATAATGACAAATGATACAATCATCCTGCGACATATACACAATCTACCCTTTCAAAATTTCAAAATTAAAACATTTCAGAGTAATCTTTTCTACGTCCATGCGGAAAACCAGATTTTGAGCATAGAAAATGCCTTCTGTTCCGACGACACCAAACATATTTACTTATTGTTATCTACCACGCCTTTTAACCTTTTTCTACTACGACATTCACTTAAAAAATAACGCCTAGATACGTAATACCAAAACAATAGCAAGCCCCGCCCCTCATCGATCACAGAAGACTGGTATATTCTCGCAGTTGGTACACATACGTATCATTTTTCAAAGTCCAATATCTCGGCGATGCTATAAATCAGGCTAGTAGCATCTAGTAGCCACAGAATAGATAGGGACAGAAGACCAATTCCTCGCACCGAACAAAAATATGCACACGCACACAAACGCAAACACAACATACATACGGTGATCATTCTGTCAAACTATTTGTTCGGGCATACATAGGCGGCATCACTGGAACAAAAAACCGTTACTCCGTACACTTATAAAAAACGAACTCTATAAAAATGAATGGCGCTTATCTATTTTTATCTATGGTTATTTTTTTTATTTTGTGTTCTATTTTTTTAGCAGCTTTCGAAGTCTGACAACCAGTCTTAACAAATTCAAATTCAAAAGTCATTTATTCAAAATAGGCTGAGAATCAGCACTTTTCAAACGTCAAAATTACATAAGACAGTCCCCCAAAAACGCCCACCCTTCACCACTTCCTAGTGCTTAGCTGGGAAGAAAAAGTGGCGCAACAAACTCCCCAGCAGCACAGCTGTCTGTTCAGTTGGACAAACCTACTTCTATACAATAGTAGTCTTGCAAAATAATGTACATTATGCAACGTAAAACACTATTTGCTATATATATGCCAGCTAGCACACGCCAATATACCAAAAAAATAATCATCGAAATCTATACTCCAGCGAAAATTAAAAGTAAACAGAACTTAATACCCGAATGGAAGCCACCAGGCACAAAGGACGTGCCCGCTTACATATAGCTATTAAAGCTGTAACTCGAAGTCACAAATGATAAACTAGGAACATCGAAGTACAAAAAAAAATATATATATACAGTTACTAATAACAAAACCATGGTCAGTAAAACGACGGGTGCTGCTTGTGGTGACTGCACCACAAGCAGCACCCGTTCACTAACATAACGCAAGGAGTAGGTACCCAGTAAATGGGTCGTGGAAGTCCGATAGGCAGTCGCTCCATTGAAAATGGGTATGGTAGCATGGTATTCAGCTACATCCGGGTAGACTGGAAGCCGACCGGGCCCCAACATAGTTAGGAAACGGCTAGGCAAATGATGTCATCATCTTTGGCAGCATTCTTCAAAGTTTCGTTGAACTTTT
The DNA here is from genome assembly GCA_947364205.1 of Agrochola lota. Taxonomy (NCBI): domain Eukaryota; kingdom Metazoa; phylum Arthropoda; class Insecta; order Lepidoptera; family Noctuidae; genus Agrochola; species Agrochola lota. The sequence continues at coordinate 10,175,238 of OX376241.1, forward strand.
ATTACATCATTAATATAGAAGACAAGCACTACATTATTAATAAGTAAATTAGTAGCAAAACGTAGGTAACATCAACAGCCCTAACTTCTTTCCTTCGCGTGGTACCGGTACCGGTCAATTGCCCTACCTTCGCCTGGCGTCGTTATGTTTGCCTATAATGAAAAAGATGTAATATCTTATTCATTTTACTTGTATACCAATCGAAACTCTATGAAAACTCAAAGTTTCGATTGCCATACAAATAAAATGAAAAAGATATTGCATCTTTTTCATTTTACTTGTATTTTACTTTTCTCTGAGACGGGCTGACGACGGCCTCAAAAATAAAAAAAAACAGAAAAGTAAAAAGCACTAGACAAAAAAAGTGACACTTTCCGCACAAATTGACTGCTTGGAAAACGCTCTTTTCGAACCAATGCATTGTAAAGTACATTACTAATTGCGTTATCATCACTCTTTGTATGGAACTGACCTTCTGTATATTCTGTGCAGCAGCGGTTGGGTCGTTTGTGCGGCATAGCTTGTTATTTCTGAATCTGTATTGTTAGCCAGGTAAAAAATTGCAGGTCTGTTTGTAAAAGGGATTTAATAGGACTTCATTTACTTCGTTTTCATATTTTGTTCCATATTTATACGAGAGCTGTGAGAGACTAGAGCAAAGAATTATAACATGCGCACGGGATGATCGCAGGTTAAGCTACGCTTGTCGCAGTCGGTTTGTGGATGGGTGACCATCCATTACATTACAACGAGACCCCTCCGTGCCTTGAAAAACACGTTAAGCCTGCCATTCGTAGATCTTTGACAGTCATTACGGGTAGTCAGAAGGCCAAAAGTCTGACAACCAGTCTTACCAAGGGGTATCGTATTCTCCAGTAACTGGGTTGTGGAGATTAGATAGGCAATCGCTCCAAATAAAATACTGGTATTCAGCTGCATCCGTTTAGACTGGAAGCCAACACCGCTTAGTTGGTAAAAGGCTAGGCAGATTGATTGATTTATACAAGAGATGGCAAAGGTCTCGCTTAGTCAGTAAATTCTGATTATATTATGACGTGAAGGTCCATTTATTACTTAAGTCCTAGCAACCCGACCCCTATTATCACATACCCTAAAACATATTCTCCCCCATTGAAGTTGTTTTTAATTGCTCACATCACTTAGTTTCAAAATCTGAGTAACGTCCACAACCATAACGATACCTAGATAGACTACCCCGACTACTTAATCGTTTAATTCATGTGCTCCAAAAGAGCGTTTTCCAAACAGCCAAATCATGCGGAAAGTGCCACTATTTCGCCAGCCCGATGCGACGCAAAGAGTTATTTATGCTACTAATGCGGAAAGTATGTCTACTTACCGCACTTGTAGCATAAATAGGAGTAACTATTGTAAGTTTTCTTCTATTTGTCAATGTGTATAGTAAGAACAATAACAGAGGGGCTTTGTCTAAATAATAACAACCGTTCGCGAAAATAATTTCAACTGTGGGAATACAAAACTTCAATACCCACTCGACCCAAATGTATATGGGTCTTTAGAGGTTTAAGGAACAGGGTGTAAAGTTCACTCATCCGCTTGAGGAAAGGGAGGATCCTCCTCATATAATTGTTTGGATTATTTTATTTCACTGTAAGTTAATTTATTTTACTGGTCACGTACTATTAATGTACCCGGGCCGACCGAAACCTTAATTTTATTTTCATTTATTATTGACATAATCTACTCATTAAAATGTTTTTATTTTATGAGTTGTCTTGCAATTTGTGGTAATGAAAATTATTTTTGCATAAGCACTATTATAAAGAATCAAGTTTTTACAACTGAACAGACAGCTGTTGCGCCACTTCTTCTTCCCAGCTTAAGCACTAGGAAGTGGTGAAGGGTGGGCGTTTTTGGAGGACTGTCTTATGTAATTTTGATGTTCGAAAAGTGCTGATTCTCAGCCTAGTTTGAATACATGACTTTTGCAGGATTTGTGTGACGTCAGGTCTTTGATGCGTAGTTCGCATGTGGCGATGTAGATGGCGCCACAGGACAGTTGATTATTTTTTTACAATTACGATGTTACTCCCATAGAGAAAATTGTTCAGTTTGTTAATCTGTATCATATCCTTAAATATGACCAAACCTTTCTGATAGATGCGTGTAGCAAGAACAATAATCTAACCCCAACATGGCTTCCCATAAAATAAAACATAAATCCAATCTCCCCGCGATTGAATCACTCGCGCTCAGAAGTTTATCGCGCGTAATAAGTACCGACAAGTTGTTAGATGCACACCGCACTTAAACAGGGAATGACTCCTTCCCTGCAGTTTAAGAAGGAATGGCAATTTTATGTAGCTTTATTGCCTTGGACGAGCCAACGTTGGTGTTTGGTTGTGTTGGTTGGTTGGTGTTTTAGATATACCTAGGTAGGTACTTTTATCGACTCCGGCAAGTTTAGGTCAGTTTAGAGTTTATGATTGTATAGTCTGGTCAAATCTTAATTTCCAATTGATGTTATTCACATAGCCATTAGTATTTTCCTAATCAATATTTTAGTTCACCATAGACCTAAAATATTGAGCGATATTTCATATACACAGTAATATTGCCAAATTAATCAAAACAACTGACAGCTTTGCCAGCTATCTGCGACGTTGCCCACTTTCAAAATGCATGCTCTTAATCTCGATGATAAACGTATCTAGTTGGGCCATGTCTAGACTTCTTGGATTACCTACCTACCTACTGCAAACTAGTCTAACATCCATCTCTTTTAGACACGTCCACTTTATTTGTAATCGATAGGACTCGTGGACGATCACATCAATCTACTCGTACTAACGTCAGCACAGAATAGATTGTGCTGCTTTATTCCCAAGGGAATATTAAGCGAATTTGAAAGCAAGGAAGAAAATATATTTATTTTCATCTTTATTCAAGCAGATTCTAAGACCTAAACTTCAGCTGACGTTTTAATTAACCTTGGAGGGAAATCTAAATAAATACAGCGTCTGGATCGTCAAATTTAAAGTTTGAAAAACAAGAAGTTGATAAAGTCAAAAAGTTTTAGAATCTAATAGGTACTTGATGTACTGACCCTATCCCCTCGCTCTTTTTACTATTCCCAGAGCTAGATTATTTAAAATCTTCCATCTTGCATGGCCATCCTGTCCAGCTGGCCTGAAAGAGTACCTATTCTATCTCACCAGATATAATAGGTACTCTTGCTATCTAAAAATATAGATATAACACTCTTTATTGTACATCATAAAAATTACAAATAAAAAACCAGCCAAATGCGTGTCGGACACAATGAAGGGTTCCGTAGTTGGGATGAATTTATCCCACGAACAAACTTAACATTGTAGTTGAAAAACGTGTTCTCATGTTTTTGAAACTGCAAATTCAAGTTGGTTGATTATTTTTCGTTAACCTGCATGTCGATTCTGTAAAAATATCACCGTAAAAACTTGCGTGGAGTGAGCTGTCAGTGAAAACTCACTGATGCTAGGGATTGACCAAGCATTACATTTACAATCATAATCGAGATTTTAATTATTTTTTAATGCTAATTCTATTGATCATTTTATATTAAGTATTCTAAAGCTAGTGTTTAAATGTATAAACATTACTATATAGGGGGTTTTAATAAAATAGCAAAACAGTTATCCAATCAGAAACTCAATTTTGTTTTATTCTATTTTGTTCCTAGACTAGTCCCTTAATATAAATAGCCTGAGGTGCGACGCGTTACGCACGTAGGTACCTACCAACAATAAATAAAATAGAACGTACCTACATAGGTATCTACACGTTGCTGCTACTTACTAAAGAAAATGCTCATCGACATAGTTTGTTATTATGAACCCATTGTTAACTTATATTATAAACGCAATCGAGTGTTAATAGTGTGTAATTTAACTCCACACAAACTATGTGGGAACCTACCTAAACGATGTAAGTAGTCATATAGATAAAAAGATGTGTATATTATTTGTACCTACCTACTGAATATTTTATTGGAGATAACCTACCTATGCGTTGAATAAAATCATATTCATCAAATCATTACAAAATTCTTAACTTCAACAGCTGACACTCTTGCAGCGCGCGCACACCGAATCACTTCACCACGTTGAAGCGGTAAGAATCGCGCTTGCGCGCTTGGTAGACACTATCACATTGAGGTTTTTTTTACTTACTACGTACCTACATCCTCCTCCTTCCTTTCCTCCGTCTCCTTCTTCCTTTAATCCATCCAAAGGTTGTCTGTAAAAGATCGCTTTTAGCGATAAGACCGCCCATTGTGTCACCCTATGTAAAATGTCTACATTTATATCTGTATTTTTTATGGTGTACATAATAAAGAATATTCTATTCTATTCTATTCTACATACTTATTTAACTTGTTATGCGTCACGTACTTGCGTACTAAATACCAACGTCCAATAAGTACCTACAATGTTTTATTCATCATCATCATATATAACCCAAGTAAAACTGACACTTGTAGCGCGCGCACATCACATCACCGAAGTGTTGTTGACGTGGAAATAACACGCGTTACCATGGTGACCACCCGCGTGAGCACTTCACCCGATTCTTAAAGAATCGGATGAAGTGATCACGCCGCGCAGGCGCGCTGTTACGCACTTTGTTTTTTTTCCCCTCTTTGACGGCCATGTCCATAAGCTTATACGTATTCAGAGACAATAATGAGTTCCTATTTATTTCAATACTTTTAGATAATTAAATGTCTAAATCATACGGTTTTGTACATGTAAAAAGTCAGTTTATTGCCTAGATACATTTTGTTTTCAATAATTAAACTAGTTTTTTTTAAATGCACTAGTTACATACTACTTATTTAACCTGTAGGTATGTAACGCGTCACGCATTTGCAGTCAGAACATATATAAAATAAAATGCAATAAGTAGGTACCAATAAGTACAGCTGCTACAAAGTGCTTTTTCGTAGTTTCCGCATAGTTAGGTACTTACATTGTTAGTTTTATTAAAGAACCTATTGTCATCTGATGACTTGAATGCAATCAAACTCCTAGCGTGATTAATGCGCTTTACGTGTAGATAGATAGGTAAGTATCTCCTTAACTAACCGTTGCCAATAATAAAATAATATTCATCAAATCATATTCATCATCATAATGATAATATGAAAAACTGACAATTGTAGCGCGCGCACAGGCGCTCACTCAGTGTGTCCACTTACGTTTTTGGTTTTTCCCAGTTTGTTAATGAATTATCCCTAAAACCCAATTTTTTTTTAACTCCTTGATTTAAGGACCTTGATGAAAATAAATTATAAAAAATCATTCCACATATTTAATAGCATTAAATAAATCCCTGTCAACATAAAATATCCCTAAGCCATGCATAACATCGGTAATTTCTCCCTAAAAAAGGGAAAAATCCCTAAAAGTGGAAACACTGCGCTCACTTCGTCGACTCGCCGACGAGCCGTTGCCAAGGTAAACACCGAGTGGTTACCATGACTACAGCACCCGGCGATAAGTTTTTTTTTTATTGTCCCTCATTGACGGTCCATGGTACCATGTCCATAGGCCTATTCGTATTCAGAGATGATAATTAATATTTAAATATTTTAATGTTTTTTTTATATTTCAGTGTCTAAATCATACCATTTTTGTACATTTTAAAAGACAGTTAATTGCCTTCATTTGGTTTTCAAAATTAAACTTTTTTAAATGACCTAGGTACCTTCTTACTAAGTACTTATTTAACATTTAAATAATAAAATGCAATACCAATAAGTACCTGCGGTTGCTACAAAGCGCCTTTTCGTAGTTTGAACATAGTTACTAACATTGTTTGTTTTATTAAGAACCTATTGTCAGCTGATGACTTGAATGCAATCAAAATCCTAGTGTGATGAGATGCGCTTTACCTACCTAGGTATACGATTTGTGTATTTATCAAATCATAAAACATTTAAAAGGTGTGTGCTAAGTACCTAATATTTTATTGTACCTCCTTAGCTAAACATTACCAATAATAAAATAATATTCATCAAATCTTAATCAACATCATAAATTAATACTAAGTTCAACTGACACAGCGCGCGCATAGGGCGCACTACACCTCTTCGTAGTGAAGTGCTGTTGCCAAAAGTAACCAGGTTCCGGTGAAGTGAACTTTTTCACGTCGCGCATGCGCGCCAGGCGCTGCATAGATATCACACTAAGTTTCTATTTTTTTCCGTCATTGGGGGCCCATGTCCATAAGCCTATTCGTATTCACAGACAATAATTTATTTCAATGCTTTTAGACCTACATTTTATTTCAACAAATTGATTTTACTTGAAAGGTGAGATTGAGCAACTTCATAAAATTTGTGCTAAGCAAGTAGGTATTCAGTGTTCGTTTACCTATACACATAATACGTAAAAAGCACATAGGTAGTAATATCGTGTGGGTGGGTGATTTTCGACTTTCTGTGAGCTATACTTTAGAAGATATTCGTTATCTAATTATGTATTCAACCAACGGACCTAGTTAAATTTGCGAAAGACGAAATTTTGGATTTGTAAGGTACATAATAGTATCAAGCTCCTAATGCTAACAGTATGATAATTTAAAAAAACCGGCCAAGTGCGTGTCGGACCACGCACAATGAAGGGTTCCGTAGTTGGGATGAATTTATCCCAAGAACAAACTTAACATTGTAGTTGAAAAACATTTTCTCCTATACGGAATGTATGGGAGATCATGTTTTTCAAACCGCAAATTTAAGTTGGTCGATTATTACTCGTTAACCTGTAAAGCCTACTTAGCTCTGATAGTTTTCCTTTTAATTTCGTTATATATACTAGTGCTATGAATTTTTTCACAAATCCAAGTACAACCATTTAGCTAGAAGTGGGGGGGGGACACTTGACTCTAACAAAAAAAATCAGTTAAAAACAAAAATGGTGTTGAAAAACTCACAATATTTTTGAAAACCTTTCTAACGATACCCCACAACATGGGGTAGATGAGAGAAAAAGAAACATCCCCACGTTACGTGAGGGGGAGGTAAAAAGAAAAATATTTTTCTTGATTTTATTTTACCATTTTGTCGGTATGATTAATATGTATACATATGCCGAATTACAGCTTTCTAGTACTAGCCGTCTCTGAGCTAAGCCGCGGACAGACAGACGGACATGGCGAAACTATAAGGGTTCCCTGTTTACTACGGAACCCTAAAAACGACAAAAGCGCTGTCGGTGTAGCCAAAATAACGTAAAGAAAAAAATACTGAAATAAAACAGTACATTATTATATACTTGTTTATTTATTATGATTCAAACATTGACGCAACATATCGTGCTTAACAGACAAAGGAATTTTTCAAAAATAATTAAAATAAGATAAAGTTGAAACTCACAGCTCCGGTAATAAAGTTGTACTCGAATAATAATATTAATGTATATCACAATCAAAAGTTCAAAACTGACTAGAATAGAGATCTTTGAATTATACTAGACATATTATTGTAATATGTATCTATTATATAATAACAACAAAAAATTACCTTAAAATACAATACGGGCAATTTTAAGTTCGTAGTTACCAATAATTTACATCAACAAAAAGTAATTAATTATAGGTTATTGGTAATGCAAATGTCAATTTGCATAAGATCATTAATTTGTAAATGACCTATCTTAATGGATTATCCCCTTAATGGATTGCAGAAATATAACCAATAACCTTGTATATTGTAGCACAAATTGTAATGCCAACAGTAAAATAAAAATAACTCTACCACATTGCAATTAAAAAGAAACTTACACTGTAATTTTAAATCACAGAGAAAAGCCAGCATATTTTAAATTACATGCCTCGCGCCGAGGGAGTAGTCTGCTTGCAACCCACGTACCAATAAAATAAATCACGATTGTGTAAATTCGATTCGAGATAATATCGTGGATGCAGCAATGAATGCAGCATAATACAGCTCATTATCGAATATAATTATAAACTTGTTCACTCAGAAATGACGCGCCCCACTACCACATTTTACGCACACGTGGGGCGCGTCATTTCAGAGTGGACAAGCTTAACATGCAACGATCAATTGTTCCAAACGATGAAATATTCTCTATTAACTTGATGAACCATCATTGGTTGCCTGTATTGTATCCAAAATACTAACAAATATATCTTGTAAAGCTATCACGATAACAAATTCTATGAAAACATTGAAATCATCTAAAAATGCTTACAGCATAAGACGCAACGAACGATCTAAAATTAGAAGAATATCTAACAACCACTTAACCCTATAAATGGGGGTAAAATTAGGAAATTGTGTATATGTAGCACGTTTAAGCGTATCATATATGTTTTGACAGCCTGACTGCTCACAAAAGGGATGATGAAATGACACCATCAAAGGAGGTGCAAGAAAGTGATGTATTATACAAATGTTTCCTACTTTACGACGAGTATACAATGGACTAAAAAGATACGGAAGTATAAAAGGTCAGTAAAAACACTACTGGGTCCAAGTGTATAATACAATAGTTACTATTTAGTATTCACACATAATATTCTCACTACATCTTTCTTGAAATCGCTTGTGCGATTTTCGTCTTACAATTATTACATGTATATTATCTATTAGATACATTTAAAATCATCTACATATTAATACTTATCTAGAATTCGGAGGGTATTTGGTCACCCACTACCTTTAACATGCAATTTCTTAAGAATGTACTATTATTATTAATATAATAATCTCTTAAAACAGTAATGACTAGACTATAAAATAAATTTATCTATGTGCTTGGCACAAAATACACTAATAACTTTTTTTATTGAATTAGTATCCCTATAAACACTTCTAAAGTATTAAAATCTGTTTAGACCGGGCAGGGAAAAACAATAAGCGTTAAATCCTTCCTTCTCATTTCAGTCTTCATTTTTTATTTTCATTTTCGTGCATTTGTTCACTCCATCGTTGGCGATGCCACAACTGTTGAATCTATTGACTACGTCACGTACCTTACCTTTGCTGATAACAAGCTCCTTATCATAAGTGGGAGTTATTAGGCCTTTTTCGTTTCCGTTACACAATGGCTTGTTGGTTGTTGAGACAAAATGTGCGCTTTGCGATTTCCGAAATTCTCTAACAGCGATGTCTATGTTGTTTATCAAATCTTTTGCCACAAATGTCGCTATCTCATGTTTAATCCGATCTCTCTCGCTTTGTATTTCCAGTGGCCTGTGGTTTTCTTTAGTATCTGGTGCATTTTGTTCTGGACTATGACTTTGTGTCAGAGAATGTGATGCAGGGCTATCGGGGCCCTGGAATGTGATGCTTGGATTGTTCACCAAAGTGGCCTGCACATGGTTTGTTTGAGTATAGTAGCACTCTTGGTTTTCTGGCTTCTTTTCTCCGATCAGCCAGTACGTCGTCATTTTTCCTTTTCCCTGTGAACCAAAATTGTTGTTTCACTATTTAAATGTTAACACCAATAATCCGCGAAATTTAGTTGTTTTTTTTTCAGATTTTTTATTCTAATTCGGATATTAGGATGCACATTTACCTAAAGTTGAGGTGTAGGCTATTATAAAAATCACTTTTGTATCGAAAATATCCCGGAATTCCAATATTGAGAAATTTACTATCTTTTGACAATAGAGATGCTAGCTAATGTAGTAAAGTCGAGGTCGTCAAATTAACATCGCACATAGCGACAAACAACTCGGTGCTTTGAATTTCGTAAAAAAATGTTTACAGTAGGGACATACATTTTTATATTAACACCGCAAAAGTAACCTTCATAAGAGGGCTGATAAGTCGTTTCCGTGCCATGTTCCAATAAGTTGTGCATTCCCGAATTTTTTATTTATGGAATTCCGTGATTTATATATTTTTTTTTTTATATTCAGGATCTACTTCTATAATTTCTTAGTCAAAATTCACTTTAGGTAATATGCATCAGAATATTCGATCTCTAGAAAAAAAATTGGCCTTGGTAGGGGGGAGGCGTGAAAATTGATTCGCAGTTACAATGTATAATAACATTTATAAACAATTTGTAAGTCTCGGTTGTTTTTAGTACCAAACTTTGTATTAATATTAGAACTTTAGAAAAATCCAGTGAAAAATAAAAAAAAAACTAATACAAATTACGTACCCAGAGTTATAACTAAAGATTTATATAGGTAGTCAAAGTATTATTGTATATTATTAGATTACAATGCTTCCATCCATCTTCTTGTAAATTCCCGTTATAGCTCGAAGGCTTTTGATGAAAATTCATGACGTTACATTAGGTAGAACAAGACAAAGCTCTTTATTTATTATACTGGTCAAAACAAGGAAAAAAGGACGGAAATAAAATAACAAAATCAAAGTAATTTATTGCGAACTAGAATACAGATAATATGACGACACGGTTGGCGCAGTGCCTGAGCGATCAACTGCTGCGCAACGTGTCGCGGGTTCGATCCCCGCACGGAACAAATATTTGTATGATCTGCAAGTAGTTGTTCCGGGTCTGGGTGTTAGTGTATGTGAGTTTCTATGTTTGTAAACGCACCCATGATACAAGAAGAAATTATTAGTGTGGGAAAGGCTTAAAAAAAAAAAAAAAAAAAGATGTAGTGACAGGTATAACTACTAAAGTAATAATAAAAAGATAGCTATAAAACCTAGTTTCTTTATTGAAATTAATTTTTCTGAGGTAAATGTTGTAGGTAGAGATACTTTTTAGGGTTTTGTACTTGAAGGATGCCAAACGGCACCCATAACTAAGCCTCCGCTGTACGTCCGGCTGTCTGACAGCGGCCTGTATCTCATGAACCGTAATAGGTAGACAGTTGAAATTTTCACAAATTATATATTACTATTGCCGCTATAACAGCAAGAAATAAAAATAAACAAAAGTAATAAATTAAATGAAAAAAAAAGTGTTTTTGACGGCGTTTTTTGCTAAATATTGTGTGGTAGTACGGAACCCTTCGTGTGCGAGCGTGACTCACACTTGGCCGGTTTTTTTTATTTTTTACCAACTTTATTTGTTTGCAGAAAAAATAAGAAAAAAAATAATGAGAAACTGATATGATGGAGCTGCCTTCACAATCGACAAAAAAATAATTGTTAAAAATTATTTGAATAAAAATTATACTCTAGTATAAAAAATACTGGCCATAAAAAACACTCACCTTCATAGTTATCTCTCCTCTGCACTCCAGTTCGAAGCAGTCGTACAGGTCCAGAACCTCCTTGGTCTTCGGACTGACGTGGATCTTTAGCGCCTCTCCATGGGACTCCATTCTTGAGGCTGTATTCACAGTGTCTCCGAAGAGGCAGTATCGAGGCATTTTCAGTCCTACTACTCCTGCCACACAGGGTCCTAGGAAACACAAAAGAATAATCAGATAATTCAGCCGAAAAGACGATCTTCTTTCATTTTACTCAGAGCCTGCAATAATGACACTGGGAAGAAAAGATACACGCAATTAGATAGATTTTCAAAGACACACGGAATTTCAATACAATTTGCAGTTTTACATTCTTTAGTAAATGTGGTAGATAATCAATCAATCTGCCTAGCCTTTTCCCAACTATGTTGGGGTCGGCTTCCAGTGTAACCGGATGCAGTTGAATATCAGTATTTTACATGGAGCGACTGCCTATCTGACCTCCACAACCCAGTAACTGGGTAATACGATAACCCTTGGTAAGATTGGTTGTCAGACTTTCGGGCTTCTGACTACCCGTAACGACTGTCAAAGATCCAAGAATGACAGCCGGGACCAACGGCTTAACGTGCTTTCCGAAGCACGGAGGAATCTCGATAATGTAAGATGATCACCCATCCACGGACCCCCGGCAAGCGTAGCTTAAACCGTGCGGCTGTTATTACTTAGCCACGAGCTCCGGGGGTAGATAATAATGATACATATTTCTAGTTCCTCTTATGGAATAAAATAAAGCATTCTATTTATCCGCTTATTATATTTTAGCCTGTAACATTTATATTCCCAGAGGTAGGTCTCCGTTTGATTTCAATAAAGAAAGACGATTGATGGATGGAAGGTAGGTCCGACGCCTCAATGATATGGTAGGTGTTTTATTTGTCTATATATACATACATATATACACCGTGACATTTTAGTCGTCTTACAAAAGCAGCCCAGTTCATCTATCCAACGACTACCACACATTCATATAAAATAATATATATTGTAACAATTTTTTATTGCTCCTAAAGCTCTTTGTAAGTCGACTAAAATGTCACGGTGTATTTTTTTTTTTAAATTAATGTTTAGTGGTCATTAGATATATGAAGTGGGCTACTTGTGTAAGATGACTACATTGTTCATAAATATACAAGTAAATAAAATTGGAGTGTCACTTTATAATGTCAAAATAACAGCTATTTACTAAATGCATATGAAAGTATACGGTACTTATAAAAAAACTGTTTTTTAATTTATTGTCTGTCTGTTTGTTCCTGCTAATCTCCGAAAATACTTGACCGATTTTGACGGGACTTTCACTGGCAGATAGCTGAAGAAGGAGTTACTCCTGCTACTTTTACTTTAGGTAGATTTTTTTTAAGACTACCTATATTAAAACATCCACCGCAATTTACTAAGGCAACCCGACGTCTGGAAACACAAAAATAAAATGAACTCTTGTACATTTTAATTTCGTATATACCCACACTTAATTTACCGAATAAAACTCTTTTTAAACAAGCTCCCAGTTGGAGTAAGATTTTAATAAGTTGAAAAGAGAAGTTGGCACCTGCGACCACTAAAATTATGAGCCTCATTGTTATTCTCAAGAAAATTTACAAAAGGCATAATAAAAATGGAAAGAAAATTATTCTAAAATAATTTAGTGGTCTTTACAGCTTCTAAGCGCTGTCGTTCTTTGGCAAACAGTTTCAAATTGCTATCAAATATTCATGTTATTGGAATAAACAATGCTGATTTCCATGCTCATTTAAATACCAATTATTATGCTTTACAATAACTACTTTATTTTTTGCCAAGATATTACGTTTGCTCTTGGTTTTCATAACTTTATTTCTTACCGTTAGTTATTAATTTAAACTACGTTAGTTTTAAACCATTTATTTAGGAGCTCGTGGCCTAGTAACAACAGCCACACTGGTCGATCCATCAGGTTAAGCTACGCTTGCCGGGGTTGGTCAGTGGATGGGGTGACCATCTTTACATACCGAGAATCCTCCGTGCCTCGGAAAGCACGTTAAGCCATTGATCCCGGCTGTCATTGGTGGATCTTTGACAGTCATTACGAGTCGTCAGAAGCCCGAAAGTCTGACACCAGTCTTACCAAAGGGTATTATCTATCATATTACCCAGTTACTGGGTTGTGGAGGTCAGATAGACAGTCGTTCCATGTAAAATACTGGTATTCAGCTGCATCCGGTTAGACTGGAAGCCGACCCCAACATAGTTGGGAAAAGGCTAGGCAGCTTGATTGTTAGTTATTTATTTAAAATAGGTACCTATGCTAATTAATAGTATATAGATTGAACATTAATTAATCCTCATTCTTTGTATTTCAGCAGGGGAAAAGTTTTTTTTAATACAAGTAACACTGGGCTTCCCTTTGTTTGTACAAAGGAGACCATTTTTTTTGGGCACACTGGTAAATGATAACGTATATTAATCATATAACACATAAAAAAGTAACCATCTTATTATATTAAACTGACCAAAAATTATACAAAAATCTAACCGGAATAATGAAATATTAATAAAAATGTGATAAGACAAAGAGTGCGTGTTGAGGGGCGTTTTGGCGTTTACTTAAACATGAAAAAAAATTACTACGGTGCGCGGTGGTAATAATATCGGCTTTAAATGTGTAAAAAGATATGAAAGGAACCATAAACTTGTTTTTAAATGCTGTTTTAAAAGGCTATCGCAAATATCGCGTAACGTGGTTTAAAAATCACCGTGGAACGAAACGTAGTAAAAGTCTGTTGTTTTACATGACAGTTGACACTGACAGATGACAGACAACATATTTATTATTTCTTTCCGTTTCTTTATCAGTTGCGTGAAATTGTTTCTTCGATTCTTTTCGTATTTTTATTCGAAAGATTTTGAAAATGGCATCTGTAGGTACAGCGCATAATCCACAAAGTTGCTGTGTCAATTGTGCAGTAAGATTTCAACGCAATGTGCGAAGACAGTTACTGTCCGAAACATCTGCAGACGTGCGCCAACTTGTATGTATGTGGATTTCTCGCGAGGTGAGTGTTTCAACTCTCGAATCTGAGGTGAGACCAATTCATTCAATTGCATTTAGGGATAAATAACACAAGTATTCAGGAAGTTGCTCAATATAACTTGACAATACCAAATGGCTTATTTGGTAATCCAGACATGGATCCTGAATTTATGCCAGCCATGGTAATATGTGACGGTACATACATTTACGTACAAAAAAGTAGTAATTACTTGTACCAAAAGCAAACATACAGTTTGCATAAGCTTCGCAACTTGATTAAACCATTTTTACTTGTGTGCTGTAATGGTTATATCCTCGATGTCGTTGGACCATACCCTGCTACAGAGTCAGATACTTCTATTATGCTTAGATTGTTCACTGACAATAGTCCACTGCGAAGCTTTTTCAGAGAAAACAACGTTTTCATTCTTGATAGAGGTTTTAGCGATGCAATTCCATTTTTGCAGCAGCATGGTTACAAGGCTTATATGCCTGAATCTAAACAGGCTGGTGAATATCAATTGTCGACAATTGCAGCCAACAAGTCCCGATGTGTGAACTCGTGTAGGTGGGTGGTTGAAGTTGTAAATGGCAGATTTAAACGGGACTTCAAATTGTTCCGTCAGGAATACTTCAATACAGCATCCACCCACCTGATGCTTGACTTAAAAGTAGCAGCTGCATTAATAAATCGATTTGGGTTTAAAGATTCTTTGTTTATTCAAAAGAACATACATTGTTCACTTAGCGAATAAATACATAACTAAGGTAAGTAAGTGTAGTCCAGTAGTTTTTTTTTTTTTTTTAGCATGTAGGTACGATGTCGCATTTTGTGTGCAAGACTAGCTCACACATTGATCCGTTTATTGTATTTCATACATTAATCCGTGATAATTTTTATGCTGAAGAGATACTAGCGATTGCTCAAGCAAAACTAAACACCCCAAACCATTTAGCCTCCTACGTGGAAATGCACAATTTGAACAGAGTGAGGGTGCAATTTGCCAGCATTGATGCTAATCTTCCAGAGCTGGATAATTTTCCTCAATTGACATTCCAGAACTTAATTCTATTCGCTCTAGGAATTTATCAAATTAAGCAATCTCGTTCGTACTATGGTGAGCATGTCAGGGCCTCTGGACAATACAAAATCGAGGTATACCGGCAACCTGTCCATGAGTTTGGTCCAAATAATTATCTTCTACGAGGTAGGATACAATCAAGGCACACTAGTAGAAAAACTTATTAAGTATATTTATATACTAGTTGACACCACCCCATCAATTTCTAACAGTAGGGCTGCTCTTGCTGGATATTGTTGTAATTGTTTAGTGGGCAGACGCACTGTCGGCTGCTGTGCACACGTGATGTCTGTCGTATGGTTTTTGTCTTGGGCACGGCATCAAAGTGAGGTTGAGCCACCTGCATCTTTTTTAGATGAAATACTTCTTTTAAGAGATGACTTTGAAAATGACGATGATTAACAGTACGCATTTAATAAATACTTTTTGTTACGTATCTAAGTGTTTTTTTTTCTCCTTACACAATCACCTTAGAACATTATATTATACATCTAATCCATTTTCGTGAATCAGACTATCAAATCGTGAAAATCTTATCAAAATCTGTCACATAGTACAAAAATGACATTGTTTTATAGTATTAATTATTGAACAGTGCACTATTTCAACTTTAAATACCAATGAAACCTATTCACTCATTAGACAATCGCTCTTGTGGGATTTAAGGTTATAGTGAGAGTAATGTTTTGATTGTCGTATTTCACATTATTCCGGTTACATAAGATTTGCTAATATTACCATTGTAATCTAGAGATTATAAGGAATAAACCAACATGCAATTCGTTACTATACGCCACAATATGTGGTGGGCCCATTCCCCAAACAAAAAAATTGTCTCCTTTAAATGCCAATAAAAAAATATTTTATTTATTTATTTAATCGATTTTAAGTGGAAAGGGAAAGACAGGGCTTTGCCATGCAGTGCGAAAACACAGGTTTTAGTCCCTGTTTTCGCACTCTATTCTTATCTTCTTATCTCGATCCCACTCTATTATTGAACTCGATTAACATAATCAAAACTTACTAGATTTCATTACGAGAGGAACATGAAAGTATTTATTTCATTACGAGAGGAACATGAAAGTATTTATTTAATTACGAGAGGAACATGAAAGTATTTATTTAAGTGACACCCGTATTCACACACATCTTCATTATGAAACTCTGCAGACGGCAGATTAAGTAAAGTTTTCGTATATTCGGGAACTTTTCACACAAACACACTTATGCGGAGATTATTTCACACAATAATAGCACAAAACTTCTCTAAAACAAAACTTGAGATCATAACAACAAATTCGAAGAGAAAATTCAACAAGTTTAGGCAAAGTTCTATAGACATTCTACATAACGAAAGACTTACATTATGATGAAAAGTTTCTTTTTAAGCAACACAACCTTTTATTTTCAATTGAAATACTTAATTGAAATTCTACGTTTGGAAAATTCTAAAAAAGTATCTACTTAAATACGTTTTAAAGCTTACAAATAAAAATATTTGTGTGTTTCACTCTCAAAAAGTAGTAATTTTAAGTTACATCTCTGGCGTCTGAAAACTTTTCAAAGGAATTAATTGAAAACCGTGTTTCCACAACAGGGGCTCAAGTTACTCCGAGAATCTGATATAGGTAGGCAACTGCTAAATACTTGGGAGTTTCGTTCAGGTTATTATATATACACTTATCAGTGATGGATCCAGGATTGCCGTTTGGGAAGGGCTTGACCCCGCTGAGCTCGGGACGCTGAGGTTTTAGCAAAGAAAACACAAAAAAAAAACACAACATTTTATTTTGCTTCTCGCCTTCTCGGATTAATGTTCATAAATTCCTCAATGACTTGGTTAGGTTGTAGACTACTAGAGATATATCAGTGAATAAACATGGCGGCCAAACCGGGCAGCGTGAGCAGCAGAATGAGTGGCGCGCGGATTCAAAATACGTCACATAAACAATACATTTTATACAAAAAACTTGAAAACATATTGACGACAATTTCACCTTAGGTAGAGTAATGCTTGCTCAAAAGATTAATTAATTAGAATAATATCAGGTTCACTTTAAGATTTGGCACAGAAGAACTCAAATGCTTTTGGGGGGGCTTGAGCCCCTTAGCTCCTCCCCTGGATCCACTACTGACACATAACTACATAAATTCACGCCTTCTTCCCATGGGGACAGGCAGAAGCTACAGTACGCCATCTAATACGATCCTTACATACTCCTATTCCCTCGTTTACGCCGGTTGCGAGTACTACGCACCTGACCTTTCTGAAGAACATCACCAATAAAGTCACTGAATGTCCTCCTAGGGCGTCCCTTCCTGGCGATTAAACTCACATCTACCTTGTAAATATACCTATCCAGGTTATATTTGGCAAGTCAGGTTTTAAACCACGTCTAGCAGCGTTCAGGATATTATTATATTTACTTCCTGTGTGGGTTGATAATGTATCAACATTACATGTCATATTTGGCAGCTGTTCCATTCAATTTATTAGAAGCCCAGATGGTGGGTGTTTGGTCGTGTGGGCGCGTACAGGTATCGTTTTACCAACGCTACGTTGTCGGCTCATCGACAATTGAACACCAGCCAGCTACCAATACAGCTATTCGTCATTTTAACTTCTGATATCTATGTGTTAGACAGAAAAAGACTAATGCAGAATCTCTGCAGTGCGGTGGCGAGTTGGGCGGATTATATTGTTGCCATCAGGAGTCTCGTGAATAAGACCGGCGCTGTAGTAAATTATATGTGAAGAAGATGCATCTAGAGTTAGATTACTATACTACAATAGTAAAAAATAATGAAAAATGAAGCAATAACAGATAAATTAATATGTGATAGATACATGCTGCTCACATATTTACAAACATTGTAAAATTATACTATATTTCTAACATTTTAACAAGCAATACTACACAATAAGTCAGTGTGTGAGTTCAAGTAATAACAGAATGTAAAATTAGCAACCAGTTTGATTTTGCCTAGGTAGCGGCAGTCCGGCGAATCATATCAGATTGGATATCTATGTATTCCGCTACCCAGGGCTGGGCAAAATACATGCTTTGCTTTAATTGAAATACAAATTACAAAATACAATATCGCAAGTAATTAAAATACAAAATACAAAATATCTTTAAGTAAGGTATTTGAAATATTAAATACAAAATATATTTAAGTAAGGTATTTGAAATATTAAATACAAAATACAAATTACATATTACAAAATAAGTAATCTAGACCAGCATGGGCTGAAAAGTAGATTACTTAATTAATCAGTAAAACTACAGTTTCCTTTCATGAACACTAGATTTTTAAATGTACTGTCAGACAAACTTTAATAATACAATTTGTATTCTACACAGAACAAAAGCTTTATTTATTCCGTGAAAAACTAAAAACAAACCGTTAAACCGTTATGACTTGACATCTTAGCTTGACATTGACAATTCAACGTACATTTTTTTGCGTTTTGTTGACCAATTTTGACGTACAGTCATAGCGTACAGTGTACATAACAGGTGCAGTGTTGCCAACTCTAATAGCTGCTTTACCATCATTGCACTCTCGCCTCGCACTCACACTCACGATCGTTAAATGAAGGTTAAATGTTAAAATGTATTTTAAAGCCTCAAGTATTTGAAATACTAATTACAAAATACTTCGTCGTGAGGTATTTGAAATACGAATTACAAATTACATTTTAAGGAAGTAATTGAAATACAAATACCAAATACGTATTTGTATTTCAATTACATATTTTAATTACAAGTAATTCAAATACTGCCCAACCCTGCCGCTACCAAAGGACACATGGGAGGTTAACATTTGCTGAATGTGTGTATCTTACTCTCCACAAACCACCAATCCAATCCTTACCTGAATGCATACCGATCCTGAGAAGCAGTCTCTCCCCGGGCCGATGAGGCACTGTCTTGACGCGCACAGCGTTTAGCAGCGCAAGAGACATGCGCGCTATCTCGGCCGCGTGCCTGTTGCCATTGCGCATCGGGAGGCCGGACACCACCATGTATGCGTCGCCTATGGTTTCCACCTATCACAAAAATAACTTAGTTATAAAAAAAGTCGGGAGGTGTCGTAGGACACCCGGTCTACGAAGGTCCTTTTGCTGTATATTATGTATTAATCTACTCGTAGTATGGTCTCAAGTGTACAAACAAAATCAAAAACTTTTGACACTAGAAAATATTTTTTTTGGCATAACGCTTTTTCGTTACGTGACGATTTCTGCCAGTTTACTCCTACCGCAAGCCGTCGCCCCAAAAATATGATTTAATTCGTCGTTGCAGTAGTGATCGCAAGCGTAAATTCTAAGTGTAGGGTATTGTGTTTGATGTAGTCGGGCACAGTTCTAATAATAAATAAAAAATATTAATAAAAACTTTATTGCTTAAAATATTACAAGGGTTTTACACTGGCCCTAAACTAGGCAAGCCTGTATCTTAGGCACTAAAAACAGCAGTATTGGGTTTTTCCATTAGAAAAGTTCTCAGTCCTCTGGATTTGTGCCCAGTTAATGTTGATAGGGTTGCCCGCTCCAATCCTTTTACAGGTGGTTTTTATCTTAACGCTCGAACTGTGAATGAAGGTACTATAAACTGCTGCCTATCCCGTCAATAAATACAAGCGCGATGTTATGTTGTTCATACTTTCATACTAATATTATAAATGCGAAAGTAACTGTATATGTCGGTCTGTCTGTTATCTTTTCACGCGTTATATAAATAAAGAAAAAACGCCCAGTTAATGGTCTATCCGTATGCAAATCCGTTTAGTAAAACGGATTTGATTTGACGGATAGACCCATTACCTGGGTGTTTTTTCTTTTATTCCGGTAGTGCGTTCCTGTGGGTTAATTTGCTGACCGCCACACGGGCAGAGCCGCGGGCAAACGCTAGTTTTTACATAAATCCATTTTATATTCATCAAAGTCTTGGATTACTGGATCCAGGGCTGAATTTAATAACGTAGCATTACTCAATGATTGGACGTAATTAATTGGATTTGAATAAAATACATTGATTTTAATCTGTACTGCGCATTCATAAAGCTCAATTAAAAAGAATGAGAGACTATTGATGAAGTCAATTACTCTAGAACATTCAAATAAAATACAGTTGACCTTTTTGCCAAAATTATTTTATTTATCCCCGAAGTTGAAAGAGGCACCCCTCTTTCAACTTCGGGGATAAATAAAATATTTTTTTATAAGTTTGACCGCTATATCGTTCTAAGTATGTATGTTGTGTATCTGCGTGTCTGTCTGTGGCGTCGTTATTGATAGAAACAACAATGGTCATATTTGTATGTGTTTTACGGAACTGTTTCTAAAATAGAGCCAGGAGATCCCTGAAATACAATAGACAGTCAAATGTTACATAGACTTATTGTGTTTTTGATACACGGCACAGATCCCTAAAAAAGAAAGAAAATAATAAAAAATACGAATAATTGAATATACTATTCATTTCACAAACAAAGGAACCGCTAGTCTGTCGCTAGCTCTAAATGCCAAAGGGTATGGTCTAAAATGTCATCAGTGTAAATTAGTTACAAAGGCCAACCGGCAGAATGTAATTAATATTCTATGATGGTCCAACACGGAATTAAATAGGTCACTAGTTAATAATTTATTGTTTAATCAGTCCCTTTTATTGGTTAGTGCTAGAATATTCTACTGATTGCCTCTTGAGTAGCTGTGAAAATATTGCGGCGGTTTAGGGCTTCATATTGTGTTAAAAAAATTAAAGGGCATCTCGCAGGTCAACCTAGTAGGTTCTCGGCTGCTTAACCGGGCTATCCTGTAGATGCCCTATAAATAAGGCCTTCAGTCAGGGCATAGTAAAACCCCCTGCGAGGTATGTACCTTGCTGGAGCAGGGCAGCAAGGGACACGCTAGATAGCATCTAGATTATTGTGTACTTATTAGGACTATTTCAAAATTAACACATTATTTCAAATTAATTGAATCACTTTAATGTTGTCGGCCGATCACTGAAAAAGTGTCAGTGCCAATATTGTTGACATTATCTGGATGATACCACGTGATATAGTTTGACCGAGGCCATTGTTCCGTATGTGCGCGAGACGGGGGAACGGTGCAAGCCGCTCATTCGTCAACACTCACGCCGTCCCGCAGCTCATTTGTCAACACTACCCCCCCGCCTCACCGCAAATTCCTAAGGCGTGGAGCAGCGATCTCGGTCAAACTATAACAACCTTAAAGAACTACAATAATCAAAAACAAAAGACATGATCAAAGACTTATTTAAATGAATATTAATTTGTAAAAATTAATTGAAAGTGGATTTTAATGTAATTTTATTTAATTTAGTAAAATGATTAAAAATTAAAATCCCTGAGATGATCTTTTTTTACATTATGATCTGACCAAGATAATGTTTAGACCTCAAAAGAGACTATCACCTCATTTTCGATATTTCTCCTCTGAGTACTTAGTCGGATTATTTTGACCTGTAAATTGTTTGATAAAAACCAATTTACAGAAATATATATCATTTATTTTAATCAAAATTATGTAAGCATTATCATTCCGTCTTCACTAATAAAAACAATAGGGTGACGACAAAATGATGATAATATAACAATAAATAAAAACGGTGATTCTTTGATTCCTATAAATAATTTCGTCTTATTTAATTCCCAAACAGAATTTGAAAGTTTTATAAAGCGATGCAGACACCATCACAAAAATTCCTTAGCTTAGGTTTATTAATTTAATCTAGAAGATTTTCCTTAGCTTCATAGATATTATATTCTGGACGCGTTACATCTAATAAAGCACACTGCGATGAACGATGGCCGCTCATATCGCGCGATACATCACTGTGTTCTACTTCTTTCATAGAGAAAATAAAGTACGAATGCACATAAAGATTATTTTATTGTTTGTTACTTTACACAGTTCAGAACCACTGTTGCATATATATTATAATAGGGATGATGACTAAAAATTTTTTTTTAGTCCGTCTTTGAGATTATAAAAAAATATTGGACACGTATTTTTTCTTTTTTTACGTAATCTAAAGATTACGGCGATACATTGAGGTAAAATGTGCCATGACGTCACGAGTATGTAGATTTTATACATACTAGTGACGTAGCGACCCCCACTCCCCAACCTAAAATGCGTTTTATCTAAGTAATTTTTTATTAATTTGATAAAGGAAAAAATACGTGTCTAATATTTTTTTATTATCTGACTGACGGACTGATTAGATTTTTTTTTTTTTTACCCAGACATCATCCCTATTATCATTGAAGATATATTTTAGAATAATGGACCAATAAATTATTCTTGTTCTCATTATGACTGTTTACCTAAAACAATTCACACATAATTCACATAACCATAATTCTTATTTTCGTTTCGACGGTAAATGTTATATGATTGTATTTTTATAAGTAAGTTTGTACTAACACTTTCACACGTCAATCATATTTTTAATTAAAACTTGATGAGAGCCGTGTTTCATATCTGACTACTCTGAGAAGACAGGCCGAAACAAACTCAGAGGTCTCTTTAAAGACCAGACATAATCTTGGTCAGATCATGTGTGAAGACCATATAGGTTGGTGTCTGAAATGGTCTTTTGAGGAAAGTCAGTCCACGCGTTTGTCTGTAATCGTGCAGCTCAACTCAAAATTTATGGAGCTCAACGATTCAACGAACAATATTAAAAAGAACATTTGAAGTAAATATATGTTGCTTAAAATGTTTGGGCCCCAGTAAGTGGCCACATTAATTGCGGCATCAGAGTCGTTGTTCAGACCGTCCAGGGTGCAACTGAACGGATATATTATAATTATAAGCTCAACAAACTAAAAGACTCACCTTATAAACATCGAAATTCTCAATAACTGAGTCAAAGCTGGTATACAGATCATTGAGCAGGTCAACGACCTCCAGCGGCGTGGACTCAGCCGACAGCTGGGTGAAGCCGATGATGTCGCTGAAGTAGATCGTCACCTGGTCGTAGGTCTCCGCCATGACAGGCTGGCCCATTATCAGTTGGGAAGCTACGGACCTGTGGAGGAAATTGTGATAATGTAGATGTTGTTCAAGAGATAATAGTGGTAGAGCTGGTCTATCTAATATTGTTTGGTAGAATGAATTGGTTAATCCCACTACCTTTTATTTGATATAAATGCTTTGAGTTTGAGTTTGCAAGGCAAACGCTCACGTAAAGGACGAGAATTAATATTTACGACTGTTCATTACTTAGATGTTTTCCTTATCTGTAAGCCAGTATTCATTACCATCATCAACACGAACCCTATACTGGCTGGGCCTATTTGGCACACATTCCGGCTAATTTCTTACAACGGAATACACTTCTCGGAACGAAGTTCTTTATCGTACGTTACGCTTACTCCTGAAACCTCCTGACTCTCGCCCCGTTGGTCTCGTGGTCGCGAGCGCGACTGCTGATCCTGGGGTCCTAGGTTCGATACCCGGATTGGGCAAAGTGTTATTGGGTTTTTCCATTAGGAATTTCTTAGTAACAGCCCGGAGTTTGGGAGTTGGCGGTGTGATACCCCTGTGCCTCGGAAAGCACGTTAAGGCGAAATGGTATCGTGGTAGCGTTCCGGGAGCGGCGGTATGACCCGGCCCGCGCGCAATTCTATTGCACTATGTTTGCAAGTATTGAATCAAAAAAAATTACTTGTGTTGATATAGAAAAATAAGTCCATAATTCCTTAAAGTATTTAATAGTGAACACGTAGACGAACACATAGACACCATGGCCGAAATACGGTCTGGAGGACCATACTTACACACACTTGCCAAATGAGAGCTAGACCGACAAAAGTGTAACACTTTGACGGTCACGACACTATTGCTACAGCATGTGTGTTTGTGTGTTTACAAGCGTTTGCCTGCTATTTAATTCATAATTTACAACGAAAGAAACTTCATTCCAACCGGGTGAGTTACGATACCTTTCGTTTTTATTTGCAAAATATGTTGTGTGTCTTTGTTAAATAAATGTATTAACTGTCTTTCTTCCTTTCCGTATTGTAAAAATTCTTACTTATTAATGCATGAAACAAGGCTACGAAAAGAACATAAAAATCATGCAGTTTTCAATCGTCGCGCGAATACACGATCTTTCGACAGTTTTGTTCGGTGGACCTGAACGCGTGGTCGCGCTGACAGAGGGCACTTTCCTGTTTTCCGAACAAAAAGTGACATATGCACGCGACCGATCGCGTAATCACGCGACAAATGCTTTTAAATAGGTCGCGGCCTTAGATGTCTGTGTCATTGCAAGATCTTCTAACTTAGTAACATATTTATGACTTCGTATATCAAAGGCCGTCTACATTTACCTGAGTCACTAATCGTGTGCTCTTCGGTGGTTATTCGATATTCGATATAATCACCGAAGACCATCTCATAATCACAAACCCATTAATCCCACAATGCTAACTACATAACCACTACGTCGTGGAATTAATACCGGTTGGGTCAATATAATTATTCCCAGTCAAGCGATTGACCTGGATGGATGCGTAATTAAAGAAGGCTTTAGTAACCTCTGTGTTTAATCCCTTTGTGAATTAGGTTTGCCTGTCCAAGACGGGTTGTGTAGAGCTAAACCTCTCTTAAGCTGTTGTACCTATATATGGTACCTATCCATAAGAAATAATGCGCTTATTTATAAGTCTGTAGCACAGATTCAGGCTGCCTGTCCATTGAAGCGGAGCGAGGCAGCAGAGAGGAGAATGGCAGCGGAGTGGAGCGGAGTTGCGGAAAGTGTCTGTCCATTGATTATCCATTGATGCGGAGCGAGGTAGCGGAGCGGAGTTACGGACTGTGCGGAGCGAGGTAGCGGAGCAGTGTTGCGGACTGTGCGGAACTAGACTGAGTTCATGGGAGGAGTAATAATTCCCCGCTCCGGTTCCCCGCTCCATTTCTCCGCTCCGGTTCCCCACTCCGCTTCCCCTCTCCGCTTCTCCGCTCCGTTTCCCTGCTCCGCTTCCCGGTTTTGTATGATTTTTTTAACTAGTTCGCAAACCCCTGTCCACCGAAGCGGCGCGGTGGTTTTATTCAATTCCATTGGTTCATATTGGCACACCGCTACTCCGCTCCTCTCCTCTCCGCTCCAGTGGACGGGCAGCCTAATACAGATGGTTCACTTCGCTTTTTAGGTATGAAGCTACAAGTACGCGGCAGGCTCGACTTGTTGGGCCAATTCAGTGAGTGGTTAGAAGATCTAAGGCGTCGTCGTAATTGGCTAACAAACGCTAATTTGCTCAATTAATTGTAATTTTGCGTAATTGGCTAATTTGCTCGTACGCAAACGATGCGATTTCGTCGCATGATGAAAATTATCGTGCGATGGTCCAATAAGTGTCGTAATAGCTCACGCGATGGGACTGATGCGATGCCGCCGCGTTGCTGTGCTCGCGCGATGACTCGTGACGAATTAGGACACTCAAAAGAGATTTTTAGCATTGCACGAGTGCACGATCAAACCTCGCACGATGACTTGCAAGCTTCAATTAGGACACTCTAAAGAAATGTCTGTGTTTAATCTCCTCGTGCGACGAAATCGCATCGTTTGCTTGTACGATCGTATAAATTATGGTGACGCCTAAGAGTTACGCGATAGAAAGAGAGGCAACTTCTATGTGAATATAACTGTTAGTAATTTAGTGCTGTGCGACCTGCATTGCACTTCATTGTGTCGTAGCAAGAGTCGCTTTTAATTTAAATGATTTTGCGGAGATATCTATCTGTATTAATCTGTCAATACAAAGGTAAAATATTATATTAATGCTAGGTTTGTGCCAATTTAAGTACTAAACAAGAACTCGTACATTTTTTATGGCTCTAAATGTAACGAAAAAGTTACAGTGAAAAAGAAAATCGACTCTTTTACCTACTTTACCTCAGACGATTCAAAATAATTGATGTTACGGCTACCAAGCATTCTTATTGGCCAATGAACATAATCATCAATGGTTGTCCTAAATTCTCGAAGCACACCACCCTAGCAGTTTTACAAGCATTTCGGTTACCACTGACTGTGTTGTGGGTTCCCATAGCACAGCATCATGCTGCGTTGAAGCCTTCTTGTCACAGTCATGACGTGCCAGCAGCTACGAGTATTTCTGTTTTGTGCTCGTGATTATATTTAGATCTATTGTGTTTTATTGCTCTGTTACTCGAGTTATTTATCTTTTTGTAGGCACGTGTTTCTATGACAAATAAACAATTTTTTCTTTCTTTTCTTTCCATTCTTTCTCTCTTTTCTCTCTTTCTTTTCCTGCTTTTCTTTCCTTTCTTTCTTTATTTTCTTTCTTTCATTTAAGCATCTGAACACTAAACAATTTCCATACGATCTCTAACTTTCCCTTCAAAACTACACAATAAATACAACTTACTTCGGCAGGAGCTGGTATAGAAGTTCCTCGCACTTCCTCTTCTCCTCCAGGTAGTCTGAGGTCCTCTCCTCCACCAGCGCCTCCAGGTTGTTGGCATACTGTTCCACTTGAGTCAGCAACATGTCCAGACGGGTGGAAGTTTCACAGTCCCTAAAACAAAATTATATGTCAGTCATCGGAATTCCACATGAAAGCATCTTCCTTGCGGTAACTGGCGAAATGATTTGAATTTGTAGATACGATGGCTTTATGAGAATGTTAATCACTTTTGGATTTTGTCATATTAAAAACTCGTACTTGGTAATTTTTATTAATACGCCACATTTTTGCCGTTGTCATTTGCGCCATACAATTGCGACGTGGTTTCAAGTATGGTTAAAGTTTTCGAGCGTACGTGCCGAATTAATAAATTCAAAATTCAAATTCAAATTGTTTCATACATGGTTTACAAGGGGAGATCTTGCAGCCTAAAAGTCATTGTATTCTGCCTGCAAGCCAGCGTGCAAATTATTCATGTTTAAATGTCATAATTATTATGCAGATTCTATTAATAACCTACGACTCTTATACCCGTTTTCACCTTGACTAAGTGACACTTAAATGAATACCTAAATAAAACCGCACTATTGGATTTTCAACGCTAGGCTGAACTGAAATCCAACCGCTGAAAATTGAACGCTACGCTGAGTGTTGAAAATCCAACAGTGCACTTTTATTCAGGGATTCATTTAAGTGTCACTTAATGCAGGACTATATACAAATATTATTAAATCATATTAATAACTATTTACACTAGATACTAAATATAATAACTAACTATACAAATAGATACAAAAAAAAAAGGACACTTAGGCGTCGAAGTATTCGTCCGCATCGCTGTCAATTAAAAATAAATATATAGGTTAATTTAATAAAATACTCAAAGTGTTACTTAGTTGTCGGTGAACACGGGCATTAGTCTCATGACACATTCAGATCTGGCAATACATATCCCGGCCACCAACACTGACATTACATATACCGCATCATACAACTGTTATAGCGGGTTATACTTCTCATTGCTTAGTAGCCTGCAGGGCTTTGCAGTATCTGAATCGTTAACATCGTGTCAAAAATTCTCAATCATGTTAACATTTTTGAAGCACTATCAACATGTCTCAAATGCTTTTCAGTTAAATTGGCTTCTTATAACTTTTATTCACCCAAAGCCTGTAGTGACAAGCAAACAGCCCAGCTTCTTTTGTTACGAAGCTACCAGCCAAATTAAGGAAAACAAATGGATGGATGGTATTATATTCAAAGACAGCTACGTATCTTACTTTTGCAGAATTGCTATTACTTAATTAATGAATATTTTGAAGACTCCAAGGGATAAATTCCCTAGACTTTTACCTACTTTGTTTCTTATTACATCTGTATATTATGTAATAGATAGTTTTTCCTTATAAATAGCAGTACCTGGGCGACCGAGCTCTGCTCAGGTGAAAATAGAGGAAACGATTTTTTCCAGATGTGATCTAGCTAGATCGCCACCGTAAACCCCTATATTTCAACTTTCATCGAAATCTTTAGAGTCGTTTTCGAGAACGTAATTACAAATACTGCTCATTTAATAGTACAGGATAATAGCATCCTTGCATAGTTTTGTTTTCTGTTTATCCCAACCATGTTAGAATATACTATAGAGCCATGCTGCAGAGATACTTCTTTAATTTTTACAAACTTTATTTGTTAACCAGCTACAACAACAATAAACAATATTCAACGCTGTTATATTCTGAAATATCAGGCGCAGTGAGCCTGTGGTGTCAGACGATACAACTTGACACAAGTGCATCCAATCAGCATCCAAGCGGCAACTCAATCAGCCGCGCAAGTCTGTCTCGACCTATTATAAGCCGGCTTGCAACGTGTATTGAGCTTTAGTTTATATTAAGCTTCTTGTTCTCCTTGATTGGCAGATTTAGATATGAAATTATTACAAGGTTTTTCTCGCGGTTTCACACTCGTGGAGATTGGGCATTATCCTACGGGAAATACTAACGAGATAAAAACTATCCCTTGTTCTAACACAGGTCACAGTCTATCCGTCTGCCAAAGGACATCGTTGTAAATGGCCCCAGGATCAACAAACATCTGATATATTTTATTATACTGATTGCGAATATCTGTATGAAACGGACATTCTGCGTTCTGTATTGAACAATTAAAAGAGATGATCACAAATCAAAAATGCTGCCATCTTTCATCGTCTAAGTGAGATGCATCAATATATCGATACGGATTTAATATGTGGGCATCCCTAATCCTTGTCATATTATGTCAATCATCTCAACTGTCAGTCTAGCCACTATAACATAGGTAATAAAAATGATTGTGGATCCACACAGCCCGGCGGCACTGCCGGCGGGTTGACCACAAGCAAAGCAAGCGACTCCGGCAGACCGAGTAAGTGCGGCTGTGAATAGATATTCTCAGTTGTCTTGTGACTGTCGATGAAGTGAGTTGTACGCAGGTACTGCAGATAAAAATATACGATATCTGTTCCCCCGCAGCGGCGTGGTGCGCTCGCCGGCAATATGGCCGCCGGCTTTGTTACGATTGCCGTACGGATTGCGTTGCTGTGTGGATCCACAATAACAATAGTGACAGGCATTTTCGATTGTTTCTTACTAAATGTAACCTCAAAATCTTTGTTTTCTTTTTAAATAATTGTTTTCTGCAAGTTGTCCGTCATTAAACCTTGTCTTCATAGGCATATACTTCTAATTTAGAACATGCAAAGTAAATTTCCTTCGCTGTTGGTTCTGGGGCGAAAGATGTATGGATGCAGAACAATTTCCTTTGATCGAAATACCTTCAGCCGTTAAGGCGTGAAATGTAACAGACAGACAGACAGATAGACAGAAATAGTAACTTTTGCCTATATTTTTTTATTTCAAAATTCTATAATTCAAACTAGGCTTAGAATCAGCACTTTTCGAACGTCAAAATTACGTAAGAACGTCACCCCCCCAAAAACGCCCACCTTTCATTAAAAATATAAGTATCGATGAAAGAACCATTTAGGTACTATTCTGACGTCAGTAACAGATGCGATGTGTTCAGATATCAGCATGAACATACAGTCGCGTAGGTAATGTTTTCTATAGAATTTATCGTAAAGAAGCTTTGCGTCCGACGTAGTTCTACAAAGAAATGCTAGGATGAACTTGTAGAACAACGTTACAATGTGGGCGTAAAAATATTGTACCTACAGCTGCTGGCGTAACAGACGGCTTTTAGTTTAGTTAACTTAACCGTATTATGTTGCAAGCTTAGTCGCGTAGATTACTGGACTCGTGTAGTTTATATACGGTGGTTTTATATCAATTGCTAGCTGTTAATTGCAACTACCCGCATAAGCCTCGATCCCGTGGGAATATCGGGATAAAAAGTATCCTTTTTCCTAACCCAGGTCATGATCTCATCCAAACAAACAAACTCTTCCGCATTTATAATATAAATAAATACTTAGGAAGTTACGATTAGGATAATATTAATTAGGATTTGGATTAATTCAAGTTAGAAGACTCATTATTGTTAGTAAACAACTTACCTACGTATTATTCTAGTGTAATATGAAACAAAATAATGTAGTTAGCAAAAAAAGATGAATACAAACTGTGTTGTGTACCGATGCATTTCTATTAGATATCGGTTAATTCCCACCCCATCAGTAACAAATTGTGAAAAATCTCCACTAGCGGAAAATCACCACTAGCGAAAAAACACCACTAGTGAAAAATCACCACTTGGGATTTTTTTTTTTAATTACCGCTAGTGCAAAATCACCACTAGTAAAAAATGACCACTAGCGAAAAATCAACACTTGTGAAAAATCACCGCTAGAGAAAAATCATCACTAGTGAAAAATCATCACTTAGTGGATCCGAAATAGCAGGAAACGACTACGCGGCAAGCCTAGAAAGAGATGGCAGGATGAGCTGGAGTGGATATATGGCCTGCAATTGCAGTAGGGCGGGAAAAATGAAAAGAGGGAAGGAAGGCCTTTGCCCTTCAGTGGGACAACATAAGCTTATAATATATACCCTTACTTGTTGATCCTTTGTATATTTTCCTTAAGTGCTGAGAAGTCGGGTCGGTCGTCATCCGGGAGGGTCCAGGGAGGTTCCCCTGTGAGGGACTGTCGAGGTGACGCTGACAGAGGGGATGTGCCTCGGTTACGCATGTCTGCACTACCTGGTGGATGAAAGTAATACAATTTGTAGTGATTTGAGGCTTATATTCATGTATGTATGTAATAGTGTGGTATGTACAAAATATTTATCGAGTTAGATTCAATTTTTTTCCTTTTGAATATTAAAAGATAATTAGTGACAGAATAAAACCTATCACCACTTTATAATGATTATACTAAAAGTTGACAACGTCGCAAATACCTGTCAAATATTTACCTGTTTTGATTAATTTGGCAATAATACTGTATGGAAATATGAAATGTGGCTAACTAGCGAACTAGAATATTAACAATGAGTTGCAATTATATCACTGAATTTGATGTTGTAACCGTTTTAGGTATAAAAAGGCATTTAAAAAGTTTCCAAATACTTAAAAAAAATCTTAAACTAAATATTCGGTGTTACGATATTAATTATTGCAATTTTTCATCTATTGACATCTATCTATTTGCGACGTTGCCCACTTTCAGAATAAACGCTCTAGTACTCAATAAATAGATAAACAACTAAAATATTAAATTCAAATACCCTCTAAATAAGCAATGACATTTAAAGATATGTCTTGAAGTGTGAACTGAACTTAAAAATACTCTCAGCTTTCTAGAACATTTCCCTTTACAAAATCAATGGACAAGAAGAAGCCGTTCATATGCAAATTTTTCAAACGTCTACAACAACGCATTACATGCTGCAATTGCTCGGTAACTAATATGTTCAGTTTAACACACTACACTCAGTGTTTTATACACTCTTTTATGAATCTCGCTACTGCTGAGCATGAGATCCTTTTTTTTTTTTTGAGTGTGGGAAGTTATTTAATAATTTCTCCCGCTCTGGGCGGAGCGGGAGGGTGTGTCAGACTTTTACTGACTAAAACCCACCCGTGTTCCTTCCGTTACCTGTGTGCCGGGGCCGCGATATCCCTTTCGGACAAACCCACAACCCCAGCAGAGCATGAGGTCCTGGGTTCGATTCCCAGGTCGGGTAAATTGTTTTTGGGTTTTTCCACCTGGAATCTAGATTTGAGCCCGGTTGATGGCAATAGGCTCGCCCCCTATTACATGGGACTTCAACATAACTGGCGAAATGTGCGTGTACTCTAGGAAGGTACATCTCTGCCTAATCCTTTGGGGGATACAGGCGTGATGTTATGTTATGTTATAAATCTCATTTCCAATAATCTATATAGATTGTTTTTTTTTTGGGGTGCTGGCGGTCTTTTGCTTGACGGTTGAGCTCAAAAAATATATTTATAATTAATATATTTTATATATAATTAATTAATATATTTATGATCACTATTATTTATGTATTAGGTAGGTACTGAAAATATACTTTATTTGAAATCTATTGACTACATTCGCAGTACGGTATTCGAATTCGTCAGAAAAAAAACATTCCTCAAAAATTCTAAAACACCCAGAGGCTATTTTTCAGATATTCACTAGCCCGAAAATCAAAATATGATACGCAATTCGATTTGGCAATATCCAGCAAATCCGTTTATTTTTATTTGACAGCGCAATTCCTACCAGCTTGTGTCGTGTTCATAGTAAATCTGAACCATTGCAGTCGAACGGTGAGCCTGAAAGTCACTATAGAGTATTTTACGGAAGGATTTATGGGAAAAATATGCTTCACGTTCCAAGTTATGCGGGAAAATGTGGAAAATGTATTTTTGTATGACCCTGTTACGAGGGAGTGTACATAGGATTCAAACATGTTGAGTATAATTTTATACAGAAACAAATAATCATGCCCGATGGGATTTCCCATGGGCTAAAAGGATGAAATTCCATACAAACTATCATCCCCTAGGGGGTGAATTTCCAAAAATCCTTCCTTAGGCTCACCTTTGTTCGGATGGTGAGCAATGGGTAGCTCACCGTCCGATAAGGACCAGGCCCGGTCGACGGCGCGTTGTGTTCCACGCGCGCTTCAAAGAGATGTCAGCACCAACTGACGGGGTCCGTAAGGGCCGATGCCTGCCAGGGTTGCGAGTTTGTCCGAAAGGGATATCGCGGCCTCGGCACACAGGCAACGGAAGGAACATGGGTGGGTTTTAGTCAGTAAAAGTCTGTTACTCCCTCCCGCTCCGCCCAGAGCGGGAAAAGTTATTTGATAACGTCCCAGCATCAAAAAAAAAAAAAAAAGGCTCACCTTTGTTATATAAGGAACTGTTTTGTCAAATTACCGCAACTAAAAGTTTATATGAAAACTTTCAACAAAACGAATTTATTCAAAAATCGAATTGGTTTGTATTATCTCGCAGGTGTGAAAAGCAGAATATTTTCCTTGGAGACATAGGTGTCTTCGTCTTGGTTGAGCTTTAATATGGCGCCTATGACTTATGACACTGCTTTTTTGGTAAATAACCTACTATTACACAGTGTTCCATTTCCATTCACTTACGTTTGAACTTGTCCTCGAGTACAGCCGCGCAGTAGTCGCAGGCTAGCGTGCAGTGTGGGCGGCGCATCTCCAGCAGTGGGCTGACTGCCCTCCGCGGACTGGGGGAGTCCGCTCCCCCTGGCGGAACCAGGGACATTGCTCTGTTGACAAAGAAAATATATCAATTTATTGGAAAATGTCCGATATATTATATTATTCATAGTTTAAATACCAGGAATAAACACAACCTTGCTGTACATCGCACATGTCTCCACAGAGTAAGCCACTCGTTCATGGATCAATGTATACGCTTTTACAACAAACTTCCCATTGACATTCGAAACTTACCCATTAAACGATTTAAAAGCTGTATTGAAACCAAACTTTGTAAAAAAGGGTACTGTAAAATTTTTGATTATTTTGAAAATAAAAAAGCTTGAGATTGAGCTGCTCGCTATGCTAAGCCTTGTGATAAAACCATAAAACTTTTACATTTTAATTATTCATCAAAATAAACCAGTTTTTTATACACATTGACATTGTTGAAAATTATATACAAAATGATACGATTAATTTGTAAAGTATTATATTACTTGTGGATATTTCTTTATTTTATTTTTTCTCTTTCATTTATTTTTTCTTTCTCGGTTAGTTTTAATGATGGTCTGGCAGTTTGAGTAGTTGATGCGGCCTACCCAAATATCCTTTCTTTGGTATTGTTCGTCGAGTTGGGCTCCTTAAGTTCTGAGTTGAGCTCAACGATTACTGACAAATGCTTGCACTGACTGGACAGGTCCACCCAAGTCTGTGTGGTTTTTTAATCTAAAGACCATTTCAGACACTAATCTACATGGTCCTCATATGGCTTGACCAAGATTATGTTTGGACTTTAAAAGAGACTGGGACCTCTGAGTTTGTTTCGGTCCTTGTTCTCAGAGTAGTCAGATAGGAAACGCCGACCTCATCTAGCTTATTTTTTTATATGACGTGTATCGACGATATCCTATTTACAGTTGTATCCTCATGTGAAACCGCCTTAACTGTTTTGACGCCTTCAAGTAAAAAGTTGAAAAAGCAATTATACTTATAACAGGTGAACCTTCCAAAGCATAGGTACATAGTTATATTTTCTGTTAGGTATATAGGAGAAATAACTAAAATGCTTAGACGTAAAAAGACATAAAGTAAATCAATTTTATCTTTTTAGAAAAATCTAATAATTCGACCTTCATTCAATTCATTACTAGACAAGAAAATCTTATAAACCTAATAAAATTCTAAAAGTTGTAGGTATTTTAGCATAAAATTTGAGAACTTTTCTAGGTATTTTCAGATGTATAGACTATCGATCTCAAGTGAATATAATTTTTGGGCACGCCACAATTGTGGCGATAAGTCCGCTCTTTCGCGCACATGGGGGAATTGCGCGAGGAGGCGAAACGCCGGGGTGTAACTCCGCTGCCGCGAGAAATCACGGCACAGCGGACAGAGCTCCGGCGGGATCTCATGGCGGCATGGAGCGTGCGATTGTCGCAACCCAGCGCTGGGCACGCCACAATTGCGGCGATAAGTCCCCTCTTTGAGGAATGGCTTGAGAGGCGCCATAGCGTCCTCACCTTCCGTCTGACGCAGGTCCTCACCGAACACGGTTGTTTCGGGAGGTTCCTGTTCAGGATAAAGCGGGAGGAAACGCCCGGGTGTCACCATTGTGTGGATCGCCCGGAGGACATGGTGGAGCATACGGTGGCGGTCTGCCCGGCTTGGGCGGAACACCACCGTGTCCTCACGGAGGCGATCGGCGGCGGCGATCTCTCGCGTCCGGCCCTGGTTCAGGCCATGGACCGGAGCGAGAGTGCATGGGAGGCCGTCACTTCCTTCTGCGAAGCAGTAATGCTCGCGAAGGAGGAGGCGGAGCGCGCAGAGAGGCAAGATGCGCGCCCTCGCGCCCCTAGTCGCCGCAGGAGACGCCCCGGGCGTCGGGAGTCGCGAGCCGACTTTCGGCCACGGTAGGCGCGGGCTTGAGGACGGTGAGCAATGGGCAGCTCGCCGTCCGATAAGGACCAGGCCTGGGTCGACGGCGCGTTGTGTTCCACGCGCGCCTCAAAGGGATGTCAGCACCAACTGACGCGGTCCGTAAGGACCAACGCCTGCTGGGGTTGCGGGTTTGTCCGAAAGGGATATCGCGGCCCCGGCACACGGGCAACGGAAGGAACACGGGTGGATTTTAGTCAGTAAACTGACACACCCTCACGCTCCACCCAGAGCGGGAGAAGTCATTTGATCATTTCCCATCCTCAAAAAAAAAAAAAGTGACTATAATTTTAAAAGGTATGCAGAACTGGTGGAGATGCGGAATACATAGGTACATAGATCCTAACTAATATTATAAATGCAAAAGTGAGTTTTTTTGTTTGTTAAGCTTTCACGCTAAAACGGCTGAATAGATTTTGATGAAATTTGGCACATCGGTAGACCATGACTTGGGTTAGGACAAAGGCTACCTTTTATCCCGGTAGTACTTTCCCTTGGGATAATATCTGACATCCACGCGGGCAAAACCGCGGACAAACATTAGTACGCAATACAGAAATATTGTTTGGCAGAGCACGTAATACTTTACGTAACGAACTCAACTTCATGACGTAATTAATTTCTACCAAAAGGCACACTCTTACAATATGCCTGCAGAAATAAACCTCAGTTCCTCAAATTTCTTTTCTCCCTAGTAAATTAATGTTCACATATTCCTTACGTGGTATCGTGGCGAGAGTTCCACTTAACTTAGGACTTAATAACGGTAATTAATTTTGCTTATAGCTACAAGTAATACATTCGCGGTCCCTATTATGTTTTACGAACGGCGACACATGAATATGGGGGAATTGGAGACTGTAATCAGTCTCAAGGGAATATAAGGTTTTAGAGTACCACCCAGCATTTACCTTATTTTTCGCGTTATTTGCGAGTAATTGCCTCTCATCTCGTGAATTGGGGAATAAGAGTCTACTAGGGGATTTGAAGACCTTTGTCTTGTCGGAGAATACTTAAGGTTAGTAAAAACAGGAATTTGGACGATTTTGTTACTTTGGCAAGAGAATTTTTGTTGCTGGCTTTAAATTCAAATCCCGACGGAATAAACTTATTATTACTCCGGGTTTGAATGTCCATACCAGGATAAAAATGTGAGCACAGGATAAAAACGTGAATGATGCAACGTCAACAGGCCACAAGGCAAGGCCATATTACCAAAAACAACAAGCAAAAAGAACTGCTTTTTTCCCCAAAAGCAATCACATCAAGGAAGCTATTATACCACAAAAGCATTATAACTTTTACACTTCCCATATGCGGCATGGCGGCCTATCAGTGACGTCACGGCACAAAGGCGGTAACCGGAGCCGGTGCGAAGTAGGCCATGTTTGTGGAGTGACACTTCGCTGGAGAGCCTCCTCTATGAGCCTATGCACGGCTTAAATCTACAGTCTATGAGTTGAGTGAGACCCGCTTTGGTAGAACGGGTTAGGGAAAATTGTGAATGAAAATCTATTAAAGCTATGGGCCTTCAAAAAAAACTTTTTTTGTTCCGAAAATGACATGTGGTAACACCAGTGTAAACAGTGTACTTTGATGGACTGAGTTACTTCCCTAAACGTCTGTTTTTTTGTAATCCTTACTCTTAGAACAGTTTCTGGATGTAAGGAGCCGAAGAGTGGAGTCTAAACATGAATAAAATTGTCTACCAAGATCCATAACTAATAACCTTATATTTTCATTTTGAAAGTTCGCAACGTCTTAACTCAGTGTTATAATTTCAATTCATAATCAATATTTTAGTATTTTATAATCAGCCTATAATTTTCCCACTGTTGGGACACAGGCATCCTCTCGATGAGAGGGAGTGGGCCGTAATCCACCACGCCGGCCATGTGCGGGTGGGTAGATATCTCATGTCTGAGAATTTTTGGTTCTAGAACATCCAGTTTCCTCACAAAGTTTTCCTTCACCATTTTAAGAGCAGTGGTGATGAAATAATTTACAGAAAGCGCAAGACCTACAACTTGTAAGTCACGGACGTTACCACCGGCCCACCACTGCTCCAGAGGAATGATAACCACCACCAATATTTCAGTAATATTTATTAATTAATCAAAACAACGAAATATTTGACAGCTATCTGCGACGTTGCCAACTTTCAGAATGCACCTTCTTAAACGGCTTTACTTTCAACGGTTCCTGTTCGTAAAGCAAATATTCCAGCCACAAAATAAATATTCATTTAAATTGGCCTTTTATATTTTTTAAATCCATTTGCCAATTCGGATTGGTAACGAATGCCTGGAGGCAGTCGGTCTCACCAGCTATGCAATATTCATCTCTATAAGCACAGTAGGTACCTACGCCTGAGTGCATAATACCTCTATAATTTCTTTTGCATTTTTGAGCACGAGATCGCTCGCGGTGTGCAAAATCGCTTGGAAACTTTAATATATGAGAATTTGAGAAAGCATTTTAAAATGGAATCGAGGGATAAATTCTGTGATTGAATATTACGAATTCAAATATTTTCTGGGGTAAAATCAATCAGTTTTCGTGAAGCATTTTTAGTTTACTAATGGATTTAATTTGGATCTGATGCTCTTAAAGATTTAGGTACTTAAAGATGTAAATATACTTTAGTTTTAGGTATTATCAACGCAAAGATTTTAACGTAGAAGGGATTTTTCCGAGGCTTCCTCCTAATTACGGTAACCTTAAATTATTAAATACGTTATAAGCAGGACGGCACTAAGGTGGGTATTTGGTGGGTGTCTCATTAATACAGGGATCTGTATATTATACTTGTACTTAGGTAGGTACTGAGTAGGTATACATACTAAGCCCAGGTTCGCTCGGATGATTTTTATCGCAGTGATTTTTTTTCGGGCACTGGATTTTCAACGCCCATCTTAGCGCCGAGAGTTGTAAATCCAACAGTGTGTTTTTGACGCGCTGGAATGCGCTCTGTTGGATTCTCAACGCTCGGCTCAATATCGAGAGGCGAAAAAAAATCGCCCGTGGAAACCTGGCTAAAGTGGTCTAACATTAGAATATGAGTAGGTAAGTATTACTCAGTAACTAGATTCGAAAGGTAAGGTATCAATAGTCAGCCGTAGTCATAAAACTGTGAAGGAAAACATCGTCAGGTAGCCGACATGTGAACCAAAAATTTGAAGACATGTGACATCTACCAACTCCCACGTGGCCCGTGTGGTGAATTATAGCCCACTCCCTTTTGCAGAGAGGAGACCTGTGTCCCGGCAGTAGGAATGTTATGGTACTTAACGTTATGGCACTCAAAAAACACTGTTGTGTTTTGGTGTAACTTCACTATCTCCAAGTTTGAATCCTCAAGAAAATGTTTAAAAAGTTTTAACGTTTGTAAAATAAACAGCGTACAAACAAACCCTATTTGTAGAATCAAATGAAAATCTGCAGATGTCTTGAAGCGAGGAGGAATAGTATACGTTTGTCTTCCGTTCCTGTCTCAACAAACGAACTGCAGGAGAAACAGAAACTAACATGAATATAAGAAAACAGTACAACATGTTTGGCTTATGTTACTATAATGTTAGAAAAATAAACTTTCTGAGATTTGTTTTGAGTTTGAGAGGAAGAAAACATATTTATTATGTTTTGAACTATAATATTTAAGTAGTACCTTGTTAAGTGTGTATGTTGATATAATTCGGGGATATTATTGAAAAAAAAAAATGTTTATTGCCTGAAAAATGTGTTTTATGTATTTATAAAAACTTAGGTATGTATGTACTTGTATTTTAACGTGATTCTTGTAATTACACAAATAGCAAAGATAAAGAGAGCTGCCATAAAGGTTTAAACAACAAGGTGTAAACTTGAGCATTCTAGCGAATGTTACATTACAGAAAAACAAACGGGAGCGTTTAAGCGAGCATTCTAGCGAGCGTTCTAAAGGACAGTAAATTTGCTTCGAGCTTTTTGCCAAGCATTCTGTCATTGTTCCGTTTCCAACTTTGTGAAGAATATTTTTTCGACGATCATTCGCTAGAATGAGGAATTCTCTATGTATGTACGTTGTTCTGTTCGACAAAATTAAAAACGGCGAATGCTCGATGTTCCGTTACAAGAGAATGCTCAAGTCAATCAGCACCATTAAGAATAACAGAAATCGTTTTGTTTTTTCTTTTCGAGTTAACATCTTAAATGTTTTATCATCGATAAAGCATGTATTATGTTAAACGAGTTGGGCCCAGTGGGTCGCCACGCCAATCGCGGCATCAATAGCATCTACGTCATCAATATAATACATTTTTAGGTCCTCAGAAGTGCAGGTGTGTGGACACTTTGGAAAATCCTGCATATGGAACATGGTTTGGTCAGGAGCACCGCATTCGCACAGCAGGTGTCTGTGAGATCTATTATCCCCCATTTTGGTAGATTGTGCTTGCAGCTGCCTACTTGGGGCCGCAGTCGATTGATTGCTTTCCATATAATAATCAGAATAAGCTTACACGATTCTTGTTAAATAAGTGTATATATTCTATTAATTAAATTAATACAAAAGTTGAAAGTAAAAGCAACATAATTTATTGATATGAAATGAAAATTATATTGAATTTTATGAATTGACTTAAGATTTTTTTTTAAATTATTATTCTGATTTTAATAATGGTGACCTCTTTGGGGAAACCGAAGGTTTTGTCTGTGCAATTATGGACGAAGTTATCATGACGAACAACTACCGTAGATTTATTATGAAAGACGGCACGGTTGACATCTGTCGGGCATGCCACCGTCCGGGAGAATCAATACGACACATTATCTCCGGCTGTTCTCGTCTAGCTAACGAAGATTACTTGCATAGACACAACCTTGTAGCCAGGATTATCCATCAGCAACTAGCTCTGAAATACAATCTTGTGGAATCGGAAGTGCCGTACTACAGGTATGTGCCCGACCCAGTTCTCGAAAATGGAAATATCACATTGTACTGGGATCGATCCATCATCACTGACAGGACTATTGTTGCCAATAAACCTGATATAGTGGTGGTGGATCGAGTAGAGCGGCACACAATGATTGTTGACATAACGGTCCCACATGACGATAACCAAGAGAAAGCTGAGAAAGATAAACAAATCAAGTATATTGACTTGGCTCACGAGGTTGTCGACATGTGGGATGTGGACTCAGCGATCATTGTGCCGATAGTCGTACCAGCCAATGGCTTAGTTGCCAAGAGCCTCGACCAACACCTAAGGAGGCTCTCGTTGGGCATCTGGATCAAGGGCTTGATTCAGAAAGCGGTACTCCTGGACTCGGCTCGCATTGTCAGGAGGTTCCTCTCTCTGGAGCCCTGACCGCCGGTAGCTTGGACCCTGTTCCCGATACCGGTGGGCTACTATTTTTCATATTTTTAAATGTTTTTGTTTTCCCTTTTCTTTTTATAAAAATATATAAAAATGTAAATTATATGTATATAAATGAAATCATAATAATAATAACGTTTATTCAAAAATAAAAATTGGTAAAATACAGTATAAATCTTAGAAATAATGTTGGTATTACAAAGTAACTTGGATAATTGTAATGATTTAAATATAGATTGCATGCATGATGTTTCTTATGTATTTAGTTATAGAAATTAAGACTCGATGTAAAAATTGTTATGCAATAAATGAATCGAATTGAATTATAGGCTACTGCTGGTCACGTCCGGATGGCAGATGCTCCTGGGGCTGAACGAATTTAAAACCATTTGCTTTAAAATTATAATTTCAAATGTATACTTTAAATGCGAAGTGAGTTTGTTTCTTTGTTACGCTTTCACGCTAAAACGGCTGAACACATTTGGATGAAATTTGGCACATGGGTAAATTATGGCCTGGAAAAGGACATAAGATACTTTAAATCCTGATATTCCTACGGGATCAAGACTTTTGCGGGTGAAACCGCGGGGCGCAGCTAGTAAAAATATATTTGGGACCCTCACAATTGGCCCTTTCATTTGATATGCTACACTTGGCTGTGACAGACGGACAGACAGACAGACACACGAGTGATTCTATAAGGGTTACGTTTGTTCTTTCGGACGTGCGGATCCCTAAAAAGTAAATAAACGCAGCATAACCTAACTATAACAGTTACAGTTTGCTGCAGCAATATCCCTTTTGTTTCACAAGCCTTTGTGAGGAAGGTATCGATAGCGAAGCCTGGCTCAAAAGCTTCCAACGGAAAAATGGACGAGTCCATTCTTTCTGAATGAAATCCGATTGAACTTCCATTAAATCTTTGAAATAATGCCAGGACTTTTGTTTTGAAATGTTTAAAAGAGACGGTAAAAGGTTATTCTTTTAATTTGAATCAAACTCAAACTCAAAGCATTTATTTCAGTTAAACTCTTTACAGGCACTTTTGAACTGTCAAAGAGTCGGCCAGGTAGTCAGAAAGTTGAAGCTAGCCCATTCCAAAACGTAGATCTCTATGGAGAAGAACGGGTAGGAAACTCCAAGGACACTCTTTTAAATATAGATATTACAAAATCTTGAGTCCATTATTCTTGTTTTTTTTTTTTTTTTTAGCGACATTTATAACCGCAATGCGTATGTCAGTCCCATCATTATTCTTGTTGCTTCTTTATATGAGAAATATGTAACAAAAAAAAACAATTCACAATATAAGATTAAAACAACAAATTCACTTATAGTGCAAAGATCTTTTGGGACCTGAATAACATTGACTTGACAACGCCCCCACGATTTTGATACTCATATTTTGTGAAATTCACACTGTCAATAAGTATTGGCAAAACAAGATGGCGGAGTTAATTCCAATTTTGGCC
Source organism: Agrochola lota (assembly GCA_947364205.1). NCBI lineage: Eukaryota > Metazoa > Arthropoda > Insecta > Lepidoptera > Noctuidae > Agrochola > Agrochola lota. Next base: position 10,217,493 of record OX376241.1, read on the forward strand.
ACGTGCCAACAGAGCGTTGTAGTGTTGTACTTATTGGTTGAATATAGGAAGCATAACGTGTGCTTGCAGACAATTTTTTATAGGTATTTTCTTTGAAAAGGATTTAAAGAAATTTGACAAACCTGAACTTGAGGAATTGTGTGTGCACATGGAACCCCTAGTCGTGATTTCTAAATTCATTAACAGAACATTTATAGTTAATACGGTTTATGGTGGCAGTCAAACATGTTAAGTTCTTCACCTGCTCGATGTTGTCAAATTATGTGTCATGCAAACCTAACCTTAAGTTACTCATTAAAGCCCTAGGGTCTAGCCGTCTAATAATATTGTACGTGATGAATTTCATTGTAACCTGTCAATAATGTGATTTAAAGAAGATATGTATGAAAACTTTTACAAAAATAACAATATTCGAAAATCGAAATGCCTTTTAATACCTCGCAGAGGGTGTGAAAAATAAAGTATTGTCCTCGGAGTCTTCGTCATGGGTGAGCTTGAATCTAGCAAATTCAATATAGCGCCCGTGAAAAAAGACACTGCTTTATCCCCTCGTTAAATAATCCATTACCTAGGATTCAATACCCTTTTTTTTTTTTTTTTTTTTTTTTTTTGAGGGTGGGAAATCATCAAATGACTTCTCCCGCTCTGGGCAGAGCGAGAGGGTGTGTCAGACTTTTACTGACTAAAACCCACCCGTGTTCCTTCCGTTGCCTGTGTGCCGGGGCCGCGTTATCCCTTTCGGACAAACCCGCAACCCCAGCAGGCATTGGTCTTTCGACCCCGTCGGTTGGTGCTGACATCTCTTTGAGGCGCGCGTGGAACACAACGCGCCGTCGACACGGGCCTGGTCCTTATCGGACGGCGAGCTGCCCATTGCTCACCGTCCGCAAGCCCGCGCCTACGGTGGCCGGAAGTCGGCTCTGGACTCCCGACGCCCGGGGCGTCTCCTGCGGCGACTAGGGCCGCGAGGGCGTGCAGCTTGCATCTCCCTCGCGCGCTCCGCCTCCTCCTTCGCGAGCATAACTGCTTCGCAGAAGGAGGTGACGGCCTCCCATGCACTCTCGCTCCGAACCATGGCCTGAACCAGGGCCGGACGCGAGAGATCGCCGCCGCCGATCGCCTCCGTGAGGACACGGCGGTGCTCCGCCCAAGCTGGGCAGACCTCCACCGTATGCTCCACCGTGTCCTCCGGGCGATCCACACAGTGGTGACACCCGGGCGTTTCCTCCCGCCTTACGCGGAACAGGAACCTCCCGAAGGGGATTCAATACCCTAAACTCACAATTCGCATCCAGAAAACGCGGTTCTAGCAAAAAAAACCCAGTGCATAAAAGCGACGCTTTATGTAGCTACAACAATCAAACTACATAAAATATAGTTAAATTATACTCAGACGGTGATGTAACCTAGTTACTTCGGTGTCTACGTCCAAACTGTCAGGTAGCGTCGAGGCGAAACGTTATAATTTAATATTTTCGCTGCAGCCGAGTTCCTGACTACGAAATCTTTAATAAGGGATGTTCAAATTGTTTTGGACTTTAAAAGAGACTGTTTCCTCTGAGTTTGTTTCGGTGTTCTTCTCAGAGTAGTCTGATAGACATCACCGAACTCATCTAGTTTTAAAACAATCTTTATTTTTAACGTTTTTACACGTGTTTTTGTCAACCAATTTACAGAAATAAATATCTTTTTTTTTCTTTTTTATATTAATAATAAATTAATTTATTTCAGTTACGTAACACTCATTGCCAAACATAATTGTTAAAAGTCATATTAAACAAAAAACATATAAAGTAAAAAAAAATAGATTTAACCAAATAAGATAAAATTAAATCGACTAAATTTAATTAAATATACTTTACAAATTTATAATTTTACAAACTTAGGAGAATCCTGCGTCGTCGACGCAACTCACGCTCTCACCTGTTATAATGATAAGGAAGTCAGTGACTATTCGGGCCGGTTTGAAAACCTCCATAAAAGTTAATTTTACGCATAGCCTCGAGCGAATTTTTTCCTGGATCCTGCGCGGCTTTCGCCTCATTTTGATCAGAGCTTTATACGGGAAAATAAAATTGGAGCAGTCCCATATATATCTTCACGGTTAAAGCCATAAAAAAAAATGACGACTTCATGTATAAATAATTAAAAACAAATTGCATTTTTATTATGAGTAATTACGGAACAGCGCGTTTGAATAATAATTAACTTCTGTATTTTTATTTCATTACTTGACTAGCTCGTGGCTAAGTAATAATAGCCGCTCGGGTCGATCCATCAGGTTAAGCTACACTTGCTGGGGTTGGTTCGCGGATGGGTGACGATCTTTACATATCAAGACTTCTCCGTGCCTCGGAATGCACGTTAAGCCTTTGGTCCCGGCTGTCATTCGAGGAGCTTTGACAGTCGATACGGGTCGTCAGAAGCCCGAAAGTCTGACAACCAGTCATACCAAGGGGTATCGTATTACCCAGTTACTGGGTTGTGGAGGTCAGATAGGCAGTCACACCATGTAATATACTCGTATTGAGCTGCTTCCAGTTAGACTAGACGCCGACCCCAACATAGTTGGGAAAAGGCTTGGCAGATTGAACTTGCCTTTTATATTTGGTTTTCCACTATCATCATTATCTTGGCTTCTTCTTTCTTCCATACTTCTCTATTAGTCGTCATCTCGGTAGCCCTTTCTATCCATATCATCTTCCACACAGTCCATCCACCGTTTCTTTGGTCTTCTCCTACTCTTATAGCCATTCACATTCATACTCAAAACTTTCCTCACGACATTTCCCATGCCATGAAAAGCGAATTCCACACAATTTATCAAATTATATTAAGTTTTCCACCATCCCCTTAATAATGTCTAAAATAGGATAAAATATTGGTTTACGAAACTGTTGCATAAAGAGGGGTACTAAAGTACGACTGTGCGTTTAAAAACCGAGCCCTAGGCGAGGTTTTTAATAGTATCACACGAGTTTTTAATACCTAGTTATGTGCAGTTACAAAAACAATACTTTATCTACTCTCATACATTAGGATTGAACCTACTAAATAAAAGATCAAAGTTAAAGATCAAAAATAAAAAAATCCCACGAAATTCAGTACAACTTCACGTATGAATGGCGCCTGCACCCAGCACATCACCGCGCATGCGCTAGAGCGGTGCTGCTAACGTTCCATTACAAAAGTTGATGCAAACTCCTTGGTGATATTAACTTCTTGGATTTCGGCTGTATAGAATAGAAAAAAAAGTTTTATAATATGATTCTATTTTTAAATTTCGGTATTGTGTTTATTAAGTATGTCAATATAAACTCGTTTTGAAGTTTATAATATTTTTTTTTTAAATACACTGATTTATGCGGTTTTCCTTGACTTGTCCAGGGCCTTTGACCTTGTTCCATACGATCTTCTCTGGCAAAAGCTAGAAGAGACAGCGCTACCACCAGAGTTCGTATTGCTCCTCAAGTACTGGTACTTGAACCAAGAGGCTCAGGTGCGGGGTGAGGCAGGGGGGCCTGTCCTCGCCTTTGCTCTTCAGTCTGTATGTTAATGCCCTGATTGAGCGACTCAGCAGCGCACATGTCGGCGTTACGTGGATGGAGTTTGTTTTAACAATATTAGCTACGCAGACGACATGGTGTTGCTGGCTCCCTCGATCGGTGCTATCCGAAAGCTACTCAATGTATGCGAGTCGTACGCAGTGACTCATGGGTTGATTTATAATTCCAGTAAGACGGAATTCATGGTCTTCAGGTCTGGCACCAGATGTCCCACTACTGTACCCCCTCTCCTAATGAATGGTAACCTGATTAACAGGGTATATAAATTTAAATACCTGGGCCATCTGGTTACTGATGACCTGAAAGATGACGTGGATCTAGAGAGGGAGCGCAGAGCATTGACAGTTAGGGCGAATATTCTGGCCCGCAGATTTTCTCGATGTACAGACGCAATTAAAATAACCCTTTTTAAGGCATACTGCACAGCACTGTACTCGGGAGCCCTGTGGTTCACATATACCCAAAAGGCTTACAAAGCTCTGCGTATCCAATATAATAACACATTCAGGATATTATTGCGATTGCCGCGCTTTTGTAGTGTCTCGGCAATGTTTGCAGACGCGCGCACGCGGCTTTGATGCACTATGGCGTAAGAAATCTGCCTTGCTACTTCGCAGGCTGCGTGGCAGTCCCATCACTATCCTGCAATCAATAGCCGCCCGGGCAGACAGCCCGCTAGTGTGGGCGCTTGCAAACCGGACCCGTTCTGTTTTAGTTATTAAGTACTAACATAGGCTAAGCCATTTTGTTACTACCACTATAGACCATTGTAATCTGAATAAATAAAGATAAATAAATAATTCGAATATTACGATATGAGAGTAGATAAAAGCCTTTATTCTGCTACTTTACTTTTTTTTACATATATGATATTATATAATCGTGTGGCTCTTGCTTTTAGCAGTAGTCGATTCTTTAGCCTAAGCCTGATCCCCCATTTCCTTCCACTGATTCCTGTCCCTAGCTTTAGTCATCTATCCTGGGTCCTCCCTTCTCTCAAAATATGTCTTCCCATCTTTTCCTTGGCCTTCTACTTCTGCTTTGGTCTTACATTCATATTTTATTTAAAAAAATGCTATGTTGTTAGTTCTCGTGAAAAAATAAAAATCTATTCTTGCACCCTATTATCGGAAAAAGGTGTTCGCTACACTTTTGAATATCCAATTTACGTTAAAACGCTGGAACTTGTAGAAGACAATATTTTACAACATAATAAGGTTTCTTCCAGGTGAATACAAATGGAAATGAAATTTGAATCTAAGAAGAGGGTGGGTAGAAATTTGTGTAAGCGTAGAAGCTAGAACATTTCTTATACAGCAAAAGGCTGTCTGCGACGATGCTAGAGCAGCAGAATTTGATATTTCTTTCGATAAAAGCATGATGGCTTTTACCAATTCCCTGAAAAGGCGTATCCAGGTTGGGTATGACGTTTTCCGATAATAATAATAATTCGACACTTCCCCTTCTCCCGATAGTGATTTGAATATAAAAACTTTCGTTTCTTCACTCGAACTGCTGAACCAAGAATAAGTCACCGAATAATCTGGATAATCGCAACTCAAGCTTCTAGAAAAAATCTTAAGCTACACTATCTAAAATAACTTAAAATCATCATTTTCAATTCCCAAATTCTATTCAACTTAACCCCGACCAATTCCCTCAAACTAATAAACAAGTTTAAACATTGCTCGTTTTTCGTCCGGCTACCATACAATCTCTGTGGTTTAATTAAACCGTTCCGGTCCGCAACCGAAGCGCCGCCGCCGTGCCGTATTCCGTGTCATATTAAGTCTAGATTATATTTTGCATAGATTATATTCCCGCAGAGACTGCAATATTACGGTTGACATTATCTTGGTGATGCTATCTTTGAAAGCTTGGTTACACTGAATACAGCAAAGTGCAGGGTAGCTGCTTGTGAGTAGAAAAGGTGCTTGTCTAACGAAATGGGGCTGAGTGAAAAGCCATCTAATAATTAAAGATATCGACTTACAAGTCGATAGCTTTATTTATTAGATGGCCATTGAATTTTCATGATATTATAAATTAGATCATGAAATGGCCATCAAATTTGAACATTTTCGTCGTCTCCAATCCTCGTGTTTGGTCGTTACGGCGTATATTGTAGGTACTGTGCAATCCTTGTACTCTGGCCAAACTGCCAAATATCAAATTCGTGACTAACATGAACCTGTTTAACGGCGAATTTCACCAATAAAACTGATCACAATAAGCACATCTAAGCCGGTGGTTTAGATGTGCTTGGTAATGTCATCATTGTTGTGAAATATTGACACTGACAGCTTTTGGAACCGGTCTTGATGTGCTGATCGTGTTTAGTTGCATTGGTGAAATTCGCCCTAAGTGCTCATACACACGAGCGGCACACGTCGACGGCAGCCGTCGACAACGAGCCACGACACACACGAGCGGCATGTTGTCGACGCGTGTCGGCGGCTAAAGTTCCCTCTGCTGTTGACGCGTGCTGCTCGATTGTATGAGCACTAAGTCAGTTACAACGAATGGTCGAAGATGCAACTGTGAGCACTGCCTTTATTTTTCTTTAGTCACCTTGGACATACCAAGTAACTGGAAGTGCTGTAATTTCTAATATTTAATGTGACATATTCATACTAACTGCATTTCGCTTGCGTTATCTAACATTTATTCGAGTTATCCGAACCTGCACAGACAAAACCAACTTGTATTTGTTCAAACCCATTACAGATGTGATCTGCGAATGCAATTTGCAGTTTGTTTTATAGATTGTAGAACATGGCTGGATAGGGAAAACTGCCAATAGGATCAAAGTAATAAATATGGCAGTAATCCTAAATTATTTGAGAAAAACACCTATTGATACTACAAATTATGTTGGTAGGCAAATACATAAAAATGTATGTGTATGGCATGTAGAAAGAGTTATTGATTGCAGTTAAATTATTTTATTTGCTTATGGCACACGTACATTTATGCGGGGTTTGCTTTGATCACAATTGAAATAATATTAAAATTTCAAAAACCCCCGACACCAACATTTCCTCATTTCTCTTTCCTACTCCATCACCAGACCCTGTTCATCATCTATCTATAACCTATTCATTGAGACCATTCCAATGAGTCCAAACACGATACCTGTGCTGTAAGTTGGTAAGGGAGTTGGGTATCCTGAAAATTCCAGGTGATGATGTAGCATCAGTTCAAGGTTACAATGTTCTTCTAATATCATTGAGGTAACAGAATACCAAATTTCAATCGATCAGACCTTTGAAGACGCCCACATACAATCATCAACTAGAAAAGAGCTGATAATCTTCAAACGGTCGAACCGATATTGATAATACATGTCTAAGAACCATCGCTAGAAATTTTGCTTTCAAATAAAAAAGCCGTATTCAAATCGGTTCAGAAATTTAAGAGCTACGGTGCCGCAGACAGACACACACATAGCGGTCAAACTTATAACGCCCCTCATTTTGCGTCGTGGGTTAAAAAATAAAAGAAAAGAGAATTAGAGTATCAGAATCAATGAGGTAATACAATCATCAGTAATCAAATCAACAGTCTTACGTCTGGATGGCAACATCTTCAGAGGCCATAGCACGAAAGTATTTTCCTTAATCTGCTCTGTCCTTTGCGGACTTTCAAAGTTGCACGGAAAACTATGTTACTTAGACTAAGTGCACTTTAAAGCTGTTATAACTTTATAACCATCTAGAACTTAAGTTAGCAGATGCGGTACGTTTAGATACAGAACCTTATTTGAAGATAAAGCAAACTAACGTTTATTTTCATAACTAGAATCGAGAATACCTCTATACATTTATGTAGATATTTAGTTATAAGAATAGTACTAACTTTATTTAAATTAGAGACTTTATCTTTTTTTTTTTTTTTTTTTTTTTCTTTTTTTTTTCTTTATCATTTTGGTTTGCACGTTGTACGAAGCCAGTTAAAATAACGCTTTTCAAAGCTTACTGTCAGTCCTTCTACACGTGCGGCCTGTGGGTCAACTTTACTCAGCGGACATACAGCGACCTACGCGTTCAATACAATAATGCACTGAGAGTGCTGCTGCAGCTGCCGTGGCGTAGTAGTGCGTCAGGGATGTTTGCAGATAATAATATTGATGGTTTTGCAGCCATTATTAGAAATAGATGTGCATCCCTGATGACTCGTGTTCGCGGCAGCACCAACAGTATTCTCAGCGTATTCGCAGATCGGTGGGACTCCCCGATGTTGCGGAGGTGGATGCGGCTCCATGCTGAATTTTAATTGTATATTTTCATGTCTGTAACCTACTAACACTAGAACTTAAGTAAAATTGTTACTAACCCTATGGACTCCGGTCTGAAATAAAAACTTTCTATTCTATTCTATTCTATTAAAAATACTGCCTAGCCTTTTCCCAACTGTTGGGGTCGGCTTCCAGTCTAACTGGACGCAGTTGAATACCAATATTTTACATAGAGCGACTGGCTATCTAAACTCCACAACCCAGTTACTGGATAACACGATACCCCTTGGTTGTCAGACTTTCGGGCTTCTGACGACCCGTAACGAAGATCGAAGAATGACAGCCGGGATCAACGACTTAACGTGCTTTCCAAGGCTCAGTATGTTCAGATGGTCACCCATCCCCGGACTGACCGTGGCAAGTGTAGCTTATCCTGATCGATCGACCCGTGCAGCTGTTATTACTTAGATACGACCCTTAGACTTGTTCATTAATGTTAGAAAAATAATCATTATAAACATTTGCGTCCTGTAGATCGTCTAAGAATAATAGGCGAGTCTATTTTCAATCAAATATTATGTCGTAAAAGGAAACAATCAGTAGTTAGGTTGCTGCAGTTGGACACGACGACCAGTGTCAACGGCTGCAGTTGCCTGTGCCGTTGGCAACGAGCCGCTCGTTTATAAGCTCGTTTACTTATGGAATGCTCAATCTTTGTCTGCTTTTAAAATTATAGAAAAAGACACTTCCTCTCTCCTTAACCTTCATCATTAGTCTTGTTTCATGATTATTATTGTAAGATTAGGAAAGTATATGCTTTATATGTTTATTGTAAAATATGTAAGTGGTACAAAAAGACTACCTGCAGTATTGTCTCTCCTTCTCCCTTAAATCCATCCAAAGATCGCTTTTACCGATAAGTCCGCTCATTGTGTCACGCTATGTAGTATCTATAATTCACATGGTGTACATAATAAAAAGTATTCTATTCTGTAAAGCGTTATAACCTAACTAGCTGCGCCCCGCAAATTCACCCGTATAAGTCTCGATCACATGAGAATATCGGGATAGAAAGTATCCTATATCCTAACCCAGGTCATGGTCTACCTCCCGGGTGTCACCACTGTGTGGATCGCCCGGAAGACACGGTGGAGCATACGGTGGAGATCTGCCCGGCTTTGGCGGAGCACCGCCGTGTCCTTACGGAGGCGATCGGCGGCGACGATCTCTCGCGTCCGGCCCTGGTTCAGGCCATAGTTCGGAGCGAGAGTGCATGGGAGGCCGTCACCTCCTTCTGCGAAGCAGTTATGGTCGCGAAGGAGGAGGCGGAGCGCGAGAGGGGGGAGATGCAGGATGCGCACCCTCGCGCCCCTAGTCGCCGCAAGAAACGCCCCGGGCGTCGGGAGTCGCGAGCCGACTTCCGGCCACCGTAGGCGCGGGCTTGCGGACGGTGAGCAATGGGTAGCTCGCCGTCTGATAAGGACGGGTCGCCGGCGCGTTGTGTTCCACGCGCGCCTCAAAGAGATGTCGGCACCAACTGACGGGGTCCGAAAGGACCAATGCCTGCTGGGGTTGCGGGTTTGTCCGAAAGGGATATCGCGGCCCCGGCACACGGGCAACGGAAGGAACACGGGTGGGTTTTAGTCAGTAAAAGTCTGCCACGCCCTCTCGCTCCACCCAGAGCAGGAGAAGTCATATGACGATTTCCCACCCTCTAAAAAAAAAAAGGTCATGGTCTACCTATGTGCCAAATTTCATCTAAATCTGTTCAGCCGTTTTAGTATGGAAGCGTAACAAACAAAAACAAACTCACTTCCGCATTCATACTATAAGTTACAGATTAAGAAAGTAGCACCTGTAAAAAATAGCCAAAATAAAGAAATATATGTTCAAAACAGAAATATAATTCGCAAACATTTCCAAAAGTTCCGAAAATCGTTTTATAGAGCATCCGAAACGATTTAAATTAATTATAATAACTTGTAAAGGCCGGGGTTTGTTGACCTTTGCGAAACAAAAGGGTAAGTGTTTAAATAAACGTTTTAAGCGTGATTTATTATACTTTTCTTTGATACTCCCTTAGAAATTGTTTCAACATTATTTTTATACATCTTCTGTTTCATATTTCAACGTAAAATATTATACGACCTTTTCTTAAGTTTTTTTTTATTTTTAACACTTTTTTTGTTTAGTTCCAATTTTTTGCTTGAGAAAATCGATACTTACCTATCTATATTTATACTTTTTTTTTATAATATTTTAAAATGTTAATATTTGTTTTTTCTATTTATGGGGTAATCTCCGAAACTGCCAGTCGGATTTGAAAAATTCTTTTTGCATTGGATAGCCCAATTCTTGAGGAAGGTTATAGGCTATAGAACATCATTCTACGTCCTTTAGCAGCCGACCAAAAAGAAAAAAAGTCAGGAAGAACGATATGCGAAAACGAAGTAATAGCGCGGGTGGGGATGGGATGTGACGCGGTGAGTTGGAGGCCGCTTCTTGCATACGAAGTCGCGGGCAGAAGCTAGTGCGTCAAATAATAATTTGGAAAAGTCACAAAACAACTACTTTATTTAAATAAGCAACAACATCGTAATCAATTTATCCTTATATAAATTAACCTACCTATTAACCTCAACCTCATGCTCTCTGGCAAGTTGAACGAGTCCGTCATAGACGTTTTATACGGGGCCAATCTATGCGCCCTGCGTAAGAAGGATGGTGGCATTCGTCCCATTGCCGTGGGCTCTACTTACCGTCGTATGGCAGCCAAGATTTGTTGTAAATTTTATGGTGAGGCCGTTTCGGAAAAATTCCAGCCCCTGCAGCTAGGTTATGGCTCCAAAGGGGGCTGTGAGGCTGCCGTACACGCCTTGTCGACCTACCTAAATTCTGGTAAAGGAGAGGTCATCCTGAAAGTTGACATAAAGAATGCCTTCAATTCTGTTAATAGGGACACCTTGCTGGCAGAAACTAAAAAAGAAATACCCCAAATCTATAGTTTCCTTTGGCAATGTTACAGACACCCTTCTAAATTACTGTATCGAGACAACCTTTTGGAATCTGCTGTTGGCTGCCAACAAGGTGACCCCCTCGGGCCAGTGATTTTTAGTTTAGCCATTCACCCAATTATTCGACAGCTAAATTCCAAATTTAACGTTTGGTATCTTGATGATGGAACCCTGGGAGGCGATGTAGAAACTGTTTTAAATGACCTAAAATTCCTTAAAAACGAACTTCATTCCATTGGCCTTGATCTCAACCTTTCGAAATGTGAACTATACCTAGCGGACAGTACTGACAGACAACTGACACTCCCCAAATTTAATGCAGTAGCTCCAGAAATCAAAATTATTGAAAAAAGCTCTCTTCGTCTCCTTGGGTCTCCAATCTTCGAGAATTCCTTTCCCGTTTTTATTGAGGAAAAAATACAAAATTTCAACGATGTTTCGGAAAGATTGTTACAAATTAATATGCATTCGGCCATCACCCTAATTCGTTACTGCTGTTTCGGCCCTAAATTAATATATTTTCTTCGCGCTTCCCATTTATTCAATTCAATTCAATTCAATTCATTTATTAAATTAGACAACTTTGATCCATAATTTATGGAAGCATACTCCCCTTTTAGAAAAAATGGACCAAATTATCAGACACACATTAACTTCAATTCTAAATGTGGCCATGGACGACCGAGCTTGGGCGCAAGCTACTCTTCCCATCCGTATGGGAGGCCTCGGCGTCCGCAAAATTTCTAGTATTAGTTTACCGGCTTTCATATCCTCGGTTCACGGCACTGAAAAATTAATCAGGAAAATTCTAGCCTCCACACTGATTGATTTTGATGTGCCGTGCTTCACCGAGGCTATGGATGCCTGGAGACTCGCTTGCCCGAAAACAGATCTACCCGATCATCCATCTTCCCAAAGACGGTGGGATGAGCCGCTCTGCAGAGTAGTACAGAACAATTTACTCAATACGTCTACTACCACTGTGGAGCGTGCGCGCTTGCTGGCTGTGGGTAAGTGGGAATCGGGTCTGTGTCTTCACGCACTACCGTCGTCGAACATAGGCACTCTGTTCGACGACAATACCTTCCGCCTCGCTGCTTCCCTACGACTAGGAGCTCCTTGTTGTTCTCCTCATCGCTGTCACTGTGGCGAAGTTGTCAACAGTCTCGGACATCACGGCCTGTCTTGCAGCCGAAGTGCAGGTCGCTTAGCGCGGCACGCGAACATTAACGACATCATCCGACGAGCTCTTGTCACCGCCGGCGTTCCAGCTATATTAGAACCCAATGGCTTGGCACGCGACGATGGCAAGAGACCGGACGGTATGTCTTTATCTCCATGGAAGGTGGGTAGGCCTTTAGTGTGGGATGCAACCTGTGTCGACACTCTTGCGCCATCCCATCTTCCTGGCTCGGCGTGCTGTGCTGGTGCTGCTGCTGCGGCTGCAGAAAACCTCAAGCGGCGTAAGTATAATAACCTTACAGGTAATTATATTTTCGAGCCGTTTGGGGTCGAAACCCTTGGGCCGTGGGGTCCGAGTGCTCATGGCCTGTTTAATGAAATTTCAAAACGGCTATTTGACACTTCCCGTGACCCAAGAGCTGGTTTTTACTTTGGGCAGAGGCTAAGCATTGCCATACAACGTGGCAATGCGGCCAGTCTCTTGGGTACATTACCAGTCGACAGCGATGCGGATGAATTTTACGATGCTGTATTTTAGTTTTTGAATAGTTTTAGTTAAGTTAGAATATAATATATAATTTTGCTATTTTTATTTAGTCATAAGTTGTTATGGACCCACTTGTAAATATTACCCCAAATAAACAATTATTTCCTATTAACCCCACAGTAATTTCGAACCTTCATAACACATAAAATTAATTGCCATCGATCGGACTACATAAACATTAATAGGCCATAAACCCTTAAACTCATGTCAATGCCATTGCTATTTCCATAAAAATATACTTCTAACTTCAGGGTTATTTCACGAAAAAGGTAAAATTGTTTCACGGCTGGAATTTTATGACCACGCGAATTTCGTAGACATAACTAATTTTATTGCGTGTTGACACGAAACGTGTGGTTACTAATATTACTTCTTCCATTTTGAACGCGTTGGTATTGCACCTTTGTAGGAAACAGTTGTTTTTTAAGGTTCCGTACCTCGAAGGAAAAACGGAACCCATACAGGATCACTTGTTTGTTTGTCTGTCCGTCTGACACAGCCAATTTGCTCCGAATTTACTAGACCAATTTACTTGAAATTTGGTACACCTCTGAATTTCTGTGACCCAAACACGGGCGTGAAACGGAATTAAAAGAATTTTGAATATGGGGATCACTTTTCGGAGGCAATATAGAAAATTAAAAAAATAATGATTTGCAAACTCTTTCATTTGGTATGTAATTCTTTTAATTTTTTTTTATATTACCTCAATTTAAAAAATAGGTATATAATTTTAAAATAAACAATTTAAAAGATATTTAAGATAATAGACGAAAATTTTCCATTTCCGCCTCCTTATCTCCGAAACTACTGAGCCTAAAATGTTGAAAGAAATACAGAGGTAAAATGGTGCTTTACTCATGGAATTCTTCGGTCTATGGTCTTAAAATAACATGGTAAATCTCTCAATTTTGTGCGTACAAACTTACATTTGTAGTTGGATTTTTTGGGAGAACATGATTTTCAACTACAATGTTAATTTTCTTCAATTCATTCCAACTACGGAACCCTTCATTGTGCGCGGTCCAACACGCACTTGGCCTGTTTTTTTTTTAAATAACTGACGTAATGTTTCAACGCAGGGTGGCCCAGACTAATGTACTGAATCGAGGAAAACAGGTTGCGCGATGTGCCTGCCACCCTGTATGCTTAAGTAAATCAATTTCCAAAGTTGTTGCTACAATGCAAATAGCTCGATCCAAAAATAAAGCAAAACAATTTATTCCACAAAAGTATTTATGTATAATCGGATATAAACATTCTGCACATACCTACATCGAGATCATTACCTATAGTTGTGATCCTAATACCAGCACTACGTCGGGAAGCCTCAAGTTTGCTTGACTGAATACTGAAAAGTCTAGGAAAATTGTTAAATATATACACTTTAGTATTCAATCTGATTTTGAAATGTAAAATACAATGTGTATTTAGGTACATGTGAAGTCAGAAGCCCGGAACCAGTCATAACAAGGGGTATCGTGTTACCCAGTAACTGGGTTGTAGAGGTCCGATACGCAGTCGCTCCAAATAAATTACTGGTATTCAGCTGCAACCGGTAAGACTGGAAGCCGACCCCAACATAGTTGGGAAATGGCTCAGCAGATGATGATGATGATGAAGGTGGATGATTAAAAGGTTAGCGGTTAAATTCATAAAATATACTTAATTTTTATCCACACGATAAACTTTTAGGAAATAAGAATAGCATTTCGCAGCTGGAAAGTAAAGAGAAAGAAAATATCATAAATGCGAATGTCGGTCTGTCTGGTACCATTTCACGCCCTAACGGCTGAACGGATTTCGATTAAATTTAGCAAACAGGTAGACCATGACCTGGGTTAGCACATACGATACTCTTTTCATCATAATACATTCCCGTAGGATAATTTCTTACCTCCACGCAGGTGGAGCCGCGAGCAAAAGCTAGTAAGAAGTTAAATAATAAGTGTATTGAATACAAATTGTTCCTTCATCTTAAAATCACAAGATAGTATCTTAAAATCACACAGAAGTTGTTTACTAAACTGAACTCGACGTAAGACGAACGTACTTATAGAACTTTTCTAGTACACAATATCAAAATCAAATAACATTTCAAATTCATAGCGAGCTGTCGAGAGCTCGTTGGTAATAAAACAGCTCAGGCCACCGTCGCCGCCACGTCGATTCAATGCAATTCCAAGTATTGGCTATTTGAACGGCCACGACAATCATACTGTCGCCTTTCAAAAGGCTTCAGTAAATTCAATCGATATTAAGTAATAATAAGAAGATAAATATTAAGTGTAAATTCAGGGAAAATAATTGATATGCATAGTGATTACCATCATTCGTATATTCAAATTATAACTGTCACTTTTTGACAGTTATATGAAAAGACACGTCAAATTGACGTGGGGTGTCAATTCAGAATTAATTTACCTGTCTGGCACGTATTGGATATTAATAAATTGTTCTTGCACCTTAAAATCACAACATAATATCTTAAAATCACACAGAAGTTGTTAACTAATCTAAACGTAAGACGTACCAAAGCATTTTTCTTGTACAGAATACCAATATCAAATGCTATTTGAAATTCATTGCAGGCTGTCGAGAGCTCGTTGGCTCAGACCACGACAGTGCAATGCAATCCCAACTATTGGCTATTTGAACGGCCACGACAATCATACCGTAGCCTTTCAAAAGGCTTCCATATGACTCAAACTCTATTTCCAACGCTTCGTTCAAATCGTGTGTATTTGAGGATTTAAAAGAAAATCCTTTATTTGTGGTTAGATGTTTTTGTTTCGTTTTTAGGGTTCCGTACCTCAAAAGGAAAAAACAGAACCCTTATAGGATCACTCGTGTGTCTGTCTGTCTGTCCGTCAGTCACAGCCAATTTACTCTGAATCGAGTCGACCGATTTAGTTGAAATTTGGTACACATATGTATATGTATGACCCAAACATGGACATGTAACCTAAATGAATGAATTTAGAATTTTGGGGTTTTGGGGGTTACTTTTGGGGGGCAAATAAGAAAATAAAAATAAAAAGTTTTACAAACTGAACCGTGGTGACATATCAAATGAAAGAACTTGTTGCGAGGATCTCAAGTATTTTTTTTAAATAATTTAAAACTTTTAAAGATGTTTAAGAAAATTGATGAAAATTGACCATCCCCACCCCCCTTATCTCCGAAACTATTGAGCCAAAAATTTTGAATAAAATGCGGAGAATGGTTCTTTACTCACAGATTACAGGAAACTTTATGGTCTTAAAATAACATAGTAAATCTCTCAATATTGTTGTTGTAATGTTAAGTTTGTTCTTGGGATTCATTCATCTCAACTACGGAACCCTTCATTGTGCGTGGTCCGACACGCACTTGGCCAGTTTTTTTAGGTAATGTTGCCATGCCTCTACCGAAATTGGACCTATTAAGTGACGAAAGTTAAAATATTTTTACACATCGTTTACGTCATACCCTAAAATTGTTACCATACTAACATTGCATAATCAACCTAATAATGTTCCCACTGCAGGGAAACCTCCTCCTCTCTATGAGAGGGAGTAGGCCGTAATCCACCACGCGGGCCCATTGCGGGTTGGTGGATGCCACATGTCTTCGAATTTTTGGTTTTAGGACATGCCGGTTTCCTCACGATGTTTTACTTCACCGTTTTGAGAGCAGTGGTGATGAAATTAAATACACAATATAAAGTGCCTGCCTGAGTTCGAACTCACGATCTACAACAATTTAAAAAAAAAAAACAGTTGTATCTACAACTCTTATGTCGAGGCCTATACCAGTGGACCACCACTGCTAACATAGTAACATTAACTCGACACTTGGCGAAAGAAAACCTCTAAAATTCTCTTAATTCTCTCGACATACTCGTATACAACATCCCACGAAATCGTCTAATGAAATATCATCATAATATATATTTTCTTAACATAGTTGGGAAAACGCTAGGCACTACTACTAATATATATTTTCTTTACCTTATGTGGTCCCTAAGCAACGATTTCCAACGAATCCATTAATTTACTAGTCTGCAGTCTCTAACCATATCTACCTTATACTTGATAGGTATCGTATTACGACACCCACGGGATAAGATATCCCCATCTTTTCTTAGCTCAGCGGGGTAATTGCGTAAGACTAACAGTAGCAATGGGTTTCATTTTGACAGTTCAACAACATTCATTGCGTTACTTACGTTGTTGAGCAGGCAAAAATTTCGAACATATGACGCAATGGATTAGCAATATACTTCAAAATGATTCAGATTGTGATTGATTGTGTGTTACGCAATTAGGGTGGTACCTTCTAGATGATTAATTTTAAAATATAAATACAGGAATAATGCTACCACTTCCTAGTGAAGTTAAGAAAGGTTAAAAATGGTTTAATTAAAATAAATGCTTTGAGTTTGAGGTTATTTTTCCTTGTATGTGTTATTTGGTAAACAAACACGATATGAAAATCAGTAGTTTCAGCATCAATAACACAGGCAGGTGATGAATGTCTTATGCTTTATTCCATATTTTTCTAACGTATGTACATTTTATTTTAAAGAATTTTTTAAACATATTTTTTTTATTTAAAAATAAATATCAATACGCCATATGTGTAGACAGTAAAATTACGCGGTGGGCGCCAGTAACAATTTATTTTGTTACTGGCGCCCACCGCGGGACACTTAACCTAACAAGATAACCTAACAAAAACAGAAAGATTTTTCTTCTATCATAATCCAATATGGCTATAATATTATGAGGGTTATTAGTAATTCTACGGCCATAATGTGTCCTATAAACAAGAAAATATGTGTTACGAGCGGAATATTAAGTATTACGAAAAATTGCTATATACTCTCATCCTTTTATTGCGAGTAATGCTATTAACAGAGGCAATTTTGGCTTTATTAAATTAATAAATATCTAGCCCGTAAAATTATGAATTATAAAATTCTGAGATATGAGTTAGGGACATAACAGTCATTATCTTTTTTACGTTTGCTTCGTTTTGTTAGTTGATGCGCTCTGCAAAAGTACCATTGTTTGTTAATGCATATGTCGTGGCCAGATCTTAGAATAGACCATTTCATGAAATGGCCAGCTAATTTTGGCCATATCGTTTAAACGTCAACGTTAAATAATATTTCAGTCGAGGTTTGGCCATATCATTAATGTAGGGCATAGGGTATCCATGGGTCACGGTTGCTTCGGGAGGTTCCTGTTCCGCGTAAGGCGGGAGGAAACGCCCGGGTGTCACCACTGTGTGGATCGCCCGGAGGACACGGTGGAGCATACGGTGGAGGTCTGCCCAGCTTGGGCGGAGCACCGCCGTGTCCTCACGGAGGCGATCGGCGGCGGCGATCTCTCGCGTCCGGCCCTGGTTCAGGCCATGGTTCGGAGCGAGAGTGCATGGGAGGCCGTCACCTCCTTCTGCGTAGCAGTTATGCTCGCGAAGGAGGAGGCGGAGCGCGCGAGGGAGATGCAAGCTGCACGCCCTCGCGGCCCTAGTCGCCGCAGGAGACGCCCCGGGCGTCAGGAGTCCAGAGCCGACTTCCGGCCACCGTAGGCGCGGGCTTGCGGACGGTGAGCAATGGGCAGCTCGCCGTCCGATAAGGACCAGGCCCGTGTCGACGGCGCGTTGTGTTCCACGCGCGCCTCAAAGAGATGTCAGCACCAACCGACGGGGTCGAAAGACCAATGCCTGCTGGGGTTGCGGGTTTGTCCGAAAGGGATAACGCGGCCCCGGCACACAGGCAACGGAAGGAACACGGGTGGGTTTTAGTCAGTAAAAGTCTGACACACCCTCTCGCTCTGCCCAGAGCGGGAGAAGTCATTTGATGATTTCCCACCCTCAAAAAAAAAAAAAAAAAAGGGTATCCATGGGTGAAGGTGTAGTAAAAATAGCCAAGTAACTGCGACCAACTTGGAACTAACGCTCGCCAGCCTCTGCCGCGGCACCGCACGCTTCACTCGCTCGGCTCGCGCGCGTTTGGTCACAGTTCTAACCTAGCCTAACCATTTAATCGGGGTGCCACATGAGTGGCGTAAATTTTTATTTTTTAAACTAATTTTGACTGCTATGTTGCATTTCACGCCGTTGCAGCGGGCGGCGAGCGCTGCTTCCAAGTTGATCGCTTTCCATATATCACATTTGGAAATCCAATAAAAGTCCATCGACTTCTTTTGCGTGGTCACTACTTTGTTTGATTTGTTGTAAGCCGCCGCCATGATGCTCAACAAAAACAAAGCGACATCAACGCCTCTACCAGTGGATAATGTAACTATTTTACGATTTGACCACTAAAGTTTGGCCACATCATGAAGTAGGTACTCGTGCGTTTAACTGGCCATATCGTCAAACTTTGAGTATTCAATGATCTGGCCAGACCACATCATGATGTGACCAGCGGTCGATGTTCATTTCATGAAATGATAAATTCTAAAATCTGGCCACGACACTTACATAAACTACGCAAACAAAAATCATGCATTAAAACATCCAAAGATTTAACGAAAGTAACTCACCAAACTTCTCTGGTCTCCTTCCCATATCAAAAGAAAATGACGTAACACAAAAATATTCATAAACATCGAACATTAAAACTCATTTTATCAAAACTGGGTCAAACTGTAGGGCACTGACAAAATTAACGGAACACTCAGCAGTTACTGACATCCCAACTAACTCAGCCAAGGGCAATTACAGACATCCCTACCAACTCAGCCTATCTCCAGTCACTTCCGTTGATAATCATATTAGAATTCAAATTGCTTTTGATTTAATATGAAGTCACTCGCGGTGATTGGTATAGTTCTAGTTAAAAGTTGAATTAACGTGAACGTAACGTGATTGTTAGTTTTACGAATCTGGAAGGAGACACCTTAAGAGGATGCATTCACAAAGTTGGCCTAACAGTTCCGGTTAGACTTGAAATTGTCCGGCGACAGTACATTTTCTTTGGTCCTACACCCCTCCTCCTCTACATTCGAACTCTTTAGTTAGTTAGTTTTAGTTTAGTTCATTTTTGGTTTGGTTTTATTTTGTAAGTTAAATTCTAGTATAGCATTAAATTCCTGGAACACTGTCATATTCCTCACGGAGGTGGGCGTTAATAGCTGCGACACAGTTTATAACTAATGTGGCTATTATCGTACGCAATGAAATTGTATATGTTATTTTTTGTTCCAATAAAGAAATTATATTATATTAATTGCTTCTGATTTAATATGAAGTCACTCGCGGTGATTGGTATAGTTCTAGTTAAAAGTTGAATTGATCTTAGCGACTAGTAACGTGATTGTCAGTTTTACGAATCTGGAAAGAGACACCTTAAGAGGATGCATTCACAAAGTTGGCAACGTCGCAAACAGCTGTCAAATATGTCGCTGCTTTGATAAATTTTTCAATATTATTTACTGAATTAAACTATGAAATATTACTCTGTAGTAATAATGATAATTGCAATAATTAATATCGTACCTAGTGTAAATAGTTATTTATATAATTTAATAGATGATATCGTAACCCATCACATTTGTGTTCGTCCTCTGTTGCACTTGACATGTCTGGGGGACCCCTCTGAAACAGCTGCTCCATTTTTCTTCTGGTTCCCGTATCATGTGACCGGTCTATCTCCACATTTTTTTTTTTGTTCTTCTAACTGAACAGACAGGTGTGCTGCTGGGGAGTTTGTTGCGCCACTTCCTCTTCCCAGCTAATGCACTAGGAAGTGGTGAAGGGTGGGCGTTTTGGGGGACTGTCTTATGTAATTGACGTTCGAAAAGTGCTGATTCTCAGCCTAGTTTCAATAAATGACTTTTGAATGTTGAATTTGAATTTTGAATTTAGCTTGACGATCAAATTATGCTGTTATAGACATAATTTTAAAACAACGTACGTTGAAAACCACTCCACCTTAAGGCTTCTGCAGACAGGCGCGACGCGACTCTGGTAGAACTATTTCTATGTAAACTTCTCGAAAATAGACTGACTGGGGAAAAAAAAGCAATTTAGTCCGTCAATCAGATAATAAAAAATATTAGATACGTATTTTTTGCTTTATCATATTAATAAAAAATGGTTTCGATAAAACGCATTAAAGTTGGGGAGTTGGGGTACGCTACGTCACAAGTCAGTATAAAATCTACTGAGGAGTGACGACATGCCACATTTTAACTCAATGTATTGCTCTAATCTTTTGATAACGTAAAAAAATAAAAAATACGTGTCCAATTTTTTAATAATCTACCTGACGGTGATTTTTTTTTTTGTTAGCATCCCTATTGTTCTATTCGTGTCGCGTCCCGACGTCGCGTCGCGCCTGGTTGCGAAAGCCTTTATACGCGAAAAGTCCCGCGAGAATTTAAAGTTCTTCGTATCCTCAAGTAAAAAAGTAACCGAGGTTAGGGTAAAACTTAGACAAGTTATATAAGATTCTCTAAGGAGTAATTACAACTTAAAGTCACACTCAAGTGGATTTTGAACACATCGCCTTCATTGTGCCATTGAGAATAAATTATAGTATCGCTTATATCGTAGGCATAGTTTTTATTCCTGTCTAAAGAACTTCATTAAAATAATTTTCATTTGACAGGCAAACAAGTGTTTCTTTTATGAACCTACTATTACCAAGGTATATAATGAAAAGAAAGTTCAAAAGTCCATCAATCAAGGAAGTAATTTCCTTGTAGTTTTATTTACTTACAAAAGTACCTAAATTCAAAACCCAAGGTCACAAAACAAAACCAAACAAACGTTAACCTTGACACAAGAAACGCCAAACAACGATAAAACTTATAAAATAGCTACTAATTAATTTTACTTGAACACTTTAGCTCTTGTACGCACAGGCACAGTATAATAAAGTAACAGTATTATGTATCGGCAGTGACCATGAAATAATTACCATCGGCCGCTTGGTATATAAAGTTTCCGCACGGATGTGCGTGACTGCCGCGCACTCAAAACTGTTGCGTACTAATAGGGTATACACTGAGATTTCGAAGTGCGTCGTTTCGGCCATTTTCTATGAAGACATAATACTGATACTTATATATATACTGTGGCACATGTGTTTTTTTTTCTACGCACTGTATTTTCAACGCACTGCTTAGCGCTGAGAGTTAAAAATCCAACAGTGTGTATTTTTGACCCTCTGGGATGTATTCTGGTGGATTCTCAATGCTCGGCTCAACACCAAAAGTTGTAAATCCAGTGCGCAGTAAAAAACCGTTGCGTTAGAAAATCGCCCGTCTTAACCTGGACTTAAAGATGAGGACACACTGGAACGTATCCAAGTAAAGTAACTTTCCTGCGAATGCTCGAAGCTGTGTTTGAAAAAATTTGGGGAAGTGAGAAGAAAGGATTAAATAACTAATATGAAAAAGAACGTAGTACTAAGAAGGGAGTAACATTCTTTTCTGTTTTGCTTTCACTCACAAATTATAAAGTAAAATGGAACTGAAACTCATGCCATTTGTCTATGAAATGTTACAAAAAACTCGTAGTTTGTAAAACCATGTTGTAACAAACTTTTCTCCAAAATTTCGCTTTTCTAGTCTATAAACATCATCTATCTTACTAACACTCAATATTTAGCACAACACAACGAAAACAAGCCAATTAATGTGCCACCCACGATTTAAGTAAAGCGTCATTTTAAGTTCCACAATTTTAAAATCGATGGTACATTTCAGGGCTCATATTAAAAATGTTACAAATTAGTTCGCAGTTTGAATAAAATCATCGAGCGTCTTATTCGGTTAAAGGGTGATACATAAGAGCGGAGCGGCTAGATGTTTTGCTACAACTTATTGCTCATATGTGTCCTCACCTTTACACAAAAAACAAACAACCACGCTAGAAGTAATAAAGATTACGTTAAACAAAATCCAGTTTTACTACATTGTTTACGAAAGTTCTTCATAAATTAGGCCTTAATGGTTAAATATAGTTGAATTAAGATTCGGTTAGTTTATCGGTTCAGGGTTAATGGTCTTGAATTAACTTCTAAGTTGAAGGTTATGGGAGGAAGCAATTGTGTGCCTATAATTTTATTTTAGGAGGAAGTCTTATTGCTTTTGTTTTACTGTGCTTTAGCAATTATTCTGACTTTTGTATAGTTGTTTGTTGATGTAATTTTTTTTTAAAGCATAGTCTTACCACATATGTAGCACTAGGTATTTGTCCGTGTCCCACCATGTTTTTCTCCATTACTGTGAAAGCACCTCTCAATATACTAGGAAAAGCACTGGAAATACATGTGACTATAACTTAAGTGACCTAATGTACACTTGTCCTCTTACACTCACAGTGTACCTACCTGAGAATGAGTAAGGGAAAACCTTACACTTTTCTAATTTATACTGAAACAATGCTTTTAATTAAAAGATATTTCAAACTTGGCTTGACACACTGCCGCGTGTCTAGATATGCTGTTATAGTATTTTCATCTCACGAAGCGACGCGCGCTTTACTTGTGGTAACAAAGTGTACAAACACACTGCGAATGTGTGCGTGAAGATGAGTAGCGTCAACACATAACACACTCACAGTTCCGACTTCTTGTCTTGAACGGTACCGAGAGCTCCTGTGCTTACACACACATTCACACTTTTTGTACACTTGGTCACAACACAAGTAAACCGCGCGTCGCTTCGTGAGATATAAATACTTTACTGAGTAAGTTTTTTTTAATAGATATTATATCTGCTCATGAAACCTTTCCTTGATGTCTTTAACTTAAAATCTTCTGCAAGTAGTGTTACCTATACGTAAATGTAATATGAAATCAATATGTGAAATGTCCTTTTCGTTTACGTAACCTACATGCCTGCCATATTTATTTTGGGACCTAAAAAATTTAACGGCAAAAATGTTAGATCAAAGTGTCCTGTAAGAATCTTACAAATAGTACCAACTTTAGACTAATGTAAACCGTGGATGTACTTAGGTCGACCACCCTTCAGAGTAAATCTGAGAAAACCAATATTTCATTCTCACTTCAATAAATCCTTAGGGAAAAAAAATGTTACGTAAATTCCTTTGAAGACTGTGTATTTTATTTACTTATCTTCAAGCAAAGTATATGTCGCCTATATATTATTGTGTCCTAAATAAATCCTGCGTCCTGAATATGTAGTATGAAAACCAGAAAATCAAACAACAACATCTTTGTTTTTTGTTCTCGATTATTCAGAATCAGTTGGTAGATATTTATAATAGTGACCAGTTCATTGGTTTTGTGGTTGCGAACGAACTTTCATAGTGATACAACCCGCGGTCTATTCCTAGGTTAGGCAAAGTTTTGTTAAGTTTTCTGTGAAACATTTTCAATGGAATATTTATTATGTATGACTGAACAATGACAATAATCGTTTTATGAGACTAAATATCGTCATCTGTGAAAAACAGTACCGAAACTTCCAGAAATATAAAATTTGTGAAAACGGGTGGATATATTACCTTTAAATTATACTTAACAAAAAATAAGTATAACACTTTCCACTCTCCCTTCCGTAACAATTTTCAATTACGTAATTTTAATAATTTAATTTTAGCTGACCCGGGCCTACCGCTTCGTCCCTGTCCAAAAATAATTTATCCCATATATCTGGCAGATTTTGTGAAATGTAACATGAGCCAGGAACCACAAATCAGGTATTTCGCAAGAATATTAACTTATCAATGTGTAACTAAACCACAATTTCACAGTTTGATGGATATATTTTAATTTATGAATCCGTAAACTTATGCATGACCTTAAACCAAAAATTCGAAGTCATGTAACAACCCACACTAGGCCACGTGGTGGGTTACGGCCCTCTCAATCTCACAGAGAAGAGGCCTGTATCTCAGTAGTGTAAACATTTTGGGCTGATTGTGCTAAATAGTTACTTCTGGATAGATTCCTGAAAGACTCATGTACCGATACCTACTCGTTATATTGACTGATAGGCTGATAAATAAATTATGTTTTTTTTTACATGTTGTATGTAAGCGGGCACACCCTTTATAACTGAACAGACAGCTGTGCTGCTGGGGAGTTTGTTGCGCCACTTCTTCTTCCCAGCTAAAGCACTAGGAAATGGTGAAGGGTGGGCGTTTTGGGGGACTGTCTTATGTAATTTTGATGTTCGAAAACTGCTGATTCTCAGCCTACTTTGAATAAATGACTTTTGAATATTGTTTTTTTTTAACGATGCCTGGAGGCTTTTATTCGGGTATTAAGTTCTGTTTACTTTCTTAGTTTTTATTTTCGCTTGAATATAGATTTGGATGTTTTTGTTGGTGTATTGGCGTGTGCTAGCTGACACATAGCAAATAGGTAATTTAATTGAAGGTGTTGTGTTGCGTAATGTAAATTATTTTGCATACTATTGTATAGAATCAAGTTTTTCCAACTGTACAGATAGCTGTGCTGCTGGGGAGATTATTGCACCACTTCTTCTTCCCAGCTAAAGCACTAAGAAGTGGTGAAGGGCGGGGGTTTTTTGGGGACTGTCTTTTGTAATTTTGACGGTCGAAAAGTGCTCTCAGCCTAGTTTGAATAAATGAAAGAAACATTAATGAATTATCCGGTAAGCGAAAAACTAAGTTTCTTCAAATGTTTCAGTTAACGAAGTTTAGTTAAGTTTGGCCACCCTACTACCTACAATAACGAATGTTTACATACGTACTGGTCTAATGAAGCGGCTTCCAAATCTAATTACAATATTTTTATCTCACGAAGCGACGCGCACATTGGTTCTGGTTGTCATTCGTGGATCTTTGGCAGTTGTTACGGATCGTCAGCAGCCCGAAGGTCTGACAACCAGTCTTACCAAGGGGTACAGCATTACCCAGTAACTGGGTTGTAGAGTTTCGATTGGCAGTCGCTCCATGTAAAATACTGGTATTCAACTGCATCCGGTTAGACTGGAAGCCGACCCCAACATAGTTGGCAATTAGTTTGGCAGATGATGAAGCGACGCGCACTTTACAAGTGTACCGTCAAAGAAGTTCATAATCTAACCAGTTTCAAAACAAAATCCCGTGAACACGATGACCACATCTGTTACCGGGTCGGTGCTATACCCGCCGAGCGCTGCAAGCAAGAATAGTCCTTACGGTGGTTAGATATGAACTTAGACCATGACATAGGATACTTTTTATCTCGTTAATACGTTCCTATGGGTTAATTTCCTACCTCAACGTGGGCTAAGCCTCGGGCAAAAAAAAAAAAACTGCCCAGCCTTTTCCCAACTATGTTGAGGTCGGCTTCTAGTCTTACCGGATGCAGCTGAATACCAGTATTTTACATGGAGCAACTGCCTATCTGACCTCCACAAACCAGTACCTGGGTAATACGATACCCCTTGGTAAGACTGGTTGTCCGACTTTCCGGCTTCTGACGACTCGTAACGACTGTCAAAGATCCACGAATGACATCCGGGACCAACGGCTTAACGTGCTTTCCGAGGCACGAGGAGTCTCGGTATGTAAAGATGGTCAACCATCCACGGACCAACCCCGGCAAGCGTAGCTTAACCTGGTGGATAGACCATGCGGCTGTTATTACTTAGCCACGAGCTAGTCTAAAATACTTCCTCAATAATCTCCCACCTAGCTTGTTTATCTTGACGAACGCCACAAAGTATCAAAAAGTCAAAAGCCTCCTCATTTAAATTCTTGGCGCGGCGTCAAGTAAAGTCACAACAATCCTTTCTTTCTCTCCTACTTCCTGTAATCTTGCAATGCAAATTTTGCTGAAAAGTCTCGGACTTCCATAACAGTGGATTGTTTATCTTGGCAGGCAATGAAATACGAAACTTAATTTAAATGTCTGTATATTTTCGAGTTTTTGTTGACATTTTTCTCTTGGAGAAGAGCTCTCAATTAAAATAAATAGGTAAAGTAAGAAAATATTTAACAGATTCTCTAAAAACTTAGCACAATCATCTTATAATGTTCCCAGTACTGGGACACAGGCCTCCTCTCGATTAAAGGGAGTGGGCCGTAATCAACCACGCGGGTCCAGTGCGGGGATTCCTATTATCCTGTCTGATCTCTTTTTTTTTTTTTGAGGGGGTACAATTTTCAAATAACTTCTCCCGCTCTGCTCGGAACGGGAGGGCGTGTCAGACTCTTACTGACTAAAACCCACCCGTGTTCCTTCAGTTGCCTGTACGTTTCCAGGGGCCACGGTATTCCTATCGGACTTTCCCGCGACCCCGGCAGGCATTGGTCCTAGCGGACCCCTTCCGTAGTGCTGACATCTCTTTGAGGCGCGCGTGGAACACTACACGCCGTCACAGATTTTTTTTGCAAGTTGGAGTTCTTAGACAAGTTTATTTTTAGTAAACAGTATAATATCATAAAAACGAAGCAAAAGGAGTAGGCAAGCAGGTGGCGTTCTATAGAGTCTGCTGCCCCATGAGACCCCTTCTGTTGTGCTGACATCTCTGTGAGGCGCGCGTGGAACACAGTACGCCGTCGACCCGGGCCTGGTCCTTATCGGACGGCGAGCTACCCATTGCTCACCGTCCGCAAGCCCGCGCCTACGGTGGCCGGGAATCGGCCTGCGATTCCCGACGCCCAGGGCGTCTTCTGCGGCGGCTAGGGACGTGAGGGCGCGACGTTAGCCTCTCCCTCACGCGCTCCGTCTCCTCCTTCGCGAGCATTACTGCTTCGCAGAAGGAGGTAACGGCTTCCCACGCCCTCTCGCTCCGTACCATGGCCTGGACCAGGGCCGGACGCGAGAGATAACTGCCGCCGATCGCCTCCACAAGGACACGGCGGTGCCCCGCCCTAGCCGGGCAGACCTCCACCGTATGCTCCACCGTGTCCTCCGGGCGATCCACACAGTGGTGACACCCGGGCGTTTCCTCCCGCCTTATGCGGAACATGAACCTCCCAAAATAACCGTGTCCGGTGAGGTGAGGACTCCGTGGCGCCTCTAGAGCCACTCCTCAAAGAGGGGAATTACTCTCCATGTTGCTATGAGATCCCGCCGGAGCTCTGTCCGCTGTGCCGTGATTTCTCGCGGCAGCGGAGTTATGCCCCGGCGTTTTGCCTCCGCGCCACTCCCAAATGATCCCTGGAGAGTAACTATTTTGATATAAAAGACATAAAAGACCGATTTATATTTATTTTCTGAAATACGATGTTCCAGGGAACGGTAAGAAAAACATACTGTACAAAATGTTACTTACATAAGCAGCTTATAACGTACCCTCTGCTACAGAGGACAGAGGACACAAGACTCCTCTCTGTGAGAGGAATTTGGCCATGATTCACTACGAGGGCCCAGTGCGGGTTAGTAAATGTCACATGTCTTAGAATTTTTGGTTGTAATAAATGTCTTCCACCGTTTTGATAGCAGTGGTGCTTAAATAATTTAAACAAATTAAAGCGCCTGTCTAGTTTCAAAACTACGACCTACAAGCTCGTAAGTCACGATCGTTTCCACACCACTGCTCCTAAAGGATCACGCAGATAGGCGCGACGCGACACCGGTAGAACAAGAGTCGTGTCGCACCGTCACGTCACGCCTGACTGCTCCTTAAAGATGATGCCTTGAATTGATTTACAATTCTTTTTATTTCAACCATTCAGAAAATAAGCATCACAAAAACTTTCTTCACGACCAAAAAACCAACGACCGACCGAGCCACAGGATTAGGTACCTACATTTACCTCCACCGAAAATAAACCAACCTGTTCTACTTAAGGGTCTAAATGACCCTTCCACAGCGACGTGTTGTGTCGCCAAAATATAAATTATTCATACGCACACACTTTTCTTCTTCTAAGAGAAATTTATTTATGAAAGGCCTCAACGCTTTTTGTTTTGAGGTTTTTTTTACGGTTTACCTTCATTTTAGAATTTTCAATTGCTCTTTTAATTTTATTAGAGCTGTAAAAATACCGTTAGTCTTTTTTTGTGAGAAAAAAATTGTCGAAAGCGTAAACACAATTACGTTATGATTATGAAAGACCCTTAAAAAAAAAAGTGGTACTACCAGATTTTCACCTACTTCATGAGAACTGGGGCACAGAATGGATAAAAACCTAAATTCTAAACAGAAATAAGATCACAAAGCACATTTTTGACATTGTTTTAATATCAAGAACACCTGCTGTTTATTTAATACTTATTCCTTTTCAAGTCCACAAACTTCATCACTTCTGAATATGAACAAAAACGAAATAAATTCATAATTAAAAGTGAATAACAAATATTAACGTTGTCACCACAAAGAGAACGGCCTCGGGGACGAATTAAATCTTAAATGTTTAAATCTCACAGCTTTATTGTATTCAGAACGTACTGTTTTCTTTGACATATTAATTCTGTGTAAGAAAATTATTAGGTTTAATAATTTGTCGTTTTAAATTAAAATTTGGATGAACTCATTAAGGTGAAGGTTCACAAATGTCATGATTTCATGAAAAGTTATTAAATGGAACGAATTTAACTGAGAGAGATGTATCCATGATTCTAACGTTTACAATTCTGTAAATACATATTTATTCTGGTCGCGAATCATATTTTGATCAAGATACAACTTGACACTGACCAGAGACTGACAGAGCAAAGCCCATTCAACCTGTCTTCGGTCATTGTTGATCTCAGCCATGTTTTAACGCATCTGTGAATGGTACTGAATAACCTTTCAATTGCAGTCGTAGAATAAAGCATTGTTAATAACTTTTACAAAGGCCGTGCAGCGCGATTTTTTCTAAAAATTAATGCATTATTTACATATTGTAATTGTAATTTAAATTTTCTAAATCGAGGGCAGCTTAAAAAAGCAGCTAAATAAATTAATGCATAATATACATATCGTAATTGTAATGTACATTTTCTAAATCTAGGGCAGCTACCTTCCCCTGCCCCCCCTGTGTACGCTCATGGATGAACTGACCTACATTATTGAGAAACAATTTGCAAAGCAATTTTACCGGTAAATAATACAATTTCCCAATGGCATAATTATTGCGCTTCGAAGCTGCAAAACGGTTTTCAGAAAATCCAACGATCGGGGATTTGGAGGAGACCTATGTCCAGCAGTGAACGTCTCTCAGCTGAATGATAATTAGGAGGAAAGCTCGAAAGCCTTATTTTATGGAAAATATTAGCGTTTTCCCTCGGCTTCACGCTGGTGGGTGGTTAGGTGAGAAACTATCCCACAGGAAAGTATCACCAGGATAAAAAGTATCCTGTCCTAACCCAGGACAGGGTCTCCCTGTGTGCTTAATTTAATCTAAATCTGTTCAGCAGTTAAGGTGTAATAAAGTACTAGAATTACTTTCGCATTTATAATATTATAGTATGGAAGTATAAATTTGACTAAACAATCATGATAGATATCCCTTTAATAACGAGCATATGGTTCAAAAGTACCTACACAACATATTCGATAATATTTGTACATATACTCGTATCATGATTTTTTTGATAGATTTAAACTTGTGTAATTAATACCAGTTTCATGTTTATCTTCTTCATACAAAAGATGTACAGCATCTACCGTAGTGTAATTTATATTATCCCTTGCAATGGAACTATGGCAGCAACCATTTTTTATTGTGTTCCTGTTACTACTTTAAATTCAAATCTAATTAAAACTTTCGCCTTCAACGTTTCTGCAATCGGCATACAAAGTGCCGCTACGCAGAAACTACCAGAACTACCTACCAGATGTATAGCTAAAGGTAAATTTACAAGGTAGATGTGAGTGGAAACGCCGGGAGGGGAAGTCCTAGAAGGAAAAAGAGTGTTTGACTTTGACCTTATTGGTGATGTTCTTCAGAAAGGTCAGGTGCGTAGTACTCGCAACCGGCGTGCGTGTATGTCCAGATGTATGGACGTAAACGAGGGAAAAGGAGTATGTATAAGGATCATACCAGGTGGAGTTTATTTATTTATTTTTTTATTTATATATACTTTATTGTACACCACAAAAATACATAACAAAAAAAAATACTTAATCAAACACTACAAAATATACAATGGGGGGCCTTATCGCTTTCCGCGATCTCTTCCAGGCAACCTTAGAATGGACAGTGATTTACCTGGACATAAAATGGGGCTGTCGTTGGTGCAAATTATAAGTATACAATATACTAGAATAGATACATAGATAAATACATATCCTAAATAATAGATACATAAATACATACATACTAAATATAAACGTATAAGCAGCGAAAAAAAAAAAAAAAAAAAAAAAAAAAAAATTAACACTATAGATAATTACAGTTATGAGAACAAGATCACAACGACAAGTAATGTTCCTTCACTAGCCTCTTAAACACAGGTAATGATTTCGCACGCTTTATTTCAACTGGCAATGCATTCCATAAACGAGCAGCCTGGACAGTGAAGGATTTGTCGAAGAAAGTTGTGGAATGTATAGGCATTCTAAGCTTCAAGTTATCTGATGACCTTAAAAATTTCGTGTGGGAGTCGCAAAGAAACTGGAAACGTTCCTTGAGATAGAGAGGGGTGGAAGGGGAAAAAAGTACATTATACAAAAGGGAAAGAATATGAACATTCCGGCGAAAGCGAATTGGTAACCACTTGAGCTTCACACGATATTCGGAAACATGATCATATTTGCGCAAACCGAATATGAACCTTATACAAACATTTTGAAGCCGCTTTGAGTTCTACAGTTTCTACCTACCCCCAATACCCACGGTATCAATGGCGTGAGTTTATTTATGTGTTAAACACATAAATAAACTCAAGCCATTGTGCAAAAGCTGATTCTTCCAACGTTAGATATCTTTTATCTGTGGAATAAAATGGACGTCTGACAGTTATTGTGTGGAAATCTGTCAACATTTTTAAATCAGCGCTAAAATCTTTTAGGTGTTCCGAATTTAAAGTTTTAAGAGCGTTTATCCTAAAAGTTGCAAACAGCTGTCAAATATTTACCCGTTTTGATTAATTTGGCAATATTACTGTATGGAAATAAGAAATGTGGCTAACTAGCGACCTAGAATATTAATAATGAATTGCAATTTTATCACCGAATTTGATGTTGTAACCGTTTTAGGTGTAAAAATGGCATTTCAAAAGTTTCCAAATACTATTTTAACATCTATAACTAAATATTCAGTGTTAAGATATTAATGATTGCATTTCAATATGAATATTCTAGTACAAATTAATCAAAACAGCGAAATATTTGAAATCTATTTGCGACGTTGCCCACTTTCAGAATAAACGCTCTCAAACGTCAAATTCATATGGGGAAGTCAGTTTAAAAACAAACTCCCAGTTTAAATTAACTTCCCCATATGAAAAGCTAGAGATACCCCTAATCTCTACCAAAAATAAATAATTGTCAAATTTTCAATCTATCTTAAATCTTGTTAGGTAATGTACTCGAGACATCACACACTTCACACTAAAACAATTTGACAAGTTACCTATAGAGAATTCCAATTAGGTATTATCTACCTAACATTCCTTTCAAAGTTACATCCTCAAGTGAAATAGGCACAGATTTAATCCAAGATGGCGGCCAGAATAATGTAGTATATCCCAAGGGAGTTTACTTATGACAAGTCCGATATTATTTCTCGTTCCTTTGTGCTGACTAACTTCAATAGAATATCTTGCCCTTTGCTTTAACATTAATGGTTGCACACCTTTGTAATGTCTACCCATATTTAAACAATGGTTCCTTTTAAATAAATTATCATTTGGTAATGAAAGATGAATCTGCCTTTGTGATAATTAGAAATGCCTGAAGGGAGTTTGATAATAACCCTTTTGCTTTTTGATTTGGGACTTTAGGGCTTTCTACCGGTGTTACCGCGGCCGAGCGAAAAGTCTTGGGTTCCGTACATAAGTAAAACAATGGATTTTATACTTTAGAGGCATGAGGTGGGTGGGTGGGTGGTGGGTGGGTGTAAATTTCACTCAACCTCTATCGAAAAGGGAGGATTCTCCGAGTAGACGGGTGTCGTATCTGGTGGACAACTGCCTTACGATTGATGTCGGAAAGTTATATATATGCTGATCGCGCGGTAAACTCTGTTTGCGCGATGCAGGATTTGTGTGACGTCAGGTCTTTGATGCGTAGTTTGCATGTGCCGCTGTAGATGCCGCCACAATACCTAATCAATGCAGTTTGTTGAAAACAGTTTTAACCGATAATAGGTTTGACTTGCTTATGGCTAAATGAGCCACAAAGGTTAATATACGCTCGCCGAGGTTGTTTCGTGGATGGGTGACCATTCAGTACATTTCAAGACCCCTCCGTACCTCGGAAAGCACGTTAACCCGTTGGTCCCGGCTGTCATTCAGAGATCTTTAACAGTCGTTACGGGTGGTCAGAAGCCCAAAAGTCTGACAACCAGTCTTACTAAAGGTATCGTGTTACCCAGTAACTGGGTTGTGGATGTCAGATGGGCAGTCTCTCCTAAAAATTGCTGTATTCAGCTGCATCCGGTTAGACTGGAAGCTGACCCTAACATAGTTGGGTAAACGCTAGGCAGATTGATTGAGGTTTGACTTGCCATTTATTCCTTAAAATGTAATAGATCAAATCTATTGTTCAATGGAATGACGGTTTTCTGAAATGACGTTCAACACTGAGACGTCAGGTCCGGGCACCTGTCAAAAGTGTCAAACTACCTAGGTATATTGTCTTTAATCGTAACTGAATGGTGAACGAATGAATGAAAAGAATGATGGACGTCATCATATATTTTATATTCATTGTCGAAATTGAAGACCTCTTGTCGAAGTGGCGCCAACCGGGGCGTGAATTTTCATAAAAATCTCATTGACCTTTGTAGTAACTACCAATGTGTGATTGTATAATTTCTATTCTCACGATTTTATCGTGGACGCCCACGTTCACGACCGTAAAACGTATGGATATACGTGCACGTTATATCGTAGTCGTCTATCTATCTATCTATCGTCACGTTAGAAATTTTAAAAGCACGCAAAAAGTTCAGTATCAAATACGCAGTAGTCCATACTCTTAAATATTTTAACCAATTAACCGTTATTGGATTAAAATCAATGGTGCGTGACTCCTGTTATATTGTTACTGCACGGATTAATCGGAAAGGGATTAATGCAGGCGGCGAGCCAGCACATTTAAAATAAAACTTTGTTATTTTAAAATTGGAACTCTCAATGTTACAAGTTTAATTAATTCTGAATAAACTATTCTTGTGGTACTGTATAGTTTTATTTAGATTTTCTACTTTTCATTAATAAGCTGTAGCTCGTAATAGCCCTCTACTGGACAAACCCCTTATTTTAACCACACATATAATATACCAACGGACAACAAACTTGAGAGCAGTGTTGGCCCAGTGGTATATGTAGTTCGATTCGAACTTAATGGCGGCTCGGAAGTTAGCCACTCGCTGCGCAGTACCGCAACCCCTCACCCCCGCTGACACATGAATTCGTTACTGCGCAGCGACTCGCCTCATGTTCCGAGCCGTCATTATGTTTGAATCGGGCTGTAACGCTGACAGGCGCTCCACTTTCTGTGAATTATTTCATCAAAACATCGTGAGGAAACCGGCATGTTGTAGAACTAACAATTCGAAGACATGTGACATCTACCAACCCGCACTTGGCCCGCGTGGTGGATTACAGCCCATCTCCCTCCCGATGAGAAGAGGCCTGATTACTGATTATGCAACAAATTTAGTTTTAAATTCCCAATTCTCATATTTAAAGCTGTTGGGAACACATTTATTCCTCGTAAAATTCTAAAATTTAATGTTTGCAAAACTTCACCTTATTTCCAACATATAATAAAACTAAAACTAAAATTCAATGTCCGTTAAAAGGAAATGATTATGCAGAAGGGTGAAAGCAATTTATTATAGAGCTGTGACGTCACAATAGTGGATGAACGAGCTCGGGGAATGAGGTCCCTCGGAGCCCGACGGATGACAAGCGAGCTACCTGAATAATATCTAGGGCTTCATACTACGATCGTTATATTGTGAAGAACTTCGATTCATCTGCGATGACACAGGTTGACGCCAGTAGCACAACTCCGCCGCGAAACCGTAGCAGCGAAACCGCAGTAGTTCAATTCAACTGGCTTGCATCATGTTCCGCTACTCGAGTTCCGCACCTCGAATTTCGCGTAGCGGAACATGACGCGCGCCAGTTGATTTAAACTACTGCGGTTTCGCTGCTATGGTTTCGCGGCGGAGGTGTGCTACCGGGTTGATTATAAAATATTTATAAAAAAGATTATTCTTTTTAATATCACAGCAGGATGATAAGGTTGCACCATCTAATCAGTATTTAGACAATGCAAGTTATTTGAAGCTTCAATTTTGTATGCCACAGGCAAAAAAACGTTTGCGCTAAAGTTAACCATCGCGGACGGTCAACGGAATTAGGTTTAATACCGTGTTATAAAACACTGTAAAACGAAGTAAAATAGTGTTTTCTGGGGGTATTTTCGCTGTACGTAGTTTCCTACTTTTTATTTTATTTTTTTTGTAAATATTTATAGCCGTGAACGAAAAACTTTTAAAAAAATGCTTGAATTTAAAACCAACGCATATACTAATAAATCTCGTTAAAATATACATCAGATTTTATTTTCACGGTACATAATGCTGTACCTATTAGCTAAGAAAAACCTACATGTAAAATGAGCCCTCTGCGAGGGCTCCCAGCATCCCATATGCGACTAGGTGAACCCTCCAACAGGTCTCCTGGCACTGAACGTGTTGTCACCTACATACATAAACTCACGCCTTCCTCCCATGAGCGTGGACAGAAACTACAGAACGCCATCTGCTATGGTCCATACATACTTCTTTTCCCTCGTTTACGTTCATACATCTGGTCATACACGCACACCGGTTACGAGTACGCACCTTTATTTTGATGACCCCTCATAAATTCATAAATTGGCTACTCAAGTTGGCTCTCCGGTGTGACCGTCGGACTGCCATATCAGACTCGAGTTCGAACCCAAGGCACGCACCGCTGACTTTTCGGATTCATGTGCGTATTGTATAATTATCCCTTGCTTCAAAAACGGTGAAGGAAAACATCGTGAGGACATTGCCTGAGAGATATTTCTCGACGGCATGTTTAGCCAAGTCAGAGGCCCATGGGCGGCTTTAAAACTCTGACACCAGGTTAGTCACTAACCACACGAAAAGATGAAGAAGAACGATATTTAAATATTATATTCTTGTGTATACGTAGCAAAAAGTAAAGTAATGGATAAACCGCAGTAATGGTATACATACATACGTATACCATAGGCTGTAACAAAACAAACCTGTTGCGAAAGACACCACAGAACGTCCAACCATTGTGCAAAACACTGAATAATTTCGATGAGGCCTCTCAAGTGCTACATTAGTATTCCTCCCGTTCTCTTCGACGATGCAATTACATGGCCGCCCCCGTATCGTCTCATTACGAGACAAGATATTCAGTTTAATTTTAAAATTAACCGACATAGTAGACAATTTAATTTCCTTCAATTTGACCTTATCTGTGGCGGTATTTCTTCATATGAGATTGTATAGCATGTAATTATAAAGCGTTATGCCTTTATGATATGTAGTTAACTAGCCTATAGCTTCTCCAGACTGAAATGACGCGCCCCATGATATGCGGTAGTGCACTCACTACCGCATATCATGGGGTATATCATACCCACTGGGCACGTCATTTCAGACTGGAGAAGCTATACTGAAAACTACTACTACTACTACTGGCAGCCCGCGATAATGAGAGTGACAAAAATGTGGGAATCGTCATCATGCCCATACCACCCACTGCTAAGACATAGGGCCTAGCCGTGGGTGAATCGAATGATGAACATGCTGATGAATGAAGATATCAAATTTATGAACTTTAATTTGAGAGCGCTTATCCTAAAAGTTTGCAACGTAGCAAATAGCTGTCAAATTTGTACCTGTTTTGATTAATTTGGCAATATTACTGTATGGACATACGAAATGTGGTGAACTATTATATTGATTATGAAATGCAATAATTAATATCGTAAAACCAAATATTTAGCATTAGATGTAAAACAAGTATTTGGAAACTTTCTAAATGCCCTTTTTACATCTAAAACGGTTACAACATGTAATTCAGTGTTATAATTTCAATTAATTATTAATATTCTAGTTCGCTAGTTAGCCACATTTCATATTTCCATACAGTAATATAGCCAAATTAATCAAAACAGCGAAATATTTTAAATCTATTTGCAACGTTGCCCACTTTCAGAATAAACGCTCTTAAACCATCGCTTGGTCGGTCTATGCTGGCATTTAAATCAGTTTCGGGGTTGACTGATTGACACAGGAATAGACAACTCATAGGCTTTCATACAAGAATATCATTTTGTTTCTTGGGAGACATTTTTTTTACTAAATTCCTACTAGGGGCATTCAAGAGGGAAGTTCAAGTTATTTATTTCACAAGTAAACATACATTTGTGTCGAAACATTACCAAAAAGTTTACAAATAAAATACAAAGATCGATGGTGAACAAAGTCACGGACAACAATTTCTACTCGACATAGCTAGAATGGTTTTCGATCGATCTACAAAAACTGCGTTCGACGAGTTCTTATCTTGGATGGATGACATTTCTTTACCTGCCAAGTCACTCAGAAAGTTTCACGATAAAAAGTTTTTGTATATAAGGTTATCCGGGTGATGCCAGCGAACTTTTGAATAGGTTAGTGAACTCTACTTTCCTCGAAAAGTAAAATGACCATATATCGTAATACGATAGCGGGTTGTGAGACCTAATATTTTAACAAATGTTTAATACATACTAACGAAAAATGATCTTTATTATGCTAACAGACAACGTTTGTTACCAAATCTTAAATATAATATACAATCTAACACTAAATTATATACAATGTCGCCCATGGGCATGTCACCGCCCGTATTTTTCTAAATATTCGTCAAAAATTATCGAAAATTAACTTTAAACGGGGGTTTGTCTATAATTTTTTTTTTTTTTTTTATTCAATTTTTTGTTTTTGAGTAGTGTTTGTGACCTTGGTTTTACATTTTTTGCCATATCTCCGATGTTATTGGCTCTATTTGGATTCGGTTAATTATTTCTAAAACCTTATGAGTTAAGCGTTTAACCCCTCTTTTAAAGTTAATTTTCTATAATTTTTTATGAATATTCAGAAAAATACGGGCGGTCACATGCCCATGGCGACATTGCATATTAGGTACAAGTACGTAAAGGAAAATATAAAGAATAAAGGGAAGAGCTCATTGGGCATGACAAAAATCGCTGTCAGTAGGAAAGGTGCCCAAAAGGCTGTCAGCATTGCCGTGTTGGATGTTATACTTGAAATTATTTTTCATCTATGTTTTTTAATATTATATGTAGGTAACATTATACTGTATCTAAGCTTGTTTTCTATTTTAAATAAATAATGAATTAAAATATTTGTGTTACCAAATCACAACAAAATATAAGCCCGTAACGATTACAAGTAAAAGCCAAACAAATTCCACGTTACATTAAATGATTCAACAGCATGTTTTTGTTCAGACCTAATTACCGTTTACCCTTTTACATCATACGGTTAGGTATTATACATACCTAACATATATCTTTTTCAAGGATCGATGAACCTAATCAATGAAATAACTAAATCGGCGTCAAAGCCAGTACTTATTATGTATTTCATGGTAAAACTATCATGAAATACATAATAAGTACTGTCTCGTTGATGGTGGCGCGTGTGTTGGATCATTTAGCTCCCTTCAAAATGCCATGGCTGATTTTAATTTTTGAATTGTTCTATTTTTTATCTTTTTATTACGGAAGCTTCTAGCGTGCACGTCTTTCTACATTGTTCTCACATATGTAGGTATATAATTTCAACATGAATTATGTAACCGTGGAGTTTCTTGCCCGTTCTTCTCCATAGGTAACTACTACGCTTTGTGATGGGCAACTAGCTTCATATTTCTGACTGACCGACTCCTTGAAAATTCAAAAGTGCCTGTAAATGGTTTAATTGAAATAAATGCTTTGAGTTTGAGTCCTAATTGTCGCAAGCGCTACTGCTGAGCATAAGGTCCTGGACTCAATTCCCGGGTCTGGCAAAGTGTTATTAGGTTTTTACATCTGGAATTTCTCAGTAGCAGCCCGCAGTCTGGATTTTTGCCCATGACAATAGGCTCGCCCTTACATGGAACATTATTACATGGGACTTAAACATAAGTGGCGAAATGTGGCTGTACTATAGGTACATTTCTGCCTAGCCCTTTGGGGAATAAGGGCGTAATGTTATATATATTAGTAAATAATAAATTCTAACCAACAAACGAGAGTCATTTGTTTGTTTGTCCCACTTACACGCCTCCACTGCTTAACCAATCGGCGTGAAATTGTAATGGATTGAAGTAGCGCACAGATAGACAGACGCTTGACTTATTACGCTTTTTATCTCGACTGAACGAATAATTAGATTCCCGAGCAAAGTCACGGGTAAAAGCTACTAAAGCTGCGCTGAATGGTGTTGATCCATGAGTCATGTTCGTGAACGGGCGCCAGTCAGTTCAGACTGGTTATCTCTTACCTGCCATGGCTTATTTAAATGTTGAATAGTTCTTTTTTTATCTAGTTATTACGAATGCTTTTAACGTGCAGTCTTTCTACATTGTTTTCACATGTATAATTTCAACATGAGTGATTTAACCAATATTTTGTAACCAAAATGGTAAAAAAATATTGGTTAAATCACTTGTATTTAAAAGAGTGTCCGTGGAGTTTCTTGCCCGTTCTTCTCCATAGGTACCTACTACGCTTTGGAATGGGCAACAAGCTTCATATTTCAGACTGACCAACTCCTTGATCATTCAAAAGTGCCTGTAAATGGTTTAATTGAAATAAATTATTTGAGTTTGAGTTTAAAGGTAGTCTACGAGTATATTTCTAAACTAAATATTATTAAGTGTTTTTTTTGTAATTAATATGTAATCTCTGGAAATACTGAACAGATTACGTAAATTCTTTCTCTGATCGAAAGCTACACTATTCCCGAGTCACATAGGATACTTTTAATGCCAAAACATTTTTATTTTTTGGTATTTCCCTATGGTTGAAACCGCGGGGCCTTACAAGTTCAAAAAAAGTCGTGAGGCATATAATCTTATATACATACATAATACAGCGGTAGTTTGTTGACAAATCTTCCAAAAGCTTTGAGACAAATATTCATGTTATGAATGCCCATATTTACCCACTGGCATTTTCTGTGGCTAAAGGCCTCGTTTGGCTAAAAGCACAACTACGTTTATGTAATGTCTTATGTATGAAATACGTATCTTTGACGCAATTTTGTGATGACAACGGTCCTTTTCTATATAAATAAGTAAGTAGTACCTTTGTAGTTATTAAAACCGGCCAAGTGCGAGGCGAACTCACACACGAAGATTTCCGTACTGTATTAAGTTCTAGCAAAAAACGCCAAAAAAACTCGTTGCTTTCATGGGGGACCTTTAATTATTAAATTTATTATTGTTATAGCGACAATAGAAATACACAATCTGTGATAATTTCAACTGTTTAACTATTACAGTTTATGAGATACAGCCCGCTGACAGACAGGCGGACAGCGGAGGCTTAGTAATAGGATTCGGTTTGCCACCCTTCGAGTACAGAACCTTAAATAAGAAAGTACAATACCCAAGTACTTACCAGTACTTAGGTATTGCACGTTACAATTCGTTTATCAGAAGTTTTTCTATTAACCAAAGTTTTTCAAAACAAACTTTTCTAATTTAATTCTATTACTTTCACAATTAAATGAATGTAACTTTAATTAAGTTTCTGTCACTCTCTTTTTATTACTTCGAAAATTTTGACGGAAAATTTATAACAAAAAATTAGTCTCAAAATATTAAAATTAAAAAATATATAATTTAGTTTAGCCCGCTTTTTGTACTCTTCAGAGAAAGTTCAAAGTAAAAAAAGATCTTGTTCACAGTTTTATTAATAAACATACATACTTTGTTATTTTTAAAATATTAATCAAATTTTTTAACGGACCCCCAATGAAACTAATTGGTGATCCCTGGGCAATGAGGGTTTTCATGAACATGCATGCTACCAGATGGCGACAATTTGACAAGAGGTCTTCCATTTCGACAATGGATATAAAATATATGATCACGTTCTTCATTCGTTCTCTTCATTCGTTCATCATTCAGTCACGACTAATAAAAATTTCGTCGCTTTGACACTTTTGACAGGTGCCCAAACTGACGTCTCAGTTTTCTGAAATAACGTTCACTAAGTGGCA
The DNA here is from genome assembly GCA_947364205.1 of Agrochola lota. NCBI lineage: Eukaryota > Metazoa > Arthropoda > Insecta > Lepidoptera > Noctuidae > Agrochola > Agrochola lota. The sequence goes on from OX376241.1 coordinate 10,258,362, forward strand.
GACCTAGTGAACGTTATTGCAGAAAACTTTCAACAGAATTGAAATAAGTTTCTCAGTAGCTTATATCAATCTAAATATTTTTGGCTTTTCCATAATCTGTTTATCTGATAGAATGCCACTTTTTACTAGGCCCTCCGGTAAACTTAGTTTTTAACAAGCATTCGTAAAAGGTCCGTAATAAATGCGGATAAAAGACGATGCATATCATCTAGGTAAATCTTAATTCAGAAAAAGCTACTACAGAAAGCTAAATAAAAAATTTACTGTGAAACATCGAGCAGAATACTTACTTTCAAATAAAATCCACTTCAACGACTATCATTAAACAGTAATTATTCTTCTCAACATCAGAATTTTACTCCGCACAAGAGTATTTAAAGACTATGCTAATATCTTAATTCCAGCAACAGTATCTGAATACCTAAAACCCTTATTAAATTGTAATTACTTGTTGGAGCTGCCTCATTAAGTACAGTGCTTTTGAAGTATATCCTTGAAGTATAAATTGGTGTTGCTCATTAATATTTTTATTCTCCATTCCAAAAGGAAGACGGAGATTTTATGGAATCAATAGCTTCATTAAATTACCCTTCTGAGGTAAATTTATGAGGTTTTTTCCATTAAACTTTTATAATGGAAAAAGGTTTTTTTTTTGTTATTCTCGCCTCTCATTTTACGTCTATCTTACCAAATGTACTGTATGTATGTGAGTTTATGTCTTACTTTTAGTGAACTTCCAACGTTCATAAATTACTACTTCTAGTTTTTATTTTAGAATCACGCTAAATTGAATAAAAAAATCGACATCACATTTTGATCCAATAAAGCCTCAAGTGGTGAGAACAAATAAACTATTTCCAACAGCGTGCACTTTTTTCCTCCAAGTAGTTAAAACGGATGTTAACATTTCACACTATTATAAAGCCCAAGTCGTCGGAAATCACGACCCCCGGGGGGTCCTTCCAGACCGACCCGAATGTTGGAACGTGCTACTAGATGCTAACTCCGTTCGCCTTTGGTGAAAGAAAACTTAAACGACGCAATAGAAGGAAAATGAAAATTGAGACAGAGAAAGTAGTAAGTAATGCATGCAAGGTAATTTTTAGCTTACTTCAGAGTCGGAGGGAGTTTTGTATGCATTTTTTGTATGCATTTTTATAGGTACGTCCAGACGGTTCAATGATATCGCTGGACGCTCTAAATGCATTTTTAGGGTTCCATACCTCAAAAGAAAAAAACAGAACTCTTCTAAGATCACTACGTTGTCCGTCTGTCCATCTATCTGTCTGTCAGTCTGTCAAGACTTTTTTTTTCTCAGGAACACGTGGAGAAATCAAGCTTATATTAATATCAAATACGTAGGTCCCTTGGAGCTCTAAAAAAATCAAATTCTAAGTCAACGCAATAAAAAATACGGCCATTTATGCGACATATTTTGATATTCGCAAATAAATCAAAACTTAGGATACTTCTCGTTGACCTAGAATCATTAAATTTGGCAAGAAGCAAGGTCTCACAGCCTCTCACATTAAAGAAAAAATATCCGAAAATCGCAAATTTATAGTTTTTTTTTTTTTTTTTGCGTTTATAAGCATGTATTTGCAGTTGGAGAATTGACCGTGACGTATATCGATGTATGGGAGAACATGTTTTTCAACTACAATGTTAACTTTATTTTTGGGATAAATTCATCATATCTACGCAACCCTTCATTGTGCGTGGTCGGACACGCACTTAGCCGGTTTTTTTATTATGTCAGATGCCTCAGCCTGATGCATGCGTCTCATGGTTTACCATTTGAAGCACATGACTTGCGCACTGTCTGACGCACATCATGACATTAAACAGACTGTATGTTTAAGTATTTCCCATCCAAGTTTTGATTCAGTAAACTCTCAAAACCATAATTCAGGTCAGGTAAAACATTACAGTACGACACAATTTAGATGTAGCATGAATTTGAAATTTGCGTTCATTCATTTCAATTTATGAATTTATTTGGATATATGACTTTACAAGCTATTGCGTTTGCGTAAAGATCTTTTTCACCTAAAGCAGAATAAAGATTGGTGATTTTGAAGGCGCTCTCAGTTTGGATGGTGATCGTTTTTACGAATTTTGCCGATGCTACATCTAAGTTGTGTCGTATTGTACATAGGTGTACTACGTGTTAAAGTAACAAACACGAAACTGCATAATATCCGGGAAAACGGCGCTCCAAAACTAATATTAGCCATGACACCGACCGACGGCCCAAACGACCCCCAGGTTTCCAGGTTTTAATAGGATTAGGTTGAGTATGTCTGCCCGCGGCATACAGCTATACATACACGAGAATGGGTTCCGGTAGCCGAAATATAACCTATTCTTAGAAACTGGAAAGTAATTCCAAGAGTTAGAATTAATTACGATCAATTACGTTGCTACAGTTAGCTGAAAATGAGTCTTTTTCCAAGATAGTAGATTCCTCAGTCTTTTCTACAGTTTCAAAGTTAGTATATGTTATGACCAGTTTCACTAGAAAAAGAAGAAAAAAGAGATCAATATATTATTCGTTAAGTTTAATTAAAAATGTAGCCATAGGATTGTGGTGGCATCTACAACGCCACATGCGAACTATGCATCACGCAAAATACAGCATCGCACAAGTGATCTTTACCATGCGACGAGTATATATACAACGTCCAGACATCAATCGTCGGGCAGATGCCCACCAGACACGACACCCGTCTAGTCGGAGGGTCCTCCTTTTTAGGGTTCCGTAGTAAACAAGGAACCCTTATAGTTTCGCCATGTCCGTCTGTGTGTCTGTCCGTCTGTCTGTCGGTCTGTCTGTCCGCGGCTTAGCTCAGAGACGGTTAGTACTAGAAAGCTGTAATTTGGCATGGGTATACATATTAATCACACCGTGGTAAAATAAAAACAAAAAATAATTTTTTTTTTAGGGTTCCTCCCCTACACGTAAAGTGGGGATGTTTTTTTTGTATCGTTAGAAAGGTCGTTCAAAAATATTGTAAGTTTGCGATAACCATTTTTGGATTCAGGTATCCGATTGCGAAATATTAAGCTTTTAATGCAAATTTTTGTTAGAGTCAAGTGTCCCCCCCCCCCCTGCGAGCTAAATGGTTATACTTGGATTTGTGAAAAAATTCACTGCCATAGTATATATAACGAAGTTAAAAGGAAAACTATCACAGCTAAGTAGGCTGTACAGGTTAACGAGTAATAACCGACCAACTTAAATTTGCAGTTTGAAAAACATGTTCTCCCATACATTCCGTATGGGAGAACATGTTTTAAAAATGCAATGTTAAGTTTGTTCTTAGGATAAATTCATCCCAACTACGGAATCCTTCATTGTGCATGGTCCGACACGCACTTGGCCAGTTTTATTCTATAGAGGATGTGCGAACTTTACACCCTGTTCCTCATACCTCTATAGGACCATTGTTTTAAGACAGAAAACTAACAAAACTTTATATTGTAGCTGTTTATTGTCCTATAATAAATAAAATAAAATAAAAATAAAACCCTTTCTGATCAAAACCTCAAGACTATGTTATAATGAACAATGCTGCAATTCAATACATGAACTTCTTTTTTTCCTTCGTCCAATTTTATACGCGACCACTCAAATCCACATTTGTGCCAATACAAGCACAAACGAAAATTCTTCCCTTTCGGTTTAGGTAATTGGAGAACGAGGAAATTGAGATCGACGCGAACAATTACCTGCACATTCCTATGTAAGTAGAACAATTTGTGGAAAATTCTCTTGGTCCGGATGGAACTCGAATTTCCTGTTCGAACAATTTTTTCGACAGCAAAGACGTGTCCGAACAGGAAATCCAGATTTGAAAAGTGTGATGTGAGTTTTTGTCTCGGGTTTACGCGTCGTTAACATCTTCATAAGCGAGGAATGTTCGAATTTCAAAGCGATGTTTAATAGTCACCATAAATTCAAATTCAAAATATTTTATTTACACTTTAATTAACATATATCCATGAACATACATGGGTACTTATGAAACGTCAGAAGCTAGGTGCACGGTTCCAACTGGTCAGTTCCTATGGAGAAGAGCCGACAAGAAACTCCACGGTTACTTTAAAAATAATTGGCTTATAAAAGCCACATTACATTATTAATTTACATTATAAAATGTTTTCAAATTACAGTGTTAATAGGCATGATTATTAAATTACTATTATTGCATTTGGACTATATCAAAACTATCATTCGAATTTAATTTTGTGGCTGATTTGTAGCGCAAACAAATCTATCAAATCTCACTCTGTTACAATTAGCTAACGAGTTAGCATTCACAGCACAATTTGAAAACTAATTCAGAAGTTGACCAATCCGGTCAGTCATACGTCATCAATTCAGCCTGTGAAACACAACTGATCCTATCACAAAATCGCAAATAAACCTAAATGAAACGCACTAAAATAATTGGTTTAATTCCTTGCTTTTGCCACAGTATAAATATTAACAGTATTATATATTCATAGAAAACGGCCGAAACGACGCGCTTCAAAATCTCAGTGTACAAGTGTACAGTGAAAAAGCGACAGTGTCAACAGTATCGAGTGCGCGGCAATTACGCACGGACGCGGAAGGTTTATCTACCGAGCGACCGTAGGTAATTATTTCAAGGTCACTGCCAAGATATAATACTATTACTTTATTATACTGTGCTTGTAATCTGATCGCTGAATGATAGTTTTACTAACTCTTCAAACCTTTTTCCTGAACCACGATAGCGTGATCGTGAACCACTTTAAGAATTCACAAAATATAGTTAGGTTTAAGCTTCCTTACAAAATAACTACAGCCGGAAGGGCTACAGCAGCAGCAAGGTCATATAAATATATCTCCAGACCAGTAATCAAACAGGCGACTGTAGCCCCGGGTATCCATTTATCTACGCCAAAATTTCAGACAACTTGTATTCATTTTCAATGAAGAAAAGGTCTCATTCCTTTTCTGGATATCAAACCAGGGATATTCTTGTTCTTATGCCTATAACACTTACTAAAATATTTGAACAAATCAATTCAATTACTAACTTTTTGTCTTTATGAGACAGTGACGTCACTGCACGTCTGGTCCGACTAAATTGTATAGTGTGTACCTAATCCACGACTATTGAACCCTCGTCTGATGTCACGACCACCCGCCGTTTTATCCGGAGGCAATAGAAGTCTTCTATGTTTCTTTTATTAGGCTTGCTTTGATTTATCTTCTTGCATGGCTTGATTCATGAAAAGAACGCAAAAATAGGTACTGAAGTGTGACATTATTAAGTACAGCAATATTAGAGCATAACAAGATACCTACAATTTACTTTTGGTCAAAGTCAAAAGTCAAGTCAAAGTCCAAGGTCAAAGTCAAAAGTCAAAGTCAAAGTCAAAAGTCAAAGTCAAAAGTCAAAAGTCAAAGTCAAATAATTTATTTCAATTAGGCACATAAAAGGCACTTAGGAACATCAAAATGTATTCTAGTCGCCCCTTCCAAAAGGTAGTTTTCGAATGGGCTTTTTGAATGGGCAAGGAGTAACTTAGTAAGTTAAGCCGTAGCTTTACTTACTAATTTGTGATTGGTTGTGTAGCAAGCTATTTGAACCTATCAAATAGCTTGCTACACAACACTTGAGAATGGCTTTTTCTATTATCTACACCTATTATACTTTGTCTCCTAGTTTCGCCATTCTTCTCAGGGGTTGTCAGATAGGAAATTTCGACTCTCTTAATATTTTTTTTATATGTCGTGTAAATGTGATGCCGATATCCTGTTTACAGAGAAAACCATTTCATTTCATTTCACACGTCCGAAAATGTCCTTCCAATTTCAACTTACCACAGGAACCTTCCATGCGGGTAAATCCACAGACTTTTTTTACAAAGATACCTCACACCACACAAAAGGAACAAAATGTCGTGAACACACCTTTTATTTTCTATGTCGTATCCGATAACACATCGCCATGTATCTTGAGCTTAATTTATCGCTATCTTTTTTTTATGAAAGTTCCTTAGCTCGGAAATAATTCCCGGGTTATTTGTACCACGAATGAAAAAATATCTTTGGAAAAGTTACTTTCGCACTTTATTGTACCTTTAGGAGGTTAATGGCATTCCCTAATATGATCCAAAAAAGTTTCTGACATTTATTTGTATTTATTTAAGAAGAATCGAAAGTTTTTCTCGACTATGACCTGGAAATGTTTATCTGAGTTTGTTTTCTAGTTATTGGAGATCATAGAAAATGTTTGGAGTCTCTGAAGGCAGTTAAATCGACTAAAATGTGTTATTCTTGTCATCTTTTCTTATATAGATGAGAAACTACAGCCTAAATCCCTAAATAGTAATCAAATTCCCACACCATACGGGTTTTACTACAAATTTCAGGATCCGGCCAACAAAATCGGCTAATTTACTACTAAACATTGGTAGTACCTACCTTACCTACCTTCAAATATGAGACATGGCTCCTCAATCCAGACGGACACTATTTATAGAGCAATTGTTTTAATAATTATCAATATTATTTTCGGACCCGTTGTTTTTAAATCGTGAATTTCATATTCTCATGTTGGTTTTCATATTCCCGCATAAAATATTATTACCCCCAAATGCATCGCCAAATTGATACATAATCCCTGGTTCGATTGGCAAATTAGCATGGAAATGGGTACCTTATCTCCCTCAGAGCGCAAATTTGCCAATTTTATCCCTCCAGTGATGAAATTCAGCAGAAGTAATTCAAACGTAACTGCTGTTCGCTAGTGATGAATTTTGCATTTAGGCTGTAAATGAATATGGTTTACAGTAAAACTGTAAACGAGTAAAGTGCTCGAAGGCCGAAGCACGAACTCGCGAAGGAAACGTGACATAAATTCGAATGATTTTTTCATTGAAGTATAAGTTTTTTATAGCATTTCTACAATCACAATAATAAAGTTTTAAAACTAAGTAAATATGTATTATGTGCTAACGGCGGCCTTACAAATTGTAGGTCGTGGGTTTGAACCAAGGCAGGCGCGTTACTTTGTGTGAATCATTTCATCACCACTGCTCTCAGAACGGTGAGGAAAACATCGTGAGGAAGCCGGCATGTTCTAGAACCAAAAATTTTAAGACATTTGACATCTACCAACCTGCACTGGGCCCGCGTGGTGGATTACGGCCCACTCCCTCTCACAGAGAGGAGGCCTGCGTCCCAACAGTAACAGTAACAGTACGTAATATGCTGATAATGCATAAACGTAAAGACAAGACATCATTAACTTTTGAGAAGGCAAAAAACTTTGTTAGGCAATCTGGACCATAAGAGGTAGTCTTAATTTTCAATACGCAGCAAGTTCTATTATAGAAGAAGTCTTTGCCTCGTATTACAGGCTGATTACATTATGCGGGTTCAGCATAAATACTTTACCCCTGTCAATCATGCGACAAATTCTCGGAGAGGTATTCCCGAGGCGTCCCAAGGTCCTCATTCCTTAAATAAATTCTATTGATTTTATGTCGACCAATATTTTGTTAGAAATCGATGGATGAATGGAATTGAAGTGCTTATTAAGTGGTTTTGATAACAATCACTAGAAGAATTATTTTATTTGATACTTACAGCATACAACCATTGTCTATATCCTGTGGTGGTTATGGCAATGTATCTAACTACTGTTTGGTTCTTTACGTTTAAGTCACGCTTTGGAGCAGCTAGGCCCTCAGATTAACGGCGTCCTCACCTTCCACCTGACGCAGGTCCTCACCGGACACGGTTATTTCGGGAGGTTCCTGTTCCGGATAAGGCGGGAGAAAACGCCCGGGTGTCACCATTGTGTGGATCGCCTGGAGGACTCGGTGGAGCTTACGGTGGAGGTCTACCCGGCTTGGCAAATTATAACTGCCAAAAAAATAAAGTGCAAGCGCATACCGTTCACGAAATTAAGATTTTTGATATTCTGTTTAGAATCACAAATTCCTGCAACGTAGCCTTTTTTACTATCAAGTGCTGCAGACAAAGGCTTCAAAATATACGTTAATTACACTTTCATTTATGCACAGCGCCATTTTAGCGACTTTGTAGTTTTCTTTTTGATGTTCAACTTTTACTAAGCTTTTAAGCGGACTTTTATACTTTATAAGAAGCTTTCTTGCTACGTTATCAGGGTTTTAAGTTGTTCGTGTGGGTAAAAGGTTCAACTTGTTATAGTAAGTAGTAACGGGGTTAGAGTAGGGTGCGGTTGGACGACCGCCCAGGGTGCCAGGGGTGAAAGGGCGCCGAAGGCACCGTGAAGAGGCACCCTTCACATTTAAATCAAATCCCTAACAAGAACAAAATAGGTTCAGTAAGTAAAAGGTAGTTTGTTGAGTTAGAAAACCTAACCTGTAAGAAATCGACACGTGTTTCACCTCTCAACGAGGCATCTGATCAGGATGACGATTGACTTATTGCGAACCCGGACACGACGTGTTGCTACGTCAAGCGTCGAGCGCAGTGTGAACCAGGTGAAACACGTATCGATTTCTTACAGGGTTCTTTATGACTCTTTAAAAACAGTTAAGCGGATTAGGTTACTAAACATACGTCGTCTATTGTATTTTATAATATGCTTCAAATTAGACATTTTTTTTAATTTTGAGTTCTTTTCTTAGTTTCTGAATGGTCTTTTTATACTTCTTTGAAAAGTTATTCACCTATTTTGGTCAAACACAAAATAATCGTATTGATTGGTGATGCTGAATCTTTCCTCAAGATTGCCGACAGCGTTTTGGTGTTTTTCCATACCAATAAATGTAAAATGTTTTAGCGATTTTGTCAAGATTTTCTTAGTCACTACAACTTACACATACTAAAGACATGGTATGAAATTATAACGAACTGTAGACTTTCAGACAGATTTAACAGCGGGTCCAAAACTAGGCACAGTCTGTATCTTGGTGACCCAAATACTACTCCAAAATAGAGCTACTTACACCTCTATGCTTGTGTACTAGTGTATCTACATAACTACTTTTTACGAATACTATATGCAACTCGTACGCATAAAGAGACTTTGTTGCTGACCGTCTAGGCGCGTATTTTGCACAAATTTATGGTCGTTGGTCGCCGCAAAGCCACTAACAATGGCTTTCCATGGTAATTCAACGTGATTAACATGCAGCAAGCCAATTCTGGCGAAGTGCATGGCTTTGTTGAAATTGCCAAGCTTTGGCTTTGAAATATGGCAATTTATATTCGAGTTTTGTTGCTTTTTGGCTTTTTTTTGTGTTGGCTACCAACTGGTCCAAGTATGTTACAAGCTTTGGTTTCGGATAATATTTATTTATTCATTTATTCGTGTAAACAAAACACTTAATAAAGAAAAATACATTTAAAAAGGTTGACCAAAGGTTGACTGGTAGAAAATGCCAATGGCATTAAGTCTGCCTTTGTACATTTCCTAGCCTTTTCCCAACCATGTTGGGGTTGGCGTCCAATATAACCGGATGCAGCTGAATGCCAGTATTTTATATGGAGCGACTGCCTATCTGACCTCCACAACCCAGTTACTGGGTAATATAGGTTGTCAGACTTTCGGACTTCTGACGACCCGTAACGACTGTCAAAGATCCAGGAATGACAGTAGGGATTAACGGCTTAACGTGCTCTCCGAGGCTTGGAGGAATCTATGTATGTAAAGATGCTCACCCATCCACAGACCAACCCCGGCAGGCGTAGCTTAAAAATAATAAAAATACAATACCCAATTTTTCATACGTTTTATGTACAGCACAGCATAGATGAGCTAAGCTTAGTCCTTTTACCCACGTACTGCTTTGTATGGGCTTACTCATGGTCGTCATATGAAAGAAAAATATTTCTTTTTCCAATAGGTAACTTATTTTATTCTCCAGATATTTCGTAATGCTATTTCTAGGGAAATGATAAAGCAAAATATATTCACGTGCTCCTAGCCTCAGGCAGACGGATGAAATTACATTCACTTTAATTATAATCCCATTTCGATCAGGCATCGAAAATTTCGATCATTTCCCGCGTAGAAATAATGAATGAATGAAGGAGAAAGTATTTATTTAGGACTCGCACAGGAAATTATAAATTAGCAGAAAACCGGTACCTACGAGGCCGAAAAGGACTCCTATCTACTGAGATAGGAGTATATTTCGGCCTCGTTGAAGAATGCATAGGTGTGAGTACGTAGGTCATAACATCTCAAAAAGGCATTAATCATATTAAAAAATAGCTTGACTTATTTCTATCCCCAACAACAAAATGTGAACATCATTTTTAATTTTGACGTTCACAAAATGTTAATGTTCATATTTCAACCCTTATTTTGAGCGACATATGACACCGTTTGTTTTTAACGACTTACGTAATTAGTAGCACAAATTATAATTAAAACAAAATCCCGTTGAATTAACAAAATTATGAAAACCCAAACTCATTAGGGTAAAATTTAGCAAATCTCATATTTAGAATTGAACACGTTTAAAGTATAATTTTGTAGTTATATTTGAAGAAAAAAAAGAAAAAGGAATTAATAGAAAACGCCGTAATTTAAATCTCAAATCAAATTGAGGATGAGTGAACTACCCACTAAATTCGATTCTAGGGAAGTACAGCACAACTGTTTTCTCAATGTCCCTCGGCAAACTTCGTGTTTCGTCTATAAGTTGCCCTTCGACGCTCTCAATCGACTTGGAAGTATAAAGAGTTCCAGACTCTATATACACGAAACACGAAATTGGCCGAGGGACAGTAAGAAAATAGTTGTACTGTAAATCGATTAATTAAAATATTGCCAGTAAACGTCTTAACTTAGTTTCATTACATTCTTCTCTCATACAGAGAAGGCACGAGCATTGATCACCACGCTTGCTCAAGCTGGGTTGGCGATTTCAGACTTATATTAACTACAAGTCCAAGTTTCCTCACGATGTTTTCCTTCACCGATGTCAGTGATGTCCAAGATAGACTCAGAAAGTACGTGAATATATGATTAAATAATTTATCTTTTGATCAAATTCCTTTTCACATCACAACCTCAGAAGGATTCTGTTTATCATTCGAAATCTGAGTGCAAAAGTGCATTATATTTGCTAGCATGGAAAGAGTTTTTAACATTCGAAACTCTCTATTCAGTAATTTTCTATAACGCCAGTCCACTGAAAATGCATTATTATTTATTTCATGTCAGTGCGCCAACTTCATTTTTAGAGTAATCGCACTGGCCAGCACGAAAACTGCATGAAAAAAAAATTACTTTTTAAAATTTGGGCCTCACTCAAGCACCGGCACTTCAACCGGTTCTGTGCATCCCGTATCCAGCGGATTCCTGCGGCCTTCACAAGGTCATCGGTCCTCCTTGTGGGAGGCCTTCCAACGATACGTCTTCCAGTACGGTAAGAGTATTCTATCTCAAGATATCTTTAACCGTTTTATATACAAATATACCGACCTCATTTAGTTAATAAAATATTATTAACGTGTAAAAAGTGTTTGCCTAACTACTCACAGAATAGTATATTATGCAATTAGTGTATAAAGGACGGATTTAAAGCGAGGGCCATAGATGAATCACGAGCAAGTGAAGGATTCTAACAACTGAATCACGACCATAGGGGGTCATTCATGTCTTAGAATCCTGAGCGACGCGAGTGATTCATGGCCCTCGATATAAATCCGTTTTATTCAAGAATTGCATACTATATACCATGACTACGAGAAAAAGAAAGATTTAAGCGAAAATAGACATTTAATGAAGAAATAAGGGAGGTCAAATTAATTAAAATGCACATTAAAATTAGAACAATTACTAAAATTAAGAGTAATTTTCTTATTATTATTATTCGGATGGTCAACTTGTGAAACGATATTCATGTCCACACATGAATATCGTGTATTTTTTCACAAGGACGTTGCATAGCATTGAGATGGAGGTCCAATATATTGGTATGTTCTAAATGCAAACACCAAAAAAATAGTGATTAAAAGACCTTTTTACTCATTGTTTTCAGTGAATAAAATAAGCTTTTTAGAGGGGGGGGGAATGGTATAAATAAACATAATACATATATTTTACTAGATTTCGCCCGCGGCTTCGCCCGCGTGGAGGTCGGAAATTATCCCACGGGAACGTATTATCGGGATAAAAAGTATCCTATATCTTAATCCAGGTTATAAACTATCTGTGTGGCAAATTTCATCCAAATCTGTTCAGCAATTTTTGCGGGATTGAGTAAGAAACATCCAAAATACAAACTTTCACATTTATAATATTAGTAGGAAGTAGGATAGTAGGAATAGTATTAATAGTAGGAATAGTAGAAATAGTAGGAATAGTAGGAATAGAAGGAATATATAATAGTAGTAATAGCAGGATAGTGGGATTTACCTAACAGCAACACTAGACTTGCTTCAGAAAAGAAACTACTTCATCATAAAACAATATACCTACCAGTTTAATTTACTCCTTATACCATCGTTGTAACAATAAAATAACATAATAAAAGCTATAGTGGCACTAGCCCTAAGTTTGTGCCAATAAAGCATAACCGCTGTAAAGACTGACAGGTCGTAAACACTTAACAGCTGGGGTCGTAATGACCCCCGCCTGATTGCGTACGGGTTGAGGTACAACCGTTACAGGGTTATAATATGAAAGAGCTTTTGTCTAGTCATGGCAGGGTTATGTAAAAATGAAAAGGTTATGTGTTATGAAAATCCCGTCTGATTTCCGTTAGAGGGTGAAAAAATAATACATTTAAGAAAATGCAAGGTAACGTATAGACCCTTAGATAAAAGAATATCCAGGCTGTCCCTTGCTTCCCTCCCCCAGCGACGCCCTAAGCCGAGGTTCGTACCCCAAAGGGGGTGCCCTTAGCGTGTAGTCGCATAGTTTCTAAGTCTTATGCCCCGGCTGGAGGCCTTAATTCATTGAGGCAGCCACAGATAAGTCCGGTGGTTAATCAGCAGACAACCTCCTAGGTTGACATGGACGAAGCCATTCAATAAAAAAATTGCTACGGTAGCAGGTAAAAAAAAAAGGAAAGAACACGTACGATATTCAACGAGGTTCTAAAAATTTATGTCGGTACGAGTCTGGGGCTACGCCAGCGTAGCCACAAGCGTAGCGATGACATTATTGCCTCAGCTACGAGCTACGCCGTAGCAAATTCAGAATCTTTTATCGTTAACTTAAGAGCCTTCTGAAAGTGGGCAACGTCGCAAAGAGATGACAAATATTTCACTGTTTTTATTAATTTGGCAATATTACGAGTACTTACTGTATGGAAATATGAAATATGGCTAACTAGTGAACTAAAATATTGATGATGAATTGCAATAATTAATATCATAACACCGAATATTTAGTTTTAGATGTAAAAAAGTATTTGGAAACTTTCCAAATGCCTTTTTTACACCTAAAACGGTTACAACATCAAATTCAGTGTTATAACTGCAATTCATTATTATTATTATGGTTCTAGTTAACGATATTTCTTATTTCCATACACTAATATTGCCAAATATTTGACAGCTATTTGCAACGTTGCCAACTTTTAGAATAAACGCTCTTAACGCGTGGAAACTTCAATGCTATTATGTGTCATGCTTAAATATATATGTCGCAAATTCGTTGCTGAGTTGACTAACCGGGACGCCAGCGCCGCCTAGCGGCGGCGCTCGGCAGAGTCTAGAACGAGACGCTTGGATCGGTCGCCAGCCCGGGGCTCAGCAGAGCAGCAGAGCAGAGGCAGACTTGATGGGTGGCGGTCAACCAGTGAAGACGTTTAGAAACTGTCCCGCGTTTCGAATAGTTGTGTCGTGTACCTACAGTGTGTGAAATGCTAGTGTGAGTAATGTTATTGTAAATTATAATTTGATCTGAACTGCAACGGTTTTTCTATTGCGCCAAACAACACTACCCATAGTACGCCCACAGTAGTTAAAATATGCCTGATAACGAGAGAGACTCATACCATCCGCCGACATATATTTATTGTTTAGTTTATAACTAAATTTATATTTACGTGGACACAAAATCTAAAATGTGGAGCATAATAAAGAAAATTTGAGATGAAAATATAGCACACGAACGTGATTTATCAAAGCAAAGAATAAACCGCAACAACATGTTGAACAAATCACTTTAACCCAGCGCCGTGTCATATTCCGTCCGGTATAACTTATTATGTCCCCTCCAACGCAAGGGTTACGGAAAAATCTACTTTGCCCTTTGAATAGAAGATATAGAAAAGATATATTCTTTGGTAACTTTTGTGAGCATCAAACATGAATATGATACCCTTTTATTTGGTAAGTCATTATGATAATCTTGTGGTGGCATCTACATCGCCACATGTGAACAACGCATCAAAGACCTCTTCTCTTCTGAGAAGAAGATCAAAGACCTGACGTCACACAAAATCCTGACGTCACACAAATCCCGCATCGCGCAATTAGAGTTTACCGCGCGAACGACATCTATAAGACTATCCGACATCAATCGTTGGGCAGTTGCCCGCAGACACGACACCCGTCTAGTTGGAGGATCCTCCCTTTTCAATAGAGGATGAGTGAACTTAACACCCTGTTCCTCATACCTCCAAAATCTGATTCTTTGGTTTGCAAGGTGATATCCTCAGTGTCATCTTCAATGTCGGTTTTCTAAACGAACGCTCCGTTCAATAGGTGGCAGCACTGAGACGTCAGGTCCGGACACCTGTCAAAAGTCAAAGCGCCTATATTTTCTTTACAGTGCGTTCATTATGACCACATTGGTAGCACTTTTCTGTCAGTCGCCAATTTGAACTCTATTAGTATTGAAAGTAACCTTGATGAGCAATGATAATCCTCCTATAATTTTGATACATGGACATCCATATTATGACAAAGACTTTGGGTTAATGCTGTATATGTGTTTAGTTGGTATAAGCCTAAACGGGGACAGGGATATCGACGCGAAAACTGTTACCATGGATTCAGAACGTGATTCAGAGCTGTTGAAATGTATCGTCGTCGGTTATTAAAAAAAAAATCTTCTGGTTCATAGAAAAGTGCAATACCTACGCGGTCAAAATTCAGCAGATTTTTTTTGTCCCTGCCAACCTGAATATATTTTTTTATTATTTAAAATTTTGTAGGAGATTATTATATGGTATGTCAGGCTCATCATAACTTAAACTATTCCAAAACCCTGTATATAAATAAATAAATAAACATGACGGCACAGGACAAGTTATAGTGAACGGTCTGTAGTCGTGACCGAATTTCATCATTCGAATGAATGAAACGAATGATGAACGTTATCATATATTTTATATTCATTGTTGAAATGCGCCAACTGGTGGCGTGAATGTTCATTACAGCAGCTATTATTTTTTTAAACCGTTAAGCCATCAATCTAGTAAGTGCCTCGTTGGTCCAGTAGTCGCAGGCGCTACTGCAGAGCATGAGATCTCGGGTTCGATTCCAAGGGCGGGCAAAGTGTTATTGAGTTTTCAATCTGACATTTCTCAGTAGCAGCTCAGACTCTGGATTTGTGCCCGGTTGATGGCAATAGGCTCGCCCCCTATAACATGGAACTGAAAACAACTGGCAAAATTTGGGTGTACTATAAAGAAAAGAAAGAAAGAAAGAAAGAAAAATAATTTTATTCGTCACAGAAACACGTGCATAAAAAAATAATAAAAGCTCGAGTAGGTAACAAAACAATAACAATACGTCTACAATAACGAGTACAAAACAGAAATAGTAGGCAGCTGCTGGCACGTCATGACTGTGACAAGAAGGCTTCCACTCAGCATGATGCTGTGCTATGGAGACCCACAGCACAGCGCTGATTTTCAGTGGTCACCCGAACAACACACAACAGGTAAACCACCAGGCCATACCAGGCTATAGGTACACCTCTGCCTAACACTTCGGGGGTTACAGGCGTGATGGTCTATTGGTGTCATAACATCAACATAACGTAATAAAATGTAAGAAAATTCGCAACAGATTTTAGTTTCCTTTTTCTCACCAGCGGTTTTCTTATGTTAGACAATGTGGCCACGCCATTTTTATGTCTCATTAAATTTTACCGGCCATTAAAAGTTTATCTACTTTGGTACAAGAATGTAAACTATGGATTCATGTAGGTAACATCAGAAATAATATTATATTGTAGTCAATCTGCCTAGCCTTTTCCCAACTATGTTGGGGTCGGTTTCCAGTCTAACCGGGTGCAGCTGAATACCAGTATACATGGAGCGACTGCCTATCTGACCTCCACAACCCAGTAACTGGGTAATACGATACCCCTTGGTAAGACTGGTGTCAGACTTTCGGGCTTCTGACGACTCGTAACGACTGTCAAAGATCCACGAATGACAGCCGGGACCAACGGCTTAACGTGCTTTCCGAGGCACGGAGGATTCTCGGTAGGTAAAGATGGTCACCCATCCACTGACCAACCCCGGCAATTGTATTTGTTTTGCATCGTTCTCACATTTTGTTACCATATTATGATTTAAAAGAGTGTCCGTAGAGTTTTTTGCCCGTTCTTCTCCATAGGTACCTACTACGCTTTGGAATAGGCAACTAGCTTCATCTTTCTGAGTGACCGACCCCTTGACAATTCAAAAGTGCCTGTAATTGGTTTATTTGAAATAAATACTTTGAGTTTGAGTTTTGAGTTTGAATTATAGACTAGTAGAGAATTATGTTGATCGCGCGATAAAATTTGCTTGCGTGATGCAGGATTTGTGTGACGTCACGACTTTGTGTGATGTCAGGTCTTTGATGCGTAGTTCGCATGTGGCGATAAAGATGCCGCCACAGAAGAACGAGAATTGATGCACCGACCCAAAATTAATTGGGACAAGGGAGCATGTTGATGACTGAACAGTAGATGAAGTAAGTCTCGTGGCCCCAAGCGCAACGACTGAGCGTGGGGTCTTGGATTCGAATCCCAGGTCGGGCAAAGTGTTATTAAGTTTTTCCATTAGGAATTGCTTAATAACAGCCCGGAATTCGGAAGTTGGCGGTGTCATACCCCCATGCCTCGGGAACCACGTTGAGCCGTTGGCCCTAAGCCTGATCTCTTTCCGGTCGTGTCGGATTGCCGTCCCATCAAACTATGACAGTGAGGGAAGGGAGAGTGCACCTGTGTTTGCGCACACACTTGTGCACTATAATATCACCCGCGCCGAAGGCTAGTCTCCGCAGTGGTTGGTCGCCATGGCCGAAATTCTGTCTTGAGGACTATTACTATTATTCTATTATTAATTGAAAAGTTGTTAATTTAGTTCTTTATAATCTAAATGACTCAAATAATGTAAACAAAATAAGTTTTAAATCATTCAACACAAGTGTAGGAAACCAGAACGTGCAAATTCTACTTCAACTAGCGACCCGACCCTACTTCGTGCGGTTATTACGACTTCGCAAAACATCGAGATCTCTTTATTATATGTAAGTTTAATATGAATTTACTATACACGTAAACTTTTCGGAATAAATTCTCTAAATAACGGTGAAAAGCGCATCAAAATCCGTTGCCGCAGTTTACAAGCACAACGCGGTCACACAGCCACAAAAAGTGACTTTGATTTATAATATGCATAAATCCAACATATATGACTGTAAAAAATATCTTTTGTCCGTCATTTAGATAATCAAAAAATATTGGATTTTTTCCGTAATAAAAAAAAACGGCGATATATTGAGTTAAAATGTTGCATGACGTCACACCTATGTAGATTTTATACTTAATTGAGACGTAGCGAGCCCCCACTCCCCAAATCTAATGTTTTATCTAAGTAATTTTTACGTGATACGTGACTTATATTTTTTTATTATCTGACTGACGGACTAAATAGAATTTCGTTTTTTTTTACCCAGGCATCATCCCTATTTACAAACTCAACCTCAAATAATCTAAAAAAACGTCTATATAAAAGAACGTAAAAAGATAGGAGATACAAATAAAATTCTGTCTAGGTGCGAACGGAGCGTGCCTATAAAAGTCAGCGTAACTTTACGAGCGACGCCTCGTAGAAGCCTCTAATTGATTAATACACAAACGATTACTGAACGTTACTGGAGCAATCAACGGTTTATAGTCGTATCATGTTGTTTTATTTATTGTAAGTAGAACATTTTGGGGATTTTACGCTGATGAAATGAATTAAAGTTATACTTTTGTTGATGTTTGGCGATAGACACAGATACAGATACTGTTCCAATTGGGATTTAATACCTGTAAAGAACATATAGTTGTAGGTATTATTAATACTAATTATCCTACATCCAAACGACAATCATCTGAAAATACATACAACTATTTGTGCCTGAATCGAGATACAGTACCTAGAAATAGTGCACATGGACTCAAATAAAAAGCAATTACTGATGTGTTACAAAAGATTAGGAGCCATCTTTGATCCTCTTTTTCCCTGAAAATATTGAATTTTCAACGTATTTTTCGAGTACGAGAGAGACTCTTTTAGATATCGAATGACATCCAATTTTCTCGAAACTAGAGTTAGTTCGATTTATGTGTATACCATTGTTGAAAGTATAACAACCTTTTTCGTAGCCAGCTACACTCCAAATATCAAAGAGATAGGTATACCAACTGTCCTCCCAATTATTTTTATTAGAGTAACCGTGGAGTTTCTTGCCGGCTCTTCTCCATAGGAAACGACCAATTGGAACCGTGCACCTAGCTTCTGAAATTTCATAAGTGCTACATGGGCACTTATGAAATTTCAGAAGCTATGCTGGTTTATGTGAAATAAAATATTATACGAGTATATGATTTTGATTTCACATGAAATCAAAATCATATGTTCATATTGAATGTGTTGGCCATTGGCCGGCTAAAGTGGATTTTTATTAGTTCATAGACATCGAAAGAAGTGTCCAGACTCCTCTTACGAAGCCAATAACCTAGATACATTCTAATATATATAGTTAATGCAAATTCAACATGATGCCGGACGGCGAAATCATAAAAAGATCTGTTAAACTTAAAGGCTCGTGCAGACCAGCGTGACTTGTCGCGCGACGCGACACCGGTTATTGTTATACTGAGAAGTTTTCTTAGAAATTGTATTGTTCGTATTGCTTGTGCAGACCAGCGCGACAAGTTGCGCTGGTCTGCACAAGCCTTTAAATAGATAAAAATATTAAATATACGCATCTTACTTTAGTTTTAGCAAGTAAAGGAACGTAACTTACAATAAATAAAGGTACCATAAGCGTCAATCAATCCGCCTAGCCTTTTCCCAACTATGTTGGGGTCGGCTTCCAGTCTAACCTGATGCAGCTGAATACCAGTATTTTACATGGAGCGACTGCCTATCTGAGCTCCATAACCCAGTAACTGGGTAATAAGCCCTTTGGTAAGACTGGTTGTCAGACTTTCGAGCTTCTAACGACCGTCAAAGATCCATGAATGACATCCGGGACCAACGGCTTAACGTGCTTTCCGCGGCACGGTGCAGTCTGGGTATGTAAAGATGGTCACCCATCCACGCACCAACCCCGGCAAGCGTTGCTTAACCTGTTGGATCGACCCTTGCGGCAGTTATTACTTAGCTACGAACTCCTTAAACACCATAAGCGTAACCCAAATACTTTTTTTATGTATGTGCACACACAAATACATACGACATAATAATAATTATGAGTACAAAGGTACTGCTTATTTCTTGAGAAACCTCCAGCAGACCTGCGAAAGAAGAAATGAAAAAGAAATGTAGACAATAGTACGTGAGAACAAGAAGAGAAAAATAGGAATAAGGAATAATACAGGGTGGCAGGGACATCAACGCGAAAACTGTTACCATGAATTCAGTACATGATTCTGAATCACCCTGCGTTGAAATGTATCGGCGGTTATTTAAACTAGGACTAAACTACTTTGTACTGAATCCATGGTAACAGTGTTCGCGTCGATATCCCTGCCACCCTGTATAATAATATTCTTTTATTTGTTTTTTCTGTTTCAGGAACTGTTGCCAAATAAATATTATTCTTCCTTTCTTTTTTTATTTAAATGGAACCCATCCCTGTAACTACGTGTTAACATCAGTAGTAAAATAAAATCGCTCATACCGACAAAACAAAACAAAAAACATCCCCCAGTGTGAATGAACGGATAAAAGAGTGTTACCCTGTCAGGAAAACTAAAAAGAAAATGCTTTAGGACATAACGAATTAGTCTTTGGTTACAATCGGGTCTATTCGGGTTCACTCGGGGCTTGGCCGACCGCCAGGGCAGAACCCGAGACGTCTGATGAGCGTATGTCGTAGTACGGAGGTCAATTACCCTGGAATATGCCAAACTTTGATCTCAAGTGAAGTGTGAAAATTCAATTTGCTATTACATGGATTGCTTATGAAGCGATTCTTTATTGAAAGAGGGTAGGTCGAACTAAAGTGCCGTTTCGTAATATTTATCGTTTTATTTGTCTTTTGGGGTGGTTCAGTGACTTTGTGGTGGTTATTAGCATGAATTACTTTGGTTAGATGTTTGAATAAATGAAAACTGTTGTATTTTTTTCTGGTAGAAATCATCATTAACCCAATCTATAAGGGGTCAGCACAGTACGGATTGTACTTTGTCTACGGAATCCGGAAGTTTTGCCGCTTTCACCATTTTATATAAATGTTACTAATACACATAACCAGGCGTTTATTACGCCAGGACAGAAACGCTCTGCGCCTGATGACAGGGACCATCACGGGACACTGCTCGCAAAAAAACATTAACACACTATAGCCATAACGGACAGTCCTCTGTGCAAAGCATGCATGGAGGCCGAGGAAACCGTGCTCGTTTAGTGCACAGATGTCACCCAAATTAGAACAGAGACCTTGGTCACCCAGATCTTTCATAGATGTTCTGAACAGACCAGAAGATCTAATTAACTTCTGGAGGCAGGTGGGCTGGTTGGAATAACCACCGACGGTAGCCATGGCCCACGCACAATGGTCCACCTGAAGGACTAAATGCGGAAACCAAACCATAAACATAGAACAGAGAACTAATGTACTAATTTCTAATAATTAAAACCTGAACAACGAATTCATCTGCTAAGTACGCTAACTCTTCATTATACAAGTCAGTGTGACGCAAAAAAAAAGCGAAATTCTTGGAGATGACCTTTAAAAAATAACTCTTGAGGTTCCTAATGTTGTTTGTGTAGGTACTCAAGAAAGTTTTATATGCTCCAGTATATATAATATAGGAAACAGCTCTAAGAAATAATGCGAAACGGAAAGATAACCATTTATCAGCCATCACGGCGTAGGCGGAATCTTCACAGGAAAAATTAATCTAGAGAGGAACAGTAAATACCTACTTGAGATCGACGAGGTCAGGCTTATAGATAAAACAAATCTTCCTGTATACATAGATACCTTTTTTTTTTCTTTTTTTTTTCAGGATGTGAAATCATCAAATGACTTCTCCCGCTCTGGGCAGAGCGAGAGGGCGTGTCAGACTTTTACTGACTAAAACCCACCCGTGTTCCTTCCGTTGCCTGTGTGCCGGGGCCGCGATATCCCTTTCGGACAAACCCGCAACCCCAGCAAATACATAGATACCTAAGCCTATATTAAGCTTTGGTTACATATGAAACTGAGTGACGGTCACACAATAACGGCTGTTCAAATACAGACCGTTTTTTGACACCCCAATGTCAAATACTGGTGAAAATGACAGATTTTCATGACAGTCGATTTAATATGACGGAACCGATTACCTAGGATCCCAGAGCTTTACAAACACTGTCTGAAATCACTTCGAAATTCGATCAGTATCGAAATCACACCTTGAGAAGAGTTTCGAACTGTTTGTCCACGATGATTCCAAAAACAAAGAATTCGCTTTCGAGTTGTGTGCCGCCCGAAGTGAATTTTACAGAAGTTATAAAACGTGACGTTTAAAATCCATTTTTATTTTCATAATCAAATCTATCTAGCTTTTTCTTAACTATGTGGGGTCGGATTCCAGTCTAATCGGATGCAGCTGAATACCAGTATTTTATATGGAGCGACTGCCTATCTGACCTTCACAACCCAGTAACTGGGTAATACGATACCCCTTGGTAAGACTGGTTGACAGACTTTCGAGCTTCTGACGACCCGTAACAACTGTCAAAGATCCACGAATGACAGCCTGGATCGACCCGTGCGGCTGTTATTATAATATATCTAAGAAATCCTACAGGAAATCAATAATGAAATCTCCAAGTAATATAATGTAGTGAGACTAATAATGTCATCTAAATTTAAACTAGATCTATTTGCATATTTCATATTGTCCTCAGTGTTCAGGGAAATTTTCAACTTCAGTTATAAAATTATGGTAATGCAATGCTCTATGTTTGTCACACATACACATAAAAGTGCTATGGGACTTGGCAAACATTTTTTTATATCCTATGGTAACAAGGAAGGTATAAAAGGGAACGCGTGGAATACTTTAACAAGCAAAATGCTGGCAGAAAAAAAACAAAGAATGAAGAAAGCAATTAACTTAAATAAAAACACTACAAAGGGAAAATAAAAAGAGAAAAAGAAAAATTATTTATTGGGACTCGAACAGGAGATCACAAATTAAACTTAACACACATAAAGAACGTAAATAAAAATAAAAAACAAAGTAAAATGAAAATAAAATCAGAAAGAACTTTAGTCGATGTCTTTGTCTTTAGTTTTTGACTTCCGAAACACCGAATGGATAACATTTTTCCGTCGGTTCTAATGTAATAAAACAGAAAGATATAAAGTAATACCTAGTTTAATATATCAATTACAACAGCAGACATAATATACGAGTGACTAGGCGAAAAGTTAACAGCTGACAGAGAAGAGGTCGTTAAGAAACACACTGTTATAGGGGCGCGCGAATTGTCCAGCAACAACGAGGTTAGGTTTATGTTCACATTTCAATAGGTTCGAAAAGCAGGGATAGCCTAGTGGTGTGACCGTCGGGCTACCAAGTCATAGGTCTCGAGTTCAAACCCAAGGCACCTCTGTGTTTTCGGATTCATGTGCGTATTGTATAATTATCACTTGCTTAAAAAACGGTGAAGGAAAACATCGCGAGGAAACATGCCTGAGAGATATTTCTCGGCGGCATGTGAAGCCAAGTCAAAGGCCCATGGGCGGCATAAAAACTCTGACACCAGGTTAGTTACTAACCACACGAAAAAGAAAGAAAAAGCCAGTTCGAAAATACGACAGGAAGACAGTTTATATTTCCGTCTCGGATCCATAACCCATGCAGGAAACGGAAATTAGTTTTTGGCATAATGCACCAACATACGACGTGATGGAACAATGTTGAATCATAATTTACCCGTGTTTACAAATAATCCGAATAGGTACCTACTTAATTATCAGTCTTAAAGTATTACCTTCTCATCGTCACAATGCCGATTTTATTTAATCTATTGTCAAATCCAGGAGGACATAACTATAGTGACCTAACTGGTGATGTTCTTCAGAAAGGTCAGGTGCGAAATACTCGCAACCGACGGCGTGCATGTATGCCCAGATCAATCTGCCTTGCCTTTTCCCAACTATGTTTGGGTTGGCTTCCAGTCTAACTGGATGCAACTGAATACCAGTATTTTACATGGAGTGACAGCCTATCTGACCCCACAATCCAGTGACTTACTAAGGGGTATCGTATTACCGATACGATACCCCTTGATAAGACTGGTTGCCGGACTTTTGGGCTTCTGACAACCCGTAACGACTGTCAAAGATCTACGAATGACAGCCAGGACCAACGGCTTGACGTACTTTCCGAGGCACGGTGCAGTGTAGGTATGTAAAGATGGCCACCCATCGACGCACCAACCCCGGCAAGCGTAACTTAATCTGATGGATCGACCCGCGCGGCTGTTATAATTTTGCCACGAGCTCCTCCACGGAGGGGTCTGGAAAGGTACTGGATGGTCACCCATCCACGAGCCGACCGTGGCAAGCGTAGCTGACGATAAGCTTTGATCAATCCGTGTGGCTGTTATTATGTAGCCACTAGCCCCTTAATTTTGCATTACGTACATAAATACACTACATCTAAATGCTAGAAATGCCAAAAAAACGCAATCGTAATTCTCCTATTTAAAATTAAGTATCTTGATGAATGCCACTTAACCGTATACGAACCGTCTCTTAAGTTCTTCGCCGTCTAAAACGCTGAGCTTGAGACGGCGAACTAATCATAAGCCACGCTTATCCTCGTAGGGCTGTCGCAAACTCCTTCAGCTGTTTAGTCTGGAAGCGTGATGCGATAGCGTATCTATATTTAGTGCTAAGACAGGGGATAAAGCTGTTTCTTGATGTAGGGGCACAGTATAAATATGGACAGTGTGGAAACTAGACCTATTTGTTAAAATACTATGCTCCAATTTTAAAAAGATTGCGGTGTCCACTCGTCTCGACACGGCTGCATCCTTAACTGACAGCACCGCGATAATCGCTTTGAGGTCTCGTCATCGAGTACAGACGCACTCGTGTGTGCCGTTTCGAACGTTTACTACGTAGTTTCTGAACTGTCCATATTTATACTGTGGTATGGGGCTGGTTTGTGATGGATGGTACCTGTTTAGTTCTAAGTTTCCGTAGATCGGACGGAAAACTAATTCACACGACACTAAATTATTCAAACGCAAAACTCGTCCTCGGGTAGAGATTGTTGACACGTTAAGGGGCCATTCCACCAGTGTGCGACACAGTGCAGCACTGTGCCGCACGTAGTGGACTCACGCGAGGGAACATTAACAAAATGTTCGCGCACAACCGTGAACTTTTGTTTGAGTACTTGTTCGAGTGGTGGATTCGCGACATCGCACACGCACACGAATTTACGCACTCAGTTTTGCTTCGGCCGCCGAGCGAAAACATTTGTTTGTTCGCGTACATTCGGTGGCACCTGGCGGATTTTCATGTGCATCTGTTCGTTTTAATTACGGATTGCCTTGCATTATGGAGTCGACGAATTATACAATTTGAACACATTACGATTTTTTACATGTGCAAGCAGAGCGGTCCCGCGGAGAACATGTTCGTGTAGAAATGTGCTGCACGCCACATTTACAAAAGTGGCGCACAATTTTGCCCGTGTAGACAGACAAACTACATCTAAGTACATCTCAAGTACACGCACTGTTAGGGTTATGCACAAAATGTTTTTCAACACATGTGCTGCACACTATTTTGGTGGAATGGCACCTTATCATGACATGTAACACATATTGAAACGAATTCACCTTGTTGTTGTGTTACATTTCATGTTGCATTGTACTTTGGACGGGTCATTTGTGTTATATAGCATGTTACGTTTCACCAATCTGTACCCGGCCATAAGGATACCACGTGAATAAAAAGCCGGAACTAGATACGATATGTGTGAAAAAAAATTGCTCCGTGCGAGAATTGAAACTACTAACTAACTAAGCCCGCAGAATGGTCCCCTTAGTATCGTAAAAAAGAAACAAACAGTACTTAAATAAATTGCCATAACCACCATAGGAGACAGAAAATGGTTGTCATGCTGTATGTGATCATCAGTGATCGGAGTAGGTAGATTGAACTGGGGTCATTGATCCGAAACGTATATATTACTATGGACATTCCTCCGGAATTGGTGGATTATTAAAAAAAAACCGGAACTTATGTAGGAATTGTATTCTGCCAGAGTGGAAGGACTCATTTGATGATTTGCCATCCTCAAAAAAAAGGTCGGAATTGTAATAAAATGAGCAATTTTATTCTTTATTATTCTTCCTATTTTTTTTTGTCACGATTTGACAAAACCCAACGACTACCACTAATAATAATACCACTAGTAATAATATCACTACCAACATTAACAATATTTAATTGAATCCGGAAATACCGGAATTACTTTCCGGAAAAATGGCTTATCCATGTTATTCTTTCTGTGTGCATTTATGATACAAGTACTAAAAATCAATCTACCTACTCCGATCACTGGTAATTATCATAGGAAGAATTCTTCTGATGGGTGTTATCAAAACAACTTAAGAAGCACTTCAATCCAATTCATCAATCGATTTATAACAAAATATTGGTTGACATAAAATCAATAATAGAATACCTGACCCTGAAGTAAAATTTATTTAAGGAATGAGGACCTTGGGACGCCTCGGGAATACCTCTCCAAGAATTTGTCGCATGACTGACAGGGGCTAAAGTATTTATGCTGAACCCGTAAAACTTTTAATGTAATAAGTTTTCAGAAGTATAATGTAATCTGAGGCAAAAACTCTTCTGTAAAAGAACTTACTGCGTATTTAAGACCTAAATGGTCCAGATTTCCTCACGGTGTTTTCTGCCTTCTCAAAAGTTATATAACATCACGCCTTGTTTCCCCGAAGGGTTGGGCAGAGGTGTACCTGTAGTAGGTACACCCACATTTCGCCAATTATGTTAAAGTCCAGACAGACAGTCACAACGAGTGTGAGTGACAACCGACTGGTTGTCTACTGGTCCAGACTGTACCCTATTACACTAGGGGGCGAGCCTATTGGCATCAACCAGGCACAAATCCAGACTCCGGGCTGCTACTGAGAAATTCCAGATAGAAAAACCCAATAACACTCTGTCCGACCCGGGAATCGAACCCAGGACCTCATACTTAGAAGTAGCGCTTGCGCTTACGAGGCAGTTCTCAAAAGTTAATTAAGTATTATACGTATATGGAAAGGAACTTAATAATATGACATTAACAATACTCGTTGCAAGGGTTTAAACCCGCGACATGACGCTTCAGAAGCTGGTATGTACCTCGACAATATACTTATCATATTCGTCATCATTTCAGTAAAAAAACGTCCACTGCTGGACATAGTCCTCCCCAAGCACCGCCACCTCGACCGGTTCTGTGCTTCTCGCACCCAGTGGATTCTTGTTCCAAGGTCATCGGTCCACCTTGTGGGAGGCCTCCCAACGCTACGTCTTTTGGTACGCGGTCGCCACTCCAAAACCTTTCGGCCCCATAGGTCATCTGTTCTGCGAGCAATGTGCCCTGCCCATTGCCACTTAAGTTTGGAAATTCTTCGGCCTATGTCGGCTACCTTGGTTCTTCTGTAGATTTCTTTATTTCTAATTCGATCACATTATACTAAAATTACTTTACTTTTAGTAAAAGACACTCTTCATTAGCATCATACTCCAGCCCCTATTCCAATTTATTTGGGATCGGCGGAACATTTATTTTTCTTCGCCATCTCGGTAATCACCACCTTTCTATACATATTATCTTCCACACAGTCCATCCATCGTTTCTCTGGTCTTCCCCTACTTTTGTCCATCCATCATTTAGACCATCCACATTTATACTCAAAACTTTTTTCACGACATTTTACTTAGTAAAAGAAACTAGTATGGTGAAACTTCAGCCTGGAGCGAGAACATAAAACTAATCCAACTAGCTTTAACTTTAAACGCGATAAAACTAATCTAAAATACTAGTTGGAATTCAAACAAGTTAAAAAACTGTTGGAGTCTGCAACCGTATTTGAGTTGTTAATGTATTTCTAACCTAGTTTTATTGCTGTATTCTTGAAATGCAAATACGAGTAGTACAGGAAAACTTGTTTTAAAGTTGATATTGCAGAAATAAAATGTATGCTTAATAAACTAAAAAACGTAAATAAGTCGTACAGCCATGCCACGTATTTTTAGGGTATCATACCCGAAGGATGCCAAACGGAACCGTATAACTAAGCCTCCGCTCTCCGTCCGACCGTCTGTCTGTCAGCAGGCTGTATCTCATAAACCGCAATAGGCAAACAGTTGAAATTTTCGCAGATTAGATTAATTTTTACAAGAAACTGTTTTTTTTTACAAAAGCAGTTAAATGCCGGCTGTCGCTTAAAACCAGCGCTGGGGCTCTGTCTCACAGAGGGTCGCAGCATTATGCTGAGCGATGGCCGTTTTGTGTGGATGTGACGCATATTTTCCGTCAATTTGTATTTTATTTTTATTTTGCGTCCTTTTTTTTGCGTCATGTTTACCGCAAATAAACGTAATTTCTTTATTTATTTTCTTTAGTAAAAAAATATGTAGTGTTAAATATTGTACGGTAGTACTTAACCCTTCGTGTCCGACTCTCACTTGGCCGGTTATTATAAAGATTTTGCTCGCGATTGACCTGAAGCTCACTTTAAATGGTCTAAGAGCTCACTTGATGGAAAGCTATGAAGCTGTGGAGGTTGGTGCATGCACGCATACCTACCTAAGTAATGAGTTCACTCTTGTTCTTCCTACCCTAGTCCCATGTACGTGGGGTTGGCGCACCACGTTTTCTTCTTCCACTCTCCCCTGTCAACCATCACGCTGTCATTCACTCCCTTCTCTTTCATATGATTCCTCAAACAATATATCCACGTTTTTTTTGGCCTTCTACTTGACACGGGAAAATTCCCAGGTTATATGCCATCGGGAAACATCGACTCTAAAATTAAATACGTAATGAAATTCAAAGGTTAAGTGAGTTTAAACTAAGCCTATTTCCATTTGTCGGGCAAATCCCCAAACTGAAAAGTCGAAAAGGTCAGACGTCAGCTACCAGAGCTACCACAAATTATAAAAACATACTGACTTAATGATTTTAGGGATCATTCCTCGAAAGTTTAAGTGCTTTATAAAATAAAATCTATAATTTATCTCACAGAAAATTTCAGAAAGTTTCCGTTTTAATAATAATTTGTTTTAAAGTTATATATGTATGTCGGAAATACGTCACTGATTTGACTAATCAGGGCGCCAGGACCGCTTAGCGGCGCTCGACAGAGTCTACAACAAAACGCTTGACCGGAGTAAAGCAGAGTTAGTCGGTTGTTGTCAAGAAGTGAACAGAAGTCGCGTGTCTCACGTGTACGTACAGGGAGTGAATTGCTAGTGTGATTAATTTGACTGTAAATTATAATTTGATCTGAAGTGTTTTTCTATTACGCAATAACCAACAATACCCACAGTACGCCCACAGTAGTTAAAATATGCTTGATAGTAACGAGAGAGACGTACCCTCTCCGCCATGTATGTGTTCGTCTTCTACGTTTATCCAAGCAAACTTCAGAGGATATGAGTTCTAAGAAGCAAAAATATAATCTTGTTTGTTGGTTATATGATAAAAAAATTACACCTATGCTTCATGCGTACATCCTTCATCCTGAATGATTTTATCTAGTAGACATCGTTTTGGATGAATAATAAACAAACGAAATCTTATACCGCCGAAGTATCAAATAAAATAAAATCAAATCTTTTTATTGTGGGCATAAGTTATACAGACAGATGTTAGGTAAATTACAGTTCCAATATGTCCTGCCTAATGAATAATAAACAAACGAAATCTTATACCGCCGAAGTATCAAACAAAATAAAATCAAATCTTTTTATTGTGGGCATAAGTTATACAGACAGATGTTAGGTAAATTACAGTTCCAATATGACCTGCCTAATAGGCACACAATAATTATATCAACGTGCAGTATATAACAATTCTTAGGTATCACATATAAAACAATTCTTTAAAATAACAATTAGGTGTGTGGTGACAGATTGTAGTAGGTACTTATTATTAAAAAAATCTTGGATCGTGTGGTAAGCTTTGTTAATTAAAAAATTACGCAATTTATATTTGAATAGTGGGAGTTCCTAGGTGCTTAAAATGTCCGCATGTATCTTAATGTAAATTTTAGATGCCATTCCAAAAATACTTTTTCCTAGAAGAGCAGTTTATATGGTTTATAGACATGCTAGAAATTGCAAACTGAATTACATTGTTACTATGAAACCCACTAATAAACGTCAGGTAGTTTAATTAATCCCAGTTTAACCAAAACCAACAACTAACTATTAATCTGAAACGAATTAAATGTGTGCTAACGAGTTTATAACGAGCCCGGTTCAACTGAATGTAACAAAGACTGAACAAATGAATGAAAAACTTTTGTTTGAACGTGTTCATTAAATGTTTCGTGGAGACAATGAATTGAACGAGAGCGGTCACGCGTTTAATCCTACTTATGTACTAGTTTCAAAGATAAAAGGTATTAAAGATAAAATACTTCTTTTATTATTTAGGGACGGCCTTTGACCTACTGTCAAATAGGACAATATTGGCTACTTGATAGATAGATTAGGGGTTACGTCAATATTATTATGAAATGCAATGATAAGTTGTTAAACTAAAAGCAAAACAATATTTTATGCTTATCATCCATCCTTTTTCTTTTTGAATTATGCTCCATGAAAATTATCAAAAAAAAACTATTGCCATTGAGCTGAAAAACGTATCATGGTTATCAACCATTAGCAATTCCCAAATACAACAAACAAAACGTGACCAATCTTCCACTTACAAAGTACTGACTGGACAGGTCCATTCAAATCTGTGTGGTTCTTTCCTCGAAAGACCATTTCAGACACTAATCTACATGGTCCTCATATGGCTTGACCAAGATTATGTCTAGACTTTAAAAGAGACTGCGACGTCTGAAATTGTTTCGACCTTTCTTCTCAGAGTAGTCAGATAGGAAACGCCGACCTCATCTAGCTTATTTTTAATATGACGTGTAAAACTGATACCCTATTTCCTATATCCTATTTTCCTATTTCCTATTTTTGTTTTTTTATTTTTTTTATTTTTGTTCCGATATCCTGTTTACAGAATAAACAATTTCATTTCATTTCAAAGAATTCTGATACAGAACGTACAGTTTGCAGTACCTACACAAGCCTAAAATTAACATAAACTTTCACAAGTGTTACGCACATACAAGTTTCCAAAGAAAAGTTATCAAGATGGCCTTGTAAGACCTTCCACGTATTGCGTACTATATTATAATAACGTGTGATTCAGGCCTATCACGCAACCCCGACTTTTATTATTAATTGCACGTGACACGCTTACCAAATGTAAGAACTAATAATTATTGAGCTCTTTGGAATATTGAAGGTAAACAGGAAATTAAATAAGGTTCCTGTGGTTGGTCATTTCTTGTTTTACCTACTATGTAAAGTGTACTTCTCATCTGGTATTATTATTCGGGTTGAGTTGACTCGGGCCGAGCTGTCTCTGACCCCATTTCTAAATGATATATTTTTATATTGGTGTACTGTGGTAGTATTAGTAAGAAATTAATATTATATCGCAAAATTATTCCTATATATTAGAAGCAAAATGAAAAGTCAAAAGAAAAGATGTACGTATATATTTTATACAAAATCATTAGTTCGTCTTCCGAGTTTCCCGGAACTCGACACACAAAAATTTCCCAGTTTAGGTATTAATTCACTTACTACTACTGCCTAGCCTTTCCCAACTATATTGGGGTCAGCTTCCAGTCTAACCGGATGCAGCTGAATACCAGTATTTTACATGGAGCGACTGCCTATCTGACCTCCACAACCCAGTAACTGGGTAATACGATACCACTTGGTAAGACTGGTTGTCAGATTTTCGGGCTTCTGACGACCCGTAACGACTGTCAAAGATCTACGAATGACAACCGAGACCAACGGCTTAACGTGCTTTCCGAGGCACGAAGGAATCTCAGTATGTAAAAATGGTCACCCATCCACAGACCAACCCCGGCAAGCGTAGCTTAAACTCGTGGATCGCCCTGTGCGGCAGTTATTACTGAGCCTCGAGCTCCTCGCTCCTCCTATTAATTCAACATATTACATAACACACATATATACATGTTACACGTTTCTCACAGTAGCCCGAAACAACTTATATTTAGTTTTATCCCGGGAAATTTAATGTTTATTAAATTGACACACTACGTCAATTTGCCATTTCCGTACAACTGTCAAAGAATGATAGTTGAAAATTTAATATACGGACAATTTGAGAAGGTAGTCAATTCACTTTACAGTTAATTTTCCTAACTTTACTTACCTAGTTGGTAAGTATAATAAATCAATAACACGGTTTCCTGTACCCTAATTGCGTAATACAAGACCAACCAGAATGCTAATGCATTGCTTCACAAGTTCGAAAAAAAATCTGCTCAACAACGTAAATGACGCAATGTATGTTGTTGAACTGTCAAAATGAAACAGATTAGTCGTAATCGTGTACGAAAATATGTTGCGTAATTAGATAGCTGGTATGCCCAAAGATTACCATTATTCACTTACATACCCTGTGTGAAAAAACGATAAAATAAATTCTAATAATATCCCTATCTTTGTAACCTCGGTAATTGTTATCGTAAATTCCAGTTCAGCATCCCTAAAGAGCTTTTTTCGAAAATCCTTTTATGAAGAAAGACGTATTCTGTGTTGAGTTGAAAAGGAAGCGCGCAAATATTTTATGCTTAGGAAGAATAGGCCGTCTTCCTTCGCCTTGAAATAATCTTATCCCATTTGCTAATACGGAACTTGGATGTCTAAATGGTAGCTTCAGCAGTTTTAATAGTCTTAAAGGTAATAAAGTCTATCACCTCGGTTGTGTGACGGATTATTATCATATCCTATACTATTAAATGAACAAAATTTGTATATGCAGGGTGGCAGGGACATCGACGCGAAGAACTGTTACCATGGATTCAGTACAAGATTCTGAACCACCCTGAGTTGAAATGTTTCGTCGGTTATTTAAAAAAAAATTGTTTCATAAAAAAGTGCAATACCTACTCGGTCAAAATGTATGGAACAGCTGTCATTCAGTAGCTGTGGATTCAGAATCATGTACTGAATCCATGGTAAAAGTTTTCGCGTCGATGTCCCTGACACCCTTTTTTTTTTTTTTTGAGAATGGGAAATCATCAAATGACTTCTCCCGCTCTAAGCGGAGCGGGAGGGCGTGTCAGACTTTTACTGACTAAAACCCACCCGAGTTCCTTCCATTGCCCGTGTGCCGGGACCGCGATATCCCTTTCGGACAAACCCGCAACCCCAGCAGGCATTGGTCCTTACGGACCCCGCCAATTGGTGCTGACATCTCTTTGAGGCGCGCATGGAACACAACGCGCCGTCGACCCGGGCCTGGTCCTTATCGGACGGCGAGCTACCCATTGCTCACCGTCCGCAAGCCCGCGCTTACGGTGGCCGGAACTCAGCTCGCGACTCCCGACGCCCGGGGCGTCTCCTGCGGCGACTAGGGGCGCGAGGGCGCGCATCTTGCATCTCCCTCGCGCGCTCCGCCTCCTCCTTCGCGAGCATAACTGCTTCGCAGAAGGAGGTGACGGCCTCCCATGCAGTCTCGCTCCGAATGTCCCTGACACCCTGTATATATATTTGTAATCACGTTCTCGAAAACGTCACTAACAATTTCGATAAAAATTGCAATAATTACATGGCAGCATGGAATAAGTAAGTACCGACTATCATGGCAGCATGGAATTAGTATGAACTATCCTATACTATTGTCGATGTCTTATACTATTGTAGCGTCGTTCAGGTACTGATTAAAGAAAGGGCATCGCAAAATGTTGTACTACTGCAAGGCAGGAAGCTGGTTTTTTATATAAGCGCCTTTTTAGCCCATCCACGTCTGCAGAATCATGTTCATCAACCAGAAGTAGGTATTGGTGGGGAAAACAGTAGATAAAACAGCAGGGAGTATTATTTTTGATGCAATTTAAACGCTTACCAAAAATGCATTTATTTTTCTACCAAATTGATAATAAATGTTCACAAAACAACTAACAACAAACATTTTTTTATTAGTTATAAAACCAAAATAAGCAGCCCATAATGTTCCCACTGTTGACTAGGACACAGGCCTTCTCTCAGTGAGAAGTGCGCCGTAATCCACCACACGGCCCCAGTGCGGGTTGATAGATGTCACACGTCTTCGAACTCTTGGTTCTAGGACATGCCGGTTTCCTCACGATGTTTTCATTCACCGCTTTGAGAGCACTGGTGATGAAATAATTTCCACAAATTAAAGCGCCTGACTGAGTTCGATCCCACGACAACCACCGCTCTATCTGCGTTAATCATCCAACCATAGATAAATACTATAGAAAGAGAATTTATTGATTTCAACCATGTTCCTAAATTTATATTCTATTCTTAGCCCCACAAACGCACTTACAGTTTCAAAAGAAAAATAAAAGTTCTATACAAAGTTAGGTCTTCTCAAAGATGGGCTAGTTGTGGCCAGTAATTGGCAATTAGGTCCATCTGCAGTTGCAATTAGCTCTGGGACCGGCAGTACCACATAACTACATAGAGGTTCAGTGTGGCTAAACGACTTACGACGTTAAATGTTAATAGGGCAAATTGTAGGATACGGTTAAACTTTTTATCTTGATGGAATTAGATTTTAGTCTTTTTTTGCACCCATTAGGTAAGTACGGTACCATGAAGGAAATACGATGGTATTTCCACACATATAATCAAAGAAGTCGGTGATATCATTAGTAAACCTCTAAGCCATATTCTAAACCTGAAGGTGTATACCCAGAACATCTCAAAATTGCCGTTATAAAACCACTTCTGAAAAAAACAAATAAGATATCAATGGAGTCTTATAGACCAATAGCGCTTGTACCCATACTAACAAAAGCATTCGAAAAATATCGACGTGTAAAAATTTTTTTTTTTTTGAACAAATGAACATTCTGACAGATGACCAAAAAGGTATTAGAAAAAGTAAGACAATATATATGGCAATTTATGATTTCCTAAACCATGTAATAGAAAATGTTGATAAAAGGCGTCCAGTATGGTCAGTGTTTTGCGGTATGACACAAGCATTCGACTACGTGGACCATAAAATATTACTAGATAAATTAGATGCTTACGGAATCAGGGGAAACGTTTTACAGTTGATTGATTCATACCTTAGAAACCGGAAGCAGTATGTTAAAATAAGTCAATGTAATCATGTAACTAAAGAAGAGGAGATATTTACATACAAACGCAAATCAGTCATGTATGGCGTTCCACAGGGGAGTGTCCTTGGCCCTCTACTATTCATAATTTATATTAATGATCTACCGAATGTAATAAATAACCCGATGTCACTTTTTGCCGATGATAGCACCATAACAATTAAATGCACTGATGATCAATATTATGAAGATGAAGTAAATAATACAGTTAATTCCATTATTACCTGGCTAAGTAATAATAATCTAAAAATAAATATTGATAAAACAAAATTAATGTTATTTAGTCAGCGTTTAAATATTAATAATAACCTGAATATACATAAAAATAATAAACAGATATGTAAAGTAAATGTAAGTAAGTTCTTGGGGCTCACAATAGATAAAAAAATAAACTGGAAACCACATTTAGAGGAGTTAAGCAAGCGACTGAGTAAATCCGCCTATATGCTCTACAAAATCGCTCCTGTTCTAGGTGTAGATGCCAAGCTTATGGCGTATCATGGAGTAGTTGGTAATTTTCTAAGATTTGGTGTTATTTTCTGGGCGAACTCAACCCTCAAAGAGTTAATATTCAGGTCACAAAAGAGATGCACTAGAGCCATGTTCGGTCTAAAAACAACCGACTCATGCAAGCAATTATTTTTAAAATATAAAATGTTAACCCTCCCATCACTCCCTCCCATCTTTGAAATTGCGGTGTTCGTAAAATCGAACCCGCATTTGTTTAGAAAACTATCCGATATGGATAACCGCAACCGGCACGATAAATATAAGCACAGATTGCGTGTGAGACCATCCAATACAGCACTAATGCGTAAAAGTGTTTTCTTTCTGGCACCACGTCCCACCATCACCACAAGCACTCAGAGATATAACTGTAACTAACTTATTTAAGAAAAAACTAAAAGTGCTAGTAAACTAATGGAGAAAACATAATAATTCTAATGTAGGGGCGAGTTAGCTAGTTTGGTTCTGTTAATTATTGTAAGTATTTTTTTTTTTTTTACTTGTGCTGTATCTATATGTGAATTTAATTTTATTGTAATCGTTAACAAATTAATAAAAAATTAATTTCAGTTTTTTTTTTTTTTATAATACGTAGTTAGTAGTTTAGTAATACTTTACTATTATTAATAATTTTAATTAATTAAATAACTATTTCAAATTTTATTATAATATATATTTGTACGCCGTTAAGGTAAAACATGACTGTGATTATTTCTGCAATGTACATAACATCTTGCGTGCTTTGTGTGTGCATACTCATGTTTCGGACAAATAAATGATCATTCATTCATTCATTCAATAAAATCATGCTTCTTGGCGGCTAGATTGCGTATAAAGAAATATACATTTCTCACCCGCGCACTAGTACACCTCGATTTGCGAAATAAGAATATGCTTATACAATGACGACCAATATATAAAAGCCACAAACTAATCATGAAATATTTCCGAAACCACGTAAGATAGCTTCTTGAAGTAAAAATCAACATTTACATTTAGCGCATAAAAAACAAATATTAAACTATTTTCAAGATTTTTTTACCGACTTCCAAAAAGGAGGAGGTTATATGTTCGTCGCGTATGTATGTTTTTTTTTACGTATGTCCGTCGATTTCTCCGTCAATTATGGACCGATTTTGAAAATTATTTTTTTGTATGAAAGGGTGTGCTCCCAAGTTCCATTCTAGTCCCATATAAGTTTTATTAACTTTGCTTGGATAGTTTTTGAGTAAGCTTCAATAGTACGTATTTTTCTCACTTATAATATGTCGATGATATGATGATAACTTCCTGTCACTGTTATTAACATCGCAGGTAATGGTTTTCGAATTTGTCTGGGGTAGGTACCACAACTAAAAAGTGAAAAATAAAAGATTTTTACAAAAAAAAACCGGCTTCCAAAAAAACCAATACAAAGTGAAAATTTACTTTAATCTTGAAAGTCGGTCGCAAAAAATGAAAATTCTAAATCAAAGACACCGACTTCCCAAATTAAAGCAATTTTTCACTTTGTAGTTTTTTTTTGTTTTGGAAGTTGGTATTTTTTTTTTTGTAAAAAATTTTTTACTTCATGTAGTTAACTTGTATGGTTGTGGTTTAGGAGATATATCTATTTTTTTTTTGACACTTTGCAAGTGGCATTTTTATATTGCTCGTCAGTGTAGTTTCCATGACGGAAGACGACTTCTTCCAATTTACTATCACAATTAGTAAAATCGGAATGCCTAGAAATTAGAGGTAACTTCATGATGTTTTTCCAACGCGATTTTTTTATTATTTAATTTTTCTATTCCATAATAAGGTTGGAATATCATGTAGTTACTCATATTATTATACACCTAAGTATTGTCAATTTCATGAAATATCTTTACGATCGACTAGTGATGCTGATTAAATAGTTTAGCTTATATATCCATTGCACAGTAAACAAGGATCATAATCAACGTGTTGTCTTCTGTTTATGTGCCTTCGTTCTGCCGTAGGACAATAATATATTTAAAATATCATGGCAATGTTATGTATAAATTAAGAACCATTTTTTTGTGTGAATATAACTATTTTGCAAACTCTGTGATTTTAGATTATTTTCCACCACTTTTTTACAAAAAAAAATATGTTATTGTGGCCGCAGGTAGCTTTTGAATTGTATACCCGAACCCTTGAACAATTGCAAAAGTATATAGATATACAGTTTACAGTTTTTCTATAAAATATATAAATAAACAATAAAAATATGTTTGTTTTGTTCATTCATTTGTTCTATTTAGGGATATTTTCGCGAACCAGATAGAATATTTCTGTTGTTTGTAGTTTATGTTCATGAAACAAATAAACAAAAATTTAAAAAAAATCTCTTTTCCCTTTTTTGTATTTTACAAACTTAACAATTGTTTTGTTTTGTCATCTTTCAAAAGAAGCTTATTTCTTTTTTTTTTTTCATGTAGTATCCAAAATCGAAAGAGGAAAAATAATTGAATATAAAAGATACGCTACCATAAATTCCCTTCAGACCCGAGGCCCTAATTAAATATAGAAGAACCTTTTGAAATTTGTATCACGTTGAGAGAAACGTTACGTACTACATCCTTGTGTGAGATCATTGACCCACTTGCAGCCTCCTGAAAAGGTCACTCGATGACACCCTTACCTTTGAAGATAGAAAACACAAAAAACACAAAACTTGTTTTAATAGTAGACGTTTAACGGAAAAGTTTTGTAATTCCATTTAAGATAATCCATGAAAAGTAGTTTAATATAATATTTTTGCATGAAAAAAAATGTTTTCTTTAAAAAACAGACCCTGATTTATTTATATCGAGACCGTAAATAAAATGAAGAAACCATTTTCTTTAAGTTACGAAGAATTCTCCGGCCATAGTCTTGTTTCAATATAAACTCCCGACGCCAAACAATAATAAAACAACAAACTTTAGCCTTAAAACTAAGTACAACAAAACTAAAACTTACGTGATAAGTTGTTATAAAGTCACAAAAAAGTCACTTCCACATTCACAACACACTTGTTAGTAGTACGTACGTCACGTTCGTAGCAGTGCTACGGCGCTACGAGCGTAGCGGTCTACGGGCGATGCGCGACTGTGGTCCTTTGCTACGCTTACCGCACGGGCTACATCGACTTCGACGGTATTCCACTGCGTGATCGATGAGACATCGCGCCTAAGCCTTAGGGGTGCGCTATGTTTGTCCCTCTCATGGTTTATTTATACTTATATTGGTATTAAGATGTATTTTATTGAAGAGTGTAGAAGAAATTAGATTTTAGTGTGGTTTAGATCTACGAAAATAAGTACGAGTATTATTCAAGTTTTCCTGAAGTTGATGATGACACCTGATGACAATTACGAACTTCCATACATACCTTCCTTATTGATGGTGCATTCTACCAGCGGTTTAGGCTGTGCGTTTTCTGTCAGTGGGTGAATAAATTAATGAATTTCAGAATATTATGAAGTAGATTGATCCTAAGGTGTAAAGTAAAGATACGAGTATTTGGGATTTTTAATCCACAAAAGTTGAGATGTGCGATTAAAATTTTCTGAATTTTAGACTATGATTTTATGAATTCTAATCTTAGGCAAAGTTATATTGGCACATTTTGTAAGTTTTATTTCTAAAAACGCTATAAAACTTGCTGATTTTTATCAACTTATTGCATCTCAAATCTTATTTGTCAGCAATAAATCTTATAAAATTAGCTATGCTCGACAAAACTTAAGCCTCTTACAAGTCTTACAATTTCGCAATAGATTGTATTGGGACGAATATGAAGTAAATTCAATATAAATAACTTCGTCAAATAAGACGTCTATTTCTAAAGATTGAAAACATTCAGTCAAGTATAAAAGTATACATATATTTTCGTAAAAAATAGTCTTAACTAGTGTTTTACGTGGGTAAGGCTATAAAAATATAATTTTCAACCTTCTTTTATGCTTCATTGAGGGAGTTTCTTCCAGGATTATATTTTAGACCGTTGCTTACGGCCCATATTTTTTTATGGAAACGTTATATAATGTTACGGTGCGTAGTGGCTTTCCTCTACCTACATGCTTTTTATGTGCATGTAGGTAAGTAAATATATTTATTTCACACGTCAAAATTAAATTATGTTTAAAAACTAGATGACTTCGGTATTTCCTATCTGACTACTCTGAGAGAAGGGCCGAAACAAACTCAGAGGTCGCAGTCTCTTTTAAAGTCCAGACAATCTTGGTCAGGCCATATGAGATGCTTACTACATAATAATAAATGTATTTTCTTTCTTTCTCTCTTTCTTTTCTTTACATATGAAATACAAAAATAGCCTGTTTATTTTCAGGCACAGGCAGACTAAAAATCTTTTTAAAAATATTGACATTCCCATCGCTGTATATCTATGAACTAGCATTAGACATTAGAAATAATATAAACAAATATGAGATGCTAAAAAGTACCAGACTTGCCAGTACGCTTCGTGCAATACGCCATAGAACGGTTATGTTTGACAAGAGTGCATTTTGTATGGGCCCTAAAATATATAATAAATTACCTGATAATATAAAGGAAGTAAATATTTTTATATCATTTAAGAATAGATTAAAGACTTATTTAATTAATAAAGCTTATTATAAAGTTAATGATTATTTGAATGATAAATGTAATTACATTTTTAAGTTAAGAAATAATAATAAAATTATATTATAAACGAATGTCATAAATACCCCAATAATTATATTTGCTATAAATA
Source organism: Agrochola lota (assembly GCA_947364205.1). Lineage (NCBI taxonomy): Eukaryota > Metazoa > Arthropoda > Insecta > Lepidoptera > Noctuidae > Agrochola > Agrochola lota. The sequence goes on from OX376241.1 coordinate 10,298,527, forward strand.
AGTGTATGATTAATATTTGCAAACCTATTAAGGTAGGATATGGTTAAAGATCTTCAGTTTTATGTGTCACGTCATGTACCTACCCATATTCAAGCAAATAAATGATTTGACTTTGAATTTAAAGTAAAGTAATAAGAATAACTATTTCATAAGACCAAACAAAACTAGATAATTTAGACAATTCAATTTACCTAACTCACACACTCAACAATTGCATGTTATTATAAGTCAGTTAGTAGAGCAGTGGTGTCCCAGTGGTAACGGCCGTGACTTAAAAGCTCTAGGTCGGTAGGTACCCAGACAGGCGCTTTACTTTGTGTAAATTATTTCATCACCGCTGCTCTCAAAACGGTGAAGGAAAACAGCGTGAGGAAATCGGCATGTCCTAGAACCAAAAATTCCCGAACTGGGTCCGCGTGGGAGATTACGGCCCACGCCCTCTCGAACAGAGGAGACCTGAGTCCCAGCAGTTAACATTATGGACTGATTATGTTATGCTATGTTGTTGTCTATGTAAGATACAGTGGACATTGTGTATTTATTTATCTTTGTTTTATATAATACTAGTGACCCACCCCTGCTTCTCAGGGTTTTTAGGACTTGACAGAAAACCCAGATTTCTTTATTGTATGTAAGTTTAATATTAATGTATTATACATAAACCTTCCAAAATAAATCTGCTCTAAATGATTGTAAAAATCGCATCAAAATCCATTTTATAGTTTAAAAGAACTAAGCGGTCACACAGACAGACACGAAAAGCGACATTAATTTATAATATGTATGTACTATATAGTTTGTTTTGTATGTCGGTGTACCAATGTATTAAATAAATAAATAAACAAAGCATGAATGTTTACCGAAACATCAATAATGCCACACTCTTCATCTGCTCAAACATATTCTGATATCAGTGACATGACAGATAGCTACATTAATATCCTCTTTTGCGTAAACAAACGAAATTGTGACAAAATAAAGTAATAAATCACATCACACATTGTCGGTGTGACGGCCAGGTGAAATATTCACGTACGGGGATCGGCGGCCATGACAGTTACAATAAAAAATATGAACTCGGATCGACGTGGGTCAGAAATGAGGTAGGGTAAATGGGACGGAGATGTTTGGAGTACCTAATTGATTTTTAAGCCATTATTGCTTATTCCAGGAATTGGTTACAAATTATAGAAATTAACTCGATGGTCAAGTCAACCTGTAGGAATAAATATATTAGGCACCATAACGTATTTATTTGCGTTCGGTTTTCGCAAAACGTGACATGCTGTAAAAGAAAGAAGTTGGTTTCAAAATTGCATATCATTAATGCTCCTCCGGATATATCTTTAAACATCACTTCGAATTTCGAACGGTGTCGAGAGATGTGGATCCACTTTTATTTTAAAAACAAATGTATTCGCGTTCACATAGTACTCGTAAAAGGTCTCTAGAATGAGGTTCGAATCAACTTTACTGAATAGCATTGGCTGCAAGCTGAATGAATATTTGAATACAATAATTTTCTCTTGATTGACCCCGGTTTCAATATCCGTCCTGATTGACCACTACCCTTAAAAGGTTTCTGCTCGCATTTTCAATTAATCATACTAATGGCTTACGTAGGTACTATCCGATATGGGTCACACTTCCATACAATCGTTAATATACTCTTACACACGGTGCCCTTTCAGAGGGTGGAAAATGTTTTTTTTTTTACTTTTGAAGATAATTTTTATGGCATCATTCAACAACATTTTTGTAATTTATTTTTGGAGGGACAGAACATTTAACTCTTTCTTCAGTGAAAAGATAAGTTTGACGACAGTGTAATTTATTTATGTTACACGTCGATGAGTTTTCTTTTTAATAATAAAGAAAGATAGATATTAATACTCTTTATTATGTACTCCATAAAAATTACAGACATAAGTTTAGAAATTTTTACAATGGGCGGTCTTATCGCTAAAAGTGATTTTTCAAACCGACTTCCAAAAAGGAGGAAGTTATATGTTCGTCGCGAGTTTTTTTTTTTTTTTAATGTTTTTCCGCCGATTTCTCCTTCAATTGTGGACCGATTTTCAAAATTCGTTTATTCTATAAACGAATTTTATAGAATAAACGAATTTTCCTACCCTACCTACCCTACCTACCCTACCTACCCTACCTACCCTACCTACCCTACCTACCCTACCTACCCTACCTACCCTACCTACCCTACCTACCCTACCTACCCTACCTACCCTACCTACCCTACCTACCCTACCTACCCTACCTACCCTACCTACCCTACCTACCCTACCTACCCTACCTACCCTACCTACCCTACCTACCCTACCTACCCTACCTACCCTACCTACCCTACCTACCCTACCTACCCTACCTACCCTACCTACCCTACCTACCCTACCTACCCTATCCTATCTTTTAAGTTAGATCAAACTGCACACGGTGTGCAAATTTGATTAAAATCGGTTAAGTAGTTTAGAAGTCCATCGCGGACAAACAACGTGACGCGTAATTTATACATATTATATATATTAAGATAAGATTAAGATAAGATAAGAAGATTTACCATGAAGAAGACGACTTTTCATGTGTTTTTGAAGGTCCCAGTAAGTCTTCAAAGCAATTTGGACTCATCTTCGAACTTCCTTGTCTTGCCTATTCTTGAAAGACACTATCTGATCCAAGTATAAACTCATTGACATTTTGCAACACACGCCAGTCTACCTTGACCTTTCGTTTCGTGCTGTTGGTCTTGGATCTGTGCATTGAAAGTCCAACCTCAAGACTTGCTGTGCTCAGATCTTCAGCTCTACGTAAGGAATTTCCATAAATATTGCAAAAGTTATGTAGCAATTATGACTAGGCTTATTTTCGTAAAATTAAAATCATTTGAGAGTTAATTCATTAGCTTATAAAATGTAATCACAAGGCACAAACATTAAATTTAATCAATCCATTATAACAGTGAGAGGACCAATTATTTAAGTGACAATTAATTAAGATAAAGGAAAACTATTTTAAAACATAAATTCAGAACATAACTTTAGAAGATGAGATAAGCGTAATCAGGCAAATTAGGTAAGAAGACTATGGATCAATCTGTGGGACTTTTATTACCTAAACGGAGCTAGAGAATAGTTCCTTTGATAGCCTCCTGTTTTAATTGTTCTGCATAATAATTATATAAAAACAACTAAGTATTTATTAACCAAACTCACTCTCAAAGTGAAATAGGTTAGCACAGCATTGCAGTAGGTAAAATAATATGTGATACAATTCTCCAGCATGATCGGTACGTTACCATCTGTGACACAGTTGCACAAGAACGTAGTCTGCACCAGTTGTGTTTCAACAAATGCGAGTTTAAACTAGGTTAAGGCTTGCTTGTTTTGAATCTGAAACATTAAGACTGTTTCCTTGATTAAGGAGTAGTAGATTGTTTGATGTTCCTGAAATGGATTTGGGAAAAAAATTAAATTTTGTTAGGACGTTCACCTCCTATGGGCCTAGCACTAAAGTGAAGAGTAAAAGTAACGTAAAACGAACGATTAAAAAATTTAAAATACTCATTTCGTAGACATTTACTTAGTTTTATGACCTTACTAGCTGCGCGCCGCAGTTTCACCCGCAAAAGTTTCGATCCCGTAAGAATATCAGGATAAAAAGTATCCTATGTCCTGACCCAGGTCATGGTCTTCCCATGTGCCAAATTTCATCAAAATCCGTTCCACCATTTTAGCGTGAATGCGTAACAAACAAACTCACATCCGCATTTATAATATTAGTAACGATATTAAGGAAGTAAGGCTTTATATCTGAGGATCTATTATCTATTATCTAAGGATTAATACTAATTGGGTATGTCCAATAAAAAAAGGTCAAAGGTCAAATAGATAAGATTATTAGATTTCTTTTCTATCAAAAAATCGCTTGAATTTACATCACGTTAAGATACCGCCTTTGTGATAGAGCGTCTGAAGTCTTTTTGAAGACCAATAGTGGACCAAATAGTCCAGCTTTGGATCGGTTATCATTTGTCATCTTAGTAAGAAAGCAGATAGATGGAACTGCCAATATTTGGCCTTGCCAATGTCAAGATCAGGCTCACCATACTCTACTGTCAACCTAAAGGGTAAGGTGTTTTGGGCGAATTTGTTAGCCTATAAAGTCTTTTCGACAAGCTTAATTAAATACTCAGCTTCCTGCCGCATTCAGTGATTCAGGCGAACTCCGTGTAAATTACAATGCCGGAATGCTGATATCAGACGCCTCACTCGAGTAAATGTTCATTTTTATTTCATTCCACGTTCACATGAAACCAACAAAAATACTTAGAAATGAACGTTCATCTGTACTTTTCGGGGTTCATTTATAAACGTTGCTTGAAATTAAGTGACATTCAAACGTCAAAAATATACAGTTAAACAGTCGCTCATCATTCCATCAATCTATTGAATAATTTAAGTAAGTGAAATTGTTTCTTACCTGATTTAGTTTTGTAGCTTTATAGTAATTTATTTATTTATTTTAAATTTGATCCACTGATCTTTAATATATCTTAATCTTATTTTTATATCAATAATATAATCATTACTTATCTTTAAGCAACGTTTAGTAATAAACCCCTTCATTTCTGCTTATTTCATTTTTCGATCATTCCGGAGGCGAGGGTTAAAACTAACAGCGTCGAATCGGTTCACAAATTTGTCAGTTTTTGTTAATATTATTTTTCAGACGTTTTAGTTCCAGGTAAAGACAAAAACCGGCCAAGTTGCGTGTCAGACCCCGTACAATGAAGGGTTCCATAGTTGAAATGAATTTATCCCAAATATAAACTTATCATTGTAGTTTTAAAACATGTTCTCCTAAACATTCCAACTGCAAATGTACGCACAATATTGAGAGATTTACCATTTTATTTTAAAACCATAGACTTCCAGGTTTTCCTGTAATCTATGAGTAAAGAACTATGCCGTGTATTTTTTTCAAAATTTTAAGTTGACTGTTTTCGGAGATAAAAGCCGAGTGGTATATTTTAATCAATTTTCTTAAATATCTATATTTTAATTAATTTTGAAAAAAAATAATTAAAAAAAAATTGAGATCCTCGCAACAAACACGGTACAGTATGCAATTTTTGTTTTATTTTTTCTTGTTTGCCCGCCAAAAGTGACCCTTATATTCAGTTACACGTCCGTGTTTGAGTCACAGAAATACAAATGTGTACTCAACTTAAACGGTCCATTAGATTCGGAGCAAATTGGCTTTGACAGACGGGCAGACAGACACACGAGTGATCCTATAAGTGTTCCATTTTTTCCTTTTGAGGTACGAAACCCTAAAAATGAACTAAAAGTGAAGTGATATTTGCTTAAAGGTTACAGAGATAATCTTATACCTTGCCCAATCCATTCCGTTACATGAAACCCCAACTATTCGAAGGTTGCTCTCAATTTATTTAGCAGTATTCGTCTTTATATATTCATGCTCGTTCCGCTCGTTCGTGAGCAAGACTTGAAGTGTGCCATCAATATGTTAGTGGAACTCTGTTAAATGAGCTGCTTGTACTGAAGTTCAGGGTTAGATATAATGAAGATTGACTAGGTTGGCATATCCCCTATTTATACATAGTTTATTAGCTATGATTTACCTAGTTAATTGATTCAGGCGTGACTTTGCGGAAATCCATTATAAAATACAATAGACGACGCATATTTAGTAACCTAATCCGCGTAACTGTTCTTAAAGAGTCAAGCGTTGAGAGCAGTGACTCACTGCTCTCGACGCTTGACGTCTCCACACGTCGGGTCCGGGTTCGCAACAAGTCAATCGCCATACTGAGGACGCCTCGTTGAGAGGTGAAACACGTGTCGATTTCATACAGGGTTCTTTATGACTCTTTAAGAACAGTTACGCGAATTAGGTTACTAAATATACGTCGTTTATTGTATTTTATGATATACCTACTTATTGAAGTGGCGATGCTTGGGGGAGGCCTATGTCCAGCAGTGGACGTCTTTCGACTGAAATGATGATATGCCTATTATCTATTTGATACGGCTATATTTCACTGCCCCGTTGGCCTCGTGGTTGCAAGCACGATTGCTGAGCGTGAGGTCCCGGGTCGGGCAAAGTGTTATTAGGATTTTCCATTAGGAATATCTTAGTAACAGCCCGGAGTTCGGAAATTGTCGGTGTGATACCTCGAAAAACACGTTGAGCCATTGGTCCTGAGCCTGATCTCTCTCCGGTCGTGTCGGATTGCTGTCCCATCGGACTATGAGAATGAGGAAAGAGAGAGTGCACCTGTGTCTGCGCACAACTTGTGCACTATAATATCTCCCGCACCGAAGGCCAGTCTCTGTTGAGATTGACCGAAAAGCGACGACGAGCTTCTTACTGTGTTGCGTAACAAGCTCGCCGAACTCTATGTCTATCTCCGGTCTGCATATCACAACATAATACTGTAATCACCAAATCATGTGTGAAAACTGGTGATTATGAAAAGATCTTGTTTTACCGTATCGTTCATTTAAAACTCAGAAAAAAGTAGAAGTAAAAAAAATAGGACAGTGTTAAAATAGGGAAACCATTTTAACACGTTCAGTGCCGGGAGGGCTCCTGGAGGGTTCACCTAGTCGCATATGGGATGCCGGGAGCCCTCGCGGAGTGCGTAAGGTTTTTCTTAGGCAATACAGCACTATAAAATCTGATGTATATTTTAACAAGATTTATTAGTATATACGTTGATTTTAAAATCTAGTCATTTTTATTTAATTGTTTTTTTGTTCACGTTTACATATACATATTCACAAAAAATATGAAATAACCAAAACAGGAAGGTCAATAAACTTATTGTAACACTTGCACCCTTTGGAAATTACATTTAACTATCACTCCTTAAAGCAAACAAAGCCTTTGTAAACAAAATAAACAACTTTATTTGACGTTAATTTGACCGTGAAAGAGAACAGTTAAGGGATTTCCGGATCCGACCTGAGGCTGTTACCAGAATAATAAAATTGTTTTCGGTCAAACGAAATAAAGGGCGTTAACAAGATTTAGTGATATTTAATATAAACTGGTTATGAAAGTAAGTGGTATTTATGATAATTATAGTAAAAAGACAATAAACCGATACTTAAAAAATACAATAGACGATGTATATTTAGTAAACTAATACGCTTAACTGTTCTTAAAGAGTCATAAAGAACCCTGTAAGAAATTGACACGTGTTTCACCTCTCAACGAGGCAGAATGTTCCTCAGAATGACGATTGACTTCTTGCGAACCCGGACACGACGTATTGCCACGCCAAACGTGGAACGCACAGTCTCTGCGTTCGGCGCTTGGCGTGGCACGTGTCTATTTCTTACAGGGTTCTTTATAACTCTTTGAGAACAGTTAAGCGGATGAGATTACTACATAAATACACGTCGCCTATTGTATTTTTAATGGATTTCCGTCACGCCTGAGTCAATTAACTAAACCGTTACTTACATCAATATCTTAGGGGTTGAGTACTTGCCTGCCAGGGTTGCGAGGTTGTCCGAAAGGGATATCGCGGCCCCGGCACACAGGCAACGGAAGGAACATGGGTGGGTTTTAGTCAGTAAAAGTCTGACACGCCCTCCCGCTCCGGCCAGAGCTCTGGGCGGAGCGGGAGAAGTTATTGGACACATTTCCACCATCAGAAAAAAAAAAAAAGGGCTTGAGTATTATTTGTTTTATATTGGCTTTTACCAAATTAAAATGATAAGATAACATCTGGCCTGTAACTCCCGAAGGGTAAGACAGATGTGTACCTATAGTACACCCACATTTCGCCAGTTATGTTTAAGTCCCATGTAATAGGGGGCGAGCCTATTGCCATCAACCGGGCACAAATCCAAACTCCGACCTGTTACTGAGAAATTCCTGATGGGCGTTCCTCTGGGCGGAGCGGGAGGGCGTGTCAGACTTTTACTGACTAAAACCCACCCGTGTTCCTTCCGTTGCCTGTGTGCCGGGGCCGCGATATCCCTTTCGGACAAACTCGCAACCCTGGCAGGCATTGGCCCTAATGGGCCCCGTCAGTTGGTGCTGACATCTCTTTGAGGCGCGCGTGGAACACAACACGCCGTCGACCCGGGCCTGATCCTTATCGGACGGCGAGCTACCCATCGCTCACCGTCCGCAAGCCCGCGCCTACGGTGGCTGGAAGTCGGCTTGCGACTCCCGACGCCCGGGGCGTCGCCTACGGTGACTAGGGGCGTGAGGGCGCGAATCTTGCCTCTCCCTCACGCGTTCCGCCTCCTCCTTCGCGAGCATTACTGCTTCACAGAAGGAAGTGACGGCCTCCCATGTACTCTCGCTCCGAACCATGGCCTGAACCAGGGCCGAACGCGAGAGACCGCCGCCGCCGATCGCCTCCGTGAGGACACGGCGGGCGGTGCGCCGCCCAAGCTGGGCAGACTTCCACCGTATGCTCCACCGTGTCCTCCGGGCGATCCACACAGTGGTGGCACTCGGGCGTTTCCTCCCGCTTTATGCGGAATAGGAACCTCCCAAAACAACCGTGTCTGGTGAGGACCTGCGTCAGGCGGAAGGTGAGGACCCCGTGGCGCCTCTCTAGCCACTCCTCAAAGAGGGGACTTATCGCCACAAGACCTGGGAATCGAACCCAGGACTTCATGCTTAGCTGTAGCGCTTGAGACAACTAGACCAACGAGGCAATTAAAATAATATCATTCACATTTCCCGAAAGTCGCGAAGTGTTAGAAATAGTCTCATTTCATTATGTTCAAGTTTCAAACAAAGGGCGATCTAATTGTTATCAATCGGATAACACAATCCAGTTTCGGCCCGATTTGGTTTCATGGTTTTGCTGTAAGTAAATATACTAAAGAATATTCTACCTATCTTCTTACGAGAATCGAGCTCAATACCTCATGCTTAGCAGTGGCGATTGTGACCACAAGACCGGCGAAGAAAAGATAAAGAAAATCTTACATGTTCTATTAATGAAAAGGACATTAGAGATCCTAATTCATATTATAAATGCGAAAGTGAGTTTGTTTGTTTATTACGCTTTCACGCTATAACAGCTGAACGGATTTAGATGAAATTTGGCACATAGGTAGACCATGACCTGGTATAGGACATAGGATACTTTTTATCCCGATATTCTTACGGGATCGAGACTTATGCAGGTAAAACCGTGGGGCGCAGCTAGTAAATAATAATTTAGGTACTACTTACTGGTCTGTAAAATACTTGATATTCAGCTGCATCCGGTTATACTGGAAGCCGACCCCAAATAGTTGGGAAAAGGCTATGCGGATTGATTCATTGGTCTGTCAATTTACCTTTGGTCTTTTTATTATTTCCCCACACACAAGTTGAGTTTACCAGGTTTCGCTCAGCTACAGGAATACTTAATTAAAAGACCAGATAAATAAATGTAAAAGCGTATTTATGTAGGAACTAGAGCTGTTTGCTCAGGTACCGACTTCAGCGAACTGCGGGACTAATTAAGTTATTTATTTGTTTTTCTCTTTTATTTATCTATTTTTGTCGGAATTTTCTTAATCGAAGTGCCGCTCTTTGTTGTCATGAAAAAATTTCACTCCGACAACAATATTTGATTATTAAAAGCCTGTGATGCCCCACTGCAGGGCAAATGCCTCCCTACTCTCTTCCCAGTTGTCTCTGTTTAAAGCTTCTAAGGACCAGTCCTTGTTGAAGGACTCCAGCTCATCCCACCATCCCCTTCTGGGCCTGCCACGATGTTCCTTGTCGTTAAGAGGGACCCATTGGGTCGTAAGTTTGGCCCCTTGCTCGTCTGACAGTTCTATTTTAGCGTGGCAGCTTTCCAAGTTACATCAGTTATCATTGTGATGGAACGGATGGTCGTATTCCTAACTAGGTCTGTTAGTTTGATACCCGGAATACTCCGTTCCATAACCCTCTGGTGAACCTCGAGCGTGGACCAATTCGACAACAATATAGAACTTAATTATATTTTTTATCACATCTATTCAAAAAGAGCTAGTTTATTCTTCGTAAACAGGGACTAAAATAGCTTTTTATTCCCTCGTTGAAACTCATAAAGAGATTGAATGCAGAAAAAGCCGTGGTATATAATACGTAAGTTAGTTAGTGTACTTAATAAGTGTCGGAATGCGAGTCACGTAGTCAGTATGTAAGCGGTTCGCAGTCTGAAGTATGAATACCACTTAATAAGCTTATTGATGTGTAAATAACTGCTTTAAGGTTGAAATATAGTGGTAACAGAAATTTCAGCGGTTGTAGTGAAGATTTTAGATGTGAAATTACTTTAATAACAATGTTATTGCCTGTCTGGTTTACAAATATACGTACGTAAGTACAAAATATTTTTTATCACATCTATTCAAAAAGAGCTAATTTATTCTTCGTAAACAGGAACTAGAATAGCTTTACAAGCTCTAGGGACTAAAAATAATTTAAATTTGGAATGTGTATATTGTTAGTAAAAGTTCCAATCACGAACATTGTATGAACAAGTAACAGGCTGGCAAGAGAGAAAGTGTGAATTTGCACAAAATCAAAATCCAAGATGGCGTCTGCCAAAATTTTAAAATTTTTCGACATTGATGTCGTTTTCGAGGGTGCTAAAGCCGATGGTGACCTCAAAATATAAATCCAAGATGGTAGCTGAGAAAATTTTGTTTTTGTTTTAAATCATACGTGAGAAGGAACTTCGTTCCTGACGCGGCTCGGACCTTACACGTTTTTATTTCTCATAGAGTGTGAAAAAAACGTAGAGTGATCACCTCGGGAGCAACTCTATTTTAACCTCGATTGAGGTACTTTGAATGCCTCGTTGCGCTCAGGATCCTACTTTAGAATCCTTCGCTCCGTTTTGGACTCAAAAAAACACTCTCGCCTTTAAAATAGTTGTTTGCTCCCTAGACAAACAATCTACTATTATCAATATTACCTACATAGGTATCCACATATACGATGAGTGAAGATGAATTATGTCGATCATTGTGTAAGAATCAATTAATAAAGATCCTGAAATTGTCACACAGCGAGAAAACGCGCTAATTCACTTAAAACCATAAAGACATTCTTAAGGAAAAATTATAAAAAAATACGGTTAGTGAAAACATAACTGAAAACCATCGTAAAATGAATCATACAAAATTTTCAAGTAGTCAGGATGATAAAAAGCGAACCAAAGCACTGAAAAAAGCGAAATACTGACGCACAACAATTTTAGTTTATGTACTTTCCTGTTTGCAAACTCATTATTTCATCGTCCGGTCATTGAACTCATAAAGATCAGTTCACGAAAAAATTCAGATTCAGATTCTAATCAGGAGGCCAGCGATCTTTTTTGTCTTAATAATTTACAAAATTGCGTCAATATTAAAATAGAATCTACCACTGACATTATACGTACTAACAGTTTTTGACGGCAAAACAAATTATGTTATTCTCCCATAAATTCATGACCAGAACTAAACAAGTTATAAATTACCTACTAATATTTCCTAACTTATACAATCAAAAGTGAAGTTTACACGCTGAACTCACACAATTACTTCCGACCGAGAAACAATAAAAGAAAAGTTTTAATAATCACAAAGTGTCATTACGCCTAGTATCTGAATGGAACGAAGTTGTTTTACTGTTTTATCCTTATAGTCAAGGAGTTTCACACCAAACCATTATCAGATCTTCGAAACGAAAGGTGGACACCTACAGGGCTAATACTATTCGGCTTGTGATTACTAGTCGCATAAGATGTGTAACATCTGGCATCTTGGCTAACAGTACCTATCGGAAAATGGGTTGATACCATCTGATAGCCAACTCTAGCACCGCGCGCGCTCATTAGTTAAATCAAATAGCGCGCGCTTCCCCGGCTTCCTGTTACACACTTCCGTCCCTTTTCAGGAAATCACTCCCACAGATTGCACGAAAGCGAGAGGAAAGATGTTACACATCAATAATGATAAATGTGAATGGATTTCAGGTGAAAATATTAATAAATTAAACAATTTCAATTAATTTAACAATAAAATATTCTACAGTTCCTTGGGAGTTTTTGCAAAAGAAAGTAAACAAATTCTGCTTTGACAGACTAATATGCCAATGTTAGTATAACATAGACAGAACGTGCTCGCTGAACGCAATAAAACTATATATTTTTCTTGACGTATAAAGCAAATACGAATACCTTACTGTTGTTTTACCAATTGATACTGTTTCTAACAAGAATCAAAATCTTTAAGATAATGTTTTGTTCTAAATAAACGAAAATTATCTTTACAAAACCAATTTCCTAAGTGCACAAAACTACTGAGAGTATTCTCAATCTTTAATCTTCATTAATACTCCTAGATCATTTATTTTTCACGCGCTCTAGCTCCCTGATCGCAATTGTGAACTGGCTGGCAGCCAAATCGGTTCGCAAAAGAGTGCCTAATAAGCAACGTACAAACAAAAAGCCCTACTTCTCGACCCATAACTTTGTGTATCCGAGTCAGAGGTAAAAAATGAATATAATATAATGAATACTGTTGGGTAGGATACTTTCTTTCGGTGTAAGATGTACGAGGGACGCAAAACATATTTGACCGTAATTCCTCAGGAGATTATTTTTGTTTTTTCCTTTTTTTTTCCTTGAAAATTAGGGTTAACAATATGGCCGCTGCCTCTCACAGAGAGGAGGTCTGTGTCTGAATATACTGTATGGTTGCTTGTTCTGCCAAATTCTGGGCAGTGGCGAGTTTTCCATGTACCTATTTTATAAAAAAATAATAGAAGTGTTTGTCTAATTATAAGGATTAGCAAAATTAAAGCATTTTTTATTACATATAGCTACCGGTTTATCAGAAAGGTAAATAAGAAAGTTAGTTGTCTGACGAAAACCGATATTCCTACTTAGCAGTAACACTTATACGTAATCGAGGCAGTAATGTTGTTCCATTAACGGTACGTACCATGGAGAAAAAACAAACTTTTTCCCCTTATAACATTTTATACCGTCGTAACCTGTTTCATTGTTTGCGTTCAGATATCGCCCGGAAAAGAACGGACTAAAAACTAGGCTATGAATAAATACAGAAACACAAGTTCCTAAGCAGTTCATGCGCATCAAACACTTCTCAAAGCCCGGATTTCCCGGATCTTCCCGGTTCACAGGTTCATGTGGTCAATTATTTGAATAACTTTATCACCCTATCTCACAGTACGGTGCGCCGCAAAGCCGGTGTTAGGAGAGAACACATTTGGGATCGTTGGACCGACCTAATTGATGTTGTATAGCATATTATAACGCTTGTATTCCTTACAGGATTAGGCAGATGTGTTTAACCACCATTCAAATTGTGTTATAACTCCCATATAATAGGGGCCAAGTAGCAAGTTTTTAAGTAACAAACCAATTAAATACCTTACATATAAATCTTATATCACGGGTCGAGTCATCAGGTTAAGCTACGCTTGCCGGGGTTGGTCCGTGGATGGGTGACCATCTTTACATACCGAGACTCCTCCGTGCCTCGGAAAGCACGTTAAGCCGTTGGTCCCGACTGTCACTGGTGGATCTTAGACAGTCAGTACGGGTCATCAGAAGCCCGAAAGTCTGACAACCAGTCTTACCAAGGGGTATCGTATTACCTAGTAACTGGGTTGTGGAGGTCAGATAGGCAGTCGCTCCATGTAAAATACTGGTATTCAGCTGTATCCAGTTAGACTGGAAGCCCACCCCATCATAGTTGGGAAAAGGCAAGGCAGATTGATTGACATAAATCTTATAAACAATATACAATCTAACACTAAATTAAATGTCTCAATAACTATACACATAAATACAAAAAAATCCACCAGTCGGCAAGAAATTTCCTTAAAAAGGAAACGCTGGGGCCCCATGACTCGACCCGCAAGTTTATTGTCAAAGACCTGGTACAAATCCAGACGACGGACTTATGCTGAAAATGACTTCATAGAAATTCTCGATGACGGTTTCCACGACCTGGGGCTCTAATCTAGAACCACTCAGCAGTAACGCTTATAACTAGTAAACGATTAGAGCATCGAGTACCATGGAGAAAAAACAAACTTTTTTCCCCTATAACATTTTATAGTGTCGTAACTTGTTTCATTGTTTGCGTTCAGATATCGCCCAGAGTATATATCCTTAGGGCCACCCTTTGTCCCTCTAAGCCCAGCTTTGTCAAAGTATAAAATAACCATATAAATAGAATTTAATTTCAGGGAAATCTCTTTTTATACTTGCACAATGGACGCCAAAAATATAATTTAGGTACTGCTTTGAATCCGTGCTTCACCTTAGTCGAAAAGTGTAGTGGGTTTGTTTTTTCTCAACCAAACTTTGCAAAGAGCTCAAACACAATATGTAGAAGGATATAAATTAATGTTTTTTATTTGTGCACATAAAGTATTGCGAGTGTCCAACTAAGGTAGTGAAACTGTCAGCAACAGCGGATATGTTCAAGTTTAAAAAAAAAAAAAAAAAATCGTCCCCAGATTACCACATTGTATACATCTATAGATTTCAAACATTCTACGTATTTAAAGGTAAATAAATTATGTAGTAAGTACGACTAACATGAAGTTACGTAAAACAACATGGAATTTCACACTACAATATATCAGTAATGGCATTACAATGTTAATGAACTCTGTCCCCTGTGTCATACAATGCCTAATCCCTTAGGTCCAGCCTCATTGTAGTTCATTCCTATGTATCTAAATAGGGCATCGAACTTATGCTTGTTATTAGTAAACAGATCGGTCAGAGTTCAATAAAAAATTATTATAGCATAAATTGGCATCTGTTTTCGAAAGGGGTAGGCAATATGGGGTTCGTCTTACCCCGCGTTCTATTTGAAAGCGGCCGAATACACGATTGTTCGAAGTTTTTGTTCGGTGAACCTGAACAGATGGTCGCGCCAGTAGAGGGCGCTTTCCGGTTTTCTGAAAACAAAAAGTGAGATGCATCTCTTTCGAAAGGGGTAGAGGAACTACCCCTTTCGAAAGAGATGCCAATTCTATTCTATATTAAATTGTACTAGGCAGTTCGATTTAGAAGTTCTGGCTAGTTAGACTGGATTAGAGGTATAAAAAAAACAAAGAAACGAACATCTTTTTTCCCCCCAATATTTCAGTTACCGATAGAAAGAAAATAGCTTTATTTGTGCCTGACGAATGACTTGTTGATAACGATCCTAGCCGAGGTGGGCCGAGCAGTAATCCTATATAAGTGGGGTTGTTGGATGATGTGGCTCACGCTGCTCTCGACGCTTGACGTGGCAACACGTTGTGTCCGGGTTCGCAACAAGTCAATCGTCATCCTGAGGCTTCTTTGAGAGGTGAAACGCGTGTTGATTTCTTACAGGGTTCTTTATGAAGAGTTTAGCGGACTATGTTACTAAATATATATCGTCTATTATATTTTATAATGGATTTCCGCAAAGTCACGCCTGAATCAATTAACTGGGTTATATTATAAATATTTTTTAAATTAGCTATTTAAGCACTTTCATTTGATACCCAAACTGTATTTTTTTTTTAGTCTTGAACTACTTTATGTCCTCTAGAGGGTGCCATATCCATATTCGTTTAATATAACGTCACATACCTATTCCAGCTGACGATTAAGACGGTTCCAACGATACTTCATTTGTCAAATTATGATAAGTGGTTTAAAAGTTATGAGGGAACAGATGAACATACATACATACCATCACGTCAAAATCATTACCCTCCATTTTGCTTCGGCGTAGTCGGGAAAAATGACTCCTTCATATAACCTACTCAATTTTCTAGTTAAATTCAATTCAGCTACACAATATTACCTTAATAATGCAGCATAATCCAGCATGTGCCTTCAATAGCAAATCGGTCCTCGTGTCGGTCGTTAAAAGATATTAGGCACGTGTCTACAAGCTTCTGTTTAGCACGTGTAAGTATGGTTATTGGTTACATATTGATATTAATAGGAATACGTGGAGATTGCTTACACTGTAATGCATTGTATATCACCGATATTATTTTAAATCATTACAGACACGTGAGAGTCGGTGGTCACCAGGTCCGGCGGGAAAATGTGGAACTACATTTTTTGTAATGCAATTTGATGCGATGACATAAAGACACTAGCGCCTCATCTATCGGACTTGAGTAGTATATTTTAACTTAGATATTTGAATTGTTATTTATTTATTATATATTTTATGGCGAATGGACATCCATTTGAGCTCAGACCTATAGCAAGACAAGCATGTTCATATTTTCTAAGGTTGAAAATGAACCTGATGGTTCCTTGTTTTTATCTTTTTATTACGAACGCTTTTAACGTGCAGTCTTTCTACATTGTTCTCACATGTATAATTTCAATATGAATGATGTAACCAATATTTTGTAACAATTGTTTTTTTTTTCAAAGAATGTCCGTGGAGTTTCCTGCCCGTTCTTCTCCATAGGTACCTACTACGCTTTGGAATGGGCAACTAGCTTCATATTTCTGACTGACCAACTCCTTGACAGTTCAAAAGTCTGCAAATGGTTTAATTGAAATAAATGCTTTGAGTTTTGAGTTTTTTTTGTTTTTGATTGGCGCGGTCTCGAGTTTAGTTTCTGTGAACTAAACTTGAGACCGCGCTTGATGGATGAGGAGGGATGGGTATTAACGTATTCCAATTTCTAGTATGTGGGAATCCGCTGGATGCGAAAAACGTAGGATCAGTCGTTATGACAATACTTGGGGGAGGCCTATGTCCAGCAATAGACGTCTTTCGGCTGAATGATGATAACGAATCTGTATTTGACTATTTATGACCAGGTAGGACAGTTTTTTTTTTCATTCGTTGTGAGAAAGCGAAAAAGAATTTAAACAAAACTATTTCTTTAATAACAAAAGTCGAGTTCTTTGTTTTGCATGTGGCTGAAATGGATTTTTCAAATAAGTTAAGTATTCATGGAAAATCACAAAAAAAAAACAAAAAATGACGCGAGATTGACGTTTGATCACTTTTTTACAAGAAAATACTTTTGATTTTGAACATCAACACCGTAATATGGTCTACTTGCATGTGGCTGAACCACTTTTTCAACTTCCATACAAAATATAGCAGGCAAAGATTTTTTTTTAAACCCTGTCAGTAATACATTACTGACAGGGTTTAAAAAAAAATCTTTATTATTTTCTATTATTTAGCAAACCATATCAAGAAATAAAAAAATCACACATTAGCCTTCAGCTATCCTTGAAATAAAATCAAAATGTTATTTTATGATTATACAATATCTTCATTAAGTAAATCAAAGGCGAAATAAACCATTCGAGAACACAAAAGTGATGCAACCATTAACAGGTGCTGTGACAGACACAAATGGCTTAGCACCACGAAAACTGTACTTTTATACATAGTTAGAAGCACAGACTTAATGTTTCAATTATTTCAAGCTTTCTTACAATGAGATTAGTTATCATCGAAAAAGGGTTTTTTTTTTCATGCACGGAGCCTTAAGAAATATTGTTACTAACATATTGAGACTTGTTACTTGTTCATTAAATATAAATAAATAAAATGAATTAAACCTTTAAAATCTCTAGGGCCCTAGTTATAACAAGCGCCCGAGGCGCGCGTCTTGCATTTTATGAATTTCTATATAACGAATTAAATCAAGAGCTGCAGTCCAAAGGCGCGCGTCAACATACATAGATGGATAAAATTTTACTGAGCGCCCAAAACCTAGCGTATAAGACGCACGCCGCACGTGCACATTGCAGAATGGAATTTTTTTCATTCTAAAATACCTTAACTTTTCCTCCTCACGGGTTTTAAACAAAAGCGTGTGTGTCCTCACGTTTTGAATCAAGAACACGTGGCTATTTGCAATCCGCTCACGTTGCCTTGATCTATCGTCAGCCAGTAATCCTGGGATAATAAAAATGGCGTCCTGGCTGTTATGGCCTTACGAGAATTCATTCGTAACAAGCCGTGTTCCTGAGGCGTTTTCCCATCGGCAACTTTTCCAGAACCTTAGGGGATGAGTTTCCAAAAAACGATGTTACAACTAACTTTTACTTATAAACAGAAGTCTACATAAGTACCAACTTCCACGTTTCTAACTTCAAAAAAACCGGCCAAGTGCGTGTCGGACCATGCACAATGAAGGGTTCCGTAGTTGGGGTGAATTTATCGCAAGAACAAACTGAACGTTTTAGTTGAAAAACATGTTCTCTCATAAGAAATGTATGGGAGAATATGTTTTTGCAACCGTTAACTTGTAAAGCCTACTTAGCTTTAATAGTTTTTCTTTTAATTTCGTTATATATACTACTGCCGTGAATTTTTTCGTATATCCAAAACAAACCATGTAACTGGAGGAGGACACTTGACTCTAACAAAAATTACTTTAAAGCAAAATATTAAGTATTTTGCAAAAGGATCCCTGAATCCAAAAATGTTTTCATACTCAATATGTTTTTCAACGACACCACCATGGGACTTTACGTGTAAGAGTACCCTAAAAAAAAATATAAGGGCTCCTTATTTACTACGGAACCCTAAAAATTACGAACTTCCATACAAACTTACATCCCCTTTTAACCCCTTTAGGGGATGACTTACCAATAACTGGGTTGTGGAGGTCAGATAGGCAGTCGCTCCATGTAAAATACTGATATTCAGCTGCATCCGGTAAGACTGGAAGCCGACCCCAACATAGTTGGGAAAAGGCTAGGCACATTATATTAAGTAGATTATTATCTCTTGTTTGGCTCATTTTGAACCTTATTCTTGTTGGCTGTTGGTTTAGTTCGCTGGTCAGCAAAGATTACCATCCTTTTATTTCAGTAATCTGACTGCCAGTGTCTAGTGGTCTAGCGTGACTGGTGGTAAATTATGTAGGAAAGGGTTCAAAATGAATTGCGATTTCTTCAGTAAAATTATTCTTCTTTATTATAACTTTCACAGTCTTTTTCCTTCGTACCAAACTCAACTCCTTCTTGTATCGTTCCTCCTTCACTCCTTCACTCTCTTCTTTCACTCAACGCTTCGTTCAGAAATCATTCCGTTCGGAAAAAATAAATAAATAACACATAAAAACATTTTTAACATTTTATTACTATAAAATCCTATAACTTGGCTAATCACTCTGGCCTCAAACTGAAATCTACTGAAAATTACTTATAAACAATTTTTTTTAAGCTTTCAAACTTTATTTATAATCTAGAAGTCCACTAAACTAACATAGTACTACTGTTACACTTTAATGATTCTGAAAAAATAGGAGACACAGCAAAATTCTTAAAAAAAATATCTATTACATACAGAAAAAAAAAACTCTGCAGACCATCATACCATATCTGTTTGATTTTTTAAACTTTTAGACATCAATACAAAGCTAAAATTTTATAAATATTGTAATGATTCAAAAAATTAATTTCTAATTTAATAGTTGTTATGTATATATAATAAGTGATGTATTTACATAGTGTCGATAATGTAACTGCCGCACGGGTCGATCCATTAGGTTAAGCTACGCTTGCCGGGGTTGGTCAGTGGATGGGTGACCATCTTTACATACCGAGACTCCTCCATGCCTCGGATAGCACGTTAAGCTGTTGGCCTCAGCTGTCATTCGTGGATCATTGACAGTCGTTACGGGCCGTCAGAAGCCCGAATGTCTGACAACAAGTCTTACCAAGGGGTATCGTATTACCCAGTTACTGGGTTGTGGAGGTCAGGTAGGCGGTCGCTCCATGTAAAATACTGGTATCCAGCTGCATCCGGTTAGACTAGAAGCCGACCCCAATATAGTTGGGAAAAGGCTAGGCAGATTGATTGAGTACTGAAGACTTGTGATTACCTATTGTTTATTCTTGTAAATATGTCGTTGGTGTGCCTTGCTCAATAAATAAATAAAGGTACATTTGAGCTAAGGCCATCTCTTCATGTAGTCCACACCTGATGTTGTTCTTAAAGGTTCCTTACCTCTGACTGCTTTCTCAACCTCATACTCCTTTCCTAGCTCTTTTGTGACTTTATAGGGCCCGTGGAATTTCGGTTTAAATTACAAGGCATACCCGAATCACCTTTCTTGTACTTTTCTCCTTGTTGACGTTTCTTTAGCGTGACTGGTCGCTGGAGCGATGTCTGAGGCTGTGGTTCTAGGATTTATTCCCTCGTTGAGCAAAGACATTTGGGATATTTCAATAGTTTTTTTGGATATTGTGTCCGGTAAACTCACCGCCTGGTTTAGCCTACAGGAGACTTGAAACATAAATCTAACTAAAAAAACGTTTCCCAAAAAAAAAACAACCGACTTCCTTTTATTTTTCACTTTTTAGTTGTGGTACCTACCCCACACAAAATCGAATACCACTACCTGCTATGTAAATAACAGTTACAGGAAGTTATCATTATATCATCCACATATACTAAGTGCTAAAAATACGTAGTATTGAAGCTTACTCAAAATATGAGACCAACTTGGGAGCATACCCAATCATACAAAAAAAGAAGTTTCAAAATCAGTCCACATTTGACGGAGAAATCGGTGGACATAGATTAAAAACGTATGTCACTGCAGCGATCCAGCAGAATATCAGCGTCAGGTCTATTTGCCTGACACATGCTGAGTTGGACTCCCATTGGATGCAACCTTGAGACACACACCGCACTTTGTATGGTTCACTATTTTAGTGTCTTAGCCAATAGTCACACAGTAGAGACATTAGACATTATTTTATTTTTTGTATATTGGGACCATTTTTTTTTTTGAGGGTGGGAAGTCCTCAAATGACTTCTCCCGCTCTGGCCGGAGCGGGAGGGTGTGTCAGACTTTTACTGACTAAAACCCACCCGTGTTCCTTCCGTTGCCCGTGTGCCAGGGCCGCGATATCCCTTTCGGACAAACCCGCAACCCCAGCAGGCATTGGTCCTTACGGACCCCGCCAGTTGGTGCTGACATCTCTGGTGGCCGGAAGTCGGCTCGCGACTCCCGACGCCCGGGGCGTCTCCTGCGGCGACTAGGGGCGTGAGGGCGCGCATCTTGCATCTCCCTCGCGCGCTCCTACTCCTCCTTCGCGAGCATAACTGCTGCGCAGAAGGAGGTGACGGCCTCCCATGCACTCGCGCCGAATCATGGCCTGAACCAGGGCCGGACGCGAGAGATCGTCGCTACCGATCGCCTCCGTGAGGACACGGCGGTGCTCCGCCTAAGCCGGGCAGATCTCCACCGTACGCTCCACCGTGTCCTCCGGGCGATCCACACAGTGGTGACACCCGGGCGTTTCCTCCCGCCTTATGCGGCACAGGAACCTCCCGAAACAACCGTGTCCGGTGAGGACCTGCGTCAGGCAGAAGGTGAGGACGCCATGGCGCCTCTCAAGCCACTCCTCAAATCAAAGAGGGGACTTATCGCCGCAATTGTGGCGTGCCCAGCGCTGGGTTGTGACAATCGCACTCTCCATGCCACCATGAGATCCCGCCGGAGCTCTGTCCACTGTGCCGTGATTTCTCGCGGTAGCGGAGTTACGCCCCGGCGTTTCGCCTCCTCGCGACACTCCCATATGTGCGCGAGGACTTTTGCCTCCAGATCCCATGGCAGTAGTCCGGCAAGGAGGCTCGCCGCCTCACGGGAGACCGTGCGGTATCCTCGGACCAGCCTGATGACCCTTTGGGACGCGTTCAACCGCTGGGCCGGTCGCAGCCTCTGTGAGCGCGCACACCGGTGCCCCGTAAAGGGCCATGGACCGCACGACCCCCGCGTAAAGCCTCCGGCAGGAGGCGTTTGGTCCCACTAGGTTGGACAGAAGCCGCTTCAAAGCAGCCCCAGCTCTATCCAGTTATGGAGCCAAACGTTGGAAGTGCTCCACGAAGTTCCACCGGCTGTCGAGGACGAGTCCTAGGTACTTCATCGTCGACTCGACACCGATGTGAACCCCTCCCGCCGTTATCTGGGAACCCGACAGTGGCGCGTTCTGAGGACCATAGAAACACATGGCCTCTGACTTGTGCAAGGCCATCTCGAGTCCCAGTTGCCGGATCCTATCGACGATTGCCGCAACCCAACGTGTCGCTAGTAAAGCTATATTCATGTATTTAGTTATTATTTAATCGTGTTTTTGTATTTTGCTCTATGTCTTTTGTGTGCATCAAATAAACGATGTATCTATCTATTAATCAATTTTTTATTTTTTTTAACATACATACTCGACGAACATACAACCTCCTCCTTTTTGGAAGTTGGTTAAAAATGTAGTGAAATGTAGGTGGGCCTTCTATGTATTATGCTCATACTTCTCGCCTATTCCTTCGGTGTAGAAACACGACGTAATGTTATGTGTATGTATTTAAAAATACACATTATATACCAGTAAATAAGACCTATCTATGACGTAACACATAGATGTTATGTGTACACAAGTGCAGCGGTACTACACCAACGACCATCAATTTGAACGCGGCGCAAGATCGTAAATTGTGAGCAGTTGGTTTTATACGCCATGAAAACTAGGAGAATAAAAGTAGATTAAATTCGCTATTACATGGGAATGGTTAGAGGGCACAGCGTTTATGTCACTTTGTTTTGAAAATTATCGGGAAGCTACGCAGTGTGTTCGGAAGCTAGATGCAAAGCCTTGAGAGGTTAAAAGTTGGAGCATTTAGAGCATTTTGAGCCATATAAATACATGTCTTAGACAAAGTACGTTTTTATTTTATTTTAACTGCATATTTTATTAACACCCAATTTCTGACTGTTGACACTTTCGACTCCACCCACTTTTCATAGAACTCATACGCCGTGGCGCCATGCATATTAGAAGTGAACCCTCCGGGAGGGTTACCGGCATTACGTTTACGCTAAAGTTAACCATCGCGGACGGTCAAGGGTATTAGGTTTAAAACCGTGTTATAAAACACTGTAAAATGAAGTAAAAAAGTGTTTTCAGGGGGTCTTGTCGCTATACGTACTTTCCAACCTTTTCAATTTTAACTGAATATTTATAACCCTGAACAAAAAATAATATTAAAATAAAAATGCATGAATTTTAAAACCAACGCTACTAATAAGACTTGTTAAAATATAAATCAAATTTTATTTTCACGGTTTATAATTCTGTATTCGCTAAGAAAATACTACATTTAAAATGAGCCTTCCGCGAGGGCCCCCATATGCGACTAGGTGAACCCTCCAGGAGGGCTCCAGACCCTGAACGTGTTAATTGCCCCAGTTAAATGATAGTGGTGGTGATGGTAATTTTTTTCTAACGTATGCCGTAGAATGCTTTTAAAATTTGAAAAAACTGCCGAGTGATTAAAAAAATTAATAAATAGCCTGAATCGTATTTTTTTTAAACATGCTCAAAATGCTCCAACTGGTGCCAACTATCACCCCCTTAATGCTTTGCATCCAGCTTAAACCCCCTTGTACCCTGTATAATCATGTTAAAAGGAAAAAAATAGAAACTACTGGCTCTTATGCCTCATATGCTTAGTTTAACTTTCTTAGCCCATCTCGTTATATTCTTCAGTGGTAATTCAATCACCAATAAGTCCATTATCTATGCGGTGTTTTAACACCGCATAGATAATGGACTTATTGGTGATTCGCCCGAATTTACGAAGATATTTTATTTGTTGGCGAATCGACAACTCCAAAAATCGATTATTTGTGCGAATAGCGTCTAGAAAAACTTATAGTATTTAAAAGTGTCGATTCGCCCGTTTCAGCACGGTAAATTCGGGCGAATCACCATTAAGCCAAATCCTGCATGTCACATTCTAAAATATTTATTCTGCATCCAAATTCCTTAACATTTACAGATTTCTGAATATTTTCAAATAACGCTCCAACTTTAAAACTAACTTCCATACTTTTCCATAAATAAAATTCCAATTTCTCTGCGGAGATTTCTTAACTTAACGATATATTCGGAAATATCTTCCGCCGCATCGGATCTAAATATTCATTCCCAAATGGTTTCAGCATCTTTTCCTTCCTCCCACATCCAGATTAAGTTGGTTGCAGATTCCAAGACACTTTAATTTCTTTCCCTAGAGTGCATGAAACTCTTTCCTTGGCAGATTTACAGGATTGCTTACACGAGTTTGGCTTCAACGAGATTTTATTCGATATTTGTACCCCATGTGACCGATTCAATTTACAGGAGTAACTCGCTTCGAATAAACGATTATTGAAAGAGGATAAAATAGTTTACTCCAGTAGGTATGCAGTATGTAAATGGTGATCCAATTCGAGGTTTCCTATATTGGCAACACTGTAATTTTCACAGCTGTTAGTAATGGCGCGTGTTTCAAACGTCAAATGTTAGTTTGTAACAATACATTTACAAAATGAATCGCTTTGGATTCAGCAAGGCGGCGCAACCTGCGGCATAGCGCGTGAAACATTAGATGTTTTGCGTGAAACATTCAGAGGTCGACAAGATCGTGCGATTTAACGCCGTTTGATATTTTATGTCGGGTTTTTTAAGAATCGCATCTATACCAATACACCTGCAACGTTGGCACACCTAAAAAGTAACATCCGCCTAGTTATTGCCGAGATAACGAAAGCGAAAAAGTTATCAAAAATTACCTCGAAAGAATCGACTGCTGCAGAAGGTCCAGAGGCGGCCATTTGACTGACATCAGTTTCCTTATTAAATGGATAACACTAAATATTCGATTAAACATTGAGACACGAAGCAACAAAATTCGATCTAAAGAAAAGCGGCCACGTTCCTCTAGAATCTCTAGATCGTATTTTGTTGCTTCGTGTCTTAATATGAAACTTTAGATTAGAAAATTCTAGACACACTTACCGAGGTTCCTTACGAGCCCTTATTCATAATTCCATCTCAGTCAAGAGATAATGTTTTTTGAAAGAAGTGGCGCTAGTGGACCATTGGGCGCCCTCTTTGTTACATTTTGTGTCATAAAAAATTTAAAAATATTATATAAAATAGTGCCATCCATGAAAACGCAACCCACTCTGCTCCGCTCCGTACTACAGTACAGCTCTGTAAGCAGTACTGTAGTATGGAGCGGAGCAGAGTGGGTACAGTAATCACGGAGTGGGATGGGGAAGACGCGCGTCTTCGTGGATGGCAATATGCGCATGTCAAAAATTATCCTCGCATTTGAAAATGGAAGAATCTGTGTCAAAAAACCCGAATGTGCTGGTTTCCAATCATGAAATAGTCGTAGGATAATTTTTGTTTCTCATTTGAGTGTCAAACACTTGAGAGCGATAATCGCCTGGCAATTCACGCCTTCGAGGCTTTTTTAATGTAATATTCTATTCATTCAACGGGCGATAAATTGTCCTATTTTAAATTAGCGTTCGAAAGAAAGAAAAAGTATTTATTGAGACTCGCACAGGAAATCACAAATTAAACTAAAAACACACTAAACATAAATGAAAAAGAAAAAACAAAGTAAAATTTAAATTTAAAGCAGCCCTGTACGAGGCTCCTATCTCAGCATGACGTTGCGAAATTTAAAAATAAATGCGCTGGTATTCTGATAGGGCCCGGTTTGGAGTTCCGAATCAAACTTTTGCCGCTGGTGCGGGATTAATTCTGTGGCTGTCTCTGAGTGACAGGCTATCGGCCTGTCTATCAAAGCCTGACGGAGCGTTCGCTAATCTGCCACAGGCGTATATAGAAGGGTCTCAGTTTGCCGTGAATTGGTACACTTATAGATATCCTACCTAGGTGTGGTGCTGCGTTATTTGAGGTCATTAGACTCTGCAATCGGGTCATGTTAATGGAGTTTACATAACGTACTTAAAAAAGTTGTAGTAGTTGTGCACGGGACGATCCATCAGGTTAAGCTACGCTTTCCAGGGTTGGTCTGTGGATGGGTGACCATCTTTACATACCGAGACACCTCCGTGCCTCTGAAAGCACGTTAAGCCGTTGGTCCCGGCTATCATTCGTGGATCTTTGACAGTCGTTACGGGTCGTCAGAAGCCCGAAAGTCTGACAACCAGTCTTACCAAGGGGTATCATATTACCTACTTACTGGGTTGTAGAGGTCAGATAGGCAGTCGCTCCATGTAAAATACTGGTATTCAGCTGCATCCGGTTAGACTGGAAGCCGACACCAACATAATTGGGAAAAGGCTAGTAGCAGATTGAGTTGTAGTCAGTTTGCCCCTAAATAAATAAAGGTACAAATCGCTATGGGGGGGGGGGGGCAGTTGACTAATGATGGTAATTAATACTTTAAAAAGGGTGCTTTCTAACCACAATAAATACCTTATTTATCCCTGTTTATAGCAAGTATCATAGACATAATATATTGTATTCATGAATACCAATTATCATGACATATTCGAAATATAAAATCTTATTGTAACGTCCAAGAGGTTTTAAGTTGAAATAAAAACCTTTTTAACTAAAAGTCCCGTATACCGTAATGTTAATGTCAAGTACAGTCCACGACAAAACTAAAGGAAAAGTTGGAAAATATGTAGTTACCGCCACGGAGATTCGATTTTCAAATCGATGAAAAAATCGACGAACCGTGCACTACTCGGAAAGGGATCGTCACCGTATCAACTCGAGCCATTCAGTATTCTTTGTTTGAAACTCCCTACTGCAACGCACATTAATCAGAATCGTAACGTATTCGCCTCGCCTCGGGACAAGCTCACGAACCGCGGCGATACGGTGACGATCCCTTTCCGAGTTGATATGTGTGCTATGACCTTATTTCGTAAGTAGATATTCCTGATCTCCAGAAAAAATCTATCCTGTATTACCAAGTATGATGTAGGTGGACAATATTTACATGCAATAAATGAAGTTTTTATACAAAATGATGTCAGTTTTCTTCCTACCTTTTTATGAGTAAATCAACAATTATTTATTTATTGCAGAGAAGACTTAAATATTATTATAATCATATACTACAAAATGAGCAATATGTGTATATGTATATATATTTGTAATCATGTTCTCGAAAACGGCTGTAACGTTTTCGATGAAAGTTGCTTTATCGAGGTTTACGGGGGAGAAAAATCGATCTAGCTAGGTCTCATGTCTGGGAAAAATTCGTTTTCTCTATTATCACAGCCTCGGGAATGTGATACAACGTTGGTATACCTGATCGATATATTTATCTATTTTCACGGTATACACATTATACATGGTGACTTTTAATTCACTGTTAACCTTACAAAAGGTTCTCAGAGAAAGAAAGGAAAGCACTCATGATTTTAGACAACATTCCTTTAGCAAAAAAAATACGTCTGTTTCATACATTTTCATCGGGTAAATGTTTCATTTTTGATATTTATAAGTTGCTCACAATCATGAGTACTTTCACGCCCTGAACGGTAACAGTGAATTAAAAATCACCGTGTATACACATACGCACCCTACTTTGCTGTCTAATTAATTCGTATTTGTTTTTTTATTGTCTTAAATTGTTTTTTATCGTTCTTCTCAACATTATCATCAATTATTATGTTTGTATACTGTGACTTGTCAGGGTATATTGGAGGCCTGGAGACCTGTAACACAGGTATTCCTAGTACAGCCTTCACAACAGCAATATATTTTTGTATACACATTTCTGATTGTTCATTGACACACAGGTGAAGAAATAAAAGTTTTTTTCAAATATTTCTTATACATCTACTATATTATTAATCTACACGAGCATAGCCGCAACATTGCTAGTTGCAAAATGAATATTCTTAATGCAATAAAGCTTATTCGATTAAATTGCAGTGGACTGTACTTTCTTACAATAAAACTGATGCTCATATAATAAAAAGAACTATCCTCTGTTTAAAAATTCTCAAATAAAATTCTGCAACTGGCTTGCAGAATTGAAATAATAGAAATAAGCCTTGCAGTTATTGAATTTCTTTTATGGCACCAATTTTGACGATAATACCCAGATGGGAGCTCGAGTTTTCACATTCAAGTATGTAATTTAATTTTGCGCAAAGGGCCATTTTCAGCAAGATTTCAAGGCATTCGTAGGGTGCAGGCCTATAAAAAGATTTTTAGATGCCACATTTTCATCCTATACTATTAAACGAGCAATATTTGTATATATATTTGTAATCACGTTCTCGAAAACGGCTCTAACGATTTCGATGAAAGTTGCAATATAGGGGTTTACGGGGGCGAAAAATCGTTCTAGCTAGGTTTCATATCTGGAAAAAATCGTTTTCCTCATATTTTCACCCAAGCAAAGGTCGCCCAAAGTTTAGAACAAGACTTAAGAATAATGACATGGCAGCATGGAATTAGTAAGTACCTACATCATGGCAGCATGGAATTAGTAAGTACCTACATCATGGCAGCATGGAATTAGGAAGTACCTACTATCATGGCTGCATGGAATTAGGAAGTACTTACTATCATGGCTGCATGGAATTAGTAAGTACCTACTATCATGGCAGCATGGAATTAGTAAGTACCTACTATCATGGTAGCATCGAATTAGTAAGAACCTACTATCATGGCAGCATGGAATTAGTAAGTACCTACATCATGGCAGCATGGAATTAGTAAGTACCTACTATCATGGCAGCATCGAATTAGTAAGTATCTACTATCATGGCAGCATCGAATTAGTAAGTACCTACTATCATGGCAGCATGGAATTAGTAAGTACCTACTATCATGGCAGCATCGAATTAGTAAGTACCTACTTTCATCGCAGAATGAATTAGTATGATCTATCTTATACTATTAAGTGAGCATTCTCTATTTTGACCCGAGCAGAGCTCGGTCGCCTAGGTAATATAAATGAAATATGCTTTTGTTATAATTTAATTTAGCAACATATGGCTTCAAAGTAAGACAGTAGTATGAGAGCCAGAAAATTTTCAAAGTAAAAAAAATATTCGGCTGAAAAACATAACAAATTCTCCTGAAAATTCAATTTTTATTTATTTCTATCGTAAATTAATGATCAAATAACAACAAGCCATTTCTTTCAATACCTATTCCGTTTCCCATTACTGTAATGAGCTTATTTTCTTGAAACGAAACGGAATTTTCCAGAAACAGTCTCCTTAAAAGGTTCATTTCTCGCTCTGCAGTTTTACAGCTAATACCGGGTATTAAGGGTGCCATGCATGGCTAGTTCTTCAATTCAGATCCGTCTGATCTGACCATAATTCGTATACCGTGTGTGACTGTTATAACCTCAAGATTGATAGCCGACAAACGCGGTGACACGTAACAGTTTTGAGCAAATTGTTAAAAACACAAAAGTGAAAAGATAAAAACATGCATTACCTATAATCTAAAGAATTTTGTTTTTTGTAAGGTATTGCAGGCAATCGATAACCAATAACCTGAAATATGGTGTAACTTTTGTTTTTCCCCGTCTGCGAAATCGTTCAAGAAACAAAATATAATGCTTGTTTTTCTCTATTCAGTTGTGTTTCTGCAGTCGGGTATTTTTTTTTTTAATAATTTGCGTTGTTTCAAGGTTTTTAGTTTTATTTATTAAATAACGCGTTGTTCATTAAGTATTAGTAACTACTAGCTTTTATTTGAGTCATTTTTTTTTTAACTCCCTCACCATTTTTTTGTTTTAGCAGATGCAATATATAAATATTATATAGCCTATGTCACTCCCAAAATTAAGACGAATCTTACGACACCTCCATGTTAAAATTCATCAAGCCGTTGAGGCTGCAAAGCTGGCCAAAGTAATAGACATACATACATACATATTCTCGATAAAGAAGTAACCTCTTTCTGGGGCAGTCGGGTAAAATGCTAAATAGTATCATCACTTATTTAATTTAATTATAATTAGGGTAGCTGTAGTAAGTAATAAACAGTTTCTCATGCACATCAGTAGTGAGATTGCTGTGACTAATGTCAACTGTCAGTCACCACGAATGAGATTGCTGTCACTAATGTCAACTGTCAGTCACCACGAATGGCGGCAAAGCGAAGCGGTGGCTGCACGAGAGGCTTAGTGTGATGCTGAGCCAGTGTAGTTACATAATCTGTTTAAATAAGGGATCAACAGGATTCTACTCAGTAGGTAGCCTTTACCGACAATGCAACAAAGACAGAGGTAGATATTGTGAGACAATTGTAAGTTTGAACGTTATTATTACAATAAAATGTTAAGAGCTGAATCGGTCTAGACGTAGCGAATGACTGGAGCACGTGTAGGGCTGTCACTAAAATATTTAGTTCTAAAGAACGGTGGAACTGTGATTGAATTTTAGCATTTAGAACCCTGACAAGAGCTAAACCGCTGTCACTGACAGACTGCATAGAAAAATAATAAAAACTTTAAAAAAAAAATCTGTTGCACAAAACGAAAATTCAAAACCAAATATACCGACTTCCGAAATTAAAGTAATTTTTCACTTTGTAGTGTTTTTTTGGAAGTCGGTTGTTTTTTTTGTATTTTTCACTTTTTAGTTGTGGTACCTACCCCACATAAATTCGAATACCACTACCTGCTATGTAAATAACAGTGACAGGAATCTATCATCGTATCGTCCACATATACTAAGAGGGAAAAATACGTATTATTGAAGCTTACTCAAAAACTATCCAAGCAAGTTAATAAAATTTATATGGCACCAACTTGGGAGCACACTCTTTCATACAGAAATAATTGTCAAAATTGGTCCAAAATTGACGGAGAAATCGATGGACATACCTAAAAAAATAAAATAAAATAACAAACATACATACGCGACGAACATATAACCTCCTCCTTTTTGGAATTCGGTTAAAAAAGAGAAGCGCGATGACACAATGTTTTTAATTTATTGCAAATTATGAAGCAATTTTAGTCACAACCAAGTTCTAAGATTAACACATTTTTTTCCGCTACCACAAAACTATACAGGGTGGCATCCCGGAACATCGACGCGAAAACTGTTACCGTAAATCAGTACATGATTCTGAGCCAGGGTTGTTCAGAGTCATGTACTGAATCCTTTGGCAATCATTGGCAATGATTTGGCAATTTTTTTTCATTTGTCTCTTGTCGTAAAAATTTCAAATAGGTCCCATTTCTGAAACTTATGGATAAGCGACTGAAATTGGTTGACTTTTTGCAACAAACTTTTACTTGAGATACCTATGCCTTTTACTGCCTATTTTCCTCGATGGTAATTAATCTATATCATAATTTTACTTTATACTTATACTTGAATAATTTTTTTATTATTTTCCTTTATTACATCTTAAATACTTATAAATTATATTTTTAAATATTAAAATATAAAAAATTAAAACATTTAAAAATATAAAAAATAGTAGCCCACCGGTATCGGGAACAGGGTCCAAGCTACCGGCGGTCAGGGCTCCAGAGAGAGGAACCTCCTAACAATGCGAGCCGTGTCCAGAAGTACCGCTCTCTGAATCAAGCCCTTGATCCAGCTGCCCAACGATAGCCTCCTCATGTGTTGGTCGAGGCTCTTGGCTATTAGGCCATTGGCTGTCACGACTATCGGCACAATGATCGCTGAGTCCACATCCCACATGTCGACAACCTCGCGAGCTAAGTCAAGATACTTGATTTGTTTATCTTTCTCAGCTTTCACGAGGTTCCCGTCATGCGGGACCGTTATGTCAATAATAATTGTGCGCCGCTCTACTCGATCCACCACCACTATGTCAGGTTTATTGGCAACAATAGTCCTGTCAGTGATGATGGATCGATCCCAGTACAATGTGATATTTCCATTTTCGAGAACTGGGTCGGGCACATACCTGTAGTACGGCACTTCCGATTCCACAAGATTGTATTTCAGAGCAAGTTGCTGATGGATAATCCTGGCTACAAGGTTGTGTCTATGCAAGTACTCTTCGTTAGCTAGACGAGAACAACCGGAGATAATGTGTCGGATTGATTCTCCCGGACGGTGGCATGCCCGACAGATTTCAACCGTGCCGTCTTTCACAATAAATCTACGGTAATTGTTCGTCATGATAACTTCGTCCATAATTGCACAGACAAAACCTTCGGTTTCCCCAAAGAGGTCACCAAAACGCAGCCAGGCTACGGACGCTAGAAAATCTACATCGGGTCCATGTAGGGCCCGGAAAAAGCGTCCGTGAAGCTCCTTACTCTGCCATACCTCCTTGCGATCGTTAGTGTCAAGCACTACAGGCTTGCGCCAGTTCTCTTTAGCCAAGGAGAGCGGGGTGAGGCCCTTGTCCACAGCGACCACATCTCGATGCATCCCCACGTCGGCTTCTAGGAAATATTCCCTGAGACTGCATATCTCGCGATTGTGGAGGGTCTTAGCGTTTAAAAAACCTCGACCTCCACACTTTCGCGGGATATACAGTCTCATTACCGATGACCGTGGGTGGTGCATTCGATATGCAGTCAGCAGCGTACGGACCCTCCTATCCAGAGCGTCGAGTTCCGTCTGAGTCCATTTGAGTATGCCGAAAGAGTACATCAAAACCGGCATGACCCAACCATTGAAGGCGCGCACCTTATTTCCGCCTGATAGAAAACTATTAAATACTTTCTTCAGGCGGCCAAAGAAGCGCTCCTTCAATGATTGCTTCATGTCAGTAACATTGATGCCCAACGCTTCCGACATACCCAAATACTTATAGGTTTCGGATGCGGAGAGGGCTCTAAGGTTTATGGAATGCGAGAGTTCGGTACCCACGGATTCCATAATCTCCCCTCGCTTTACATGCATGACCGCACATTTGTCCACACCAAATTCCATCCTGATGGCGCTACTGAAAGTTTCAGTTACTTTCAGTAGCTCCATCAGTTGCAAATTGTTGGGGGCAAAGAGTTTAAGGTCATCCATGTAGAGGAGGTGAGATATAACCTGACCACCTCTCCTCAGCCGATAACCTAGACCTGAATCCTCCAGCAGTGTGCTTAGAGGATTCAGGGCTAAACAGAACCAGAGCGGACTCAAACTATC
This sequence comes from Agrochola lota, assembly GCA_947364205.1. Taxonomy (NCBI): domain Eukaryota; kingdom Metazoa; phylum Arthropoda; class Insecta; order Lepidoptera; family Noctuidae; genus Agrochola; species Agrochola lota. Next base: position 10,331,464 of record OX376241.1, read on the forward strand.
GCCCTGAAATATGCCTCGCTCGATCCTTATCGGCTCGCTATTCCTCTGGATATTTCGACATCCTGGATAGCGAAGGACCATCCTCCATTGCCCCATACACGACATCAGGAAGGTGCGCAGAGTTGCATCTACTTTATACAGCTCCAGCACCCTCATGAGCCATGTATGTGGCACCGAGTCATAGGCCTTCTTATAATCTATCCAGCATGTCGACAGATCCTTTCGGGAACGGCGAACCTGCTGGCTAATGGCCATATCAATGAGGAGTAGCTCCTTAGTACCGCGGGACCCGTTCTTACATCCATTTTGAGAGGCAGACATGATGACGTTGGTGTCTATATGTTTGTTAATTTTAGCTCTCAAAATGGATGTAAGAACTTTATAGACCGTCGGTAAACACGTGATCGGCCTATAATTTTTGGGTTCCGCGGTGCTACCAGATTTATGGAGCAGGTGGGTGACTCCTGTCGTTAGGAACTGGGGTAGCGAACCAGACTCCAAAGCAGTCTGGTACTGAGCCGCCAAGCGAGCGTGCGATCTTTTGAACCATTTGATCCAGAAATTGTGCAGCCCGTCCGGCCCTGGAGACTTCCAGTTGGGCAACGGACGAACTGCACGAGCTACATCTTGGGGGCAGATGATAATAGCCCCCATTTCTGGTATTGGATCGCAGGCTCGTTCGACTTCCCTAGTCCAATCACCTTCGGTGTGGCTGACAGGCGCCGACCAGATACTCCGCCAGAAAGAACACATGGCATCATCATCCGGAAGGCGCGCGTCAGCCACACCTTGGTCCGGTCGCTCCCAAGCCCTATAAACCCGCCTTTCATCACTCTGGAAGGTGCGATTCTGAGTGTATCGCTCCACTCGCCGCTTATACCTGCGGATACGGTTCGCCCATGCATACACTTTCTGCTTCAGGAAGTCGATGCGCTCTGTGACACGGGACACATAGTCCTTAGGGCTAATATCAGTCCCTGAGAACGCCCGCCTCACAAAGCGCATCACTTTAGGGCGAGTATTGCCCTCCCTGAAGCAGATAAGTTTGCCGATGAGCGCCCTGGCCCCACCAATACGGCGTTCAATTCTGCAGTGCCAAGCTGGTACGGCAGGTTTCGGTCGTGTAGCTCTAGAGTCATTTGCAAATTTGACGTGAGCTACACGACATGCCGCTACAGCCGCGCAGTACAGAATCGAATGTGTATCGGTGAGGTCTTCGCAGTCATCAAAATAGTTTGATAGCTGCGAATCCAGAACCGCCACCAGCGCCCTGTTTTTGTTATGCATGGGCAAACGAGGTAAGCGTGGTCTAAGTTCGGGCGACATGGTTCGATATTCCCGAATCGCACCCTCCAAAGCACTCCTCAATTCCTCATTGCATTGGGTACTTACGTTTGTAGCCCTGTCATCAATCCTCTCGTCAGCTTGATTTGTAGTGTCTTGTGGTGGCACTATAACACTCTGCGGCGGGGGAGCGATGACATGGCTACTCTGCATTTCATTTCGCAGGCGATCAAGCACAGTATCATCCAACATATGATTACGCTGGATGACCCGTACCTGATCCGACAGTCGTTGTGCCGAAACGTTGACAGCTGGTTCAAGCACCTGAAAAAGAGAGAGCATCCGAACACGGTACGCGGTCAGATTGTTTCCCCCATTTGTAGCCCCGTAGTATGAGCGCATGACGTTTTCATTAATGGAGCGTGTCCATCTCATGCGCTGCACACTTCCGCCGGGAGCTGGGATCCTATCAGAGGCCGGTGGGCCTCGAGGTCCTAAACCGTCCGGCGGCCGGCGTCCTCCCCGTCGACGAGCAGGTGGTGGCGTCGTGGGCGGAGAGAAATACTCGTCGCTCGAGCTCGACGCAACTACCGCGGCCGGTGTCGTCACAGCGCTCACAGTGGGGCTGGGTACCGGTAGCGGCGAGGCGGAGCTGAGCGACGAGTCCGGAGGTGGTGGGCGTGCTCTACGTGCGGCTGATCGTGTTAACATCTCATTATTTCATAATTTTCTTTGGTGTTTTCAGAGGTGACATGACAGCTGATGTCACCTCATGTCCAGCAGTTTTTAATTTATGTCTATTGGTGTATTTTGCTCTTTTTTGGAATAAATGGGGTTTCAGGTTTGTTTTCGGATTCTTTTTTTAACATATAAAAACTATTAAACTGTGTCAGAAATGAATATTATTAAATACAATGGAAAATCAGAAAAATAAAATTTTAAGACGTTTTGACACGTTGGTGTTGCCATTATATTTTTATTATTATTATTACTGCTTTTTTCTAGCCTGCACTGTCCCACTCCTGAGGAAAGGGTCTCTCCACTCCTACCAACTTTCACAACCCCCACGCGTCCTCCTTCCAGTTTGGACGGAACCTATCCTACGTGGTCTGCCGCGACCCCGTCTTAAGGCCTGTCATCAATCAGTTCTCTGCTATTTGTGCCCACAGTTTGAGGCATGTCGTGCCCAGTCCCATTAAAATTGGGCAGGCATTTGATCCACGTCAGTTTTATTAGTTTTGGAGCGCTGTATTGTGTTTCGAACACGATCCGTTAATTTAAAGCCTCGTATATTATCTCCTTTTACTTAACTATCATTATAGTACCTACCTATTAGCCCTATAGGTCATTAAGTAACAAAATTTTCTAGTACCTACTGTTATTGATTTCATTATGAACTCGTCATTAACTACAATAAGGTATTAGGTATCAATATTAAGAAGATTCTTACCACATCTTAAGTGTGCCAGCCCTATAAATAATGCAATAAGACCCCTTTATTGTTATATTTAGTGTGTAACGTGTAAATGTATTTCATTCTCAAGATAACTGTCTGCCAAATAGATATGGCGTCGCCTTATTCTTTTATAAGTGGTCACTACATTTTATAAAACAAAGTCTCCCCGCCGCGTCTGTCTGTCTGTCTGACCGCTATAAACTTAAAAACTAACGAACGGATTTTCATACGGTTTTTATCAATGGACGGAGTGATTCAAGAGGAAGGTTTAAGTGTATAATTTATTATAGTTTTGTGTAAATTAGCTGAAATATGATGATGATTCTTGAAGATGTTGGAGAAAATCATGCCGACTGGGATCTTTACTGGCGTGGAATTCACGATAGTATTTCAATTATTTTAGTATTATTCTCCTTTGGTTGAAATTGGGCACACAGATATTTTGTAACCTGATTTAAGAGCGTTTATTCTCAAAGTGGGCAACGTCACAAATAGATGTCAAATATTTCGCTGTTTTGATTAATTTGGCAATAGAAACAAGAAATGTGGTTAACCAGCGAACTAGAATATTGATTATGAAATGCAATAAATTAATTATTGCATTTCATAATCAATATTGAATTTTAGATATAAAAAGTATTTGGAAACTTTCCAAAAGCCTTTTTTACACCTAAAACGGGCACAACATAAAATTCAATGGTATAATTGCAATTCATTATTAATATTCTAGCCACATTTCATATTTACATACAGTAAAATAATGCCAAATTAATTAAAACAGCGAAATATTTGACATCTATTTGCGACGTTGCCAACTTTTTGGATAATAGCTCTTAACACATAGGATACTTTTTATCCCTGTAGTAAGTTCCCGTGGAATAATCTCCGACCTCCACGCGGGTGAAGCCTTGAGCGAAAGCTATAGTTACTTGGTATATAGTAATACCAGCGAAATCATAAAGAAAAAGGTTATAAATCCAGCCAAATCCTAGTTATGGTACCCAGCATTACGACAAATATGATCAATTGTAACGGGTTTCTTTCTAAATTTAATCTATTGAATATGAATACAAATGTGCCTTGACCAGCCACCATGGAGACTTTTGTGGCTTGGAATCATACCGTAAAGTGCCTTTAATTTTATTACGCTAAAACATAGGTAATACAGATACCATATATAATTAACAGAAGAACATAGGAAATCTGCCTGCCTCGTTGGTATAGTCGTCGCTAGAGCTACGTCTGAGCATGACGCCCTTTTTTTTGGTGATAAATTATCAAATACCTTCTCCCGCTCTGAAATAAATAATATAGTAGATAATATTATAAGTGGACATGTATAAAAAATATAAAAGAAATCATTTTTTTTCTATGGGTACCATCCCATATTGAATTGTAGGGAAATGAGGAAGTAGATCGTTTAGCAAACGAGGCTATCACAGAAGGAATATCGGTTGAATGTGTTCCCTTATTTAGGGACCTCTTGTATCGAGTTCGCGACCAGTGTTTAGAATTAAGGAAAGAATACTTTGATGAGAGATCACTACTTAAACTAATAAAGAAAAAAAGAAAAAAAAACGGGTTTGGCAATGGGTCACGTTTGTGTAGCGAGTATTGTTATAACGAAGTAAATACAGTCTGTATCCGAAAGGTGTTGACTTAAAGGGTTTGGTACATACCATCAAATTAAACAATTTTCTCTATAGGACCAACATAAATATAATTAGCCGACCCATTCATTTGGGTCGAGTTCATTGAAGTTTTGTATGGGACAGTTGATATTTACTTCGCGATTACGATTTTGGTCACATGGAGAATGTTGATCAGTTTGATGGTCTTTATCAGAGATGTTACGGAGCTTCGATTCCGACTCCGAAATGTCGAAACTTCCGATTAATATTACACTCCGACTTCGGCTTCGGCTTCGATAATTTTAAATCAAAGTTATACCTACCGAAGATCGAAACGCAGCGATGACGTGACTAGACCGCAAACAACCAGCTATTAATTTTCGCCCGGGTATTGTGTTATACATTTTTTATATGTTAATTTGTTAAATTAAGTTTAGAGCGGCGTATTAAGTAGTTTAATTCTTGAGCTAAGTTAATTTTAATATGAAGCCAAAAAAAGTGTTATATGGAACATCATTCTTCTATTTCAGCCTCCAACTCCGGCTCCGGTACCGACTCCGACTCCGGTTCCGACTCCGATCAATCAAATTTTAAACCTCCAACTCCGGCTTCGGTTCCGGTAAAACAACCTCCGTAACATATCTAGCCTATACCACACCCTTAAAAACCACACCTTTCTGATACATGCTGTATACCTACAGGTTGATATACGTTCCGCGAACGCCAACGTTAGATTCGAAGAATGCTTAAAATAAATTTAAACAAAACACAGACAAAATAGGAACACAAATTCAATTGAAATGCCACAAACAGCTGACAGAAATATTAATTTTGACTCCACAGAACATGCGTTAGTTTAAAAATAATCTTTTCATCGTCTGTCTAAACCCGATCCGCTGCGTTTTATCACGTATATATTATTGTAGTATTTATTATTGTGTTAGTATCTATATATATACTGTAAATTAGTTTCAATTAAACGAATCCATTCAAAGAGGAGACAATACTCACGTTTTAAAAAGGCTTTCCATTTTATCGATGTTCATTAATTGTTCATTACTTTTGTCAACCTTAATATAGTCATCCTGAGAATCGCCGATGGAAGAAGAACTGACAGTTGTATGACCAGCAATGGGCTGCTACAGATGTTGATAAAGACATAATTATGGATTTAATTGAAACTCTAATAATGCCAATGTCGCTTTCCTAAAAATATTATTGAATACTCTAATAAAATGATTGCGCCTCTTTTTCGTGAACCTCTAATAATTCCTATTATAGGGGTCTTAAAAATACTGAATAGCCAAGTAACTGCGATTAACTTGGATGTAGCGTAGTTGCTCACAGTTCTAACCCAACCTAACCTATTTGGCCGGCCCCAGCTTAGTTACTGCGACTAATTCGGCTCGCGCGTCGTTGGTCACAGTTCTAACCTAAGCTAACCCATTCGGTCATGAAATCCTAGCTTAGTTACTGCAACCAACTGCGAGAAAAGGCCAGAAAAAAAGAGACTCAATTATTAACAAATGTGTGCATCATTAAACGTCCAAAAAGTTTTAAGTGGTTCATTAATTTAAAAAAGTGTGCATAATTAGAAGGTCCATAAATTTTTAGAGGATTAGTTACTAAAAATATTTCCCTATGATAAATAGGTAAATAGATATTACAGCTTAACATCAATTAGGTCATCTGCCTAACGACACTGGCATATGGCCAAGCTGATATGAAACGAACCCTATAAATTCGAGCAAACAGAAAATGACAGAATGCTGCTGTGCGAAACTTGCCGATACGAGAAACAGAGGTTGAGAACATTGTCACAATCACATAATTTAAATGTCAGGGAGGCTCAAGCGAAGTGAGGTCCCAGACGTGTCATGAATACATAAATAAAAAAGAAAGAGGTTCACGTACTGACGTACAGTCAACTGCAAATGTAGCTTGTGATACGAAAGTCCTCCTAACTGCTTTGACATTAAGGCGCTGTCAATGTCAGACTGTTACCACTGATAATTGATTGTCCTACTTGCTTACCTTGTTCCTGCTCCATAAGACAATTTAGAGTCTAGACAAAATCAAACTTGTTGCTAATTTGAACTATACATAATTATTTAATTAATGTATACAAGATATTGTAAAATCATTTTAAAAGAGTAACGGTTGACTTTCTTGCCCATTCTTTTCCATACGAAAACTACATTTTGGAAGGGGCGATGTGCGTAAGCGTCGGGTCACACCGGAATGGCAGTTGCCGGCAGCGACGCGGCGAGCGAGGGATAGAAGTTTAAAATTATTTCACACTGAAAGTTCAGTGTGAAATAATTTTAAACTTCTATCTACATACTTAAAAGACCAGTATCGCTTGAAAAGCTTGAAAAGGTCGCGAGGCCGCCCGCGGTTACGCGAGCGGTCGCGCGCCACGCGCATCTTGTCGGTGGTTCTTCCCGCGGCTGCCAGCGGCGATGCGAGGCCGCTCGCGGCACTGCGGGCAGCCGCGCGTTTGTAATGTAGGAACTAAACTAGTCAAGAAGAGACTAGGCGCGTGGGATCTGGAGGTCACGCGAGGCCGCCAGCGGCGCCTTCGGAGGCGGTGGCGCCGCTGGCAGCCGCTGCCATTCCGGTGTGACTCGGCCCTAATTAAAATAAATAGTTTGACTTTGACTTCCTACTAATATTATAAACGCGAAAGTTTGTGACGATAGACGGATGGATTCATGGATGTTTTTTACTCTTACACGCAAAAACACAAAAACTACTTGAACGGATTTGGCACGCAGATAGTTTATAGCCTGGATTAACACATAGGATACTTTTTATTCCGATATTCCAACGGGATCGAGACTTATGGGGGTGAAAACGCGGGGCTGCTAGTACTACTATAAATCACATGACCGGTTTTAGGGCATTACCATGTTCACATTTGACTTGGCAAGGAAATAGAATCACGGAATATGTTTTTGCTGTGCCACAATGGGATTTTACTTTTGTCTGTTAAGGCTAACGTTAAGACTAAATGGATACCATTAAAGTATCTATCCTAAGATTATTTTTATTTTTCTTTATTATGCTGTTTGTGTCCAATATAAAGACAGTATTTTTATTGTTATTTTCTGCTCAAGGAAATGTGTCATTAACCCTTGGTCTAGCCATTCAATATTAAAGCAACACCGTGGTTGTCTCATTGTGTTATCTTTACTTTATTGGATTTACGTAAACGAAACCATTTACACGTCATTTATAGGCGTCTGCTGTTTTATTTTATGTATACCTACACAAATTTTGATAAAAAGTATTGTCTACAACTACGCTATTCTAACCAGCCGTGCTATTCTGTAAACATTTTCTTTTTTTTTTTTTTTCAGGATGGGAACTCATCATACGACTTCTCCCACTCTGGGCAGAGCGAGAGGGTGTGTCAGACTTTTACTGCCTAAAACCCACCCGTGTTACTTCCGTTGCCTGTGTGCCGCGGCCGCGGTATCCCTTTCGGATAAACCCGCAACCCCAGCAGGCATTGGTCTTTCGACCCCGTCGGTTTCTGTAAACATCTCACCGTAAAAACTTGGGTGAAGTGTGCTTGATGTGAGCTGTCATTGTACCTAAAGCTAGGGATTGACACTATGGACAGCTCACTTCATGCTCACTTCACCTCACTCTTCACGGTGAAATGTTTACAGAATGGATCGACAGGCATCTTTTACCACGCCATACTGTGACATGTATCACAGTAACGAACTTTATTTGACATATATTGTGACAGAATATAATTATTTTCTTCTATGTGTGTTGTGCTAGCCTCCGTCAAGGTTTATTCCATTTTATTGAAGATAGAATACATGTAATTTTTATTCTCATCTCATCTATTACTTACTTAGATCTTATACCGATTTCTCATTATCTGCAGTATTATTGTGTTTTTGCTTCTCCCTTTAAATCCATCCAAAGGTTGTCTTTAAAATATCGCTTTAAGCGAAAAGACCGCCTATTGTGTACCCACCCTATGTAATATTTCTAATTCAAATAGTGTAAATATTAAAGAGTACTATTCTATTATATCCTCATTAACCATTGTTAATTATCTATTTTACTATACCTGCAATCTTATCAACCACAAAATTTAATTAATTTCACCGGATCGACCATGAAAGCAACTAATTGGAAGGATATTAATTTGAACTTCCAAGTTCACCTTTTCTCTTAGTTTCCGGCCAGGTTTGACGATCCCTTTTCTGTCCGCCATATTATCAAGTTGAACAGTCTCTTCACAATTACAACGAAGTAATTTGCATTACAGTCCTGAAACTTTAGTAACTGAACTATGTTTAACAAGTAGGTTTGTAAGTGATAATCTGAAATTCAGGGAGAGTAAAAAGCTTTTAGAACGTAGGCGAGTTAAGGCTTGTGCAGACCAGGGCGACTTGGCGCGCGACGCGACACCGGTTATTGTTATACTGTGAAGTTTTCTTAGAAATTGTATTGTTCGTGTCGCGCCGCGCGACAAGTCGCGCTGGTCTGCACAAGCCTTTAATCTGATTACCGTGCTTAGTTAGGATGTCATATTTTCAGAATTTGTCTAGAGGTTACATAACATAACACCACACCTGGATTCCCCATAGGGTTAGGCAGAACTGTGCCTATGGTACACCAGAATTTCGCCAGTTTTTAACCGACTTCCAAAAAGGAGGAGGTTATATGTTCGACGCGTATGTATGTTTTTTTTTTATTTATGTCCGTCGATTTCTCCGTCATTTGTGGACCGATTTTGAAAATTCCTTTTTTGTATGAAAGGGTATGCTCCCGGATTCGTCCCATATAAATTTTATTAACTTTGCTTAGATAGTTTTTGAGTAAGCTTCAATAATACGTATTTTGGTTTGCCCACTCAGTATATGTGGATGATATGATAACTTCCTGTGACTGTTATTTACAGTATTCTTATTTATGTGGGGTAGGTACCACAACTAAAAAGTGAAACATAAAAACTTTTTACAAAAAAAACCCACCGACTTCCGAAAAAAAACACTACAAAGTGAAAAATAACTTTAATTTCGGAAGTCGGTGGCAAAAAACGATTCATATTTCCATACAGTAATATTGCCAAATTAATCGAAACTGAAAATATTTTGATAGCTATTTTTCATATTTCCATACAGTAATATTGCCATATTAATCAAAACAGCGAAATATTTGACATCTAATTTACGACGTTGCCCACATTCAGAATGCACGCTCTTAAGTCCCATGTAATAGAGGGGCGAGCCAATTGCCATCAAAGTCCCACAAATCCAGACTCCGGGCTGAGAAATTCCAGATGTAAAAACTTGATAACACTTTGTCTGCGAAAATCAAAACAATGAACTTTTTCTTCTAATTTCTTTTTGTACCAGTAAAACTTTTCCTTATTGGAAAGAACAACTAAACTAAGTTAGTTGTGGGTGGTAATATAATTTCTATAAAGGTGTCCAAACATTGAGCGGCAAGAGCGCGGCAGCAACACGCGGTTTTTGCAGGACACATTTCTTCCGCGCTCTAGTTAGGAATAAACCAACGAATGTTTGCGTTTATCAGAAGCGTTCGCGCGTGCACGACTGCCGCTTTATCTTTGGACACATCTTAAGAGTAACCCCGAGTTAACATCACATAAAGTTTTCTATATCGTTAGCGCCAAGCATGTGCAAAATACACACGTTTCTCGGAAAATTATTACTGAAGAGTCCTGTAACACATACTTAATTAAGACCCTTTCAGGCGTAAAAAATGTTTAGTGATTTTAGTTATGGTCCACAGATGTAAACAGACATGTGGGTCTACTTTTTGTTTATAGGCCAATGATATACAGGTGACGTAATTTGACGTATTCCTTTTAGGACGTGATCGTGTGACCCATTTGCAACAATTAAGCACACCATAAAACCTAGGCGAAAATACATGGGATTCGAGAAAACCCAATTTTTACGTTTTATTGAAAATTTCCCGGAATTCGTCACTAAATATCACTTTTCTCTAAACTCTCAAATTGAATGGCCTTCATTGTGGGTACCTAATACTTTAACAAACCTTTAGATGTAACCAAATTTTCTAAAATATTAAACAGCTAAAAGGTAAACAAAGGAATTTATTAACTATTTTCAAAAATAATCTTCGTGCTTGAACTTTGACACCAGTTATCTCAAAATTTTACTGTGGCATTAAGCGTACAAATTATGGATAAGATATCTTCATTTCATCAGCTATCTAACGAGGTACTAAAGTTTATTTATTTAGAGGTGCCGATGAAAATGTCGATACTGCTGGCATAGGTCAAATTTGGGAACTGTTGAAATATAAAAAAATTGTGTGATAATCGAATTAATTAACTTGTTTATACCATCTCACTACTTTCTAACCTCCCAGCAATCCATCACACGCTAGGTACCTAGGTCGTCATGACCAGGTCACAAGTCGTGGAGCGGATTTTGAGTTTTTAACATGACTCACGGTCTACCCGCTGGTCACTGTTCAGTCGTCGCTTAATCTTAATTACTGTCTGAGATGGTCTTTTGAGGAAAGAACCACACAGATTTGAGTGAACCTGTCCAGTCAGTGCAAGCATTTGTCAGTAATCGTGGAGCTCAACTCAAAGCTTAAGGAGCTCAACTCGAACAATACCAAAGAAAAGATATTTGGGTAGGCCGCATCAACTACTCAAACTGCCAGACCATCATTAAAACTAACTGAGAAAGAAAAAATAAAGGAAAGAGAAAAAGTAAAAAAAAAATATATCCACATAGTCACCGGGCACAATATCCACATTCACAACAATTAAAATAATCATTCGTCAAAATAGTAATTTTGAAAATAATTTTCTACAATGTCAAACTGGTTTATTGTGATGAATAATTAAAATGTCAATTTTTATGGTTTTCACAAGGTTTAGCAGAGCGAGCAGCGAGTGTGTCAGCGTTTTCTACCGGTTGTGTAGCTGGTAGAAAATACTGATGCTGAACCTCAAATTAATTTACCAGTTCTAGTAATTTACCAGTTAAAGTACCAGCCGGTAAATAAATTTGACGTTTGGGGACCCTGATGGTTAACCATAGTTTTACTAGGCTCTTTCCTTTTTACCCTGACTTACATTAACGTTAAATGGATGGACTGTTTGAAGGATTAAATGGCTAGAAAGGGGGACTACTGAGATGACGACATGATGAAGAAGTAGACATCTACCGACCCCAAACATATTAAGAGCGTTTATTCTGAAAGTTGGCAACGACGCAAATAGCTGTCAAAAATTTACCTGTATTTAATAATTTGCCAATATTACTGTATGGAAATAAGAAATTTCCATTTACGTTAGTACTTGATTAAATAAGTACCAAGTCGACCGAGCTCTGCTCAGGTGAAAATAAAGAATGCTCATTTAATAGTATAGGATAGTTCATACTTATTCCATGCTGCCATGATAGTAGGTATTTACTATTTATTTATATGTACTTTATTGTACATCACAAAATAGATAGCAAATAATAAATTTAACACTGCAAAACATACAATGGGCGGCTTTATTCCTTGCTACAATGTCTTTAGTCTACACTAGGCGAACGAGCTCTGCTCGGGTACGGAGAAAACGAATTTTCCCAGTTTTCAGCATTTATCCCTTTAATGCAACTTTCATCGAAATCGTTAGAGCCGTTTTCGAAGAGAAGAACGTCATTACAAATAAATATATATATATGTCGGAAGAGGGTATGTGTCTCTTTCGTTTATCAGGCATATTTTAACTACTGTGGGCGTACTAATGGGTAGTGTTGGTTATTGTGCAATAGAAAAACCGTTGCAGTTCAGATCAAATTATAATTTACGATAACATTAATCACATTTGCATTTCACACACTGTAGGTACATGACACAACTATTCCAAACGTGCGACAGTTTCTAAACTTCTTCACTGCTTGACTGCCATCAATGAAGTCTGCTCTGTTGAGCCCTGGCCGGCGGCCGATCCGAGCGTCATGTTGTAGACTCTGTCGAGCGCCGCCCCTAGGCAGCGCTGGCGTCCCGATTAGCCAACTCAGTAACGTATTTCCGACATATATATATATATACAAATATTGCTCGTTTAATAGTATAATAAAATAACAAACAATCCATCTATTCATATTCTGAGGCTAATAACCTCTCACCTACAGAGAGGGCTTAATGACACGAAGGATGCATTTGTGCAAATATTATGCACTCAATCACTTGTATCAATAATGATCATTACATTTTTTATATAATATTTTTTCTTTCTTCCATCAGTCGCTGCTTAGATCGAAAGTGTTGTTAAAATATTATTTGAAAATTGATTTTAGTGATAACATCGTGAGGAAACTAAATCCAAACGCAGCATTATTCTTTCCAAATTAAAAATAACAACGATGATACCGTGTCTCCTAATAAGTGTCTCATTTTTTGTTCTAACCGAAACAGCAAGAATACTGGCAGTCTTCCCAACGCCACTGATAAGCCACCAGAGAGCCCATAGATCGATAATTCACGAACTGATTCATCGAGACCACGAAATTGTACTCATCACTCCTCTACCAGAGTACCCTAGAGGAGCCTCACCAGACAATTTAATGGAAATTGATGTTTCTGAAGTAACAAATGAAATCTGGCAAGAAAGGTATATTAAAGACATTTCAGGAAAGGACAAATTTTGCAATGGGGGTTTAAAACATGTTCTACAACTTGCTACCAAAGTTGTTGAAAAACAATTCGAAGTTCCTGAAGTCGAAAGCTTTATCAAAAACAATGAAACCTTTGATCTTCTGTTGTTAGAAGCCTGGATTCGACCCACACTTTTCTGGACCTACATCTACGATGCTCCTGTAGTTTCCATCAGTTCTTTTGGCCCAATTTTTAATGAGTATATAAATATGGGTGGTCCAACACACCCTTTGCTATATCCAACAAGTTTGCAACACGAAGTCTCGAATCTAAACATCTGGCAGAAAATAGTAGCATTGTACGACCATTGGAAAATGAACTCTATGTACAACGCACTTGAGAAAGAGGAAAATGCATTGGCCAAGAGTCTGTTTGGTGACGTTCCTTCTTTAAAAGAGCAGGTGGAGAAGATAGAGATGCTGTTGCTGAATATACATCCAGTTTGGGAAGGAACGCGTCCTGTGCCGAGAAATGTGGTGCATTTAGGAACAACGCACTTGCAGGATAGAGAGCGTATGACGGATATGACTAAGGTAAGTTACAAGGCAGTCTTATTGTGAATCTTTTGAAATTACACAGTTGCTTTTATAGTCAAAAATTATATTCAGTGAATTGAGCCATAGAAACTAAACTGTTTCTATGAGAAGAACTATAACTTTATAACTATCCAAAAGTCGTATCTGCCATAATATTACCTTGTTCTGTTCCTCAAAAAGAAAAAACGGAACCCATATAGGATCACTTTGTTGTCCGTCCGTCAGTCTGTCAAGACTCTGTTTCTCTGGAACACGTGGATGTATCAAGGTGAAATTAATATCAAATACGTAGGTCTGTGGTCCCTTAGAGCTCTAAAAAAATAAGCTTCTAAGTCAACGCAATAAAATATGACTATTTAAGCGACATATTTTGATACTCGCAAATAAACCAAAACTAACAGGGTACTTACCGTTGAACATGAAAAAAATATTTCAATATTCTATCCAAATTTCATAGACTCATAAAATTTGGCTCGAAGCAAGGTCTCACAGCACAAGTATATTAAAATCGTAATTTGTTAGTTTTATCACATAGTTTTTTTTGCGATTACAAACCTACATTTGCAGCTTATATCGATGTATGGGTGAACATTTTTTTCAACTACAAAGTTTGTTTTTGGGATAAATTCATCCCAAACACACGCCTTCATTGTGCGTGGTCCGACACGCACTTGGCCGGTTATTTTGTTATAACGGGTTGGCGTTAGCACTGGTATACCAGTGCTAGTTGTAATGTTTAATTCAATGTTCCAGGAACTGCAAGATTACCTAGATTCATCCATCTATGGCGTGATCTACGTCAGCCTGGGTACCAACATTCGTCCGTGGATGGTACCTGAGCCCACACAACGCAAGCTCATCAGTGCTTTCGGCAAGCTGTCTATCAACGTGCTGTGGAAGTGGGATGATGATGTCAGCGACTTGCCATATAATGTGAAGGTCGGGAAGTGGTTTCCTCAAGCTGAATTGTTGAGTAAGTATGCTGGGTTTTTTGTAGTTTTAAATCTAGGGCTATTTTGCCCATTGTTAAGCTCTGTTCAAACTGAAGCCAATCCCGAACGGGATGCGGGATCAAATTCGCTCGCTTCGATTGTGTCAACCAACTTGTATGGAGGTGTTCATACTGGCAAGTAGTCACGCGACTTCTTTATCATAAAAATACGATCGACGCCCGCAGTCGCGTCCAGCATGGAATTGTCGGAAAAGGCCTCAGTGTGGCCAGAACTTCCAGCCTACATCGCCTGCAACATAACCACACTGTGGCTCGATGCCAGGTTTTTTTTACAAATAGGGCAACATTCCTGCAAAATGCCTCGCCATGGGTATTCCTCGACATTGCTACTCGTAAGATTTTGCGTTCCAAATCTAGTCGCAATTTTGACTCAGCGACACTTAGGGCCGTATTACAGAACCTCAGTCAAGACTCAAGCATTACTTAAAACAACTTTTAGCCAGTCAAAAGGCTTTGAACTAGTTTTAAGTAATGCTTGAGTTTTGAGTAAGGGTCTGTAGTACGGGCCTTAATGTCAAAAATTTGTACAAATGTAGGTAGATAGACCGAGATTAGAATGGAATTACATTTTTATAAGCGAATTGTCCGTCTGTCATCTTCACGAGATACTTATTTACTCACGAGTAACGAAACTGTTCAGCCAAATCAACTACAAGCTACAACTTCCACAGAAAAACTACATTCATGTTGCTATTGCACACTCACAGGGCCTTTACCTACTTGAATAAGCTTTACAGTATTCGCATCAAACAGCTCTAATACTTTTTGCAAAGTTACTTCACTAATGCATCGTGACGTACCAACGGGGAAGTTCGCAAGTTTATTTGATACGATTAGCTGAAAGCCGACAAGCTTATTGCAGTAATCCATACTAGGAAATAAAGCAGCACACGAGTAGGATTTATCCTGGTTATTGAACGTAATAAGAACCTACATTTGAACGTATTTTCATAAAGTAATTTTTCATGAAGCATCTAACTTGAACCGTGTTAAGTGAATCAATAAATATTGGCCATACTAAGTCTTTCAATCGATTTGATTAAACCGTGCAATATTGCTATTATTTTGATAGGGACTATCAATAGTCTTACGTTCTTTTACATACCTTCGGCCAGTACGCTCTTAAGGTCTGGCCAAACTGAAGCGAATACCGCGCGGGATGCGGGATGAAATTCGCTCGCGCCGATTGTGTCAACATTGTGTGGAGGTGTTCAACTGGTGCGAATAGTCGCGTGACCGTCGCAGTCGCGTCCCGTAGGTATCCCGCGCGAGATTCAGCTCAGTGAGAGCAGAGCTTAATTTGGATTTCTTCGAGCTGTTAGTTAGTTGTCTGTATGTCTTCGTTCTTATTTAGCATCCATAATTCCGTAAAGTTACTGCTGAGGAGCTCATGGATAAGTAATAACAGCCGCACGGTTGATCCAACAGGGTAAGCTATGCTTGCTGGAGTTGGTCCGTGGATGGGCGACCATCTTTACATACTGAGACTTCTCCCTGCCTCGGAAAGCCCCGTTAAGCCGTTGGTCTCGGCTGGCATTCGTATATATTTGACAGTCATTACGGGTCGTCAGAAGCCCGAAAGTCTGACAATCAGTCTTACCAAGGGGTATCGTATTACCCCGTTACTGGTTTGTGGAGGTCAGATAGGCAGTCGCGCCATGTAAAATATTAGTGTTCAGCTGCATCCGGTTAGACTGGAGAGCCCAACAAAGTTGGGAAAAGGCTAGGCAGATTGATTGAATACCGTAAAGTGATTCATTCAAAACCCTATTTTCCATTGCAGAACATCCAAACGTCCGTCTCTTTATTAGCCAGTGTGGACAACAGTCTATGGACGAAGCAATAGCTGCAGCAGTACCGGTTCTAGGACTGCCTATAGCAGCCGACCAATGGCGCAACGTAGAGCAACTGTTGCACCACAAAGTCGGAAGTACAGTCGACTTGGGAGAAGTTGACGATGAGGAGTTCAAGAATATCATTGAACATACTATGAGGAACGAAAGGTGATTATGTACCCAGTTGTTTCTTGAAAAAAACCTTAAGGTATCTCCAATTTTCATTTTGCAAAGAAAGAAATTCTTAGACATAGCTTTTGTTATGAAGACTCGCACGTTTATTTGAGTACGACCAGCGACAAAAGTCGAATAACACTGCAACTTTACACATTATCTAAATGGATTAAAAATAATTAAATACATTTTACTTCTGTTCCGATTTTAATAAAATTTTTAGCTCAATAATTAAGATTAAAAAAACGGTCTTCCGTACTAATTAGTGACAAAGAACGCGATGACCGCGTATTCACGCGACGACTGCTTTTTTTTTTTTTTTTTTTTCATCCCGTTATATATGCGATTGCTTTCTATTAGGACACGCGATTAGACAATATTAGGGCGTTTTTCATCACTTTATCGTAATCCCTTATAGAATGTCTATTCGGTAAATATAAAGTCTATTCCTTGCCAGGAGCATCACACATTTCAAATAAAAATTCTGCTAATAGCCATTATGTTGTCTGTGCTAATAGTGATTACTTGTTTTCAGCTACCGCTTCAATATGCATCGTCTGCGCACAATGATCTTCGACGTGCCTATGCCTGCGCCGGTCCGCGCCGTCGACGCCATAGAGTACGTGTTACGTCACAGCGGCGGCCATCTTGTTTCACCCACGCTTCATATTCCCTGGTTCCAATATTTCGAGATAGAATTATTTATCATAGTAAACATATCTTTATTTATTAGTGCTTTTATAATGTATACAGTTCTATATTTAATTTTTAAGATAATGGTCATAAAGTTCACGCAAAGAAGGGTAGTTAGAGAAAGTTTTAAAAGTTTGCTGTAGAACGTTATGGTGAAAAAGACTGCAAGGAGAAATTATTTTAAGATATTAGGAGTAAGCTTATGTGTATTTAATTTAATTTAAATAGGTAAATACATACATAAACTCACAGCTACTTCCCATGGGGTAGGCAGAAGCTACAGAACGCCACCTGTTACACATACTCCTTTTACTTCGTTTACGTACACATACATCTGGTCATACACGCACGTCGGTTGCGAGAACTACGCACCTGACCTTTCTGAAGAACATCACCAAACTGGTCATTATACGTGGGCGTCCCCTCCCGGCGTTTCCACTCACATCTGCCTTGTAAATACCTTTTGTTAGTCACCTTTCATTCATCCTCTCAACATGACCAAACCATCTAAGCATACTCTTTTAAATTTTCTTCACTACATTTTCTTTTAAACTCAGCCTATCAGTGAGCAGTGATAGCGTAGTGGTGTGACCGTCGGGCTGCCAACTCGAGTTCAAGCCCAAGGTACCTCTGACTTTTCGGATTCATTTGCGTATTGTATAATTATCACTTGCTTCAAAAACGGTGAAGGAAAACATCGTGAGGAAACCGGCATGCCTCAGAGATATTTCTCAACGGCATGTGAAGCAAAATCAGAGGCCCATGGGCGGCTTTAAAACTCTGACACCAAGTTAGTCACTAACCACACGAAAAGAAGAAGTCTGTCATTCATTCATAGTTAGTTACATTAAACATGCTTCGCAAGGAACGCATTTCCGCAGCCTTTATTCTACTTTCATGCTTCTTTTGCCACCCCCAACATTTGCTCCCATAAGTGTAGGCACCAGCACACCATTGTGAACAGCCAATCGAGCTTTTTTGGACATCAACCGGTTGGTCACAATCGCATATATAGCACCATTTTCTTTATTTTCCGCATTTACAGATAGTGCCATCCACGAAAACGCGGCCCACTCCGTGATTACTGTACTCAGTACAGTACAGTGTACTGTAAGCTGTGCTTTACTACGGAGTGGAGCAGAGTGGGGCACGCCTTCGTGGATGGCGCCATCTATACTCTTAATTTTAAGTAATTTATCCAAAATAATTAATTTATCCTTGTTACACAAATGATTTCGGTAAGTAATTGGAAAATCCTATCAAAACACAATTAACCGTCAAACAGTTTAAAATTAAATTTTTGTTCAAACAAGTTGCTACACATAAGGCTAGCAGTAGGTATCATAGTTAATAAATTTAGTATACTTAATAAACTTGGTGTTCTTGTTTTAAACTTTTTGTCTAGTCGGAACGGCGACTTTTAGCTACTTCGCTGTTTGTGGTATACGAGAGTATCTAGTCAGCCTCAAATAGACTGTAGGTACATCGAATATACGAGTACATCGACAAGAATTCATTAAATTGTCTACAATCTTTGTTCCATAATATCAGTATGTAGTCACAAAATATTAAGTACTTATTACACATTGCGCACTTCATTGCAGCTGCACATTGTTGAGAATCAAATTAATTCTTGTGGATGTAATTGTATAGGTAGGTACATCTTTTTGAAACCGACTGTACTTATCTAATGATTTCGTTCCTTTCGTGTTTGCACTTTTTGAGCACATTTAAGTAATCATTTGAGGCCAATTTAGGCAGATCAAACAAAATTTACGAGTCCAGTAGGGCTGGTAAGTGATATCCTGGACCTGTGCGTTATGCATTTCACAAAAAATGCCAAGATGAAGGTCCTGCATGTCTGGAAGATGACTATTGTATGCGTTTAGACAGTAGAAGAGCGACCTATCATATCCAACAACCCATGAAAGCCGTTGGACTACTAAGAGCCCCAACAGGGTGCATATACCTAGGTAGCTAACTTGTTTTATATCCTACTAAAGACAGTACACGCATGCAAATAAACAATGACGAAACAATAAACTGTATTTAAAAGAATAGTGAAAAAAACCTATCTTTCCATTTCGTCATACTGGGGAGCGCAAAAATAAACGACGGGGTATTAAAAATTAAATATGAGATTTGCACTGACATTTACTACTCTTTTGTTTTAACAAACTATAAAATACATTTTGGAGATTTATCATGGATAATTTCACCGTTATAAAACGTACCAAAATAACATTTTTTTTTTTGAATAATCATTGGTCGATTATTCAAACTTAGCGAACATATCGCGGCCATTTCTATATGAGAAACTCTCCCGTAATTTTTTAACGGTAGCTCCTGTCGACAGCCCAGAGATGTGGTTCCAACAAGATGGAGCCACAGCGCATACGGCTCGAGTCTCAATGAATATCTTAAGGCAGACTTTCGGCGAGCGTTTCATCTCGAAATTTTTAACATTTTACTTGCCCGCACGCAAATTGCGCAAATGCGCAAATGGCATTTACGTGACGTAATAATTCAGAACCAAACTCGAAAATATCTCCATGAGTTTCATTTTATTGGTTGATAACAATTGACATTATTAAACAAAAATAATAGTAGATTATACAACAAGTGAAAAAATGGGAATTGAATTCGAGGGACTAAGTTGGATCCCGCGAGCAGCGAAGGATTCTAGAGTAGAATGCCGAGCGTAGCGAGGGATCCTAGATTTGAATCCTGAGCGGAGCGAGGTATACAAGGACCGAGTTCTTTTTTTTCACGATTTGTGTACTCTACGTTTTACCATTGACTGCGAGAAAATAAATAGTAGAGTATTCATATTTATGTGTCGTAGTTGTAGTATTTATATGACTGCCTCGTTTTTCTACTGGTCACAAGTGCTACGTTGCTGCTGAGCATGAGGTCCTGGGTTCGATTCCCAGGTCGGGCAAAGTATTATTGGGTTTTTCCAACAGAAATTTCTCAATAGCAGCCCGGAGTCCGGAATTGTACCCGGTTGATGGCAATAGGCTTTCCCCCTATTACTTGGAACTTAAAACATAACTAGCGAAATGTGGGTGAACTAAAGGTACACCTCTGCCCAACCCTTCGGGAAAACAGGGCGTGATGTTATGTTATTTATATGTATCACATTTTTGTCGGCAACAAATTTTCTATCATAATTGATTACGAAGTCAGTGGTGTTCAGTGTCTCATTTTCATCACTAGAATAAATTATGTTACTAGATTTTCCAATGACATTAAAACAACCACGATAACAGATTGAAAAGAACCTAACTAGAGTTGACGGGATATAAAAAAAAAAAAAAGTATTTTGGGGGTATGAGGAACAGGGTGTAAAGTTCACTCATCCCCCATAGAAAAGGGAGGATCCTCCGACCAGACGGGTGTCGTGTCTGGCGGGCAACTGCCCAGAGGTTGAAGTCGGGAAGCTTGTATATATGTCCATCGCGCTGTAAACTCTAATTGCGCGATGCAGGATTTGTGTGACGTCAGGATGTTGTGTGACGTCAGGTCTTTGATGCGTAGTTCGCATGTAGCGATGTAGATGCCGCTACAGTATAGCTTCTAAGGAATAGCTCCATAGTTTGTATAGCTCGTGCTTTTTCCAAATTTAAAACGTTTACGAGAGGTTTATTCACTGTTATCGATGAATAAAATGCCTTTTTTCGAGTGGCAATAGTAAAAACAAAGTTATAAGTAGACCGCTTCCTGACTTATGCGACAACCTGTAGTTTTTCGTTATTTTAGTTATATTTATTTTAGAAGTATGAATGTATTTAACAATATCATCGACCGTAGGTTCAATTGAGATATGGGACAAAATACGATTTTTCAGGAGTTGCCGATAAAGTTTTTTTCGGACTAAATCACCCATAACTTATTATTAACCTTTTTCGGATCTGATTTCACACATAATCTTGTATTTTAGTGCTCTATCTACCTGTGTTACATTTATTTAAATAAGTTAGCTATTTAAGAAAATAGACGTCCCTTACAACAACGTAATTTGTTAGTCATGTCCCTTCCTGACCAAGTATCTCGTAGTGCCGTCCCTTACATTAAATTGACCTCTACGTTGGAAAAATTATTAAAAAAATACAGTGTAAAGAGATTGTTGACAGAAAATGAAGTACACATTTTTGACGTACTGAGTAATCCGTATGGTAATTCGTTGATTGGGAAGACTCTTACCTGATTTGAAGTGGATTGGCGGCGGTAATTACACCAGTTCAAGTTGCTATATTACATCGTTTCAGATACATTATTATTATGGGGCTGATTCGAAATTTGGATCCAAAAAAATTGTAGGGTAAGGGACATTTTTCTTAAGCTAGATTTTTTTCATATACACCATTCGAAAGAGCGAAACATTCTAAACAAAACTGTATACTCAAATCATTTTGGGTATTTTGTCCCTTACCTCAATTGAACGTACGGTCGACGATATATTATTTGTTTTATGTAATAATTAAATAGTTTTTTCTTGATTTAATGTATATTATTTTCTCTTCTACTTAAATACACGGTATCTACGTCTCTTTTAATCCTCTTTCCTATCGCATGTATACTGGAAGAGATTTCTTTAGAAATAAGCATCACCTTTGTACTTCTTTTTCTGTGCCTTTCTTGTTGTCTTTTTATTTATGTATACAAAAATGGTTAAATAAATAAATAAGATGACAATTGAGAAGTCTTTCCTCAATGTTATCTCGATTTGTAAAACTATACATAGGTACTGAAGGAATGCAAGGAAATTCATCTTATAGCAGTGGAAATTCAGACTTCACGAAGCTGTCGTAAAAAGGCTAAAGCCTCGGAATCTTCCTTTTCCACGCAATGCTGTCTTTTGCTAGTGCCAGTCCTTTCGATAGGAGTCAAGCTCGTCCCGACATCTTCGCCTTGGCCTGCCGCGGTGTCATTGTACTTAGATGTTAAATTATTTTGTAGTTAGGTACCTATTTGTAAACCAGTCAGGCAATAAATAACACTGTTATTATTGTCCGACCGAAACAGGACTTTCTACCGAAACCGAATCTTCGGTATCCGTCTCAGTTTCGGCCGAAACCGAAACCGAAACTCTATTGTTTACTGAAATTTGGCTTATCTTTTACACTTATACAGACAGTTAATACTTGTTATAGCTCCTACACACTATGCCGGCAGCATGGCCGCGGGGCGAGCCGCACAAAGCCGCACAAAGGAAATGAAGGCGAAAAACCCGGGGGTAAGTGCCGCGTAATTAATAAAACATGTTAACTACTTCTTGGAACAAAAATGTGTAAGTAATTAAAACCTGATGATGGCTGGTGACACATGATCCATGAACTCACCTGAAACTAGATTTATTGCCGAAATTTGCCGAAACCGAAACCGAACCTTCGGTCGGTAACTAACTGTTATCAAAGTAATTTCATATCAAAAATCTTCACTACAGCCGTCGAAATGTCTATTACCACTATATTTCATCCTTACAGCACTTATTTACACATCAATAAGCTTATTAAATGGTATTCAGACTCCAGACTGCGATCCCAGCGTACGTACTGACTACGTGACTCGCATTCCGACACTATTATATTGCTAACTAACTATTATACCACGGCTTTGTCTGTATTCTATCTCTTTATGAGTTTCAACGACCTTAGAGGGTAGTTGTAAAATTGGGGTTTGGTAAAATAATTCACGTAAAATCACGTTTTGTTTTTCATCATATTTTTAGGGTACGTCCGAATGAAAAAACTGAACCCTTATTGGATCACTCGTTTCATCGTATGTCTGTCTGTCTGTTCGTCTGTCACAGCCTTTGCTCCGAATCTAATAGACCAATTATGTTGAAATTTGGTAGGTACACATACGAATTTCTGTGACCGAAAAACAGACGTAAATAAATGAATTTTGAAAGGCAAATACATATATATAACAAAATTATAAATATAACAAAATATAAATATAACAAATATAAATATAACATTTTTTTTTTTAAGTTTTGTAAACTGTACCGTGTGACATTTCAAAAAATAGCCCCTCACAGTAAGCCCTTTCTTACTGTGAGGGGCTATTTTTTTTATAATTTTAAAATAAAGTGTTTTAAAGCTATTAAAAAAAAAACCTTATCTCCGAAACTACTGAGCCAATAATTTTGAAAAAAATACAGAAAATAGTTCTATACTTATAGATTACAGACAAACCTTTAAAAAGTCTATGGTCTTAAAATAACATGGTAAATCTCTCAATATTGTGCGTACAAACTTACATTTGCTGTTGGAATGGAGAATATGTTTTCCAACTACAATCTACGGAACCCTTCATTATGCGTGGCCCGACACGCACTTAGCTGGTTTTTTTTAACTTTTTTATTCTGAAATTATTCTCATGATTTACACTCAAAATATTTGTTTTAAAATTACATATTATGTACCCCACACTAAACTCTTGGCAAAGTTTTTCTTATTGTGAAAAATAAATACTTACCTAAGTACATGAATGTCTACTATAGTTGCTAGTGTTACTAGAAAACTTTTCAGTATATGATGCTATTTTCAAACTACCGACCTACGCTCCTAACAACAATACCCGTTAACATAATCAGAAGCCACGATCAAAATCACACAAATTGTCAAATCAGCGCCCCAATCAACGGATATCTCGACTCATAACAATAGAAGTATCGTGGAAGAAGATTATCGTATTTGTTCGTAATCTCTTATCGCAATCGTCTGAGAAAATTCCGATATTATTGGAACATAATCTAAATTGGGTCGAGAATAAGACGACAGAATTGTTGGCAGAAGAAATTGATATTACGATTACAATAGCAAGACTGAGTTTGCTGTTATTTTTGCTTATTAGGCAATTCCTTAACTATACTGCGATTATAGAGATCTGCTGGTTTGTTAATAAAGGAGAAGTCTTTGGTTTTGGGACCAAAAGGGCCATAAATTAAATAAGTACACAGTACTAAAATCAACGGTGGGCATGATGAATAGAGGAAAGGAAAATTTTCAGGTGTACATTTTCGTACCTAGGTAGGTTAGGTACATCCTCTGGACAGTTAGGGCGTTTGTCCACCGCAACCGTCACCGGGACGTCACCGAGAAACGAGATTATTCGAACCGAGCGTAACGTCCCGGTGACGGCGATAGTGTGACCACCGCAACTGAATTCAGCGGTTCAGTATGTCCTGATAGACAAAACAAAAACTGGGCGAACGGTGACGGCGACGGCAGTGTGTGGACAATGACTTTTGTATTGCCAGCACATCAGCCCGTCACACTCGGGCCGAGTTTTATTGGTCGCGCTGAACTACTTGAAACGGCGGCCGGGATGACGGCGCTCGGGTGACGAACGCGCAGCCATAGGAAATTTAAGTATCGCTGCTTCCGCCCGTCATCTCGTTCTCGGTGACGTTCCGATGGCAGCTACGGTAGACAAACGCACTTAGAATCGTCACTAATCTTGTCACCCCGAAAAGAAGGGACAATATAAAACCAAACTGTAAACTAAGCCTACCTACCTACCTTTCTACCTACTCGCCTATATTTACAGGCTGGAGCAAAACAAACAACGTTGGTATGTAATTTACATAGCCGTCACGTTTCGCGCCTAATACCGTGTCACGTTCTATAACGGACTAATGAACGCGCATGTCGCTTCGTATTCCGTTGAAAGACGTAGGTGGGTACCTAATCCGCGTTGTCTGTGAAATGTACACATGTTAAAAGAGATTGGTGTGCAAACAAGATAAAACAAATCTTTTAATACCATCTCCCTGATTTTAGGGTCTCCCCAGTCACCATGTGCCACTCCTTCTTGTCGGATATGGGCTCTTTTTTTTTTTATCGAATTGCAATAATTATATGCAATATAACCTTAAAATATGGAATTGTTACATGTTTAATTGATTTTGGTTTCACACAAATTCAATTGGGTTCGCAAAGAGAGTCTTTTTTTTCTATTTATTTGGTGATTTGGTACACTAACAGTAGTACTTACATACGAAAAATTAAAACAGAACTATAGCATAATAAAAGTACTGTTATGTTTCCCTATTAAAGGTATTAAAACAACAGTGCAGAAGTCGCCCCTCCACACAAATTTATCTAGAAGACAAGGTGGACATCACTGGCATACCTAAATGTGTTTTCAGTAAATAAAAATTAAGCTCACAATAACCCTAACCTTACTCGTAGTAAGAACTGTGTGAAGACAATTTCGTCTGTTTAACTAACTATTTGATTGACTGTACATGAGCTCGAGCCAGTGGGTCACTAGATCTTTGCTCGCTGCGACAAATCCTATCAACCAATACGATGTAGCGCATAGGATCCGAGCAACTAATGATCCTAAGGGCTCGTGCACACAGGCGCGACATCGGTAATTGTTCTACCGTGAAGTTTCTTATAAATTATTTTATTAGAGTCGCGTCGCGCCTGTTTGTGGGAGCCTTAAGGCCGCACGCACTCTGGATGCGTTTTCGTACGAATTTCACTCGTGCGTACCCGTACGACCATGTTCGTACGAATTGCATCCAGTCTGCACGCTCCCTTTGTGCTTGGAAGGTCGGGATCGTTCGTGCGTGTTCGTACGTGTACGCACGAGTGAAATCAGGCGCGGTCCCAGGGCGTGGGTCGTAGGGGTCGTGACCCCCCCCCCAAATCCCATGCAAATGGTGCAAATTGCACCATTTGCACCAAAATGTCCGATCACTGGAGAAAATATAACTGTCATAGTATGCCATTTTAATCGCGCCTACTAGAGGGCGCCAGGGTATTGATTGCACCCGGGCAGTACATGGGCTAGAATCGGCGCTGGGTTAAGACCAGACTCCAAAACCTATTTAAAAATGCTGTAAAACTGTTGAGCTTTTCTTCATAACTCGACAAAATAAGATCTATTTTTGTGTAATGCTCAAAAGAAAACAGAACCTTTTCAAAGTGCAGTGCTGAAATTTTCAGTCTCGCTTCGCTGGCTCGTGCCTTCTACATGCTCATAATTCTTGAGTTTTTCTTCATAAGTCGACAAAGCAACTAATTCCTAGTTCTTTTAGAATGACCAAAAGAAAATCTAACATATCCGAGTGTGCAAAATTTCGAGTTCGCTTCGCTCGCTCTTGCTTTCTGCATTCAGTGAAAAAGAGTTTTTTTTATTGAAAATATCAAATAAAACCGGCGAAAAAGGCGGGTTGTTAAAACGAACTAGCTTCGCTCGCTCTTGTAATCTACTATTCTAATACCTACTATTTATATCGCAAGGACCCCCCCTCCCGCATGTAAAAGCTGCGTCCCTGAATAGCATAAGTAATGGAGCTAGAGATATATGCACATCATTAATAAAATTCAGTAACACTTTACCCGACCTGGGAATCGAACCCAGGACCTCATGCACGGCAGTAGCGCTTGCGACCACTAGACCAACGAGATGCACCTCAATAATATTTCTCGGTGCCCATGGTGACCCCCCCCAAAATCTTGGGCTGTGACCGCGCCTGAGTGAAATTCGTGCGATAACGCAACCAAAGTGCGCGCGGTTTAACGCCGCCGGCTTGTCTGTAACGTAGTTACGTAATGTCAATCAGCTGATGATCAGCTGTAGACCAGCTGTAACTGGATTATATCAGAAAAGAGATACTGTTTTCACCAAGTTTTACTTGTGTAAAATAAAGTTCAATGCCGTGTTGTTTTAGGAGACAACAAAATCTGTTGTTGACATCATCACTTGGCACACATGGTGATGCAACTTTGTACCTAAATGTCTCCCTCACCCCTTTCAGGAAACGTCGGTAAATGGCCCATTCGTTATTGGCTAAGACCAATTTCTGCAACACCCACTCTTGAAAAAGCCAAATACTATATCTATTGGTGTAGGTATTAATTACCTATGAATAAGAATAATTTATTTGCTCAAAATACAGTGTTTTTAGTGTTTGCTGAAAATATGTGTCGGTATTAGTTAGGTAGGTATATAATAGTTTATTCCCGTTGTCCCCGTATGCCATATCCCCGTCACGGGGACAGCGGGACGTGATTTAATTTATTTCCCGTTGTCCCCATAACGTACATTTGGCTAACGGGGACAAACCTTTTTTAAATCGAAACAGCTAGGTTAGGTTAGGTTAGAACTGTGACCACACAACGCACGAGCCGAGCGAGCGTAGCGAGCGGTGCCACGGCAGCGGCCGGCGAGTGCCAGAAACATATTTTTGAATGTAAAACCAAACCACGGGGACAACGGGAAGTATTATTAAATATTTAATTGAAGTACCGCTGTCCCCGTAGGACGGGGACACGGCGTACGGGGACAACGGGAATAAACGTATATAATATATATACATACATTATATTTCAAAGAAAAGTGCAATAACTACGCGGTCAAAATATATGGAATAGCAGTTTTTTTTTTTTGTAAAAAGAATATGGCAATCCAAGGTATCAGTTTTCGCGTCGATGTCCCTGCCACCCTGTATACATAAAGTCACGCCTTCAGCGCCGGACCTAGGGCAGAGCGAGCGGAGCGGTCGCTCTAGGCACCAGATGTTAAGGGGCGCCAAAAAGCAAATACAAAAAACAATTTACAGCGCAATATAAAATTTTGATTGCGCCTTTTGACAGGTGCGAGTCACATGGGAGCTTTTTTAACCGACTTCAAAAAGGAGGAGGTTTTTTTTTGTATGTTTGTTACGCCATTACTCGGCCAATTATTAATTGATTTTGATGATATTTTTTTTTGTTTGGTAGGTCATACTTCAGTGGTGGTCCCATATAAATTTAATTAACTTTGATAGGGTAGTTTTTGAGTTAGCTTTCATAATCACACGTAGTCTTCGTGGATGATATTATAGACTCCGTATCATAGTTGCAAAAAATGTTAGGGCGACAGTACGATATGTCAACCATCAGTGGTGCAACAGCACATCAGCTCGACATACGTTAGTGCGACTGATTGTTTTCTCGACAAATGACAGGACGACGGAACTTAAGATCGACGAACGAAAGCGCGACACAACTTTCGCTCGACAAACTATAAGCACGACAAACATTTCTATATTTTATTGCTACTTTGCAGGACCTGTGCGACAGGCCACCACGTCTGCCACTTGCTACCAAGCACGGTACCCTTTATCCCAAATGTGTGAGTGCAAAAAAATGAAAATTCAAAAACAAAGACACCGATTTCCGAAAGTTAAATTATTTTTCACATTGTAGTGTTTTTTTTATGTTGCTTGTTATTTCTATTTTTACTATTTAGTGACTGATTGAAATTAACACCAAATACTAATTAAATTATGTACCATTAAAAGCTTTCATAATATTAAAGAAACAGGAGTATACTAATTAGAGCTATTTAATTTAATTTAATTCAATAAGTGTTGATATTTGCAAAAAAGTTGATTTTTGAAAATTTGGGTATTGTTATCATGAAACTGAAGTAGCATTTATGTGAAGGGAAAGCGTCGATCAAAGGGCGCCGAAAGACAATCTCGCTCTACCCTGATCAAGTGCTAGGGCCGGCGCTGTTTGGGCACGCCACAATTGCGGCGATAAGTCCCCTCTTTGAGGAGTGGCTAGAGAGGCGCCACGGCGTCCTCACCTTCCGCCTGACGCAGGTCCTCACCGGACACGCTTGTGTCGGGAGGTTCCTATTCCGAATAAGGCGGGAGGAAACGCCCGTGTGTCACCACTGTGTGGATCACCCGGAAGACACGGTGGAGGTCTGGTCAGACGCCCTGGGCTTCGGGAATCGCAGGCCGATTCCCGGCCACCGTAGGCGCAGGCTTGCGGACGGTGAGCAATGGGTAGCTGGCCGTCCGATAAGGACCAGGCCCGGGTCGACCGCGCACTGTGTTCCACGCGCGCCTCTCAAAGATGTCAGCACAACAGAAGGGGCCTCATGGGTCACCAGACTCTATAGAACGCCACCTACTTGCCTAGTCCTTCTGCTTCGTTTTTATGATATTATACTGTTTACAAAAAATAAACTTTTCTAAGAACTCCAACTTGCTAAAAAATTATTTAGCTAGTTGGAGTTTTTTAGAGTTCCGTAGTAAACAGAAGAGTTCCTCCCTTATAGTTTCACCATGTCCGTCTGTCTGTCTGTCTGTCCGCGGCTTATAGCCCGGGGAAGTTACGCCAAATTTTAGGCAAATTTTGCATTAATTTAAAACAGCATTTTTTTTCATTTAACGTGTAGGGTATGGTCAAGGGAGTATATTAAACTGTATACCGCGAAAAGTTTACACCCGCGTGTACATTTTTTTTAAGAAAACATCTATTTTCAATTTTACGTGGTAGAAAAAAATATTAACAGATATGTTTGTATGGAGTGTGCTCTATCTCACTTAATTACAAGAAAATTAAACAAATTAAAGCAATTTTTTTTTTTTATAAAAAGGTATATAACATTTTGCTTTAATGTGTTTAATTTTCTTGTAATTAGGTCGGATAGAGCGTATAAATAAAAGTTAAACTAAATTTAACTCTGTTACATTTTTGCCTGAACCGCTATTGCAAAAAAACTTTTATTAATATCTTGCGCTAGTACAATATGTTTAATTTTGTTGAAGAGCGTATTAAAATATTGAATTAAGTAATTTAATGCAAAAAAACTGCTGTTAATATTTTTGCTTGAAGTACAATAAAAAAAAATCGTACTTTTATTTTTATAGAAATTTCCGTGGACGAAAATGTTTAATTTTGAAATAATATATTAGTTTTACGAATTTTTTACATAATATAACCAGAATTTTCCTGTTAACTATTTTGCCTCATTTTTTATTCACAAAAATGCGTTTTTGTTTTTTTTTACCTTGATGCGGTCCTGGAAAATGTTTAATTATTTTATATTATTTGAAGAGCTAAGTTCAAAAACACGATTCAGGAAAAAAATCGCTGTTAGGATTTAGTGCAGGGTTCAAACCTAATTTCCCCGGCCTATTAGCTCAGAGACGGTTAGTACTAGAAAGCTGTAATTTGGCATATGTATACATATTAATCATGCCGACAAAGTGGTAAACGAAAATCAAGAAAAATCGTTTTTTTTAGGGTACCGCCCCTACACGTAAAGTGGGGATGTTTTTTTTTTCCTCATCCACCCCATGTTGTGGGGTATCGTTAGAAAGGTATTTCAAAAATAATATGCCCCCTTCTAGCTAAATGATTGTACTTGGACTTGTGAAAAAATTCACAGCAGTAGTATATATAACGAAATTAAAAGGAATACTATCAGAGCTAAGTAGGCTCTACAGGTTAACGAGTAATAATCGACCAACTTAAATTTGCGGTTTGAAAAACATGTTCTCCCATTCATACAATTACAGTTCAACATACATTCTGTATGAGAGAACATGTTTTTCAACTACAATGTTAAGTTTGTTCTTGGGATAAATTCATCCCAACTACAGAACCCTTGATTGTGCGTGGTCCGACACCCACTTGGCCGGTTTTTCTTCTTAATGTTATTCGTCTTAATGTTTACCTAGATATCCTCGATCGATGCTCATCCGCCCAGGTATTCTTGATTACCCCGCCTAAGTTCAACATAAACAGGTACATAATGTGTCTCTCATTAAAATGTACGAAGCTTGATAACCCAACTCTACAAAATTATCAGAATCAGAATAAACAACTCAAAATTGTATTTGATGTCGAAATGACGATAAATATTAATGTTGTAAGTATTCGACAGAGCAGTTTGTTTTTCTTTGCAAATACGAGAAGATAGGTACTCGTGATTAGGATGGAATATTTGTATATAACGATGAGAAAAAATATAACAGTTAGATAACATGAGATAGGTACATTACCTACTCATCCCAGATGTCTCCCTTTTAAATACCGTAGGTATACAAATATACCAATATACAATTTGTGAGAGGAGCTCGTGGCTAAGTAGTTACGGCAGCAAGGGTCGATCCATAAGGTTAAGCTGCGCTTGCCGGGGTTGGTCCGAGGATGGGTGACTATCTTTACATACCTCTGTGCCTCAGAAACCACGTTTAGCCGTTGGTCCCGGCTGTCATTCCTGGATTTCTGACAGTCGTTACGGGTCGTCAAAAGCCCGAAAGTCTGACAAACAGTCTTACCAAGGGGTATCGTACTACTTAGTTACTGAGTTGTGGAGGTCAGATAGGCAGTCGCTCCATGT
Source organism: Agrochola lota (assembly GCA_947364205.1). NCBI lineage: Eukaryota > Metazoa > Arthropoda > Insecta > Lepidoptera > Noctuidae > Agrochola > Agrochola lota. The sequence goes on from OX376241.1 coordinate 10,362,930, forward strand.
AAAATACTAGTATTCAGCTACATCCGGTTAGACAGGAAGCCGACCCCAACATAGTTAGGAAAAGGCTAGGCAGATTAATTAAGGTAGGTATACCAGGGTTTCTCAAAGTGGGGTCCGCGAACCCCTAGGGGTTCGCCATTCGACGGCATGGGTTCGCGACAAGATTTACGTAATGGTGGCTTGGTGACTGGTAGGCACGTGCGGCAGACATGGCGGCGCGCGCGCGAATTAGAATGAATTAGATTATGTGTATAAAAAATATATGTGAAGAAGATTTTTTTATTTTGTAAGACCTTAGAGTCCACGACGAAAGGAGAAGATATTTTTAACATTATTAATGATTTTATTGAAAAACATGGCGTAGATTGGACAAAGTGCGTTGGTATATCCACTGACGGTGCAAAGACAATGACAGAAGGATATCTGGACTAATATCCAGGATTAAACAAGCACACCCATCACATTCATATTAAAAAGATATTTCTTTTGGCACTTTATTTGTTACCTTTTATTGAAATAAAAACCTTATTTTCTTTAACAGTAAATTTTATTAGTTTCTTTGGGATGGGGATTTAATCAGTTAGTTAAGGGGTTCGCTGTCACCTGCAAACTTTAACAGGGGTTCATGGAGCTGAAAGTTTGAGAAACCCTAGTATATGCAATGTGAAGACACAACAATGCGACAATAAATTAAAATACTGGCAATACTAGAACATAGGAGTATTTTGAAAGTATCAAATAAATCTTAACTAAAAATAAAATAAATAAAAGATATTTTTCAAAAAAACTAAGTATTAACAGTGATGGGCTAAATATGGGTTTTGCCAATCTTAGATAATAAGATTAGCTATACGTGGTGAATTAGTGAATAACCATTCATTCATCCATTCGTAGATCAAGTCGTTACGACTAGTCAGAAGCCCAAAAGTCTGACAACCAGTATTACCAAGGGATATCGTGTTACCTAGTAGGTAACTGGATTGTGGAGGTCAGATAGGTTAGCCTACCACTTACCAGTATTTCACCATTTTAGTAGTATACCAGTTTTTAAAAGCTCCTACGCCTTGTCGCCGGGCAGGCCGCGGTGCGCTCGGCTTGCCGCTTAAAGGAGCCGCTAAACAAAGGCGTGCCGCTCGGCAAAAGCCGGCGATCCATGCTGCCGGCATTATGTGTAGTGTAGTAGCCTTGTCGCTCCATGAAAAATCCTGGCATTCGGCTGCATCCGGTTATACTGGAAACCGACCCCAACATAGTTGGATAAAAGCTAGGCAGATTGATTTTGGCTAAGTAAACTATTGGATATAATATTTGATTTAATTTTCGTATGCAGATTGAGAACGTCGTTAGGTAGAGCAGTTTAAATAATTATGTTACTAGCTACGCGTCCCGGTTTCACCCGCATAAATCTCGATTTCGTGGGAAAATTGGGATGAAAGGTATCCTATGTCCCTTTCCAGGTCATAATCTATCCATGTACCAAATTTCATCCGAATCCGTTCACCCGTTTTAGCGTGAAAGCGTAAAAAACCAACCAAACTCACTTTCGCATTTATAATATTAATAATTAAATATGTAGTTAGGATTTGCATAAACTGCCTGTTGTTTGTGTTACTGCCTTTATGGCGCTTTCACATTCGCTCGTAACTTACTATATGTGTGTGTCCAACATTGTTTATTGGTTTCCCTTTAAAAAAATACAACATACACATAATATTTTAAGCCCATTAAAACTAAATCTACCATCCTTTATAACCATTTGAATTCCAGGGAGGCAGAATTAATGAGAAACAATCTAGGGATTATGAGTGTAAAAATAATGGGTATCAGAATCCCCCTGTACTTACCTACCTACGCTTATTAAAAATTACTGCATTCACAAATCCGTTTGCCAGGTCCGTGGTGGTTGTGGTCAATTTACGTGCGATATTTAAAAAATATAAATATTTTAAATAAAACAATTTGTGAATATCCGACAGTCTTTATTGTTATTTTAAGTAATTAGCTTAATAACAATGTACAGCGTCTTATATAAACATTTTACATAGTTAAACATTTAGGAATAGAAATAACTAAGGCATCAAGTTACAAATCACAAGAATAATAATCTCTAAGATTTAGCCATGAATCGGTGAGTTGTTGAGATAAAAAAGCCTCTTAAAATAATATGATATGATAGTATGAGAAACTGAAATAATGTTATAGCAATGTCATTCTGAAATAGGGTATCCTTTTGGCCTCGCAGTAATTTTTTTATACACAGATGTTATTTTTTTATATGTTTGTGTGATACTATTTAGTTTGTGGAATCTCCCCGATAAATACTTTTTATTTCATTTCACTAATAACGATCTAAATGTCAGGAAATAGTTCAGAGATTACGGACTGAATGACTTATCAAGGAGCTATATCGTTGTTAGGAACGGGCGCACATTTTCTCACTGTATTTTCTCGCGATTTTTCTAATGCCAATTTGCAATGAATAAATTTAGTAGCAAGAGGTTGCATTTATTTAGACAAGCAATTATTGACTCAGCTTGAGAATTTGTTCAAAGAAAAGACATTGAAATTCTACGACGTGCCCTTCTGTGGCTGAGTTTCAATGCATAATCTTCATTAGTTTCAGATAAAATAGGATTGAAATGCTAATGATAACAGATACTGCTTACTTCTCTAGAATCAAAGATGTTTGTCCTTCTAGTTGTGAAGAAAAGTTACATACTCTTCCAAGTTAAATCGATAGTAGAAATGAATACATTTGAAAATAAATTATGATAAATAGTGCTGCTTTTCAAAAATATTTGTATTCAGCCAACGTCTCATGCAAATAAATGGAAATATTTCATATTCGAAAAAAGCAAGAATTGTCTTTGTGATAAACTACATTTTGAAATTGTCTTTGCTACCATAATTTGATGATATTACTAGAAACGTGGTGGTATATTTTACATGTAGGTATATTTGTGAGCCGCGTTCTCTAAAAAAATAATTTTAGTTTTACTGGAGAGCAGTGGTGGCCTAGCGGTAACGACGGTGACTTACAAGTTGTAGCTCATAGGTTCGAACCCTGTCAGGTGTAAATTTGTGTAAATGATTTCATCACCACTGCTCTCAAAACGGTGAAGGCAAACATCGTGAGGAAACCGGCATGTCCTAGAACCAAAATTTCAAAGACATGTGACATCTACCAACCCGCACTGGACCCGCGCGCCTCTCACAGAGAGGCCTGTGTCCCAGTAGTGGGAACGTTATGAACTGAATCCTGACTGTTACTGCTTAGGGCACTTGCAAATGAATGACACGGCTGATAGGTACCTACTAATATTCAAATCTTTAAATATGACCATGTAAATGGCATGTATGTCTTAAGAGGAAACACGGTCATGTGGTCGTTGGCGTTCATTCCTCTGTATTCTCCCTGGTGATACCAGCCCAAATATTTTTTACGATATGTATGTACCATCGGAGAAGTTCATATCTAACCACCGTAAGGACTATGCTTGCTTGCAGCGCTCGGCGATTATAGAACCGGGCTGATAACAGATGTGGTCATTGAGTTCACGTGATTTTGTTTTGAAAGTTGTTAGATATGAATTTCTATGATGGTACGTGGTCGTTTTTTTTTTTCTAAAATTTTATATCTTTTTGATTTGCTGGTAAACATGGTGCAGTTGAAAGAAAAAATTATAGTCAGAAGGTATAATGTGGTCCCTTTGATTATTATGTCTAGATAGTTTCGCTCTGCTAAAGAACTAAAACAAACAAGCTAAATTTTTTATGCTGATGTGCGTGACAGCTACGTCTTACACTCGCGCCACGTCATTGTACTGTCATTGTGCGTGCATTTAGCGGCTAACGGTTGGACGCAATTTTTTTCGGCGAATTCACAGCTTTAAATGTCTTTATAGACATATTTATATCTTGGTATGTCTATTCCTTATGAGCGTTTAGCCTAAAAGTCAGCAACGTATAAGTAGTAAAAAATTAAAGTTGCCAATTTGACCAGACAAACCAGATTGTATCATATGATATATTTATGCATAATATTGGCTATTAGAAGCCGTTTCAAGCAAAAAACCAACACTTTAAAATTTAAGCACCAATGTCTTCGAGAGCCTTTTTTCAATCCACAGTGCGTCGCAAATAGCTGTCAAATATTTACCTTTTTTTATTAATATGGCAATATTCACTGTATGGAAATATAAAATGTGGCTAACTAGTGAACTAAAATATTGACTATGAAATGCAATTATTAATATCGTAACACCAAATTATTATTTTTTTTCTTTGAAACTTTCCAAATGCCTTTTTTACACCTAAAACAGTTACAACATCAAATTCAATGTTATAATTGCAATGCATTATTAATATTCTAGTTCGCGAGTTAGCCACATTTCGTATTTCAATACTCAATACTCAATACGTTTATTGCATTCCACAATGTGAACTTAGGTGGTAGGTACATAAAGACATACATTAGTTTTGGAGCATTGTGGGCCCTGTCGGGCATAACAACATAAAAATTAGGAGGAGGGCTATTATAGATATTTGTTAACAATTTTAATATTAATCTACTCTTTCGTTTTGTGTACAATTTTCCATACAGTAATATTGCCAAAATAATCAAAACAGCGAAATATTTAACATCTATTTGCGTCGTTGCCCACTTTCAGAATAAACGCTCTTAACCAAGGAACACTTTTAATAAACGTAAGTACCTATAACATAAGTATGACCGGTCCGGGCGAGAATTACATCGTTTAGAGGACGGTCTAAGTGAAACTCACTGTATTCACATCTACCCACGTTCTATAGCATTGATAGGGAACTAGTACCAATTCAGGACACAATTCGAAGGTTTAGAAACGATAATCTGGCGTTTATAACTTGTATAATTGTTTTAATGAATGAAGTTTCATTTGTGAGGGAGTCGAAGCTGTAGGTATTCTGTGCGCCCCTTTCATTTAGCCCCCTTTATTTATAAAAGAGGAGCTCGTGGCCAAGTAATAACAGCCGCACGGATCGATCCATCAGGTTAAGCTACGCTTGCCGGGTTTTGGTCTGTGGATGGGTGAACATATTTACACACCGAGACTCCACCGTGCATCGGAAAGCACGTTAAGCCGTTGGTCCCGACTGTCATTCGTGGATCTTTAACAGTCGTTACGGGTCGTCTGACAACCAGTTTTACCAAGGGGTATCGTATTACCCATTTATTGGATAGTGGAGGTCAGATAGGCAGTCGCTCCATGTAAAATACAGGTATTTAGCTGCATCCGGTTAGACTGGAACCCGACCCCAATATAATTTGGAAGGCTAGGCAGATTGATTAAAGTTAAGTAATGATAAGCGATGTTCAACCATACATTCTCACGTCTCTTAACGTTAAGCAACTTTATAAATAAATAGCCCAGCTCAGTGTCAGCCCGGAGTCAGGATTTATGCCCGGTTGATGGCAATAGGCTCGCCCCCTATTATAGGTACACCTCTGCTTAACCCTTTGGGCGATACAGGCGTTATGTTATAAATAAAGTAGTCTCGACTCCAGTGACAGTTTTGTTTCATGATTCCGTATAAGACGATAACCAAGGACGTTCAGTGTCTACTTCCAGACAATTCACTACCTACATCAGGGACGGCAAACCTTTGGCACTCACGCTATTTTATTTTATTTATTTGGCTCACCAACAATTGAATGCACCGGTACAAAGATATGAGATACATCCAATAGACTTATAGACCAATTTTTTATGGTTAATGAAATTTATTTCTCAATAAGAAATTACAAGGATTTCACTTACTTGAGAACATTTTAGAACTTAAAAATATAGTATTATATGAACTTTGACACACAAACTAAGCAGGTATTCATCATTGAATACCATCAATGGTATTCATACAAATCATTAACTTGCTTTTTTACAGGTAAACATAGTATGCATTACTGATTTGTCGATTGATTTAGTTATGGATACACGACAAAATCTGAGCCCGGAAACACCTACAAAATATAACAATGGAATTTTTATTTCCTTAAAATGTATGTCTATAGTGCGTTGTGTAGTTATTTTTTTTATATTTTTTGTGTCATCAACCATCCATTTATAAGGATTTTTACTATAGCGTTAGCGCGACTTAATCAACCATTGTTTTTTTAAGACGCAGGTTCCAAAAAGTTTGCCACCCCTAATACTACGTCATAAAATATTACAGTTCCATCAGTCTTGTTTGACCTTCAGAATCCATCAATCATGGCACACTTATAGCTAATGTTATGTGAAGCGATGTCTCAAGTGCGTCGTTCAGACGTAGAAGCGTTCCGAAGTAATAGTTTGACAGTTTACCTACTTGCGAATTTAGCACGGAAACCTATTGAGACAAATAGGTGTGGTAAACATTTTTGTTAACCGAAATAAAACCGGTTTTTCATTGGAAATGGATATAAGTGATTCACTTTTTTTAAGTTTGCTTTTTAATAATAAAAAAAATTACGTTTCAGACTCTTAAAACGTATCTATTGAATATGCATTTTTAACAAAAAAAGAAACATTTACCTTTTTTACGTTGTTAAAAAAATCAAAAGGTACAATTGAAAACATTTCTGAAGCTTTGTTTACAACTGACATCATCAATCATCGTTCTTTTGCTAGCACTAAGTGTAAACGAGCCTCACCGCGTTGTCATTTACAAAGTAAAATACAAAAGTATAAAATTCACGTACAAATAAGAATAACCCACACTTTTCTTCACCATGTATCAGAAAGGTGTGGTCAAAATAATCAGTCGTCTCATACATAAAGTAGGGGTTGAAGTTTTGTATGTAGGGCTCGGATAACGGTACATATTTCGAAACAGTTTCGTCTTAAAAACCTAAGGAACGACTTGTTTCGGTTACGTTCGAGCGGAGCGTTTTTAACAATTTTTGGGTTGATTGATAGGAAACTCGCAACACAACCCTAATCAATACCTAAGCGGCAAGCGCATTGGAATCAATGATGTAATGAAATGAAGATAAGGTACAATTCAACTAAACAAGTTCATGCTTGTCGGCGCACGCACTGTCTTGCGGAATAAACCGGTTTTTGAAAACGTTCTCGTTTCGAACAAAATGTTGTACAAAGAAGAACGACCCCTGTTTGTATGAGATTACTTATTATTTTTCCGTGATTGCGATGTTGGTGATATAGAGAAAGATGTTCCACTGACCACACTTTTCTGATACATAATGAATAAATGACTCAACATGAGCCGTCAAAAACGTCGAAATTTATTCAACAAATAATATTTAGTACATTTCTCTACATAAAATATAATAATCATATGTAAATAGGCATCTATTTCAGTACAATGTAAATATGTAATCTGTATATTCTTTTATAATTTTATATATATTTTTATTGTATGTGAAGGCACCGCTATTTGTACTGCTTAATATAAAATATATCTCTTAATTTTAATAACTACATTTTTATTTACACTTATATTAACTAGTCGCTACTTATTTACATGGCACATACTTTGTTTTGTCATACAATCTTCTTTTTATATTAAAAAAACTACTTAATGAAATACACTGGGAATAGGTTATTTTTACATGTTTTTAGTAGAATGGCACTGGATTCGTTACCTACGGCCTATAGTTTAATCACAAAACTTATACAAACTAATATTTAAACAATTTTAAAATCTTATTCAATTTAAGCGGGTAACACACCTCCCGCCGCAAAACCATAGCAGCGAAACCGCAGTAGTTCAATTGAACTGACTCGCGTCATAACGCAAGCCCGTCGAATTGAACTACTGCGGTTTCGCTGCTATGGTTTCGCGGCGGAGGCGTGCAAAGCCATTAATCTGTCATCCAATCTAGTGTCAAGCGACTTGATTGGTTGATAATATTTACGCCACCCAATCAGAACAGCTTAGATCTAACCCCAGATAAGATTAGGCTTTCAGATGCCCTGAAAATATAAATTGATGAAAGTTTTTCAGAAAAATGTTCTCAAACTTTCTAACACATAAATACAAACACAATTTTCATTGGATACTTATTTGATCCAATATCGTTTTTATTTTTGTACCACGACAACGATTGAACTAACTCTGTCGACCATAAAATGGTGAGTTTTGCAACACACGCTATAAAATTTACTAGCTTACAAAATTTATAACTTTCGGTGAATATTTAGTACCTAACTACCTACCTATAAAGTTTTAGGTATATCCACATTCTTATCTTCACGAAATATCTGTTTGATATAGGAAAGTAATACATTCAATAAAATATATAAAAATAGCTAACATAGAAATAATTTTAACACAATGATGGAATATGATATAGAATTGAAATTCATTCAAATAGTTCTGGCAACATTATGACAAATAATTATTACAATAGCCATAATATCTTAATTATTATAACTGAAATCACAAAGAAACAAGGTCAAAAAAAGTCATTCAAACTAATAAAAATAATTACAAAATAATTTGGAGGGATATGAAACACGCTCGACAGTTCAGGAATATCTCCAAACTCAATCGACAACCATTCAAACTCAGATTTTTAGAGATTCCATACAAACTGCAAGGAACTTATACTCCATTTATTATAGCTCTAAATAACGGCTAAATAACAACAATTATTGTGTAATATTATTAAAATTACTACACTTTATAATTATATTTTTAATCCAAATGATTAATACGAAATGGTTAATCGAAATAACGAAAGGGCGGTAACCGTTATTTTTCTAATGTTATAATAAATGGAGTATCTATAGTACAGGCAAAATATTATAAATGTACAATCTATGTAAGTATGTACTATCGAAGACCTTCATAATCTAAGCACCGTAAAGACTATTTCTTCTTACAGCGCTCGGCCGCTATAGAAATCTCATCAACCAATAGTATCGCAGCATCAGATTTTTTATGTGAGCCTAGTTTTTGTAATTGAAAAAAAGACAGTAAACATTAAAATTAAAAACTTTCTCATCTTTGTTTCTTTCGTTCTGTTCCTAGTGGTCCAAAAAGGGTCCGACATCTGTGATCATTGTAACAGAGCCTACAAAACAAACGAACAACAAAAATTACAAAATATTACTATGTTTTTTTGTTTCATTGGTCGACGCAAATAGGGGCGTTAAACAGATGTGGTCATCTTGTACACGGGATTTTGTTTTCAAACTGCTTAGATATGAAATTCTTCGATAGTACTTAGTCACTGGTTAAGGCAAGGCCACACAGCCTACAACGAAATTTGTTTAGCTATTTCTGTGTCTATTTAGGCGTAATGCACACGACTTCAATTTTTAACAAAAAAAATACGTCGTTATGGTGTAGTATATTAAAATACGCTAATAGGTATTAAAAAAAATTATACTGTGACACAGTTAATTCAATGTAGACTGTGGCAAATGCAAACAGTAGAATAACTACTATTTTGTCTTGAAAACGTTTTTTTCGTTCAAACTTTAAATAATATCATCCAACTTTTATTATCACAGGCTTCAAACACATAATCGCACTAACACATTAGCCGCTTAAGGGCCAGCTTTTGGATTTTCAACCTTAATTCCATGACAAAAAGTTCGATTTTCTTTGCAACTAAAGATGTCTTGTCAACATTCTAAAATCAACCCAACTTCTACGTGTTAAAGTTGACATTTGCACAAGTTGCAAATTATGCATTTCTATTTCGATCCAACCTTCTAAAGGAGGTACCAAACATACCTTTTCCATCTTCAATAAAATTTATCTTCTTCAATATCCAAGTTGTTCTTATTATTCGGCTGGTTCGAGTGTCTTCGTAACGTGCCGAGCGAGTCGTATTCGTTCGCGATCGCTTTCGGGTATAGTTTTGGGGTCGTGGCTTGGGTGTTGTGGTTGTTGGCGTTGACTATGTTGTTGCTTTTTGACAGGAGGATCCCGCTGGTGCCGCCGATGCCCGTGAAGGAGGGCTGGCGTTTCGCTTTGCGGGGCTGTGGGGAAATTGATGGTGTTAGTCGAGAATTAAATCATCAGCCACGCGTCATGTTCGTGAATGGGCGCCGTCAGTATAATTTTATTATTTTGATTATTTTTTGTAGATGTACCCAGGATTTTGAAATATCTATATTTAAAAGAGAGTCCTTGGAGTTTCTTGCCCGTTCTTCTCCATAGAGATGTACGTTTTGGAATGGGCAACTAGCTTAAACTTTCTGACTAACTGACCGACTCCTTGACAATTCAAGTGTCTGTAAATGGTTTATTGAAATAAATGCTTTGAGTTTCAGTTCGGTAGCCTAGCACTAGGGTGATGAAGAGTTCTTGTGTGTGTATGCGTGTGTGTGTGTGTGTGTGTGTGTGTGTGTGTGTGTGTGTTTGTTCCTGTACACTCGTAAAGAAGAAAGATGTATGTCTGGAGCAAGTTGGACAGTAAGCCCCCCTTCGTTATAGTTTCTCCATAGCCTGATACATTATGTTTAGCTTGTGTCGACGTGATAGAAAAAGATGCAGAGGGCTCCCATAAGCAGCCGAAAAATAATTGTTTATTACATAAAGTGGCAAATAAAATTACCGTCGTAACTTCATGAGGGTGCTAGAAAATAATTACAATCTGCATTATACCCTGTGTTTTTAATCTGACTTCAGATTCACAATAAACACTATACGTAATGGCGGCTGCACACTCTCGCCGAGGCACACCAAGACAAGCCGAGCGCTCGGCCCACCTCGGTGTGTCTCGGCGATCCTCGGTCGCTCTCCGTCCCGTGTCGGATTTGTGCCCGAGTCAAAGAGTCTCGCGGCAGTTGCGAGTATTACTCTCGTGTCTACAGTGTTGCTTGCGGTGATTGACAGAGAAGACGTGTTGTTTTACGCGTCCATCCTCTTGGAGTTTACAACTTCAACTGAACTAGGTGAGAGTGTAAATGCTGCACTCGGGTTGAAGCCCCTCGCAGAGACTTTTTCGCGAGGGCACTCGGACAGGAGTGTACAGCGGCCATAACAGACAAGTAGGTACTTACAACTTCCTTCAACGGCACAGTGACGTAGCTATTCTGCTTAGCTGTAATGTAGTGAGGACTGGACGGCACCCTGTTCTGTTTGTTCCAAGGCATACGGGTTCCACGCCTCTGGCAGACTATGACGCCAGCCAGGCATACCAGGCAACCTGACGATTAAATAATTGTCATTAAATTTTATTTATTTTACTATTTATGAACACACAGTAAAATACATTATAGTTTTTCTATTCAAAGAATCAGTGAAACAATTTTCAGGGTGGCTACTGCATAATTTACGAATCTCATCCCAGAGTCATAAATAATTTCGTAAAAGATGAACGATGATTATAAACGAAATTTAAAATGAAGAAAATGTCTCGCGTTCAACTCCGTTCTAAGCATCTTTAAAACGAAAACAGCATCTAAAGTATATTTAAATGTCTTTTGCATCTAAGATTAATATTAAAAAAACTTTCAAGAATGAATAACAAAAAAAAACTAAATAAACATCTAAAAAAAATGTGGTCAAGATGTGCCTTAACCATTTTTGTGTTCCATCCTTGTCAAGGGGAGTGCTAACCGTCTCTCCTTTCAATAGACACAAGTAAATCGCTCGAAATTATGCGACCGTACTAACTTTGATGAAAACTTTACTTGCGCGATGTAGGATTTTTTGCAATAACTCCCAAAATTTTGCAAAACAACCGCAATAATACACTATACATGTGGCTAATTATACAATCTTATTAATTAATAACTCAAAAGTGAAAAAATATTATAAATAAAATACTTATGGAAAAAAACAACATCGACCTTGACTACACGCCAACTAGCGCCATCTAGCTTCACAACCACAAACAACGTAGTACATTAAAAACTCACCCATGACGAAGGCAGCGACCACACAGCCTATGATACTGCCCAAGCTGAGCGTCTCGTTGTTCGACATAGTCACGAATGACGCCATCTCTACGTTCTGACTGTAAGCTGGCATCGCGTATAGTTCTGTTGGAAAATGGGATCAAGTTTTATAGTTGAACTGCGGGCGTAAAAATAAATAATGGACATTTCTGATTTTCTAAAGTTTACTGACATTATCTATCAATATGTACAGTTAGGCAAATTAATTTGTAATCAAAAGGCATTTATCAAATCACTGCGGGAAATGGCGCATTTGGTTTTATACCGCGGTCATCGATTTTTCTACAAAATATGCAGTACAAGATGATACATTTAAACTTGAATTTTTATGTAACTGTTATATATAACTGGGTTCAGATTGACGTTAGGTTATGTTACCGCATATAAACTTTTGTTCATCATAATATTCTGCGTCTAATTAAAAATGATTGACAGACGGCCGCGCAAAAAATTAAAATTGCACCATTTTTGGCTTTGTGATTTAAATCTACGAAAAAAAGATGTTAGTCAATTTGAAAAATAATTCATTTCTGCGACTTTACAATCTAGGTCTGAGACCATTTATAACCAATTCCTATAACTTATCTACGGACCGTTATTGGTCAAAATTAAGACTTGTATCTTTACCAATAATGAGGCAAACCTCATAACTGTGCATACTAGACCCTCCCATATGGAAGTAGCTATCACAAGTAAAAATAGCTTACGAATCTATTTATATGTCCAATTTGGCAATACAAAAAGTTACCATAGGTAAGGAAAACGATTCGTTTATGTTTATAGCAACCGACCATTAATGTGCTGGTAAATGTACTGTTCAGTAAGCTACCGTGATTAGTTACGCAAAATAACACCAATTAGTGTTATCACAGCTTCAATCAACATTATCACATGACATTTGACAACTGATTTATCAGCGCGTAGCGTGGTAGCTAGGTAAACATGTCATTGATAACATGTGGATTGATTTGATATAGAGTGCGCGCAAGATAAGTCTGCGACTGATGCCGCTGGCGTGCTTAGTTCTATACATCTATATTAATAATTAATCTTAATATTATTAATCATATATTAATATTAATTAATTAACCCACGCACTTCTGACTTTTCGGATTCATGTGCGTATTATATAATTATTACTTGCTTCAAAAACGGTGAAGGAAAACATCGTGAGGAAACCGGCATGCCTGAGAGACATTTCTCGACGGCATGTGAAGCCAAGTAAAACTCTGACACCAGGTTAGTCACAAACCACACGAAAAGAAGAAGAATATGAGTTAATTATATAATTTTATACTTTATTTGACGAAAAAGGGTTGTCAATTTTATACTAAAAAGTTACTTCAAAGTTCGAAATTAAAAAATGGCTTGATGTTTTAAGCCTCTCACTACAGTTACAACTAGTTTTGTAATTAGACGGTAAAGCCGTTTGTCTCCCGCCACGTCAACGGGACGTCAACGAGAACTAGATGACGGCGCCGAAGTAGCGATAATACATTTACTATGGCCGCGTGTCCACCGCACGCCGTCACGACGTCACCCGTCCGTTTAACGGTAGTTGGTGGACAAACGGCCATAAGAGGCTAAAATACTCACCGTTATCAATATCCTGGTCATCATCAGCACACCGTGCGACCTGCAGCTGCGCGCCCACACACGCTCCCGCTAGACACGCGCGCTTCCGCATTCGCTCGCCGCTTGTACAGTCACCCCATTCTCCCCACTCGCCCCAACCTGCTTCTGAGTCTGAAACAAAGAATACGACTTAAATAGTTTTTTTAAGATCCTAATTACTACTACAGTACTGCCTTTCTATTATTCAACTGCATTCGGTACTCTGAAAGCCCCAATGTTGTGATTTTTTTGTTAAAACCGACGCTTTATTGTGACCTTTCTCTGGGCATCATTTCCTTCAAGAGCATTCTGTTTTTTGAACTCAAAATCTGCGACTAGTATTTGGTAGGTTATCAGTGCTTGTCACAGAACTCAAGTTTGAGTATATTCTCAAACAAAAGTTATACTTGCCTGCACAGTTGTTGACACAGACGCGCCTCTCGAGCGCGGCGCCTGCGTGTGCGCAGCCGTCGGGCGACACGCACAGGCGCGTGCGCGTGCGGTGGCCCGCGCCCGCGCTCGCGGCCGCGTCCGCGCACGAGCCGCTGCACTCGCTCCAATCGCTCCAGCACGACCATTCGCCTGCATGAAGCAAAATCACAGTTAATAAGAGATTAATGTAACGCGGGTACTAGAAACATGACTTAAACCAAAAACGCACATTCTGAATTGTCACGGTTTTGAGAGTCAAAAGTCTTAGATTCCTCATCTATAATACACTCACCAGTACAAGCCTGCGTGTTACAAGCCCGCAGCATATCTGCGGGCCCCCGGCACGTGTGTCGCGCACATCGCCGGCGCCTCTTCTGCTGGCCCCCGCCGCAGGGTGCTGTGCAGGGCCCCCAGGGCCCCCACGCCTCCCAGCCCGCCTCGTCTTCTGTGGAGCGCTCCGTGGTGCAGCGGCCGCGGGAGGTGCAGTAGCGTTCGTCTTCCCGGACTAGTGATAGCTGAGGAGAGAAATGTGTTGTAAATCGATTTAGTTTTTATAACATACTACTAGTGACCCAGCCCTGTTTTGCGCGGTTTTGACAACTAACTTGACAAAACATACGAGATTTCTTTATTATATGTTAGTTTAATATTAATGTATTATACACATAAACCTTCAAGAATATATTCTCTGAACGATGGTGAAAACCGCATCAAAATTCGTTACGCAGTTTCGAAAAACAACGCGGTCACACAGACAGACACGACATGCGACTTCAGTTTAAAATATGTTTAGACGATTATTGAAAAGTTCAAGAACGTCTGTCTCTCTCAAAAACAATTTATCATTAATTATTTTTTATTTACATGTCAGTCAGGGGTGAATTTGAAAAAGGACTATTGTTTACAATATGTTATATACAATGATAATCTTTATGATGTTATGATGTATTTGGTGCTTTAATTTTAATTTGGTGTGTGTGACTTGGTTATTGCATTAGGCTAAGATCTTTAATGGTACTTTTAACGCATTTAAATAAATAAAATAGTTCATCATGAAAACAAAATGGTAGCTTACTTTCAATTGTTCTGGTGATGGAGCCCTGCATTGGAACTTGAACCTCTTCTCTGTGTAGCTTCCGTCTGATCCATTTCCTGTGACCAAGAAAATATTACGCATTCATTATTATTTCAATCTTTTATTCTACGATTGTATGAGAAAACAACAGACGCACTCAATACTTTTAGGACCAGTGGTATTTTCAATGCATAAAAAATAATTCGTTTGTTTCGTTATTATAGTCCATTCGCGTTAAGAAAATAGTGAGTCATAGGCTTAGGGCCCGTCGACTAATCACGTCGCAAAAGACACAAGCGTTTCGTACGCGGATCTGCTGCCAATGGTCAGCTTTCTTATTTGTATAGTCTATAGTCAGATACAGAGAGACCTTAGGCATTTTCTGCTGAAGAATATATATATATATATTCCATCAGCAAAAGATCCCTTGCTCACAACCTTTTGCTGGGCTTGAAGTTACGGTAATATTCTACATACGTACCAGGTATCTGCACCCAAGGTGTCCAAGCAGTCGCCTTCCTAACTTCACAGGGCGCCATGTCGCACGGTTGCCGCTCCGCACTCAACCCCTCGCACTCGGCCCCTCCGTTCTTAGGGAGGGGGTTGTTGCAGTCCCTTCGCCTCTCCTTCCAGCCTCCCGAGGGGCCGCAGCCAGGGCCGCCGGTGCCCGTACAAGGTGACCAGGGGCCCCAGTCTGACCAGCCGCCGTCTACTTCTGCGAGGCTCGGGTCTGAGGAAGATGGATTTTATAAGTAACGAATTGATGGTATGAAGGATTTAATCCAGCTTAATTGTGTTGCCATTTAATTAGGGTATCATTTGAAGCAATTTCGTCGTTAAAGTCATAAAATCGAACAGTGCCAAATTAAATTCTGCTAATGCGAAATTAAAGAAAATGGTAAAACAAGGTATTGCCATTGTGTTGTCATAATTATCGGACTAAAAATATTGCCAATGCCTAATGCTTTACAGAATGTAGTGCTTAATTATTTGTGTAACTGTTGCTGGGCCTATATGGCGCAGTGGTGAGGCACACAATATTTACTTTTTATATTTTAGTTATTTATATTGCGTACTTGTGACATCTGTCAAATAAACATATTTTTCGTCTTTCTTTCTTTCTTTCATCTATACATATAAAATATATATGTATGTATGTATATTACTATATTTTTTAAGTGTCTGTTTGTAATGTCAAAATAACAGCTTTGTACTAAATGTATATGAAACATGAAAGTATATACGGTACATACAACAAAAAATGGTCTGTCCGTCTGTTTGTCTGTTTGTTCCGGCTAATCTCCGAAAAGGCTGCACCGATTTAGACGGATTTTTTTTTTCCAAACAGAAACTCACTTACACTAACACTCAGACCCGGAACAACTACTTGCAGATCATACAAATTTTTGTTCCGTGCGGGGATCGAACCCGCGACACGTTGCGCAGTAGTCGATCGCTCAGCCACTGCGCCAACCGTGTCGTCGCTGAATTTCACTGGAATATACCTGATGTTATAAGGAATAACTTAAGACTACTTTTGTTTTAGAAAAATGAATAGGAATCCGCTCAAAAAAAAAAACCCATGAAATCTGTATCTATCCAATCTATACAAATATAAATAAATTAAATTAAATTATCGCGGACGAAGTCGCGGGTAAGAGCTAGTTACCAAAAAATCCAATACTAACCTGGACAAGGCGGCAAATTACAGTAAACATCATCAATATCGAGCCCCACACACACTCTGCCGCCGAACTTGGGCTCGGGCGCCGAGCACGTGCGGCGCCGCGACTTGATGGCGATGCCGCACGACGCCGAGCAGCGCGACCAGCCCGCCCAGCCCGCCCAGCCGCCGTGCACCGTGCAGTTGGCTACCGAGATGCTGGCGCCTGCGGAGGAAGGGTTATGGTTAGCTTATGGAGTAGTTTTACAATCTACTTAATTCCTAGATTTATAAAAAGTAACCTATTTTCCAAACTCATGTCTTGAAACATGATTTGTGAGCAACCAATCACGAAAGAACAAGACAAATTTTTCGAACATATGAAGCAATGGATTAGCAATATCATTCAGATTGTGAGTGAAAGTGTGTTACGCACTTAGGGTGCTGATGAAACTAGGAATATATTTAAAATTGTTGAGCAACATCGTACAATTTACAGACAGTCCACTATGACTTAATTCATGTTTTTTTTATAACTTGATGCTAGGGTATTATAACCTACATGGACACTTATGAAACGGCAGAATGCGGCGGTGCAAATTGTAAAACCAATCCATGTATGGACCAATGTATGCATACAGATTGATTCGACACACAAAAAAACAAAGTAAGATCTTTCATGGTTTAACAGAGGGACTAAAGTCCCCGTCACGAGAAGCATTTTGTAAATATAGAACTAAAAGTTCTATATTTACAAAATGTATAGCTTAAGTGCCGTAGCGTAACAAATAATCCCAAATTCAATCAACTCAAAGTAATATACGTGTAAAACGAAACTAACGAGCAATTTCACTTGGTCGGGTTATATTTCAGCGATACTGGAACGGGTCTGAGGTCTGAGAACAAAAATTAAACAACAGCGATTTTTTTTTAATTTGGGATTTGTTGTTGATTGAACTGTCGCTACGTAACTTATTAAGCCTTTAACACACGGCACCGCGCACCGCCGCGGTAGGCGGTAAAGCAGATCTCATGTCGCATTGGCCTCTAATAAATCCGTAGATTCCTAACACACGTACACCGCCCGACCGCGCGGTCGAAGCGGTGGTCTCACCTTTACCTCCGCGAGCGCTGCGCGGTGCCGTGTGTTAATCGCCTAAAAGTTCTTTATTTACAAAATGTATAGCTTCTCGTGACGGAGACTTTAATGGATTTTATAGGACTTTGTGAAGTACGTACCTTCACAAGTTTGTCCGCCGTAAGCCGGGCGAGGGTTGTCGCAGCGGCGCGTGCGACACATGCACATGTCGGGCTTGTTGTCTTCGTACATAGACACTGATGTACCGTCCTGCATGCAAGGCTCCCATTCCGACCAGGATGACCAGCCGCCGTCCACTGTAACAAACAATAGAAGATTATTTGAAGATGCTCTCGATTTAATTAACGCAAGCAATGTGCTAAAGCGCAGGCCACCCTGGGAACGAAGTGAAACGAAGCTAAGTTCGTTCAGCTTTCTGCTGCGTGGTAGATTCAGCCCACTCCCTCTCGATGAGAGGAGGCCTGTGTCCCAGCAGTGGGAATATTATAGGGTAATTATGTTTCAGACGCGTGTAATTAATGTTGATTTTTAGGGTATCTAGATGCTGTGGGCTTTCAGTGAAGGTACTCGTATGTTGAATCGTATTTTTTTCTATTAATATGTGTCTGTTATTGAGTTCCTTACCGCAAACAAGATGATTTTGGAGAGTAATACAGAGAGGCAGAGGCATCGACGCAGTACTTGCTACCATGGATTCAGTACATGATTCGGGACCCCATGCGTTGAAGATTTTTGTCGGTTATTAAAAAAAAATCAGTTGTATGTTTCCTACAAAAGTGCAATATCTACACGGTCAAAATGTATGGAACTGGTAATTTATTTAAACCGACGAAAAATTTCAACGCAGGTGCGTCCAGAATCATGTACTGAATCCATGGTAACAAGTTGGGCATCGACGAGCCTGCCACCCTGTATAGTATCTGACGTTTGCCGTATGTATACGTTCGGAAACCTCCCTTCAAACAATATTTACTTTTTTTTATGAACTATATCTTACCTGGAGCATCGACAGCCGCGCAAGCATCCGTAGACTGTTTAAAGGCCGGGTCTCCCAGCCGGCCGGCCGCCGCCACGCACAGCTCGCGCGCGTCGTCCCAGCCGCAGTGCGGGTCCCCGGCGCGCACGCAGCCCGGCCGGCTGCTGTAGCGCGCACAACGGGCTCCGGTGATGCGGAACACGCCGACTTCGCCGCCTATGTACACTGACATCTAGAAAGAGAATAGGCTTTTTAACTACTATAAAAATATACACCAAATATAAAAAAGACGATTTGTGAAAAATTCAATCTGAGCAAAAATGCAGAAGTTACACGCTTTTGAAAGTATTCTTCTTTCCTTGTCACGCAAAACGATAATTTTACTGAATGATAATCGTCGTCATTAAGGCGTTCCTATGTTGTGACGTCAGATAAACGCAGTAGTGCAGTCTCTGTATAAAGCCGTGTCTCCTGCGTGTGTTTTTTCGAAACATTACACAAAAAAATCGAAACAAAGAGGCGTGGCCATACACATTAGTGTATGCAAACACGATGTTTTTGTTTTCCGAGCTGCATGGAAAACATTTCCCGCGCGGGGGAAGAGGGGAAGAGTTTGTTTCATTTTCAACTTGCGCGCGCACCGCGCACATCTATCACTGTCAGTGAACACAGGTTTTGAGGTTATATTGTCCTGTAAATAGTTGTAAACAAGTTGTGATAAATTGACGATGGATTTAAATAGAGATACTGTTTGTTACTTTTTAAGCACGTCCTCCTCGTCAGAACTCATTACTACATCTACACAAAATGTGTTACTAATAAAATTAAAAAATATACTTGCGCAGGAGATAGCTTGTGTATGAAAACAAATGTTTATGTGTAAGGTTTTTTGTGTAATGTTTCGAAAAAACACGCGCAGGAGACACGGCTTTACATAGACTTTACCATTTTTAGGGTTCCGCACTGGTGGACTAAGGGGGGCGGCAGTTGCGGTCGCCCCACCCCCGGTCCTGGGGTGCCCCCAAAACTCAGAAATATTTTTTAATCAAATACCAAACAAGACCAAAATATGTTCAATTAGTAGTTGAATATAAACGTAGGGTGTTAAAAATTCTGAACAAATATATATATTTTTTGCGATTACAAACTTACATTTGCAATTGGAGAATTGACCATGGCGTATATCGATGTACGAGAACATGTTTTTCAATTACAATATTAAGTTTATTTTTGATATAAATTAATCCCAACTACGGAGACCCTTCATTGTGCGTGGTCAGATATGCACTAAGCCGGTTTTTTTACTGTGGCTTAATTTTATTCAAGTTTCGAAAAATAAAAAAGCCATATTATTGTAACTTAAGAGAGGCATAAGTCTAGCAGTAAACGTCTTTCGACTTAAATCTGGGAAAATTGAGAAAAGGTCGAAATACAGTCCACTTTACCTAAACAGAAGAGTATGTAAATATACAATTTTGGCTTGAGAAGTTGGAGGGGTAATTTTGGACTGCCTTTGAGGTTTAAAAAAAAAATCTGCTTTACCAACTAAAAGCACTTTTGGGTCCAGCAACCTTTTCGTAACTCACTGGAGCTTACTAACAAAACCGACAAGATTTTTTACTTCCATTGCAGAAGATTAGCCTCCTAATGCCAGGGCCACGACATAGGGCGGTGCGTCTTGCGACGCGGACGTCCTGCGACTGAAATCGCCATGCCACGATCCACCAGTGGCGGCGGCAACTGCCACCCTGTCGGACCTATTCAGAATGTCTTTATCAAAAGTGGCACTCGCCGGTCGCCCCGCTCTGGCAGGCCCGCGGTCGCTCAATTGTTTCCGCGCCACGAGACGTACCTCAAGGCACACCGCGGCGACTCATGGCACGCTCTACCGAGGTCGCAGACGTAAGATGCAATCGCGCGACCGGTGATGTCACGGCCAAGGGGTAACACTTTAGGAAACATATTCTCAAGAAAATACTCACAGTATCCTTAACAAACTGCATATTCAGAACCTCAAAGCTGTTATTCTTCCCGTTAAGTTTCCACCTCTCGACCAAGCACGCGCCATCCAACTTCGGCAGTACTGCCAACTTCAGTACATTGCCAGCCTGTGTTGCCACGTATAAAACGAGTTGGTTCTCCACGTTCTTAGCGTTTGTGACGTCAACGGTGACGTGGGTGAACCGTTCTGACGTCACTTTGAAGACTGGTTCGCCAGAGACAGGTTGTACCGATTCGTACATTAGGTGGTAGCGGTGGTATTCTATTGCTTCATGGATTCTGTGGGATAGAGTTAAATTTGAAGTAAGCTAAGTGTGGATCCCTGGAATCCACATGCTTTTAAAAAGCATGTTTTTTTTGCTGGAATGTGACATGCTTTTTTGCTGGCAAGTAGCATGCTCATTTATAGCATGTTGTACGTGTTTGTACCTAAAATGATCATACTTTTTTTAGGTAAGATCTGCTCGAAATTCTCATATTTTTATACTGCTACATAGCATGTGTATACCAGGATTCATTATTAAAAAAAATGCTAATATGGTATCTAATAACTTCTTAGAAACTGTCGCTGTACGTTAAATTAAAGGTGTCAAAAAACTCATAAAGGTTAAGGATATATCAAGGATTTTTTTATCATCTAGTACTTATTAAATAATAGTGATCATTCAGAAAACACTAAATGACCGTTCTATCTAGGAATCAAAGTATTATTGAAGATTTTTTTAAAGCCCTTCTGCCATTTTGTTATTTTTTTATCGATTTGAAGAAACTGTTAAATTAAATCCTAGATATAACTAACCTGGAATCCGGAACACATTTAAAATGGTCCCTAGCCTGCTTAGAAGGTGATCGTGGTTCCCACGACGACGTGGGTCTGTCCTGCACTTTGTATGGACCCTCGAAAGCCGCATGGATATCCGACATGCTGTAGATGCATACTGCACTTCCGACTATGCTGTTCCTGTGGACAAAACTTACGTTACAATAAAAGTGCAATCAAATTAAAAACCAAATAGTACATTATTGCCGCGGCCTGCAAAAGAGGCATTCGGTGAAGCCGAGGCACACATACGTGAGTCCATCAACGCCTGGTTGCAACCAACACAGTTAACTTACGCGGGTGTAGTGAACGTAGCAACGAGTATCTTCTCCTGAGGCAGATACTCCACGCTCTGCACCTCATCGTAGTGGAACGGCACGTCTCCTGGCACCGAACACTTCAGCCGTGCCTTGAGGAACGTACTCCAGCTTTCCTTCATCACCAGGTAGCCGCCAGGGTCGTTCTTGCAGACGCGGGCGATGCGGGAGTAGATTATCTGGTTGAAAAGATTATTTTGTTAACTTGTTAATACCACGATAAGATTAAAAATACGCTAAGATTATATTGTATATTGTTTGAGAGTTTCAGGTGAAAAGAATTTTAACTACACTTTAGGATATATGGATGAAATAGAATCTAACAAAGCGGATTATACATAAATGAGTATTATAGTGGGCTACAAACACATATTCCACGCGCGTAAAAACAATAGCGCAGAAGAGCTTATGGACCCAGTTGCTTCTTTAGAGACAAACCCCAAACAAGGCTCTCATGTTCAGAAGATACATATACCTATATGCTTATAGGTTTGACCAATACCTCGAACTCTTTTAAAGTGCAGCTATAACATAGGCAATTGATGATAGAAACGGTTTTAATGTTACGTTGAAATTGAATAGATTTTTAGTTAGATACACTAGAGTCGTAGCAGATAGTTTACCCTTCATGATGTAACTAAATATTTCGAGGACCTCGTGGCTGAGTAATTAACAGCCGCACGGATCGATCCATCAGGATAAGCTACACTTGCCGGGGTTGGTCCGTGGACGGGTAACCATCTTTACATACCGAGACTCCTCCGTGCCTCGGAAAGCACGTTAAGCCGTTGGTCCCGGCTGTTATTCGTGGATCTTTGACAGTCGTTACGGGTCCTCAGAAGCCCGAAAGTCTGACAACTAGTCTTAAAAAGGGGTATCGTATCGCATTAGCCAGTTACTGGGTTATGGAGGTCAGATAGGCAGTCACTCCATGTAAAATACTGGTATTCAGCTGCATCCGGTTAGACTGCAAGCTGACCCCAACATAGTTGGGAAAAAGCTAGGCAGATTGATTGATGTAACGAAATATTTGAAAAAAAAAAATATCGGCGTGTTATATGTCCTGGGAGAGCCACTTCTTTGTGCTTTAAAGCCATAATATCACTTTTACAATATTCATTCTTGAACAGAATAACAGTAGCATAGATCAAATTATTAGGAAGACAATTGGCAAATTGGCTGTGACGACATAATGACGGTCATAACCTTTTCCGTTGCAAGATAAAGGACACCATCATCAGATGGGACACTGTTGTTGTTAACACTGAAGGTAGGGTTACCAACGTTTTCTAGAAGAAGTAGAGTATGTCTGATTACAGATTAATAAAAAAGAGTTCAATAAAATAAAAAAAGTATTTTTAGCACTTTTTGCGATAAGTACATTTCTTTTTTGTTTTTAAAGGAATTGTAAATCCTAATTCTAAGTTATATAGATCAGGAGGTAATTTTTTATCAATTTTAATGAAGCGCTGTTCCTCTTTTCTCGCCACTTCACATTCATATTCATCATATATATATTCAGGACCGAAAAGCCTCTCGGTGAATGCTGAAGTGGCGGGTATATTTTATCTTTTTTTTTCCAACATACAACTTGTCACATTGACATTCTTTTTTGGCGTGACTGACTGTGGCTGCGTTCAGACACGCCCGAGCTTTATGTCTTTGGGTATCAATTGATTCAGAACTGCTTTTTTTTTTTTAAAAGAGTATTTTAACGTACTCTATTATGTTAAGTGTTATAGATTATAAAGTACAACTACAAGAAAAACTACAATACTCTATTTTAGTGTATGGTTGTGAACCCTAACTGGAGGGTCCCAAATATAAGTATCAGATTAACCTAATTTCTTTGGCAAGGGACTTTGGACTGTCGTTACGGGGCATATAATATAGAAACAGTAGTACTGGTTGCAACAGACGAAACGGTCTCCAAATCAGTGCTCAATCACTCAGTTGCGTTGAGCAACAAGGTAAGTTTGGCTCAGGGACTAAAACTGACTGTAGGTTCAGCCACATTTCACCAGTTATGATTAAGCACAACTAAATACAGATAGTACACACCGCAAATTCATTTACTTAAATAAAAAGCGACTCTTGCTACCACGCAATAAAGTGCATTTCAGGTCGCACAGCGCTAATTGCCTACAGTTATATTCGCCTCTCTTTCTATCCCGTAACTCTTACATCTTCTGACTACGTAACGCTCACTGAATTGGCCCGACAAGACGAGCACGCCAACTTGTAGCTTCGTACCTAGAATGTGGAGTGCGCCATAGGTATTATTCTGTGGTTTAAGTTAAATAAGAGAAATTGTTTTGGCAAATGAGGACAGGAGGCAGGCAGGGGCTTCTTCTATTAATAGGCTCGAAATATATTTATGATGAAGTTTAATTTTCCTTCGTTACAATATTACTTATATACGTACGACCGATCTTGTCGGTCCAAAAAATACACTGCGGGGCGGCGCGGAGCCACCGGCGCGCGGAACTCTCGCACGAGCTTTTCGATCGCGACATAGATGGCGCTGCCTGACGCAACATATCGGCCGCCTGAGAAGATCTGTCTTCCGAGCGAGCCGTCTTCTCCGTCCATCAACAGATGTCGTTGCTTGTGGTAACAAAAATAATACTATAATAGAAGATTAGTGTTGACACTGGACGAGCTATGACATCACAAACACGGGCGTTATTATCTAAACCTCTTATTACACGTGGCATGTGTACTATGATTTATTACCAAGCGTATCTACTAAGTAGGTACTAAATATGCATGGCAGAAATGAGCCTCAAAGCACACACAATTAAAGGCTTGTGCAGACCAGCGCGACTTGTCGCGCGACGCGACACGAACAATACAATTTCTAAAAAAACTTCACAGTATAACAATAACCAGAGTCGCGCTGGTCTGCACAAGCTTTAATACAGATGGGTTAATCCACAAAATCATTTAAATAAAAACCGACTCTTGCTACGACAAAATAAAGTGTGATGCAGGTCGCTCTGCGCTAATTACCTTCAGTTATATTCACCTAGAAGCTGCCTCTCTTTCTATCGCGTAACTCTTACATCTTCTAACTACGGCACACTCACTGAATTGGCCCAACAAGACGGGCCCGCCGCGTAATTGTAGCTTCATATCTAAACCGCGGAGTGTCACATCTGTATTCATTTGTGCTCAAAGCAATGAGTATACTATCTTTTCAAATGTTTATCATCAATTTCACTAGGTACACCAAAAATTGTACAATGGCTTGCAGCTACACAGACGTATGGCAATCATTGCCGAATTTTCGTCGTCCTGTCCGAATCAATGAAAGTACATAAGCAATAGGTACCTATAAAATGGAGGTTATTGGTCATGTCTGGACAAGGCGAAAGTTACTCATGTTATGATAACCTTGGCCTGGAGTCTGGATTTGTGCCCTGTTGATGACTTGCCCTGTATTATGCGAGGCGCAATACGAATTTACTAGAGGTACTCGTACTTACACCAGAGGGCCAATTCTCGTAGCGACGGTCATTGTAAAAAACTAGTCAAAAAAGGTAAATTAAAGGCACAATTCTGTAGCCGACCAAAGGCGACAGCAGCAGGCGACGTATCGTTGCGACACGACTGGTTTCTCTCTCTTTCTATGAAACCGACGTGTCTCTAGCTACGGAAGGTATTTCATAGAAACTAGTCGTGTGGTAAGCGATATTTCTGACAGATTTGAATGCGAACGTTCAAAAAAATACAGGAATTGAACTTCTGATGTTACGTTGTAGTTCTTATAATAAGTATCGGCTTACCTTCCCACAATTCATGAACTCCACAGCCACCTCCCTGAACACGAAGTAGACGAAGCGGTCGTCTTCAAAGCTGCCCACGAACTGGGGCTCGTTCAGCCAGTTCAGGTCGTACTGTGTTGTGCGGAGCATGCCTGAGTCATGGTTGGCGGCGCCTTGGCTCCTGAGAACAAAATTGATATTTTTAGGAGACCACAATTATTTGAATCAAGTTATTTTCTGGTACCGTTTAGAAACTATAAAACTAGCTTCATTTTCACAATTCAAAAGTACCTGTACTTAAATGTAAATGGTTTAATTGAAATAAATGCTTTGAGTTTGAGTTTTAAAAACAGTGAAACGTCCTACGTTTACTACTGCTCTCACCCATAGATAAATTAAGCGTGATGGTTTTGCTTTCTGTTATTAATCAATGCCAGACAATACCTAGTGGTTATAATTATAAATTAAATTCTAATTATTGCATTGCTTTGTTCATCAGACGTAACATACCGAAAGGGTTAGATAAAATATTCATTGAAGGAAAATAAAACAGGATGAAAATTAGTTAGGTAACCGACGTACTTTAAATTGCCATTCATTGCCAATACATATTAAAATCCATTAAGAAAACAGAAAATTAATAATCCCTAATTATGTATATTATCTTATATTTAGTACAAATCTAATAACAAAGTTAAGGTGGAGTTAATCTAATCAACGCTACTAGGATTGCGAAAACAGATAATAAAATGACTCGACACCACATTGATACACAAGGACGACAATCGATATAAACTAATAATTTACTGACCCCTATATCGATATCAAATTAGAGCGGTGCTGCCGTGCCACCTAGTCGTAACGTTTGTGACACTACTAACCTCTTATAGTAGAATTGTGTTTACGACTAGGCACGCTAGACCAATATTAAAATTCGTATGACAACTGATTGTAATTGTATCTGCAGCGTTATAGAGGAACTATTTACTGATGCAATAGGAATACACTTGGGTTCCGGAATGTTGTCAAATGCTCGGATGAATAGATCACCAGCTCAACTTATTGATGGCTAGTGACTTCTATAGATTATTGAGAACATGCAAAACGAACAGCCTGGCGCGTTGCCATATTTAGAAAGTACCTAAGTAAATCTCATGTGCCAGTAATGTTTCTGCATAGAAAAACAAAGCAGTTAATATTGCAACACAGTAATTCTTCTGGCCTTATCAGCAGAAGTTCAGCCCCTAACAAACTCTTTTACAAGGAGTTCTAATGCCAATGCTTGGGTGTTGCCATATTCAACGAGAGCAGTGGTGGCCCTACGTGTTGAAGGTCCTAGGTTCGAACCTAGGCAGGCACTTTACTTTACGTAAATTATTTCATCACCATTGCTCTCAAACTGGTGAAGGAAAACATCATTAGGAGACCGGTGTGTCCTAGAAACAAAAATTCGAAGACATGTGGCACTCAACAACCCGCACTGGGCCCGCGTGGTGAATTACGGCCCACTCCCCCTCACAGAAAGGAGCCCCATGTCTCAGCACTGGGAACAAGGTTGATTATGCTTATGCTAGTTAAAATATTACAGCCTAGCTAAATTCGGAATCTTACTTATATCTTGTTTATATAGAACAAAGGCTATTTTCACACAAAAAAACCAATGTATTTACCTGCAAATAGCTGTATCAGAGCTGGCGAAGTCTGTGGGAGTACCAGCGTAGTACTCCCCGTTGCTGGCGAGGATCGCAGTCACGTTGGAATTAGGGTTGTATGGGCAGTTGGCTACTCCAGTCACCCATTCTGTTACTGTTCTTATTGACTCGATCTGGTGGAGACAAAGATTCAGTGAATATTAAGTATGTAGGTTATTTCTAAGATAGACTTTCATTTAATTACCACTTTGTAATCTAGAGAAGTAATCTGCCAAGATGTCAGCAAATTGAAATGGATGGAAGAAAAGAACATATTCCTCCGACCCCCATTGAATTGGGATATTGGTAGAGGATAATGATAAAGTCATCCGGTTGGTATAGCCGGTTGACGAGCAGTACAGTGCTGAGCATGGACTTTTATAGTCGACCTTTACGACAGTTACGGATATGGAGAAGATGCTTTTTTTCTCTACAGTGAAACCAAACTTTGCATGTAGTACATGCATACATTGATTCACGCCTTCTTCCCATGAGAGTAGGCAGAAACTATAGATACTCCTTTTGGTTAGTTTAAATCAGAGGTTCTCAAACTTGTTTCATCTACCGACCACTTTGCAAAACAAAGATTTTTCAGCGCCCCACAATTTTTTTTTACTTAACACATCTTAAAAACCACAATGACATTCATTACTTCATTTATTTCATTATAGTGTGCTATATTAGTCTGGTCATGAGTTTAAACTTACATTCAATTCAATACCAATTAGAACGCAAACACATTTATCTCAATCGATGCTCAATAGTACTGAGCAAGTAAGAACAAGTATCGATGAACCAGCCGATTGAGACAGGATTGCACAAATCGCGTTATTTAACAGAAACTTGATTGCTCATGGGCTATCATACGAAAGCTATGTTAAATATTTTTAGTCTTATTTGTGTTATATATATTATACAATCAACTATAGGAAATTTTCAAAACAAATATGAAACAGGGCAGAAATATGAAATAAATAATCGATGTTGTGTAGTAGGTGGGTTTTAATTTCAGTCAATTTTAAAATATTAAGTAGATGTAATTACAAATCAGCCATCGCCCTAAACCACTTCAACACCCCTCAATATTTTCTAGGCCCCTTACCGTCACCCTCTAGGCGTCCAGCGCCGACAAGGGGGCGTTATCGGCCACTTTGAGAAAGACTGGTTAACATTCATCAGATGTATGAATACACACACGCCGGTTGTGATTACTACGCCCCTGGTCTTCCTAAAAAACATCACCTATTAGATCATTATACGTCCTCCTAGGGTGTCCTCTTCCGGCGTTTCCACTCACCTTCCTTTTTACAGTCGCCTTTCATTCATCCTCTCAACATGACCAAACCATCTAAGCATACTCTTTTCAATTTTTGTCACTACATCTTCTTTTAAACCGCATCATTTTTTAACCTCATATCATTCATATTCACGCCACACATCTTTGTAAATGGTAGAAATATGCAATAATATCTTGGATTCTCTTAAGATCGTCTACTTATTTCTTTAACTTGATTTCCAGACCCAGACAAACTGGCTTGAACACCGAAAGTGTTAGATAAACATCTAATGTGTACCTACATACAAATTCGATTTCAATATTCAAATACTCTTTACGGCAGCACGCCTTAAAATAACAAATAAGGTTTGAGCGCAGTGTCTTGAAGACTACTGCGATACCGGTTACTAGTTCGATTCTCGTTCGGTACAATATTTATTGAACGGAAGTTGTTTATGTGATGTGTTATGTATGTGAGCTTGTCTGTGACTTTTTTTCATGCAAAATCTCCCGAGATTCGCTAGCAGATTTAATAATAATAATAATAATAATAAATGTTTATTCACAACCCTTATTACAGATGGTCTTCCTTAATCTAAGGTATACATCGCAGTGACTTAAAAAAAAAAAAGAAGGAGATTGGACATTGCAAATTACATTGAGTACTGTAGCTAGGGCTTAAGTTTGGCAAATAAAGTGTTGTAACCCTGACTCCGAAACTAGGCATAACCTGTATCTTCAGAGCCAGTGATTCCTTCTTGGGGTCTTGTCAGCCGTTACAATGCTAAGCAGTTAGGTAAACAATAAAAAATATGCAACAAAGATGTAACAAAAGTAAATGTAAAAGGGTTATCTACTAGGTAACGAAATGAATATAAATGAGAGGTGTATGAAAAAGAGGTGTTGCCATAGGTGTGTGTGAGTGTTCGTGTATGTGTGAGTTTGTGCGTTTGTGAGGGGGTGTATATTTGTGTGAGTGTATGTGGCGGTGTTATGTGAGCTGTAATAGGAGGTAACGTGTTATGTAATGCGGGTGAGTAATTTTTCAGTTTCGTCGTATGTCAAATTTAGCAAGTAATAGGTAACTTTTTTTTTTAGGTTAAATTGATTTAATGTGTGTATTTTTATTGATTTGTTCAAGCTGTTGTATAATTTGGATGCTAAAAAAGAGTATTGGCGTGTCGCGAAGCTTGTATTAATTTGATTATAATTACAAATGGGTTTCCCGCTACGGACTGTTCTATTTTTAATATGTGGAAGAGAGGCATGTTTTTTGAGTATTATGCGTAGGATGAAGAGTTTCCTTACAGAGAGACAATTGCAGTCTTTATATAGTGTCAGTGTTGGGTATCGACGAGGTTTGTGGGTCATGACTTTTAATAAAGCCCTTTGCGCTCTTTCGAGGCCCAACACCGCGGTTTTATCAGTGCCACCCCATACAGGGATACAATAAGAGAGAATAGACTGGCACAGGGCAAGGTATACTAGTCTCATCGTGTCCATATCGGCTATATCGCGTAGGTTTTTGAAAATATAAATGAGTCGTCTTAGTCGGGTTTTTAATATTCCTAAATGAGTGTGCCAGTCCAGTCTCTCATCTATGTGAACACCCAGGTATTTGGTATTGGATACCAACGTAAGAGGGAGACATGTGCAAGGGGAGGATGAATCCTGACATACGTGTGCAGTTAAAGAAGATTCCGCAGCCCGGGGTGCAGATTTAGCGGTGATTCTAAAGGCGATTGCTTTGGACTTAGATATGTTGAGGGTCAGCAAGTTAACCGAAAGCCAGGCCATTACTGTTCTAAGTGAGGCTTCAGCATTGAGTTTGGCCGCTTCCCAATCGGTACCATAGGCGAGTAGTACAGTATCATCTGCATACATAACATTTAGTTTTTAAGTGTAAAGTTCACTCATCGTCTATAGAAAAGGGAGATCCTCCGACCGGGTTGTCGTGCCTGGCAGGCAACTGCCCAACGATTGATATCGGAAAGTTACATACAATTTTAACGTAGGGGGGTTGAGAGTCATGTATTGAATCCATGGTATCAGTTTTCGCGTCGATATCCCTGCCACCCTGTATAATTTTTGGATCGCGCGGTAAACTGTACTTGCGCGATGCAGGATTTGTGTGACTTCAGGTCTCTTGATGTGTCTTTGTTCGCATGTGGCGATGTATATGCCGCCACAAAAAACCTAGTGAAACTTTCTTTGTGCACATATTTATCCCTTCATCCTCATCATCTTCAGTGGATTAGGCTTTAGGCTGTGCATTGCCTGTCCCGTATTTAGTCACAGAACGCTTTAAAACTTGACTATTTTCATGCACTTTAAGTACAGTTAAAGAAGCTACTTCGTATAAAAGACTAGCTAACTTGCAACTACTTATACTTTTTCTCAAGCGTGCAGTGGCGTAGATACCAAAGGGGTAGACGGGGCAGTGCCCCGGGCCCCCAAGCTCAGGGGGCCCTCGCTCTGACTAGCAAACCTCGTATTGAACTAGCAAAATTCTCTATTCTTTCAAATGAGTTGCTATGATAAAAGTCGTGTTGCTGACTATTTTATTTATATTCCGAAGATGAGAGAATTCTTCTAATCTCCTTATATGACTTATGTCAAAAAGCATGGATATAAAGGAGATTCTCTCCCTTCCGGAGATATAAGCATTAGCTCCGTACTTTTTATTAGCACGCTAACGCTTAGCCTTTAGAACTGCAGAGTCCTGAACTGGATTCCTGAACAGGACCCGAACTGAACTCTTGAACTGGACTCCTCCACTGGACTTCTGAACTGGACTCCTAAACCGGGCTCTTGAGCCGGACTCTTGAACCGGACTCCAGAACTGGACTCCAGAACCGGACTTGAACCGGACTCTTTAGCCGGTCTCTTGAGTCGGTCTCTTGAGTCGGTCTCTTGAGTCGGGGTCTTGAGCCGGGCTCTTGAACCGGACTCCTGAACCGGACTGCTGAACCGGACTGCTGAACCGGACTGCTGAACCGGACTGCTGAACCAGACTCTTGAGCCTGACTCTGAACCGGGCTCTTGAACCGGGCTCTTGGACCGGACTCTTGAGTCGGGCTCTTGAACCGGGCTCTTGAGTCGGGCTCTTAAATACAGCTTAAGGCTAGCGCTAATGGCCAGTGCTTTTTCCCGCAGCTTCGCTCGCATGGAAGTCGAAAATTATCCCATGGAAACTACCCGTACTACCGGGATACCAAGTATCCTATGTGTTAATCCAGGTTCTAAACTGTCTGCTTTATCCAAATCCTATTAGTAGGATAACATAATGATTGAATACTATCATGAATTCATGCAAGCCTAGTACTTTTTATTAGGTTACTGCTCAGAAATCGGGCACAACGTCTAATGATTGAAATACTATCTTGAATTCATGCACTTTTTGTGCCAAGTTTCAAGTTTATTAACTCAAGGAATAAGATTTTTCATACAAACGAAACGCCTCCCTTTTCGCCCCCTTAAAGGTGGAATTTTCTAAAACCTCTTCCATGTGCTCCCCCCTACATCATATAAGGAAGCTGTGTGCAAAATTTCACGTTCCTATTCCCAGAAGTTTCGGCTCAG
Organism: Agrochola lota; assembly: GCA_947364205.1. NCBI lineage: Eukaryota > Metazoa > Arthropoda > Insecta > Lepidoptera > Noctuidae > Agrochola > Agrochola lota. The sequence continues at coordinate 10,395,143 of OX376241.1, forward strand.
CGTTGATGTCAGTCAGTTTCTCCGTTTTATATAGATATAATAAGGATAAGTATAGCTTGTTTCACTGTACAGAAAAAATCTTAGTAAGACCAAGTTAATGGACATACCTCTCGCCAGCTACAAACAGGGCTAAACGCGTGAGTTCCACAAGCGAACAGCTTATGACCATGTAGTAGCAGCACTTTGATATAATTCCGGCAGTCGGCTTCTGTTTGCCCCTTCATTTGGCATAGCTTTGTCTTGTTGTAGGGAGCCAGCCAATCAGCGCGTTCTAGCACGCTTAGACCTCGTAACGATAGTCTGTAGAGGGCATCCCTGGGAAAAAAGAAAATAACATTTATTACATTTCAGGTAATATTTAATGACTACTGAAATGACGACTAATAAAGAACCCAAATAAATTAGGTTATGGGTAAGAGAATGATGATGATATATGCATTGCAATGAAATCGGTTAAAACAAGGTAGGGGTGTACGAGGGCAGGGGTGAATGAGGGCAAAACGAAAAACTTTTTGCTATAAATTAATCGCTGGGGATATCATTAACAGTCGTCTTCAGCAAAACTAACAGTTATCTTAGTTATAAAGTTTCAATCTGCTTAGCCTTTTCCCAACTATGTTGGGGTCGGCTTCCAGTATAACCGGATGCAGCTACTAGTACCAGTATTTTACATGAAGCGACTGCCTATCAGACCTCCACAACCCAGTAGCTGGGTAATACGATACCCCTTGGTAAGACTGGTTGTCAGATTTTCGGGCTTCTGACGACCCGTAACGACTGTCAAAGATCCAAGAATGACAGCCGGGACGGCTTAACGTGGTTTCCGAGGCACGGAGGAATCTCGATATGTAAAGATCACCCATTCACGGCCCAACCCCGGCAAGCATAGCTGAACCTGATAGATCGACCCGTGCGGCGGTTATTGCTTAGCCACGAGCTCGTCTAGTTATAAAGTTTATTTGACAAAATAGTCTTTTTGGCCAAACCTCGACGACGTTCTTTAAATTTGTGACAAGCTTTCATTTCTGCATAATAAATGTATAGAGACTGGTGCCTAAAAGATACACAGCGCTTTTATCAAGCAGAACGATGTGTATACCTTGGATACTTACACAATGTTCCAGACAGTGTGTGACAAAAAGATACACATGGAGCTGAATGTGTTAAGAAAACTGAGTTCATGCCTAAGTAAAAATCACCGATCTTTCCAAATCATTTGGAAATATCAGATCAGTAATTTTTGCTTAATGATCAATACCTGAAAGGAGGCTTGCGTCCCAGCAGAGGGAACATTATTGCTGCTTATAGCAGCTTTCCAATGCTTATGCTATGATTAGGGTTGCCAAGCCTAGTATATAATATAGTATCCTGCTATATTAAAGGCCTAAATAATATATTTTTAAAAAAATGTAGACAAAACCTATTTTCATTTTGTACGGCGCGCGGCGATATGACCGCAATAGAGCCAGTATTAATCTCATGAAAGCTGAATGATATTTTCTAACTTTTGTAATTTTAGATATGAGACTTTTACAAAAATAAGTAGGTAACCGTTAATAAAGGCTCAAAGAAGCAAAATTTTTTTTTTTTTACGGTATTTCAAAAACCCGGTTAGTTACTATATTTATTTTCGCTGTCTACCATTTTTTCTGCCTGAAAAATATAGTTGACAGCGAAAAAAAAATGGCTTGGAAAATACTATATTTTTTATAAAAAAAGCAACCCTAGCTATGATCAATACTTAATGGTGTAGGTAAGGCAATTCCCCATTTTCACAAAATAGAGATTAACCATAATTTTCAATAGGGATGATGCCAAAAAAAATTTTTTTTAGTCCGTCATGGAGATAGGTAATTAAAAAATATTGGACACGATTTAACTTAAAATGCGTTTTATCTAATTATTTTTTTATTAATATGATAAAGCAAAAAAACGTGTCTAATATACGGGGTGTCCGGGACATCGACGCGAAGCCGGTTACCATGGATTCAGAATGGAATGGATTTCAGAAAAAAAACAGCTGCACATACATTTTGACCGCGTAGGTATTGCACTTTTCTATGAAACAGCAGATTTTTTTTTAATAACCGACGAAAAATTTCAACGCAGGGCTCTCAGAATCATGTACTGAATCCATGGTAACCGGCTTCGCGTCGATGTCCCTGACACCCTGTACTTTTATAATTTTATTTATTTATAAGTATATACTTTATTGTACACCACAAAAATACATAACAAAAAAAATACTAATCAAACACCACAAAATATACAATGGGCGGCCTTATCGCTATCGTATTATCTGACTGATGGACTAATTAGAATTTCTTTTTTTTTACCCAGGCATCATCCCTATGTCCCTATTGTATATGTGCCTTCGCCAATCGCTTAAAGCACAGTAATCGCATTTAGGAAGAGTTGGGCGCGTCTTCGTGGATGTCACTATCTACCTAACAACTTGGGTGTTTACAATGCCAATATGTAGGTAAATAGGTATCATCTTAATCCAGCATAATCCAAAAATAATGACAAACAGATAGGATAGCATTATAAAGACAAACACATAGGATAGCAAACACCAATTGCGTACATTGTATCCTTGAATGACTTTAAGGGCAATAAATTGTACAAATCCATCCAATATTTCCACAATTGATGTTATCGCTAACGACATTGAACATTTTTATCTAGAGGCGAACGTAGACTGCGCGGCGTCAAATTATGAGTAGGTGAAAAAATGCAATTTCACTTGCATTCTACACTGTTTTCGCACACGACCTCGTAATCTAATCACCTAGATCAAATATTAAATATCTAGGAATTTTAATTACACAAGCAGTGGTAAGAATAATCGGAACACATGTACGTAATCGTATACTATTCGATTGCCGCAGGATCGAGTATCAATGCTATGCCGTTCAGCCGTTGTAATCGATAGTGTTACCGATAGAACGGTATCGAAATTATTGATATATCGAGTGTGGTCGCGTGTATTTACTACCTAGAGAATGGAGTAAGATTTCGTAATGAGACAATCAGTAAAATAATTAGAACTGCATCGAACATTGACAATCCAAAAGCTGAAGTAACAAGCAATGAGGTAATTAATAGGTTAGACAAGTTATAAAAGAATAAAACTAAAGTATTGTCCAAAGTACCCTGGGTACTCATAGGCAGAAAGCCGAGCTCCTTTGCAGAATTTGCTCACTGGCAAATCATTTAATGGCTAACGAAGTTTTGGCAAACACAGGAGTTATAGGTATATAAATCCAGTACTGTTTACCACCACCGTAGGCGCGGGCTTGCGGACGGTGAGCAATGGGTAGCTCGCCGTCCGAGGATAAGGACCAGGCCCGGGTCGACGGCGCGTTGTGTTCGACGCGCGCCTCAAAGAGATGTCAGCACCAACTGGCGGGGCCGTAATGACCAATGCCTGCTGGGGTTGCGGGTTTGTCCGAAAGGGATATCGCCGCCCCGGCACACGGACAACGGAAGGAACACGGGTGGGTTTTAGTCAGTAAAAGTCTGACACGCCCTCTCGCTCCGCCCAGAGCGGGAGAAGTCATTTGATGATTTCCCAACCTCAAAAAAAAAAAGTGCTGTTTACCAAATGCCTGATATTATGATACAGGAAGACAATATTATTATAACATTATAATTATAAATATTAGACCATAATAACTTTCAAATTAGAACGATGCAAGCAAATTAAACCAACACAAACGATTGTTTACACATTAAACTTCACACATTTCGGTACTACGATAGACGCGTGCCTCGATGCGTGTTTGAAAAGCACATGAACAAACAAAATGGTTTAATAGTTGAGCCAAATGTTCACGGTACACATATTGACACTATGTGGCAAACACTGGCACTTCCTGGCTTTTGATCTGTGCCGCTTCGTAGGCAGATAGGGCTACCTTAGCGGGAATTGTCCAGAATTTGGGCCTTAACTTTTACTCAGTGGTTACTTTCTAAGTTTCTTCAAAAATATTCAATTGCGTTCCACATCCTTTTGGCTCAGTCAATCCGAAAACCAGTCCGCCGGGCCAGTGGGCCTAAGATATTTGACTAGACGTACCATCGATAAAGAAGAAGAAGTAATCAAAGCTGCCAAAAGCCTTTCTTTGCTGTTCTATCCAAATCACAATTATTAGCCTTCGCCTCTAATGCACTCGGATGTGGGTTCAAATCCGGGCAAGTACCAATGTGACTTTGTCAGTTCATATATACTTGCCGAGTTTATCTTGGACATTACTGATAAACGAAGGAAAAACATCAAATTCAAATGTCATTTATTCAAACTAGGCTGAGAATCAGCACTTTTCGAACGTCAAAATTACATAAGACAGTCCCCCAAAAAAGCCCGCTCTTCACCACTTCCTAGTGCTGTAGCTGGGAAACAGAAGTGACATCGTGAGTAAACCTGGACCATATAAAACCTGGAGCATAGTAAATATAGTCTGAAATTACGTAACCATGCCCATTGCCCATGCCTTCTCTGTGTGAGAAGAGCCCTGCAGTGGGATATGCTGGTATTATATTATTTACACTAGGTACTACTATTTATCTGCCAAATAACACCGAATATAAGTATAGACAGAATGTCGCGACTTTCTAAAACTAAAATATACCAAGTACGAAAACACTTTATTCCTGTTTTTCCTTAACGACGCAACACCGACGTTGGCAACCCTAGCACTGAACCGAATCCATAGATTATAACTGTATGTGTTAATACACAATCGTAATAACACTTAGCTAACATTCGTCTTAATATTGAGGAAATTTTCGAGTTCTCAACTTTCGTTTTACACGTGTTACAGTTAGTAATTAGGAGTTTTGGGTCACGAATTCATGATAATATGGTAAAGAATTCGTGCGGTACTTTAATTCCAGTTACTAATCTAGAGATTCTGCACAACCATCATGACTTTATCACTTGAAAGGCTAAGCGAAAGACTGACTATCGTGTCGTTTACAATAAAACTGATTCAATTCAATAGTAACAAATTTTGTTGTTAACACAAGGAGTGTTGGTTGTTTTGCCACCTCTTGATAAGTTTGGATTAAACTTTTCTCACACTTTATTTTGTTGTCAGAAAACTATTCCAATCCTGTTTCATTTTTCAATTTATTTTGTTGTTCAGTGACTATCCAACGAAATACTGCTACTTTTCTGGCACTGAGAAATTGGAAATCGAATCCACAATCTCTCACTTGACAACCGAGACGATTACTTAAGTGTTTCTAGATCAAGAATCTTAAAGAAGACCTAGAATCTCCCTTCCCTATATGGAAAACGAGTTCCTATGTTCACGATAACTTTGCAATGTAAAATAACTACTTATGCTATTACAATTTTAAGATCGCGCTGTAGATAGTAACTGTACCTGAGTTGAGCAGGATCAATGAATCTCTAGTCGCTCTTGATTTGAAATAACGTGGCCGGATTTATGGTTAAAGAATTAGGTACGGTAGAACCTGAAATTGGCTTAGATGAGGATTGTGAGAGCCTAGAACAGGACGATTAGTTCTAGAGAAATTGTGCCCTGATTTTACTGGTTTAAGATATGAAAACGATTAACTTTCTATACAGGGTGGCAGGGACATCGACGCGAAAACTGTTACCATGGATTCAGTACATGATTCTGAATGGGTTGCGTTGAAATTTTACGAGCAATTTTTTTTTTATAACCGACAAAATGTTTCAGTTTTCACGTCGCGACGCGGTAACTGTTACCACGGTTGAATTTTTTACGGGCTGCATGGAAACAGTTTTCGCGAAAATTATAAGTCCTCCGTTTTTGTGCAGAATTCACTCGGGTGTCATTTTTGTATATAATATAGCAATAACTAATAGAAGCGATATCCGGCAAAAAATCCGGCTTTTGCAAATTGAAATCACTCAGTATGAAAGCCGATTTTCAGCCCACCGTTCGTCGATGTCCCCCCTGCCACGCCACCCTGTATAAAGTTTTGAGATCAATTAGTAATGAATGAATACTGACTAGTTAACCGTCTTGATTCGTGGTACTGTACATGGAATAGTCGACTTCGTTATTGCTTTACCACCCTTAGAGTGATGTGGCTCCCTCGTGGCTAAATAATAACAGCCGCACGGGCCGATCGAACGAAGCTAAGCTTGTCGCGGCCGTTTCGTAGATGGGTGATCATCCATTACATAGCGAGGGCTCTCCGTGCCTCGGAAAGCACGTTACGCTGTTGTTCCCGGCTGGCATTCGAGGATCTTTGACAGTCGTTACGGGTAGTCAGAAGCCCGAAAGTCTGACAACCAGTCGTAGTCAAGGGATATCGCGTTACCTAGTAACTGGGTTGTGGTAGTCAGATAGGCAGTCGCTCCATGTAAAATACTGGTATTCAGCTGCATCCGGTTAGACTGGACACCGACCCCAACATAGTTGAGAAAAAGCAAGGCAGATGATGACCGTAAGATTGAATGTCACTTGCATGTCATAAATCGACAAGGTCTATTTGTTTATGTGATAGTCTTCTTCTTCTTTTCGTGTGGTCAATGACTAACCTGGTGTCAAAGTTTTAAAGCCACCTATGGTCCTCTGACTTGGCTTCACATACCGTCGAGAAATATCTCTCAGGCATGCCGGTTTCCTCACGATGTTTTCCTTCACCGTTTTTGAAGCAAGTGATAATTATACAATACGCACATGAATCCGAAAAGCCACAGGTTCTTGCAGCTTCTTATCCTTGCGTCCGAGCCCGACACTTATTATGACTTGGCAATCCGATGGTCACACCAATAGGCTATCACTGCTCTGACACTAACAGCATCTGATGTCTATATGTGACAGCTAGATAGTTTCAAACTTAGTGAAGTTTTAAACTCCCACTACGCCTTGGTAAACACGAGTGGAGGAGGTACGAAGCAGAGCACAAAGAGAACCACGAATATAAGAAACACTGTACGTATAATGCTTGCTATCTCATTTTCTCCCACGTTAAATCTTATGAATTTATGTGTCTGTCTCTTTTTACTGTCGCTTTTTCGTTTCATCGACTTTCAAATCACATCGATGCTAAAGAAGTTTTCACTTCAAAAACAAGATGGCGGCGTTAATTCCAATTTTGGCGATACGCCTTTTAGCTCTATAGATTAGTCAACTGGACTAACTTGAGGGCGCAAAGTCAGTACTGGACTGGGTTGAAACTAGTGTCTACACGAGCCCAGTTGAATGTCAACGCTGGTCTGACCTACTGTACTGTTACTGGGCTCATATAAACCTGCCTTATACCTACTTGGAATCATATAACCAAGAATCTCATAAATAACAGTTGGTGCATTTGTATGCCTCCATTTATCTTCAACCCACCTAATTCTGAGTAAGCACATAAAACAATATTTCTCATTTTATGGTGCATACCTAATAATTTATTCCGCTAATTAGTGCGCAAAGGTTAATGTAAATATCGCAATAATATTATAAGTTTATTGGTCAATATCGATCCAGTTCCAAGTTAACTATATAGGTTGTACTAATGACGTTTAATGACTGTTTACCACGTTCTATTACATAAAACTGACACGTAGGTACTGATCCAATACATTTATATCTAGGTATTTATTTAATTAGATATAAAGACAGTTAAATTCAGATGCCTTGAACCGACTTGGGATATAAATTAAAACTACTTATAAATTAAAATCTACTTGGAAGAAAAATTACTATTTGATTCCATACCGTTCCAAAGGGTGCCAAACGGAACCCTATTACTAAGCCCCCGCTGTCAGTCTGTATGTCAGCGGGCTGTATCTTGAGGAACAGGGTGTAAAGTTCACTCATCCACCTTAGAAAAGGGAGGATCCTCCGACCGGACGGGTGTCGTGTCTGGCGGGCAACTGCCCAGAGGTTGAAGTTGGGAGATTGTATATACGTATGTCCATCGCGCGGTAAACTCTAATTGCGCGATGCAGGATTTGTGTGACGTCACACAACATCCTGACGTCACACAAATCCTGCATCGCGCAATTAGAGTTTACACCCTGTTCCTCATGCCCCTAAAATCTCATGAACCGTAGAAGGTAGATAGTTGAAATCTTCACGGATTGTGTATTTCTATTGCCGCTATAACAACAAATAATAAGAATAAACTAAATTTAAAAATTAAAAGGGATCCCCGTCACAAGAAACGTGTGCTTTTTTCGGCATATTGTATGGCGCCACGGGGAACCTTTTTTTTTTTAGGTGGGATATTATTAAATAACTTCTCCCTCTCTGGGCGAAGCGGGAGGGCGTGTCAGACTCTTACTGACTAAAACCCACCCGTGTTCCTTCAGTTGCCTGTATGTTGCCAGGAGCCACGGTATCCCTTTCGGACTTTCCCGCGACCCCGGCAGGCATCGGTCCTAGCGGACCGCGTCAGTTGTGCTGACATCTCTTTCGAGGCGCGGGTGGAACACAAAGCGCCGTCGGCACGCTGGTCCATATCGGACGGCGAGCTACCCATTGCTGACCGTCCGCAAGGATAGGGGAGAACCTGGGAACCCCGCTTGGCCGGTTTTTGAGTGTGAACCGAATAAAATGTATTACTCCCGGATGAGCAATCAACACTCAACTTCTAAGCGACCGAAGGTTAGTCGACATTATTGTTGTTGATAAAGTACACCTTAAAGAAATAGAAACAGCATGTTATTTCACGGTGACAAAAAATTGAGTTACTTTCGAGTATTCGGCCACAACTCTCATATTCAGAGCATCATATACTTAAACTTTTGAAAGATCAATAAAGGCATTAAAATGTGTTCCAAATTAACCAGTTCCCAATAATTTATTAAGACATTTGCGAACCAAAGAGCCTTTTAAAAACGCATATTCATTGCTTACTGCGACGGATATTGAAAACCTCTCACGGTAAAAATTGGCCACACTTATAAAGTAAAAAGCGACTAAGTGCGAATCCTTGCACATCCGTGCCGCTGTAAATATTTAACAATATTTTCTAAAAACGACAAAAATAACACGCTTCTTATATGGGGATTAGTTTTGTCAAGTATCCGGCTTTTTAGAATCGTATCCGGCCAAATATACACAACTCCGGCATTCCGGCTTTTGTTAGGCTTTTGGTCAACCAATTAAATAATTCAATTGCAGTGTAATGAAGAAGGCTTATTATTGATTGTTTTAGTTACTTTCAATGTAAAGAAACTACAAGTTACTTTAGAAAGAACAAAATGTGAATCATAATTAAGAGTAGAATAAGTCTCAAATGAATAACAGTAATAAATAAACAGTTTTTTTTTTTCTTTTACAAAACTGTCAGGCTTTCAGGGCAAAATGTCCGGCTAAATATGAATCTGTGTCCGGCTTTTCTATTTTTTGGCCTGGCAACCCTAATGGGGACCCACATTAATTATTAACTTTATTTTATTTTTATTATTTGTTGTTATAGCGGCCATAGTAGTATACACTCTGTGAAAATGTCAAGTGTCTACCTATAACTGTTAAAAAAATACAGCCCTGTGTGTGACAGACAGACGCGTAGACGGACGGATAGCGTAGCCTTAGTAATAGCCTTAGTAACGGGACCCCCGTTGGCAAACTTTGGGTAAGAAACCCTAAAAAGTAAAAATAAACGGTAATTGTTAATTAAATCGAGTGGCAGCGGTCCGGCAGGTTAACAAGCTGTCGGGGCGATAACACTATCTCATATCATAAGTTGAGCAGGTGAATGACTGCATGTTTGAACAATTTATTAGAGTAAGGACTGCTATCGTATTAAAATGCTGTTAAAGTACGATAAGGTTTTTTTAAAAATGATTTATACGCGTGGTTTTGTAATTTGAAGTTTGTTGTGAGGTTTATTATCTCTTGAAGTTATAATTTGTTTTATAATAATTATAATTTCGATCATAATATTTAATAAGATTACGAAAAGCTAAGCCAGTAGTAGACAGAAAACCGCAACAAATTATCCAGATAAATTTAAAAAAAATCTATTTTGTATTTTGAAATTTAGGAATTTTGTTGGACTTGTAAATAACTCATTTTAATAACATTAAAAAGCTTATACCAAGCATTCAGAAACTCAGTTCACTGTATTATGGAGCCTTTTAAATTTCTCTTCATATAACAGGTCTATAAGTTCTATAACTAAAACATAAAGTAAGCTTACCCGTATAATAAAATACTACATTATTCATGGACGTCCTATAAGTCTACACTGAGATAACTTTATCAATCGATTTAAGATAATAACGCCCCCACAGTTTATTAACCCACCATATACTCGTAACACTTGAGAATTGCTTGAAATCTATTTCCATTACGATTCAATAATCGTAACTATGGTTTTGGTAAGTACTTACATAATATTATTTAATTATTATTAACACTGAACTACTATCACTATTACTAACTATTATAATTCCTTTATTTAATTTTCAATACTTATTATTTTTAATATTTTTATTAAAAAACACAAAAAGGATTTTTTTTTAATTATTACGAACTTACTATTATTATTAACAAGCGAAATGTAGGGTACTAATATAAGCATACCTCTGCCTAACCCTTCGGGAAAACAAAGCGTGATGTTATGTAAGATAATATTTAAAAAAATGTTTTAAAGAGACGATTATAAGACCGTATGTTATGGCAACATTTTAATATTACGTAATTTTTTACTGACTTGCAAAAAAACATTTTAGAAAAAAGAAAACAACCGACTCCCGAAAAAAAAAACACTACTTTAATTTCGGAAGTCGGTGTCTTTGGTTTTGAATTTTCGTTTTTTGCCACCGACTTCCGAAATTAAAGTAGTGTTTTTTTTTTCGGGAGTCGGTTGTTTTCTTTTTTCTAAAATGTTTTTTTGCAAGTCAGTAAAAAATTACGTAATATTAAAATGTTGCCATAACATACGGTCTTATAATCGTCTCTTTAAAACATTTTTTTAAATATTATCTTACATTTAATAACTTACCCAAAAAAAATTAAAATCTATTACAGTATCAATATCATAGTTTCCCTTATTTTCTTACCGACTGCCATATGATTTGTGCCCGATTGGTGGCGATAGGCTCGCCCCCTATCATACTATTAAATGAGCAATATTTGTATATATTTGTAATCATGTTCTCGAAAAAGGCTCTAACGATTTCGATGTAAGTTGCAATATAGGGGTTTACGGAGGCGAAAAATCGATCTAGCTAGGTCACATATCTGGGAAAATTCTTTTGCTCGACCAGGTACTGGAACATAAAAATAACTGGGGAAAAATGTGTGTAACTATAGGTACAGCTCTGCCTAACCCGTCTGGGATTACAGGCGTAATGTTATATATACTAAAAAGGAGGAGGCCTTGACGTATTATTTGAATTAAATTTCAAAATTATTGGCACGATATAACGGTATCCATGGATTGGATACTATTATTGGTAGCTGTTCTAACTTGTCAATTAATCCATAGTAGCTTTATGGTTTTATGACGAGTCGAGTTCCACCTATCATAGAGTTATAAACTTCATCAAAGTTCTATAAAATTTACACCACGAGAGATTATTAAATAATCATTATAATAAGCAATAAAGTGTTTATTAAACCAGCATTCATTATTGGAAACTAGAATATTATGAGAAATTTCAAGAAAGTTTTATCACTTCTTAGGTGAATAAAGTCTAGTCAAGCTCAAAATATTTATAGCCGTTTTATACGACTTCGAAAACGAGGAGTTTCTATATTCGTCTGTATGTATGTTCATCGGTATTGTCATCAATAGTAGACCAAATTTGTTTATTTTTCGATTCCAGTTCTTTTGATACTACAATGGACAAATTCAAGACAAGTTCTTCAGACCTTGGACGTAAACACTCAAAGAATATCACCGACCAGTAACTGCTGGGCCAATTTGGTGGTTTTAGGCCTAGTCCTCTGACAGAGATCAGGATAGACTTTGAACAGTGGGAACATTACAGGTTGATAATGTGCATAAAGGTCTTCATTCTTATATCTATGGTAAAGGTGCTCCCTCACCGGAAGCATTCGCCTCTAATGTATCGTTACAGATTCGATTTTGAGCATTACGTTACAATACTGCCTCTCTGACTGATGAGCATTCGCCTGTAATGTAACATTTCAGATAAATATTACAGACATTGCGCACTGTAATGCTCGGTTCTCCTCCCTCACTGATGTTATGCTCGAATTGTATTATTCAGGTTGCGCACTGTAATGTTCAGTTCTCCTCCCTCACTGATATAATGCAGGAATTGTATCATTACAGGTTGCGCACTGTAATGCTCGGTTCTCCTCCATCACTCAAATCAATCAATCAATCAAAATCAAAAGTCATGTATTCAAACTAGGCTGAGAATCAGCACTTTTCGAACGTCAACTACATAAGACAGTCCCCCAAAACGCCCACCCTTCACCACTTCCTAGTGCATTAGCTGGGAAGAAGAAGTGGCGCAACAAACTCCCCAGCTGCACAGCTGTCTGTTCAGTTAGAAGAACACCAAAAAAAAAGATTATATATATATTCAAAATAATTAACATTACGCAACACAAAACATTATTTAAATTATTAGCCATATATTAGCTAGCACACGCCAATATACCAGACAAAATCATCGAGAACAGCTACGCTCAGGCAGAGATAAAAAAATAAAAAAATACGTAAACAGAACTTAATATCTAAATAAAACCCCCCAGGCATAAAGGGCGTGCCCGCTTACATATAGTTGTAACTGGAAGTTATAAATGATAAACTAGGACCATCGAGGTAAAATAAATAAACAAACAGTTAATTACTAATAACAATAAATAATATGATCAATTGTCGAGGTCACTAGCTAACCACATATTGCAATACAACTCATAAAAATAAAACATTGTGATGAGTACACTGATGTAATGCTCGACTCTGAACGTTACGTTACAGGCGAATGCTTCCAGTAAGGGAGCACCTTTATGTTAATACCTCCGACTTTCCTGACTCTCAGTTTTATATATCTCGTGCTGACAAAAAAGTTTTTTTTTTTTTTCTACAAATTAAATTGAACGTTCTATCAATCAATCTGCCTAGCCTTTTCCCAACTGTTGGGGTCGGCTTCCAGTCTAACCGGATGCAGTTGAATACCTGTGTTTTACATGGAGCGACTGCCTATCTGACCTCCACAACCCAATAACTGGGTAATATGATACCCCTTGGTAAGACTGGTTGTCAGACTTTCGGGCTTCTGACGACCCGTAACGACTGTCAAAGATCCACGAATGACAGCCGGGACGGCTTTACGTGCTTCCCGTAACGACTGTCAAAGAATACCAGTCGGGACCAATGGCTTAACGTGCTTTCTGAGGCACGGAGGAGTCTCGGTATGTAAAGATGGTCACCCATCAAAGTCAAAGTCAAATAAGCGTAGCTTAACCTGATGGATCGACCCGTGCGGTTGTTATTACTTAGCCACGAGCTTCTCACATAGCCACAATCTTCTCTTCTTAATCAAAATTTTATTTTGGGTTTTCATCTGTTAAGAATTTAAAATAGTTTTTAAAATTTAAATTGAGTGTAAAACTAGAATTATGTCTGAAATAAATAAAATACAAACTTTTTACTTTAATTTCGGAAGTCGGTGGCAAAAAACTAAAATTCAAAACCAAAGACACTGACTTCTGAAATTAAAGTTATTTTTCACTTTGTAGTGTTTTTTTTGTCGAAGTCGATTGTTTTTTTTTTTGGAAAAAGTTTTTATTTTTCACTTTTTAGTTGTGATACCTACCCCACACAAATTCGAATACCATTACCTGCTATGTAAGTAACAGTGACAGGAAGTTATCATATCATCCACATAAACCAAGTGGGAAAAATACGTATTATTGAAGCTTACTTTAAACTACCCAAGCAAAGTTAATAAAATTTATATGGGACCAACTTGGGAGCATACCCTTTCATACAAACAAAGAATTTTCAAAATCGGTCCACAATAGCTACGAGCTTCTCATCAAAACATATCTAAGCACAAATTCCCAGCCAAAAAATAAATAAACCAACAACATTCCAATTTTCCAACAACTTGGCCAACTAAATCAAGTATTTCCGAACAGGTTGGATTGCAGTTGGTCTAGCTCTACACATAAATAGATTTAGGCAGTCACCTTGCGCCCACGATAACCTGGTCTCTTGCCACATCGAACAGAAGTTGCGAAAACGATCCTGTGCTGCTATCCTCGAATACGTCGCTGTGGTCTGTTGTCAGGAGATCTGGAAAAAAAAAAAAAAGGTGATAAAAAAGAGAAAAAAAGAATTTAATTTTTTTTAAACCGGCCAAGTGTGTGTTGAAAAACATGTTCTCCCTTACGGAATGTATGGGAGAACAAGTTTTACAAACTGAAAATTTAAGTTGGTCGATTATTACTCGTTAACCTGTAAAGCCTACTTTGCTGTGATAGTTTTCCTTTTAATTTCGATAAATATAACTGCTGTGAATTTTTTCACAAATCCAAGTGCAGCCATTTAGCTGGCAGGGGGGGGACACTTGAGTCTAACAAAAATTAGCACTTTAAAGCTTAATATTTCGCAAACGGATTCCTGAATTGCAAAATGGTGTTTACACACCCACAATATTTTTGAACGACCTTTCCAAGGACACCCCACACCATAGGATAAACGAGAAAAAAAGCATCCCCACTTTACGTGTACCCTAACAATTTTTTTTCTTGATTATATTTGATCACTTTGTCGGCGTGATTAATATGTATACCCATGCCAAATTACAGCTTTCTAGTACTAACCGTCTCTGAGCTAAGCCGCGGACAGACGGACAGACAGACGGACATGGCGAAACTATAAGGGTTCCTTATTTACTACAGAACCCTAAAAACGAGCGAGCCTTACAGTAGTCGCATATTATGATGTGTAACATCTGACATCGGTTCTATGCAACATTAAGGTAAAGGGGCGGAGCCTCGTCAAGGTCGTTTCTGACGGCCAACTCCAGCACCACGCGCGGTGATTGATCAAATCAAATAGCGCGCGCTTCCTGTTACACACTTCCGTCGCTTTTCACGAAATCACTCCTACAGATTGCAGGAAAGGTTTATTATATTTTCTGCTAGGATACTATAGTACCTAGGAATATTCTGGCTATGTACTAGTCTCAATTGTAATTTACATTATTTTAAAGACTAACCACAAATTTAAATAGCATGCATCTATCCATCGGTAAGTAGGGTTTGCTAATTTCAAGCTTATACCATGTATAAAATTACTATCTTCAACCTATGCTGTTCCACCCCTTTTTTTTTTTTTTTTTGTTCCGGTGTGGAAAATCCTCATGGATGTCCCCCGCCCTGGGGCGGGCGGAGGGGTCTGTCAGACTCTTACTGACTAAAAACCACCCCGGTGTTCCAACTCACACCTACGCCGGGGGTCGCGGGAACTTGAAATCTTCCGCAACCCCCGGCTGGTGCCGGCCCGCCACCGCGGGCCTCCTCGGGTCAGGGGGGGGAGTGAGGTGTTTGACTCCCCCCGCGACGTCTACGGGTCCTGATGTTTGGGGGGCGACGGACGTATGCTGTTCCACCCCTGAGTCGAGGTCGTATTTACTTGTCCTCAACTTCTTTCTATCCAACACAACACAATTTTTTTTTAAACCTTTATCTCGTTCATTAAGAAAGGCTTAGCATAATCCTAGAACTGGAAGCTGTTGACAAACTCCCGTTCAGAAAGATAATTATCACAGCTTGAACGACAGGTTTCTTTTCATAGTATATGTACATGGAATACTGATTGATTAGACGCCGTGTTTGAATAACAAATCAGATGATTTTAATTCTGACCTTATGTAATAGCGACCCACGCAAATTCTGTGGGTACAATCTAAATTCGGCGCCTAAAGCAGTCGAGGCCAGTAAAATTTAAATAAAGAGTAGGTTTGTGTTAAAACTGCACTGACGAAAGAGTGTCCGTGGAGTTTCTTGCCCGTTCTTCTCCATAGGTACCTACTACGCTTTGGAATGGGCAACTAGCTTCATATTTCTGACTGACCGATTCCTTGACAATTCAAAAGTGCCTGTAAATGGTTTAATTGAAATAAATGCTTTGAGTTTGAGTTTGAGTAATTCAACATCGTCGTTATGTCCGATTAATCATTGACTTGTATTAAGCGAACCTAAAATAATCCCCATTTTATTTTCCTAAAAATATAATCGGAGTCTAATATAGTGAACCTCCAATAATGTATATTATACAATTTTTTAAAGCGTCAGTTAAATATTAGTCTTTAATCTTCGGAAGAATGTAGAACAGCCTTTTAAATTACATGGAGCTTGAGCTTTATGCCGAGCTTAAAGCTACAGTTAGGCGAAGTAATTAGCTTTCTACTTTACATTTACGCTAGCTGTTTGACTTGTAAATCCAATTACATATGCCACAACACATTGTACACCACGACCGGAATATCTTGAGACCACGAGGTGGCACTGATCGCTAAGGAAAACGACAACCATGTGTCTAATTCATGTAGCGATGTAGTTCCATATTTCACCGCAGGTCACGATAGGTTGGGTGATTGAGTCCTCGTAATTGTCGTGTATCTGTCATCGCTTTGAATGTTTATAGTAGCGATTAAGCGATTACCATGCGTTGATTATTTTCACAGTGACCGTACAAACAAACTCATGGTAAGGCACAATAAACATATTTGAGTTTTGGTAAATATTGGACCATATGGATGGTTTGATCTATATATTTGATGTTGTTGTAAATAGCTTTGAATGTAAACGGTATAATAATTTGATTACTATCATCTGGGGTAACAGGGTTTACAAGATCAAGACTAAATGTTATGAGGAAAAATAACAATCTGGTATAATAACAAATTTCCTGGCTTATTACTGAAAAGTTTATATTAGGAAAGTTGGAATGATTTTTTTTTATTGAGTATTGAAAGTTACTACGTTTGACGGCATTGATTACGACCACATCTATGGCCCTGCTTATGCTTTTCCTGCTCTTAGATCTGCTATGTAGGATTTTAGCAGTCTCCTTGGCCAACAGTGTAGTTTTCATTGGCACGCGTAGCATGACAACCATAGAAACGGGCTTTCTACGGGTTTTGTCGACGGAAGAATAGACAAAATGACAGATTGTGATTGTTTATCTGTCATTTTGTCTATTCTTCCGTCGACAAAACCCGTTTCTATTGTGGTCATACTAAGCGTACAGCAGTAGAAAAAAAATTACCTTGTCTATTTATTATCCTGAAGTCATCTTCCGGCAGTTCTCCCTTGCTGAGCGCACTGAGCAGTATTAACGCAGCTACCTTGAACACTGTCCACGTCATTGTTGAAGATGTTGTTAAACCTGAAACAAGGGAGATTAAGTTTAGAGATATTTCTAGCTTTGTTATCTAGCCTGCAGCAAAAATTTCAGCCATATCTGTAGAGATTACTTCACTGAACTCAGCAATTTCAGCAGAAGATCAGGAAGATACATTTCGAGGTGATAAAATCATGATACAAAATCTGTCTATAATGTTCCCACTGTTGGGGCACAAGCCTCCTCTATATGAGGCCATAATCTACCACCTGAGCCCAGTCCGGGTTGGTGGGTTTCACATATTTTCGAATTTTTTGGTTCTAGGACATGCCGGTTGCCTCACGATGTTTTCCTTCACCGTTTTGAGAGCAGTGTTGATGAAATTAAAGTGTCTGCCTCGGTTCGAACTCACGACTCGTAGGTCGGGGCCACAGGGCCACCATGATTATGTTGGTCTTTTTCTACAAGCCGCTACAAGTTATTAAACACAAAGTTATTCGTATACATGTAGTACGTACGGACTTCGACAATTTTATGAAGCAGTTTTTTACTATGGTCAAACAACAAACTGTAGTACGATGATTGTGTTTTGCTTATTTTTATTTTGTAGAATTTGTTTCGGACTCCGTTTTCTAAAGTTAACGACAGTAGAACAGAACGGTCTATCGTTCATTAGTAAATAGATAACGATGTCGTAGCCAAACATTAAATAGTCTCGACATCCGAAATCCATATATCATGCAAATATTTGCAATAAACTTGAATACCACTTACGAAAAGGATGCCATATATGCCAACTGCTAACATAGATCAAATTCATCAAATAACTCCCGAGTGTATTTTATATCTTGTCCCGTAATTATTCAAAACTATTGGAATCGCATTAAAATCAATTTGCTTAATTGCCTGTACGGCGATGCCAGTCCGTTATGTTAGAGTTAGAAGCTCTAAACTGGTTTCAAGTACTACGTAGTCTTCAAATACATTATCGATTCTTGCTGTCAATTCACGTCCATTTGTCTATGCGTCTGTCAGTCCTCTATCTAGTTTTAGTTCGTGAAGCTCAACGTCCCACTTAGGCATAATAATGCTGGGTGAACACTGGAGATATGGTGTCATTAGCTCCATTAGGCTTACGCACATGATGGGTTTTAGCTGATAAGCTAAATGCAAGTTTAAAGGCACGCATTGGTTAGGTTAGTCTCCCACTCGACAAGATTTTCAAGGACATATGTAATGCAACCAAACAGCTAAATCCAATTTGATAATAAACTCAAGCCTTGGTATTAATAAACGCGGAGTTAAGTTACTCGAACATCATCATTTGTGTAACCATACATTTTTGATGTTAGTTTTGCATAACTTTACTCCGGAGCTAGGTATATTAGAAACTTCGAGCGTTTTCTCGAAAACAGTTACAATGATTTTAACCTAAGCGTAGTAACAATGGTGGTTTAGGCTCAATACTCCAACCCGACTATTATAATTATGATACTTAAACTCGGTAAGTTTAAACAAAAGAAATGTCAATCGAAATCGCACTTCAAATGTTTTACTTCTTCTATGGTCATGGACACTCAACGCTGAATCGGTCGCCGCAGTCAGTACAATTTGTATAAACATTCATAGTTCAACATAATAGTGCCCTGACTGTTATGCATATAATTATGGATATAACGATCTTTCCGTCTACTCTAACTTACTTACTTCACTATTGTTTTGTATAGAATTAGTGTTAGCTTCATACAAAGGTGCTATATGAGTAGGATATGCTTAGTGGTCTTTGTATGGACCTAAGCATCTTAAAGCAACTTAATGGTTATTTGTTTTGTGTTTTACAAATGTTGTTTCATTTGTTTGTGTGAGTCCAAGTTCAAGAGAATCTTGTGTTTTCTGTGGCCAGACTGGTTTGAATGGCATTTCATGTGACGTCCGTACTCCCTCTTCGTCATATCCAGTTCTTGGCTTCTCCAACTACTATATCCTCCATTAATAAACGGCTCTTCTTTAGAATCTTGTTAGTCCATTTAACCTGCTTCCACACTAGCTTTATTGTCATTATTGTTACTTTTTAGAGACTTTTGCAAATTGCTGAAAAGTAACATCTTTTGTAGGTGCTATATGCTAAGTGGTCTTTGTTTCCTATAAATGTTGTTTTATTTGTTTGTGGGAGTTCGAAAGGATCTGTGTGTTCTCTGTAGTCAGACTGGTTTGAATAGAAATTCATTTTACTTCCTTACTACTTAAGTATTCGTCATGTCGTATTCTTGTATTCTGTGCTTCTCTAGCTAGATGATCCCTCATAATAACCGGGTCTTCTGTTGAATCTAGTAACTCCACATACATAGCCTGATTTTGCATTGTCATTATTGTTACTTTTTTAATCAAGAAGTGTGATCTTATCTGTCTGAATCTGACAATAAACACCAGCTTAAGTAATAATAATAACTCGTCCAGGATTCTACTTGATCCCATTTAAGTTTACTTAAGCAGCTTTTTTTACTTCTACAAAAAGCGAACCCATCTATCAGAACTTATCTTTATGACTACCATTTTATATTCAGTCCGAGTGATCTTTTATTACTCGTAACTATTCTGCAATGTTTGTCGGGAAATAACTTTAGAGTACATGATCTATTATGTTATTATGACCCATAACATTTTATTAATAATAGTTTCAATAATAGCAAAATGTGATTAAAGAAACATGACTCAGCATTAACAAATTGATCTCGTTATTATGAATTACTATGAAATAACTATACAATATTTAACCGCATACTGCCGGCAAATGTTAATAATAAATTTACGTTTTTTTAGTTCCATAAGCACTTGATATTCTGTAATTTAAGGGCATTACCGGCCAAAGAAGTTTATAACAGTCAAAATATAAAACGCGCCGATTCGATAAACTATCTACCAATTATAGGCTAACCGTCAATATTCTATACAAAACTTTCAATTCAATTGGTATTTTTTGCTACACCCGACTTGCAATACTCCATAATGCAATATTTGTTTCGCATGGAATTTCTAGCGAAAGCATTCCGAGCGAAAACAAGCCTGAAGACATAGATTATAGAAAGTATGTAATAGAAATTGTTCTAGACATTAAAGTAAAAGTAGACAATAAAATAAGAAGCTGTAACGTAATGCACATGCGTATGGCACTCGTGGGTTGCAGCAGAAAATCAGCGTCAGGCGGTACACTTTGTGTTGCCATCTGACATGTATGCTGAGCTGAGGCCCTTTTGGCAATATAATCATTGTTTTCTGTTTTTTTTTTTGTTATAAGTTGTATTTTTCTGCTGTAATACCAATAAACTCATTTTTCTTTATTTCTTTCTTTTAATGAGATGAAGTGGAACACCATCACAAGTGTTCAGTATTTCGCAGTTTCTGCATAGAGAAAAAGAATGGCTAAGTTTAGAAAGCAAAGTCTGACTGCCTCGTCGTTGCCTCGTTTTTCGTTGCCTTGGTTCGATTCCCAGATCGAGCAGTGTTATTGGGTTTTTCCATTAGGAATCTCAGAGTCTGGATTTGTGCCCGGTTGATGGCAATGGGTTCGCCCCCTATTACATGGGACTTAAACACCTCTACCTAACCCTTCGGAGCAAACAGGCGTCATGTTATATGTGTAGAAAGAAAAGTCTGCCAAAGCCATTTGATTCATGACCGAGGCATCGTTGTCCTCGTCTTCGTTATTTTCTTGAATTTTTAGAGGAATAATAAAGACTTACTACGATTCTTAAATACTCCTATTCCCTCGTTTACGTTGATACATCTAGTCATACACGCACGCCGGTTGCAGCGCAGACGCACCTGAGCTTTCTAAAGCGCATCACCATAAGTCTCTTTATGTCCTCAGGACGTCCCCTCCCGGCGTTTACACTCACATCTGCCTCGGTGGCGTTCTGTAATTTCTGCCTACCTCCAATGGGAAGAACACGTGAATTTATAAATGTATGTAATAAAAACTTGGTCTTCAATTAAAATACCAGTAATCTCAACACTGATGGCATTGTTAAAGCCAGAACGACATGAACTCATCCGTCCAAACGAAGCGTGTGCGCAATTACCTAATTGATTTATTAACACAACAGACAATCTACTATAACTTTTTAAACATCAAACTGCTCTCTGTAGATAACATAATGTTTAAAGAGTCGTATCTCAAGGAGGTTCAACAGCTTCGACCTAAATATTGAGTACTCATTTATTTCATATCTATGATACGCGTTTATTTTGATATCAGCTTCCGTGTTTTTTATTCGGCCAATGGGAGCGGTTTTTTACAAATATTGGCGGCGTATGCGCAAATATTTGGCGATATGGCGATTTGATATGTTACTGTCGCTAAATAAATACAGTAGTTCAAATACATAAACGCGATAGTCTATCTAGGCTAGCATTTGAGGAACGCATGTTAAAGCCTCCCGCGGAGTGCGACGCGATTCTGGTAGAACAATATACATGAAGTTTTCATAGAAATTGTTCTACTAGAGTCGCGTCACTTTAAGGCTAGATCTAAATTTGGTCACCTTGGATACCATATGGTAACAAATAGTCGCAGAATTTATAACTGATCTCAATAGATGCCGATGTCAGAATTTCACAGAGAGCCAAAATGAAAATGACACTACGGAATGGAAAGATGGAATAGAACCAAAAATAAAAGAAGAATATGATTTAATAACCAACTTTTTCAAAGAGACGAAGACCAGCGGAGTATGGCTATCATTTTGACAATTCAACAATATTCATTGCATTCTTTACGTTGTCGAACAGACGAACTTTTCAAACATATGAAGCAATGGATTAGGAATTTCCTTCAAAATCCATCAGATTGTAATAGAACGTGTGTTATACAATAGGGATGATAACTAAAAAATTTTTTTAGTCCGTCTTTGAGTTTATAAAAAAATATTGGACACGTATTTTTTCTTTTTTTACGTAATCTAAAGATTACGGCGATACATTGAGGCAAACTGTGCCATGACGTCACGAGTATGTAGATTTTATACGTACTCGTACTAGTGACGTATCGACCCCCACTCCCCAACTTAAAATGCGTTTTATCTAAGTTTTTTTTTATTAATATATAAAACAAAAAATACGTGTCTAATATTTTTTTAATATCTGACTGACGGACTAATTAGAATTTCATTTTTTTACCCAGGCATCATCCCTATTGGGGTGCCGGTGACGTAGGCAGAGTGTAAGATGACAATAGCATACTCAGCCTATAATGTTCACACTGTTGGGAATCAGGCCTCCTCTCATCGAGAGGGAGTGGGCTGTAATCTACCACGCGGGCCCAGTGTGGGTTGATAGATGTCACATGTCTTCGAATTTTTGGTTCTAGGACATGCCGGTTTCCTCACAATGTTCTACTTCACCGTTTTGAGAGCAGTGGTGTTGAAATTATTTACACAAAGTAAAGCGCCTGCCTGGGTTCAAATGCATGATTTACAAGTCGTAAGTCGATGCTGTTACCACTGGGCCACCACTGCTCTAGATAATAATAAGTAATTAAATGTAATAGATCTTGAAACTTCTGCAAAATTCGTCATATCCCACCCTCAGAGCAAATAAAAAACCAAGACAGAGCGCTTTCCACAGTGAAGTGAAGCCGGTTTCGTATACATGTGTGCACTTTGTGTGGTGTAGTTTGATTGTAGTGTCATTGTAAAAGGTTGTAATTGTGTGCGTATGAGCGTGTCTGCACAGAGCGGCGGTGTAGTTTTGACATGCTTCGCTGCATTGTTCGCAGCGATCTGTCTTGGTTTTTATTTGTCTTCGCAATCTA
The DNA here is from genome assembly GCA_947364205.1 of Agrochola lota. NCBI lineage: Eukaryota > Metazoa > Arthropoda > Insecta > Lepidoptera > Noctuidae > Agrochola > Agrochola lota. The sequence continues at coordinate 10,418,241 of OX376241.1, forward strand.
CGACAAAAGTGTTACACTATAAATATGAATTATTATCAATACAAAACCGGTCATACAATTGCAACATTCATCAAATTCTGTGTACAATACAAGTCCTCATTGTACTATCTAATCAAGAGTGCTTCATATTTATAGCTCTACAAACAATGAAATAACAAAGCCACCGCTATAATATACTAGATGCCGCCATATTTAAATTGGACGGGTAGTAATGTAATGGACATGTTTGATTTGAAGTAGTACGACCATTCTAGTAATTCTAGGATTTCTGACGTCTGCGGAAACCCTTAAGTCTGAATTTATCTTCAAAGCCTACTTCAAGACCGCCTGCCTTGTTGGTCACAAAAATGTCCCGGTGCGCATACCCTGTACGTAAACGTATGCAGTACAAAAAATTAAGTAGTCACATATAGGAAGTGGCACTAAAATCCAATTTAGGAGTAAATAGCTTTTGCCCGCGGCTTCGCCCGCGTGTATGTCGGAAAATATTCCACGGTAACGTACTACCGGGATCAAAAGCACCCTATGTGTTAATCAAGATTATAAACTATATGTGTGCCAAATTTCATTCAAATCCGTTCAGCCGTTTTTGCGCTAATCCGGAACATACATCCAGACAAACGGCCAAAAAATCTAAACCCTAAAAACTGTATTTTCGGCATCAGACTCGTTCCCACACCTCGTAGTAATTATTTTTTTTCAAAAATATTAAATGTACAGTTTTGACTTCGTTATAAATTTTTTACTAAATGTACTAGAGAAATTCCATACGGAAAAAGTATTTAGTATAACAATGTCGCCCATGGGCATGTGACCGCCTTATTTTTCTGAAAATTCATGATATTTTTTCGAAAATTTACTTTAAAACGGGATTCTATCTTTAATATGTTTCATGTTATTCAATGTTTTATTTTTTTAGTAGCGTTTACCATATCTCCGATGTTATTGGCAACATTTTGATTCTGTTTATTATTTCTAAAAGCTTATAACTTATTTTATCGGATTAACTAACACTTTTTATTAAAAAAATCGACTGAAAAAAAGCAATATTTATTGAAAAAAAAATATATATATGTAGAAGAAAAAATGACAAAAAAACAACATCAAGAGAGACCTCCCCTTTTAAAGTTAATTTTAGATAATTTTTCATGAATATTCAGAAAAATACGGGCGGGCACATGCCCATGGGCGACATTGTATACGTATATTTGATTTCTTCTTAACCGACTACGGCAAAACCAAAGGAGGGTTATTAAACTTTTTATTTTCATTTTAATGCGAAGCACCTGTTTTTTATAAACTTCAACTATCTAAGTGTAACTTGTTGACTCAGTAAAAATTAATCAATTTTAAAACGTTTAGGATTATTATCGATAAAAAGTTGTGTACCGAAATCGACCTAGATCGATACCGATACCTACGTCAAGTGTAAAGTTTATTTATATAGTAGGTGTAACTTCTTAACAGATAAGGCAACGAGTATTATCTAAAATAAGTAACGTAGGTACCTACTGTGAAGGAAAGTTATCATAGTTGAATAATCTAAATTAAGATTTTATAGAAAAAAGATTTGATTTTTGTATGTTTGTTTGTTTGTTACGGTTTCACGCTAAAACGGCTAAACGGATTTGGATGAAATTTGGGACATAAGTAGACCATGACTTGGGTAAGGACATAGGATACTTTTTATCCCGATATTCCCACGGGATCGAGACTTATGCGGGTGAAACTGCGGGGCGCAACTGAAATAGGCTGTTCTAAATAATTTTTATAATAATGAAAAGTAAGGTCAATCAATCCGCCTAGCCTTTTCTCAGCTATGTTGGGGTTTATTGTACATGGAGCAACTGCTATCTGACCTCCACGACCCAGTTACTGGGTAACACGATACCCCTTGGTAAGACTGGTTGTCAGACTTTTGGGCTTCTGACTATACGTAACGTCTGTCAAAGATCTACGAATGACAGCCGGGACCAACGACGGTTTAACGTGCTTTCCGAGGCACGGAGCGGTCTCGATACGTAATGGGTATATTGCCTACTTAGGTATCAAATAAAAAAATTGCATCTTCCAAAAAGCGAGAATCAACCGTCAAACAAGCAAAGGTACTCGTATTGTGGCGTCTGGTATAGTTCCTAACTTCCTAGGAATCTTATTTTATAATGAAATCGTCCATTTATTCATGCGTAATATTATGCACCGTGTATTTGTCCATGCTATGGCTGTACTTAAATATATAAATAAACAAACAAGAGACAGCGCGGTTTATGATCGACTACATCCTGTATCTACAACATCTAACACCCTAAGTATAGGCTAATTCTTGCGTCATTTCTCAGTTCTTTAATTGCATATGCCCCGTTGGTCCAGTGGTCGCAAGCGCTACTGCTGAGCATAAGGTCCTGGGTTCCATTCCCGGGTCGGGCAGTGTTATTTAGTTTTTCCATATGGAATGTGTCAGTAGCAGCCCGGAGCATGACTTTGTGTCCGCTTGATGGCAATAGGCGTCCCATGGGACTTAAACATAACTAGCGAAATGTGGATGTACTTTAGGTACACCTCTGCCTAACCCTTCGGGAATACAGGCGTGATGTTATGTTATGTTTATATGTACTTACCTCTACGCTAAACAATTTTCATTATCAACACACCGCAGTTTGCATGCAGAATCTTATCTCCAATTGCGTAAAACTTATCCGATTTCACAAATTATCTCAACTCCTACACATTTTTTTATGAAGTGCACGTATTATCAATTACCTACAGTTTTAATATCGATGTTGTTTAAAGTGTTCATACAATAGATAAACGGAAATCTTTAGAGTGTGTGCTACGTGCTGGTCTGCATGTTAGCAGTCGTCGTATCAAATACATGAGCATAACTTGAAACATAAGCACATAAGTGTTATAGATTGTGTTCGAGGGAACAATGGCTCCTCAGAAGGGTTGTGTTGTGTTGCCAGCGCAAACAAGAAAGCTACTGCTTCTCAGAATAGGAACGCGCAACCGTTGAACTCGCTAGTGATGTGGGGAAGGCTTAGCAGCGAGTTGACATAAGCAGGATTTATTGGTTCTTGCATTTAGAAACGCCGCTAACTCAGTGGGTTGGAAATTAAATAAGCTCTTTCCTGTTTAGAATAACTGCTTATGAGCTTAAAATAATAAAAAAGGAGGTATTTTCTAAGTCATTAGGAATGTTTACAGTAGTAAGAAAAATAATGTCTGGCTTCACTGTGTGTTTGCGATTATCCTAAAATCAACAATTAAGACGTGTTTATACTAGGGTTGCCAACTTTATTTAGAACAAATAAAGTATTTTTGATTGCAGAGGGGGTAATTCTATTAGAGCTCATAAGAAAGAGTACGACTTTATGTTATTTTTAAAACAGCTTTTTTTGGATTTTTTGGAGGAAGTAACACCGCTTTTCGTGTTTATTTAAAATAATTATACGATTCTAGAAATCTACAATCTACAATTCTTAGTTCAAATTGATGAGGTACTCAGTTGTTATCAATTTCAACGAAGCCCTGTTTCTGTCTACCCAAAACTTTACAATCTTGAACGAAAACGGGCCTTCTAAACCTATCGCACCACGAATAGTTTAAGTTTTCTTTTGGCAGCCCTAAGTTAGCTACGACGCTGGCAGGAACTAGGGGGCCACCGGGCCACACGGATCCCGGGGCCCTGGGGTACTTGTGCAGTGGCCAATGGAAAAGACGGCCGTAACCGAAGACTCTCAGTGAATGCAAAATTAATTCAATTGAAAGTGAGAGTCAATATAAATAGAGTATTTTAGCGTAGGGACTCTATTGCTTTTGTAGATTATAAAGTACACCAACGCGAAATAAAGCACAATTCTCAAAATTACAGTACGGTAGGCAACCCTATCTACACGTCCTGTTAGAACTACCTCATAGCTTGAGTTCAATACAAACCCTGTACATTCCTTTGTTACAATCCCGAATAATATATAACCCGTCTGGAATAATCAGAACAGGCACTTTAGTCCAGCTTGACGTTTTAATGAAGTAAGTACTCTACTAAAAATAAAAGCACGTCGCATCACTACCCACCATATCAGTACTTCAGAGTGTAAATCACGCGCACCACGCACAGGCAATAAAAAATAATAATTATGTAAGGCAAAGAACCATACTTATACGGCCGTAACTGGTGTTTGTTGGCGGAAATTAGCTATGGCACAATTTAAAAACGGACCTTATTGAGGCCTTTGTAATTGAATTTCAAATAAATTACTTTGTAAGTTAATAAAGAGAAGTCAAAAGACTCACGTTTAAGTTTTATTTTAATATGATTGTAAATGTCTTATTGTTCTTCATTCACAAAACAACCTCTATTGTTTGAGAAAATAAGATAAATTGTTTTATCGATGGGTTTTTGTTTTAGTGTTACTTTGTCCACATGGAACATCTTAAGGCCTGGCCTGAGGACACTGAGAAATAAATAAGGTAGGTAGGCAATAGCATAATCCGTGCCACTAAATTGTGAATAATTTCGAAGTATGGTGCTTTTGCCTGCCTAGGAGTTATTACTTATTAGGGTTCCGTACCAGCAGGCTGCCAAACAGAACCCTAAGCCGGATTACTAAGCCCCCGATGTCCGTCCGTCTGTCTGTCAGCGGGCTGTATCTCATGAACCGTAATAGGTAGACAGTTGAAATTTTCACAGATTGTATATTTCTATTGCCGCTATAACAACAAATTAATAAAGGGGTCCTCATACAAGAAACGGGTTTTTTTTTCGTCCAGTGCGAGTCCGACGCGCACTTGGCCGGTTTTATTCTAAGAATTAATCTTGACTGAAATGTCTAAGTCTCAAGCGGAAGCGACATGAGTAACGCACCTAGTACAATCTAACAAAACTATTAATGCTACTTATTTTATTTTAGTTTCGTGTCGATCATAGACATCACAATAGACCATAGCAATGCAATTAGCTTTCGAAGTATAAAACCAATAATAAACTTGATGTTTATGCCTAACAGTATTTTCCAATAGTATTTCCAAACTGCTGCAATGCTGACCTTCGTATAGACGAAGGTCAGCATTGTCAAAAGTTCTGAACCGACTGGTCGCTTGATCATTAGCAAATGTTCCAGCGAGTTCCATCATCAGATAATATTATGGAATTTCTAGTTTTACGCAGTGTTAGTGGCATGTGACATTCTGACCTCTACGGCCCATAAACAAACCTGGTTTTCGCACTATGATCTTATCAGGGTTAACAAACAGGTGGTTCTATCATTTTCATCTAAGCAATCATTATTTATTTTCATATTTTTGTCATTTTAAGGTCAGCAATGAAAGCGAAGGGCCATGATGACCAATAAAATTGTTAAAAAAGAGAGAGAGAGAGAGTTTATAAATTAATAAAACTTAATATTTTTTTAAAGAGTTTCTATAAAAAATAATATGTAAGTAATGATACGATTCCTCAAGAATAGGGATAATGACGAAAAAAATTTTTTAGTCAGTCTGAGATTATAAAAAAATATTGGACACGTATTTTTTCTTTTTTTACGTAATGTAAAGGTTACGGCGACACATTGAGGTAAAATATACCATGACATCACGAGTATGTAGATTTGATACGTACTAGTGACGTAGCGACCCCCACTCCCCAACTTAAAATGCGTTTTATCTAAGTAATTTTTTATCAATATGATAAAGCAGAAAATACGTGTCTAATATTTTTTTATTATGTTACTGACGGACTAATTAGATTTTTTTTTTACTCAGGCATCATGCCTGTTGGCGAGAAAGCATGGAAAGAAGTAGAATGCCTGATCAGCTGCAGTGGCACATGTAAAGTTTTTTTTTTTTGTAAAATTTATATGGAACCCTTTTCTGTTGGCGACAATACCAACATCAGAGTCATGCCTTTCCATACAAAATAATAAATCACACAATACCGAGTCATGCTCCAACAATGTACACGTGTTTAGAGAGTTTTCATCGAAGTATGCACAGAACAGGCGTGATTATGCTTCGTAATTACCTAACGGTGACAAACCAGACAAAGCTAGGTTAGCTTTTACTATCATAGTTACTAGTAGTACGTTCTCCTCGTCATCACATTCACGCATATTTTCACATGTTACAAGTACAATAACATACGATAGAAAATGATCACGCATTGTCTACGGAAGATATTTCTAGAGGTCTTCATGTGCATGCATAGTTTGAAAATGTTCGGATTCAGGATTTTTGCGCGGTAATATAGCCCCTCAGACCGATTTTCGGAGATGGCGGCCTGGCGTCAATCTCAAAAGAGACTAGTCATCAAATCATCTCCCTTTTCTCGTTGGCGTCGGCTCTCAGTCTAACCGGATGCAGCTGAATACCAGTATTTAACGTGGAGCGACTGCCTATCTGACCTCCACAACCCAGTTACTGGGTAACACGATAAGCGAGAAAAAAGGAGACTAGTCTTCGCGAGAGATTATAGTGCACCAGACAGTGTTTGCGCAGACACAGGTGCAATCTCTCTTCCCTCACTCTGATAGTCCGATGGGACGGCAATCCGACACGACCGGAGAGAGATCAGGCGCAGGGCCAACAGCTAATAACAATAGGAGGCTACCCTATTACGTGGGCCCTAAACAAAACTGGCGAAATGTATGGTCTATTAATGTATACAACTAAAATATGGGCTCATTTATTCTTTAGAGAACCTAAAGAATGGCCTGCTGAGACACAGGCCTCTTCTCTTCGAGAGGGAGTGGGCTATAATCTACCACGAGGGCCCAGTGCGGATTAGTAGATGTCACATGTCTTCGAATTATTGGTTCTAGAACATGCCGGTTTCCTCACCATGTTTTCCGCACCGTTTTGAGAACCTTGGTGAAGAAATTATTTACAAGTAAAGCGCCTGTCTGGGTTCGAACCCACGACCACTGGGCCACCACTGGTCATAGAATGAATGGCCGCTTTGTAAAATAAAAAATGTTTTAAAATCTGTAACTTTCGATACGGGGCTACTGTCCGTGGTTGTTATTTTGGGTCACAAGCCCAAAAAAGGTTTACAATAAAAAGGTCGGACTAAGGATTGGATAATATCAGATATCAGTGATTACAAACCGAACGGAGGAGCAAAGGACTGCACTCTTGTTTCATCTGATACTTAAAATACAGTCACAACTGGTTAGACTGGTTGTAGACTCAACAATAACGTTGGGTGAAACTCGGGATAAGGCTAGGATTATTGAGATGCTAAGCGATTATTTTTGTGTTCGATTCGATCCTCAGAGCGTAAGTAATTTCAAAACATCTGGTGGTCTGGTACATTTGGGCAGTTATGTTGCAATTACTCTAGTATGGCCGAACTTTTTGCCACTAACCTCCGGACTTAAGTACTCAGTATTTCTAAAAGTATAACTCACATAACACTATGCCCGATCGCCAAGAACCCTTACAGGATTTAGTTACTAGCGAGTGAGTGTGTAAAAACGGGCACTTAACCGACGACCACCCGACATTATCCCTGAATTCTAATCTCTTATCAGCGCGTCTTACTGGCCTCTGACATTCCCACCAACAACAAAACTACAGACATATCTTTAATTAGAAATACCCACATCACTTTTTAAAACTAACGGTTTGATGTTTTCCTTCCTACACGCAGTCACACAATGGCTTCGTTGGAGTTAATTGATAACAATCAAAGCTTGGTATCAATATGTTTGGCCCATATTGTATTGCGACACCGCGGTAATGAATCAGCATCATTGAGCAGACAATTTGCATTTATTGGTGCTATCTCCTTAAATTAACGGCTCGTAATGATTTCGGGCACACTTCGTTTGTGTGCTCTGTATATAGTTAAACATGTCAAGGAGAGATTCGCGAGTTCTTTTGCTTGTTTTTAAGACTGCATTATCAACCCAGTATAACTGTTTTAGTTTTTAGGTTTGCTAGGGATTTAATCCTCGTGCAAACAGGCGCGACGCGACTCTAATAAAACAATTTCTAAGAAAACTTCACGGTAGAACAATGGTCGGTGTCGCGTAGCGCTGTCGTGTTGCGCCAATCTGTACGAGGCTTTAGACTATTGATTGACACAGCCCACTTCAAGATTTTTACAGAATAAATTGGCTGTAGTTAATCTCGACAAGGCCACAGATTAATACAGATGCTTCTCTCCCCAAAATCATTAATATAACTCTCGACTTTTGCTACGACACAATAAAGTACAATTCAGGTCGCACAACGCTAATTACCTACAGTTATATTCACTTATGCTGGGGCTTCATTGTCGCGTAATCGCGAACTAAACTTCGCGCGCTCTCTCCCGCACACCGCTCGATGTTTCGCTGAGCAACAGAGAGCGCGCGATGTATAGTTTGCGATGACGCGACAATGTAGCCCCTGCATTAGAAATTGTTTTTAAGAATCGCGTCGCGCCATCTGCACGACGCGACGCGGCGCTTAAAGGCTTGTGCAGACCAGCGCGACTTATCGCGCGACGCGACACGAACAATACAATTTCTAAGAAAACTTCACAGTATAACAATAACCGGTGCCACGTCGCGCGACAAGTCGCGCTGGTGTGCACAAGCCTTAACGCGACAACGTGGGCCCAGCACTAGAAGTTTCTATCGCGTAACTCTCTGACTACGCCGCGTACTTGCAGCTTCATACCTAAAATGCGGAGTGAACCATCTGTAGTAACTGTGGCAAGGCCTTTTTATGCGATTTTACACTATCGTATAGTTTGTACATTATGCCAATTGGATGCAATGTGGTATCGGTTTTGCTGGAGGTAGGTTGGGATTCGACGGCAGTTAAAGCCGTGTGGGCCCGATGACGAATACCTTTCAATTCTCGTGGGTTTCAAAAGGTACGGCTGCAGCTTTCAGCTTTCACTGCTAAGACCACTTGTTTGTAACTCATCTGGTATGATTTTACATATTAAGGCTTGTACAGACCAGCGCGACTTGTCGCGCGACGCGACACCTGTTATTGTTATACTGTGAAGTTTTCTTAGAAATTGTATTGTTAGTGTCGCGTCGCGCGACCAGTCGCGCTGGTCTGCACAAGCCTTTATGGCCTAGTCTATGGACTCTGAATTGCAGGGTGGTGAGCAAGCAGCCTTCTCATGCTCGACGTACTTTAATTTTTTATATATTTTTTTTCAGATTTCTGCTCCACTGAAATTAGTTTTCTCAGGGTTTTTAATAATAGTTGGTTGTTTGCAATGTTAGTTAGACTCTTGACACGATCCTTGTAGATCTACTTTATTACGCAGATATATGCCAGTGACCTTGAGTGGATAGCTTGCGTGTTCTGTACTGAGCTCACGTAACGCGTCGTAAGTCCAGCCAGTAATAGGACTCGCCCATCAAAGAGACGCATTATTAATTACCCAAATTAGACGCATTATTAATTTATTATAAATAAAACAAAAGGTATTTTAATAAAACACGTATACTAAAAGATCAATTATTAAATTATCTTTAAAATGGTGAAGGTTTCCAAAAAATACGCTTGATAGATTTTGCGTGATTCTCAGTTTTTTATCCACGTTAGACATAACTTTACAAATTAATTTCACTATGTAATATAAACATAATCAAAAATATTCATATTATTAAGTTATTAAGAAAATGCTCTCATTTAACATATATTTTTTCCAAATCATTAACACTACTCGTTTAGACGTGATCTTCAGTATAAAATCATTAAAAGTCGGTTATCGTCGCCTTAAAAGTTTTACCTCTGTAAGATTTTTGCCAGAGCTTACTTAGGAAGCTCTCGAGGACTGTGCTCGTGAGAGGAAGAGACGCATTTTCCATTTTTATTTCCCATTCAGTAGTTGGTACTTCTTAAATAACTTTCTAGGTACCTACACCGTCTCCATCGAGTACTATTAAGCAGGAAAGAGATCCCATAAATAAGTTTTTTGCTCATCAAGTTTCTTAGTCGCCTATTGACCCAGAACTTGACAGGTCGCTAAAATATTGCCTGAGGTAATCTTTTACGCCGAATTTATGATTAAAACGGTAAATTATATTAATCAGGTAGGTACCTAACTTCCTTGGTAGGTGTGGCTACGAATCGTTCGAAAGAAGTTAGGTAGGTCGTTGTAAATTGTTTTTTTATTATTATACACCAACTTTTATCGGGTAGGTAGGTTAGGTACGCAGCTATAATTAATTTTGTATTTAGAAGGAAAATCAAACGCAATTTTTTAATTGGATTAAATGAGAATTGCCCCATTGATTCCGTAGCCGCAAGCGCAAATGCTGAGCGCGTAGGGTTAAATCTCCGGGTTTTAGGAAGTTTTCAGTGTCTGTATTTAGGCAATTACAAACAAGGAATGATTTATTGGTCCATTATTCTAAAATATATCTTCAATGATAATAGGGATGATGCCTGGGTAAAAAAAAAAAATTCTAATTAGTCCGTCAGTCAGATAATAAAAAAATATTAGACACGTATTTTTTGCTTTATCATATTAATAAAAAACTACTTAGATAAAACGCATTTTAAGTTAGGGAGTGGGGGTCGATACGTCACTAGTATGTATAAAATCTACATACTCGTGACGTCATGGCACATTTTACCTCAATGTATCGCCGTAATCTTTAGAATACGTAAAAAAATAAAAAATACGTGTCCAATATTTTTTCATAATCTCAAAGACGGACTGAAAATAAATTTTTAGTCATCATCCCTATTCCAACTTATGAGCGTTTAGCCCATACTTATTGCCAAATTAATCAAAACAGGTAAATATTTGACAGCTATTTGCGAGGTTGTCAACTTTTAGGATAAGCCCTTATAAGGAGTTGTATTTCTGATTCTAATGATTATAAATAAAAGCTGTATGTGTTACGGTCGCGAATCATATTTTAATCAACATACAATCTGACACTGACCTGGCAAAATAAAAAAACCTAAGAAAATTTGAATTTCGCGGGCTATCTTAGTGCACCAAGCTCAAGCGCAGAGGTAACCCGCTAAATTCAAATTAGATTAAATAAAATTACCCCTTGGTTGTATTACACTTCTGCCTAACTTTTCAGGAAAAATAGGCGTCATGTTATGTTAGGTAGGTAGGTATTATTGAAGAACTTCATATTTAAGCACAGTAAAGACTATTTCTGCGCTCGGATATAGAAATCTCATCAGCCAATAGTATCGCAGCATCAGATATTTCATGTGTTCCTTGTTTTTGTAAATGAAAAAAAGACAGTAAACATTAAAATTAAAAACTTTCTCATCTTTGTTTCTTTTGTTCTGTTCCTAATGGTCGAAAAAGGGTCAGAGTCAGACATCTGTGATCATTGTAACAGAGCCTACAAAACACACGGACAATAAAAAAAACCAAAATGACAAAATACTACTATGTATTTGTTTCATTGGTCAACGCAAATAGGGACATTAAACAGATGTGGTCATCTTGTACACGGGATTTTGTTTTCAAACTGCTTGGATTTGAAGTTCTTCGATAGTACATCTAAAATGTTATTAATACTCCGTGCAGCATTCTAGGTAGGTACCTACCTGGATAGGAAACCGCACTATCATGATTTCCAGTAAGTAGGTAAGTAGTTTGACTACCTAATGATAGGTTTGTAATTACATACGATCAGCCATAATAACCTTGTGTCGTCTTGTATGAAAATTAATAATTTTATGGGTAGGTAAATAATATCGTATATTAATGACTTAATTGAATAATTGCACGGCAGAGCTAATTGGTAGAAATATGTAATTTAAATATGTAGGTAGTCGGGTGACTTTAAATACAGGTGTACCAATACAGTAAAATATTTCACCTGCAGTTTATTTACGCAAGCAAGATACACAGCTAGTGTAGGGACTACTAATATCAACTACCTACAGGTTTGGCAATCACAAAACAGCGTCTAATTTTACGTAGGCTAAACACCATAACGAAACTTCTTGCACGTACGCATAATACCGCGAATTTCGCAACCTCAACCCAACACCTCCTTTGCACGGAGCAAAGCGCGTTCTTAAAAAAAAAACTTTTAAAACTCGCCCAACTTTCTTCGCAATTTCATTGTACAAGCATAAATAAAAAAGCGCATCACGGCATCACCAAAACTGACTCGACGACCGAAAAAATAAAGTTGTGAGTTACGAAACAAGAAGTAAAACTTTTTTCTTACCTTTTATGTTATGTAGGTGAGGTCGTAACAATATTCACGTTCCAATACAAGCGAACGAAACCCATTCTCGTCCAGGCTTTCCAGTTTAGAACATTGTTTAATTCATCACTTTTTGTTCCGAACGCACAGTGTAACTTGTCCCGATCACTGTTTATTATTATTTGTTGACACAAAACGAGGTTATTGCCGTTTGCTCTAACATCTGGACCTCAGTCGACAGAGATTTCACTAGACGCAGTAACTAACAAGTTTTCTTTTAGTTCAAACGCAACTTTAGAGGAGAAACGAATAAGATCACAGTTATTAACAAGGATTAAACAGTAAACACTAGCAGGTAAACGGTGGGCATAGAAGCAAGTGGTCGTCTGTATACGAAAGAAAAAAAACAAAAGTTTACAACACCGCACACAACTTCCACGTTCAGCGCCGCGTCACAGTGTGAGTGAATGAAGATACAAACAATATGCAACGCACGCGTGCGCGCGCTCTGTCTCAGGTAAGTATTGCCAGTGTGATAATGGAAATTTACCTATTATTTTATGATTTTTTTTTATGTTAACAAACAATACCTAGGTACTCATTCCAATCAGATTCAAAAGCTTATTCTTTTTTAAATTTTAGGACTTTATCCACGCAAACAAAAAAAAGGGTTTTATATAAATATTACACTATTCAGAATGCTAGTCATGCCAGTCATGCAAATTGGCTGTTTACCTGTGGAGAGGCAACGCGAGCTAAATTACATTCATTTTCAGTACAAAGTTTTTGCAATTTCTTTCTACATTATGATGATACATATATAATTTTTATTGGTACTGTGTTCCTAAACCAGATTACACTTGCCTTCGTATCAAAACAGTCCGATATAATTAATTGTTTTACACAAATTAAATTACCCTGCAGCAAATTTTTATTAACCTATATTTTTAATTTCTTCAATTATTTGTAGTTTTTTTTTGCTCATAACTTTTGTCTAAATGACTTTTATTTAATTACTCATTTTCATATCAAAAACCCACTCACCCAACAGGAGTTTTACCATAACATGGACAAAACCCCATTCCCTAGCAACACAACACCCAGCGAACGAAGCAACACACTCACACTTTGAATGCCGCCCGCTGATTGGCCAAGAAGTTGTCGAACGTTTGCCTCCGCCCGCGCAGCAACGTCCTTGCGCGCACGGGCCACCGACCGCAGCCGCTTGCTCCAAGCTATGCTTACTTTACTTGAAACTTAGCAGGTAGTAGATACAACCTTAAACGTACATTATTCGTTATTCCACTGAGCTTTACCACAATATCTGTCCGAAACTTAAGAAATGGACCTTTATTAATGTGTTCTATACTAAAAGTGAGTTCATAAAGTATAGACAAAGTCCAAAATAATTAACTAAGTATAGGTACCTACCTGAGCTATTTAAATTAAGACTGATACACGTGATCATAATAGGAAGAAATATAATTATGTAGGTAGTTTAATTTGAAGGTATTTTTATTGTAATAAGTGTTTTTATTCATAATGTTTTAGATATTTTTTGCCTGTTGTGTATGTACCTACCTAAGTAAGCAAAATTTATGTGGAACTATGACCTTTTATTTACCATATTTTATGCAAAATAAAGATAGGTAATTCTATTATATTATACTATAAGCTTTACCTCAATAAGTCTGTTCTCGCTAAGTAATAGGTATAAATTGTGCTAGTTTATAAGTAGGTAGACGAGAGGAGTTGTAGGAAATACATTATTGTAAACGTATGTTCATGAATATTTATTATATGTACGAGAACAAGGCATTTATCATAAAAGTTCTGGGAAATAAGCTTTGGTACCTACTCAGTCAGAACAACTTGTTGATTTCCTCCAAAATTTATTTTAAAATTTTTGCTTTGTTTTTTTTTAACCTCGTTGGTCTAGTGCAGTGATCGGCAAACTCTTTAGTCAATAGAGCCAAATATCAATACTCTAGCACCTAAGATTTGTTATGAGAGCTAATAATTTCAGTGTGTTCAAACTCTCTCGCAATACACTAACTTATGGGAGTTGAAAAGTTTATTGAAAGGATAGCGTTGTGGAAAGAGGCCATCCTCTTTCACTCCACAACGCTTCCTAAAATTAACTTGCTAAGAAATAGGATGCCTTCTTCATGATCATCATACCCACTGATAATAATATGACATGATAAGTAAGATGCCTTCATCTGACAACTCAGAAAAGTAAATGATTAATTAATGTCCTGTTATTTTTTGGCGAAAATAAATCTTTGAAATACGTATACTTAGTTTGAATTTTGAATAAAACTTAATATTTTGTTTATGATCGAAACCCCGAGGCTACTACCTTCTGCCGCGGTTTTGTCAACCACTAGTCTAGTGCTACTGCTAAGCATGAGGTCCTGGGTTCGATGTCCGGGTCGGGCAAAGTGTTATTGGGTTTTTCCATCAGGAATTTTTCAGTAGCAGCCCGGATTCTGGACTTGTGCCCGGTTGATGGAAATACGCTTCCCCCCCTATTACATGGGACTTAAACATAACTGGCGAAATGTGGGTGTGCAATAGGTACAGCTCTGCCTAACCCTTTCGAAGAATACAAGCGCGATGTTATTTCATTTATTTATTTAAAGTCTTAGGTACCTATACGACATTGAAACAAACCTTTATTACAGTCCGTTAAACCTATTCTGACTTCTATACCGTAGGCATAAGGATGGCATTAATTGCAAAAACCGGCCAAGTGCGTTTCGGACCACGCACAATGAAGGGTTTCGTAGTTGGGATGAATTTATCTCAAGAACAAACTTAACATTGTAGTTGAAAAACGTGTTCTCCCATACGGAATGTATGGGAGATCATGTTTTTCAAACTGCAAATTTAAGTTGGTCGATTATTTCTCGTTACCCTGTACAGCCTACTTAGCTCTCATAGTTTTCCTTTTAATTTCGTTATATATACTACAGTACTGCTGTGAATTTTTTCACAAGTCCAAGTACAACCATTTAGCTAGAAGAGGGGTTCCTTGACCCCCCTTCTAGCTAAATGGGGGGACACTAGACTCTAACAAAAAAAAACAGTTAAAGCTTAATATTTCGCAAACGGATCCCTGAATCTAAAAATGGTTTATACAAACTCACAATATTTTTTAAAGATCTTTCTAACGATAGAAAAAAAAACATCCCCACTTTACGTGTAGGGGACGTACACTAAAAAAAAAAAAAAAATTGATTTTATTTTACCACTTTGTCGGCATGATTAATATGTATACATATGCCAAATTACAGCAATTACTAACCGTCTCTGAGCTCAGCCGCGGACGGACAGACGGACAGACAGACAGACAGACGGACATGGCGAAACTATAAGGGTTCCTTGTTTACTACGGAACCCTAAAAAGTGGTTACAATACCAACTGTTTACTGCAGCTGTCATTTGTCATACCACCATAGCAATAGAAGTCAAAATTGGTTGAACGGACTGTAAAAAAGGGTTAGTTAAATGTCTTATCTTATTTCAAAAATAGAATATAATAATATTCAACATAATCCTCAATCATTATTTATGTGGGTGGCAAGTATTTCCTCTCTAGTCATATAGGGTCACTTAAAAACTTATTTAGGGACCATATTACCGAGCTTAAGTAGGTATCGTAAATATGTAAATTGACATTACATTGGGCTCAAGTATACGGCCCTTATATGATATGTTAATATAATAGTATTTTGTAGTACATACGTAGGACGGAGTAACCTTGTAAGAATATTTTTGTGACCATTTAAAAAATAAATATTGTTAACATAATCATTATGCCAAATGAGATGTCGTCAAGTATATTAAATGTCTGACGTTTATAAATGAAACTATATTCAATTAAATACCTATCAATATTTATTGTTGAACTGAAAACTTCTTTAGGCGCGTTATGCGATTATTGGTAGGGAATAAAGTTACTAAGGCGAAAGCGTCAAGGTAGCTCGCGAAATATATTTTTTCTTTTTCGATTTTTGCAATTTGCAGGTCAGTATCAGGTTGTATCTTGATTAAAATATGATTTGCGACCGTAAAAAATATGGCTTTACAGAATGATAATCATAAAAATCATCAAATCAACTCCTTAAAGTTAGAATAAGCCTAAAATGTCATGATTTCATGAAATAGTCATTCAATAGGATTACATGAACTTAGGAAGTCGTATTGATGATTAATTTTGTCAGAATCTTAAAATCAGGATGAATATTGCAAGTAAACTTTTTTTTTTTGTGGTTCAGCTTATGAAAAACTTGAATTTGTTCTGTGCCTCATGCATTTTATGCAGGGTCAAGTCAAATTAATTAGCGAAACTCGTGATGAGTACCTATCGAAATCTAAAATTAAATTGGGGGCAACGACCTCATCTAGTTTACTTACTTGAAGTAGGTATGAGTTTAGAAAACCGTGTTTACATAACGATACCCATTACGAGTTTCGCTAGTTAATTTTATTTTGACCTTGTATGTATAACCTAGCAAATTCTGTGTAAAAAAAACCTAAGCAATAAAGGTCTTAGTCACCATAGTATCTTAAAAAATTAAAACCTTTTCTTATGGTTTGCATTAAGATTAGATAAAATAAAGATGCTCTCGAGAAGATAAATACATTGATTTGTGTAGGCGATCACATTCGTTTGCCGAGTTGCACATCTTGCACCGTGTGTGTGTGTGTGTCTGTGCAAAACGATAACACTATTATTTATGTGCTTCCTTCCATATGTGTATAATGTTGAGAATATAATATTATGAATATTGTCAGACTGCCTGGAGCGCTTTATTTTGCCTTGAAATGTTATTTAATCTCATAGGTAGGTACTTATTAATTAAAACTGACAAGACTGTCTCGTTGGTCGAGTGGCGGCAAGCGCTACTGCTGAGCATGAGGTCCTGGGTTCGATTCCCAGGTTGGGCAAAGTGTTATTGGGTTTTTCTATCAGGAATTTTTCAATAGCAGCCCGGAGTCTGAATTTGTGCCCCGTTGACAGTAATATAGGCTCGTCCTATATTACTTGGGACTTAAAAATATCTTGTGAAATGTGAGTGTTCTAAGGTAGGTAACACCTCTGCCTAACTCTTCGGGGAATTACTGGCGTGAAGTTGTGTTATGTGTATTACTTAAAAATATTAATTTGGATAGCATACAGTAATACAGTTGGGCCCACTTGCACCACAAATCCTACTATCATATAATATATAATCCTACTTCCTACCATCCTACTACATAATATGTCCTACTATCCTACTTCCTACTAATCCTACTATCCTACTTCCTACTATCCTACTAATATTATAAAGGCGAAAGTTTGTAGGGATGGATGGATGTTTGTTACTCTGTCACGCAAAAACTACTGAATGGATTTGGATTAAATTTCGCACACAGATAGTTTATAACCCTATTAACACATAGTGTACTTTTTATCCCGGTTGTACGTTCCCGTGGGATAATTTCCGACCTCAACGCGGGCGAAGCCGTGGGCAAAAGCTAGTAGGTAATTAATTAAATACGTGCATTGCTATGATCGCTACAGACAGAATGATGATTTATTTTAAATATTTTTAGCGTTAAACCTTTTAGTGATTTGTGATGCAAGTGAGCCTTAATATGTTAGTCCGTAGATGGGTGACCAAGACCATCTTTACATACCGAGACTCCTCCGTGCCTCGGAGAGCACGTTAAGCCGTTGGTCCCGGCTGTCATTCGTGGATCTTTGACAGTCGTTACGGGTCGTCAGAAGTCCGAAAGTCTGACAACCAGTCTTGCCAAGGGGTATTATTGTATTACCGAGTAACTGGGTTGTGGAGATCAGATAAGCAGTCGCTCCTTATAAAATATTGGTATTTAGTTGCATCCGGCCATCCGGTTAGACTGGAAGCCGACCCCAACATAGTTGGTACATGATTGGCTAGGCAGATGATGATGACGATACATAATAATAAAATAAGAAGGGGTCGCGGGAAAGTTCGAAAGTGATACCGTGGCCCCTGGCAACGTACAGGCAACTGAAGGAACACGGGTGGGTTTTAGTCAGTAAGAGTCTGACACGCCCTCCACGCGGAGAAGTTATAATATGATAATTTCCCCACACCAAAAAAAATACGGCAGTTAATGATGGTGCAAGTAGGCTTTAATGGCAAAAGGCTCGCTCCAGGTTACATGCATGGAAAAATTACATAGCTGTCCCAATGTGGGTGTGCTACATAAACACAATATTGCCTACCCTTCGAGGAATACATGTGTGAGGAGGATTGATAATAATATTGACAGCTGTTTTTGGGGTTCCGAAGGGTGCCAAACGGAACTCTATTACTAAAGCTGGGAACACATTATGGGACGCGTCCGTAAGCCGCGGCTGAGAGTCGCGGCTTATTTGTATCTGGATAGTACATTTAGCACTACACTGTGCAAACTATCTGTCGTAAGTCGCGGACGTGCCGTTGAGCGTTCGGACGTCTTTTGGTCGCAACTGTCAGTCGCGGCTTACGGACGCGTCCGATAATTTGTTCCCAGCTTAAGCCTCTGCTGTTCGTCCGTCCGTCTGTCTTTCAGCGTGCTGTATCTCATGAACCGTAAAAGGAAGACAGTTGAAATTTTCACAGATTGTGTATTTCTA
The DNA here is from genome assembly GCA_947364205.1 of Agrochola lota. Lineage (NCBI taxonomy): Eukaryota > Metazoa > Arthropoda > Insecta > Lepidoptera > Noctuidae > Agrochola > Agrochola lota. The sequence continues at coordinate 10,437,036 of OX376241.1, forward strand.
TTGCCGGTTTACCCACAAATAATAAAATAAAACAAAGTTCAAAATTAATGGGTCCCCGTACAAGAAACATGTTTTTTCGGCGTTTTTTTTCTAAATATTGTAAGGTGGTACGGAACTCTACTTGGCCGGTTTTTATTTTGTTACTTTTACAGTTTACAAGTCAAATGTTCTCACCTTTTTTCTCTGTCATCAGATTTATCTCACACCCCTAAGATGCAGTCTCGTAAACTCCTGATGAATGACATGGGTTGGCTATAGGAAGTTATACCAAAATTTTAAGAATAAACTTATCTGTCAAAGTTATTTCCTTTCGCATTTTTTACGTGCCTAAATTTTGTATGGGGGTCTCTATAAGCCCCTACCCCACAGGCGCGTTTTTATCGGTTGATAATAACGCAACTAACAGCCTTTATACACAAACACAAAGTTCTCGTTCTAGTTGAAAAAACACCTCATTTTGGCAAAAGGCATTTGTATCGATAAGCTATTTTATGTCATCAGTTTTGGTGTTAACATTACACAATAGATATCTTATGTAAAACACCCGTGGGCTTAGATGAGATTTTGCCCATCTTTTTTAACAATCTTCACTATACAATGTCGCCCATGGGCATGTGACCGTCCGTATTTTTCTGAATATTCATGAAAAAAGATCGAGAATTAACTTTAAAAGGGGGTTAATATTTTTCATGTTTATTATTATTATTATTTTTTGTGTAGCATTTCGATATCTGCTATTTTATTGGCTCGATTTGGATTCTGTTTATTCAGATTAACTAATATTTTTTATTAGAATTTGTCGAGTACGCAAAAAAAGGCAAGTGAGGACATAAAAAAGAAAAATATTTATTTAAAAAACACAAGTATACGTCCATAAAATCTTGGTCGTTCAGATTTTGAAAAATAAAAAATATACTTAAGAAAAAAAAAAAAAATATTATAGATATTTTCAAAGACGTGTTTTCAAGGTGTCTTAAATAATACAATGCCGCGTATTGAAAACACGTCTTTTAACACCTACGACTTTTTAATTATTTTATCACTTCCACGAGTGACGAGACTCATTAGTACCAACTACCAACCATGTCATGTTATCAATACCTATCAGATACCGAGCAAGACAGCTTGGCTCCAACATGTGCAACAAGGCCGTGTCCTCCTCTCTTATCAGTCGGAAACGTTATCAGGCCGTCACAGGCCCCAAAAACTTCGATATACAAATTACGAAACCAAGGTTCCTCGTACCAGGAGATAAGATACAATGTGATATCAATCGGTGATGCCATCCATAATATACTAATATTATAAACTAGTTGTTGCCCGTAACTTCGTCTGCGATCCAGGATGCAAAGTAGTCTATATGTAATTCTCCAGGTCATGGTCTATCCATGTGCCAAATTTCATCCAAATCCGTTCAGCCGTTTTAGCGTGAAAGCGTAATGCTGCGGCCGCGGCTATCGTGACGAAGCTTCGCAATGAGATATACGATACACGCAGATGTGACTAGGGTTACAAACCCTACTATATAATATAGTATCTTGGTATATTAGAGGCCTAAATACTACATTTCAAAAGAAAAAATATAGTAAGTGAAACTACATATTAAACGTAGCGAAGCCGCTAATCTGATCACCGGATTAGCGCGATAGCTTTTTAGCGAGCAAAACATACGAAGCTTCGGCACGCATTGCTTTGTCACGATAGACGTAGATGCGGCCGCAGCATAACATATCAAACAAACAAACAAACTCACTTTCGCATTTATAATTTAAATATTAATTTAGGATGTGAAAGTACTATATCTGCCTGTCTGCTACCATTTGACGCCTAAACCACTGAACCGATCATTATGAAATTTGACAGATTGGTAGCCTGGGGCCTGGAGAAGAACAAAGGCTTGAATATGTTTAAAAAAATAATTATATGAATATGAAATTAAAGAAAGAAACCGTGAAAGAATAATGTTCATTTGGACACAGTTCGTGAAACACATAATAACAAAATAAAAAGTGAAAATATTCTTATAGCAATAATAGTGTGCGCCTCACGGCTGCGCCAAAAAGGTTCAGCATTAATGCCAGACAAATGCTGTCTGACGCTGGTTTTCTAATGAACCCTTAAGGCGAAAGCGTCAAGCTAGCCCGCGAAAATCAATTTTCTTACGTTTTTTGCAATTTGCAGGTCAGTATCATGTTTTATGTTGATCTAAATATTTTTTCTGATTTGCGGCCGTATCAAATGTTTATTTATAGAATTATAATCATACAAATGATCAATACAACTCTCTAAGTTCATATAATCGCATTGAATGACTATTTCATGAAATCATGACATTTGGCGATTGTGCTCACTTATGGAGTTGGATTGCTGATTGTAATGACAATAATTATGTAAAGCCATATTGGTTACGGTCTCAAATCATATTTTAATCAATATAAAACCTCATGAAAACTTAAAGAAAATTTGAATTTCGCGGGCTACCTTAGCGCATGCCGTTTAAGGACAAATGACGCGGAGTACAAACAGTTTCAACCTTCCTAATACATAATTTTTATACCTTTAAATAAAAAATAAACTAGTAATCAAATATGAATTATAAGCAAAATACACGCAGACGCAGTCGCAGACTACAGCTGGTACCTACTTAAACATATACTTTATCTCCAACCTTGCCAGAGATTTAGTGGTCATACTAATTAACATTTTTAGTTTGTTTGTTTACGTCTAAAATGAGGTTTACGAAGCAGAGTTAACTAGCTTAACTGGTTATGCGTATTACGTAGTTTAAATAGAACAATATTTGAGAATTAGTGGAGCTAAGAACGTCTTTGTGGCTTTGTATTGAACGGATTTTGTTGTTAACTAAAGCCTAGCTGAAGAGCTTCTGCAGGAATGCAAAGAGATTTGTACAGAGTCGTTCATCTGTATTGTCCCGCTAGAGGGCAAAGGCCTTCCTTTCCTTTTTCCACTCTACTCGGTCTTCAGCCAATTACCAATCCCTCCTTTAAATGTCAAGTTATAGGAGTGTTTGAGCCACACTGTGGATCAAAAAAGGCTCCCGAAGACATTGGAGCTTAAATTTTAAAGTGTCGGTTTTTTGCTTAAAATATCTTCTAATAGCCAATATTATGCATAAATATGTCATAGGATACAATCTGGTAGGCAAATTGGTAACTTATTTTTTTTTGCAAAAAATATGTATGGAGCTAATATTTATATCTCCGGAACGGAGAGAATAGCCGTTATATCAAGTGCACCTGGGTCTTCCGCAATGCCGTTGGACGTTTTCAGGAACCCATGCTATGGGTCTCAGCTAGGGCTGGCAACTTTATTATATCAAATATTGTATTTTCGAAGCCATTGCCTGTATAAAATATATTAGAAGGTGAAAAAATATTGTAGGTATATTTCAAAAACATTTTTATTATTTAAGCTATGCATATTTTTTGCTATTATGTATGAACCTTTATTAACAGGTTTTGTTTATTAAATGTCTCATAACAATTTTTGCACTCTATACAATTGAGATTAATACTGGCCTTATTGTGGTCATATCTCCATTTTGTATTGGGATAAAAAATAGTAGTTGCGCCTACTATATTTTTTCTCTAGAAATATAGTATTTAGGCCTTTAATATAGTAGGATTATATAGTAGGTTTCGCAACCCTAGTCTTAGCCCACAAATCCGACATGTGGCAAACGTGTCCGGCCCAGTACCATTTGAGCTTGGCTGCTTTTTGGATAACGTCTGCGATCTGTGGTTTAGAGCGGTATCGTGTTCCGTATACGGTTGGTAAGTCGAACTCCGAGCAGAAATATATTATGGTTGATGTGTTAGCGATGGATCCATCATTAATTTAACTGTTCCACGTAAATATCACTTCAAAATAAAGCCTCAAGCAAAGACCATCTTTCATAAATCATAACACAATAATAACCTTTTAAATCATAACACAATAATAACCTTTTAAATCATAATACCTAATACATATAATAAATCATTTATAACACACATTAATTGTTTCAGATCACGCCATGCCACCGGAAGGTATCAAGGTGTCGAAATTCCTAAGTGACAGTACGAACTATAACGGAATTCGATGCGCGTGGGCAGCTTGCTCGAACATGGGCACCGCGACAATATGCACTCGAGAAAAGTGCGTATGAAATCTTGTCTTATTTTCATTATTATTGTTTTTTAAAGGTCAGTCTCAGCTATTTCAAGTCAGAGCATTAGCGTCGGGCATAATCGCTGTACCACCAACGACGTTGGAGATGGGATGCAACCTCCTGGTTTTGTTGTTCAATTGATTTATATATAGGCTAAACCCACATTACGGAGCTTCAATTCCAACACCGAAAGGTTGGAACTTCCGATTAATATTGCACCTCCGAATCAGACTTCGCCTCCGACTCCGATCAATCAAATTTAAAACCTCTGACTCCGGCTTCGGTTCCGGTAAAACAACCTCCGTAACTTCTCTAGTTGGTACCACTGGTCATCATAATGATCAACCTTACATCATCATCATAGTCCAACAATATTTTGGTACGAGTATACGCCTTGGCATTATTGTCCATATTGGAGCTATGAACACTATTGCTTTGGTACTTAGACCACATAAATCCCTTGGTTCCGGCTGTCATTCGTAGATCTTTGACAGTCTTTACGGGTAGTTAGAAGTCCAAAAGCTCTGACTTTTCGGATTCATGTGCATATTGTATAATTATCACTTGCTTCAAAAACGGTGAACGAAAACATCGTGAGGAAACCGGCATGTCTGAGAGATATTTCTAGACAGCATGTGAAGCCAAGTCAGAGGCCCATGGGCTGCTCTAAAAGTCTAACACCAGGCTAGTCACTAACCACAGGAAAAGAAGAAGACCAAGGAGTATCGTGGTGCCCAGTAACTGGGTTGTGGAGATTAGATAGGCAGTCATGTAAGTAAAATATGGATATTCAGCTGCATCCGGTTAGACTGGAAGCCGACCCCAGCATAATTAGTTAGGCAGATTGATTGACTTAGATGCACTTACATTGCAGTGTGGTAAAATCCGTGGTAGGTAATACAACTTAATAGCCCCACCTAATTCTGCATTATTATTTATGACTTTTAATTAGAAATTGTAGAAAGTTTGGTATTAAATGGAAATAACCGACAGCTTTCCTTCTGAGAAAACTTTACACAAAAGATTTCAGACAAAAGATTTTATGTGTATGCCAATTTTATTACTTTGATACCAGTAATAAGTCATTAATATTCATAGGCCTTTGCAAAAAAGACTAAGTCGCGCGTCGTAAGCGAAATGAAATAGCTTCCTCGAGTTTGCCGTTCGCCGCGTTGCAAAGAATATTGCTTAAAATTAACATCTGTGAGTATAAACAATGATAAAGCTACAACAATGTAAGACTAATTAATATCCTTGTCACTACCTGCTGTTTTTTATGAATATGACTTGAGTATAACGCTAGCTTAGCTCAAGCTATGACAGTAAAGCGATGTTATTGGTTAGTTTCACACACATCCCTCGCTATGCAGCCTCGCTCTTCTCTGTTGGATGCTGATGGATGACACAAAGTCGCTTAATAAGGCAAAGCTTGCTGGGTGAGGCGCGATTTAATATAGGTAGGTAATAAGGCATGTTATGGCTGGACTCTCTATATAGTTACTTTACCTTTGGGCTGGACCTAACATAACAATAAAATCAAAATCAAAATATTTTATTTCACATAAACCTACATGGGCATTAATGAAACTTCAGCAGCTAGGTGCACGGTTCTGCAATTGGTCGTTTTCTATGGAGAAACGCCGGCAAGAAGCTCCTCTTTAAAAAATATTTGGATTTTACAATGTTTTCAAATTACAATGTTAATAGGCATGGGAGGACAGTGTAGCCCTGTTAACAAGTACCAGTACTTAACAAAATAGAAAATGGTCTACAAATCTACAGTCTAATAAACCCATGAAAAGCATTCCTCCTCCTCATACATTCATTAAACTTCTCGAAGCAGTCCACGAAGTTAAAGACACAAGTTGACGTAAAGAAAGCATGATCGTCAAGGAGAGAATAATTCCGTGGGGAAATCGCGATCCTCAGTAGCCTCAATATAACTTGAATAAGGAAGGGACATAACACGAGGAGGAAGTTACTAAGAGGTACCTCCCGAAAGAGAATTAGAATCAGTAAACTTTCAGTAGGAAATATGTATACAGTAGGCGCCCGTTATTCTGGCGCTAACTAATCCGACACGTCCAAATAGTCCGGCGTTTTCTAACTTAGCTCTCCTACCATGAATATCCGTGTCTCCTCTGTCATACCCAGTTTGATACAAAAGTGTCGGATTACAGAGCGCGCGCATTGATCGTTGTCGTTCTGCAGTCCGGTCCGATTCTACGAGTAGGTATTATTGCGTAAACTAATAATAGTAGATTATGCACTAAGGAGATAAAGTAGTGTCTTATGTAGCGGGCGCCGTATTGAATCCCGAGCAAAACGAATGATTCTAGCGTTAAGTTTAGAGAATCCTGAGTGCAGCGTGGGATTCAAGTTCGCCCAAGACGAAGGCACCTATATCCCCGAGGAGAATACTCTACTTTTCACATCATCTACGAGACAATAAAAAGAAATAGTACTAGAAGTATTTATTAAAATTACAATTACAGTTAGTAGACCTATTTAAAACAATTAAATGTTAAAGGTAATGTTTGAAAGTTATGTTTTTATTCGGTATATTTATTGAAGTTGAGGTAGCGTTTATGTCAGTATTACTGTTTAGTAAAGTTTCAGAAACTTGGGTCTGCTGAGGACCATTTTGGATCGTGAAAGTTGGTGAAGGTTTGAGGCAGCGGGCTACATGAATAGTGTTTTGATGTGGAAGGTTGTGGTGACAAAGGTGTCCAAGGATCAGTTATCAACGATGTTTTAAGTTTGATGTTGTCACCAATGCGGCAGCTTATTTTATCCTTATTTTGTATAGAATTTTCAAAATGTCTGTATGTGGTTAAGTAATTTGTTGTTTATCAAAGCAAAGCAATTTTCAGTATTCGCGCCTCTTTTTAATTTGTGTTCTATTTTTCTTTTATTTACTCGTATATTCTACTCGTGGTGGCCAGTTCGATTTTCGAACAATTTATTTTTTAGTGCAGATCTTGATGGTGAATGCATGGAATTAGTATATACTACCTTTCGTAAATGTTCGTATGCGATTTCTACTTTATGTTCCAAATTCAAATCACATTAATGACCAGCGGGTCATAATGAAATTCAGTACAATATTAATGCCCTGCTAGACCTCAGGTCATAAATGACTAACTTTAGGCTAAGTTTGCATGTCATATAATTTGACATTGTCGATCAGGTGGTGTGAATTTTTTTTTACTCTGCAAATCTGTGATAAAATGATTTCTTACTAGCTAGCTGACATTTCCTATAGAAAACCAATAATCCCGATGATGGCGAAAAAAAATGGGTTCCGGATTACCGAGCGCTTAGCTAATATACATTTCGATATCGAGCTTTATTCTGAAGTCCAGAATGAATAAATGAAATGTACCGACCCCAACGTGATTTAACCAGACTCAATAGGACCTAAAATATCAACGATCCATAACTTGAGCTTTTTCAGTTTCATTGTAACTCCTATTTACCTCTTCGCAATCTCCTGTTAGCAAAATTATGAGCCGTACAGCCAGCTTCGTGACGTCATGCGGGGAAGAGCAGGCCGCCGTGTGCGCCCGCGACCCCACAGCTCACCCCACTCTCTATGAGTGACGGACGTGTCCTATGCGATGTGTAGCATTTATTATATAACGTATTAAGTATAAAGACTACTTCATTGATAACAATAACTTGAGCTTTTGCAGCTTCATTGTAACTCCTATGCTCTTCGCAATCTACACAGTAACACATGCTTGTTCGCCTCGCTCGTGCCACAAAGCCTTACTGAAACGCTATCGCAACCGTATGTGTGCCATTTTACTAACAAAGGCAACTTTTATATGAACTTCGTCTCAAGGACTAACGCGGTGTGGTCCGATAAAATAAAAACTCTCGACCTACGTAAACCGGCGCCATATTGACATAATATTTTATATTATTTTACGAGCCATGGCGCATTGCCCCGATTGTAACATACACAGATTTTATGAGCTTAATTTTGTCACTGTTTATATTATTACACTAAATTGTTTTTTTTATTCATTTTTAAGTTGTGAACTTTAAGTGAAATGTCTTTGCAATTTACTTTCTAGTTTGTTGCAGGGTTGAATTGTCGCTGAAAGGTTTAGTAGCAAAATGCTGCTTTTGAATTTATCAAACAATCAATTTTCTTAATCAGCATGTAGCATTCCGCCGCTGGGCATAATCATTGTTTCTTCAAAGTTGTATATAATGACTCGATCGTCCATCATCAGCATCTAGGTAGCATAGAGGACTTCTTCATTTTTTTTCCTCTTTTGGCAAAAGCTTGACAAGGTCCCAAAAAGCCAGAAATATGCTAGATTTCGAACATAAACTCTGTGGTATAAGTAACCGTTTAAGCACTGATTTATTACACTTTTGTTACCTTTCAAAGCTTATTGTTACAAAGTAACATGTGGTTTTGCTCCATAAAATAAAATGGTGCAGTGCAAGTCAAGCAACACAACAAAAAAAAAATGAAATCACAATGGGTAACCTTGATACAGCGAGGAGGGACCGATTCTAATGTTAACCTACCTGGAACTGTATAAATTCGAATTTGGAATAAAAGAACTTACACCCACGGAGCCATAAAACGTCACCCAAAAAATTTGAGGAAGTTGCGAAAACATAAAAATAATTCTGTTGGTTTCTTTCGCATCTATGCGATATCGATTTTATAGCTTTTTTACCCACGGTAATTTTAAAATAGAAGAATTATTGCTTCTTACAATTTTTGAACGATACTGGTTATCTAGCGCTCTCCGGAAAGGTTAAAATACTCAAGTGGATTTTGGCAGTTCTTAGAACTACGCCACAAATCAAAGATTTAAGTAGGTGTTAAAATAAAAAAAATATGTTAGAGATGATTGATTCTTGTATCTTATAATAAAGTTTCTTGGGCTTTTAGGTAACGGGAATTTAAAATGCAAGCATCAATACTCGGAGAAAGAACGTAGTCTTTTAACTATTCAAATTAAGTTGAGGCTGACTAACCAAACACATAGGTATGTAACGTATCCGTTATCAACGTCAGCTGAATATCCCTTTTTAATTGTTGTACTTACTTTATCTATGTGCATATAGGCGTATCTCCGTTACCAGGAACTGCAAACATCATAATACAACATAAACAATGATCTCACCTACAGTCACGTTACGGCACATTTATCTTGCGCTGACGCAGATGCACACACCGCGGTCTCTTGCGCTTATCTCGACAACCGGTAGGTTGCAAATATATCGGTAGGAACCACCCGTAAGATTGGTGTATGTTGAAAAGCAGCATTTTACATGCCACGACGTGGGAGGCGGAAGAAAACTTATTGACGAAGATCTCACTGAACTTTATGCTTGCTCTTGTAAATATCAAAAAATATCGATCAAAGTATAACCTAACCTAAGATTTTTTGAAACTAGAGTTGTATCAACGTGTTTAATAGTTTAGCAATCTCCAATCATAAACTGCGTTTAACAAAACCTTTGTAAAACACAAATTATAACAAACTTTCTATGCACATTTTTTGCCGCAAAGCGAAAAGTTTCGATAAAAACTTTCAATGGCGGAAGACAGCTGCAAATACATTTAGATGCAAAAAAACTAGTCGAAAAATGGCCAGACAGAAGGTAGCTATTTAGACTAGAATTATTTACAGTTCAACTCTCTGTTTCTTATATTTCTTGTTATCAAATTGATTTACATGATTATTGATTGTTATTCACAAAAAAAAACAATGACTCATGATTATATACCTACCTATTAACGACTCGCTCCTGCTTCACAGGTTGTTTACGACTTGACAAAAAAATCGAGATTTCTTTATTACATGTCATCATTTGTATAAACACATAAACCTTTTGGAATAAAATCTCTAAATAATGGTGAAACCGCATCAAAATCTGTTGCATAGTCTAGAAGAATAATGAGGTCACACAGATAGACACGAAAAGCGACTTATTTTATAATACACTAGCGGCCCGCCCCGGTTTCGCACCGGTAGCACTAAGTACTTATCTACGGCGCACCTATCTACTTACCCTACCCTACCTATATTCCCTACCTACCTTACCTACACTAGGTAGGTACCTATCTACAAACCGACACCTACCTACCTACCTACCTATCTACATACCTACTGACATACAAGATGGCTTGAATATTAGTGCTTTATCGCGAGAACTAAATATATCTCGATTCAACGTGAGATTTTGGATGCGGTGACATGGCTAAGAAGGGTAAATAACTGATCATAGAAGCAGTTCAGGACGACGGCTGATACTAACCACCGCGCAAATAACTGATATGGTTCGATATTACGAAGAGCACGCACGGCTTCACTCCAACTAGACTATGTGCCGTCATATCTGCAGATTAATGCTATACCTACTAGTTATTAAAATAATAAACTGTTGTTAGAATTTAAAAATATATATTCTTTAAAAAAATAAAGATGTTTTGAATTTCTAAATGATTATTTCTTCATATTTTTTGAGTTTTTCGTAAGGCTTATATAGACTGGCGCGACTTGTCACGCGTCGTGTCGCGTCGCGTGTCTGCAATATTATCGCCATGCAAAACTTCACACTGGCACGCCACAACAGTGCGACACCAAAGGAACATTTTATATGGCGTCTCCCGTCGATATCACCGCGATAACGCATCGCGTTAGCGACGCGACACAAGAGAGTATTTTCTATGTCGCGGCGCGACAGGTTGCTGCTGTGTGTAATGTCGCACGTGTTTTCATAGAAATTGTTCTACGAATATAATATCACAGAATCGCGTCGCGTGACTGTCACGCCAATCTGTACGACCCTTAATAAGTTCGACCTCGCTTGGTTTATTTTATGTCTATAAATGCCAGTATTTTTTTTTGGCAAAGGGCTCCCTACTTTCTTTTTACCTCTCTCTGTCCAGAGCTGCCGAGGGCCAATGGCTCCAGTTAATATTTCACCGTTTTCTAAAAAAGGTTTTCTATACTTATCCTACATAGACGACGTGTCAATACAAATAATCTATGTTCTATAACTAATCAAATACTTTAAGATCGACCTTGTGACATAGATGTGTGCATGCAATTATAAACCTTAAGGTGGTAAGCATTTTCAGACCGCGACTGTACCTACCTACCATAGCTACCTACCTACCTACAGGACTAATATCGTTATTAAAAAATGGGGGTTGGTGGTAGAAGGATGAAAATGTAGGTTTGTATGTATTATTTAATACCAAACAAAAAAATAAAAAAATATTGGTCCACCCTTATCACTTAGGGGTATGAAAAATAGTTAACGTCCTACTGAATATACACACAAAATTTCATAAGAATCGGTCAAGTCTTTTCGGAGGAGTTTTGTTACAAATACTGTGACACGAGAATTTTATACGTATATATTAGGAAGAAGAAGAAGATATATGTAAATGTTCATGTCATCTGCATAAATATCGACGTACGAAATGGCCTAGTCGTAAACAGCATTCCGTAACTAAAGAATTTCATACAAATTGTTACCGTTAATGATATAATAGTAGGAAAATATTTCATAGTCACGTTAAACAGTACATTTATGTTGTAAAGAATTTGATGGCAGTAATTTTATTATATTTTATTACATGTACTACTTACGTTAAGTTTTTACAAACAATTCAAATAAAATTCTTTGATTGAACTTACCTACACATAGTTTACAAGCATACTTAACATTTTCAGGAGCCCTCCTGGACGGTTCACCTAGTCGCATTTGGGATGCCGAGAGCCCTTGCGGAGTTTTTCTTAGCGAACACAGCATTATAAACCGTCAAAATAAAATCTGATGTATATTCTAACAAGATTTATTAGAATATGCGTTGTTTTTAAAATCCAAGCATTTTTTTATTTTTTTTATTTTTTTGTTCACAGTTACAAATATTCACATTTTTTTTTAAAGGTAACTACGTAGCGACAAGACCCCCTGAAAACACAATTTTGCTTCGTTTTACAGTGTTTTATAAACACGGTTTTGTGGGTGGGATCGAAAGTGTTAAGTAATATACATGGCATGAAATTCTAACCTGCAACAGAAAACATACACAGATTGAACAGCGGGTCCCAAACTGGGCACAGCCTGTATATTAGGAACCCAAACACTACACAAAGTTAACAATTTAAAGGGTTAAGTTAGGGCAAGATTGTTATTGATAATTTCAATACTTATTAATAAAATAAATAATAATAAAATTTACAAATATGTGAGCCTTGTCTCGTGCAAACAAAGAGGCCACTCCGTTTACTCCTAGCTAGATAATATACCTAGATTGATAATAGAATATAAAACTTTTTATTATGTACACAATAAGAATTACAGATATAAATAAAAGTAGAAATTTATCATAATACATTTATCTAGATCATCAATGCATCCACAATTGTTTTAGTTGGCGGATACAGGCAGCAAGGCCGAAAAAGTATACAGCTCTGCTCTATATTCCCGACTAATGTTTTGACTAGCGTTCGATAAGAAAGTATTGTTCAGCATTGAATGTTAACACACTAATAAGGTACTGCAGTTATTGAAATTAGCGCAAAAAATAACAAACAAAGAAATACGAGTAAGTCTCCCGCAGAAAAGCACGACCCGACTCTAATAGAACAAGTTCTATCAAAACTTCATGGAAATTGTTCTATACAAGAATCGCGTCGCGCCTGACTGCAGAGCCTTAAGGCTGCCTGTCCATTGAAGCGGAGCGAGGCAGCGGAGAGGAGAATGGCAGCGGAGTGGAGCGGAGTTGCGGACAGTGTCTGTCCATTGATGCGGAGCGAGGTAGCGGAGCGGAGTTACGGACTGTGCGGAGCGAGGTAGCGGAGCGGTGTTGCGGACTGTGCGAAGCTAGACCGAGTTCACGTATTTTTCCGCATCGCCTCTCCGCTTCCCCGCTCCGGTTCCCCGCTCCACTTCTCCGCCCCGTTTCCCTGCTCCGCTTCCCATCTCCGCTTGTACGCTCCGTTTCCCCGCTCCGCTTCCCGGTTTTGTATGAATTTTTAAACTAGTTCGCAAATCCCTGTCCACTGAATTAGGCAAGATTTACTTTACAAAATATAACCATCAACAATAACTAACACTATTAGTTGATTATACAGTAGATTAGCAACCTGCCGTCGCCTGCAGGTTCACTGCCCACCGACTTATCGTCATAGCGTGATTAAACCTCATTAACCTTAAAGTAAAGATTAAAACCATATTATTATTTCGTCCACTATTTTAGGTGGGACCTGCTCTTTATGGAATAACGTTGAAATCGATTTTCATGGCTGTCTTATTGATGCCGATGGTTGCAGTTTTAGTATCGAATAAAATTAGTTCTAATCTTTTTGAGTTACAAGCGGGCAGAATGACTGACATTTATTTAGTTTTGGAAATTGGAACGAGTAGTGACCATTTAAAAAAAAACTTCGAGAGTATGGCACTCGAAAGATAATAAAATACCAGCAGGCCAACTCTCGAATGAAAAATCATTCAAATTCCAGACGAAATCTCATATCAGTGACAATCTATGTCAAAAATGTAGGAAAATTAGAGGTGTTTTTAACCGACTTCCTTCTTTTATATATGTCCACCGATTTCTCCGTCAAATGTGGACCGATTTTGAAAATTCGATTTTGAAAGTTTGTAAGGGTATGCTCTCGAGATGGTCCCACACAAATTGTATTAATATTACTTGGATAGTTTTTGAGTTAGCTTCAATCAAAATTCAGATAACACGTATTTTTCCCATTTAGTCTATATGGATGATATGATGATAAGTTCCTGTCACTATTATTAGTGACAGGAACTGGTATTAGTTTATTCTTAGTGTGGGGCAACGTTAAAAAATAAAAAATATAATAATAATAATAACCCCACCGCCGTATCTCTACGTTGACGTCGTGATGGGGCTTGCGTGCTCCGAACTCTGGGTCTGTGCCGGTATATTTACTTTGCCGGAACAGGTCTAGGATGAGGAGCCAGACCAAGAGAGATACAGAAACCCGCAGGGCAGCATGTGGCGAGCTGTTGGGCAGTAGCGACCCTACGGACCATATCTCCCGGGAGAAATCTTGTTCCTCATCTCTGGCTTGCCTTTATTGGTCGGCTGGAGTGAACACTGACGAGAAACAGAGTTCCCACCTCATTCTTGCCTTAATTGGCCGGCTTGAGTGGAGATTCGCAAGAGCAAACGTGCGCGGAGGAAGGAAGTATTTCAGTAAGTGCTCGTAGGGATCTTGACCATCTTCCGGGCTCTGGGATTGTTCTGAAAGCCGTGGAATACCTCTCCACTCCTCAAGCACCTCAGGACATGCTGCCCCCTTGTCGCTACGTCACTATGTGCTAGCGACAGTTTTCGGGGGCCCATTATTGAGTGTCCAAGTTACCCCCTGCCATTTTATCCGTGTACATATAAAACATTGATCAGGCAGGGGCCATAGTCCTTCCATAGTTCCAGGTCACCAGTCAACTTAAGCCACCTAAACCCGTAGTCCAATAACTTTGTTTCCATAGTCTGTAATAGTAATAGACCTACACCAACCGGGGGTTGTCCTTGGGTGCACTTGCATAGTACACAGGGATAATCGTCGGTTCGTGCCTCATATCATTAAAAACGTCTAACGGGCCTCTGCGAGTTGGCTTTGGCCCCTCGTACGCCTTCTTAAGGTCCGGGACCCCAGGGTCCCGAGAAATGTCAAGAGACGTAAAAATTATAATAATAATTAACATATAAGGTAGTTGTATTCGAATTTGTGTGGGGTAGGTACCACAACTAAAAAGTGAAAAATAAACACTTTTTACACAAAAAAAAACTTTAATTTCAGAAGTCGGTAACAAAAAACGAAAATTCAAAAGCAAAGTCACTGACTTCCGAAATTAAAGTTATTTTTCACTGTGTACTGTTTTTTTTCGAAGTCAGTTGTTATTTTTGTCTCAATAGATTGAATTTTTTGACGGATTTAAACTGAGATTAAAATGCGAACAATCTTTTACGAGAATCACCTCTCAGATCTCTTTACTGGGGTAGCATTAGAGGCAATTATATCAGATAAATGAGCAGGGTCTTCCTCTCATCATGGTATTATAGCAGCCAATTGCAATCAGTATGTAGATACATAATCCTATTTAAAAGCTTTGCCAGTGACATCCGGTACAAGTTTCAAATCTGCCTTTTCTCAACTATGTTGGGGTCGGCTTCCAATCTAACCGGATGCAGCTGAATACCAGTATTTTACATGGAGCGACTGCTTATCTGACCTCCACAATCCAGTAACTGGGTAATATGGTACCCCTTGGTAAGACTGGTTGTCAGACTTTCGGGCTTCTGACGACCCATAACGACTGTCAAAGATCCACGAATGACAGCCGCAAGCAACGGCAAGTGCTTTCCGAGGCACGGAGGTGTCTCGGTATGTAAAGATGGTCACCCATACACGGACCAACCCCGACAAGCGTAGCTTAACCTGTGTGATCGACCCGTGCGGCTATTACTACTTAGCCACTAGCTCCAGTACAGTTTTATGGGTTCATAAACGATTATTACGATAGAAGACGTGAACAAAGTTAGGAACTGCTGCAAACAAAGTAGGTTAAAAGAAAAACGTACGGAAAAGCACCGTGTGCCCATATAATTAGTGTCTAATAAGGAATCTAGCGCGGCCGGTTAGAGTCGACGTCATAATTAAATTAATGGAGACTCGACCAGCAAGCGTAGGTAATGAGCAGTAGGCAAATATGCTTAGTGTAGGTACCATCGCGGTCACACATATGTAACCACTTTGAAAACAAAATCCCGTGCAAACGATGACCACATCTGTTTACCGCCCCTTTTCAGGGTTCCGTAGTAAACAAGGAACCCTTATAGTTTCGCCATGTTCATCTGTCTGTCTGTCTGTTCGCGGCTTAGCTCAGAGACGGTTATTAGTAGAAAGCTGTTACTTGGCATGGATATACATATCAATCACGCCGAAAAAGTGGCAAAATAAAAAACATTATTTTTTTTATTTTTAGGGTATCTCCTCTATACGTAAAGTGGGAATGTTTTTTCTATCCTATGGTGTGGGGTGTCGTTGGAAAGGTCGTTAATATTGTGGGTGTATGCCATTTTTCGATTTAAGGATCCGTTTGCGAAATATTAAACTTTAAAGTGCTGATTTTTGTTAGAGTATCAGGTATACCAGCTAAATGGTTGTACTTGGACTTATGAAAAAATTCACAACAGTAGTATACTACTGTTGTGAATTTTTTCATAAGTCCAGTTTTCAATAATAAAGAAGTTAAAAGGAAAACTATCACAGCTAAGTAGGCTTTACAGGTTAACGAGTAATAATCGACCAACTTAAATTTGCAGTTTGTAAAACATGTTCTCCCATACATTCCGTATGGGAGAACATGAAAATGCATGCTATAGCGGCCGAGTACTGCAAGCAGGAATAGTCCTTATGCGGTGTTCAGATATGCGTGTCTGCAATAAATAGTACGTGTCGTAACAGCATTACCTACTTGAATAACATACATTTAGCTTATCATTTCACCCGAAAGCCCTTTAGCACATGCCTCATCATTAACCCCTCATAATCTCCCAATTAAAACCAAGATTTCTCGACAAAATTGCAAACGAACGTTGTCATCACATAAAAATTAAGCTGAGCTTTTGATGCACGCATCGGATGACCTCTATCCATTCTTAATTAAAATTAAACATGGACAAGCTTTTACAGAAGTCTCCGATAATTGCTATCACAGAGTAGTTTATCAACACGATGATTATAATCAAGTTTGCTTATCCCCCATAAAATGATTATTAAATATGATATTTAATATGGAACTGGCGTCGGAACAGCTCGCTTGATATGGTAAGCTCACAACTTTCTACGTGCAAACCAGTGTAACTTGACCCGGAGAAGAAACGAGCTATAGGGAATCTTGGAGGAAGTGAACCAGTCAGTACTGCGGTTAGGGTTCAGGTTATGCTGGTGAGTTTTAGTTTCACTTTGCTTCTGTGAGCCCGAGGCTTGGGCTTTATTACTTGTAGGTGTTTTGACGACGTTCATCCGCTTTGTAACGTCGTAGTGCTAACATCTTTATGGATGTATAAATCACTAGTGTTACGAATATTCTGTTGTTAGAAATTGATTAAAAATGTTTCCATGACAATAAAATTATAATAAACAGAACTGTAAAATATTGTTATAAAAAATCTTGTTGATTGATGGATTTAGGACGCCTGTGGGCTACTGTGTACTGGCGAACTTTTACCAATATCAACGCTCAAGATCAAAGTGAACCTTTCACGGTAATCATCACGGTCCTATATGGAAAATATCTCCTGATCCTTATCTACTTACGATTTTCCGCTCCAGTACCTACCAACAGAGTTTCCAAGCTAAGACGTAGATACAACTAGTTGTAACTTTGTGAGATCAAAGTAAAAGCACAACCAGTTAGTCTATTCGTGCTGGGGCAATATCTGGTTAAATGCGTGACAATGCCGTAAACATCTAGGTAGTCAATCGCTCGATACTTTCATTACCCACATATTCACAAGATGAGCGAACTTGGATATCTAGACTGCCTCTATTTCATGAGCTTTAGAAAAAGCGTAGGTGAAGTGTAAAAAGACTTTAAATAAAAATTAAACTCACTGTCAAAAACTCAAAACTTAGGTGCAGTAAAAGTAGCTGTCATTCCACCATTGACATTATTGACAGTTCACTTCACATAAGTTTACACGGTGAGATTTTTACAGTATAGATCGGCTGGTTACAAATGGTATTAAGGATGCAGAGGGCTTCGTGGATAATAAAGGGCCATAATATCATACCAGTGATTTGCGAGCGTGTTTAACGCACTCGCTGCATGTGCGTATTGAGCACGGTACGAGTGCGCAAGCTGTGCAACGAGTTTCGTAATGAGAGAGCGAGACAAGTGAGAGTACAATATTGCGAACACGCTGAGAACACGTCGCGTAGTCGCGGCTGCTTCACTTCGCAGTTCGCACCCGCAGAGAGCACGTTCACAAATCGCTTAGCTGGAAACACGCTGGCAAATCATCTGTTGATAACGCCCTTACAACTATGAGGTACGACCTGTCTGCTTGACCTCTGCCACAAGCTAAAAAGAGCATTAAAGATTATCATAGGTTAACTTACATTAATTATAATTCAATTAAACACTCGCTATTATAATAATTCATGCTCTACGCTGGTGGTCGTGTGCTGATTACACACTGTTGACTTGACCCCCACAATGTGAATTATCGTGGTTTAATTACAATTGATCTCTATAGTGCGCTTGACTAAAGGGGCTTCAAAAGAGTTACCGGCCTTCCGGCTGTACTTTCCGCAGTCTTTCTACTTACCTACCTACTTATAGCCTATCAAAACCCCTAACAAGCACGAAGCAAAACATTGAACAGACCGCAATAAACTCAGCAATGCGCTAAAAAGCTGTAAAGCCGTTCTTGCTGTGTTATCCCGCCTGCCTGACCATCCTATACTCATCGATACCTATGACCCAACCTTTATTACGCAGTATCTATAAAGTACCCATTTTGAACAAAGTTATTATATTAAAAAAGCGAAATATGTACTTACTTTTGTAGCAAGAAATTCGGAGTCGGGCGCTTCGTTGAGAAACTGCTCAATGTGAAAAGAATGGTGAAATCTTAGATTTTTTGGGTTTGTGGCCACTTGAGTTTTTCTTTAAAAACGCCAATAGTTTTGAATATTTTTCTATGTGTAGTTATATAAATTTTTATTTGATCGTGGCTTTTAGCATCGAATAAAATTAAATGCTCCAAAGTGTGCTTGATTTCCTTGTTTTAGATAGTTCAATGAAGTATGATAGCATTATAGTCTCCGAAAACATTTTTGCGCCTTAAGAATGTATCCATATCTACATTGAACAAATTGAAAGCTTTTACGTACTTTTCGCGCGATTTTTCCGAAAGAAAACTCAATTCGGCATTATGTACTGCTTGCACTAATATTATTGGTATTAAATTTATATCTTCGTCACTGCTGGACTCGCTTATGACTTCTTACAATTTTATCAAAAAGCAAACCAATATGATGGAAAATGAATTGATTAAAAGGCAGAGAATTTTTATAAGTATTTTCTTTTTTTCATACAGTCGTGCTGGTTTGTGCGATTATTCTAAAAATGAGGTTGGCGCATTGACATAAAATAAGTGTTAATACATTTTCAGTGGACTAGCGGTATAGAAAGAGAAAACGATTGAATTGAGGGGTTGGAATTTTAAAACCTCTTTCCACGCTAGACTGTTCTCGCATCCAGCGGATTCCTGCGGCGTTCACAAGGTCATCGGTCCACCTTGATGGGAGGCCTTCAAACGATACGTCTTCCGGTACGCGGTCGCCACTTTAGAACCTTTCTTTACCTTAATGATTTACTTGGAATAAATGGTTTGCGTAGTTACGCTAGACGCTAGCGGATAAAATACAATTTGCACTCAGATTTCTAATGACAAACATAATCTTTGCGAGGTTGTGAGGTGTAAATAATATTAAACAGTCCTTTACAAGCCAGTGTTTGTAATATAGTTAGTATTACTCGGTATGTAATGCAACTCTGGTGGTGCAAGTCCTGCGATTCTTTCTACATCAGTATTGCCTATCAAAAACCCTAAGAAGAACCTTATAAAGAAAGAAAAGAAAGAAAATACATTTATTTAGCACAGACACGCACACAAAAGGCACACAACACAACATATTATACTTTAAAATCAAATTAAAAAAGAATGAAAACAAATAAAGTGTAAATTGCGTTTTATGATACTAGCAGGAAAGTAGCTTATGATATACCCTAAACATTAAACAGATCGTAGTAATCCCGGCAAAGACGCGCATAGCAAAAAGTCTACCAAGCCGTTCTTGCTGCGTTATCCCGCGTGTGGATGACCATGACCAATCGACCATCCTTTACACATCGATACCTACCACCCAAGCTCATAAGCTTGCTAATACAAATAATATTAAACAGTTCTTTACAAGCCAGTGTTTGTAATATAGTATTTCTTGGTATGTAATACAACTCCGGCGGTGCAGGTCGTGCGAGGTGCTTTTGGGTCAAGGCACAGGCGCTCGGATAATTCCGAGCTAAAGCGTTGCAATGATTGTTTTAAATGAGTTTTGCCATAACGGATAACATAATTGATAGCGTGTTTTGCCTTACGTCTGGCTAAAAATAGGAGCCCCCTTCTCTTGGTGCAAGTTTCGTATATATAAATGCAGATGGAGAAATCATGTGCAGGTGTCCTACTAATAGAAGAATTTCTGAAGACAAAGATAAGGTAGAAAAGAACTAATACAAGAAGTCAGCCTTTGCACAGTTTTTTTTTATTTGTGCTTAAAGTTTTTACATAACATCACGCATCTATGGGTTAGGCAGGGGTGTACCTAAGCATTTACACATTTCGCCAGTTATGTAACTAATATGTTATTCCCCGTGGTTTCATCCGAAGCTCTGTGTTGACCCTGGTTGCAATGACATCATCAAGTACAACCTCTATAGATTTATGTGTTTCACAGACACGGGATGAATAGGTCTAGCATAAAATTGTGTCAACTTTCATGAATGAACACGTTTGTCGTTCAAAACTTTTGTATGTTGATAGTTTAAGCACGATTGTTGCACTTTAAGCACGATTTGATATTTTTTATTGCACTAGGTTTATGTAGTATGTAGGTCAGGAAAAATTACATTATGGTTCGTCGTTAATGAATCTACTCAGCCTTTCGCACTCCACATGGGCTATTCTCAAGTTGCGCTGGCACCACAACCTGAAAAGCAATTTGAACGACCGCATTCTTATTACTCGGTAAGTATGGTAGGTACTTATCAATCTGTCAAAAGTATTTCTGATTTGCCTACATTTTTGTTAAGTTTTTGACATTGAATGTCGCCGAGATGGGATTGAGACTAGATTTTGAACGTTTTTTAATACGGGAATGGCCTTCCAAGCTCCCTTAAGATCCGGTTTATCCCCATCTAGCTGGGGTGTTGGTCTTTCAAAAGGAAAAAGCTTTCGGTTACTGTTTACTTCTCCATAGGAACTTACTACACTTTGGAATGGGCAATTAGCTTCATCTAACTGACCGACTCTTTTGACAATTCAAAAATTATCAAAATCATCATCATCATTTCAGCCGCAAGACGTCCACTGCTGGACGTAGGCCTCCCCCAAGCATCGCCACTTCCACTGGTACTGTGACTGTGCTTCTCGCATCCAGCGGATTCCTGCAGCCTTCACAAGGTCATCGGTCCACCTTGTTGGGAGGCCTTCCAACGGTACGTCTTCCGGTACGCGGTCGCCACTCCAGAACCTTTCTTTACCTTAATGATTTACTTGGAATAAATGGTTTGTTATTGAGTTGAGTTCAGTTGTGTGCAGTTAATAATGGTCTACTTAACATAACTTAGCACCAAACTAACTTTCTAGTTTCTACAAAGTTAGTCAAATATTGTCCCCAGTTGATGTCGTTTGAATATTCATAATTTATTCAAGTCTAGTTTGACCGTGTATTTGTCTACTGTTAACATCGTTGGAAACATGTTTACTCAGGTTTCGCGGAACTACGAGTAAGTAACACATGTATGGGTTAATAAGTTATTGTTTGAAGTGTTGTAGGCTTCGTAACTAATTAGAGGTTAGCCTCAGTCCATTCTTTTTGGAAATTAAATTCTATTACTTCGAAGCGTTTACCTTGGTGGTCAGTTAATCAAAAGGTCATTATGTGAACGAAAAACACACAAGTCGAATGCAACTTATGGCTAACCGACGATGGTAGTCCAAGATGAAACTTTATCATGCTGCTTTTTGTTTTACTTCTCTATTGAACACTTCTTCTTTGTCGCCTAGCTAAGCTACTGCAATGAACCCACTAGTATTTATAACTTCATGTGATATACGAATTTAAATTAGATATTAGCAAAACTTTTCTTGTAGTTGGTAGTAGTAAAAGTTTAAAGTGTTTTATTTTATTTAATGTATTATATTTTCTCTTCTACTGTTACACACGGTTTCTACATCTCTTTTTATCCTCTGTTCTTATTATTCTGTGTTCTATCGCAGGTATGCTGGAAGAGATTTCTTTAGAAGGTTGTATCCACCATTGTACGTATTTTTCTCTTCCTTTCATCTTGTCAGTTTATTTCTGTGTCCATAATTTTTTTATTAAATAAAGCAGGTGGTACTCTTGCAAATGCTTATTTCATAAAAATTATGCAATTAACAATGATATCATAGTGATGATGTTTCGAAGTTAAAATAATTACATTCACAATAATCGTTCCTTGTTACTCACGACTGTAGGGAAGCAAGAAGTAATGTGTTTGACCATGACGCTGGCCGCTAAGGTTGTTGTATCTTTTCTATAGTTTTTGTGGAATATAAAAAATAAAAAACAATACAATTCTTTTGTTATTCGTATCTTGTTGGTTTCTCTTTTGATTCACCATTTGTACAAAATAGAGCAAGTACTTCCTGAGTTTATATTGGACATTACTGAAATCGGTGAACGCAAACATCGTGAGGAAACCTGGACTTATCCTACTAATATTATAAACGCGAAAGTTTGTGAGTATGGATGGATGTATGGATGTTTGTTACTCTTTCACGCAAAAACTGCTGAACGGATTTGGATGAAATTTGGCACACAGATAGTTTATAACCTGGATTAACAGATAGGATCTTTTTATCCCGATATTCCCACAAGATCGAGACTTATGTGGGTGAAACCGCGGGGCGCTGCAAGTAGTTAATATAAGTCTGAAATCGTCTACTCGTCTTTCTGCTTCCTCCAAAGCGTGGTGATCAATGCTCATGCCTTCTTTGTATGAGGAGGGCCCTGCAGTGTGACAGAAAGGCTGGCATTATTATTATAGCGGCATACAAATTCTGACACCAGGTTAATCACTAACCATACGAAAAAGAAAAGAAAGATTAGTATAGAGCAAGTGACTGAGTAATGAAATGATTAAAGTCTCAATACAATGATACCATGATAATCAAAGACAGAGAGATATATTTATTCGTTGAATATGGTGCAAGGATGGTAGGTAAAGATACGTTCAGGACACATCCTTCTATTAAAAGTTTTCATAAACGATCCAATGTTCCGACGCCGATATTCAGGGTCAAATCATATTAGCTAGCGAAACTTCGCAGACGTGATGGGTATCGATATCTATACATGATAAACAAAACTAATTAATTAAATTTTATTTTTTTTGGGGTCATCAACCGCCTGTAGTGTAGTCACTCAAAATATCAGGTTTTTTTTGTAAACTTTGTAGACATGTTGGGTATCGATATCTCAACACGATAAAACAGACTTTTATCAACTCACACTTGAAGTAACAACACTACCAGCGGTCATTGACCCATAAAAAAATTCTTTAAATCTTTTTTGCTTGAATTTTTCATGTTTAAATATCGATACCCATCACGTGTGCGAAGTTTTGCTAGATAATTTAATTTAAGCCTGTATATTGACTAGTATTTTTCGCGCAGCTTTGCTGGCATGGAAGTCGGAAATTATCCCATGGAAACGTATACCGGGATAAAATATATCCTGTGTAATCCAGGTTATAAACTATCTGCCTGCCTCATACAAATCTTATTTGCATAAAATAATGATTAAATACTACGGTGACTTCATGTAAGCCTAGTACCTTTTGTGCTAAGTTTCAAGTTTATTAACTCAAGGAATAAGATTTTTCTTACAACCGAAATCCCCCTTTTCGCTCCCTGAAAGGTGGAATTTTCAATAACCCCTTCTTAGTGCTCCCCTAAACTAGTAGTTTCGGTTCTACGTTTCTCCTTTTATATATATAGATTGAGGAGCTTGTGGCTAATTAATAAAAGCCGCACGGGTCGATCTATCAGGTTAAGCTACGCTTACCGCGGCTGCTCCGTGGATGGGTGACGACTACCTTTACATACCAAGACCCCTCCGTGCCTCGGAAAACACGTTAAGCCGTTGGTCCCGGCTGTCATTTGGAGATCTTTGACAGTTGTTACTGGTCGTCAGAAGCCCGAAAGTTTGACAACCAGTCTACCAAGGGGTATCGTGTTACCTAGTAACTGGGTTGTGGAGGTCAGATAGGCAGTCGTTCCATGTAAAATACTGGTATTCAGCTGCATCCGGTTAGACTGGAAGCCGACCTCCACATAGTTGGGAAAATGCTAGCCGAATGATGATATTCTATTCCCGATCATTAGGTACAAATACAACTCATGAAAATATGACATTCATTGTCATCCGCGCGGTCTAGGGGAGACCTTCATTTTGGACAAGCACTTAACATGCTCCAAATGGTTATCATTTCGAGAGAAGGCTCTCAACTTGAAATAACGGTTTCTACATAAACTCTAAACATCTCGTATCTAATCTGTCACTTTACTCATAAAACACTCATGTCCTTTTACTAGCTAAACGGACTCCTCGAAAAAACATTAACTTGAATCGAAGTGAACAAGGCTAAAAGGCTCTTCGATCCTTTTGTTTTGCAGTCACAAGAAGACATAAATCACATCGTCAAGCACGACGTAACATATATCAGCAGACTGTATTTTTTTTATCGTTGAGTATGTAGTAGGTACGGAAGTGGTTATAAAACTATTGATAGCATAATCTACAATTCCTTGTTGATTTTTTGCATTTTTGTTAGCAATGTGAACGGCATTTGCAAAGTACCTATAATGCCACACCATAGTAACAGGATGAATTAAGTCTTAAATAAGCAGTCCTAAGGCTAAATACCTACGGCTGATGGCAGCATTTAATCGGCGGTGATGGCCATTCTGTTGGTACCAACTATATTCATGTCGTACTACTCAGTAAAGGAGTTTTTAGATGACAAATCGATTGCAAAATAAAATAAAACTATTCTCTCTTACACCAAACATTATGAAAATATATATAATGTACATAATAATAATTAAAAACATAGAAATCAAATATAAATATGAAAATATGAATACATAAATAATAACATACTTTTAAGAATTTCATAATAATTACCTACATTATTACATAAAATTAAAATAACTATTATACTATACCTATATGCACAAACCCAATAATATATATAATTATAAACCCAATTAATCACATCTAATAATTTATAATAATATTGAATTGCTTGAATTGATACTTAGCCCTCTTCCTCTCTCCTAATTTAGCAGTGCCCGACAGGGTCCATATTGGTCTTTTACTTTGTTATACCATCCTATGTAATACATATGGAATGCAATAAAGAATTGAGTATTGAGAATACTGATTTTAATTTCCAAGAGAATATTTACATAATAAGTAATAAGTCTTAAAATAATAATAATATGTACAAGTACCTATATAAAAAGGAAGGGGAAAGAATCACAAGGCGTCAAAAATTCGTCTGCATCCTTGTCAACAGGAAAAGTGCCCAAAAGGCTGGCTGGGATCCTTTGGCCAAAAAATTGCACTTAAGTCACCTGAAGAGGCGACCAATCGCTTGGTGATGTCTCGAAAAACTAAGTGGATTTCAACCACAAACGGCTCGAACATATACCTAAGTCCCAATAAGATTGGAGTATATAGGGTCGTTTGAGGTTTTCCGCACCTGTAGCAGCCGCCCCAGCACAGCCCGCCGTGCTAGGAAGATGGATGGCGCAAGGGTGTCGATACAGGTTGCACCCCTAACCAAAGGCCGACCTAACTTCGAAGGCATTATGGTAATTCCATCTGGTCTCTTCCTCACGACATTTTCCTCATTCCTCAGCATCAATTTCATTAGTGTGTTGTTTTAAATATACTCGTAAAGAGAACGCAAACGCATAATGCCATATCATTGAACCTTCTCAGTTCTCATAATGTGGCACAAGTCTTACAACACTTTACTTTACTACCGTCTACAAAGCGTAGGATGTGAGCGGGGACTTGTGACTCTAAAGATATTTACTAATCATTTCCCCTTTATCGGTAGTATGCACTTAAACGATACATGAAGCACTCGAGGATCTTTGTCAAGTTCCATTGTGGTTGGTGCCGACAGATATTTGGGTTATTATGACAAAATGGTTAACTGCAATCTGTTAAAATTTTTATTGACTGCATTTTTGGAGTTTGCTTTTTTGTTGACTAATGACCGATTCCTATAATTTATGGACCGTTAATGGTTAAACTTTAGACTTTTGTATCTTTACCAATAATAATGAAGCAAATACTTCATAGTTTTGCATAGTAGACCCTCTCATATAGAAGTAGCTATCACAGGCAAAACTAGCTTGCGGATCTATTTATATGTCCAGTTTAGCAATAAAAACTCTTACCATTGGTAAAGAAAACGATTCATTTCTTTTTATAGGAACCTAGCATTAGCAGTTAATTTTGCAGGGACATGTTTTAGGTAATCTTTGCTGGACTATCTTCAGTTTTAAAGGACGATCTCAATATAGACCCAAAAGTATGACAAAAAGAAGACAGTTACGTTCCCTTATATAACACAACAGCTGAAAACTTATCTCTAAAGGGATTATAAATCGGCCAAGTTAATTTGCATGAACACAAATCACTCCCGGATCAGCACCAAGATAAACCCAATATAACAATGGAGATTGTTAACTTACTAGAACTAACCTATTTAATTTATTCGATTCAAATACAGAGTTCCCTTTTTGCATAAAGGAGGACAAAAAAGCGGGTAACCCACGGTTTGTAATTATAGCACCAAACGGATACAGATGCCTAAAGTAAATGATAATATGCAGTACCTAGAAGGCCTTGTCAAGCCTAATAGGCAAAAAATACCAAAATAAAACCATTTGGTTCGACGAATTTGCAACAAAAGGTGATCTGATCGCTCCTAACCTGGTATAGTGTCGTAGAACACATAATTCTATTTCATCTGTCAAGGTAGGCAGATCACAAATCTTAGGATTACCAAAGGCGCGGGCGCCGGCGCCCGTTTGTTCGTCTAATACGCCATTTTATAGTTTACGACCACAGTTTCACCACATTCAATTTGTCTAGAATTAAGTACAAATGATTAAATATTCTTGATACCGGTTAACTTTCGTAATTCTAATCTCTATATGGATGGTAATAGGATATTAGACTCATAATTTGTAGTTAATATGTTTGCATTTAATAAGTTTAATGGCGCTTCTCTCAGCTTAGAACAAATTAAATGCATTAGATTATGGAAAGTGGTTTGCTGAGGATTTTGTAAATGAAGAATGGCTGACTTATTTGTAAGTAGACTTATGTTTATTATAAATGATTGAATTTGTATTATGGTAAAATACAAAGAACATTGGTGGTTCAGTGGTAACGGCCGCGACTTACGAGTTGTAGGTAGTAGATTCGGATCCAGACAGGTGCTTTACTTTGTGTAAATTGCCATCACCACTGCTCTCAAAACGGTAAAGGAAAACATCGTGATGAAACCAGGAACCAAAAATTCAAAGACATGTGTGACATCTACCAACCCGCACTGGGCCCGCGTGGTGGTTTATGGCCCACTCCCTCTCACAGAGAGGAGGCCTGTGTCTCAGCACTGGGAACATTATGTGCTGATTCTATAAGTAAATAAAATACAATTTAATCATACTGAGGTCGCACAACAAATCAAATCAGAGTCATGGCCATCTCATAGCAGTCATAGATAGAATAAATGAGTTGAGTAGATACATTATTATTGACAGTAAACGTCAACAGAGGAATACAGTCAGTTGTATCATAAAATACAACCGTTCACTTTACCATAATAACCGTACGCTATAAGACTTTAACATAGGTAAGTACTAAATATATGTGCTCAATTGAAATTACTTTAAAGGAAAATTTCCGATTTGGAACCAAAACGCAATTGGAATATTACGGCGTACGTGAGAATGCATCCAAATACATAAATAATATGGATACGTCTGCCATGTGATTAGAATTTATTAGTCCCTTATTTATAATCTGTGCGTACAATAAAGAGGATTTGGAAACAATCAAACATCAACCAAATGTGCGCAAGCGCAAATTGTTAGGGTTCTGTTCTGTTTATGTATGACCTGTTTCTCATGTCCTATTGCTGAAATGATTTCATATAAATCAAATCAAATCATTTATTTGCTTAAATATCATATGGGTGGGATGGGAGGTGATACATTACAACAGAAGTTCTTAAAACCATATCTTACCTTAACAGGTGTGCAAATGTCTATTAAAATAAATCTTACATTAATCATACATCATCCATAATATATGCCATTCATTAATTATATTATTTTATTACCATTACTTAAAAAAAAAAAAACATTTCTATTAAATAATCATTTACCTTATAATTAGGCTTTATTAATCAAATCAATCTTTATTTTTTTCTTAATCAATAACCTTAATTTTTGTATATCTATTGTGCCTTACCAATCTCTGGAAAGCATTTGACACTGTTTTAGTTTATAAACTGGGAGTATTTTGTTGCATTAAACAAATAAATGTCTTCATTTTCTATTATTTCTTTTGAGAGAATTATACTGTGCAGGAAAACTATCCCTTTTGTTAGAATTTATCCTTTCACACTGTTGCATCAACTAGGGATTCCTAAAGGCTACATTGTTGGGCCAGTCAAGACTGTCAGATATCTTCTATTTATATTATACAGAAGAATGCGATACCTGTTCAGTTTACAACAGTTTGTACAGTTTATCGTTTACCTACTCTACCTACTCAAGCCATTGCTCTAAAGACATTTATTTCTCCAAGCTGACGTTTACAGCTTACGCTTTAAGTCAAACGCCTATACGTTCTTTGTTGTGTTTACAACACTGTGTAAATTTTCTAAGTTTATATTTCAATCTTATTTATGCCCCATAAATTATTCAATAAGTTTAGTAGAGCTCCACAATAAAATCAGAATTTCCATGTTTGTGCCACGGAACGTCTCGCAGCACGCGGTTCGTGCTTTACTGAGTTTTATGGATAATTTCCTTTGTTCGCAACGAGTCACACTAAATCGTGTCACCGTGTGACTGGTTGAGAAAAATATTCGCATGGAGTAACAGTGTGACTCAATGCGAATTTTTATTCTCATCTAGTAACACTAGTACACGAGTAGTGTTACTCGTTCGGAAAACCAAATCGCATGGAGTAGCAGCGTCATTCGATGCGAATTTTTATTCTCAACTAGTAACATTTTTCAGAAGTTGAGAGTTTCTGATATTTTTTACGCACCGATCTGGCAACATTGCTTCATGGTGAATCGTGCAATGCGTGTGACAAGTTCAGTACACGCTCCGCTGTCATTCAAAATGGAAGCTACGTCTGGTTCGTCAAACAGTGTTGATTTAGTTTTTGTTAATAAAAACGGTGGCACTGTTCTTCTTCGAGCTGGTCATCAATATTACGCCAGGAAAAAACATAAAAGTGGATTGATTGTGTGGGCGTGTACAAAACGAAAGGTGTGCAAAGGGCTTGTAAGAATAAAGGTAAGAAAACTATATTACCAAAATGTATTCCATAGCTTCGTTGTATATAATATTATTGATTTATATGTTAAATGTAAAAAAAATAAAATGTAAAATAGTGATTGTATATAATCATTTAATAAATAATAATACTGCATCTTGAAAAACTTTTTTCGCGTCCTTTAGTGGCAGCCATTTTGTTTTATCACGCTCACTTGAGATTTGTTGAAACAACAGTGACGTATTTTGGGTGCTAAAGCTTTGTCTTGATTTATTTATAGCTTTACAACTAGTTTTATATAAACATTAGCTTATTGAGAGAACAGGCTTTTTAGTTTTAAGTCAATATTTTACCAATATTTTATTTTACTAATATTCTATCCCATTTTACTATTTTAGGAAGAGCGTATATTAGAAGAAACTCCTCATTTATGTACACCAGATTTTGCGAACAACGAAATCCTGAAATCTGTCCAACATTTAAAAAAAGATATAACTACGCAGGAATTTCCCAGTGTTCCTCAAAAATACAATGCCATGGTCGGAAAGCTAAAAGATGCGGGAATAGACATAATTACTTCAATACCTAAATTTAGTTCCATTAAAGACACGTTATATAGAACACGTAATTCAGCGGCTCAAGTACAAAAACTACAACATAAAAATGTGCTGGAAGTCGAAGTCCCACCTCGTTATCAAGATTTTTTGTTAGCGGAGTACACATGTGATGATACACGAATACTAGTATTTTCTTCTTCCGAAGCAAGGCAAACTTTGTGCGAGCTAACAGACTTTTATGGCGATGGAACTTTCAAAAGTTGTCATATTCCATTTACGCAACTATATTCAATCCATGGCGATATCGGCAGCACGATCAATCACACTAATATAATACCTCTAGTCTACGCTTTGATGAGTCACCGAAACACAGAAGCCTACGTGATTCTGTTCTCTATAATAAAGTCGCAGTTACCCAATTGGAATCCAATAATATTTAAAGTAGACTACGAAAAGGCCGCCATGCGAGCAATTGCTACAGTTTTTCCTTCAATTGCAGTCAAGGGCTGCTATTACCACTATAATAAGGCAATTTTTAAGAAAGGCCGTGAATTGCATATAACAAATACTCAAGACCCAAAGAAGAAACGCATGGTAAGCCTAAGCGCAGTTCTACCACTGTTACCTCAAGAAGAAATCATGAACGGATGGGAGTATATTATTTCGCGATATGATGATAATGACCCACAAATCCAAAAATTTGTGAATTATATGAAAAAGCAATGGCTCCACGAAGATTTTTTAAAAGTCTGGTGTGCTTTTGGGGAGACTCATCGAACCACAAACTTCATTGAAGGCTGGCACCATAAATTGAACAAAGCCGTCGGTAAGAAGAACCCAAATTTGATGCAGTTGTTGCTCATACTTAAAGAAGATTCCCAATTATACACCGTTCGCAACATTCAACATCAAAACAATACACAACCATCCAGAAAACGATTATCAAAGTCAATACTTAATGATAATTTTATACAAGATGCTCAGATGGATTTCGTAAATGGTACTATTACGATTGGGACCCTCCTGGAGATTTTACGACACTAAACTTACGAATGGTCAAAAAGCGAATATTTCTGAATAACTGTTGATTATATTGTGATAAAAGAGAGACTGATTTTAAAGAGAAATTATTAATGTGATATTAGTTGGTAACTAATCTTAATATATAAATGTGATTATTTTGTGTTATAAAGAAGGCTGATTTTATAGGAAAAATTATATAATAGTAGGTAAAAAAGAATTATTTACATTTTGTACTGTAACCAGGTTGTTTTTTTTATTATTACATCGAAGTACAATTAGACAAAAACACTTTGTTTTAGATTAAGAAATGATTTAAACTAATCTTAATAAATAAGTAGAAAACCTGATCAGTTTTTTTCTGTTACGTCCCTACCTACTAATATGTTAGAAATTTAAACATTATTTTATAATTTTTATTTAACTTTATCGTTGTCAAATAGACATTCTGAAAAATGTTACTAGTTGAGAATAAAAATTCGCATCGAATGACGCTGCTACTCCATGCGATTTGGTTTTCCGAACGAGTAACACTACTCGTGTACTAGTGTTACTAGATGAGAATAAAAATTCGCATTGAGTCACACTGTTACTCCATGCGAATATTTTTCTCAACCAGTCACACGGTGACACGATTTAGTGTGACTCGTTGCGAACAAAGGGATAATTTTAATATATAGCAGTTGCGTAGTTATTCTGCCAACGAACGTTAAAATTAAGAACGTTTTCAGAATACTAAACGCGCCTAATGTACGGAATATCTCAGTGATGAAGGAGTATAGCGCGTAAATCTGTTACATACACAACATAAGAACTTCAACATTGCACTCAAATACGAACCATATTTTTGAAAAAGTAACGTCCTTAATTGCATATCGCTTCATATGTACCCATGCCAGTACATTCATGAACTGAGTCCATTCATGACCCATTGTTTTAATCCGTTAACAATAAATATGTAAACTGAATAAATATATCCCTCATGAAAGTTTAACATACGATAAATTAATATTACATGGCGGAGTATAAATAACTTTTCCGTATTCCGTATATGTTACTACTAGAACTTTTTGTTTTAAAGTTTTAAACCTTGTATATCTTATTATTTTCGGCATCGTATCGTGCTGAGATCTTACAATTAGTCCAAGGAAGTCACACCTCAGACACTGACAGCTAGATTTTTTTCTGAGAACTGGTGACTAAAACGTTTCCTGTTGCTCACCAGCATGAATATTATAAAAACAATGTACTCGTACCTACATAGTGTACGAACGCCTTCACTTATTGGTCATCCCCTGATCCCCTGAAATAACATAAGTACTTACACCCAATTAATGCCGTTATCATGTTTATAGCTTATAAATAAACTACTCTTGATTCGATCCAAAATATATAAAACCAGCAAACCTCCTTTCCAATCCACTGAACTCTATAAAAAAACTTCTAGATTCCTCTCAGCCTTCGCGATTCATAAATTTTGCTACAGGTTGTAAGACAGGTTCAAGACGAATGTGTTCCTACATATTTAACAGTGACATATTGCTTCACAGCCGTGGGAAAAGCTGCTGTTTCCCAATGGGTTCACAGAATGTGCTGTGGGGTCGTATAATGACGTTTCTGGGAACAATCACTATTCACTACTTATCACGATGCATGGGTACGTATGCGCAACATGCACTAGAATGTGTCTACAATAACTTTTTCAACATACAATTAAAAAGGAAGGAAGGGGGCTCGTGGCTAAATAATAACAGCCGCACGGGTCGATCGATTAGGTTAAGCTACGCTTGCGGCCGTCGATTCGTAGATGGGTGACCATCTGTACATACCGATACTCCTCCGTGCCTCGGAAAGCACGTTAAGCCGGGCTGTCATTCGTGGGATCTTTGACAGCCATTACGGGTCGTCAAAATCCCGAAAGTCTGACAACCAGTCTTACCATGGAGTATCGTATAACCCAGTTATTGGGTTGTGCAGGTCAGATAAGCAGTCGCTCCATGTAAAATACTGGAACTCAGCTGCATCTGGTTATACTGGAAGCCGACTCCAACATAGTTGGGAACATGCTAGGCGAATGATGATATTCTATTCCCGATCATTAGGTACAAATACAACTCATGAAAATATGACATTAATTGTCATCCGCGCGGTCTAGGGGAGACCTTCATTTTGGACAAGCACTTAACATGCTCCAAATGGTTATCATTTCGAGAGAAGGCTCTCAACTTGAAATAACGGTTTCTACATAAACTCTAAACATCTCGTATCTAATCTGTCACTTTACTCATAAAACACTCATGTCCCTTTACTAGCTAAACGGAAAAGGCTAGGCAGATTGATTGAATTAAAAAGGAACGAGCACTCACGCCTAAAATGAATATAATTTGGGGTACTTAAATATCTGAGGAGGAAAGTTTTGAAATACCTGAATATCCGCCCGTGCCGTGGCGTGAAGATACGCTAGTCAACAGGGTTGATGGTCGAGGTGATGCCTCGAAATTCCTTAAGTAGGTAGGTGCTTATTTAGGTGAAATGGATACCCATAGCCAAAGTAGTAGACTAGTGGAATGGATAAGTGGATATCCTAACTAATATTATAAATGCGAAAGTGAGTTTGTTTGTTTCGCTTGACGCTAAAACGGCTGAAAGGATTTATATGAAATTTTGGCACACGAGTAGACCATTACCTGGGTTAGGACATTTGATACATTTTATCCAGATGTTCCCACGGGATCTATACTGCGTTCGCAATTCATTTACCAAACATGTAAACAAACACGAGTTTTAAGAAAAACAACAGCATCAGAAGGACATATTAGGATACTTTTCATCTTGGATCGCCGACGAAGTCGCGGATAGCAGCTAGTACTTTGTAAATCAAAAGCATCTATATTTGACTCTCCATCGTTTACATCTAGCCAATTTTCAGTTCGATCACTTGGCTTTGAAGGAATTCTACGTTACTCAGTATTGACGTAGACATAAAAAAATATACTGAAGCGGACTCCAGAAGGCATTAAGTATATCAACAAAACAATGTTGGCTGAAGACCACACAGCACACCGAAAATTGTCGATCCAAGTCTCAATTAAATATTTCTGCGTAAACACGAAGGACATAGTATTAAAATCGAAAGCTACCAAAGCTATAATTACAAAATGATCATACCTATAATTCCTCATTTCATGTATTTACCTACCAGATCAACTTGACTTATTGTGAAAGGTTATCAGTAGGAACTTCCTGTTCTGAATTAATTAGTATGATTCATTGTTTGTCTCGAAAAGCACTAATTAAGTATTCAGAGCTTAAATTAAATTGCATTTCGTTCAAGGTTCTTATAAACTACATTTACACAATTTAAGACGCACAGTGGGTGAATAATTCAACATCGTAATTTTTCCAGATTGAAATTCCTTTATTTGGAATTGCAACCTCTTTATTCTAAACTAAAACAGACGCTGGCCATTTTTAGTCAAAATATTTATAAGAGGCCATTATGTTTTATTTTTTTTTTTATCGGAATTTATGGCTCTTGTTTTATTTTTGCATCAAATGTGGACAGATTTTTGAAGTTTTTTTCATGAATGTAAAACCTTTTTCAGTAGCCTAATAAATTGACAGCAGCAGAAGCGTAGGGTTGTGCACCTAGATATAGAATTATGTTTGAGAGTGTTTTCAGTGCCCTATAATAGAGCAATATAGCGTGTTTTTTAATACAAGCTACGTAATATGCTTGTTTAACCCTACAGATGGGCCAAGAACCCCGTACAAGAGTTGGCATAAAGAAATGTAAGGCTGGTCTCACAGCAGCCGTCCGGGAGACCCGTACGGGCCATCCGTACTCGGGAGTCCCATACGGGTAGCGCCCGCAGTGCTCAGGGAGTCTACTCCCTAAGCGAAGTCCGTCGTTTCAATCAAAGTTACGGGCGCTTCTTCCTCCGTGTCACTTACGGACATACCGTAAGTGAGACGGTGAACGAAGCTCCCGTAACTTCGGCCATAACTACGGGTTTCTCTCAGGGAGTAGACCTCCTGAAATGAGGGAGTAGTACGATACGTAGTACGGGCTCTACCCGGAGCGGGTTGCGTACGGAACAATCCGCGTTGCTGTGAAACAACGTTCTAGCTAGAGCCTCACGTGTGTCTCCATTCCGGGAGCCCGGCCGGTATGGATCTCCCGGACAGCTGTGAAACCAGCCTTAAAACGCAGCAGGTTATGGCCAATTAAGGCGAGCCCTTTGCCTTACATCGGACTGGTACTGAGGATGTCTTTGCAGTTAACCCGATAGCAATTCAAAATACGTATGTATTACAGTCTTGATTTTAATACATACGTATTTTCACGTACTTGACAGCCATTGATTAGGCAGTACGTAACCATAAAATAAACAACGACAATAATTTCCTAACTCCATAAATCAGGTGAAAATAAATAGTTTAATTAATACAACACGAACGGAGCCAATAGCCAAAGCTTTAGTAATAAGCGTAAAATCTAAAGAAAATTTAACGGAAACTTGTATATGTATGTATGCTGGAAACTGGGACAAGTTTCTAGCAATTCAACGTGTGTGGAGATTATTGGCACTTCAACTTGTCAATATGGGAACACGACCAATAGATTGATATGTGATTGCAATTCGGATCTAGTTTCTATTACTTTCTAATCTTAGACTTATAGCCCGGGGAAGTTACGCCAAATTTTAGGCTAACTTTGCATTAATTTAAAACAGCAATTTTTTTTATTTAACGTGTAGGATATGGTCAAGGGAGTATGTTAAACAGTATACCACGAAAAGTTCACCCCCGCGTGTACGTTTTTTTTTAAGAAAACATCTTATTTCAATTTTACGTGCTAGAAAAAAATATTAACAGATATGTTTGTATGGAGTGTTTGTCGAAGAGATTAGGTATCACAAGTAGGTCAACAAAATTAACATTTTCATCCACGGAAATTTCCATAAAAATAAAAAAAGGTTTTTTTTTAAATTGTACTTCAAGCAAAAATATTAACAGCAGTTTGTTTGCATTAAATTACGAAGAGCTAAGCTCAAAAATACGAACCAGAAAAAAAATCGCTGTAAGGATTTAGTGCAGGGTTCAAACCTAATTTCCCCGGCCTATTACTACTATAAAACGAATTGAATTTAATTATAATCAATTACATAATCTGCAGACAATAATTCGCAAAGACGAACTTTCCCATATCCTCGTATATATGGGAAAGATGGCTGATTAGTAGAAACATTAACGACTATACCCGGATCGCTTTAGCGTGGCTATAACGGTCATTGACCAAATACATATCCAGCATCCTTTATTTAAAAAACCGCTCTGAACCAAAATCTATCGTGATCTTCAACATGTTCCAATATCGAAAAACCATACCTACATAGTTTATTGTTTGGGTTCCTTCGGAGAGATATTAGGGAAAGGGCAAAGACTGCTAATTCCACGCTAAAGCGATTCGGGTATAGGTTTATTCACATGCTTCAAAGAATTGCTGAAATATAATAATAGTTTACCAACGTCCTCTTCAATACGATTTGGGTCGTTTGCTACATTTCTTTAGAAAAAAACATCAAGTTTATTTTTTAAACCCGATTCTAGGTGTAACAAAACATCTTCTTACTTTTAAAATTACAAACTTACAGCATAATTTAGATCAGATACAAATCAAGATGTTGAAAATTGTAACCTTGCAAAAAACTTAGCTTAGCAAGAATGTTGTATTATTTACATTACTTATATAACGTAGATATATAGAATACTTTCAAACGAGAGAAATGCCGTCTCCCCTGGTGTACAAGTGGATACAATTGCTGTAATGGCGGTTTCTCGGTCCGTAATGGGCCCCGTCCGCGGCGCAAGCGCACCTATCATTCATACGTGACGACGCTCTCAATGACTTACGTTGCACATCATTACCGCTTACATGGAGACAAGTCGCTCGTTTAGATCAGGAAGTGTCCCTTTTTTGTGGACACTTATGGGCATTTTAGTTTTATAAAGGGGAGAAAATACTTACCACTCTATCTGCTCATTATCCTTGACGGACTTTGATTTATGTTGCACACTTTTTCCAGAAAAAGTTTAAACCTTAATTAAAGAACATTCAGTTACTACACTTGGAATATACTGAACCAAATTCATTATTGTCACATAGAATACTAATCATTAGGGACTAACTTAGTTCGAGAAACATTGTCACAACGTTAACAAAACAAATCTAGACACAGCAGATCGCAAACTTTTTGCAATCATAACTCCTATACCACCAATCACTCACAAACATCTCTAAATAACCTAACAGGTTCACTTCACAACAAAAAAAATGCCAAAACCGGTCATCATTTGTTCGCATGAATGGGAGGCAGTGCCGCTAAGTTGACCGCGGGCCGCGGGGTCCGGCGCTGCGCAGGCGGCGGAACGCGGCACAATATTGACGCATTCCGCCGGGACGGGACCAGTCTCCTTCTAAGGAAGACGACCTGGACACACTAACTGTACAACGGCCCAGCAAAAACGCTTCTCTAATTGCTGACAACTCTGAAACGAGAACTATTTGACGTTTGACGATTTACGCCGCGAACGAGCGCAGGAAGTTTTTACAGATGGTAATGGAATTTGATTAAACATTTAACTGTCTTCTTTAGAAAGGTTATTATACCCTGGCGAGTCTGTCGATAGCTACTAATACCAGTGAATTAATTTATATTCGAAAATAAGCAGCTAGAGTTCGTTAGTCAAACAATCACTTTCGAAATGTGTTTCAAATTCCACTTCCGTTTAAAAACCAATAAAATATCTATTGTAAACAGAACGTTATAGCGACTATTAATTACAGTAAAAACTTTGGTATAGTGTATAATTACGCTTTCAATTGATCCACTTACAAAGACGTTTATTAATTTACTGGAGAAAAAGCCCGTTAATAACTATGTGCTAAAGATAAAGAAAGCAGTTTGGCCAGAATATCTTGACACTCCATGTGTCTGCTTGTCTATGGTAAATGTCAAAAATGAATTGAATTCAGAACGCTGCAATTTCGTTCAATAATTCGCCAGGTGCCAAGTTGAAGTGGTCACTCAGTATTCAATTTGATTTAACGAGAAAGGAAGTACCACATTAAAGTTTAATCAACCGAAACAACGCTTGATAATGCAAATTATTTGCTTTGATGTGAAAAGGATGTTATCGATGATTGTAATCGGAGACAAACTGGCTTATAAATTAATGTTCCCACGATAAATCATTAATATAAGATCATCTATGGTTACATTCATTAATTTGACTTTCTATTTACATTGTTTTGTTTTTGATGTGTAACATCTTTCCTCTCGCTTTCCTGCGATAACATATCAATCAATCTGCCTAGCCTTTTCCCAACTATGTTGGAGTTGGCTTCGAGTCTAACCGGATGCAGCTGAATACCAATATTTTACATGGAGCGACTGCCTATCTGACCTCCACCACCCAGAAACAGGGTAATACGATACCCCTTGGTAAGACTGTTGTCAGACTTTCGGGCTTTTGACGACTCGTAACGACTGTCAAAGATCCATGAAAGACAGCCGGGACCAACGGCATAACCTGCTGCAGCTTTCCGAGGCATGGAGGAGTCTCAGTATGTAAAGATGGTGACCCAACCCCGGCAAGCGTAGCTTAACCTGATCGACCCATGCCGCTGTTATTACTTAGCCACGAGCTCCTCCAGTCTGCACAGAACATACACCCTGAAAATCTGTGGGAGTGATTTCGTGAAAAGGGACGGAAGTGTGTAACATGAAACCGGGGAATCGCATGCTATTTGATTTGACCAATGAGCGCGCGCGGTGCTAGAGTTGGCTATCAGAAACGACCTTGACGGGACTCTGGTGGAACAATTTGTTTGAAAACTTTACGGAAAGTGTTCCACCGGTGTCGCGTCGCGCCTGTCTGGGAACCTTAAAACTTGTGGTTATCGAATCAACCATTTACCTGCGGTTGGACTATTACATGTCAATTTGCAACTTTCGACTTGATTCGATTAGATCTGCATTCACATTTCACATTGATTGCAAGCTTTCAAATCCTGTTTTGTGAAGCCAAACTTATGAACATCAATTCTGAACCCAAAACTCCAATTTCTAAAAATAAAAACTTAATTAAAATCAAAAGCCATTTATGTAAACTGTCTGAGAATCAGCACTTTTTGTACAGTCCCCCAAAACGCCCGCCCTTTACCAATTATTGGCATTCCTGACGGTACAGCATGATGTGAATTTCCTATTCCAAAACATTGTGTCTTAGAAGTTAGAACCAATAAAGAAAATACTTACTAGAATAGAATATACTAATAGAAATACTTAGTGGTTACTAAGTATTTCTTAAACCTGTAGATACCTCCAACCAATGACCTCTAAAGTATGATAGCGAAGCTACCGCGTACCTGCGCGGGCATGTGGTTATGCAACAGTTTTTACTATTAAACCTCGGTTTAGCAATTTCGTACGTGCTGAGCAGACTAATAGCTTAGAGAGACGTCCGCCTTTTTAATGAATCAACAGGACTAATGAACCATTGAACAAATTCAACCCGAGAGTTTTTGTTTTTGTTCGGAACCGGCTGAAAATTGCTGCATTGTTTTTTGAGAGGGAGAATTTAGACGACTTTTATTTTTAGGGTTTGAGAAATAACATCCTGTGATTGTTGTGGCAGGGAGACGAACTTAGTTTTAATTCATGCTGAATTTTATTTTCACAATTTTGTCCTTTAAGTACCAACAAGTTAAATATATTATTAATACCAGTCGACCACCCTGTATTGATAGGTTCTTGCCTGGGAAATTGTTTTAGATCAAGCGTTTAGCTTTAATCTTTTTTCAGCTCCGCATTTAAAACAATATCGTTCAAAACGCAAATAGTTATAAATATTATTTTAAAGACAAGAGATTTTTTTTCTAAAGACGGATGCTTTTACTGAAAACATGTTAAAAAGTACGGGATTGATGACGCTAAGAATAGTTTATGGGCCAACAAGAAGACATTCCTCATAAAAATCATATTGAAAATATAATACCTATATTTTTTTTTATATTATTAAAATATAATATTTTAAAATAATTTGATTTAACAATTTTTTCATTCATACGAACGAGTGAATACTTGTTAATTTAATAACTTAATAAGTAATTTGTATCGAAATAATCAAACATCATTTGTATGGAAATAACACTGCTTTAATAACTTGACTATAATTTTTTTATTTATCAATAAACCTTTTGACTCAAAGTAATAACTTTTAATTGCGTACAAATAAATAAACAAGATCCAAAAGATTCCGTCTCTCTACTCGTAACATCAATCGTTCGTCTGTCTGTCAGTTGTCCGTCAAAACTAAGGGTCTTCTGATAAAAAGAGATATCTTTGACCTTGTGTTAAACGCCGGGTAATAAGCGGTTCCGCGTCAAGCATCTTGTAATACATCATTTTCACGTATTCGTCAAAATGAGCGAAAGTAGGACAGAGCTGCGTATACGCACTAAATTAATGTTACCGACTTTGTCACACGTATGTAATGTGAGAGAGATAACATGAAGCGGCGGTCAGTTGTAAACCAGAGTGTACCGTTGGAGGTTCCGTACTAGAATTTTGAATACGATGTTATACCTAGCATGTGACAGGTCAGCAGACAGTCCGCCATGAATAGCAAAACATACAAGACTGCCTGTAAGTCACAAGGAATTCCCTTTAAATAACAGACTGTGAAATTGTTTATTTAATTAATGAAAAAGAATATGACCATTATTTAATATATTCAATTCCGACACACACTAAAGAATTTAAACTATTTTAAGCACAGGTCATAACGGGACGTTATATAACATAATACGTGCAAAATATGCAAATATATTGCAAATAATTTTACATTAATTGAATATCTACATATGCTAATTAAGCGTGTGAAATATTTAATGTGAGGAGGCAAACATCGCGTTATTTTTGGATGCACGAATAACTGTGTCAGTCAAATACCTTAAATTCCTAGGTTCCGGTCTAGACTGTATCCAACGGGAAAGTAGATGTAGGCTGACAGATTATAGCCATTAAAAAATAAGATTTACATAGGAATGTGCAACTGCGCAGTTTTATTTTGCAAATGCAATCTATTTCGGAAGGTGGCTATTTTTATTAATCATCACGGTTTGGGGATTGAACTAATTGTCATTA
This sequence comes from Agrochola lota, assembly GCA_947364205.1. NCBI lineage: Eukaryota > Metazoa > Arthropoda > Insecta > Lepidoptera > Noctuidae > Agrochola > Agrochola lota. Next base: position 10,478,476 of record OX376241.1, read on the forward strand.
AGTGTCCAGGAAGATCCTGCTACTCGAACAAGCACAACACTCACTAGAAACTCTTCAGTTAACGCTACAACAAATCTCTCCATATTGCGACAAATTATCCAATCTCTTTAATTCTACTGTAATTTTTACATCGTCATCATATAGATCATTTTCATAATTTTCGTTTAATTACAACACCATTTTGTTAAAAAGAGCCTCCCGAAATATCATTAGTCTGTAATCGATCAACATAGTTCCTTACGGAACCCTAACAGCGTCTTTCCACACGGATTACTCGGAAGACGATAAGTGATAATTATGGCTCTGCTAACGAGACTAATGATAAGGCAAACCGTGTTTTTGTATGCCACGCTGCCACGCTCGGAACACGCAGTTTTGAAACACCAACCATAATAATTATATGTAATTTAACAACTATTTAAAAAGTCCATAGCGCATTAACGGTATGACAGGTCTAAAACTTTTTTTTATTTTGTCTATGAAGGCCGATTGACCTCGAAGCGTCCTATTCTAAAATTGAATTTATTTGAACATCAATAAATGGAATCGTCTTTCAAGTTATACGCAAATGCTAACGAAGATCCTTTGTCCCGAATGTCCCTGATGCTGTAAACCAATGATGTATTTGATGTTCGGAAATTAATCGTGAATTTATTGCAGAATAAACAAACAATCCTGAGTTATCTCTGGTATTTTATGTATCTCTTAAAACCGAATGGTCGTTATAGCTGAAGCTACGCTATCAGTTTTAACAATAAATAGAAAAGCAAATACCAACCCACTTAAAAAACATTCAGAAGTTCCTGAAACACCTGTAAATCTGAAAGAAGTAGAAATATTAATACTTTTATATATTTTTTGTAGGTCATAAAAAGGTCGTGAACGATAAGCGTTTATTTGCATCAAATATTAAAACATTTTGACACGGAGTAAATGTATAAAAATCTCTTGAACGTTTCAAAAGATTTTTATACATTCATTTTTATTCATTCCGTGTCATGGTCTAATAAATAAGGTGTGGCATTCCGGGACTAACACATGCTTACGTCACTATCCAGTTGCCACTTTATTGCAACAAAACACGACTATGGAAAGATTTTCAGCCACCATTCTGTTAAAAAATATTTACAAAGCTTTTAAATGGTCGTTACGTGTATCTAATCAAACGAAACAATTAAATTTAAACATAAACCAACGTAATTGTTAATTAAAACCTCATTGTTTTATCAGATTCGCACAGGTAACAAAGGTGTTTGGGGAGTTATTATAACGAACTTCTGGTAACACAGATGTGATAACGTAGACATGTGTTGCCCACGTGACCACTGTGTTTCGGAATGCTATACCTGGCGAAGTATATGATTATACCATGCTCCGTGTATAGTAGAGTGTCCTTGGAGTTTTTTGCCCGTTCTATTCCATAGAGATCTACGTTTTGTTATGGGCAGCTCATTTCAATTTTCTGACTAACTGACCAAAATCTTGACAGTTCAAAAGAGCCTGTAAAAGGTGTAATTTAAATAAATGCTTCAAGTTTTTTTAGGTGACCTGTAGAGGAAAATTTCTACTTGGACACTGCTCCTATTAAGATTAACCATACGAGAAGTTTACTAGCCACATTTACCCCTCGTACTCACGGGTAATTTTTTAACGCGCTCTGGATTTTCATCGCACTGCTTAGCACCGAGAGTTAAATATCCAACAGTGTGTATTTTGACGAGCTGGGATACACGCTGCTGGGATTCTCAGTGCTGTTGTGGCGGCATCTACATCGCCACATGCGAAATCCTGCATCGCGCAATTAAAAATCGCCAGTGCGAACCTGGGCTTAGTGCATTAAGTGCTAAAGTCTAAACCCTACTGAAATGTCGTAATGCCTAGTTTTACTCTAGTAACCTGTTGAGGAGTATCGCTTGATAAGTTTAGAACTGGTGAAGGGAACGCGTAGGCAGGTCCTATTACGTTACAAACTAAATTGATGCCAGCGACGATAATATTGAGTCGAAACCCGATTCATTCATCAATTGTAATGAAATGATTTGGTAATATCTCTTATATTCTGAACTAGTCGTTCGTAAATGATAAATTTCTGTATTGGACCCGTTTGAAGTGGGCATGGAGTGATTGGTATTCAGACTGGGAAATAACTTGCGAATGTCTGTGATTTTGTTGGGTAATTTTAGTATTTTAGTGCTTAATTTAATTTGTGTGACAAATTAAGCGATGGTACTACAGTATCGAACTCAACAGGATCCGACAGCGGATGCCCGAAAATAAGATAACTGAAAGGGAGAAGAAAAGATTGAAGGAAAGAAGAAAAAATACTGGCATAAGTGCGACAGGCAAGCAAGTGCATAGGAAGATATTTGAAAGTATATATTATATGTAGACTTGAGAAACATATCAGATTATTAGCCATGCAGACTGCAGTAAACGTAGCGTGAGCTATTATGAACTAATTTATATTTTTGCCTATGAAGCTCCTCTAAATGGATTGTCCATAGTACTTGACGGCGCAGCAAGTGGCGCCGCCTCGTTTTGTTACGAAGTTACTGGAATCACCGAAAAAGTCGGATACGAGTGACACTGGCTGGTGACAATAACTCTAGCAGATCGTCGCGTCGCATCGATGATTACGCGGCGGCTGTCTTGTGATGACCTCGCCGTAAGGTGAGTGATACTTCCTTGGAAGCCACTGTCTTGCCACGTCCACAACGAACTGCTATTCCGGCACAATCCTGATGATATTGAAGCTGTTGAACCGCTAATGCGTTATATAAATCGGCCATAATACGACGACCAATTCTAGTAATGGTTCCTGCGCCCACGAAAGATTTTTATGTCAATTTGTATCCCGAATGAGTGCAACAATGTTATTTATTACCTCTCTAGTATGTTTATTCATTAACAACTTATAATTGCCAATAGGCAAACTAATGAGTAATTTAACGGTCTATTAATTTATAGTGAAGTAGCAAGGAAGTAATAAACACTAAATATTCTACAACCAACCAACCAACATTCTGAAAGTGGGCAACGTTGCTAATAGATGTCAAATATTTCGCTGTTTTGATTAATTTGGCAACATTACTGTATCGAAATATGAAATATGAGTAAAATATTGATTATGAAAATCAATAATTAATATCTTATCACCGAATATTTAGTTTTAGATGTAAGAAAGTATTTGGAAACTTTACAAATGCCTTTTTTACACCTAAAACGGTTACAACATTAAATACATTGCTATAATTGAAATTAATTATTAATATTCTAGTTCACTAGTTAGCGATATTTTATATTTCCCTATTGACAAATTAAAATCTAAACAGTTAAATATTTGACAGCTATTTTAGAATGAACGCAGTTATCTAAAAAGTTTATTTTGGGTGTTCATCGCTAAAACAATACTTATATATTTAGTTTTTTGTCGGAGTAACCACCGAAGAACACCCGTAGCATACGAAACAATTTTTTTCGTTAGCTCAACCATCCTGATTAAGTTTTTGCGCCGATCGTTCGTGACAGGAAGCTCAAAAGATGGTACTTAAGTATTATTAGCATGTAAGTTTATATCATGATTTCCACCGCCGTTTATCATGCATTGACAGCATCCGTGGTAATCATAGGCAGTGATGTCATAAATTAGCTGCAGAATCATCAGTTGATGATGTTAGTTGAATTATGGAGTAAGATCATGAGTGGTCACGAGTGGCGGGAGCAACACGGATGCACAAAGACCAGCGAAGTGATGCAGACATTAGTAAAAATAATAGGAACAGTCTTTGGAATATCTAGTTCGATTTTACTGCTCTAAATCTTTGATTCTGTTGCAACGATCCCTACGACGATCCGACGATCATATATTGTAGCTTCGTGCTCATTTCTGTAGACGAAACAGAACGTAAAGTACTTACTTATTACGATACTACTAACTGCTGGGTTTAAAGATCACATCAACCTATCTAGTGACAGTGACGGAGCATTACTATAATATTATACATTACCCATTTCTTCAACTGACTCATACTACCCGCGGCCAATGATAACAAGTTTATAAACTACATAGTAAGTATAGGTAATGTTGTTGCATTTCTTGTAAGTTGTAACTATAATAATGTAAACGGACGAGCATTGTAGTCATCGAATCTTGAGAAAATGCTTGGACAATGAGCTGTTCCAATGGGAAAGCTCTATCTAAACAGTGTATTGCGTTTCTTCGGAGCACATGATAAAAGTGAAAACTTTTATGATAACAGTTGATGACAACTAGAGCCGAATAGGCCCGATTCAGTGCCGAGTATACGCGATTCAGCGACATCGACCAACTGGAATCGAGAATACCCGATTCAACGGCACCGACCGCGACCGTCCGACCCGAGCGTTCACCGTTCACTGTTCAGAAAGAGCTCAAACTGCGTCTAATCAGAAGTTTTCACTTCAGAAAAGGTTGACGAGTAGGTTCCTATATAATCGGCAAAATAGTCTGTAGACTTTCCAACTCCTAAACTTAAGAGGCTTACAACAGCTAAAGCGCGTTCGCTGTCGGACTGCATTGAAAAGAAAGAGAAGCGCGATAACACAACGCAGGTAATTTATTGCAAAATATGAAGCAACAATCTATTTACAAAAAAATCTATTGATTGGATTAAAAATTAAAATACTAATTGTGGTAATATGTTGCTTGTAGAATACTCTGACAAATATAGAATTATTTCATACTTAATATGTTTTTTAAACGTTATAAGAAATTTTTAGAGGTATCTTCGTGACTTTTTTCTATCGTATCAAATTACTTGTATGATGATTTCAACGCACTATCTTACTAGAGAGGAGAATATCATATATTTTTCTGATTTTGTTTACTGCAGGAGATCATATACTTCTAGGCATTATAAAACTTGCGTTTAGGCAAATTTAGGTCCTGTTGTCCCCTAAATAAAATTGTGCTATTGTCGGCAAAGACAACTGAGTATTAAAAACTGAGAATTGCACCTTTTTGGCAGTCCAAATTCAACTAATTAATTTATTCCTTAATTGATTCATAACATAATACATTTATCACTTTTGTTCGGGTAGTGCAAGAGCTGTTTATGATGTCTCATGTTAATAATCAAAGCATATACAACTATTGATTGCGGCTGTGCCCACAATAACTGCAATTAACTGTAACATAGCAATTACCGGGTCGTAAAGCTAGGCTGCGGACTTGCGTCTAGAGTCTAGACAATAGACACTGTCCCACACATTATGCAAGTATTTAATTATGTCACTCACTACGTACGTGTGACTATTCGCGTTATAGTTTGAATCGTAAGTAAATGATCTGCATAATTAGCCGGCTTTTAATATCGGCAGTAAGACATACATAATACATGGTAGTTATTGCTAAACAGGAAGGGAATGTGTGAGCTTTAGAATAAGTTTATCAAAGGCAGTGGCGTAACAACTAATGTGCAAAGCGGTGCGGGGCACCAGAGCCCGCGATGTTTTGGGGGCCCATTCAGTGTCGGGACGTCTTCCCAGCAGGCAACAGGGCCTCAAAGGGCTTAAAAAATAATAATTAATTTACATTACGATGAAAGTGCACCGCAATTAAAAACACATGCAAACATTTTCGAGCTCGCTTCGCTCGATCTTCCTGCCTAGATGCTATTCGTTATAAAATAAATCTACATAAGTCGACAAAGTAACTCCTTATTCTCCATGTGTGGTCAAAAGAAAATTGAAACATATTTTTTTTGTAGCAGCGGTAACATTTTCGAGCTCTGAATATTTGATTCTGAATATTTTCTGCATAAGTCGACCAAGTAGCTGCTATTTCTCTATGAATATTCAAAAGAAAATCGTACTTATCCGTTTCAAGGTGCTAAAATTTTCGAGCTCGCTGCGCTCGCTCTAAAATACAACGTTATAGTAGGAATAATCATTTTCCTCATATACATTACAATTCCCAACACCCACAACCTACAAAAAAAATAAGCAAAATATAGTGCGGTCATAATATAACTTATAAGATTGGTTTTCTAATACAGCCCTAGGTGAGTATTTGTAGTAACTATCTATGGTGTGTATGGATCCTGTATGAGATTGTGTTTTGTTGCGACTGTTGCGAGATTATGGTGTATAATCAGTGGCATAGCCAGTTCTAGCAAGCCTGTATAAAAAAAGCAGTTTACCCTATTAGTTCTAAAGGAAGGTATTTATTTTTAGAAAATAAATAAAATTACACTCAAGTTTAAGCTGTCATTGTGATCTTTCTAAGAGAATGCAAGAGCGAGCGGAGCGAGCTCGAAAATTGGAGCATCCGGACTCGGATAGGCTAGATGTCTTTGTGATTTTACTAAAAGAATGCAAGAGCTTGAGAATTAGACCGCGACTGTCGCTTGAAGCCTTTGTAAGCCATTAACATTTTACGAATTTTGGTTCCTCGACCCCAGTAACCAAGGGGTCCCGCCATTGATACGGCTGATATGCGGTATTGTTTCTGCAAAATTAGCACTTTATTTGTGTTATCCCAAATGTAGTAGACCTTCTTGATTATTTTACCTAGTGACCAGGTAATGAGGCGAGTATTTTAATTGCGACCCAATATCCCGACACAGCGACGACGGCGCGCGACGAGCGGCTGTGTCACTATTTGCATAGCTTGATTAAAGCCTAATACGCTTGTCCTGGCCGTTTTTCAAGCTGCTACCAATAAATCGACACTGGTTTAGTCTGTTTAATAATATCTTTGACTAGCGTTATAACCTTACAACGAAGAATGGAAGGAGAGTGAAGTGTTCTGTCGGAAAGTTGAGCTTGATTATCTTGAATGTCCATTGCGATACAACCTTAGCCTACAAGGCGTTTTTTGGTGAGACTACTTTTGAAACAACAAAGCTTTTTCCTTATCTAGAGAGCTTTATTCTAAGGTCAACAGAAAACATATTAGCAGTTTTTGAAGTAAAAATTTATTTAGGCGCGTTGAGTGATTTTTGGTAGGGGATAAACTTATGCGTCTCCGACGTGGTCGCACAGTAGTGTTGTACTATAGACTATAGATGGCGTTAATACCAGTTTTAACTTTTCACTTATGTCGGCAGTTCCCATTAATGCCTATTTTTATATAAAGTCCTCAATATCTAACCCTTTACATCCGGACTGGGATATTGTACGTTTTCTAAGATTAAAAAAAACTTACTTACTATTCACTTTTAGAACATTTTTCTCTTTTGTTTCCAACTTCTGCTTATATGCAGAATTGCAGACGCACAAAAGGATATGACTCTTAAAAAATAGGCTATCTCATTACGGCTATCTAATTACGTAACATGTTTTCGTAAACGATTACGACTAATCTGTTTCATTTTGACAGTTCAACAACATCCATTGCGTTATTTACGTTGTTGAGCAGATTTTTTTCTCGATCTTTTGAAGCAATGGATTAGCTCTGTTTCAAAACGATTACGTATTGCGTAATTAGGGTACAGGTTTGTTCTTAACGACCAGTCCAATAAGGCTGGTTAATTTCGGTTAACGTTCAACAGTAAAGTTGATTCCTACAAGTAGATAAGTACATACCTTCATTATACTAGCTGCGGACATTATAACAACCAGTTTAACTAAATAAGAGGTGCCTTAGGATAACTTTAATTCAGTATAGTTATTATCATAATAGTATAAAGGTGCTCCCTCACCGGGCGCATTCGCTTGTAATGTAACATTTCGGATTCAATTTGGAGCATTACGTTACAATACTGCCTCTCTGACTAACGAGCATTCGCTTGTAATGTAACATTTCGGATTCAATTTGGAGCATTACGTTACAATACTGCCTCTCTGACTAACGAGCATTCGCTTGTAATGTAACATTTCGGATTCGATTTGTAGCATTACGTTACAATAGGTACTGTCTCTCTGACTAACGAGCATTCGCTTGTAATGTAACATTTCGGATTCAATTTGGAGCATTACGTTACAATACTGCCTCTCTGACTAACGAGCATTCGCTTGTAATGTAACATTTCGGATTCAATTTGGAGCATTACGTTACAATACTGCCTCTCTGACTAACGAGCGTTCGCTTGTACTGTAACATTTCGGATTCGATTTGCAGCATTACGTTACAATACTGCTTCTCTGAGTAACGAGCATTCGCTTGTAATGTAACATTTCAGATTCGATTTGCAGCATTACGTTACAATACTGCCTCCCTGACTGACGAGTATTCGCTTGTAATGTAACATTTCAGATTCGATTTGGAGCATTACGTTACAATTTTGCCTCCCTGACTGACGAGCATTCGCTTGTAATGTAACATTTCAGATTCTATTTTGAGCATTACGTTGTATCAAAATATTACAGACATTGCGCTCTGTAATGCTCGGTTCTCCTCCCTCACTGATGTTATACCCGAATCTGAACTGTTGCATTACAGGCGAATGCTCGCAGTGAGGGAGCCCCTTATGGGCGTTGACGAATATTTTGTTCATTTGCATACACCTCGGACCAAACAATCGCCGCAAGGAATGTTTCTTTCGCAACTGATGTATCTTTTGCAAGTTTGCAGCTTTTAATGATCACCCATGGACCAGAAACTGTATACATTTTAGTTTAACTACTATTTTATGACATCGTTATGGATAACAGTTACAAAATTGCTGTCTTCAATTACTTGTACATTTAATTTGGTTGATAGATCGATAATATTCTCGTAGATATACCCGTTTAGGGAGTGTTAAATGTTAATGTTAATATTAGGTTTTGAATAACATTGACCCTAATTGGCGTTGCATGTCAATGCATGTCATTTATCTTTATCAGTCACAATCTTTATTAATTCTGTAACACGTTCAACGATAATTTTCACTACACTTAATTAGAATAGGCGTTTGATATAACGTCGACAGTGTTGACCGGTATTAACATTCTTCTCAGCATTTAGATTTGTCTAGTTGAATGAAAAAAACAAACACCCATTCATATCCATTTACCATTAGCCTCACCGTTTCTAAGAGGAAGAGAGAGACAGCCTCCAATAAAGCAGGAAAAAGTTACATTATAAATCTATGGTCCTTGAACTGTTCCGAATATGCGGGTTATATCTATTTTTCCGTCATTTTGCTGCAAAATATTCGCTATCAGCTCGGTGGCATCCTGTGGATTACTGTCAGTTATCGCTGTGGTATCCGGCCATCCGTCCTAAATGGTTGGTATATTCCACAATCACGTTGAGTTCTCCGTGGATTGATCAGTGAGCATGTTGCTTCTTTTATTTTTATTTGGGACTGTTTTAAGTGCCTTTGGAGATGATTATAAGTGTGAGTATTTGTGTTAGTGTTATTTTTGTGCATGGACATAATCTTGTTAGGATCTTTCCGTTTGATTCATTTTTCGTTTTTAGTTCTTCAATTATTCCCACCATCTCTTGTAGCACATTCAACTTATGCGTCTGTTCTTTACAGTGTTCGTTATTTTATTCTATTTTCATAAAGGTGTACCATTATTTACTTTAAATTGTTTTATTTTCTGCAATTCTATTAATTTTTCTGACCCAGCCATGCTTTGGCAGACCACTACAAACCAATTCAGAGCCATAATGTGCTGCTAGCTTAAGTTGTGTGTTGTTGAGTGCTTGATTTGTGTTTTAATCGAATACGTCATGATTAAAATGTTTTAATTAATTAATTTCAATCCTTATAGCCCATTTACTGGACCCATCATGGCAAGAGGTTATCGCCGAGGGCGGTATGCATATCGGCGCTGGCAGAACGAAACGTTTCATTGCAGTAAACGACAATCAGGTAGGTGACAAACTATTGAAATTCCTCCTCAGCCTTTAAGAGCGTTTATATAGAAAGTGGGCAACGTTGCAAATTGCTGTCAAATATTTGGCTATTTTGATTGATTTTGCAATATTACTGTATGGAAATAAGAAATACGGCTAAATAGTGAATTAAAATATTAATTATGAAATGCAATCGGCCATAATCGGATATACATATGAATCGGCCATAAAACGACGACCAATTCTAGTAATGGTTCCTGCGCCCACGAAAGATTTTTATGTCAATTTCTATCCCGAATGAGTGCAACAATGTTATTTATTACCTCTATAGTATGTTTATTCATTAACAACTTATAATTGCCAATAGGCAAACTAATGAGTAATTTAACGATCTATTAATTTATAGTGAAGTAGCAAGGAAGTAATAAACACTAAACATTCTACAACCAACCAACCAACATTCTGAAAGTGGGCAACGTTGCAAATAGATGTCAAATTTTTCGCTGTTTTGATTAATTTGGCAACATTACTGTATCGAAATATGAAATATGAGTAAAATATTGATTATGAAAATCAATAATTAATATCTTATCACCGAATATTTAGTTTTAGATGTAAGAAAGTATTTGGAAACTTTCCAAATGCCTTTTTTTACACCTAAAACGGTAACAACATCAAATTCAGTGTAATAATTGCAATTCATTATTAATATTCTAGTTCACTAATTAGCCATATTTCTTATTTCCATACAGTAATATTGCCAAATTAATCAAAACAGTACCCTAACTAATTGCATAGGTAATACAAGATCAAACAGAATCTGAATCGTTTTGAAACAGATTGCTAATCCATCTTTACACAGTATAAAATGAAGTCTCTTCCGCTGTCTGTTAGCTTAGATCTTTTAAACTTCTCAACGGATTTTAATGCAGTTTTCAGCAATAGACAGAGTGATTCAAGAGGAAGATTTATATGTATAAAACATACCCGTGCAAAACCGGGCGGATCGCTAGTTGCTTCATAAGTTCTACTAAACAACGTACTTAAATAAAGTAATGAATGATGTTGAACTGTTAAAATGAAACAGTTAAGGCGGAATCGTTTACGAAAATGTGCTGCATAATTAGATAGCTGGTAAATATTTGACAGCTATTTGCGACGTTGCCAACTTTTTGGATAAACGCTTTTAATAACCAGCATGTGTGATGCATGATCTAATAAAACAAGGTCTGGCATTCCGGGACTAACACATGCTTACTTCACTATCCAGTTGCCACTCTATTGCAATAAAACACGATTAAGGAAAGATTTTCAGAAACCAAAGCATTTAAATTGTAGTTTCGTGTGTCTAATCAAACGAAACAATTCAATTTAAACATAAACCAACGTAATTGTTAATTAAAACCTCATTGTTTTATCGGATTCGCACAGGTAACAAAGGTGTTTGGGGAGTTATTATTACAAACTTCTGGTAACAAAGATGTGATGACGTAGACATGTGTCGCCCACGTGACCACTGTGTTTCGGAATGCCATACCTGGCGAAGTATATGATTATACCATGGTTTGATGGTGGCATTGCAGCTATTCTCTCAGATTCATGAAACATGAAAGCTCCTGCGTGTTTGAAACGAATTAAGTAGGTAACTACAACTGCCACGGTGGACTACGAACTGTGACCCTACACAGAAGATCGTTTAGTAGCCTTGCAAATAATAATATAACGACTATGTTGTTATAAAAAGTATTTCGGGGAAGCCCCGCGTTTGATAATGATTATAGGTATACATTAATCGTGAACCACAACAGTTCGAAGATATGGCCTCAATTCCCGGAATAATCCTTTTGACTCCGGCCCGAGTTAAGACTACCGCGGATATGCGCGACGCGAGTCCGGTGGAATAATTTCCATGATGTTTTTAGCCGCGCCGTCGCGTCGTTGTACTTAGCTTATGCTGAGCCTTTAGGATCTCACACATGTAGCGTAGTTATTGAATAGTTTCAGTAATATTTTAGATCGATAAAGAATTGATTGATGATAACAAAACGTTTTAAAATTAACACATTTTTTTTAAATACCTTCTTGAAACCATGTTGTGTTAAGGCTCTCGCCGAAGGACGCGACTCTAGTAGAAAAAATCCTATGAAAACTTCATGGAAATTGTTCTACTCGCGTCTCCGCCGCGCTGTCGCGTTGCGGCTGTCTGCAGGAGCCTATATGTGACCGCCATAGGTTAGAATTCCATTTGATTGTTTTTGTACGTTGCTCTTACAAGCACAATAGCATTCAACTATTACAAAAAATAAGTATTATAATAATTGTACGAGTACCTACCTATTGTAACAAAAGTTTGTTTTAAAAACCGGCCAAGTGCGTGTCGGACCACGCGCAATGAAGGGTTCCGAAGTTGGGATGAATTTATCCCAATAACAAACTTAACATTACATTGTAGTTGAAAAACGTGTTCTCCCATACGGAATGTATGGGAGATCATGTTTTTCAAATATAACTTTAATATTTCTCGTTAACCTGTACAGCCTACGTAGCTCTCAGTTTTCCTTTTAATTTCGTTAAAAGCATAATATTTCGCAAACGGGTCCCTGAATCCAAAAATGGTTTGTACAAACTCACAATATTTTTGAAAGACCTTTCTAACGATACCCCACAACATGGGGTAAATGAGGAAAAAAAGAACATCCCCATTTTACGTGTAGGGGAGGTACCCTAAAAAAAAATTATTTTCTTGATTTTATTTTACCACTTTATCGACTGATTAATATGTATACATTAATGCAAAATTACAGCTTTCTAGTACTAACCGTCTCTGAGCTAAGCCGCGGACAGACAGACGGACAGACAGACAGACGGACATGGCGAAACTATAAGGGTTCCTTGTTTACTACGGAACCCTAAAAATAAGGGCTCTGTAGCTCTATTATTTCTTTCTAAGTAGGTATACGTATATTTTGGATGCATATTTATATTTGGTACCATAGATTACATAATAATTCCTCATTAGTTGCTAAGCCTAAAGTCATGTGCGCAGGTGCGCTGTGTGCGCATTGTTATCGAATAACAATATTTTTTTTAAACGGTCAAGTGCGAGGCGGACTCGCACCCGAAGGGTTCCGTACCACCGTACAATATTGAGCAAATAAATAAAATTACTGCACCAAGAACATTATTATTTTTCATCTTAAATTTAAAACGTCGCAAAGATATACATATTTGTATTAGGTATATAATGACACTATAAATTCCAAAGTTATACTTTGCAGTTGCAGATAATCACCCATATTTAAATAAAATACCTTATGAATCGGCGTTTTTAGTATTTGTTGATTATATACAGTAGGTAACCGTCTGCCTAGCACCCTGTGTGTTAGGCAGACGGTTGAATATATACGAAAATGGTGGCTGCTACGTGTTTAGGCCTATTATCAAGACCCAGGTCAAACGGATATTTTTAAATGACTCTTTTTAAATTTTATTCGAAATTCGTCGTTGCTCAAACTTCAAACGTCAATAATTTAATTTAATTATTAATAACAACAATTAAAAATTAACTGGCAATGTATTTTTTTTTACATCTAGATAATAATAATAGGGATGCCTGGGTAAAAAAAACGAAATTCTAATTAGTCCGTCAGACAGATAATAATAAAATATTAGACACGTATTTTTTGCTTTATCATATTAATAAAAAATTACTTAGATAAAACGCATTTTAAGTTGGGGAGTAGGGGTCGCTACGTCACTAGTACGTATAAAATCTACATACTCGTGACGTCAGTGCACATTTTACCTCAATGTATCGCCGTAATCTTTAGATTACGTAAAAAAAGAAAAAATATGTATCCAATCTTTTTTTATAATCTCAAAGACGGACTAAAAAAAAAAGGTTTAGTTATCATCTCTATTGTAAAATCTTATAAAATTCTTATTTGGCTCAGATGATTGCTAGAAAATCAAACACAAGCCCATAAAGAACATTTTTTTTTTAAATATACCGAATGCTCGACTTTGAACTGCGTTTAAAAAAAAAACTAGAATGATAGAGCAGTTCTAATTTCTGGAAAACATCTTTGGTTCATGCCTGTTCAAAATTTTAACTACCTGGGCCGTTTTTCACGGAACTTTACATTTGCGAAAAGTGAAATTAATCACAAGCAAAAATTTAATTTTCATTTTATAAGATTCTACAATATTATTTCTACCTAGATGAAATTAAAAAATATTATTATGTTGCCTGTTTTGATATTTTAAATGAAATTATTGTTGTTTGATTATTGGCTGTTTATATTGCTCGTCAGTGTATAAGAGTTACGCGATAGAAAGAGAGGTAACTTCTAGGTAAATATGTATAACTGTAGGTAATTAGCGCTGTGCGACCTGAATAGCACTTTATTGTGTCATAGCAAGAGTCGCTTTTTATACAAATGAATTTACGGAGTGAACCATCTGTATGTGTATTTATCTGTGACTCAATGTTAAATGTCACATTCGCCCTTACCCATAACATGGACAATATTTATCACAAAACTCCTCTTCAAATAAAGCCATAAACCGACCACAACTTCACACCCACCACACAGCCTTCAAAATGTAGTTAGAAAATGTCGTATTCAATTAGCTATTACCTCGCACCAACTTCATGCGCCGGCGCCGCACCGAGCATGTTTAGCAACCGATGCGGGATCAACAACATCATTACGCTTGTAAAACATAAGCAATTAGGCATTATTTCCGCGACTAACCTATGTGTGCAAGGGAATTAGCATACAAGATGGACAGTAAGGCAAGTCGGTAAGAAATTGATGCGTTTTATTGTTCACGTGACATTTTGTTTGTTGAGTTTTGCGTAACTACTAGAATCTTAAGTATCTTCTTTAATATAAGTAGGACTGTATTCGTCATGAACGAGAAAACCCACCATCTTCTAAGTTATTAAGAGACTGATCGACAGTTATTTGCCATTCGATTCTGTAAAAATATCACCGTGAAACTTAGGTGAAGTGAGCTGTCAATAGTGTTAATCCCTAGCATCCTGCCGGTCGATTCTGTGGCAGTGACAGCTCACTTCACGCTCACTTCATCTAAGCTTCACGTTAATATTTTTACAGAATCGATCGACTGTACCCTAATTGCGTAATACACGACCAATCACAATCTCAATCGTTTTGAAACAGATTGTTAATCCATTGCTTCATAAGCTCGAAGAAATGTTCTGTTCAATAACGTAAATAACGCAATGAATGTTGTTTAACTGTCAAAATGAAACAGATTAGTCTTTCATTTACGCATGTGTAAAGGTGTTTTATAAAATTCGTTACATTAACTTATTTATATTTATCCACTCCAGAAGACGAATTTTGAAGGTAGGTAAATGTCTTCAATTTTCTTAGCGTGTCGATGGCAATCTAAATAGACTCAGCCCAAAATTCGGCCACGTTTTTGGCGCCAACACTAGCGTCCATAGAAATATATTCTTATATCTATGCTAGCGTCCATCAGTACCTGTAACGTGCAGCTGAAAGGACTCGCAGGTTATGACAGGACGTATTAAGTGTCCCATCGTTTGTGGAACAGCACCAAATTTACACTCCAAGTCGGAGTCATCTATGAATCTCGACCTGAACAGCTTTTCCTTGCTTCAGCCAAGAGTTTAAAGACTTTCAGGTTATCAAAGGCAACTCAAGACCTGGCGGGAGATCTTCAGCAGGTGGAACGCAATGAACATTCGTCATCAACACAAATCTTAGTAGATTACATACCGAATTTACAAAGCTTGTACATTCTAAAGCATTGGGCTTAATTAAGCAAACCTCTCTCTACAATGAATACTATTTGAGTACAAAAGTAACTCGTAGTCACAATGACTGTGTCACGATCTTATCATTACATGCTGACACAAGACCTTTAATGATACGAAATTAGGGGCATGATAATGTTTCGTGTGAATGTTTGTATGCTGTGGAAACTCCTTTCCCATAGGTCGGTCGGTCGATAGGAACATTAGGTACTGAACTGTGTTTTTGATCTCTTATCATCATCACCTTCAGTCACACAAAACAGCCCTTATCTCAATTTATTTGTGGTCGGCCCCACACGTGAGCTTCTCGGTTATCACCCCCTTTCTAAACATTTATCATCTTCCACACGGATCATCCACCGTTTCTTTGGTCTTCCTCTTCTCTAACGGCAGACTCAGGTGAAAATGACGAGACGAACCTTAATGCCTATAAACAGGATTGTTCCGTACCTACCCAATTAGCTCAAGATCAAAGCAGTGTAAAAACGAAAGCCACGCCTTTGGACCTTCAGTGGGAACACAGACTGAAATAAATAAAATAGTTTTTGAGAACGTAGCTTTAAAGTTAACATCTCAAGCTAACAGTATTAATTCACATTGTTGTAATGGCAATCATGTAATTTTTATTAATTTCTTTACCTTTTTTATAGATTATTTTATATTTTGAGAATGTGAGAACGTTTAAGACTGTATACCTATATTTGTAGACCTTTTTCTATTTTGTTAAGAACATGGTACTTGTTAAAAGGCCTACGCTGTCCTACCATACCTTTTAACAGTGTAATTTGAATAAATAAATATAAGCCATTTATTTTTAAAAGAGTAACCGTGGAGTTTCTTGCCGGCTCTTCTCTATACGAAACCACCAATTGGACACGTGCACCTAGCTTCTGACGTTCCCAATGTGCCCATGTAGGTTTATGTGTTTTTTTTTTTTTTTGCAACTCCTAAGAAAATCAACTAATTGTTAACCGTTGTTGACGTCGGATTAAAAAAATAACAAGCGAGCTAACCTCCTGTATCTCTTCTATAACCAAGTTGTGTTCTCAGGCTAATGTAGCATATCAAGGCTGTGTCCTGCCGAACGGCAAGCCTGGTCACTGCCGGCCCCTCCGCCACTGCATCCAGGAGGAGTTCCGATCTGACTTCATCAAGTTCATGGATTATGTCTGCATTATCCAACAAAAGTGAGTTATGTTTAGTCATATCCAAAATGTGTTCGTCAACTGAAGTGTTATATTTGTCTGCTTATTGCACGATATAATCGGCATTACATATTGCGTCGTAATTTCAATACCAGTGAGACATTCAGCTTTCTTCTTCAGTTTTTCACATATCAGACCGAATTAAAAATGTGACACTGATAGAATCTGACAATAAATTAAAAAAAAAAAGATTTAATTTGTAAAATGGCCGCGCCATTAAAAAGTTTTCAGGATGATCTTCTTTTCGTGTGGTTAGTGACTAACCTGGTGTCAGAGTTTTAAAGCCGCCCATGGGCCTTGGCTTCACATGCTTTCGAGAAATATCAGTCAGGCATGCCGGTTTCCTCACAATGTTTTCCTTCACCGTTTTTAAAGCAAGTGATAATTATACAATTCGCACATGAGTCCGAAAAGTCAGAGGTGCGTGCTTTGGGTTCGAACTCGAGAGTCGAGACCTATGACTTGGCAGTCCGACGGTCACACCACTAGGCTATCACCTATATCACTACGCTAGGTGAGGATGATGTCACCTGGACATTGGTCAAAGGTGTATGCTATTTTGATCTTTGTTATCAAAAAATTAAGTTCACTTTTCTATGCAATAGTCTGTTCAGTGCCGTTAGCTTCAAAAGATATAATGTGTCCTGACTTGTTATGGGAATGAATTTGAAAACTGTCGAAGATATAAAAGACTTGACTGTACATTGATCATAATGAATTATGTACTATCTACACATTGGACCTCTGGGAAGCCCAATCGCCAAATACTTAACTATTCAATTATCCTTCAGTACTGTGGGAGCTTGTTGCCCTGACAAAGAAACGCTGAGCGGCGCAGAAGGATTGGCAGGAGACTTGCCAGCAACTGCACCGAGGGAGGAACAGAACGAAGCTGTCATGAAGGTCACCAGGGCTGAGTCTAGAGGTTGTATTCTTATTAAACTTCACCTTCTCCTGACACGATGCTCATGTTACTTAATAAGTGTTCAAAACATAACATAATATCACGCCCAGTTTCCTCGAAGCGTTGAGCAGAGGTGTACCTACAGTACACCCACATTTCAAACTCAAACTCAAACTCTTTATTGCATTTTCGTCAGTTATGTTTAAGTCCCATGTAATAGGGGGCGAGCCTATTGCCATCAACCGGGCTCAAATCCATACTCCGGGCTGCTACTGAGTAATTCCAGATGGAAAAACCGAATAACAATTTGCCTGACCTGAGGATCGAACCCAGGACCTCATGCTCAGTAGTAGCGCTTGCGACCACTAGAGACCAAGGAGGCAATCAGTAATGTACAAAATGTCTTTTAAAAACACATAAAAATTACATCTGTCATTCATTCTCTAAGGTCATTTGAACATAGAACGTGCATTCTGAAAGTGGGCAACGTCGTAAATAGATGTCAAATATTTTGCTGTTTTGATTAATTTGGCAATATTACTGTATGTAAATATGAAATATCGCTAACTAAGAAACTAGAATATTAATAATGAATTGCAAATGTTTGAGAGTTATTTGCGACGTTGCCAACTTTTAGAATTAATTCTGTAGGTAGGTACATTGTCTACCTACTTGTTAAAACATACTTGATCAATATACATCTTAATTCTGACCTGCAAATTGCAAAAAAAGTAAGAACATTTGAATTTCGCGGGCTACCTCATCGCATCCCCCTTTAGTATCAATTTATTTATAGGTTGCGGTCTAAGCACTCGCCAACAAAGCCGCGTGTTCGGTGCCCGACAGGCCAACCCTCGTGAATGGCCGTGGATGGCCTCCATTACTCCGGAGGGCTTCCAGCAGTACTGTGGCGGAGTGCTCATCACAGACAGACATGTCATGACTGCCGCGCATTGCACTAGAAGGTATGATCCGGGTATTCTTACCCGTTGTTCCTTACTTAATCAGTTATTTGCAGAAAATACAAGTGTTACCAATTGTAAAAATTTGTGGTTATCAAATCCATATTTTGCCTGTTTAGGGCATGCAAATTAATTTTACTTTAATGCCTAATATATACATAATTTATTGACATCATCATCATCACAGAATTTACAAATATGTTCTCTAAATTTAAATCCTTTCCACTGTCATAATTTTCATGACAGCTGTCACTGCGGCCGTTACTGGCGGCCACCGCTCACGTAGCGTCAACAATTTACCGGCGAATGAAGTCACTAAAACTTTGATTATGAAAGTAAGTTGGTATGTTTTCCTAGCGAGCTTTGTGGACACCGTAAAGCAAACCCCGCTCCCCAATGATTTAAATCGCTAGATTTGCCCTCAACGCACTCAGTCACAAGAAAAAGTGTCCATACTGAGAAGAGTGAGCTCACAGTCACATATAGTTAAATAGCGTTTCCATGATAAACAAGTGTAGTCACTACGTCATTGTGTGTCAGAGGTGTCAACACGAAATAGAAACGCGACTGTATTTTGACGCGATAGGGTGAATCTAACGATTTAAATCTTTGCCGCTGTCATCATTTTCATGACCGCCGTCACTGCGGCCGTCAAGTGCGGCCACCGCTTTTCAAGGAAACCGTAGCTTTACTCCTAATAGCAGAGACATAATGGCCGCACTGACAGCTGACATGAAAATTATGGCAACATTTACATTGAACCTCAATGCAACGGGCTTTACGGTTTCAAAAAATGTTCTCTAGGAAAACACACCAGCTTATTTTCATACATAACGTTTCAGTGACCAGCCATCGGCGGCCACACACGGAACATTGCAGAGCGTTTAATGGAAATAAGTTTATTTTCAGATGGAAAGCAGAAGAGCTGTTCGTCCGTCTTGGAGAGTACGACTTCAAACGCGACAACGACTCCCGGACCTACAACTTCAAGGTCGCAGAGATCCGTCAACACGAAGCGTTTGAGATCGCCAACTATAAAAACGACATCGCCATCTTGAAGCTGGACCGACCAGTCATCTTCAATACTTACGTGTGGCCCATCTGTCTCCCACCCCCCAACTTGCAGCTCACTGACGAACCGGCTATTGTAATTGGTGAGTTTTTACTGTTTCACCACAGAATACATAGGTACACGTACAGAAGAATCACTCCGCAAAATGATTTAAATAAATAGCGACTCTTGCTACAACACAATAAAGTATAATTCACGTCGCACAGCGCTAACTACCTACAGTTATATTCACCTAGAAGTAGCCTCTCTTCCTATTGCGTAAAGGCTTGTGCAGACCAGCGCGACTTGTCGCGCGACACGACACCGGTCATTATTATACTGTGAAGTTTTCTTAGAAATTCTATTATTCGTGTCGCGTCGCGCGACAAGTCGCGCTGGTCTGCACAAGCCTTTACTCATAAATCTTCTGACTACGTTACGCCCTCTGAATTGGCCCGACAAGTCGAGCCCGCACGTTCTTGTAGCTTCATATCTAGCGCGCGCCTACGGCGACTTTTTGCGGAGTGCGCCTGGCCTGGTTTCAACTAAATCATCATCTACAGTAAGTATATTATTACTATTCATCATTACTGAAAATGGCTTCCCCTGAGTCCCTGGAGAACATTCCCAAAAACCCTCAAACTTGACAAACGATGTGGTCATCGCAGTAAATTATAGTAATACTGCAGGTCTCATGAGTACCATCCACTAAAAGAGAGAAACCACTACCTACAATAACGAATGGTAAATGGCACTTAACACTTTCTGTTTTTGTGACAGAATTTCTAAAGTAATACACCAAAGTCTAGTAGGTACCTTATGTTATGTCAATATACCAGATTGTTGCAAATTATCGCACATACCGTCGCAGATGCAATCGTAGTTTCCTTGAAAACACGCATGGTTCACCAATGAGCGGCGACCGTGTCACTACTCGTAATTCGTAGGTAGGTACGTGATTCCTTTAAGTTTACTTAGATATTACCAACCACTTTTTTTCATAGAGCTCATACGCTGCCACCATACATATTGGAATGGAACCCTCCGGGAGGGTTGCCGGCATTACGTTTGCACTAAAGTTAACCATCGCGGACGGTCGAATATTTGTAACCGTGAACAAAAAATTACAAAAAAATAAATAATGCTTGGATTTTAAAACCAACGCTTCAAACTAATCAATCTTGTTAAAATATACATCAGATTTTATTTTCACGGTTTATAATGCTGTATGCGCTAAGAAAGACCTACATTTAAAATGAGCCCTCCGCGAGGGCTACCGGGATCCCATATGCGACTAGGTGAACCCTCCAGGAGGGCTCCCGGATCTGAACGTGTTAAACTGGCTCGGACCCTTTATTTTGTTGATGATTAACGACCAAATATACTAACTATTGATGGCAATCACGGTATTCGCAAGCGACAATTCAAAATTAATTTATTCAAACTAGTCTTAGAATCAGCACTTTTCGAACGTCAAAATAACATAAGACAGTCCCCCAAAACGCCCACCCTTCACCACTTCCTAATTCTTTAATTGATGAATCTTGTTACCTTTCCTCCAGGTTGGGGCACACAATGGTACGGTGGTCCTCATAGCAACGTTTTGATGGAGGTAACGGTCCCAGTGTGGGACCACGACAAGTGCATCGCTTCGTTCACTGACAGCATCTTCAACGAGACCCTCTGTGCTGGAGGAAGGGAGGGCGGGAAGGATGCTTGCCAGGTAAACCCTTTAATTAGGCATTTAATGTTTTACCATTTGGTACACGGGTAGGTACTTAAGATAGGTAATGCTAGCTAATAAACATCTTTAGGTCTTACGATTTTCATAATCAGTCCACTGCTGGACATAGCCCTCGCCAAATGCACGCCATTCAGCTCGATTCTCGGCAACTCTCATCCAGCTGTTACCAGCCACCCTGCGGAGATCATCGCTCCAACTAGACTGAGGGAGTCTTACCTTACGTTTGCCGATTCGCGGTCTCCACTCAAGAACACGTCTACCCCAACGGTCATCGGTTCTACGGCTACTATGGCCGGCCTATTGCAACTTCAGCTTGCTTATTCTGTGAGCTATGTCGACAACTTTAGTTACGTTGATAAGACCTAAATAAAAAACTATAAAGGATGTTGTAGAGCAATGGTGGTCCAGTGATAATGCCCCTACGAGTTGTAGGTCGTAACTTCGAACCTAGACAGGCGCTTTACTTTATGTAAATAATTTCGTCACCACTGCTCTCAAAACGGTGAAGGAAAACATCGTGAGGAAACCGGCATGTCCTAGAACCAAATATTCGAAGACATGTGATATGTACTAACCCGCACTGGGCCCGCGTGGTAAATTACAGCCCTCTCCTTTCGAGGAGGCCTGTGTCCCAGTAGTGGGAACATTATAGGTTTATGCTAAAGGATTTCTTAGCAAATATTAACTTACCTATAAGAAGAAGAGGGGAAGGTATATGTGCCGGTCAAATAACAGTCCCATGAGGCATTGGAACTTTCTCTCCAGCTTGGCCTCTTGTCAGCAAAACCTTGGTTTTAAATGCATCCATAGGCGACGATAACTAGCCATTCCATCTAATAACCTGGTGGACTGCCAATTCATTTGATAACAGAAATTGTTTTTTTTTTTCGCAGGGTGACAGCGGTGGTCCTCTGATGTATCAGATGCCGAGTGGCCGCTGGACTGCCATTGGCGTGGTGTCCTGGGGCCTGCGCTGTGGAGAACCCGACCATCCTGGCCTGTACGCAAGCGTCAGCAAATATCTCGGATGGATCGCACAGAATGCGCGCTTCTAAGTCTAAGCTAGGGGACGATTTTGTATGAATATTTTGAGTAGGTACTTAATAAAATTGTTCATCTATATTTTATATGACTTTTATGTGGATTTAGTGTTTAATCAGAACCTATTCCGACGAAACAGCTGATCCAAACTTATCAAGACACCTTCAATGGGGTTTCCAATAACCTAATTACTAGTTTTTTTTCTTAGCTCGATTTATTCTATACTTAATCTAATCTAATCTAACTAGCCTATATTGTCACACTGCAGGGAAAAAGCCTTCCTCTGTTCCTTTCCCTTTTCCACACAATTCTGTCCTTTGCTGGTGCCGACCAGTCAGGAGTCAAGCTCTTCCCGCCATCTTCACCTTGGCCGGCCGCGACATTGTCGTGATAAACTAGATCATTCACTTGTAACAGAACATCGAGCATTCGCCGTTTTTAAATTTGTGGAACTGAACAAAGAACAGAGCCAAGCATAGAGCCAAACATCGCTACGAACATTTTCACGATCAAAAATCAAAATTCACGGTCAATAAAACAGGGGTGCGGGAGGCATAGAGGGACGGCGGCGGAACAATGACAGAATGGCTCGGCTCGTACTGTCCTTTAAAATACTCGCTAGAACACTGCCGTAAATTTTTCTGTAATGTAACATTCGCTAGAATGCTTATTACAAGAGAATGCTCAAGTTTATCAGCACCTTTAGGGACCCAATCGCTGGTTCTTCTTACCGAAAAAAAAATTACGACACTAATTTTCAGTTGCATTCCTGTAGTGTGCTAAGAGCTAAGTAATAGGAACGAAAGAATATTGGTTTAACAAACAAACATTGTTCACTGACAGTATTGACAATCAGCTAGTTATGACTAACTGTATTAGGGAAAAACCATCACATAATGGTTTACTTAAGTCATAGGAACTATTAGTGTATGAGAGGTAATTGGAATGGTCATTATTAGTAACGTGCCGTTCAGTTCAACAGAGAAGAAATGGTGCTGTAATGATATTTTGTAGTTGAATGTAGTACCTTCCTACCAACCTCCTTCTGTTTAGTTAACAAATTTCTGAAATTGGTAAGTAAACTAACTTTTAGTTAAATATTTACTGAAAAGCGTTCATTCTAAAAGTTGGCAACGTCGATGGCAAATAGCTGTCAAATATTACCTGTTTAGATTAGTTTGGAAATATGACCGTATGGAAGTATGAAATATCGCTAATTAGTGAACTAGAATATTAATAATGAGCTGCAATTAATAATATAGCCCTTTATTCAGATCTAACTCAATCTGCCTAGCCTTTTCCCAACTATGTTGGGGTCGGCTTCCGGTCTAACCGGATGCAGCTGAATACCAGTATTTTACATGGAGCGACTGCCTATCTGACCTCCACAACCCAGTAACTGGGTAATACGATACCCCTTGGTAAGACTGGTGTCAGACTTTCGGGCTTCTGACGACTCGTAACGACCGTCAAAGATCCACAAATGACAGCCGGGACCAACGGCTTTACGTGCTTTCCGAGGCACGGAGGATTCTCGGTATGTAAAGATGGTCACCCATCCACTGACCAACCCCGGCAAGCGTAGCTTTACCTGATGGATCGACCAGTGCGGCTGTTGTTACTTAGCCACGAGCTCGTCCCTCAGATCTAACTATTACATATAAAAATTTAAAATCTTAAAACTTAGTCTAGTATTTGCTTCTTACTGTCTGCACTCTGTCCCACATCACTCCTGACACTTGCCTGATGTCGTCATTCCACCTTTTCAGCGGTCTACCTTTCTTCCTTTTGCCTTCTCTAGGGTACCATCGTATCACAATTTTACTCCATTTATCTGGTCCTCTCATCATGTGCCCTGCTCACCGCCATTTGAGCCTGCTGATTTTGTATGTTATGTCCATGACCTTTGTCTTGCTTCTGATAACACGATTTTTTAATCTATCTAACTTCTTCACATTCAACATACTCCTTTCCATTGCGTACTGGCAGGTAGCTAGTTTGTTTGCCATGTTCTGTGTTAAAGCCGATGTTTGGCAGCCATACGTTAGGACAGGTAGTATGCACGTGTTGAATAGCTCACGTTTTACACTTATGTAGGGATTTTTATATTTCATGGCCTTCCTCAAGCCCCAATATCTCTTCCAACCATTGGTTGTTCATCTCTTAACTTCTTTGCGTACAGGATCGTTTTGTGTTTTAAGCTGTGCTAGGTAAATGTATTCATAAGTGTAATCAATTTCGTTGTTTCCTAAATGTATATTTCTTTCCGTCATTAGTCTTGTTTTTTCCGGGTTCATTTTTAGCCCAACCTTCTTGCTTTCTGTTGCCAGTTCGCGTATTATTTTCTGTATATCTTCTGGTGATTCAGCAAATAGCACTATGTCATCAGCGAATCTCAAGTGCATTAGTGAGACACCCGCGACATTGATTCCGAGCTTTTCCCAATTGAGACCTCTGAAAATTAATTCCAACACTGCTGAGAAAAGTTTTGGAGATAAGGGATATTCACCTTGTCTAACACCTTTTCCTACTCCGAATGGTTCACCTTTCTTTTCTTGTTGAATTCTCGCAGTTCTGTGACAATATATAATTTTTATTAAGCGAATGTATTTGTGCTCAATTCCTTGTTCCATTAGTGTCGCCCATATATCTTCGTGAAATAGAGAATCGAATGCTTTGGTGTAATCAACGGAAGCAATGTATTATGTACGCTGGTATTCTTTATACTTCTCTAAAATTTGGCGTACTACATGGATGTGATCGATCACCGAGTAGTCTTTACGAAAACCAACCTGCTCGATGGGTTGATGTTCGTCTAATGTTCTTTCGATCCATTTTAATAATATCTTAGCAAATATTTTATAAATATTGGACATAAGGCTAATAGGGCGGTAGTTTCCAATGTCATGTTTATCTTCTTTCTTATATAGAAAGATAATGTTGGACTCTATCCATTGCTGTGGTATAACTTCGGCATTTATGATATCGTAAAAAAAAATCTGTGAGGATCGGTGTCATGACTGCCTTGTTTTGTATCAGAATTTCATTATTTATACCGTTGGGTCCTGGTGTTTTGTCTCTTCTTTGGGTATCTATAGCTTTGTCAACGTCGGCATGAAGGATGCTAGAAATATCTGAGGTCTACACCAAGTCAGCTTTTCGCGATGTGAAGAGCCGAATTCATATATTTTTTTATAGTAAGAATTTCCGTTCTCGCTTTTCATTTTAACGATCCAGTCCATTGAATTCGCTAAATCCTTATAAGCTTTTTTGGCGCCACCTGTTGTGATTATGTACTTTTATATAGTTTCTATTATTCTTCTCTTCACATCCGTTCTTATATGCTTTCTTTAATACTTTTACTAATTTCAGCTTATTGCCTATTGCCTTCTGTCTTTTGCATCCCTTGAGTTGATTAAGTGATTCCTTTGTTCTAGTAGCTTTATAGTATTGGTTTTTAGCCATTTTCTCGGATCAAGTTTGATAAAAACTATACACTGCACTGCAATTATAACACTGAATTTGATGTTGTAACCGTTTCAGGCATAGACATAATTTTCTATCTTAATGGTTTTAGGTGTAAATGGCATTTCGTTGCTCGGCATCCAATACCGCGAATGTGATTTTTACGAAGATCTGGTTTTTATTTTATTTCATTCTACACGTTCAAATATGTGATCCTGCATTAAAAATCCGATTTTCGTCAAAAATGTCACATTCACGGTATTGGATGCCGAGCGACGATTTGGAAAGTTACCAAATACTTTTTTTTACATCTTTAAATTTTCGGTGTTACAATATTAATTATTGCATTCATAATCAATATTTTAGTTCACTTGTATGCCATATTTCATATTTCCATGCAGTGATATTGCCAGATTAATCAAAGCAGCGAAATAATTGACATCTATTTGCGACGTTGCCCAGTTTCAGAACGCACCCTCTTAAACTAGCTAAAAATGTTACCTACGAGAGTTTTTTGTTAACATCCTACTATCCTACTAATATTATAAACGCGAAAGTTTGTGAGTATGGATGTTTGTTACTCTTTCACGCAAAAACTACTGAACGGATTTGGATGAAATTTGGCACACAGATAGTTTATATGGATTAACACATGGGATACTTTTTATCCCGATATTCCCACGGGGTCGAGACATATGCGGGTGAAACCGCGGGGCGCTGCTAGTTATATATAATTCTACAATAGGTATGAACCTTATCGTTTTGCGGACACCACAACTTGCCAAACTGCCCCCTAAAAAGATTATTTGCGGTACCTACGGGTAGGTATGACTAACAACAACCACAGAACTGATAAGATATACGACCTTATTGATTCCTTTAAAAGGGCTCACAGCAATGCGAGACTTCAATTGAGTGCTTCAAATTCAAATTGGTAAGTTCAATTATTTTTCACTGTATTTGTTTTTGCTGATAACGTCGCGGTAGGCTCTTTCAAGGCGATCTGATTCTGTTCTACAGGTCTCTGGTTAAATTCTCGTACGAATCAAATATTTGTTTTACCTAAAAGATAGTTCCGTGTGTGTTTGTTAGTATTTCGACTCCGCTCACTAAAATAGTGTTTTCAGGGGGTCTTGTCTCTTGTGCAAGTATAGCGGGTATACCCCTATACTTAGTATCTCGGGGGGTACATGACTGGGGCAAGGCTTCATCATAAGGATTATTGTTAAAATTCATGGTCTTCCTTTTATTTGTGACACTAAGTTATTCAGCAAAAAATAATCCTTATGATGAAGCCTTTCGATCGGTATGATAAAGCTACAGGGTGATTATTTTTCTCATGTAACGGGTTCGATTCCCGGTTCAACCATGTATTTATTTAAATGTCTTTGGATGCAGTTTAAATTGTTTTTTTAAATTCAAATAATGTCTTCTTTCAGTAAAATGTTCCATCTACAATATTCAAGGTACTTTCCCTCCATGTGGCATATCCGTGGGACGCTCTGTATATTCCGTTGGTGTTCTTTATTAAATTAATAAACACCACACCGACATTTTATGTACATATTTATTTGAAAATGTTTATTTTTATTTTTAGGTAAGCAATAATTGGAGCTCAGAAAATGCATTCCGTAGACGGTTGGAAGCTCGCTCGAAGACCAAACTACACCACCAACAAAGACAAAGAGTACCCTTACTCCGAGTGTCCATTCCTCGGAGAATACTACCTACTCAAGCTTCCTCCCTCCCTCAACAACTTGATTGAACATGTTGACTACTGGGGGGAAGGCAGGATTGTCACCCAACACGGGATCAGTGGATTCCCTGACTGCTATAACGTCAACCATACCTACCAACTCGTGAGCAATGGTCCTGATAGAGACAGGAAGATCCCAAACAGGATACCTGTCGTTAGTTACACTAACTGTGACACCAGCGGATACATCAAGAACAATTCAGTCAACGTCGTTACTGTCATGGGAGCGCCAATCAATTCCAGCTGTGCCAAAGATATTGCACGTATCGTCAACCCAGACTTAGGCAAAGTTGTCGCCTATGGATTTGAAACCAGTTCGGCTGGAATTAGAAATCTTACCACAGAATTGAAGAAGAAGAATATTATCCTCTGTCCGAGGTACACCTTGCCTTCTGAACTTCAAGGCTTGTCGTTGTTCGATGGTGGTCTGACCTTCGTGAATCTCACGGCGCTTAAAGACGAGCTTTACACTTACGTCACTGAAGGTGTTTATGACATTGCAGTGGATCTGACCAAAAACATGGACACCGAAAGTTGTTCTGAAGCTATAAGTGAAGTGGTAATGAAACTTTTACGCGAAAGTTCGATTAGCACCATGGCTTATGCTTACAAGCTATGGAACAGCGGAGGTAATGAAATTATCAGCAAGAGTTTCCCAGATGCCTTTCAACTTATTTTAAAAGGAGATATTGTGACAATAGTCAACAAGCAATATCAACAGGCTTTAAGGCTAGATACAAACGCTGATTCTAATAATGACAGACTTGCTTTGGGAGATAACTCTGATAAAACAAGTAGGCGAGTAAGTTGGACGTTCTTGCCACTATGGGACAACGATAATGTCAGATTTAAAGTAAAAAACATGGACTGCAACATGTTTTTAAAATTGGATTCAAATACTGACTCTTTAGGAGACAGGAAAGGCTGGGCCTCAACAAATGATAACGAAATCAATCATCTATATTATGTGGAGCCATTGATGAAAGATGAAACTTTAATGTTCCGCTTAATCAATTATCAATATCATCAAGGACTAAAACTGGATTCGGACGTTGATTCTAACGGAAACAGGCAGCTTTGGGGACATAATGGTAATCCACATGGTGACAATACAGCGTTAAACTGGGTTATTGCTGCAAATACGAAAACTTGGGAAAAAGAATCTATTGAAATATAAAAAAAATACAATGTTGGTAACCCACGGTGACTACGTAGGTACCTTAACATGTTTGACGCAACAAGTATTTTTGTAAATCACAAAAGGCTTCGTAATAAAGAACTTATCTGGTTAGGACTTTTATTACTCATATTGACATCCCAGCCAAAAAAAAACTTCACCACTGTATGGACGATTGTGCACTCGTGCGTATACGATGAAGGTTTTCATGACAATCCACGCCACCAGCTAGCACCACTTTGACAACAAGTATTCCATGTAGACAATTAATAAAAAACATACGATGACGTTCATCATTCATTTCATTCATTCGTTCATCATTCAATCACGACTAAAGAAAATATAGGCGGTTTGACACTATTGACAGGTGCCCGGACCTGACGTCTCAGTGCTGCCACCTAGTGAACGTCATTTTAGAAAACCCTCATTATTAAAATATGCCCGAAATTGAAACAGATTTTTGAAATAAAATGTGCAATATTATATTAGTTATAGTTTATTAACACAAACATCATAAGTCTACGATAACATGGACAAGGTAACAGTCTCCCCGCACTGCTCAATAGATTGCAGCATTCCAAGCACCTGGTCTTCTTGCACAGCTGGGTGGAAGGTGAACGCAAGACGGAAGAAATTCTTGTAATGACGGACGGGCGAGTACGCCACCATCAGTTGAGAGCTCAGAACTAGCAGCTCCTTTATCTTTGGAGTTATCTGGAAAATGGAAATGGTATATTAGACTAGCGTCTTCATTCTTTTCGTCGTATCCCTAATTATGTTGGTATAGCGCAGTACCTATGGAGCAGTGGTAACGGCCCCGACTTTCGAGTCTTTCAAAAACATAGTGAGGAAACCGGCATGTCCTAGAACCAAAAATTCGAAGACATGTGACATCTACCAACCCACACTGGGCCCGCGTGGTGGATTATGGCCCACTCCCTCTGTATGCCAGCAGTACAGTTAGAACATTGTAGGCTGATGTAGTACTTATGGTTTTTCTTCCATCATGTCGATCAGACGTCATCTCAGTATTCAAACCACACATTCTTTCCATCATATTTTAGGTACTTTTTTGCGAGAAGTCCCTCATTACATCGCATCACAAGATCATACGATGACAACTATTTCCGAGAGTAAAGTCTACTGTCACTGGTACCCGTGTCATATCGATATCGTATCTCGAATTGACTGCATCAAAGATCTAATGAGGATAATTAGATCAGGGGTCATAATTTTTTCCCCTGCATTTGGAGAGTTTTTCTATCTGTTGTTTCAACTCCGAAACAACTATGCAATCAAACACTACTTCTAATTAGGTAAACTGCTATATCAAAAACACACACTTCGTCTATTGACTTACATATCTAGGACTAATTTTACTAAAGCGCAGGCCGCACTGGGAACGAAACGAAGCTAAGTTCCTTTCGATTGAAGAAAGAGAGAAATTGAAGAAAAGAAGAAAATCTAAACGAATTTAGGCTCCTTTCGTTCCCAGTGTGGCCTGCGCTTTACACAGTTTCTGATTTGAAAATTTGTTTAACTCAAGCTGTTTAACTTTACTTAAAGTGAAAATGGTTCTTTGCAAAAAAAACATAAGAAATTTTGAATTTCGCGGCCTGAGTGCCTGGTTTATACGATGGTAGTAACTAGACCCAGTGGCTCACAATTTCGGACCCAGTCAATGGGTGCCTGTAGAAGAGATCGGCAGTAAGTGAGTTAGTCAGGCGGGCGAAGCTACTGGGCTCAAAAATAGACGGGTAGGTTAATCAACTGGACTGAGTTCAGGACGCGAAGTTAGTACTGAACTGGGTTGAACTTAAAACTAGTGCCTACACGAGCCCAGTTGCAAGTCACTGCTGGACTGACTTACATTACTGTCAAATTACTTCAAATTCTCAAGTCCAAAACCGAGTTTAAACAATTTTTATTTAATCATCTCACCTTATGCATGATATCCCACCACTTCTCATTCATTTCCTGTCCCCTCATGAAACTCGGTATATACCAGAAGCACACATTAGGACACTGCAGCTCATCAGACACCAGCTTGAACCCTGGCCTCTTTGCTACGGCCTCCAAACAGAACTGAGCCGTCGCCATTGTGTGGTCTGCGAGCTGACTGAGGCCGAGGTCGCCCCGCGCTTTCCACATCATCCATAGCTTGAAGGCATCGATCTGGGAATACCAAGTATACTACTAAGTTACCGTTATACTAAGGTAATTTTACTTTAGTGGATATGTCGCAGCCATCTGGTTAAATTAGCCAGCTAATTGGACGCATAGGCCGATAGTTAATTGAACTAGAATCATTCAACGTTTAACAACTTGACATTGAAAGTTAGCCTTTTGAAGATGACTGACCAAGACTCAGCTAAGTGATTCAAATGGTGGAAAAAAATCTGCGAGCAACTTGGAAATAGCGCTCGCTCGGCTCGCGCGCGGTTGGTCACAGTTCTAACCTAACCTATTTCACACAGTTTAACTAAATGACTACACGACATTTAGCCATTTGGTTAAACGTTGCGCTCAATGACTTGGCTAGTTGTCCTTCAGCTGTTTAATTGGATGCCGGCGTTTAATGAACGGCCTTGGCGTCCAATTAGCTGGCTAATTTCACCAGATGGCTGCGATAGATACATTTAGCATCAGAAATAAATAACGAAAAAATCGAAGAAAATCTGATCCATGTAATATAACAACTCAGAAAATATAACTTTAGTTTTTTGGCAAGGTCGTGTAAGGCTGGTGGCCTTTTGAGAGATGTTTCGATGTGCTTTCCGCAAAATGTTTAACAAACTCTATTTATAATCCAAAAGAACATAGTAACCTTGAACTGATGCTGCAGCATCACCTGGAAGTTGCAGGATACCCAACTCCCTCACCAACTTACAGCACAGGTATCGTGTTTGGGCTCATTGGAATGGGCTCAATGAATAGATTATAGATAAATGATGAACAGGGTCTGGTGATGGAGTAGGAAAGAGAAATGAGGAAATGTTTGTGTCGGGAGTTCTTAAATTTTAATGAAATTTCACTTGGAGTGAATGGAGTTTCTTGCCGGCTCTTCTCTATAGGAAACGACCAATTGGTCCAATTGGTCAATTGGACCAATTAGCTTTGACGTTTCATAAGTGCCCATGTAGGTTTATGTGAAATAAAATATTTTGAATTTTTCAGTTCTTACCTTTCTCCCACACTGCACACTCTTGTCCCCCGTATCATAGGACACGTCGTAGAACTTGTCCTGTTGGAACAAGTACTGCGCAGCTGCCGAGTTCGCTTCGTGCAACAGTCCCTTATCGCGCACCATGAACACGGAACATTGCAGGGGAGCGCCCGCCATCTTGTGCGGGTTCCACGCTATTGAATTTGCTCTGGAAGTATTAAAGTTTTTGTTAGAGAAGGAAAATAAATTCTCCTCAGTTTTCTATGACTAATTGGATTATTACTTTTTAGTCGACAGCGCGACAGCAAAGACAGGGTTATGTTTTTCACGCGGTTCTACGTATCTTTGTATGTGGGATTCTTTATACACTCAAAGCATACTAACGGCTGGATGGATTTTAATAAATGAGTTTTCCATCGACTCGTGTAGGTCGTGCGATGGTAATGGCTAGGTTGTATTTTTATAAAATCAATATGGCGGATTTTAAAGTCAATAAGGTATTGAAACAATATTTTAGTTCTGATCAGGTGGGGTTTCAAAATGATGGGCTTGAGAGGACGATTGAAAAAGATAACACACGACACATGACGCGGGGGGCGTCATTTTTAAAAGCGATCGCATTCGCGCGAATACACGTTCATTCGAACCTGTTGTTCGGTGAACTTGAACGCGTGGTCGCGCCGACAGAGGGCACTTTCAGGTTTTCCGAACAAAAATTGACATGCGCGTATTCGCGTGACGATGGCTTTTAAATATGAAAAAGTTAAAACTCTAGTTATTCACGAAGTATTTTAACTATGATTGGTCTATTATACAGATGTTAGAAAATAGTATTTTCCAAAAGACGTAAACTAATACTCACCTTTCTATTCCTTTAAGCTTCGTTTTGTATTTAGGTGAAAGCATTAAACTGCCTCCCCAGCAAGCCTGGAACATAATAAATTAACTTGTTTTTAACAATTCGGAAAACCCAGAAAGTACATATGAATTGAAAAAGTCACATTGGTACTACTTTTCTGAGTTTATCTTGGACATTACTGACATCGATGAAGGAAAACATCGTCAGGAAACCTGGACTTGTAGTTAATATAAGTCTGAAATCACAAACCCGTCTTGGTAATCAATGCTCGTGCCTTCTCGGCATGAGAAGAGGCCTTTGCCCTGCAGTGGGACAGTAACAGGCTGGTATTATTATTATTATTATTTTTATCAACAATTCGGACAGCAACAAGCACAAGCTTTTTGTCCATATACCTAGAAGGTGGGAACTCGACTTGAACAGCAGCAGGCGCTACTTCATGGATTTATTCAAATGCGTTTTTAAACATTTCACGTTACGCCGTTGGTCCCGGTTGTCATTCGTAGATCTTTGACACTTTGACAGTCGCAGAAGCCCAAAAGTCTGACAACCAGTCTTAGCAAGGGGTATCGTGTTACCCAGTAACTGGGTTGTGGAGGTCAGATAGGTAGTTGCTCCATGTAAAATACTGGGATTCAGCTGCATCCGCTCATTCCATAGACTGGAAGCCAACATATTTAGGAAAAGGCTAGGCAGATTGATATACAGGGTGTCTGGCACATCGACGCGAAAACTGTTACCATGGATTTGACGAAAAATTTCAACGCACGGGGTTCAGAATCATGTACTGAATCCATGGAAACAGATTTCGCACCGATGTCCCTGCCACCCTGTATTGTTTTTATACATTTCTCCA
This sequence comes from Agrochola lota, assembly GCA_947364205.1. NCBI lineage: Eukaryota > Metazoa > Arthropoda > Insecta > Lepidoptera > Noctuidae > Agrochola > Agrochola lota. The sequence goes on from OX376241.1 coordinate 10,512,246, forward strand.
GCTGCAGGTAACATTATGGTTAAGGTAATCTATAGTATTACGAAAGAAAACTTACATCAACATGCATCCAAACACCATGTTTCCTGCATACATCAGCAACTGCGTCCAGGTCATCAATGGCTCCTAAAACCGTCGTCCCGGCCATGCCGTTCACGAATATAGGACATCTCCCGAGGTCCCTCTCTTTCTGTATCGCTTCGTCTAGCTTATCAACCAGCATTTGTCCCTTGGCATTGGTTTGTATGATCCTGATACTGTCTGTTCCAAAACCTAGCCAATGGGCTGCTTTCTTTATGGAGTAATGACTCTGAAAATGTTTTTTGAAACTATAAGAAACTAGAAGGTAACTTGTGAGACGAATCATAAAATTAATCGGCTACTTGTACAGTGCGACACAACTTAGATGTAGCATCGGCAAAATTCGTAAAACCGATCACCATCCGAACTGAGTGCGTATTCCAAATCAGCAATCTTTATTACTGCTAACGCAATAAATTGTAAAGTCGTAGAACCAAATATATTCGTAAAATTGAAATGAATTAATTTAATTTTTCAAAATGCTAAATCTAAGTTGTTTCATACTGTAAACTGCTATGAAAATTTTAGTAAGTGCATTCTGCTTCGCGTCTTATATCGACACGAACTTTAGCACAGCAAAGTTACACCTTTATTCATCATCATTTTAACCAAGAGACGTCCACTGTTGGACATAGGCCTCCCCAAGCACCGCCACTTCGACCGATTCAACTATATTATTTACTAGTCTTTGCCCGCAGCTTCGCCCGCGTGGATGTCGGAAAATATCACACGGGAACGTACCTCCGGCACTAAAAGTATGTGTTAATGTTAATCCAGGTTATAAACTATCTGCGTGCCAAATTTTATCCAAATCCGTTCACCCATTTTTGCGTCAATCCGGAACATACAATCAGACAAACAGACAAAAACTCTTCGGTACTATTTTATTATACATATATGTATAGATATGTGTTTAATACTAGCAACCTTAATTCCTTTTTATATATAAGTTTAATATTAATGTATTATGCACATAAATCTTCCGGAATCAATTCTGTAAATGATGGAGAAATCCGCATCAAAATACGTTGCGCAGTGTACAAGAACAACTAGTTTATTAATTGAATACTTTAGTACACCTATACACTACAAATAATGACTTTCCAGGGGAGTATACCGACCACTTGATCAAATAAAGAAATTTGAATAAAGATACTTGCTTACTTGTACAAACAATTTTACTGTAACATTACATACAACCTATTATAATATTCAAAACAGGATCTTATACTTACATCTTCAGAAGTAAAAATAACCATCTCAGGCAGATTCCTCATCCCTTTGGCCTTGATATCTGGAAACTTCTTATACCTTGCGGCGACCAGGCCGTACATAATGGAGATACTGCCTCCAGGACTAAAGATACCGTCTCCATCGGGTAAACCGAACAGTTTGAGTATGTGGCTCTGAAGTTTAAGTTCTATGAGAGTGAATACTGGACCGACTTCGAAGGTATATCTGAAATAGAAATAGGCGTTTCATTTTTAGTGGAAATGAAAAATACACAAATGAAGCAAAAGCAGTATGTAGGGATCGTAGTAATTGCTTGGGAATAGAAGGCGTGGGTTTATCTTTGTATGTATGAAAAATAAACGAATCGACTCTATTAAATAAAATACCAAATGACGTTAAAGATTAAAACTTCTTGACAATATGTAGGTATTAAACTTAATGATAATTATGTATTTATGCTTGAAAATTATTTGTAATAAAATTTGTGTTCTGATTATTTATTATAATAATTAATTGTATTCTAAATGTTTATTATAAAAATTGATTGTATTTTAAATATTGAAATGTTTCGTAATTTTTTATGTAATATCGATTTTAAATTCTTTTAATGTTAAATAGTGTATGCCCCTAATGGGTAGTATTTTGAGTTACCTACTGTATCACCAAAAATCACACTAATTAATCACTGTTGGCGAAGCAGCAACTTGTGATTACGGGACAGGAAAGGAGTAACAGTATCGCCCTCCTTTGTTCTATTATTTTATACTAGAATATTTAGATCCATTTTAGTCCCTGTCCTATGACCTAAAAGGCTTGGAAAACTTTTTACCCTCAGATGTTGACCCTTGATTTCCACTTTACGACGAATCGACTACTGCGGCGTGACTTTACTCAGCCCAGGTCAATCTATACTATAATATCATAAAAAATCAAATTTGTGAGTTTGTAATAATGTAAGGGCATAATTTTCGGAACTACTGGTGCGATTCCAAAAATTATTTCACTAATGTGAAGCTATATTATCCCTGAGTGTCGTAAACTATATTAAAACACGCTTTTCATTCAGGCAAACCCGCGGGCGAAGAGATATTCTCTTAAAAAACCAGTTTTATCTGTGAGCGTCTGAACTCTAGTTGTTAGAACCATTTTTAAGACATTTCAAATGTATGTATTTGATTAGTTAATAAAGGTGTAGTTAAATTTAGAAAGCGCACACTAACTACAGGTAGTGTTGACCGAAAGTACCACGCTTTATGACTGTTTAATGACAAACCCAGACAAGTTTTGCTTGTTCTGTTCTGTTGCAATGTTTAAACTGTGTTAGATTATGAAACTTTTCATACTTAGCATACTCGTAAAATTAGAAACTGCATTCCATGTCCTAATGATATTGCAATCACTAACCTTTAACTGCGTTTCCAAGCATAGTTGTAAATTAAACTAGTTATTTCTGTTTTAAATTAACTACTAAATGCCTTCACTTTGAGAAAACGAAGACTTGACCAACCTACTCAGCTCGAGAAGAGTATCCCCGGGGGTTTTTAATCACCGAATTGCTTCCAATGAAACCTGAAAGTTCCTGCTTACAAAAGTTTCCATTACCATCATCATTTCAGTCGAAAAACGTTAAGGTACTGCTGGAAATAGGCCTCCCCCAAGCGTCGCCACAACAACCAGCCCTGTGATTCTCACATCCAACGACCTTTATAAGGGACAATACCGTAACCAAATTAAAAGATTATACCCACTGACTAGTATTACAAGCTTCCGTTACCCACGCGCCAGCCATCCCATAGGGGTCTGTGCCACAGAACAGCTGGTTCTTGAAGGTCGCCTTATGAGTCTTCACGCTATACTTAAATACATCTCGCACACATTGCTCCAGGTCTTTGTCACTTACGCCTTTTGTCACGTCGAGGTCCAGGATTGTCTGGAACGTGAAGAGAAATTCTTATTAAAGTTTAGTTGGTTAGAAACTCAATGATCCCAAACAAGTAACGGTTTTAATCAAGGCCTGGCAAGTCTTCTCAAGCAAATTCATGCCTTGAGTAGAACTAGAGTGAAAACCTCGAAATAGGTGCAGAAACGTATGTGTAGGCAACTTGCGAGCTGGTCCGGCAACCTGGGGGTCTATTCCCTAAGCGAAATCCACAGTTTCGGCCGAAATTACAGGAGCTTCGTTCTCCGTCCCGTTACCGTACCATACCGTGAGTGAGACGGAGAGGGAAGCGCCCGTAATTTTGGCCGAAACTATGGATTTCGTTTAGAGAGTAGACCCCTAGAACCGTACGTCAGATCACCACCTATGGCGGCAAATGCCCAAAATCGTTGTTAATGTAGAGATTCATTCAGAATTGGAATGCATCATGTTACTTAATCAAAGATAAAGAATACATTGAGCAGTAGGTACCTTATACCATCAGATATAAATCATGGCAAAATAAAGTTCATGGCAAAGAAGTAGCGAACCGAATTAGATGGTGAAGTGATGGAATCTCACTCGATATGTGAAGGGCTCACAACTTATGAAATGTTATACACGCAGATATAGCAATGTTCAAATGATTTTGCAACACGTTTTTGCTTTCAACGCGTCTCGAGTTGAATCTACACGTTTAAATAAACCTATTAACATACCGGATTAACATTTTAATCAGGCATTACTGGTCTACCAACGATTAAATCTACATGTCTAGATATTCCCCTAATATTCGTTGTTTGTTTGGGCTACCTACACATTATTTCTTTGTTTAATGTCCATTTGTAGTAACTGCAGTAGCCAATGATCCAACCCTTATAAGGGGAAATGTATTTTACAAGGTGTGTTGGTGTAATATTTCCAAAGATGGTCAGTAGTTTAACGCCATGTCTTATCGATATTCAATCACCTTCACCGATTAATTATATTTAACTAGCTTTTGCCCGCGGTTGGGCCCGCGTGGATGTCGCAAAATATTCCACGGGAACGTACTACCGAGATTACATACCTAATAGCCGAGGAAAAGGTTATTGACTCCTACCGCTGCGCCCGCGTAGCCGTCAACCGTCATAATTTTGTTACGTGTAATTTCTGATATCTTTTAAACTATTCATGATATGATGTCAAGGCATATTTTAATCTAAATTAAATGCCCAATTTAAATAACTTATTTTATTGGATAAGGATTAATATAATACCGTTCAAAATAGCTTCGGAAATAACAATTAATTTTTTATCAAATTCTGAAGGATAATAATGGGTACCTACTGTGGGTTATCCTTAGAAGATAGACATATGCCATCGCGGACTATTTTGTTGAAATTTTAAAAATGAACCATTCTGTAGAACATAATTTTTATGTATCTTTTACGGTTTACGCGTATATAACGCGTTTTTCCAACATCTTCAACAATAATCGTCATATTTCAGCCAATTTACACAAAACCTTATTGAATTATACATAAAAACCTTCCACATGAATCACTTCGTCTATTGGTGAAACCGTTTGAAAATCCGTTCGATAGTTTTTGAGTTTATCGCGGTCAGAGAGACAGACAGACAGACGCGGCGGGGGGCTTTGTTTTATAAAGGCTTGCGCAGACCAGCGCGACGCGACTCGAACAATACAATTTCTAAAACAACTTCACGGTATAACAATAACCGGTGTCGCGTGGTGCTAGTCTGCAAAGGAAGCTGAAGAGTTTTTTTGTTTGTTTGAACGCGCTAATCATTGCAACTACCAGTCGTATTTGAAAAAATATTTCTGCATTTGATAACGCAATTTTTGAGGAAGGCTATTTGACATCACGCTAAATCCCTTACGAGCCGACCAAAAAGAAAAAAAGTTTGAAAGAACGCTAAGCGAAAACGAAGTAATAACGAGGGCGGGCGATGCGTTGCGACACTGTGGATCGGAGGAACAAGAAATGCCACGCTGGCGAAGTCGCGGGCAGAAGGTACTTATTCATAAAAACTAGGTTACAGGTGCAACACGTATGGGGTTTAAGTAGATTAGGTAATGAAGAGGCTAGGGAAGCTAAAATTATAAGAGAAAATCCATATGATGATATGATTAATGAAAAAAGCAAAATAGTTAGAGCTCAGGCTACACTATAAATGGTTCTAGCATTTCAACTTTTTCTCATAGACGGAAAGATAACCGACTCGATTTATCTCGGTTATCAAAGTCAGTGAAACGGAAGACTTAAAATCTATACTTTATTGAAACACGACACAATAGAAATTCCAAATGAATAAACAAAAGAAAATGTAGGCTTATCGCCAATACCTAGCGATTTCACAAACAAGGTCGTTGGAATATGAAATTAATAATGAAATTCCGGCTACAGTTTTTCAGACAGGATGTAACTCATTGCTGAATTTACAAGTCCTATATATATTATTTTCAATACACTTGCTCGTAAAGTGGGTCTACTTGAACCGCTTTTAGGTTCATAATGCAGTGTATTAAACACACGTGTTTTTTTTTACTTTATGTTACCGCACTAGTGCGGTAAATTTGCGTATTCAAAACATTATTTTGCGTAAAAAAAAAATATACGCTGTTCAGCGTTTTTGCTAGTGAGTTTATTTACACCGGCGCGCGCATCGCTAGTGGAATAAACAAAACCAGCGTGCCATTTTCCATAACTATTTTTTATCGTTTTTGTTGTGAGGTTTATTATTAACAAATATACGAAATCTAAAGTATTCTCACCAACCGACGCTGAAAAGTTCTAAAAAAAGGTCCGGATAGTCAGTACCTGGCAACAAAGGTCAGTTGAACTTTTATTTCTAAACGTATCATCTCTATAGTTACGTTATTGTAGCATAAGTTCTTACAATAGGTCTGTTTTTTTCCTCGCAAGTGTGTTGAAAAACGTCGTATGAAACGCGTGTGCATTGATAATAACACACTCGGCTACCTTATCTCGCGCGAATAATACCGTCTCGAGTGTAATGACCAACAAAGCACACTTGTATCATAATGTACTATTATACCTATAGCGTATGAGAATTAATTCTATTAAAACAACGTTCTGAAATAATCAGAATGATAGAGAATGATGTCAGTCAGTCTTTATAAAGAAGCACCTAATATAAGACAGCTGCACAACGTTTGAAAAGTGGGTGTCACCATTGATTCATTTGGAAATCTCTACCCTGACTGTGAAGTCAGTTAAAGAAAATTTCTTCTAACGTTTCTGCCGTCGTCAAGCCAGACGTTGAAAGGAAATCCTTTACAACGCAAATGTTCATTAGAAATAATATAAACAGTGGAGTTAACCTCATTATAATTTAAAGCGTTGATTTGTTATCTTGTCTGTAGGTAAATACCTACCTAAGGCTGCGTTTCCACTGAGGCGGAGCTGGGCGGTGCGGGGCGGAAAAGCAGTGAAAAGTGGTGAGTGTTTCTACTGAAGCGGAGCGAAGAGGAGTGGAGCGGAGTGGAGTCAGGCACGGTCGCAGCCTAAGATTCTGGGAGGGGGGTCACCATGGGTGCCGAGGAATATTGGGGAAATATTTAATTGTTACGCTTAAAACTTTTCGATTATCTAATGATGCATACTTTTTAAATAAGCAACTTTTTAACTTTCTGATCTTTTCTCACAGTTGGTCGAAGTAACTAAGCTACACCTTGGTTTTTCGATAAATTATAAATATTAGGACAGTAGATTAAATAGTGTGAGAAGAGCGAATTTAATACCCCGTCTCGGATAGGTTAGGATTTGATTTAGATTTTCAAACAGAACTAAGAGTTACATTGTTGACTTATGCAGGAAAGGCCAAGCAAATATGAAAACGTAGAATATAAGAGCGAGCGAAGTAAGCTAAAAAATTTTGCACACTCACGGATACGTTCGATTTTCTTTTGATCATTCTAACTAAAAGCACAAAAAAATACTTGCTTTGTCGATTTATGAATATAAGCTTAAGAATCAGGACAAGCGAGCGAAGCGAGCCTTAAAATTTTATCATCCCACCTTAAATAGGTTGTGTTTTCTTAGGATTTGATGCCGTTTTCCAACAGAAATAAGAGTTACATCGTCGACTTGTGCAGCAAAGATCAAGCAATTATGAAAATGTAGAAGAGCGAGCGAAGCGAGCTCAAAAATTTTGCACTCTCGGGTACGTTAGATTTTCTTTTAATCATTCCAAAAGAACTAAGAATTACTTGCTTTGTCGACTTATGAAGAAAAGCTCAAGAATCAAGACGAGCGAGCCTCAAAATTTTAGCACCGCGCCTTCAATAGGTTCTGTGTTTTCTTTTGACCATTATACAGGAAGACAACTTACTTTATCGACAAGAAAAGTTTAAACTCGTTTTACAGCAGTTTAGGTTTTGAAAGCTGGCCCTAACCCGAGTGTAGTAGTGCCCAAATTCCCGAATTTGCTTAACAGGCTTTTTTTCTTTTTTTTTTTGTTAGAATGCCCATCGCGGTCACTGTGGCTCAAGTACCTACGGTTTTTAGTTAGTAAGAAACGTAAATAATTCAAGTTGTCGACAGCTTGAATGATTTTGCGGGGGGTCATGACCCCCAGGACCCCCCCCCCTCGGACCGCGCCTGAGTGGAGTGAAGCGGCGTTGAGCGAAGATGCGCCAATCAGTTACACTCAATCTCTCTGAAAGATCATACGTCATGTTGTCATAAAAAAGCTGCGCTGCTCTCATTTCTTTCTCTACTAGAAGACAAAAATAACGAAGTAGATGAAGTAACATTGACCGCCCCGCTGCCTTTCGCTCCCCCTCGCTCGTCTTCGTTCTATCCCGCTCGGGATCGCGTGCTCATATATTTTATGTAAAGTCCGCACAGCTCCGCTCCATTCCGCTTACACTGTTTTCACTTAAACAGAGCGGAGATTTCGAGCATTGTGATTGGTTGATTCATGCACCGCTAAGCTCCGCTCCGCCCAGCTCCGCCTCAGTCGAAACGCAGCCTAACTGCGACTTCGTTCATAATGGGCAATCTTACCTTACCAATATGCTGTATAAATAATATAAACCTAGTTCAACAAGTTCTCAAGTATTACCTACTTATAATCGTGCGTCCTAGGTAACATCGATATTAACCGATTTTAAGTATGTAGAAAATTACAGCCGTATTTCTATTCTTGTTAGTTAAAACGTGTTTCATTATTCTTCCTATTTATTCTGTTAATCATAATTACAATACCTACCTATTGATTTATATTGGAGAGAAGTTGCTTATTTAATAGATTTTAAGTACTTATGTGGAAAATTACAGCCGTATTTCTGTTCTTGTTAGTTTTAAACGTGTTTGTACATTACTTCTTCGTATTTATTCTGTTAATCATAATTACAATAACTACCTATTGATTTATATTGGAACCAAGTAATAAGTAATAACGCAAATTAAAAAAATAATCAGCTGTTCCCTACATATTTGTTCGTATAGCTCGCCAAAATGTAGGTCACAGCTGCTTATTTTTTCGCGATATCAGGTGTGGTCCCATAATAACAGCTGTCCATAATGATGAGTACAATGACCCCTTAAAAGAGGTTGTTAGTGTTTTACCGAAAACCCTGTATATATGCTTCGCACACTTGGCGAATGAGAGCTGGACCGAAGAAAGTTTAACAGTTTGTGTGTCGTGACGTAGCCTCATTCACCAAAATCGAAAGGAACTGCGTTCCAACCGGATGTCACTCCCACGACACCGCACGACTGTTTTTGTGTCACCGGTGCAGTCATTGCAGTGTTTTTATATCACTGCATCTTGAAACCACCGAATAATAATTATAAACAGATGGAGCTGCTCAAGCAGCAAAACCAGCAATGGGTTACGAACTCATAGCCGACAGCTCAAGGTCAAAGTGTTACCAGAGAGAAGCGACCTACTGAACATTTCAGATAGCTAATGGCAAGTAATCTGTCATAAAAGTACCTAAGGCAAGGCGAGTAACCAGCTCCTTAATTTCGGGACACACGACCAATACCTACTAATTTGAATCATTTTAAAGGATATTGCTAATCAAATATTGTTGAACTGTTAAAATGAAACCGATTGTGATTGATCGTGTGTGTTCGCTATTAGGATGCATGCAAGTCCATTCCATCAATTCTTTCCTTGGTAACAGAATAAAATACCAATGCATCAGAAGTGAGTAGATAGGAGGTATGATCCCAGCTTGCGCATTGTGGTCTGTGCATGGTGATGCGATATTGTGAAGGTGTCACCCTGAAGAAGTTAGTGCTTATGTAAGAACAAGCTCAAATTTCCCATACTTCCACCACGACGACGGACGCTACAATTCAGCCAAGGGGCTGATTTGTGGATGATAACTACCTATTGTTATCGCTAAAATATAATACCTATAATTAATGGTTTGAATAACTCAATTACTATCTAAATAAAAATGAAATGCTGTTCGTTGGTAAGCGCATCACTTGAGAGCGGCTGGACCGACTGGTTCTTTTTGTTTTAAAATGTTCTTCATAGTCTGAACTAGGTTTTTATGGAAAGAAAATTGCCAAAACCTTTTTAAATTCGGGAAAAACTGAACGTCCCTTTTCAATGGGTTTTTTGTATGAATTATTGAAAGGACAGAACAACGTCTGTCTGGTCAGCTAGTAAGTAATATTTATAATTTAACTGTAGAGCAACGTTTTAAATTACTATTTGGATATCGTCATTAAAATCAAAAGTAATTCACAAATACCTCCAATTCCTTCGGATGTTTGAATCGTATGATCGGCACACTTTCAGCCCTGTCTTCTTTCACTAAATTGAGCACTTTATCCAAGAAAGAGGCCCCGTTCGGCTCCATCGTTACTTCGTCGAGCCGGCTACAGAATGCGTGTGCGCAAAGCAATAGAGAATGGCGGACTGAGCCTGCTGTGGTACAAGGTACAGTGCAGCTCACATAACAAACCATTACAAAGGTCAGATTAGTTTACTACAACACATTGTTTATTATACCTAATTAAGATCCAATGAAATTGTTTACGATGTCTGCGGACCAGAGAAATGAACTTAACAGGACAGTGGCATTAAAATTATAAATAACGGTAATTAAAGATTGCCTCCATATTGGTTGAGGAATAAAGACGGTGAATAAGTTACAGATTCTAAAATTGACGGAATGAATCGTAAACAATGGGCCAGCAATAAGTACAAATAGCCATTAGTCCAAAAAAAGTTACGTAACAAAAAGTTTACCACCACATAAATGTCAAAGGAAACCACGAAAATCACCTCAAAATAAAGCATAAATTCTGATAACACAATGGCGCTAATCAATTGTCAAAAAGTCACAACAAAGATCTCAGGTGTTATGTTGGAAGAATTTATTAATTAAGTTTAAGTTTTCCTTAGAGACAACTAAAATATCACGAACGTAGCCTACTAGACACCTGATGACATTAGGTTAAGTGTTAAGTGACTGTGCCAAATCATCCGGACACCCACTCCAAAATTCACGTATACTACACCCAACCATCCATAAACATGAATTTCCTCAAAAACAAGCAAAAGCCCAGGAGAACCTCGACAAGCGTTATGGTGGGCACCGAGAAATGGCGGAATTACAGCCGGAGAATGTCCCGTCGAGGTCACGAACTATTTGACGAAGAACTAGATGAATATGAACCACGTTACAAAGAGGTAAAGAACTGGGTGGAGGAGCTGTTTGAGAGGAAGAGCGAAGCAGACAAAATAGATCAAGATATTGAGATACAACTGACCAAGAAACAGACTCTGATCCTATCAACTTTAGTCCCCGATGAAGTACTACTGCTAGACAAGTAAGGTCTCTAGCGTAATTGACAAAATATGTATTCTTTGATTTAATGTTGTTCTGCTACCTGAAATAAAATTATTTTATTTACGTACATCTTATTTGATGCGAAGACCATACGCATGCAGATTGTGAATTGGTGATATAAATCATTCCAATTTTTCAGATTTGATACATCAAATTCAAAACGTTTCGTTGGCGTTCTCCTCATGGCTGATGTTTCAGGCTATACAGCTTTATCAGAACGATACAATAACACTGGTAAAGGTGGCACCTATAGACTGACAGTAACTCTGAACACATACCTCGGTTCACTCATAGAGCTCATCTACGGCCACGGTGGTGACATCATTAAGTTCGCTGGCGACGCTTTCCTAGCACTGTGGAAGACTGACAAACGTTCATTTCTGTGTCACACCATCCACACAGTGATAGCTTGCGCACTAATTATACAACATTCCTACGCAGTTTATGAAACTGATGTTAAAGTTAACTTAAAAGTGAAACTGGCGATTTCTGCAGGCAATCTCATATTTGCACCTATCGGCACTGGAATAGATATGAGTTATATTATTTTTGGCTTGCCTGTAATAGAAGCCAAGGCTGCTGAAAGCGTCTGTGCTTCAGGGGAAGTAAAACTAACTCCGACAGCGTGGGGGCATTGTTACTCTAGAAATTACGATCATATTATAAATGAAAACGGATTTGTTACAATAAAATCTATTCTGTATGACCCGCATGAAAACAATGTGACGAAACCATTTGCGGGTTTTGGAAATTTAGTCAGACAAAGTAAAAAGCCATTTAGTGCAATAGAGAGCCTTCCTGATTTTATATTAGACGCACCTAAAGGTTTAAATGTAACCGATGCTTTAAGGAAAACCGAAGCTTTGAGCCTACGTAAAGCTATTTTAGTCGCTGAGGAAAAAAATAAAGGATGCGAAATTAGAAAATTTATGATAAGACCCGTTTTAACACAGGTTGATGCTCACCAACCACTGGAATACCTGACTGAAATGAGACAAGTTTCAATTTTATTTGTGACCCTCAAGCCAAGAGACTGTTCATTTACTCAATTAATAACAATCGTCAATAATTCTTATCAAATCACATGTGGAATAGTATATAAATCGATGGGGTGTGTTAACAAGATAATTCTTTTTGATAAGGATGTTATGATTCTAGTCGTATTCGGATTGCGGGGATTCAAACACGAATCTGAAGCCCAAGCTGCACTAAAATGTGCGTATAGTATAAAAAAATCCTTAGCTGCTCTCGATGGAGTCGTAGAAGTATCCATTGGTATAACAACCGGTCAAGTATACTGTGGAGTTGTAGGTCATCCTCTACGAAGAGAATTTACTGTCATTGGCGCTATTGTTAACAAAGCCGCAAGGCTCATGTGTGGATTCCGAAATAAAATCACATGCGATGAAACTACTTTTGTAAAAAGTAAAATGTCTAAAAACGGATTTACACTACAACCAGCAATCGAATTAAAAGGCATTATAAAACCAGGAAAAATATATGAATACACGGAAGATATAAGAGTTAAGGAATTATATGATATACCAATGATTCCGCCACTCCTTAACCGCAGTGATGAAATAGACTATTTTGAAAGCTGGCTAGAAGATAGCAATGCAACTTATAGAGATTTCGATGCTCTTTTAATGGTAGGTGAATCACGAATTGGAAAGAGTAGAATGTTAGAATGGATGGCTCGCCACGCAAGGAAAAATGGTTCTCGTGTATGTTACCTAAACTTGACTTCTATACATTCTGCAACTGCATATTTAGCTTTAAGCCAAATAATGAATCAAATCCTTGAGCTTAAGGAACCCGTTGAAAATTTTGCCAAAGAAGAAAAAATTATACAATTATTAAGCGCCTACTCTGACGACTTATGCTATTTAAACAGTATAATTAAAGTACGATTTGCTTATCATGAAGGAATTCATTCTTTAGATGAAACCAAGCGAAAAGAGAAAGCTAAGACAATGTTTGAGAAACTAATTAAAGCATTTACAGATACCACTGTCATATTTTTAGATGATTTACAAAATTTAGATTCATTTTCTTGGGAGTTCATATCAATGATGTTCAGCTCATTGAACATATTTTTTGTGCTATCCGTCACACGTGGTAAATTTAGCGCTGTTCACAGTTGGCTCTACAGTGTATTTATTAATATTAACATCAGAAAAATGTGTTTAGGGCCATTGGATTCAGAGTGGATTCCTGCTTTGGCTTGTCAAATATTAGACGTAGATGGAGTCTCGAATGACTTATGTGTCGCTTTGCAAAGTAAATGTAAAGGCATGCCAGGCCTCGTTGAGAGTTTCATTACTCATTTATTTTCTACCGGTGCACTTGAAATAAAAAGGATACATGATGGTGAAATAGACGACTGGGAAGAAGAGGAATTGCAGTTTCCAGATCCAGCTCTGCTACACCCGCAAGCATTAGATGGTCAAAATCAAAGCACCCTTGATAATCTAATACAAAATGATTCCACAGGAGATATAAGCATATGTATAGTAATTGAAAAAGGAGAGTTAAACACCAATATAAATGTCCATAACTTAGATGCACTAATTATGATACAAATTGATTCATTGACGCCGTATCAACAACTGCTACTAAAAATTGCATCAGTGATCGGCGATGTAATACCAAGGGATCTCTTAGAAAATATAATGTATGAAAACAATAGTTTGGTTACGGCGAAAGCAGTTAAAAGATTATTTGCTTTACGTATTTTCTCTTGTGCAAACGCCGACTGTCTGAATAAATTTGGTCGCAGAGGCACTTCTACATTAACTATACTATCAAACAGTTCATGCCAAAACCCAAATCTTGTTTGTGAATGTTGTTTCGAACATGATCCGGAAAGCTGCGAAAATCTACCAAAGTACGCATTTTGCAAATTAATGAGATTTAGAAGTAAAAATTCTAGAAAGACATGTTACGAACTGTTACCAATGAATCAGAAAAAAGAATTTCACTCGCGGATTGTTAATTACTTAGAAAATAATAAACAAAAATGTGCTAACTGCGGTGGTACAGTTATGGTAGTCCAGTCAATGATAAGTTTAGGCGATGTAGCACCCATGAAAAATAGCTACTCAAATAATTCAGTGGATACAACGATGGCTAAAGATGAAAGTTCAGATGACTCCGTAGTAACCTTACAAAGGGAATCTTCATCAAAAATACCAAGTACTGCCAATTTACAAAAATCAAAATCAGAAGCAGAAACTGCCACTCTCTATATGGAAATATTAAAGCCAACAAAAGCATCTAGTGAAATAATGCCACCTAATATCTCAATACATAGTACCCAATATCATAACAGAAATTCGCAAGTAGCACCAATTTTGAAAACAAGAAGCAGTTCTGATCAGGCTGGCACTAGCAGCCAAAGATCAGTTAAAAAAGTAACCATGACTAACTTTTCTGAGCTTCAAAAGAACATCTCGGAAGAATTTGAAAATAACAAGATTTTTGACATGTTTCGTGAGGTTGCTGAAGCTGATGATCCTAGTGATTGGCAGAACCTCGGCATCGTTGACAGTCAAGAAGACATAGAAGAAATGAGAAATGAGAAACATACTTTTAGTATCAAAATAGAAAAAGGAGTTTCCGCAACCAACTTTGCTAGATGCACTTGTACAGAATTAAATATAACTATTTGTGACCAAGTCGTCTACCATGCAAAACATGCAGAATTGAAATCAAAAGCCATTGAATTCCTGATCAAGTACTGTAATTTGTGTGTACTAAGCAATAACGTTGAAAATGTATTTCCAAAACTTGATGAAGCCGAAGACATGTGTCAAATGATTCCCGATCTAGATCCATTTGAAAAAAAGCGATTTTTAGGAAAAATACATTCAATAAGAGCTGCCACATGCCTGGTATTGGGAAGACTTTCTGCGGCTAAAGCAGAAACCGAGCAAGCAGCAGAAATATATCATATCAATATACACAAAGTACCTGAATATTTCAAGTTGAAAAATATAGCAAGGGCCTTTAAATTCGAAAGACAAAAGCATCGTTTACACAAAACAATATTGAAAGCAGACTCAGTGTTTTGTTTGAACATAGCAACTTTATTATATTCCATGCTTGGTGATGAAAGAGTATCGAGGATGACAGCACTTCGTGCCTTGAATATAGTTCAGTCTGTGGAATGTTCTGTAGTGGATATCTGCGACACTTATTGCAATGCTTTGCAAGGAGAATTGGATCGTGGTATGCCGGAAGCCACAGCAGAAATAGAACAAATGGCAGCTCACTCTTTGAAAAAACTTCCAAACCCAATTCAGGCTGATGAACTTTTTGCTGTTGGAAAACTATTTATGACATCCTTCAGAGCTCGGATGGCCAGAGGGCAACTGGCACCAACTATACGCTCCGGCTTCCGTGCGTTAGCTGTTAGTCGTTTCCTGTTAGCTGAAGACGTATCTTTGGAGCTAATACCAGACTTATTTTACATTCTACTAACCCGTCGACGCATATCAGAAGCTGTCGAGATCTTGCAATTCGCCTTGCGTACAGGCCAAGACCATATGTCGTATGATTGTGAAACATGGTATCATGCGCTGTGCATAGACATGATACTGGACGCAGGATTTCAACTGGAATCGCCTCAAGATATAAGTCGGTTCGCCGAATATGCAATAAGTAGGGGTCAATCTGCAGGGCCTAGTCGGCGCCGGCTAGTAGTGGGGCTTTGGACCTATTGGCTCAGGGCAGATTCGGAGAGAAGGGCAAAACGTTTTGAGTCTGAAGCGCTAAGTTGGGTATCACATGAAGATGATGGTTCGATGAGCACTCTTTTGAGTGCAATGAGACTTGCAGAGGGGATGCTCGAGAGTTTAGCAAGAAAAGTGGACGATTTACGAAAGGTAAATGAATATTGCTTCGCTACGTATTTATGACTGATGAATTAAGCAAATAATCTCAATTAGGTGGTGGATCTGATGGAGCTTCGTTCGATAGCGGACAGGGAACTAGCGCGATTGGAAAACGACGCCCGTTTATTGCGCACCTTATATCCTCGCTGGTGTCTACTACGAGCCAACTCGTCCATGTTATCTGGACGACTTGCAGTTGCCAATGGTTTCTTCAATCAAGTACGTTATTTCAAATTTAGTTAGAGAGATATTTGCAACTGCTCTCAACGTTTCTTACATAGTCCTATTAACCGCTAGGAATATTGCAATTCTCCTTTGGGAACCGCAAAAACGAGATTTTAGTTTTGTATATTCGCGACATGGCCAGCCATAGTCATCTACAAAGATTATTTAACTGTAATTATGTGTTACAGGCTTTAGAAGAAGCAAAGAAGATGAACAACCGGCTCGAAGAAGCCATGGCCCGAGCCACCAGCTCCAACTCCGTGTTCTGGATACAAAACGCACGCATAGGACAGTTCATCCATTGGCGTGAGGGAGCAGAACACGCGCGCGCTTCCTGGCACCAGATTATGTACAGAATAACTACCACGAGGCGATAAAATTAACTATTCTGTATTTCTGTCTTTACATAAATTTGCGATAACATCAATCAATGTCATTGTAGTTGGAAAGATATTCATAGGTATTATTAGGGTATATACCTTGCCTCCTGTTACCTACCTACTGTTAATCTGTGTGCTTTAATTCAATCCCGTGGATTTTTTTTTACAATAAATAAGCATAATACTTTTATAAACACAAAAGACTTGTTTCTTTGCATAGAGATAGAAATATAATTCTTCCCAAAAATTAAGCTTAAAAGACGATTATTCAAACGTTCTGAAACTATTAAAAAGTTACATTAGTGTCATCGGTAAATTGATAATTGATAACAAGTGTTGTTATCAATAAGTTCTAAAACTTTGTTTAAAAACTTGCGTTTAATTACGTAATTTAATACTATTCTTATCATTATTTGGTCAGTAGCCTCAGCAAGTGTTATAAAAATGACGGATAAAAATATCGTGTTCGTTGGAGTAATCGCTAGTTCGAGTTCTTTGAACAATCTTATTATAAACTCCGGATATATCGCTGTTCAGGATGGAAAGGTAACAATAAACTTTAATATTTATGCCTCACATGAACTACATATATATTTCCTGTAAGTATTGAAAAATCACCAAGTAAACTTAGTTGGTTCATAAAAAAAAGTACTTACCGGATCAGATACTGGAGAACTTACTTTTTGTTTTTTATTACAGATCACCAAAAATGGTTCAGCAGAAGAGTTTGATAAACTTGAAAAGACTGGAGAGTTTTCAAGCTATAAAATAGTAAAATTAAGCCGGGACCAGTTTATCATTCCTGGATTTGTGGACTGCCACACACATGCACCTCAGTTCCCTAATATTGGTCTAGGTTTAGATAGGCCCCTATTAGAATGGCTAGCGAAGTACACATTCCCTTTGGAGAAGAAGTACAGTGACACAGAGTTTGCCGCTAAGGTCTACAACCAGGTTGTGGTGAGTAACTAAATAGAGGAATTACATCAGCTACAATTTATGCTACACAATTACTGTAATTATTTTTATCTACACTGGTCATCTCTTAGCTGCCACAGCTTATAATTTCTTTTTTTTTTTAAATCATTTTATTACCAACACTTTTAACATGCATGTCTTTCTACATTGTTCTTGTGAGAACAATGTAGAAAGTATGAATGATGTTAACAATATTTTGATTTAAAAGAACGTCTGTGGAGTATCTTGCCCGTTCTTGTCCATAGGAACCTACTACGCTTTGGAATGGGCACCTAGCTTCATCATTCTGACTAACCGACCCCTTGACAATTCAAAAGTGCCTGTAATTGGTTTATTTCAAATAAATGGTTTTAGTTTGAATTAAAGTGGCCTGTTTCATAGTGTATAGATAAACATTACCCAAGACAAAACAAAAAAAAACACCAGTACTTCATATGAAGGTGGTTCACCAGATAGGCCATTAACATGTTTATGAACTACTGCTATATACTTTGTGCAAGTGTATAGCCCACTTTCATCACTACTTAGCTGTTTCTTTTTGCTCATAATCATAAGAGTCCTGTTCTACCTTTTCAGCAAAGATTACTTAAAAATGGAACAACAACCGCCTGTTATTTTGGATCTATTCATGTTGAAGGCACACTGGAACTAGTAAAAAGTGCCATAGAGCATCACCAGAGGGCACTGATAGGCAAAGTGAGCATGAATAAAGAAAATGATGCAGGGTATTATAATGACACCAAGAAAGAGTTAGCAGAAGTTGAAACATTTGTCAAACATGTTATTTCTTATCAGGTTTGTGCCTGTATCTTTCTATTTAGCCTTCATTCACCAATATTTTCTACTCTTTATTATATTAAACCGTTTTGCATCTACATGGATAATTTGGGAGTGATCTTCATATTTGCCATATGAAGATCACTGTTCCACAAAGTCTACTAAAAATTCTGTAGAATAAGGAGATTCAGTCCTCCTCCTATTCTCTCTGTATTTACCATGATAAGATAAGATAATCATTTATTTACTCAAACATGAGTATAATACATACAACACAAATTATCAGCATGCAAGAGAGCATGTAAAGTAGAGATAAAAACAGATCATAACATTTGCCTTATACAATGGCATGCAAATATTAATAAAAATAAAATATAATCTCACTCCGAGTCTAGTTATTTAAAAATGTCATGAGACTACAGATAATTAAAAATAATAAATTAGTTTAACATGGTCAAAATCTCTCATATAAAACTCATTTATATTATAATACGCATTTAATGGTAATAGTTAAAGTATAGCTAACATAATTGCCATATAAAAATATATTTTGTGTTCCAGAATGAGCTAGTGGAACCTGTGGTGACTCCAAGATTTGCAGTCAGTTGTGATAAAGAACTAATGGATGGGCTGTCAAATATAGCTAAGAAATATGACTGCAGGATACAGGTAGACACTTCAAATTGTTTATTTAATTATTTTTTGTAAAGTAACATAACACATCATAACCGCCGCAAAACCATAGCAGCGAAATGGCAATAGTTCAATTCAACTGGCTCGCGTCATGTTCCGCTACGCGAAATTTGAGGAGCGGAACATGATGCGAGCCAGTTCAATTGAACTACTGCGGTTTCGTGGCGGAGGTGTGCTACTGGCGTAAAATCAAAGGAACCGCGGCTGTCGCTGTTGAGGCTGCGGTCTATCTGACCGATGTCTCTCTCGCTCTCTCTCCCCCTTTCTCACTCTCCCTCTCTCGCTCTCTCCCCCTCTCTCTCTCTACACACAACATTTTAAAAGAATTGTATTACTTTTATTTGCAGAGTCACATATCAGAAAACCTCTCTGAAATAGAGTATGTACTAGAAACTAACCCCAAATGCAAGACCTATGGACACGTTTACGATGAAAGCGGTATTTTAAATAACAAGGTAAGCTGTAAATGAACTTTGTTAATAAAATAGTGCAATATGGACGATCATTAGGGCATGTGGTGGCAACAGTAGCAGGGTTTGGAGGCAGGTTAGTGTATTGCTAGGCCGGTCTCGCTACTGCCGCCCACGCCCGCCGCCCGAATGCCGCCGCGCGCATGAACCAGCTGGCTATGGCAGGGCAGGACCCAACCTATCAGTAAGTATGAATACAACTTAATTACAACACGCAAGCACGTCTACATAAAACCATAAAACCTCCGTACCGACTTCAATAATATTAAGGGTGGAAATTGTTTTAAGTCGCCGATAACCAAATGATTTTATACCGAAGAACGCCTGAACGAGAATATACACTAGTGGAAAAAATTAAGGGATCAAAAAAAAAACTTTGTTGAGGTTTTTCAAGTGGCTGTATTACCCTTAAAAATGGTCGTACTAGAATTAAAAAAAAAGGATTTTAAAGCTCGAAGTTTCTAGTTTTGAGATCTTATGATGTGTAATTCATTCGTAAATTATGTCTAACGCGGATAAAAAACTGAGAATCACGCAAAAACTATCAAGCGTATTTT
The DNA here is from genome assembly GCA_947364205.1 of Agrochola lota. Taxonomy (NCBI): domain Eukaryota; kingdom Metazoa; phylum Arthropoda; class Insecta; order Lepidoptera; family Noctuidae; genus Agrochola; species Agrochola lota. The sequence continues at coordinate 10,532,299 of OX376241.1, forward strand.
TCTGAAACTCACCATTTTAAAGATTTAATTATTTATCTTTTAGTATACGTGTTTTATTAAAATACCTTTTGTTTTATCTATCTATCTATATATATAAAAATCAATTGCTGTTCGTTTGTCTCGCTAAAACTCGAGAACGGTTGGGCTGATTTTGCTGATTTTGGTTTTGAAATGTTTGTCATAGTCCAGGGAAGGTTTAAACGGTGAGAAAATTAGGGTAGGTAGGGTTTAGTGCTACCCGTGCGAATTTGGGCCGGATAAAGCTAGTATATAATAAATTAATAATGCGTCTAATTTGGGACAGCTCTCCTTGATGGGCGAGTCCTAATACTGCCTAGACGAACGACGCACTGCGTGAGCTCAGCACAGAACACGCAAGCTAACCAGTTAAGGCCATTGGCATATATAGGCAGTACACTTTGGGCGAGTCCGTAGGCCGAACGCGCTTGGGCAACACAAAAGACACGCAAATCAAACGGCAAATCACGCAAAAAGGCCCAGTTCGGGTGCCAGTTTCACTATACTTACACATTTATCGTCAGAATTTTGGTACGTGTGACCGACGGTACACGACTGATGTCAGCGTAACGCTCTTTCTAGCCTAACCTTAATAAAATTAGTACTCACCCACTCTCCACTGTTCTCTCTCAACTTGACTTCTTTTCCAGTGCATAATGGCCCATGCAGTACACTTGACAGATGAGGAGCTGACCTTGTTGCCAAGTCGAGGGGTGTCAATAGCACATTGTCCAGCTTCCAACACGCGACTGAAGTCAGGCTTGTGTCCTGTCAGGAGGATTATCAATGCTAACATTACTGTTGGATTGGGGACAGGTAAATAACATAGTTTTCATCTATTCAGTAATAAGTTTTACCTAAGTACGCAAATGATCAAATAACACTAATCTATCCCAATTATTATTATTGAAAATAAAAAAGTTATTGTTATTTAAAATCCACGTTTTTAGTACCAAAATGACCCCAAAACCATAAAAAATAGCAAATTCACAGTAGTCATAAATTATGACTTGTAGACACCCGCTAAACGACGGCCGCTGGCGCCCCATGTACTATCCCGACAAAATTCCCAATTGAAAAAAAAATTAAAAAAACTATTCTTTTTTCCTGAAAATTTCCACCATAACAGACTCTCAGTACGATACTCAACAACACCCTCACATATTGGACAGGGTTTTTTTACATGTTGTATATCCCAAATACATCATATCAAACCTCTTATTATTCAACTCCTTTCTAGCCATATTATAATCCATCCATCGTTTATTAGGCTTTCCTCTAGTCTGCCATCCAGGATCATGCACAACTAGACCATTTGTAACTTTAATTTATTACACACACAAACTACTTGGAAGGCTATATTGAATGGCAAAAAAACTGCTTACTTAGAATTGAGATTATTACCTCTTCCAATTTTATTTTCTTTCAGATGTTTCCGGTGGCGACAACGCATCGATACTAGATGCTATTCGCAGAACTATGGACGTATCCATGTGTTTAGAGATGCAGGGCAGCCCCAAATATGCCCTGAACTGGAAAGAGGCTTTCTACCTCGCCACACTAGGAGGTGCTAAAGGTAAGCTCATTACTCCTATTTATTTAAACTAGTTGCCAGCAGTTTCACTTTCATCCTAGAAACGAATTTGTAAACCTGAAAAAATAAGTTCTGTATCTTTTCCGGGCTCGTGTTGTATCTCTGTGCACAAGTGTTGTTAAAATCGGTTCAGTATAGTTGATGTATCAAAAAGTTAAAAGCATGCCTGCGCCAATTCACAATAAACGAAGCGCATTCAAGATTAGAAAAGGCCTTGGCTGTGCCAGGCAAGGCCTTTTCTGCTTGCTTGTGAAGTCATCAAACATGTATCATGACTTCCCGTAGAGTTGAAATAACCCCAGCAGACGCAGAGAGCAGCTAAAATCTGAACTTTGATCAACTACTATTTTAAAAAACATATTCATGTTTCACCCGTGAAACCCTTTGACTAACTTCATAATTTTTATTCTACAGCTTTGAACCTGGACCACAAAATTGGCAACTTCGATGTAGGCAAAGATTTCGACGCTTTGCTGGTCGACGTATACTCAAAAGACGGTCAGATCGACAAGTACGAAGGAGCTCTACCAAGTACCACTGAAGAATATGCAGTAGAATTACTACAGAAATTCATATTCGTCGGAGATGACAGGAATATTGTTCAAGTTTTTGTGAAAGGACAAAAAGTTAAGGATACTTTGTAAATATGCGTAAAAAGTGTTGCCATTATGCGTAAGGTTATCAATTAATATTATCCAGTTATTTTAATGAAGTCATTATTTTGCTGATTGTTATTCTGGTGTGATATTTACGCAGCTCAATTATTTTTATACATAAATGCTGAATTCCGAAAAAATATACAAAATACAGTTTTTATTAACAAGAACGTTGTTTTTTTTTTTATAATATCTCGGTTAAAGAATTAAAACGCAGTAGCAATTTGTTATACTTTTTATTCTTGTGTAATTCTTTATAATTTGTGTAGAAAAAATGTGCAAATATAAAGTGAAAAATACAAACTGAATTTACATAAGCAAATACCGTAATACAATAATACTAAAGGAATTAAATTGCAATTTATTCCCATATTAACACACGACGAGCATAATAATATGCAAGTGTTCCCTACAGACATAGGCTATTATTGCACTCGTTCGGGCTTGTTATATTTTCCTAATAAAATTAATATTAATTCACTATCAATGTATAACTCGCTAGTAACACTGTTGATAATTTTGTTAAAGCTCCGAGATCTGTTACAATATTTAATGACAGAAAATAATACTCAAATGCAACTGGTGTCGTTATATACTTAAGTCGGTGGAATGATAAGATAAATGTATTCGAGGGTTAGTAATAAATTATAATTATAACATTTAAACAGTCTTATAAAGTCAAAAGTAATATACTATCAAAACTTTAGAGCAACTAATATTATTGTACAAAAATGTTACTAGTATTTAGTTAATAATGTTATACTTTAAAAATGTTAATTTATTAAAAAATAGGACGAACTTGAATAAAGACGAAAAATATAAGCTAACGTTTACAATTTACAAAAATGTTGGTTTGTTGGTATTGCTATCACAAGAGCACAGATCGCTCGTTTGACGGCGCCGTTCAGATCATTGTGATGACAACAACAACAGTCTTTCGATCTCAAAATCTACACATTACACTACAACATTCGTTTATTCTCCTAACGCTAATCAATGAACACAGGAACTTGGACGTGCAAATCCAAAAATGCAAGCCAGGTATCAATTTATAGTTAGGTTTTTTTTACTATTTGGCAACTTTCGGGACCACTTGACACAGTGATCACCACAGCCCTATCATTCGCATTAACATTTCTTTACTAGTAACATATTCGTATACAGCATGGGACTCATCGCCAACCATGCCAATAATGGGGAATACATCTATCGTTGACAACAAATACCTCACCGAGGTATTACAATTTTAGATGATAAAATAAAAAACGAATATAACAAAAAGTACTTCTTAATATGGCCATGACATAGCCGTGGGGTAGCAGCGACAGAACCACTAGCCGAGTGCTAATACTTATTAATACGTAATTACACAACGAATATTAAATTACTTTGAGCTGCCTTCGATACACAAACCAATACAATAGCAAACAGGCACTAACACCTGGACACTTGTGTACAATTATCAATTATATAACATAACGAAAACTGCTTTTGACCTGCATTGAAACAATTTAACCTAAAACAGTCTTAAAATACACTCTTACAAATAAAAGGTACATTTTATAAAAATAATGTGCGAATTATGTGCATATAACACATGTTACTACAATAATAACTAAAGTATTTACATTAATTTTTAACAAAAACATTTGATCCATTGCGAGTCGTATAAACTTATAACATTATATTTTCATAGTTACTTATATTTAATGTGTAAATAAATGATGCAAGGAAATAATATAATATATTTAAATGTCAACGTTAGGTATAACTAAATGAATTTTCTCATAAGACGTTTCTGAATATTAGCACCTATATTAATTTATTAAATCCAATTGTATGTATTTACAGAACGTTACAAAACAACCATTTTTCGAAAATTCGACTACTGTATAATATGTAATTTTGTACTATTCAATAATAGATAACATTATAATTGCATTATGTGAATGTGACTGTAAGTAATCATAATCCACGCATAGTTTTCAATGGTGTTTGTTAGTTAGGTAAGATAAACTTATCTAAACATTGCTCAGTCTTCTCTATGTGGCTCAAATTTGGCGGACACCTTTATTCAATTTCTAAAGAGCCAATCGTAAGCAGTAAATTTTGGCATGACTTGTGATTTCCAGCATTTGAACAAAATTATAACAGCATTAATTAAGTGTTACTGAGGTAGAAAGACAAAGTAAAATAAAGCAAAGTGAAAGTAAAATAATGCAGTTTGTTATCATTAGTTTCATGACATATTAAACTTTAACGAAGTGGGGCAAGTAATTACTTGAGTTAAATAAGAATTAAACTAATTATATCGTTTATATACAGGAATGTTAAGTCATATTAATTTGACATTGGCAACACTCTCTTGTCCCCAAATGATACGCTTTTCCTTCTAATTTTGAATATTGAAGTTGATTTAAAAACATTAAACATTCTATGTAGGTACATTTTACATGGCACAGAGAAGATTGCTTAGTTTCATATCCCTATCACGTTTTGTGTAAATATTTAAAGAAAATGTATTCATGCTCTAGCACGAACATAGATTTTACAACCGAGATTGTGAACATTTTGCACACTGAATTTTATTAATATTTTGTGTACTAATGAATGGTGTCGCAACGTCAATAATATTTTATATAAAATAGAGAGCAAAATAATTTTGGGTTGACATTTAATTCGAATGGAATATGATAATCGAAAGACGACGTGATTTATATGAATATCGTTCTTGAGACTAAAAATGAAAATATGGCCTAAAGCGTACAACATCAGCTATAAAAATGTACAAATGTCGTAATCGCACAAACTACGCTCTATCACATATATTTAGTAAATCAGCACAACACCCACATGACTCCACGAATTATTAGAAAAAAGTTTCGCGCCGAGGTTCGGTCGCGCGCCGATCTAACCTAGCTAGAGGTGGCGAGCCTCACATAATACTGACGGAGAACGCAATTCTTCTATCTAATGGTTATTCCTATAAAGTCTTAAACATTTTATAACAATTCCTTCAGATTCTCGATTTGCGTCAGTATTTTTGTATCATCCTTGAAAGGCAGTGAAACATTTTCAAGATTTCTGTTGTAATTAGACGTTCAGATGTCTGACACACAACTTTGAAGTAACAGTATTGTTTTTAAGCGTTTTCGCAGAATTGCCCTGGTACACAGAGTAGCGATCAAATGGAATGAAACCCCTTTGAACTACGCTCACCTAATATGCGTAGGACAAGAGAGGAAATAAACATAATATCTGTTTACAGTCCGTTCATGATTAATTAAGCAAAATAAGGAGCGTCTGTCAACATAGAGCTTCCAGTTCGCCTGCATATCATCACTTGATTTGCTACTCCGTGTTCGAACATGGGCGCAGTACCTGAGCCTAATACGACACATCAAGTTTTAGAAACAGACAAGACTAATAGAGATTGAGGGGACGCTCTAAAAAGCCGTTTCTAAAACTCCATGTACAGTCAGGTAACTTGATTGTTAAGCATATTGACATTCATCAATAAACCGTCTTACAGCCATTTCATACGACCGACAAAGAATGTCAGTTATGATTAAAATGAACGGACAAATTCGTTATCAATCAAATTCCCTGACTGTTACAAGTTACGGCCGGCTGCTGTAGTAGACAGATCTTGGTTACCTCGACGCCTTGATAGGATCTTCGGCCGAGTGCGCGTGCCTCAGTCAGGCGGTCACTTTACGAGGCTGGAGAGCGAGCGGGATTTCAGTGTCGGAGTGTGTGAGTGCGCGGCACGCGGGGCCGCCGCAGCACACGCGCGAGCGCCGGGACCGACGCCGCGAGCTGCGCCGCTCGTTACCTACGGTGGGGTCAGTTGTTACTCTGGGATCTTGTGGGCTCCTGGTAGCGCGGACGGACATGCGTGTTCAGTTTTGTTGTTGAAGAAGTTATTGGAAATTAGGTGAAAATTATGTTTCTGGCTTAGTAAGGTTAATAAAAAAAAAGCTTATTAAGTTTTATTTAAAAATATTGTTGAGAAACTGACAATTACTGAAAATTTTAGCGTGTAATGAATGAACCAAGAAGTTATATAAACAACTGACTGCTGTTAACTGTTACTGCTTTTGGTAACTCATTGACATTTATACAATTTTATTTTTTACTTTATCATTTATGTAGTGCAATACAAAATTTTAAAATAACTTAGCATCTTAGTTCTCCAACAAATCCGTTTTACAGTACAAATAATAAAAAACACGCATGTACGTCTGCAATATTATTTCTAGTAGCAATAGCAAAATTAATAAAAAGGTGTCATGTTTTCAAATCTTTCTGTTTTGTCTAAAATTTTACTATTTCTATAAAGTAAATAATAGTATGTATTTAATTTCTTATAAATTGTCGAAATTTGAAAACATTGTTTAGAAAGCAAAGACTAATTTCCAATCACCTTGTAATTTTGGTAAATTAATCTTCATGATCAAATTCTAATACACTCAAACCACTTTATTTCCCAATATAAATAAAATAAACAAATAATTTCCATTTGTAAAATAGACGTTGCTCTCTCATTGAATAAAAAGCGTTGACAAGTGGATATAATTTTCTTGCCATATCACAACAACATATAACACAGTACTGCATTCAATGCATGGAATAATAGCATTGCTATACAATGAACATGTAACAATCTGGCATTGTTCTCAGAGGTGGAGGCAATGAAGTATCATTTAATGGTTCGTGACTGATGTCCAAGCGTGTGACGTCACAACATCGAACATGCTCGACGCACAATATTTCCACAGTTCCAACATATGCTTTTTATGACATTCTTGATGATGCACATTGTGCTGGCAAAGCTGCGTAAACCATACAGTATCGTCTTTTATTGTTACTGCTACTTTTAAACATCAAATGGAGAGTCCATTAAGAATAGCAGAACTATTTACAATATAGAAATTTTATATAGGATACAATAAAAAGTATTATTCATAGAAACTAAAATTGAATACAAAACTAACAATAGAAGCAATGTCTACAATCTAGGTTTAACATTTTATATGAATATAAATTACAGGAAAGAATTGAAGAATTGTATGATATCTGGTAAAAATAAACAATAAAAAGGATATGGAACACATAAGAGCAGATCATGCTATGCAAACGTGCCATGCGACATGTAGACTATCTGTGCGATGACACATGCGATGCGCCCAAAGCGTAAGCCCGCACAAAGCTTGGTATCGCCCTGTGAGTACAAGCTCCGGAGGCTTTGCTTCTGCTGACCAGCCCCCTAGACGAAGTCACATAACTTTTTACATCAATCTCATACATTTTTATAGCTTTTCTGTTAGCTTAGCGACTTTCGAAGTGACTTCGTCATGGGTTCCGAACGTGCCAAAATGGTTTGACATTAATTAATTACTAGTTTTCCCGCAAACGCCCCGAGTCTTTTGCCATAGGTCTTTTAGTAAGACTAGATATAGACTGGGTTAGAAAAAAGTAGAAAATATCTAGCGTCGCAATGGGAGCGAGCAAAGCCTCCGCGGTTTAGTTAGTCCTCTCCGCACCGAAGCGAACGAACACAGTTTCACAGTACCGGTGCGCGAGGTCAAAACAAAAATTCTAGGCAGGCGACAAGCACGTAGAGAGCGGTGCTCTCGTTGCGAGCCTCCGCCGCGCACGCGTGCGGCCGGCGCGCGGGCGGCGCGGGGCCCGCGGGGCCGGGGGGGCCCGGCGGCGCGGACTGCGTACCCGCGCGCGCGCGCGCCGCGTCCAGCGACGCGGCCGGCTGCAGGAACCACTCGGACCGCGTACGCATGCGTGCGCGCTGCCGCTCGTGCACCTACGCACCGCACCACCACGTCACGTCGCGAGACACCGCCCTCGCCGCGAGACCCCGCACTCCCCTCTCCCTCCCTACCCCCTACTCACTGTGTTACTGTTTCCTCTCGACACCCGGGACGGTATGGTAATGTATCTCTTTTAGGTCATCCGTTAAGCCAAACGTCTTTCGCACACCGTTTGTGTGTATAACTATGATCTGTCCCAAAAGCATCTGATGAAAATGTAAACAAATGGATCAGAAAACGTACCTGTGGAAGCCAAATTGTAGTGACACTTACAAATTGACGGTTTTGATTTGATTGCTTGAATATTAAAACCCGAAATTCTAATTTCAAAATCACCTCAGATATGTTTTCATTTGACAATTGAGGTTAATATTATAACCTAAATTTTCGTCGATGATTTATCAATTACAAGAATAAAAAGTTAAAACTTTCTATAGCCAGATGAATGTGTTACTAATATCTTTTAATAAGTGATTGCGTAAGAATTTAAACAGAACAGGGTTTGTTTACACTTTCATCAGATACTTTTGGAACAGACTATGTAGCTCATATTGATTGTTTATCAAAAGGCCTTGCCCATACAAGAACGGCATACGGAACACGGAAGACTTCGCAGTGGTTTTTGACTGTTTGAGTTCTGCCTAAACTGACTCGATTTCATACACTTTAACCGTGATTTAGTATCGCTAAATGAGCATCATACTGCATCTACATCATCTCGCGAAGTGGTGCTTGAAAAAGTCATATGGAGATTCGAGTCAATTTAGTCTGGCAACTTTATTAGGGACACTATTAAACAACGACAATTTTCTGGAAGCGGGGGTCGCGACAAGAGGCGGTTGTATATATTCGCGGGCTAATTTAGTACAACAGATTAATTTCGACCGGTAACAATTAATTAATCAAGTACCCACCCTACTTCGGAAGATGTTACTAACTGGGGTTAATTAAGATAAACATGGAGCTGGTGTTAATATTTGATTAGTAACTATACTGCTACCATTAGTCAATAAAAATGAATCGTATATTAGCTCGTCTACTGGGCATTACCACAGAGGTTAACCATAACCGAAAAGATTATTAAATTTTTGTTACATTTAATTGAAAGAAATATTCAGATAAGTTATTGAGTACATTGTTACATTGATGAAGACGTACAGTAATTATTGTAAGGACAAGAAAGAAATATCATACAATTATTATACCTAAGGTGTTCGTTTTGGGGTGCTCACACTGCACCATAGAGTGCTGCTAAAAGCATCTGTGTTTGTGTGTGCGTCGCCACACCGAGCTCTTGAGTAAGCACATTGTGTCAAACATTCTCTTGTATGTCACACGGTGTAATACCAGTAAATTGTATTGATTATGTAAGTGGAAACTAAGAACTAACAGATCAGCCACAAGTTGTCCTAAGTTATCAGGGATACAGACATCACTCATGCATGTAAGAATAAAACGTGGACCACTGGCGAATTGCGATTGTTTTTATATCGCTTTTAATCATACTCTTTGCTATGCAAAAAGTACTTAGTTCCCTATGCCAATTGGGGCCCGAATAACACCTATTTCAACATTTAGCTACAGATTTATATTTGTCACATCAATCCTACGATAATTTGTACTACAATTTAGAATAATTTTCTTGTTATATTTGGCGAGCGGTCCACGTTACTTCATAGACAGAACAGGGGAAACAGACTTAGAATCTACAGGTGGATACTGAGAAAATTCTCGTCACCATCACTTAGTCTTATAAAACATGTTCCTCAGTGAGCGCTAGAATTGAAACAATACTCTTTATACAAGTTATTTAGTTCAAAAGGTTCAATGACGTCCATATAAGATGTGACCATTTTATGAACAGGTTAGGTGTTTTGTGAATTTCTGTATTGGCAACACCAATTCTGTTGTGTCATTTGAATAGGGGGCTTACATAATTCTAGTTTTTATTAGATAGAACACATACTAATATGGACTGTTAGAACCATTTCAGAAATCAATTTTATTCATCATGATTCATCTGGATTTTTTGTAGCACTTTGTGAATGATTAAGAAATAATATAAAATCAGCATTTCTACCACGGTTTCAAACAAAAAGGTTTTTATAATGTATTATTGGGTTATTCAATTGATTCGTTTCAAAAATGATTTCTGAAACAACAGCAAAGATAGAGAGAGACAAGAATCATTTTAATAACATAGTCAAAGTTATTGAAAATGAACAAAGTAGGTAAGTAAATGAGACGTGGTAGTAGCATAGTGGTTGATAACATACCTGGGGTAGGTAGGAGAGGCTCTTTGTGCTCTCCGCGTATTTGTTGATGGCTCTTAGCTCTTCTAAAGTCATGTGGGGACTTGAGTTGCTACGCGATGATTGAGATGACGAGCTCACTGATACCTGGAAGATTTCGAATGAGGCTTTAATATAAGATAGTTAATAGGCGTGACCTTACGGAAATCCATTATAAAATACAATAAACGTCGTATATTTAGTAACCTAATCCGCTTTACTGTTCTTAAAGAGTCATAAAGACCCCTGTAAGAAATCGATACCCATTTCACCTCTGAACGAGGCATCCTCAGGATGATGATTGACTTGTTGTGAACTCGGACCCGACGTGTTGCCACGTCAAACGCCGAACACAGTGTGAACACTGCACACTGAACACTAACCTTTCGGGCGTATATACAGGCGTTATATATTCAAGTGTGTAGTTTGAAAAAAACCTATAATTTTGTACTAAACTCGACCTCACCAACATAGTAACTATATCAAATACGAGGTCATTAAAAAAAACTATTTTAATTTAATAAATTATTTTATGTATACACACTGTACGACCGATCTAGTGATTCCAAATACAAAAAAAATATAAATAATGTAATGTATAACTTTAATACACACTTTTCTACAATCTGCCATTTTCAGTAACGTTACACAAAAACGATGTTTTCAGATACCTGGGTGGTGCCAAACTGATTATTGCCTGCATTATCGTATCGTGAATTTACGTGACCTTATTATTTGTGATACTGCTCTAGATATCGATTTACTTTTATGAAGTTTAACTATCACGATTAAGAAAACAAATCGTAGGAACCTCTTTATCTTATCCATATCATCAGTTGGTTTCCCTGGTATGGATCGATATTTTACCGTCGGACGACTGTCGTATCTATTCCGACTTGTCGTAACGACAAATCGCACTGTTCAATTATTTACTAGCCGTTCTTTTCGAGATGGACGTTACCTCCCTTCCCGCTTCCTCACACCGCGCCTCTGGTCAGACCCGCTTAGTACGGATAGCGAGTTTGCTATCGTCGTTTGTTTCGTGTGTTTGTTTGTGCGGTGTGGGGAAGTGGAAAGGGAGGTAACGGCCATCTCGAAGTGAATGGCTAGTAGATAGAAGAATAAAGACATATTAACCACGACAACGGCAGTTTCAACGAACGACGACTATCTTTGTTCACGACACAGTGGGACAAATTAATTAATTTTAGTATTTAAACGGTCTAGCATCTCAAGTACCTAATCTAAGTCCGATTGCCGAAACTGCTACTCCTTGGCTGGGTCGAGATCAGAATCAGAGATGGCAAGTTTGATATTGATCTTGCAATTTCACTATGGCTTTGTCAGCGTGCAAAGAAAGATTTTCGAGGGACTTTTTGTTGAATTATTTTTTTATAAGATGTTTGATATCTTCGTTGGATGTAATGCAATAATTCTTTAAACATAAATATACTGGTAAAACAGAAAAGGTACGCGCTTCGGTAATCTACGTGTTTCCGAATTATTACGAACGTTGCGCCACAGGGTAACCCCGAGTTTTCTCTCTGTCGGGTTACCTACTCCGGTCTCAAATCCCCATTTGTGTCCCAAAAAGTCAAAACTTTTGAAAAGTTTTTCGAATTGCATAGAGTTGTAAATATAATAGGTAATACAAAATGGGCAAGCACTTATTTGGTTGTAACAGCTCTATATTAGACCGCTCGTATTTTCGAAGATAGACGATGATTCCCGAAGCGCAAACCTTATTTTCGAAAGCTAAACGTACTTTAAAAACGCTCTCTTCGAGCGATATGGACAGCCGTGTGCAGGAGTCGAGCAGACTATGCTCGGGTATAATACCGAGTACGCCCCCCGCCGCGCCCGCGCCACCGCCGCCGGCCAGCGCAGGCATCGACTGGCACTCTTCCGACTTCGACAGCCCTGCGAGACAATCCACTGAACTCTATACAATCTACTGCTAAGAATGGTTACACAAGAATTGAAGGACTTTGAAAATTGTTTTTTAAGGGGCCGTGCACGAAATCGAATCGAATTATGAACAGTTTTGTTCATTGGTGGTGAGAAAGGGAAAAATAGTTTAAAAATGGGCTTTCGAAACAAGAGGTTACAAAGTTACATTAAGAGCGCTAACACACACACACGCCATCCTGACGTCGCCGACTACGTATACAAAAAAATCGTATTGAAATGTATGACAGTTAATTCACTTTGTGATTTGAAAAGTTGAACTCTTTGTATTGCATGTAGCTGAAAGAGCTTTTTCAAATAAATTAAATATTCATAGAAAATCACTAATATTCGCAACAAGTTTTCCGAAAATGACGCGAGACTGACGTTTGATCATTTTGTTATAGTTTGACTAAGACCGCTGTACCGCGTCTTAGGAATGCGCGGCGAGGCGGGGGGCAACTTTGACGAATGAAAGGCGAGACGCCGTGACCGTTGACGAATGAGCGGCCTGCACTGCCCCCCGTCTCGCCGCGCACATACCTAAGGCGCGGTACAGCGGTAATGGTCAAACTATAGAAGAAACTACTTTTGATTTCGAAAATTAAAGAATATAGTCTACATCATCATATGGTCTACTTGCATGTGGCTGAACCACTTTTCAACTTCCATACAAAATATAGCTGAAAAAATCTTTTGATAAAATTTTTTTTTTTTTTTTTTTGTTAACCCAGTCAGTAATGTATTTTTTCCTATTATTTAACAAACCATATCAAGAAATTTCAAAATCAAACTTTCAGAATCAGAGTCTTCAACTATCCTTGAGATAAAATCAATTTTATTTTATGATTATACAATATCTTCATTAAGTAAATCAAAGGCGAAATATATCATATTTTCGAGAGCGCAAAAGTGATGCAACTATTAACAGGTTCTGTGACTGACACGAATAGTTTAGCACCACGAAAACTGTACTTTTATAGTCAGACAGACTTAATCTTTCAATTATTTTAAGCTTTCTCACAATAAGATAAGTAATTGACAAATGAGGGTTTCTTTCGTGCACGGAGCCTTAAGCACCTGTTGACCTATCCCACTGCCGCCGCCAACGATTAAGCGATTAGCTATCGACAATTTTCTCAATCGACTTTCGTCGATTGCTCATCGCTTCCTCGCAGGTGCTTCCGACAGAAAATGCTGATTGGCTTGCCCTATTTTGAATGATTTTGTTAAAATACGTAATGCTTTATTATAGGGGATGATTCTCGCAAGCACGCAACGATACACGGTTTTTTGGGGCATAGTTCTAAGTATAAGACTGCTGTAAATTTTCATAAATAAATAAAGAAAATAAACAATAGTTGTGTCAAGAATCGACGGAGCTGCATACTATAATGTGTGTGTCGCTGATGGATTGTCGAATCCGCTGTTTAACATAACCGCTAGCTGTTTTCAAAACAGCTCTACGAATTTTCTTTATTACTGAACTTTAACACGCAGAATTGCACGCTTTACATTTATCAATGAAGCGGGTCAACAGCGTGAAGGTTTTAGTTCAAAATTTTGTCGCTCGTGGCTCTGTGTCATAACACCAATAATGGCGTCCGAAACAGAAATAAATAAGACGAGTTATGTGAGTAAATATTACGCTAACTCAAGTGAAAACAGTGATTGTAAGAACAATTTCTAAATAAAGTTTTCAGACTTTTATGAAAGCCAGTGCTAAAAATATTAAATAGCCAAGTGCGGCCAACTTTGAAGTAGCGCGGTTGGTTACAGTTCTAACATAACCTAAACCAATTGGTTAGGGTGCCCTAGCCTAGTTACTGCGATCGATTCGGCATTAGAAACCACACCAAACCCTTATTATGACTGCAGATAAGCTATTCTATATTACGTCTAAACGTGGGTAGGGTTTTGTTAAACGTACCGCAATAGCAATCTAGCTAAGCATTGTTCAGCTGTTTTACATAACGAAGCTGTTTTGTAAGACAGCTAGCGATTATGTAAAACAGCGGATTCGACAATCCATCTGCAACATGTACATAATGATTATAGGAAGACAACTGTGACAATTGATTTTCTGTAATATCTTTGTAATAAGGTTAACAAATCTAACGCCAAAGGGGCAGTCTTGATTTCATAGGATAAATGTCTTTCTAACTTTCATTATAATACCGGATTAGTTTAAGTACTTAAATTATTTAATTACAGAAGAACCATAACACTATACTCGTACATTATATAAAAAAAATGTTGCTACGATTTAAAGTCCTTCAGAATTTTAAATGCACAATGTAGTATTTGTCCAAAGATTATATCATCATCTATATCATAATTTTAGGAGAAGCATAACATATATTTGAGTTCTGTGTGGATAGTTAATATTAGAAAACAGTTCAGATGATCCAATCCCAGTTAGTAATCCCAGGTACTAACTATTCTACCTACTCAAAGATGAAATAACTCATACACGGATTTACCATTATACTCGTAATATACGCCAACGTTTGCGGCAACCGTGGTCAAAAAACGCGGAAAAGAGATGGCACGAGCCATCCTGCTCTCACGTTTGATGACAGCGAATGTCACAAGTCTTGGCATTTATAGTGTGGTGGCTGCAAAACCCCAATCTACAAACTCTGTGCTACCAAAACCCATGATTAAAACAAATCGTATATGAAGTATGAAAATTTATTGTGGATGTTATTCAACTGATTCACAAATTGACGTTCAAAACTCACCAAAAATTTTAATATTATTTGCTATGAATTTGGTAACTTTTCTATGTATTTTTAAGAACTTAAACGACTTTCTTTCGGATGACCTGCGAAAAATGTTCTGTTTATGAGAAATAATTCCTATGAAAAAAGCTAGTTTGATTGAAGATAATGTTAGATATTTACCTTCTAAATTAAATTTGTTGCCCCAACGATCACATTCGCACTGCAGCCATGTTTTTTCTGCCTCCAAAGATAATTGTCCTGTGAACAAAAATAATAAAATGAATCGTCTTTACTGCTGTTCTCTAATGCATATTCAAATCATGATAACAATCTTAATTAATAAAGTGACGACCCGAGTCTTTATACAAGTGTTCCAAAACCTTAAAGATCTTAATTTTATCATATAGTTTATTATGTAGCTTTAAAGAAGATATAATTACATACATTCACGCTACACCTGCAATGTTAAACAAGAAATGGATAAAAACGCAAATAATTATAATTAAAATGAATCCTCAAGCATCTAAAATCATATTTCCCTCAAAATTAACTCTTATAACGCGTCCTTGATACGGCGAGCACACTGAATAAAATTGTTGGAACAATGAGTGTTGTGACTGAAGTCTCCCATAACACGAGGCTTAGTTTCCGTGTTTAATAACAATATACGTTTAATTTTCTCATGTATGTTTATGTAAATAAGACATGATATTATTATCTGACAGGTCTTCTTAATTTTGAGTCAAAAATCTGGGAAGTTTAATTCTGTTCAGTCTTTGTTTAATTACTCATTACTGCGATGGTGATTGAAACTGGTATATAATTATAATAATAACTAGAGGTTCAGACGAATGTTATTATTCGCGCTTGTAAATATTATCTTATATTGAGTATCGCTCTACTGTATGGTAGTATAAGCCTTTTATGGCGTACAAGAGTGGTATCGTTACAACAAGACCGAATTTCGGCCATGGCGACCAAGCACAGCGGGAGATATTATATGCACAAGTGTGTCCGCAGAGACAGGTGCAGAGTGCACCTCTTCCCTCACTGTCATAGACCGATGGGACGGCAATCCGACACGACAGGACGAATCGGACCGTTACTTGTTATCAACAGTTTAAAACGTTAATTGAAGGAGTAAGGTCGATTAAGTGTGGCCTTCTGTGTGTATGATAATGATAACACTAGAAAACACACGTTAATTGTGAAGTTGGTAACGATAAGGGCAGCACAAGAAAAAGCGGCAAAATATGATTTTCAGCCTTCACGAGTGGCAATTCTGGCGTACTTAAGAGAGTTTATCCTAAAAGTTAGCAACGTTGCATATCTGTCAAATATTTACCTGTTTTGATTAATTTGGCAATAAAAAATAATACTGTATGGAAATATGAAATATGAGATTATGAAATACATTAGTTAATATAGTAACACCGAATATTTCGTTTTAGATGTAAAAAAAAAGTATTTCGAAACTGTATTTTTTACACCTAAAACGGTTACAACATCAAATTCAGTGTTATAATTGAAATTGATTATTAATATTCTAGTTCGCTAGTTAGCCTCATTTCTTATTTCCATACAGTAATATTGCCAAATTAATCAAATCAACGAAATATTTGACATCTATTTGCGATGACGTTGCCCACTTTCAGAATAAAGGCTCGTTAAATAACGGGTGTAAAAAGATGCTCAAAGAAGCTATCCAAAGTCAAAGTTCCAACTTTTTTTAGGTTCTAATACGAAAACAAGTTTTAATTATAACTTAACTTTAAATACCCCCACGACCGCTATAACGTTGTATGCATAAGCACAATGTTTTGCGTGCGTAACGCTGCACGCTACCGTTAACAGGGATTTTTCAAACAAAAATAAAAGTCGTTTCCTAGCAATTAATGTTGTACATAACTTGTAAATGCGTAATTGACGGCTTTGTGATGACTCTTTTTAGACCCAGTATACTTAGGCAAATAAGAATGCGGCACAATAGAATACAGTAAGCAGGTCTCCGGGATAACACCAAGTTGAGACGACAGGAGTAGTTTACCATAACATTACCTATAGCTATGTTTCAAAATATTATTTACCAGTGATCCCCAAACTAGACAGTCTTTCATCTTCGGGCTCGAGGTACGAATTCCAGGGTGGAGACTAGAGAAGTGATTTGGTATGCCAGACTTCACAGACTAGCCAGTGATAGCCGAGTGGTGTGACCGTCAGACTGCCAAGTCATAGGTCTCGAACTCGAACCCTATGCACGCACCTCTAACTTTTTGGATCATGTGCGTATTGTATAATTATCACTTGCTTCAAAAACGGTGAAGGAAATCATCGTGAGGAAACCGGCATGCCTTTTTTTTTTTTTTTTTTTTGTACGGGAAATCATCAAATGACTTCTCCCGCTCTGGGCAGAGCGAGAGGGTGTGTCAGACTTTTACTGACTAAAACCCACCCGTGTTCCTTCCGTTGCCTGTGTGCCGGGGCCGCGATATCCCTTTCAGACAAACCCGCAACCCCAGCAGGCATTGGTCTTTCGACCCCGTCGGTTGGTGCTGACATCTCTTTGAGGCGCGCGTGGAACACAACGCGCCGTCGACACGGGCCTGGTCCTGATCGGACGGCGAGCTGCCCATTGCTCACCGTCCGCAGGCCCGCGCCTACGGTGGCCGGAAGTCGGCTCTTGACTCCCGACGCCCGGGGCGTCTCCGGCGGCGACTAGGGCCGCGAGGGCGTGCAGCTTGCATCTCCCTCGCGCGCCCCGCCTCCTCCTTCGCGAGCATAACTGCTTCGCAGAAGGAGGTGACGGCCTCCCATGCACTCTCGCGCCGAACCATGGCCTGAACCAGGGCCGGACGCGAGAGATCGCCGCCGCCGATCGCCTCCGTGAGGACACGGCGGTGCTCCGCCCAAGCCGGGCAGACCTTCACCGTATGCTCCACCGTGTCCTCCGGGCGATCCACACAGTGGTGACACCCGGGCGTTTCCTCCCGCCTCATTCGGAACAGGAACCTCCCGAAACAACCGTGTCCGGTGAGGACCTGCGTCAGGCGGAAGGTGAGGACGCCATGGCGCCTCTCAAGCCACTCCTCAAAGAGGGGACTTATCGCCGCAATTGTGGCGTGCCCAGCACTGGGTTGCGTCAATCGCACACTCCATGCCGCCATGAGATCCCGCCGGAGCTCTGTCCGCTGTGCCGTGATCTCTCGCGGCAGCGGAGTTACACCCCGGCGTTTCGCAACCGGCATGCCTGAGAGATATTTCTCGACGGCATGTGAAGCCAAGTCAGAGGCCCATGAGCGGTTTTAAAACTCTGACACCGGGTTAGTCACTAACCACACGAAAAGAAGAAGACCAGATTAACTCACGAGTAACCTATTACCTGAAGCATGCTTAGATTTCCAGTAAACGCTTTTACATTTTTGAGTGAGTCGATTCGTCCCATTTAGTTGAAATGCTGTATGTTAATACTAATATTTTTTACTGCGCTGATACTTACTAGCATAAGCCTCCTGATCGCGGTGATGCCGCGGTGGGGGAGGGTCTCTAAAGGAACATATCCACTCGTCCTTGACCCGCAGGATACGGCCCGTCACGCGCGCATAGTACTCGTAGTTGTCTCGCCCAAACAAGTCGCCGGCGCTGAACTGCTCGATCAGTTGACGCATGATGCGGGTCGCCACCTGGTGGGAAGTTAAGGGTTAAGTAGACGGATAAATTGTGGAGTAACTGGCTCAAGACTAGTTCTGTTGGATTTTTACATTTTAAAGTTAAAATTCAGCGGCTTTCATGTCACGAGAGGGATTAATATCAAACTCAAAGCATTTATTTAAATTAAACCATTTACAGGCACTTTTGAACAGGCAAAGACTCTGTCAGTCAGAAAGATGCAGTTAGTTGCCCATTCCAAAGCGTAGTAGGTTCCTATGGAGAAGAGTGGACACTCTTTTAAATCAAAATATTATTACATAAAATGATATAGGTATAATATTATTATATATTGTTCGAATCTTCTCAATACCGATGTCAAAGACTTTAATTATTCACTGTATCGAGTTTGGAGCAAATAGTTTTTAATGCAACAGTATGAGAATTCTGAACATGTTTCCTGTTTACTTCAATCCAGATGGAATTGTGAGAACACGCATTGTAGATCAAATTCGAAAGGAAATAAGTGTTCAGAAGTATGATATGTGATGTTGAACATCGAGAATGATGCATTCTCTTTTAAAAATTAATTAATTTTCCAATTATATGATACATTAAAATGCATGCAGATAATTTACTGAAAACCGGTCTTTACCTGGCGTTTGATAATAACAAATACAAGCATAATTCTATCTGAGTAGAAATATTACATAAATGTTGTCTCTGTTCAACTTACATACATAATATAAGAGTCATTCCATGGATATCAATAATTATTTAAAGTAATAATATTTTGTCAACAATAAAATGCAAAATCAGGTGATAGATTATCATGCATGAATCACACATTTAACTAGATAGTAAATCATTATTTATTTCAGTTAGTAGTACAACATTTTGTTGATAGGTTTAGTCAACCGCATGCAGGATGTGAGTAACCCCAAGAATCCATGAATCAAGCTTATCAGTGGAGGGTCGAAAAAATAAATAGGTGATGCTACTGAGTATACTGATAAGGAGCACACACGAGCATTCTATGGAGAAATATCTATTCTTTGAAAGTTTACTAGGAGTACATGAGGATGGCGTTATTTTGTGATGGTCTTAATCAAAATCATTTATTCAAATTAGGCCGAGAATCATCACATTTTACACGTCAAAATTACATAAGATATTCCCCCAAAACGCCCGCCCTTCAGCACTTTCTAGTGTCTAGCGGTCTAAAATACGGATCACACACTAGGTGAATATTTCGCTATCAATTCAAATATTTTGCCGCGCATTATTTGCAGTAAAATATTTTAATTCGGTGTAGACAAACGAATAATTATGTTCAAGTATGCGGCCGAACATAATGCCACATTAAGGAGTTTTAGAAAAAAATCGTCATAGAAGACCGTGGACTTTATACGTGACAGAGATGTGCCGTATATAGCTGTACAAGGTACTTTTGGCGCGTGGCCAAAATTGGAACTAACACCGCCATCTTGTTTTTTCAATACATTTCACAAAGCTATCGCAAAAATTATTACTGACAGTGTCCATCTGTCAAGGTCTTTCGAGCACCAAAAGATCCTTGTAGAACTGTACTTGTACGACAAACTTTTTCTTAAACTCGATGTGCTATATTTACGGCCAGATGTAAGTACAGTCCGGCCGTCGAGAGAATACGTTCCTGACACCTGTCAGTTGACAATTTCTAGTAGTAATAAGGTCAAATTCGCAAAACAGATACTCGTTAGTATGAAAATGCCAGGTGTCAAAAATCCGACGGCCGAACTGTAATCTTTAAGGCATAACAAAAGTACTAATAATAACTATGCAAAAGCGCATAACATCGAACAGCAAGCATGTAATGCGTATGGAAAATGCGTAAAACATAAATTATTGAAGCCGGTAACGAAAGCGTAGTACGATGAGCTACATAAGTAACGTGGTGGAAAGTAAAACGGATTGGTTGTATAATGTTATACTCACGCTCACTTCAGCCTTTGGACGCATGTTTAAATACAGTTTTAGTGAACACAGTTATAAGCTATTTACAGTTACGCTCTTAGATAATTTTTTTACATGGGGTGCAATCAACCGATGTGGACAATATTATCGAAATACTCTTTCAATATTTGCCAAATTCTAGCCTAAATTTTAGCCGAATGCCGAATCTATACAAGTTGTTTCTTTGATATCCCATAACTCTAGGGTATGCTCCGGCCACCGTAGGCGCGGGCTTGCGGACGGTGAGCAATGGGTAGCTCGCCGTCCGATAACTGGCCCGGGTCGACGGCGCGTTGTGTTCCACGCGCGCCTCAAAGAGATATCAGCACCAACCAACGGAGTCCGTAAGGGCCAATGCCTGCCAGGGTTGCGATTTTGTCCGAAAGGGATATCGCGGCCCCGGCACACAGGCAACGGAAGGAACACGGGTGGGTTTTAGTCAGTAAAAGTCTGACACACCCTCTCGGTCCGCCCAGAGCGGGTGAAGTTATTTAATAAATTCCCCCCCAAAAAATAAAAGGGTATGAATCAACTGACATGCTTTTTTTTTTTGTTCATAAAAAGAAAATATGACAACGTCACATTTTCTTAGCTTTAAATATGATTTGAATGGAAATGATTTACTCGTACGTATCAATGAAACTTAAGATACACAAATCGAGAGATTAGTGGTAAGTTATCTTAAAAAAATAAAAACAAATATAAATAATTTATATGCTAGTTGATTCTTTAACATGGTCTCATTAATAAAAAGTGTTTTTAAATATTTTATATGTACGGATGCAAACATCAAATCAGAATCAATTAACTAGATTTGTGGATTTGATTTGTGCCTAGTTGATGGCAATAGGCTCGTACCCTAATATAAGGGACTTAAAAAATGTGGGTATAAAATTGGTAAATACACCTCTGCTTAACCCTTCGGTAATTCCTGGCGTGATATGTTATGTGTGTAAGTTAATTTCAAATCTCATGTTAGTTGAAGTCCTATTAAAATGCTAAAAACAAGAATACCAATGAAACTAATTAAAACCGCAAAGCATATCAAAGACAATAAGAAAATCTCCGATACGAAAAAGGTTAATTAATGAACTATGACGTCAGTCTGCAATCGGCAGTCATCAAACTTTGCAATGTGTCATTAAAAAGTGGAATGCTCTGATGCTCCGAGGACATAGCCATGCGGCAGTTAAGTAAGGCAGACACATTTACACACATGCCAATAGCTTAATCTTTTTCCTTTCGTGGTTTCAGTCCAACCAGATGTTAAGGAAATTTAACTCAGAGCTATTACAACTGCTATTGAGAACAGTGGTGGTATTAACGGCCGCGACTTACGAGTTTTAGGTCGTATAGGTTCGAAACTTTGATCCCCGACAGCTGCTTTCTTCATCATCATTTCAGCCAAAAGACGTCCACTGCCGAACATAGGCCTCCCCCAAGCCCGGCACTTCGGCCGATTCTGTGCTTCCCGCATCCAGCAGATTCCTGCTTCACAAGGTCATCGACCCACCTTGTGGGAAGCCTTTACTTTGTGTAAATTATTTCATCACCACTGCTCTCAAAACAGTGAAGGAAAACATCGTGTGGAAACCGGCATGTCCTAGAACCAACAATTTGAAGACATCTACCAGACTGCACAGGGCTCTCGTGGTAAATTACGGCCCTTTCCCTCTCACCGAGAGGAGGCCTGTGTCCCACCAGTGGGAACGTTATAAAATTACTATATTTATATATATATATATATATACAACTGCAATTGCAACTGTTCGAATACCAAAATTTTTGTTTCATCAGTCTTCCCTGAACCTTATGATCAGGTAAGCAAAGATCCAGAGAGAACACGCAGTCACCTAGACTTCTAGCGTTCTGATGCGCAAAGCAATCAAAAATATTGAAGAAATGAATTTCAGTTGGTTCAATCGATCAAATTGCGCTCCAGTTACTTAGAAATGACGACACCTTCAAGAAAAGTGCAGTCGTAACGTAACTATAAAGCTTAGTGATAAAGGAAGTTGTCCAATGAAATAGTGTCCATAACTGGGTGCACCCTGGACAGACAGTCTCGCTTACCTACTTGCTGACTAGCTATAACTTTAACCACGGGAGAAGTAAAAAAAAAAATACAATTCAAACGCATTATAACGCGGCACCATCAGCAAGCAAAAGATAATTTAAATTTAACTCTGTATCAGATAAGAAAACACTATTAGAGTCCCACTCGACATTGCTGATAAAAAACTGTTTATTGACTATGAATTACGATATCAAGATTATATTGTTGGCCTTCTTGGAGTTCGCCTTTATTGTTACCGTTGACTTAGATTGATTTATTTTTCAATGACTTCAATATGAGTCACTTTCATACACATGTCATTCAACAGTTTGGATTACTTTAACACAAAAGATGCAAAGGGTACGTAGTTATAAGTTATGTTAATTAAAAAAACGAGCGAGCTTTACAGTAGTCGCATATCATGTGTAACATCTGACATCTCACCTTCGTAATAAGCAATAGGGGCGGAGCCTCGTCAAGGTCGTTTCTGACGGCAATCTCTAGCACCGCGCGCGCTCATTGGTCAATAAATCAAATAGCGCGCGATTCCCCGGCTTCCTGTTACACACTTCCGTCGCTTTTCACGAAATCACTCCCACATATAGCAGGAAAGCGAGAGGAAAGATGTTACACATCAAAAAGTGTTAAACCAGTTTAAAGATTACCGTCTTCATCTTTAATTCTTCTTTAGAGTTCGAAATTACTCGGGCAACCCTGACATCACTGAGCGACTAAGTACTAAGGGCCTATTTCACGATGTCCGAATAGCCACTACTTACCAAATAAATTAAAAAATGGAACAGAATTTGTAGGATATTATCTGCCAAGAAAGTTAACGAGAACCTAATCGTAGCTGGTGAAACAGCTGACAGGGTCCGCTAGGACAGATGCCTGCCGGGGTCGCGGGAAAGTCCGATACGGATACCGTGGCCCCTGGAAATATACAGGCAACTGAAGGAACACGGGTGGGTTTTAGTCTCTAACACGCCCTCCTACTCCGCCCAGTGCAGGAGAAGTCATTTCATAATAAGACACCCAAAAAAAAAAAATGCTGGTGACACAGGCCCTAGATTCCTACAGAACAGGTAAGCATGGCACAAATGGAAGGAGGCCTATACTCAGCAGTGAGTGACGAACAAGGCTGCTAATGATGACGATAAAACTAGATTCACGTAGTAATCAATGCTCAATATATTCCTACCTCCACCAATTCCTATTCAAAGTCAAAGTCAAATCATTTATTTCAAATAGGCCCTTGCAAGGCACTTTTGAACGTCAAAAATTACAAAAAAATTGAATTGTGTCTAGTCGCCCCTTCCAAAAGGTAGTTTTCGTATGGAGAAGAATGGGCAAGAAACTCCACCGTTACTCTTTTAAAATGTTTTACAATATTTTGTATATGTAGGTACATTAGTTATATAATTATATTCCACCTCTCTACTCCCTTTGACAATAAATATGAAAGATAAAACACCGCCTATGTACTTTTATTGTAACTAAGTACTCAATAAATTCGTGTGATGAGCGACCGGTACCTAAACAAACGTATACATAAAACACATGTCCACATCAGGTGATTACACCGAAACTCGATATGTTTAATCGTCAATAATGGTGCAGCTATCGCGTAGTGCGACAAATACATGTATCACTTTACAAAGCGCATTCACTCCCCTTAAACACACATTTAACCGTAATTTAGTGATCATGTCGAATCTAAATAACCATATGGTATCATCCCTTTTTAACTAACTGAAGAAGAAGAGAAGAAGCAGCTGTTGTAGGTCCAAGAAATGTTTTTACAGTCCATTTCTAGGGAGTATTGATAAATCTGATAATCTCAACTTAGTCATAGTTTGACGAGATTTTAAATAGCGAAAGACTTATCATTTCATCATACAGTGAATTCATAAAAGTAGTAAGTCACCTTTGACTCACTAGACGAAAGGATGTCACAGAAACAGCGTAGTTTATGGGACGCCATGGCAACGTCGAACAAACTATCGCCAATCAATACATATTTAACATTTCCACATATAGAACCCACGGCCCATTAAATCATATAAAACCTTTTTTTTGTATTGTGTGACATATGACATTCATGACAGATAATGACTGAACCAACCTTGAATCTCTGAACATCCTCCATTGTGGCTGTTTTGCCGTCCGACACGCAAGAGTGGAAAAATGATGGGGCCACAGACACGCCCAGGGCTTCGGATGTCATACCTGTACCTAAAAACAATGCAACATTTGTTTGAAACACATTATTTGGTAACTAATGAAACGTTGATGATCATCCACCATAAGTACTGATGATCTCGCTCGGGAACAAATACCTTTTAAAACAATTCTATTAGCAGATAAACAAAACGCCTTTTGCCATGTAAAATAAATCACAGAGCACAAGAAATTCACGGAAAACAAATTAACTTTTTTCTCTTCTTCGTTCAAACAGTGAAGTTCAACGTCGTTCAACTTGACTGTTTTATCTAATTAACGGATACAAAAAAAAACTTTTTAAGCGGCAAATTACAGTAATTAAAACTACAGACACAAAATTAGCCATGTTTTATTGAAACAGAAGTCGTAAGAGAATGCATAAGTGGTATTGGAGTTACACGCAATGCCGTATGAACGGAATTTTTTCTTGGTATTAAAAAACACAACAAAAACTTTACATCGTAATCGTCATACATCATAAGTCATAAATGGATGGCATCAATTCAATCTTCTTGCACTAATTTAAGTGTGAAGTAAAAATAAATACAAGACAAAACCGGTAAACCGCAGCTCTGAAAGGAGCTGAATTTGATTACGTCTACAAAAAACCAACTTAAAGCCAAAAGGTTATTCAACAGCTGGCGTTTAAGTTGAAGTCAAGCGAGAAGTCTTAAATAAGAAGTTCCTGTCACAATTGGACCACGCAACCACTGGTGTCCATATCTTGAAACACAGCAGTAATTAACATAATATTTTACATATGAGTATACCTGCAACGACAATGACGTTCAAACAGACGCACGTCGCATTAAATAAGGCTCGATAAAGAGCCCAAGTGAACCGTATATGCGCCTAACAATCGCACACGACGCTTTTGTCGGCGACGCTAAAATTGTGACAGAAAACTGTAGTATTAAAAGGAGACGTGTCGCACAACGATTGTCACCTCTACCTAGCATTCATACAATCGGTTACCATGTGTGTTTATTAGACAGACACAATGTTATGCGAAAATCGAGAATAGAATCGTGTCACATTTCTTCAGCCTACCTTATCTGTCTTGCAGCCTAGGAAAATACGAAAGGTAGTTAAAAGAAAACGGAATATTTTCCGTCCGATGGAAGTGACATTTCCTGTGAAATCGCGACTTTTCGCAGAAAGTAGGACAGCACAGCGCGACCCAAATAATTAATATAAATATAATAGATCAAAAAGGTTACGACCAAAGCTACTAAACCGAAGACGTCATCACGAACTAGGCCAACAATAATCCGGCGAGACGTTCTGACGAACATTAAATAATCGCACAATGAATGTAAAGCCGTTGCATCACGCGTGCCCGCGCAGGCTCGCGTGTAATTGGCATAATTACCACTAAATTACTTTCGTCAAGCCACTGACAAATGCCGGCTATGCATTGTCATGAACATAACATCATAATCAACCCTAATCAGAGCATTCTGAACATTATTAAATCTCCAGCATTACTATCATGAAAAAAATTCAAGTTACTCAAGTCAAATATTTGGTAACCACATTTCAGTTTAACTTTATTTGCAGTTAGTCATTGCGTTAATCTTAATTAGATTATTTCGCGAGTGGCCTCATTGTAAATATTTTGTGAAATTCTAACAAAGTCTATGAAGTAAGCTGATTGTGTCGACAGCAATTTTGAGTGACGGCCGGCCGGAGGGATTAATATTGTAACAAGAAGAGTTTCGAACAAGAAATTGCGTGCGAAAGTTAAATTCAAGAGAAAGAACTTGGATCATGTATCATGTTCCAAAACAATGGGATTATGCCTAGTTTCAGATAAGCTACAGCAAATGATTGAAGAGAAATTCCATTAAAATCTTCCAAGAGGTCTAAACAGTGCCTACTTAATTTTAATTTCCTACATATCTCATCAAGTTCTAGTAAACCAAACAGCAGCTCCCTAGACTGCAGAAAATAAGTGCAATATCAATACTTTTTTGTCCAAAGAAAGTGTGATATCCCCGAAAGTGTAATATCCGGATGGTTTGTACAGTATGTTTTACTTGTGCATAAACTTTTAATAAATAAATAATATCCCACCTGCTTTATCAGCGTTGGAGGCCATGACCCGAAACGTGCCGAAGAGCAGCACCAACAATCTCTGCGTGCACACCGGCAGCGACAGGAGCAGTCTGTGGACAAAAACATGCATTTACAACTATGATATTTATTCCTGAGGTCCCTGAGGCTTGATTCCCAGGTCGGGAAAACTGTTATTGGGTTTTTCCATCAGGAATTTCTCAGTAGTAGCCCGGAGTCTGGATTTCTGCCCGGTTACTGGCAATATAGGCTCGCCCCCTATTACAGGTGAAATGTGGGGTAGGTAGGTACACCTCTAATCGTGATGTTATGTTAAATATATTCTATTGGTAACACACCGTACTTGGTAGAGGTACATTATTTTAGCTGAGCAAACAACTTGGAAGTTTTTCAAGTTACTAAAAAGAACGGTGTAGTACATGACTGACATAGCAGATCAAAGAATCACAAAAATGAATAATGCACCTACACCAGTCTCAAGGCTATTCCTTTCATCCTATATAACATTTATTTACATAAACCGCATCAGGTTTCCACTTGGTCAGACTGCAGCATTGGATCCAGTAAATCAATGAAGCGGCTAAATAAAGCACCGTACTCAATGACGCGGAGGTCAGACGACTGTCGGTCGCTGCGAGTTTGTCCGAAAGGGATATCGCGGCCCCGGCACACAGGCAACGGAAGGAACACGGGTGGGTTTTAGTCAGTAAAAGTCTGGCACGCCCTCCCGCTCCACCCAGAGCGGCAGAAGTTATTTGATAATTTCCCATCAAAAAAAAAAAAAAAAACGTAAAAATGGAACAGTCCGTACTGAATAGTTTATTTAAGTTGAGCCTAAGTTTAGCTTCCAGTTTAATTAGTTCTTAGTCATAATCATGATGAACAATGTAAATAATTTTGGATTCTATATCATCTGCCCAGCCTTTTCCCAACTATGGCGGCTTCCAGTCTTACCGGATAAATACCAGTATTTTAGATGGAGCGACTGCCTATCTGACCTCCACAACCCAGTTACCTACTGGGTAATACGATACCCCTTGGTAAGACTATCACACTTTCGTGCTTCTGACCACCAGTAACGACTCAATATCGATATTAGATTCAATATGATTTATTCCATTTGTCTGAGGAATACTTAATTACAAAAGACAACCCCAAAAACTACTCATTTATGCTGTGAAGAAGTGGCACAACCAAGTTTCTCCAAATCTTCGAAACATTATACATATTAGCTATAAAGGCTAACGACTTGCTGATGCAGCTGGTATAGGCCTCCCTAAGAAATCAACACAACGTCTGGTCAACGGTCCTTAAATCGCCATTCATGCTTGAGATCGACCTAATTTGACCTGATAAGCTCTCAATTTTTTTTTACATTTTTATCTGCTACTAACACGCAACCCGTGCACGAAACGTGTTAACAAAAAAATGACGATGAATGAAAGCGAAAACAGACAAAAAATATAGTATTTTATAATACTGCGAGTCGATTGAGTGAAAAGAATCGCATGTTCGCTAGAATGATAGTGATCTAAAACATACAGCTATTATATCGCAGTACCCCACGCGATAAAGAAACATTATATTAACCGATTTGAAAAAAAAAAAAACAAACATTGTGTCTTTGATTTTTTTTATATAAATTTCTTTGATTTTTTTATAAAAACAAACAAGCTTTAGCTTTTTAAAAATAAACATCATGAATAAAAATCTTAATAAAAATTACGGAAAATAAACTGTAAATCCAATTTATAATTTTCCCGATATTGCGGTTACCTACTGGTACTTCAATGTTGTTATCGAAGTGACCCAATTATAAGAGGAAAATTAAAAACGAGAGGTTATTAACCCCCAGTGAGTAATTCACGGTAAAACCGCACGAATAACTCGGTTGGCTCAAGATTGATATCAATGAGTTGAACGACGGCATTGTATAACATATGTATGAGGCGTCGACTTATCGCTCGAATAACCAACGATTACACTAATACGCTCAATGCTGTTCCGATTATACAATGAATTGGGGCCCGTCTTGATATATTTACTGTTTCGTTTAATGCGTTAAAAGTTGCAGCGGTTAGTTATGTAAAACAGTATTATAGTCAGCCATCGAAACGTTCAGTTGACCGAATCGTCTTGTACAAGACATTGTTTAACAAAAAGAAAGTTCAATAGCTAGGTTCACGGTCAATGAAGTTATGGTACAGCTACCTACTTTAAAACTGCCAATATCAAATTTGAACGTGGAACTGTCAGTGAACACTAATTCATCCGAGTCTACATCATAGAGGTTTTATGTATTTATATCTATGGCCAAAATCTATCACGCTCATATTCCCTAACGGGGTACTCGGCAACTTAATGGTCGACTGGCTTCAAACAGTTCAAACACGACGTGTCCATATTGAACCCAGAGTTCACGCTCAATATGTCAGACACACCTAGCTTTTAAACTTTTTAGGGCAACACACGTTGTAAAGTTCATCGATTGTATGGACGTATAGTTTCATTATGCACGAAATTTTTATACTGTATAGTTTAATAAAAGAAAATTAATATAAAGGGTAACCAATAAGAACCATCCTTTATTTATAGAGACTAATTGGATCTAAAAAGTCATGCTCTGTCGTCTACCCATGACAACAAAGCTTATCCATTTGCCATCCAAAATGATTCAACAAAAACTTGTAAAATTAGAGCAATGCCCGTTTTTGGCCGTGACATGTTCAATTACATTTGTCTTGGTTACGACGGACTAACTCTTCTTTAAAGTTGGATTAAATACAACGACATAACCGTTTTTCAAGTTTAGTTGGCTGATCGAAAACAGACAGCAGTTTTACAGAACGTTTTAACTGAATACGGCAAAAGGAAAGGTTGTGTTTTTAACAAACTTATGATTAAAGATAGGAAGCGTGGCATAATTTAGTAGATGATGTATGTTCCCAACTTCTCATATCATAAAGCAGCTTTTGGCGCAGTTTTCTCCGCATATAAATATTTATAGCTCACCAATATAAAGCGTTTAAATATTTGAGCATGTATTTAGTCTAGTATTTACAGGCTCATAATACTAAAAACATAATTTATTTGTTTACCGCCATGTCCATGGCAACCGAAGCACACCGTTACTATGCGTGTGCGCATCAAAATTCAGGTCGGGTGTTCTATAAACAACCATTGTTCATATCCATAATACCGATGTATTGTGAAAGTCCTATACCAAGGCGGAACAAACGGTGAATTATGACAAAGTAAATATAACTTAGGCAACATTTAAAATATTGATGAGCTTGATAATTAAAACTAAGGGTTATCTAATGCAGCGGTGCTTTCTCTGGAGATCCCGAGGTCCCTTAAAGGCTTGCCATCGTAGTGGTTTAGACGGTAAGAGTTCGGTATTACCCCCTTACCCCAACCGAGACTATCAAAGAAAATCTTGGCGCGGAAAGGTTCCGTTGACACAGCGATGATCAGCGATATTTTACGGTAAAAAGTTGGGATCTCAAGTCAACATCCCACTTGCCATACGGTTTATTATAAATAAAAGACAAATTAAAAATCCGGAGTCATACGTGTTAGGCCATAAATCTAAAAGATTACGTATGACTCCGGAGTTTTAATTTGTCTGTCTATGATGTCTTGTTTATACCTTTTTAGATGACTTTTTTGTCGTAGTTGGGTTTTAGTTTTGTAACTTTTATTTTATTTCAAATATTTTGGGGTTATAATATATATATATATATATATATATTTGAAATGTGCTAATTAAGCCCTTTCATTTGATACCCAACATGGTATAATAAAAAAGAAAAGAAAATATCTTCATGCCATTATGTTCTCTAGAGGGCGCCATATTCATTCGCTTCAAACAATACCTCATTTGTCAAATTATGATGAGTAGTTTAGAAGTTATGAGGGAACAGATGAACATAACATGACACATACATACCGGTCGTAATAATAACCCTACTTTGTGCTTCGCCGTAGTCGGATAAAAACAAATGCAGTATTAAACTGCTATGTCATCCAAAAAATATACAGTTAAATATTGTACTAAGGTGCAAGCAGGCGTACACCAAGCGTACCTATGTATAAGAGGAGTACGCATTTATAATGCGTTTCTTATTTGTGCTGAATTTACAATTTTTCTTTCTATTTCTTTCTTTCTTTTCGCCTCCGTGGACAGCAAAGCAAGCCTTACTCAATTTCCGGGTAGTTTAATTACTATCCAATCACGACTCGACAAGGCAGGGGCGTGTAATGTAACTTTGCTGGGCAGGCTATTATTGTGCCCGAGAAGGAGGATGCTCCTTGGGGAGAACATCTAATTTAATGAGGGCGAACGTAATAGAGCTCTCTACAATAGGTAAACCTCTTCGTTTACAAATATGTATAATGCAGTTTCTCTATTTACAGAACAATCTGTAGCCGATAGCTCAGCAGTTTTGAATAAACATAATAGCACGATTGTTTTGACACAACTTGGCTTGACACACTACCGTGTATCTAGATATTATGTTTATTCTAGTACTAGTTGCTACTAGAATAAACATATCTAGACACAAACCAAACATAAAGAGAAATAAATTTAATATGCAAGTATCACAATATTATATTCAGAATAGAAATGTATACAGTATCATTTATCCGTATTCCTATGCGACGCAATGTAACCTATATAATTTAAAAAAAAAAACATGTGTGCAATTCACACGTGGTAGAAGTGAAACCTTCAAAAGTTTAGGCCCAAGCAAACTCCCACTATGCCTTGGTAAAAACGAGTTGAGGGGGTACGAAGCAGAGAACAAAGAGAACCACGACTGTATAATGCTTCCTATCTCAAACTCAAAACTCAAACTCAAAGCATTTATTTCAAATAAACCAATTACAGGTACTTTTGAATTGTCAAGGGGTCGGTCAGTCAGAAATATGAAGCTAGATGCCCATTCCAACGCGTAGTAGGTTCCTATGGAGAAGAACGGGCAAGAAACTCCTCAGAACTCTCATTTTCTCCCACGTTAAATCTTATGAATTTATGTCTAAGTATGTGAATAATGTCGTCCGTCTCTTTTATTGTCGCTTTTTCGTTTCATCGACTTTCAAATCACAATGATGCTAAAGAAGTTTTCACTTCAAAAATACATAGGTTAATCTACTCCTTTTTTGAATGATATTTGATAAATGAAATACTGTTTGTTGGTAAGCGCATCACTTGAGAACGGCTATGCCGACTTGGCTATTTTTTGTTTTAAAATGTTCGTAACAGTGCGAATTAGGTTTCTAAGGAAAGAACACTTTTAAACGTTTCCCGGAAAATTTTCAAATACAGGAAAAAAAACTTTTTTTTTACTAACGGATTTATGTATGAATTATTGAAATTTGTCCAGGACAACGTCTACACGTCTGTCGAGTCAACTAGTAAATGATAAATCCACATTATATTAAATTTAAAATTTAAAATTGGAATTACGTATTCTTGGAAACCAGGTTTCCATTTCGTTAAAATGCAACAACAAAGCATATGAGGTGCTTATCATCCTACACAATTACATAAAAGTCAACAGAGGCAAACGGGTTACTTACGAACATTACACTCGTGCGATGAGCTAACAAAGTATATAAATACTTGCTCCTATGCACACCTGCACGGGAAACTGACGCTTCTATGACGGTTTCCATTTGTATGAACAATTCACTTATTAGTTAGGTACCCTAAAGACTATAGTCGCGAGGTATTCCATTCGGTCTTTCAATGCTGAGGATTAATCGTAACTCCATAGCTCCATTTAAGTTTGTCAACGAAGACAAAACTGCACTGTGTGTATAGTTGCCGATTGAAATACAATCGCCTAAGTAAAGGTGAAGGTTTTCATGTATCAAATTTGCATCTAGCGCTCTGGTCCTTTGCCTTACATTCAACTGTGATTCAATAGGGATGATGAGAAAAAAAAAATTTTTAGTCCGTCTTTGAGATTATAAAAAAATATTGGACACGTATTTTTTCTTTTTTTACGTAATCTAAAGATTACGGCGATACATTTAGGTAAAATGTGCCATGACGTCACGAGTATGTAGATTTTATACATACTAGTGACGTGCCGACCCCCACTCCCCAACTTAAAATGCGTTTTATCTAAGTAATTTTGTATTAATATGTTAAAGCAAAAAATACGTGTCTAATATTTTTTTATTATCTGACTGATGGATTAATTAGAATTTCTTTTTTTTTACCCAGGCATCATCCCTACTGAGGTCTTCGCCCCAGATTTACAGCAACATTTTCAGACGTAACTCTTCTGCCCTGTCATACAGACTCCACAAAAGACACTGCTTGATTGAATATACCTTCATCACAAGCATCATCATTCTTTTGCCGTTAGCTCAGTTTATATGGGTTTGGTGCATCATATCCCTTTCTACCACACTTCTCTATAAACAAAACAATAAACAATTAAACAAATAAAAAAAAAACAATAAACAAAACAAAACAATTTAAACAATTTTTTTTTCTGTTTTATTTTTTCCGTACATTTATTATTTATTTCTTTTTAAACACCATATTTTGAGCCACAGACTTTAAAAGCTAACAACCACCTAATTCAAAATTTGTTAAAACACTTTTATTATTATTATCATGCAATGTATCGAACTGCTAGAGGGCGGAGACCTGGCGACCTGAAACACAGGCCCTTAAAGCCTACCTTAGGCACCAGTCTTCCACAGTAAACTAAACCAAATATAACCATGTGTAACAATGTCTGTAATGTTTATTGTGGTGAGAAATAAAATACTTATTATTATTATTATTTTTGCAGTGTTTTTTCTTCTCAGCTCTTTAGCTGGTTTTTGCAACATTTACGGGCCGAAACCAAGTAAATGCAGCGTGTGGTGTGTTATGTTGAGAATGTGTTATGATGAGGATCTATTTCGATTTCATCGATTTGCATGAACTTTCTCACGATTCGACATGTATTTAAAATTGCAGCTTTTTGTAGGGTGATATAGAGACATTCTTTAAGGTTTAGTAATTTAAGGCTGTGGAGAAGATGATTCGGGATGACGCCTGTTGTGGAAAGGACTATAGGGACCACGTAGACTTTTTGTTGGCGCCAAATTCTAAGTACTTCATCTTTGAGTTCTGCGTATTTACTAATTTTTTCAGATATTGTTTTCTGAATATTATGTGTGTTGGGAACGGCAATATCTATTATGTAAGTAACTTTATTTATTTTATCCTGTAGGGTTATATCTGGTCTATTGTAGTGAATTGTTCTGTCGGTGAGAATGGCGCGATCGTAGTATAGCTCGTATGTCATTTTCTAGGATAGTTTGTGGTGTGTAATTATTATTATTATGCCTCATGTCATTTTCTAGGATAGTTTGTGGTGTGTAATTATTATTATTATTTTTTATTTTTTTAATACTTTTACGTATCTCGGCGTTGCGCCGGATTTATGGGGTATTACGGGCCGAAGCCAAGTGCTACCCCTGGAAATTGGTTAAATTATGATGATGGTGTATTCGGATTATGTGATGGTGAGCGTGTCTGTCCATGAGACTGTGTTTGTGCGGTGGCTGCTGCACTCGTGTGTGAGGTGATGATTGATGTATCGTTGTCATTTTGCAGAAATTTTCTGACAATCCTGCAGGTATTCAAAATTGAAGCTTTCTGAAGAGTCTGATATGTGTAGGGTGGTAAATCGAGTGTTTTTAAAGACTGGTGGAGCTGTTTAGGTATTACACCTGTTGTAGACAAGACTATAGGAACTATGGTAACGTTGCTAAGCCGCCACATTCTGCTGATTTCTATTTTCAGGTCTATATATTTTGAGAGTTTTTCTGCTATAGTATTCTGTAGGTTGTGTGTATTAGGAACGGCTATGTCTATGATTTGTGCAGTTTTGTTATTTTTACGTCATCTGGATAGTCACTCCATTTCTAGCCATATCATCTTTCACACAGTCCATTCATCGTTTCTTTCGTTGAATATGGGCTGAAAGGGGCCTGAATCTGGCCTTACCAGTGCAACAACAAAGGAGATCTGGAGCCGTAGTTTTTAGGAATACTTCCTCGATAAACGTATCTGAAGAGCAAGGCTTAGCTTAGTTTGAAGAACAGGTCAACTGAGATGGCATAGAGTAGGGTTATTCGTGCCTATCAAAGGACCAATAGCCATTAGAGCTGACTGTTCTTTCGCCACGAATCGGAAAACTTACTCTGGGTAAGTGGACCACTCAACAATTAAATAAATCGCCGAATTGGTACGAAAAGTACATTTCCATTTAAAGATCAAAACATAGTCAAACCTGCTGTCTCTTTATAGCATGGCTGTTGTGCGAAATTGGAGAAAACTCCTTCAAAGGTGATCAGCCAACAACCATGTGTTTTCTTAGTGTGTAAACTTTAAAATAATTATAACAGCTTGCAGAAGGGTATTGGTTAAAGCAATTCAGCTCTAGACAACAGGCAAGGAAAGAGACAGGTTGGTAACCCTACATTAGCATACTGTAACCACACATTTTCTTTGTATAGCAACTCATCAAGATATAATGTGGTTGCAAATATATGTAAATACTTTTGTTTGAAGTAGTCATTATCGCAGCACCTCTGTCACATACACTTGCTAAGTTGACTGATTAAACAATTACATACCTGTTTGTTATCTAGTAATAAAATGTATCAATGAATTACTTTAAAAATGGCACGAAATTTACATTTATATCTTACTTTTTCTACCAAATTGGAATATTTGCACTCAGTATTATCATATTATTATTGCTTGGTAAACTGTTGAAAATTATACCAAAGTTCGCCTGGTCTATATTTTTTTTAACATTTACAGGTAAATTATTGATTAAAAAGTAACCTTAACTTTTGCACCAAATTTTTGCCTATCTTTTCGGCCATCATGAATAATTTCATTTTACATGTAAAGTGTGTCTTCACACACAATTAGAAAAAAAAAAACTTATTACTAAACACTGAGTGAAGCAACTAACCTGCGTATTTCATCAACTTGCTGCTCCTCTGGCAGCTCTACAGCAGTGAACAGATGCATCTCACCGTCTCGGCCGAACACTCCGCCTGGGATTTTCCTAAATCAAAAAATAGAACATTGAATGGGAATCTCAATTACATCTGTATTGCGGTAAGCAGTCAAAAGTATGATACAGACTTGATTTTCTTTAGTACTGTAAAATTTTTGGCTGGGTTTAGAACTATACTTGACTACAAAATAATATATATGGTGATGGTGATGCCATCTTAGCAATTTCAGCAATAGCAACTGCAATATGGCTTTTCAAAATAATATCTACTACCAAAGGCAAATTGTAAGAAACTCAGCCCTGGTATCTGCATAATGGCTACACCATTGGGATCACAGGAATTCTGTTATAGGCTCTTTATTAGAGAACTAGCTGCTACCTGCGACAGTGCTTTGTGAGCCTAATTCATTTCTATAATAATTACAAATGTCTAAGTTACTCCTTAAAACATCAGTTATCTGCCAGTGAAAGTCCCATCAAAATCGGTCCAGGCATTTCGGATTTATACTTTCATATGCATTTTATAAAAAAAGCTGGTATTTTTGACATTACAAACAGACCCTTCAATTTTATTTATTAACAATAGTCAGGAAATGTGTATCTTGTAGATAAATCAATCAATCTACACAGAACTAAGTAGATACCAAACACTATCATCACTTCTGATAGTGCAAACAAAAATATTTACTTTAAATCTTATCAGATTAAAGAAAACTAGTGTTTAATGTTTATTTTGATAAACATGCAACAGTGAACTTTTTGCTTAGAAACAGGTATCCTTAAAATTATATGACATGTAAGTTTTGATAACATTGTTTTAAGTAATTTATTAGACATGGTCTATATTTGTATAGAATAACAATGCCATACATAAAAGTTATTAATAATATGAATAGGTACCTAAGTTATTGTTAAGTCTTACCTTAGGAATTTTTTGAGCACACTAGCAATAGTATAAACTGAGTAATTGTCTACATTGACCAGACGGCCAGTTTGCAGGAAGTGTATGAGTTTCTTCATGGCGCCCTGGTGACCGGGCGCGCGGAATACGTCGCGCCGTAGCGGTGCTTCTTTGTTCAGCTTCAGTATCAGCACCTGCACAACACCACAGCTATATATCCAAAATAAATTCACGACACACACTAAACACTTCAGCGTTCTTGTCATTTTATGCAGTTTCGGCCCTGTAATACTACTGGTAATACATGGGGGAACTTAACGAGAAGTTTATGAAACAGCCGCACTATGGCAGTAAGTTAAGGTTTATACGACTACCAGAAATACCTGTCCATATCAATTCATCTCTAAAAGACCCGGTCATATTCATAGTAATCAACAAAAACTAACAGAAATCTCTGGGGCGTTGTCAAGAACTCAAGTCACAAAAATACTAACAAGCAAGGGTCCAGGGATATCATCCTTGCAAACTTCATGTAGCGGTACACCAAACTTTACTTTTTCCAATCTCCTCGGGTATGGCAAAGAGTTGGGATGCCCGCAAGAGGTAACCACATTGCTCAATGTAGCAGCTCGTCGATGCATCCTTCTAGCCCAGTTACTCATTTTGCCTGTTTACGGGATGTCAGGCTAGGGGCAATACTAATAAACAATTATTATAAAAGCTACGCGCATTTTTTGTAGACGTAATTTATACCGTATATTTTAAATTGAAATTTAAACTATAAAATTGGAATTATTTCGGTAAATTCGCGTTCCCCGTTCGTTCGTTTGCCTGCCGTCGAACCGCACGCACGCACAAAACATACAGATGATAAATAACTAGGGCTGTCCGTCCGTTGGCGTAGTATAACTGTTTTTCTGATAAAATAACATAATGAAAAATACTGCTAAGAACCGTTCTTCTGTTTTATATTTATTTCTTGTTTTTAATTTTTTGTAATAAAAAGGAGAAGCGTAGTTTTTATCAAATCATCTTTTCTACTAAACGTCAATAACATCTGTAAAAAAACATTATAACAAGTCTGGGACTCATCGATATTATTTTATGACTATCATCATTAGCAAATGGTCAATGATCAATGATAGTTATACTCATAATAATTATGAGCCATTTTCTTGTTCGTCCATTGATTGATTTTGACATTGAATGGCAAGTAACCCGATGCTTAATAGTTGTTCAGCGCCGCCCATACACACGGAAACTCACGAATGCGTTGCCAATACACGGCAGCACCCACAGGCCACCACGCTCTGTAATAAAACACAGTAACGTTGTTTCGTAGCAGAAATATGGAGATAGTAGTTCTGCGGCGATACTACTTGTTTCTTTATGTTTTGGATAAATAGGTATCTTCTTTTGCACTAGCATTTCGTATTTTTGAAGCATAGCATATCGGCTTAAAAAATGTTACCAATGCTGGGACACCAGCGCCTCTCTTATCTCTGAACCCTGTGAGAGAGAGTCGACCGTAATCAACCCAGTGCTCATTGTTTGATGTTACCAACATACCACTGACTATCTTCTACTTGGGTAATTCCTCACGACGTTTCCCTTGATAGTTTTGAGTTTGTTTTAGATTCTGAGAAAATCGTGAACATTCATGTTGTATTCATCATACCTACTGGTATTTCCGTACAGAAATCCCTTTTTTTTATTGAACCTTCGACGACCACTAGTCTTTCTTAAAAATTGTGTGAAACATGAAAATGGATTTGGCAATGGTATTCAGTTATTTTTAACTTCGTTTTTTATTTCGCTCCATCACTAAAAAGCGTTCCATTTCACTTGAGCGAGGCTCGTCATTTAGCAATAAAAGACAAAAAAGAATTAAACCACGTTTTTCATCAGAAATCAATATTTTTTTATTAGATTGATTCTGCCTAAAGTTCGACTCGAATTTCGGATTTTAACAAAAATATCTATAAGATCGAAATATCTTCTCATAATTAAATAGAAAAGCACATGTTAAAAAAATAAAAATTGTCAAGATTGTAAAATTTTGACAATCCAATCAATCACGTTGTCGATTTGAGGAACAACGCGATCGTTGTTTTGAAAAAGCTTCTTGTACTAACACTCGCTTGTTTGCGAGTATTATTTCATTGAGAGAAAATATCTACGAGTCGTGATAAATAAATAGACTTAAAATGGCTGAATGGGAAGATGATTGGAATGAACCGGCAGGTGTTATACCGGCATCGGCACCATCAGCTCCCGCGCCCCAAACTCGGCAATATCGTGGAAGAACGTTCAGAGGCAGAGGATCAAGCTCCTACAATGATACTAATTGGAGGGAACGTGGTAACAATAGCGGAGGCGATTACCGCCGCAACTTCGACCGCGACGGCGGGGGCGGCGGCAGTAGCGGCGCGGGTGGTCGACGCGACTTCCAACAGCGGGATTCCGGTAATAAGAAAGTTATTTACGTTCCTTCCCACAAAGTCGGGCGTATAATAGGCAAAGGAGGAGCTAAAATAAAAGATTTACAATACGAATCTGAGGCTAAGATTAAAATTGGTGATTCTAGCGGTAATGAAGCCGACGTCACCCTGACAGGCACTGATGCTGCCATCTCAAAAGCAGAAGAAATGATAAACACCTTGATTGAAGATTTCAGACCTCAGGAAAAAGAGCACAATGCAAGTGACAGCAGTGGTCAGTCTTCTGATTTTTTTAAGACGTCTGATGATGGCGTTCAAGTCATTGATTGGGAAAAACTCAATGCTTATCACACTGAAGCTCAGAACAGTAGATATGAGAAATTGCCACCAATTATCAAAGATTTTTATAAAGAAGATCCAGAGGTAGCAGCCATGCCAACAGAGGAGGTGAAACGTTGGAGACTTGCCAACTTTGACATACAGGTAAAGCGTACATTTGATGATAAACCTGGCTTGCGCCCTATACCAAATCCAGTATTGACTTTTGAACAAGCATTCCAACATTATCCGGAAATCATTGAGGAAATATACAAACAAGACTTTAAAACACCATCCCCAATTCAAAGCCAAGCTTGGCCTATTCTATTGAGAGGTGATGATTTAATTGGCATAGCTCAGACTGGTACTGGAAAAACTTTGGCCTTCCTCCTGCCAGCTCTCATACATATCGAAGGACAGACAATTCCACGAGAAGAAAGAGAGGGTCCAACTGTTCTTATCATGGCCCCTACCAGAGAGCTTGCTCTACAGATAGACAAAGAAGTGTCTAAGTACCAGTACAGAGGTATCAAATCAGTTTGTGTTTATGGTGGAGGAGATCGTAAGGAGCAGATTAAAGTAGTTGCTAAAGGTGTAGACATTGTAATAGCAACTCCAGGCAGACTGAATGATTTGGTAATGGCTCGCCACTTGAATGTCATTAATTTCTCTTACATTGTCTTGGACGAAGCTGACAGGATGTTAGATATGGGATTTGAACCACAGATCAGGAAGTCATTGTTTGATGTAAGGCCTGATAGACAAACAGTCATGACTTCAGCTACCTGGCCGCCAGGTGTACGTCGCCTTGCCGAATCTTACATGAAGGACCCAATACAAGTAAATGTTGGATCTTTAGATCTTGCTGCAGTGCACACTGTCACACAGAAAATAATGTTTGTTGAAGAATCTGAAAAAGAGGAAGCATTGTTTGAATTCCTAAGTTCTATGGATCCTGCTGATAAAGCAATTATATTCTGTGGCAAAAAAGCCACTGCAACACACATTACAACAGAATTATGTCTTAAAGGCATAGAGTGTCAATCTTTGCATGGAGATCGAGATCAGACTGATCGTGAGGCTGCTTTAAGCGAAATGGTAGATGGAACTGTCAATATATTGGTTGCTACTGATGTGGCATCACGAGGTATTGACATAAAAGACCTCACCCATGTTATCAACTTAGATTTCCCACGGCATATTGAAGAGTATGTACACAGAGTGGGTAGGACGGGTCGTGCTGGAAAAACAGGCATATCCCTGACATTTATATCAAGGAGTGATTGGGGAAATGCTAGGGAGCTTATCAAAATCCTTGAGGAAGCAAATCAGGAAGTGCCAGATGAACTTGAGCAAATGGCTTCGAGGTTCGAAGGCATGAAGTTACGTAGAGACAAGGAGAGGGGTGAGGGCCAGGGTCGTGGTCGCGGCGGTGGCGGTGGCCGAGGCTATGGCGGTGGGGCACAAGGTGGTCGCGGGAGGAGAGATCGGTGGTAATTCCATATTTATGTATGTACTAGTATTTCATTCAGGATAACATTGGAATAATAATGTTAACATTCAATCGAATGCTATTTCGATCATAAAATAAGATTAGTAATTACTTTTTCATGACAAATAAAAAGCTTTTTCACATTTTCATTAAAAATGCGATCAATAAAATGCCATTCCAACACCGATGTTATTTCATTGTGAATTTTCTTATGTTATCCTGATTGGAGTTTAGATAGGTTACCTAACTGAAACAAACAGCTTCTGATAGATGTGTGGTGTAGCACTGAATTGGAAAATATCCTGACACTGTTATTCTGTTTATTTATTATTTGATTCTGAGATAAATAGATACTTAACTAATATGATATAGCTAAGTGTGTGTCCTTGTTGAAGTTTCATAATAGATGAGCTGTATTGCCTCTAGCAAAACGGAGATTGTGTGTAAGCAGGTATGCGGCCTATTTATCAGTCAGTATTATTATGTTATATTATTATTTATAAAAAATTGCCTCTTAGATCTAGTGGTAGCAAGCGCTACTACTGAGCCTGAGGTCCTGGGTTCGATTCCCGGGGCGGTCAAAGTGTTATTGGGTTTTTCCATCTGGAATTTCTCAGTAGCAGCCCGAAGTCTTGGATGTGTGCCCAGTTGATGGCAGCCCCCTATTACATGGGACTTAAAAAAAAAACATAACTGGCTAAATGTGTACTAAAGGGGTACACCTCTACCTGACCCTTCGGGGATTACAGGTGTGATGGTATGTTGAGTTATTATTATGATTATTATAAAAAATAGGCACACCTACTTAATAATTTATCAAATAGGTGTGCCTATTTTTTTATGTACCTATTGGTAGAGTTGCTTTGATATCATATTGTAGTGAGAACAATAGACATAGTTTCTAAGTCTCAGTTCAACAGTGGATATTAATTTAAGCTCTCTGGATGCACCAAGAAGTTTCAGTTAATTGGTAAACATCTAAAATATTAACTAAGCTTTCATTATAACTCTTACATACTCTTTCCATAATATGTGTGCATTTTATTGTCTTTGTACTAAGTGCAAGACATGGGATAACTAATTTAAGAAAAGTAGAACTTAATTGTTTAACAAAAAAATATTTAAAATAGAATTAAGTTTGACCTTCATGCTGTGATAGAAAGTGAAATGTAAAATTCACAGTCTATTTATTAATAGTAGTAGTTTGTACTAGATACTTCCTTTTAAAAGCTAATTCTAGCAAAGGTGTTGTATTTATTGTGGTATTTGTGCATGATTTATGTATAACTACTGTTTTACAACTATGTGATGTTAACGATATTAGGTATATCGTTAGTATGTCTATTTTGCCATCTCTTATTACAACGTTTATGTGATCAATAACTATTTTATTACTAATTCTGCTACTACCCATGCCATACCATTATTAGACTTTATTTATTGTTTTGAGGAGATTGATATCCACTGGACCACTTCAGTATAATGTCATTATGAATGAATATAATGAAGTGAAACATAAAATAATCGATGGACTTGGCCACAGAGCATAATAAAATTGGTTATCACGGATCGATGAACGATCGGCCATTGAAATCTATCACAGAGTAGGTACGTTATTTTCTGATCACTTTAATGGCAGCTGGCTTCCTCCCATCAGTGGTGAGCGTGGTAGTGACGTGGAGGGGAGATGTCAACGACGTATCCCAGTACTCACGGAGGTGCTGGTCTGCATGAGTTGTTCAAATCCAGCGATCAATGTTGAATAATAACAGCCTCATCGTTCTGAATCCGGTTGACATAAAGTAAAATCTTCTAAGTCCCTAAGGGCGACACTCCTGTTGATCTGCGGGACGCGGGAGGGGTACAATACCGCCAAACAAGCTACAGTCCGTTATTTTGTATCCGATTAATTTTCGTACCGATACCTAAGGGCCTGCGCGTCACACTAGCAGACGGCAGGTGAGAGCAGCGCCAGCGCACACTGACAAGAATAATCCTTTGCGATACCGCGAATATCCGCCAGCTTACCGAAGCTTCAGCTGGTATGCCGCGGCATCCGCAGAGTAGCCACCGCTCGCCGGAATTTGATTATTCCACTAGCGACTACGCATTCGAAAAGTTGTATTTGAAAAAGTGTGGCAGACTCCAACACATACCGCCACTTCCCGCCGCGATATCCTCTAGCGTGCTCTTCGATGCTCCAGAGAAAACTGCCCTGCGATGCTCCAAGGTCAATCACCGAGCATTGAAATATATACCTTATTTCGATTGGATAAGTATTTAATTCAATAGATAAATTTAAAATTCTCTGCCGTCCCGTCCGCCAGTCTGCGCAGGCCATAAGGGTCAGCGCAGACAGAGCAACGAGATGCTCGACAAGCTTTCATCGATAATGAACTAAATTTCAAACAGACTAGAGTTGAAAATAGCGTGCACGTTATAATAACGCGGGGTATGTGCGCTCGTATGTTGCTAATGCAAGGATATTTCCTGCTCATGTTTCCGTCGTGTTTTATGTTATGATTGTTCATCGCAGTGCGAATACATTACATAGTTCAATGTAATAATAGAAAAACTGAAAACGTCTAAAGTTGAAGTGTCACGTAAATATCTGGCATTGCAACACATGTAGGGGTACCTTTAGGTACGGGGCTACCTAGTTGTAAATAGATGATAACATAATATTAAGGCAGTGTATAGAGTGCCACATATTATCCCTATCGGATAAAATGCCGCTAGCGGCATAATAGTGGCGCTGCCTCGGCCCGGCTAATGTGCCGTAAGCATTGCGTTGTCACTTGTTATTTTGTTTGATTATTGAGGTTATGTCGTAGTAAAACACCACATTATCTTGTGCCTAAACGGCCTCCGACACTCGCCGGCCGCTGCCGCGGCACCGCTCGCTGTAAGCTAACCTACCTTTCAGCCATTTTCATTTGCTACTTACAAAAAATTTCGTAAATTCAGTCATTATAGTGACTTTTGATATAATTATCTGATACAAATACGATCAATCAATACAAAGGGC
This sequence comes from Agrochola lota, assembly GCA_947364205.1. NCBI lineage: Eukaryota > Metazoa > Arthropoda > Insecta > Lepidoptera > Noctuidae > Agrochola > Agrochola lota. The sequence continues at coordinate 10,576,584 of OX376241.1, forward strand.
GGCGAACCTCAACAATCAAACAAAATAACAAGTGACAATGCAATGCTTACGGCACTTTAGCCGGGCCGAGGCAGCGCAACTATTATGCCGCAAATAGCGACACTATACACTACTAATATTAATAACATTTATTTTATTTTCCACTAGCTGTTGCCAGGGGCTTCGCCCGCGTGAACCCTAAGGCTGCGTTTCCATCAGAGATGAGCGAGGATGCGTAGCGAGGGATGTGTGTGAAACTAACCAATAACTTAGCTCAAGTTATGACAGTGATGCGATGTAATTGGTTAGTTTCACACACATCCCTCGCTACGCATCCTCGCTCATCTCTGGTGGAAATGCAGCCTAATTCTCATCAGCTATCTGCCAGTGAAACTCCCGTCAAAATTGGTTCAGCCGTTTCGGGAGATTAGCCAGAACAAACAGACAAACAAAATTGTTAGACAATTACTTATTCAATCGTAACTTAACAATGTTATGTGTAAAAAAGCAGATTATACATTGCTAAGTATTTTTGGTCAGGCGCTTTTATATCAATAGCCAGAGAAATTTAAACTTCACATAACTAGTCACAGCTTGCATATTTAATGGTAAAGACAACAGTACAATTATTTTCAGACGATTCTTTGTTAATACAACAAGCATCTAAGTAAGTTACCTCATATTTTAACTTGGGGTTGATGGAGAGATGCTCTACAGCGTAATCAAATTGAGGTACTCAAAAAAAAACGAATGTTTGTTCAAAAAATAAAATTTACCCTTTCAAATTACTTTTACTTTTTAAAGTATCTACAAATTGGGGACGACTGTATTATAAATTATAAATGGAAAAACAGGTGATGGGCAAGGGTTGCTGGGGAGCCTCACGTGGTTGATCGATGGCATGGACGTTCAGATTGATCTAGTGAGGTGCATGACGGCACGGCATGGTGGAAATGATTTGGAATCTTATTTTGATATCCATATTCACATTTCGTTGATATCGTCACAAAGGAACTTGAGCATACCGCGGGAAGCTGCGGTGTGTCGCGGAAAACTTCGGCATACTTGGCCATACATGCAAATTGTTAATGCTTTGCCGTGGAACGCCGCGTCATGCCGTCTATCACCCAGACCTACCACATGATCTTATTTACACCTAGAATAGGTATGTAACATGTCTATAAGATATTTGAATAAAAAGTAGGTACTTAGTCGGATAGTATATGCATATATTTCGAGTTCACAATATTTATTGACACAACATTGCCAAGCGAAACGATCAGAAATTCTTAATATTATTATTATAATAAATAATATTAAATGACATCATTCAGGTGTCGAACATTTTGTACCCAGAAAATAAAAAACAATTTTCCTATGAGAAATAACACCCTTAACATACTGTTTAGAACCCTTATGCTGCTATTTTTTTAAATACTAAAAATAATATTTTTGAGTTAAATATTTCGAGCTACACCATTGCAATTTTGACCTATGACGTCTATTCGACACAGCGGTTCTCTCGATTCGAGTGTTTTTGAAAGATCTGTCATACAAAATGTGTCATCGTCAGCCTACAGCAGTGCACTGCAGGGCTTCTCTAATTGCACGCCATTCAGCTCGATTCTTGGCAACTCACCCAACTGCTACCAGCCACCCTGCGAATATCGTCCCTCCACCAGCCTGAGGGATTCCTACCTTACGTTTGCTAATACGCGTATGTGCGCGTATGCGTTTGCAGTCTTCACTCAAAAAAACGTCCCCAACGGTCATCGGCTCTACGGCTAATACGGCCGGCCCATTGCCATTTCATCTTGCTTATTTTGTGAGCTATGTCGACAACTTTGGTTCTTTGCCAGCTCACTTCGTTCCAAGCATAGCCCGTTCCATAACTCTCTGAGCGACCTGGAATTGAACCAGCTGTACCGTGAGAGAACATTTTAAATAAACATATTATTTTTAGTATTTTCAACCTTAAATAGCAGCCGGGAGGTTAATTGTAAACTTTAGTTTGTAATATAAAATAAAATTCTAAATGTTATTTCCCATAAGATTTTTTTTTCTGGTAAACTGGTCACTTTAATTTTTGGGTACGGAAAGAATGATGTATTTTCATATTTTTAGATATAGTTCTCTACCGGTAAGTCGATTTTCTTCGAATTAAATGTACCTACCACTTAAATATGAGTTAAATATACTAGTAAGTGCTTCGCTAACGATTCGTGATTAAACCACCAGAGAAACAGATATACTTAATTTAGATTTGAATTACAACAGTAATTTAGGTTTGAATAGGTAAGTATAATAGTCAAAATTGAGTGTCACGATATATCCTTCCTTCCTTCTCAAGTAAAACTGAATACAAAGACTGTTGATCAAAACAACAGCGCAAATAAATAATAGCAAGTTTTTCATAGGACTATACATAGTATGCGTAAATATTATGCATAGATGCATATTACGTCAAATACAGCAAGTTTAAATAAGATCTAATCTCTTCATTTCTTTTTTGAGTTCGTAACCCATTTTGGCTGGGGAGCGACTGACGATTACGTTAGCACTTTCTAGGGCCTTTATTTTGTCCATGGCACCTCCCTTGCCGCCTGAGATGATGGCACCAGCGTGACCCATCCGCCTGCCGGGGGGGGCTGTGAGACCCGCGATGAAAGCTACCACTGGCTTCGCTTTCTGACCCTGGAATTTAAAAAAAGGTGTTATTATACAACTCCTTTAGTTTGATGAAAGGCAAGACGACGCGTCGTCGTCTTCGACCTTGATGATTATTAGATTCGGAGCGGTGACGGTAATTTGAAGGCTTGAAACAAGTACGGAAATAGTTTTTCCTTAGTGCATAAGAGATCTAACCGTCAGCTGCTCCAGTAGTGGGGGAGTACAGAGTTAGAGCATGTCAAAGTTGTAAAAAAATAGGCAGTCATGAGACTACCGAAATAAGTGAAAACTTAAAACTGGTATATATGATAAACAATATTCATCATCATCATTATTATTCTGTTACCCTGTATCCCCACAAAAAGAAACTATTAATAAACTTAAAGCTGGTATTAGCGACATCTATATTGTATAGACCAGCACTACGCGAAGTTACGTAGTCGGGCCATAAGTTCTGTCACATAGGTAAAATTTCGAATGCAAGCCGAGGAAAATATTATGGGCATTCGAAATTTGAATATTTAAAGAAAATAAAAACAAAGGGTTTCTGGAATTTTGTTCATTTTCTAAAATGGAGTGGACGCGCAAAGAAGACAGAGTCGCAGTAATTGCATTGCATTGTTGCGGTCACGCCAACTGAGATTTTCAAATTGCTGAAAAATTTGAAAATTCCACTAAGATTTATTTTATCGTACTATCAAACGATTCAGGGAAGATTCAAGATTAGAAGATAAACAAAGGAGCGGTCGACCTTGTACTGTTCGGACTCCAGCGGTCATCAAAGCAATGAAGGCGCGAATCCAACGAAATCCTGTCCGCAAGCAAAAAATGATGGCTCTGCAGATGGGACTAAGCAGAACTACTGTTAAAAGGGTGTTAAATGAAGACCTAAGACTGCGTGCTTATAGAAAAAAAACAGCACATCTTCTTAACGCACGGCTGAAGAAAATCAGACACGAAAGAAGCCGGGTTTTGTTAAGGCGGTACGCGGGAAAAAAATACCGCGAAATACTTTTTTCGGTCGAAAAATTTTTTTATGTTGAGGAGAGTTTTATTGAAACTCTCCTCAACATTTTGTAATGAAAAAAAAAATTATTTTTTTCATTACAAAATGATAAAGTGTATGCACACTAGTGAAGAAGCGAACAAACGTGTGCCACGTGTTCAGCGTGGTGATCACCCTTCGGCATTCATGGTTTGGCTTGGGGTGTCCTATTTGGTTCCAACGGAGGTGTTTTTTTGTGAAAAAGGAGTGAAAACCAGTGCCCTCGTATATCAAAACACAGTCCTAACAAACATTGTGGAACCTCTTTCACAAACAATGTTCGAAAACAGGCACTGGGTATTCCAGCAGGATTCTGCGCCGGCTCATAAGGCGAAAAGTACCCAAAACTGGCTCACCACCCGTGGAATCGACTTTATCAGGCATGAGGATTGGCCCTCGTCCAGTCCAGACTTGAATCCCTTGGATTACAAAATATGGCAGCACTTAGAGGAGAAGGTCTGCGCTCAACCCCATCGCAACTTGCGAGTCACTTAAAGCATCCCTGATTAAAGCAGTCGCCGATATTGACATGAATGTCGTGCGTGCTTCGATTGATGACTGGCCTTGCAGATTGAAGGCTTGTATCGAAGCAAGAGGAGGACATTTCGAATAATTTTAATGTGGTTTAAATCTGTATTTTATACCCTTTTATTTGATATATAAATGGTTGTAGTACGTAACTCATTGTGTCATTTATTTAACTTTCCATATATGACAAAAATTATGACCAGACTACGTATAAGTTTACCCCCTACCAAAAATCGCTGAACGCACCTAAAGAAGTTTTCACTTTAAAAAAAAAGATGCTTAGCGTGACATACGAAAATCAAGGCATCGTCATCAAATCTAGAACTATCAATTTATCGTAGCACATAAGTACCATATTTATGTACCTATGTGTCCACTTGTGAACATGACTATTGTCAATTCGCAAGTTAGTTCATTGTACATCTAATTAACACTGGTTCATATCCTGAATCCAACCATTTCAGAGGATTAAGTAGATAGGTACTCACGTTATTCCTTATCACAGAAGTGGATGCAATAAATACGTCTTTGTAAAATTTCCCTCCACAGTTAAATTAACTCATGGGAGTTTTATTGCTTTAAATGATTGAATAACTATTATTAGCTAGTAACTGTAACAATCAGTGATAAACTAATGTACAATGCCGTGTTTATTAGTTAATTGCTTCAAATGAGAACAAATCAATTAACTACGGATGTCTACCATTATTGACCTATTGTATGAGAGTTGCTACTTTTGTACGCAATCATGAATCTTCCGAGTAAGGATCTTAATCGAAAATTCATGATCTATGTTATTACTTATGTCAATTTTAGATGTATGATGCAAGTTCACCTCACGACGACGGTCGTGATATGATAAAAATGATGCAAATAATACTTCAAGTAAGTTCTACGTCAGTAATAAAAATATTTCGATATGATAAACTTTACTAGTGATAAGACCACCTATTTGTACTGCATAAATACTCAACCTATATAACTACGATTAGTACAATACAATTTGTTATACAAGTAGGTACCACAATATCTTACCCCTTTTTTACCCTGTATCGAAGAGAATAAAACAGAAATGTAACAATCACAAAAAAAAACAATAAATTATAAAGGTTTCCACCCACTATCCCGTTCCAATCAAGCTCGACAGCGGCTCGCACACGTCGTCCGCTTACTGCGGACGTCAGAACGGGTACTGTACGCGCCACCGCGATTCATACGCGGTTCGACGGCGCTTATGAACTCAGACGGCAACTTCGGTGACTGTGATGGCTACGATACGGGGACGGGTGGTGTGTGGAGACCTTAAGTAAAATATGGTATGAAAAGTAGCATTGTTAGTAATCCTAATAGGGGCATGCACCATTAAGTTAATTTAAGCATTTAAAGATTAATGGATTGTGAGAGTGTTGATATTATGATTGATGAGGTTGACAGACAAATGGAAGAAAATAAAAATTAAACAAACTAACAACACTTACCCTGTTATGTTGTTTAAGAAATTCGGAAGCCTTCTCCTCAGCGTCACCACCAATTTCTCCGATGAGCACAATGCCTTTTGTGTTTGGGTCTTTCAAGAAGAGACCTAGACAGTCAATGAAGTTTGTTCCGTTGAACGGATCCCCTCCAATACCGACGCACAGCGTCTGTCCCAGGCCCTCCTGTAAAATATATACAAATATGAACAGTACACAACAACATACATAATTTATAGGTATAGATATTCATAGAAATAACTAGATATCCTAACTTCTAAATTAGGTGTATCTTTAGTTACGCTTTCGTTTTATTTCGTTATTTTTTAGGGTTCCGTACCTAAAGGGTGCCAAACGGAACCCTATTACTAAGCCTCCTCTGTCCGTCTGTCTGTCAGGGGGCTGTATCTCATAAACCGTAATAGGTTGACAGTTGAAATTTTCAGATTGTGTATTTCTATTGCCGCTATAACGACAAATAATAAAAATTAAATTAAGTAAAAACTAAAGGGTGTTTATACAATATAAACATTCGTTTTTTACCCTGGCAAGTAAGAAGAAAAATATTTTCGTTTAGTATTTTCATTTATCTGAACAGAAAAAAAAACCGGCCAAGTGCGAGTCGAACACAAAGGGTTCCGTACTACGGACCAGCGTATAATATTTAGCAAAAAACGCCGAAACAAAACACGATTCTTGTGTCCTTTAATTCTTGGGAACCCTAAAATGAAGTGTTAAATATTGTACGCTGGTACGGAACCGTGTGCAAGTCCGACTCGCACTTGGCCGGGTTTTTTGGAAGTCCATTATTTTTTTTGTTTGTAAATAAGCTTTTTTTATTTTTCACGTTTTAATTATCGTACCTACCCTACACCAATTCGAATACCAATACTTGTTATGTAAACAACAGTAATAACATCATCAAGATACTCAAAGAAGATTAAATTCATATTATCGAAGCTAACTAAAAAACTACCCAAGTAAAGTTAATAAAATTGATATGGGACCACCGCGCAAGCTTCCTCTACCAAATGAAAAATAATGTTCAAAATCGATCCACAATTAACGGAAATATCGATCATAACGCTTATCATTTTAAAAAAATACCATACATACAGACGAACATATAACCACCTCTTTTTTTGAAGTCGGTTAAAAATCTATACAGGGTGGCAGGGACATCGACGCGAAAACTGTTACCATGGATTTAGTACATGATTCTGAAGCAAATGTTTCGTCGGTTTATTTTTTTTTTAATCAGCCGTTTTATACATTTTGACCGCGTTGGTATTGCACTTGTCTATGGAACAGATTTTTTTTAAATCGCCGACAAAAAAATTCAACGCCCCTGCGTTGAATTTTTTTGTTTTTTTTTTGTTCAGAATCATGTACTGAATCCATGGTATCAGTTTGCGCATTGATGTCCCTGCCACCCTGTATACACCGTGGTATTTTAATCGTCTTACAAAAGCAGCCCACTAGTATCCAATGTCAACAAAACATTCATAACAAAAAATATTCAAATACATGAATATTTAAATTATTCAAAAATTGAAAATTTTATTCATTATTATGACGCATGACGTAGTTTGAAACACTGTTGCGAGCGCGGTCCGATCCTTCCGTACAAGGGCAGCGCAGATTCAAGGAATAAAGCCTCGTGTAGACTAGCGCGACGCGACTCTAACAAAACAATTTCTAAGAAAACTTCAAAATAGAACAATTACCGGTGCCGCGACGCGCGACAAGTCGCGCTAATCTGCACGAGCCACTAATGGAGCGGCGACATCTTTAACAGAGTTCATTCACCCGGGGCGGGGCTTGGCTTGCACCGCACTACTCAAAAGATAGCGTTAAGCTTTGTGCAGTCTAATAGAAAATGGAGATGGAATGATCTACTCGAGCTGGGTAGGTATGATACGTAAACATTATTAACAGGATTTTTCATAATTCTAATGCATTACATTTGTTAATTTTTCTTTGTACCTATTTTCTTAATTAATGGTAATCATTTTTTTATCGCTCCTAGAGGTATTTTATGTCGGGTACATTGAGTGGACCCTCTTTGTAAGACGACAAAAATGTCACGGTGTTTATAAAAATGAATCGCTGAAATGTATGTACGTGCATAACTCCCGAACGACTGCATCAAATTGGATAATTCTTTTTTTGTTGTGTTCGCTATTCTCAGAACAAGGTTTTTCGGTAGGTAGGTAGGTAGGGTATTTATGTAGGGTAGGTTGGTGCGCCATAGATAAGTACTTAGTGCTACCCGTGCGAAGCCGGGCCGGGTTAAGCTAGTAAATAAATAAATTAAACGTAATCACATCAGAAAAGTGAAAGAAAGATATATTTTTTTTATCCAGGTTAAGGCACACAGTATTGACATAAAAACAAGGGAAACAGAAAGCTTAAAACAGTATTGTGTGCCTCACGGCTGCAATAAATAGGCCCAATTCAGCATAAATACCAGACAAATAGTGCCTGACACTAGTTTTCAACTGAACCTTATATTACGAGTACATCTTACTGGTGTAAACCAGTTTTATAGTGCAGCAAATAAAAATAAAATTTTGATTTTATATAATTAAGGTTAAAAATAATTAAAGATGGGTGAAATTAAAATGGTATGGTTGCACACTAAACAAAGGACTGTCGTCAATAAATAATAGATAACATTATCATAAAAAAATTCAATGAAACTGAACAAAGGTCCAGGGTGAGCACTAACCTCAGTGGTCTGATGGACAGCCTCATATGTGAGGGTACCTGAACGGGATACAACACCAATGCAGCCAGGCTTATGGATGGAGGCTGGCATGATTCCAATCTTGCAGTTGACCGTGGGAGAGATGATGCCTGGGCAGTTGGGGCCCAAGAGACGGGTCTTACTCTGACGTAGCAATGCATGTTTGACCCGAACCATGTCCTGCAATGTGTAATAAAGTCAGGCAATTTCACATAGCGGCAACTTTTTTATATTCAGTGTAACTTCTATTCAGTATGAAATCTCTTGGTCATGCAGAATAAAGTTCATAGTTTGCAGCTTGAATCAATGCCTTATGGAATTGATTTTATAAATAAAATAAAAGAAGAAGTAAATTCCTCTTTTACTGTGATAATCAATAGAAATTTGTTATTTTATTAGGAAGTTAGCAGAATAAAACTGCACCACAAGGCCTATCAAGTTGATCAGTTTTAAGTAAAAAATCCTTACATGCTGTGGGATACCCTCAGTGATGCAGACAACAAGTGGAATTTCCGCTTCAATGGCCTCAAGCACTGCTTTAGCAGTTCCTGCAGGTGGTACGTAGATGGCTGATGCTGTAGCTCCAGTGGCAGCCATTGCTTCTTTCACTGTCCCAAATACTGGTTTCTCTAGATGTTGTGTGCCTGCCTTTTTTGGCGAAACTCCACCAACAATATTTGTGCCATACTCCATAGCTTGCTTAGCATGGAATGTTCCCTGCTTGCCAGTGAAACCCTGAATAATTACTTTTGTTTCTTTGGTCAGCAATAAGTTCATATTAGTTGAATCATAACCACTTGTGTCAGATGCATATCTGACAGAGACTAGCCTAATCACATCTGGAAGAAGAAATAGAGAGGTGTTAATATTTCATATTATAAAAAGTAAGATTTTTGTTAGAGTATAAATGTTTTAAATGCTACAAATATTATGAGGGACTTTTGCAAAGTACAGACTATTGTTGTCCCACCATTTACATAACCAGGGCGGGGTTAAATTGATTGGGATGTAATTTTGCTCTGAGTATGTCAATTTTTTTTCAATAAAATGTTTTGCATTTAATTAGTGAGACAATGGAAAGATTCACGGACATACTTGTCTTTATTTTCCTTGAAAATATAATTATGCAAAAAATGTTCTACATAATTCAGTTGCAATTTTCTATTAACGTTGCAGATTAAATCACTAACACCATTAAATACTAACAAAATTAGGAATTAATGAGAACTGCCACTTTCTTGGGATATAGCTGGCTTGAAGAACATACAAGCAAATAAAAATTTATCAAAATGAAAATAAACAGATTAGCTACTTATCACACTTTAACAATACCAAGTAGCTCTAATCCAAGTAAATCTAACAATATACAACAATAATATGGGTTCATGTCTGACCAAAGGTCGATATTGATCCATTATAATAATGACACAAAGAGAAAAGATATTAAATTTAGTTAGGGAAAGAGCTGTCTCATTGTAATTGAGGGTTTATATAACAATATGATATATTCGTCGATACTTATCACAAGCAGCGACATTGATCGTATTTTTAGATGAAGGTCTCGGTTACAATAAATTGGGCATAATGAGTACGACATTGGGGGTTCACTGTATAATTAATCAGTTGGTCATGTTAACATTTATTTGATCTAGTTTGAGAGTATTATGTTCGTCAGAATCCAGCTAAATCGCAAGGTTATCAACGTAGGTTAACGCAGTCAAAAAATTGCCGTGACGCGATGAACTTTCATCAAAGCATGATATTTTTTAACAAAAAATTTACGAAATCATTTAAAAAGATAACCGTGTTTCTAACCTTTGAACCGACATAAATTCCGGATGGAAAGAGCCATTGTTACCTGAAAATAAAGATTTAGAAAAAGGGAAAAGTTCAGAATTTAAATAATTTACAATGACACTGACAGCGAGCTGGCTGCTGTAGTATCTCAATCAGCCAGGCTATTACGTAACTGACCACAGAGTGTATATTGCTTAGAATCTCAGAGCTTAGAATATATAATCATTGTCTGTGTATGACCAGGGTTCTGAGGTTCTGAGACTTGATGGATTCGCAAAGGTAGTCCGCGAAATACAAATTTTCTTACGTTTTTTGCAACTTGCTGGTCAGGTTGTATCTTGATCAAAATATGATTCGCGACTATAAATAAGGCATAGCACGCACTGCTGTGAAAAGACCCGAAAAAACGCGTGCGGATAGTTCACAGTGGGCCTCCCGCTGCTGCGGTGAGTCCACTGCACGTATTTTGTATCGCAAAGAGATATATGAAGTACCGCGTACTGCAGCAGTGAAAGAAACGCACCGAGACACCAACCAAGCAGTAAATAATACGATAATATTCTTTGTTTTTTGGATACGCCCGTAAATCTTTATATCTTACGAAAAAGTAGACCTTAGTAGGCCTTAAGGCCGTCAAGGGATTCACATAAAACTGTTTGGATACGAAACACGTGCATTTTTTTCACCGCCAGTGCGTGGACCCGTGACTGCGTTTTTTATACTGTGCGGCAGAAATAACGCAACAAATTCCACCGCACCACAATGCTCGCTAGCCCTTACAAATTATTAAGTATTTACATAATTATAATCATTAATACATCTGTCTCAGTTAGATTAGTGTAATTGAATGACTTTTTTTTTAAATCATGACATTTGAGAACAAATCTAACTTGGTAATAATACACTTTTCTTCTTAAGAGCGCTATTACAAATTCCAAGTGCTCAGCTTTAGGTAAATTTGACGGCGCGCGGCAGCGGATGCGCACGTGTGCGTCTCGCTATGTACGCTACGCGCACATGCAAACCGCTATGCGTTGGATACCAGGATCAAACCAACATGAGCCTTTGCCACTTTACTTTTGAAATTACTATTATTTTAGTTCGTGAAATATTTTTCCTCTTTATAATATTAGTGTAGATGTAGATTAGTGTAGATATGCATTTGAACGCGCCGGTGCATTATTATAATAAAGGTGTATTATAATAAATTATATCAAATATGCACATTTAAAGACTTCATCGCTATTTATAGTAATGCAATTCTTAAATGTGTATCGTTCGAGATAACTTATTATTTTATGGATTGGTACAACAGGTAAATAAAAAACAGACAAAAAAAAGAAAGTTTAATCGTAAAAATAAATTAAAATAATGTTTGGCGAAGGGGCATAGAGCGTGCTTTCCTCGAATCTATGATTTCGGGAAGAACGCACTCCTCATAAAACTTTATTAATTTTGGCAACATTTTTTGATTCCAGAAATCAACATCTTTGTAAACTTTTACAGCTTTTAGTGGGTATTCAGTACCAGTCCACACTGCAAATAAACAAACATTTTTATTTGCAATGTGGAGTTGGCCTTGTATTTGGTAATACCAATCGTGATTTTTATTAAAAATTAATTCGCCGTTTTGATTTATTTTGAAGCATTTAATTTTTTTTTCTAGGATAGCTGTATTAGGATCCATCTCAAAAGCAGATATGGGGCACTTAATTTCAACAACACCGTCTTCAAACACTCCATCAGGTGTCCATCTTATGAACGTAAATGAAGTAAAAGGAGTATGTAAGGATTGTAGCAGGTGGCGTTCTGTAGTTTCTGCTTACGTCCATGGAAAGAAGGCGTGAGGTTATTTATTAATATGTAAGTAAAACATAAGGGGTGGCACTCCCCAAAAAACGATTGTTCTAGAGAATCTGATCTGTCAGGGGCCATACTGTGACGTGTTAAAGCCATCATCGTTCCATTTTGAAAAAGGGATACTGCTATTCGTCCCATACAGCTCCATCTCTCTCTTTCAATTATGTTTTCCCCCCCGCACGTTTTACATAGTTTGATATTGGTGCTGCGTGCGCGTATTTTTAACCGACTTAAAAAAAGGAGGAGTTTCTATATTCTTTTTTGTTCGGAATATTGTGCTTATGGCTTCTCCAGTGTTATATACTCTTAAGGCCCATGGTTATAACTTACTTATGTGCGTGCAGTGCGAATGCAAAAAAACAAGTTATGAGATTTGTTTCACGTGACAAGTTTCGAAACATCTACACGTTGAATGGTTGGGAAAAGGCAACGCTCTAAGAGCATTTACACATTGTCCGATTCCGATATGATATCGGTGCTAGACCCCGGTAACCGAGATCCGATATCCGATACCATGTGGTATCATCACATATTCCCGATAATATCGGTCCGATTCGGCCATTTCTTCATTATATGACGACGTCATGTTTACAAACAAACTTCAAGAAATGTGCAAAATATGGCCGCCGCGCCGGCTTAGTCACGCACACAGAGAAAATGTACGACACCGTTATCGTGTCGGACAATGTGATACAGGGCTAAACAGATGATGATAATTATTCTAGTGTGGTGGCATCTACATCGCCACATGCGAACTACGCATCAAAGACCTGACGTCACACAAATCCTGCATCACGCACGCAGATTTTACCGCGCGACCAACATAATATATATAACTTCCCGTCATCAATCGTCGGGCAGTTGCCCGCCAGACACTACAACCGTCTGGTTGGAGGAGCTTCCCATTTCTATAGGATAGGATGAGTGAACTAAACACACTGTTCCTCATACCTCTATACTCTACTACAATCCTAAATATTTAGTCGACTAAATTTAAATATTTTTATATAATGGCAACAATGGGCAGTTGAATGAGTTGAATCATTCATAATGTCCGTGATAATGTCAATTGTTGTGTTTATGCTATGACGTGTAAATTGTAATTTAGCACAAAATTTTCTTTTTGTTTCGCTATAAGATAAACTAAAATCCGTAAAATTTAATAATTATTCGGATTCAGTCGTAGTAAATGAACGTACGCCACATTTGAAATTTATGTGCTTCTTTTGGTGATAAGGTGGAAAGTTTTCTTAGATAACAAAAGTTCCGGCTTGCATTGTGTTGTATAGTAATAATTTTACCAAATATCAAAGAAAATGTGTGGTTCCGATAAGAAACTGGGAGAAATTAGAGCTCTTATACTGGTGGGAGGATATGGAACTCGTTTAAGACCTTTGACTCTAAGCAGACCGAAGCCTCTCGTCGAGTTTGCCAATAAACCTATCTTACTGCATCAAATTGAAGCTTTGGTTGAAGCAGGAGTCACACAGGTAAATGCTCATCATTAAATTGTATTCATATATAGTCAATTTAACTATATAGGTAGAAAATAAACCCATGCTGAATAAAGTTACAATTCCGAAGGCCATGACTGCAGCGACACTGTCGGCTGCGTTTATTGTAAACCGCAATGTTGCTACTCTCTGCCGTTGCCTCCGAAATTGTACCAGAAGTAATTAACAAGTTACAAATCTTCTTAAACTTATTTGATTTATGAATATTCTTTGGAAGAAGAAATAAACTCTACAATGGCTCTTTTATTACTTGGCTTTGTGCTTAGCATTTATTTTATGATCTTTATAATGCAGGTTATATTGGCAGTATCATATCGGGCAGATGACATGGAAAAAGAACTGACAGAAGAGGTTTCAAAACTTGGTGTATCTCTTACATTTTCTCATGAAAATGAACCTCTGGGCACCGCTGGACCCCTTGCGTTGGCACGTGAACTCCTTAGTGCTAGCCCAGAACCTTTCTTTGTATTAAACTCCGATGTGATTTGTGACTTCCCATTCAAAGAACTTGCTAAATTCCACAGAAACCATGGAAAGGTATGAATTAATTGCATTTAGCATTTTATGATATTAATATGAATGAGAAATTATTATGAGTGAAGGATCTAGTGAGCTGGCTTATTAAAATTAATTCTTGTACTATTTTTAATCAAGCAAAAAATATCCTCATTCTTTCAATAAATCCAGCATTCTTTTTGCCCAGACAGACTTACTATATTTCCTTTTGCTCAATTATCAAAATAAGATAGTACAGATTGATAAATAGAAATAGCTAAAAAACTTAGTTTTAATAAGGAATCAATATGATATAGATAATATCAATATTGATAATACAATAAATACTGTAGCATCACTTTATTTGATAGTTATTTTCCCTCCTTGATAAAGTGAAGCAATCAGTACTTATCTATCTTGTTTATTTATTAATAAACAAGATAGATAAGTACTGACTGCAGTACAATGTATGATATATGCATACTATGACTAACTGTGATGAGGGGTTTACCTTTGAAATGCATTGTATTTTTTGTCAAATTGTGCTGTTGTTGAATTTATCACATTAAACTACTGATACTATTACCACTAACATTCTTTAAAGATATAATTATCATTGTGTGCAGTTGACATGCACGTCAGGAATACCAAATCAAAATTAGGCTGCCTGTCCAGAGGGGCGGAGAAGAGAGGAGAGGAGCGGAGCTGTGCTTGTATTAACCAAATCTAAACGCCGCTCCAGTTTAGATTCTATTGGTTAATATTGGCACAGCTCCGCTCCAGTGGACAGGCAGCCTAAGGTGGACCCTTTATCGTCAACTTCATGCCCCTGTCCCATGTTACTTTGGGTGGAGCAAAACTTTGTACATTCAAGTCTATATCTATCATTTATTTTTTTCTCTTGTTTCTATATCTTATTTATTGTCTTGTCTGTACTTTCTCAGTTTTCAAATTACTTCCTTTATCAAGTCAGGACACAGGAATACCTTTAAAGTACATGGCCCATTATAACAGCACCGCTCCAGCGCACTAACGCCCCGGCACCGACTCGAAAATCTAGTCGTAAGGAAGGCGACCGCTAATCGCCAAAGCGCCGTCAGCAAGGCGACCGGTAATCGCCAGCGCGCCGGTCTCTGCCGGCGAGCCGTCTACTATTCTGTATCATCATCATCCTATAGCAGTCCACTGCTGGAAATAGGCCTCTCCAATTGCACGCCATTCAGCTCGATTCTCGGCAACTCTCATCCAGCAGCTACCTGCCACCTTGCGAAGATCGTCACTCCACCTAGCCTGAGGGCGTCCCACCTTACGTTTGCCGATTCGCGGTCTCCACTCAAGAACACGTCTACTCCAGCGGTCATCGGTTCTACGGCTAATATGACCGGCCCTCTGCCACTTCAGCTTGCTTATTCTTTGAGCTATGTCAACAACTTTGGTTCTCTGCCGGATCACCTCGTTCCGGATTCGATCCCTCAGAGAGACTCCAAGCATAGCCTGCTCCATAGCCTGCTGAGTGACCTTGAATTTATGAACCAACCGTACCGTGAGTGTCCATGTTTCGGCTCCGTAAGTCATAACAGGCAGGACGCACTGATTGAAGACCTTCGTCTTTCGGCTCTGTGGAATACGCGACGAGAAGACTCGACGAAGCGTCCCAAACGCTGCCCAGCCCAGCTGAACTAAACAGCCATTGTAAAATAGACTTTAATGCATTTGATTTAAAATCCTAACTTGAATGACAAGTTATTTGCGGTGTCGTAGCCGTGCTGCTATAATGAGCGGATGTCCTTTAGCCTGGACAACGTACATGCGGAAAATGATTATAGCGTCGTTGCTTAATACTTGTACTGATTTGATTTGTTATTCTGTTTTAGGAAGGGACTATTGTAGTGACGAAAGTAGAAGAACCTTCAAAGTATGGAGTGGTTCTTTATAAAGAGGATGGTCAGATCGAAAGTTTTATTGAAAAACCACAGGAGTTTATCTCAAATAAAATTAATGCTGGTAAGAATACTTACTATCAATTAGGTTTTATTTTTTTTTACGATTTTATAGAAAAACAAAGAGTAGTGACTAAACTTTTTTTTTCTTTTTGCCCTAGGAATGTACATTTTAAATCCTTCGGTTTTAAGTAGAATAGAATTGCGACCGATGTCTATCGAAAAGGAAGTTTTTCCGTTCATGGCAACCGATGGGCAGCTGTTTGCCATGGAACTCCAAGGTTTCTGGATGGATGTAGGACAACCCAAAGACTTTTTAACAGGTAATAATTTATGTTCCCATTTAAGTATTCATTGTTGCCTTGAGTAGAAGGAAAAATCTTTAAAATAAACGATAAACTTTCACTAAAAAAATAATTGACGCATTGACTATTCGGAAAAACCTTGGCCCACAAGTTTTATGACAGTTTAAAATAATTGAATGTATTGGTTTTAGGAATGTGTCTATACCTGACCAGTCTACGACAGAAAAACTCGAAACAGTTGTATGACGGAGATGGAGTGGTCGGTAACGTGCTGATTGACCCCACAGCAACTATCGGCAAAGGGTGCAGAATAGGACCCAACGTCACTATTGGACCAGACGTCGTTATTGAAGATGGTAAGCACAAGCTTGGACAATTTACCCTTTTCATTTGCAAACACTGACACATTTTTTTTTTTCTCATTTATCCCATGGTGTGGGGTGTCGTTGGAAAGGTCGTTCAAAAAAGGTGTGAAAACCATTTTTTTATTCAGGGATCCGTTTGCGAAATATTAAGCTTTAACCGACTTCCAAAAAGGAGGAGGATAAATGTTCGAAGCGTATGTTTTTTTATGTATGTCCACTGATTTCGATACGTATTATTGAAGCTAACTCAAAAATGATCCAAGCAAATTTAATAGAAATTTAAGTATATGGGACCACCGCGAGAGCATACCGTTTCAAACAAAACAAGAATTTTCAAAATCGGTCCACAATAGAGGGAGAAATCGGTGGTCAAACATAAAAAAAAACATATTGTCAAACGCTACGAACATAGATAGAATCTCCTACTTTTTGGAAGTCGGTTAAAATACAAAATACTAAACACATGAGGACACGGCGGTGTTCCGCCCAAGCAGGGCAGACCTCCACCGTATGCTCCACCGTGTCCTCCGAAGTATTCCCCCTGCCAGCTAAATGGTTGGTTTTGGATAAGTGAAAAAATTCATGGCTGTAGTATATATGTATAACGGAAAACTATCACAGTTAAGTAGGATTTATTGAGTAATAATCGACCAACTTACATTTGCGGTTGCAAAAAAAATGTTCTACCATACATTCTATATCTCAGAACATGTTTTTCAACTACAAAGTTAAGTGTGTTCTTGCGATAAATTCATCCCAATTACGGACCCCTTCATTGTGCGTGATCCGACAAGCACTTGGCCGGTTTTTTTAGGAATGACCCAGCTATTTAAAAAAGGTCACGATTGCTCGACTTCATCATTATTAATATAAGTAAACCAACTGATTAGTCATATTCTTATAAGTGTTAACGTGCATGATGCAGAACTAATGAACAATTAAACGCCAACTATAGATACAGTTGTTCAGTTGCGTTCGCGCACAAGACGTACCTATTACTTTGTTTGCCGTGTAAACTCACTTTTCGCTTTAGAGCGTTGGCAGACGGCATACAATCGATGGCCAATTTTTTGTAAGAGTTCAATGAAACAGTGGAGACCAGATATATCAAAACACACGTCCTATAAACAGTAGGTCATACAAAAAAAATCTCACCGATTGTAAGACCTACAAAAAGTACAAACAAACAGGCGAGTACGCTCCTTGATAACGTGATTTCAATCATAAAGATACGACACTAAAGTTTATATTTTATGACCATGAGTGACACATAGTTCTACACGAGAGTAATTAAAACTGTAGTAACTCTATCATGTACATGTAGGTAGATAAATGTTGACCACGTGAACGCATGCCATTGGT
Organism: Agrochola lota; assembly: GCA_947364205.1. Lineage (NCBI taxonomy): Eukaryota > Metazoa > Arthropoda > Insecta > Lepidoptera > Noctuidae > Agrochola > Agrochola lota. Next base: position 10,594,665 of record OX376241.1, read on the forward strand.
TATCTGAGTGGGTGGGGTATACTCAGCTGTGGCGTAATAAAGAAAATACATTTACATTTTATGATGAAGAGGAAGTGCGAAATTTCGGAAGAATGTTCTAGAAAGCGATTGTAAAGAGCATATCTTAAAATTTGCAAATGCCACGGGAGCATTTTGAATGATTTCGTAGAAATTGTAAAATTGAGTTACCTATTGAAATATTTACGGAACACTTTTTGCAATGGGCATTGAAGCCTGAACGGTTATTTTCTAGTTGTCGTGTTGTAGGTTAGGTAAGAAGCAATTTCGCTAGCGAGAAAAACACTCGTTGAACGTCATCCTCTTGAATGGATTGATGATGTAATTTTATTTCAAACTATATGCTTTTGGCCGCGGCTTCGCCCGTGTGGAGGTCAGAAATGATCCCAAGGCAACGTAGTACTGGGATAAAAAGTATCCTATGTCCTAACCCAGGTCAGGGTCTATACGCGTACCCAATTTCATCTCAATCCTTACAGCCGTTTAGACGTGAAAAGGTAATATGCAGACAGACAGAATTACTTATTTATAATATTAGTATGATTCTATGGATATTATGGATTATTTATGTGTTTGCTTGTGTAGACCTGAAGGCCATTTCTCGTACTAAAGAAGTCTATTTAATGTCTTAGAAAAAACGAAATTAAAATTCAAGTCGCAATCACATCTCAGCGACAATCAATGTCCAAAACTCGTCAAAAATGTAGGTAAAATAGAGTGTTTTTGACAGATTCACATTGAGACTAGGCTCAGTTCGTATTTTTAGGTACGTTCTCATTCTAGAATGAGACTTGCCGCTCTGGCCTGTTTATGTTTTTTAAATGAATAAAATAAGCCGCCATAAATTGATGACATGGTATAATTTTAATGATATTTGCATACCTGAATTGGTGCAACACTGTGGACTGCGCATTCACTTGACATCTAGAAATGTATGATTATGTACTGTCTTGAGCAATAAACATTTGAATTTGAATAAAATCCTTATGCCACTCAACTGTCGTTCAATCCCCTTTAGGCGCATGCATCAAACGCAGCACCATCCTCCGTGGCGCTTGCGTCCGTCAGCACGCTTGGCTCGACGGCTGCATCGTCGGCTGGCGCTCCGTCGTAGGCCGCTGGGTCCGTATGGAGAACTGCACAGTACTCGGCGAAGATGTCATCGTCAAAGACGAACTTTACGTGAACGGAGGGCAAGTGCTACCCCACAAATCTATCGGCCTATCCGTGCCAGAACCACAAATTATTATGTAAAAGACTGATTGGGGATTTTCGTAGTTGGGTACTGTTTTAAAAGATAATTGTAATTATAAGTGTTAGTTCTGCAGCCAGTTAGCCTTCTTTTGTCCTGGCGATTTTTAACGCGCACTGTATTTTCATTTCTCGGTACTGAGCCCAGCTTTGAGAATCTGACAGAGCACACCCCAGAAAGTCATAAAGCGCTCTGTTGGATATTCAACTCTCGACGCTAAACAGTACGGTGAAAATCCAATACGTGATAAAAAATGGCCATTGCATACGAGGGCTTAATGAAGAGTTGATTCTGATGACTTGACTCTGCATTTTGTTAGTTACGACATTAATTCCTGCTTTGTCACCCACCACGGCCGTGTATTGGATCGATGTGGCTATGATGACCTCAGTCTAAAACGTACGTCAATAGATTTAGGCATTCCGTTGCCAAGATATGAACTAGTTATTTTTCTTCTTTTCCCTCTATAATCTTTTACGTTATTATATCAAATACCTAACTCATAGTTACAAAAATATTGGTGACATAAGCCTCGTATGACATGAATAACATTCTTATCTTCTATTTTACAAAAGATGTAAAGGATATAAACACATCGGTATGATAAACGATTAAACTAATTGGTTAATTTTGTATAAAATATTATTTTCTTATATCTTAATACAATTAATATTATATTTTGTTAGTGCCTACATATCTGTAATTTTGTTTTATAATTTTATATTTATTTCGTTTCATAGGTTTATGCGTTCTGTAATTGATCAAAATGTTGTTATTATCTTCAAGAAATTTATTACATTTTCATAAACTTTATAATTTGGAAGAAAAAAATTATTTGAAAATAAAATTTTCATTTTTGTTTGTTTTTATAAGAACATTCCACTTTAGCGTGTCACGCACGCACTTTGTATATGTGGGTACATATGTACCTACACATTAGCTTATTATTATTTTTATTCACTCGCTAAAATCTTATGCATTTGGTACTACTGTATTTTATGGATTACAGTCAAGGAATGAAAATGTTCAGCACCTTTTACTTGCATCTTGTTATATTTTCCAACTACGTGTTGCACACACGTGACGCGTGTTGATAACATGCGCCACCAGCTATGTGGGCAAGGAATTTGTTTAAAAAATGCTTAACGTTTTCACTTTGACCGTACTTACTATGGTGCTTGTACGAGATGTGTACATAGCGTGTGTGCGCGAGCTGATAAAGCGCAAGAATCACTACATAGTAATATCGACATATAGGCTTTACGTTTTACAGCCCTATAGGTACCATTAAAGAAGGTCATATCTGACAGTTTGAAGACAAAATCGCGTGAACACGATGCCCACATCTGTTACCGGCCCGGATCTATAGCCACTGAGCGCTGCAAGCAAGAATAGTCCTTACGGTGGTTAGATATGAACTTCTTCGATGGTACATACTTGCACCTCATTCTGATGATGTTCTTACTTTCACTTTGTACCCGCAGCTTAAGTTACGCTAAAGTAAATAATTGTTAGATTAATTTTGGTTTTCTATTATACATCGTACCTATGAAAAAGCTGTACAGTTTAACATAGGAAAATGTGTTTATTTTATAAACTACAGCGTACAATGTGGTAATGTACTGCCATTTTTACACCAAACCCTTTAGAATAAGATTTGTTGTCCGTGTAAACTATTTTGTGAATTTTAATGATAGTTCTTTATTACTTAAACTATAAAAATAAGGCAACACATTATAAAAGTAATAGAATATTTTGAAATTGTTTAATTTCCTTAACTTATTCTTTTTAAGGGTTCCGTACCCGAATAACGCCAAACGGAGCCCTATTATTAAGCCTCCGCTGTCCGTCTGACTGTCAGTGCGCTGTATCTCATGAATCGTAATAAGTAGACAGTTGACATTTTCACAGATTGTGTATTTCTATTGCCGATAAAACAACAAATAATATAACAAAATAAAGTAAAAAATTAATGGGGGTCCACATACTATAAACTTTTGATTTTGAAAAGAAAAAGATCCTACCCTGGCATGTGGAATGTCATTGTCTAGAACTCATCGTAGATTACAAATATATAGGGTGGCAGGGACATCGGCGCGAAGCTGGCTACCATGGATTCAGTACATGATTCTGAAGCCCCCCTTTTTTTTTTTTCAGGATGGGAAATCATCAAATGACTTCTCCCGCTCTGGGCAGAGCGAGAGGGTGTGTCAGACTTTTACTGACTAAAACCCACCCGTGTTCCTTCCGTTGCCTGTGTGCCAGGGCCGCGATATCCCTTTTGGACAAACCCGCAACCCCAGCAGGCATTGGTCTTTCGACCCCGTTGGTTGGTGCTGACGTCTCTTTGAGGCGAGCGTGGAACACAACGCGCCGTCGACACGGGCCTGGTCCTTATCGGACGGCGAGCTGCCCATTGCTCACCGTCCGCAAGCCCGCGCCTACGGTGGCCGGAAGTCGGCTCTCGACTCCCGACGCCCGGGGCGTCTCCTGCGGCGACTAGGGCCGCGAGGGCGTGCAGCTTGCATCTCCCTCGCGCGCTCCGCCTCCTCCTTCGCGAGCATAACTGCTTCGCAGAAGGAGGTGACGGCCTCCCATGCACTCTCGCTCCGAACCATGGCCTGAACCAGGGCCGGACGCGAGAGATCGCCGCCGCCGATCGCCTCCGTGAGGACACGGCGGTGCTCCGCCCAAGCCGGGCAGACCTCCACCGTATGCTCCACCGTGTCCTCCGGGCGATCCACACAGTGGTGACACTCGTGCGTTTCCTCCCGCCTTACGCGGAACGGGAACCTCCCGAAACAACCGTGTCCGGTGAGGACCTGCGTCAGGCGGAAGGTGAGGACGCCATGGCGCCTCTCAAGCCACTCCTCAAAGAGGGGACTTATCGCCGCAATTGTGGCGTGCCCAATTCTGAAGCCCCCTGCGTTGAAGATATTCGTCGATTATTAAAAAAAAAAACTGCTGTTTCATAGAAAAGTACAATACCTACGCGGTCAAAATGTATGTAGCAGCTGTTTTTTTTTTTAATAACCGACGAAAAATTTCAACGCAGGGGTGTTCAGAATCATGTACTGAATCCATAGTAACCGGCTTTGCGTCGATGTCCCTGACATCCTGTATATTTTTTTTTTCAATCTTCAAAAATTAAGAAATAGGGGGCCGTAAAAGTTGTCAATCTTAGACCATTTTTGTACGAGCTCTATGGCAACAACTAAACAAGTTAGGAAGTTGCATACTGTGTTTAATCAACAAATACAAAAAACTCCGATTCATAAGGTATTTTATTTAAATATAGGCGATTTTCTGCAACTGCAAAAATTACTTTGTAATTCATAGTATCATTATGAAATACGAATTTATCATTGCGATTTAAAAAAATTAAGATAAAAATTACAAATATTCTTCGTTCAATATTTTTATTTATTTGCTGGATATTGTACGGGGGTACGGAACCGTTCGTGTGCGAGTCCGACTCGCACTTGGCCGGTTTTTGATTATTATTCTCTGGACATTATGGGAGTAATATCTTTACCCTCATCAATAAACACGGAGTAAAGTTAAGTTTGGCCTAACTACTAGTATCTCTATACAGGGTGGCAGGGACACCGACGCGAAAACTGGTACCATGGATTCAATACATGATTCTGAACCCCCTGCGTTGAAACATTTCGTCAGTTATTTTTAAAAAAAAATGCTGTTTTATAAAAAAGTGTACGTTGTCCGTCCGTCTGTCATAGGGCTGTATCTTTTGAACCGTAATAGGTAAACCCTTGAAATTTTTACAGAGTGTGCACAGTGAGCAGTGTTTTTGCAGAGTGTACTTTGCCCGCTATTATGACAAATAAAGTTGAAAATGAAAGGGTCCCCATACAAGCAAGGTTCTATTTTGTAAGGTATTTTTTTTAAAGTACATAGTGTTAAAATATTGTACGGTGGTACAGAACTCATCGTGCAAGTCCGACTCGCACTTGTAAAAACATAAAACCCGAAGACTAGTAAATATTAACAAATTAGATGGATGGCGCATAGGGCTATTGGGTACTGCGTTGCATGTCACGGTTTCAATTCCCGAACGGAACTGATATTTACATGTACGCTACAGATGCAGATGCAGTTTTCGAACAATTATTCCGTCCTGCTTGAGCCATTTGTAGTTATTTTATAGAAATTTCGTGTTTCGCCAAGGCTTTACTCAACTATATTGAGTTTAGGCTATAGTTATGAAAATTATTTTATGATTTGCATCGCGTTCTGGCAGTTAGGTTGGGTTGCTGCCGTTGTTGGTGCACTTGGTGCTAATGAAAACATTTTTTATACTCATCACATCAGTGCCCTGACAGATGTAAATCTTTGCATCACACTCATTTTGCAGAAACGCACCTGCACTCAGTAAATGCATTTTAGAAAACCCGTATAATCGACTAAATGCATTACGATTGCCACTGCAAAAATGGCAATAGACAATAATTGAAAGGACAAGATTTTTGATAGTTCCTTGACATCTGTGGTTGACAGACATAAATTTTTAACAGTTTATTTACATTTTGCGCCAAAACGTATTAATCCGGTGCTCGAATATTTCAATGATTTTTTTGTAAAATAATTCGAAAATGTCGAAACGTAACAGCGTAGGTGCCTCAAACACCTTATTTAATTATTTCTCTAAAACGCCTCCTGCCAATAAGAAGGTAAAATCAGAACTAGAGATCGATAAAAGTCCGAAAGTGAATTCGCCAGTTCAAAAAGGCGTTATGGAATCTAAAGTTGAAAGTAAGTTAACATCAATTTAAAGAGTTTAGCTTTATCAAACATGATATTGTTAAAAAGCCTAAATCACTGTCACTAAAATGCACATGTGTTCATTCAAACTTTCACTTAGTTATGTACTTCAGATTATTTTTATTTGTAATATTTGTGAGCAAATACAAGACATGATAGCAGAAGTAAATCACTTAACTTTTAACATCCCGTTATGTTTTTTAAGTCCTTAGTACACTATACAGTCAATAGACCATTGATAGTTGGTTGTAAAGACTAACTTTTCAGTAGAGGTTATTTATGTTTCGAAATCAATTGTACTATACTTTTAAGCAACCTTATAATTCAAATAGGCATATCAATAACTGTCGAGACACTAAAATGTATATCTAAATATTTTCCTTCATCCTTTGTACACATTACCAATTCATTATTACCACTATATATCTTCAGAGAAAAAGCGAGAGAGACAAGCAACCCCATCTCCTGATGTGAAACAGAACAGTGACAGTGAGGATGAGGTCCCCATTGTTTCCAAACGCAGGAAGAGGATCAGACTCAATCCTGTTGACTCTGATGACTCTGATGTGGAGAACAAAGGTGGGTAACAAACTTGTGTGAGCAGTATCCAAAGTTTCAGTACAGATTTATGAATGAAAACTTCCTAATAAGTGTTCTTCTCGTATCACTGGCACAGCAGTATTTCAAATTTTGTCCGACCAAACGTCTTCACTTCCACATGTCGTTAGTGGCAGTGCAGGATAGATAAATTGTTTGTAAGTAACAAAACAACAACAAGAAACAAATGAATCATTATTAAAGAATAGAGAATGCAGCAGTAATTAACAGAAAAATATGCATATTTGCTATTAAATAAAGAATTCAAGAATTTTTTGTTCAAGAAATCTCTTAAACATTGTTTTTATCACACACAAATTACCTACTTATAATAATAGAACACGAAAATACTTTTTTTTTTGTTTCTGAAGCTGTTCTTTTAATTAATTAAAGTAATTTTTCAGTAGATAACAAAATGGATACATCTGACATTGAGAAGCCGTCTTTGGAGAAGAAATTGCAGGATAGTTTCAAGTTTGAGTCTCCTAAGGCAAAGAAACCAAGTAAACCAGTAAACAAACCATCATCTAGTAATGGGTATGTAATTAGCAGCTTTATTGATTGTAGAAGACATGTCAGGATTGCAGCACCCTCCCTTGTGTAGCATAGTCAGCCTTTGGGACACTGCCCTCCTCTCTGTGAGAGGGAGTAGGCTGTAATCCACCACATGGAAGCAGTGGGAGTTGGTACCCTTGTATGCTTATAACAAACTGGGAATCTCTGATCCCCAGGCTGCTATTATGGTATAGTGTCTGCAATAGACATACAGTCTGTAACAGGCAGACATGCTTTACTTGCTTTGCTTTTATTGTCTATTTCAACCCTTTATTTTCATTAATACAAATAAAAATATTCTATCCTAAACAGAGTATGTACATTAAATAGGGAATATGCAGGTAATTCAAAACTTATTTATTATTTAAATATATATTATACAGGTGGATTTTTGAGATGGGGCAATAAGGGCATCTACTTCAACCGTTGTAGCTACAGGAAAACGGTCTTAGGAGGCTGTCCTTAACTTTTTGAAACATTTTGACCTGCGTTCACAGATTTTGAAAAAAAATACAGTCAGCAAGAAAATGGGCAGTTTTTACAAAAACTTTTCTGATGCCTATCGATCCAAAAACTCTAAATGCCAAACTGAGGTTTGAGCATTAGAAAAGTCAGAAATTGCAAAAAAACTTTTTCCATACACTTTCATAATGTTTTTTGAGCAACAAGCATTTGAACTTAACTTTTAATACTTTTCTTAGGTTTATATTACTTAAGTCTTTTATAGAAAAAAAAAAAATATTACATGCACTTAAATCTATATATACATATTTTGATGTGGACAAATTAAAGGGAAGGAAGAATTTGTGTCAAAAAGCCTTCCATTGCCTCCAACAAAAAAAAGGCCATTTTGATAGAAATACAAATAAAATATCTTGCTGGTCCTTTTCTAAACGCATTTTCTTTCTTTAATATCTATAAAAAAAATCTATATTCCTTTTTAGACCTGCACCATCACCACCAAAACCAGCTGAAGAGAAGTCTATTGCAGCTGATGAAGGAAACTGGGTGCACTGCAAACTGGACTGGTTGAAGCCTGACAAGATCAAAGATGCCAAGAAAAGGAGGCCTGACCATCCTGAATATGACCCTTCTACATTATTTGTGCCACCCGATTTTCATAAGAATCAGACTCCAGTAAGTATTGATTTAAGCTCTAAAGTGAATCCCGCGCGCAATTCAGGACCAAATTCGCTTGCACCGATTATGGCAATAACTTGTTTGGAGGTGTTCAAACTGGGCGCGAAACGTCGAGTGACTTCCCGTCGTATTGTAACGTGGGTCCACGACAGACACAATGGCTTTTTCAATTGTTTCTGTAATTACGGCACATAAAAGGTTAAAACAATCGACTCGCCCAGTAACGTTCCGCGTCTCTCGCGTTCTGGCAACACTGAACTCGGTAATCTTTTTATGACCCCTAAGGTTCAATGTCACTTGCACATGTTATGTCACATAAAACGACAAGGTTCTTGATTTCACGCCACGAAAGAAGGTCTACGGGAAATTGTGGAATTACATTTTTTCTAAATACAATGACAGACACTAGCGCCGCGTCAAATCGATTTCAATGGTGGCGCAGACTCTATTTGTCTATGTGACAGTAGTGAAGTTTAAATGTACTGGAAATTGTTGTTAAAAGTGGTAAAACAATTACGGGGTCGACTATACCACAAACTTTTTTTCTTAATCCTACTTATAAAATTAAAGATTCTCTGTGGTGTCGTTAGGGTTAGGTAACATTTTGTTAGTTATTTCATTAGGAAATTCTTAGTTCTCGGAATCTGGATTTGTGTCTAATTCATGGCACTGGCCTAGAGTGTCTATTATTATTACAGTAAGCTTCAACTTTTATGGCGGCTCTGAAGTGTGCTACTCGCTGCGCAGTACTGTATCCCTCGCCACCGCTGGCACTCGTGAATTTGCTACTGCGCAGCGACTCGCCTCATGTTCCGAGCCACTATAAAATTTGTATCGAGCTGTACATGCGGATTATAACTGACGAAATGTCCCTCTGCCTACCCTTCAATGAGAATGGTTGTGATGTTTATGCATGTTTTATCAGCAGAAGAGCATTCATTCTACTTATAAACCTTTATAGTTTTTTGTGAAAAAGCATTAAGTACTCGTAAGATAACATAACGGTTGATATACAGTTTAGACCAAACTGAAAAGATATTAAAATTTTTGTTATTCTGCCAGGCACATCGTCAATGGTGGGACATGAAATCATCTCACTACGACTGCGTGCTGTTCTTCAAAGTGGGCAAGTTCTATGAGCTGTACCATATGGATGCAGCTGTGGGGGTTAACGAACTTGGGTTCTCTTATATGAAGGTAAGGATCGATAATCTAAAGGCATATCCTTGTTTCAAGTTGATGTTGTTGCGACGTAAACAAATATCAACTTTATGTAAGTGTAAATTAAGTTCAACTCAGAATCACTTTTGAAAAAGTCATAAAAATAACTGCTGATAATTGACTTAACGAAGAACACACATTAATGAAATTATCCTAACATCTTCAGGGCGAATTTGCACATTCGGGATTCCCTGAGAGCGCGTACGGCAGAATGGCGTCCACACTTGTATCCAAAGGATACAAGGTCGCAAGAGTAGAACAAACTGAAACACCCGATATGATGCAGGAGAGGTGTAAAAGGAGTAAGTTATTTATACTTAATAAAAAATCTCTCACAGATAGACAACGCACAGCCTAAACTGCTGGGTCTACAAACATGAAATTTTGCGCAAGAGTTCTTTGTATAACGAAAGTGAGCACTAAACCCGTTTAGGGGATGAATTTACAAAAGAATGACTTTTGAAAATACATCCCTTAAAGGGGTACTTACTAAATGAGAAACCGAACTTAACTTACTAAAGGGGTTAAATAGGAAACGAAAGTTTCTATGTTTGTCATCTTTGCTGATGGAAATTCCCATCAGACTTTGCTTGGTACAATTATTTATGAGATTCCCCCATTTAAGTAGTTCACAAACGAAAGTTTTAATTCTAATGGAAAGAATCCGAGAGAATTCGTAATAAAAAAAAAACCGCCTAAGTGTATGTCGGACCACGCACAATGAAGGATTCCGTAGTTGGGAGGAATTTATCCCAAGAACAATCTTACCTTTATACTTGTTTTGTTTCTCCTATACTCGTACATCGATATACGTCACTGTCAATTCTCTAACTGCAAATGTAAGTATGTAATCTAAAATAAAATAAAAATGTGATAAAACTACAGACTTAATATAAACAACCAAGGTGAGCACTAAGGAAGGATAAATAGTAGAGATGCGCCGAATAGTGGTTTCACCGAATAACCGAATACCGAATAATATTCGGTTAAGTTCTTACCGAACCGATTAAACTGCCGGATAATTTGGTTCTCCTTTCTATAGTTTTGCCGCGCAAACAAGTTACACACGCTAGATTTCCAAAGCGCCGCGCGCATACGGAGTGAGTGGTACCTCGCCTCCCTCTACCCGCTGCACCCCGCCACTATCATTGCGTATTAAATCACAATACTGGTGCCAGATTTTTGTGCAGTTCTTGACTATTTGATTAAAACTTTGGTGTTTTGGGTGTTTTGAAAGATGATAAGTTGACGGAAAAAGTCGCGTGTGAGATCTTCAAAGAAAACGAATATGATAATAAAAATAGTGCGATGTTCGTTGTGCAGCGCAGTGCTTTCTCGTGGGGGCACTGGGCGGAATGTTTCTACAAGTGCTATAAATCATATAATGCTGAAGAATAAAAGTAATTTTGAACAAGTTGCTTCGACATCATCTAGTAGCAACAGCGCAGCGGATATCGTTCCGGCACCAATGGCTGGGCCATCATCGGTTTCGATTGTGCAAAAAACATTGCGGATTCATTTCTTATAAAGTGGGATATTAAAGACCCGAGAGACCCCTTACAATAAACGATTTCTAATAAATACGATTGTTAGATTATGGGATTCCTTTAATTTATTTTGCCCTAAAGGCTGATTTACACTGATGAATTAAACCGAATACATTCGGCATTTCAACCAAATGATTCGGCCGAATACGAATACCTCAAAATTTGCCGAATACGCCGAATACCGAATATAAAACGAATATTCGGCGCATCTCTATAATAAATAGGGGATGAAAAGTTTGTTATTACTTGATCATAACTAACGGTCTTAACATTTCAGCCGGCCTGAACAGCAAGTTTGACAAAGTGGTCCGTCGCGAGATCTGTCAGGTGTCGATGAGGGGTGCGCAAGTGTGTGGTCTGCAGGACAATGGCCCAGCTGACCCCTCTGCTGCTTACATGATGGCCATCGCGGAAGAGGTCATTTCTGATTCACGTTTTTCTAACAGCTTTTACCATTTCTCTAAAATCTTATGCAGTTAGCAAATCCTGAAAAAGTTAAGGATAGTCTCCTTACAACGTTTTCTTATAGCTACAATGGTTAAGAAGGTTTGACTTGCTCTTGCTGATCCATCTCAGAAATTCACTCTGTATATTCAATATCTGCTTCCTTAAACAAGTTCTGACCACGTTTCAGTCTATTGTGTAATTGTATTTTTTTCACCTTCGCATCAAAATAACCTGGAACTTACGTAATTTCCACAGGAGAGCAACGGTAGCAGCACTTACGGCATATGCTTTGTGGACACCTCAATAGGTCTGTTCCACATCGGTCAGTTTCAAGACGACAAGCATTCCTCCAGGCTGCTAACGACACTAGCGCATTATCCACCAGCTTTGGTAAATATTATCCCACTTTAAGTTTTTCTGCCACATAAATGATTTTTTTATCACATCTATTCAAAATGAGCTAGTTTAGTCTTCGTAAACAGGGACCAAAATAGCTTTTTGATCCCAAGGGACTAAAAGTGATTTGAATTTGGAATGTAGATATTGTTAGTAAAAGTTGCAATCACCAAAGAGATCAATCACGAACATTGGATGAAAGTAACAGGCTGACAAGAGAGAGAGAAAGTGTGAATTGGGTCAAAATAAAAATCCAAGAGCGGGCTGCGAAAATTTTAAGATTTTTCGTCATTGGTGTCGTTTTTATAGTTTTCGAAGGTGCTAAAGTCGATAGTGAGGTAAAATTTAAATCCAAGACGGCGGCTGCGAACATTTTGTTTTTGTTTTAAATCATACATGAGAAGGAACTTCGTTCCTGACGGGGGTTGAACGCGCACGTTTTTTTTTCTCATAGAAGGAGATAAAAAGTTGAGTGTTCACCGCGGGAGCAACACTATTTTAAGCTCGAGTGACGTAACGAAGCATTCTTGCATTAAAAATAGTTGTTTGCTCCTTAGGCAAACCATCTACTATTTTTTAAATGGCAGCTGTAAGCAGCTCCTAACATAACGCTAAGCGTATACTGAGACGCAGGGAAATAAGGTCTAAATCCATAATATTGTCAGAAATATTTTCATATTTGTTGTCCCATATTTTAGAACAATGCTCAAAGCATAAATCTTTATTTACATCGATCCTATAGTCTGAATCGAGATTACTGCTGACTTATATCAGAGTTTAAGTTCTCCTACTCTGCTTTCTAGATAATTTACGACCGTAAAACAACTCCCCGTACTTCCAAGCTGCTCAGTACACATTGCCACAACGCGCGCAGAGAGGCTCAGAACATATGGTCTCCTGAGAAGACGCTCAAAACTCTAGCAGAGAAGTACTACAGAACTAATGCTGATGGAGAATGGCCTGAGGGGATCAAACCGTTCTTACATGAAGGTTAGTGCTGTTGTTACTTTTACAATCTATTTCTAATAATCTAGATCAGAACTTCCCAAACTTTTTTTTTCTCGTAGACCACTTTCAAAATTTTCCTAGTTTTGTGCTCTACGCCCTGCTGCTACATTTCTACCATATTCAAAAATGTGATGATTAGATCTAACCATGGAAATTCGCGTCGCGGCTGAGTTCCGACCCTAAATTCGGAGTGGGAAAAATAAGAAGAAAAAAAGTATATTTTCTTGTGCTCTATTTATTTATAATATGATTACAGACTTAATACAATTAAAATTTAATATTAATAACATACCGTAACTGAAATAATGCAAACAAACAATAAAAAAATCGTCATAAATTATTAAAAAAATTAAGGGAGGTTTTGAAAAAAGGAAATTAATGCGAAATAAACAGGCTCTACGACCCCAACTGAAAAAAAAAGCAAAAAATTTGCAATATAATCAATAGCATGAGAACCGTAGCTCCTAAAAAAAGTATGCCAAAAAATCTGTAAATTCGAATCTAAAGCTTTAAAACGCTTTTTTTTTAAGTCAAGTCAATACTACTATTTTCCACCGAAATAAAGCCGAAAAAAGTAAAAAATCACCGAATTTTTTGGACCCCCATTTTCACAACAACCTAGACCCCTGTTGAGGCTCCCGAGGACCCCGGGGGTATCGAACATGAGTATCGATCACAACTTACACGATCTTCTGACTTCAATACTCTAGCATAACATTTATGATAACATTGATACGGTATTGAGGCAAAACTGTTTTTCCTTAACATGACTGTGATATAACTTAAGAGGGTTTATCCTAAAAGTTGGCAACGGCGCAAATAACTGTCAAATATTAGCCTGTTTTGATTCATATACAATATTACTGAATAGAAATAAGAAATGTGGCTAACTAGCGAACTCGAATATTAATAATGAATTGCAATTATAACATTGAGTTTGCTGTTGTAGCCATTTTAGGTGTAAAAAATGCATTTGGAAAATTTCCAAATAGTTTTTTTACATCTAAAACTAAACATTCGGTGTTACGATATTAATTATTACATTTCATATTCAATATTCTAGTTCGCTAGTTAGCCACATTTTTTATTTCCATACAGTAATATTGCTAAATTTATCAAAACAGTGAAATATTTGACCTCTATTTGCGACGTTGCCCAACTTCAGAATAAACGCTCTTAATGAAACATCTTGCATGCCATGTGTGTATCTTGCATAAGCATATTTTGGACAAATAAATGATCTTATCTCATCTATAGTTGTTATGTTCCTTTATTGGTAATATTATAATAAATGTTTTTTTTTTTTTTTATATTATTGAAGACTTGTAATTGGCTCACAGTTACTCATATTGATTTGTTTAGCTGTAAGTCTACGAGAATATAAAAATATACCGTCAGATTTTTATCAAACATTTCAGGTATTTCAAAACAACAGCCATCATTTTTGTGGACTCCAGCAGTTAAGTGGATTTATAGGATCATAAATAAATATTTCATATTTCAGGCGACGCTCTCGGCCTTACTCCAGCCGCAAACTGCTACCTCGCAATAAAAGCCTTAGGTGGCGTAGTATCTTGTTTAACAGACTGTCTCTTAGACATACAAGTGCTAGGAATGAACCAATTCACCTCCTACGCACCCCCCGACGTGCTAAACAAGACCTTACCGCCTCAGGTTAAGGTTGAAAATCGCTGGGAAGGCGGCAGCACAATGGTTTTAGACGCAATTACTTTGAGGAACCTGAGGATTGTGCAAGATGAAGGGTGTTTGTATGAAAGGTTGAATTTCTGTTCGACTCATATGGGGAAAAGGTTAGTCAAAGTCAAATAATCTATTTCAATTAAGCACATAAAAGGCACTTTTGAACGTCAACATTTACAAAAAATTGAATTGATTCTAGTCGTAGTTAGTATAATATTCAAATAGTTTTTACAAAAGTATACCAACAATAAGTTAAGTTTTCTTTCAATTTATGTAGATTATTTATAAATCAAAATTTAAAACTGGTATTAGCGCCATCTATATTCTATAGTAAAGCACTACGGCGCGTCGGTGACGTGAATCCATAAATTTTCCCCGAATCAAAAATCCCTCAACGCGAATTTTTCACTTCAAAAACATCAGATATTGAAAGTAAAGATTTCCAGTCTATTTTAGGTCAACTGAAAGATTAATTATTAATTAAACAAATTGTCAAATTATCTAACGCAGCGTTACTTCAACCCAGAATAAACTCAAATGTTGTCTCAGTCACTCGAAGGTAGAGCGAACATTGACTTTACTGAAGTTAAGCACAGTGGCGTTTCATACGAAAATAAACTTAAGTACTGAAAATATAATGTTCATATTCGTATGAAACGCTTGATTACAGTCGCCGAAGGGTCGCTGATTAATTCATACAAATAAGGTTTAATTTCATATGAAATGCTACTGTACTTAACCTTTATTGTTTTCATTTGAGAATTCGGGGTAAAGCTCTGAAAACCTCTGACCAAGCTAATCTTAACCAACATAAATATATGTTTATTTTTTTTAGGTTACTATACCAATGGGTTTGCGCACCAAGTTGCAATCTTACAGTAATAAAGGAGCGACAAGAAGCTGTGAAGGAATTGTTTGACAACCAAGAGTTGTGTCAAGATGCGAAGAGTATTTTAACTACATTACCAGACCTGGAAAGGCTATTGGCTAAGTGAGTACTCTTTGTAGATAAAACTCGTGAGGTAGCAGTTTGCCGCGACTTGATTAAAATAATTTCAAATTCAAGACTGACGACATATTGAAATCACACATTTGGCCCGAACTCAAGTTTATTAGGCTTAGCTGCCAGTCTAGTTAAAAAAGTATGTCGTCTTAGTACCCGAGTATAAAAAATCGTTGCACCTGATGTAATATAATGAGGCTTTTACCGGTCTAGTAGCAAAGGTTACCCTAGTGCAGTGCTTTTAGATGACTTATCGATACTAAAAGCTGCTATACCGCATGTTGTTGGTTTATTCTGTAAACATCCAACTGAGAAAACTTTGGTGAAGTAAGCTAAAATACAATAGACCTATATATATATATTTAGTACCTTATTTTGTTCTATAAGTGGATTTGTCGGGCGGTATAGCTCACTGTGTCCGGCGCGGCTACACGCCGTGTTCGGGTTCGCGACAAGTCAATCGTCATCCTGAGGATACCTCGTTGAGAGGCATACGTGTCGATTCCTTACAGAGTTTTTTATGACTCTTTAGGAAATGATAAGCGGAATAGGTTACTACATATATCGTTTATTATATTTTATAATGGATTTCCGCAAGGTCACATCTGAATCAATTAACTATGTGAAGTAAGCTGTAAATAGCGTCAATCCCTAGCATCAGGTAAAATTACAGTTCACTTCATCTAAGATTTCATGGTGAAGTTTTTACAGAATGGGCCGGCTGATGTTTAACGCTGCAGTGGTGGAGAGTGACGTGCATGTTAACAAAAACAAACATCTCCTTTTCAGAGTACACGCGTTAGGTAACCTCAAGCGTTCCAAACAGCACCCTGACGCGCGCGCCATATTCTATGAAGAGAAGACATATTCTAAACGAAAAGTTTTAGACTTTATATCAGTATTGAATGGATTCACCGCTGCGTTGAAACTGGTCGATATGTTCTCCGATACTGATGCTAAGCTGCTGAAGAGGATCATGCAGTTCCATCCTGACGGAAAGTACCCGGATTATAGGGATACGTTGAAGTTTTTCAAGGTGAGTGCTATTTTAATAACGTGCTATATTGATAGATACTTTTATTAAATGCTGTTCAAATCTCTATTCCTTTAAAAGTCTAAGGGATCAAGCGAGAGTTATAGATGACATGCTTTTTTTAACTGAATTGTGTCCCAAAAAGCTGGACAAAGGACTTGAAAGAGGTATGAGGATCATGGTGTAAATGCACTCATCCTCCAAAGAAAAGGGAAGATCCTCTGTCGTGTCTGATGGGCAACTGCCCAGCGATTGATGTCGGGAGGTCGTATATATACTCGTCGCGCGGTAAACCCTGCTTGCGCGATGCAGGATTCGTGTGACGTCAGGTCTTTGATGCGTAGTTCGCATGTGGCGTTGTAGATGCCGCCGCCACAGACTTAATTTTTCCTCTATATGATGAACCCAAAATTACATTATTTTAGAAAATAACTTCATTGATGACTTATAAGATAACAAAAGCTATGGTATTATATGTCAAAACAGGTAGATAGGCTCTATGCGCTCTGCAAGTCACAAGCTAAAAACCGAGCTAGTTAGCAAACCTGAACTCAGTATCCTGCTGGCTTCAACGGAAGCAACACATACTATACTCGTATCTTTTTCGGTCCCGATAATTACGACATGCCGTCCTACTTCCCCGTATCATCTAATATAGTGTGAAATTACAATACTACGTTATTTTTTGTGTGTTAGTGTGCGTTGTTGAAAATCGACTGTTGCGTAGGTAACGTAACTAGGCGTGTGTAACTCTTTACAGAACCAACTCACTGATCCGGATCATTGAAGTGTTCCAAAAGATTAGTTTAGTAACAACGTCTCAGTCCTCTTTCCGCGCGACCATCGCTTGCGAGGCGACTGAGCAGCAGTGAGCGAGAGAGAAAGACTGAGATGCTGAGTTACGTTACTTTAGTCAGTACTATTGAACAGACTCTCGAGTCGCGAGTGAGCGGGTGACACATTACAATCTATTTAAGTCAGAAAGAGATGGTAAGTGTGAGTAATACACATCTCATTGAAATGAGATGTGTATTACTCATACTCTCACAGATTTTCGTAGTCGTTATGCATTTTTATATTCTTTGAGTCAATGATCCAAATGAATCATCAATGATTCGGATCATCTCAGTGATCCTGATGCAAATGTTCCAATCGCAAAAATTATACATTTTGCCTACCTCTAAACCTAACTACCTCAATTTACTGATATTTTATAATATCATTACACAAAAATATATTTCATGAAATGACGTTATATTCTAGGAAGCTTTCAACCAAAAGGAGGCTGAGAAAGAAGGGCGCATTCTCCCCGGCGAGGGAGTCGACCAAGAGTATGACAATACGCTGCAACTTATAAAGGAGATCGAGGGAGAATTGAAGGAGTATCTCAGTGAACAAGAAAAGTATTTTAAATGTCGGGTAAGTCTGACAGTGCTAACTTTTAAGCTTTATTTATTAGTGTATGATCATCATAATTTATAATTATCATTTTTATTTCATTAATCTTTTGTTGCTAAATGTACCTCTTTGTTTTTGTAAATAGGAGTCAAGGCTTTAAGATGCAAACCAGCGCTTAGCAACCCGCTAGGGGACCCAAGCATAATGCTGACGCTTAAACCTTTTGCTTTCGGTATTATAGTTTTGTGTATGTACCACTACTCCTAGCTGTAATACTGGAGACAACGAAGCTGCCTTCACACTATGAGATATATAGGATGTCGGGGCCATCGACGCGAGAATTTTTACCATGGATTCAGTACATGATTCTGAACGCCCATGTATAGAAAATTTTAGTCAGTTATTTAAAAAATTGTAAATAAAAATTGTTATTTGAAACGTGCAATACCTACGCGGTCAAAATGTATGGAACTGCTGTTTTTTTTATTTATTTATTTATTTATTTTATTATTTATGTACACACAGTAAAATACATACAGATACGACATAATTATAATTTGAGTACAAAGGTACTGCTTATTTCTTAAGAAATTTCTTCCAGCAGACCTGCGAAAGGAGAAATGAGAAAGAAATGTAGACAATAGTGTGTGAGAACAAAAAGAGAAAAATATGAATTTGCGAAGTCTTATACTAAAACATATCAAATATACACGTATAACGTAATAAATTAACATATACTTAAATAAATACATAAAGCTTAAATAAATAAACATACATATTATAGGTATATAAATACTCACAGTAGAGAGGAAAGATAATGCTCTTTTACTCGATATTTAAATTGTGAAACAGTTTTTAAATCACGAATGCTAGGCGGAAGTGAGTTTTTTAAAAACCGACGAAAAATTTCAATGCAAGAGGGTTCAGAATCATGTACTGAATCCATGGTAACAGACTTCGCGTCGATGTCCCTGCCACCCTGTATATTACGTCTCGAGATATAAATTAATATCGCTCACCGTACTTCTACATGGAACCGTTTACATTGAGATGTAATATATATTACATCTCTCTTTTATTATCTCGGGACATACTATATATTACATCCAACGTGAACCCAGCTTATACGTAATTCTATTTATTGGTAAAAGGAAAATAATTTAGTCTGATCTACATGGTGCGATTCAATTGCATGTGTAAGTTGAATCAACAATAAAAGTTGCGTTTGTTGCTTCAATTTTATTGTATGCGGCTAGAAACATGCTGCATGTAAATGGGGCTTCACTGTCAATGCTTTTTATAGGCTTTTGTAGATGACGTAAATACATAATAATTCCTTTATGTTTGATAATTCCTAAACTATCAAATAAACCTATTCCAGTTATCATACGTGGGCACAGATAAGAAGAGATATCAGATCGAAGTAGCGCAGGGTGCTGCGTCCAAGGCTGGCTCAGACTACACCCTGGAAGGAGCAAGGAAGGGATACAAGAGATTCTCTACGAGCGAGACAAAAGTATGTACAGTACCTAAGTATACAGGGTGAATATTTTAGACAGGACAAGTTTACCGATGTAGCTACAAGAAAACGTTCTGAAGAGACTATCCTTATCTTTTTGAATAATTGCTTACTGTAATCACAGATTTTGGAATAACTGGTATTGTTTTATAATGCCATTCGATGCAATTTAATATAATCATTAAAAGACTCTTCTAGACCAACTACGGTTAGAGTACTAGAAAAGTCACAAATCGCAAAAAATCTTTTCTCATACATTTCTTAATGAGCAATCATTTATCTACGACCTTTTATAACGTAAGAAATGACTATACTTATGAAATGAAAATTATCTCATTGGAGCTGTACTAATAAAGTCAAAGTCAAATCATTTATTTCAAATAGGCACATTTTGAACGTCATAATTTATTTAAAAAAAAAAAAATGATTCTAGTCGTCCTTTCCGAGAGGTAGTTTCGTATGGAGAAGACTAGCCTTTGCATACTAGTATTTCTTGAAATAAAAATATTCATCAAATATTCAGCTATCACAATATGTAACTAAGAAACCTATAAAGCAAATAATAATAATAATAATAAAATTTATTCAAGTATAAGTATAAAGTAAAATTATGATATAGATTAATTACAATCGAGGAAAATTAAATTCTAACTGTAATGTAGACCTGCCTGATGTAGGTTTATGAAAAACCTGTGTTCCAGGCCATCAATTTACATCAAACATTAAAAAAGAAGACAACAATAGGTTTAATACTAAGCTAAATGAAAAGAAGACATGATATTTTCAAAGACTTAAAGAGTAACTATTTATTTGGGTATATTATTTTAAGACTAGATTATTTAAGATATATTATGTTTAAATAAATTAACAAATAATATTAAAGTAGATAAACTGGACACTGTTATTAATTAGGTAAAAGAAGAGACTTAATATAGAGTAGATAGATAGAGATATTATTTTAAAATTTCTAGTAGTTTTTTCGTGTCTGCGTAATTGAGTTTTGACAAATATTCCTGTACTAGTAAGTTACACCTATTATAACTTAAACTATAAATCTTTAAAATAAATCTAATCTATCTATGTATCTATTTTAATCTTTAAATGAATCTAATTTATTTTTAATATCATCACAACTCCCCAAGATAGAGGTAACCTCGTTTGGGGACCACCATACAAACAAACTGAATATATATTATTTCAAAAAATGAGCGAGCCTTACTTACTTAGTTGCATAAGATGTGTAACATCTGACATCTGACCTTGGTAATAAGCAAAATTAAAGGGGGCGGCCTCGTAATGGTCGTTTCTGACGGCAAACTCTAGCACCGCGCACGCTCTATTGTCAAATCAAATAGCGCGCGCTTCCTCGGCTTCCTGTAATACACTTCCGTCCCTTATCACGAAATCTCTCCACAGATTTGATTATTTAGATTTTGATGCAGGAAAGCGAGGGGAAGATGATACATATAAAAAAAACCTTATTGATAGTTATAAGGTTATCTTTGTAAAATATCTTATTCTCAAATCTTTTCTAGGAACTCCTAGCCCGAATGATAGCAGCAGAAGAACAAAAGACGAACGTGCTAAAGGACCTTAGTCGTCGAATATTCGAGAAGTTTTCGTCTCACTACAACCAATGGGAGACCGCGCTACAATGTTTGTCTACATTAGACATATTGTTGGCTTTCACTGAGTTCGCGAGGCAACAGAGTGGGGATGTTTGCCTGCCTGAAATTACTTATGAAGAGGATCGAAAGGTAAAATACTAGTCTTTTTTTTTTTTGTTAATTTCTAAGCAGTGTCGTCCTTTGCATCTTTTTAACATCATTTGATCTGCTTATAATAATCATTCATATTTGAATAGCACACTAAAGGCAAACGCAGAATTAGGCCGGACTACATTGCAAAAGTCCTGCTGGATTATTTTAGTATATTTTTTATGAACGGACAGACGGGCCGCACCGCGCTTTTTTTTTGTTGAAATGCGATGGTGTGCGTCTGTTATATGCGCCTAGCTTTAATAATAAGCCAAAAGTCGTTACCAGAACTTGTAAGAAGTAATGTATTGTTTGCTTTTAGATAAAGATCTCTGACAAAATCCCTTTACTTTTTTTTATTTATTTAACTTTCTGTTTTCCAGCCCTACATAAACATTGCAGAAGGCCGCCATCCGTGCATACCTAACTTAGAAGATTTCATTCCCAACGACACACAACTGGGTACTAAAGACTCCAGCTTGTTACTACTGACTGGTCCCAACATGGGCGGCAAGTCCACGCTCATGAGACAAGCGGGACTCCTTACTGTGCTGGCCCATCTGGTAAGTTTAAGACAATGTGTGTTTAGACCAAAAGGCGGCACACTTACCACTATATAGTCGACTTCAATACTAAGATTGAGCAAAATGTAGATGGAAAAAACATAGTCCTTTGTATCTTTATTGACCTCAAAAAAGCGTTCGACACAGTAAATCATGAATTGCTACTTAAAAAACTTGAAACCACCAATTTTACCGGCAGTGCAGTATTTTTTTTAAATTCCTATTTAAAAAAACAGGTCGCAGTTAGAGAATGGATAATAATTATTAGAGTGGCGCATTACTTACACACGTGTGGAGTTCCACAGGGATACATTTAAATCTACATAAATAATATTCCGGGAAATTAAACTAATATGTAGACAAACGACACACAGCTAGCTCTAAAATTACCCATTTGTAGAGCAAAGGTTTTCTCCCTAGCATAGAAAGAACCATGTGTCATTGATCACCAAGTAGGTAGTTCGTTTTGTCCACAATATTTTACTGAACCGCAAGTCTAGTTTTAGGTCGTATATTTAACCACTTGCATGCAAACATCTAGGCTATTCGGTAGTACACTTGCAAGTATAAACATACTTGCTGTTAAGCAGTTTAAACTAGCATGTTGTTATCGGACAGCCCCTTCGTCTCTTCTCGCAAAAGTTTTGTTGCAAGAAAAACACGATCTTAGATTTAAAAAAATATAATTGAATACTGTTTCTCACCACATTAATTACAAGTATTCAATGTAGACGTTTTCATAAGGTGACACAATGGCGGCGACAACCTTTGGATGGATTAAAAGGAGAAGGAGAGACAATACTTTAGGTAGTCTGGAGTGTGAGTGAACATTTTCCGCCCTTTAATCGTCTAGAGCAGGGATTCCCAACCGGTGGGGCGCGCCCCCTGCGGGGCGTAGAGTGACCAACGGGGCCCGGTGGCACTAATAATAAACTATATGTCGGAGCCTCCTCCGACATGTGTCCGTATGTGTCTCTCTCGTTATCAGGCAAATTTTAACTACTGTGGGCGTACTAATGGGTAGTGTTGGTTAGTGCGCAATAGAAAAACCGTTTACAGTTCAGATCACATTATAATATACGATCGCTGTTATCAAACTAGCATTTCACACACTGTAGGTACACTATTCGAAACGCGCGACAGTTTTTAAACGTCTTCACCGCTTGGCCGCCACCCCTGAAGTCTGCTTCCCCCCGCCCCCCTCCTCAGCCCCGGCTGGCGGCCGATCCGAGCGTTATGTTGTAGAGTGTCGAGCGCCACCGCCAGGCGGCGCTGGCATCCCGATTAGTCAACTCAGTAACGTATTTGCGACTATATTTATTAAATTTTATGTTCTTGATTTAGAAAAGGTTAAGGCTAGTTTTCAAAACCCGAACGTTTCATAATATTGTAGGTAGGTACTGTAAAATGAGCTTCAGCTTTTCTGCATAAGTCGACAAAATAAGTTTTCCTTCTTCTGTATGAATGGAGTAAAGAAAACCGAACTTACCTCTTGATTCTTCGAGTTTTCTGCATAAGTCGACAAAGTAACTCCTTTTTCTGTATGAATGGTCAAAAGAAAATTAACCTACCCAAGGGGGTGCAAACATTTTCGACCTCACTTTCGCTAGCTTTACATTCTTATGCTTTTCTACTTATGACAACGAAGTAACTCAGGGGCGTAGTGATTTTAAAAAGGTTGGGAACCCAGGGGTTCCCAACCTTTCTAGACCAGGGTCTAGATTATTTCGTGATAATTACAAAAATTAGTAATTACGAAACATGGTTGTTTTATTTCTCAGGAACTAGTTAACTGATCAAGCGTGGGTGTTTTTTATTTAGGGTACATATTTTCGATATAATTATATTTAATGAGTAATGGATAATTATTGATATATTAACAAACACGCGCCATCTTGACGTCAATATGGCGGGTGTACAGTCACGAGCACCAATATGTATCTACTTAGCAAAATTCAAAAGCGATTTTCACATGAAATAACGACTGCAACTTTGAGATAAGACCTATTTCATATTAGTGTGGGTTCCAAAATACTATGTTCATAACAACATAAAATTACAATCACCAAAGTAGAAGAAAATCACTTTTAAAAGTTGCTAAGTGTATACATATTGGTGCTCGTGACTGTACCTAAATTTTGATACAATATCGTTCTGAAGAAGGTACATTATTTTTTATACCTAGGTACTAAATAGTACATTTAAGGAAAATTTTTGGTCTATGGGATGATTCGATTAGATAGGGTACACCCGCCATTTTGACTCATTAATATTCGACCAGTTTATGCAAGCCACTACGTCTTTCTTTTTACCTACCAATAGACTACAACCATTTTTGTTGTCTTCAGGGCAGCTCTTTTAGTTCTTGTGAGTTGTGGAGGACCCACAGGAGGCAATTGGAGGTGGCCTTTGCCATGGATGGCAAACAGGCAAGGTTGTTGAGGGAAAAAATGAATATGTTAATATTAACTTAACTAGAGACTAAACCAGGGACTTGAAAAGAAATGAATTTCGTTCCGTTACACTAAAATTATCTTATAACGTTCCAAAGTTTGTAACGATACTAGAACAAAAATTTTCAAAAATGTTATGGAATATCATTTTTGTAGAACAATATCTTAAGTTACATTATAGGTATTAGTAACAGTAGGCTTATATTCACGTTACAGATTAATTTTGTAACGTTATTTTTAAGAACTTTTTCCGCTGAGCACTGTTCCATCGTCGCCCACCACCGGCCCGGGTACAGGCGGGCGGCGGCCGGCTGGCGGTAAGTCACCGTCGAATTCAAACATTAAGTTCGTTCGAGGGTGCGCATCTTTTACAGACAGTTGTGATTACCTGTCTACTTTTACATTTATGTGATTGTGTCACCTTTTTTTTTTGGCGACGTTGCGTATCGAAATGAATAACGTTATTATTTCGTTATGCCGATATATTGTAAATATTTTTATTAAACAGTTTAAGATTACGTTTCGTTTGTTTGTATCGTTTTAGCCAAGAAATTCATTTTGTTACGATCCTGGTAGAACAGTACAAATGATCGTAACCGGAACTACGCGTAACTTTATTTTGAGTAACGTTTCAGATCCCTGGACTAAACTTATCCAACCAAGTGGAACAGTGATAGCGAGATACATATGTGTTACCTACATTATGTGTAACCATGGCTGAATAAAGGCTTATTATTATTACAGGGCAGCTACGTCCCCGCCTCAGCATGTACTTTAAGCCTGGTGGACAGAATCTTCACTCGCCTGGGCGCGTCGGACGACATCTTCTCGGGACAGTCCACGTTCCTAGTGGAGATGAACGAGACGGCCGCCATAGTGACGCATGCTACTGTACACTCGCTTGTATTGCTGGATGAGTTGGGTAAGTGTACTATGAAGATCTTGTGAGAATGTTCGGATGTTTGTAAGTCATCCATTCTATATATTGGATTCCTACCTATGAAATTGGTGTTGTTTTTCTCACAAATAGAGAACCTCGTCACTTCTCTGATTTAAAATATTCATCAATTGTTTGGTATTATATCGAATAATGACCATCATAGACTACCAATAGTAAAAAAACCTTAATACTTATAGTTTTCTAAACATAAAAAATGTCTCCTCATTTTGTTAGCAGAAATGACCACTATTTGTTTTAACTTAGCCAAAACTTAGTTTTGTCGCTTAATTTAAGTGGCATATTACGTTATCTTAGTTTTAAAACATTAGTGTTCATGGTTGTTATACAAATTAAGAAAATTTTAGTATGAAACATGCAACTTCTTTAAAATTCTTCATACAAAACGCTGATTTCATAGGTCCTCAATATAATATTATAGATGCTAAAGTAACTCTGTTTGTTACCTTTTTACGCCTCAACCACTGAACTGATCGTTGTGACAGACGAGTATTCCAGGTCCTGGAGACATAGGCTACTTTTTATTCTGGACAATTTATAATTAAAAAAATTATGAAATATAAAGTACTTGCTGGCCACAGTTAGTCTCTCATAAAGCTGGCTGATAAAACTTAGCACTGGTATACTATAAGATGAGCAAAATCGCGTCACAACGGCTACCCAATGAATAATAATAAAAAATAAAAAAACTAGAATTGTCAATCCCTTTTTTGACTGAACTTTTTAACAGTTCTGCGCTCAGTCTCTGCCTACGTCATTTGGTTCTGAATAAACAAATTTTACGGCTTCTTGGTGGGTGTCGTAACAACTGGCAACTTTTTGAATAAATGCTTATCCTGTATGTATATCCTGATTCTGGGCAAACAAAACCAATTGCCCCGTCCCATGAAATATCTGGTTATTCTAGAAATAAAATGGAAAAAAAGATCATGTTTGCAACATTCTATCACAATATTACTTACTGTAAACACTTGCTATAGTCTGTCCCAAAATTATCTGATGAAAATGTAAACAAATGGATCAGTAAATATACCTGGGAATGCGTATTTGTAGTGCCATTTATAAATTGAGTGCATTGATTTGATAATATGAATACTTAAACCCGAAATTCATATTTTACATCACCATAAATATCAATAATTGTTGGAAAAAGTGAGAGATAGAAAATGAGACAAAACGTTGAAACATCTTAATACAGATGAATGGTTTACTAATTCCCTTCAGTGAGAGATTGCGTAAGCATGTAACTATACAGGGTTTGTACTTACTTTCCATTTTGTTCTAGGTCGAGGCACATCAACATACGACGGCACGGCGATCGCTTCAGGTGTCTGCGTAGAACTAGCTAAGCGCGGCTGCAGAGTTATATTCTCCACCCACTATCATTCGCTGGTGCACCACCTGTCTTCCTACCCTGGGATTATGTTGGGGCATATGGTAAGGACTGACTTTGGAATTAATTTATAGATCAGAGGAATTTAAATTTTCATGTTGGCCTTTGATATAACATTCAGTTAGAATAGCCTATTCATCTTTCAATGAGCAATGTTTCATCATCATATCTGCTTAGCCTTTTCCCTACTATTTTGGGGTCGTCTTCCAGTCTAACCGGACGCAGCTGAATACCAGTATTTTACATGGATGCCTGCCTCAAAATCAGCCTTTAACGTTCGCACTGCTGAGACCCAGGTAGGTGATAGGGAGTGGGCCGTAATCCACCACGCGGGCCCAGTGCGGATTGGTGGATGTCAAATGTCTTGGAACGTTTGCTTCTAGGACATGCCGGTTTCCTCACGATGTTTTCCTTCGCCGTTTTGAGAGTAGTGGTGATGAAATAATTTATACTAATTAAAGCGCCTGTCTGGGATCGAACCTATAACCTACAACTCGTAAGTCGCGGCAGTTACCGCTGGGTCACCCTGCCTGCCTGCCTTTAAATGAGTAATTGACTCTGGCAAAACCTAGGATTATACAGGGTGGCAGGGACATCGACGCGAAGTCTGTTACCATGGATTCAGTACATGATTCTGAACCCTCTTGCATTGAAAATTTTCGTAGGTTATTTAAAAAAAAACAGCTGTTCCATACTTTTTGACCGCGTAGGTATTGCACTTTTCTATGAAACAGCAGATTTTTTTTTTAAATAACCGACGAAGAATTTCAACGCTGGTGCGTTCAGAATCATGTATTGAATCCATGGTAACAGTTTCCACGTCGATGTCCCTGACACCCTGTATACAGCACATATGAGATATTTAACTTGGAAATATGCATTCATTTACAGCTTGTCTTTCCAGTTTTGTTTTCCACCTTACCAGGAGCTTACCACCACCTAACAGTTTTTTTTTTAATCTTAATTCAGTGTAGGAAAGAGATATACGTCTTTTCCCCACACAGAAGTACCATCGAACTCACAACCTCATGCTATTACAATAATTCTTACAGGCCTGCATGGTAGAAACAGACGAATCAACACCTGACAGTGAAGACCATATCCCAGAAGAGACCATAACATTCCTCTACAAACTATCACCCGGTGCCTGTCCCAAATCCTACGGGTTCAACGCAGCCCGTCTCGCCGGCATTCCTAAAGAAATAACCCTCAGAGCACACCAAATATCGAAGAATTTGGAGAAAGAAGCCACGTGTGTGCGCGCCTTTAGGGATCTTATCAAACAGGATAGTCCTAAGGATGTTAGGGCAATGTTGGCAGCCCTGAGTATTTAGAGTGCTACAAGGATCTTTTGGCGCCTGAATGACATTGAGAGGGGGGCGTTGTTGGTAAATATTTGTGAAATTGTCACAGAAATTGTATTGACAAAACAAGATGGCGGCGTTAGTTCCGATTTTGCCCACGCGCCAAAAGAGACTTGTAGCTCTATGAATCTCTTTTTCATCAGTTGTATGTGCCAGTATTTTTTATAAAAGTTACGTTTAAGTTTATTTTTGTAGTTATTCTTGTTCCTTGTGTGATCAGAATAGTTGTTTTGAGAAAAAATCCTATTTGTTTTAATACTCTGATGCACTAGGAAATACATGTTATGTTTTTGTGTCGAATCGATATCGCCTAAGTTTTATAACGTGATTATTTTGTGATCAATCATATTAGCAGTTATGATTAAGTACCCACCTGTTATTGAATCTTTAATAAACCACCTTTTGTATCAATATTTAGTTTTATTTTAAGCCACACAACACACACACACTCGAAAATCCACTAGCACTCAAACGGAATATTTACTGTTCTTTATTTTATTCGAGTTTCTGAAATTTCAGCTATCCTCGTGGATAAACTGAAGTTATTGCGGGTAGTGGAGCAGAAAAACGAAAGACTCTGCCGAATTCGTTTTCTCAAATCTATAGATTCAAATATCTTACACACGAGCGGCACGCGTCAACGACAGAGGCAACTGAAGCCATCTACGCATCGGCGGCTGCCGTCGACAACGTGTCGCTCGTGTATTTGAGCACCATATCCGAAAACACGAGCAACACGTTGTCGACGGCTGCAGTTGCCTCTGCGCGTGCTGCTCATGTGTATGATCAATAAAAAGACACTTGCAGTTTTCATTTTGTTATGAGACTCCAGAAACATGATCAATACCGTAGCGTTTTGTGTGGCAGTGACTATATCAGTCTATAATCACAGCTTTCGGATTTCTGTTGTCATTTCATCTGTGTGCAATTTCAATAAGCGTAACGTGAACTGCCCTAACTTCACCTGGCGTAGGCAAACATAGGTTGCCAATACTGAAAAGATGTATTATCTTTTTTCATTTTACTTGTATGGCAATCGAAACTTATAGCTCTTTATGAAAACTCAAGTTTTGATTGCCATACAAGTAAAATTAAAAATATATTACTTACAGTTTTTTTCATTATAGACAAACTTAGGACGCCAGGTTAAGTTAGTATGTCGCTTTGTCATTCTTATCTTTTATAACCGATTAGGACGTAATTCCGCGCCCCTGTGCTCAATATAGCTAAAGCAAATAAACTGCACACCGCACCGCACCACACCGCTGCTGTACTTTATTTAGGGCACAGAATAGTACAGAAGGCGCACTCCGCATTTTAGGGATGAAGCTACATACGCGGCGGGCTTGTCTGCGAATTCAGTGAGCGTATGAGAGCTTCAGAAAATATAAATGATACGCGATAGAAAGAGAGGCAACTTCTAGGTGAATATATCTGTAGGTAATTAGCGCTATGAATTGCAGTTTATTCTGTCGTAGCAAGAGTCGCTTTATATTTAAATCATTTTGCGGAGTGAGCCATCTGTATTTAGGGGTATCGTCATTATAAAACAATAAATATTTTTTTCTCTTTATTTTACACATTTCCATTGTACTTAAATTACAAAATCATTGCACATCATGTCATCGTAGACACTTTAATAATCCTTTAAATTTATCTACTTATTTACATTCCGTATAAGCATCAACTAACATTAATTATTTTATAAAAAATACGTAATAATTTTGTGATAGCAATTCGCTTAAATAGTATATTAATTGTAATTCTTTCATAAATGCCTCTGGGTTTCAAGAATAAAAGGTAAAAAAAAAACATTTTATAAAACGTAAAAAATATGACTAGTAAGGGAATTTGATGAAGAATTTGGGAAGTTCATATTAGTGAGTAAAATATTATTAAAAGTAAATGTAATCTAGCTCATGATATGCCTTAAATTTGGATAGAGTCATTTACAATTTTACAAACTTATCCGAACCAAATTCAGTAATAACTTTATCAACAGTGATCGTCATTTCTTTACGTGTCACGTACATATAAAGTAATTAGGAAATGATGGTATGGGAGAATTCATACAAAATGTTCATACATTTTGTATGAATTCTCCCATATGAGCCATATGAGCCATGGCCACTATGAGCCACAGTCGAAATATCTCATGATATTTCGACTGTGGCTCATAGTGGCCACTGGTCGCCTAGATCTGCGGCAGCTTATTGACCGATAAAATATTTACGTATACATTAAATACATGGTATTATTGATGCGCCTCATTCATTGTATTTTCATCTACAAGACATTCAGAAAACAATTCTGCGCTGTAATTAATACATTTTAAAAACACATGTTCTGTCCTACTCGAAATAACAAAATTAATTCGAAACAAAAACGAGTTTATCTGGCACAAACTAAAAAAAATAGCATACAACTAAATTAATACGGTTTTAATTCGTATCAAGGAATGTAATTCAACTAATACTGTTGTAAATACAATCTTCAATCATCTATTAATATAATGATAAATTAATTTAGGAGAAGAAATGCTGCAAAAAGTAATTTCTTAGAAAGCCTTTATTAGTCAGATAATTAAAAGATGGAAATGTCATTAGAATTCCTACCGATAGGAGATTATAAATAAGTCGTGAACCGCGTCATAAAAATAAAAAATAAACTATAATATCACACCTCTTATACCTCTTATAACTAGGGACAACGGGACTCACCTACTTACCCCTTGTAAGTAGGTGAGTCCCGTTGTCCCTAGTTCTCAGAAATCGGAATTATCTCTAAAGGGAACGAATTTTTATGTCTCCTCTATAAAATTAAAAGCTTCTAATGCGTTTAATCATTAAGTCAAATATTATTATAGACATTAAGTCATGTCTTAATTAGTATAAGTATATAAATAATATACAGGTCTTAATGAAGCATCCTGTATAATATTTATCTTGATGGTCGATAAACTCGAATGTAAAATTCTTCTGCAGTCTCGTCATTTTTAAGCACTATTTACAGAGCAAGTATCTGTCCTTTGTCTTCCTACCGTTTAGAAAAATCTTAGAATATACAAAATGAAAAACGTGAATTAATTACGTTTTTAAGTGAATAGGAAGATATCTTTAGTAAAATATTAAATTAAATGCGTATAATTCTAAGAGATGGACAACCTTTAATAGTAGGTTTGTAAATTGAGAAATCATAATTAATTATCCTAAAAAAGGATGTCTCCAAGAATCGGTGTCATCTGTCTTAGCTACAAGGAAATCACCTTAAATAATATTAACGCAGATTTGTGCCTTTACAATTCTAACCCGGCTTTAATATTAAAAAAAAAACTATCTGATCAAAATTTAAAATCGCAATTTGTTAGAGATTCATAATCATAGGTCAGAAGGCCAATTCTCGGAATGCGAACGCTCTTAAAAATTACGGGAATTGCCCCTCTGATAAGAGACAAAAAAACGATCTTTCTAGTAACACTAAGGATACAATCTGTGGACCTAAAAAAACATACTTTTGTCCATCTCTGACATATAAAACAAATTAATGGCATTATAAAGCACATTGCTTTAAAAATTAAAATGACGTCTATTTCTAACACTCTATATAATAATAATTATATAAGGTGTCAAAAAAATAACTTTACAAACTTTAAGAGGTGCTTTTCACCATCTAACTGAATAACTTTGAAATCGCGCAGAAAAAAACAGCTGTCCCATACAGTTAAGAACAGTAGGTATTTAACTTTACTATGGAACAGCAGATTTTTTCGCGATTTCAAAGTTGGTCTCTTAGTAAAAATTATTCAGTTCGATCGTATAAAGCACCTCTTGAAGTTTGTAAAGTAATTTTTTTTAACACCTCATTTAAATCGTTACTAGATGATATTATTATTCAGCTTTATTTAAATTTTTGGTAAGGCGAAGCTTACATGTATTGATCCGTCCTTGTATTACTTTCTACAGTTCAGCACCATTTCACTCAATTTACCCATAATTCATAACTTTTAGTGGGATGTTGTGAACGACCGAATAGTGCAGACTTGGCTTTATAATGATCAGTATTTCCATTATGGCTTTAAAACGATTATGGCTGCGTTTGTACTTACGAAACATACATTTTGTTTGTTGAATGCTAGCTGATATAACCACACATAACATTGAATAAGTATCTAACGCACTTGAGCAACTAACTAGCAAAAATAGTTAAAGAGAATAAGTTAAGAATTATATAATCCAAACACAAACACACTTCTCATACAAACCGGAGATATTTAAAATGAAGCTTAGCCTAACAAAAATACTCATTCTAAATCAGCTCAACTCCAAACTAGACCAGTTTATTTTCATTACTCAAATCTATTAAAGCTGATCGCGACCCTAAAGCCGAAAATAGACTTGTATCACTTTACGCGACGCGGTTAAATTACGTACCATGGTTGAATTATATCCATAGACATAGAGAATGGACTGAGCGTTCCGTATTCAGTTGTGCAATAAATACAAACCGAAAAGTAAAGAGAGACAAAGCGAATTTGCGGCCAGTAGTTGTCTCTTTCTAGAATTCTGATTGTTCCACGTCACTGGCGATCAGGATGTACCGTTCTGCGTTGCATATGACATGACATGCTTGCAGAAAAGGGACAGGTACTGGCCGCACAGTCGCTTTGTTTCTTTCTAGAGTGGTTCTTTTGTGAAGCTTACGCTTAATCCATTCTCTATGTCTATGATTATATCATAAGAGTGTTTATCCTAAAAGTTGGCAAGGTCGAAAATAGCTGTAAAAATTTACCTGCTTTGATTAATTTGGCAATATTACTGTATGAAAATAAGAAATTTGGCTAACTAGCGAACTAGAATATTAATAATGAATTGCAATTATAACATTATATTGGATGTTGTACCCGTTTTATGTGTAAAAAAGGCATTTGGAAAGTTTCCAAATACTCATTCGGTATTACGATATTAATTATTGCATTTCATAATCAATATTCTAGTTCGCAAGTTAGCCTCATTTCTTAGTTCCATACAGTAATATTGTCAAATTAATAAAAACAGCGAAATATTTGACATCTATTTGCGACGTTGCCCACTTTCAGAATAAACGCACTTTAGTCCTTCCACAGTTATTTTACCTCTGACAGCAACCCATTAGCAACCTTATGCAAACAGTTATAAAGATCATTGTGATTTTGACAGTGATGAAATCAGAGGTAAAATAACTGTGTGGTTTACACACTTACCGTATTTTGAAGTGTTCATTTGTAATCATTGTTCCTATGCAAGGGATGGTGCTATTCTTTCGGTATAGCTCGCATCTCTTGCGCTGGAACAGTGAAATGATGGCGATACGTCAAAATAGGGCCGTGTAGAAAGCTGAGTGTAGACATTCCCTCCGGGTTACATTCTAGCTGTTGAGATTCCCTCGAGGTTACAAACCGCTGCGTAAAATGGCACAAGTCTTCAGCTTAAAGCACACCAGTTAAATTATTCCTGTACCACAAGCCTGCACATTACGCG
This sequence comes from Agrochola lota, assembly GCA_947364205.1. NCBI lineage: Eukaryota > Metazoa > Arthropoda > Insecta > Lepidoptera > Noctuidae > Agrochola > Agrochola lota. The sequence goes on from OX376241.1 coordinate 10,628,286, forward strand.
GCCGCAACAACAGCCTAAACTCATAGTTCGTCGAAGGAAGAACTCTCCCGCTCGTCGAAAGGCCGCGCTCGCTCGCCCCACCGCTCCCATCGCTCGGAGCTGAGAAGTGACTCCGATTCTTCCTCTTGGCTCGGGGTTGGAAACACGATGCCGTCTCCGAAGCTACACCGTCGATTTTTATTCATTATGTTGTTAACATTGTTTTTGTTGTTCAGTTGGTGGTAGTGATTTTGGTAAAATAGAAACGGATGCAGATAATAAAATTAGAGCATAAATATCAAGCAAATATCGTTTTAATGGTGCATCAAGTGTAGGTGTGCAATCATTTATTTGTGATTGAATCGGTAAAAAAGCAATATCTAAAGTGCATGTAATTAATTTGTGTACTTATGAAGAGGCTTAGCTGTGATACACATTTCTAATAAGGCTCATTTACGTCGAAATTATTAAAGCCTTTACTGAATTATTAATACTCAATAGTCTTGAATTGTGTGGTCTTGCAACTAGTATAGTACTGATTCTGATTCCATTGAAGATAGAAGAATTTGTCAGACAACAGGCATTATTAGCTTTTTTACAAGCTTTTTTCAATCAAGAAAGGCCTTACAAAAGACAAAAGCAAAAACACTTACGAAAATCGTCTTGGCCATTTATTGTTTATACTTTGGATGGAATATTTTTAATGACATTTGTGCCACAACCGTTGTATCTACTTTTGTAAATAATATTAACTCTGAATGTGTAAAATATGTGGAGCAGCACCTTAAACCGTATACAGTATGTTAACTAACAGAGGGCGTTCCCATTAACCCGCAATAACATAGCGTCCATACATGCTACAACACTCTGTACACGCGCAATTGTCGCACTTTTCTTTCCACGTTGAAAGACAAGTCCGCGTGTACAAAGTTTCTTTTACGTATCAATTTAATATTCTATTAATAAAAAAATAAAAACACTGGTTTTTAAGTTAATATTTTTTTAGCATGTATGGACGCTATACTATTGCGGGTTACAGAAACTCCCGCTGTTAGTTAACATACAATATACAATGATAATTGAGCAAACAATCTTTCTTCACCTCTTTTAAAAATATTTCTTGTTCATAAATTGTACTTCGGCAAAATTTATTTCTAGATGAGCATGTTAGTAACCCTTAAAATGTTGTATGTACAACGACAACGTACAACGTTACCTACTGTGCTAGGGCGATGCCATTAAGCGTTCACGAATGAAAATACTAAGTACCGTACTTTGGGCGCAACTTGTACAGTCAGCCCGCTGTTAAACTTGCTCACAACATGAGCTAATTGTGTGTGACACCCAAACGCATTAAAAAAGAATCCCAGGGATGGTTTATCGGTTCTAAATACTACCCAACGATCCATGATTAAGGTACACCATCTATTTAAGCCTCAGTTTAAGTTACCAGTAATGAATGACCCATGCATCCAGTATCGCCTATTTAATTAATGACACCGCCACAAAAACATCCTGTATAAGACACATCTACAGCGTGCTAAATATAAAAATACAAGCTCAACTTAAATCTCACTTTGCGCACTTCTGCATCTAAGTAAAGCTGCTACATCCAGCTATATTAGCATGCAAAGGGACACCTACTTAATGAGCTACCTACATAAAAAAAGAAGTGAATGACATAAATTTGGAATCGTTACCAAAAAGGTTGGATGACGCCAATGAATGAAAAGCAACGTTAATTAGTCGAACGGATTTATTTAAATATATTGTAATTGTAATAAAATATAGGGAAATGGAAAATGGTAGATCCTTATACTATTTGCGGGACGGTCCTGCCCTTTCTGGGGCACAGTCTCCATCTCTCAGTCTCGCGGCCCATCTCCGAGCTAAAATGTTAATAAACCTTCTTATTTTTCTATAATAACTGTAATAGTAGAATAGAATTTTGAATAAATAAGTATATTTTGAAAAATGAAGCGTGGGTGCTACAGACGTTTCTATTGTTAGTAGGAAATGAAATATTCTTTTCTCAAACATGCTTGGAAATTCGAACATTATTTTGACAACCTTCTTCAAGATAAATCGAAATTGCAGTACTGGTCAAATACATGCGAACGCCCGGTAATGTTTGTATGAAAATCCATAAAAGTCGTGTTTAGCGACCAAATAAATTACTATGAAAACTAATAACTGTCGTGTTATTAAAAAATGGAACGAACTTTTTACTTCAACACATGGCAACCAAGGAGGTAACTTATCAAAGATTTTATTTAAATTTCGATTAGACTTGCAAATAGAGCTGTTTAAAGTAAAGAAGAAACAAATGTAGGTACATATTGGCGCGTGGAAAATTATCGTTTTTCGTCATTGATTCTGGAATGTATAATTAATTAACTCAATTTTGAATGTCCGCGCATTCTTTGAGAAAAGTACTACAAGCCTTGGCCGCAACCAGGCATTGATGGACTCACGTATGTGTGCCTCGGCTCACATTTTCACGATCGTCCATCAATGCCCCAGTTGCAGGCCGCGGCAGTAATGTAATATATATACTGTTAGAGAAATGCGTATTATTATATTCCTGCAAGTAGTTTCAAACCTTATTACTTACTTTTGTATACGTTTACTTTCGTTTAAATATAATATTATTAAAAAAGTGTCATTCACACTTATATTATCAAAACTATGAATTAATATTAATTGTTATGTTTAGCTGTGTCTGTTGTGTAATTTGAGATGAACACGATCCAAATCTCGGCGAACAACAGAAGTATATAAAAAATTAATGTATGAAAACGTATCTGCAGCACCCCAAGTCATGCATAGACAGACTGAGAGAATACGAGAAAAGACAATAAATAACATGTATAGTTACATATACACCACACAGACGTTTTAAATTAGAAAATTAGTAAAACACTCCCAATGAAAGTTATTATCTACTGTCATATTATTTGGATCCGTTTGATTGCTAATTGCTACAGCTCTCTACGTAAGCGTCGTGTGATCAAAACAAGTGTAGCATCGTGAAATAAAAAACAAAAACAAAGGACAAAATATTTTTATTGTGCACAAAACATACCTACAAAATACATTTCTAACTTTATCAGTCTTGTGTGTTGTATATAGCTCAGAAATAAATGCATTAAAAAGCAATTTGCACGTTGCACAGTAGTCTTTATATTTGAATCATAATTATTAAAATATTAAACACATGTCAGCTGTAACTTCCCACATAACTTGAGCATATTTTTAGCTAAATCATCATTTATGGCGTGTTCAAGTTTATTGTAAGTAATAAAATGTATCTCTCTAAGGCTAAATTGAGCACATACATGTCAAAAAGGCACTGTTGTTGCATAATAAAACGCTCGAATAAAATTATCCTATTACGTATAAAAAGAGTTTAAATAATTTTTAGTATCGATATGAATTCGTATGCACAACTCGACTAAACAACCGATGATTTACTCCTTACTAAGGACAATAGTCTCTGAGTTTGGACTCGACTAAAAATATACGAGTAGTCAGATCAAATAAAATATTCAAAAATAGCTACCGATCACATTATTTGGCAAGTATCGATCGATTCATAATTCAGACCTTATTCTAAGGGTACAAAGTTTATTTTAAGTTTCAATATACATTATTTTAGTAGAGCCCATGTCGACCGTTAGGGTGAGGTTCAAGAACTCTTGACCATTTTTCGAGAAGAAAAAGGACAGATAAAGGTTGCTGTATAAAAGGCCCATAACAGCGCGAAAAGTTGTAAGTTTTACTGCACTGAATCGGTAAGTTCAGTGGCGAGTAACGAGCCTTTTTTGGCAGTTATGCCGTACGTTATCTTGTTGTTAGTGTATTCGTATTAGCTAGATGTTTAGGTATAATATCCTCAAGGTATGTGGTTGGCTGGAGGGTGTTCGTCCTTGGAGTCTGACCTTGACCGCGTGGTGCCCATGGACTCGTACCCATGAGTTTCCTGGGGCGTGGTAAACGTCTGAAGCTGGTGCTCCCGACGGACGGGAAATTCGCATCCGTCTCCGAGGCTGACAAAATGATCACCATTTGAGAGGGATTTGAAATGCGTGGTGGGAACGAAACTATCTTTGGCTTGGTTGAAGCAAAAACTAATAATCAGTGAAAATCATTTTCTATTTGAATCTTAAAGCGCTCTTTGGGAAAAAAAAAACGAAATCATATGTGGGATTATGAAAAAGAACGAAAAAATATAACTAAATAATACATGCAATCGAAAACTTTAAATAAATATAAATACATATTTATGGGGATATAAAATGGTCCGGAAGTTCGCCCACGCCACGTTAAAATAAGATTTTAAGGGACAAAATCGCAAAATTGATGCTATTAGTATAATAATTATATATACAATATATTATGTGGTGACCTGACATATACATAAATGTGGAATCTAGCAAGTGGAAGCTATGTTCAGATGACATCAAAATATTTTTTAACACCAAAACCCAAGCTATTAAAAAGTTTTGTTGTAAAAAACAAACATACAATCCATTATAACTAATCTATATTAGTGTATTTTCTTTTAATAATTTTGTTATGATACACTAAACTACGTATATATACAAATACTGGACAAAAATACTTTAAAGTTTTTTCGACGAAGTATTCAGTTAAAGAAGAGAAGTAATGATAATGAAATGGATGAAAATTTGAATGAACAGTGATATTGTACATAAATATTGTTATTATTATTATTCGTGTACATACATATTTACATAAGATAAAGTAAATGAGACCCTACCTCCATGCCTAGTTAGTTTATGAGAAATTTGTTCCATCGTTGCTAGTGTACTGTTAATTTGTTATTATCAATACTATTCTACACACACTAACAAATGTTAGAATTGGTCATTCACTTCTTTTTTCATCAGACATGTAAGGGGACATGCACACAGGTCACACTTAACACGCAAATATATATATATATATATATTTGTAACATCCATATACGTATTAGACCTATATACGTGCGTATTGACTATTTACCCAAACATGCTGTATAACAGGTTCCGTGTTGCCATAGTATCGTAATTCGTCAGTGTTGCCAGAACCACAATGGCCCGATGAGTCTTTGTTTTTTTTTTTTTTTTATAAAAAAGAGGTTTTACCTGGTGAAGACTGGTACCAGCCAGAGGTTGGGGCTGTTACCGAAGACTTCTTTGAAGTTGTTGAAGTTGCCGATAGAGAAGCCGTTCTTATCGGTACCTCCGCGGAACATAGGTGCTCTAAACGCCTCTGAAATTGTAAAAGAAAATGGTATAAGTATTTGGTAAGGGTGGAAGTAAAACTGAATAAATTGTGAGGAAAATTTTGAGTATGAATGTGGATGGCTATAAGAGTAAAGGAAGACCAAAGAAACAATGGATGGACTGTGTGGAAGATGATATGGATAGAAAGGGGGTGACTACCGAGATGACGGGTAATAGAGAAGTATGAAAGAAAAATGTTGCGTCGACCGCAAATATATTGGGATGGGACAGAATGAGGATATACTGAAAACAAATTTATTTATAGTTCTATTTATGATTGTCCACTATTACAAAGATTCTGTTTCGAATCTGAAAGCAGTGAAATTCATTTCAGACCAAGGTGTCTAAGAATAAACTACGAATGACTAATCTATCTACAATCTAATGGTAGCTTGTACACAAAAATAACTATTATTGGAAGTGACTGCAATTACCAGTGACCAAGGACTTAAGCATATTGTTAATGATCTGTCCTGTAGGACTGCTCAAGCTGCGGTAAGAAACGAGCATATCTGAAAGGAAATTTTACTTTAGTCTCATTAAAAAAAATAAAAAAATATGGTCATTGTAATTGCAGTCAGCTACCAGAAACCGTTGAAACTATCTTATCAAAACCCATAGACAATAAGGGTTTTTTATAAAAATTACGTTGTCAATTCTTTTTAAATTATATAAACAAAATGAAAACCTTAAAGAAAAAAAGATTAAATCTTACCTAAAGTAGTCCTATTATTGATAACGAGGTAGCAATGATATCCGAAGAGCGACCCCAGAGATATAGCAAACATCATTGCTACAAAAAACGCAAATACTATATGATAACGTCCCGCACTCGCTGCCGTTCCGAAGTCGCCCTGAAAACGAACTCAACATATCAGTAAATTGGCAACATCGAAGAAAAAATTACGTTTTCTCCTACGGCAATACCTTTTGCAATAACATGGCAACTCGCTGATGACATCACGGTTGAATCATTCTAAGATTATACATGGTATTTGGTAAGACGATGTCAAATTTAATAGACGAAGTGATCACTTAAGATGATCACATACATAATTATGAATACTGTGCCGAGCTGAATGATACAATTACTTGGCTTTGTCAGAGGCATTGTCTATACATAATTTACAACTAAGTACTTACTATTTATACACCCTTTATGTGTGTACTGAAAAACACAGGGTGTATTTAAAGGAAGTGTATTCAAGCGAATAGCCATGTTAAGTTTTAGTTACATTAAAAATATTAGGAAATAGAAAATAGTGTCACAGTTTGTCATATATGCGTAAAATAAGCAAAATAAAATTAATTGATTCTGTACCTATGAAAACTATACAATTGCATTCTATAAAATATCGTAATTAAATAACATTTATGCGATTACGGTAAGTACCGGTTTTTATATTACGTATAATAATTATTATTAGAAGAATGACAACACGAATTAAATGCCAAGAATATAAATGAAGACTAAAATACGTAATCGCATTATGACTCACAAAATAAAGAGGCCTAGCTATCTATGTATCACAAAATTCCTAGATTAGCAAAGATATGCCAAGTAAGTGCCAAGCGATTATGATATTTAAATCTACACTAAATGTTCCACACTGTTTCAATGTATATAAATAGCTTTAAAATATAAATATGAAGGCATCCCACTGCGAACCGCTACCTACTAAACATTTAAACAATGTGGAACATACATAATTAAGGTATAAAAATAGTGTGCGATTCTATAACACAAAATATTTGATTTGAACTAATAGCTATCTATAAAACACTTATCAATTTTATCAGATAAATGTCAAGGTAATCGGATGGTTTCACCTAGCTACGATGCAATGCATAGATTGTGGCCAAAACTAATGAATTGGTTGGACGATCGCAGTACATAATTATGCAGTAATGTGAAAAATGTTCTATGTTGCAAGTTGCTAGACCAGTTTGTTATTTAAACCACAAATTATTTTAATTGCATAACTTAACGAGTAATGAGAAATGGGACAGTGTTATTAGTTAGCTAATTTAGAAACTCATTAATAACGGAGACTGCTTAATTTGTAATATTGTCCTGTTGAAATCTGTATTCACTATCATTTCTAACTCGGGTGAAAAGGAATAGATATGCTTTCCATTATATAATTCGCCGGGCAATGTTTATCAAAGGGAGGCAACTATATATTTGGGCGTGCCACTAGCCCATTTTTATTTTGTATGGTACTTACATACAGGAGATTTAGTCATCTGCATCCGTCAAGGGGATGATTCTATCGGTCATTATAAAAAACTTTCGCTATGAAACTCATATGCGATTGGCGAAAATAAAAACAAATTCGTATTATTAGTACATTAGACAGAATGTTTCGATGCACGTATGATTTTTTGTTTTTATGAATCGCATTTGGATTTCGTAGGAAAATTTGGACTGGTAGAATCACCCCCTTGACGAAAGCAGGTGACTAAATCGCCACCCTGTATTAGAAACTTAATAAAAAGCCACTCGTCGAGCAACGTGAAATAATAACATTTACTATTACTTAGATATGATAATGGACGTTGTACTGAGCAAAATAATAATAACAAAATCTAATCTATGTAGCAACATTAACCTATTGATCGCGCCAACGTAAACAGGCTTGATTAAAGTGAAAAGTGAAAATAATTAAAGAATTACGTTAATCATATCCATGCACATTTTAGAAACAGAGCCTTTTTCAATCAAACGGTCGCAGTGGGCAAACTTGTAATCCTGATACATCTGGAAATACATCTAGAATTGTCACTTTGTTGCTCAACATGTACAATAATGCCGATGACCTCAGCCATTCATTTAATACCACTGCTTCCCTATTAAGTGCAGTTGAATCTACGAACTAAATTCTATACTTAGCAGATATTAATAGTGAAATTACATTCTCAAAAAAATAAGTATACTTGCAAAAGAATCCAATCACAAAATGGGGCTGTAAGAATTAAATATTGGCCAAGAAGAATCAACACACCAAAACCAAAAATAAAATAAAAAGAGGAATATACCTTCCAGAACTTAATGAAGTAAGGCAGACACGTGGCCATGATGAATAGACAGTAGAAGAGAGCATAACCGAGGAAGAGCATGAAAAACTTGTAGTTGAAGAAACAGACGCAGTTGTTGACCCACGGACAGTGGTGGTCCATTTTGAGCACGCAGCGAGAGCATATGCTGCAGTGGTGCGCGCGGTCGGGCTTCACGAGCACGCATCGATTGCAGTAGCGGACTGAGCCAGACATCGTCCTGAAAAACGAATTAATATTAATATTATTTATTATATCTGTTGACTTCTTCATCTTCATTGTTGGTCGAGGTATAATTTTCTAACCTCTACCCTGATTTTGTGGCAATATTATTTTTTATTAATATATTGCAGGGTGAAAAACTAGTCTTTCAAGACCACAAGGACTTAGGGTGTAAAACTCGTTTTTTATCCCTCTTACTCATTCTTATCACTTTAGCCTCATAACAGCCTCGGCTAAGATATACGCCTCCCTCGGATTTGATAGATCTGGCGCCATTTCAAGTAGCAAGTGACTCCAGTGATCTCCACCAATGAATCAAATCAATCAATCGCAGTCCACTACAGGACATTGGCCTCTACCAGTTTACGCTGTAGCGTACACACACGGTTGCTCGCTTTCCGCATACAGGATGGAAGTCTTTATACACCTGGACCATGATTACAGATGTGTTAATGTAGAAATTTTACATAAAGGTGTCACAATGGGCGGTCTTATCGCTAAGAGGGATTAAGATCGGCGGTCGTTTACCTATTGTGGAGGTCGCCCTAGCGTAAGTTTTGATGTCTACTTATGGGCTGTATTTTGGATGACAATGCATCAAATCTACAAATAATTTGTTTCTGTACATGACACAAAACTACATATATTTTCTTTTTCTGGAACATGATTCTGTTATGTAACAATAGTTTCTTATATTTTCTTAGATATCTTTCAAACAGGAAATTTGATCATAAATTTAGATGATAAAACGTTGCTTACAATTCTTGGAAGGCGTTTACAATTTTACACACAAAATTTGTAAAAAATTGTAATTTCGTATAGTAAACATTGTGTTTTTTTCTCAATTCTAGCTACACAGTAACAAACTAGGGACAAACCTCGTTAATACGGGTATGGTATCGGCAAAGCCTTCTAAAACCTCTTTTTTGGTAGTCATAGGGAAAAAAAAACCACCGACGTTTCTTACAAGTCCTAAGACTCTAGAATTGAGAAAAAAAAATTGAATGAAATAATAATAAAAGGAAGAAAAAAAAAAAAACATAGAGATACTGTTTTCTGGCCTTGTTACGAAAGGTGAACCTGGTTTTGCGATTATAGGAATTCCAGTTTTGTTGCCTAGTATATGCCTTAGAGTCTAAGGTCTACTAGCCTTTTATAGTCTAGGTTAGTACATAAAGTTTCGGGTTCTGCACGAAAGTCAAATGTTTGGGTATGACTGTAGCCCAAGTGTTAACATAGGCAAAACATATTTGACATAATACTGACTGAACACAATTTTTACTGTTTTACGCATTAGTTCCAGTCTTGACTCCTAGTAAAACTACAATGTAAGAAGTAAACCTAGTTGTTCAAAGCGTCATTGTTTTTGGCCGTCATGTTTTAATGAGTTCTCCTTCAATTTTGGCATTATAAGTCTTCTGCAATAGGCGTAAGTTAGACAGAAAACTCTCAGCATTTGGGTCAACTGTTATTAAAAAGAGGCATTAAAAAACATTATATGTCATTACCTCGTTACTATCGGGAGGTCTTTGGCATAGTTATCCAAAATCGCCCGTTGCGCGTCTTCGGATTCCGCGCTCAATAATTTTTCCAATTCATTTTCAGGCAATTTAAACTGAAACAAAAAAAGCAATACATAAACATTATTAAAAAAAAATAATACCCTGTACTTGACTGACTACCTCGGTGGTCTAGTCCTCACAAGCGCCACGACATTGTAGTACTGGGTTTCATTCCCAGGTTTGGCAAAGTGTTTGTTTGTCAATTGGTTTTTTCCCAGAAGCAGCCCGGTGTCTGCATTTGAGCCTGGTTGGTGGCAAAAGGCTCATCCCCTATGACACCCACATTCAGCCAGTTATGTTTAAGCCCCAACTAACTAGACCTCTCCCAACCCTATGTGTAGTACGAACGTGATGTAAGGATCAGCAATATATTGGCAATTAGGTTGACCACCCAACAGAAAATTATTTTAGCTGCCTGTACCTTCCAACACCGAACAAATTGCATTTGCTGATGTCTGAGATTCAACTTTATCTTGGACTCAATAATTGAGTAAATCCAATAAAATCAACATAAATGACAATTAATTAAATTAAAAGCATTACATTCCAACACTTAGTTAACTACTACAATGTCAATGAAAAGGAAATTATTAACAGGAAATTGGTTCAATTGAACCGGCTAGTCATAATAATAGTAAAAATGAGTCATGATGTAATAACCAGGCTTGGTAGCAAGAGTTTTATCACTTGGGATATAATAAAGTTCAAAATGGGATGCTGCACAGAATTTAAAGGAAAATAAGAAACCGTTTTGACAGTGATATTTTTTATGTGCAATTTTGTATTTACCCACACATACGAACAAGTAATTCCATGACTAAGTACTCTCTGTTATGTAAAAAGATAAACAAGTGGTTTTTTTGTTGATAAAAATATAATAACTCCAGGTGATTATGATTACAACTTTGATGATTCAACTCAAATTCAGAGTATAATTCCTAGGAAACTCATTAATATTAATGATAGAAATTAATGTAATTAATATTCTAATATTTAAAAAAATTATAAGTATTTATAATTAAATAAAGGAAATTAATGTCATTAATTTATTATGATTATTAATTATTTATTGTTACATTTTTATGATAAGGAAGTTTCATGTGGAATACCAAACTAAGAAAACAGAAACATGAGGAAAACATGGCAATAGTTTTGTACTACATTAAACAACATTTTCAGTGTTAGCAGTTGTACATTTGAAGTTATTCTGTGAATGGGAAAATGGTAAGAGGTTCATTAATCAAGTTATTAAAGCAATATAATTGTAATGCCTAAGGCATTAAATCCGTACCTTATTGTGTGCAAGAAGTTTAAATAAATAAATAAATTGTATCCACCACTCTGCTAGTCTTTATTTAAGCTATGGCTGCAATATTACTCTACCACATCTTGGATACTAGACGCCCCCTTTTTTTATTAATATATCATCATCTACCTAGCCTTTTTGCCAACTATATTGGGGTCAGCTTCCAGTCTAACCTGATACAGCTGAATACCAGTCATTTACATGGAGCGACTGCCTATCAGACCTCTACAACCCAGTTACTGGGTAACACGATACTCCTTGGTAAGACTTATTTATTGGTGACAACATTTAATAGATAAGGAATTAAAATGCAACAGTTTTTCTAACAACTTATCTGTCTGATAAGTTAATCTGAAATTGTCGGGAGGTAGCGAAACAGGACATAATCCTAGCATAATGTTATGAAGAAATGAACAAAATGCATCAATTAAAGCATAGTTAATAAGGCAAAAAGGTGATATTGCAGATACCACATAGTATTAACTTAACAGTACACTACGACTTTGAAAGTAGGTCAAAGATATTACACTGATAATAATGCTTCATTAAGTAAATCAATTGAAATAAAATACCATTTCTCTATGTACGATGAGTCAGTAAATATCATGAGACATCTGTCAATATTTTGTTTACAATAACTGGGGTGGTTTATATGTTGAACATCTTTGTTCTCAAATTCTGCAGCTGATTAAGTTTGCATGGTTTCTTTGTATATAGGTATAAATGAGAAAAAATGTTTGTGCACACACATATCGTTGTTGTATATAGTACCTCGCGCCCTACTGGCTCACTTTTCACAGGAAACGATAGCAAAATATAGAGAAGTAGGTTACTTCAGTGTACTAAACAATTCAATGTCAGCCCCTTATAGAAACTAATTTCAATTATTAGAAAGCTTAGCTTACCTTTTCTGGAATTGGTTTTAGTTCTGCAAAAACTGTACGCCAGTACGACCAGCAGAGCATTATTAGAAGAACATGATATAACACCAAATAGATACACTGTTGAATCGTACTCTCAATGGTAACTGAAAAGGAATTTAGTGTGAATAATGTTGCAAAATGGATGCATAATCAATCTGTTATTTATCTACAATTTATTCAAATACTAACAAATGCACAATTGGATAACGTAGGCATAATAAGACCAAGTTATAATGGACACTATTAACAATACAGGGAGCCATTTAAAAGCTTTCCAACACCACATATTGCACGTTCTACAACACACACAATATCCTGGCGACGATACTCTGTTGTTTTGCACGGATGAGGCCATTATTAATATTAAATTATGAAACTGAAAATATACATGTTCTCCTCACAAAAAGGATAATAAAAAGTGACAATTGTGCAGCGATTGCCAGTTCTAATAAATGAAATAGTTTGACAGACCTTGCTTTGACGACACGAATTTTAGTTGATTCTTCATTCGATTCTCACAGGTCATAACTTAATGTTGCCATATCATGTTTACGGTGGGCACCGGTTATTTTACTCTACTTTCATAGACAATGAGACTGAGAATGCTATCAGGAATACCAACATTTAGACAATAAATGTCAGTTTGGGAGTTCTTTGTGTAGCGTCAGAAATTTTGTTGTTTTTATAAAAAACGAATTCCAGAAAACTCTTCAAATCAAACTCATATTAGCGTTTCATTTTAAATCATGGAGGTCAAAGAATGCAACGATTTAGCTGAAGAAGTAAGCAGCAGTACTAGCTCATAAAGTTTGGCAAGTAAATATTGATTCATATTTTTTTAACGAAATGACGTGTTTCAGAATCAATTCATAGTGGACGATGTAAGTAAAATTATCAAGGAAGCTATTGAGAATTCAATCGGAGGTACCGCCTATCAGCACAACAAAGTTAATCAATGGACTTCGGCTGTTGTGGAGTCTTGCCTGGGCCAATTGACCAAGCTACAAAAACCTTACAAATATATAGGTAAGTTGAAAGTTTGTGCCTACCTACATGTTCACCGGTGTTTGGAACATAAATTCTTGCTCATGCAGATCGCACTGCGCCATAGTAACTGTGCGTTTGCACTGGCGAAACATTCACAACAAAACATGTTGAAATCTCTATTTTCTGTCAATGTTCCATACAAGGTTTGACAGGAACTAGAGATTTCGACATGTTTTGTTGTGAATGTTTTGCCAGTGCATACGCACAGTTACAATGGCGCAGTGCGATCTGCATGAGCAAGAATTTACCTATATTTTCTTTTTAAGAATTTTTGGTACCTAAATGCTGTTCAATGTCTTCATAGTCATTATGCAGACATCATATTTTTATCTAATTAAATGTGTTATATTTTTCAGTGACATGCACGATCATGCAGAAAAATGGAGCAGGTCTACACACGGCATCTTCTTGTTTTTGGGACAATAATACTGACGGCTCGTGCACTGTGCGCTGGGAGAACAAAACAATGTACTGCATTGTCTCCGTGTTTGGTCTTGGCATCTAATTCTTTAATCAAACGCTTCAATATATAATAACATTATGTTATAATAATTCCACAAAACATCAATAATCATCACCAGGAACAAGTACTGCATATATTAAATAAAAAAAGTTGATTTTGAGTAAATTGGTAGTAAGATAAAAAGGAATATTATTAATTACTAAGACATTATTTTAAGTTATTGTAAATTGATATTGATGTTTTTGCAGTAATAGATACAGAGACCTTATTTATGATGATGGTATTGTAGGGTTAAATATTATAATTTGCTTATAATAAATAAAACACTAAAAACAGCGCACTTATCTATTCTTTCTGAGTTGTAACAGACTTGTTTTATAGTCATTACTTAATTTTAAGTAACTAGGATATGTTTTCGTACACAATAAAGAATATCTAAAAGTACTTAATGTTTGTTTTGATGACTTTTAATTGGCTTAATTTGAATGAAACAATTCTGTGAAATTGAAAACAAACGGTATCAATTTATACGGGCATGCAACTTGGCAGAGCCTTTTGTCATTTGAATCACACTGATTGCTAGATCTTATTGAAGCTTATTCGAACTTTTAAAAGTAAGGTTAAGAGGAGGAGGAAGATAATAAAAAATATTATTCAAACTATGATTAGAATCAGTGGTGCTAGTCTTTGAGGGTTTATCCTAAAAGTTGGCAATGGCGCAAATAACTCTAATATTTACCTGTTTTGATTCTTATAGCAATATTACCTGAATAGAAATAAGAAATGTGGCTAACTAGCGAACTCGAATATTAATAATGAATTGCAATTATAACATTGAATTTGATGTTGTACCCATTTTAGGTGTAAAAAACGCATTTGGAAAGTTTCAAAATAGTTTTTTACATCTAAAACTAAACATTCGGTGTTACGATATTAATTATTGCATTTCATAATCAATATTCTAGTTCGCTAGTTAGCCACATTCTTTATTTCCACACTGTAATATTGCTAAATTAATCAAAACAGTGATATATTTGACATCTATTTGCGACGTTGCCCACCTTCAGAATAAACGCTCATAAAGACTCAGGCAATCGCTATAGTGAATAAAAGATTGATGGTGCAGCAGCATGTGTAATGGCCAATAAATGAACCACCTACGAGGTGTCTTGTCATGTCAAGCTCTCATAGCCAAGCTACCTGTAATGGCGTACCTATTGTAGGTATCGTTAGCAACGAAAGTAATAAAACGGTGGAGTTTTTTCCGACTATTCTCCATACGAAAGTGCCTTTTAATCTTTAGAATCAATTCTATTTTCTTGTTAATTTTGACTTTCATAATTGCCCATTTGAAATAAATGATTTTACTTTGTTTAACACTAGGTACCTACAGTTTTATAAAATGAGGATCATTGTTTGTACAATATAAAACATTGGAATCTAGGATGCCCATTATATATACATCTATTACAAATAAATACATAAAAAGTGTCTGTTTGTAATGTCAAAATAACAGCTTTTTACTAAATGTACATAAATGAATTTAATTGGTAGGTAAAATTTTGTCTGTTCCGAATAATCTCCGAAATTGCTGGAGTGATTTTAGGGACTTTCACTGGCAGATAGCTGATTTTATATGGAGTAACTTAGGCTACATTTATTTTAGAAAAAGAATTACCACGTGGGCGAAGCTGCGGGCAGCAGCTACTTAGTACCTTTATATTGAAATATAAATCAAACGCTTGTATATTATAAATACTTAGATTTGTAGGTAAGTACCTACATGAAATATTGAAAAGTAATGGTCTTATCTGATGGCCTTGTGTCTATTTAGATTTTAGATGACATAAAGTCAACAGTGATTTTGTTGCTATTGAGTTTTTGATATGAGAATAGTTTTGCTCATATTATACCATGGAATTATAAATCATTTTTAGAAACTGGCTCTACTTTTTTGCTGTTTCTATATTTCAAGGAAGTGGAACAGTAGGTTTTTGTTGTTGTTAATTGTTAGGTAGGTACTTAAAAATATTGTTGAAAATCACTTTAGTATTCTACCAAATTATTTAGAATGCACTTAACTACATATTTAAAAAACGGGCCAAGTGCGTGTCGGACCACGCACAATGAAGGGTTCCGTAGTTGGGATGAATTTATCCCAAGAACAAACTTAACATTGTAATTGAATAACATGTTCTCCCATACAGACTGTATCGGAGATCATGTTTTTCAAACCGCAAACTTAAGTTGGTTGATTATTACTCGTTAACCTGTACAGCCTACTTAGCTCTGATAGTTTTCCTTTTAATTTCGTTATATATACTACTGCTGTGAATCTTTTCACAAATCCAAGTACAAGCATTTAGCTGGGGGGGGGGGGGGGGGTGCAAAAAAATTCAGTTGAAAGCTTAATATTTCGCAAACGGATTCCTGAATCCAAAAAAACTGGGGTAGACGAGAAGAAAAAAAACATCCCCACTTTACGTGTAGGGGAGGTACCCTAATAAACATATTTTTCTCGATTTTATTTTACCACTTTGTCGGCATGATTAATATGTATACATATGCCAAATTACAGCTTTCTAGTACTAACCGTCTCTGAGCTAAGCCGCGGACAGACAGACGGACATGACGAAACTATAAGGGTTCCTTGTTTACTACGGAATCCTAAAAAACCGGCCAAGTGCGTGTCGGACCACGCACAATGAAGCTGAAGGGAGGAATTTAATTTTGATGAATTTATCCCAAAAACAAACTTAACATTGTAGTTGAAAAACATGTTCTCCCATAAATCGATATACGTCACAGTCAATTCTCTCACTGCAAATGTAAGTTTGTAATCGCAAAATACAATTTTTTTACGTGATAAAATTACATTTTAACGATATTCGGACTTTTTCCATTACTTATAGGTACTTTTAAACCTTGCTTCTTGACAAATTTCATTATTCTATGTCATCGGAAAGTATAATATGTTTTGATTTATTTGCGAGTATTAAAATATGTACTACTTAAGCGGCATTTTTTTTTGGGTCTCCGTTCCCTCATAATCTGTCACTATTTTTAATAGGACATTCAGTAATTTCTATGACGTGTTAGACAGGGGCGTAGCTACAGCCGTATCAATGATACGGGGCCCCCGAGCTACAGGGGTTCTGTATTCATCATAATACACATAACATAACATCACGCCTGTATTCCCCGTACCTATAGTACACCAACATTTCGCCACTTATATGTATAAGTCCCATGTAATAAAGGACCAAGCCTATAATTGCAGTCAACCGGGCACAAATCCAGACTCCGAGCTGCTACTGAGAAATTCATGGCGGAAAAACCCAATAACACTTTGCTCGACCTGGGATTCGAACCCAAGACCTCTTGCTCAGCAGTAGCGCTTGCGATCACTAGACCAACAAGCAGTCCCACAGATAATCTAACCTACTTATCTAAGCTCGGCTGCTTCAATTTTGAGCTCGCTCCGTTCGCCCTTTCAATCCCCTAGTAAGATCACAATGACAGCCTTACCTTTCAAGTCAGTATGCTATTTTATTTATTTTGTAAAAACAAAATATTGTGCGTGCCACGCACTTGAATTTTGTGTTTTAGCCTACGTATTCCTTTCATAGGTGGTTTGCCAGCATATTTGGGTGGCGAGTTATTCTTTCTATATCTTGCTATAGCTTTTTATTTCCTCTGACTGTTGGTATTTTCAGATCATGGTTTAAAGCTTCATTTGGTACAAACTATGGGGCGTTTGTGATGGTTCTTAGAAGCTTGTCTGAAATAGTTGTATGATATCTATGTTAGAGTGTAATGCTGTTCTCCATAGCTGGCTGCCATAGGTCCATAGGCTTGCTTATAGCTTTGTAACAAAGGGTTTTATTTTGCAGGTGTAATTGTGACTTTCGACCAATTATCCAGTAGAACTTTCATATTGTCAGTTCAAGTAAGACGTCTGTCGAGGTTTATACCAAGGTATTTATTTGTCATGTTCAGCTTGAGGCATTTGTATTATATTTAACTGTAGTGGGCAGATATCCTTCCTCCTAGCGATAGTAACATTTACCGATTTGGTATTGTTAGCTTTATCCTCCTCCACTTTAGAAGCCAGAGGGCAATGTCGTCCAAACAGCACCCTAATAGCGTAATACACGATCAATCAGAATCTGAATCATCTTGAAACAGATTGCTAATCCATTGCATCATAAGTTCGAAAAAAATATCTGCTCAACAACGTAAATAACGCAATGAATGTTGTTGAACTGTCAAAATGAAACTGATTAGTCGTAATCGTTTACAAAAGTGTGTTGCGTAATTATATGATATTATAATTACGCAACACACTTTTGTAAACGACGTGGTTTGGGGCCTGTAGTACCAAAATTTCAATAGATTAGGTATGCATATTTTTTTCTTTTCAGTTATGTGTTTCTGCAGTCGGGTTTTTTAGTTATTTTATTAATTTTACTTTACCTCTATGTTTTTTAGTTTTATATTTTGAAATCGTCTCCTCAAGCCCTTAGTTTCGATGTTCATCGTACAATTCTATCTTCTTTCTATAAGTACGTTACTTTTGGCACTACATTTAAAAAAAAAAAAACATAATTCTTCATTTTGAGTTTAAAAAAACAAAACTTTGCCTTTATCCACCGCCCAGCCATTATGATGCTCTGAGGGTATAAAGAATAACACATAGGTAAAAATATACCTTTGATACGCATGAAAAACATTACCCTGTCTTTGCTGTCGCCCAGTCGAGTAAAAACTACAGTCAATCTGATACACTAAATAAAAAATAAGTGTTATCATGTTATAAATGACAAACTCCCGCAAAAATATCTACCGAAGGCAATGACGATCGCACAAATTTTTGACATTTTAAATTTTTAAAGTCACATTGTATTGTTGTCTTGACCGTACCATTCCGGGTGGCACATAGGTAAGCATGAACATCATTGCAACCTTCATAAATTATGTAGGTTGGTTGCATGATGTGGCCGCCCATGCTCAGTTAGGAGAGGACCTACTGACGGAAGATGTAAACTGAAAGCTCATACGACGGTTGTACCTAGGCTTTCTGAGCCCAATTAGTCATCAGTGGCGTTCTTCACCAGACTACAAAGGACAGGGTACGGTAGAGATACGGGACTACGGCCATTTGAGATACCTAGGTAGGTATCCGTAGGAGAACCAAGGTAACCGACATAGCCCGAAGAATTGCCAAACTTAAGGGCAATGGGCAGAGCACATTGCTCGTAGATCGTAGAACAGATGACCGATGGGGCCGAAATGTTCTGGAATGGCGACAGCGTACCGGAAGACGAACCGATGATCTTGTGAAGGCCGCATGAATCCGCTGGACGCTGGAAGCACAGAATCGGTCGAAGTGCTGGGCTTGGGGGAGGCCTATGTTCAGCAGTGGACGTCTTTTGGCTGAAATTATGAGGTAGGTACTCTACCAAATAAGACAAAGACATGGTCAAGTCAGGGAATACCGATGGTGTGGTATGCTACGTGAAATAAGTCAATTCGTTCAATATTTTGCCAATTTGAGGTTGTAGAGTTTATTAAAGCCTGTTTGGATACTTCAGTGAACTAAGGTACCAAGTTTTGAAAGGAAGGAGTGAAAATATCTGCAAATAATTATTTTTCGCTCGGAACAAACGCTTACAACAAAATATTACGTATTTTTGCAGGATTTTTAATATCTTTTGGCTAAGTATGGATCAAATAAAAAACAATAAGTCTTAATTAACATCGCAGACGTTGGTAATACCGAAGAGTATTAATTAAAACAACACTGGTAGGCAATTATTTGAATATTGGCGCGCTAGCTACAGCGCTACATATTTGTGTCACGTGACCGTCATCGATCCAATGGTTGAACGCTTCTCGGGTCCATTCAACTCGGCTCGGCCATCACCGGGGAGAGGGACACTTCACAACACGGGTTCTATTCATACATAG
Source organism: Agrochola lota (assembly GCA_947364205.1). Classification (NCBI taxonomy): domain Eukaryota; kingdom Metazoa; phylum Arthropoda; class Insecta; order Lepidoptera; family Noctuidae; genus Agrochola; species Agrochola lota. Next base: position 10,648,106 of record OX376241.1, read on the forward strand.
GAAATATTTATATATCGCTGTCTCTTTTACTCGTATTGAGAAATAATTAAATGAATGGTGACCGAGCGAAACGGGAATATGTTCGAGTGGAAATTATTGAAAGCTGGGCCAGGCCAGTCGCCATGTAGAATTTTTTGATGTGGGTGTTGTGTCTTGGGACGTCAAACGCTTCAATGATTATTATTTTCAAGTGGACATTAATTTCTGTGTAAATCGACATTTGACTATTCGCTTATTGTTAAAAGTGTATTCGGTGAACAATTGCACATATTGCTTTGTGATCGTGAGCCATCTAATCTGGTGACGGCAGATAATAAACTGGAGGGGGGCTGCTAAAATACTACGATAGGATAGTAACGACGTTTTACAACTCGAGAGCGCTCATAAAATTTCTCATCTCGGTGCGGGCGAGTCGGACTTCCATTTTGTTTTATTATGTGGTTTGGTTGTTTACACTGTGCGTCGCGTTGTGGACAATGGAAAGCGACGGTGAGTATTGCCTATCCAGTATTATCGAGAGAGGAAATTAATTATGATGTCTGCGCATGTAGGGCGCACAATCATGACAATAAACATGCAACAGTGAATAAGTAATGGTATTCGATTTTGTGCATCGTGTGGCGCAGCCGTGGTGGTGGCAGCTCTCATTAGTCATAGCGAGGAGCACGCGCCGGCAGCGGCCGCGACTGCCGAGCTAGGTACGCGGCACAACACGTTCCGTTGGGCTAATTGATTTCAGTTAAATCTGTAAGCATGCGCCGATCGTGTGCAGAACGCCTATGTAGGTAGGTACGTAGAGTGCGCGTTTACATCGTCCTTATCAGCTGATTACACTCCAGCAGTGCAGTGGTTGCCTTGCACCACCAAATGTTTTTAATAATCGTGCACGGCCACGGATACCGGTGCTAATCATTCGGCCACAACTCTACTCTATTGTGAGTTCACACAGATTTTGTAAAAAAAAATAGTTTCTTTATTTTAAAATTCTATGTGCCAGTATCAGTGTATGAAGCTAAAAAGTAAACATCTTGGTATGTATCTATTTTGTTCAATGAATCAAATTGACAAACAAAAAACTGCTATCACTAAAGAACAATTTGCTATTTAAACAGGCAGCAACAAAACAAATCAAAATATTACCACCTCTGTGGAGATAAAAACTGCATGATACAACATCAAAAATAAGACTTGATTGTGACGGAATGTTTCTATTATTGGATAACTGCACAGGTGTAAATAAAAAGGCTGTGGCGTGCAGGAAAACTGCATTACCTATCGTTATGAATATCTACATTTTTGTAAACTAAATGCAAAAATGGTTTCAATGAATGTTTATTTAAACTGCTGTTTTACAATCATTATATTCTGTATAATTATAATTCTGTATAATTGTTACATACTGAATACTGTCTTTTGTCTTTTTTTAACACAACTTCTGTGTTGTAGGAATGTTTTACAATAACATTTTCCTTCCCCACTTTTACATGGTCAATTATGTTTCTAATGAAATCTATTATTTTTGTAAATAGTATCATAATCAATGGTTTTTGTAAATATTTACATCATGAAAGTGTTTTCAACTTATAAATTATGTAAGTACCTATGAAATGAAGACCTACAAATATAAAATAAAAATAAAATATTATTTCGTATTATTTTTATCCATAATAGGTATTATAATATCATTTTAGTAATAATTTGATAGTAAGAGGCAGGGAAAATAATGACATGAAAAAAATTAAAATGTTCAAGTTAAATTTGAATGTCACATAGTATCCAGCCAGTAATACAACCAAAAACCATAAATATTTTACATTGCTTATACCTTTTGCAGTAAAATTTACCTACATTAATGTAATGCAATACATAAAATTAAAATAACTAATATACTATACATATAAACATAAACCTAATTAAAAAAACATATATATATATATATATACATAATTGTACACCCAATTAAACACATGTTATTATTTATAATAATATTGAATTGATTGCCATGAATTGCTACTTAGCCCTCTTCCTCTGTCCTAATTTTGCTGTGCCTGACAGAGTCCATATTGATCTTTTAATTTGTTATACCATCTTTGTAATACATATGGAATGCAATAAAAATTGAGTATTGCAAAAAAAATAATAAAAAACAAGCCAGATATTGCTGGTTGTTTGTAGATGTGGCAAATTATTTTCTCTCAGAGGTGGAAGGTGAATTAAAGTGACACATAGATAATTGCTAGGCAGTGGTGTGAGTCAGAAACTGCAGCTACATTTTGTATACAAATACTTGCTTACACAATCATAATCTTGGGTGTTACCTCAGCCTACATAGAATATACTGAGAACCGTTGACCAAGGCCACAGCAGCTTGGGCCTTCGAACATGTTTGAACATGTCCGATATGTATAAATAGGTTGCTAGCTAAAATGAGGCCATAAGAACTTTAGTTAAGTACCTATAAGTTACTTTAAGGTCCATTGTATTTGAAGACCATTGAAAAAAAACTACCAATAATGTAGCTTAGATTGATTAGTAAGTAATTTTTATGTTTCCTATTCAATACATACAATATGATGTGCAGTATAGATATCTACATAGGACTGGTATAAAATTACAAACTTTCTTAAGAATTATGTATTGTGTTTGCAGTCTGCAATTACTGTAATTCTAAACAATTTACATAGCATTCAAACAGTTTCAAAGAACTAAGATGTTTATGCTGTTTTCTTCCTCCTCCTTTATAGGCCGTGGGAGCTAATACTTAACTGTTTCATTGATAAATTTTATTAATTATTCTTATCAAGCAGTGTAGTGTTATCTTAGTTGCCGTTAGTTTGTGGTTACTTGTTGTTTAATGTAGCATTTAGAGAATATTCTTGGTATTTTTTCTAACCAGAAAGGAACCAGATATAAAACATTGTAGGAATTTCTTGGAATCTTTTATGTTTACAGTATTCAAATCCTTCCTTTGTCTCAAACAGATTGATAAATTTCCTATATCTTCTATTTATTATTCTCTATCTATTTATTGGTATTTCTAACATATCGCTACCGTCAGCATATTTTTTCACAAATAGAAGGCACATAGGTAAAATGGCTATTAGATATTTACTTTATATTCTAAACTGAAGTAGGCACATGATACTTGATAAAAAGTACAAAATATTGAAAGCACACTCATGTTTTTCTCGGGTAGATATACCAACATATTGTATTGGAACATAATTAATATTCTGAATCAGTACAAAATCCAATAAAATTGCATTATCTACCGAAGTAGCCATCTACTATCGATCAGAATACCTATAGATACTTAATTTACTTTTGTAGGTACATTGATGTTACACCATATTTATTTATAACACGTAACATTGTATAGATGCATATAGCCAGGAAATGCGATCTTAGCTTCTCATTTATCAAATTTTTTTTTGTTTATCTCATAAGTAACGCCAAAAAAGGTCATGCGATGGCTGATAATACCTTAATTAATTTGCTTGTATTCGTTGACTTTACTACACCCGCCTACACAATATATGAGTATAGCTCGTGTACTCCGTAAGCAAACCGATTTAAGGCTTGTACAGACCAGCGCGACACCGGCTTTTGTTATACTGTGAAGTTTTCTTAGAAATTGTATTGTTCGTGTCGCGTCGCGCGACAAGTCGCGCTGGTCTGCACAAGCCTTTACCCTTGTATACTTTTACGTGGGAGTAATCATAGTAAACAACCTCGAACAGCCTTTGAATAGTAAGGATAATATCGCTAACGTAACTGTTCAATACAGAATTTTTAACCGTATTTTATTCATACTTTTCTAGCTCATACCCGCGGCTTCGCCCGCGTGGAAGGTCGCAAGTTACCTCACGGGAACGTACTGCTGAATAAAAAGAATTCTAGTATGTCCAAGTCCAACACAGGTCTATCCGTGTGTCAAATTTTATCCAAATCAGTTCAGCCATTAACGCGTGAAAAGGTAACAGACAGACAGAGTTACTTTCGCATTTATAAAATTAGTATGGATCATGTTATGTAATAGTCATTAAAAGCCAAAGGCGGGCTAACAGTTAATAAAAAATAATTGACGGGTGTTACGATTTGGACGGTAACCGTCTAACTATAGTCAAGCTTTGACCGAGAAAGGCCATAACGTAGTGCAACGGAAACGCTTAGAAGTTGCCTTCCATCAGTTAGATATCTACTCTACTCATTTCTACTAATACAGCGTGGTATTACCGCTACTTATAATTTCTCCGAGTCTCCTACAAACCGCGTGGTATTACCGCCACTCATAATTTCTCCGAATCTTCTAATAACCGCGTGGTATTACCTAGTTCCGCGACTGATCATTTCTCGGACTCTCAGATCTTCAGTTTTGCCCTAACCCAGCCTTACGCGTATTATTTTTTTCGAAGCCCAGCACGTTTTGCGATCATTTAGCTGCACGATACGCCTATGCTGATCATAATTATTATGCAGTTAACGCGAGCAAAATTGATATTCTCTCAGTAAGATGAGAATTGAGATACGTGCAGTCGGTTCCGCGTATAAAAATTAAACAAAAGAGAGACCTCTTAGCCCCGGGTTATTGATCCGAGCTGAATCTATTTTAAAATTAACTTTAAATAGCAAAGTGCTGCGAATGCATTTGACGGAAAAAAGTAAAAAAATCTGCTAACATCAATTAAAAATACTACTGTATAAATAGGTAGTTTTATCACTGTATGATGCTTCTATGTGTAATAAAGCATTCCTAGTGAATATAATACGGTGTACTGCCGCTCGGTAGGTATTATCATCGTTAGATTCCATTACTCATCACCGGTTTTTCAATAGTTTTTGCCTGGGATAGCCATATAACAAGTTTTGTTGTACTAGTTATCATAAATTGACTTCTAGTTGGAACTTGGACTCGACATAATAATTAGACAAAACTTTAATTAATTTCTTAATTAAATTATTCATATGCCTAATACAGCTAATTATTTGTAAGTATAAATTGTTTGCTCATAAAATATTGTCCCCCTTGGAAATTATAGTCTGAACATTTGTGACTACTTCGCCATCCGATAACAAAGGCCACAGATGTCCATTGTCCAAGTATTTTCTAGGTTTAGACTTATTTATTTGTTGTTTATTATAGCTCGAAATTAAGTAGATATTATGGTAGCGAAACGTCCTAAAATAACGTTTAGAAACAAATTTTCCGCGCGTGTATCTTAGTTTGTTTTATTAATCTGGTCTTTCCTCCTTACATTGTTTTTCAAGGGTTTCCTTTCTACTAAAGTTGTCTTACTCTGCTTCCACTTAGTGATATTACAACCTTTGCTTAAACAGACAACAGTCCATACCGGGAGGGTGTGTCCAGTAGGGTCTTGCTTGACCCTATGATCACACACCGTAACGACTTCACCCATGACTTCACTAAATACTGTGCAATTCAGCACTAAATCTTAGTCCATTAATTGCCTTTGTTTGAGGTCAGGTGAGATTATATAAAATCAGAAAAGTCCACGTTGCAGAGGCATTATCTATCTTACTTTGTATTTTCTATTTTTCTAGCTTCGCTTTTAAAACCATTTCGCTGTCCAATTCCAACTGTCGGGCGGGCGTGCCTTTAACAGGTTCCACTTTAGGAATTAGATTAAAAATAAAACCACCTGAAATGCTGGGATGCTTGCAAAATTAGGACGGAGCCGGTCGAATCGCAACTAAATTACAATCGTAATGTCATCATGAGAGAGGCACTTCATTCCGGCTAGCTTAAATACACGGAGTGGCAGGTATTATGAGTCACTTACTGTGATTCAGTTTGTCGAAATCGTTCGCACAGTAACACTCTCTATTGTTAATGTGACAAAGTATATTTTCGTTCAAAAGCGTCTAACGCTTAACTCGGGATATTAATATTGTTGTCATGAGTATAAACTCGTATCTTGGGCTTTTTACGTTCACGTATCATGCTTCAATAAGGTCATGCTGATTTGATCATTAGGGTTGCCATGCCAGATACAGCAGTAGATACACGACCGGTCACTTGTTTGTTTTCACTGACAATACAATAAGAATGAGTGTACATTACGAGTACATTATAGTCTATTATACTATTCGTAGAATCTTAATTAGAAGCGTTAATAGCGAATTAAATAAACAGCAACTGAATAACGAATCCAGAACTGTTTCTGATATCCGCACAGGCGGCCGGATATCTCTAAAAGTAGGGCAAGTTCTGAGAAACCAGGACGGCAACAACCCTAGATATCGAGATACACTAGTGTTCACTGCACAGTGAAGAGCTGACCACTAGAGACGTGTAATGCATACATTAGCTGATACAACAGGTATTAACGTCATGCCGCACTCTATATAATTTTCCTCGATATGTTGTAATTTTTAAAGGGTGTATAATGTCAGCCGGTGTTTAATGACCATGTCTGCGACAGGTGAGGTTCTATTGTTTGTTATTAGAGTGCGTTTAATTTAATTAAAGGGTGCATTATTACGAGCAAATACCGGCTTCCGTTCCTCCTCTGATAAATATTTTTAAAATTTTTGCTTGGGCACCTTTATACCATGATAATTATATTATCGACGCAAACTAATTACCGCCTGCAAATGAAACTTATTTATTAGACATGAGTGATAACCACGTGGATATAATATGTTTATGATGTTTTCTTGCACGTAGAACACCAGCTGTTAGATTGTGTTTCCTGAAGTGCATGCACGGTGCATGTACGCATATGTCGTGAAAGCCATAACTTTTTCATACGTGATATGGCGCTGATCAGAATCAACAGCCTTTATTTAAATATATATGGGGTCGGTACTGAACGTCTTATTCCATAGGTAAATGCGTGTTCTCTATCAGCCGTCAGGAGTTTCCGGTCCCCCTTTCTGGCCATATCTTTAAAACAATCCATCCATCGTTTCTTTGGTCTTCCCCAAGTCTACTGGCTTTTGTCTTCTTAGTGCTGTTCCTACACAAAATTTTTTTGTCGACCTTGTCTCCAATGCTATTGGTTCACGCACTGCCAATCTACACTTCTTGGTCTGATGGGAGATGTGAGTATGCGCAATGCGTGCAGCACATTGAAGACCTCTTAATCATAATGAAACGGATCTTGGAGCATAAATACAATGCCTGTTTCGTTTAGTTTTAAATAGATCAACTCAACATACTAATGTGCAGCAATGTAGGTCAGTCTCCGAACGTTATAGTTTTATCCAAAGTTTATTTGGACGATGGCATAGTACTGCATTTTTTGTAGTTCTGTTTCATAATTCTATTGCAATATTTCTCTATGACTACAAATTAGTTTTTGGTGTTGTATGAATGAATGATTGCCTTGTATTATCAATACTTGATAGAAAGATTACACAGATTAACTATGTATGACACCTAGATATGATAATATTCAGACTTCAGATTCTAGAGGAAAACTTACAACACTAAGAATAATGGAAATAAAGCAACGAATTTTGATGGAAAGCGGAGCTGAAGTTGTCACAAATATGTATCGTCATTTATCCAATAAAAACACAACAAAAACAGAAACTTTTCGTTTACTGAGCGTATAAACTAAACTTTACACTCAAAACTGAAAAGGATATCAAGATTGAAAGTGCGTACAGCGCTGAAACATTGTTGATACAGTGACTATCTCTATTATTATATTGACAAATGCAGCTGCCAAATTAAATTACATTACCTACTTATATTTTGTACAACAGGAAATAAATTGTCACACATTTCAGTGTACATTGATGAAATAGCTTGATATTTCAATCGCGCTGCTTCCACGAATAAACCGATCGATGTAAAGCCGATGTCAGACGCTCCACATTTTGTTCATTTTTAGCCTATAATTCGGCCCTAATATTTCACTCGGAAGTGAATCGTCTGAACACAATGAACCAAAAGTGTAACAGGAATTCATAAGTGAACCTATCGACACACGACACATCTTTCACTCACCTACCGAATGATCGATAAATCGAATGAAAGGGAGTAGATGAACTTTCATTCCTATATAATTTTGTCGGTATCGTGTGAACGTGGAATTAAACAAATAAACCTTCATTCATTCGACTGAACCGCCGTCTGATATCGGCTTCACAGACAGCGTGAATAGGTGAATCATCGGCTCATATCGTAGGTACAATAGCACTGAACTTCGTTTTTTTTCGGCAGGCATGCGTTACCGGCGCGATGAGTGACCGGTGGTAGCGGGAGGCGGTGATGCAGCGAGCTCACGCGGGCGGCGCCCCGCATTCGCAGGCCTCCGCCTCCGCTCACCCGCACGTACGCTCACACAACTCTTACGCAGACATTGATGATCAGGTAAATTTCACCAAATATACTACAAAGAATCTCCACGTTTGGAAGGTCACAAGAAATATATTATTTTGAGTCTGAGAACTCACGAGCCCTGAGTTTCTTTTTTTATTATACTAAACTGGAGTTACCCATCGTTAAAATTCAATTATTTGGACTTATTTTTTGGCCTAAAACCCTAAAACGCAAATGGTTTAATTGATAACGGGTTTCTCCCTGTTGCATCTTTGTCTTTTCTAGTAATAATTATGTATTTTAAAGCGGAAACACTACAAATTAAATAATCCAAGTCCCGTATTACAGAAACTCACTCAAGACTCAAGCATTACTTAAAAATAGTTTCAACCAATCAAAAGGCTTTAAAACGAGTTTTAAGTAATGCTTGAGTATTGAGTGAGGTTCTGTAATACGGGCCTAAAGTCTCGTAATATCTTTGTTTTAATACCTATGCTTGAGCGAGACTCCTAACGCGCGTTTTAGACCGGGATCTTTTATATTACTGCTTTCTTTTCGCTCTTTTAACAAAAAGGTCGAGTGCTCATTATCAACTTTTTTTGGGATAATCGCTGTCTGTTGAGAACCCATCCACTAAAGAGAAGCGAGAGAAGATTTAGTCAATAGTGTATTATGCTTTGCTTTTTCAAAAAGCTTACTAAAATAATTTCAATTGTCTGTGTGTAACATTACAATAACGCGTTGTAAATACAAATGAAATCATACCACCTATTAATAGAATTGATTGAATACTACAATTCATAGTTCCAATTAGATATTTTATACAAATTACCTTATAATATTTTGTATTACCCATAGAGGAATATCTTATGAATTACTCAGCACATGACGAATCCCATTATAGTTATCGCACGCCATTGATTTCATGGTGTTCCTGAGTTAAGTATGAATGGAGGCGATATATCAATGCGTAGTTTTATTTAATTAGTATTTAAATTAGTGTAGATACGTCTGAATAGTAGTAAATTATTACTTAAGTTTAGTTTCGTTAGGTAATGTGTTAAAGTATTCAAATCGACAATGAAAACGGAGCAAATTTCTTCTGCATTTGATTTAGAAAGTACTTAAACCCTACTAGCTACTTTTGGAGTACGTTTGCCGACACTGTAATTTTCTGTGTATTTAAAATCCATGAAAAATACTACGTTAAATGATGTCTCTTCCTGTTTATATGTGGAGCCATTTAACCGGTGTTTAAATAAATATAATATTAACACTTTTGTATACAAAGTTTCGCTAGACATTTCAATGTCAATAAGGAAAACATTAGCTAATTCCTTATAACATATGGTATATGTTCTAATATGGGTTTTTGTTACAGATACCTGCTTCAGTCATAAGCAGCGTGGGCACAGTGAGCCTGTCTCAATCTTCGACGCATCCTACTCCCAACATAACCATGGCTAATCCCACGAACCTGGGCAACGCCAGCAGCGGCAACGCCCAGCCGGCTGCCCAACAAACACCAACTCAAGCACCCGTGCGAAACTTGCCGAAGAAGCGGAAATTTGACCCCTCCGTGCTGGAAGAGATGCACTGCGCGAACAACAACATAGTGAACGCTCCGCTTCCAGTGGAATATCAACCAACGCAGTACCAACCAACTGTGCTGCAGCCTTCCCCAATCGTTCAGCACTCGTCCCCGCCGCTGAAGTCTTACATCTCATACCCCAACATCGACTTATCAGAGTGGCGGGACCACAGAGTGTTGGCGAAACAGCGCGGCCTGTACGTACCGGGAGTAATCCGTCAAGCTGAGGGTTGCAAAGTGGTGGTGGAACTCGACGGGCTCGAAAGTGACCCGATCGAGTACAGTGACGTGTTCGGAGTGAATAAGAACGATGTAATCAGTGACGCGAGTCCCCAAATGAGCCATCTGCACATGGGCTCGCTGTGTGTCGTGAGGACTATGGACCCAAGCCGGGAGAATGTGCAAAGTGTTTTCGTTGAAGGTCTCGTGTACGAAGTGCTTAATTCTCCCATAAGGATACGAGTTAAGGTGAGGATTTTAACTGTATTTATGGGTAAATATAGGGTACAGCTGAATATGGGCTTCCCAATGATAGTGGACTAATTAACACACCGACGGTTTTGTGTTCAGAATATGTACCTATTTATGTGAGGGATGTTGCTGGTCGTCAACTTGGTTTTAATCTCATGAAGAAATTAATTTTGTGGACTCTTCTTAGTTTGGATCAATATCTAACAATACTATCACAGACTACTTTTTGTATTCGTTGTTTTTTTGCGATCGGATATCTAGGATGTTTCGGATGAACGCCTTCCGTCGGATTCAGGCAGTTTACAAAAAAATTACTAATATCAAGTCAATGCTTATCTCGAAAGTTATAATTGCCATTTGATGCAATTTACTGCTTAGGTGAATATAATGTTTTTAAATTATAAATAGATCAGATAAGTGTTGCACAACTATTTCTTTTTTTCATCGTTAACTCGGTATTTTTAAATCGGTCAAGATTTAATAATACCGAATTACTAATTGGTTACTAACTTCCGCCCGCGGCTTCGCCCGAGTAGTATATAGAAACAAACTAGCCTATGTCCTTCCCTAGGGTTTAAAGTGTCTACATACCAACAAACAAACTCGGACTTGCATTTTTAATATTAGTTAGTAGGTATGCAAATTTTAACAAAGCGTAGGCAACTACAGTCTCTAGAAAGAATGATGCAATTTACTTATTATGTATTTCTCCAATATTTGTTGTATTATGTAAATTACTAGAAAGATGTTAGTCATACCACAGATGAATACGGATGGGTCACTCCGCATTTTACGTATGAAGCCACAAGTAGGTACAATACGGCGGATATAACTTGGCAGGTCTGAACATAGGCAGTACGAACTTTCGCGCATGTTCTCTCACACACTCGCCTCAGTCACCATTTGGTTCATAAAAAATGTTATTGCGCAGCCTTCTGCGCAAAGTTCGGAACTGCCAAGTTATATCGGCCGCATTGTACGCGGCTGGCTCGACTTGTCGAATTCAGTGGGCGTAGCGAAGTCAGAAGATAATATAAGAGTTATGCGATAGAAGAGCAACTTCTAGGTGAATATAACTGTATGTAATTAGCGCTGTGCGACCTGAATTGCACTTTATTGTGTCGTAACAAGAGTCGCTTTTTTTTTATATTTTGCGGATTGACCTATCTGTACTAATCTATGGTCATACGCGTAAGACGCACCTTAGTACGCACTTCATTTAATTCCCCAGTTTTATCGAATACGCGTCATCGATCATATCGACCTCTAGCCGATCAGAAATGTTTTATCACTACATAAACTGTTTCAATATTTACATTATGTTAGAGGATTTGTTTCAAAACGAATTACGCGTACCGGTGCAATAAGGACGTTTCTGATGTGCAGTTTATTGAAGAGGTTGTCAGGTCCTAGTCGCTTCATGTCGACTTCTGATGCTCAGCATTCGAGTCTGACTGAAACATACTAGGCAAAAGACGAGACGGGTTAAAAAAAAGTACGCGATAATTATCCTCATTTTTCAGGTGTTTTTAGGAGTTAGTTAACAAAAATTTAAGGTGAAGATTTTCTTTAGGACATAACAGCAACTTATCTAATCCAGGTAACAGACGGCGATCTCTGCAAAGAGATGGTTGAAGTGAAGCGGGCAGACATCAGACTGCTGCAGCCGCCGTGGGCAGACGAGCTGGAGGATGCGGGCACGCACTCCTCGTCCTCGCTGCACCCGGCGCTGCGCATACATCACGGTTCTACTCAGGTGAGACAATAATACTATTATAATATACACAATTCTATACAAATATATGTGAAGTGAAGCGGGCAGACATCTGCCTGCTGCAGCCGCCTTGAGCAGAGGAGTCTATTGATTGACTTACAGAATATCTTAATGCTGAAAATAGTATCCATAACAGACTGATAAAGAAGAAACTGTTTTCACAATAATTGTCATGAAAACCGCTTTCGGAAAAGTGACATTGATGATTTTATTTTGACTGTTAAAAAGCCTAGTAGGATTCTGTCTTCCATCTTCTTGACAAAAATATTTGGTCCCATTTATAGAGTACTCATTCTACCCAACGTAGATGATCCAGTGATCCTGAGACCTGTGATCCAAATGCTTTAATAATCTTTTCACAATACCTGCTCGATAATGTCAAATTATATGTCATACAAAACAGACGTAAAGTAATTCATTATAGCCCTGGGTTCTAGCTGGGTAATAATATGGTAGGTACTGAATTTCATTATAATCCGCTGGTCAATAATGTGATTTGATTTTGGAACCTCAACTAACAATTTAAAAAAATAAAAACGAATAAAGAATTGGTTTTTATTGTCTCGTAAAAGGTGTGAAAAGTAAAGTATTCTCCTCGGGGATAAAAGCGATATCACCTTGGGCGACCTTGAATCATCTATAGGCCCCGTGGCATAAGACACTGCTTTATCTCTTTAGTGAATAATCTAAAATTCAAATCAACTATTCTAATCATTGATGAACATACATTCTGACCCTTAAATCTCCCATCTAGATGGGCGGCGACAACTTCTACACCTCATCTCCCATGCCGGGCGCGGGCGCAGGCGGCGTGGTAACAGTGGGCGCGCTCTCCAATGGTTCTATGGACGACCTGCGCAAGAGACCGCCCTTCGACGACTATGGCGAGAGCGACGACGATCTGCGTAGAGAGGATATCATGTTCCCCGCTGATGTGTCTCATATGGGTAACTATGGATTTTATTTATTACAATATTTTATCCGCATTCTCTAGAGAAACTATGGTCTGTTCCAAAAGTATCTGATAAAAATGTAAACAAACTGTTCACTTTAAATTCTTACGCAATCACTCTTCAAAGGGAATGAATAACACTTTTACCTGTAGGTATTTAATAGTCTTCAACTTTATATCTCTTTACTTTTTCCAACAGCTATTTTTTGAATAACTTTATTAAATTGTAATTGAAAAATGATCCAAGAAAGTTGAGATTATAAAATATTTATTTATTTATTTAAAATATAATTATCTTACAGTATAAGCTAAATGAAAGAGATAGAAAACGTTATATATAAATAATAATCCTCAAGTACCTCAGGATATGTTGCCCCTTGTTGCTACGTCACTATGTGCAAGCGACTGCCTTTTTACCCGTGTATTGTATAATTATCTAAAACATTGGTTTGGTAGGGGCCATATAGTCCTTCCATAGGTTTAGGTAACCAGTCCCCTTCAGCCACCCAAATCCGTCCAATATCTTTGTTTCCATATCCTGCAATAGTCCTACACCAACCAGGGGTTGTCCTTGGGTGCACTTGCATAGTGCGTACAGGGATAACCGTCGGTTGGTGCTAGTTTATTGAAAGCGTCTAACGAGGCTCTGCAAGTTCACTTCACCCCTCGTACACTTTCCAAAGGTCCGGGACTCCAGGGTCCCGAGAAATATCGAAGAAAATATATAATATAAAAAAGAGAAATCTCTCGTGTAAAGGCCCCCATATTAGTCTGCAGGTGCTCCTGTCACGAGAGTCTCTTTTAATGAAATAAAAAAAATAGTTTAAATGTATTTCGAAGGCATGTTACTACACTAATCTGGGTGTAGCATTGGCGCCACACTCCATGAGCATTCGCATCGTAGTACTATCCCAACCTGCGTTTTTTGAAGAACCTTACAGACACAAAAAAGGGTCGCCATTGAATGATATACGTATACACTGACCTGTTTCTTGCCATTCACATCCTATAAGCCTTTGAATGTAACCCTTCCGCTTGATCGCAGCCGACTTAACCCTCGCCATTAAACAATATTCAATTTACAACCTCATAACACACTATTACACGACCTGACATTCAATATTACCGGACATGCTACGCAAAGAATGCATTTCCACAGAAATAATTCTACTTTCATGCTTTTAGCCACACCCAACATTCACTTCCATGCATAAGTGTAGGTAAAATGCATGCCATTGTGGACAGTCGACCGTGCCTTTTTCACGACAATAACTTTAATACGCATAATCCCACTGTAAACTACATATTAAAAAAAATGTGAAAGTTTTTTTACTGACTCATGACATGACGAGTTCACGGATTTAGGAGATACATCCTGTAATAGTTCGTTTTAAAAACTGAAACACATTTTTTTGTAGATCTTATCTGCAGCGCCAATAACATTTTTTTAATTTTGATCGGTTCTTCAAACGATTGCAAACTTCATGAAATAAGTGAAAATTGTAAAAAAAAGTTGCATAACTCTCACACAGCATAGTGTGTAAGGACAAACTTAGGTGATAATCCAACAAAATACCAACTCATTATTTAGAATTCGCTATTTCCGATGATATGAAACTAGTGTTATATGAGTGTGAAATAAATTACAATAATTTCCTTGTCGACAGATATTTATGACCAAATTAATCTGATTTAACAATTCAATCATAACATTGTTCTCGAATGAATGAAGATTTAATCTCTTTGTAATATTTTTTGCTGGTCTAGACATCACACATCACATTGTGCATTAGTCTATTAGTCACACAGGAATGATTGTGAGACATACATTCCGAACACTTTTTTATTTTTACCACTAAACGCGTGCGCATTTCAAACTGCTTCGTAAATGTGACCCATTTTATGACGCTGTTTACTATTTGATGTGCATTAATTAACTTCTTCAGGCAACGTGAAAATATAGTTTGTACATAAACGTATTTAAAAAGATTCGCTTCTGTTTCATAAACTTTTACAGTGGATTTTTTTTATTGTTTTTTCATCGTTTTGCTGAAAAGTAGTTGAACACTGCCTCAAATGATTAAGTGGGCCTTCACATTTGACGTTGGTCGTGTTGGCGTTCGTCAGGCGTATACGTAACGTAGACGCTGCGCAAACGCAGTTCTAACGCCTCATCAACGCGACGTAGATTCGATACGATCACTATTATTTGACGTTAGTGTCCGTGCTTTCCCAGTGCCTACGCGACGTTAACGCCTACGCTGTAAAGCTCATTGAGAAGACATCTATTGGATACCATGTGTAGCATTTACAATTTAGATTTGAAACATGTTAACAAAAGTTTATTTAAAAATAGATGGTGTGAAAAACAACTTTAATACTTACAAATAAAGTTCAGTCTACAACTTCATTTTTAAACTCATTCTAAAATCAACTTATTTTACACTTGTGTAAAGTTGATATTTTTTTAAGTGAAAACAAGGATTTGAATAGAATTTATATTTGTGGGACTTGGACGTGGAATGTAATAACAACATGTATTGTCAGCAGATTGCAGCAACAGCAAGCGCAGCAGTCTCCAGAGTCGCGGCAGCACCTCGAGCTTGCTGGAGCGCAGTCTCACACCCAGATCTCAACCCCCTACTCCTAGGTGGGTACTCCCTTTGGTCAAGTTTATTTAACACATAAACATAACATACACACCTGTTTTCACCGAGTGGTAAGGCAGAGGTGTACATATATATACCTAGTTCACCCACATTTCGCCAGTTATGTTTAAGTCTCATGTAATAGAGGGCGAGCCTATTGCCAATAACCGTGCATTAATCAAGTTTATTAATCAGTCCTCCTTTTCGTCCTTTTTGCCGGTTTCCTACCCGAATTCTTGCAATTGAATGTTTTGAATCACTCGCTTCAAAAACGGTGAAGGAAAACGTCGTGAGGAAACCGGCATGCCTGAGAGATATTTCTCGATGTCATGTGAAGCCAAGTCAGAGGCCTATGGGCGGCTTAAAAACTCTGATACCAGGTTAGTCACTAACCACACGAAAAGAAAGAAGATTTACCTCCCTAAAAAGACTTTAATAGTCCTCTTCGCAAGATCCAGTTATCTTTTCTAATGTGAATATTAAAAAAGATAACTGGAACGTGCTTGCAATCTCAGGCTTTGAGCTGATTGGTTATCGGTTGTAGACCTGCCTGCATAATAAAAAATCCTGTTAGCCCCGCCGACTTGCAATAGATAAGATATTGTCTTATTTATCACCAACAATGACATTTTTCTTAACAGATCTCAAGCGGCAACCCCGCACAAATACAAGAAAGGTGATGTGGTCTCAACCCCGACGGGCATCCGGAAGAAATTCAACGGTAAACAATGGCGACGGCTTTGCTCCAAAGATGGTTGCACTAAGGAGAGCCAACGAAGGGGCTTCTGTTCCCGACATCTGTCTCTGCGAGGAGTCACCAGGTCTTCAAATACTCCACTGGCACAAGGATCTGCTCATACTCCGCAACAGAGGTAAATGCACTAAATGTAAAAATATCAAAAAGTGCTCTGCATTTGTTGACAAATAAAAGTGTGTTCTAAACTGACCATTTCAGACTAATCTACATGGTCCTCATATTATGACCTTACCAAGATTATAAACCTCTCTCTCGACTTTAAAAGAGACTGCGACCTCTGAGTTTATTTCGGCCTTTCTTCTCAGAGTAGTCAGATAGGAAACGCCGAACTCATCTAGCTTATTTTTAATATGACGTTTAAAAGTGAATTCGGAATCCTATTTACAGGATAAACAATTTAATTTAATTTTAAAACGAAAACTCCTCAGTCGTCATTTGTTATTCAACAATTGATCGATCGATAAAATGTAAAAGAAATAAACCGGCCAAATCAATACAATGCAACATAAAATGTAACACAACAACTATTTTCTTTCAACATGTTTTGTTTCACCAAGCTGTACCCAGTATTAAATACTATGGTATATTATTATTACAGATATTTTTTATTTCGACGCGAGAGTGACCTTTGTTTTTGTTAAAGGATTCCAAATATTATTGTGTTTCACAATTGGTGCAGTAATTCTTGTGGTGTAGTTTACTTTGATTGTAATTGTGGCTTCTGGCTCAGATTTCGACCATGTTTTATACAGCGATTTTTCTTATACAATACGTGTTAAATAAAACAATACGTAAAACCGCAATTGATTGTGAATATACATAGGTCTTCTTAATAAAATTGATTGTTTGACCGTTGAGTGAAAAACAGATGAGTTTGTCCGCAATTTATTGGACAAAGTGTCTTGTCAGTCCTGAGGAGATCATGGCGAAGTTATAACTGTCGCATGGACAAAGTGTCTTGTCAGTCCTGAGGAGCTCGTGGCTATGTAATAACAGCCGCACGAGTCGATCCATCAGGTTAAGCTACGCTTGCCGGCGTTGGTCCGTGGATGGGTGACCATCTTAACATACCGAGACTCTTCCGTGCCTCGGAAACCACGTTAAGCCGTTGCTCCCGGCTGTCATTCGTGGATCTTTGACAGTCTTTACTTGTCGTTAGAAGCCCGAAAGTCTGACAACCAGTCTTACCTAGGGGTATCGGTAGTCGCTCCGTGTAAAATACTGGTAGTCAGCTGCATCCGGTTAGACTGGAGGCTGACCCCAACATAGTTGGGAAAAGGCTAGGCAGATTTCCTTGTCAGTCCAATAGTGGTAGAATAAGGGCTAATTTTCCACCAATTCAAAATAACACAATTAGTTACTATAATGGGATGGTTGGATATTGGAAAAGAGTACCTACTCTATACAGTAATTGCGTTTTCCTGATATAAATGATTTAATTTTGCGATTTTCTGTCCCTTTTTGATAATTCACCATGTAACAGGAAATAGACTTACATTATAATTCGCTTCAAAAGTTCCATAATTCACTGTACCCTGAATGTACAGTGAATGGTTATAGTTTTATCCCTAAGTACACTGAATGGAAGGATTTTTTGTACATTATTCATTAAATATTATTTGTCGTGTTGTCTCGAATATAATTTAATACTTCGTCAAGTCAAACATACAAGAAAAATCAGTTGTAATTTGTAGCAAGAGACGGCTATGAAATCTGCTTTGATCCTGCTTTCATTGCAATGTGTTGGAACGAATCTATTGGGCGGTGGACACGATTCTTCTCATAATTATGAACGGCCAACCGCTACGTCTAAACGTCACCAGGTTACCAGAGAATGATATTCTTTGTTGGAAAGAGTGAACATTGCCATCGTGAAAAAAAAAACGATTAAATCATAGGATAAGAAAACTGTAGTACAAGGCTTCCCAAACTTTTTCAGTGCGCGGGGCACTTACAGGTTTATTATTTCGTCTCGGCGTCCTAACTAATCGAAATAGGGCACAATGATAGGTAGATCTATGAAGGGTAGATATATAAATTAAAACATCCACAGTATGAAGCTGAGTTTTTATATTTAGCGTAAGTACCTATCCAGCCGCGCCCAGCATACCAGCGCGCGCGATTTTAATTCTTTATTTTGTACCCGCAAATACCTTCTTTTTTTTTGGGTGGGAATTTATCAAATAACTTCTCCCGCTCCAGGCGGAGCGGTAGGGCGGGTCAGACTTTTACTGACTAAAACCACCCATGTTCCTTCCGTTGCCTGTGTGCCGGGGCCGCGATATTCCTTTCCGCAAGTTTGCAACCTTGGCAGGACCCGCAAATGCCTTAGTTTTGTTTCCGGACCCCTGCTGTAGTAGAAATCTAGGAGAGCCATTTGCCTTGTTATGTTCTACATTTTTTGTTTTATATTGCACCTTTTTAAAATAACATTTCCATTTCAGAAGTAGCAGCAAATCGCTGTCGTCAAGCGGTACTGGCGTGGAAGGCGATGAGACTTCGCGAGAGTCTGACACAACGCCTCCACACTACCGAGTGACCGGCCGCTTTGATTCTGATGAGACTGAGGCTGCTAATATGCTGGGTATGTTAGATAGATAAATCATTTATTTAGTGCACACAAAAGAAATAGGACAACACACTTAAGCATAATTAAATGATAACTAAACAATACGCTCCACGAAAGATGAGACTTCGGAGTTCGCTGTAAAACACGACATTCCCAAAATATTACATTCTCTTGTGCCTAAACGGACCCTGGCACTCGCCGGCCGCTGCACTTTATCTGATCCGGACACTTCCATTATATTATGTCTTCAACTAA
This sequence comes from Agrochola lota, assembly GCA_947364205.1. Lineage (NCBI taxonomy): Eukaryota > Metazoa > Arthropoda > Insecta > Lepidoptera > Noctuidae > Agrochola > Agrochola lota. The sequence continues at coordinate 10,667,416 of OX376241.1, forward strand.
TGCAACTGCCTGATGGCCCGTTTATGTTCAAGTTAATATAAATAAATAATAGTGTGTGTGTGTAATTACAGGTAGATTGTGATGTTTCTCTAAACGTAAGACTAAAGTAACATAATTACCACGAGCACATCCTGTTCAATTGACGTCACGATTGTAAGAAAGTAAAGTTTTTGACGTCACGGCTATATGGACAGATATGATAATATGGTGGTTTTGTTATAACCATTCGCTCTTATCAAAGTGTGAATGGAATGTGAACAAATATAATGGGTGTGTCTTGCTTGGTTTTACCCTTATAAAGTACAATTGTTAGGTTAGGTTATGCAAGGTACTTGTATTTTAAGGCTGCCTGTCCACTGGAGCGGAGTAGCGGTGTGCCAATATTAACCAATGGAATTGCATAAAACCTCCGCTCCGCTTCAGTGGACAGGTATTTGCGAACTAGTTTAAAAATTCATACAAAACCGGGAAGCGGAGCGGGGAAACGGAGCGGAGAAGTGGAGCGGGAAACTGGAGCGGGGAAGCGGAGAGGCGATGCGGAAAAATACGTGAACTCAGTCTAGCTCCGCACAGTCCACAACACCGCTCCGCTACCTCGCTCCGCACAGTACGTAACTCCGCTGCGCAACCTCGCTCCGCATCAATGGACACACACTGTCCGCAACTCCGCTCCACTCCGCTGCCATTCTCCTTTCCGCTGCCTTGCTCCGTTTCAATGGACAGGCAGCCTTAGGGATGTCATGATGTGATGTCATTAAATTCATTCACCCACTGTCACATAACGCACAGCCTAAACTACTGGGTCTAGAAGCATGCAATTTTGCACAAGCATTCTTTTTATAACGAAAGTTAGTACTAGGGAACAATTTTTGAAAATTCATCCCCTAAAAGGGGATGTTAGTTTCTCTATGAATTCGTCACTTTTGAAGTTGAAATCGTGGACAATTTCAAAGATTTTAACTTCAAAAGTGACAGTGAAAGTGGCTACGTAATAACAGCCGCTACGGGTTGGTTTGTGGATGGGTGACCATCGTTACATACCGAGACCCTTCCGTGCTTCGGAAAGCAAGTTAAGCTGTTGCTTCCAGCTGTCATTCGTGGATCTTTGATAGTCTTTACGGGTCGTCAGAAGTTCAAAAGTCTGACAACCAGTCTTACCAAGGGATATCGTATTACCCATCACTGAGTTGTGGAGATCAGATAGGCAGTCGCTCCATGTAAAATATCGGTATTCAGCTACATCTGGTTAGACTGGAAACCGATCCAAACACAATTGGGAAAAGGATAAGCAGAGTGATTGGAAATCGTAAAAGTTAGTTTAATCATTGTCTATTGGAAATTTATCCCATAAGGGGGTTAAATATGGAATGAAAGTTAGGATGGAAATTCGTCGTTTTTTAATAAGCAATGTGGAAGTTAGTATTTAGGCTTTTGTTTATAAGTAAAAGTTATTTGTATCATCGAATTTTGAAAATTGATCCCTTAAGGCACTGAGAAGTTCCCGATCGGAATTCTCATAGGACATACGGTTTGTAAATGTCATATTCTTATAACATGTTTTGTCATATCACAGTATCGCTGGGCAGTTCCCGGTCAGGCAGCCCTGGCGCGTCCCCAGTGGGCGGCGGCGGCTCCCCCGGGCTCCGCAACAACCTGTTCGTGCCCATCTCGTCGCCGCAGCCGCAGCCGCACCACCCCGCGGCCTTGTACCATCATCACCTTATCAGGTACGTACAGTTAAAAAAAACTTTCCGAATGCATAACCTCCTCCACCTTTTGAAGAACGAGAGAATCAACCAAAAAAAGATTGAAGGTACACAAGGATCTTTTGGCAGGAGAACAAAATCGGAATCAACGAAGCCATCTTGTTTTTTAAATCCATACAGTTTGATCGAGACCTCTGTGCAGCGCTTCAGGAATGCGCGGCGAGGCGGAGGGTAGCGTTGACGAATGAGCGACGTGACGCCGTGAGCGTTGACGAATGAGCGGCCTACACTACCCCCGTCTCGCCGCGCATATACCTCAGGCGCGTAACAGCGGTCTCGGTCAAACAATTTGACAAATGTTTATCAATTGTGCCCCCATGTCAACGTCATACGGCCGCCAAAAGATCGTTGTAGCACTTTACATTGATAAAGATACAATCAATCAAGAAATACCTGTAGCTATTGTTTGCAGCTGTCATCTGTATGCAACGTTATGGGTCATCTTGCAAACTTAAAAGCGGAGCCAAAGTATCACACAAACAAGTCACTAGATAATAATAATAATTAGAATAATAATAATGAGACAAGGACAAACTTATAAGATCCAATAGTAAGAGTAAATTAGACAGAAATATATTTATCTCCTTCGCATAGATATGCAAACTTTTTGTCTGACTCCAGTTGTTTACTTATAACTGGGGCCAAACAAAACGGCTGTCATAGTAAAATTTCTTTGGAAAGTATTATTAGGAATGACGGTTATAGACTATCGCTATCTCATAAGGTTTACGTTGATAGCTAATCTATACAGTTCTCTATCTATGCATAAAAGAGTTTAACTGATTGTTTGTCCAGCATAAGCGTCGACATAAGCCTGAAGTCGTTGCACCAAAATACATCGTGTTGACGCTGTGTTAGGGTCGCGTTTGCGCTGTACTTACACTGCCTAGACGTTTGGCGAACGGTCCCGGTTTTATCAAACCACTTCCAAGTGTAAGCAAGACAATTATAATAAAATTAACACAGAAATGTTTTATTCCAGGCCTGAATTAGTCCGACCGAGCCGTGTGAACTCACCCGTCGGTGGAGTGGCCACCAGCGTCATAAGAGTTTCACCAGGACCTAACTACCATTATCAGGTATTACAAATAACTTACAATAAAATATCTGTTATTTAAAGGTATAATTAAGTTATGGTAAAATCAGACCTTCATTTCACAGGTGGAAAACAGAAACGGTCCTACAATTGTTCAAACAAACAACGTCTCCCAATCCAACGTGATCGGCGTTCAAACCTCAGGCCTGAACTTACAGAATACTATACATACAAGCATAAACGCTACTACCACAACTCTTTCAAGTCTAACTCTTCCTTCGAGTATTTCTCTCAACTTGAACAACTTAAGTACTCAGAGTCTGCAAACAAGCATCGCGAACACTATTCGCAATACGAACGAACTAGCACACAACCTGATCGTCCCTAGAACTATTCCAACACCAAACGGAATAGACGTCGAACAAATCTACCGAACACAGCCGAATCACCGAAACGGAATCCACGACAATTACCGACGCGACACAGAAATGTCGCCCCCACTAAATAACCATGAAAATTTTCTGAATAGAAGAGTCTCGGAGTATGATGATGATGAGAGGGATCATCAGACTCAAAGAGAGAACAATATTCTCCGTAATGTTATTGACACTCGGCCCCCAGAACTATCCGAGACTCGCGTAATGGAAGATAATAATAAGAGGATTCTCAAACCGGCGCCGCTTCAGGCACGGTTGTTGTCCGTTGTGGAACCGGATATGAAAGACCCGGTGAAGAGATACTATGTCACAATGGTGCCACAGAATACCACGGAGAAGAAGTACGTGTTTATAAAAAACGAGCCGGCGGAGACTGTTCAAGTGAGTATCTATAACGTTTTCATGTTCTGAACAACAACTGTAATTTTATCAAGTGCAAATAGGGATGTTGACAGGAAAAAAAAACTAATTAGTCCGTCAGTCAGATAATAAAAAAATATTAGACACGTATTTTTTGCTTTATAATATTAATAAACAATAAACGCATTAAAGTTGGGGACAAGTCAGTATAAAATATACCGGTAAGTTACGTCATGCCACATTTTAACTCAATGTATTGCCGTAATCTTTTTATTACGTAAAAAAAGAAAAAATACGTCTCCAATGTTTTTTTATAATCTATCTGACGGAAAAAACAAATTCAACACCCCTATTGGCCAATATGATATATCATTGCTAGACTGAAATGGGGAGAGACACTACAAATTAATTTATCCCGCTAGGTCTGACATCATCGCTGGTGTTGTTTACCTGTCAAACACCATAGATTTTTTACGTGTTATTAAATAATGGTAGTCCTTGAAAAAAATCAACAGAATTACAGCTGACAGTTACCAGAGAGAGTGGTATCATCTGTAATTAGTAGAGATCGGATATTCGGATGCATATTTACCAAAATTTACTTTTTAAAATTATGGAAGTGGCTTCTTACAAAAAAATATCTTACTATAAATCCCGGAATTCTATAAAATCCGGGAATGCACCACATAATCGGATACATGGTAAGGAAACGACTTATCAGCCCTCTAATGAAGGTAACTTTTGCGGTGTTAACATAAAAACATATATAGCTACTGTAAACATTGTTAACGATACTCAGGCACCGAGTTCTTTGGCGCTATGTGCTCTGCCAATTTGGCAACCTACTTTACAACATTAGCTAGCATTTCTATAGTCAAAAAGTAAAAAAAAATATCAATTCCGGAATCGCGAGATTTTTGCGATCGATACAAAAGTGCATATTAGCCAAAATCTGAACGTTAGTAAATATACATTCGATTCTATAATAAGAACTCTAAATTTGTCAATCCCAGGATTTTTTCGATACAAAACTGCATCCCGATATCCGATCTCTAGTAATTAATTAGCTTTGCCTGTTCCTCCCCATTGCATGCCAACATTCAACAATCCTAGTGTACATTTCATAATTACTTTCTTTAGAAAGGTTTTGGCATACTATATTTTTGCTTATTTATCCTGTGGCTCGACTTTGCATTATATCAATCAAAATCGGTATCAATATTATGCACCTGATTATTATCTGGCCAATTTATCAATAGTTATTTTTAATATTGTTTATTTTGCTGTGGCGTGCGTAATTTGTTTTTTGGCCGATTAATATCAGCATAACATTGTATTGCAACTGCTTATCCATACTTATATTATACGCCATTATTTGGAGTTAAAATTCCGGAAGGTTTAGCCTTCGGCTGCAGCTTCGCCCGCGTGAATGTCGCAATGTATGAAAACCGTAAAAACCATTTGAAAATCCGTTCGGTAGTTTTGGAGTTTATCGTGTTCAGACAGACGCGGCGGGGGACTTTGTTTTTTGACTTTGACCCCGGCAGGCATCGGTCCTAGCAGACCCCTTCTGTTGTGCTGACATCTCTTTAAGGCGCGCGTGGAACACAAAGCGCCGTCGACCCGGGCCTGGTCCTTATCAGATGGCGAGCTACCCATCGATCACCGTCCGCAAGCCCGCGCCTACGGTGGCCGTGTATCGGCCTGCTATTCCTGACACCCAGGGCGTCTCCTGCGGCGGCTAGGGGCGTGAGAGCGCGAAATTTGACCTTCCTAGGGCCTAAATTAACAGTTTCTGAGTGACTGTAAGATAGCTATTCAAAATTATAAATACTACAGTATGCTAATAGATGAGTGGACAACAAACTGTCTATTTAATAGGAATGGGATGTATTCTTCTGAAAGCGTAATAGGCTCAGACTGCTTTATTCACGTTTGTGGCGCATTTCAGATTGAGCAGCGAATAAATCATCTGCAGCAACAGCTCAACAATAATGATAATGAAATGGAACACCGGAGTTTAGATAATGGTGATCATGTAAGTCGCATTTACTTAAGATTCTACTATTATGATCAATCTTTAGTAATATCTTAAGACATATATGTGAATAAACCTAATGATTTATTCACAAATTCCCTTTTTTAAACTCGTCAAATGGGACTACGACTGTGTTTATACAGAAATTCCCAATCATATCTATTGATATGTGTTTTTCCTCTACTTAGATGTTGTTTTTGCATTAATTTAAACATAAAAACATTGGTTATAGATAAACAACGTGAACAGCAGCGCAGTGATAGTGCACCCTAACCAGTTGCTACCAGTTTTACCACCTCCCACGTCACACACGATTATCGGTGAGTACTATCACTCACTAAATTATACTACTATTATGTGTAGACAGGAAAATGTAATCAGAAATAATTTCTCTTTATCTCTGATTGGATTTTAAAAAGTGTCAATGTCCTTGATTTTTTTAGGTATGTACCTTGTTTGTTTGCTGTTTCTTTTCACGTATGCATCGTGACAACTATCACGTTTTCAAAAAGATCTGTTCAAATTTATTTTGGAATTATGGAAATAAGACACCCCCTTCTTTCGGCCAAAACCATTTTGGGAAGATTTTGTCGAACTTCTGTCTTGTTGATGGTACATAAACTCAAATTCAAAGCATTTATTTCAAATAAACCAATTACAGGCGCTTTTGAATTGTCAAAGGGTCGGTCAGTCAGACAATTGAAGCTAGTTGCCCATTCCAAAGCGTAGTAGGTTCCTATGTAGAAGAACGGGCAAGAAACTCCACGGACACTGTTTTAAATCAAATATTGTTACAAAATATTGGTTACATCATTCATGTTGAAATTATACGTGTGAGAGCAATGTAGAAAGACGTGCACGTTAAAACCATCCGAAATAAGAATACAATTCAAAAATAAAAATAAGCCGTGGCAGCTAAGAGATGTTCAGTCCTTGTGACGGCGCCCGTTCACGAACATGACGCATGGATCAGCACTATTTAGCTCATTTAAAGGCGATTTTTACACAGCACAACATTAGCGAAACATTTGAGTGAGCATGATACACCAGACGCCAGTATTAATTAGGTTTTCCTCACGGGTTATAATGCCTTATAATAATAATAAAGCCTTTTATTTCCATATCCTTTAATTACATTGCAAATGTTGTTAATAGTTTATTGTTAGTAGTTCTGCTTATTTTCTAGATGTTGGTACAGATTAGCTGTTTTGTCGGATAAGGACCCCTCCTCGGGTGAACGCGTCCTCTAACTTCTTCCATCTGTCTCGATCTTTGCCAATAGTTTGCCAGTCTTTCCCTGCAATTTCTATTATGTCATCAGCCCACTTTCTTTTCGGTCTGCCTACTCTTCTTTAACCTCTTGGACCCTTTTATCGCATAGTTCTGAATGTCCACCTGCTGTCTGTATAGCGTGTTATATGACTGGCCCATTGCCTTTTTAGTTTTAGGGCTTGCGTGAGTGCATCATTTATGTTGTTTTTTTTTTCTAATATCCCCCTCTTTGTAACTTTGTGTATTGTCTTTATATTTAATATCGTTCTTTTCTAAAGGAGATTACTCGATAAACTCGAAATTGTAATTGATACCTGTATATATACGACCAGCGCTTAAACAGCGATGGAGAGAAGCATATTATAATGCCTTGGATAAGAGAAATTAGAATGATGACATCTAATGTCTGTTCCAAAAGTATATGAAAGTGTAAACAAACCGTGTTCCGGTTAAATTCTTACGCAATCACTCACTGAAGGGAATTATTAGCATATTCATCTTCTGTGTTTGGAAGATTTCAACTTTATATCTCACCACTATTTCCAATAAAATTATTGTCCTAATAACATTGTTAAATTGTAATTGGAATTTTTTTAATCTTTAATGTAAGAAGTTAGTTAACACTGCTAGTCGTGGGCAAGGACTGAGTCACTGACACTGAGCACTCGCTCATATAGTTAAGAAGGTTACCATCCGGCCTTCGAAAGACCGCTGGTAATGAGCGTCGGTAGTACGTGGAGGCCGTCTGTCAGCACAGGCTCGCGGCGATAGGTAGGGCAGGCCTTCGATAGACCTTGGCAGCACAGCTACGCATCAGCAGTATATAGCGTGCAGGATTGGCGCGTTAGAGAGCGCATGTTAGATGCGGTGCGAGTAGCAGCAGGCCGCTTGCGATGTGTCAGCTTCTTCCCCTATTTAGTGACCAAGGAAAGGTATGGGAAGCAGAGTAGGCGGTAGCTAAACACATCGCAGCGGCTTACAGGCAGAGAGAGAGAGAGTGCAAAGACAGCGTGGCACAATGACCGATGTAAATGAGATTAAGTATATGACACGCGAGGATAAAACAAGATAATAATTATCATAGCAGATGGCACACTAAATTATAGCACATAGAATCATATAATGCTGAACTCACCTTAGGTCGGGGCACATAGAATTCTGAGGGTCTGTCAGGGGATAGCTTTCACCAGCTCAGCAAGCGGAAACGAAAAGACTATGACAGACCGTCTCCGGAAAGTCAGTGTTGACCACGTTTTTAGTGATGTGGTTAGGAACCTACTAATTGTGATATCTTAGCATCACTCAACTATTCATAGTTGAGACCGCTAACAACGCTACAACAGACATACATAATTACTTTTGAGTTTATAATATAAGTATGGATGTGAAAGTCGTTTACACCTGTAATTGGTTAATACATACCTATAACTTTTATTAATTAACAAAACAAACATTACCAAAAAGTAATAAAAAAACTTATTACAAGTAAAAAAAAAAAAAATAGCTATTTTAAATTCACGTTTTTAGTACCAAAATTAACCCAATTCCATTAAAAGTGGTAAATTTTCAACAGGGGTCTGAAGTTATGACTTGTAGACACCCGCTAAACGACGTCCCCCCCTCGCCCCCCGTAAATAAACCGGTAAATTCCCCATTGAAAAAAAAGAGGCGATTTCTTTTGTCCACGAACATACCCCATAAATTGACTCAGTATGGTTCTTAAAAACCGGGGATGGGACAGGGTTTTTGTTACACGCTGTATATGTATAATAAAATTTACTATGAATATTATCTCCTCAGTGTCAGGCAACACATTTCCGTGGCAATCCCTCGTGCCTCTCTTGAGCGGGTCCCCGCCGCCCGCGGGCGCGGCGGCCGCGCTGCCGGCCGCGCCGCCGTCGCCGCGCACGCCGCGCACGCCGCGCACGCCGCACACGCCGCACACGCCACACACGCCCGCGCCGCTTATCAAGACTGAGGACCAGATTAAGACGGAGGCTACCGGTATGTGTATAACTTCTGTTTTTTGTAAACAAATCAGGCAGAGAAGTCAGAATACAAGTACTGGTATTTTTATTTAATTTCGAACTAAGTAGCAATTTTCAGGTGCATTTTTCAAATTTCATGAAAAACTTAACATTTTTTCACAAAGGTTCTAGAAACATGTAATTCATATAATTTTTACTGAGTGAGAGGAGTTTTATTAGATCATTATAAATAAGAGGGCTACTAGTCTTATTTTGACCCGCATTAATTGGAGGTTTAATTGTATGGTAAAATAAAAGTTGTTTTGACATGACCAGTGTGTTTGCCTGCAAACTATGTCCCAAAAAACATTAAAACTCACAGCATATGTATTCTGTTTGTCAATTTGTAAGACAAACAATGTATTCCAGATCCTCCGATGTGCATGGATGAGGATGACGAGGTCTTTGAGTCCGAAGACTCGGGTGTCGGCGGAGAGGACTCCAATAAGAGGCCTTCGCAGAACACGTCTGCGCTGAACTCACCTGCCACACAGGAAAAGGTAATGTTTTGGATATAAAAATAAACGCACAAGAACCATAGACATATTTTTTTATTATCACGAATTGGAAGTCCAATAAACAATTTACTAAAATGTTGACCGTGTAATGATGGAGGAGCTCGAGGCTACGTAATAACAGCCGTACGGGTGGATCCATCAGGTTAAGCTACGCTTGCCGGGGTTGGTCTGTGCATGGGTGACCATCTTTACATACTCCTCCGAGCCACGGAAAGCACGTTAAGCCGTTGGCCCCGGCTGTAATCTTTGACAGTCGTTACGGGTCGTCAGAAGCCCGAAAGTCTGACAACCAGTCTTACCAAGGGGTATCGTACTACCCAGGTACTGGATTGTGGAAGTCAGATAGGCAGTCGCTCCAATTAAAATACTGGTATTCAGCTGCATCCGGTTAGACTGGAAGCCGACCCCAATATAGCTGGGAAAAGGCTAGGCAGATTGATTGTTGACCATATAATGGTATTGCACAGTTAGCAATTTGTTTGAGTTGTCCAAACTAGATTCGAGAGAATGTCTCAACGAACAAAATAAGAAATGTGCAAATTTACAAAAATTCAGAACACTATTGTTGTATTTTTTTTCTATTATGGGATTATCATTGATCTATCACGGGCCAACCGTTCAAAATGGTTGGAAAGCCCTGCCTGACCTCTGAAAGTTCCTTACTCCCTAATATTTTATCAAATGATTTTGTTATCTATGATATCAAACTCAATTTTATCTTCTATTTACAGAAAGAGTATCGCATCCGTCGACCAATGAACGCGTTCATGATATTCTCCAAACGCCACCGTCAGATCGTGCATCAAAGGCATCCGAACCAGGACAACCGTACGGTCAGCAAGATACTTGGCGAGTGGTGGTACTCGCTCAAGCCGGAGGAGAAACAGAAGTACAACGAACTTGCTAGCGAGGTTAGTTACTCTTTAAAAAGATCTGCGGTATGCAAATAAGATAATATAATGATAATCGCACACACCAGGTAAGCATGGCACAAATGGGAGGAGGCCTATACTCAGCAGTGAGGGGAACAAGGCTGCCAATGATGATAATGATGATACAAATAAATTATTTGATTCGAAAAGATTTGATAAATACTTATATACAGTCAACCATCGGTGGTGACACGTCGCGCGAATACGCGATCGTCGCGTTGTTTGGAAAACCGGAAGGCGCGTCTATCGGTGCGATGACACGTTCCGGCTCACCGAACAAAAACTTCGAACGATCGTGTATTCGCGCGACGATTACTTTTACGGTTTTCCGGCGTATTTTACGATAAGTTTAGCTTTTGTGCATTTACATTGGACTCTAGCAAGCACATGTCTGTTCGTGACAATACATGACATGTTTTATTGCCGTTGTCATGTTCACATGTTCAAGCTTGGTTAACTCCCAATACCTTACTTATGTATTGTTGCGATCTCATTGTGTATTTACTTATTACATACAAAACCGTCTACAATACAAGCGAGTGTCGTTTACACTTAACGTCGTATTGTAAATTATACATTGTATTAATCAATCAAATCAAATTATTTTATTTACAGATCATACAATCCAATTTGTTAGTTACATACACATTTTAAACACTAGTGTTAGTACAAATTGTGTATTAAATTGTGATCTTTTATTCTCAGGTCAAAGAAGCCCACTTCAAGGCTCATCCTGAATGGAAGTGGTGCAACAAAGATCGTAGGAAGTCTTCCAGTAGCAAAGATCCTACTGGTTCCATGCCACAGGTAACATAAACTGTGCTTATTTGATAAAAAAACCTATTTGAACCTTAATGTAATGTAAAAAAAATACCGAGGAATTAAACAAATATTAATTAGTGGAACCACTACTCACGATAAACTGTTTTTGATACACCAGTGGTCGGCAAACTCATTAGCCAATAGAGGCTAATATCAGAGAGCCAATCAAGAATTTATTCGCCCGAAACGGGTGAGCCGCATTCTATAGGCCAAAGTGCTGCACGCGGCTCGCGAGCCGCGGTATACCGACCACAGTACTACACAAATCACCAGTCAAAAGCATGAATTTGTACCGTCTCCCACATTGACAACATTATCTGATAATAGCAGCCAGGGGCAGTGGTCTCGACATAGCTAGTGATCGCTTTTCGACCGAATTCGATCACAAAGTCCTAAGGGGCTCCTAGACGGTCAAATTTGCTTGACAAGCACAAAAAAATCACGTACTTGTCAAGCATTTTTGACCGTCTAAGGACCTGATTAGGACTTTGAGGATTACAAGCGTGATTTTATATGAAACATAGAAGATAGTTCGTCGTTATGCCCAATACTAGATGTCGAAAAGCATACTGATGGAACTTGTTTCCTGCCAAGTGCCCTAACTTTGTCTTTGTAACTTGTATATTATTGTTGTTTAAATTAATTTCGCGTCATGTTTGTTTACAGAGTCCCCGAACGCCATCGGAGGTGGTTACCAGCGGTTCTCTTACTATCAACTCGGACCTGCCAGTGCCGGTAGCTTCGTACAACCATATTGGATCACCACACCTTAGTGACGATGAGCAAATGGTATGTTTACTATCTATAAGAAATACCCTCCTTACTTTAGTTTCTTTGAGCGTACTGTGAAGTATTTGCTCAGCATCTTCAGGTTAGAAGTAAGTGGAGTGCGAAATTGAAACATATCGAACAGACAGGATATCGACACAGGTCAATTTCAATAGCCTACCTCACAGCGCATCGTCTGGCATTATTACTGAAATGAACCCACTGCCGTGAGGCACTCATGATCCTATATTTTTTACCCGACTGCCCCAGAAGGAGGGTAATGTTTTTCGAGAGTATGTGTATGTATGTATGTCTATTACTTTGGCACGCTCTGTAGTCTAAACGTCTTGATATTTATGTTAACATATGAGTTGTCGTTAGATTCGTCTTAAGAGCGTTTATTCTGAAGGTGGGCAACGTCGCAAATAGATGTCAAATATTTCACTGTTTTCATTAAATTTGCAATATTACTGTGTGGAAATAAAAAATGTGGCTAACTAGCGAACTAGAATATTGATTATGAAATGCAATAATTAATATCGTAAGACCGAATGTTTAGTTTTAGATGTAAAAAAACTATTTGAAAACTTTCCAAATGCGTTTTTCACACCTAAAATGGGTACAACATCAAATTCAATGTTATAATTGCAATTATATTTTACATAGCGTATTTGACGTAAAGCAAACTATTTAAGAAGACATAAAACTTCGCAATACACGTAACTGAAATGAGAAAAAGTCAAGTTTTTTAATAGTTTGCTTTTATTTTATGTCATGTTCATTTTGAACGAAAATGTATATTGGATATGGTACTATGCCAAATAAACATTTTCCATTATAAGCCATTGATTCTATCTATTTCTATCATTCTAGGCCATTGGGCTACGTATCGATCCCCACGATCTCGTATAGCCTCGTGATTTACATGGCTTACTATATTTTTATCATTGATCTAATGCTCATATAGCCATTTATGTTACAGCCATCCCAAGCATTAGAAGAACCGCCAGCAGCAGTACAGAGCATAGAGATCGACCTGAAATGCGGGGAGAAGGTGACAGATTCAGACTCGGAAGGATTGGACACTCGAGATTACTTGCCGTCGCACCACGACCACACTAGAAGGCCTAAACCTATTAAAGCTATGTAAGTTCAAATCGCCAACCCGTCTTGAGCAAGCGTGGTGATCAATGCTCGTGCCTTCTCCGTATGAGAAGAGGCCTTTGCCCTGCAGTGGGACAATAATAGGCTGATATAATTTTTTATTTTTATTTAAGTTTAAATATCTGTTTATTTTTTTCACATTCATACAAACCAACTTTATGTAATTGGATCAGTAGTGGCAGAGATTACCTCTTACAAAGAAACAATTTAACCTCTTTATTATAATATTAGTTTATATGTAGGTACGTGCCTACCTACTTTCTTGTAAGACGAAGTTGTCTAGTCTCCAAGGCACAAGTAATCCTAGTGCAAGGACTAGTGCTGTTTGAATTTGTAATGCGCTCTTGAACAAAAAATTACATAGCGTCAAAGTAAGTAAACTTATGGAATTTACGTGTTTTTTTTCATTGCCAGGGCTGGTTCGTCAGACAATCTTCACGGCGGTATAACTGCGTCCAGTCCAGGGGGACCTAAAGGTTTCCAGCCCACTGGCGGCGCCTTCAAGTCTACTCACGCTGATACTAGTAAGTTTTTACATTAGGTTCATAAAATAATACAAAAAACACAAGCTAAACACACACACATACACAAGGTAAGCTATATACTAGCTGTGTTTAAATTTTTAACAAGCCGGTATTTAAAAATAAAAATAAATCAAATCATTTATTTTACAGATCTTAAAATCCAATTTGTTAGTAATTACCAGTGATCGGAGTAGGTAGATGGATTTTTAGTACTTGTATCATAAATGCACACAGAAAGAATAACATGGATAAGCCATTTTTCCGGAAAGTAATTCCGGTATTTCCGGATTCAATTAAATATTGTTAATGTTGGTAGTGATATTATTACTGCTCAATTCAAAATTTAAAGGAAGGTATCAAAACTAAATTAATTCATTATTTATCTGTTGAATAATAAAAAATAGGAAGAATAATAAAGAATAAAATTGCTCATTTTATTACAATTCCTACCTTTTTTTTGAGGATGGCAAATCATCAAATGACTCCTTCCACTCTGGCAGAATACAATTCCTACATAAGTTCCGGTTTTTTTTAAATAATCCACCAATTCCGGAGGAATGTCCATAGTAATATATACGTTTCGGATCAATGACCCCAGTTCAATCTACCTACTCCGATCACTGGTAATTACATACACTATGCTGTAATACATTTGACAAATTTTGGTAATAATTACTAATAATGTCAAAATCATTACATTAGTGTCAAAATCACCATAATATATAATTAATAATACAATAATCAAGTACAATACAACATCAATAATAATCAAATATTAGGTACAAGAAACATTATTTCACGGCATGATTTGAAGGCAATACTTGTGTTCTGGTCCAGTGCCTCATTATTAGACCTTCCGCCCTATCGGCCACAGACGAGAAAAATAAAAAAGTAGAACAATAAGTGTAAAATCCTTAATTCTTTTATACAATATGTGTAGAATTCTTCTATACAAGATATTGTTACAGGCACGTTTATGTTATCGCAAGTTCCTTCGATAATTAAATATAGTGTGGTAAAAAAAAAATACTGTACATTTCAAATGCTTTAAAAAATAATTAAAATACAATGTGTACTTATTGTTATCATTATTTCCAGACGAAAACCACAGGCAATGGGCGGCCTTCACTCAGATCAACAAGCCGATGCTCTCAAACCAGGTCCCAAGTTCTCCTCATCCGACTTCTATAGCATCCAGTACACAGAGCCTTACTCACAGCGTGCAAGGCATATCTCTTAGCACGCCCAACCTGTCCACGCAGGCAGCGTTGGACAACGCTATAGCGTCCATTATGAACTCGCCCACTTCTACGTGCGGTGTTCAGGTAATAATAATAATAGTTTATTTATTTCTGCAGACATAAAAGTAATAGCTTACGTTTGCTGCGAGACTTCTTACTCACATTTGTGGATAACTTCTTCAGGCATATTTAATTTTTTTGGTAATGGCATCTCGCAGTTGAACCTAGGAGGTTGTCGGCTGGACTTTGCTGTGGTTGCCTCAATAAATTAAGGCCTCCAGTCAGGGCATAAACTTATAAACTTAGCGAATACACGCTAAGGGCACTTCCTGTGGGGTACGGACCTCGGCTTCGGGCGTCACTGAGGGAGGACAACAAGGTAGAGGCTGGATTTAGGGATGAATTCAAAGCTACAGGCTCGCGGCGCGGGCTGGCTGGAGCGAGGGTCGGGGCGGACCCTTCAGGCTTCACTTCCACACTCGTTCTTATTATAGGTACACATAGCAAGTTCATAGAGTGATAAAAAAAAAAAAGTTACTTTTGATAGTCAAGAACCCTGCTAACAATTTATTATGATAGGTTCAAAATTATCGTGTTAAATATAAAGGTCGAGTATTTGCCTAAAAATGAATGTTACTATAATATTTGTTTATTGATTTCATTTTATTAATTTTAACGAAACTTACAGCTACAGTGCACTAGCACTGAATTTTGCAGTCTTAGTTACAATACGAATAGAGTTCAAAATCGCGACGGACAGAACAGTACTACCAATAACATGACTGAACGCACTGTAGTACATTTGAGTATGCAGTAACATCATATAGAAGATGGCCAAATTAAAGTTTCCACTGAATTAAAGAAAGCGCATAGTAGAACATGCATGCACAACTTAAATATGAGAAGCTTAATTATTTATAAACAAAAATGGTCCCATCTCCTATATCCTAGTTTTTAACTAGCACGTATTTATTCAATAGGACCATTTTTGTTGTGTTGGTTTCACTTATTTAACATATCCTTATAATCCCTGTTCTTCATAGGTCATTTCAAGCGGCATGTCCAACACAATCTCGACGCCGACGTCGACGCCGCATACATCGACGCCTCTCAGTAACCCCGTGCTCAAGAGCTTCACCTTCGTCAAGAGGAGTATTGGTGATAATTCCCCTGGTGAGTATTCATTTATAAAAAAAACTAAACTCTTAATTTGAAGTAACTACAGCTGACAACGGGGTCAACGGCCGCTGGTAGTTTAGGTACTTGAAATTATGGATTTAGAAAATCTTTTTGTTTTATCCTCGTTAGATATTGATACCAATCACATCCGTGGAGTTTCGCTAGCTAAGTTTATATATATATACGGCAATATCCAGAGATACAATAGGCCTAGTAAACGCTAAATAGCATTGCTGTATTTTGGAGGCTGTTGTGTGATTTGTTCTCAAAAGCCATAATTTCATGAAAAAGTCATTCAATGGAACAAATCTAACTTAGAGAGATGTCTATTTAGATTCTAATATTATGATGCTGTATACATATTTGTTATGATCACGAACCATATTTTGATCAAGATACAACCTGTCACTGCCTTTCAAATTGCAAAAAAAATATAAAAAAATGAATTTCGCGGGCTACATTTGCGGATCCACCGATTTGAAACCATGTACATACTTTATTGAAGACCAAATTTGTTATACAATTGAGTGAGTGAAAGTTCTTAAACATAATGTTGTTCCACCAGGTCCTGGTCCCCTCACCCTCTCCCTGGACGCGTCAGGTAACCTGCTGCTGAAGCCGAGCCAAGCGTCATTGAGTCCCGCCTCGGAGCAGTCGATGCACTGCGTTCACTTGCAGAGACTGTATGTGCCGACTTTCAATACTGGTGAGTCTACATCGGTCATAGACAGGGTTCATACCAACTCGGACAGCACGTTTGGTCTATCACAGAGAGAGGAGGCCTGAGTCTTAACACTGGAAATATCAAAGGCAAAGTTTACAGGACGGATTTTCTTCATAATAATCATAAATATCACAAAAAATACGCAGTTGCAGGGATCGGGTTACCTTTCTTCTAGAGATTATTCTACATTATTATCCTCAACATTCAACAAGAAAACGTGGGTTCTTGTTTCTTCCTTGTCTCAAAACAGGCCTTGAACCTCTTTGCCTACTAAATACGAAAGCAGCAATGAGACAAGAAACTGATACGTTTTGGCGGGCAGCACACACAAGGCACACGGTTTTACCGCGTGCCTGCTGTTCTCACTCCCTGCACGCGTGCCTAATAGAATTTCCTAGACCATTTTGTCAGCAATATTCACGTGATTATCATCTATAACCAGAGTGCAGCTGCATTTAGTTATTGTTTAAAAGCGTGTATGAATAGGGATGTTGACTGGGAAAATAAACAATAAAACTATTTAGTCCGTCAGTCAGAATGATAACAAAAAATATTAGACACGTATTTTTTGCTTTATCATATTAATAAAAAATGGTTTAGATAAAACGCAGTAAAGTTGGGGAGTGGGGGCTCACTACGTTACAAGTCAGTATAAAATCTACCGGCCAGTGACGTCATGCCACGTAAAAAAAGAAAAATACGTGTCCAATATTTTTTTATAACCTACCTGAAGGAAAAAAAAAATTCAACATCCCTATTGAATTTTTCCTCAATATTGTGACATTTGCATTACTTAATTCTTTTGTCTTATTTTAACAGTGGAAATATTATAATTTGTGCATGACTATTGCTGTATTGTCCACAGAAGTAGAGACACCCAAGAACAATAACCAAAGCGTGCTAAACGTGCAAGGCGGACAATCTGTGATAGTATCTCAAAGTAACAACAATACTGCGCCTAAAACTACCACGTGAGTAATTTCTATATATTTCTGTGATATATATTTTATCCTGTTCATGGTCACATGTTATTTATTTATGTATCAGTACTGTATGTGTATTTCTACTTACTCTAATATAATAATTCCACGCTAACTTTAGCGTGTTTATAACAGCCTATCTGTCAAAATATGTCCGTGAAAACTTAGATGAAGTGAGCTCCAATGCAGCTGTCAATAGTGTCAATCCCATCAGGTGATCTGAATGATTAATTATCCCACTTTTCAAACTCACTTCACCTTAGTTTTCAGTGAGATTTTTACAGAATAGACCGGCTGAGTGTCAAATCAACTGAAATAACAACAGTCATTGGCTGATTTCAATAATCAGCTCGGACGACAACGATATCAGTATGTGACAGATTGTAACCAACAGCTTATTGTCACGCGGTATGCCACAGCAGCCTCCAATAGTCGCGTTGCGCAAAAGCTTACATCGCCGCGCGATTCCAAAAGTGTATTCGAGGTAATAATGGCAGCAGTGAACAAGTGCACTGTGTCGGCCGCCGATGTGGGGACGATACCGTTGACTGCATCGACACATTATGAAAGCGTTTAAAATAGTAGTAATTGTATGGAACTACTAGTTCAACGATATTGTGTCGTTATCGTCCGATGTGAAAACAGCCATTGAATCACGTCCGTTAGGTAATTTTCGGGTTGATTAGCCTTTCAGAAACTGAATGTTACAATTTCCTTTACGCTGTTTTTTCCTTATCAGGCAATGGGAGACTCCTGTGGAAGAGGCCCGTCCATTCCCGTTAGCTCCGACGCCGGCACAGCTCGGCAGAGCACCGCTACAGAAGAGACTTAGTCGAGGTAAGCCAATATTATCCCCAAAGGATATGAGTTCAACATAATACTTTTATATTAGCCCCATACTTGCCTTTTACTTCCCCGTCGGAACTTGTACAATAATGGTCTTTATCACATGGCAGTTTTCTATCGTAAAACCTTGTGTAATTGACCTCTTAACTGGTTTACAACTTTTGACAAAAACTCCCAGTAAATTGAAAGTGGACTAAGGTTGAACTGTCCTAGAGGTGCATTTCACAAATGAAACTGAACGCGATTAGCACACCTAAACCGCTTTCAAGAGCTGGCAGAGTCATTAATGTTGTGGAACGGAACATTGACACTGACAGCTCTTGAACGCAGTTTAGATGTGCCGATTGCGTTCAGTTTCATTGGTGAAATTGGCACTAACTGTCACAATAGACCTTGACGTTTTAAGACGTGCAAGTGAAATTTAACCTTAGGGTGGTGTAGCAATTACGAGTTCGACTATACATCAATTGGAGTTGTTGATATTGTGTCTACACAGGGTCAAATTAAATTCACTAGCGAAACTCCGCAGACATGATGGATATCGTATATCTAATGAAGATAAAACAAAAAAAAACGAAACTCTTAATTTACAGTAACTACAGCTGACTACGTGGTCAACGGCCGCTGGTAGTATAGTTAGTTGAAATTATAAGTTAAGAAAATCTCTTCTGTTTATGTTTTATCGTCATATATCGATATCCATCATATCTGCGGAGTTTCGCTAGCTAATTTATTTTAACCCTGTTTTTATTATTCATATCTTTTTTTAATAGCTGGCTCATTAGAAATATCGGGAAAAAGAATAACCATCCAGACAGGTAATATGCCTGACGGTCTGATACATATAGCTGAACAAGGATCTTTTGGCGTGTGGCCAAAATCGGAACTATAGTTTGATCGAGACCGCTGTCGCTGTCGCGCCTTAGGAATGCGTGGCGTGGTAGCGTTGACGAATGAGCGCCGGGACGGCGTGAGCGTTGACGAATGAGCGCCGGGACGGCGTGAGCGTTGACGAATGAGCGCCTGGACGGCGTGAGCGTTGACGAATGAGCGGCCTGCACTGCCCCTCCGTCTCGCCGCGCACATACCTAAAGCGCGGAACAGCGGTCTTAGTCAAACTATAACACAAATGTTTATCATATTACTTATATGTTTACCAACAGCGCCGCCCTGTCAACGTCATTCGAGCGCCAAAAGATCCTGTTAGCACTGTATGATTCATGTTCAATTCAAAAGTCAGTATCCTAATATCACCTTCTCATCAGGAACATCTACCGGCTCCACAGGCAGCAACGAGCCAGCTACTTCTATCGGCTGCAGCATCAACATTCCTCGATCTGAGGCATCGCTGAACAACGGAGGCCTAAGTTCGGACGACGCGACCTCGCCCAAACAACACAACGACCTGCCCAGTCCCTCACATAAGAAAGCTCTTTTCAAGAAACGCAACGAGGACGGACGAGACAAGTAAGGCCCTAGATATAACAGGCGCCCGAGGCATTCAGTATGTTGCGTTGTGGGCGCCCGCCGGGCGCACGTTCTCGGCGCGTTGGACGCTCGTCAAACGCAACAAGATGTCCACATTTTGTTGTAACTTTGAATCATCAATATGTTCAGTATAACTGTGTTTCTTTTAAGTTTATTATTGACTAGCTTTTGCCCGCGGCTTCGCCCGCGTGGATGTCGGAAAATATGCCACGGGTACGTACTACCGGGATTAGTTAGATACCTAATATCCGAGGAAAAGTCATTGTTGCCGCTGCGCCGCCGTTGTCGGCAACCATAATTATTTTGTCACGCGTAGTTTTGAATCTGTGATATCTTTTAAAGTATTAATTTTAATGATATGATGTCATAAGCATATTTTAATCAAAATTAAATGCCCAATTTAAATAACATATTTTATTGGATAAGGATAAATAAAGTACCGGTCAAACTTAGCTTCGGAAATAACAAGGAAATTTTTATCAAATTCTGAAAGACAAAAATGGTTACTGTAGGTCATCCTTAGAAGGTAGACATATGCTATCGCGGACTTTATTTTTGAACTTTTTAAGATATACAATTCTGTAAAACATAAATTTGATGTATCTGTTACGGATTACGCGGCACACGCCAGTAAAGCTCCCAGTTGGCATGATTTTTTCCGAAATCTTCGACAATAATCGTCATATTTCAACCAATTTACACAAAACCTTAATGTATTATACACAAAAACCTTCGGCATGAATCACTCTATCTATTTTAAAAATACCGCATCAAAATCCGTTGCGTAGTTTTAAAGATCTAAGCATACATAGGGACAGACAGCGCGAAGCGACTTTGTTTTATACTATGTGTAGATGCATAGAAAACAACAAGGAAAAATAGTAAAAAGGAAACGACTACGAAGATATTATTATAGTGCCGGGATGAGAGAAAGGGGCGACGTGCGGGTGCAGCGGGGATGTGTAACAATCTTACCGACGTATTCTAACTTATTATTCTTGTCCTACAGAGTACTGGAGACGGTGAACTTCGAGCAGAAGTTCAGCACTCTTCCCCAGTTCAAGCCCGAGGCCTGCAGCCCGAGCGCCATGGTGGTGCCGCGCAGTCCGCAGTTGTACATGAGGAAGAAACATAACAAAATGGGTATGTTTGCCACGGCCTCTCACTTTAGATCAACATCTAAAGAATGGAATCTCAGATAATTAATAATCTCAATGTCATACATGATGAAGTTCAAATTCCATTGCAGCCATAATTTATTTAGGACCTTTTTGCAATTAATGTAAACTATCTATATTATTTCCCTATACCCCAAGTATACTATGCCAAATTTGGTGCATGTTGATTATTTAACTCTAGAGAATCTTACGCGAAACTGAGACAGCAGATGGCGCCACTTAGACACCAGATAAACCAAGCAAAGTGGCAAAGGCGCGCGACAACATTTTTCAGCTGTTTTCAATATTTTTCGGCTTAATTTCATCCTTATTAATATAAATGTAGGTTAATTATACCAACCAAAAGGTTAAAAACATGCATTTAAGTATTTCAAACATTTGTTTTTGTGATATTGAACTACTTTACAATATACTTTTAAAAGTGAGTAGCTCTAAAAATACTGCGTGTTTACGAATACTGAAGATATAGTAATAGTCTTCAGGTCTAAAATGATCAAAACACAACCTGCCCTCGTTCCTGCATATTCTGCCTAATAGCACTACACAGATTTTAAAAAATACGTTCGTACAGATTATTCCTGACGAACGGCTATCACTACAATAATATAACAATAGATAATTATAAAAACACCGGATTTCTTACTAACAGTTATCTGTTTCTGCGCTTTTCGCTGTGTGTTGGCACGGTCGTCGGTGTTGTATGGATCACTATGGAAGTTTGTTGACGACACGGCGGAACTACGGCACGGCGCCGTCGCCGTATACTATTGCCAGTGGTTTGTCGTGTCATATCAATGTCACACGATTATTCTGCGGTGCGGCTAACGCGCCGTGCCGTAAAAAAACCGTGACGAGCCTTTTTGAGTTTTTATCTTATCTGGTCCAATCTCTATAGTGGTCCTTTTCTCGCGCTATCTGTTAGTAAAAGATAATCGGACAAGAGAATCTTCTCCATCCAGTCTTAGCATTCAAAAAGTTACTTCTGATCTAAGTACTTTATTTTAACATTTCGTTTATTGTCCACAGAGGAAGAAAACACAGTGGTGACTCCGCAGCTAGAACAAGAAGTCATGAACGGCAACGGAATGCCGACACCGCATTCTTACGGCACCCCGCACACGACGACCAACAAACTCGTCGGAAACACCTTCTTTGGACCTGACTTCAATCTAGATACTTATAGAGGTATGTGGTTTTAGTTTTGAGTCTAATTTTAAGTTTTGGCTCTCTTTAGTGTTATCCTCGCCCTCTCCCCTCGGTATCAATGATATCCGTAACCAATAATTTGTGTCATAACCGCCATATTCGCTTTTACAAAAAATTTAAGTATTTATTGAAACTAGGCTGAAAACACAGTACAGTACATACAGCACTTCGAACGTCAAAATTACATCAGACGGTCCCCCGACACGCCGTCACCACTTCCTAGTGCGGGTGCTGGGAAGAAGTGGCACAACAAACTGTCCATCAGGACAGCCGTCTGTTCAGTTAGAAAAATATATATCTATCTTTTGCAAACTATACAATAGTTTGCAAAATAATTTACATTACGCAAAACATAAATTCAATTATTAGCCATATTTATGTCAGGTAGTATACCAATACGCCAATATACCAACCAAAAACATCGAGAACTATACTCAAGCAGAAATAAAAAACTAAACGTAAACAGAACTTAATATTTATATAAAAGTCTCCAGGCATTAAGGGCGTCCCCGCTTACATATAGCTACATATATATAGCTGTAACTGGAAGTCATTAATGACAAACTAGGACTATCGAAGTAAAATAAATAAACAGTTAATTACTAATAACGATAAAAAAACATCCCTCCCTCCCTCCCTCCTCGTCTCTCCTTTTCCCTTTAATCCATCCAAAGGTTGTCTGTAAAAGATTGCTTTTAGCGATAAGACCACCCATTGTGTCACCCTGTGTAAAATTTCTAAATTTATTTCTGTAATTTGTATGGTGTGTATAATAAAGAATATTCTATCTATGTATCTAAAAATCCCATGATCAGCAAGACGAGCAGTCACCACAGGCAGCACTCGTTCACGAGCATAAAGGGTAGATCAGCCACTACCCCTCGCCATATTTGAGGGAAGGACGCAACCCGACCCGCGACGCTACCTCAAGCAGAGACATCTAACGGCGAACCCAATAACCTATTTTCAGTAAAAGACAGATCGCTATTGATGGTAGACAGTATATAATTCTATCTGTCATTACAAATGTCCCACAATTCCGTAAGATTCCTTATTATCCTGACAGATTATTGGGATGTTAAAACCAAGGTTTTTCTATCTCCAGTATGCCAAAACTGGTGTTAGATAGGTTATTGGGTTTGGCCGTAATGGAGCATGACGAACTTTCTGCCGGTTGCTTCGACAAAAATAATATGTGTGATCAATTGTCGAGGTCGCTAGCTAACATGTTTTTGCATGCTTGAAACTGTAAAACTGCCGTGTTTACAGTTTCAAGCACCTCTTTATCTAAGACGATGTTGGGCTCTAGATTTCTAACATTCGGTAGGGCGAACTTTACACATTTCGTTTTCTTGGCATTGAGAACTAGATTATTTGTCGTAAACCAATTCGTAACCATTGAGAGTGCACGGTTTACATCGTCAAAATGTTGTCTATTCCTGTCTACTTTAAAAATAAGAGAGGTATCATTTGCAAACAGTACAACTTCACAGATACCTTTTAAATAGAATGATAAGTTATTAATATACACTAAGAAAAATAATGAACCCAGTATTGAGTCCTGAGGTATACTTAACTGAACTGGTAGCCCGGAAGATTTTGCACCATTAACATCTACACATTGGAACCTATTATGTAAATAAGAATTTACAACGTTGAGAGCTTTGTTTGGAACGCCGTAATAACGTAGTTTACCTAAAAGCGTGTCGTGGTGCACGCAATCAAAGGATTTGGAGAAATCTCAGAAAACTCCAATAGCATTTTGCGAGTTCTCCTATGCGTTAATTATGTGTTTCATCAGAGCAATACCCGCATCTGTAGTCGAATGACCTTTTTAATTTTAGTAACAGAACCTAATAGTCTTTACTCTAAATAATTATACAGAAAGATAAGTTACCTAATTTGTCTTTACTCGTAAGAGCGAGCGAAGCGAGCTAAATAATTTTACCGCCCTTCAATTATATTTTGCAACGTACCTCCAACTCCAAACTGCGGTTTATTGAATATATTTGATCCTGTTTGGGACTTGATTAAAAAGTAGTTCAGTAGTAAAGTCCTGCAGTGACCCACCGCCTTTGCTATAACGAGCTGTCCCCGCAGTGTCGTCGGAGGGCATGGAGGAGATGTCGCCGCGCACGCCGTGCTCGGGCGCGGGCGGCGCGGGCGGCCCGGGCGGCGCGCGCGGCGAGGCGGGCCACCGGCGCGTGCTGGAGCAGCGGCGCCACCTGGTGCTCAAGCTGTTCCAGGAGCACGGCATGTTCCCCACCACGCAGGCCACCACGCACTTCCAGGTGCGTATCCACTTTTATATTTATTACAAAACGTTTTGTAGGTTTTACAGGTCGACCCGAGCGGTCTACGAACAAGTTACACATTGTACATTAAACATTAACACTTGTAATTATACAGGATGGATTTATGAGACGGGGCGGTAAGGGCCTACCCTAACCGTTGAAGCTACAGAAAAACGATCTTAGGAGATTGTCCTAATTTTTTTGAAAATTGGATAAGTGGATTCACAGATTTTGAAAAAATGGTTTTCAGCTCGAAAAACGTCAATTCTCACGTTTTCGTTTTATAATTCCAAACAATTCAGTTAAAAAACAAAACATGTTTTAACCTGTTATTTGTTAATTTTTTTTAGGCAAGCCACATGGACATTTTCCCGACAAAAATGGCTCTACAACTAAAGATTCGCGAAGTGCGACAGAAACTGATGGCTCAGTCGAATCTTACGCCCCATTCCGAAGTGAATACCCCTACTAGTAAGTATTAATATAGTGTATAGGGTACTACAATTACAAAATGATCTAAGGAAAAAAGTAATTAAAATACTTGTTCTGAATAAACTCTCTATACTTAGACTTACCAAACTTTATAATTTCCATAATGATGTCTTTTACCCATTCAATTGTGTTATTTGGAAGACATTTTTTTTGCGATAGGATTGTCTTTTGTACGGTTCTTAGGGGAAAATTCACATATCGCACTTTGACTTTATTTTGCTAAATAAACTTAGCGTTTCATACGAATATTAATCTTATTCTTTCGTGCTTGCTTAACTCATTAGCCTCACATGTTGTTTTCAAAACAAAATATAATTTTTATTTCAGTAAATTCTCCAATCGCGTCCGCGACCATGCAGCCGACTTCGACGGCCAGTTAGCGATGCGGATACACCATCTCCATCATTGTGCGGGAGTAGTAGTAGAACCACGGGTCATTTAGCCGTTGACAGCACACATACAAACACACATAGCGTGCTACAAGGATTTTTTGGCGCCTGAATGACATTGACAGGGGGGTGATGTTAGTAAAAATTTGTGAAATTGTCACAGAAATTGTATTGACAAAACAAGGTGGCGGTGTTAGTTCCGATTTTGGCCACGCGCCAAAACAACTTTGTAGCGTTGTACTCATGTCTTACATAAACATGGGTCAGCAACTCAACATTTAAGGTATTGCCAGCATGAAAATATTGTTCAGTACCCAACCGTCAATAAGGCACACTGAGTTTTAGAAAAAGTCTTAGTTTATTGGCATTACGGCAAAAACATACACCGTGAAAATATAACAACAGAAAACAATGTTTATAATGCCAAAAGGGCCTCAGCTCGACATAATGTCAGAAGACAACACAAGGTACACCTTGTGTTGTCTTCTGACATTGGCTGGTTGCAGCTGAAAATCAGCGTCAGGTGGTACACCACCTGACGCTGATTTTCAGCTGCAACCGACCGATATAGCGTTGTCTCTGTAGGTCTTGCCTGTGTCTGACAGTCTCTTTCTAAAGCTCGTTGGGCAATAGTGAGTCCATAATACCTCGGCTGAAATTCACTCTTTATCTCGCTCGCACTCTACTGCTAGCGGACTGAGTGAGAACCAAACTAATCGGCAGGGAGAAGTCTCCAAGGCGCCGATAGTTAAAGTAATTTCTTATGCGGTGTAAATTAATTGTAAAAAAATAACAGTATCTGCTTCATATTTAGTTCAGTTATTATGCAAAGGTTCATGATCTTATTTGATTTTTTTTTTATACTAACAGTTTATTGTTCAGTTTGGAGGTAACTTTGTCATTTTCTTCTGTCGAGAAATTTTTATG
Source organism: Agrochola lota (assembly GCA_947364205.1). Taxonomy (NCBI): domain Eukaryota; kingdom Metazoa; phylum Arthropoda; class Insecta; order Lepidoptera; family Noctuidae; genus Agrochola; species Agrochola lota. Next base: position 10,694,024 of record OX376241.1, read on the forward strand.
GAATCGTGTTTTAGTCAAATAAAGTACTTAACATTAATCCTCAACTTTACCATATATTTATTTCAAAATTAATACTGCAGTATTTTCTATATAACGGAGGATCATGCTGAACAATTTGAGGTATTGTAGACTGAAAGGGTGGTACTGTACCCATGTTTCACATACAATTGTGTCGGGTATTTCCACCAAAAAAATGTGACCTGTACCAAGTTCTCCAATTACAAGTTTTCAGAGTGTTTAAAGATTCTTTGAGCTTTCATACCGAAAGGTATCAGAAAGGTATTAAAACAGTTACAGTGACAACGGCTAAATATCCACGTGTTCTCAATGACGGAGCTGAAACGCGAATAGTTTCAAGACAATTGATCATAAATGCAGAAGCATTTAATACAGTGATTATATTAATGTATAGCTACTCGTTTATAGTATTTTATTATTATTCAGAAATACTTTTTTAATTAATAAAAGTTGAAAAAATCATAAAAATTAATTGGTAATGTTAAGTCCGTGAGAATTGGCGATGCATGGTCTAATTGATTCGTTGATTTGATTTGTATGTTTAAAGTAGTTTTATCTGAAAAATAACAGTGGTACACACGGCTACACATCAAGCTATACATTTCCAGTTTATGCTGATCTCGCATTGTATAGGATTTTCGTACAATGCGAGGTCAGCTTATACTGGAAATGTACAGCTTGATGTGTAGCCGTGTGTACTAATGGTTTGTTCCCTTTTCCAATACTTAGTATATTTTGATCTTAACCAATATTGATTCCTCTATATTATATACGCACTAGGCAGCCAGGCTGTAGCAGCTAATCTGACTTACGTGGCCGGCTGCCCAGTACGACTTCCGTATGTGAGTAAAGGCAGACAAATGGTTATAAGATATTCATATCTATAGTGTTTTACATTACAAGTAATACAAAAAAAGCAAAAAAATCACAAAAAAATCCGACTTCTTTCTTCTGAGGATCCTTTAATATCAGATTGTATGAAACAGTTTTTTAGAGTTTGTAAGTTTCAACTTAATGACATTAGAGAACCCTCAGATTAATAGAAACATATCTATATTCGCTTTTAATTGGTTATTTTACTAATAGATCATTTATTTCATTGTTTAAAGCACATCGTCACGTGGGCACGATCTCAATTCTTATTTGTATATTTGTATTTAAGTACTGTTGGTGAGTGCTGTATGGCTGAAATCTGTGTTGTTGCAAAACCACTTATTAACTAAGATGGGAAAATTACATCGAAAATAACCCTTCTGCTAGATATTAATACCAGAATAAAGTATAGATTTCATATTCTGTAATTGACTTTATTTTGTTTTCAAAATGCTCAAAAGTTTGTTTTAATTCTCTCGGTATTGACTTTCAATTTTATCCTTTGATTTAACTCTGAAGTTAATATAAATAATAAATCACCCAAAGCCAATCATTTTATAGAACTGACCAGTTGAATTTCGTTGCAATATGAAAATCACTTTATTACTAACAATATAATTATATATTTTAGAGAATTATGTATTTGCAATTGATATATAGCTGATATAGTATATTTACTCCAGATTTGTGTGTTTATCGAGAGATATTGTTTATTTAAATGTTGCCTTCACTCAATTAAATATTGAGCGAGTTGCGTGTAAGAATGTCTTATGGATCTTCGTTTGTAGTTGCGAATTGATTTAGTGATAAATGGGGTCTCTATTTATCAATACATTGTCAATCAATAATATTCAACTGGTGAAATAGCAATCTTTTTCATTTGCAATGATTGAATGCCAATTTATTATGAACAATTTCAGCAACGGAGATTATAATTAATGGTCAGTGAGCCGAACTATCATGTCATTGATAAATGCATTTACAAGAACAGGCACTTAGGTGTTTTTTTTTAAATCATTAATGGTGAATATTGAAACTATCTAAGATAGTGTACCAATATAGAGACCTGAATAAGTGATATGTCTACTGCAACATAGCGAGTGATGCGAGAGTTGTATGAACATGTCGAAAGAGGTTGAAGCAAGGAACTTTGGTGCGAACATTTTCACAATCGTTTAAGTCTATTATTTTGTATTGTTTTCTATTTATGTTGTGATGTTGGTCTTCCAAGTGTTTCAAATTATTTCATTTTATTAGATTAATATCTACTTATTTAATTATTTTTAATAATGTACGTTGTACAGTGATTTATCAAGCGAGTTGTCGAGTGTTTGTATGGCCGTGTTTGGATGAATCGTGAGAAGTGACACAAATTGTAAACATTTTAATAATATTACTCTTTCTGTCAGTAAGCGGTCGAAGTAGCGATCCATTTTAAAACATACTGCTATGGTTTACAAAAATAGCTCAAATCAGTAACGACACTAGATAAATCAATATTTATACAATATAATAATCTCATTGTAAATATTAGTTGTATTGTATACTAGCATTAAGTATTCCTGGCTCTCAAAGTAATTAAGGTTTTATTTAGATAATACTAATTATATTATAGGTAAAAAGATAAATATATAATTTATACATGTGAAATTTCGGCCAATACAAATGTTATGTATATCAAAATTGTATTTTTAAATGATCTCTTCGGCGTTAATAGTATTTAGATAATTGCTTTAGGAGTCCGGAAGTGAAATGAATTTATTAAAAGTATAAAACTTAAGAGATATTTTCGCACGGTTAAATATTGTATCTCGATAGGCAAGTAGACGGGGCCGGTACCAAAACTCGACAGTTTGTTCTATTCAAATGTACCTCTTGTCATACATCTAAATTATCTCTAACGTGATTGTGTATCTTATCGATTTGTTCTTGTATTGTTCAAGCTGCCAATATGAAACTAACGGGATTTGGTACGCAACCCCGCGTAGTCAATTCATCATAATCGACATTGTCATACTTTTTAACTCATAAATAAATAATAGAACTGTTGTTACCAGTTAGTAGTAATATACACATATATTTTCGTCCCTAATTTGAATTAGTTATTCGACCTAGACGCTGTTTCGTCACATGTACTTAGTGACTATTGTACTTTATGTTAACGTTCAGGAAATCAGGGTAATTAATTCAAAGTAAGGGCAAGCGATAGCCTCTTTTCTTAATCAGTGAAATAATTATAACTTTGACTCCAGAATAACATCCCTACAATAAGATTGGTTTTCAATTTTACAGTATATCAATATAATAGAAATATATTTACTAATCAATATAATATCTTGTTGTGGCAGGCAAGTATCATCCCGAGTTAGTGAAAACTGTTGATTTTTCCTTCGAGCGTTCAGTTACGAAACGATTTTAATTCGATATTTTAACGAAATTAATGTAGGTTCATATATTTTATGTTTTCACACGCACTACAACATATATGTTTTCATAAAATTTCATAGATTCTGATGTAACTATTTCAATGATATCAAATAATTTAGACTTTTAGATCGTTTTAACTCAATAGACACTAACGTTACGTAAAAGCAAGTTTGCATTTAGTTTGTCATATTATAACTCTATGGAATTTATATGAAAGCATACATGGTGATTTTATTTACACACTTCGTTGCAATACCTAATAAATATATAAAAATAGAAGTTTTCCTCTATGGTTTATGATTGCGATGGTTTGTAAATGTTTCAATTTGTTTTTAAACTGTCCATATCTTTAAGTTTGCGTCTTGTTGAAATAATTCTAGTTTTGATGGTATGTTGAGTTTTGAGTGAATGTCTTTTAAGTGTGTTATAGTAATAACAAATATGAAAAATCTTAATAGCTGCATATTTCTAGTGCCTTATTGACTTTCAAAACTTGGTTTGTACTCATTGCAATCACTAATGCTGAATTGTGTTTCTGATTTAATTCTCTAGGCTTTGTCAGTCAATAAACAAGAGATAATAGGCAGTTTTACTTTATTAGACTGAATTAACTATGTTGCATAACAAGTTAAATGTTATATTTTAAGAAATATTAGTAATTATTTCGAAAGGACATTTTAAATAAAGCATTTCATATTCGTTATTTATTTCTTCTACATAAGCTATTAGTGTAATTGTTTAGTCAAAATGGTAAATGTAAATATCTTGTTTAGATGATTTATTTAGATTTTAAGTGTTCAATTTAATGTATATTAGATTGAATTAGAGACAAAACAACAATCATAAGAAAAATTAATATCTGAATCAGTAACCACTTTTACATGAGCAAGTTTTTTAAATGTTTATGAATCCAACTAATGGACCAATAAGTGGCACTTTAAATTTAGACATTGTAATCAACAACAAACCAACTGTGAACAGGTAATAGAGAACCAACCCATAGTGTTGTGGACAGTTTGTTCAAGCATATTGGATCATTGTATGAACTTATGTTATAACATAAAAACCTCGAAAACATTTTTTGTATTTCATTTTAAAATAACTCCTTTCCAATTTTATTCAAATAATACAGAAATTTCTTACAAAGTGAAACAATTCTGAATATAATAAAATTCAGTTCCTACTGCACATACGATATCTCATCATTATTGCGTAATACACGATCTCATAATTGCGTAATACACGATCAATCAGAATCTGAATCGTTTTGAAACAGATTGCTAATCCATTGCTTCATATGTTCGACAAAAACTTCTGCTCAATAACACAATGAGTGTTGTTGAACTGTCAAAATTAAACAGATTAGTCGTAATCGTTTACGAAAATGCGTTACGTAATTACATAGCTGGTCTTAGAAAAATAAACACATTGGAAACAAATAATTTATTTAATTATTAACTAACAACAATTACACTATAATGCATTATTATTATCATAAGTTCACTATATTGCATTTATTAATAAGCCAGGCTTTTCTTGTTCCAACATGGAGAGAGCAGCCTGTAAGTTAATATCTTCACCAGGGTCTGTTATAACTAAGAACTTCAAAGCTTGCATCTTAACAAGAGCAAAGATACATCCTACACATATGTTACAACCACTTATATCTAAGTATTCCAGGCTGTCCCCATTCTGTCCAGCTATTCTGTCTATGCCCCAAACATCTACGAATTTATTATTCTTCAATCTTAACCACTTCAAAAAATTGAGGTTCATTAGGTTTTCTAAGCCTTCGTATCGAATACCATTGTGGTGGAAATTGGAACAGTCTACAGCTTCTACCAAGTATCCATCCGTATATCGATCAGGAAGCTTTAATGTAGTCATATCACCAGATATCCATGTTGGTGAATTCTTCAACCTGAAATAAAAATTCTTTTCTTGGTCATTCAAAGTCAAAGTCAAATCATTTATTTCAAATAGGCCCTTGCAAGGCACTTTTGAACGTCAACAATTACAAAAAAAAAAAAATGATTCTAGTCGCCCCTTCCAAAAGGTAGTTTTCGTATGGAGAAGAATGTGCAAGAAACTCCACCGTTACTCTTTTAAAATGTGTGTATGTGAAGACGATGCATCTAAAAATAAAAAAATAAATTACTATACCACAATATAGGTAAAAATAATTTTTTAAAGAGAGCAACGACAGATAAATTAATTACTTATGTAATAGATACATGGTTCTCATATATTTACAAACATTGTAAAAGTAGAATATTTTCCAAAAAAAAAAAAGTTACAATTAATAAGTCAGTTTGTGAGTAGTTTGTGAGTTTAATTTGCAGTACAATGCATAATCAGTCTATAATATTCCCACTGCTGCGACACAGGACTCCTCTCTGTGAGAGGGAGTGGGCCATAATCCACCACGCAGGCCCAGTGCGCGTTTCGAATTTTAAGTTCTATTTCTTCGAATTTTTGGTTCTAGGACATGCCGGTTTCCACACAATGTTTTCCTTCACCGTTTTGACTTGGCATTGGTTGTTTGTTATGTGGGATCTTCCCTAAATCTAAGCTGGATGACAGCCAAAATAATAGGGACTTGAATTTTAATTGCTATTGTAGAGTAAATCTGTCAAAGATTAGACAAACTATATTTTGGGTGGTCTTTTGTGTCATTCTTGTATACAATTACAAAGTACATTATTGATTAGTAATTATTTATGGGAATTATAATATTTCTATAAACAAATACGTGCTTTTATAGAAAACATTATTACCTGACAGCACATTCACGATGTGTGAAGAAGTGGACCGCTGCTAAATTAGATCCAAGAGTAGCAACTCTTTTTGGCAAATACCTCTGGTTCTCTATTTCTTGAAGTATTTTCATTTCACCCCACCATTTTTTTATTACCCTCATATTTAAATTAGGTATACTTGACATCATACTCAAAATATCTGGGCTGGGATTTTTCTCAACGAAAACTGACAGTTTACTTCTGAACTCCCCATCTCGTTGTATCCAGGGTTTCCTCCATTCTGGGTACGGTTTACCATGAACAAGCCGTGGTTTTTGTCCCTCTTCTTCAATTTGATATTTCGTCTTATCTTCAGAGTAATGCCGACCAATTGCATAAATAGATCGATAACATCTAAAAGGTTTTAAGCAGAGCGACATTGTTACTTTCTGAAACTGTTAGGATAAACTCACATATTACGGTGCTAACATAAATTACACTAAAATTGAGTTTGTAAACAACTAGTTTCTAAGAATTTGAGACTCGTTTAACTTCAGTAGCCTTTTGAGGTTATTTCAAATGTTTGACATCACACAATAGTGGTGACATTGACGGGACTGCGTTACCAGCATGGAAATAGTAATTATATTGCAACAATTGCCTCATAATGCAACAATTTTTACTGCATAACTACTCACAACCATTCGACAGGCTTCCGAGTCGAAAATTACACAGTTTCGGTTAACATGATTTCCCTAGTCCCTAGCAACTAGATGTCGGAAGAAAAGTGGTCGTCCTAAATTTTCGGGTTTTGTATTTGTGAACAGCGTTTAGAGGACTCCTTCATTGATTGATGTTCGATTCGGCACGGAACTGTATAATGGGTAGATACAGCTTATGAACGAGAATACTGTTCTACTGGAATCATTGGAATGCTGAAGTTACTGATATAGGTAAGCGTGACAAAAGAAAATACGACAAATGAAAAAAGGCCTCGACTGGGACTAACCGGACTAATAGAGTTGTTACTAAGGATTGCAATCCGGCTTCATTTTCAATCCGGCCAGATCCGATCGGATTTCCATGAATCCGGCCGGGTCCGACCGGATCCGGCCGGATTGAGTCAACGAGGTTAGATAACCAGGATAATTTAATTTTCCGTTAATAAAGAGTAAATGAAAACAATACATAAACACAATCAACTTTATTACGACAAATTATAAAAAGAGAAAACTTATATTTTGAAAATAGAGATAATCTACTCGTATATTGTATTGATATATTTACATGTCAGTGGGTTGAATTCGCAAAAGTACTATTGTTTACATTATGTCATAAACAATATTAATCTTTATGACTTATGGTTTTTGTGTTTTAATTTTAATTTGGTGTGTTTGACTTGGCTATCGTATTAGGCTAAGACCTGTAATGGTAGTTTTAAGGCATTTAAATAAATAAATAAACAACATTAAATATAATATGACACAAATACAGTTTCTTGCTTGGCATAGATAAATAATACATCATCATTTTATTACATTGGCGGCGAAACGGTTGAATTTTACTTCGTAGGTATCGCACTTATACAGCATAACGCAAGTATTTATTTACATTATTTTGACGAAGCAGCTACACAACACAACAAACGCTGTTAACTCGACCGATTCGTTCGCGAAACATCAAACGACTCGCACGCACAAGTACCTACCACGCCTTTTATGGTGCCTCATACATTCAAAGGCGTGGTTATTTCGCCAAATTTTGCAATTACCGGGTCCGATACCGGATCCGGAATATTGGTACCGGATCCGGTAAGTATATAATGATGCCGGATCCGCCGGATTACCGGATCCGGTTTTCCGGATTGCAATCCCTAGTTGTTACCTTTTAAGTTAGGTATCTTTAGCACACAATTTTTTTAAGTATTGCATTAGTCAGAGCCAGATGAAATTATGTGTAAACAATGCAAGTCACGGGGCCTTCTCCCCTTTTTTACCTTCCTAAAGCAGATTTATATTTTACTTTCATCAACAACCCATCAGTAGCATCGATTTTTCTTCTGGACATAGGCCTCTCCAATTGCACGCCTTTCAGTTCGATTCTTGGCAACATCACATCTCCTCCAGTCTACCAGCCACCCTGCGAAGATTGTCGCTACACCTAGCCTGAGGACGTCCTACCTTACGTTTGCCAATTCGCGGTATCCACTCAAAAATACGTCTACCCCAGCCAACGGTCATCGGTTCTACGGCTAATATGGCTGGCCCATTGCCACTTCAGCTTGCTTATTTTGTTAGCTATGTCGTCATATTCAAGGCAATGGCACGTAAAATTTGGATCGGAGAGGCAACCGGATGGCGAGTGGTAATCTGGGTTTTGAAGTAATACCGAACCACCTGTACCGTCCGAATGGACGGGGGCGGCGATTTTCAAAGTCCAATTTTAAACAAAAATCAAAAAAGTACTTAACATTGTTTAAATCTGGTGGCATTCGAAATTTAAGCTCTAATAAGTGAAAGAAATTGTTTGTATCGGTGCTATCCGGTTTTGATAAAATTCACCCCATTTTCGCCACCCCAAACATTGTTAAAATTGAAGTAGGTAATATTATAAGCTGTATACGTATAATACTTGAAACTGCTTACCAATGATTTATCACCGACTAAATTCATTTTTAAAAGGTGATTACATACCCATTATCCACTAACACCCTCCCAATAACCCTTAGGACACTGGGCAACCGGACAAGGGGGTGCTTTTGGCACGGGACATCATATCTGGTTCCCGGATCAACTATCACTTAGACGTGATGTCCAATTTAGTCGGTGATAAATCATCGGTAAGGAGTTTCACGAATTATATACAGCATATCAAGCGTATGACAATATTTCAATTATAATGATGTTTGGGGTGACGAAAATGGGGGTGACTTTATCAAAACCGAATGGCAATTATTTTTTTAGAAAAAATAAGATCCCGGCGATTGATTTACTGACTTTGTATATATGCTAGTCGCGCGGTAAACACTGCTTGCGTGATGCAGGGTTTGCGTGACGTGAGCGTGATGCGTAGGTCGCATGTGGCGATGTAGATGCCGCCACATCATTCCCCTCCGGAGACCGCAGGTCGATAGGGAGCTGAGTCATGTATCTTATGATGCTTGCCAAGGACAGTTGAGGTTTGGTACTCGGAACCGAGTGCTGCATAGTTCAGGATGTGTCGGAACTATCTGCGGTGATTCCCGAGTGAGTCGGGGGTGGCGCTGCGTTAAGCCTGTCGGTGTCGCGTCGCGCTAGTCTGCACGACGCTTTATGCTCCAGTAAGTCGTTGTTGACTGTGCTAAAGTTGCTGGTGAGGCTGCTGACCAAGAATGTGCGTCCGCTGCATGCTGGTGGTCAGAATACGCGTTGAAGCAGTGGGTGCTGGCTGGCTGTGTGACTCAACGTGCGAAAACTTGAGGAAGATGATGATAACGTCAGGGTGAAGTAGTTGCACGAAGGCTGCGCTGACGTTCTTACTCCGGGTCACCAGTATAGAGGTATGAGGAACAGGGTGTACACTCTAAAGAAAAGGGAGGACACAACACCCGACAAGATGGGTGTTGTGTCTGGTGGGCTACCACCCGACAATTGATGGCGGGACGTTGTATACAATGTCGCCCATGGGTATGTGCCCGCCCGTATTTTTCTGAATATTCATGAAAAATTAACTTTAAAAGGGGGGGTCTATCCAGTGGCGTAGCTAGGTAACCCTTTGGTTACCTAGCTACAACACTGGCCCCAGGGCCTTTGCCCTGGGGCAAAAATAAACTAGATCCCCGACTAAACTATTTAAAATCGTTTGTTCCGTATTCGTCGTGTTCCGAATTCGACGTACTCCAGATTTGTCGTAATCCAGCTTCGTCGTACTCCAGATTCGTCGTAATACAGTCGACTCCATAATAAAATTAAAAACCAAATACAAATTGTAACTTATTTTAATGAACAAATTAAAACTAACTATTTTATGAAAATAAAAGACAATATCTACCTGTTGTTACCGTTAAAAAAAATACAGTCCTGTGACAGACACACAGACAGTGGAGGCACATTAATAGGGTTCCGTTGAGTACCTTTTGGGTACGGAATCCTAATTAAGTTGAGATTTTTAAACCAATAACACCACTTTCTTGACCGACTATACGTTTTACGACGAATCTGGAGTACGGTTTAAATTAGTTTATTGATTCTCATAGCCAAAAGTAAGGAATTTTAGTGATAGATTAGTTTGGTGTACAAGAGAACCGGCACCACCTAACACCAAATTGTAGCATTTTTATGTTGATTGTTATAAATATACTAAACGAATATAAGACTTAATTTAACATATACAGGAAGTCCCACGGATATGCCACACGGAGGGAAAGTACCTTGAATATTGTAGATGGAACATTTTACTGAAAGAATAAAAAAAAAAAAAAAAAATATTTGAATTAAAAAAAAACAATGTAAACTGCATTCATAGATATTAAAATAATTACATGGTTGAACCGGGAATCGAACCCGTTACAGGAGAAAAATAATCACCCTGTAGCTTTATCATACCGATCGAAAGGCTTCATCATAAGGATTATTTTTTGCTAAATGACAAAGTGTCACAAATAAAAGGAAGACCATGAATTTTAACATTTGATGTGAAATTTTGTTTAGAAAATTAATAGCTGACATTGCCGTAAGGACATACAACTGACATTATCATATGTACCTATTACTAATAAATGTACCCACTTGAGAAGTACGCATCGTTTCCCTATTATAATTTAAGTGCATGATAAAATGATAAAGAGATACGTAATTAGTAGGTACCTGGTTGTATGCAACAAATCGAGCCGTATCCTGAGCCGAAAGACGCGTAAATTATTTTGTCCATTTTTTTTATGGGGTTATGTAAAACATTTAGTTTACAAGAACCAACAGTTTAAAAGAATACAAACTCTCGAGAAACATAACCCTCTTTCTGAAGCAGTTAGGTAAAAACTTAGAAATAAAAATAATACCTTTAGGCATATCCAAAACTTGCCGCAGTATGTGATCATATCGGGCGACAAGCTCTACATAAGTACCACGGCTAAATCAGTCATCAGTCTACTATAAGTACCACCGCTTCGCGGTGTGCAATATAAGAATACAGGGGAGTTCCCCGCAAGTTTCAAACAAAGATTTTCGAAACCTGTTGGGAATTCGCCTGTATTTTTCAAATAAGTTAATACCATTAATAAAGTCGCGTTCCTGGAATTTGGTTATGTATGTTCCGAATATGGGAGAAATTTTCACTAGTTCAATTTATAGTTTGTAAGTCAGACTCCGAGGGGCTCCCTGAGCTTGGGGGCCCCGAAGCACTGCCCCGTCGAGCCCTCCGGTAGCTACGCCACTGGGTCTATCTTTATTTATTTTTTGTTATTTTAGTAGCGTTTGCCATATCTCCTATGTTATTGGCTCGATCAAGTGCCCGATCGAACAAGTTCGGATTGTTTTCGGTCGTCGGAACTATACGTACGTATACGTACGACTAACTCGCACTCAGTCTGCGCCCTTTCTTAGTACTTGGAAGGTCGGGATCGTTCGTGCGTGTTCGATGTATTCGTACGCAAACGCGTCCAAAGTGCGCACGGCCTTAGTCTTTAGCTTTTGCTTACCCCCATGGGAAGAAAGCGTGAGTTTATGTATGTATGTAACATTGTACCTATGTACCTTACATATTATTATCGTAGGTATAGATTTATTAAATGTATTTTAGTCCAATTTTTATTTCGAAGAATCTAAATAACATGATAGATTAGACTTGTCGAAAGTCGAGGCTAAATAAGAACCAAGACCTAGGTACATAAAACTTGTATTAATGTAACGTTACACGCATTTTCTTATTTCAAGGAAATTAGAAAACAGCTACGATTAATGGCAGAAGCCGTTAAATAGATTTCTCGGCCATATTTCATCAAGTCACTTTTTATTTCTCTCTGCGGGTAAATTTAATTATCCCGTCGCCACGTCTTGAACATAAAAGCTTAGTTTTTATGTTTTTTTTAGAACGCGGAGTATTTGCGCTTTTATAACAGCTTCTTGAAGGAAGCAAGTTATTATGTGTGCGGTAGTTGGGTCCTGTTTACTCCTTGATTCGTTTGAAGCTGACCTGAAAATTTAAATACAGTTTTGTGTAGAAATAAACTATCGAAAAGCTACTATAATATTAAGAAAAAGCATGTAGGATTAATTTGTTCCGCATTCGCCTCACAATGTTCGCCCCACATTTGGTATTCCATAATGGTACCAACAATAAATCTACTTACTATAAAATTTATATATTTTTGTTACCGTCTCCCGAATGTTGATTTATTTCGATGCCGACATTCAGATGAGTTTACGCTTCCTCTAATTTGGAAACAAGATTTGACACATAAGAATGTACCTACATACTTTCAAAATGTGTTGCCAACAGCAACTTGTTTAATCTCAGTCTCTACTAACATAATAATTTTTAGTGGATTAGATTTTAATCGAATCCAGATGACGTGTGGCTCGAGTCGGCTGCAGTCGCTAAGTTGGCTTGACACACAGTAATGGCGGGAGACACAGAGTCGTTAATCTTGATATAAAGCTGAGCTTTCACTAAAATGTCCTTGGATTTTCAGTGCATTATTTTGTTATTAGGTAGTCTTTGGAAATATAGTGGAGCCAACGAGCGAGAAAAATGTGAACTGACCGATAGATGGGCAGATGATATAAAAAATTGACTGGTAATTGTGTGCTCACTATGAACAAAAAGTATATCACATGTACAATTACACATTAGTGTGACGGAATAAATTCCGACTTACCTACGTATTATTATATAAGCAACTTTATTTGAGTTTTTTTGCTTAAAGCCTCGTGCAGAAGAAAACTTCGCAGTAGAACAATTACCGGTGTCGCGTCGCGCCGTCGCATCGCGCCAGTCCTAGATACCTAAGCCCCTTAAATGAACAGAACACACGTTCAAATTAAAATTGTACCAGTTCTAATTGTACATTTCGAAGCTCAATTTCGCCCTAGCGTACCTCTCCTGCCGTAGTTGGTAATTTCGCCTTAATTCTGGGTATAGTGGGATTTTGACTATCAGAGTCGCACGTTTGGTTCCCGCTTAATGCTTTGAGTCTCAGATTGGACGTGTGTGGCGTGCCTGTTAATTCGATTGTTCTGGTAATGAGCCAAGAGCCAGCTTCAAGTAATAAGTTAGAGATTTTAATGCAATCTTGCTTTATTTGCCGCTTGAGACTTATGTCTCAAGACTTGTGGGTCGGTAATTGGTCGAGTTCTCTAATGTCCTTGATTAGGTTTGTATGTGGGGTGTCCAATTTAGAAAGTGGGTAGATAAACTTGTCTTTCTTGTTTTTGTCATGGTCTATTTTCTAATTATGTATGTGCTCTCTCTTAACCAGGACATAAATTTATTATCCTGATAGTTTATTCACGAGTTCTTTTTCAGAACATTTCATATTTACCCACTCATTTCAAAACCTGCCCAGCTCAATAAAACGCTTTGATCTTATAACGTTACACCCACGCATTCTCAGTATTTATAATGTCTTTTTCTGAGGAATAACAGTAGGTGAGCGTTGTATTTTCATCAATTAATGAGCTGACGACATAAATATCCGAGAGCCTCTTTTGCATTTCCGAAACGTACATTTTAAATTCGCTTATTTATTCAATACCTGAGTATTTTGGTCCATATGTAGTCTGAAACTCTGAATCAAATATCTTCGTTGTTTCCTTTAAAACAGAGATTGGTTTACAAAAAATATTGCGAGTCAATGATCGTCGGTATTCGGATCACGTCGTCGTGCTTTTTGTAAATCAGGGACGACAAACATTTAAATTGTTCCCCAAATTACTAGATGCTGCCATGTGCAACAGTGTACTGTTACAATATCGAATAACTATTTTGTAGTCGAATGTATTTCAATTTACATATTTGCCATTAATTGTTGTTTACTCTGCGGAACTTTTGCAGTCGTTAGTTTGTTTATTTGCGAGCTGTTTCAATGTTGATAGAGAATAAGGTAAAAGGAAACACGGTAGAATTGGTTACAAACTGGTTTCCTCTGTGTGTTGATATAATATGCTTTATATACTGCAGCTGTAAGTAGAAAAACTTTTATTTAATGCTTTATTTAGGCAAGTTGAAAGTAACTTATTAGCTCTCCAGAGTAGAACGAACACACATGACTGCGTCACGATGACGCGTAACGCTCGTAATAGGGATGATGACTACAATTTTGTTTTTAGTCCGTCTTTTAGATTATAAAAAAATATTGGGCCAGTATTTTTTCTTTTTTTACGTAATCTAAAGATTACGGCGATACATTGAGGTAAAATGTGCCATGACGTCACGAGTATGTAGATTTTATACATACTAGTGACGTAGCGACTCCCACTCGCCAATCTAAAATGCGTTTTATCTAAGTAATCTTTTATTAATATGATAAAACAAAAAATACGTGTCTAATATTTTTTTATTATCTGACTGACGGATTAATTCGTTTTTTTTTTTTACTCAGGCATCATCCCTATTTGACGTGATACTCGTACAACCTAATCATCGTAACTTCAGCGCGCAAACGGCCCAAATAACATAGCTGTCTCTTGTCACATAAAATGCACAACAAACCGTGTGCACGCGACGAGTATTTACATAACTAGATCACAAAGCAACTGTGATATTTCCGAGCCGTTGGGTACAAGACGTATGGACATGATTAAGCTAGCATTATTGTGTCTTCAGGAGCATATTTCAGTCGGTCGAGCATTATTCGCACAGTTGGAAGCTCGCCAGCCCCGCTCGTGATGTATCCTCGGGTTACTTCCGGACTATTAATCATAATTCAATAATGTCGGGCAATGAATTGCCCATTTTCGGCGTTCATGGAGTTTTTACGTAGGAAACGGTTTTGTGTAAGTCGTTTTTGTGAAGAGATGTTGAGTGGTAATTACGTAAATGTTCGTTAATATTCTACTACGTTTATTTGTTGCTTCTCTTGGTCTGTTTGTTTACTAGTATTTATGTAGGTACGGATTTGCCAGAATTCTCCGAAGGGCTTGCGGAAATTCTGCGAATCAGAACGCCTGTAGACATTTATGAGGTATGTTTCCAAACTTGTGGCAGCTACTGAGAATTAATTGACTAACAAAACAATATCCTTAAACCGGCAATTTTAGCCACGTGTTGACCTTGAGCACGTGAAATCAATTCAGTTTACTTTAAAACTAAGTAAGTATATCTATCAGCAAAAACTTTGCCTATGTAGGAATTTTAACCAGATAAAACTCTTTTCTTTTTTCTTTTTTATTGCGTAGAAGATGCCTGTTCACTCCTGCTTTGAAGGCAGACGAATTATATGTGGAAGGGGAACACAGACGCTGGCACTCTGGCAGAGAGTTCCACACTTTGGCTGTGAGCATAATAAATGTAGAGGAGAAGCGCTGAGTAAGACTAGACGGAATATCAAGCAAGTGCGGAAGGTCTTGCAGTACGTCTGGTAGTCTGGTAATAAAAGGGCGATGCTGGGATCAGGTCATGGAGCTCCTGCGCACACTCTCCGAAGTATAGTCTGTAGAAGACCGACAGGCAAGCAGCATTACGCCGAGTCAGGCTGTGAAGCCTAACGTTTCGTCGCCTATAACCCTTTTTGCTCTACGTTCCACTGAGTCAAGTGCAGCAAGTTGGTATTTTGCAGAACCATCCCATAAGTGGCTGCAATACTCCATACATGGCAGGAATGGATTTGTGCTTTGTATAAACTCTAACTAGTATCCCCTCACCTTATTTAGGATATACAAATATATCACTATGTCGATACTGACTGTAAAAGTCAGTATTTATCTGGAAAGCTGTTGATTTTTATCTAATATGGTCAACTGCTCGATCTTCGAGTAGCAACAGGATCTTCCTTTAGGGAATTGACAGTTTAGTTCAAGTTTGTTCCTTGAAAGTTTAAAGTTGTCGACGACAGTGAGAATCGTATTAAAGTGGTGTTTTATGCAAAATCTGGTCAGGTATTTGATATAATATTTTTCTAGCCGAGTAGGTTTGCTGTCATGCATAGAAAAAAAAAATACTAAAATGTTTTTTCGAAACGGGTAAAATCAGGAGCCTTTTTGGCCTATGGGGTGAGAATATACAAAATGCCGTGGTGGAGTGCAGTCAGCAGCGTATTGTGAAGGTGTATTGGGATAAAACTGATAATGTTGTTTTAATAATGAGTTGATAAAATATATTCATTGCCGCGTACAATTTCATCAACTTCTAACCTCAATATTTTATCCAAACTTTAATATAAGTAGGTACTGTGACGGAGT
Organism: Agrochola lota; assembly: GCA_947364205.1. Classification (NCBI taxonomy): domain Eukaryota; kingdom Metazoa; phylum Arthropoda; class Insecta; order Lepidoptera; family Noctuidae; genus Agrochola; species Agrochola lota. Next base: position 10,710,453 of record OX376241.1, read on the forward strand.
TGTTCAATGAAATGAAAGACATAAGCTTCCACGGTAGACCATCGAAAAAATATTAGGTATCATTGATTTTAAAGTACCTAATTACGACAATAAGAGACAGACGATATACAGATTTCAATAGCTTTATAAAAATATTCGATAAAGTGCAAGCACATTTTATTAACAAATCAAATTAAAGTAGTCCATCAATTAACTGCGTAATAATTTAAATGATGTGAAATTTAATTAAATTAAAGTATAACATTTTACATGATGACGCCTTCTGTCAGCTCCTTAAGCAGTCTCTATCCTTTCATAATCTCTAAAATCGAAGTAACGGTTATCTCATCATATTATGCCATTAACTTATAAGTGCTCACACAGTTTGCATGAAAACACCATGCAGAATAATATCTCTACGCTACTTCGTGTTTCATCACGAATTACAACTCGAAATTATCCTCGACGGATCAAAAGTAAGATTTTACTTTAACACAACGATAATATTTGACATAGCAAGCTGTGTTAGTGAAATCTGCCTGAAATATCGTCCTGTTCAAACGTTGTGTTCAACAAAATTTGTAAGTAGGTTTTAGGTATTATCCATACGTTGTAAATCACGGTAAAAGGGACGACCATTTTTCACTAAGGACACAATAGTTTGTTTATTTAATCTGAGTAAACATTGGACATAAATATCATCCCTTTCACATGAATCTTAGTGCTTTATCGCGGAGCCTCCGTCTCATAAACTACGGGATTTTATGCGTTTTAATTTTTTATTAAAAGGAAATTAAATTAGTAATGGCTGCCAGGATTAAACATCTCCGTTAATACTGTTATGTTGGCTTTACGCGGTGTTTTGTTTTGTTTTTAGTCTGCACTTTATTGATGGACTACTTTAATTTGATTTGATAATAAAATGTGCTTCCACTTTATTGAATATTTTTATAAAGCTATTGGAATCTGTATATCGTCTGTCTCATACTGTCATAAATACTTTCAAATCAATGATACCAATTTTTTTTTCTATTTCCTACCTTTGAAGCTTATGTTAAGGTGTTTTTCTCCACCCTGTAATAGTGTATATGTGTCGCAGTAAGATGGTTGAAGCCATGATATAGTTAAATCCCCAGGGATATTAGGGATATAGCTTTATACCGTAATATAGCTATATGAAAGCGGTTCATAACTATCTTACTAGGAATATAACTATTGTACGAACACGATCTAGTAATATAACTATAACAGCACTCCGACCAAATAGGTTAGGTTAGAACTCTGATCAACTACGTCGAAATTGGTCGCAGTAACAAAATTAGGGCACTCCGACGGTTATGACCCGCGTTCATATACGTATATAACTATATAACGGTATATAGGTATATCCCTAACTATATCACGGCTTCCACCATCTTACTGTGACATATGCACACAAAGAAATAGATATATTTATTACATACTGACACAAACAACATATTCACCAAATCCAAGCCACAATGTACACAACAAAAACAGCCAGCTCGCTACATGGTTGTAGTACATATAACTTACTACACATCTCTTCTCCGTAACACGACACTAATACCGCCCCGCGGGCTCGCAAACTTTAAAATGAGCCATTTCAAAACAATATCTGACGGAGATTTCCCAAAGGTCGTAACTTCATATGTGCCAAACAGGTCATATAACGCGCGGATACAAAAACTATGCTATAAAAGAGTTATGTAAAACATGAACGTGTTTATATTGACACTGTAGACTAGCGAGCCTAACATTTTAGTTTTATAGTCTTAACCCGATTTTAGATCGTCAGTGATTATGATTTTGTCGTAGAATGAAGTTCGTAGCGGCGTAATCTGAAGATCGTAGATGCGTAGGCCGGTGTAGAATGAAGATCTTAGCCACGTAGGTCCGCGTAGCTATTTGCTACGCCATGGCTACGGCGTAATCGGTTCTCCTCATTGAGATTGCTGATGAGATTCTTTGCGATTTAGGGTGTTATTTTAATTGAGTCTAATAACGAGCAATTGTTTTGTGAACTGAGCCCATATCACACAGTACAAGCTAACCTCCGAATACTGAATTATGTGATCTGCTGTCGAATGTCATGTCGAGTCAAGGAGCTTAGTTGTACTATACAGCATGTATAAGAAATCATGTGTCATATTTAAGGTAGTAGTAACTGTTTTTGTTTTCGCGATTATGTTGGTACCACGGGCAAAGTTGTTCAGTTGATGGTCTGTACCACACCCCTCTGATATACGCTGCTAGTACATACTAATTCCATGTGACGAGAGGTTTTATTGGCTGTTGTTTTTCGGTCAATCATTCATGAGATATGACACTAAAATTGTGTTTTTATGTTTTACTGAAACTGGATCTTAAGAGATATTTACTAAGTTAAACCATTTCCCATATAATCCAAGCAGTTCATGTAAGCGTAACATATTTCGTGTGTTTACGCCTTACAAAGTGAAGTGTATTCGCTAATATTTCAGGGAAACTTCTCGGATCGAATCTAACTTAAAGTTAGTCCAAGTTAGAAGACGCGCTTAACTTCCTATGTGTCTTTTAGATTGAAAATATTTCGGGATCAAGTGTACTTTGTTACTGCCACGCTGTAGAAGATTTTACACTGTTTATAATAGAATAGTTTTTTAGGAAAATGTGTATGGTGTTTGAGAAGAAACACCCATCTTTTCTCAAGCGTAGGTAAGCTTAGATTAGAACTCGTGGCTAAGTAATAACAGCCGCACGGGTCGATTCATCAACTTAAGCTACGCTTGCCGGGGTTGGTCTGTGGATGGGTGACCATCTTTACATACCGGGACTCCTCCGTACCTCCGAAAGCATTTTAAGCCGTTGGTCCCGGCTGTCATTCGTGGATCTTTGACAGTCGTTACGCGTCGTCAGAAGCCCAAAAGTCTGACAACCAGTCTTAGTCATATCTCACAATTCGTTTTGTTGAATTTGCGTTCGCACTGCACGAAACATGAGTAAGTTGTAAGACAGATCTCAACATTTGTTGTTAGCTGCGTCCGCCCTGTCTAAAACATATTTAATAAACTTGTTTTGTAAAGATATATCACGTTTGTGTTTGCACTCTTGTTTGTTTGTGTCTCGAACCTTGTTAATAGCCTGTGTTTAGTGCTAGGTGTACCTAGTGTTTTCCAAATGAGACGGTAAACATCGAAACATATAGCAAGATTCATACAGAAACATTTTGTTATGTTTTCTGCAAAACATGTCAAGTGATGTGAACCATAAAACATGCTTCGCGTCGACAAGTTGCGTGACAATGCGAACGAGAGTCGATAAATTGACAGAAAACAGGAATTTCAACATGTTTTTATGTGAATGTTTCGCTAGTGCAAACGCTCAGTTCGTGATTTCTGACAAAACATTGCTCTAAAATACGAGCAATTCAATATCTAAGAAACAACAAATTTGAACTTCACACAGAATCTACCATGTTAGATCTACTTAATTATTCCAATTAACCAGATATTCTAGTTTCTGAAATGAACATTTTAATTGGCTAATGTTCTATGAAAGCCTCTTTACTAGATCAATATAACGAATTCTCATGCTATTATTAAGAAAAAACCGCAGCCGCAGTGGTCTTGCCGCGGTTGGTCCGTGGATGGGTGACCATCTTTACATACCGAGACCCCTCCGTGCCTAGGAAAGCACGTTAAGCCGTTGGTCCCGGCTGTCATTCGTGATCTTTGACAGTCGTTACGGGTCGAAGTCCGAAACTCTGCCAACCAGTCTTACAAAGGGATATCGTATTAGCCAGTTACTGGGTTGTGGAGGTCAGATACGCAGTCGCTCTATGTAAAATACTAGTATTCAGCTGCATCCAGTTGAAATTCAAATTCAAAAGTCATTTATTCAAAATAGGCTGAGAATCAGCACTTTTCAAACGTCAAAATTACATAAGACAGTCCCCCAAAAACGCCCACCCTTCACCACTTCCTAGTGCTTAGCTGGGAAGAAGAAGTGGCGCAACAAACTCCCCAGCAGCACAGCTGTCTGTTCAGTTGGATAAACTTGATTTTATACAATAGTAGTCATGCAAAATAATGTACATTATGCAACGTAAAACATTAAATTAAATTATTTGCTATATATATGCCAGCTAGCATACGCCAATATATCAACAAAATAAAGTTAAAGTTAAACTGGAAGCCGAACCCAACATAGTTAGGAAAAGGCTAGGCAGATTGACTATTTCGAGTGATTTATTATGCATATTTCGACCATTTTAAGTTATATATAATTCTGTCTCCAGTCATCAATATCAATGCATTAGATTCCTTACTCGATTTCTGTATTTTTCTCGATTTGTAATTTTACATACATGTAACTAGATAAGTCTATGAAGAGAAAATCTGTATTTCTGACTGATAAACATAAAAGATATCATAAGGATACCAAATTTTCTTTTTTATAGTATTAATTTTTCGCGGGAATTATATGAAATCCTTGATTTGAACTACAAATAAGTAACTACAACATGGAAGGTATATTTATAAGGTTACACCAGAACTACCGAGAGGAAAATCAGAAAAATATGCCATTTATGTGCGAATAAAACCACATTTCTGTTGTATTTTCCAAGCGAGAAATTCATACGCGCGATTTAAAAATTGCTCCCCCGCCGACCAACCCTCAATTACGTGAACTGTTTTGTGAAAAATAAACAATACTTTATTAAAAGCCAATAATAAAACTCTTTATTTTTATATCCAAGTCGTAAAGTCGGGTCGCGCACAAATGACCCTTAATCACGTTGGGAGATTAGCACCATATTACCATTTCTTAAGGTTTTCCCGTAAACACACTTTATTGAGCAGTTTATGAAGAAAAAGCCGAGAATTATGGAGGTAATGGTTCATCATTTATTTAAGTTACGCTTTTGTGGTTATTGAAATATGCGACGACCATTGTTATTTAACGCGGCACGTCTTTAAAAAGAAAGGTAGGTCTTTGAAAGGTTAGATGCGTATTGCTCGCAACCAGCGGAGCGTGCGTGTATGACCAGACCTATAGGAACGTAAACGGAGTAAAAGAAGTACGTAAGGATCATAGCAGCTGGTGTTCTGTAGCTTCTGCCCACCCCCCTTTTTTTTGTTTTGAGGATGGGAAATCATCAAATGACTTCTCCCGCTCTGGGCGGAGCGATAGGGCGTGTCAGACTTTTACTGACTAAAACCCACCCATGTTCCTTCCGTTGCCTGTGTGCCGGGGCCGCGATATCCCTTTCGGACAAACCCTTAACCCCAGCAGGCATTGGTCCTTACGGACCCCGCCAGTTGGTGCTGACATCTCTTTGAGGCACGCGTGGAACACAACGCGCCGTCGACCCGGGACTGGTCCTTATCGGACGGCGAGCTACCCATTGCTCACCGTCCGCAAGCCCGCGCCTACGATGGCCGGAAGTCGGCTCGTGACTCTCGACGCCCGGGGCGTCTCCTGCGGCGACTAGGGGCGCGAGGGCGTGCAGCTTGCATCTCCCTATCTGCCCACCCCCCTGGGTAGTGCATGTATGTAAGTATTGTTTTGAAACGCGGCGCGTCTTTAGAAGGAATGCCAATGCAGCGACTATGTTACATACGGGCAGCTAACAAGCAGCAACATTTATTCCATGTTATATGCCTACGAATAATAAAGGTTGCCCAAGGTTGCCTGGAAGAGATCGCAGTAAGCGATAAGGCCGCCCATTGTATATTTTGTAGTGTCTTTTTCTTTATGTAATGTATAATCTGGTGTAAAATAAAGTATATATAAATAAATAAATTAATAACTCTTATTATTCGTAGTGTATATCGTGAATATTAACAACGTAGGAAACATGTCTATTTTAAGCCTGTTTAACTAACTCAATCACAGTATAAATTTTGCAAAGTCCACTTTTGTCGGGTCCTATCAGAATACCAGCGCTTCGACATTTATTTTTTAAATGTCGCAGCATATGCATATGCTGAGATAGGAGCCTTTTGGCCTCGTACAGGACTGCTTTAATTTTACTTAGTTTTTTTGTTTTTTGACTTTTATTTATGTTTAGTGTGTTTTTAGTTTAATTTGTGATTTCCTGTTGGTATCTCAATAAATACTTTTTCTTTCTTTCTTTGTTGACTTTGCAAATCTAAACTGTAAAATCTGACCGACTTCAAAAAAGGAGGACTTTATGCATTCGGCGAGTTTACACCGGTTTATCCGTGATTACTGTTTACGAGATTCTTATTTATTTGGTAGAGAAAGCTCGCGAAGTGGGCCCAAAATATAAATTATATTAAATTTGCTTGGTTAGTTTTTGAGTTAAGGCTTGTGCAGAGCAGCGCGATTTGTCGCGCGACGCGACTCAAACAATGCAATTTCTAAGAAAACTGTACGGTATAACAATAACCGGCGTCGCGTCGCGCGACAAGTCGCGCTGGTCTGCACAAGCCTTTAGTTTCCATAAAACGTATTTTTTCCACTTAGTGTATATACATTGTGTTGATGATATTATAATGACTTTCTGTCACTGTTATTTACATAGCAAGTAGTGGTAGGTATACTAATTCGTGTGGGGTACCTACCAGAACAAAAATAAACAATGAAGGGTTCCGTAGTTGGCATGAATTTATCCCGAAAACAAACATAACTGTAAATTTGTAACAGCAACAAAAAAAATTATGTGTTTAAACTACGTATTTCCAACTTTTTCCTTTACTTGTGATGTTGTGAGACCTTGCTTTGAAGCAAGGCCTCACAACATAAGTAAGAGCCAAATTTAATGATTCCAGGTCAGGTACCCTGTAGGTTTTGATTTATTTGCCAGTATTAAAGTATGTCGCATAAATGGCCGTCCTTTTTTATTGTGTTGACATACAAGCTTGATTTTTTAGGGCTCTACGGGACCGTAGACCTATGTATTTGATATAAATTTCACCTTGATAACTCCACGCGTTCTGGAGAAAAAGGGTCTTCACAGACGGACACCGAAGTGATCCTGTAAGGGTTCCGTTTTTCCTTTTGAGGTACGGAACCCTAAAACAGAAAAATAAAAAACATTATTGTAGTGTTTTCTGGTTGGAAGTCGGTTGTATTTTTTTCGGTATGATGTTTTTTTTAATAAATACTTGCAAAGGTCTTGTGCCTTATATGCCGCATGAGAGTTTCCTGCGCATGTGCATGTGGCCTTTTCTCATGTAGCTCCTGTCAGCTCACTACCAGGGTTTCTTACACATGTATTATAATCACTGAGTATACACAGGAAGCAGGTGCAGCTCTAGAATAATTACATTACGATTACTCACTCGGATGTTAACTTGCTTAATTTAATTTACCCTGTTAAGATCGCAACTTCGAAATTGAAAGTGACTCTGTCCTAGTTAGAAACTTATTAGATCTTTGTGTGTTATAATACCTAGCTTATACAGTACTACGGGTTCGATTCTTAGATCGGGAAAAGTGTTATTGGGTTTTTCTATCTGGAATTTATTAGTAGCAGCCTCGAATCTGCATTTATGGCTGGTTGATGGCAATAGGCTCACTTCCTGTAAAAAAATGTGGGAAATTAAATCTAAAAAAAAACATCGAAACATCGGATTACGGAGGACTTATCTGATGATGCAGATTTGGACAGAGAGCGTAGGGCGTTGGCGGTTCGGTGCAATATGTTAGCTCGCAGGTTTGCATGTTATAGTGGGGATGTGAAGGTGTATCTATTTAAGGCCTACTGCCAAACCTTCTACACGTGCAGCTTGTGGGTGAAGTATACGCAGAGGGCTTACAACGTCCTACGCGTTCAGTATAATAATGTATTTAGGATGTTGATGGGGCTTCCGCGCTTCTGCAGCGCTTCACAGATGTTCGCGGAAGCCCGTGTTGACGATTTTCATGCCATAATGAGAAAGCGGGCGGCGTCAATTATGGGTAAGCTGCGCGGAAGCTCCAACAGCATCCTAAAAGCATTGGCCGACAAGGTGGACAGCCCCTTTATTAGGCACGGATGCGGAGGCACGTGCCAACATGTGTTGAGCCACATAGGTATTATTTGTAGTTAGGTTAGTTTTACTAACATAGTTTCTAAGTCTTTGTTACTAATACTATATGGATTGCATGTGACTTTTATGTGTTATCCGCAATAAATGAAATAATAATTAAAATTACAAGGCGTGACGTTATGTTGTTGTTCTACAGTACCGTCTCTTCCAAAATACGTAAGTAAAGTCCTCGACCTCGTAGCTGGTTTCCCACTTTTTCCAATAATTCCCTGTAAATTGAAACGTACCTATAAAAAGAGCGGTCGCCGCGACATATTATTCGGCGGCGTTACCGGCGAATGACGTCACCAAAACGTTATTTATGAAAGTTGGTGTGTTTAGCTAGATAGCGTTTTTTGACACCGTAAAATGAAAACCCGCCATCATTTTTATGACTGCCGTCACTGCGGCCGTTATGTGGCGGCCACCGTTCTTGTTGGATTTAGGTTCAACTTATTTTACTGTCAGATAGATAAACATAACTTGTCGTTATATGACGTGCAAGTTACACCTTATCACCTTAAGGTGTTAAAGAAATTACGAGGTAAGATATACTTAACTATACCTAAGTTATCCGAGGTGAATATCCTCGAGGCTTATAAGTAAAATTGCTGGTGTTGATAATGTTTACCTTGCTAGTGTTTTGATTAAGGAGTGAAAAATCGAATAGACTAGTAATGGGTTAATCGAAATTAGGTTGGTAACTGCTTTCACACGGTAGGTAACTATATTGCTATTAGCATATAGGAGAAGAAGAAGAACCAGATACGAGGATGCCAAGCTCCTTAAAAATAGGAATACAGGTAAATAAACTTATATTTAGCTGTAATTTCGAAATACACTAACATAGTGAATCATTTGGAAAAACAAACGAACAAAAATGAAAACTAATCCGAGCATAACTGGAAGCAAACAAAACCATTATCAGTACATAGTTCAATCAATTCATATTTAGCTACTCGACAAGTATGAGCAAATCCAATAAACGAAGTCTGAACGAAAATAACAAAGCAGCTATGTAGTTCGTTTAGGAACTCTACTGTAATATCTTTTGTAGAAGTTTTTCAATAAAATCTGTTCGTACTTTGAATGGCGGCCATCCTGCTGGGGTTGCCAGTTTGTCCGAAGGGATATCGCGGCCCCGGCACACAGGCAACGGAAGGAACGCGGGTGGGTTTTAGTCAGTAAAAGTCTGACACACCCTCTCGCTCTGCCCAGAGCGGGAGAAGTCATTTGATGATTTCCCACCATCAAAAAAAAAAATGGCGGCCGTTGAGCAGTTATCAATACAATACACAACACAATGTCACACCTTGCTTACCCAAAGGGTTGGGCAGATGTGCCGTCGTCTCACCTTCACCTTTCTTCACAGAGTAGTCAGATAGGAAACGCTGACCACATCTAGTTTAGAAAAAAATATTATTGACGTGTTTTACACGTGTGTTTGTACAAACCTATTTACAGAAAATAAAATCATTTTATTTCCTTTCACCCACATTTCGCCAATTATGTTTAAGTCCCATGTAATAGGGGGCGAGCCTATTAACCGGGCACAAATCCGGACTCCGGGGTGTGGGTCTCACTAATCCCATTACTACACGTTTTTTTCTAATCAGTCTCACTATTCCCATTGACTTAAGAAACGACGAATGGAGTTAGTGAGACTCATGTCCTCCTACAAAATGTCTCTGTATTCCCATCTAAAATGGGAAAAATCAAAATCGACGATATTCTACAGAAAATCACCACAACAAGACTTCATAAAACTTTATCTGGAAACAAATAACTGCTAAAGCAGGGTGTAACAAATTTCTTCTGACTGAACAGACAGCTGTGCTGCAGGGGAGTTTGTTGCGCCACTTCTTCTTCCCAGCGAACGAACTAGGAAGTGGTGAAAGGGACTGTCTTATGTAATTTTGACGGTCGAAAAGTGCTGATTCTCAGCCTAGTTTGAATAAATGACTTTTGAATTTTGAATTTTACGCATCGTAGACACCTTTCAATTCTATTTATAATGGCAAACGAAAATTCTTTGAACTTTTATGATGGTATATGGCTGCTGTTATCAAAAACAATATCTAGTGGTCAGATCGATAAAGAAGTCATAATATCGAGCCGAGAGTTATTGAAATAAACAAGCGTTTTCGTCGCGGTATAAAAACGCAACGGGAGTAGTGATACAAGTAGTAACAGTGTTACCGTCAATGGGAAAGCTCAACGGGAATAGTGAGACCCACCCACTCCAGGGTGCTACTGAGAAATTCCAGATGGAATAAATTAATAAGACTTTGCTCGACCCGATATTCGAACCCAGAAGTGGGGCAGTTTCTTTAGACATCATTATTTATATCTTTCTAATTCATTCATTATTTTCTTTCTCTTTTTATTTGTCTTTATACATTATAAAAGATAAGTTTCACTTCCATTTCAAATGGTCTAGTGATTCTGTACAGGTGTCTCTATATTTATTTATTTATTTTCACACATGTCGTGATGGCCCAGTGGTTAAGGCCTCGCCTCTCATGCACGAGGTTGTGGGTTCAAATCCGGGCAAGTACCAATGTGACTTTTTCAATTCATATGTACTTGCTGAGTTTATCTTGGACATTACTGACATCGGTGAAGGAAAACATCGTGAGGAAACCTGGACTTATATAGTTAATATAAGTCTGAAATCACTAACCCGTCTTGAGCAAGCGTGGTGATCAATGCTCGTGCCTTCTCTGTATGAGAAGAGGCCTTTGCCCTGCAGTGGGACAGTAACAGGTTGGTATTATTATTATTATTTACACAACACTACTATCATAATAATAATAAATAATTCTATCATATCAGGAAATCCCAAAGCGATAGGGTGGTATTTGGTGGTTATATGTTTTACTAGCTTCCGCCAGCAGCTTCGCCCGCGTCATATCTTTATAAATTATAGCCTATGTTACTCAGTGATAATATAGCATTCAACTGGTGAAAGAATTTTTTAAATCGGTCCAGTAGCTTTTAAGTTCACAAACTTACAAAAAAAAAATATCTCTTTAAAATGTTATTTTAGAAGTTTTGTTAAAGGGATTTGAATGAAAATTGTTCTAAACAGCAACGGAGGATGTTGTCTATTCTCTTTAGATATTTTTTGCTGCTTCGTGAAAACCTTTTATTTTTTTAAACTTTTTATTTGTGGTACGTAACCCCACACCAATTTGTATACCACTACTTGCCATGTAAACAACAGTAACAGGAAGTCTTATAACATCATCAAAATACACAAACTGGATTAAATACGTAGTATTACTGAATCTAACTAAAAAACTACACAAGCTAACATATGGGACCAACGCGCAAGTTTCCTCTAACAAATGAACAAAGAATTTCCGAATTCAGGGTATTCCTCGAAGCGCACCAACTTTGAAACGTACCAAATTAAGCGCACCAAAAGTATTCCTTGAAACGCAGGGTGCGTTTGAATACTTTTCAAAACTGATACTTTTCAAAACCACAAATGATTCAATTTCAAAACCTGTATTTGTACCATTATTGAGCTAAGTAGTAAGTCGCTTAAGCACCTAGTTCCAGCTTATTTCTGCTTTCCTGGTAGTTTTAATATATAAACAATTAGGACAGTTGAATTATAAAATGTCTATCGATATCATTTATTACGAATCCTTCATGCTCTTCTGTGTTTCATCGTTGGTGCGTTTCGAGGAATACTTTTGGTGCGCTTCGAGGAATACCCCCGAAATTGGCCCACAATTGATGAAAATATCAACCAAAATACATAAAACAAAAAACACAGACGAACATAAAACCTCCTCCTTTTTTTGAAGTCGGTTAAAAACAGTCTTCAACTGTACATATTTTAGCATAGCCCGGTTCTATGTCACTAAGCTGATTCTTGTGTTAATCTAGATCCTTTTACTTCTTATATAACTCCGTAAAAGCCATCTCAGTGGAACTAAACTGCAAGAGAACAAAGAATTAATTATTCTCCCAGTGAACAGTAGATAAGTAGTGCTTCTAACGCCAGTGTCAATTTAATTTTCATTCGGGTTACGACCTCGCCCGAATTTGCTAAACATGCACTGTGTAGTTACAGCGCCAGTGTAGGAAGACCTTCTTTATTTAAAACAATGTTCCTAACAATTCTGTTATTGCAGAAAAAAAGAGGGGTGAAAAGGTCAGGTTATGCCGGTCAATGGAGTAGAAGGAATTCGGCTAGTGTCGACAATGTTGCAATTGTGACGACAGCTGCATTGTATAAAACTAAACAATAATAGTTTTTAAACTTTTTATTTTTATGTTAAAGGTTTACTTCTCTTCGTTGTTTTTAATTATCTATTAGTAACACACTGTTTTGTTGCATTTAAGTGAGTTTTTGTGTAGAACATGTTGCAAACACCTCCGTACCTGCTATGTCACGTTACTTGACACAATTAGTATCAACTGAAAATCTAGGAATTTTCGTCTAAAATGTTTACCTTTTTGATTTGCCGGTAAACAAGTCTTTATTTTTATTAATCTTTTATTGTATAGTTTCTTTTCTTTAAAATTTTGTGAATGTGAGAACGTTGTAGGCTTAACATACTGTAGATCTGAGGACCATTTTATATTTTGCTAAGTACCTGGTACTTGTTGATAGGCCTACACTGTCCTCTCTTACCTTTTAACACTGTAATTTGATTCACATTTACTTTTAAAAGAGTGACCGTGGAGTTTCTTGCCGGCTCTTCTCCATAGGAAACGACCAATTGGAACCGTGCACCTAGCTTCTGACGTTTCATAAGTGCCCTTGTAGGTTTATGTGAAATAAAATATTTTGAATTATGAATTTTGGTATATTACAATATTCATTAAATTTTCTTACCACGATTGATAAGATAATTCTCCTTTGCAGTTCTTAGGTACTTTTAGTTGATATTTTAATGCTTGTCTTCTATCGTTATGTAATGAAGGTTATTATATTTCGTAAAATGCCACCAAAACAATAGATAACAAAATAAGATGATCACAAATAATTATAGAGTAGCATCATAAATTACAATTCGTCGCTGCAGAGACTCATGTAATTATGGTCAAACTTCACTTTAGGTAAGTTTGGCGGGTGAGGGTTTTTCGATCCAGTGTTGCCAGCTATGTATCCGGACCTTTATGCCCGAACAACGATGGATAAACAATGCTGTCATAATCTCTTAATAATTTTAATAAAAACAACGGTACGCATATTTATTGCTCACCAATTGCCCCGACAAACGTTGTTCTGTCTCAATTCTTCCTTTTTTTTCCTCCCATAAAACCATCCCTTAAAAAAGGCGGTTCAGTATTTCCCGACTTTGAAAATTTCTATAAGAACCTAATTCGGACGAACATTTTAAAACAATACATCCAGCCCATATAACCAGCCGTTCTCAAGTGATGCGCTTACCAACGAATAGCATTTCATGTTTATTTAAATTATTATTAGACTTTCAACTTAGTAGTATTAGAACTGTTGTAGCCCGTCGACAGCATGTTCCAGTAAGATTGCATCCATATCACGTTCCGCATGACTAATTGTTTGTCCATTTATCAACGAGCCTATGATTCGACAATTAAGATAATACGAACATTTTACAGCTAGGCTAATGGTCGCAAGCGCACTATCGATTAAATAACCATTAATATTAGGGACACGTGTGAAATTGTCACATTTCAATTATGGTTTTGAATACTCGTTATTCGATTTATATTTTGAATATACAATTAAACTCAAACATTTATTTCAATTAGACCATTTACAGGCACTTTTGAATTGTCAAGTAGTCGGTCAGCCAGTAAGATGAAGCTAGTTGCCCATTCCAAAGCGTAGTCTAGGTTCAAAATTTATCGATTTCTAATGCATTCATGACCTGTTTTGAATAGATCTGGTAGCATGCTTGCTCGTAGTCAAGGGGTGAAAACCAATGTAGAAGTAAATATAGGTAAATGTTAGTTAATATTTGAACTTCCTTGCCATGTAGGTATCATTTGATGAAGCAGGTAGCGAATTAGAAAATACATCTATGAATAAATTAAAATAAATCTCTTTCTCTTGGCTCTGCCAGGTAAATATGAAACACGGCTACAAACCGAGCAAGGAGAATACCCATAAAACCGATGGTTATCATACGAACTGGCACAACAGCAGATACTAACGGTCACATTTTAACTTGTTTGTTGAAACTTACCGACAAGTCTAACTATTGGAATCGATAGAACAGTTTGGAGTTTATCCAAAACATATGAAGTTTCTGGAACATTGGAAGTTGTCAAGATTATGTTGTGCGGTTTGTTCTTACGAGTTTGTTCTCTCCGGGTAAGAAAGGAATTTAAACAAAGATTTGTAAACTATTTTGTATGAATGCCTCGGTAGTCTACAAGAAGCAAGCGCTACTGCGAAGCATGAGTTCCCGGGTTCGATTCCTAGGTCAGGCAAGCTGTTATTAGGGTTTTCCCCAGGGCCGCGCCGACCCTCAGAACCGCCTGTGCACGAAACCAATGAAGAGCCTCGTTTTTTGGTCGTCGTGCTGAAGCACCGAGTGTTGAAACGTCAATAAATGAAGAAAAATGCGGTGAAAATACGTAAATGATACTATCGTAAATAGAAAAAAAACCAGTTCGCATCCGCTTATTCGCAAAGAGAGAAAGAGACAGAGAAAGAAAGAGAGAGAGATAGAGAGAGAGAAAGAGAGAGAGAAAGAGAGAGAGAGATAGAGAGAGAGAAAGAGAGAGAGAAAGAAAGAGAGAGAGAAAGAAAGAAAAAGAGAGAGTAAGAGAAAGAGAGAGAGAGAAAGAAAGAGAAAGAGAGAGAGAAAGAAAGAAAAAGAAGGAGTAAGAGAAATAGAGAGAAAGAGAGAAGGAGAGAGAGAGGGAGAACGAGAGAGGGGGAGAAAGAGAGAGAGGGAGAAAGAGATAGAGAGTAACAGAGAGAGAGAGAGAGAGGGAAAGAGAGAAAGATAGAGAAAGAGAGAGAAGAAGAAAGAAAGAGAGCGATAGAGAGAAAGAGAGAGAGAAAGAGAGACATAGAAAGGAAGCGAGAGAGATTTTTGCTATGGGTGTCGTTAAATCTGCGGACGAAGCCCGCCAAGCTGAAGCAAGTCATCATCATCATCATTTCAGCTACAAGACGTCCACTGCTGAACATAGGCCTCGCCCAAGCACCGCCACTTCGAGCGATTCTGTGCTTCCCGCATCCGGCGGATTCCTGAAGCTACTATAATGCTAAAAAAGCAATCATAGCAGACAGACCGCAGCCTAAGCAACATAGCGGTTCTTTTGATTTTAGCGCAGAGCTCATAATTAATGAAAACTAAAACCCGAGACCTAAACATTCCACGAACCATAGACGTAAATATTGTCTTGGAGATTTGTACTCACTTATCGATACTCGACTATGATGATTAATGAATGAAATAGGGTAAAAAATAAGTCTCAGAACCGCCTCCGGCGCCCCTAGTGCCCTGGCGCCTGTGTGCGTTGCACGCTTCGCACATATGGGCGGCGCGGCCCTGGTTTTCCATTAGAAATTTCTCAATACTTAGCAGCCCAGAGTCTGGATTTGTGCCCGGTTGACGGCAATAGGCTCGCTTCCTATTACAGAACTTAAACATAACTGGCGAAATGTGGGTGTACTATTAGTACACCGTTGCCTAACCCGTCGGGGATTACAAGCCCACCGTGGTAAGACTGGTTGTCATAATTTTAGGCTTCTGACTATCCGTAACGACTGTCAAAGATCTCCGAATGACAGCCGGGACCAACGGCTATAGTTACGAATATAACATGATACATAATAATCATACGAACAAGTTTACAATTGTATAGCATGTTCTTAGAGTCGACAAATACGATCATTTGTTATTGTTAATTACTAATCCACGTTTGAATAATAGTGAGGACGTGGCGGTTGTAATTGCCGAATTATTCAAATGATTTATGAAGCGGATCCCGGATTCACTGGGAGCTGAATGATAATATTGTTGAGTTATAAATAATTGTGTTTATTCCGGGATTGATTATGGATACAGATCACCGCTTTTGAATGAATGAATAAATAAATAAGGCTTTAGTTTAGCGTACTTATTTAGAAGAAGAGAAGACAAGTGTAGTTTTCACAAATTCCTGGCCATAACTGAGTACTTTCCAACCGAACACTCTGTTCACTGAGGTTCAAACTAGGACTTATACCAAAGATTGTAGAAAGTAGCGTTTGAGGTCAAATTTTTAGTCGTAATAGCTTAGGCATAGGTTTTTTTTTTTTAAGTTATATAGCTAGTCGAGTTTCAAATGATGCGCCCCACTACCACATTTTATTCTTATTTTACGTAAGTGCATGAATGACGAACATTGTCATTGAGGGCATTGAACCTACGTAAATGAGGAAGACGATACTTCATCGACAAACCTTTTTATTAGCCTGTTTGGGGTACTTAGTTATTATGATTCTTGGCTCCAGTTGCATGTTCTTGGTCATAGTGGAATAGCTTCATAAGCTACAACCTGTGATGTGCGTAGTGTTAAAATATTTGAACCCCGGGGCTAGATATGTGGGCCGAGCATCACGCACGCGCAGAATAAACGAAACATAAATTCGAACTATTTTATTTAAAGTTGCAAATACTCGTTTCGCACATAATATTTATTTAGTTAAGGTATTACTAATTGTGCTTGAAGAACAAAATGCTACTGAATGAAAAAAAAAAACGGTAGATTTATATGAGTTAGGTACGTTTACGTCGCGTGTTCGTGCTTGAGTTATGATTCAACCTTATTTCAGACACCACTACTAAATCCCAACGGCCACAAACGTAACAAATATAATATGCAACAACAAAGTAATTAAAACCACATTGAAGTATGTAGTGTAATCTAACGCGGCGCGATCCCAAGTGTTAATGAAAGTATGCAAACGAACATTACTCGGGCTTTCTAGTTTATATTACGAGTAATGCCTAATACATATTTATTTCTAGTACTGCTCAGTTGTACATAATTGGGTTGTGACTTTATGGAGTTGTTTTAGCATTTAAAAATAGGTTTAGCACTGGATTTACATCGTGTAGGTACCTAATCTGCATGGTTTCGAGAACGAGTCCAACGAAAATTTGCTCGCCACCTATAAAAAAAAAAGGTCTGTTTGTTGCGAGAATGGTAGGTATCAACACGTTGGAACTGAGACGCAAGTGTGCGTTTTTGATGCACAATAATAATATCGATGTTGTGACTACCTACTCTAGCTCGCTGTTCATTGTTTGCTCCGGACCGGCTGCGGCGGTCGCGCGCCTGTGCCTCGCGGTGCCTGTTCGCCGCTCCGCTAGTGCGTACCCGTACTGCTCTATATGCTCCCACAACCCAGGTGATCAATCTGCTGAATGCCCTGATTGCTCAGGAGCCTAATGTTGACATATTTATGTATAGCAGTAAATTTATGTTAAATGTTTGCATGAAGTTTTTTAGCTAAATGTTGTTGTTGGCTTGCTGCGCTCTTTGGTGTTTACTGTAAGTGCAGCAAGCAATTGTTATATATATATAAATAAATAAATACCTTATTAAGGTCTGTGTCCACCTACGGGTGGTGTTAACTGCGACTAAATGACACTCTGTATCCACTTAAACTCTTAAGAAAAATGACGGTGCTGTGGTCAGCAGATGGCTTACTTAGCGTGGTGATAAACTCCAACTCAAAACATTTATTTCAAATAAACCAATTACAGGCACTTTTGAATTGTCAAGTGGTCGGTCAGTCTGAAAGATGAAGCTAGTTGCCCATTCCAAAGCGTAGTAAGTACCTATGGAGAAGAACGGGCAAGAAAGTACACGTTGTGGAAGGCAAATAAAGTATTGAGTATTGCGTATTGAGACACTCCACGGACACTCTTTTAAATCAGAAACCGATAATAACCAAATTCTCGAGGACAGATGTGGAATAGGACGATAATAGTTTGCTTTGGGATCATGCAGTTGGCATTTAATCAAGTATTCCTAATTACTGAAAATATTGGGCGTGTTGTTAAAATAGGCATTATAAATGGTGTCCTGTTTGTCTATAATGTTGATATACCAAGTTTGTAGTAGCAAAATACTCGTATATTTTATTTGTCGACCTACAAACCCAAGATACCAACACCAAGAGTCAAACAAACAACTAGTCTTACTAAGTACTACAAACAGCTGTCTGCAAACTTAGAGTACGTACTAAAAAAAGTTGCAAAAAGCTCTTCTCTCTGCGAGGAGGTCAAAGTTTCTTTGAAAAATTGAATTCGTAATGAGGTGAGAACAAGATTTACCGACATTAATTCAACAAACTGAATGGTAATAATGTCTGTTGAAAATAAAAAATATGCTGGAGATTTTTGTAACTTTGAATAAATAAGCTTTCTTTGGTAGATCCTGAA
Organism: Agrochola lota; assembly: GCA_947364205.1. NCBI lineage: Eukaryota > Metazoa > Arthropoda > Insecta > Lepidoptera > Noctuidae > Agrochola > Agrochola lota. The sequence goes on from OX376241.1 coordinate 10,728,871, forward strand.
TATTCGAATTCAAAATATTTTACTTCCCATAAACCTACATGGGCACTTATGAAACGCCAGAAGCTAGGTGCATGGTTTCAATTGGTCGTTTCCAATAGAGAAGAGCCGGCAAGAAACTCCATGGTCTCTCGTGGAACTCTTTTAAAAATAATTGGCTTTTACAATATTTTCAAATAACGGTATTAATAGGTATGGGACAGTGTAGGTCTTTCAACAAGTACCAGCTACTTAACAAAATAGAAAATGATCAACGAATCTACAGTCCACTAAGCCTACAGCGTATAGTATTGACGCTCTTGCAGCTTATGGAAAGTGAATTATATCAAATGTGGCTGTTGAACAATGAGGCTTTAATAATTAACCTGTGGGGTGAAATACACATTCAAAAACGACTATCCAGATGAAAAAAAACCACATGTTTGTCTTTGAGATCAGCGATCCGTCTGCAGGGCCATCAATCACATTACTCATAAATCTGCAGTCGAAAAACTGCAAGAAAAAATCAAACCGTAATAGTATTTTACGATTCAAGCTCCATTACCATTCAGAAGCGAAAACCTTTCGCACTAACGGAGTGTTTAGCATGTAATTGTGTCACCACCTTTTCTACATTCTCTAATATTCGGCTGCATAGTCCCTGGTTGTTTCATTTTATTCCGAATGTTCCGCGACACAGCGCCTGTCAACACTAGTCCTATGTTAAGACTGGTTCACACTAGAACGTGGTGAAATCGAGGCATAGCTGAGACATAAACGCTAAAAGAACTAAGACTGGTCAAGTTCTGCCTTTAGATCCGTCTGATCTCAACAACATCGATCGATCGATCATGTTTGACGGCCGGAGCGATTACTTTCATTTTGAAGTAAGTAAATAGAACTTAACAGTATCATCGTTCCGTGTATGTATGTACGTATCTGGTCCGATCGAACTCGTGCAAGTCCGTATTTGCGGTCTAGGCTGGTTTTGGTTGGTATTTTAATCGGAAAATGGTAATTATCGCACTTCCTATTGCATAATGGTTGATAAGCAAAGTTAGGGACCTAGAAGACGAATTAATTCATGCTAATAGTCATATTATCCGTTTAGAGAAAGAAAAAGAATGTACACAGGTTAAAGAAACTAACCACTTATACAATGAATTATTAAATACTAATTGTAACCCTCATTCCATAATAACTATTGACCTAACTGAAGATTCCTTGCTGAAACAGAATTGTAGTTATAATGTTAGTCATAAGAAAATGAAAAAATATGCAAAATTGAATAGAATAATTAAAAAATGTAATCAAATTAGGAAACAACAAAAACACTTTTCCAAAAATATTCCACGGAGGAAAGAACGTGTTGATCTACTCAATAAATTAAACAAATATCAAATAAAATTAGAAGACAGCAAAAAAATATATGAAATTGATACACAGCGCTTACAGTCTGACATACAGTTACTTGAGGGAAGACTTCGTTCCCTTTACATTAAATATGTGGGCTCTCAGAACCAAATTAAAGAACATATTCTTGCTGCTAATGAGTTAGTTATGTGTCAGTGTTCTTGTCAGAAGATTTCAAACCCTGATGCTGTCCAGCCTGAGGCAACGGAGGACCCGTCCCAGACTGAGAGTTTGACTCAAGGCTGTATCCTCAACCAAGATATATCTGATACAGTACAAGATCTATCTCAAGTAGTACAGCCTGAGATTGTTAGTTGTCCATTTTTCAGTAGTTATGATTGTTATCATTCAGTTATGTTCTCAGATAGTATAGGAAGAGGTATAGGTAAATTAATTAGTAACAATCTGTGTTATTCTACTCAAAATTATTGTATGCCAGGTTCTACCTACAAACGAATAATGGCATCAGTAACAGCAAGTGTATACAATCCTAAAACCAACATTACTGTATTTGTAGGTAATAGTTCTAAGGTCAAAAAAGAAGAAATCACTGACTGTGTAACTGAATTGTTAAAGTTAAATTGTAGTAAAATAATATTGTGTGCTTTCCCATATTTTGAAAAATTGACAAATAGACAAAACAATTATATTCATATGCTTAATAAGCATATGCAGTTCTTAGTTAGCCATTATAGTGACAAGCTTGTATTTCTTGACACCAACACTTTTGTGGAAACTTTAAAATCGACTAGGGATACTGTGTATCTGCCTGTTAGTTTTAGACACATAATAGCAAGGCTATTAGCTTTTTATATAAACTCAGACATAGGTAGTATGTCGAAGTCTTGTATTATTAACACCACAATGATTAGTAATAATACTAATAATAAGGTGGTGAACCTAAATAAATGTAGCTCAAATGCTACAAATATTTTTACAAATTGTACGAAGGAGGTTCCATGTCCCTCACTCACTATGAGTTCACTGCCTCTGGATAGTAATTTAAACTAGTTTGTAAGACAACAGAAGGTACCTGTAAGAATATTCTTATACCTAACAACAACAAGGTATCTTCTTGCTCTAAAATAAATAATTATCAAAAAGGAGATCAGCAGAATGCTGATTGATGAATTATTTCATCAAAATATTCAAGGTATTTCTTCCAAATTATTAGAAATTGAAATGTTTTTAGAAAAAACTAAGTTTGACATTGTTTGCTTTACTGAACATTGGTTAAAGGATTACCAAATGCTAATTAATTATGAGAACTATAGTGTGGGCAGTTGCTTTAACCGTAAATCTATGCTACGTGGAGGTTCTCTTATCTTGATAAAAAATTGTTTAAAATCGAAACAACGTAATGACATAGTTGGTTTATCAGTTGAACATTGCATTGAACTGTCCTGTGTTGAGCTGGATAAGCATGTTGTAGTGTGCGTGTACAGACCCCCTAATTATCAGAACTATTCTTTATTTGAGTCAATAATGGAAGATGTCCTAGCGAAACTTGCATCTAGCAACAAAGCCGCAGTTATTTGTGGTGATTTTAATATAAATATTCTGGAAAATAATTCAAATAGCAGTAGAATAATAAGCCTTTTTAAATCGTTCAATTTGTCTAATGTTTTTACAGAACCGACTAGAGTAACTCCAACTTCTGCTACTTGTATCGATAATGTCTTCTGCGATTGTGATTATTTAGATAAAGCCATCGTAAATTATTTGCCGTCTGATCATAGTGGACAAACGGTAACTTTTAGGTTTAAAACACTTAAGCAAAAAGTGCAAATACAATTTAGACCAATTACAACTGGCAAATTAAATAGATTTAATAGTACCCTAAATAATAAGTTAAATGCTCTGGGCCATAATATGGACGATGCAAATAAATTGTATGAGGGTTTCTTTTCAGTAGTGCACACAGAATTCAATAAAACTTTTGAAAAGAAAACAAAAAATATTTGCCCTAACTTTATTTTTAGCGACTGGGCAACTAGAGGTATTAGGATAAGTAGAGAAAGACTGTTCGAGCTGTATGGCCTTAAGCCTTACATTAACACTGAAACTTTCAACAAGTATGTTGGTACATATTCCAAAATTTTTAGAAATACCTGCAAGATAGCTAAAGCTATGCATATTAGCAACAAGATCAAATCAGCAGAAAATAAAATAAAAACAGTTTGGAAAGTTATAAATAATGAAACTAATAGGAAAAAAATACGAAACACTGAGTTCACATTGGAGACTTCACGTGGTGTCTTAAGCTCGAATTTAGAAGTAGCTCAAGAATTTGTAAATTTCTTTACTAATATACCATATAAAACGACGGAAGCTTTAAATTCCTCACCCGATGTCTCAATAGATTTATTAAAAGCGAATGTTCCAGGCTGCCCGGTTGAATTTCAATTTAAACATATAAACCCTATGATAGTTATAAAAGCTTTTCGGCAAATTAAAATCAAATTGACCGAAGATCTATGGGGATTATCTATCAAAGTTTGTACATCCATAATCGAGACTATAGCACCATACTTAGCTTTAATATTTAATTTGTGCGTGGATCAAGGAGTCTTCCCTGATTTAATGAAATACAGTAAGGTTATACCCCTTTTTAAATCTGGGGACAGTAAAGACACTAACAATTATAGACCAGTATCCGTGCTGCCGGTATTCAGCAAGGTGTTCGAAAAGGTAATGCTCAATCAAATGCTTAATCATTTTAACACCAACCAAATCTTACACGATCAGCAATATGGGTTCACCAAAGGACGTTGTACGACTGACGCCGGTGTAACCTTATTAAAACACATATTTACAGCGTGGGAGGGGGCCCAAGACGCCATAGGAATTTTTTGTGACCTCTCAAAAGCATTTGACTGCGTAAATCATGAAACCTTACTCTTGAAACTTGAGCATTACGGTCTAGGTAAACTTGCGCTCAGTTTGCTAAAATCTTATTTAAATGATAGACAACTGCAAGTCCAAATTAATGGGGTCAATTCACTCGGTCTAAAAGTAAAAATGGGTGTACCACAAGGCTCGATATTGGGTCCTTTCTTCTTTTTAGTATATGTAAATGACCTACCCCATTTATTAAAAAACCAACCACAAATGGTGTTATTTGCTGACGATACTTCTCTAATTTTTAAGATAAATAGACGAGCATCAAATCTTGACGACGTAAATAACGCCCTACTGCAGGTCCAAAATTGGTTCACTGCTAATAATTTAGTATTAAATGGGAAAAAAACTAAATGCATTAGATTTGCTTTACCGAATGTTAAAAGTAGTGATTGTGACATAGTATTGAATGGGGAGAAATTGGAATTCATCGATAAAACTGTTTTCTTGGGGATCACGCTCGACTCCAAGCTGCAATGGGGTCCTCATTTAACATCTCTTGCAGGACGCCTAAGTTCAGCAGCATATGCTGTGAGAAAAATCCGTCAATTTACTGATGTAGATACCGCGAGGCTGGTCTATTTCAGTTATTTTCATAGTATTATGTCTTACGGTATTTTACTATGGGGACGGGCTGCAGATATCGACTCTATTTTTATTCTGCAGAAAAGAGCCATCAGAGCAATATATGGCCTCCGCAGACGCGATTCTCTAAGGGAACTGTTTAAAGATATTAATATCATGACGGTACCTTGTCAATATGTCTATGAAAACATCATGTACGTTAGGAAAAATCTAAGTCTTTTCAGTAAAAGAGGTGATAGACACAATTATAGGACTAGAAATAGGGACCAATTGATTCAACCGGGTTTCAGACTGGCTAAAGTAGACTCATCCTTCATGGGGTACTGTTTGAAATGTTACAATAAAATACCTCCCCACATACTCCAATTGAACGAAACGAAATTTAAATCTTGTATAAAACGCACACTATGCTGCCAAGCATATTATAAGTTGGGGGATTACATCGACGACAAAAATGCTTGGCTCAGCGCTGGTCCAGCTCCACAAGGGCGCATAAACTAATTGATTAGCATTCAAAATATTGTTGCAGCTGCTGAAGATTGTAAAACTATCTTTAGATTGTATAAATTCAATCTCTTAGTATTATATAATTGCATAGCAAATGTGTGAGCACTATGTCCCTACTTTACAGTTACCATTTACTGGGTACGTCTTTCATTGACTTGAGTTTGCCCTGGCGGTTGTGAGTATGTCATGCTCACTCAAATGTCTCGCTGGTGGTGGCGTGTGTGTTGGATCGTTAAGTTCCCTTCAAAATGGGTGAGCTAAATGGTGCTGATGCATGCGTCATGTTCGTGAACGGGCGCCGTCAGTGGGGACTGGTCATCTCTTAGCTGCCACGGCTTATTTGAATTTATTTTAATTTTTTAATTGTTTTTGATTTTATTTTTATTACTGACGCTTTTAACGTGCACGTCTTTTTACATTGTTCTCACATGCATAATTACAAAAATAGATGATGTAACCAATATTTTGTGAAAATATTCTGATTGAAAAGAGTGTCCGTGGAGTTTCTTGCCCGTTCTTCTCCATAGGAACCTACTACGCGTTGGAATGGGCAACTAGCTTCATATTTCTGACTGACCGACCCCTTGACAATTCAAAAGTACCTGTAATTGGTTTATTTGAAATAAATGCTTTGAGTTTGAGTTTGAGTTTGAATTGTCATTGGAGAAACGTGAGTGTATCAAATTTTATAAAGAGATTGGTAGTTGAGTAACTGCTTACTAAATATCTGCTTTGGCACATTGAGTTTAAGGCTTTTTTTGTGTTATCTGTCCCACTCATACCTGTGTGAAAGCCTCTTTCTAAAACACAAGAATCCTTTGTAACGCCCGGATATTGTTTTCAAGAGTCGAGTCAATCAATTGTAGGTAATGATCATTGTTATCTGATATTAAGCCTTGTCCGTGCTTCGCCTCGCCTCAAGTCTCCCCCAGCACAGTATGTACCAGGCCTTACTTCATTGTCCCACATCGTCCCGCCCTCAACGCATGTACCAACACTAACTCATCGCGGCTCTAGTTAACAACTTTTAATTCTCTCCGCGAATTTCTAATCGAGTTTCTTTGTTAGTTTTGTACTTCGTTTTTAGTAATGATGGCGAAAAACAAAGTTTTTGGGGTATTTGGTAGGTTTTACTAAATCGAGTCAAAAACCCCATACCGTATATAACATGAGAAAAAGCTCCTTTTGAGTTCACAAACTGTTTGGTAATCCCGAAACCATCATGTAAAGTCGTAATCTTTTCTTTTACGTTCGTAATTTTAATTCTCATGCTAATTAATACACAGCAATTCAAATTATTAATACATTCACTCAATGAAACTGTCGCTACTTTTCAGCGCACAAAATCAACCGTTTCACTAATCAGTGACCGGGTAACGGAACTCGTGGCTCGTGGCTCGATGTTCGATGACACAAAGCTAATTTAGAGGGTTCAGCAGGCTGAATAAAATCTAATTACACATTCGGGGGAAGGCCTGCAGCCCCCACATGTCCTGTGATGTTGTATGCAGGAGTAATAACGGCTAATCCTACACCAAGCCACGGAGCCGACCTGCGTCGCCTGCGTCACAAATTACTCGCTTTTGTCCATCAACGAGGATTTTGGCGCAATGTCTATGAATGCATTATATGTTCCTGCATAATGCAGGGCTGCGTGTAAGGGCATTAACATATAGGTTACGTCACGACTTGAATTAAAATAAAGTGTATATTTATAATGTGTGGTTGGCTTGGTATTGGTAATGTTATATTTTGTAGTCTGTTTTGCCATTTCACGGGTATAAAGGAAATATCTCCATGTAGCTTTTTTTTATATGACGTGTAAAAGTGATTCCGATATCAGTAGTATTTCTATGTTACCGGTAGTTATATAAGAACAATAATTTGTTTACAGCTGTCTGTAGCGGGCAGATTTTTTCAAATTGTTTGTTATGAACGCAATATCAAAAGTTAAAGGAGCTTTCAGTGTGATCGTACTCTAATAAAGCACCAAATATAATATTATCATCCTATAGAGATGTTACCAAACACAGAAGTCCCTTTAATACTACAGTTTCAAAGGCAGGGACCTGCATCCGTTTCCTTGGCAGCGAAGGCCTTTGTCGTCCACGACAGCCTTCGGAAGCCGAACCAACTGAACTGTCTTATTAATTAATATAGACCGAAGTACCATCCATCTTCATGCCATGTTGCACGCGTGCCTAGCAAATACCCGCACAATTCGTAATTAACTTGTACAATACACCTACTGCACAATTTTACTTGTTACAAGTCCCTGAACAGCCTTTGTGAAAATAATAAAATTTAAGTGTTGTCTCTGCAAAATGTCTGGCCATCTTGAAATCCGTGAACGAAGGAGATTGTAGGATAGGGAAGGAAATATCCTTAGGGCTGCAAACTGCAGGTCAGCACTATTGAATGCAGTGTTTATAAGTGCACTTTTAGTGATAATTTTCAAGGAAATTGTATTAAAAAGCAGCATATAGGTTTTTTACTTATAACATAACATCACACCTGTTTTCCTCGGAGAGTAAGGCAGATGTACTTATGTACACCCACATTTATGTTTAAGTCCTATGTAACAAGGGTGGGGCCCCTGTCTATTGCCATCAACCGTGCACAAATCCAGATGGAAAAACCTAATAACAATTTGCCTAACCCGGGAATTGAACCCAGGACCTCATGCCCTGAAGCAGAGCTTGCAACTACTAGATCAACAAAGCAGTCTGGCAGTTTCCAGTTCAGTTTTTTTCTCATCTTACCGAAAATTCTGTTAGGAGCCATAATGAAATGCTCACACACGATTCGGCTTATACGTATACAAGTACCACAATGTAGCTCTTTTGGTTGCTTTCAGTAGCTCGCTAGCTAAACATGAGAAACAAACACTATTTCGCCAGTAATACAATCTTAGTTTGTAGGCTTTAATCTAAACACTGAGTTAATTAGGCGACCTATTTTCTTAAACAGGCTCTGTAAATTAACAAACGCTTCATTAAACGCTTTAAATAGTATACAAGTATGAATGTAGTCGTTTAGTTTGTAACGGTACACCGGAAAACGGCGAAAAATAAAAGCTGCTCTTTATTTTCCAAATAGTTTTTCGTATAGTTTCAATCTCCCTTTAATTCCGGTAGCATTGTAATGCGGTGTTGTTACGTAACATGTCGTGTGTGCATTTGTGCAACTGTGCAATGTGCATTGTGCAACTGTGCACAACTCGCTGTGATATAAAAACGACGCGTACATTTAATGTAATTAACTGTTTGTAAGTTGTTGCGTATTCCGCGCTCTCCACTTTCTTGTGGATTTAAACAATTACTGTTCATTAGGATGCACACAGAGCCCGCTTTTGTAATGCAAATCCATTGTTTTTGTGCAGGCCGCTCCTACACTTTTATGTGAATGTATGCTGAACAGTAAACATAGTTTAAAGTTTGTATGAAGGTACGAATACTTTGCTCGCTCTCAAATGAAAAGCAATTTCATAAGTGGAATGCACCAGAAAGTACATACGAAGTTCGTCTTAACTTTATATAAAATTCAATATTTCCGTGGGAGCCGTGGCGCGTGGCGGTCCGAAGTCAAACAGTCGCGAGTCGCCAGACTCCACGAATTTAAAGGAATTCACCATAAAAATAGTAAACACAATTTCTGGTTGTGAAAAGATAAATTTCGGTCTAGCAAACATGGTTGTATCTCGAGGGGCGGAATCTCGAGCAACTTTGATTTGATTCTTGAATTTGGCGCGGCATATAGAAAATATTGCAAATTCAGTTTGTTGTGTATTGCGGAGGCGAGCGGCGCCGGGGGGCGAAGCTCGCTAGTAATCGCATTTCAGGCTTCGAAGCTGCTTCCTTAGTGTTGTTTGAGTATCGACTTAGTACTCTATGTAGTGCGATATACATATCACTTAATTTTATTAGAATGTGAACTGATGAATGTATCGGCAGGTTGCCGATACATTCATCAGTTCTGACATGTTTTGTCCACTGATTTATGTTGTGTGTTTAAAAATATTGTAAAGCGAATTAATTTATACCAGGAACTGTATTTATTAACTCCTAAAGAAAGACAAGAAAGAAAGAAAAATATTTTATTTGGGACACGCACAGGAAATACAAACAGTAAGTAATAATAAAAAATAAAATAAAAATACAAACATAAAAGTAAAGACCTGTGCCAGGCCAAAAAGGCCACTATCTCAGCATAATGCGGCGATATTTAAAAATAAATACCGCAGCGCTGGTATTCTGATAGGGCCCACTGTGATGTCACGGACACACCTACGGACTTAGATAAATCCCATTAAGGGATAGACCAAATAATAAAGCAATAAAAATAATAAGAAATAAAATAGTACAAATAAAAACTGAAATTAAGTAATAAATAAATTAATCTATACACGCCCGACGTTCCAACAGCGCGCGCGCTCCGCGTTCCTATTTTCAGTATTAATAATATTAACATTAAGTAGTATTAAAAGCAACCCAGAATTTTTAGGATCTCGCCTACGGTTAAGTTCTCTATTATTGTGTTAGGCGTTTTTGGAGATTTCTTTAGTTCTGAATGTTTTTACAGCTATATTTTGTTTTAAAGCCGAAAGGTGCAAGTACCCTCTTGCACTCTGCTCCCGGCGGCGCCCGTGTTTGGGACAAAATGTGTAAATCTGGAGCTGCAGAGAGATCTGCAGCTATTTACATAACAAGTTTCATCACAATCAGTTCAGTAGTTTTTTTTGCATGAAGAAGTATGATATATCTATACGCACACACACTTTCGTACTTATATAATACATATTATTAGGAATAATTGCAGGCCAGGACACGTATAGTATAGTATAGTATATATAGAAGGTGGAGCACGCTTTGGAAGCGCTACATCTCTATAGAATTCAAGAATCTTTTATATTGAGTAAGTAGGTGCATACTTACTTACATAATTAATTTTATGTTTATTTTGTTTTGTTTTTAAAAACTTCCGCGCGCGCGACCCTTTGTGACCTCGCGCCCCAAGGTACGTGCCTAGTTTGCCACACGAATAATCAGCCTCGTAATACCCAGTTACTGGGTTGTGGAGATTAGATAGGTAGTCGCTCCATGTAAAATACTGGTATTCAGCTGCATCCGGTTAGACTGGAAGCTGACCCAACATAGTTGGAAAAAGGATGGATAGGCAGGCAGTTTCTTTTGATATCTCATAACTCTAGGTAGGGTATTAATGAGATCATGTCAAAGAATCAATTGATAAACATATTTAAAAAAAAAATTACATAACACTAGACTCTCGATGTGTGATTCTAAGTTTCATTGATAAGTACGAGTAAATCTATTTAATTTAAAAAAACAATATTGAAAAATAATTCATATCTGTCCGGGTCCGTAATTTTACTTCGAGAGTCATATGTTCGATTAATGGAAAGTCGACTGAACGATTGTTCGAATGGAATTTATTGCGAAACAACCTTTTATCGCCAAACGCTACTTCGACTGAACGATTCATCGAATATTTGTAAATCGATGGACTGCTCTTTCCAATGAGTTTTAGTTATTACATAGATTATTAATAATTGAAATAAAATTATTAAAAAAAAAGATTTTTCGCCACATATTATTTCATACATAATCGAGGAAATAAAACCCTTTTAAGATATCGTACGTTCTTGCCGTAGATTAAGAAACATAAAATTTGGTGAAAAGGAGTTGATAATGTTGTTAACCAGTTGTCAATGCTGTCGTTCGTGATGCGACAGAACCATTTCCTAAATTCGAAACTTATCGTCGAGTGAAATAGTTCAGTTTCTTTCAACTATCAACGATTTGAAATTTAGGAAATGGTTTCGTTTGTTTTCGTGACGAAACCATTTCCTCCATTAATCGAACATATGACTCTCGAAGTAAAATTACGGACCCTATCTGTCCTATGGTTGCTGTGGGGCAAAGCCGCTGATATTTAAAATATATTTGTTCTTCAAAAACGGGCTGTTCCAGCAATTTACCAGCTAGGTGCCAGAGTTTCTCTAAGAGATTTTTTTAAAGAAATTGGTATTCTCACGGTGGCATCACAATTCATCTTCGCCAACATCTTATATATTAGGCAAAATATACACTTATACACCAAAAACAGTGATATTTACAATATTAACACCAGAAATAAGGACAAATTACGAGTTCCATTTCACCGGCTTCATAAGGTTCATAACTCATTTGTTGGACTTGGTATAACCTTATATAAAAAGCTACCCTCTTCTTTGCTGGATTTGCGTTTTAATGCGTTTAAAGCCAAAGAAAAATCCAACCTTTGTTCAAAGGCATACTATTCTATCAACGACTACTTAAACGATAAGAATAGTTGGTCGCTGTGATTAATTCAACACAATGTTCATGTTCTTTCTCCAGAATTAGCTTACCTACTGACAGGTTATATGAGTTATATAATTGTTTATTTTTATTTGATTGTATAAGTCAATTAATTTTAATTTTATTTTCATTTGTAATTGACATAATCTGCTCATTACAATATTTTTTTAATGAGTTTTATTGCAATATATGATTAGCTGGCGACTTCGACAATTGTCGAACTGACTTCTGAACTGAATTGTCGAATTGACTTCGACAATATAATATTATTCTTGCCTTACTGTTTATTTATTTTTACTTAGATGGAACTAGTTTATCATATGTGACTTCGAGTTACAGTTTTATTAGCTATATGTAAGCGGGCACGCCCTTTATGCCTGGAAGCTTTTATTCCGGTATTAAGTTCTGTTTATGTTTTGAGTTTTTATTTTCGCTCGAGTATACAATTTTGATTGTTTTGTTGGTTTAATGGCGTGGCTAGCTGTCATTATGGCAAATAAGTTGTTTTACTGTTTTGTGTTGAGTAATGTAAATTATTTTGCATACTAGTATAGAATCAAGTTTTTTTTTTTCTCTATCTGAACAGACAGCTGTGCTGCTGGGGAATTTGTTGCGCCACTTCTTCCCAGCTAAAGCACTAGGAAGTGGTGAAGGGTGGGCGTTTTGGGGGACTGTCTTATGTAATTTTGACGTTCGAAAAGTGCTGATTTTCAGTCTAGTTTGAATAAGTGACTTTTGAATTTGATTTTTTTTTAATATGCCAGTAGATTCTTTGACATAACATAACAACACGCCTTGTCTCCCTAAAGGGTTGGGCAGAGGTGTACCTGTAGCAGGTACACCCACATTTCGCCAGTTACGTTAAAGTCCCATGTAATAGGGGGCGAGCCTGTTGACATCAACCGGGCACAAATCCAGACTCCGGGTTGCTACTGAGAAATTCCAGATAGAAAAACCCAATAACACTTTGCCCAACCCGGGTATCGAACCCAGGGCCTCATGCACAGCAATAGCGCTTTTGACCACTAGGCCAACCTCAATGCCAACCACATGTCAAAGAATCTGCCTCGTTGATGAGACCCTAGAGTTATGAGATATCAAAATGAGCACCTTGTTTAACGTTATACTAAATATAAATATAAAATATTTTTTCCCAAACACAACATGAATAGCTACATTGTTTCCGTTTTAATTAATTTCTAGCCATTTTCCTTAAGAGGTTTAATTTTATAGCTTCAAGCCACGTGGCGAAGATTAAAACATAATTGAAGGAAACAAAGATCATAAAATAAGAAATACTTAACAATGAGTTATTTCCATCTTCAAAGGCAGAAAAAGCTGTAAGTATTCGCATATAAATTACACGGCAAGTTTATCGCTCTTGGGCTAGAGGCATTATCTTGTTAGCGTTTATCTTTTTCTCTTCAGTAGTATTAATACCAATAAGTAATTTAATATTTTATGGCTTATTTATTGTCCCTCTAAGGCAACATACTCCTACCAAAGTTGATAAATAGCATTGTATTGCATTGATATAGGCACACGCACTCGGTCCAGAACTACTTGGGGCCTAAGTCTCCTCATTTACAAACAAACGTTGCAATGGTCTCGCCATTGGCAATGGAGAGACCGGCTCCATCGCAACGTTTGTAAATTATTAAACATCAAATGACTTCTCCCGCTCTGGGCAGAGCGGGAGGGTGTGTCAAACTTTTACTGACTAAAACCCACCCGTGTTCCTTCCGTTGCCTGTGTGCCGGGGCCGTGATATCCCTTTCGGACAAACCCGCAACCCCAGCAGGCATTGGTCTTTCGAACCCGTCGGTTGGTGCTGACATCTCTTTGAGGCGCGCGTGGAACACAACGCGCCGTCGACACGGGCCTGGCCTTTATCGGACGGCGAGCTGCCCATTGCTCACCGTCCGCAAGCCCGCGCCTACGGTGGCCGGAAGTCGGCTCTCGACTCCCGACGCCCGGGGCGTCTCCTGCGGCGACTAGGGCCGCGAGGGCGTGCAGCTTGCATCTCCCTCGCGCGCTCCGCCTCCTCCTTCGCGAGCATAACTGCTTCGCAGAAGGAGGTGACGGCCTCCCATGCACTCTCGCTCCGAACCATGGGCTGAACCAGGGCCGGACGCGAGAGATCGCCGCCGCCGATCGCCTCCGTGAGGACACGGTGGTGCTCCGCTCAAGCCGGGCAGACCTCCACCGTATGCTCCACCGTATCCTCCGGGCGATCCACACAGTGGTGACACCCGGGCGTTTCCTCCCGCCTTACGCGAAACAGGAACCTCCCGAAACAACCGTGTCCGGTGAGGACCTGCGTCAGGCGGAAGGTGAGGACGCCATGGCGCCTCTCAAGCCACTCCTCAAAGAGGGGACTTATCGCCGCAATTGTGGCGTGCCCAAAACTTGCCCCCTGCAGTCAGGAGTTTAAAAAGAGAGAATCTTTCTAACATTACAAACCTATTTCTAATATTATAAAACTTCTCTGTATACTACGTACGTAGCTTTTTTCTCAGAAGCCAAAACATGCAGAGAGTCAGGACTGGTGACGCGGGAGCAAGCTACGTACAGTTGTCCGTGTGAGAAGCAGCTTGTCCTGAGGTCGACACCCGCAGCCTTCAGTGTCTGCTCCAGTGACTTGTCGATAGTCATCGCAAAGCATACGGACTCACAGGGAACTGCACGCGCTTAAACTGGAGGTGGGTAATTTTGGGGAATTAGTGGTAAACGCGGTATAAATACTGTCTGGCCAACGCCATAATCTGTTAGAATTTCCGCCTCGATGAAAGACACGACTTTGAGCCGGGTTCCGTTACATAGTTTCGGCGGAGTTATCGGGACACCGACCTTCAGCTGGATGACGTGCGCCGGAAGTCAACTTGCCTTTAGCGAATTCAGAAATTCTACGGGGTAATGTGTGGGTGGCATCATCTTGCTCCACAACAGTTTAACACTGTGAGGAGGTGTATATTACTTCGCTCTCTTCATCTTCTTCATCTCATCGCTGCAGCTTTATCATTTTTGGGCATTTTAATCGGCCCGTTCACACACCCAAGGATTCTCTTGGTACGGTATTCTACTGATGTCAAAGTCAAATCATTTATTTCAAATCGGCCCTTGCAAGGCACTTTTGAACGTCAAAAATTACAAAAAATTGAATTGATTCTAGTCGCCCCTTCCAAAAGGTAGTTTTCGTATGGAGAAGAATGGGCAAGAAACTCCACCGTTACTCTTTTTAAAATGTTTTACAATATTTTGTATATGTAGGTACATTAGTTATATAATTATATGTGAAGACGATGCATCTAAAAATAAAAATTAAATAAATTACTATACCACAATAGGTAAAAAGAATTTTAAAAAGAAAGCAACATTAATTAAGATAAATTAATTACTTATGTGATAGATACATGGTTCTCACATATTTACAAACATTGTAATAGGTAGATGATTTTCCAAACAAAGTTACAATAAATAAGTCAGTGTGTGAGGAAGTAATCACAGAATGTAAAATCAATGTCATATAATAAAATATAATAATTTATGCAACTTAAATTAGCAACCAGTTTGAGTCCGGCGTCCCCGTACGTCAGACGAATCAGATCTTCTAAATTAGGAACTACTGTAACAAGAGTCTCTAGTAAGGCCACCTGGCCGCTCTCCTCTGGTAGAGTACCTTCACCAACTTTTAGAAGAAAATCGGAAAATTATTGAGCATGTGAATTCCCGCCAAACCGAGCTCGCATGTTGATGATCAAGCGCAGTCTATGAACTCGCGACCATAGAGTCGACCTTTTCAACCAAGTATTCACCTCGTCAGCCCTGTCCTCGCGACTGTGATAGCTTCCACTGCTTTCCTAATTGCCATAATGAAACCTTATACGATTAAAGTGCAATGCCTAAGCACGCGCCCCTTGTCACTGTTGCGTGGCATCTCACAAACAGGCGTTTCATTGCTCTCTAAATCCATGGGAATCTTAAACATGGCGTGCGCTGTTTTGCCACCAGGAAGCAGTGTGGCAGCAATTTCAGAAGACGCTACCGCGATTTCAATTTGGCATTGCCTCCTTACCTCTGCAAGGATATCAGTGGTAATAAATGTTTTTCCTGTTCCACCAGGAGCATTCAAGAAATACATTTTACCCTAACTGAGCCCAACACTTTGGAGAACGGTGTTAAAAATGTCCCTATGCTTAGAAGTGAACATAGATAGATTTATTTTTTAAATGTCGCAGCTTTATGCTGAGATAGGGGCCTTTTGGCCTCGTACAGGACTGCATTAATTTTTAAGTATACTTTGGTTTTTTTATTGCTTTTTTTTATCTATGATTAGTGTGTTTTTAGTTTAATTTGTGATTACCTGTACGAGTCTCAATAAATACTTTTTCTTTCTTTCTTTCTAGATACGTAGTCATCGTGGATGATGGTACTCATTGCGTCGGCGGCTTATTCTCAATTTTCGCGGTCTTGATGCGGTGCCAATGATTGCGGAGCCGGTAACCCATAATCGATCAGTGGATTGGTACCGACGGAAATAACCGCGTATTGAAGTGAATTGAGACAACTGTTTAGAACGCGTTCATCATTTTGTTTAATGTCATCTTCAGTAGTATGCCGCAAAGTTCGTAAAAAGTCTTCGGATAGATGATGCCGATATTTATTCCACAACAGAACTGGGTTTGCGATTCCACAAAGCGCTAAAATGATGGCAAACAAATTTCTCAGACGACTGGGACTGTCGCTAACGCTGGCCTCCGCCAGAGTGTCATCCCAGTGTTGGTCACCGTCAAAAAGTTGACGTGTTACCCAGGCTCTGCATCATCAACTATCCTCAGGAACGCAAACGACGTTGGGCCCCGTACTGTGTGAAGTAATAACCCCTTATAATTTTAAAAGTAGCGAACGATTTTTTTTTCGATTTTTACTAATATAAAATCTGGTAAATAGTGCTAGGTAAACACGTAGCGACTATAGCCGCACGACTTAAAAATTTGAGGTCTACACAAAGATTTTAAAATCGCTAGGACAAATCTGTAGCAATTTCCCACTGCTTACGAAGTTTTCCTTTTTGGGTGAAATAATACGATCTACGAACAAATTGTATCCATATTAGTATTAAAAATGTAAAAATCGTTACATCAACTATAGGTATTTTATGTGATTCTTTTTACATAAAATACCAATATTTGATGTAAATAAAAAGAACCACATAAAATACCAATAGCTGATGAAAAAAACAAAATCAGAAAAAAAAACAATAGTTGGGAATGGAACTTACAACCACAGGTGTGCAAAGCCTAAAAAAAAAGCCAAAGCCAAAGTAAAAGTCTGACACACCCTCCAGCTCCGCCCAGAGCGGGAGAAGTTATTTGAAAATTTCCCACCCAAAAAAAAAAAAAAAAGGTTTGCAAAGCAATCGTCCAATTGCTTAGTTATTTGCTTTGTCGAAACTTAGCTAAAATAGCCGTTCTTATATATTTCATGCTTGACTGTTTAGCTCTATAAAGATATAGTGTGATGATATAGTGTGGTGATGTGATCATTTAAAAAGGTAAATCGGTAACTATCTGCAATATTCTAACCTTAGGCGCCTCATTTTACAATTTGTGCAGAAGAATACGAACATAATGTTATATTCCTCATCCCCCATAGCAAATAGCGTGATAGTTTATACCCTACAGTTTGACCAGACTTATAGGAAATATCTATGCAAAATTTTAATAGAATCTGACCGGTAGAATTTGCGTCATGGTGGAACATACATTACATTATATTTTATATAAACATTTAGGACTTATGTATTGTATTTATTAATTTTATTTTTTCTTATTTCTCTCTATGCTGTACCGGTTGACGTCATAACGTCAACGCCGGCTGTCGCTGAAAACCAGCGCTGGGGCTCTGTCTCGCATAGGGTCGCAGCATTATGCTGAGCAATGGCCGTTTTGCGTGGATGTGACGCATATTTTCCCGCAAACTGTTTATTTTCGTATTTTGTTCTTACCTTGCGTCATGTGTACCGCAAATAAACGTATTTTCTTTCTTTACATTACACAAACAGACACGAAAAATCAACAAAAAAAAAATCGCCGTTAGAATCGTTCCCAGACCTCATAGCAATTACTTTTTTTTATAATATGGTTTTATTATATGTATAGATTAGTATGGCTAAGGAAGTATGTATGATGACAGTATGCATACGTCACTATTCTGTATCTAGGAGATAGTGTTACCGCGTGTAGCAGCGAGTGTTTTCACTCGATTTTCGCGAGAGGTTTACATTGCCAACTAGTAGGTTACCGGCGTGTTGACGTGAAACATGACGCTTTCGTTTTAGTTTTATACTGAATATTTCGGCTTTTTAGGGTTCCGTAGTAAACAAGGAACCCTTATAGTTTCGCCATGTCCGTCTGTCTGTCTGTCTGTCCATCTGTCTGTCCGCGGCTTAGCTCAGAGACGGTTAGTACTAGAAAGCTGTAATTTTGCATATGTATACATGTTAATCATGCCGACAAAGTGGTAAAATTAAATCATGAAACAAATTTTTGTTTAGGTTGCCTCCCCTACACGTAAAGTGGGGATGTTTTTTTTTTCCTCATCTACCCCATGTTGTGGGATATTGCTAGAAAGGTCTTTCAAAAATATTGTGAGTTTGTCACTACCATTTTTGGATTCAGGGATCCGTTTGAGAAGTATTAAGCTTTTAACTGAAATTTTTTGTTAGTCAAGTGTCGTCCCCCCCCCCCCCCCTTCTAGCTGTACTTGGACTTGTGAAAAAATTCACAGCAGTAGTATATATAACGAAATTAAAAGGAAAACTATGAGAGCTAAGTAGGCTGTACAGGTTAACGAGAAATAATGAACCAACTTAAATTTGCAGTTTGAAAAACATGATCTCCCATACATTCCGTATGGGAGAACACGTTTTTCAACTACAATGTTAAGATTGTTCTTGGGATAAATTCATCCCAACTACGGAACCCTTAATTGTGCGTGGTCCGACACGCACTTGGCCGGTTTTTGATGTTGTATTCCTGTCTTTACAATTTGAATACCAAACTATTTTAAAATATACAAAAATGAGGTTAATGATAGTCGTTTCTTGTTCCAGGTATTTTTATCGAATTAAGCTCTGAAGTTCATTTCGATTGAAATGAACGTGATATATAAATGATGATAGATAAAGTGATAAATAATTATGATAGCTTAATATTTTTGGTGTAAACTTTTTAAGCAAATATTGCGATTAATTAGTAAAACGGTTTCGTTTGCTCCGAACAAAACATCTTGCTTCATTTTTAATCTATTTACAATCAAAATAACATCTTACAAATTATGTCACCAAATTCACCATTCTGTCCCAAAGACATTTAGTTGTTGAGGTGAGTGCTTTGGATTTATCATTCAGGGGCCTAGCAACCCGTCTTATAGCAGCATTATTTTAATATTACTTGTAAGTGGGAAAGAAGAAGTATAGCTCCATCACTTTTCCACAATAAACGAAAATGCGTGTTTGTCATGAAAAATAAGCAACTATTTAAGACTGCAAATGATGTCAATTCTCGGAACCAACGAGATCCTTATAAATTAGTCTTAAATGATTTGCGTAGACTGTCTAAATACAATAGTAACTGCTTGGCAATGTGTGTGTGCATTTGTAATAAAATGCCAAGGCATTTCAAAGCTTTAAATACAAAATTATTTAAAATTAAATTTCATACGTTACTCGAGTGTAGTTTTTATAGTTTAAAAGAATTTATAGATAAAAAATGTTGATGTTTTTTTATTTTTTATTTTAACGATTTTGTTGCTTAACTTGTCTTTAGAATTTTGCATACTATGTTTTATCCTAGCTAAAGATGCTTGTGCCTCAATTTGTAATTAACACCCTTGTATACCATGTTCAACGCAAATAAATATTCTATTCTATTCTAAAGTGAGATTAAAATAATACTGCTATAGGGGGTGGTGATAGCCCTCCAGAACTCAGTGCTTTTGAGAGGTCTGCTAAACCCCTAGCAAAGGGTTTGAGAGCACCCTATGTTATAAGGCGCGCAGATGTCTGGCTGTGCTGTACTCGTATGTATAAGCTTACGTCAGTAACACTTTGAAATGGCGCCTATGACATATACGCGCTATGTATATTGAATGCGGCATTTGGTGTCTTTGGATTTGTATGTGGCGGAAGACGTTTTGCATGTTGCATAATAGCTGACAATAAATAGAGAGAATATTTCCACAGCAAAGATGACACTGACAGCTCTTGATGGGTTGCTGGCCTATATTTTGGTGAACGAGCGAATATGTACACTTTTTTTTTTTTTTTGTGGATGAGAAATCATCAAATGACTTCTCCCGCTCAGGGCAGAGCGAGAGGGTGTGTCAGACTTTTACTGATTAAAACCCACCCGTGTTCCTTCCGTTGCCTGTGTGCCGGGGCCGCGATATCCCTTTCGGACAAACCCGCAACCCCAGCAGGGAATATGTATACTTGCGTTCGATTCCATTATGCATTTTAAACTGGAACAGAGTCGAAACAACTTCTTACATTTGTTTTCTCCGCCGTCGCTGTCGCAAGACGCGTGTCGTTTGACCACGAGCCTAAGCATAGTTACTTATTACCTAAGTCCAGAACTGACCTTTGTCCCTCTACATAGGAGCGCGAAACATTTGGACCTTTCTTAGAAGCGTTGACTTAACATTATTCGTCGGGAAAAGTTGGGATAACAAGGAATAAGTGGGTAGGAAAGGACCAATTTATAATTTTATGACCTTTATTACTTTGATACATTGGCTTAGACCTTTATGAGAATAGTTTTTGTTTATTTTTATATAAAAAGATAAAAGTATATTACGTATATACAAATATACTTATAATCTTCAAGCAAAATTTTCTCGTAGAGATGTTGATCTTAGGGAAGAAACTGTACGGTTTGTCATTATGTAAGCCTTTGTATATTTAATGAAGTTAGTTATTGCGTTATTTGATATTATTGAAGACGCTTCCCTTTAGTTTCTAATGAATAAAACCGACCCTTATAGGAACAGCCCTAAAAGGAGACAGGGGCTGCAAGGCTGTCTCATATACTTGTACACACCTCCCATTATATTGAGTTGAAACACTATATTTAGGATAGTAATAAAAGCTACGAAAAAAAATGAAATATGAGCATACTCAAAATATGACATTTACTGCTTTATAAACAAATTTTCCGACAAAGTTGTCGGCAAATTGCCGGTGTGTTTTTGAGTATGCTCATATAAGTTTAAGCGAGTAGGTACAAATAAAGAAATGATCGAATAAAATACAGATAATTCCGAAATATCAATACAGCATTTGCTGACGTAACATTTTTCCACTAGCTTAAATTGCGTAAGTTAATCATTTTCATCGTAACTCACCTATTAGAAATTTAGCATTAACCTTACACATTTAATAAACTGTGGCGCTTGATAAACTATTGTAACATTATAAAAAAATACTTTTCTAAGTGATCCCATTGATACTCCTAAATATTAAAATGTTCTTGTAATGAATATCATTAATTACTTACACCTACTTACCTGCCACTCAGATGATTTGACAATTCGAATTTTCTCGAAAACCTTAGGGATTATGCGAAAACACGGAAAATTAGAAAATTTAGAAAATGGCGATCAACTTGGAAGTAGCGCTCGCCGGCCGCTGCCGCGGCACCGCTCGCCTAGCTCGCTCGGCTCGCGCGCGGTTGGTCACAGTTCTAACCTAACCTAACCTTTTTCACACAGTTGCTCGCAGAAATTTTTTGAATGATCAAATCAGCCTACGACCAAAGCAAAACGTAAATAAAAACATGAACTAACGAACGAAATGATACGTCGAATGTGAGCGCGCCTATCGCCCGTACGCAACCGATGTCACCTGAAGTGCGCCTGCGCGGGCCGACCGGTGGGTAGTTATTTTAAAATTGAGAGTTAAAAATGTAATTCTATAAAATTAATAATTATTTTTTTTATTATTTTCTTAATTTTTTTTTTTTTTCTCTACCAATAGTAGAAATTAAGCTGGTTTCTATAGAGCTTAAGAAAATAATTATTTTAGCAGAACATATGTTTTCGGAAACTTTGTATTTTTATCGGAAGTTTGGTTTGAGTTTATTATTTGAAAGTACAGATTATTTTTCGTAGAATTGTGATTTGAATAAGCTCATGTTTGTTTGTTAAATACAACATTTTTTGTTGAATAATTTTGTATAAGTACATTTTTCTGTAATTCATTTAAACACAGCTTAGTAAGTATTACAGTCAACCACAGATCGTTGGAAGTTAATTTGTTTTTCGGAAGCTTTATTATTTCCTATATATTTATTTTTACACAATGACATTATACCTAGTTCTAATGACAATACCTACAATATTCGGTACCATAGCTAACTTATACAGGATCAAATTAAACTAGCTAACGAAGCTCTGCCGACGTGATGTGTATCGATATCTGAAGACGTCAAAAAAAAAAAGCATTCTATTTTATTTTTGGGTCAATGACCGTTGTTGGTGTTGAAGTGTGAGTTGATAAAATCTAAAACGTCTGCGGAGTTTCACTAGCTAACTTTATTTGACCATGTATAGTGACAGAGACTGACGGTATTCCGTTTGTGCAAAACTAAAGAAAAGAAAATAACTGTAGGTACCAAAAAAACTAAAAGTCAGATCAAATCAATTCTGCATAGCCTTTTCCCAAATATGTTAGGGTCGGCTTCCAGTCTAAACGGATGCAGCTGAATACCAGTATTTTACATAATATTATAAAGAGTTACTTTCAGTATCTGCCGTCACGGTGGAAAAACACAACAAGGCGCCACGCCAACCACTAAAAATGCAAATACTCGTAGAACGGATTTTTTTTAAATGTTGCACTAGGAATGAATTGTAGTCGGAAGGGCGTCATTATTTTTATTGCCTTTGTGAGAAAAACCGGCAAACATATTCTAGTCAATATGTTAATTAGAATAGAAAAGAATAGAATAGAATATTCTTTATTATGTACACCATAAAAAATACAGATATAAATGTAGACATTTTACATAGCAACATTATACATACACACACACACACACACATACACACACCCACACATGCACACACATACATACACATACACACACTACACACACATACTACTCACACTCACATCTCTCTCTCTCTCTCTCTCTACTTACATTATTTATTTTTATTGTTTTAATTTAACATTGACATAGCCTTGTTTTATTTTAAAGGCAAATTCAATAATAGCCAAGCTAATTACAAATGTTTTAAGCCCCATAAGTATGTATAGAGCCCAAACAAACTCATAAACTCTTAACAGAATAAACATAATTTTCAAATATTTAAGCACACAGATTTAAAATTATGGTGAAAAAAGCTATTTATTTCACGAATGAACATTAAAATCTAAACCATGACCTCCCAAGGGAAATCAGATGGTTCACAAAATGTTGACGAGCCCTGGTCGGCGACGCGACAGACTTATTCTGTCATTTCCCTGCGATTTATGATAAAAAAAGGTTTAATAAGTAAACTGATTAGCCTGGCTTAAAGCCCGACATAGCCCGGATTATATCTAGCTCCGTGTATAAAGGGACATTTAGAAATGGATCACGGTTGATAAATGCTTTGTTTTTGCATTTATCTGATGTTTTGTGAAAGCAAGCGGTCATTATCGTATGTTTGTGTACATAATATGGCGGATATTAATATTGATTGATGGAGTGCTGAGTTGTTTTAGCCTTCAATGTAATGTTTGTCCTTTTGAGTTAGGTGTTATGATCGAGATGTTTAATTATTCGGTAAAATCATCAAAATATACCCGTTTTTTAAACACATTGACATTGTTGAAAATTATATCTACAAAATGACATGATTACTTTGTAAAGTATTGTATTATTTTAATTATTGTGAACGTGAGGAATATGTGGATATATATTTTTTTTTTCTTTTATTAATTTTTTCTTTCTAAGTTGGTCTGGCAGTTTGAGTAGCGCATAAACTACTACCTAGAAAAGAAAGAAAGAAAGAAAGAAAAATTGTTTATTCTGCACAAACAAAACGCACATATAAAGATAAAAACACATAAAATTCACATTTACAAAAGTAGCCAAAAGCCTCGTGTTCATCCAATAAATAAAAATATAAAAAGTAAAACAATATTTTTCATTGGTTGCTGTCATGGCCACGGACCAAAGACATTATTGCGTAATACTCTTGCAACATTACCAAATGTCAACAAAAACATCACAAAAACAAAATGCTGATAGCAGAGTTACTACTACTTTTGTAACAAAACCTACCTTGTTCGTCGAGTTGAGCTCCTTAAGTTCTTAGTTGAGGTCCACGATTTCTGACAAATGCTTGGACTGACTGGACAGGTCGACTCAAAACTGTGTGGTTCTTTCCTTAAAACACCATTTCAGACACTAATCTACATGGTCCTCATATGGCCGGACCAAGTTTATGTCTGGTCTTGAGACTGCGACCTCTGAGTTTGTTTCGGCTTTTCTTCTCAGAGTAGTCAGATAGGAAACGCCGAACTCATCTACCCAATATTTTTGTTTTTTGTGTGACTTGTAAAAGTGATTCCGATATCCTATTTACAGAATAAACAATTTCATTTCAGGAAAAGGTGACGGAATATATTATATTCTAATTTAATTGAAATAGAGAATATTTTCGTAAATTCTATGTAGGTACTGTAGAGGCTGTCTAACAAGCTTGTAGAATGTAACTTCCGCGAGTATAAGTTGAGGGCACGTATATAAGGCAAACATTGGTTTTATACTTTGATTATTAATATGATTTTATATTTTTAGAATAGGGAAAAACAGGCGAGAGTCAGCCCCCCGCTAACAAGCGGGCGATTAGAATATAAAAAATTTATAAATGAATTCTTACACATAATTAAGTTATCGGTTTTACTGCAGGAAACCTTTTATTGGATATATAAGAAGTGGTACCGTAGGCTCCTGAAGAGTCTACAGTACCTACAGTTTAAAATACATACAATTAGATTAGGAGGAATTAGGGGTCATGGCGTAGTATTAAAAGCCGCACGGGTCGATCGATCAGGTAAATCTATGCTTGCAACGGTCGGTTTGTGTATGGGTGACCATCTTACATACTGAGAGCCCTCCTGCCTCGGAAAGCACGTTAAGCCGTTAATCCCGGCCATTCATTCGTGGACCATTGATAGTCGTTACGGGTCGTCAGAAGCCCGAAGTCTGAAAATCTTACCAAGGGTTATAGTATTACCCAGTAACGTGGTTGTAGGGGTCAGATAGGCAGTCACTCCATGTAAAATACTGGTATTCAGCTGCATCCGTTTAGACTGGAAACCGACCCCAACATAGTTGGGAAAAGGTATGATGTTGACAATTAGATTAAATTCATTCTACACACTGTAGAAATAAGATCATAGCAGCTTTGATCCACATTGTCTGTGAAAGGAAAAGCAAAACTCGGAATAAGGATGAAAAGCAAATCTCGACGTAGAAAAATATTTTCATTTATCATCTGCTACTTAGTAAGTATTATTCACAATCAATACCTACCTATATTTTAATCTTCGCAGAGCCATTGTTGAAACGGAAAAGCGTCTGTTCTAAAAGAAATCTATAGCCGAAGATAAAAAATGCAGGAATTTTGCAAGTCGGAGCTACTTAGATATTGATGCCAATTCCTTTTATCGTGTATAAAATTTGTAATGGGAGTTTGAGTAGCTATCGGACGGCGAACATTCGGTAATGGAAAAATTATACAATCTATCTATGAGGGAACATATTAGGGAAGTAAACAGCGAAGTTATCTCGGAAAAGCTTCGAAAGCGGTAGTGAGCCGCGGGTAGGGTTACCAGTTCAAAATTTGACAAGTCTTCACAAAAAGCCGGACATTTTTCTTTTTCAGTTTTATTTTTTTAATCGTCTACTTTGAAAACCCCGGGCAAATGGCAAGGCCGGACCAAATCTGAACGGGGGACCAAAATGCCGGACAGAGTCAAAGTCAAATAATTTATTTCCAAATAAAAGACACTTGAACGTCAATATTTACAACAAAAAAATAATGATTCTAGTCGCCCCTTCCAAAAGGGAGTCTCGTATGGAGAAGAATGGGCGAGAATCTCCACCGTTATATACTCTTTTAAAAAACATGTCCTGACAAATCCGGGCGAATGGCTCTTCCCGCGGGTTTATCGAGAACGTAAGTGGCAACGTTTCTAGTTGGCACATAAAAGTTAACAGCGCGTGACAATAATTTTTGCTAACTAATACGTCGGACTACATAAAAGATATTTACGATAGTCAATTTGCGTAATCATGCGGGGCTGGGTAATAACGTGATATGAGCGAAATTACAGATATGGTGGATATTACTGGAGTGCTGCCAGTTCCGTGGAAGTACATACGGCTAACGTCCTCGCGTGCAAGAACTTTTGAGGGTAAAAACTGAGGATTTGCACTCCAGGTTCCGTTGAATGCGAGGAATCTTTAGTGTTTTGGGGAATTTGTGAGGTAGACATTTTCTTAAACCGTTTTTGGCTTATTTGAATTCCTTAAAACGCTGAGGCTTTGGAAACTATACACTTTGTACTTTACAATAGTTTCAAAGCCTGTAAAACACCTCTAATTTTGTAAAAAAAATTACTCGTTTTTTATATTGATTGTGACTGAGATGAGATTGCGATTCGATTTTGAATGTTTTTTTACAGGACTGAAAATCTTGCTGGACATAGGGTTTTTGCAAATTATATAGTTGGTGTCCGTTTCGAGGCAGGCGTAAATACACACACCAGCCAAATTAGGGAAACACAAAAACAAAGTCTGAATTTTAGAGATTGATAGATAGCTTTTAATTTTATTTTTTTTCGAGTTTTTTTGTTCAATATACGTAAGTAAGAAAAAACAAAATCTAGGGTATATTGAATATTGTTTATTTATGGAAAAACAATGAACAAAATATTTTTGTGTGAGGAACAGTATAAATTGTATTCACTGTGTAATTTTATGTTGTAAAATTTTTAGAAATTATTCGTCGGTTATTAAAAATTTAAAACAGGTGCTTCATACATTTTGACCGCGTAGGTATTGCACTTTTCTAAGAAACAGCAGTTAAAAAAAAAATAACCGACGTAAAACTTAAACAGGGGGGTTCAGAATCATGTACTGAAAATCCATGGTAGCCGGCGTCGCGTCGATGTCCCTGCCACCCTGTATATATATATATTTTTTTAATAATAGCTTACAGACTTTGAAACCACTTTAACAGCAAAACGTCCCACATTTAAAAGACCATGCATAAATAAATCTACATACAAATTGGTGTGAATGAGAGCAGCTATAGCAAAATTGAAACTAGATTGGCACAGCAGATGTGCTCGGCAATCCATCGGCTGGTCAGACTAGGACAATCGAGATGAGCCCCGGTGGACGTATATCACTTACAGGGTTAACGAACCCAGGTTTGAGCTAATAGAGAGGACTTTGAATAGAATGGATAAGTTGATGGACAAATGGGATTTTTTCATCGTCCATCGGAGACGGCTTTTTAATTGCGTCTGTAGCGGCCAGTGTTTTGTAACTGGCTTTAAAAAAAATAAAAAGTGATTTTGGTCCAGTTATCTATTATCTGTTTCCATATTATGTATGTTTGGCTGTTTCTTGTTCTTGTTTAAACTTGTAAAGGATCATTTTGTTTTATTTATTGCTCTTCGTTATTATTGGTATAGCTTATAATCTCAATTTTTGGTTCGTTACTGGTAATCGCTTTAGTAAATGGGACCTTTCATCATGTACGATATGAGATTCCGCTCTCGTGAACAATTATTTCCAAGGCAGAGTGTACGCGTAGAGTGTACGAGAGTGTATGAGAGTGTATGAGAGTTTACGAGAGTTTACGAGAGTTTACGAGAGTGTACGAGAGTGTAAGAGAGTGTACGAATAGTACACTCCCATTTGACCAGTTACATTTAAGTCTAGACTCCGGCTGTTACTGAGAAATTTCTGATTGAAAAACCCAACAACACTTTGCCCGACTTTAGAATTGAACCCAGGACCTCGTGCTTAGCAGTTGCACTTGCAACCACTAGACCAACGAGAAAGTCTATTTCCAAAATACTGTGTTTTCCGCAGTCAAATAAACCTAACTACTTCAAAAGATTTTTCTATCATAAAATCCTTTAGTAATCCGTCAACAATACGCGGAGAAGGTAAATATGGTGTGTCTATTCAAGCCCTATCTAGAAAAATACCGAGTCGCCATAATATTTTACATTATTCTTTTATCCTTAGAAATATTATTGTAAGGGAACAGCGTAGGTACAGTCAGCAGCACTTAATATTAAGCTAACGACGCGAATACAATAGATAATATTATTTCCACTACAAGCTCAAGTTCCATTGTGATTTATTTCTTAAGTCCACAATAGTACTTTGTTACTGCTGCGAAAAATGGAACTTAAATCTTTAGGAAATGCTCTTACATGGTGTAGTTCTGTGTTTTTAGAATGAGTCTATTATTATCTAACTAAAATAATATTATAAAGAGAAAAGATTTGATTTTTTGTGTCTTTCTATGTTTGTTTGTAATGAATAAACTCAAAAACTACTTGACCGATTTAAAAAATTCTTTCACCAGAAATCCTAATTTATCACTGAGTAACTTAGTCTATAATTTATAAAATATCACGCTAGCGCCGCCTGGCGGAAGCTAGTCAGGTATATACAGGGTCAAACTAAATTAGCTAGCGAAACTCCGCAGACGCGATGGGTATTGATAAATAAACACGAAAAAATAAAAATAATTGATGATTATTTTTTTGGGGTCAACGACCGCTCTTATTTTTCTTACTTGAAGTATGAGTAGAGAAAATCTATTCTCTTTTGTTTTATCATGTTTAGATATCGATACCCATCACGTCTGTGGAGTTTTGCTAGCTAATTTAATTTGACCCTGTATAATTGGCAGATTGAGGTTTTATGTTAAAGTAAAATAATTATTAATAAAGTAGGAATTAAACTTCCTTCAAAATAAATAAATTTATTGTTCTAAAAGTTAAATATAAAATAAATAATTTAAAAAAAACGACATAAAAATTCACTTTATACAATTTTTTTCTCTTATGTGTGGCAATAAATAAAACAATATGGGAAAGAAAATTAATACAGAGCTCTAAAGACTATAAATTCGGTAATGTTTTGTTATTGAAATGAATACTTTCGAGTCTATTTTGAGAGGATCCTATGTTAATCAATCGTGTATGCTTCCAAAAATGCTGCTCCCTTTGGAATAATATTGGCCACTTAAGGATTATGACTGCGGGGTAGGCAGTAACCTAACGTACCAACATAACGATCGCCATAATGATTTCGTATTTTAGCAAGACAGCCAGTTTATGCCATAATCACCGGATTATGGTTATGAGAAAATAGGATAATCCAACCGTTCAATTAATTTATCTTAGTAAATAAATATTATTTTCTTTTCAATGAGGAAATTCGGACGATTCAAATTGAATATGAATAGTCCGAAATATCGTTAGCAATATTCGCGACGATTTATCTGACAATTTAGGAGTTATCTCGTGCATGGACGTATGTATGTACCAGGAGGTCATAAAATATAGTGATTTATTCTTACTTTACATGTTATAAGCACTCCTCTTTTAAATTGTAATTATGGAGTTTTGTATTAATAATTTCAACCTTGTTTCTTGAGAAGATATCGTATAAGTACGCGGTGTCATGTAGATGTCCATAAAAATAAAGAGTAATAGTTGCAATAGGCTCGCCCCCTATTACATGGGGCCTAAACATAACTGACAAAATGTGGGTGTACTATAAGTACACCTCTGCACAGCCCTTCGGGGAAACAAGGCGTGATGTTTATGTAATAGTTGCCAAGGGCATCGGTGCCTACTTATCGTCAGGGGGGCCATCTGTATGATTAACATCCAATAACAAAGATAAACCTATTCAATTCATGGAGGGTGCATTAAAATAGCCTCCACTATAGTTTGACCGAGACCACTGTAGGAATGCGCGGCAAAGCGGCGGAAATGTTGACTAATGAGTGACTCCCACGCCGTGAGCGTTGACAAATGAGTGCCTGCACTACAACCCAGTCTCGTCGAGCAAATACTAAGGCGCTGTACAGTGGTCTCGGTCAAACTATAGTGGCAATATTTAATAGTCGACCGAAGACCTGACCTGAAGATCTTTAAGAGCGTGCATTCTAAAAGTGGGCAAATTGTGAACTGGTATTCAACTTGTTTGCGACGTAATACACCTTGCGCTAAATAGCCTGCCTGGCTAGGAGCAACTTGGAAGTAGCGCTCGCCGGCCGCTGCCGCGGCACCGCTCACTACGTTCGCTCGGCTCGCGCGCGGTTGGTCACGGTTCTAACCTAACCCATTTCATATTTCGTTATTTGTTAGCTGTTCCATTTCACCCAGTTTAATTTATTTTTATTTTTTAATCTCTATTATTAACACTCATGTCAAGCGTAAGTGATGTAGTATAGTTTGAAACCAGTACGCGCGCGTACACGTTACCAACTATACACGAGCAGTACGCAAAATTCGTGTATACATTGTAATTACAGATTTAAAAATAGCATTACACTGTATACGCGAGCAGTTTCCTATGGCCCCGCCATAGGAAACTTCACGCCATCAATTTCAAAGGGCGTGATGATATGAAGAAATGTGTTTTTTTTTGCAGCCGCCATCTTGGGTTTACATTTTGACCTCACTATATATTTATATAAATACCTATACTTTATTGTACACCAGATTATACATTACATAAAGAAAACGTAATACACTACAAAATATACAATGGGCGCCTTATCGCTTAATGCGATCTCTTCCAGGCAAACATGGAATAGACAGTGATTTTCTGGACATAAAATGGGGCTGTCTTTGGTGCAAATAAAAGGTATATAAGTACAATATACTAATAGATACACAGATAAATGCTATATAATAGATACATAGATAAATACATAGTAACTATGTAGGCAACGAAAATAAATCACGAATATTATTACATTTATTTTATTTTCTTCGTGTTTGTTTTTTTGCAGTGTATGGACGCTATACTATAACGAGTTAAAGGGAACGCCCTCTGTTAGTTAACATACTGTATATTTAAATTAGCAGACGTGTGTGCAGTTTTCTACCGACTGTACTTTGACTGACGAATTGAATAAAACTGACGAATCGACGAAACCTGGCAACCAGTGGAAACTGTCGAGTTAATGAAACTGTCTAATCGATAAAACTGACGAATCAGTGAAACTGACTAATCGACGAAACTGGCGAATTAAATAAACTGACGACTGAGGGAAACTGACCAGTTATACGCGGACTCATCTGAAGACCTTAATATATATTTTTTTTAAATTATAATTCACAAAACTGATGTACAATCACAAATGCAATAAAAAAAAGTTACAACACAAAATGATTGATTGACATCTACTAGATGTAAATCTAGCATGCATTTTTTTTTTTTTTGCAATAATTTCGTGTGGGAGTCACAAACAAAAAATAAATTGGGGTGCAAGGGGAAAAGAGCACATTATACAAAAGGGAAAGAATATGCGCATTCCGGTGAAGGCGAATTGGTAACCACCTGAGCTTCACGCGAAATTCAGAAACCTGGTCATATTTGCGTAGACCGTCTAAAAACCTTATACAAAAATTTTGAAGCCGTTATAGTTTATCTAGTTGGTCTTGAGTAAGGTCAAGATAGCTGGCATCAGCATAATCAAGGATGGGTAGAAGTAGAGATTGTGCAAGGGCAATCTTGGTGGTAGTCGGTAGAAAATTACGTAGTCTTTTCAAAGTTGCAGCGGAAGCAAACAGCTTGCGGCTTACTTCCTGCTGGGCAATCCAAGAGAAGTTCTTATCTATGAAAATCCCCAAGTTTTTAACTTTCTCGCTGAAGGGAATAATTAAGTTGTTAAAAGAAACTTGGGGAAGAGTCGTCCAGTGAATCCTTGAGACAATCCTAGAACTGCCCACCACAACAACCTGTGTCTTTCCGGGGTTGACCATAAGCCCATACCTCTTGCTCCAGTCGCATATACGGGCCAGATCGCGATTAATCGTTAAGATAGCCTCTGAAAGCTTTCCAAAGGAGCTCGTGAGTAAAGTTGTAAATCATCTGCATAAAGATGGTAGGAAGAAATTAGTTCATCGGAGATTGAGTTTATAAAAACTGCGAACAGTAAACGCGGAACTTAGAACATTCAGTTTGTGAGAATTTGTGACCGTCTTTAGCCAAACACTTTGAAAAAAACAGCTACCAACATGAAAATTCTAAGTAGCACTGAAAAACTTGACAATCGTGTCCTTGAAGGGAAGAACTGTCATAGACAGGGATGCTCAACGTTTAGAAATCAATAAACTTATCGATATCGATGAATGCATTCTGTACAGATAATAGTGAGGTTCCAAAACTAATTTATTTTGAATAATCGGTAAAATAAAACACAGATTTATATGATTTGAGTATTTATTAATTTATATAAATGAGCACGCAACATCGGAATCAGGCCAAAATAGCTTCCTTTTTTGATTTTTTTGCACCAACGTCACAATTTGTTTTAGCACGCCTGACTCAAAATTTTCCAAGACATTGCCAATGCGCCTTAGTGATGCCAGGCTGCATTTAGTTTTTTGTAATTGTTCCATCAACCGATTTTCCCTTGGTGTTAAATCTGTAATGATAAATATAAGCACAATATTCGATGAAACTTGTAAACATTTTTCTGCAAATACAACACAGGGATCATTTCTATTTGAAATGAGCAATAGAGGGCAAATTAACTCAACAATTTTGAGAATAGCTTTCTCTGTCTGTCTATTTGTTTGTAACATCATCATATGAGAAAAGCTTAATGGATTATAATGAAACTACTTCACCTGTGGAGACGATTTCCCTTTTTGTTGAAATCCTTTTTTTCCAATGTTGTTAGCACGTTTCGCTGCTCATGCAGTTTTTAATTACCAACTGCTTTTAGCCACTCTCGACAGCTGGAAGATACAAAATATAAAACGTTACTTATAACTGACTGTGATTTTTTTGTGTGATTTAAAGTTAAGAAAACACCCAATTTACACTATCAGCGTAACTAAATGGAATAGATTATTATACTAAGAATATACAACTCTAGATTTATTTCATATTCCCAGTATTTACATAATGGTGTCACAGGTGATAACGTGTATTTTTAGACTCTCTGACCCATTTAATTTGCAGTCATCCTACTTCGATTAAATTCTTTGCTAGATTTGCCTTTTGATGCGTTTAAAACGAAAGTAAAATCCAAGCTTTGTTCAAAGGCATACTATTCTATAAACGACTACTTAAATGATAAGAATAGTTGGTCGCTGTGATTAACTCAAGACAATGTTTATGTTCTTTCTCCAGATTACCTACTGACAAGTTATATGAGTTTATATAATTGTATTTTTTTTTTTATTTGACTTTATAAGTCAAGCTATTTTTTAATTTTATTTCAATTTATTGTTGACATAATCTACTCATTACAATGTTTTTTCTAATGAGTTGTATTGCAATATGTGGTTAGCTAGTGACCTCGACAATTGATCATATTAGTTATTGTTATTAGTAATTAACTGTTTGTTTTATTTATTTTATCTCGATGGTCCTAGTTTATCATTTATAACTTCCAGTTACAACTATATGTAAGCGGGCACGCCCTTTATGCCTGGAGGCTTTTATTTAGATAAGTTCTGTTTACGTTTAGTTTTTATTTCTGCCTGAGTATAGTTCTCGATGATGTTGCGTGGTATATTGGCGTGTGCTAGCTAACATATGGCTAATAATTTAAATTATGTTTTGTGTTGCGTAATCTAAATTATCTAAATTATTTTGAATACTATTATATAGAATCTTATTTTTTTGTTCTTCTAACTGAACAGACAGCTGTGCTGCTGGGGAGTTTGTTGCGCCACTTCTTCTTCCCAGCTAATGCACTAGGAAGTGGTGAAGGGTGGGCGTTTTGGGGGACTGTCTTATGTAATTTTGACGTTCGAAAAGTGCTGATTCTCAGCCTAGTTTGAATAAATGACTTTTGAATTTTGAATTTTGAATTTTAAATTAGATTACAATCTAAATTAGACAAATATTACTGTAGGCACGATGTTTTAAACCATTTCATCCAGAGTTTCAATTAATCTTCAATGATGGTTCGAGAGTCGTATTACAGAATTTGAATGATGATATTAATTAGTAGCGTTAGGTGAGCACAAGATCACATTAGCAATAAATATCGGTACTCACCGGTTTGGATCCAGTGGAAACTTGGAAATATGCAACTTATTTACAGTATGCCAGGCCTCCTTGATACCGCAAACTTCACATGTTCTGTGAACCTTACCCATTATGGTTCACAAACTTAGAGTCACTGTCAATTATTCTGATAATCATAGGAAAGGAAAAACAAACAGAAAAACCACAACACAACAATAATACTCGCGCGAAGGCAGACAAGTTTGTGAGCACTTTATAATGTAATGTTGGTCATCATGTCATTGTAACGTGTGTTTCTGAATGTAGGCTAAAGAAGTTCACAAATTCCATACAAAAATAATTTGTTCGGAGTTTCACATTACTGGTCGCTACTGACGGGATGGGGTTTCCGCGGTCGTTAATATAGTTAAATTTACCATTTATTTACGAAATTAAGTAATTGTTTATTTATCAAATAAAATTTAGATTTTATTAAAGGGTTATCTTAAGATTAATATGTAATTTTTCAAATTTCTTAAAAGTGTTTCTAAGTATTACAAAAAAATACAGATTTGTCTTGAAGTTTTACGTTATTTCAACATGTTTTTGTATTTCTGCTATGTTTTGTATACAAGTTGTAAAAAGTGTTTCAGCCAACTGCAAGTAGACCGTACAATGATGTTGATGATATTTTTTTTATTATCAAAATCAAAAGTTTCTTGTAACAAAACGATCAAACGTCAGTCTCGCGTCGTTTTTCGGAAAACTTGTTGCGAATATTAGTGATTTTTCATGAATACTTAATTTATTTGAAAAGTCCATTTCAGCCACATGCAAGACAAAGAACGAGACTTTTCAAATCACAAATAATTTTGTTTAAATTCTGTTTTCCTTTCTCACAACTAATGAACAAAATTGATCAAAATCAGTCGATTTCGTGCACGGCCTCTTAACACGGAATAAGCGTGCCAATACGAAAGAAGACAAGACTCACGAAAGGTTATAGACCACATGGAACCATAGAAATCCACATTGGTGTACTATATCCAATTCTTGACTCAACCCTTCGGACAGGTTTGAAATCACCATCAAAATCCAGGCTTGCATTTACTTCCCCTTTTACATTTCCTTATCCTAGTACCTACTCCCATTACATAATATAAATGTTTAGTCGGTCAGCCTCCACGAGCCTTTCATTGCGTGTTTGACTTCAGCTGGCTGGCTAAGTCAAGTTGCGCGGTCTCCCACCAATAATGTGAACAGTCAACTAACTGGGGCTTTTCTTACCCCTGCTTTGTTTGTTTTGGTTTAATACTTGTTTTGTTTTCATTGTTTATTAATTAACCAAGCGTTTGTGGGTTTTATTGTTATGTGAGGAAATGCTATTACTGCTTTCCCGTCCTTTCCTGATTATTACAATTATTTTTTGTAGGGTCCATTGGATTAGCTTAGGAATTTGTTTATTATAATTTTTTGTGTTAAATCTTACAGTTCAGTGAAACGAAATGAAATGAAATTGTTTATTCTGGAAATAGGATATCGGAATCACTTTTACACGTCATATAAAAATATTAAAAATAAGCTAGATGAGCTCGGAGTTTCCTATCTGACTACTCTGAGAAGAAAGGCCGAAACAAACTCAGAGGTCGCAGTCTCTTTTAAAGTCCAGACATAATCTTGGTCAAGCCATGTGAGGACCATGTAGATTAGTGTCTGAAGTGGTCTTTTGAGGAATGAACCACACAGATTTGAGTGGACCTGTCGAGTCAGTGCAAGCATTTGTCAGTAATCGTGGAGCTCAACTCAGAACTTAAGGAGCTCAAGTCGATTAACAATACCAAAGACACGATATTTGGGTAGGCCGCATCAACTACTCAAACTGCCAGACCATAATTAAAACTAACTGAGAAAGAAAAAATAAATGAAAACGAAAAAAAGAAATTAAAAAAATACCCACTTAGTCCTCACATTCACAATAATTAAAATAATATAATACTTTACAAAGTAATCGTGTCATTTTGTATATAATTTTCAACAATGTCAATGTGTATATAAAACTGGTTTATTGTGATGAATAATTAAAATGTCAAGTTGTATGGTTTTCACAAAGCTTAGCAGAGCGAGCAGCTCAATCCCAAGCTTTTCTATCTTCTAAATAATAAGAAAGTGCTCATACACACGAGCGGCAACTGCAGTCGTCGACGCGTGTCGACGTCTGCAGTTGCCTCTCTCTACACTTACTCCTTAATCTTTCTTATTCAAACTTGACTATTATTCGCCAGATTACTTTAAACTAGCAAAACATAGTACCTGCTACAGTAGGCCTAGCAAAAACGCACAAAGTAAACGTAAAGTTAATTCCAATGTTTTTAGGGTTCCGTACTTCAAAAGGCGAAAACGGAAGCCTTATAGGATCACTCGTGTGGCTGTCTGTCTGTCCGTCTGTCACATCCAATTTGCTCCAAATCTAATGAACCGATTAAGTTGAAAGTTACGTATACGTTTATATGTATTTCTATGACCCAAACACGGACGTGTAACGTTAATAAATGAATTTTGAATAAGGGGGTCACATTTGGGGGGCAAATAGCAAAATAAAATAAAAATGTTTTAAAAACTGTACCGTGTGACATATCTAAAGAAAGGGCTTGTTTCGAGGATCTCAAGTATTTCATAAAAAAAAAAACATGAAAATTCGTTTAGCCGTTTTAGTATGAAACCGTAACAAACAAACTTACTTTTGCATTTATAATATTAGTTAGGATTTAAATAAAATAGTCCGTTCTAAACTGTACCATGACCTGGATGCTGCAGCCAGGGATGGCTGGAACTCCACTCGAGGGAACTCCTAAATGTTCAACAGCACAGGCAGTACATTATAAGCATTCATACACCATGACCTGTCTGCTGACCCAGGCTTGGCTCCATACGGAAGATCTCTTCAGCGGTCAACAACTCGGGCACGAAATTTTGTATACGCATTCAATTATGATAGCCCGTTCTAAAGTATAGCATGACTTGGATAGTGCAACTTGATTGGCTTCTCAACATGACTTGTGTAAAGCGTTTGGGTTCGTTGGATTTGTCTTTACAAGTACCTTTCAAGTGAAGGTGGTAGAACAGATATTAAAACAAATTGTAATGCTAAACAGTAAAAAATAAAAATTTAAGTAAAAACCTTTTGAAAAACACGCTTTTAATGAACTAAAAAGTACCAAATAAGACTTACGTAAACATAGAACTTTAAAATTTTCTTATAAGATTGAGGCGTGAACGTCTTTTTAACACTTTAAGATAAGCCTCAAGCTTTTTAGGGTTCCGTAGTAAACAAGGAACCCTTATAGTTTCGCCATGTCCGTCTGTCTGTCTGTCTGTCTGTCCGTCTGTCTGTCCGCGGCTTAGTTCAGAGAATAATCAAACAACTTAAATTTGCTGTTTGAAAAACATGATCTCCTATACATTTCGTATGGGAGAACATGTTTTTCAACTACAATGTTAAGTTTGTTCTTGGAATAAATTCATTCCAACTACGGAACCCTTCATTGTGCGTGGTCCGACACGCACTTGGCCGGTTTAAAAATAAAATCGTTTACGTAAGTCTTATTTGGTACTTTTTAGTTCATTAAAAGCTTGTTTTTATAAAAGTTGTTACTTAAATTTTATTTTTAGTTCGTTTCGACTTTTTGACACATTTAGCCATTATAAAATAAGTATCACGCCACGACGTCGCTGGTCAACGTTTTAGTACAAATATGGTTTCTTATTTCAGGTTTGTTTTTGAGATTCTTTGAGCCCGTAGCCCTGTTTTACGCCAGATCACCAAAACATTAGGTTATTACAAGATTATGATATCTATAGCTGCGGAAGCTGCTTTTAGAATATAAAAAGCCGCTTAAACAAAAATTTTAATAAATAATTTCCGAAAATTCCACAACCAATCCGGTTTAACTGTTTGAAGTGAAATATTTATATGGGATACCGAATTGGTATCCCATATAAATATTTATTTTCACATGCGTGTAATGAAAATAGAATAAAAACAAATAAAAATCACGCAAAAACACTGCCCGTACAATATGTATTCTATTATTTTTCCAATTTCCACATGAACCATCGTCCGACAGGCGTTCGTATTGTAACTAATCAATCGCAAACACAGCACAACCATGTTTTATTTAACAAAAACAATATTTTACAACAAACGTTAGCTAGTACTATGGCTGAATAAATATTACCTTTGTCAATAACATGTTGCCATGAAAAAGTTTAACGAACGAACAAATAAGTGAATGAGTGAACGAAGTGTGTATGAAATGCATTTGCCGGTACAAAAGATGGAACTAAATGTTTATGAAGGGAATTGCACGGGTTCCAGGATAATTGTTCACGCGTCTGGAATTGCCGCGCATGGGAATGTCCACGTGTCATTCTGACTGAGGTCGGTGAACAGGGGAAGGTAGAAGGTTAGGATTGTGCAGATTTTTTTTTAAAAGACTACGACCTAACTATTTTCTCTCTGAAAGTTACGATTGTTTTTTTTAATACTGGACATACATACCTTCATAATGATTATTAATTAGGTATTCTTTTGTCAATTAAAAAAACACAGTTAGGGAAAATTCGACCAAACTTTATAAGTACCTATTTTATGTCAAGAATTCTACAAATGTGTCCTACGAATATATTTTTAAAGTCTTGACAGTTTTTGTATAATGTAAGTTAAAGGCAGACACGACTTGACAGCGGGGCGCAACTCGAGTTTCTTGGAAACTTCTTGGAAATTGTTCTATCAGAATCACGTCGCACTGTCGCGTCGTGCCTGTCGTCGGGACTCTTAAAAGGAAAAGATGAGAAGCAGCGGAATTCCTAAGTTCCGAGCAGTTTTCACCTGCTTCCACTCTTCTTTAAAGTGTCAAATAGCTATGGGGCAGTCCATCCGCTTCGCAAATCGGTAGGACTTGTGTTTTGTAGCTATGAAATATTCAAACCGTTTGCCGTAGGTGCGGTACGGTACCGTCCGGTGCGGTGCAGTGTGATGCTGTGCGGTGAGGTGCGGTGCGGTAGGGATTGCGCGTGCTTCGTTTTGTTTCCACCGCACATGTACCGTTATAGCTGTGGTTTTGTGGTCAGTATTCTAAGCTGTTCGGGTTTTGGTAACTGTTGGTTGAGGTTTTAGTAAGCTGTTAATGTTTTAGTAACTTGTGCGTATGCGGGATATAACTGCTCCCGAATATTCGGAATAAAACCATTCACTGTGATACATAGGTTATATAGTTTAATCAGCCAGGAACACTCACGAAATTGTAGTGCACTAGGTAGATTAATACAATCAGAATAACAAGTGATAGTCGCACAATAGAAATAGTGAGAACCTGGATTAATAAAAAACAGTCAAACCCCAGAAAAATAACCGTCAGAGTTTCCGTCCAAAAACGTGGTGATGTGTCACTATCGTAGGGACGTTACATAGTGATTCGGGTGAACGATTTGTTCATCGCCACACGTATATCATTTTAGTAGCCTATCTTTCGTAATTAAAAAGCGATCATTCATGTGGAGGTATATTTATTATCTGTTCTGATTGTAATGTACCTATATGTCCTAGGTTATGAGTTTTGTTTATTTGTCTAAATTCTCGGTAGTAGCCTGTGGGCTAAAATTGAATACAGCTCACAACTGGCAAAATTCTCACCTCTATTAGATACGGAGATACTAGTACAGATTCTAGTGAAATAGGCAGAATACATTAAATAGTACATATCGTTTAAAACTACAACAAATTATCGTAAATAACAACTGTAACACTCTCTTATAACGAAATTAAAAACATAACAGACGGGGAAACTCTACCTGAAAAACAAAACAGAAATAAAAAACATATCAAATTCAAGTTATAACACAATCGCGGGATCGTTTGATTATTTGCGTGAATCAGGCCGAGATTACCGGTAATCCGAAGTCAAAAAGCATAATATCCTTAAGGCGTTATCTCCCGATATTGGGTTCAATAAAATTAAAAGTTTTCCGATGTGCCGATTCGGGTAGCGCTTGGCAATTGTCGGGAATCGTCGGGAATTTATTTTGAAATTCAAGATTCGTTGAGTTTTCTATCTTGGATACGTACTATAGGTAAATAAATAACCTTTGTTGTAGTGACAGAAATTTCATTAGTTGAACTGGAATTTAATATATATTGGTATTTTTGGATATTGGCTTCGCAGTTGCTGGTAGTCTAAATTCTAAACAGCATAAACCGTGGGCCTTTACTGGTTTCTATTTTATAAAATTATTAATTGAAATAAAATAAAAATACTACAAAAATAAATCGTCTTCATTAACTCATTATTGTACTCAGTTTCAACTAATTGGAACAGGGTACAATAATGAGTCCTCCTCCAATCAATGTGCCTATCCTGTTCCCAACTTTATTGGGGTCGGCTTCCAGTCTAACCGGATTCAGCCGAATTTTATATGGAGCGACTGCCTATCTGACCTCCACAACCCAGTAATTGGGTAATACGATACCCCTTGGTAAGACTGGTTGTCAGATTTTTGAATGACAGCCGGGACTACCGGCTAAACGTGCTTTCTGAGGCACGGGGGAGTCTCAGTATGTAAAGATGATCACCCATCCACAGACCAACCCCGACAAGCATAGCTTAACCTAACGGATCAACCCGTGACTTAGCCACGAGCTCCTCCTGAAGATGAGTCCTCCTCCATTAACTCATTATTGCACCCTGTGTAATAATGAGTTAATGGAGGAGGAAAGGGAAAGATTGCCACATTTTGTTTTTTCGTGGCTAGTAATTTTAATGCCGTGCCAAGCTAATATTTGTCCCAAAGAAAAAGTCAAAGTCAAACAAAAAAAATTAAATTGCATAAATTGTCTTTGGTTAAAATTACCAGTTATGTAAAACATACTTTACCTAGTAAAAGAGGTTATTTTAAAGATACAAAAAAGCAAAAAAAAAAGAAGTTCTTTATCATTTTACGTCAATGTAAGAAGCTGTTCTCAGTAATGAGTTTTATTGAACGATCTGGATTAAAATAAGATTCTTGTTTCAATTCTTAGGAAAAACTGCAGACAGACTGCCTTATTAGGATTAACGTTAATGGTCCTGCATTTTATTCCTGGATTTAATTAATTATGTTTAGACTGTCCGATACTGTTTCTAGTCCTAAGTTTTAAAATTGTCCCAGATAACTAGACGAGACTTCGGCTGTCATTAGAAAAATACGACATTATTTACCGCCTTATGGTGAATGCGCAAAGGCAGCCCACGAAATTAAAATTTTCTTCCGTTTTGTGCAATCTGCAGCTCAGTGTCGGGTTATATCTGCCGGGGTCGCGAGAAAGTCCGAAAGGGATACCGTGGCCCCTGGGAACGTACAGGCAACTGAAGGAACACGGGTGGGTTTTAGTCAGTAAAAGTCTGACACGCCCTCCCGCTCCGCCCTGAGCGGGAGAAGTTATTAGATAATTCCCCACCCTAAAAAAAAAAATGTGTCGGGATACATGCTGATCAAAATATGATTCGCAGCTATAACAAATATGTCCATATTTACGGTTACGGTTTGAATTAATTTATTTCTAAAGATTACAAATCTCTTATACAGAAATAAATACAAAAAATTACTTGATTTATACATTTTTGTTGTCCAGGATTAGTAGGAGCTTTTAGTGTTAACATTATGAATATAAGGAGGTAATTGTTAAAAGTTTTGTATTGTCTACCGCCGTGCGGCGCGTTGACGCGGTCGACGTGCGGTCATTCGTTATCTTTGTTTTTATGTTTGAAAGACTCGTTTACACAAGAGGCAAATGAATTATATTACTTAAATTAGTTATTTTATTTTATTTTATGAACCTTCAAGATGTGACATTTTAGTAGTTTTTTAAATAATGATAACTATTGTGTATTTTTTACATCTTTCGGTAGTGAGTTATAAAGTTTTTTGTTTTGTATTTATATAATTAAAGCCATAAGAATCAAGTTAGAATTGGCCTCAAATGTCATAATTTCTTGAAAAATTCATTCAATGGGTTAATTTGAACTTACGAGTTGTATTGATGATTTTAATCATTATCATTCTGTAAATACGTGTGTGTGTTGCGGTCGGGAACCATATTTTTATCAACATACATACTGACGTGTAAATTGTAAAAAACGTAAGAAAAATTCAATTTCGCGGGCTACCTTTGCGTATTCACCTCAAGGAAACCTGAAATAGTTTGGGGCAAAAGTCCAAACATTTTTAGAACATCTTTTTTATGCCGTAGTACAGATTCTTGCACTAAAGAGTCATTCATCCATCTCAAGATTAAGAACATACCTGCAAGTGACTTATTAACTTCAATTTATTTTAAGCAGAAATACAAATATTTTTATTCCATTGACCAACTAACTTTTATCCAAGAACTGAAAAACATAAAAATGCACTTACCTGCCTTACCTCTCATGCAACATTTCCTCATTTCTTCCTCATTGTTCCATGTGCAATCATTAACAGCGCGGAGGTTCGTGCAAAAGAAAATGGCGGCGTATCAAAAGTCCAATTAACCTGATTACAGTAACATTCCGCAAAGCCAGGGGCTCCCAAGTTTTCTCGCGAAATTAAAACTTTGGCGGAGCCCTTTTAAGCCACCTGAAATTGTACATTTAAGTGGTTTATATGTATGTAATTAGTTCGAGCTGTACCTATATAAAAGTTTTCTTGAAATTATATACTACTGAGAAGTATATTGTTTTGTTGTGTTGGAGAAAGTGCGGTGTTGAGGGACCTGTTCTCACTTACTCCTTAATACATTTTCTTTTTTGTAACTGACGACTCCAGGAATAATAGAACTCACTTCACTTCTATGGTCTATTTGGACATCATAACCCAATATGCACGTGGGTATACTTTAGGTACATTTCTGCCGAACTCCTCGAAGCGTGGTGTTAAGTTATGTTAACCCCAATATTTCCTTCCGTATCAATGAACAAATGAACAAGATATAATATTTATAATGAAAAGCCTATCATACAACAACTTGTTCCAATTACATGGCATAATTAAAAAGTACCGAAATAACCGGAGTGAAATCAGACAAGTACAGCATTACCTTTCATAAAACATTAATAACACCGATATCAATATGACGTCACACAAATTAAAGCCCGAAGCCCCCAACATGATCTGTGTCGTCTGCAGAGAATCAATGGTAAGCATATCGGAGAATAAACCTAGTTGTACACTGGGCAACAACGATACGCAACATTTTGATGGGCAACGTTGCCCAACGTCGCGCTGCGTTGTTACTTGAAACGAAAACGTCGCTTGGCTTGCTTGCGGGCGTTCCCCTAAAATGACGTAGTTGGGCAACAAATCTGCTGTGGACAGCAGCAGAGTTTGTTGCGCCAACAGCTAAAGCAATAGGAAGTGGTGCATTTTGGCGGACTGTCTTATGTAATTTTGACGTTCAAAAAATGCTGATTCTCAGCCTAGTTGAATAAATTACTTTTGGTTTTAATTTTAAGATGTTGAAATGGTAGGACGATTTGCGTTCATTTGCGTGCTTATCACTACGAATCATATTCGTATCTGACAGACAATAGACAAGAAACAGTGACTTCTGAGTTTGTTTTGGTGTTTCTTCTCAGAGTACTGCTGTAGTTGTTATGGCAATTTAAATTAATCTTTATTTATTATACATATAGATACACGGTTTGGTTATACTTAAATGAATGTTTGACCACGAAAATAGCCATGAACAAAAATGTTATCTTTATCGCCATATTCTCTTCACAACTAGCTTTCAGTTGGGCATGAAATTTTAATGAGGACAATCAAAGTAGCAAAATCTTATTTTTTGACCGACATACCAGCGGGTCATTATAACCAATTGTTTAAGTTAACTAGCGGGACTAAATACTACATTTTTGCATCATTCGATGTCAGATTTTATGAACAGAGGAGCAGATTCTGCTGTAGTACGACTTAGGCACTGTACGTTTAACGCAGGCGCACAGGAGACGATGGTAAATTTGTCAAAAAAAAAAATGTGGAAAAAACTAACTAACTAACTTTTTTACTTTTTTTTTTGTTTTGGCAAATTTTCCATCGTCTGCGGCGCTCGGAGGACAAAATGGATTTTCACACAATTCCAAATTGTCTGCGGACAAATTGTCCATTGTTTGCTCAGAGCCTTAAGGTTGCCCAGTGGACACCCAGTTTTACGATTATCCGCATTCATTCGTAGAACATAATTATTCCGGAAGGTTTAAAATAAACGTACAGTGTAATCGATTTAAAATTTCGAT
The DNA here is from genome assembly GCA_947364205.1 of Agrochola lota. Classification (NCBI taxonomy): domain Eukaryota; kingdom Metazoa; phylum Arthropoda; class Insecta; order Lepidoptera; family Noctuidae; genus Agrochola; species Agrochola lota. Next base: position 10,773,211 of record OX376241.1, read on the forward strand.
TGTGGAGCGTACAGCCGATTAATATTCAACAGTATTCATTATTGTTGTTGTGCGGAACCACAGGCGTATTTGCAATGATCGCTAGAAATTATTTATGTATAGTTCGCTCGGATGCGTTGTGATTAAACAGGTGCATTATTTAATATACATTATGTGTTTTCACCAACAATATGAGCCCTGAGCTATTTGTTGGAATTCGTATGTGTTAGCTGCCATGTATGTAGGTGTATTCAAAATGTTAAATAAATAGAGCGGTTTTAAGATAACTGTGGCGGCATCTACATCCGCCCCCAGACATAACACCCATCTGGTCGGAGGATCCTCCTTTTTCTATGGAGGATGAGTGAACTTTACACACTGTTCCTCATACCTCTATAGGACCATAGGAACAAATATTCTCTTCTGAATTATAGTCTGTAACGAACTTGTATTATATTACAATGAGAAAATAGTAGAAGTTAGGTCTTATCATCATTTTAGCCAAAAAACGACCACTGCTGAACATAGGGCTCCTCCAAGCATCGTCGTTCTGTGCTTCTCGCATCCAGCGGAGTCAACGGTCCACCATGTGGGGGCTTTCCAACGATACGTCTTCCGGTACACGGTCGCCACTCCAGAACTTTTCGGCCCTATCGGTCATTTGCCCTGCCCACTGCCACTTAAGTTTGGCAATTCTTCGGGCTATGTCGATTATTATTAAATTATTTATTTATTAAATTCAATTCAATTTAAGTTAATTTTAAGTACATATAAAATATTAATTAGATTATAGTCCTAATTGCATTGTTTTCCATGTATAAATTGATTATTATTGTATAGTGAGATCCAATTAAAATGCTGTGCTTACCTATAATTTAGATGCATGCAATTCTATTGTATTTGTTAATGATTGTTACTTTGAATGTCCTTGTGTGTATTTAGTTGGTTTGCCTAAATAAATAAATAAATAAATAAATAAATAAATAAATAAATTATCATGCTAAGGTCCTATAGCTAACTTCAAAATAAGATTATTGGCCAAATATCTATATACAATCCAGTTCTGCGCCCGCGCATATCCCTTGGTATACAGTCTGCACCCACACTCATGGCCATAAACGTCGATGTCACCTGAACGAAGTAGGTATATCCTGTCTTCGAAGCACTGATACTCAGCCTGATGACAGGTAGTGGATTCTTTGATGAAAAATATATATGCTTGTACCTACAGTCAAATTAACACACTACGTCAATTTGCCGTGTTGTAGCCATTTCATACAACTGTCAAGAAAGGACAGTTGTGATTTTAATATGCGAACAATTTAAGATGGTAGTCCAGATGTATGAACGTAAACGAGGGAAAAGAATTATGTAAGGATCGTAACAGATGGCGTTCTGCAGTTTCTGCCTACCCCACATGGGAAGAAGGCGTGAGTTTATATATGTATATAAATTAAAGAAAGAAAAAAAGAAAAAAAAGACGTTTGTTTGGACACAGTTCGTGAAACACAAAATACAAACTAAATAAAAAAGTGAAAATAATCTTTTAATAATCATGTGTGTATGCAGCACACACATGATTATCACGGCTGCGCCAAAAAGGTTCATTTCAGCATTAATGCCAGACAAATTCTGTCTGACGTTGATTTTTGTAATAAACTGTAGCGGCATCTACATCGCTACATGCGAACTACGCATCAAAGACCTGACGTCACACGAAATCTTGACGTCACACAAAATCCTGCATCGCGCAATTAGAGTTTACCGCGCGATAAACATATATACAAGCTTCCCAACTTCAACCTCTGGGCAGTTGCCCGCCAGACATCACACCCGTCTGGTCGGAGGATCCTCCCTTTTCTATGGGGGATGAGTGAACTCTACACCCTGTTCCTCATACCCCTAAAAAACCCTTAAGGACAAGTGACGGGGCGTACAAACAGTTTCAACATACCTAATACATAATTTTTATACTTCTAAGTAAATAAATAAACTATGTAGTAATACAAAAAAACTAATTAAAGAAACAAAAAAAATATGAAAACAACTGTTCTTAGCGATTAGCTAGATTGATTCGTAAATTATGAATTTCCCTGAATTGATTATAGGTAACAATTATAACTGCGTGTAATCGTCTTGATTTCAGATATCTTCTTTCATAAATCGTTTAATTAGTCTAAACGACCCAAACCAAACAAATCTAAGAAAAAAATCAAAATTGTATTTCAACTTTTTAACTTTTGCACCCGGATGTGCTTAAGGGCCTGTGCAAACCACGTTTTTTAAACGCGCTGTCGACGCGCGTTTTAGAAACGCGCGCGCCTTTATCCTACAGACAGATGTGCAAAGGTCCTGACTTGCGTGCGTATCGCGTCTGTATCGCTACAAACGCGCGTCGACGGCGCGTTTAAAAAACGTGGTGTGCATAGGCCCTAAGTATTAGTTAAGTTTATGACATTGGATTAGTTTACAAATTTTTATCACCGCAGATGATTTTTGCTTACGGTCGAAAGGCCCGCGGTCCATTCGCTTTGCGCCGTTCAGACTAAACACCCTAAGCATCTTTATTTTTAAGAATACATGCAACGGCGACGCTTTCAACATTAATAAGATTTAATACTTTTAGCACAATGCCAACATTTCTATAACCCATTTTGTTATCAAGATTTACGTATAAAATAACGACAGTGAGTGCCTACTTAGGCCTGGTTCAGTAAGTAATATGAAACTCTGACGCAGTTTTAATAGCATATGTCGCGGAGACGTATTACAGTCTGACTCTTTTAGTCGAAAGGGGAAGGTCAAGGTTAGTCTGGCGTCTTAAAAATGGTTGTCACTTTGAACGACTTTGCAGTTGAGGTTTAGGGCAAGTTTAATAAAAAGGTACTCACATATTCGTAGATTCGTCGTATTATTAATATCAGCTTTTGAATTCCACTGCAGGGCAAAGATCTCCGTTTTCCTCTTTCACTAATTTACTCTACATATACCTATAGTTTATGTTGCCAATCTTTACGAAAAAAGTTGAGTTCACTGCGCCATCTTCTCCTGGGTCCGCGGCGCTGCCGTTAAAATACTGTACATCATCATCATTTCAGCCGAAAGACGTCCAATGTTGGAGATAGGCCTCCCCCAAGCACCGCCACTTCAACCGGCTCTGTGCTTCCCGCATCCAGCGGATTCCTGCCGCCTTCACAAGGTCGTCGGTCCATCTTGTGGGAGGCCTTCCAACGCTACGTCTTCCGGTACGCGGGAAATACTGTATACCCGTAGTTTATTATTCCTGAAATAAGTATTTATGTAAACAAAGCTATACGTATACATCAATAAATATAACTACATACGTACGTACGTCCGGCGCACTCTGAGCGGTAATCCATACTACTTTCCATCTTGCATTCTCAATGTTTGTATCGAGAGTAGAAGGAAAATAAGAATAATAAGGACATTTTGAGAACTGACCTTACCGAAATTCGGCTCAGAAAGTGGCGTAGCAGCGTACTTCCAATCTATACAAAGCCAGAACGCAGCCATAGGAAACTACTCGCGTATACAATGTAATGCCATAAATTTTCCTCGATTGTAATTAATTTAAATCATAATTTTACTTTATTCTTTAATTTTTTTATTAATGCTATTTTTTAATCTGTGATTACAATGTATACACGAATTTTGCGTACTGCTCGTGTATAGTTGGTAACGTGGACGCGCGCGTCATGGTTCCAAACTATACTACATCACTTACGCTGGGCATTAGATTAAAAAATGAAAATAAATTAAACGGAGCGAAATGGAACAGCTAACAGATAACGGAATATGAAATGGGTTAGGTTAGGTTGCGAGAACTGTGACCAACCGCGCGCGAGCCGAGCGAACGTAGTGAGCGGTGCCGCGGCAGCAGCCGGCGAGCGCTATTTCCAAGTTGCTCCCAGCCAGGCAGGCTATTTAGCGCAAGGTGCATTACATCGCAAACAAGTTGAATACCAGTTCAGAATTTGTTGCAATCTATACACGATTAGTCCGTATGCGTACTGGCACTGTATATTATGGAATAAGGTAGTTACTAGGTCACTACGAAGTATACGCGAGTATTTGCGTACTACTCTTGTATAGATTGGAAGACCTTAGTAAAAAAGTGATTTCCAATCTATACGCGATTAGGTTCACACCCTTGCGTTCTGCCCTTGTATAGAATGGAAAGACGCCACGTAGCAAGTACGTGTAGGTCTACAAACAAAATTAAGTGAAGCGGTCCTTTACAACTTTTAATAAAAATGAATTTAAGAACAAAAAACTTTTTTCAAACATTATTTTACTAAGCGTTGTACATTATCCCGACATAATAAAAATGGGTCAGCGTCAACTTTTCTTCGTCGAAAATTAAACTTTTAATAAAAATAAGTAAAAAGTTTCATAGACTTCATACTCAGGAAGTAAATTTTTAATTAAGAATGCTCTCAGAGAAGTTGCTCATGTAACTAATTAAAAATGTAATATTAATGATCGGCTTAAAATAGAACTAAATGGAACTGAATAGGGTAATTAGTTATTTATGTAAGATGTATGACACTGGAAATCAAGGTTTATTTAAATATCTAAGAAGGTGTCTGTTTATATGTAGTTCTAACTGATCGAGCCACGTAGATTAATGACATTTTTCAAAAAAACTACCGGCGATCGGAAGTACTGTCTCCGGTTTTCTATTGACTTCCAAAATTAAAGTTAGTTTTTAATTTGTAGTGTTTTTTTTGGAAGACGGTTTTATTTTTAACTTTTTAATTGTGGTACTTACCTACCTCCTACTTCACACCAATACATATATCTCTACTTGCTATATAAACAACAATGACAGAAAGTTCTATAGCATCATCAACATACCATCCAAGTGGATTATATACGTGTTACTGAAGCTAGCTCAAAAACTACTCAAGAAAAGCAGCAAAGCTGTCAGAGCCATTTATGGTCTACATCGTCGCGAATCTCTCAGGGAACTATTTAAAAAGATTAATATTGTGACAGTACCTTGCCAATTCATTTATGAAAACATTATGTATGTAAGAAAAAATCTACAAATTTTTAATAAAATAAGTGATAGACATAATTTTAATACTAGAAATAAAGATAAAATAGATCAACCATTTTTCAGATTATCTAAAGTACATACATCTTTTATGGGGTACTGTGTTACAACTAAATACCATATGATATATTACAATTAAATGAAAGAAAATTCAAAACTCATATTAAAAGTGCACTTTGTAAACAAGCAAGATTACAAATTAGAGAATTATATCCAAGATAAGAATGCTTGGAAACATGCTGGTCCTGCTCCATAGAACAAAATGAAACTGCTTGCCAATTTATTTATTTTATTTTTATTTTTGTAACACTGATTTTACATTCTGTGATTTCTTGAACTCACACACTGACTTATTAGTATTACTTGTAAAAATGTTAGGAATATCGTATAATTTTACAATGTTTGTAAATATATGAGCACCATGTATCTATCACATAATTAATTTATCTGTCATTGCTTCATTTTTCATTCTTTTTACCTATCGTGGAGTAATCTTATTCTAGATGCACCGTCTTCACATATAATTATATAATTAATGTATACCAAATATTGTAAAAACATTTTAAAAGAGTAACGGTGGAGTTTCTTGCCCGTTCTTCTCCATACGAAAACTACCTTTTGGAAGAATCAATTCTATTTTTTAAATCGGTTCAGTAGTTTTTGAGTTTATTCATTACAAACAAATATACAATTTTTTTCTCTATAAAATATTATTATTGTAGACTAACTAATTTTGTTTTCTAAAAAGGTTTCACGTTTGTTTACTCAACGCATACTAAACTATTCAAAAACTAAAATATAGCATCGTAAAATTCATCCGCATCGCTGTCGACTGGTAATGTACCCAAGAGACTGGCCGCATTGCCACGTTGTATGGTAATGCTTAGCCTCTGCCCAAAGTAAAAACCAGCTCTTGGGTCACGGGAAGTGTCAAATAGCCGTTTTACGATGCTATATTTTAGTTTTTGAATAGTTTTAGTTAAGTTAGAATATAATATATAATTTTGCTATTTTTATTTAGTCATAAGTTGTTATGGACCCACTTGTAAATCTTATTTTATTAGATAATGTTAATTTTCACAAACTAAAAAGTAAATAAATTAAATAGGTACATACACTTCTTAGAAATAGTCAGTCACAAGTTCAGTGGCAATGCAATGTTATCAGGTAAGACACTATACATGAAACATCACGCATACTTACCTCATAGTGACACTATCAAACGGGCACTTTGTAAGCAGCACTTATAGATTTAAATATTCATAACATGTGCTGTAATTTAGTCCTCAGTTATAGCTATTTGATGTGGGCCATTTAATTGATCTAACTTAATTACTGCCACCAAAACAAGGGGACATATCGCTCGTATGTAACATTAGAACCTTTACCGTAACGTTAGTGACATTTTGTGAGCCTTTTCATACCTGTAACCTTAGCAGGAACATAAAGGTATATAGGTGAGTATAGTCATCGTTATCTAGTGGCCTTTACTTTTGGCTAGAAATTGTACTTAACAGAGTCTTGTGGAGCGTATGTGAAACTAAACAAGTGACGAGAAACATATTCTGTTCATGTTCATAGTGAAAGTAGCCTCTTTGTTAATTTTCAAATATAATCGTTTATTAGAACGTAATGGCCCAGTGGTTAAGGCCTCGCCGCTCATGCACGAGGTTGTGGGTTCAAATCCGGGCAAGTACCAATGTGACTTTTTCAATTCATATGTACTTTCTGAGTTTATCTTGGACATTACTGACATCGGTGAAGGAAAACATCGTGAGGAAACCTGGACTAATATAAGTCTGAAATCACCAACCCGTCTTGAGCAAGCGTGGTGATCAATGCTCGTGCCTTCTCTGTATGAGAAGAGGCCTTTGCCCTGCAGTGGGACAATAACAGGCTGGTATTATTAATCGTTTATTCCATCACTATCCACCATTAACGTTAAAAACAAAATGTCCCATTGTTTTTCATTTATTTTATAATCACGAGCTCGTTGTTAACTTTTTCCCTCCATTTTGTCAAGTAACTGGTGACAGCTGTCAATCTCTTGACATACTGCTAAAACAAAAACACATGACTTTTTCAATATCAGTGTTGCAAATCATCTTATTTTGGTAATAATGCGGTAGGAGCGTAACTGGGTACGGGTAACTACTTGGTCACTAACATAAAAAATTGCCACTCCGGGCATAACAACTGGGCATTACGTTAGTATGGTTTATATTCCTTTAAAGCGCACTGGGTTAGGTTATATCTTTTCAAAAATGAATGGTATTTTTTAGACATTTTAAAAACAATTTTCCAAGTACTAAATAAATGTGAACAGTTATTTTTGTTAAACTCTAACTAAAAAACCTCTTAGCAAAATTATTTCCGAAGAAATTCAATGTTTACGAAAAACACTTTTAGTGGAATCTGATCGAACCTGAGATGAATTCTTGTAACAATTTATTTTTGTTAACCTTTTTATGACATTTCTATTTTAGTAAGAAAAACTTATTTACAAACATTTTTACCAATACCTTAAGTCATAAGGTCAGGAGAATGAAACTTATCAATAATTCTCCTGACCTTATGCCAATTTTTTGAGGTCGGCACAACATGTCGTTTTCTTCTACACTTCTCTATTAGTCGTCATCTCGGTAGCCACCCCCTTTCTAGCCATATCATCTTCCACACAGTCCATCCATCGTTTCTTTGGTCTTCCCCTACTCTTATGGCCATCCCTACCAATACCTTAAGTATTGACCAAAATTAAAACGAGCATGACACCACAAATATAACACAAAGACTATAAATATCTAAGCCCTGATAAAAATGGGCAGAAACTCCATAAAAAAAGCAATATAATCAAAACTCGACGCTTGAATGGTAAAATTGTTAATATCGCTAAATCAGCGTTTTTTGCCCAAGTGTCTATCTTACTTAGAGCTCCCTTACTGTTAACTTTTGACTTGTTTTTTATGGAACTTAAGAGGCATAGCAGGTCAAGTTAGAGTGGCGATTCTGTATCAATTTATCTTTGCCTAAACTTGCAAAGCTGAGGTAAGTGACGCTGAAAAATTAACTATTGGCCTCGGCTTGATGTACAACTTTTTTGGTCCTTTTTCCTTTTTAAAAATAATCTTCATTGTTACTTGTTAAAGGTAAACGCTTGCTTAAAGTTCACTGAAATTGGCAAGGCCATTTCAGTAAACGAACTAAATTTATTTATTTGAAGAAGAAGAACAAAAAAAAACGTGAGATGTCGCGGGACACCCGGCTGAAACGAAGTATCTTACACTGTATATTATGTAATAAAAAACGACGTAATTAATGAAATAAATTTATCTTGACTATATATCCTAACTAATCCTGATCCTAATTATCCTAACTATATATCCTAATCCTAACTATTATAACAATTATAACAAACAAACAAACTCACTTCCGCATTTATAATGCGAAAGTGAGTTTGTTTGTTTATTACGCATTCACGCTAAAACGGCAGAACAGATTTGGATAAAATTTTGCACACAGATAGTTTACAACTTGGATTAAGATGTAAGATACTTTTTATCCCGGTAGTACTTTCCCGTGGGATGGTTTCTGACCTCCACGCGGGTGAAGCAGCGGGTTAACGCTAGTGAAAAATATTACATTAACACAAACGCATGTAAGCCAAATTGTCGTGACGGTTAAAAATATTACCCTTTTTCGGTTTAGCTGTCATTCGCCAAGTGTGCAGAGTATAACGTACGAAATATCAACGCACTTTTGAAAGCAATGGAGTTTTTTAATGTATGGTCATGTTTAGTAGTAAATAATGTATGAATTGTTTCACCATAATCATAGACATTAGCCATTTTGGATAACATAAGAAACACAACACGAAACACAGAACATAAGAAGTAAAAAGGTTAAATAAAATTAAAGAAATCCCCTCAAGTTTAATATTTTCTGCTTGTATTCGCGACAATTTTTTTGTAAACGAAGTCATTACAACCGTTGTGAATATTAAAAGGGTTCGTCCGCAGCTTTTTGTAAAGTTTTACAAACTTTTCAGCGGAGACTGAAGAATTAAAGTTGAAAATACAATACGTTGCTGATTAGACACGTTTGTGTAAACTCTGCAGAATGGTGAATGATGGGAATTTCACGAAAAAGTCTATACGTGTACTTCGATGGTTTCAGTAGTGACGTTGGGGTTGAGCGCAACGCAAATGATTCGGCTCGAAGGACAAAAAATGTAACTTGTTATGTAACCGTTTGTTTTTATGGATAAACATAGTTTTGGCAATGGGACGTCTAAAGAATTGCAATAATCTATCTGATTGATAACTTTCATATCATCTAACCTTTAAATAATTATGAATAAAAGTCAAACCAAAACTGCTAGGACCAACTTTTCGAAGCACTTTTGTGCCATAATAACTATAACCCTGTTCATCGAGTAAGTTATCATGTGTTTGTAATTATGTACTGAGGTATAATTATTACCGAAGTTACCAACCAATCCGTCTTCATATAATAGTAGTACTGTCTAATTCATTAGCGACAGACTACATCAATATTGCAGCCCCATTAGCATCGGTATATTATTGGTGGAGACGTACTTGCGACATTTGCCTGTCTCTCTTGTGAGGTAGTCCGGTAGTCGCAATGATTTCTGCATATTATACTATGCTGCGTTTGATTACGATAAGTTTGGATAAATTTTGTTATGACATTCTTTTTTTGCTTTGCTTGTGAAGTGATACGTTCCATGTAGCATAATTAGTCTATAATATTCCCACTGTTGGGACACAGGCCTCCTCACTATGAGAGGGAGTGGGCTTTTCCACCACGCGGGCCCAGTGCGGCTATCTTTGTAGATGCCTCATGTATTTGAATGTTTGGTTCTAGGACACGTTCACGGTGTTTTCCTTCGCCGTTTTGAAAGCAGTGGTGATGAAATATCTTACGCAAAGTAAAGTGACTGTCAGGGTTAGAACCTATGACCTAAAGTCACGGGCGCGAAAACCGTGTGTAATCGATTATATCAAGATAAATATACTTAGACAAATAATTTTCGACCGAAAAGTGCAGAAGTATACGAGGCTGTTCAGTACTCGATGTTGACACTCTGATCTAATGATGATGACGTCAAAAAACAGAACAGACCTGAAATATTTTTTACAATGCATTTGCTCGAAAAGAGCCTTTTCGAAGCAGCCAATTTGTGCGGAAAGTGTCAAGGTTTTTCACTAGTGCTTTTTACTTTTCTGTTTTTTTTAATTTTTAACTCACTCGGCAGCCCGTCGCAAAGACTTTTTATTATTTGACAAAGGTTTTACAAATTAGATGATGATGATGATGACGATGAAGATGGCGGTGGCGATAACGATGGCGACGGCGATGGCGTTCACCAAGGCGATGGCAATGGCGATGACGATGACGATGGTCAAAGTCAAAGTCAAAGGTGGTCAAAGTCAAAAAGTCAGTCAGTGAACGTCAAAGTTCAAAATCAAAGTCAAAAAGTCAAAGTCGAAGTCGAAAAGTCAAAGTAAAAAAGCAAAGTCAAAGGCAAAAGTCAAAGTCAAAAAGTATGTCATGAATGTTATTTATATCATTTATATACGCCAATATGTCAGATATTACTACTACTACTACTGTAAGGATCGCTATTATTACACTACCTACACTACCGCACTTGTAGCATAAATAACTATTCCAACATAAAAACAAATATTCAATAAAGAACTTCACTGAACAGCTTACTAAATAAACGTCTCACTCCACTAGCACAACTTAAACGCAGCACCAAGTGACGTACCACTCGCGCATATGAAGCACTCGGCGTATTTCCCGAGCGTCTATACTGTCATGGCGTCGAACCATCAGATTGACGGGCCACACAAACTGATACACTCACATCAATTTACATATATTGAAGTCACTATGTCAGATAGTCACACGGAAAATTCTGCATTTTATAGAATTGAGGTTTTTAGGGTTCCGTACTTGCAAATGAAAAAAAATGGAACCCTTATAGGATCACTCGTGTGTTTGTCTGTCTGTCCGTCTGTCATTGGTAATGTACTCCGAATCTAATGGACCGATTAAGTTGAAATTTGGTTCACATATGAATTTCTGTGACCCAAACATGGACGTGTAACGTAAATAAATGAATTTTGAATATGAGGGTAATTTTTAGAAGGCAAATTAAAAAAAGTTCAGCAATCTTTTCCCGTATGACATCAAATGAAAAGATTTACAGCAAGCGTTTGTTTTTTTTATAGTTTTTCAAGGAAATTGATGAAAATTTACCATTATCTCCGAAGCGAATGAGCCAAAAATGTTGACTAAAATACAAAAAGCAGTAAAAAAAAAACGCACGTTTAAAGACAAAAAGACATAAAATAGACACATACAAAAGTAGCCAAAAGCCTCGTATTTCTATACATATAGATTACAGATCCACCAATAAGAAGTCTATAAGTCTTGAAATAACATGGTAAATCCTTCAATATTGAGCGTACAAAGTTACATTTGCAGCTGGAATGTATTGGAGAACATGTTTTTCAAATACAATGTTAAGTCTGTTCTTGGGATTAATTCATCCGAAATACGAGTACGGAACCCTTCACTGTGCGTGCTCCGACAAGCACTTAGCCGATTTTTTTCTGCTGACTCTACACTAGCGTGCGAAAATCTGTCTCGCGCGTTTGAATGCGCCTTACCTACATGTTCATATAAAACAAACATTAAAAGAATAATGTTTATGCCTGAATAAACGGTTTCACATTAGGCCAGCTGACTTGTGGTCACAAGTGTATAATATTAACTTATTAAGTGCGTTACAACACGATTTAGAATAACTTAGGTAGGTTTCACAGCTGTACGAGTAGCGCCTACGTGTGCTCTTAAACGAGGGTGTAGTACGATACGTTGTCTACCCGAAGCGGGTCGCGTAAAGACCAATCCGCGTCGCTGTGAAGTAATGCCTCACGTGTGTCTCCTTTCCGGGAGCCCGTACTCCCAGACAGCTGTGAAACCAGCCTTAGTCTTGTTTTCAGAACTTGGTAATTGTAGCCGTAATACCTAATTCTGCCTAATTGTTTTCTCTATGCTCACATTGTTAGAAACACCCACTTTCTTGGCTTTATAAAGTCTAATTAGAATGCCTGAAGGAACTCGACGAACCACGTACAGTTACCAACACTGAATACAAAATACCCGAAACTATCAACCACATACACAAAGGAAATAAGGAAATTCCGTGAGATATGGCAACCCTGATTTATTCGGTACATTTAATCACAAGAGCTTATCTCTCCGCCTATTCGTTGCAGTATTCGTAATTTCACCTGTCATCCGTTAAGCAGCCATAGCGTACGTTGAAAACGCTATCCGGGCGTGATAAAGTAGCTCGATTGCGTGCCACCCCTGAAAAATAGCATCCCATGGCTGTAACGATCGACATTTGTAACTAGATGTTGGCCGGACAACCCTATGAATTATTCGCATACTTGTGTAAATAAAAATGTGACGTTTTATATGCACGAGTATGTTGATATATTAGGCGCATATTTTTTTGTTGGTGTCTGTTGTTATGTTAGCAATCACGGGGAATTGTGGTATCGTATAACTGACCTAGGTTTATTTCTCATGCCTTCTGAGTGTCCTACACTGTCCTCCCATGCCTATATTAACACTGTTATTTGAAAACAATCTACAAGCCATTTATTTATAAAAGAGTAACCGTGGAGTTTCTTGCTGGCTCATCTCCATAGGAAACGACCAATTGGAACCGTGCACCTAGCTTCTGACGTTTCATAAGTGCCCATGTAGGTTTATGTGAAATAAAATATTTTGATTTTGAGTGTTGTTCTTTTTATCTGGTAGGCCACAGGCAATTCGCAAACATTTTCTTGGAGAAAATATTAGTTGATATTATGTAGGTATCAAACGATCAGTGAATAGCTGTGGCTTTGTATTTACACAACATCACGACTGTAATCCCCGAAAAGTTAGGCAGAAGTCTATATACAAATGTTACCAGTTAAGTTTAAGTCCTACGTATAGGGGGCGAGCCTATTGCTATCAACCGGGTACAAATCCAGACTCCGGCCTGCTACTGAGAAATTCCAGATGGATATTTCTATTTTCTAATTAGTAAATTTAAATCTTACTTCAATTCCCTATGTCAATGGTTTGCCAGACTTGATTAACTCACTTTATGTTCTTTTAATTGTTTAAAATTGTTCCGTGTGGTGCCGGACGCAAAGAATAGTACCATCCCATTTCTTCCCGTGGGTGTCTTAAAAGGCGATTAAGGGACTTACTAGAGAATGGTCAGCAGCGTTCTCTATGCATTTTAACACCATACTGCGATCGCCAACTCGCCTGCCAAGCGTGGCGATTATGGCAAACCCCCCCATTTGGGGAAGGCCTATGTCCAGCAGTGGACGTCTTTTGGCTGGAATGATAATGATGATGAATTGTTAAAAAACCGTTTCGTTTACACGATCTGCAAACAAAAACCCCACTAACAGCGTACACCATAAACTCAGCCGTTGTGATTTAAGTCTACCCATAAACAATTCATCAGCGACCTGAAAAAGCGAAGGAAAGCAGCTGAAATACCAACACGTTAATAAATAAATTGTGTCGGCCATTTCAACCGGTCGCTTGCATAAAATTATATCATTTCCATTTCCTGGACCGCAACTATAAAAAATTTAACCATCGGTTGCATACATCCAGGTTTGATAAAAACATTAAAGGTACACCACATTAGCGTACCGCATGACGACTGACGGTATCAACGTAATGAGGGCTGCATTCGGGCCGCGGGCCGCATGTGGCAGGGGCCTCGGGCCGCACGCTGTAAACAAAACGTGAAATGTACAGTTTTATTGTACTACTGTGGTCGCGTTACCACTATGATTAATTGACGACTTGCCTGTAAATGCTACGTTTGTTATCGGTATTGCTGTTGTTATTGAAGTGTTGAATGCGTTTTTAAGGGGTAAGTTTAATTAGTGTTTTAGTATTTTACTTTTCTTTTTTTATGCTGAATGGCTGAAGATAAAGTACACTAGATGTAAAAAGCAGAAAACTGCCAGCTATGACCTAATTACTAACAAGTGATAAAGTAACCTAAGGAAAAATTATTTTAAACTTATTCTGTTTCATCTTCATTAAGAAACTATCAACTCCTCTTAAAGTTATTTTTTTATTTCAACAAAAGATAAACACAATAAATCTGTATATATAAAAATTAATTGCCGTGCGTTTGTCTCGCAAAAACCCGAAAATGGATCGAATGATTTGTTTTTTTTTGTTTTGCTCAATATATAATAAAAAATTAAAATTAGAAAAATACCAAAAGGAATAGCAGAAAAAATAAATTCTTACGTCGTACGACGTCCACCGGGTCATCTGCTACGCAAAAGAAACGAGCAATTGAAACAATTTTGGTAAAATTGAAACCATCAAATGAACCAATCAACTAAGCAGCCCAAAAACATTACTTTCCTTTAAAAATCTTCGTTCCAACAACTCTAAACGTAGCTCCGTCGATCACCTTTTACAAATGACACCGTATCTGCTCAGCTCAACCCTCAATCGCTGCCTAATGGGAGCCGAGATGGATGAGCTATCCCCTGGGACATGGCAGGCCCGACAAGAGCGGTCGGTGCCAACGTTTTAACTTGCAAATTAAAATGACACACTTTATAGGCCTATTGAGATCGAGGAAGTGGTATTTGTAAACGATTTCCGCGAGCGATGCCGCATCGTAAAAAGGGAGTTATTATCTGCAATGGCTATTGGTTACCCATAGATATATTGGCTTATAATAGTATTTATGAAAGGGTTATCCTAATGTATACACAAATATCTATGAGTCTTGAGAGGTGTGAGGAACAGGGTGTAAAATTTACTCATCCTTTTTAGAAAAGGGAGGATCCTCCGACCAGACGGGTGTCGTGTCTGGCGGGCAACTGCCCAACGATTGATGTCGGAAAATTATACAATATGTTGATCGACCGGTAAACTCTATTTGCGCCATACAGGATTTTGTGTGACGTCAGGTCTTTGAGGCGTAGTTCGCATGTGGCGATGTAGATGTCGCCACAAGTCTAACCATTAGGGACGTCGACCATCCTACTATCTACTTAATAAAAATAAAAATACTTAATTTACCGACAGGTAACGCAAAACCTAAACCGCTGGGTTTAGAATCATGAAATTTTGCACAAAAATTCCTTATATAACGAAACTGCGCACTAAGGACCGAATTTTGAAAATCTATATTACTAATAATGAAACTGAAGAATTTGTTTTTTGTTTGAACGCGCTAATCTCTGGAATTACCAAATAAATAGAAAGGAATAAGGAGAGGAATGCCAAAGGAATTGAAAAATTCTTTTTGCATTTTATAGCCCATTTCTTAAGGAAGGTTATAGGCTATTTAACATCACGCCACGACCCTTAGGAGCCGAGCAAAAAGAAAAAAGTCTGAAAGAGCGCTAAGCGAAAACGAAGTAAAAACTATTTATATCCTACTATCCTACTAATATTATAAATGTGAAAGTTTGTATATAAAACGGCTGAACGGATTTGGATGAAATTTTGCGCACAGATGATTTATAACCTGGATTAACATATAGGATACTTTTTATCCCGGTAGTACGTTCCCGTAGGATAATTTCCGATCTCCACGCAGGCGAATCCGCGGGCGAAAGCTAGTAATATTTAAATGCGAAAGTGAGTTTGTTTGTTACGCTTTCACGTTAAAATGGCTCAACGGATTTGGATAAAATTTGGCACATAGGTAGACCATGATCTAGGTTAGGACATAGAATACTTGTTATCCCGATATTCCCACGGAATCGAGACTTATAGGGGTGAAACCGCGGGGTGCAGCTGCTGCTCACGGCTTCGCTCGCGTGGACCCTAAGGCCATTTCTCTACCACACCGGGAATGGTACGTCAACGAGGACGCCGAAGTAGCGATAATAGGCGTCGAGTTCACGGTTGGACAAACATTGTAATGCTTTTCCTTTTTCTAAAATAAAAGTAGTTACTCCTTAGAACATCAACTATCTACCAGTGAAAGTGCCGTCAAAATCAGTCCAGCCGTTTCGGAGATTAGTCGGAACAAACAGACAGACAGACAAAAAATGTAAACATTGATTTTTGTTATAATAAATACCGCATCAAATTTCATAATTATGCATTTAGTAAAAAGCGTTTATTTTGACATTACAAACAGACATTTCAAATTTATTTATTTGTATGTAAATATTTAGCAAGAAACTGGAAATTAGTAGTCTATCAGCAATTAGGTTGTACAAAAAGACTTTTGGAGACAGACACTGATAATTAGAATAAAAAAACGTTTTTAAACAAGGTTAAATTAAATTAGCTAGCTTTACTCCGCAGATGCGATGCGATCTAAACATGATAAAACAAAACAAAAATTAATTCGATTTTTTTGTGGGATCATCGACCGCAGTTATTGTAGTCACTTGAAATATCAGTTGACAAAAAAAAGACAATGGACTCAGGCGTGCCTTTGCGGAAATCGATTATAAAATACGACGTATATTTAGTAACCTAATCCGCTTAACTGTTCTTAAAGAGTTATAAAGAACCCTGTAAGAAATCGACACGTGTTTTACCTCTTAACGAGGCATCCTCTGGATGACGATTGACTTGTTGCGAACCCGGCCACGACGTGTTGCCACGTCAAGCGCCGAACGCAGTGTGAGCCACACCGCCTGACCGAGCAGTAATCCTATAATGTAATTTCTTCAGACCATGAGTATCGATATCTAAACAGGATAAAACAGTTTTTCCCAACTCATACTTTACGTACCTAACAACACTAAAAGCGGTCGTTGACCTCCCAAAAAAAACATTAAATCTTTTTATTTCATCGTGTTTGCATAACGACGATATCCATCGCGTCTGCGGAGTTTAGCTAGCAAATTTAAAATAACCCTGTATAGTATTTTGGTAAACAGTCAAGTATATTGCAGTCATCATCTTCCTAACCTTTTCCCAACTATGTTGGGGTCGGCTTTCAGACTAACTGGATGCAGCTGAATACCAGAATTGTACATTATTTACATTATATCATTTACATTGTACATGATCGATGTAAAATTCTGGTTGGCACAACCCAATTATTGGATAATACGATACCCCTTGATAAGACTGGTTGTTAGACTTTCGGGCTTCTGACGACCC
Source organism: Agrochola lota (assembly GCA_947364205.1). Classification (NCBI taxonomy): domain Eukaryota; kingdom Metazoa; phylum Arthropoda; class Insecta; order Lepidoptera; family Noctuidae; genus Agrochola; species Agrochola lota. The sequence goes on from OX376241.1 coordinate 10,790,492, forward strand.
GTAACGACTGTCAAAGATCCACCGATGACAGCCGGGACCAACGGCTTAACGTGCTTTCCGAAGCACGGAGGGGTATCGGTATGTAAAGATGGTCATCCATCCATGGAGCAACCGCAGCAAGCGTAGCTTAACCTGATCGATTGACCCGTGCGGCTGTTATTACATAGATATAAAAAAAAATACGCACGTTACTAACAAAGGTGTAATCCCTTGCCACTGTGTCTATGTACACAATATCATTACTTGTATCGGTTGGATCGCGTTTTGTTCGCGCGTCCTCCAATGCGCTTGTAAACACCCCCAGTGGGATATCGCTTGGGGACTATCGCCACCACAAACGAAAGCGAATATCCGTTATGTCTGAATTAGTTATTATTCACGAATTTGTTCAGATAGCGTGGGGTCTTGCGTTCGAGCCCCAGATCGGGAAAACTGTTGTTGGATTTGTTCATTAGGATTTCTTAGTAGCAGCCTGTGTTTGGTATTGCACGCCTTATAACACAAAGCGTTTAAGGTACCTAGTGCATTACTCTCAACTTGTCAAAAACATGTACTGTCTTGAACTTTGATTGCCTCTTTTAACCGGACGCAGCTGAATACCAGTATTTTACATGGACCGACTGCCTATCTGACCTCCACAACCCGTTAACTGGGTAATACGATACCCCTTGGTAAGACTGGTTGGCAGAGTTTCGGGCTTCTGACGACCCGTAACGACTGTCAAAGATCCATGAATGACAGCTGGACCTGACTTAACATGCTTTCCGAGGCACGGAGGGACCTCGGTATGTAAAGCCATCCATCCTCGGGCCAACCGGGGCAAGCCCCCTGCGGCTGCGGTTTTTACTTAATAATAGCATGAGCATTAGTGTTTTCGTTATTTTGATCTACGAGTAGTAAAGAGGCTTTCACAGAACTTTAGCCAACTAAAATGTTCATTTTAGAAACTAGAATATCTCGTTAATTAGAATAATTAAGTAGATCTAAGATGGTACAGTTAATGCGAAGTAAAAATTTGTTGTTTCTTAACAATTTAATTGCTCGTATTTTAGAGCAATGTTTTGGCATAAATCACGATTTACTGAGCGTTTGCACGGGTGAAACATTCACATTATAACATGTTGAAATTCCTGTTTTCTTTCAATTTATCGACTCGCGTTCGCATTGTCACGCAACTTGTTGACGCGAAACATGTTTTACGTTTCACATCACTTGACATGTTTTATAGAAAACATAACAACATGTTTCTGTATGAATCATACTATATGTATCCTGTCTCATTTGGAAAACACTAGGTATACTTTGCACAAAACACAGGCTATTAATAAGGTTCGAGACACAAACAAATAACAGTGCAAACGCAAACGTGACAAATATCTATACAAAACAAGTCTATTAAATATATTTTTTAGACAGGGCGAACGCAGCTGCAACATATGTTGAGATCTGTCTTACAACTTACTCATGTTTCGTGCAGTGCGAACGCAAATTCAACAAATCGAGCTGTGAGATTTGTTTCACGTGACAAGTATCGAAACATGTACTCGTATATGTTGATTTTTTCTGGTGTAAACGCATAGTAAAGCTGTGGTGTGAAATCTGACAGTTTTAAATTGGGCTTTGAGTGACTTTTGAGAAACCAAGCCTACCTGAAATTTTGAAAATCCAGATTCTGACGATTGTGTGTGTATTTTTTTATTCTTACATCTAAGGGACTAACAGTTGGAATTGTAATGGAATTCTTAACCTGCTCCAGACCCCAGCAATTCTCGTATTTTTAAGAACGGTGGCATTCTAGTCCCAATGTGCCAAAAATATTGAGATTGCGAGTATTGCAACTCGATTTTTAACGTTTTCAAATACTGCTCTCTAATTACGCAACACATTTTCATTGTTGAGCAGTTTTTTTTTCGAACTTTTGAAGAAATGGATTAGCAATCTGTTTCAAAACAATTCAGATTCTGATTGATCGTGTATTACGCAATTAGGGTACAGGAATTAACCGTCACGTTATTAATTTTAATTTAATTTTTCTCTCACTTTTCTCTTAACTCCTAAAAGTAAACTGCTAAATAAAATTGACAACAACTTCACAAACCAACCAAATTACACAATAATCATCACCATCGTCGAAAACCGTAGAAAAACATCAACCACGTCCCCAACACGTTGTTCCCACGTATCAGAAATGTCATTAATTCAGTTGTGGTCGTCCACTGATGATGAGTGAACGCCGGCGTCATTTCCCCTGGCTCGCTTACAGTTGGCAAACACGTCGGAATTTGTCACTGGCTGCTAATATGATCGTCCCGGATCGTGGCACAACTGGAAAACTGTACAGAAGGCTCGGAACTTTTAGGTACTTACTGAAAGACCAAAGCAAATCAACTATTAGTGAGGGTTTTCTGAAATGACGCTCACTAGGGGGCAGCACACACGACAGGTCCGGGCACCTGTCAAAAAGTATCAAAGAACCTATAATTTCTTATGTCGTGTCTGAATGATGAACGAATGAAATGAAAAAAACGTCATTTTAAATTTTATATTCATTGTCGAATGGAATACTTCTTGTCAAAATGGCGCCTACTGGTGGCGTGAATTTTTTATGAAAACCCTCATTGCCATGGTAGCGTATGTTATTGGTTGAATAATATAATAATAAATGATATTTTATTTCTGTAAATTGGTTTTAACTAAAACTTTTACACGTTTAAAAAAGGTCTCTTTATTTAAACCCAGACATTATCGAGGTCTATCCTAGTAAGGGTCGTGCAGATTACTGTACATGATTGCAGGCAGTTCTTTGGCATTAATTCTGTAAGGTAATATTCTATTGTTTTTTTTTAATGTTGAAATACTGCCGTTTTTGCAGCCATTTTCGTTTCGCTCCTAGTAAATTTTCGAACGTAACACGGAGTCGACCTTTTCCATCAATCTGTATTGTGTCCCCGTACTCTATAACTTGGATCTCGTTGTACCTCCAGGTTTTTGGTATCTCTTGTCCACATAGATAGTCAATACCTACTAAACTCGGGTACGTCAACCGGTAGTCCAGTAGCATGGTCTTCAGGGAACGTTGTCTAATCATGATGGCCTCGATCACAAATGTGCGTTGGGTTGAGATCAGAGTCCTGTAAATAGAGATCATGCTGTGTTGTGTTCTGATTTTGACATCTACTTGTTACCTGTGGGACATAAGTGGATAGGCTAGAATAGAGTTCCAGAGTTTCAGATTTGTTTTATTGTGCATCTAAATGTGTGAGTCTAGTAGTTGCTAGATCTACTAGTAACTGATGTTACGTCGGATGCAGACACGCGGACTGCATATATTTTACTTTTAATTGTATTTCACACACCAATTTTTTATTTGTTTTTTATTTAATATATAATTCTGTATCTATCTATCCATGACATCAGTGCGGGCCCTATCAGAATACCAGCGCTGCGACATTAATTTTTTAAATGTTGCAGCATCATGCTGAGGTAGGAGCCTTTTGGCCTCTTACAGGACTGCTTTAAATTTAAATTTCACTTTGTTTTCTTTTTTATTTATGTTTAGTGTGTTTTTAGTTGTATTTGTGATTTCCTGTGCCAGTCTCAACAAATACTTTTTCTTTCTTCCCCCCCCTTATGTTGGATCCTCGGTTCGATCCCCAGAATAGGCAAAGTGTTATTGGGTTTTTAATTCTCTATAACACCCGTTTTTTAGTGGCAGGCGTTAAACGTTATCTGACGCATTGGAATGTAATTTCGTTTTCTCGTAATATTTAATAACTTGTAGGTTATCATCATCATAATAACGTTCCCACTGCTGGGAGACAGGCCTCCCCTCGGTGAGAGGGAGTGGGCCGTAATGCACCACGTGGGCCCAGTACGGGCCCACGTAGATGTCACTTCGATTTTTTTAGCTCTAGGACATACCGGTTTCCTCTCGATGTTTTTCTTCATCGTTTTAAGATTAGGTTAGCAGGCAGCAATTATTCATTAGAATAAGAGGGACAAGATAATATACCAGAAAAAGAAAAAAACCTATTTTATGACAAACAATCCTCTGAAACACCAGATAAGTGAGACAAACACAAAACGATTTTCTCCTTGTTTCCTCTTTCAATACACAAACAATAACAGCGTGTAGCCTTAAAAACGTTATATTTCAGCAAAGGGAATATTGAAAGAATAAATTTATCGGCTGTCAAGCAATAACAATAAAGAAACAGTACTATCGGATACGACGCAATGAATATTGTATTACGAGGATACGAGTAGGCACAGACACAACACGTAGACAGAGTAGAGCAATAGACAAGTCACTAAATAATAAAATCCAATAATGAGACAAGGACACACTTATTAGATCCAGTAGTAAGAGGAAACAGGACAGAAATATATTTTCTTTATCTCTCTATCTTCGTGAAACTTTTTGTCTGACCCTAGTAGTTGGCTAACAGCTGGGGTCAAAACGGCTGTCATTTCTTTGGAAAGTATTACCCGACTACATTATGCTAAGTACACACGCAGCAAATTCGATCGCCGGTGATTGGCCAGCGATTTCAAAATCAAACGTCCACACACAGGTTCTCACATCGCTGGCGACAAATTGGCTGTCAAAATCTGTGTGTGGACGAGACGTGAAGTTTTGAAATCGCCAGCGAGTCGCCGTGTGTATCTAGCATTACGTAAGTACTTATTACTAGTTTACAAGTGACTGATAAAGACTATCCCTATCTCGTATGGTCTACGCTGACAGCTAATCTATACAATACTCTATCTACGGCAAAACAAAAGTTAGAAAGGAGGTGGCGTTCGATGTCTTTGTTACCATGAATTATACGGATTTTGTACGAAATAGTGGGGAAAGAGCGATTATTTATGACTGCCAGTAAATCTCGGCTTATAATGTATCGGAGTCCTATTCACGGGCTCGTGTGACTGGCCACGCCGCCCGGCGCCGCCCGCCAGTCTCCGCAATTTACGACACTATATTTTTACAAGTACTTACGTAACGCTGTGATTTTTCATTTTATAAATGTACGTTGCTCGGAAAATTCGTAAACGTATGCAGTTCGAAAAACTTGAAAGTGTCCGGGAAATTTTGTTTTCAGAGTGTGAATTTTATATCTGCAATATTTGTTTTGGCGAAAGCGCCTTTGTTTTTCACACTTAATAACTAACACTAGAATAACGACCAAAAACACATACCTCAAGTTGCCGCGATTGTATATAACTTGATTACAAACTTTAACACTCAAACATAAAGTTTATTATCGTTTGCAATATATTTACTACTTCGATGATTGAAAAGTAAACTTATTTATAAAATAAGAACAAAAATATTAATCAAAAAAATAAAACATAATTTCTAAGCAAAAACTATGTTGCAAAATAAGATCAAACATTATTTGTGGTTTAGGGGTATGAGGAACAGGGTGTAAAGTTCACTCATCCCCCATAGAAAAGGGAGGATCCTCCGACCAGACGGGTGTGATGTCTGGCGGGCAACTGCCGAGAGATTGAAGTCGGGAAGCTTGTATATATGTTTATCGCGCGGTAAACTCTAATTGCGCGATGCAGGATTTGTGTGACGTCAGGATGTTGTGTGACGTCAGGTCTTTGATGCGTAGTTCGCATGTAGCGATGTAGATGCCGCTACAGTGGTTTTATTTTTTCGGCCGTTTTTGATGCGCTTATCGGAAATTTGTTGATCGAAGTTTCAAGTACTACATGCCTAAAAACGGACTGAAGTTCACCTACACACAAGCGGAGTACTGGTAGACCTCGACACCGGGTTGCAGTCAGTCCAAGGAAGCTATGCTATCCCAGCAGGGTAACCAGGCGCTTACTACGCCTGGACAGGAGCGGCCTGCGGCTGGTGAAGGAGACCATCACGGGACACTGCTCGCTTAACAAACACTTCCACACAATAGGCACAACGGAAATTCCTCTGTGCGGTGCGTGCATGGAAGCTGAGGTAACCGTCGCGCACGTAATTTTTGAATGCACAGGCGTCACCCAGATTAGAACAGAAACCATCGGGTCACCCAGATCTTTCACAGATGTTCTGCACAGACCAGGAGATATACTCGTAATTAACTTCTGGAGGGAGGTGGGCTAGTTGGGATAACCACCGCCGCCGCCGGCCGCTATGGCCCACGCACAATAGTCCACCTGAAGGACTAAGTGCGGAAACCAAATCCGATAACATAGACCCTAACCTGACATTTTAAAACTTTACTTGGAAAAGAGGAAAGATGCAGTGGAACTAGAGGCAAGTTAATCCCCTCAATTTGATTCAGTAATCGAGACTATAATCTCAAACTTACTTTTTTAACTATCCCGTGCCACAATATCTTCTACAAAACTAGAAATACTGACATCAAATCCTTTAAGTCAACACACAAACCAAGTCATCGTACAAAACCCTCTTTTCCTGCAGCTTAGTTATTTACTCACGGACGAACATTCGACTCCGCAAAATTGATTCCAATTCCGATTTCACCTCTGGGAGCACTAATGTTACACGATTCGGTGTTCTGTCGACATTATCCCTATCTTTCTTTTTAGTTTTTTTCCATGGGGTTTTATTTACGAGTAATGGGACCTCTGAATACAGAATGGGATGAATTGGTTCTTTGATGTTTTGGTTTCACGTGTAGCCGTTGGCAGCTGAGGATTAGGTCTAGAATTCGACCCATAAGCCAGGAAAACATTGTATTTGTTTTTGGTTGGAAAACTCTTAGTAGGCTTGAAAACTTAGTGCCACTAAATAAAGACTATTCTTTCAAGAATTAATATTCCTCGCGTATGAAAAGCTCGTGTAATGCCAGCCATACATACTACGGTCTACCGGACATCTACCGGAGAGGTTACCTGTGCAGGTTTGCCACCCGCGTGTATGGGGACGTTCCGGTCTACCTGAGCGGTCTTCAATTCTTTTTGCGATGACATCGATTGAGGACGATGACGCGTTGGCATTGTTAGGCCTTGCTTTAATTTTGAAGAAAGAAGATACAAAAACAGTGAAAAGGAAGCGAAAAAAGTGGTGTAAGCATTGGTTGTTGGAAAGGAAAAGTTATAGTCATGTTAATTTATTAAATGAAATAAAATTAGCACCTGAAGATTTTAAAAAATATCTCAGAATGGACGAGAAAATATACCTAAACTTACTTGCAATGGTTACTCCTGTGATAAAAAAAAAAAAGATACAGTTATGAGAAATTGTATTTCTACTCACGAAAGATTATCAGTTACAGAAGTTATGAGGACCTGAAATTTTCAGCAATTATTTCACTTCAAGCGCTTGGAAATATTATTCCTGAAACATGTGAGGCCTTGTATAAAGTTCTTATGAAAGATTATTTGAAGGTGAGTATTTAAAACACTGTTATTTATTACGAATAATATTTATTAAGAAAAAAAAAAACTTTAATTGAAAAATTACAATTTTTTTACTGTCGCGTACAAATTATACATTATCAGCACTGGAAGTATGCAAAACAAATGAGTGAAGCGAATGCTCGCAGTGAGTAGTACTTACTGCGTGCACTACGGTACTCACTGAGTACCGTCATTTAAAACAACTACGCATTCTATCATTGTTCCGTTTTTAAATTCATTCTGTCCTAAGCAAGCTGAAGATTTTGAAATTAGAATTGTGTTTAAAAAACCAGCTAGTATCCGTGCACACATAAAACCCTCTCTAACAGCTACAAAATTCAAATTAAAAGTAATTAAACCGTTTCCATACAATTACAGAATTAAATTAATTGCGATTAATTAAATCTAAGTGGCCTGTATCGAGTTGCGGGCGTCGTCAGACCTAATTCTGTGCCTACATTCAGTTGAAGCGTTTCTTAAATTAAATTACGTTCCCTGTTCCTGGCTTAATTTCGACCCGGATTACTGTATAATGAACTTTGTGCAGATCCGCCTTTATTTTGCCTGTTCTACTTTTTTACTAAAGTCAGGTCGATAACGATTGCTATTGGCTTTTATTTTTGTAAAAAAATGTGGAAAAAGTGGAAAAATTTAGGCTATAGGGTGAAAGATATCCCGGGTGTCACCACTGTGTGGATCGCCCGGAGGACACGGTGGAGCATACGGTGGAGGTCTGCCCGGCTTGGGCGGAGCACCGCCGTGTCCTCACGGAGGCGATAGGTGGCGGCGATCTCTTGCGTCCGGCCCTGGTTCAGCCATGGTCCGGAGCGAGAGTGCATGGGAGGCCGTCACTTCCTTCTGCGAAGCATTAATGCTCGCGAAGGAGGAGGCGGAGCGCGCGAGGGAGATGCAAGCTGCACGCCCTCGCGGCCCTAGTCGCCGCAGGAGACGCCCCGGGCGTCGGGAGCCGCGAGCCGACTTACGACCACCGTAGGCGCGAGCCTCAAAAATATGAGCAATGGGTAGCTCGCTGTCCGATTAGGACCAGGCCCGGGTCGACGGCGCGTTGTGTTCCACGCGCGCCTCAAAGAGATGTCAGCACCAACTGACGGGGTCCATAAGGGCCAATGCCTGCCAGGGTTGCGAGTTTGTCCGAAAGGGATATCGCGGCCCCGGCACACAGGCAACGGAAGGAACACGGGTGGGTTTTAGTCAGTAAAAGTGTGACACGCCCTCCCGCTCCACCCAGAGCGGGAGAAGTTATTTGACAACTTCCCACCATCTAAAAAAAAAAAGGGTGAAAGATATATGATTCACCATCCTAATGAGGGTTGAATTGTAAAAAAATTAAAAAGCTTTGTTCGAGTTTTACTACATCATTTTCGTCGTCTATAATAAATAATCATGTTCAGAACTCACACCAAATAAAAAACCAAGACAGAGAGAGAGCGCTGTCAACAGTGAAGTGAAGCCGGTTTCGTAAACATATGTGCACTTTGTGTGGTGTAGTTTGATTGTAGTGTCATTGTAAAAGGTTGTAAATGTATGTCAAAACTACGCTCACATGTTTTGGCATGCTTCACTGTATTCTCGCAGCGCTCTGTCTTGGTTTTTTGTTTGGTCTGAGGTTCAGAACCAACAAAACAATGACCTAACTATAATTTTTGTGCTTCACTTGATAAACATACAGGATGTAACATAAGAAACATTGAGCAAAAATTATTTCTGCGAAACGTCTTTAATTTTGGTGCGAAAAAACGCTGTTTACGGCCGCGCGGGGGTGGTCATTTCAAACTTGATTTCGTGAGTTTAAAAACGTCGGATCTTTGGCAATATCTCCGTAACGAGACGGTTCCCAAGTATGGTCTAGTAGAAACAAATGATCACAATGACGGGGAGTAAAATGGACTCTCGGCTTTGTTGAGCGTCTTTTTACACCCGTTATTTTTAAGAGGGCGCCCAACGGTAGATTAGCGCCACTTTAAAAAAAAATTGTTTCGTTTCGTTCCTATTACAAAGTGACATTGAGGCACGAAGCAACAAAATTCGATCTAAAGAAAAGCGGCCACATTCATCTAGATCGTATTTTGTTGCTTCGTGTCTCAATATGAAACTTCATGATTGTGTTGTATTTCAAGTGGCAATAATTTATTTTGTACGCCAATGATGGCAAAACATGTTGCAACTCACAGATTTTCACTTTACATCCACATTTGCATTTATATGTATAATGTTACACATGCTTACAAATAAATATACATTTATCTTTATAAAAGGTATTAGAAAATTCTATACACACTTAGCGGTCCTTACTAGCCGTTATTCATAATTTCTTCTCAGCTTCAAGTTTTTTTTTTTAAAGGAGTGGAGCTAGTGGATCGTTGGGCGCCCTCTTAAAAAAGTTTCATCTGGGATCGCCATCTTGCTACACTTAATTTAATTAGTAGATTCTCAAATTTTGTTCCAAAAGCCCTTACTAACAACTAAATAAAGCCCAAATTAAACAAACACTTTATTAGTTCCCTGTATATGCTAAAGCCCCAACACGCGGGTCGAAATGCACCGATCCTTTGTTCCTATTGTTATAACGTAACATGTAACATTATACAAAGTAACATGTAACATTGTACAAAGAGGTTTACATATGCATTATAAATCTAAGCATCCATTTTGATAATAAGCCCGCATAATGTTGTACTAATTATATTAATCGTGCCTGGTTTAGCCGCGAACAGGGATGTAATGGTTTTTACTCAACTGGAGTTAATATGTTAATGCGGGAACGTATGCTTTGTTACCTCGACGGTAATTTGACGGGAAAAAAATATTATGGAGTTGTTGATTTTGGCTTTTTTATATATGTGCAGAATTTTGTTTTCGACAATTTTCGTTTCATATAAAATCTATGTGCCAATAAACAGCTGGCGCCGCCACTTTAAAAAAAAAAAGATCAATAGGGATGTTGACTAAAAGTCTTTTTTTAGTCCGTCATGGAGATTAAAAAAAAATATTGGACGTTTTTTTTCTTTTTTTACGTAATCTAAAGATTACGGCGATACATTGAGTTAAAATGTGCCATGACGTCACGAGTATGTAGATTTTATACTACTTGTGACGTAGTGACCTCCACTCCCCAACTTAAAATGCGTTTTATCTAAGTATTTTTTTTAGAGATGCGCCGAATGTTCGGCCGAATATTCGTATTCGGTACATTCGGCATATTTTTTCATGTTCGTATTCGGCAGAATATTCGGTTAATTCGCCGAATAATTACCGAAGATTTAAATTATTATTAATATTAAAAAAAGAACATTTTATTGAACAGTAAGTTAACTAATTACTAAATAACTGTGTGTTTTTTTCCGAAAGTTATATCGTTTTTTTGTAAGTAAATGAAAGAAACACTACTTTTTGTACCAATTATTTATTAGACAAAATAAAAAAGATTAACTTTTTACAATCAATTTCAATAAAATTTTAATCAAATAAATTTCTGCTTTTTTTAAACAAATGATAAATTAAACTAAATTAAATTTCTATGAAATTAACAATTTTAAGAAGACTGCTTTGTAACATCTATTATCAGTTTTTTTTTTAGAATATAATATAATAACTACTATCTTTAGGAACCAACACAAGTATTAAAATATGTTTATAATCAAATTAAGTTTTTATTTAAATAAATATCTATGTATGCTAAATAAAATTTATGAAATCAACAATAAAAATAATAAATAATAATAATATCACCCTGTTACTGTCCCACTGCAGGGCAAAGGCCTCTTCTCATACAGAGAAGGCACTGGCATTGATCACCGCGCTTGCTCAAGACGGGTTTGCGATTTCAGAATTATATTAACTATAAGTCCAGGTTTCCTCACGAAGTACCGATGTCAGTAATGTCCAAGACGAACTCAGAAAGTACATATGAATTGAAAAAGTCACATTGGTACTTGCCCGGATTTGAACCCACAACCTCGTGCATGAGAGGCGAGGCCTTAACCACTGGGCCATCACGACATATAAAAAAAACCTTAAATAACAAACATTAATTTGCAACATAAAAACTAGGAATTGTCATAACTATTTGCAGTTTTAATCTAATTAAGTTTTTTTAAGTAAATGTCAATATAAGTCAAATAAAATTCTTCAATCGAATGATTCGGCCGAATATTCGGTTCGGTACATTTCGGACCGAATATTCGGCCAAAGATTCGTATTCGGTTGAACCTACATTCGGCGCATCTCTATTTTTTTTATTAATATGATTAAGCAAAAAATATGTATCTAATATTTTTTTATTATCTGACTGACGGACTAATTAGAATTTCATTTTTTTTACCCAGGCATCATCCCTATTGAATGCAGAACATTAAATCAAGTGCCATTTCATCCACACTTGGTTGATATCCACTCTGCGCTTCTCCACATTTATTATGCGCACAACCAAAGTATGGAACTCTCTGCCAGCTTCTGGGTTCTCCTCCACATATAATCCGTCTGCCTTCAAAACAAGAGTGAACAGGCATCTTCTGGGCACGCTCGTTCGGATCGCGCCCATCGTTATGAGGGTATAATCAGACAGTTGACAACGGCAACGTCGCAAATATCTGTCAAACATTTCGGTTTTGATTAATTTGTCAATATTACTGAATGAAGTTATGGAATATCGCTCTGGGATTCAGTAAAATATTAATTACAAACTGCAATATTTATTTTTAGGTGTAAAAAAGTATTTGGTAACTTTCAAAATCAATTAACTCAGCATATTGTAACCCGGCTACTTAGTGATTCACAGAAATAAATTGGAAACATAAGATGTTAACTGTTTATACTGCTATACTACTTCCAAGCGTGCTAAAGTAAATTTATAGGGTATATCTTGTTAGGGAAAGAACCAATTAAACACATACCTCATTACACATTGCAAAGTTTATTGTAATTAAACAAATATTAAAGGTTAAAAATAGTTTAGGTTTAAAATGTGGCAAGCCACTAAATCTATAGAAATTTCCCAATCTTATAACAACTATATTTACTCTAACACAAACCGTCTCCGTAACAAGTTGTGTTAGGGAAAATACCAGTATGAGACCGAATACATCAAGCTCAGAGTCGCTTGGAGGGTTCGTGAGATGAACGCTTAATAACTTCTAGCTCAATCGAATTAGAACTGACCTATTAGGGTAGTGCTCATAAAGGGAATATAACGTTTGGGCAAAGCACCCAGAGACACAACCAAATACATAAAATCTATAACAACTGGTCTTGTTACCTAGTTCTCAACAAAAGGCCAAACTCTTGAGCTGCAAGATTCTCACGGTAGATGTCGCTTGAGATGTCATTTTGCAACGTCACACTATCGCAGTCCACTGCTGGAGATAGGCCTCTCCGAGGCTGCGACACAACAGCCTGTCCTCCGCCTTCCGCATCCAGTCTCTCCCAGCCACCTTTTTAACACTTTCGACTCCACCCATTTTCATAGAGCTCATACGCCATGACGCCATATTGCACGTTGACTCCAGCATTACGTTTGCGCTAAAGTTAACCCTCGAGGAGTGTCACCGGCATTAGGATTTAAATCTTGTTAAAATATACAACAGATTTTAGTTTCACAGTTTATAATGCCGAATTCGCTAAGAAAAACCTACATTTAGCGAGGGCGCCTGACATCCCGTATGCAACTTGAGTAAACCCACCCATCCATCCAGGAGGGTTCCCGGCACTGAACGTGTTAAGGTCGTCGGTCCATCTAGCTGTTGGTGTCCCACACTACGTTTGGTGACTTTCAAAATGCTTGTTTGTAAATGAACATATCTTAAATAAAAATATCGATACCATTTTATCCCACAAACTTTAAAACGCTATTCAAATGCAAGCTAAATAAAGCGCTACATATTAAATTTATAGCAAGATGATGTAACAAATAAGTTAGCGCTGTACACCGCTTTATTTATCCGGGTCGGCTGCAAGCGCCCGGGTAAGTCGACGATTTGTTGACTTAAACTTACCCGCTTCAAGCAAGGTTGGATCGCGATGAAAAATCAATTATTGTAAAAGCGCGGTTTATCTCCAAAGTGCACTTTCAGTAAGGTTAAGCGTTAAAAGTTTGTTGGTTGTTTGCGAACATATCTATAACTAACAATCTATAAGTGATTCGTACGTTATGGTTACCTCTGCCCTACTTCTGAATTTGGCGTATATTTGGAAAGCAGAAAACATGTTCCGATGCCGTAATTTTTCGGAGTTTGTCAGACACAATACACATTACACAGGTTTTCATGTATGAAGCTCAGTTACACAACACAAAGTTTGTATTAAATAATTCTTTTGATTAAGAAGAGTAACAAATAAAATAAAAACGAATAAGTATCGGAAAATCGTCGTGAATTTATTATTCACACAAATTGTTTTTCTTATTTATGAATGAAAATATTTTCGAACACATTGCACAAGATACACCATTCTCTTCCTCGTACTTTGCTCTAACCGTGACTTCGTCATTTTATTCTTTCATGTCCGTAGAATCACCGCTTATTACATGGGACTTAAGTATAACTGGCGAAATGTGGGTGTTCCCTCAGGTACACCTCTTTTTCTTTTTTTTTTCAGGATGGGAAATCATCAAATGACTTCTCCCGCTCTGGGCAGAGCGAGAAGGTGTGTCAGACTTTTATTGACTAAAACCCACCCGTGTTCCTTCCGTTGTCTGTGTGCCGGGGCCACGATATCCCTTTCGGACAAACCCGCAACCCCAGCAGGCATTGGTCTTTCGACCCCGTCGGTTGGTGCTGACATCTCTTTGAGGCGCGCGTGGAACATAACGCGCCGTCGACACGGGCCTGGTCCTTATCGGACGGCGAGCTACCCATTGCTCACCGTCCGCAAGCCTGCGCCTACGGTGGCCGGAAGTCGGCTCTCGACTCCCGACGCCCGAGGCGTCTTCTGTGGCGACTAGGGCCGCGAGGGCGTGTAGCTTGCATCTCCCTCGCGCGCTCCGCCTCCTCCTTCGCGAACATAACTGCTTCGCAGAAGGAGGTGACGGCCTCCCATGCACTCTCGCTCCGAACCATGGCCTGAACCAGGGCCGGACGCGAGAGATCGCCGCCGCCGATCGCCTCCGTGAGGACACGGCGGTGCTCCGCCCAAGCCGGGTAGACCCTCAGGTACGCCTCTGCCTTACACTTCGGAAATTACAGGCGTGTTGTTATGTTACATAACAGGCATGATTTTATGTTAAGTTAAATCCGTACAATTAAGCGCATCACTAGCACATTTTCCGCATACATTCATAAAACAGAACTGTCTCCTCACACAATAACTTTACAACGTCCTAACCCCTGTAAAGTCACTCACATTTTTATTCTCAGTTTCAGTTTTACATTTCATATCGTCGACACAAGTCTGCAAGTGTACAGTCACGTGCAGATATTGCATTCGTTTCGAGTCTAGTCTTAACTCTTGTGAGACTGCGACGTCCACGGGAATACTTAGGACGTGTCCGCAATCGTTTGTGTACGTGGGTATGTGTGGTAGGTGCTTAACGATCTGAAAGTGAGATTGGGATGAAGGAATTATTTCTAAGAATTGCTATTTTACCTAAACCCGTTTGTATAATAGATTTGAATGGATCTTTGTTTCCCGTATCAATAATAGTATTTTTCGTGTGATCAGGGTGGTCTGAGCACAAGACAAATACGAAATTAAATTGAATTCCGAGTGTGTACTCAGAATCATCAATCATCTTGAAAAAAAAACAATGTTTGAATTTCGAACACATTTTATACCTATAATTATTGTACCATTTTGTTTGAATGTCAATAAGCTTTGGTTTGTTTGTATTTATTATATTCTAATTTTAAATCCTCACGAGTTTACTGCGGAAAATAAGGGTTGTCAGTACTTGATTAGGTAGATATAAAGGGTAACTTGTAATTCGACGTAGCTGATAGTGCTACATTTTAAGTACCCGATGTAACGTAGGGCTCTAGGCAAAAATCCATGGGATACCTATAAAATGACAAAAAAAAACTGAAAGAAAAAGAAGAAGCATTGTGAAATGTAAAGGTACCATTCCGTACCCGACCGCAGGAGGCAACTGCAGGCGACGTGTCGCCGCGACACGACTGGTTTCTATGAATTTTTATCAAATACCTACCGTAGCTAGCGACACGTCGTTGGCAGCTATGGGCGAGCGACAGGCGACATGTGTAGCCCGACCACAGACTAGTAGTGCCGCCAACACTCGAGCGATAACACCTTTTTCTACTGACTGGAATACGGGCAGCTGCCGCCTGCGGTCGGGTTCATAATCATGACTGCAGCGACGTGACGCCGCGAACTTCGCCTACAGTTGTCACCTGCAGTCGGGTACGAAATGGCACCTTTATCATCTGCTAATTTTAATTCAGTAGCGCAGTGTGTGGTTGAAAAATAGATAGCACAAGTTTTAAGAAGTTGACGTTTAGAGAACCTGTCCTTTTGGGCTCTTTACAATTTAATAGACAGATTACAAAATATTATATTATTATTAAATCTAACTCAAAAATTATGCTCAAGCACGTCTACGAAGAGAATAAATTATAAAAAAAATTATAAAAGAGGAAACTATTACAAAAATCGAAAATAAATTTAATTTGGTTATTATTTTTCAACAAGAAAGTGACATCTATAAAAACCCTTTTTACGATTTGTTTACTTTTATTTCATTACCTAAACCAATGGAGTATAACCTTGATTGAACCAGCCTATTTAGTGTACCACTGAACTACTGCCTACAAAACCGAAACCGTCACCCCAATTTCCAAACAAAACCTCCCTATCTATAAGATAACGTTTACCGTTACTTAATAGTTATTTGACAATAATTTACGGTGACTAAGTACGGAAGGAGTGGCAGCATGGCGGCAGGATTGAGTTTCATCAATAATGAGGTTAGAGGGCGCGCGGGTTCTCGTGTCAACGCTAACTAAGCCGTGCGCTGGTTAGTGATAATTATGTGTTGTCGGAGAATAGAGGAAACTTTGTGTTGTGAACTTGTGATGCTGGAGAGTTAAGGCTTTTTGATTTAGAGTTTGAATGGATTTGGTCAAAGGTGGGACTAGTAATGATTGGTAGAAAAAAGAGAGTTTTCTATACTGCCTGTATCAGAAAGGTGTGGTCAAATATCCTTTATATTTGGTACAGATCATCAAACTGATCAATTTTCTTCATGGGACCAACATCGTTGTCGAGAAAAAATAATCACACCTTTTATGACCACACCTTTATATTATATGATGTATAGTACTTACAAATTCCATGGTTTTATGACATATCGACGTTTTGTTTGAATATCGAATGTAATTATTGAAGATAATCGTGCCACTGCTAGGCAAAGGCCTATTCTGAGACAGGAAAGAGCGGAGCAGACTGGTTTTTAAAATATGTTTAATTCAGCGTATGTCTTTGATAAGCCATGAAAGTCAACTTTGTTAACAGCCACAGCTACCGGAAGCGGGTTTAAAACATCCAGAACAAAATCCTAAGCTTTGGCATGTATCTCGGGTAAGAAGTATTTTCTTGCATCTTCAATTTTGATTTTGTTGTCCTACCAAACTCCCAAAGCAAGCGTATGGTCACGCCGGCAAGTGTCACGAGTGGCAGCACAGCCTTACTTGAAGCACTAGCACATATAGGGTCAACTCGCCCACAAATCACACAGTATATTCGAGTTCACTTGTATGTAGTGGCATAGTGTTCTCGCATAGGTTTTGTCCGTGACGCCACTCGCGAGCTTTGAGTTATGGCTTTTACAGACACTCGACCACGCCCGCGGGAATTTACAATATGGCCTGTATGTTGTTTTGTTTAGAGATATGGGATTATAATGTAGGTGTTTAGGAGGAAATATCGTGAGGAAACCGGCAAGTCCCAGAACCAAAAATTCGAAGACATGTGACATCCGCCAACTCGCGTTGGGCCCGCGTGGTGGGTTGTGAGAGAGAGGAGGCTTGTGTCCCAGCAGAACTGACTGGCTGATTATGCTTATGCTTACGCTTAGTAAAATATGAAGGATGGTTTTATTTGAAAATCTCACCGTGAAAACTTAGGTGAAATGCATAAAGCACTTAAAGTGAGCTGTCATTCGACTTGATACTAGTGATTGAGACTCGTTGAGAGCTCACTTCACCTAAGTTTTCATGGTGAGTTTTTTTTACAGAATAGGTCGTACGTTACGGTGCCTCGCGGAAACTATTTTCTTCAACTTACACATGATATACTAATAGTCAGTTGCAGAAACGAACTTTAACTTTTAAAGCTGTCATTAAATACTGATCTTCCTTTAACTTGTTTTAACTTGTTGCAGAAAGCAACATTGGACTCGATTTGTTTTTTTTTAATTACCTTAATTTCCCGGCGTTCGGTCTACCAAGTATTTATTTTTGAACCATTTATGCACACACATATAAACAGACAAGACGAAAGGAAAAATACGTACAAAGGTGATACTTATTTCTAAAGAAATCTCTTCTCTTTAATTTGTAATAGATTTAAATTTTCAAAAAAAGTCGCTACAATACTCAGTATTACTCACAAGTAACTAAAACCTTCCCACCAACAACAATCTTCACTGAAAATCCACAACAAAATCCTTATCAGAACCAACCCTCTCGTACCCGTGTACCGGTATAATTGCACAGCCCCCGTTAAATTGATATTTACTTAACACGTGAATCTTCATAGGACGCTGTATTTGCACGATCTGCGCGCATAAATCATCGGAATCGTGTCGAGCGTGCATTAAAGCCGTCGATAGCGCTTGCATGGGAATGCTACATTATATTTTGCACGATATTGTTTAGGATTTTGAATAGTTCGGGGAGATTAATATGTTGGTTGTATTTTTGGGGAATATATAATGTTTTTAGAGTTAAATATGTTTGGGTTTTTAGCACAGTATCAACCTTTCATATGTTTTGCAGAACGCCTGAAGTTGTTTACTGTTCACAACTTAACCTTTGTATGTATATTTATCTTAGCTTTTAACGCTGTTCTAATTTTTTTAACATACCTACTTAAAGCTTATTTGTGCTTGTTGTTTATAATTTTAATGAAAAACGCTACCGTCTTTTGCATTTCGCCCTCTACTGGGTATAGAATTCCTTCCATTAGTGTTGTTTCCTTGGTCTGAGTGAGAGTAAGTGAGTATGAGTTCCCAATATGGATACGGCCTGGGTAAAAAAAAAAAAATCTAATTAGTCAGTCAGTCAGGTAATAAAAAAATATTAGACACGTATTTTTTGCTTTATCATATTAATAAAAGATTACTTAGATAAAACGCATTTTAGGTTGGGGAGTGGGGGTCGCTACGTCACTAGTATGTATAAAATCTACATACTCGTGACGTCATGGCACAGTTTACCTCAATGTATCGCCGTAATCTTTAGATTACGTAAAAAAAGAAAAATACGTGTCTAATATTTTTTTATAATATCAAGACCAACTAAAAAAAAAATTTTGTCATCGGACGATGACAATTTTTTTTTTTTTGTCGATTCTATTATGATGTGCTTTCTTGACCTGTGTTAAGTGGCTATGTATACCAAACCCCATGGCGTTTCCAAATTACCAGCGTAAACATAAGAGGCTTACTCTTATGTAAAGCCCACACGTCAACCGCACAATTTCAAGTCCATTCTCATTGCTGACACGTACGCGCTTCCGCATTGATAATTTGGCGGGAAAACGCAGGCATTTAAATAGTCGGGAAAGAGAATAATTCCCGTTGTGCATCGTAGTGGGTGGCATAGCATAGGAATATGCAGAAAATCCACTTCCAGTAAAGTGTGATACTAAGCTAAAGCACGCATTTTATTTCAAGCATTTTTGAGGCCTTTAGCTACTTTTGTATGTGTGTATTTTATGTCTTTTTGTCTTTATACGTGCGTTTTGTTTGTGAAGAATAAACAATTTTTCTTTCTTTCTTTTCACGCTTGATTCGTACAGCTTGGCAAAAAAGAGTCTGGAAAAATGAGGGCGCCACTATCGTACTTAGGTCACTTCGAATGGGAAATAAATTGTAAAATTAATGTGCAAAAACAATTATACTTGTGCCCGACTCAAATCAAAACCAGTTACTACTATACTATACTAGCAGTTGTCGGCAAAGTAGTGCCATCATCATAGGTCTGCATTAAGTAAAATATTTCGTTCCAAATATCACCACGTCAGACTGTGATATGTCGACCGGTACCCTAATCGCGCAATACACGATCAATCAGAATCTGAATCGTTTTTAAACAGATTGCAATCCATTGCTTCATAAGTTCGACAAAAAAATCTGCTCAACAACGTAAGTAACGGAATGAGCATTGTTCAACTGTCAAAATGAAAAACATTAGTCGCAATCGACAGCTATGAGAGGCAACAGTATAACACAGGTCTGACTTCACTATAAGCTTCGGATAAATTTGTATCTTCCGTGAATCAAGACTACTTCCATGCACCTACACCAAAACGCATTCAAACATGGCTGCATTCCAGATTCTCATTGCTTAACATTGCTAGATGTCGTTTGACATAACTGTGGACGAAAACTTTCATGCACTCACACTGTGAAATAAAATGAAATTGTTTATTCTGTAAAGAGGATACCGGAAGCACTTTTACACGTCATATCAAAAATAAAATAAAAATAAGCTAGATGAGTTTGGCGTTTCCTATCTGACTACTCTGAGAAGAAATGCCGAAACAAACTCACGAGGTCGCAGTCTCTTTTAAAGTCAAGACATAATCTTGGTCAGGCCATATGAGGACCATGTAGATTAGTGTCTGAAATGGTCTTTTGAGGAAAGAACCACACATATTTGAGTGGATCTGTCCAGTCAATGCAAGCATTTGGCAGTAATCGTGGAGCTCAACTCAGAACTTTAAGGAGCTCAACTCGTTGAACAATACCAAAGAAAGGACATTTGGGTAGTGTGCACATGTGTGGACATGTGCCGTATGGCACATGTTACAATGGACACAAGAGCATGGAGACGCCTCGGCGGCTGCTGCAGGAGGCGGCATTGTCAGCACTTGCCATACAAACAAGACGTGTCGCCATTTCCTCACAACACGCCAGTTCCTCTAAAATATAGTCCTCTATAGTATCATCATCAGCCTCCAGCAGTCTACTGCAGGACATAGCCCTCTCCAATTCCACGCCATTCCGCTCGATTCTCGGCAACTCTCATTCAGCTGCTACCAACCACCCTGCGAAGATCGTCGCTCCACCTAGCCCGAGTCCTCGTCTATCCCCCAACGGTCATCGGTTCTACAGCTAACATGGCCGGCCCATTGCCACTTCAGTGGCCAGCGACAGCAACCCAGACTAATTTTCTTTCCTTACTCGCACTTCGAATGGTGGTCCGTTGCAGAAGTTGTGGTCAACGCACTATTTCTGCGACGAATTTTATTAGAACTGCCGTCTCGAGACGCTGCAGGCCCGGCGATTCAGCGCTGTGTCTTTGCACGTCGCAACTTGGAAATTGGACACGCTTAAAACCGCGCGAAGTCCTGACCTTCTGCTCTCCCATCTGCAATGTCACGCTAGGCCTCGCACAAAGGCCTCGCGAGTCCACCGCACGTGTCGGCCTCGATCTAGGCCACGCAAGCTTATACACAACCACGGATGCGGAATTTTGAGTCTTTGCGCGGTCGCATACAGTATTCATAACGTGACCTGCAGGCTTTGATGCGTGAGGTTTTCAAATATCATATCTATCATAGTTGGGAGGGTGAGGTTGCATTTGTATGATTTGTATCGTATTGTCAGTTGGTCTTTGGATTTTGATGAAATGTTTGCTGGTTGCAGCTGCAAGTTGGGTGTGGAAATTAGTCTGTTATCTATAAAGTTAGAACTCCTACGTCTACCTACTTTGAAGCAGATGCAAATGTTTCAGTCAAATCATAAAACCGAATTCACTTGTTGATCAATCAAAAGAGCTTTTGAATCAGAAATCCTCGTTTCGCACATAACATTTATTAAGTTTGAAGACTTTATTCATATTTATGAGTGATACTAATTGTGCATTTGAACCCAAAATGCTTTATTTTATTTACTAGTTTTCCGCCCCGGCTTCGGACGGGTAGCACGAAGTACTTATCTACGGCTACCTACCCTACCTACCTACGTCTCTACCTATACCTACCTACCTACCTAGATACCCACATACCTACCTACCTACCTACCCTACCTTGTCCTGAGAATAACGAACACAACAAAAAAAGATTTATCTTTGATGCAGCCATTCGCAAGTTATGGCGTGATCAAGGGAAATAGGGATTCATTTTCTTAACTATATAGGTATATAGGTATATATGATTCATGTTCACATATAAACACGGACAGTCATACTGGCTGCTATCACACTCATGATACTATTGCTGCTCACACATACTGTGTGCAGTGACGCCGCTTTCTTGCTAAAATGGTCCGAATCTACTGCACGTTTGCTTCTCGCGTTCGTGCTAGGCCTGCGGTACAATCATCGAGGGTATTGCTGATCACGGAATACCAACAGAAGGTTACTAATTATTACGTATGACACCGAAAGCGGTCGCGTTTAT
Organism: Agrochola lota; assembly: GCA_947364205.1. Classification (NCBI taxonomy): domain Eukaryota; kingdom Metazoa; phylum Arthropoda; class Insecta; order Lepidoptera; family Noctuidae; genus Agrochola; species Agrochola lota. The sequence continues at coordinate 10,812,461 of OX376241.1, forward strand.
ATGATGGAAGCTCCGTGTTGGACAAATCCACATGACATGCTCATCAAAATAACAACTAATTAAAAAAGATTACGCATATCCACAAAGCCATGTCAACCGTATTATCATTTATTTACCCAATGCTTACAATACAACACTACATAAATGAGCTGCCACCATTATCTAAATCCCACCACTTTGCCCGATGACTTCTAATTAGCTAATCGAAGCACCGTCTGGTACATGAATAATAATAAGCTAGGATGACAAGGCTAGTGCTGTGCCACGCTTCGTAATCACGGCGGACATTATCCGCAAGCCCGCTATGACGCGGCTTGCAATGACACGCTTGACGCGCTGTCACGTCATGTGATATTACTGACGTCAGTGATGCGGTGTTTGTGTTGTATCGGAATAATTGTCACTAAAAATTCGTATTGGTGTTTATTTGTGATGAATATATTAAAGTGGGTTTGTAGGTTTTTAGTGGAAATGTTTGTTTACATATCATTTAATGTGTCCCTATAGTACTGCGCCCACATTTATTTAGTTATTGATTTTGATATGTAGATTTTGATGTGGCTCAAAAATATCGTGTTATTATTTGATAAAGGATTTTGTTTTAAGCTTTCAGTTGGTTTCGACAAAATATATATGAATTTATATGATTGGAACTGAAAATTCCCACTGAAATAATTTTAGCAAATGCACAGTTTCACTTTAAGCCTTTGTAAAGCGGTCAGCTCTTGTAAAGATTTACATTTTATTTGTATTCGTGAATTTTCATTTATTAATGTTGATCTGGCTTTTAATACTTAATATCTACATAGTAGTATTATTACTATTACAAAACCTTTAAGTGGTACATTAACATTAATAAGATATAAGAAAATAAGGATTAGGTTACTTAGGTAAACTTAAAAGTGCATTAACTAATCCTTAATTTGCTTTCACCGCCAGTACTTTATACAATATTTACACTGGTTCGTAGCTCGGCACCGTAATCCGCCTAGAGTAAATAGGTAGGCGCCACCTTCGGTAAGCTGTGACGTGACAGCTGACGTCACACAGCCCGTCGCTCTTTGCACTGATTACGGTGCATTTTGAATTGTCAGCGGTTTTGTGGGCAAGATTTGTAGTAATAATAGTACTATTGTAAATATTTGTTGGCGGAAAATGTGTAGATTGTATTATTTAACGTCATTTTTGTTGACTTATATCCTTGAGGCATAATAATGGTATACTAAGGCAAATTTTGTTGAAAAAAATATACATATATGGCTAGACTGCAAAGATGTAGAACAAACCGGATTACAGTAACAGTGAACAAGTTAATTTGTTATTATGAAAGCAGCCCCAAACATTCAAAACCTATTAATTAAATTAAATATTACCAAGTGTCGTTGGCATATATGACACAGCTGAAAGTTCAGTGCAGAAGGTAACGACTGCAAAACGAGACTACAAGTTCCCACCGCGCAGTAAAAAGCACTTCACACCGAAATTATCATCATTCCAACTAAAAAGGTGCAATAAAGCCTCGGGCTACTCGGCACACTCAGTTAGCGTCATTACGCCGAGCGGGGGAAAAATTCGCTTTTACTGAAAATTGGGTAATCGACGGCCGACAGGCGGTTTATTATTTTTAATATTGCCCCTTGAGAGTGTAAATGGTGTGCTCCATGAGGGATGCTGTGTCGTAATATCGGCATTAGTTTGATCGAGGGAATCCCGACCCGGTGTTAACGTTGATTGTGAGCCCTTAATTGGTGATTAAAGTGCCTATTTATCTTTTTTAAAAGCTGTTTACATACTTAAATGAGGGTAAAGGTTTTATATTTTTGCGGCTGAATGAAATTCAGGCATTGTTACATGAAGTATTAGGTGTTGTAATAAAACGTTCTTGCTGAGTCGTATTCGGTTTTGTAATGAGTTTTTTTTATGAGGTTCTCGCGGATGTTTTATTTTATCATAATATTTTGGGAAGCCTGTTGGGTAAACAGTAAAAAGAATTAATGTAGGTTAAGGTTTATTATTTAGCTGTTCTCTCTCTTTACTTTAACTTTGTAAAAAGTAACCTTAAGTAAAACATTAATTTAAAATTATACAACTCCTGTATTAGGCGAATACTAAAAACATAAAACTCAGGTTCTCCTTTACGTTAACCCTACATTATCATTCTTATATTCCACTTGGTACGGCATGCAAAGTGAAATGCCTGAGAAATATTTAGACGTCGCCCGACGTTGCCAGTCGCGAAAATATCCGCGCGGCCGTGATTCGACGTGACACGACGACTCGTCGCCGGCATGCGGACGCCTTTGCCTCATGCCGTCGTGCCCTACCCAAATTGAAACCGCTAATCGAGCTGTCAGACTGTCACTCAACTGACATTATTTTATGTTAACCTCAAGGTATATTTTTCGGATATTTGTAGAGGTGCGTTAGTTTTTGTCAGATTTTTTTTTACTGAAGGTTACCTTGTGCCTGATTTGCCTGTTGTTTGTTGACAGTTTTCAGATACAGATGGATGTATTTACAAGTAACTAACAATGATTAAGCCAATATTATTAGATTTTATACTTTACTGATAAGTGGAAAACATTCTGCAAACCGGAAAATTAAACCGTACGCTTATTAAACAAACACATCGATTTATGCAATCCTCTTACACGTTAGTCCCTCATTATGTTCAGCATCGAAGCTGATTAGCGGTTGACGTGAATCAAAGAGCCGAACATGTTGTAAATCACTCGCGTATCGTCACGCGAGCGTGTCACGCTTGCCAAGCTATCTGTAACGTCACGTCATGTGCGTCGCCTGCTCCAATTGACAGTTTAGTGTTTGAGGTAATAATCACTTACGTAAATAAATAAAGTGACAGCTATTGCTAGTAGTGCCCACGTTACTAAGTAGGTGCGTTAATAGATTTTATGTTGATCTTGTGTTCAGTTTATTTATTAAAAAAATATACAAATTACAATTAATACCATGACATAATCATAGCTCGTTACGTCAGTTGTAAAGCTCATTAATGATTGACGTAAAAAAAAATGGTGAACATGTTGTAAATCATGCGCGTATCGTCACGCGAACGTGTCACGCTGTCGCCTATCAGGGACGTCACGTCACGTGCTTCAATTGACATTTAACTGTTTGCAAATAATCAACAAGATGAATAAATTTTGCTACTGGAGTATTGCTACTGCTTCTAATGTCCACGTTATTGGGTATGGACATAAAAGACACTTCTCGTTTCTCAATTTTGTTTTAAATTAATTAAATTGACTGCTTTTGCCACATTGTAACAGCTCAATATACGTTTAACAAAGTTTATTTGCGATCGGGGGGGGAGTAGCAAATACCAAACTTGTTTTAAATCATACATATTCGTATCAGGCTGCGTCCTAACTAAAAGCGAGCATCGTGTTCATGTCACTTTTTGCACAGTGAACTGGAACGCGCGGTCGTTAACAGAGGGCGCCTTCAGTTTTCCGAACAAAAATTGACATTTGAACGCGACGACCGCTTTTAGTTAGAACGCGGGGTCACGCTGTGACGTGACGTTTGCGACATTGACAGCGATCAAATGCGGTGACAGGAACGTATATCGAATACTGCTACTTGGTGGCATTGATTGGTAAGCTTTTAATACAAGACTTCGATCTTAAAACATACCTCCCCTTTCTTTATGAAAAAAAATGTATATATAAAAGTTATTGAATGAAAATAATTTATCAATGAGGTTTCAGATTAATCAAACATGTTGATTAAAACCGAAAACACGCTTCTGTGTTTGTTTCATTTTACCTTAATTTATTATGCTCATAATCTATACGATAAATAAAAATGAAATGCTGTTCGTTGGTAAGCGCATCATTTGCGAGAGGCTGGACCGATTTGGGTACTTTTTGTTTTAAAATGTTCGTAATAGTCCGAATTACGTTCTTACGGAAAGAAAAATTGCACGGAAAATTGGAAAATTCGGGAAAACTGAAAGTGCATTTTGTATGGGAATTTTGAATGAACTATTGTTTAGACAGGACAACGTCTGCCGGACAAGCTAGTAGAATGATAGTAAAAAAAGAATTATTTTAGATTTTTCGACATCAAACAACAAAACGAGATCACCCACATACGTCACCCACTTCCTTTGTTTGAGTTGTTTTTATAAACAAGTCTACCATAAAGGTTTTTCCAACTATCAGAAGATCTATGAACCAATACCAAGCCTGTATCCACGTTACTCCGGCATCACGCCCACGATTAATTCCGGTAAATAGGAAATCGTAATAACGTGTTCGGTTTGCGGTGACGTGTATCCTGTGTATATCTGCTTGTTAGTGATCCGCCATATTTTATTTATAGTCTATGGTCTCTAAATTATATAAATGCTTTATTGGTTAGCTGTTTATACAGGATGTGTAAAATTTTCGTCTGTTTGGATTTGTGCTTTATATTTGATAATCAGGTATGTTGGTGTTGATGGTTTATGTTGGAGTGTTATTATGGCGATGAGTAAAAAAAAAAAGAATTTTCTAAATCGGTTGATGAACAAATAAAATTAAAAAACAACATACGAATTGAGAATATCCTCCATCTTTAAGAAGTAGCTAAAAAACAAAATAATTTATACTGTAAAATAACATCACACCTTTGAAATAAAAATATATAAATCAACTATCCTAAATCATTGGATGAATGTTAGTGAATCAAAAATGTTAATGTACATTCATATTTAAAAAAAAATCTCCGATCTCTTTCCTACTCCATCACCAGATCCTGTTCATCATCTATCTATAACCTATTCATTGAGACCATTCCAATGAGTCCAAATACGATACCTGTGCTGTAAGTTGGTGAGGGAGTTGGGTATCCTGCAAATTCCAGGTGATGCTGCAGCATCAGTTCAAGTTTACTATGTTCTTCTAATATCTTTGAAGTAACAGAATACCAAATTTTAAATCGATCAGACCTGTGGAAGACGCTCACATCCATTCATCAACTAGAAAACAGCTGATAATCTTCAAACAGCTGAACCGATTTTGATCAAACATGTCTAAGAACCATAGCTAGAAAACCTGCTTTCAAATAAAAAAACCGCATTTAAATCGGTTAATCCATTTAAAAGCTACGGTATAATTACTACTTGCTTCAAAAACGGTGAAGGAAAACATCGTGAGGAAACTGGCATGACTTTTTTTTTTTGGAGGTTGGGAAATTATCAAATAACTTCTCCCGCTCTGGCCGGAGCGGGAAGGCGTGTCAGACTTTTACTGACTAAAACCCACCCGTGTTCCTTCCGTTGCCTGTGTGCCGGAGCCGCGATATCCCTTTCAGACAAACACGCAACCCTGGCAGGCATTGGCCCTAACGGACCCCGTCAGTTGGTGCTGACATCTCTTTGAGGCGCGCGTGGAACACAACGCGCCGTCGACCCGGGCCTGGTCCGTATCGGACGGCGAGCTACCCATCGCTCACCGTCCGCAAGCCCGCGCCTACGGTGGCCGGAAGTCGGCTTACGACTGCCGACGCCCGGGGCGTCTCCTGCGGCGAATAGGGACGCGAGGGCGCGAATCTTGCCTCTCCCTCACGCGTTCCGCCTCCTCCTTCGCGAGCATTACTGCTTCGCAGAAGGAAGTGACGGCCTTCCATGCACTCTTGCTCCGAACCATGGCCTGAACCAGGGTCACTGGCATGCTTGAGAGATATTTCTCGACGTCATGTGAAGCCAAGTCAAAGGCTTATGGGCGGCTTTATAACTGACACCAGGTTAGTCACTTATCACACGAAAAGAAGAAAAGCTACGGTGCCACATACAGACACACTTAGTGGTCAAACTTATAATACCCCTCTTTTAGCGTTGGGGGTTAAAAAATCATAAATATTTTCCGTTCCTTTACTATTTAACTGCGTCATGACAACTGTTTATAGCGCGCTAACAAAGCGTTGCCGCGTTGGTACTAATTATTATAACAAAAAGCAACCGCAGTCCTTCTCTAATTATCTTGCCCCTAAACAAGAAGGCCGCAACGCCGGCTTAAGTTTGTAAATTACGAGAAAACTTGGGTAATTTATCAATAATTACTTGAGAATTCATTGTCTAGAACCCTTTCTTTATGTTTTATTGTAATTAAATATTTTTGCCATTATGTCTTGGGTAGCGAGGCGATTATAAACTTTTTGAATTTTGATCACGACTAATTTATTCTTTATTCGGCCTTGGTGGAATTAATTGCTTTTGAAAGTAAGTGAAAGAGGAGCACGTTTATCTAGGTTGCTTGTAGTTTGTTTTTACCTGTTTTTTGTCGTAATAGATAAAGAGAAACAAAACATAACTGGTGAAATGTGGATACCCTAAAGGCACACCTCTGCCCAACCCTTTGGGAGATACAGGTGTGATGTTACGTTATGTAGATAGGGACGACTTGCTAATAAACAGACAACAGGAAAACCATCTTACGTTATTCAAGCCTGTCACAGGCGTTATTGTCACCAGGTGGTTAAAGGCTTGTGCAGACCAGCGCGACTTGTCGCGCGACGCGACACCGGTTATTGTTATACTGTGAAGTTTTCTTAGAAATTGTATTGTTCGTGTCGCGTTGCCCGACAAGTCGCGCTGATCTGCACAAGCCTTAAGACTACTAGCAAGTATGTGAAACACTGCGAACTAATAAACTAAGTTAGTTGTGTTAAATATTGTAAAAAATATTTTTGATATTTAATAAATATAATTAAAGTATCTGCGCCCCGCGGTTTCACCCGCATAAGTCTCGACCCCGTCGGAATTTCGGGATATAAAGTATCCTATGTTTTAATCAAGGTCTTGGTCTATCCATGTGCCAAATTTCATCCAAATCTGTTCAGCTGTTTTAGCGTGAAAGCATAAAAAGTTAAATTATTGTATAATTATCACTTGCTTCAAAAACGGTGAAGAAAAAACATCGTAAGATAGGTGATATTTCTCGATAGCATGTGAAGCCAAGTCAGAGGCCCATGGGCGGTTTAAAAACTGACACCAAGTTAAAGTAAGAAGTTTAAAATAAGAAGAAGAACGTGAAAGCGTAACAAACAAACAAACTTTCGAATTAATAATATTATGTATATATATATGTATTTTTTTTTTTTTTATAAATAAATAAATATATATATATGTATAGTTAGGATTAATACTTTATTATATATATTCGTAGCATAAATTAGTAATGATTAGTTAGGATTAGGTTAACATCAGTCTTTTAACTTGCGGCAAAGCCATAGGAGGCTTATTAATAATTGACGTGTCTCTAATCCCAGTAAACGTTCGTACTCGGCTTGTTAGTTATTTAATATCTTAAGCATTAACAATAAACACATATAATTGGGAATTTTTAAAACGTCTTACAAAAGAAAACACAAATCATATCATTTTTAAACAATTTCCATACAACATAAACAACACAACTACACATAAACCTAGCTACTCATGTGTCGGCTAACTACAAACATCTCTAAGACATGTATCTGCATTGGGACCACTTGAAGCTCGCTCGGTAATTAACCACAATTCTAAGATGGCTACAAGGCATAAGTAATGATAGCTTGCCAACTTGGTAACTTATCTGACTAATCTGTTAAGGCACGATCAACTGGTTGAACTACATTCAACATTTCGAGTCTAATTGTTTAAATATGAGATTTGTTAGGACATCGATGTCTTATGTCAAGTTATTATTATGTTTATGTAGCACTGGAAAAACACGCTGTCACGTTTAGTAGCATAAACATAATCACCCTACAACATTCCCACAGCTGGGACACAGGCCTCCTCTCTGTGAGAGGGAGTGGGCCATAAATCCACCACGCGGGCCCGGTACGGGTCGGGATAGTGCAAGTTCGTCTAGCTCTTGATACAAACCCGGTTGAGGTAGGTATTATTGGGTTTTTCTATTAGTTAAAATTCTCCGTAGTAGCACTGAGTTTGGGTTTATTGTCTAATTTCGAGAAAAAGCTGGTACGGGTGTGCCATTGTATGTTTTTTTTTTGCTGGACTTGGCCGGCACTTCCGTGCCCTACTTGGCGATGAATAGCTAGTTATGGTTTAGGTAGGCCGATGACTCAATGATCGAATTGAAACCAGTCGGAAGGAAGTTCCTACCCACCATTTTCCCAAAACAAAGAAAACCGCTACAGGCTTGTAACTCAGACCAAATAAAAATCCAAGACAGAGCACTGTCAACAGTGAAGTGAAGCCGGTTTCGTAAACATGTGTGCACTTTGTGTGGTGTAGTTTGATTGTAGTGTCATTGTAAAAGGTAGTAAATGTGTGCGTGTGAGCGTGTATGTACAGAGCGGCGGTGTAGTTATAATATTCTTCACTGTATTGTTCGCAGCGCTGTCTTGGTTTTTTATTTGGTCTGAGGTTTGTAACAAACTAAAATAAATTCAAACCATTTATTCCAACCAATAATCAAAATCAATCAGCTGCCTAGCGCTGTCCCAACTATGTTGGGGTTGGCTTTCAGTCTAACCGGATGCAGCTGCCTATCTGACGTCCACAGCCCAGTGACTGGATTAACGATAACCGTTGGTAAACAATTGTCAGACTTTTGGGCTTCTATCGACCCGTAACGACTGTCAAAGATCCACGAATGACAGCCGTGACCAACGGCTTAACGTGGTCACCCATCCACGGCGAACCCTGGCAAGTGTAGCTTAACCTGACGGATCGGCCCGTGCGGCTGTTTATTTATTTTATTTATTTATTTTATTATTTATGTACACACAGTAAAATACATACAGATACGACATAATTATAATTTGAGTACAAAGGTACTGCTTATTTCTTAAGAAATTTCTTCCAGCAGACCTGCGAAAGGAGAAATGAGAAAGAAATGTAGACAATAGTGTGTGAGAACAAAAAGAGACAAATATGAATTTGCGAAGTCTTATACTAAAACATATCAAATATACCTACCTACACGTATAAAGTAATAAATTAACATATACTTAAATAAATACATAAAGCTAAGCTAAGTTTATTACTTCTCCACGAGCTCCAAACCATTTATTCCGACCATTGTACCTATTTACCTCCTCTAAAGTACGTTTTTAAATCTTACTAGTCTTTCATGAGTGTGGGCTGTGAAAATACTTGAGAACGTAAGCATTGTATAGATACCCTTTGTGAGCAGGACAGGAAAGAGAAAGCGAAATAAGGCTGGCTGAGCTATTGTCCGCGATATATAAAAAGCCTACGAAATATTCGATAAGCCTCGTTAGGGCTGCCATGGATTAAAATGATTATGTGATCGGATTTAGCCTTATTTGTGACGTCTTTCGAAAAGGTCAGGTGCGTAGAAATTTAATCCTGTACACGTGGAAACCAAAGGATTATACCAAAGGATTAAGTAGGGATTGTAGGCGTTCGTTAAAAACTTAAATTACAGTGTTTTAAAACATATCACTTAAGTACATACATATCTTATATACGAGATTCTAACTAATATTTTAAATGCGAAAATGTTTGTTTGTTACGCTTTCACGCTAAAACGGCTGAACGGATTTGGATGAAATTTGGCAAATAGATAGACTATGACATGGATTCTGATATACGATACTTTTATCCTGATATTCTACCGGGATCGAGACTTATACAGGTGAAATCGCAGGGCGCAGCTAGTTTTCAATACAACGAAATGTAGGTCAGTTTTTAAAATATCAGGGTTTCGGGAAAAGGTCATGACTACACAAAATGGTTGTTTCTTAAAGGTATACCTTTCAATGTGGGGTCAAAGATTAAAGGTTATTTCATTAGTAGGTTATATTTCGGTTGTTAGAGATTATATAACATACGAATACAAACCCAGATTCTTGGAAATAGCGCGGATTATTGACTGATCTTTGTGTCTTCCTGGAAGGATAGGCCTTTGCTACCCTTATTTTGCAAATTAAAATTAAAAGCATTTATTTCAATTAAACCATTTACAGGCACTTTTAAATTGTCAAAGAGTCGGTCAGTCAGAAATATGCAGTGTGACATAATCGATCGCGCGAGTATGAGATATTCATATGAAAGAGCGTGACGATCGCGTACTCGCGCGAACCGTCGCTTTCAGTACACGACACGGCCGTAGTTTCGCGCGTTTTAAAGCGCAACTTAAGGCGCGGTGTTACCTCAATATTCACAAAAAATTGGTTTCTTGGATAGTCGAGTATGACGTAACGCAATGAAAATATACGAAGCAAAAAATACATTAGACAAAGAAGGTTTTAAAGAAAAATATTAACCAAATTGAATAGTAGAAAATAGTTTGATATTCCCAATAACAATACTTCACAAAAATAAACTTTGGCGTCGAACATCTCAGTATTTTCAGCGATAACAACATTTTGACAATTATTTAATTTAATCTGTATATTCTGAATAATCTAAATAAAACCCGTAAAATAAATGCCAATTCGCAGCTTACTCACATCGTCAACCCAAATATTTTTTCGATTTTCAACCTTATTTAATGCTCTGTAATTGTGAAAATAGATATTGCGGTCATACTTTAGTCGTCGGGCTACCGTATAGTGCGCAGACGAAGTTGTGTGAGTGCAGCTGTAGCGTTTAAAATCGTAGTCAGTCCGCGCCTTAAGAGCGTTCTCTTGTTAGCGATATTTGATATTTCCATATAGTAGTATTGCCAAATTAATCAAAAAAACGTTTATTTCAGAAACTTGTACCACTTTTACAGTAAATCTTACATAGGGACCTCCTTTTAAGTAAAAGATATACCTGTGCTAGGAGATCCTGCTCTTCAATGAAAAATTATGAAATGGTAAAAGTAGTGTACAAAAAGAAAATAGAATTTAAACAAAAAATTACAAGTAAAATCTCAAACTAAACAACATTTAATAAGACTTGAACTATAACTAATAACTAAATAAAAGTAAAAAAAGAAAAATAAAGTTAGAGATATATTCTAAAATAGTGTGTGTATGTGTGTGTGTGCGTGCAAGTGTGTGTATGTGAGCTTGTGTGCAGGTTTGTGTGTGCATGTGTGTATCTTTTCAACTTATATTGACGATGCTTGCAGCAATAATTCAATATCATCATAGGTCTTCAGCTTATATAGCGCAGCGGAATTTGTATTGAATTGTCTTTTGGCATAAGCTGTTTTAACGAATTTTACTGGTGCAACACTGTATTTTCGTCTTCTTTCCTGATGGTGAGGGTCATAGGGCAGGACTTTGTGTAACTTTAAGACAGCATGGAGTATGTATAGTTTTCTGACTCTGAGAATACCGCTAAGGGAGTATAACTCATTGGTTGGGAATCTGTACGGTTTGGTATACATGACCTTGATAAGAGATCTCTGTGCTCGCTGTGTAGCTCTAGAAACTTCGTTTTTGTCGCACCACCCCACACAGGTATGCAGTAGGTAAGAATTGATTGAGCCAGAGAAACATAGATTTCAGTTAACATTTTTTTTGTTGTCACTTGTCTTAGGTTCTTAACTATCCAAATAAGTTTCCTCATACGGGCCATGACCATATCTGTATGAGTATGCCAAGATAACCTCTGATCAACTATTATACCTAGGTATTTTATGTGAGTCACTTTTTCAATATTTTTACAAGAACAGTTTGTGCTAAATATATGACAAGTGTGGATTTTGAGAGTTACGTTAGGTGCAGGTTGAGTGTTGTTGTAGATTGTAAATACAATATATTTGGTTTTAGGAATATTTAGTGTAAGAAGATGTGAGTTTAACCAGTTAGCAATTTTGGAAAGACCCTCTTCAGCACATTGATACACGGATTCCCATGTATCACCAGAGAAAACAATTGCAGTGCCATCCGCATATGAGAAAACGCGACCATTATCTAACATCATTTTGCAGAGATGGTTTATATATATTAAAAAAGAGTCAGGCCCAGTACGCTACCCTGCGGAACGCCGTAGGTCACGTAAGACTCCTTACTAATGTACTCACCTACCTTAACATTTTGCCTACGATCCCGTAGATAATTTATTAGGAATGCCCAACGGATTTCTTCTTACGCCTATGCCTTCTAGACTACGCACAAGAATGGGGACAGAAACGGTATCGAAAGCTTTTTTTAAATCAAGAAATACAGTTAGACATCTTTTTCCAGAATCTACTAGGTTAACAATATGCGTGGTTAATGCTGTAACTGCGTCCTCCGTAGATAATTTTTGTCTAAAACCATATTGAGCTTGTGAAAGAATGTTATATTTATTAGAGTAGCTGGTTAGTCTTATGTCAATTAGTTTTTAAATGATTTTAGATATTACTGGCAAGACAGAGATAGGTCTGTAGTTATTAACGTCATCTCTATCTTCACCCTTGTGCACAGGAGTAATTATGGCTTGCTTCAGAGCTGGAGGAAATTTCCCTTGGCTAAAACATAAGTTAGCAAGATGCGAAATTATGGGTACGACTAATTCGAGGGCAGTTTAAAAAAAAATTGTGGCTATATTATCCCAGCCTGGAGCGCTTTCAGATTTAAGACCCATCAGCACATTATAGACTTCTCTAGGATCCGTTTCGAGAAGCAGGAAGGAGGAAGCCTGTGAATTTATTATATGATCAGAATCATGTTGAAATTGAGATCGGTTTGCGTAGGTAATGTCTTCAGCCAGGGTTTTCCCAATGTTAGAAAAGTAATCGTTTATGTAGTCTACTGAAGCATGAGGGGTGGTCTTTATCTCTAATAGTTCTGAATAAAGTTTTTTTTTTTTTGTTTGCGATGAGTTATATCGTTAATTGTGTTCCATATCTGTTTCGTATTCTTGTTTGCTTTTAGTAGTTTTTCTTTATCATATTTTCTCCTAAGCTTTTTAACTAAGCTATTGCAATAGTTGCGATGTCTTCTGTAGGTAATTTTTAATATATTGTTTTGTGGATCAGATCGTAGCCTTCAAACCATCACCAATCAATCAAAACAGTTAAATATTTGTCAGCTATTTGTGACATTGCCAACTTTTAGAATTAACGCACTGGTAGCAAGATGTATTGTCAAGAGGCTTGTAATACTTCGATTATCAACTCTTTTGTTTTTTTTTTTTAAGGTGGACATTTTAGCAATTGCACAACCGTTTTTTGTTAACTTGCTCAAGCGAAAATGCATATTTCTACAGAGGGCGAGGGTATTAAAAAATGCGCATCATTCGAAGCACATAACATGTTAAGAGGTTCATTCATTTAAAAAAGTGTTTATCATTAGAAGGTCAAAAAGTTTTTAGAGGATCAGATATGTACATAAATGATGTGTGTGGAGCAAATAAGTGAGTTTGTATATTTGGGGAGTCTGTTCACAAGGGATGGAGATGTAGAAAGGGGAGTAAATGCGGGAAATAAATGGAAAGATTGATGAAGATATGGAAAGGAGATTAAATGCGGGACATAAAGTGAATGGTCCTGTACATGCGATTTAGACCAACCAGTTGATGTTCAAAACGGCTCGACTGGATGTTCACAATGGTGTGGTGGTGCCTACTGTTATGTATGAAAGTGAATGTTGGGGGTGGTAAAAGAAGCATGAAAGTAGAATAAATGCTGTGGAAATGTGTTCCTTGCGAAGCATGTGTGGTGTGACTATAAGTGATATGCTGAGGAATGATGTCATAAGGTAACAGTGCGGTTTAAAAGATGTGATGACAAAAATTTAAGAGAGTATGCTTAGATGGTTTGGTCATGTTGGGAGAATGAATGAAAGGTGACTAACAAAAGGTATTTACAAGTCAGATGTGAGTGGAAACGCCGGAAGGGGACCCCCTAGGACAGGGCTTTCCAACCAGTGGGGCGCGCCCCTCTGGGGTGGCGTAGGGAGACCAATGGGGGGGGGGGCTGATTAAATCTTATGTTCTTGGTATTAGAAAAAGTTAAGAAATTAGTCTTAACATTTTCTAATACCAAAACACAAACGTTTCATAATACTTAGGTACTTATGTGCTGTAAAATGAGGTTTAGCTTTTCAAAATAAGTTCTGTATGAATGGACTAAAGAAAACCGAACCTATCCGAGGCGGCTTGCTACAACTTTCGGGCTCGCTCGAGAATATAGAATGGAAGAGCGAACAAACGCTCTTCCATTCTTTACTCTCTGGATTCTTCAACTTTTCTGCATAAATTGACAAAGTAACTTCTATTTCTGTTTTAATAATCAAAAGAAAATCTAACCTATCCAAGAGGGTGTAAACATTTTCGACCTCACTTTCTCTCGCTGTACATCTTTATGCTTTTCTGCATATGTCGACAAAGTAACTTAGGGGCGTAGTGATTTTAAAAGCAAGTTAGGGGGGCGCGTATGGTAAAATGTTGGGAAACCCTGCGTTAGGAGGACATATTATAGTGACGTTATTGGTGATGTTCTTCAGAAAGGACAGGTGCGTAGTACTCGGAACGCGTGGATGATCGAACCAGGTGGCGTTCTGTAGTTTCTGTTCTGACTACCCCCATGGGAAGGAGGCGTCAGTTTGTGTGTATTAGACTCAGACCAAATAAAAAACCAAGAAAGAGCGCTGTCAACAGTGACGTGAGCTTTCGTAAACATGTGTGCACTTAGTGAGGTGTCGTTTGATTGTAGTTTCATTGTAAATGTATGCGTCATGCGTGTGCGCGTTAGGGATTGCAATACGGCCTCATTTTCAATCCGGCCGGATCCGACCGGATTTCCATGAATCCGGCCGGGTCCGACCGGATCCGACCGGATTGAGTCAACGAGGTTAGATAACCAGGATAATTTAATTTTCCATTAATAAAGAGTAAATTAAAACAATACATATACACAATCAACTTTATTACAACAGATTATAAAAAGAGAAAACTTATATTTTGAAGATAGAGATAATCTATATTGTATTGATATATTTACTTGTTAGTGGGGTGAATTCGCAAAAGTACTATTCTTTACATGTTATAAACAATATTAATCTTTATGACTTAAGGTTTTTGTGTTTTAATTTTAATTTGGTGTGTTTGACTTGGCTATCGCATTAGGCCAAGACGTGTAATGGTGGTTTTAAGGCATTTAAATAAATAAATAAATAAACAACATTAAATATAATATGACACAAATACAGTTTGTTGCTTGGCATAGATAAATAATACTTCATCATTTTAATACATTGGCGGCGAAATGGTTGAATTTTACTTCGGAGGTATCGTACTTATACAGTATAACAAAAGTATTTATTTACATTATTTTGACGAGGCAGCTACACAACACAACAAACGCTGTTAACTCGACCGAGTCGTCCGCGAAACATCAAACGAATCGCACGCACAAGTACCTACCACACCTTTTATGATGCCTCGTACATTCAAAGGCGCGGTTATTTTGCCAAATTTTGCAACCGGGTGCCGGGTCCGATACCGGATCCGGAATATTGGTACCGGATCCGGTAAGTGTATAATGATGCCGGATCCGCCGGATTACCGGATCCGGTTTTCCGGATTGCAATCCCGTGCCCAGTGCGCGTGTATGCGCGTAGGTGTTGTTTTGGCATGCTTTACTGTATTTTTCGCAGCGCTCTATCTTAATTTTTTATTTGGTTTGAGGTATCAAATAAATATTTCTCCTTTTAAAATGACAGTAGGCACCTGGTCGATCGAGTTCTGCTCGCGTGAAAATAGAGAATGCTCATTTAATAGTTTGGGATAGTTCATACTAATTCCATGTATAGTAATACTAATTCCATGCTGCCGTTTAATTATTCTAAGGTAACCATCTTGTTCTGAACTTTGGGCGACCGAGCTCTGCTTGGGTGAAAATATGGAGAAAACGAATTTTCCCACAAGCTAGATCGATTTTTCGCCGATATTGCAACTTTCATCGAAATCGTTAGAGCCGTTTTCGAGAACTTGATTAGAAATATTGCTCATTTAATAGTATAATAGTAAAGGTTTAGTAGTGTGTTTTAGTAGTGTTTGTATCTTTAGTAATTTTCTTAGTGTGTTTTCTTTTGGCCAGTCACAGAAATATAAAGAACGGACGGTTTTCAATGGTGGAGATTGGCAACCCTAATGCACACAATGGGTATTGGAAGGCCGGTAATATAAAAGCGCGATGTGTTTTGTGTTTTCTCAAAAGATCGTGTTTGTTGATTATGTTGGAACCCTGATCCGCTGGATTAGAAATGCGATTCTTTTAATTCTTTGTTGTGATTTTCAGGTTATTACGTTATGGTATTTGAAAGATAGGAGAAAGTGTGATGGTATGCTCGTTATTAAATAGATACAGTGAAGTTTGATCGACCTTGAATAGATTTCCAAGTATTATAAACAATGTTCTCATTGATGGATAGAATAGAATACTATTATGTACATCATATAAATTGATTGGTGCCCAGGCTAAACGTTGGATATCGTAGTCATCTGGTTAAATTAGCCCGGTAATTGGACATCTAGGCCGTTCATTAAACGCCATCCAATTAGATTGCTGAAAGACAACTAGCCAAGTCATTGAGCGCAACGTTTAACCGAATGTCGTGTAGTCATTTAGTTAAACTGGCTGAAATAGGTTACAAGCGTGCGGTGCCGTGGCAGTGGCCAAATTTTTTCTCCAATTGAATCACTTGGCTAAGTCTCCGTCAGTCATTGTCAAAAGGTTGACTTTCAATACACCAAGTTGTTACTATCGGCGTAGGCATCCAATTGGATGCCAGCGTTTAATGAACGGCCTAGGCGTCCAATTACCGGGCTAATTTAACCAGATGGCTGCGACAGACAGACCACATTTATGTCAATATTTGTTTTTGTACATTTTTGAAATGAAACTTCGGCGATTCGATAGTTGGACGAGAATTAATTATAGATCGCACGATGATTTTTGCTGCTGGAAACTATTTCAAAAGGACGGGTTTGCGTCTTGCCGGAGGACTTCCGTGAGTCCTGCTAGCAGTACGCAGTTTGTATGAAATTTTGTCTGGTTCTTCCAGCAGTACAGTGACCTCGATGTTGAACTTAAGGTACTAAAATAAAACTCATTTGTAAGTACTTTCATATTTTTTATAATAATAATAGATGAATATCCAATTAGGTAGTTATTAACAGATGATACTTAATAGCGTATTAGAATGCCCATTTTTTGTTACTAGTCGTCATTCTAACCACCAACAATCGATTAAATATAGGAATCGCATCATTTAGTGTCACGAGTACCTACTCATCAAAAGTCCACCTCACAATGTCAATCGTAAACATGCAGTACTTAGCATGAACTGCCAAACAGTTTTGTCTACGGACAGCTGATTTACGACCGAACATACACGAATGATAATTCGGCACAATTCGATTCGAGCAATTTGCCGCCATCATTTGCATATATACGTCACTAATCATAATTGACGAATAGTTATACGTCGATAGGGGAGTGAGCTGTGTATCGATAGGAGGCCATGGATTATAGAATACAGAATGATAGGGATGGGATATCAATCTGCCTAGCCTTTTCTCAACAATTTTGCGGTCGGCTTCCAGTCTAACCGGATGCAGCTGGGTACCAGTGTTCTTCTAAAGGTGAATTCCACCGCTGTAGCCGCGAAATTTATATTTTGTTACGTTTTTTGCAATTTGCAGTCAGTGTCAGGTTGTATCTTGATTAAAATATGATTCGCAACTATAACAGATATGTATTTACAGAATTATAATCATAAGAATCATTAATACATCTCTCTAAGTAACAGTAAGTTAAATAAAGTCAAGTGCTATTTTAATACTTTTGAGTAGCGTCGTGGAGAACAGGCCTTAAACATGTCTATGCTCCTTTTTGGCATATCGAGACGTCTTGTACCGTGGCCTAGTACGTTCCTGTTTACTAAGCTCTGCTGTGGTACTTCATGCATGTTAGATTAATAGTATCTGCTCTGCGATTGTGTGGTCATTGTTTAGTTTGTAATGGGCATCGGTCTCTGTTGTGACTAACGCGTCATTTTAGGTGGATGGACATCAGAAACTATTGTTCACAAACATACGTTAAGGTCTTCTTGTTGTGAAATGGACTTTTCACTTTTTGATAAAAGTCACCCGGAAAATTACCACTCCTCATCACCGTCCACTGCTGGACATAGGCCTCTCCAATTGCAGGCTATTCAGCTCGATTCTCGGTAACACTTATCCAGCTGCTACCGGCCACCCTGCAAAGATTGTCCCTCCACCTAGCCTGAGGCAGTCCTACCTTACGTTTGCCGATTCGCGGTCTCCACTCAAGAACGTCATCCCATCAGACATCGGTTTTAAGGCTAATATGGCCGGCACACTGCCACTTCATCTTGCTTATTCTGTGAGCTATGTCGACAACTTTGGTTCTCTGCCAGATCTTCTCGTTCCGGATTCGATCTCTCAGAGAGACTCCAAGCACAGCCCGCTCCATAGCTCGCTGAGCGACCTTGAATTTATCGACCAGCCGTACCGTGATTGTTCATGTTTCGGCTCCATAAGTCATAACAGGCAGGACGCACTAATTGAAGACTTTCGTCTTTAGGCTCTGTGGAATACGCGAAAAAATCCTTCTGTCTTGTTTTATTTTCAACATGTTTTGTCCCACTGCTGGGCAAAGGTTATTCCTACTTACAAACTTGAAAAACATTTTTTTAACGCTATTAATTTTTTCGTTATGTTTACTGCCACTCTACCTTAAAACCCAAAGCAAGTGTGTGAACGTCATCAGAAAGGCATAATAACTTGCCACACATATTTTTCAGATGTGTAAGTCGGAGAGATGGGGCACCAAACAATAATAATATAAAATAATACCAGCCTATTATTGTACTACAACAGGGGACGGCCTTTTCTCAAACAGAGAAGGCACAAGCAGCCCCGGGTTTCCCGGATTCCAAGGTCCCAGAGTAGGGGTCCAGCCAGACTACGCGCCGTTCAATCACTGCCGATACAAGTTATGAGAAAAATGAATCTTAAAGGTTTTTACAAAATTACTATAACCCATTATATATTATTGTTTCAAGAAAGTAAGCTGGTTCAAGTATGTAACTTGAGTGTCACGGAATTCGAGGAAAAGACCGTCTTTCTTCAGAAACGTCGACATATGACGACCGTTGACGTATACATAATATACATTTCTGATGTTTATTTATATATAAAGTCGGTTAAAATTTTGTATTTTCAGTACTAGTGCACCTTATCTTCAAAATTTCCAAAATGGCTTCGTTATGGGGGGTCACATGCCAAGTGCTTATGGTGCTGGGTCTCTAAGTCCGAGCCTGGGCACAAGCATTGATCACCACGCTTGCTCAAGACGGGTTGGCGATTTCAGACTTTATTAACTATAAGTTCGGGTTTTCCTTAACCGATGTCAGCAATATCCAAGATAAACTTAGAAAGTACAAACGAATTGAAATAGTCTCGTGTATGAGAGGCGAGACCTTGACCACTGAGCCATCACGACGGCACCAAACAATAATCGTCAAAACATTGTGTAGATATCGTGATTATAAAAAACATACCGCCCTTATCAAACAAGATACTTAACATAAAAAAATTGTTATACCTACTTAGAAGAAAAGAGGAAAACTTTCATAAGTACACACCATCGTTTATACTCGCATCACAATATGAAGCTCGAGTAAATCGCTAGCGTTAAGTGCGTAAACAAAACTGGTGTCTGTAGGCGTACCTGCGGCATATACCTTGTTCACCAACTTTTATTAGTATTGGAAAAGTTTTATCGGGGTTTTTTTGTAGCCCCAACTTTTGTTCAGTAAAAATCTGTCAAGTGGATGTTGGGATATGGGTTTAGAGTCCGTAGGCTTCATGATTGGTTCATCGAAATGAAAAAGTGGTATATAATCTTTAAAATAGTGGTATTTAGAAACATTCTGTATCAAACTAGCCAACTTCGAAACTATACTTAGATACATTCAATTTTTTCAAAAAAGTACCTATTTTAAACACTTGTCAAACTATTTTCTTAATGTCCTTCGGCAAACTTCGTATTTCGTGAGTCGTCGGATTTCTATCAGTTGCCCTTTGCACTTGGTGCTTCTAAGTATTGACTCCTACCGCTGAAAAAAAAAAAAAAAAAACTTGTGTTGTCCCTAATAATTTTTTTTCGAATATTGATGTAGATTTGAAAAATACAGTTTGTAATGACATATTTCTGAAACAGACATACAGACAAAAGATAAGATGAAAATATAAAAGTTTCCTATTTTACAAGGGAACCCTAAAAACTTGAATGTTTACCGAGTTATTTATCGTTTTTTAACGAACACGCCTCCATCTTGGCCGGAATTGGGTTGAAACTGATCAAGAAGTATGAAGTGCCTAAGTTGGGGCGGCGTTAGCGATTGTTTGAGCTACTCTTCAGTTTAAAATTGATAATGTTGGGGGATCTGAGAATAATGAAGCAACTTGTAAACTGTTTTAGTTAAGTATACACACGTGTAAGGTTTTTTCTTACAAAATGTTGTTGTTTTGTACAGTCTTTTGTTATAATACAGGGTTGTTTTAAATTGGCTAGCTTAACTCCGCAGACGCGATGGGTACCGATATCTAAACATGATAAAACCAAGAATAAATTAATTTTCATGATTTTTTCGTGGGATCATCGACCGTAGTTATTGTAGTCACTTGCAATATCAGTTTTTAAGACCTGTTTTTTTGTAAACTACACAGACACGATGGGTATCAAGTTCAAATTCAAAAGTCATTTATTCAAACTAGGCTGAGAATCAGCACCTTTCGAACGTCAAAATTACATAAGACAATCCCCAAAACGCACATCCTTCACCACTTCCTACGGCGTTAGCTGGGAAGAAGAAGTGGCGCAACAAACTCCCCAGCAGCACAGCTGTCTGTTCAGTTAGAAGAACAAAAATTATTCTATATAATAGTATGCAAAATAATTTAGATTACGCATCACAAAACATTATTTAAATTATTAGCCTTATGTCTCACTATATAGCTAGCACACACCAATATACCGACCAATAACATCAAGAACTATATTCAGGCAGCAATAAAAACTAAACGTAAACAGAACTTAATATATAAATAAAAGCCTCCAGGCATAAAAGGCTTGCCCGCTTACATATAGTTATAAATAGCTGCAATTGGACTAACAGCGGTCGGGGACCTCCTGAAAAAACATCAAATGTTTTTTTATTTTGTGTTTTGATATCGATACCTATTTCGTCTCCGGAGTTTAGCTAACCAATTTAAATTAACTCTATATAAGTGGAATAGCAGTGATAGCTTAGTGGCGTGACGGCCGGACTGCCAAGTCGTAGGTCTCGAGTTCGAACCGAAGGGTTCGAGACCTATGACGCACCTCTGACTTTCGGATTCATGTGCGTATTGCATAAATTATTATTATCAGTTGCTTCAAAAACGGTGAAGGAAAACATCGTGAGGTAACCGATGCCTGAGAGATATTTCTCGACGGCATGTGAAGCCAGGTCAGAGGCCCATGGGTGGCTTTAAGCCTTGACACCAGGCTAGGCACTTATAACCACACGAAAAAGAAAGAATATGCATTTCATGCTTGCTTTCATTTGCTGTTTGCATATCTCTTTGTTCTGCAAGGGAAAATTGCCTTTAGCACCAACGTTTTAAAGGCAATTTTCACAGTCACTCTGCTCAACAGCAGAATGACTGTAGATACTTATTATAACAATTTTACTGTTGTCAAACAAAGCTAGTCAGTCGGATATTGCTTGGTATTCTAATTGTGAATTTAAAAGTAATTTTTGTTTTCTTATTACTGGTATGTTTCAGCAATGATCAGATGTAAACATCGTGCGTAAACCAGTATGCCTGAGAGATATTTATCAACGGTATGTGAAGCCAAGTCAGAGGTCCACGTGTGGCGGCATCTACATCGCCACTTGCGAACCACGCATCAAAGACCTGACGTCACGCAACATCCTGACGTCACACAAATCCTGCATCGCGCAATTTGAGAGAGAGTTTACCGCGCGATGGACATATGTACAAGCTCCCGACTTCAACCTCTGGGCAGTTGCCCGCCAAACACGACACCCGACTAGTCGGAGGATCCTCCCTTTGCTATGGGAGATTAGCGAACTTTACACCCTGTTCCTCATGCCCCTAAACATGGGCGGCATAAAAACTCTGACACAGGTTAGTCACTAACGACACGAAAAAGCAGAAGAAGCCCATCTATATATTTTGTACATACTTTGCAAACAATATATGGACTACTATATATTAAGATAAGTCAACTCACAGGAAACTATATTCAATGACTCCTACGTTTTCAAATGTAGCTATTTATAGCAGTTTGAAATACGAAGTCGTTTTGTCGTTGTCATTACGTCCCATAGTTATGTCAGTCTCTAAAATAGAAATCAATATTCTTCACACACAGAACACATTATTAATTCCTCCAATTGAAAACACACTGAAGAGAATGCAATAATTATGTTCAGCGACAGCACTATATGTACAAATGGAACCGTATTCGTATGTAAGTGGGTAGATCACAATATGTTCTAATTTGGGGCAACTCCGAGCGCGTGACGTTGGTGCAATAAATATGGACAGTGTTGCCAGAACACACAATTTTCTCGCGAAGTTGAGAGTTGAAATGTAAATTGTAGGAAAGTGTTAATTTGAAATTTATTTCAGAGTTAGGTATGTTCTATGTTGGTTTTACCATTCTTTGAATCTCTAAACAGCCCTGATAACTGTCTTATCTAACATAGAGAAGTCGATAACAAAGTGAACCGGCCGTTCGTAGACCGCTACGTCGTAGCGTATAACTGATCAGCTACGTGCTACGAGCTGGATTCGTAGACTTTGCTGCTACGCGCTACGACCATTACAACGTATTTGAAGAAAAGACAAGCGCCGATTTTTGTTATTATTTTTCATTTAATAGTTACTGACAGATTTTAAATGTTAATTAAAACAAAACAAGTACCGAATTTTCATTCTAATCTCTAACTAACACTAACAACAAAGTTAACCCAAATCTTTAACAGAACTTCCCCAACTCCAAGTGTTGGTAACCCCGACGTAGTACGTTAGTTGTTATTTATTGCTCAATATTACCATCCACCACTTACCCGGTAATATCGCAAATTATGTGCATATGTTAATTCGGTAACGAGCAGCGAATTCGCGAGATACTGGCTCGTTGTGCTATGAGGAATGTTGTTGAACTGAAGTGGGTGCTCGTTACAGCGCTGTAGTTTGATGTATTGTTAGACGTGAAGAGATGCTTTGAAGCGCTTCTTATATTGGTGACTGAAGATTGTTCCTTTTTGTCTCCGTCTTTAGTTCTCAGTATGTTCTTCTGTGTTTGTTCTTAGGTTTGTATCTCTACGATTTTTTATGTTAATGCCAAGGAAGTTAAGGTGTATACGCAACCATGTGTTTCGTTGAATATCTGGTTTTTAGTTGATAAAATTGTAACGTTATAAAAGTTTCCACATCAAAAATCAATCAGCCTAGGCTTTTGCCAACTTTGATAGGGTCGGCTTCCAGTCTAACCTGCTGCAGTTGAATACCAATATTTTACATGGAGCGACTGCCTATCTGACCTCCACAACCCAGTCACTGGGCACATTACCCCTTGGTATGATTGGTTGTGAGACTTGCGGGCTTCCGACTACCCGTAACGACTGTCAAAGATCTACGAATGACAGCCGGGACCAACGGCAAACGTGCTTTCCGAGGCACGGAGGAGTCTCGAAATGTAATGGATGATCACCCATCCACGGACTGACCGCGGCAAGCGTAGCTTAACCTTCGATCGACCCGTGAGCCTCTTTAAACTCAGCCACGAGCCCTACCTATAAATTTCCACATGTTATACCTATTTCAAAAATGTGTTTTTCGCGAGAAAGAAAAATCTTAGTCGTTATTAAAAGCATACTACATCTTAAAAAAACCTGTCTGATCCGTGAGGGTGTTGGCCAGTATCGTACTGTGTCAATTTATGTGGAAATTTTCAGGAAAAAAGAAAAAAAAATCACCACTTCATTTTATTTTAGTGGGTTATTTCATGGGGCACGGGCGGTCGTCGTTTAGCGTTGTTTTTTTTTTTATGGATTTGGGGTAATTTTAGTACTAAAAATGTGCATTTTAAATAGCAATAACTTTTATTTTTCAATAATAATAAGATATTTTATTACTTTTTGGTAATTTTATTGCAGTACCTATGTGCCCCTTTCAGATCGGACAGGTTTTTTTTTACATATTGTATACCTAAGAGATGATGAGATACCAGATCCACTTGGTAAATTCAAAATATCGCTAATACTAGTAATCCCCATTTCCCAGTATCCCATCGTAATGACCCATAAGATGTTCTCATGTCATGCCCAGCGAACTGTCTGCAGATTTAAGGGGTATGTGCGACTCAGCCATGCGTCCTGTTCAATTGGGTCGACCTTAACTGATCGATTATTATGCTCTGATGAGGCTAGTTAAGCAGTAGGTATGTTTACTAGAACGTTAAGTGTTCGTTGGATGAGATTATTCCAATGAAAATCGAATGAGAGCCTATCTCAGAGTGTGTATTGAAAAGCAAAACTATCAGATGAATAAAAAAAATAGTGAGCGTTCGGGGGACGCCCCTCAGGAACGTAGTTCCTTCTCACATATGATTTAAAACAAAAACAAAATTTTTGAATCCGTCATCTTGGATTTACACTATGACCTCACTATCGGCTTTAGCACCCTCAACAACCATGAAAACGATACCGATGATAAAAAAATTGAAAATGTTTGCAGCCGCCATCTTAGATTTACATTTCGACCAAATCGACTTTAGCATCCTCGAAAACTATGAAAACGACACCAATGAGGAAAAATTTCAAAATTTTCGCAGCCACCATCTTGGATTTTACTTTTCACCACATTCACACTTTCTCTCTCTATCTCCAGCATGCAGTGCAGTTGGGCCGATGTGTACAATTTTATCCTACGACACTGTAATCACTTTACTCTTTTCTTTTGTTTTTTTTTCTGTCAGTTCGTTTTTTGTGACTAAATTCTGAACATTTTGAATTACGCGAATTGCCCTTTAGATAAGTAGAAAAAATCCTTAATAAACAAAACCTAACCTGAAAATATTTAAATTCGAAATATTTTGCTTCGAATTGGTATCAAAACTACGTGTTTACATGCAATAGCCCTTACACGTCTAACACATTAGCTCAGCATGTTTCTATACGAATGTGGACAAAAACACAAACATTGCAGCCTGTCCAATGTTACGCAGACATCACGGGGACGTCACGCGGGACGTGTTAGCTAAATACAACACAATATTATGTCACGCGGGGCGTGTTAGACAAATATAGGGTGGCCAATTCGAAGGTATACATTTTTAAATTAATATTATTTTTATTTCAAACAAAAATTACTAAATATTTTTCCATAATTACATTATGCAGGTTTGGCAATGTTTTATGGTGAATAACATCTGCCAAATCTTCACCTTTTTGGTAAGTACTTAAAATGCGATCAGTGTTCATCGTGTTTTTCATAATTTTTTCACATACTTTACTAGATTTGATTATTTATATGTCTAGATAGAGTGTCACGCTGCAAAAAAACTAAAACAAACAAGACAACTTCGTTATGCTGGTGTGCGTGACAGCTACGTCTTACACTCGCACCACGTCATTATGCTGTGATTGTACTTTTCTAGTGTACGTGCATTTAGCGGCCAACAGTTGGATGCAATTTTTTTCGAAGAGTTCACAGCTTTAACGGTCTATCTAGACATATTTATATCTTTGTTTATTAGGTATCCCATTAACAAAGTCACAAATATTCTGCGTTTGTTCTCAAGATTGACCACGACACGTCCCTTTAGCACCCGGAATTGTAACTACCAGGAAAACGTCATTACGTCTGGCGAATTCCGCTGTCATCAAAATGGAATACTATACGTACATACAATGTTTTGTTAAAAAAAAATGAGTCATAAACGCACAGTTTATGACTCATTTTTTTTAACACATAAAGCATAAAGAATTTGACACATTTAATCTAAATAATGGATATAAAAAACTGACGCCAAATCAGAATGGTGGCAAAAAAGGTGTATACATTCAAACTGGCCACCCTTTAAATACAACACAAGTGTAGGTGTGTCACGCGGGGCATGTTAGCGAAATACAACACGTTACACGCAGAGCGTGAACCGTGGTGCTGTCCCGATTTGTGTACCACGCATTGAGGTCCGCTCGCACTGTAGTGATAAAAAACCCCTTTACTTATAAACGTCACTTAAAGTGAAGTAATAATTAGCGTCCGCTTAACTATACAATAGATGGTAAACCATTTGTTTGGTGCTCACAAAAGAAATACCACAACACAAAAGCACAATAAAAAATAAAAAATATATATACAAAAAAAAAACTTATTTCAAAGAAATAAACTAATGACACATGCATTACACGCAATCCGCCAATAATATTCCCACTGCTGGGACACAGGCCTCCTCTCTGCGAGAGGACTCGCTCTCACATAGAGGAGGCCTGTGTCCCATAATCCAGTGATATGTGGCCTGTGGGCCGTAATCCACCATTGCTTGTAGGACATGCCACTTCCTCACGATGTTTTCCTTCGCCATTTTGGGAGCAGTGATGATGAAATTAAATACACACGTCGTGGTCGATACCACTGAGCCACCACTGCTCTCTAATGACACACTTTAAACCAAATAACGAACATAGATACAAAGTTCAGAGTGCGTCTCAAGGTTCCACCAAATGGGAGTCCAGCTCAGCATGTGTCAGGCAAAAATACCATAAAAACGACCAAATATATCGACGTTTAAGAGCAATGTTCTTACATAAGTAAGGATGAAAGTCTGCAAGTTGAGTTGTATCTGTTACTGTGGTAAATTACGTAACTCCAACTTAGTGCTCGGTAGAGATGTGTCCCTCACTCATGAGGTGCCTCGTTTGAGGTACTCATGATCGCAAATTGAAAGAGTTATTCGAATTTCAACATTGAACCAACTCACTCGTCCTCACTTAAAAATTGACATTGACATTAGTGACGCGAGTACTCGTGAGTGAGTATCGAGTGAGTTTAGTGCGACACGAGGACGTCGCCGCGCCGCGAAACCATGTAGACTGAGCCGCCGCCGCGCTACCACTGCACCTCTAAGCTGTGTATATGGGCAGTGGGGTGGCGACGATGCATATACACAGCTTAGAGGTGCGGCGGCGGTGCGGTTGCGGCGCGAATGGGGCGCGGCGACGGCGTCGTGTCGCCGAGCACTGATAAGTCACAGTGTGCCATTGTTTCTTTGACCTACAATGCATGCTCGGTTCTTCCTTTTAATCAGCATTGCTATTCTTGGTTCGATACACTTCCGTGCCGAACCGAATATCAATCAATGTTATCAACAGACTCCTCTAAAGGCTGTTCACAAATCCAAAAACCGCGATTTACGCGCATTGACATAGATTTGCGGGCACCAGCCTATCCAAAACCCAAAATTTTTGTCAGTTTACATCAAATAGACGATCGTCATTCTCCCGACAGGAGAACGGATATTTGCTGACGGGGGTAAGGCAAATATTCGATTCAACAACCTGTCGAATGATTGTGAACAAAATACATAAATACGTACCATAAAATGTATATGGCTGTTACGTTTTTCTCCATGTATTATGCTAAATTATTTCAGGTCTAAAATGACACATTTATACAGGCGATATTACAACACACAACATGTGGTAACAAGTACCTACATATTTATATACTAAGTGCCATTCCAGCTCAAAACTCAATTAAAACATAATTAATTCAGTAAAGTAGAAACCGCGACCAAATAAATTAAAAACAAAGTGCAAACTAAAAGCAAATATCCCTCAATAAATATTCACGTCAAATTGTTGAAAATAAATCAACTTTACATAACTTAACTTTACATAAAACTATTTGTAACTGGATCAATTCAATTAATGTCTTTATGCATTGAAAGCTTCCGGTAGTTTGAAAAAACTTTGAAGGATAAGTGGGTGTTCAGACGATCGATTGTAATCGTTGCGACTGTAATCAGGACGACATTAAATTGATTGGTATAATATGTTATCTATGTGACTATTTCTGGCTCGCAAAAGCCTGCCCAGACGAGAAGTACGTTAGGTTGGTTTGGCCGTGCTCAACTGGAACCATTTTCGGTCAACTACTAATGTGAACTGTAATTCGGTTGGCCGTATTCGATCGCAGCCCGTTTGCGGTGACCGACCTAGTATCAAAGTTGTTACGGTTGGCCGTATTCGGTTATAACCAACTTGTGGAAACTTGCTGATGGTCGCGGTGCGTGGGGGCGGCTAAGTTTGACTACGACGATTGACGCATTCGGTCACCGAACTAATGTAAACGGGCTAATTCGGTTATCAAATCCAGTATGGTAAAGTTCCATACTGACTTCCGACGTAAGTTATGTAAACGCGACATAATTCTCACCGACCTTTTTCGGTGCGGAGAAAAGACGTCGTGTAAGAACTATTTCGGATGGGTCTAGGGATGACAGGGTATGGGAGTGAAATCTTGTTTGCTAATAAAAATTTACAGTCAGAAATTTACGAGTGGAACAATGAAATTTATGCGATTTTTGTTGGGCCATTTTTGGTGTCATTACGAAGCACGGGCAGATAAGATGATGAATCATTAAATTATCGGTCGACAATGTAGGTGCCATCTACTTACTCTACCTTGTTGGTGCAGTAGTAGCAAGCGCTACTGCTGAGGATGAGGTCCTGGGTTCGACTTCCAAGTCGGGCAAAGTGTTATTGGGTTTTTCATCAGGAATTTCTCAGAAGCCACCTGGAGTATGGATTTGTGTCCAGTTGATGGCTATTGCAATCAACTGGCTCACCCCCTATTACACTATACTTAAACATAGCTGGCAAAATGTGGGTGTACTATGGTAGGTACATATCTGCCCAACCCTTCGTGGAAAACAGACGTGATATGATTTACCTACTCTATGGTACATTTTAAAGTACAGAATAGTGTTAGTCTGGCCATGCCTTAACAAACTTCAGTTCAAAGGCTAAGAATAGAGAATTCTTTTATTTCTTCAGATGCCTTGCGTTTTCAGCTGGACTGGAGCTAAGTGCAGCCGATGCGAAAAATGCAAAGTCGTTTGCATTGTTTTTTATAGTAACTGTCTGTTCCTCTTGTTTATTTATATTTTACTCTGATGGTTATTTATAGTTGTATTTCACAAAGGAGTTTGTTTGAGTTTCTTCTTTTGTAAGTTTTGCGAAGTTAAGTGTAATTTGAAGACTGTAAGTTATTATGATGCAAGTATCTTGCCTGCAACAATAAAATTTAAGCAAAAAATTACTATTTGTGTTGCTTCAACTTATGACATTATTTTAACCTACACAGTCTCACTGCTGAGCAAAGGTCTCCCTCAAATCCTACCAAGGATTCTTTTTCTGAGCGACCTCGATTCAACCCTTGCAGTACGCGTCTAGGTCATCTCGCTACGTCTTCTTCGGTCAGCCTCGGCAGCGTCGTCCATCCTCAGGCACCCACCGTGTGGAAACTGTTGCCCAGCGGTCACTATGCATGGTGCTGACATGACCCGTCCAATCCCATTTTAGCTTGGCAGTCTTTTTGCCTACGTCAAAGATCCCCGTTTTAGAGCGAAGCGTGGTGTTTCGTATTCTGTCAACTGACAGAATCCCAGAATTCTGTCTGAATGCTGCGCTCCATTGCTCTTTCCCAAACCCCAAGGCGGAAGTTTTGCGACTCGGTGAACTTAAGATATGTCACAGGAAATTTAATCGTACATTTGTACCATGTAAATCAGAATTAAGAGAGTGTATCTATTGATAGTTACAACCAATTAAATAATTTTCTTCATCATCATTTCAGCTGTTGCACATTGATTTCGCCTCGCATCGTCATAGTATGCATAATATCGTAGAACTGTGGTCTTAAAAAATTCATTCATATTACGAGCTTAAATATTATACTGTCACACTGAAATTCAACTACTTACCTAATTATGTATTTCAAGCAGTACTCGAGGGGTCGTGTCTAAATAATAACAGCCGCACGGATCGATCTTTAGGGTAAAGCAACGCGAGGTCGATCCGTGGATGGGTGACCATCCATAACATACCGAGACCCCTCCGTGCCTTGGAAAGTACGTTAAGCAGTTGGTCCCTGCATCGTTCGTCGATCTTTGGCAGTCGTTACGGGTAGTCAGAAACCCGAAAGTCTTACCACCAGTCTTGCCAAGGGGTATCGTGTTACCCAGTTACCCGGGTTAACTGGATTGTGGAGGTCAGATAGGCAGTCTCTCCTTGTAAAATTCTGGTATCCAGACCCCAATACAATTTGGAATAGACTAAGCAGATATGACTCATAAAAAACCTACATGATCGACTACACTTGGTAACTAGTATGGTGGTTCTTGATGACCATAATTAGTATTTATACACTCAAACATGATAATAATTTAACCTTATTTATACATCCAGTACTTTATTTACCACATCATACAGAGGACTCGATTTATGTAATACAAACGTACTCATTTTGCGTACAGTACGACAAAACTTAGATGTAGCATCGGCAAAATTCGTAAAACCGATCACCATCCGAACTGAGTGCACCTTTAAAATTACCAATCTTTATCACTGCTAGGCGAAAATGTTCTTTACGCGAACGCAAGAACCTGTAAAGTCACATAACCAAATACATTCGTAAAATTTTAATTAAAGAATGCAAATTTTCAAATTTATGCTACGTCTAACTTGTGTCATACTGCTGGAATCTAAAATACGACTTAGATTCGCGGCACTTCGCGAAATATGACCTCATTTTGGCGTTGTGTTACCATACGCCATAATGTGACAACAAATACCTAATGCGAACTTAGAGGAAAATAAAAATAGCTTGGTATGTTGAATTGTAAGCGTTAACCTAGAGTTATTGTAAAGAGATCGTTTCTAATAACGTGTTATGCTTCTAATGAGGTCAAGCGTACTATATTTACTACTTACTGCACGTCTTTTTACACTTGCAGTCTGTGTGGTCATTATACTCAAAAATCATACAGCGCCCTTCGCGTCCAATACAATAACGCATTCAGGGTGCTGATGGGGTTGTCCCGATACTGCAGCGCATCAGGGATGTTTGCTGAAGCTCACGTAGACTCTTTCTACACGGTGATGCGGAAAAGGTGCGCATCCTTGGTCCGTGGGGTACGGGGCAGCGCCAACAGCATCCTGTCTATGATTGCAAGTAGGCTTGATTGTGTGTTTGGGAACCACTGCTGCAAGGTTTCGGCTGGGCCTGTCACCTTGCAGCAATGATGTCACAATCTGTTTTCTGTTTTGTTTTGTTTGTAAGTGTACTACTAACATAGTTTGTAAGTATATTGTTACTAACACTATGACTCCTGTTGCTCGAAATAAATGATTTATTATTATTATTAGTATATACCTCACTGCGGTAAAGCAAAAAGGAAGCAAGAAATATTATTTTATAATTATTTATTCTTACATAAACCAGCACCTGTAGTTAGTTAGTGTAGGTCAAAGGCTGTTAAGTTCAGACTTTATTCAGATTTTTTTCTCAACTCGTTGTTTGCTTAAATAAGCTTAGAAAATGGTTCGAAAACACAAGACCTACATAATAAAATGCTAATTATTTATTAAAAAAACTTTGTTTTTCGCAAGATATAGCAGGCTAACAAAAAAGACTAACACCATATTTCTGGTTATGGGTTTGTCCGCCTACAACACCTCAGAAAAAACAAAGTTCAATAGATGAATGCTTGTTTTTCTCTTTAACCGACTTCCAAAAAGGAGGAGGTTATATGTTCGTCGCGTATATATGTTTTTTTTTTTCATTTTTTTTTATATATGCCCGATTCCTCAGATTCACAGGACACCGATTTCTCCGTCAAGTATGAACCGATATTGAAAATTATTTTTTTGTTTAAAAGGCTCTGCTCTTAAGGTGGTCCCATATAAATTTTATTAATTTTGCTTGGATATTTTTTGAGTTAGCTTCAGTAATACGTATTTTTCCAAGTAAGTCTATGTGGATGGTGTGATAAGTTCTCACTGTTATTTACATAGGAGATAGTGGTATTCGAATAAGTGTGGGGTAGTTGTACCAAAAAAAAAGTGAAAAATTAAAACTTGAAAATAAAATTAAGAACCGACTTCCAAAAAAAAAACACTATGTCGGTGGTCAAAAACCAAAATTCAAAACCAATGACACCAACTTCCGAAATTAAAGCTATTTTTTCACTTTGTAGTGTTTTTTTTTGGAAGTCGTTTTTTTCTTTTTTGTTTTTCAGTTATTTATTTATTTAACAGTTTATGTACACACATTATAAATAGACAAGAAGAAAGGAACAGAGAAAAACGTACAAAGTGATGCTTATTTCTAAAGAAATCTCTTCCAGCATACCTGCGATAGGAAAGTATTATAGTGTGTAGTGTAGTGTGTAGTAGTAGTAGTGTTATGTATTTTTGCAGTCGGGTTTTTGTTTTATAAAATAATTTGCTTTATTTCAAGCGTTTAGTTTTTTTTGTGTATTTGGAATTGACTCATTACTAGCTTTTATTTGTTACCAATAATGTTGTTTTTTTTTTAAACCTTCCTCTTCCTTGATGTAGCCTATGTCACTCCCACAATTAAGACGAATCTAACGACACCTCATATGTTAACATCCATCAAGCCGTTTAGGTTATAGAGCGTGCCAAAGACATAGACATACATACTTCTGGGGTAGTTAAGTCCAATGTAATAAGATCCCATGTAGGGGCGAGCCTATTCTATACAAATCTAGACTGCGGGCTGCTGCTGAGAAATTCCAGATGTAAGAACCTAATAACACTTTGCCAGACCCGGGAATTGAATCCAGGACCTTATGCTCAGCAGTAGCGCTTGAACCACTAGAACTCAAACTGAAAGCATTTATTTCAATTAAACCATTTACAGGCACTTTTGAATTTTCAAGGAGTCGGTCAGTCAGAAATATGAAGCTAGTTGCCCATTCTAAAGTGTAGTAGGTACTATGGAGAAGAACGGGCAAGAAACTCCACGGACTCTTTTAAATAAAAAAATTGTTACAAAATATTGGTTACATCATTCATGTTCAAATTATACATGTGATAACAATGTAGAAAGACTGCTCGTTAAAAGCGTCCGTAATAAAAACATAAAAACAAAGAACAATTAAAAAATTAAAACAAGCCATGACAGCTAAGAGATGACCAGTCGCAACTGACGGCGCCCGTTCACGAATGACGTATGGATCAGCACCATTCAGCTCAAACATTTTGTAGGAAGCTAGATGACCGAACACACGCGCCACCATCAGCGATACATCTGAGTGAGCATGACATACTCACAGCCGCCAGGGCACATTTAAGTCAATGTCAAATGAAAGATATATTACCCGGTAAATGGTACCTCTATAGTACATATTTACATATTTTCCAAGCCATGTTAAAGAACTGAGCTTCAATAAATTTAAATCATTTATTAAACAGAAACTATGTCAAAAAGGTTTCTATAAAGTTAAAGATTACTTAGACGACCAAAAGGGCTTGGGAATAATTAAGCTGCTCCAATGTACCCCCCCCCCCCCCCGAAGCAACAAAAAAGTGTTTTAAAATCAACGACTAGATGACACTATATGAGTTCATATAATTGGTTAGTTCATTTTATTTGACTGTATAAGTCAATTTTTTTAACTTATTATTACATAATTTACTCATTACAGTTTTTTCTTTAATGAGTTGTAATGTTTTACGTTGCATAATGTAAATTGTTTTGCGTAACTGCTATTGTATAGAATCAAGTTTTCTAGCTGTGCTGCTGGGGAGTTTGTTGCGCCACTTCTTCTTCCCAGCTAAGCACTAGGAAGTGGTGAAGGGTGGGCGTTTTTGGGGGACTGTCTTATGTAATTTTGACGTTTGAAAAGTGCTGATTCTCAGCCTATTTTGAATAAATGACTTTTGAATTTGAATTTGAATTTGAACATAGTACTCACACCTGTGCTATGTAACTATATAATACAAAGGAGATAGAGTTTATACAATGCAAAGATAGTCTTACAATCTTCAGCAGGTCCAACAGTATTTTCAAATGTTACTCAATTAGTTGTGGTTGTGGAGCAGGACCAGCATTGAGCTAAGCATTTTTATCAGCATTGTAATCCCCCAACTTATAATATGCCTGCCTGCATAGTGTGCGTTTTATACAAGATTTGAATTTCGTCTCATTCAGTTGAAGTAAGTTGTAAGTTCAATCACTGACAGACAACGCAAAGCCTAACCCGTTGGGTCCAGAAGCACGAAACTTTCTACAAGAGTTCATTATTTAACGAAGGTGAACGTTAAGGAAGGATTTCTGAAAATCCAACCCCTAAAGAGATGAAATAGTTTGTATGGAAGTTTGTAATTTTTAGGGTTCCGTAGTCAAAAAGGAACCCTTTTAGTTTCACCATGTCCGTTTGTCTGTCTGTCTATCAGCGGCATAGCTCAGAGACTCTTAGTACTAGATCACTGTAATTTGGCATGGGTATACACATATTAATCACGCCGACCAAGTGGTTAAATAAAATCATGTTTTTTTTTAATGGGTTTTTGTTTCTCGTCTGTCGCATGGCGCGGGGTGTTGTTGTTCAAAAATATTATGAGTGTGTGAAAACCATTTTTGGATTCAAGGATCCGTTTGCGAAATAAAAGTTCATAGCAGTAGATATACTACTGCTATGAATTTTTCCACACATCCAAGAACAAAAATTAGCACTTTAAAGCCTAATATTTCGCAAATGGATCCTTGATTCCAAAAATGCTTTTCACACACTCATTTTTTTTTTCTCATAATATTTATTTTTATAACGAAATTAAAATGAAAACTATCACAGCTAAGTAGGCTCTGCAAGTTAAAGAGTAATAATCGACCAACTTACATTTGCAGTTGCAAAAACATGTTCTCCTTCCTATACATTCCGTATTGGAGAACATGTTTTTCCACCACAATGTTAAGTTTGTTATTAGGATAAATTCATCCCAACTACGGAACCCTTCATTGTGCGTGGTCCGACACGCACTTGGCCAGTTTCATTGAAGTTAGAAACGTTGCCAACGGGAAATCCACAATCCAAACACGGTTTGTAGAATAAGAACCCACATAAGCTGGTTTCTAGATCTTTTATCTATTATCAGCGGCTAAGTGAGGAGCTCGTGCGTGTGAGCCATCAGGTTAAGTTACGCTTGCCGGGGTTGGTCCGTCTTTAAATACTCTCGGTATGTAACCGTGGTAATTACTCTGTGCCTCAGAAAGCACGTTAAGCCGTTTCCGTTGGTTCCGGCTGTCATTTGTGGATCTTTGACAGTCGTTACTCGTCGTCAGAAGCCCGAAAGTCTGAAAACCAATCTTACCAAGAGGTATAGTGTTACCCAGTAACTGGGTTGTGCAAGTCATATAGGCAGTCGCTCCATGTAAAATACTGGTATTCAGCTGCATCCGGTTAGACTGAAAGCCGACCCCAACATAGTTGGGAAAAGGCTAGGCAGATTGATTGAATCTATTGTCAGTTAGATACCTCTGTGAGCTTTGGCATTATTACATAGGTAACGCAAACACAAATGTGCAGATTAAACTATTATAACAAGCCTATTTGACGAATTAATAATTAATTTTCAAATCTAAATAGCTCCCACATCAACTTTATGCGACACGCTACTAATTCGAATTCGATAAATAATCTAAATTCTAATTATGTAGTGTGTTTAATGTAATGATTGAGTTCATTGTTTATTAATCATCAACTAACGGCTCATTTACACGAGGATAGTTGCTCGCATCGAATAGCCGGTTATTGTAGGAAGATAAAAAATGTCTCGTGTAAACAGGCCGATCATTCTGTAATGGCCGCTGTTCCGAGTGCTCTCGCTAGGTCTCGCGAAAAATTCTCGGCGAGGGGCTTCAGCCTGAGGGCGGCCATGTACATTCTCGCCTAGTTCAGTTGAAGTTGTGAACACCGAGTGGATGGATGCAGATATTTAACGTCTTCTCTGTCAATAGGCGTAAGCAACACTGGAGACAAGAGTGTACAGCGACACACTCGCAACTGCCGCGAGACCCTTTAACTCGAGCACAAAAATCGAAATGGGATGGAGAGCGAGCGAAGAACGCCGACACTCACCAAGGCAAGCCGAGCTCTCATCTACATTCCCGCACTCGGCCTGTATCGGTGTGCATCGGCGAGAGTGTACAGCCACCATAAAAATATCAACGGTAAAAACGTAGGTGAGGTGAGCTGCCATTTTACCTTATGCGAGGGATTGGCACGGTGGGATTTTTACATTATAAAATACATTAGAAAAGATCGGAGGATACTCGAAAGTCGAAGAGCAAGAGTCGCTTTGTCTTTCAAAATTGGAAGCATGCATCCGTGGAAACGAAAAATCGTTTTTCGGGTCTCGTATGAAAAAATCGTAGGCGAGTTTTTATTTCCAGTTTGTGTTTTTCGTCTAGCGAGTCTCGCTTAGACATTTGGCTGGCGAGAAACTTTTCTCATGTAAATGAGCCTTCAAAAAGGATATATCAGTAACAGAGTGTTGAGTTTAATCAAGGAAGTAATTACAATAGTGATCACCGCGGTCGTGTCATTTGAAGTGAATTTTAGTCTAATTCCTAATATTGATATTGATTCGGATCGCCGTTATTTATTGAAATGGGTAAAGATTAACGTGTATGTAATGTATTATTGATTTCCAGGTTCATGATTGGTCAGCACCATAAGTATAAACATTAGATATTACGAAAATATTTGATGCAATCAACACTGGGTGCTAGGAGATAGACACTTTGCCATTTAAAAATAAAGGGTAGGTATCGAATACGGTTATTTATTTAGAACTAGCTTACGCCCACGACATCGCCCGCGTGGAGTTCGGAAATTATCCCACGGGAACGGACTACCGGGATAACAAGTATCCTTTGTCCTAACCCAGGTCATGGCCTTCCTGTATGCCAAATTTCATCGAAATCTGTTCAGCCGTTAAGACGTGAAAACGTAACAAACAAAAAAAATCAGTTTCGCATTTATAATATTACTAGCAGCGCCCCGCGGTTTCGCCCGCATAAATCTCGATCCCGTGGGAATATCGGGATAAAAGGTATTCTATGTGTTAATCCAGGATATAAACTATCTGTGTGCCAAATTTCATCCAAATACGTTCTGTAGTTTTTGCGTGAAAGAGTAACAAACATCCATACTCACAAACTTTCGCGTTTATTATATTACTAGGATATATTTACTAGCTGCGCCCCGCGGTTTCACCCGCATAAGTTTCGATCCCATATGAATATCGAGATAAAAAGTATCTTATTACGAAACCCAGGTCATGGTTTACCCATGTGCCAAATTTGATTCAAATCCGTACAGCCGTTTTAGCGTGAAAGCATAACAAACAAACTCACTTTCGCATTTATAATATTAGTCAGGACAGTTAGGATTAGATTTCCAGTTCCAAAGTCACACGTTTACGTTACTGCGAAAGTATATAAGATCCCAAGAATAAAGAGATCCAAAAAAATTGCTCGTAAAAAAAACAACAAATTCGCACATTATTAATTCCCAATTATTTCGCTGCCTTTCAAAGGCAACACTTATTCGCAAGTTTTCCACAACACACTCGTACCACACATACTTACCTACGTATACTCAAAAACTAAAAAACCCCTACCTTATTACTGTAAACGTTTTAAAGAAATTCATTCTCAGTTAAAAGAGTGGGAAAGTTAATTAACTTAGACCGGCTTTACTTGTGGGAAATAGTCGAGGTTCGCTTTTTTAGCCCCCAGTTCTCTCCGACACTTGTAGATGAATTAAATTACAAGAAAAAGCTGAATTTTGTAACAGGACGCATGCGTCAACTGGCGTTGCTAAACTAATAGTTTTTTTTGTTCAACTTGGGAGAGTTTTATTTTAGAGTTTAGGGAGTAACTTGTGGGTACGTTGGTCTGGAAATAAAAATCGGACGTGGCTTTTTGAATAAGTATTGAGGATTGTGCGGATAATAATTATATATAAAATAAAATAAAAAAGCCTTTTGTTTCTTTTGGATTATACAGTTTATATGCTTATATTATTCTACTTAATATAAATATCTATTCTCTATCTAATCCTACTAATATTATAAACGCGAACGTTTGTGAGGATGGATGTATGGATGGATGGATGTTTGTTACTCTACCCCGCAAAAACGACTAAACGGATTTGGATGAAAGGAGACGGATACGCTTCCATACAATCTTGGGCCTGGATGTAAAAAGATGATGATTGGTGTCAATTGATAGATACTATATTATCAAACCATCAATGAAAATTTTGTGGATTTTGACAATCTGAGAGCGGAGTTAAAAGAGATTTAGTAAAATTGAGGTTACGTAACAATTTATACTTAACAGCTGATTTTTGAAGTGTGATTTTCGTGTTTTTTAAAGATAGGATGTTAACTATATTTGTAGAGTGGAAGGAAATTAGGAAACACAAATATTTAAAAATCATGGGTAAGGAGATGATGATTAAAAATAAAAATCGTTGTTAATTAGTATTTTTTATTAATCTTCTTCAATTATAATTAGAATGTCATCTAGGATTTGTGTAGGTGGTACTATATTATCTTGGTACCTAGCCCAACTAAGGTACCATATCATTGACATTACATGGGCGCAGCAGCCTACAGTCTGTTTGCCTACGATGCAGTTAGAATAATATTTTAGTATTGCTTCCCTACCTCTGCGAGAGCTGTCGACTAAAATATAAATAAAATAAGTTTTGCGACTTATATGTCTCGAATGAATGCGGCCCTTAAGTAGCCATGAGGTATTTGAAGCTGACAGCTCTCGAAGTAGGCTGCTGCTGACCTCCCTGAACACTTCTATTACATAGCCATCATTGCCCCTTACATGTCCACCAAAATAGGAACGTGCCTGCAGTATTTGATATAGTAATAATAGTAATATGTGCCTATTGATACAAGTATTAGCTCAGTATCGGTAAGCTGGGGAAAATCATTAGGGTTATCATTTTGTACAGTTATTGTATGAAAATTAGCTCTACGCCTATTATAATGGTTTCTTACAATAAATTCTGCTAATTCATTTTCTGTATTCATATTAATATTTATTTGTACTAATATTTCCCCAGCATCTACACGATCAATAATAGGAGGGTGATTTTTTTTTTAAATAGCAGCAGCCACCTCAAAATCTTTCATGAAACTTTTACTAGCTACGTTAAAATAATTTTGCCGTAATAATTTAAAGTCTCTTTTAAATCTGCCATTTATTACCTCCACTACCCAACGACATATGGTGACTGCTCTCGATTTATTTGCTTCACTAGTGGAAAGCTGTGTCTCACCCTCTTCTAATGAAGCAGGCACATAAGTCCTATATCCACATTGATGCAATGAGGGCAATGAATCACGAAAGCCCCTATCCAGTATAAAAGCATCACCTTGAATTCCTTCAAGGTGTATTCCCGTAATGGTCTTTCGTTTGAAAATTCTTTTTTCATTATATCAGCAACTGAAGTGGTGGCTGGATAGGGGCCCAGCAAATCAATTTTGTGCCCATCGGTACATACCAT
The DNA here is from genome assembly GCA_947364205.1 of Agrochola lota. Taxonomy (NCBI): domain Eukaryota; kingdom Metazoa; phylum Arthropoda; class Insecta; order Lepidoptera; family Noctuidae; genus Agrochola; species Agrochola lota. The sequence goes on from OX376241.1 coordinate 10,852,045, forward strand.
TAAAAACGGTTTCATAAGATTGCGATATTTGTGCATGCTATATGTTCTTTTTTGGTATAAATAATTCGAACTCTTTTCAATGTAACAATATGTTCCATCAAATATTACAATGGGCCTATCAACTCCCTCAAAGTTACCAAACAATGTGTTAGGTATAGACAGATTGCTTCGCACTATTTGCTGCCTATTGATATGATTTAAACCTAGGTGTCTAGGTACAAAATACGTATACTCATAAAGTAGATCTCTCACTCGGTGTAACCACTTTTCTAGAGTTCGCCTAGACACTTTTAATAAAGTTGACAACCACTCATCAGAATCCCCAGTTCTAAGCTTAATTAAATATGCTGCTAAAGCTAGGGACCCTCTAGGTATTTCTAATACGAGTAACTAAGGAAACTCATTAAACATCTGATGGAACTGCACTTTGTTTAACCCTATCCACGTATGCACAACATGGTCTTCCATATCATCAATACTCTCAAAATGAAGTAATCCTGAATCTGTAACTTCTTTTAAGGACATCATGTCCTGGATATGTTTTGCCGTAAAAGTCTGTATATAATTATTTCATAAACTGTTAAGAAAATCCCATGCTTCTATAACTAAATGTTGATCACATAGACGATTATTCTCAGGTACATAATATTTATATCGACTGAGCAACATTTTTCTAGTAGAAAGTGGAACTCTGTACCTCTCTGTTCTCAGGCATCCTTCAATAAATCATCTACTTTCTGTTTCAATGGCTCTCATGTAATCTGGTAATACAATAGTAGGTTCAGGCTGATTACTTCTCACTTGTCCAACTGGAGGTTCAGCAGGAAGAACTTGTGCCTGGGGCTGTATTTCTTCAATTGGGCTTGCTTGGGAAAAAGTTGATGGGCCAGAGACCATATGGACAGCAGCTCTGTTTGCAGCCACCTAACAAGTATGGCATATGCGACTAGGTATTTCTATCTGCAACAAACAATACATAATCATTTAAGTATTTAAAAAATCAATTTGTCTTACAACAAATGTATACTGATTCAAACTTACAGCTCTAGGCATAATCCACTCCTGAATAACATTAAAAATTAAATTCTCAATTCACTAGGTGAGCTGGTGTGAAGTAAATGGCTGACTCGAGATGCAAGTGAACATCCACATCGGAGACAAACACTACGGTGGCCAAGATTTGAAGGTGGACAAGGTTCACCAAGAGGTGAATTTTGAGCCAAGTCCCAGCAAGCTTGGCAAACAATCTGTCCGATAGTTATTTAATTCAAATTCAAATAATTTACTTGCTTGAATATGGGTTACATGCGGTGATACATAGAACAGAAGATATCCTACCTTAATAGGTGTGCAAATATCTATTACAATAAAAATTAATAAATCTTACATACTTCAATCATAGTTCATATTCCTTAGTTCAATGTAATGTATCTTCAAGTGACTTTTAAATGTTTACCTATTTATACATTATTATTTTGTAAGTGTAATAATGAAGGAAAACATCCTTAAGATGCAATCTTCAAGCCAGCGTGGTAAACGCTGGTGAGCAAATAAACCGGAGGTGAGTCAGTATTTACAGATTGTGGTGCACGCCATTGACGAATCACTGCTAATATCATTTCGTCATCTAAAGCCCAATGGCCTAGTGTATTACAGCGACTAGTCGCTATACCACAATTTACACAACAATCCATTGTGTCAATATTCAATCGATAGGCCGGTCGTAGAATCCAGAATAACAAGTCCAAGTCAAACGTTTAAGCGGGGTTCTCCGTGTCCGGTATGGTAGCAAGGGTCCTACAAAAACAAGATCAGAAGTCCGTAAAAAGCAGGGGTCGAAGAAAATATCAATAACTATGGGAGGAAATACACTCTATTCTATTCTATTATATTTTTCGCTATGGCAATGGTGCCGATGTCGACAATTCTGCCAATGTCAATGTGTGGAGAAAACGTGCGGTGGGAAACAAAAAAATAAAAAATAAAAATTGATAGAAGCTAAAATTAAATACCAATAAGTAATTGAGGTTAATGCGAAACTTGTTGACGGATATTATTAGTACACTGAAACAGACAGATAAAAAATATTGTTATCTATATGAGGAAATACACTCAAAACGCACACGAGTGACTGACTGACTGACTGTCAGTGTGATACATGTCATGTCAGCATAGACTAAATATACATTAATCGATTAGCAACCGTAAATCGATTTTAAGATTTATCTTTATTATGTAGATACGAGTATTTAATTTCTTAAAACTGTTTAAAGGCTTGTGCAGACCAGCGCGACTTGTCGCGCGACGCGACACCGGTTATTGTTATACTGTGAAGTTTTCTTAGAAATTGTATTGTTCGTGTCGCGTCGCGTGACAAGTCGCGCTGGTCTGCACAAGCCTTAATACGTTAATTCTAATAGGTTTAACTATCGTAATTGAATTAATCATCTGGTAAAAGCATTTTTTTATAAATATTATGAACTCTGTCACGTTAATCGATTATAATTTAATCGATATTCCATTTTGTTCTTAACTTTAACTTAACTTTTGGATTTCTCATTTTCCAGATTGAAAATTGGGTTGATTTTTTCACATTTTGTAATAGAAAAATATAACCCTTTTTTTGAACCATATGTCAATTTATTACAATCAGGCCCAGAAATCGCCCTCTCCTTTGGCACACAGATAGTTTATAACCTGTATTAACACATAGGGTACTTTTTATCCCGATATTCCCACGGGATCGAGATTTATGCGGGTGAAACCGCGGGGCGCTGCTAGTCTGATATAATATCTTTGCCTATCTATTTCAAGTAACTTTTTATATAAAACAGTTTCTAATTTCTAGTATTAGTATTCCTATTTTAGTTTTGTTAGTTTTACATTACATATATTTAAGTATTAGTAGTAGTTTCTGTAAGTAATTGTTAAATATTAATTATAATAATTGAAAAAGATTGTGCGGATATGGTATGTCAATCTGCCTAGCCTTTTCCCAACTATGTTAGGGTCAGCTGCCTATCTAACCGGTATTTTACGTGACACAAACGCTTATCGCGACCTTTTTAGTTAGTTTTTTTTTTCGTAGTTGGGTGTTCTTTTAGCTTTTATTTTTTTCTTCTTAATATTCACAGGAAAATTATTTCGTGGATGATGTAAGAAAAAAAAAATCTAAATGTGCTTAACCTCTTCAATCCACCGCAGTACACAGCGCAGTTTAATATGCCTGAATAATTAATATCAATTTAACTTTTGTGACCTTTTGTCCCCTAAATTCTTACATCAAATAATAATTTAAAAAATGCAGTAAATACGTTAGTCAAATAAAAGTTTTAATTAAAAGTCAAAACAGAAAGAATTCTTAAATCTCAAAGGTTACATTGCTACGCAAAATGAAATAACTTTTTCTTCAATATCATTTGATATTGATGACATCCATATTGGGTTTTAATCTTAAATTCAATGTCACCTTGTATACTTAGAAAATGACTTAATTTGGGACTAGAAAAATTCAATATCTTTTCTCTGCAAAATACTTAGATTTTAATTTGATAAGGTGTGCCTTTTTTAGGCAAATCTAACGTAATCTTTTTGAAATAGTTTCGTTTTTAAATTGATATTGTTAAGGTAAATACTATTATGAGCCACTTTTGTTGGAAGTCAAGGGTCGTATATGTCAACTTAAGTACTTATATTGTTAAAGAAAAATTGCAAAAGTAAATAACGCTTTAGTAAGTACGTAGAGGTGAAAAATAACTTTTAGGCGCGTCTATTTTAAACACACATGTTTTTTTTTTGAGGGTGGGAAATAATCAAATAACTTCTCCCGGTCTGGGCGGAGCGGGAGGGCGTGTCAGAATTTTAACCCACCCGTGTTCCTTCCCTTGCCTGTGTACCGGGACCGCGATATCCCTTTCGGACAAACTCGCAACCCTGGCAGGAAACGTACATAGCATCACGATTGTATTCCCCGATGGGTTAGGCAGAGGTGCATCTACAGTACACGCACATTTCGCCAGTTATGTTTGAGGTCACATGTAATAGGGGGCGAGCCTATTGCCATCAACCGGGCATAAATCCTGACTCCACATGCACACATACTATTTTAAACATGAAGTAAAATAAATCCAGGAAATTGAGTAGGTTGCACTGAACCTAAAATACACTCTTTTTAAGACCTAGAAAAAAAAAAAAACTTAATACTTAATAAAAAACATTTCTCGTGACCTAAAAAAACAAACAAAAATTACAAATGGCACTCAAAAATATGAACTGACCTGCACTATAAATTCACGGTACAGTCGTCGAGAGTACGTTTAGCGTCATCGCAGCCGGTCTGAAATGTGTTACTAATTGTACAAAGAGTTTGTCTGTCACTGTACACGGTGCAAACACATTGGCTTTGTGAACGGGTTAAAAGAGGAGATTTTAAAATGGTTTTGGTGGAGTGACATCTGATATTACATTTCGGCTTTGGTTATGCCGAATTTTGTTTTTAGAAGATTCGAATTGTCCGTCTTATGGAGAAAACATATTATTGTAGTAGCGGCTAGTTTGTTTAATGTTTATTAATAAAGTCAAAATTCAAGACATAGCCAAACTTTATTTTATAAACCTGAAGATATACCGCATTTAAGATCTACATAACATTTGATCGTTTGGCTAATAATTTGTCCAATGTTTATCTCAATGTGCCTACACACTTTTGACGAACTGCTTGCAAAAACAAATCTACTGCTCGAAAGAAGTAATTGTTTTGCCGGCAAAGGGCTTAAGACGAGTGGTCAGCATTCTGACGGCTCGTTTGGAGCCAAAGCTGATGTGAAGCCAAACAGTCGGCCGGCGACAACCCTTAGTTCACGAACACGTCAAAACGGCACAACAAAGCTAGCAAAATACCAACACTTCCATCTCCTAGAGTCGGTAAAAAACACCGTTCAATATTCACTGATGACATAAAAAAAGCAACAAACTCCGCATTTTGTGTATTCGGCAGCCACAAAGCGAAATTTCGCATTCGGCTTCAGCGAAAAATCACGTACGCTACTCTAGCATCAACGAAGGGTATTCGTTATGTATATGGGTTCCGCGCTTCGCAATTACAGGTACCTTTGATGTGTGAGGCAGGGAAAATGAAATAATGGGACTGGAAATATTGTGCCAACAGTTTGTCAGTCCTGATGGAGTGGTGTGACTTCAATGTATGCGAATTAGTGTTGACAAATATTAACGTATTTTGCGTCGAAAAGTTACAAATTTGGGCTTTTCCGGCTTTGTTTTCATTTCGGTTTTTTGTTGACAGTTTCGTCGTATGTTGACATCCCCGTAGGCGTTATTGTAAGCTGATTTGATATTCAGATTTATACTCCTGTTTTTATAATATATTTGTGTAGATTGATTTTGTAATTTACACAAGATAAATTGAGACATATAGTGACCTTATCGGTGATTTTCTTCAGGAAGGTCAGGTGCGTAGTACTCGCAAATGGTGTGCGTGTATGACCAGATGTATGGACATAAACGAGGGAAAAGGAGTATGTGAGGAACAGATGGCGTTCTATAGTTCCTGCGTACTCCCATGGGCAGAAAGGGTAAGTTTATGTATGTATGTGTAAATTGAGACTAAACTTTACTAAATAAAATTAGTTTATTTCAAGTAATTAAACTCATATACAGACATTCATAAAACGATACAGATAGGATAACAAGCACAGACAAAAACGAACCCTCACACAATGTAACAATATGTCTTCTGCAGCATTGCCGGATATAAGGGCAAATTAGTCTGCTGGCGATCATCACCAGGACGGTGTTGGTGCTGCCCAGCGCACCAGAGACGCGCACCGCTTGCAAATCGTCGCGTGAAAGCAGTCGGTGCGCGTCTCTGCGAACATGCCCGAGGCGCTGCAGTGCCCTGAACGTATTATTGAACTGGACGCGGAAGGCGCTGTATGCCGCACGAGTATACTTTGCCCACAACCTGCAAAGCAAATATTTTCAGGATACCTATCTGCTCTTAATTGCTTGGAATTGTCAACAGGTGGTAAGCATGGTGAGAGAAATAGCTTTTGCGCTGCTCAGTAAGATAGGTAACAAATAAACTAATATTATAACCTAACCTCGGTAGCCCCTCGTTGGTTTAGTGGTCGAAAGCGCTACTGCTGAGCATGAGGTCCTGGGTTCGATTCCCAGGCCAGGCAAAGTGTTAATGGATTTTTCCATTAGGAATTTTTGAGTAGCAGCCCGGAGTCTGGATTTGCGCCAGGTTGATGGCAATAGGCTCGCCCCCTATTACATGAGACTTAAACATAACTGGCGAAATGAGGGTGTACCTATACTATGAGTACACCTCTGCCTCTGCCTTCGGGGAAACAAGGCGTGATGTTATGTTATGTAAACTAACCACTTGGGAAAGGGAAATAATAAAGCTTCCGAAAAACAAATTAACTTCCAGTGATCTGTAGTTGACTGTAATACTATCTAAGCCATGTTAAAATAAATTACCGATAAAAATACCAAACTTCCGAAAAAAATACTAAGTTTCTGAAAACATGTTCTGCTAAAATAATCGTTTCTTAAGCTCTATAGAAACCAGCTTAATTTATACTATTGGATAAAGAATAACTTCGGGTGCAGAGGTGAAAAAATGGGTGAAATAGGTTAGGTTAGAACTGTGACCGACCGCACGCGAGCCGAGCGAGCGTAGCGAGCGGTGCCGTGGCAGCGACCGGCGAGCGCTACTTCCAAGTTGCTCGCAGATTTTTTTTCACCATTTTCTAATACGGGTTTTGGGATGAAAATGACTAAGTATAGTTTTCATTAAAACGCAATTTAAGCTGGCGGAAAAATATTACGTCAGCAAATGCTGTATTGTTTTTTCGGAATTTTCAGTATTTTATCCGTTCGTTTCTCTATTTGCATTCGCATATAAGTTTTTAGAAAATTTGTATTTAAAGCAGTAAATTTCATATTTTGATGATGCCCATATTTACAAATTTTTTTCGGAGCTTTTTTAACTACCCTTGATTCAAAATATAACGTATCCTCGGTTTCTGACAGTACCTAAAGGTACTGATAAACTTGAGCATTCACTTGTAACATGACATCGAGCATTCGCCGTTTTTAAATTTGTCGAACTGAACAACGAATAGAGCCAAGCATCGCGAACATTTTCACGATCATTCTAGCGAACGCTCTAGTCAAAGCTCGTCAAAAAAACAGGGGTGCGGGTGGCATAGAGGGACGGCGGCGGCGGCGCGGCGGAACAATAACAGAATTGGTCGAAATTTACTGTCCTTTAGAACGCTCGCTAGAATACTCGCTAAAATGATCCCGTCTATTTTTGTGTAATGTTACATTATTCGCTAGAATACTCATTACAAGTGAATGCTCAAGTTTATAGCACCTTTTATTTACTAACCAATATATACTCCTTTCTATTCTCAGGCAAGTCTCGTACGTTTATTTAGATTTAGACCAAAAACTAGGCCATGTCTGGACTTCACGAACATAAATGGATCAGACTAGAAGTCGGGTGAAATGTGGTGAAAGTTTGGATGCAATTTACGACTTCAGACGACTTCGGTTTGATAGTCTAGATTGTTTGGACGTTTTCGTAAAACTTTCTATTTTAGTTATTTAATAATATACCAACCACAAAAAAAAAAAAGTTTATGACGCTGATGTAGTGACTTGTGCGACGTTTTTTTTAGTACCATACACCTAAGATGCGAAAAGAATTCAACAACAAAACCGGTTTTCATGTACTAATCCATGCAGGATTCATGAAAATCGGTTTTGTCCTTTTCCTATACAATTGTAGCGGCATCTACATCGCTACATGCGAACTACGCATCAAAGACCTGACGTCACACAACATCCTGACGTCACACAAATCCTGCATCGCGCAATTGGAGTTTACCGCGCGATAAACATATATACAAGCTTCCCGACTTCAATCTCTGGGCAGTTGCCCGCCAGACATCACACCCGTCTGGTCGGAGGATCCTCCCTTTTCTATGGGGGATGAGTGAACTTTACACCCTGTTCCTCATACCCCCAAATAATTACTTATCTTTTTCTATACAATTACTACACGTAAGGAAGTTTGTCCACTACCTCGTATTCGATGCATATTCCTGTTTTTTACGAACAGCGTAAAAACGGATCAGAAATTCACGAATTGGTGCTGCGCACTCACTCGTAGTCGATTCGTATTTGTGATTCGTTTTGGGGAATTTTTCATGATCCGTTTTAAAATACACGAATACGAATCGAATACGAGAGTCCGCGTGTACCGATCCAAGATTCGAGTACTTATTCACTAAAAACATTTCTTAGGCAGAGGTCGCGTTCATAATGTATGCATCATTTCGCGCTCACTCATATTCGATTCGTATTCGTGAAAAACACCAAAACGAATCGAATATGAGTGCACAAAACGCCCTATATTAACTATGACGGCTACTTCGATCCGAAAAACTGTCTTGATGTGAGAAATTCACGAATATAAACACACGAAAACGAGGCAGTGCATAAACAATCATACATTTATTATGAAGGCTATTTCAAATCGTATTTTCACGAATACGAAACCAATAGGAGGTACGGCACACCACACATGACGCCCTAAGTGACATGCATTGTAATATTTCAAATAGTTTAAAATATATCGATACATCAGGCATCCCTAATCTTTGTCATATCATGTCAATCATCTCAAATGTCAGTCTAGTCACATACAGGCAATATAAATTATGGTGTATCCACACAGCCCGGTGGCACTGCCGGCGGTTGACCACAAGCAAAGCCGCCAAAAAACGCCGGCGGCCCCGGTACGTGCGGCTGTGAATCGATATTCTCAGTTTTCTTGTGACTTTCGGTGAAGTGAGTTGTACGCAGATACTGGAGATAAAAGTAGACGATAACAGTACCCCGCTGCCGCGCGGTGCGGCGGCCTCGCCGGCTTAGTTGCGATTGCCGCACGCAAAGCCTGCGGCCAGGCCGTCGCGCGCCGGCGCATGGTGCCCGGCTGTGTGAATCCACCATAACATTAGTGACAAGCATTATTGGCATATTTCTAAGTATAAAAGGGATTGTTTCTTACTAAATATAACCTCAAAATCTTTGTTTTCTTTTTACATAATTGCTTTCTGCAAGTTGTCCGTCATCAAACCTTGTCTTCATGGGCATATACTTGTAATTTAGAACATGCAAAGTAAATTTCTTTCGCTGTTGGTTCTGAGGCGAAAGATGTATGGATGCAGAACAATCTCTTCAAAAAATTCCGGAAAATACTGACGAAAATTAATCCCTTGCCGTTTTAAGCTTACCTTTTGTAACTTCATCGTAACTCCAACTAACGAAACAACCGAACTAACTACTCGAAGCTCCTTCAACTCTATTTTGGCCTCAGCTACCTCACGATAACCCTCCCATCCTCATTAGTGGGGTCCTCATGTCATCTGTCATCCTTTCATGGCCAGGACACTTTGATCTCAGGCGAGCTAACTGGGTCAAAACATTGCCGATGCTTGAAACATGCACGACCGTGTTTTGTGTGTGGTCACGAAATGGATTGGGTCAGAAGATCTACTGCAATGAAATCATACAAAAATGAAATGACAAGCTTACGCATAATCAGCCAGTAATATTCCCACTGCTAAGACACAGGCCTCCTCTCTTCGAGAGGGAGTGGGATGCAATCTACCACGCGGGCCCAGGACGGGTTGGTAGATATCACACGCCTCCGTTTTTTTGTTTCTAGGACATGCCGGTTTCCTCACGATGTTTTGCTTCACCCTTTTGAGAGCAGTGGTCGAGTGGAACCAGCCTGAGTTCGGACCCACAACCAACTACTCGTAAGTCTGGGCCGTTACCACTGAGTCACCACTCAGGTCTTAAACAACTCTACCTCTAATGGGCCTCTACCTCTCTTCACTTTACTTACTAAAAACAAAAAAAAAGTCGTATTGGAGCCTTCATATTTTTGAAGTCGGTTAAAAATACCTTCGTCCGATGCACGATGATGGAAGTTAGCCCCACTACGAACTTTCATTACTGGCGAATCTTCAAAGTTTGTGAATCGGTTTTGAGTTATCAAATTACTGCTGATTATTTGTATCGAATTATCAGTCAGTCCTCTTTTTTTATGAAATTTACGACAGTAGTAACGATTATGCCTAGTATTAAATAAGAGCAAAAAACTCAGAGAGAGAAAGTAGAGTATTTTTTTTATGTTCTAGGAGTCATCAATAACTGTCGCCTTGTCACTCTCCAGATTGTTGAAATGTCTTCTTTGCCTGTAATTTTACTGAAACAGGCCCTTTGTACAAGGCACGGTTTATTTACGGCGCATAAACCACACCGTAAAAAAAACGTCTCTGTCAAAGAAAGAAAGAAAAAGTATTTATTGTGACTCGCACAGGAAAAAAACAAAAACAATAAAAAACAAAGTAACAGTAACATAAAAAAAGGAAGCAACAAGCAACTTCAACAAACAACAAGCTTCTATAGTGATCCATACAACACTGTCGACCGTGCTTTCACACGGCCAATAAATAGTAGTTTTTCACGGCAAGAAAAACTTGTGTATAAAAAGTGCCTAACACAGAAATGCATGGCAGCAGAAATAAGCACATGAGATGGTAATACTTCTAGAAACTGTACTTCAAGTTCTACTGCTCCACTAATCCTTCTGTATAGGCTACACGGTGTCGCGATACTCTTGAACTAATAGCTGAAAAGTTAGCCCGTTCCCCTGCACTTATGTTACAATTTATTATTATTGTTATAGAGCACAAGTACTGTCATTAACATCCAGCAGATTACGCTAAGTTCTGACTTCTGACAATTACAATAAACGCTTATTATCTGTTCGGTTTCAGTTCGGTTCGGAACAGTGGTGGCCGAGTGGTAACGGCCCCAACTTACTAGTTGCAGTTCGTAGGTTCGAACCCAGACAGGCGCTTTACTTTGTGTAAATTTTTTCATCACCACTGCCCTCAAAACATCGTGAGAAAACTGACACGTCCTAGAACCTAAAATTCGAAGAGATGTGACATCTACCAACCTGCACTGGGCCCGCGTGGTGGATTACAACCACCTTCCTCTCAACGAGAGGTGGCCTAACCCAGCAGTGGGAAAATATGTATATATAGGGTGATTATGTATCTGTTCGGTACAGGGAATATTGTTTGATATTATTTGTTTCATAGTTTCATATCAGTTTCCTGTAATACCTTTAGTAATAAAAATGTTTAGGTACATTCAAGTCTTGTAAATTTGTGAAACAATACTGGTTGTCATAAAAATATCTGTGCAGCGTGAAAATTATACCACTGAACGTTTTGGAATAGGTACTATATATCTACTTTTTTTGTGCAGTAACCCCATGATCAGTACTTGCTCCGTACCTATTATTATTATTATGAATTTTGTTTGTCATTAAAACGAAAGAGGAGGAGGAGCTCGTGACTAAGTAATAACACAATTACGACGATAGGCCTCCTTTTTGAAGAGTGGCTAGAGAGGGGCGACGGCGTCCTCACCTTCCGCCTGGTGCAGGTCCTCGCCGGACACGGTTGTTTCGGGAGGTTCCTGTACCGCATTAGGGGGCAGGAAACGCCCAGTTGTCACCACTGTGTGGATCGCCCGGAGGACATGGTGGAGCATACGGTGGAGTTCTGCCCGGCTTGGGCGGGGTACCGTCGTGTCCTTGTGAAGGCAATCGGCGGCAGTAATCTCTCGCGTATGGCCCTGGTCCAGGCCATGGTACGGAGTGAGAGGGCTTGGGAAGCCGTCACCTCCTTCTGCGAAGTAGTAATGCTCGCGAAGGAGGAGGCGGAACGCGTGAGGGAGAGGTAAATTTTGCGCCCTCTCGCCCCTAGCCGCCGCAGGAGACGCCCTGGGCGTCGGGAATCGCAGGCTGATTCCATGCCACCGTAGGCGCGGGCTTGCGGACGGTGAGCAATGGGTAGATCGCCGTCCGATAAGGACCAGGCCCGGGTCGACGGCGCGTTGTATTCCACGCGCGCCTCAAAGGGATGTCAGCACAACTGACGGGGTCCGCTAGGACCGATGCCTGCCGGGGTCGCGGGAAAGTCCGAAAGGGATACCGTGGCCCCTGACAATGTACAGGCAACTGAAGGAACATGGGTGGGTTTTAGTCAGTAAGATCCTGACACGTTAAAAAAGTTATTCGATCATTTCCCAACAAAAAAAAAATGGATCGATCCATCAGGTTAAGCTACGTTTGTTGGGGTTGGTCTGTGGATGGGTGACCATCTTTACATACCGAGACTCCTCCATGCCTCGGAATGCACGTTAAGCTGTTGGTCCCGGCTGTCATTCGTGGATCTTCGACAGTTGTTTAGAGTCGTCAGAAGGCCGAAAGTCTGACACCAGTCTTACCAAGGGGTATCAGGTTTGTGGAGGTCAGATAGGCAGTCGCTCCATGTAAATTACTGGTATTCAGCTGCATCCGGTTAGACTGGAAGCCGACCCCAACATAGTTGGGAAAAGGCTAGGTAGATTGATTTTGATTTAAACGAAAACAAAAACTTTTGATGAAAACTTTTACAGTACTATTGGATATCACATGCACAGCTTATTCCTTGAGAAAAATATAAGTTATATAAGATTTCTTAATACATTACCGCCGGCATTTTCAATTTACATCCGCACTTACCGCATACAACATTAAACAAAATATAGCATGACAGGCCAACATTATATTCATACATAAATTCAAACGAGCATTTACAAGTAAAATGATGCCAATTACGTTAATTACAAGCATGACTAAAATCACTGTTTTAAGGGCTAGCCTCCATGACAAACAAATACAATGTGTAACTATTATGAAATTAGTTTGTTCAAAAACGTTTACTGAGAAGATTTCTGTCATTTTTAAAATAGGTAATTTTTTATCCCAAAAATACGTAAATTGCAGTCACACTTCCGCTGTACAATAAAAAAAACAAAATACACGAAGTACCTACTACGCTCGACCCTTATACGTGTGCGACTGTGTGCGTGCGCAGATTTGTGATGTGACCACAATTTTCTCCCACTATCAGTTAATTTAATAAAGGGGAATATATAAACGCACTTTAAAAATAATGTTTCACACTTTAAAATGTTTAGCTTTAAAATTAATTGAATGAACTATGTATAATGGTTTCCACTATAAAAATGCTTAGCTTATTACTAAATCGTAGAATTGTCTAATTATCTAGTCGCAGGCAGATTGTATGATTTGTAATTTTGAACTGGGTTATATTAGGTTAGGTTAGAACTGTAACCAACCGCTACTTCCAAGTTGCTCGCAGAAATTTGGTTCATGTTTATTAACGTGATAATATTAAATTATAATAATAATAATAATAATGGTAACACTGATCTGATAAGTCAACAGCGTAATTTTTTTTCTTATCTCAAATTCGCGTAATTTGTTATTTCCCTAACATCGTATAAATACGAAATACTCAATAAAACTCCATAGAATAAACAACAAATATATAATAAATAAAAAACACAACTACAATGGAAAAACCAAAGAAATATAGAAAAATCAAAAATGACGCTGTCAAATTCGGACTCCCGATATATATGTAATAAATTATGTGAGATGTGAAACCACCATATGTTGACGAGATCAGCAGCTCGCCGTGCACGCCTACCATCCCCGGACTCGCCGCTCAGCTCCGCCTCGCCGCCGCCGATACCCAGCCCCATCGTGTGCGCTGCGTCAACACCGGTCGCGGTAGTTACGTCGAGCTCGAGCGACGAGTATTTCTCCCCGCCGACGTCGCCAACACCTGTACGTCGACAGGGGAGAGGCCGGCCACCGAGGAGCTTGGGACTTAGGGGTCAACCGACCCCGAGCCGGGTCCCCGCTGCCGGTGGTTGTGTGCAGCGCATGAGATGGACTCAGTCTATGAACGAGAACGTCATGCGCGCATATTACGGGTCTACAGAGGGAGGAACTAACCTCACTGCGTACCGTGTTAGGATGCTGTCTCTGTTTCAGGAACTAGAGCCAACCGCCAACGTCTCGGCCCAACGACTGTCGGATCAGGTGCGTGTCATCCAACGTAATCATAGGTTGGACGATGCCGCACTTGATAGGCTGCGCTCAGAGGTACTGAGCAACCATATCGTTTCAACTCCGGCACAAATCGCGGCACAAGCGTCAAATATTGATGAAATCCCGCCGCGGTTCAATTATGGTGGTGAAGAGGAGGATGATAGGGCTGCCACAGTAAGTAGCCAGTGCAACGTTCGATTGAGGAGCGCACTGGAGGATGCGTTTCGCGAGTATAGGTACACCCCGACCGAACTTAGACCCCGATTACCACGCCTACCCATGCATAAAAAAAATAGGGCGCTGGTGTGTGCCTTGGACTCGCAGCTTAGGAATTATTTCGAGAGCAGCGAGAACCTCATTGATACACACTCGATCCTGTATTGCGCTGCTGTTGCGGCATGTCGTTTAGCTAACGTCAAGTTCCCAAACTGTGACGGAGCTACTCGACCAAAACCAGCCGTACCAGCCTGGCAGTGCAGGATCGAGCGACGTATCGATGGGACCAGGGCACTCATCGGTAAGCTATACTGCTTCAGGGAGGGCAATACACGACCACGAGTGATGCGCTTTGTAAGGCGGGCATTCTCGGGGACTGGAATCAGCCCGCGAGAATACATGCCCCGTGTCACAGAGCGCATCGACTTCCTGAAGCAGAAAGTTTGTGCATGGGCGAGCCGAATTCGGCGGTATAAGCGGAGGGTTGATCGATACACGCAGAATCGCATGTTCCAGAGCGATGAGAGGTGGGTATACAGAGCTTGGGAGCGACCCGAACAAAATGTGACGGACTTGAACCGCCCGGATGATGCCGTCACGAGTGCATTCTGGCGCAGCATCTGGTCGGTGCCTGTCTGTCACGCTGAGGCTGGCTGGATGCAGGATGTTGAGCAAGTGTGTGAAACTATTCCAGAAATGGAACCTGTTCTAATCACGCCATTAGACGTAACCAGAGCAGTCCGTCCGTTACCGAATTGGAAATCACCGGGACCGGACGGACTGCAGAATTTTTGGCTTAAATGGCTAATTAGTTCACACACTTGCCTGGCATCTCAGTTCCAGTCATCCTTAGAGTCTGGGTTGCTACCACAGTTTCTAACAACAGGCGTTACCCACCTACTCCATAAGTCAGGTAGCCCTGCGGAACCCAAGAATTATAGACCGATCACATGTTTGTCAACGGTTTATAAACTTCTTACATCCATTTTGAGAGCAAAAATTAACACACACATTGACAATAACTCTATTATGTCTGCCTCTCAAAATGGATGTAGGAATGGGTCCCGCGGTACTAAGGAGCTACTCCTCATTGACATGGCCATAAGCCAACAGGTTCGTCGATCCCGCAAGGATCTGTCGACATGCTGGATAGACTATAAGAAGGCCTACGACTCGGTGCCACATACATGGCTCATGAGGGTGCTGGAGTTGTACAAGATAGATGCAACTCTGCGCACCTTCCTGAAGTCGTGCATGGGGCAATGGAGAACGGTCCTTTGCTATCCAGGATGTCGACAGATCCAGGGGAATGATGAGCCTGTATGGATTAAACGGGGAATATTTCAGGGCGACAGTTTGAGTCCACTTTGGTTCTGCCTAGCCCTGAATCCTCTAAGTACACTGCTGGAGGATTCAGGTCTAGGCTATCGGTTGAGGAAAGGTGGTCAGGTCATATCTCACCTCCTCTACATGGATGATTTGAAACTCTTTGCCCCCAACAAATTGCGACTGATGGAGCTACTGAAGGTAACTGAAACATTCAGTAGCGCCATCAGGATGGAATTTGGTGTAGACAAATGTGCAGTCATGCATGTAAAGCGAGGGGAGATTATGGAATCCGAGGGAACTCAACTCTCGGAATCCATACACCTTAGATCCCTGTCCTCATCCGAAAGCTATAAGTATTTGGGTATGTCGGAAGCGTTAGGCATCAATGTTGCTGACATGAAGCAATCGTTGAAGGAGCGCTTCTTTGGCCGCCTGAAGAAGGTATTAATTAGTCTTCTTTCAGGCGGAAACAAGGTGCGTGCCTTCAACGGTTGGGTCATGCCGGTTTTGATGTACTCTTTCGGCATACTCAAATGGACTCAGACCGAACTCGACGCCCTGGATAGGAGGGTCCGTACACTGCTGACCGCAAACCGGATGCATCACCCACGATCATCGGTAATGAGATTGTACATCCCGCGGAAGTGCGGGGGTCGAGGCTTCTTAAATGCGAAGACCCTCCACAACCGCGAGGTGTGCAATCTCAGAGAATATTTTTTAAAAGCCGAAGTGGGTATGCACCGTGATGTGGTGGCAGTGGACAAGGGGCTCACCCCGCTCTCCATGGCTAAAGAGAACTGGCACAAGCCTGTGGTACTTACTACAGATGACCGCAAGAAGGTATGGCAAAGCAAGGAGCTTCACGGGCGCTTCTATCGGGCTCTTCATGAGCCCGATGTAGATTTCCTAGCATCCGTATCCTGGCTACGTTTCGGTGACCTTTTCGGAGAAACCGAAGGTTTCGTCTGTGCAATTATGGACGAAGTTATCTTGACGAATAACTACCGGAGATATATTATGAAGGACGGGACGGTTGACGTGTGTCGGGCATGCCACCGTCCGGGTGAGTCCATCAGACATATTATCTCTGGTTGTTCTCGTCTAGCTAACGGCGAGTACTTGCACAGGCATAACCAAGTGGCCAGGATTATTCACCAGCAACTTGCTTTGAAATACAAACTTGTGGATTCTGAAGTACCGTACTACAAGTATGTGCCCGACCCAGTTCTCGAAAATGACCATGTTACGTTGTACTGGGATCGGTCTATCATTACTGACAGGACTATTGTTGCCAATAAGCCTGATATAGTGGTGATAGACCGATTAGCGCGCCGCGCAATGATAGTCGATGTTACCATTCCACATGACGGGAACCTCGTGAAAGCTGAGAAAGAGAAACAAATAAAATATCTCGACTTAGTACACGAGGTTGTCGACATGTGGAATGTGAGCTCGGCTATCATTGTGCCGATTGTCGTAACGGCCAATGGCCTGATTGCCGAAAGCATCGACCAACATCTCTCGAGGCTGTCGTTAGGCGGTTGGATCAAGGGCCTGATTCAGAAGGCAGTACTCCTCGATACGGCTCGCATTGTGAGGAGGTTCCTGTCTCTGCAGCCCTAACCACCGGTAGCTTGGACCCTGCTCCCGACACCGGCGGAACACTATTTTTTATATTTTTAAATGTTTTTTATATAGTATTTAAGAAATATTTAAAAATGTATTTTATATGTTAGAATTTTAAATAAAGGAAATAATAATAATAAACATTTATTTCAGACCAGGTCCATATTCTTGTTAATAACAATATACTTAAAAACTAATGTTAGTACTCATCACAACACATTAAACAGAGACATGAAGCCGCATCCATCTCTGCAGCATGGGGGACTCCTCCCGATCTGCAAATACACACAGTATAGAGTTGGAACTACCACGAACGCGAGTGAGCAGGGAGGCACATCTTTTCCTTATGACAGCGGCAAATCCATCAACCCGCGCCTCAGCAAACATCCCTGACGCACTACAACGCCATGACAGCCCCAACAGTACCCTGAGTGCATTGTTGTATTGGACACGCAGATCACTGTATGCCCGCTGCGAATAACTGACCCACAGGCTGCAGGTGTAAAAAGATTGGCAATATGCTTTAAAAAGCGTGATTTTAACCGCATTCGTACACCGTGCAAACCTGCGGGCCAGCATGTTACAACGGACAGCCAGCGACCTGCGTTCCCTTTCTATGTCCACATTATCACTTAAATCATCGGTGACCCAGTGACCCAAATATTTAAATTTAGACACCCTGCACAGTGGAGTGCCATAAAGTGACACATTCGGAAATGCTGGGTAAGAAAAACCACTTGCTTTGAAGAGCATTAGTTCACTCTTCCCAACATTATACTTAAGCCCATGAGTCACCGCATATGATTCACAAATAGACACTAGCCGCCGCATGGCACTAATTGATGGACTCAACAACACCATGTCGTCTGCGTAACTAAGGTTATTGGTACACACTCCGTCAATATGACATCCGACCATGGTGCTGCTGAGCTCAACAATCAGCCGGTTTAAGTACAGGTTGAACAAGCGAGGTGAGCTTAATCCCCCCTGCCTCACTCCGCATTTCAACCGGTACACACTCGACAGAGAACCGTTCCACCTCACACAATTGCATTGATTGCTATACCAAAACTTAAATATGGACATCACTTCAGTAGGTAAGGAAGTTTCAGACAGCAACTTATCCCACAACACGTCATAACTGACAAGATCGAATGCCTTGGATAGGTCCAAAAAACAGGCAAAGACAGGCGTGTTTCTATCCTTGTAGTACTGCACAGTCTGCTTTAGGCACAATATAGCGCTTTCAGTGGACAGCCCCGGCCTAAAGCCAAACTGAGCGTCGTGTATTTGGAGATGCTTAGCCAATTGTTTGTCAAGCAGACTGTCCAGCACCTTGGCTGAAACAGTTGCCAAGGATATAGGTCTGTAATTGGAGACATCAGAGGCATTTCCAGTTTTATTTTTAATGATAGGGACCACAACTGTAAACATGAAGCTATCCGGTAAATAACAGTGACTGACACACAAATTAAAAAACATAGCAAGTACACGTGGCAAGTGCACCCCGGCGTATTTCAGATGTTCGATACTGAGGCCATCGTGACCTGGTGACTTACCTCTCATCATTAATATGTTATAGATGTATTGTTTATTATTTTACAATGCATTTGCTCGAATAGAGCGTTTTCCAAGCAGTCAAATTGTGCGGAAAGTGTCACTTTTTTTCACTAGTGCTTTTTACTTTTCTGTTTTTTTTTAATTTTTGAGGCCGTCGTCAGCCCGTCTCGTCTCAGAGATTTTATTATTTCAGAATGATGATGATGACGATGGCGATGATTATGACAATGGTCAAAGTAAAAAAATCGAAGTCAAAGCCAAAGTCAAAGTCAAAGTCGAAGTCAAAATCAAAGTCAAAGTGAAAGTCAAAGTCAAAGTCAAAGTCGAAGACGAAGTCGAAGTCGAAGTCAAAGTCGAAGTCGAAATCGAAGTCGAAGTCAAAATCAAAATCAAAATCAAAATCAAAGTCACGAATTTTGTTTTTATCATTTATATACGTCGTGGTATGTTAGATGTTACACGTCGCAGGCGTCTGCCGTAAGGCTCGCTCGTTTTTTTTTTTTTTTTCCTCGCACAATGCATAGTAAAACGTATGATACACGTGCGTAAGATGATTTCACCTACACACAACACCTACCTTCCGCACTTATAGCATAAATAACTATTAAAGTACTGATATAAAATTTTATAACTGTTTTCATCAAATTTAAAGTGCGATTAAATACATCCCTTTAATAAATAAATAATGTTTTGTACATAATAGTAAAAATTAAGTATATGATCAAAACATAATAATCTAATTGGGGTGTTTGGTGGTGTGTGCTTATTCCGGGAGAAGTTGTATATGAACTTTTGAAGGTAAATCTTTGTGAGGAAGAGAAGAAGATTAATTTGATTGATTCCGGTGTTTCCATTGAGTATGACTCCGGTGCAGTTTTTTTTAAACATAAGGAATAAAATTTCTACGAGTTCAAAATCTTGTTAGATGTGAATAAATTAAGCCAAAATGGGTATTTTAAAGTTCTCGTAACGTGTGTCAGAATATTAGTTAGGTATACTCACAACAACAATATACGATTACCTGCGAGCATTAATACAACTTAAATAACTCTCCACGAGCGCGCATTGTAGGCTTGATTGATTGTAAAACAACATAAACTCCAACACAGGCTGCCTGCGAGAATTGTACTGTATTGTATATTCAAGTAGCACAGCCATACATCACAACTTCAAACCGAACAAAACTTATAATCCATTCTAACTAAACAACAGAAAAACGCAATTTACATGATGCGAGTAAAGTACACAACTAAATTACACTGTAAAACGCAAAAAATCAACCTAGACGAATAACTTGTTATTCCCCACAATTCCGTTAGCTCGACAGTGTAAAAGAAAGTGTAAAAAACACAAAGTTTTTGATGCAATACAGTGTAATTGCAGCTCAACTGAATAAAATGATAAAAGTAAGAACTTCTCTTTAACTGTGGGCCCGCGGCAAACATCAAATTAAATTGTGGCGTTTTCTCGTTTCAAGACTCTCTAGACTGTTTTTTCGCACCATTTACCTTTTCCACTTATTTCGTAGGGCATACCTGGAATTACCCCGGAATTACCCTGAAGTTACCCTGGAATTACCCTAGGCTGGGGATTGTGTTAGCTCCGTGTAAGGTAAACTTTGGTATGAAGTAATTAGGTGGGAGCTGTGTTTAAGGAACTTGTGTTACTTGATACTGTAAGATATTATTAGTTAACTTACGTAATTAGGTTGCAATGCGTCGGGATTGTTATTGTTTCGAGAATAAACCTATCCGTTTATTCTCCGAAAAACCTTCCATGTCGAATCACGCACATAGAAGGTTTCCGTAGTTGGGATGAATTTGTCCCAAAAACATACTTAACATTGTAGTTGAACAATTGTTCTCCTATACGTCACGGTCAATTCTCCAACTGCAAATGTAAGTTTGTAATTTTTATGTGATAAAACTAAAAATTAACGATTTTCGGACTTTTTCCTTTACTTGTACGGTGAGAACTTGCTTCTTGAAAAAAATTCATGGTTTTAAATCAACGGGAAGTACCCTAAAGGTTTTGATTTATTTGCGAGTATTAAAATATGTCGCATAAATGGCCGTATTTTTTATTCCGTTGACTTAGAAGCTTGATTTTTTTAGAGTTCAAGGGACCGTACATCTACGAATTTGATATTAATTTCAACTTGACATCTCCACGCGTTCCTGAGAAAAAGCGTCTTGATAGACCGACAGGCGGACGGACAACGAAGTGATCCTTTAAGGGTCCCATTTTTTCCTTTAGAAGTTCCGTACTTCTAAAGGAAAAAATGGGACCCTTAAAGGATCCCAAAAAAATGAAGGATATTTGACTGGCGATAAATGTCATCATTTCAGCCGAAAGACGTCCACTGCTGGTCTCACACCTTGCTTCTACTGCAGATCTCTTCATTTCTGATTTGATCATGTAGGGAATACTTAATAGCGGAAAGCGATAAGGCCACCAATTGTATATTTTGTAGTGTTAAATTAATTTTTTGCTATGTATTTTCTGATGTACAATAAAGTATATACCTATAAATAATAGGGTTGTCCGTGTAGTGTAAAATGTACCTGTTTAAATCAAGAGTAGATGTAATGCTCATTGAATTCAGTTTAATTTCCTCTCGGACCACACAGTATTGCAATTATTACCGGGCCGCACTTTACGAATTGACTTGTTTAATAACATTGTTCATTTTTAACGTTATTATGTCAGGAATACCGATATTCCTGTATTTACCTACTATTTGTGACTCTTTATGAATGTCGCATGAAGAAATTTTTATCTTAAACTGATTTTAAACAACATTAATAAATGGATATTATAACAATAAATCAGTTACTTGCATAAACCATGGTATACAATGGTGTTAAGTTAGGTTATTGTTATGTTTTGTATACGTTGTTCTTGAAACCAACAAATTATAAAGGTGGACTAAGATAATATTTTACACAATGAGAAAATTGAACAAACAACAATTGAATTGAATTTTAATGAACAGCAAACAGAAAGATCTTAATATCTCAAAAACTTAGAAAAACCTAGTTTAAACTTAAAAAAACACTCTACCAGTTCACTCTTAACAAAATATAGCATGTTAAAATAAATGAACCAAGAAACTCTTAAACATCTTATTCTTTACAAAGTGCAGAATCCTGAAAACTCGTGAAAACTTGCAACGGTCGGTTTTATGATTCGCAGTTACATAACTTGTACAGCGTAGTGAAACTATCCGCAATATTATTATTAGAACTACTGAAAACTGAAAAATTATGAAAAGAAAATTGTATGACTGTGCTATATTTTATTTGAAAGTAAAGTAGGTGCTCGGTAATCCGGCGCTCACTAATCCGACATGTCCAATAGTCCGGCGTTTTCTTACTTAGCTCTCCTACCATAGATATCCGTCTCCTTCTCTGTAATCCGGCAGGTTTAATACAAAAGTACCGGATTACAGAGCGTGGGCATTGATCTTTGTCGTTCTGCAGTTCGGTCCGATTCTACGAGTAGGTAGAATTCTGTATTACGTAAACTAATAAAGATTTTTTACTTTGCAAATTTGTGTTAAAATTGTTTCTTACTAGCTAGCTGACATTTCTTATAGAAATCCAATAATCGGTGTTGGAGAAAAAAAAGGGTGCCGGATTACCGAGCGCCTACTGTAGTTGCTTTTGATTTATGACTTCACTTGCATGATAAAATGCTGATCTCCTCTCCTACCTCTATGTTCCTCTTCTTGCTAACTCTCCAACAACCAAAGAAACTATCACGCACACACACAAACACACACGCAAAACGTTATAAACTTATAAAATTTGATTTTGCATGAACAGACAAAACCGTGAAAACGGTTTTATGGAGCGTAGTTTTAAGTATGACTCGTGTAAACTTTTTATAAATAAAGAAACAATAAATAATAATATAATAATATGCCCATGCATTCCACGACTTTCTTCGACAAATCCTTCACTGTCCAGGCTGCTCGTTTATGGAATGCATTGCCAGTTGAAATAAAGCGTGCGAAATCTTTACCTGTGTTTAAGAGGCTCGTGAAGGAACATTACTTGTCGTTGTGATCTTGTTCTCATAGCTGTAATTATCTATAGTATTCATTTTTTTTTTCGCTGCTTATATATTTAGTATGTATGTATCTATTATTTAGGATATGTATTTTTCTATGTATCTATTCTAGTATATTGTATACTTATAATTTGCACCAACGACAGCCCCATTTTATGTCCAGGTAAATCACTGTCCATTCTAAGGTTGCCTGGAAGAGATCGCGGAAAGCGATAAGGCCGCCCATTGTATATTTTGTAGTGTTTGATTAGTATTTTTTTTGTTATGTATTTTTGTGGTACAATAAAGTGTATATAAATAAATAAATAATAATTCACACACACACACAGAATGCACCCACATCCTCCCAAAACATCGTTCACCCTATGCAAATAAACAAGATATTCTATTCTAACCTTCGCTAAAATTCATTCCTCAGCTGAATCATGCCCACGAACGTAGATTTTTCTTCTAAAATTACGAATATTTTATGTAAACACATACCTACATACATTAGCAAAGTATTGTAATTTGTAAAGGTGAACACAAACAACACCCTAATTCCCTAAATGTCAAGCACACTTGCACCCTGCACCCTCATATTGACGGACGGCATGCTAATGACCGGCTGATGTCGGTGCGGCCATTTTGGTTCCATGGCTATTCCAAGAAGGGGAAGATCAAAGTCATCATCATCAATCAGTCGGAAGACAATGATGATGGTTTTAAGAACGCTGCTACGAGTAGATTAGGCTTTCCCTAAGAGGGCCACTCTTTCTCTCTCTTAGGCTAATCTAGAAGACACATTGACACGTTCTAAATTTTACCCGACTACGGCGAAGCAAAAAGGAGGGTTATGATTTTGACCGGTATGTATGTATGTTCATCTGTTACCCCATAACTTTTAAATTACTAATCATAATTTTGCAAATTAGGTATCATTGGAAGAGTCTATAAGAGTTTTTAAAGCAACTTTATAATTTAAATAAAAATTAAGTTCAAAAACTAAAACCCGACTACTGAAAAATCACGCTCGAAAAAGTATGAAACAAGATAATGCCATTATAATTTTGTAGTGTACAGGCATACGACCACGGCTTTACCTTGACCATTTTTGTACCTGTCTTTATTTCTGTCTGAAAAAATATTTTCCTGTTTCATACTTTTTAGAGCGTGATATTTTTACAATTATGTTTAACTAGCTGCTACCCGCGACTTTGTTCGGGTGAAAGTCTTAAGATACAAAATATACTAAAATAATAGCTACATTTTTATCTTACTTTCTCAGCCATTTACTAACTGACCGCGTCGTATCGCATTCAAACTCAAACTCAAACTCAAAGCATTTATTTCAATTAAACCAATTACAGGTACTTTTGAATTGTCAAGGGGTCGGTCAGTCAGAAATATGAAGCTAGTTGCCCATTCCAACGCGTAGTAGGTTCCTATGGAGAAGAACGGGCAAGAAACTCCATTGCCCGCCCACGCTATTTCTTCATTTTCGCTGAGAGTTCTTTCAGATTTTTTTTATTCGGGGAGGGCCGTGGCGCAATGTGAAATAACCCATAACCTTCCTCATGAATTGAGCTGTCAAATGCAAAAAGAATTTTTCAAATCCGATTGGCAGTTTCAGAGATTAGCGCGTTCAAACAAATAAACAAATTCTTCTTAAATAATTTGAAATACAGTATGCAGTGATAGCCTAGTGGTGTGACCGACGGACTGCCAAGTCATAAGTCTCGAGTTCGAACCCAAGGCATAAACCTCTGACTTTTCAGATTCATGTGCGTATTATAATTATCACTTGCTTCAAAAACAGTGAAGGAAAACATCGTCAGGAAACCGGCATGCCTGAGAGATATTTCTAGACGGCATGTGAAGCCAAGTCAGAGTCCCTTGGGCGGCTTTAAAACTCTGACACCAGGTTAGTCACAAACCAGACGAAAAACGATTTGAAATTATAAATTGATATTTGCGTCTGTTGAAACGTCACGTTGCGTAACAAAGCCCTTAGTACTTAGTCTAAATAAGCTGTTAATCATTGCTTCAGACACTACCAACCAGAATTAATTCCTAAAACGCCTTTATCTTTCAACTACCTAATTTTTCAAGGTAACAAGTATTACCCTATTAAATTCTTATCTACACATTATACAGCGTACTCGGAAATATCTCATCATAATCTTATTACAACAAACTTAGCTAAGTAGGTTACTACGATACCGTCTATACTTTAAGCCCGCACTTCCCCGCACACATACTTATACTAAGAAAAACAAACTCAGGTAACACAAGCTAAGTGTTAATGCACTTGCTAAAACCTTAACTAAGCACGTAATTACATCCATTTGGCGTAAAGTTGAAAGTGCTACTGCTTTATACAGCATGTATTAGAAAGGTGTGGCGAAAAACTGATCAACTGTCCCTGTACAAAACTTCAAATATTCGACCCAAATGTACCCAGGACAGGTGATTATTTTATCGCGAAAACCATGTTAGTCCCATAGAGAAAATTCTTCAGTTTGATGGTCTTTACCACATCCTTAGAAATGACCATACATTTATCCTGATACACGCTGTATTTAAAAAACGTCTAACCGCCACTTTTTATTCCGAGCCGCGAATATGGATTCAAGGGACATTTAAACCATTTTACGAGGACCGTAAACATTTGAGAGAACGCTATCTCACTTAGTTCGCGCAGTCGTTTGCGTAAACGTAAAATATGAAGAAAGCATCCGAAATAAAGGTGCAACATAAAACTGGGCCAATGATAACAATATACAGAATCGTAAAAAATTTACAAGCCCTTATAAAAGTTTTATATTGTTTACGATCATCTCGTAGCTGGAATTTTTATCTGAGTTTTAAAACGTAACAAAAGATGCTCTTTTTATAGGTGACAGTATAAAATTGTTTGGTTGTACCTGTGTGTCGCTTACACGCGTTCTTTTTTGTAACATCATAAAATCAAAATAAATAAAACAAAAGGAAAGCAATATTTATATTTATTGCAATGACTTAAAATTATGTCGTTTTTTTCTTCGACTCCCTACACCGTTTCGCAATTATCTTTCAGTATCAGTATATAACAGTACCATTGCAGGATTGTTGCATACTGAAAAATAATTAGACCTTTTGCCTGATGCCAGATGTAAGTACAGATTGGTGAAACGTAACATGAATTGTAACACGCGTTGAAACAAATTCGCCTAAAAGTAACATATCATGTTGCATTTTATAAATAAATATTTAAAAAAATACAATTCAGCCCTTGATTACATTTCATGTTGCATTATATAAATAAAAAATAAACGAGCTTTACATTAGTGGTATACGATGTGTAACATCTGACTTCTCACCTTGGTAATAAGCAACATTAAAGGGGCCGCGTCATGGTCGTTTCTGACGGCCAACTCTAGCACCACGCGCGCTCATTGGTCAAATCAAATAGCGTGCTTCCTGTTATACACTTCCGTTGCTTTTCACGAAACCACTCCTACAGATTGTAGGACAGCGAGTGAAAATATGTTACACATTAAAAAAATGTTTAATTCAGACCTTGATGTTAGTATTAATACTTATAAGCTATGTAAATTGGGTCGATTTATTTGTGTTATCTCATGTTATGTTTCACCAATCTGTAACATTAAATTAACTTAGCAAGTACAAACTGGCTGTCTTGTGTTTCATTACAGCCTATCTATGCTGTAAACATCTTATCGTGAAAACTTAGGTGAAGTAAAGCTTGAATTGAGCTGTCGTTCTATGTAAAGCTAGGGACCATTTATTTATTTATAAAACTATATGCACAAGTAAAAAAAAAACTGTACACAGGCGGACACACAGCACGCATAGTCCGTGTGACGACTATGAGGATCTTTTTTTTTCATTCTCAGCTATTTTTAATGATTGGTCTGGCAGTTTGAGTACTTTATGCGGTCTACCCACTTGTCCTTTCTTTGGTATTGTTCATCGAATCATTGAGCTCCTTAAGTTCTGATTTGAGCTACACGATTACTGACTAATGCTTGCACTGACTGGACACGTCCACTCAAATCTGTATGGTTCTTTCCTCAAAAGACCATTTCAGACACTAATCTACATGGTCCTCATATGGCCTGACCAAGATTATGTCTGGACTTTAAAAGAGACTGTGACCTCTGAGTTTGTTTCGGCCGTTTCTCAGAGTAGTCAGATAGGAAACGCAGACCTCATCTAGCTTGACGTCTAAAATTGATTTCGATATCCTATTTAAAGAATAAACATTTTCATTTCATTTCACTATTGGCAGCTCACTTTATCTAAGTTTTCACGGTGGTATGTTTACAGAATAAATCGGCAGGTAAGGTCTATAGCAGGCAGGGGAGAGGGAGAGAGGGCATACCTCTCACTCTACCCGCACCGAGCAGCCGGGCGTCTAAGGGCGCTGAATGATCTCCGGCCATCTTAAGGACGGGCCTGCGGGCAAAGAAATTGGGGCTTTGACGTCGCCCGGACAGTCAGGCCCAAATGGGGGCACGCAGTGTTGCATGCGCGCCTTTATGGGAGGGGATCACTGGGCGATGGGGCCCGCTAGGCATAGCTGATATAAGTCGGGGGTGTGGCGAATGTACAAGTATCTCCCGGGTTCCTGGCACATGTTAGTAGCAGGAGCAGTGAGGTTTTATTCGGTAGGAGTCCGACATAACCCTCCGTTCTCCCAAAACCGAGGGTATCCATGACGATTTCCCAACGGAAAAAAAACAAAGATCTATAAAAAAGGCTATTTAATCAACTTGATTCACATTATCACTAAACCTTCCATCCATTTTGCCATCGACCAAATACTCGTATATACTTACAGATATGTAGGTATGTTCGTGTGTCCCACCACATTTTAGCGCGGCAACATGCAATTAATTAACGATAATAAGTTCATCACAAAATTTTAACTGAAATACATGTTTTGTTGCTCAATTACATAAATTAAGTGCAATTGAAATTAACTTTGCAACAATAATTTCGGTATCCAGAAATGGCGAAATGAAAAATCTTTTGGTGCTATTAAATGTAGCCTTTACGCTGGATTTTAAAGTTTCAGGATGATGTTTAGCTTAATCAGCCTGTAATATTCCCACTGTTACAAACAAATTTTTTTTTGGAAACAGTCCTCCTCTCTTCGAGAGAGAGTGGGCTGTAATCTAACACGCGGGCCCAGTGCGGATTGGTAGAGTAACATGTCTCCGAATTTTAGGTTCTAGGACCAGGATGATAAAACATCATCCGTGGGTTTTACACACTTACATTTAATAAATAACAATAAATATATTTATTTCACTTTCGAAGTAAAACCAAAAGTTAATCTTATGAAGAACAATTTATTAGGGTGTTTGATGGTTGTACAGCAGCACACAATAGATGCCGACTAAGTCAAGCTTGTATTTTGGGAGTTAGTGGTTCTTAAGATGCAGTAATTACATAGACACAACCTTATAGCCTAGAAATTGACTTCCAAGAGTAAACAGTAAATAAATTTAATTAATTAATATAAAAGTCGGGCAATAAGTGGCCATTGGCAGTCCCATGTTTGCCAAATAGGCGAATATTTTAATATAATAATGAAATGACTGCTGCTATCTTTGTAAAGTGCTTTACTACTGATTTTGATTAAAATAATGCTATATTTACCTTTCATGGCTAGGTAGACTGGACTTTAGGAGTCTTGATATCGTGATACCAAGCTAATAGAAGTAAACTTCGATATGTCTGGGGGCGGCATCTACATCGCCACATGCAAACTACGCATCACACTGACGTGAAGCAAAATCCGGCATCGCGCAAGCAGGGTTTACCCCGCGACTTGCATATACAACTTTCCGACATCAATGCCCACCAGACACAACATCTGTCTCAAAGTCAAAGTCAAAGACAAATCATTTATTTCAAATAGGCCCTGGCAAGGCACTTTTGAACGTCAAAAATTACAAAAAAATTGAATTGATTCCAGTCGGCCCTTCCAAAAGTTAGTTCTCGTATGGTGAAGAATGGGCAAGAAACTCCACCGTTAGTCTTTTAAAATGTTTTACAATATTTTGTATATGTAGGAACATTAGTTATATAATTATATGTGAAGACGATGCATCTAAAAATAAAAAAAAAATAAAAAAAAATCTGTTCAGAGGATCCTCCCTTTTCTATAGAGGATGAGTGAACTTTACAACCTTTTCATCATACTTCTTTATCGTTCATCAGATAATTATTTAAAAGAACTTTTGTATAAAAAGTAGCTTCTGCCTGCGACTTGGTCCGCGTGTTTTAACATAAATCATATCCTATGTCATTCGGCAATAACGTAGCTTTATATCTGTGAAAGAATTTTTGAAATCGTATGAGTAGTTTCGAGGATTACCTCCTACATGCAAACTATATCTCTATCTAAATCTAAACTAAAATTATTCAAACTATTATCATAAAGATAAAAGATTTGTTTTTTTGTGTATTTATATGTTTGTTTTTTTGTAATGAATAAACTCAAAAACTACTGGACCGATTTAAAAAATTCTTTCACCAGTAGAATGCTATTTTATCATTGAGTAACATCGGCTATAATTTATAAAGATATGACGAAGGCGAAGCCGCTGGCGGAAGCTAGTCATTAAGTATTGATAAACCGCTTGTCAGTCAACGGGGCTCACATTAACTTATTAAACCTTTACTACCTTTTGCCCATGGTTTCGCCCACGTGGATATCGGAAAATATCCCACGCGCAGTGGCGTAACTATAGGGTGGCAGGGCTGGCAAAATGCCACGGGGCCCCGACCCAAGAGGGCCCCGGCCCAAGAGGCCACGAGCTCAGAAATAACCTAACATTTTAACAAAATAAAACAAAAATTAACTACTTAAAATCAATCAAAGTGGAGCACAACTAAAGACCATATACAAATTCAAACTAATCATTAAAATTTCAACAAATTCAAAACAAAAAGATGTCGATTTTCAGAACGCATCCATTGGTTGCTTCATTTTGACGCGGTGAGCTAGTGACGGTCGGGGAATTCCCTCATTTTGTTAACCAAATAGGCTAGAAGCCGGCGACACTGAAAGTCCTGTCATCGCGGATTTGAAAAATTTATATGTAAATCGATAGTTAAGAATTATACGAATAAAATCAACTTCGTACGCGTTGACTTAGTAAGCCAAAAATATGTTAAATAAGTTTGAAAATTTAATAAGTTTGTCAGCAAAATTTTCTGTTAAATCGCGAAATTTCCTATCGAATGAAGTAAAACTCATCAAAATCCGCGATAACACTATGATACATTTTTGTTTTTTTATAATAATAAATTAAATTTTACATATTTTTAGCTTACTAAATCAACACGTACCATTAACTATCGATTTACATATACATTTTTCAAATCCACGTGACGGTACTTTCCGTGTCATCAGTTGTATTGGTTTCAGTGTCTCGGAGAAAAGAATTTTATTAATAAAAAAATCTTATTGAAAGTAAATTGTTATTTCATTATAAATATTTGTATAAACCTATGCTCTTGAAAATAAAACTTATTAGATATTTACCTAAAATGCACATAACATTATTAATAGTTTTGGGTAACTACTTACATCAGTGATTTATTAAAATTAAATTCTAACGTGACTATTTTTACTGGGACGCTGGAGGGCCCCATTCAAAAAATTTGCCACGGGCCTCAGATGGTATAATTACGCCACTGCCCACGCGAGAAATAATTCTATAATACATTGTTTTCAATCAATCAAATTATTTTATTTACAGATCATACAATCCTATTTGTTGGTTACATACCTACACATCTTAAACACTAGTGTTAGTACATAATAATATTTGGCAAATTTTGGTCATAATTACTAGCAATGTCAAAACCATCAATAATAATGTCAAAATCACCACCATAATGTCAAAATCATCACTAATAATAATGTCAAAATCATCATCAATAAAAACAGATAAATCTACTGGTATACGCGGAGCACGTCAGTAACGCTTCCAGGCGGCATGATTTTTTTCCGACATCTTCAACAATCATCGTCATATTTCAGCCAATTTACACAAAACCTTACTGAATTATACATCTAAACCTTCGTCGTGATTCAGTCCGTACATTGGTGAAAACCATATGAAAATCCGTTTAGTAGTTTTTGAGTTTATCGCAGAC
This sequence comes from Agrochola lota, assembly GCA_947364205.1. Classification (NCBI taxonomy): domain Eukaryota; kingdom Metazoa; phylum Arthropoda; class Insecta; order Lepidoptera; family Noctuidae; genus Agrochola; species Agrochola lota. The sequence continues at coordinate 10,883,099 of OX376241.1, forward strand.
AGACAGACGCGGCGGGGGGACTGTTTTATAATAATTGCAGTGAGAGTGATTCGTGGAGGTCGGTTGGCAAAGCCATTCAGACAAAACCTTTCCAGTAAACATACATATATTGTGCTTATATCATCCACCAAATATAATCCTGTAATCTCTCTTTCCAGGAATCTATAACAAGGTCACTGGATGACCAAATTTGGGTGCCCACAAGACAGATTAGACTCAACACTGACCCAACAACAGTGCCTACTTAGACATGAACCTAAGCGCCCTACATCATAGTCACCGCAATGAGAGCCACCGATGAATTTTGAGGCTAGTTAGAAAGATGGATGAATATCCTGACATCGGTCAGGGCCATGTTTGTACCCAGATATGTTTACAATTAATGCCTAGATAAAGTTACATTCTATCAGCGATAACAATGATGTAAAAGTAAAAATGTTTTTTTTTTTCGGCTGATCACTGAAAATCAGCGCTGTGCTGATTATACTTAGATCTATTATGTTTTATTGTTCTGTTACTCGAGTTAATTATCTTTTTGTATGCACGTGTTTCTGTGACAGATAAACCTTTTTTTTCTTTCTTTCTAATTTGACTGATCGTACCCTAATTTGCATCTACACTAATATTATAAAGTTTTTTTTTTTTTTTTGTAATGAGTAAACTTAAAACTACTCGACCGCTTTAAAAAATTATTTCATCAGTAGAATGCTATATTATGATGACTGAGTAACATCGGCTATAATTTATAAAGACATCATGCGGGCGAAGCCGCTTGTGGAAGCTAGTTGTAGATTTGTTTAGCGTTTGGAGTTTATTTTCATGAATATTGAAAAAGAATTTGAAAAAGGAACGTTTTAGTAACAGCATACGAGATTTTCGTATCAAAGTCCAAGTCATTTATTAGCATTAATGCAGTATAATGATGGTAGGCCCATAAATGAATACTGTAATAAGACATTTTGCCATAAATTGGCATGCAAATATAACCTAAAATAACAAGGTGCTAATTTCAATAAGCAAATCTCTATAAACATGAACATAATTATTGAAAACTAGCTAATTCATTTGTATGAATTATCGAATCGCCATAGAAAATGCCCTTTCAGTTTTCTCGAATTTTCCAATTTTCAATATTGATTTTCGATAAAATCCTGGTTCAGAGCCAAATCATTGCAGCCGTTCTCAAGTGATTTACTTAGATGTTATTTGTTTTGTTTGAAAATCTATTCAATCGTTTGAAATGATCAGCTCTTTTCTAGTTGATGTATAGATGTGAGCGTCTTCCACAGGTCTGATCGAGTCGAAATTTTGTGTTCTGTTACTTCAATTATATAAGAATAACATTGTAACCTTGAACTGATGCTGCAAATAAAAATAAAATGATGAAAATTCATTTTTATTTATAAAGATTTATAGAGAGAGATTAAATTAATATATTATGATAAATTATTAAAATTTTCATAAACTCAACATTAAATGTAGTTAATAGGTCTTGCTAAAATAAGTATTATTAAAGACAATTTAGTTGTTACGAGAAAAGACCTATGTTTTCGATGCCCATAAATCCTTTTTCAAGATGTTAACCTTTGGGAGTCGAGAGCCGACTTCCGGCCACCGTAGGCGCGGGCTTGCGGACGGTGAGCAATGGGCAGCTCGCCGTCCGATAAGGACCAGGCCCGTGTCGACGGCGCGTTGTGTTCCACGCGCGCCTCTAAAAGATGTCAGCACCAACCGACGGGGTCGAAAGACCAATGGCTGCTGTGGTTGCGGGTTTGTCCGACAGGGATATCGCGGCCCAGGCACACAGGCAACTGAAGGAACACGGGTGGGTTTTAGTCAGTAAAAGTCTGACACACCCTCTCGCTCTGCCCAGAGCGGGAGAAGTCATTTGATGATTTCCCATCCTCAACAAAAAAAAAGACGTCTACCTATTTTAAATAGATATTGATTACGGTTTTATTCTCGTTTTTTCAATGAAAAGACATTCCTTTGAAAAACTATTGGTTTCAGACTTTGTCTGCTTCCTTATTCGTGAACTAATTACACAAAGTCTCATGTCGAAATGTTGTTGTTGCGTGAATTTCATACTTTTATAGTTGGAAAGATATACTGTATAGGCACAGTATAAATAAGTAACAGTATTATGACTACATAGAATACGGCCGAAACGACGCGTATCGAAATCTCAGTACATACCAGTACGCAACAGTCTCGAATGCGCGGCAGTTACGCACGGACGCGGAAGGTTTATCTTCCGAGCGGCCGTAGGTAATTATTTCAAGGTCATTGCCGAGACATAATTAATACTGTTATTTTATTTTACTGTGGTATAGGTATCAGTTTACTCTCATTCAACTACCAGGAAAACATGAACAACAGTTGATTATTTCAGCCAAGCTAAGCTAATAAGTTTAGAGAAACCAGTTTACCTGAAGTTACCGCTGACTTGAAGTGACTACTTGTGGTTTATTGAAAACTTCAGGCTCCGAGCGTTATTGTAACGTCTTATGTCTTCAGGCAATACTTTAATACTTCATTAAGCTACTCCATACTTGTTTAATACACAAGAGAAATTATGCAAATATTAACAAAATTTTCTTCAACTAAGTAGATCGTGATTGTTTACTTTGAATTCATTTTAAATGTACACTGCACTGCACCTTAATTGCGTATCATACGATTAATCACAATCAGTTTCGTTTTGACAGTTCAACAACATTCATTACGTTATTTACGTTGTTGAGCAGATACATTTTTCGAACATATGAAGCAATGGATTAGCAATATCCTTCAAAATGATTCCGATTGTGAGTGATCGTGTGTTACGCAATTAAGGTGCTGGTTTTGTTTGAACTCTGGAACTCTGAGATTACCCAATTATTTTCACTAGTAGTTAATCTGTGGGAGTTTCATAAATAAAATTTCCACATATTATTTACTTATCCTACCAAAAAAGTATGAGACAATCCAAAATATACTATGATTTCTTTCTCAAAAAAAAGATCTTGTTACAGTGAGATACGAAATCGACATTATTTCCTAAAAACTTAGATAAGCTTCGATTTGGACTTACAATCCATAACGAAACACAAGATTCCCATACTGCCATAAACACAAAACAAAAGTCCAATACACATAAATTAATAATAAACACAATACTAAACTTTTTATAGCGGATATTACGTGTAACTCGACGACAACAACAGGCGTCGCCTATGATTAATGTTGCGGGATGCAAACGCTAGATGTCAGTGCGGTCGCCGACATTGCTGTACGGTCATATCTGACGTGTAGATGTGTTATTATATTTTGATAGGGGGACATGAGTTATGGGGCTGGGTTATAGGCTTAAATACGGGGGATAGGGAAACTATTAATATTTGAATATCATCAATAATGGTGACAAAATATTTTCCATACAGTTGGGAGAATTAGATTGAAGAAGCTTCGAAAATAACCAGTCCTCAATAATATTCTCGTATGTTTTGGGATGTTGTGTTTTGTGTTGTTGTTTTGTAATTGTTTTGTTCACTCACCTTTAGGTGAGTATACACTAGAGCAGTGGTCGGCAAACCGCGGCTCTCGAACCGCATGCGGCTCTTTGGCCTATAGAGTGCGGCTCTGTACAAATCTAGATGAGTGCCAGCCTAGATACGCACCGGGGACGGGGTTTCGGTCATTAAGCAAGACATCAAGTTTTATTCAAAATTCAAACTATGTTTCAAAGATTTATTACCGAAGTATTTTCACCAAACATTAACAGGACATCGAAAATTAATAATTTACTAGTATAAACTTTCAAAGTTTTCCAAGATATATTGTTAATAAGTAAGATGCCTTCATCATATTATTCTCAGCTGATATGATGATGATGATGATGAAGGCATCCTACTTCTTAGCAAGTTAATTTTAGGAAGCGTTGTGGAGTGAAAGAGGATGGGAGCTTTAAGGATTAAGGAAAGCATATTGAGACAGTTTGGACACACAGAAAGAATTAGCTCATAAGACATTATGGTATTGATATTTGGCTCTATTGACTAATGAGTTTGCCAACCACTGCACTAGAGTATTTTGTCGAGCATTGCCATGTAATGTAATTTTCTTACGAATGGTACAATACTAGCAAAAGTTCAATTTAAAAAAGCATTTTTAATGTAACGTTCCTGCGAATGCTCGATGCTGTGTTCGACGTAATGCTCACAGCGAGTGTGCATTTACATGTCACATTTCTTTCTACCTTGCGTTCATTGTAACCACCTGCCCTCGGCCTGTCCACTTCACTCCGCGTCGCCCACGCTCGTGCCTATGCTCGATAAAATGTTACACCAATACGCTCGTAGGTTAAAAAAATCAGGTTGTAACAAAACATCGAGCGGCGTGTTCGAAGTGAGGTTCGGTAATATTTAAAAACGGCAAATGCTCGATGATCTGTTACAAGTAAATGCTCTATTCTATACTCACCAAACTGCCTAGCCTTTTCCCAACTATGTTGGGGTCGGCTTCCAGTCTAACCGGATGTAGCTGAATACCAGTATTTAACATGGAGCGACTGCCTATCTGACCCCCACAACCCAGTTACTGGGTAATACGATACCCCTTGGTAAGACTGGTTGTCAGACTTTCGGGCTTCTGACTACCCGTAACGACTGTCAAAGATTCAAGAATGACAGCCGGGACCAACGGCTTAACGTGCTTTCCGAAGTACGTCGATATTTAAAGATGGTCACCCATCCACGGATCAACCTCGGCAAGCGTAGCTGCAATATTTAGCAAAAAACGCCGGAAAAAACACGTATCTTGTATTGCGACCCCCATTTTTTACATTTAATATTTGTTGTTATAGTGGACACAATGGATACAGCCCGCTGACAGACAGACGGACGGACAGCGGAGGCTTAGAAATAGGGTTCCGTTTGGCACCCTTCGAGTACGGAACCCTAAAAAGGTATTTCACTGACTATTCCTACCCAAATACTATATACCACGCAATCAAACACAATTTTCCTATTACGTTTATTAATTTCGGCATGTCGTTCCTACATAATGTGTACATATTACATATATTGTATGTATAACTACAGACCCTTATCTCCTTCAATACCGAGTCTGTTGGTCTTCATCATATGTTTACATTATGTAATTTGTGTTTACTTATCCACTATTATTATAGCTTTATTGCTATCCAATTTTGTTGGATATTGGCTTATAATTTGCTAGGTAAACTAGTTTTCGTTTATGATTAGTTGTATAAATATCCTCTTAATATTCTTATGGAAACATGGGATATTCCTGAGAAAACGTTGGTGCCTTTTTTTGTATTCCGTTGGACACACACAAATTTAAAGCGATAACATGGATTTTAATAATAATAATATATTATTTTTTTGGAAAATACTTTCTTCATTAGTAATCTTACTTATTGTGTATAGCCATAAGGTACATGTATGCTCGGTTAAATTAGTACATTTCACAAATACACCAGTGAATATCAATTGAATAATATTCTTCTCTTTAATCTCTTATAAACTGCGACTATAACTACATGTATGAACTATGAACTTAAACGAAGCAAAATGATTATGTAAGGTTCGGGTTTGTCCGAAAGGGATATCGCGGCCCCGGCACACAGGCAACGGAAGGAACACGGGTGGGTTTTAGTCAGTAAAAGTCTGACACACCCTCTCGCTCTGCCCAGAGCGGGAGAAGTCATTTGATGATTTCCCAGCCTCAAAAAAAAAAAAAAAAAAAGTGTCGTACCGAAAAGGCCTAAGTATATGTTAGGTTTATAGAGATATGAGGAACAGGGTTTAAAATTCACTCAACCTCCATAGAAAAGGGAGGATCATTCGTCCAGACGGTAGTTGTGTCTGGCGGGCAACTGCCCGACGATTTATGTTGGGACGTTATATAATGATAGTCGCGCGGTACACGCTGCTTGCGTGATGCAGGATTATGCGTGATGCGTAGTTCGCATGTGGCGATGTAGATTAAACGAGAAACCACAGGACTGTAGCTCTCATGAAAAAAAAACAACTTACTTAAGTCCCTTGTTTAACCTAACAGCCTGTACCTGTAGCAATAGCTCATGTCCGGTGGTACCGGGGCTAACTGCCGAGGTCAAAGTCAAATAATTTATTTCGAACAGGCACATAAAATGCACTTTTGGACATCAAAATTTACAGAAAAATATAATTGATTCTAAATGCCCAAGGTTGCTATTTTCAAGTATCGCCTCTCTTGGAGGCTATTTTTAATGCACCCCATATAAATAATGAATGAATGCCATTAATCACTGAACAGTATTAAGGACATGTCACTTTTGCGATGGATGCCCCATATTTCCGGTGACATAGCTTATCCGATGTCACTTGTGCTCAATGGATCACTATTGTGTAGGACTTTTTATGTTCATGCTTTTTTTCCTACGAGGGGTAAGTAGGAACAAAAGAAAATCAAGACATTAAGTCCGCTGTATAGTAATTTTACTTGTGCATAACGTTTTAATATGTATATTAAGAGGGTTTATTCTGAAGGTGGGCAACGTCGCAAATAGATGTCAAATATTTCACTGTTTTGATTAATTTTGCAATATTACTGTGTGGAAATAAAAAATGTGGCTAACTAGTGAACTAGAATATTGATTATGAAATGCAATAATTAATATCGTATGTTGAGTTTTAGATGTAAAAAAACTATTTGGAAACTTTCCAGATGCGTTTTTTACACATCAAATTCAATGTTATAATTGCAATTCATTATTAATATTCTAGTTCGCTAGTTAGCCACATTTCTTATTTCTATTCAGTAATATTGCTATAAGAATTAAAACAGGTAAATATTTTACAGTTATTTGCGACGTTGCCAATTTTTAGGATAAACCCTCTTAATATATAACATAATTTTGGTGCCCTATGATTCTTCCCCTCCCTTTTCAGGGTTCCATACCTCTAAAGGGAAAAACGGAACCCTTATATGATCACTTCGTTGTCCGTCCATCAGTCTGTCAAGACCCTTTTTCTCAGGAACGCTGGGAGGTATCAAGTTGAAATTAAAAACAAATACGTAGGGTCCCATGGAGGTCTAAAAAGTCAAGTCAACGCAATAAAAAAATAGGGCCATTTATGCGACATATTTTGATACTCGCCAATAAATCAAAACCTACAGGGTACTTCCCGTTGAATCATGAAATTTGACAGGAAGCAAGGTCTCACAGTACATGTAAAGGAAAAAGTCCGAAAATATTTAATTTTGTAGTTTTAGCACACAATTATTATTTTTTCGGTTATATTCTTTTTGCAGTTCGAGAATTGACCGTGAAGTTTAACGATGTATGGGAGATCATGTTTTTCAACTATAATGCTAAGTTTGGTTTTGGGATAAATTCATCCCAATTACGGAACCTCTCATTGTGCGTGGTCTGACACGCACTTGGTCGGTTTTTTTTATATACATTTACAAATTATTATATGAAGTCTGTTAGAGTATAATTATAGTATGTAAATTCTATGAAACTACCTGACTGGACATACGTTGTCCTGTTTCCTAGAACTCGACCGCATCCAGCGCCATCTACCGGGTCCAATTGTGAATCTAAACCATCCATATATCACTCAAACATACACAAAATAAATCGGTTCAGTGTCATACAGACGTATAGAAGAATTATATATATAAAGAGAAAATCATCTTTTGAGCTGCATCCCTATTTGCGTAGCATACTTAATAACGATCCCTTTCATTTAAAAAATACAATAAATTCCAATTAATAATGAATATTGTTCAAAAGTTCTGTCAAAACAATTCACTCCCAATTCAAAAGTATTCAAAACCATTTCTAATCTCAAATAAAGATATCTACATCAAAAGTTGATAAAAAATGGCTTCCAAAAAAATCATTACGTCACCCTACCAAGGGTGCTAAGTCCCCAGATAAAAAACGCTAAATATTTTTCCATTTTATGTAAGTATATTTGTTCGGTAACTCATAAAACTTGACTTAGAAGCGAACTAGTCTTGAGACATATTGCCCTCCACTGATATTGGAAATCTGAGTTGTATGCACCCTATATTTGAGGATCACTTGAATCGGTATGAAAACCCCGCCAAATTGAAAGGTAAGAAACTACTGACACACTCGAAGATTGCAACTGCGATTCGATTTTGAAGTGTTAAATGTTAGCTAAGTAGGTGTTTGACTTTGAGAAAAGATTATGACATAATATTACTTGTATAGTTGTGTATAATTTCAATATGAATGATGTAACCAATACTTTGTAACCATATTTTGATTTAAAAGAGTGTCCGTGGAGTTTCTTGCCCGTTCTTCTCCATAGGAACCTACTACGCTTTAGAATGGGCAACTAGCTTCATCATTCTGACTGACCGACCCCTTGACAATCCAAAAGTACCGGTAATTGGTTTATTTGAAATAAATGCTTTATGAGCGTTCATCCAAAAGTTAGCAACGTCGCTGTCAAATATTTACCCGTTTTGATTAATTTGGCAATACTACTGTATGGAAATAAGAAATATGGCTAACTAGTGACCTAGAATATTAATAACGAATTTATATATATTGCCAAATTAATCAAAACAGCAAAATATTTGACAGCTATTTGCGACGTTGCCACTAATTGCTGTATTTTGCTCTTAAGTTTGAGTTGAGTTTGAACTTGCTTGTTTCGTAAAAGTCATTTTATTAACCTTGTCTTATTAGAAACACGTGTTAAATACTAATCAACTAATGCAATTATCATAACCCGCCCTTCATTATTATGTTTCGTCATCATCATCTACCTAGCCTTTTCCCAACTATGTCGGGGTCAGTTTCCAGTCTAACTGGATGCAGCTGAATACCAGTATTTTACATGGAGCGACTGCCTGTCTGACCTCCACAACCCAGTTACTGGGTAATACCCCTTGGCAAAACTGGTTGTCAGACTTTCGGGATTGTCAAAGATCCATGAATGACAGCTGGGACCTTTGACCGGCTTAACGTGCTTTCCGAGGCACGGACGGGTCTTGCTATGTAAAGATGGTCACCCATCCACGGACCAACAGCGGCAAGCGTAGCGACCGGTGCGGCTGTTATTACTTAGCAGCAATCCCCTCTATATTTTATAATATTATGTATCATATTGTATGTTTAACAAAGAGTTAAGCAGTAGTGTTCCTACACATAGCACACCCACATTTCGCCAGTTATGTTTAATTCCAGTGTAATATTGTATCAATATAATTAAAAGATCGAATGAATTCGCTTTTGAATTGGGGCGTCAGTTTTTTTTTTTTTTTTGTCGGGAAATTATCAAATAACTTCTCCCGCTGTGGGCGGAGCGGGAGGGCGTGTCAGACTCTTACTTACTAAAACCTACCCGTGTTCCTTCAGTTGCCTGTGCGTTGCCAGGGGCCATAGTATCCCTTTCGGACTTTCCCGCAACCCCGACAGGCATCAGTCCTAGCAGACCCCTTCAGTTGTGCTGACATCTCCTTAAGGCCCGCGTGGAACACAACGCGCCGTCGACCCGGGCCTGGTCCTTATCGGACGGCGAGCTAGCCATTGCTCACCGTCCCCAAGCTCGCGCCTATGGTGGCCGGGAATCGGCCTGCGATTCCCGACGCCGCGGCTAGGGGCGTAAGGTCGCGAAATTTGCCTCTCCCTCACGCGTTCCGCGTGGCGTCACTTGAATGTGATTCGAAGTATTTCGTTAGTATATAACACATTTTTTTGAAGCCGGTTTTACGATATTTATTTATTTGAGCACAATGCTAATTGAAGTTGCTGCAACCTATATTTAGCACACGTTATTAGAAATGACACGTAACCAAATAAAAGAAAAATATATACCTAAAAAAGGTGGTAATGTAAAATGAATGACGCTCCCGTCACGTGATATACAGTTCAGTGTTATGAATAATTTAGCCATTACCAACACTCCCAATTTCCTGGCAGCAGAAATAATGTTATTTTTGAATACGATATCAAGTTTCCGTCTGCGATCTCGAAACGATACACTGAAATGGTTTTTGGTACCTAATGTCAGAATACCCCACGTTTTTTGTCTTGAAAAAATAATAATTAGCTAGTTTTTCAGCAATGAGAATTTAGGAGAAACTCGAAATGTTTGAATGACTAAATCAGTTTTTGCAATTAATCAAATAGTTTTAGTAAACTGCTACAAATTCGGGTGGTTAGATCTAATCAGTAAAATAATACATATTTAAACATACACCTACATTTATTTCGACAATTCTTTTTTGTGTTTTTTTGTTTTGTGTGATAGCCTCGCGTGCTCAGCTTAACACTAAAAAATAGGTACTCATGGGGACTGCCGGCAGAAGTGACAACTTAAAGCTGGTATATATATGATAATAAACAATATTCATCATCATCACCATCATCATGATATTAGCAGTATCTACCTATATTCTATAGCCCGGCACTACGCGAATTCATAAGTTTAGCCCCTACCAAAAAGCTCTCAAGCGCCCGTAAGAAATTTTCATTTACAACAAGGTTACTTCAAACCTACTCAGCACATAAAATCATTACAACAACAAAATACGTGACTATGCTTTTAATAAATTTCATTAAAACCGTCGCGTCGCACTCGGCTTCAGTCAATTAAAATTTGAAAGGCATGGACGCCCCTAACCGTGCACATTTATATACCTTTATTTACGTGGAACAGCGAGTTGTGTAAAATTATATTTAGTTTCATGTTTGCGCACTTTACTTTGTACCATTTGTTTTGTGAACAGTGCTCTAAAAAAGTTGAAGGAAAACATCGTGACGAAATAGACACGGAACACGTTGCCATGTGCTTGTACTCGAGGTACTATCGCGGTCAGGTATATCTGTCGGTCAATTCTGTAAAAATATTAACGTGAAGCTTAGGTGAAGTGAGCGTGAAGTGAGTTGTCACTGCCACAGAATCGACCGGCAGGATGCTAGGGATTAACACTATTGACAGCTCACTTCACGCTCACTTCACCTAAGTTTCACGGTGATATTTTTACAGAATCGAACGGCTGGACACCGTAAGGAATATTCCTGCTTGCAGCGCTCGGCCGCTATAGTAACGATTACCTATAAAAAAAGGTGCGGTAAACAGATGTGGTCATCGTGTGTACGGGATTTTGTTTTCATTGTGGTTAAATATGCATGACCGCGATGGTACACCTCTGCCAAACCCTACGGGGATTACAAGCGTAATCATATAATATGTAATACGTAACGTTATCACACTTATCGCCAAAAATAAATCGAAGTCATGTTCACCAATTTGCACTGGACCCGCATGGTAAATTACCCACTCTAACAGTTAAGGAGCTTGTAACCTCATCAACATCTAGCCATCTTAGCCTTTACCCAACTATGTTGGGGTCGGCTTCCAGTTTAACCTGAATGCCAGTATTTCACACGGAGCCTGCATATCTTTTTTTTTTTACCTGGGAAATTTTCAAGTAACTTTTCCCGCTCTGGGCGGAGCTCAGGGTGTCTGACTCTTATTGACTAAAACTCATCCGTGTTCCTTCAGTGTTGCCCGTACGTTGCCAGGGGCCATGGTGTCCCTTTCAGACTTTCCCGCGACCCCGGCAGGCATCGGTCCTAGCAGACCCCTTCTTTATGCTGACATCTCTTAGAGGCGCGCGTGGAACACAACGCGCCGTCGACACGGGCCTGGTCCTTATCGGACGGCGAGCTACCCATTGCTCGCCATCCGCAACCCTGCGCCTACGGGTGGCCCGGAATCGGCCTACGCCTATCGCCTGCCTATCTGACTTTGTGACCTACAAGAATGAAAATCGAAACCACTCAAGAAGACTTCAGTATAATTATTACAGAAACATGTGAGTGGTTAAGAAAATAGAAAACCTTTTACAAGACGTAGGACTCCAATTTCCCAATATGTAATTGAAAACCAATATCGAGTAACAATATTAACTTAGGTAATAGACAAGTAATCGAAGTGAAACTTTCCACAATTTCATACTTGTAACTACCTACCTATGCTAATCAGTTGTAGCGAACGTTATACAGGATGTGCCTTTATTCTAAATTTGAAAAAACATTTTAATGCTTAAAACAGCCGCACGGGTAGTGAAGCTGCGCTTTTCGAAGTTGGTCCGTAGATAACCATCTTAATGTACCGAAAAGCTACGTGCTTCGGAAACCATGTTAAGCCGTTGGACCCGGCTAACATTCATAATTGTTTGACAGTCGTTACGGGTCGTCAGGAGACCGAAATTAGGCAGTCGCTCCGTGAAAAATACTGGTATCTAGCTGCATCCGGGTAGACTGGAAGTCGACGGGGCTAAGCAGATGAAGGTCATTTTAAAGCGTTAGAGGTCAATTTAAAAACAAAACACAGTCTGTCGTCTATTTTATGTCCCGGCGTAAAATGTTCTTATTTATTACTGGGTGTAGACAATACGATTTAAGAAAACACACAGCTATAGGCAAAAACATACTGTTGTCATCAATCCATCGAGTATATTTCACAGCTGTAATTTCATCCATGACTTTATCATTTTATTTTTGACAAGAATATAATAATAACTTAAATAATAAAATGTATTTTTAGAAAATATGAATAATAGTATGTTAAAACGATGTTTAAAATTGACTAAGTCAGTGCACAGCTATCATTATTAACTGACTAAGTCAGTGCACAGCTATCATTATTAATTGACTAAGTCAGTGCACAGCTATCATTATTAACTGACTAAGTCAGTGCACAGCTATCATTATTAATTGACTAAGTCAGTGCACAGCTATCATTATTAATTGACTAAGTCAGTGCACAGCTATCATTATTAACTGACTAAGTCAGTGCACAGCTATCATTATTAATTGACTAAGTCAGTGCACAGCTATCATTATTAACTGACTAAGTCAGTGCACAGCTATCATTATTAATTCATACCATAAAACTTTGTACTTAAAGACACAGCCTGTATAATAGGTAACCTTGTGTATAACTATATTATACATGTATAAACCAATAACTTTGAACCGTGGTTATATTGGTTTCCATTAGTTTAGGGTCTTTGAGGCTGCCGCCCTGGTTCTTCCAAGTGAACTATTTGGTATATTAAATTAGATACACGAATTTATACATCAATTGAAGCAAACTGATCGTAGAAACTATAGGCAATATGGGTAAAAAAATATTTAAAAAATGGTGCTGATAAAAAAAAAATTGCATAGTGAATTTAGATTCACACTGATTTTATTAAACTGTTTTATAACTACAATCGTATGAAATTCAAGTTAATAAGTTTTAAGTTAATTGTCTAACACAAGCCACGCTGTCTGTTTTAAGAGAAAAAATATTTTTTGGCTTGTCCCTTAAATATGTCTGTCCACAGGATTTTCTTCAAGACTACCTACTCCCCTAACTACACTAAACATTGCTGCGATGCTTCACTCTCCCTCAAAAATCCCAAACTCCACCTTTCCTTACTAAAACCAGACATTATCAACTTTAATACTAAAGTCCAACATAACACACAGTCTCTACTACACACAGAAAATAAAGATATTCACGATATCCTCCAAAAGTCTTGTCTCCTGACGAAGTTTCGTCTCTGAACATCTTATAGGATCCTGCTGAACACACTGGAACTCTTTCAATCAAAATTTAAGTTGATATTGGAAAAGTTTCCGAGATTGATGCGTACGTAACGGATATACGAACGGCTTACTACGGTAACACTGTGTCCTGGGTGAGCGGTGTTGCTATGCGAGGCGATGGAGTGACGTAAGAGGAGGAATATTTTTCAAAACGTTTTGATATCGTCTCTCGCCTCTTTAGATCAATTCCTCGCAGTTTTGCAGGTCCGTAAAGCAGTTTTTTACCGACTTAAAAAAAACAGGTTATCCAATTCGACTCGTATGTATGTAATATTATTGGAACTGCAAAATATTCACTTAAGATAATCAATTAGGGCTCCCAAAAAAAAATTTTTTATTTTTATTGGTGTATGTATGTATGTCCACGCTCTCACATTTACTTCATAATGCAAATTTAATTAAAAACGGTTCTGTAGTTTTCAAGATATGGACTAATACATGTAAGTGTGACGGCCTGGCTTATTGATACAAGATACGGGGGCGGTGCCAAATTGAAAACACCTTAAAACCTTGGTCAACCACAACTAATAAGTGAAAAAAAAACAAGTTTTTGAAACAAAAACAACCAACTACCAAAAAAACACAAAAAACTGAAAAATTACTTAAAATTAAAATTACTTTCGAAATTAAAATTACTTTAATTTCGAAAGTCGTTGGCAAAAAACAAGAATACAGAATCAAAGAGGACTTCCCAAATTAAAGTTATTTTACACAGTTTAAAGTTTTACTTCTGGGAAGTTGGTTGTTTTCTTTGTTAAAATCTTTTTGTTATCTTTTAAACGTGCTGCTCGTTTGCCACATTTTGGAATAGCTGATGGAATTAGAACATACGGTAACAGAACAAGAAATCTTCTCTTCTTTTCATGTGGTTAGTGACTAACCTGGTGTCAGAGTTCTAAAACCGCCCATGGGCCTCTGACTTGGCTTCACATACCGTCAAGAAATATCTCTCAGGCATGCCGGTTTCCTCACGATGTTTTCCTTCACCGTTTTTGAAGCAAGTGATAATTACACAATACGCTCATGAATCTAAAGAGTTAGAAGTTGCGTGCCTTGGGTGGTAAATAGATAAGAAATTGGATTGGCACTATTCGGTGCACGACTTAGAAAGATTTCCAAGATCTCAATGTAATAGGTACTCTAAAACTAAGGTGTTGGCTAAACAATATTTCAAAAAATAATTCTTCTTCAATTATACTATCTAGGCAACGCTTTATCGCATTCTCAACTCATATAGGACAACAAGTAAGAAATTGGTACAGATAAGTGGTCCGGTTCGAGTATAAAACTTTATTTGTAACTACGATGTTTTCGAGAGGATGTTTACGAGAAACTTTTGTTACTTGCCCCCCTTTTTGTTGTTAGGTTGTTACACTGATATTAAATACACAATGGAGTATAAAATTGCTGGGATTTCGAACAGTTTAACTCTAATAAATTTGTGTTTTGTTTTATGCAGTGGGTTATACGGCTCTTTTATTTCGCACTTTGATGGCGTCTAATTTACTAAGTGGTTGGTTGTATTCTTTCAGTTTTTGCCTGGTTATCTGTCGTATACTGTATGACGGTTTGGTTTCACATACACAGGATGGATACAGGTTATCGTAAACATGCTGATAGCTGATATATAATCCACTGTACTGCACCGCAATTTATAATAAGTGTTTATTTTTTATAAGTGTGTCTCATTACCAGTGATCGGAGTAGGTAGATTGATTTTTAGTACTTGTATCATAAATGCACACAGAAAGAATAACATGGATAAGCCATTTTTCCGGAAAGTAATTCCGGTATTTCCGGATTCAATTAAATATTGTTAATGTTGGTAGTGATATTATTACTACTGTACCACCCATGATCCTTTGTTCTGATTGGTCGTTGGGTTTTGTCAAATCGTGACAAAAAAAAAAAATAGGAAGAATAATAAAGAATAAAATTGCTCATTTTATTACAATTCCTACCTTTTTTTTGAGGATGGCAAATCATCAAATGACTCCTTCCACTCTGGCAGAATACAATTCCTACATAAGTTCCGGTTTTTTTTTAATAATCCACCAATTCCGGAGGAATGTCCATAGTAATATATACGTTTCGGATCAATGACCCCAGTTCAATCTACCTACTCCGATCACTGCTCATTACCCTATACAATATTTTATGTACATTCAACACATATTCACACATTAAACATTATTATGTTTAGTATCAAAAAATTATCATTTAACATCACGGCTATAATCCTTGAGGGGTAAGGTAGAGTTGAACCCTATTGTATCTACATCAACATTTCGCCATTTATGTTTAAATCCCATATAATAGGGGGCGGCCCTATTTCCGGCGCCGGGCACGTATCAAGACTCCGGGCCCTTACTGCCATCATCTGAATAAGTAACACTTTTCCCGACCTGGGAATCGAACTTAGAACCTCATGCTCAGCAGTAGCGCTTGCGACCACTGGACCAACGAGACAGACACATAACCTATTACATTAAAACATAAAGCAAACACACATCAAAGCCACCATTCACGTCATAATGCGCAAGCGACGCCGACACATAGACAGTCAAATCGCTCCCATTTACGCGCCAACCATTCACGTTAGTAGATATGAAACGGCCGACATCAAACAACATTCATTTTAATTAAACGTACGATTTTAGTGCGGACTAATTGATGTACGCATTGGGCGAATTCGTATAAAAATTGCACACCGCAATGTTTTGATGTTACATCTGTTTTATGGACAGAGATACTGTGGTATTCAATGCGAATTATTGGAAATAACTAGTACTTACACCACAGTGTTCAAATGATAAAATAGTCAATGAAGTTAAAAACCGTATCCTGAAATTTCTTTTCAATGTTCAAAGATCTCAATCCAAATGACTTTTAACCTGAAGCACTTTGTTCCTTCATTAAACAAGCCACAAATTAAATTAACTTTCTTTTACCAGTTCAAATATTGAATTAAATTAAAGTAAGCGAGATCGAAACTATGCCCAACAAAGCAAAAAGAACGAGCAAGCTCTCAAAGGATTTTTCCAAGAATTTTAATTCAATAAATACACAGTATTTCCTCCATTTTACCTTACCAGAGAGCCATCAAAAGTCTATAAACAAATTCGAAGAACGTTTCATAATATCATTAGTCCGTAATTTAAATAAAACGAAGTGTATATTGTCCATGGTCTCCGCAAAGGGAGGTTCGATGTTTTGCCGCTTCCTTCCTGTGATATGGTAATGTAAACATTCAGAATAAACTGTTGGACATATTTTGATTCATTTTACTTTGTTGGAATATTTTAATGCTTGTACAAGACTGCGAAAACAACGAGAATTTCTTATGTAAAATTTTACTGTAGTGTTCTAAATAAACATAGTTTGAAAAAGAGATGTGATGAGATTTGAAATCGCTATGAATCCGTGATTTGAACTATCATAATTTTAAGGAGAGAACGCGTTTTTATAATTTTTAACGTGCCGATATTATCGTGGACGTCCACAACATCACAATAACACAAAGTAGTAAAATAAATGGAAATATTTGTGATGAGATTTGAAATAGCTATGAATCCGTGATTTGAACTAATTTTAAGGAGAGAATGCGTTTTTATAATTTCTAACGTGCCGATATTATCATGGACGTCCGCGGCATCACGATAACAGGCAAGTAAAATGTATGGAAATATATGAACACGGTTTTAAATTTCCGTCCACGATAACGTTATACCGTGCACATATTTCTATATATTTTATGGACGTGGACGTAGACATCCACGATAATATCTTAGCGTTTCAAATGATAAAAATGCACATTATCTTTACAGTAAGTACAGCCGTTACAAATAATTAATTAAACTCGTTTGAGATAAAAACTGTTTTTTTATCGCTTAATTGATTTTGTAATTGTCTGTGGACGCTTGTAATTAGCGATCTAGTTATTTAATATTGATGCTAAAATGTAATTTAGTCTGTAGTTCTTAAAGGTTTAGAGGCTGTATGCCTTCTTAAACACGTACAATGGTCTGCCCGAAGGAGTAAGAGCGGAAACCAAACCCTCTAACATATTAAGATAGAACATAGAAATAAGCTGTTTTAAAATGTCAAAAATAAATAGATCAATATTATCGTATCGATTTCAAGAAATTACCCACAAAAGATAATTTTTCGGTTATAGTAAGAGAGACAACAGTTCCTCATCATTTTCCTATATAACTACATAAGTATTGTACTTTCCTGACTTAACTTCTGCGTTCCTGCTTTTCTATCGGTACGATTCTCTAAGCTTTTCCCAGTAATTATAAGAATAAAAGTTATAAAAACTGAATGAATCAATCACATGAATCTGAACCCCGTTGCGGTGAAATTTTTCGTAGGTTATTTAAAAAAAACAGCTGTTCCATACATTTTGTTCGCGTAGGTATTGCACTTTTCTATGAAACAGCAGATATTTTTTTAAATAACCGACGAAAAATTTCAACGCAGCGGCGTTCAGAATCATGTGTTGAATCCATGGTATCAGTTTTCGCGTCCATGTCTCTGACATGCTGTATATATTTTTGAAATGTGCTAATTAAGCCCTTTTCATATGATACCCAACATAGCAACATAGTAAAAAAAAAACTTTCACCACTTTATGTCCTCTAGAGGGCGCCATATTCACGTCACATAACCAGCGGACAGTCAAAACATTTCCAATGATACCTCATTTGTCAAATTATGATGAGTTGAGAAGTTATGAGGGTACAGATGATACATACTTACCGGTCAAAATTATAACCCTCGTTTTTGCTTCGCCATAGTCGATTAAATATACATTCACAACCCACATGCAAGATAACGAAAAATACTAAATTTATTCAGTTGCTGCAAAGTGACTAACATAACCACAATCGAAAAAAAACTATTAACTGTGGTCCTATTCTGTCCCTCTTCACAATCTTTTATCCACAATGAAAAGGTAGAATTGACACATTCCTGGCCATTTTACAAAGGTCTCTGATACACGATATGGAGGTTTAAAACCGTTGAAAGTTCGTGTGGAAAGGGGTCTATGGCTTTGGTTGTTAGAAACCACGCGAGCGATTTTTTACGCGGGGTGGTATCGGTATTTACATTGCAAAAGAGGTTGCCGTGCTGGTTGGCCGTTCGGGATGCTCGTTCGGTAGAGCCGATGGTGAGGCATTTATGTGCTACCTCCAATAGTGCGAATTCACCTTGTTTTCCCCTCTGTGGAATTACTAGTTTGTAATAACAACGGTGTATGTTGTATAACTAATGTGTTTGCGTGTTCTGTGTAGCTTGAAAAAGTATATTAAGTTGTAGAGAAAACGTATTCTTAAACTCTTTCAGCATTGCAGCATTGGTTTCAATCTGGAATACTTGATTTGTCTCATCAGATATTCAAAATGGTTAAAAAAATTAAAGAAAAAATACAAACTCAAATATTTATCCTTTGAATAGCCTATTTCAAACTCCATCACAAATGTTTCGGTAAAGGTAAACAATATCTTCACAAAATCAAGTAAACACGCTGAAACTGCTTAATAGCCATAACCAATATTTACCAAGGATCTGAACCTCATGTTTTTGTTATTCCGCAATGATGTCCAAGCGATGTTTCCAGGAATCGATGGTCCTATTCAAAGCGATACAAACAGTTTTCCCCTTATAGTCTAAGCGGCTTAACCCGCATGGTCCCCAAAAAGTCTCCATAAGACCCCCATTGAAGAATGTACTCTTTGGCCAATGTAAAGCGGTGTAAGGAGCTTAGGTGGTTTTATTTCTTCGTGGATCAGGATTTTCTTTCTTTGGTTGAGGAATATTCATGAAAGTGTTAGATACGAATAAATGTGGTTACATTTTGTAATTCATGTTTAAATTAAGTTTTTGTGCTACTGGTACACCTCTGCCAATTCTCCGGGGATTACAGTCGTGATGTTAGGTTAGTTATGTTATCTCCAACTCACGATAAATTGATAGTAGGAATTATATTGACGTGTTGTATAGAGTGATTTGAAATTTTGTGTACCTGGCGTAATGAATGTATGTTGCTCATGTCGAGCTAAAATGATTACCCGTAAGCTTGGTAGTGCGACTGACTGACAGAATGTCCCGGATGTTTAATAATACTAAGTTTCTGCCCGCCCTGCCCGCGTGGTGGTCGAAATTTATCCCACCGAAAAGTACTACCAGAATAATAATATCAGTATCCTCAGCTCCTCTCCTAGTAGGCACAGTGGGTTAGCATATGTCTTAACCCGGGTCATGGTCTACCTGAGTGCCGAATATCATCGAAATCAGTTCAGTAGTTAAGACGTGAAGAGGTAGAGACAGACCTACGTTCGCTTTTATAATATTAGTATGGATTAGTATAGATTAGTATGGAAAAGTATGGATGAACAAATAAATACAAAGCATGTATAAATATGCATATGTAAACACATGTGCATATTTCACAGACAAAGAGAACGACCTTTTTCCATAACCACAAAAATCATAAACCTCATTTTTGCTTCGCCGTAGTCGGATAAAAATGTGAAGGCACCACGAAACTTCGAAGCTAAGATAAACTAGAAAAAATGCAAACATTTTTAAGGCAGCGTATAGAGTGCCGCTAGCGGTATTCTATCACTTGTTATTTTGGTTATAGGAGCCAAGAATAAAATCGCCATAGTTTCTTTCGGGATTTATGGGATAGTGGAAGTATTAAGGTTGGAGTTAATGTTCGTGAAAGGGCGCCGTCAGTTGTGACTGGTCATCTCTTATCTGCCATGGCTTATTTTTAATCTTATATTTTGAATTGTTTTGATTATTTTTGTACATTGTTCTCACATATAAAATCAACAAGAATGTACCCAGGATTTTGTAATTTTCTATATTGAAAAGAGTGTCCTTGGAGTTTCTTGCCCGTTCTTCTCCATAAAGATCTACATTTTGGAATGGGCAACTAGCTTCAACTTTCTGACTAACTGACGCGACTATTTGACAATTCAAAAGTGCCTGTAAATGGTTTAATTGAAATAAATGCTTTGAGTTTGAGTTTGGAGGTCACGGGTCTAAATTTGTTTCCATACGGCATAGCCGACGCCGTCACCGTCGTCGTGGCTCCTATATCTGAATGGTTAAAAAAAAGCCACGAAGGAGATGGCGGGGTCTACTGAGCGGGAGAAGCGAGTGAACAAAGACCGTTGACCGACCATTTTCCCCTGCTTGTTCCACTATCCCACAAATCCCGAAAGAAACTTTGGCGATTATTTTTTTTGGCTCCTATAGGTGTGAGCACTTTGGGGTTTTCAACTTCAAACCTAACTTGTCCGAGTCGGGGTGATAGAATGCCGCTAGCGGTACTCTATACACTTCCTATTTTTAATTGGCATTCTGGCATCCGATATAAGAAAAAAAGAAAGAAAGAAAGAAAAATAATTTATTCGTCACAGAAACACGTGCATAAAAAAATAATAAAAACTCGAGTAGGTAACAAAACAACAACCTAATATCAACCTAGCTAGGGGTTTAGCATGGTTTAAGGCTTTCATTTATATGCCACACCAATACCAAGACAAGCGGCGTAGCGGGCGATCGTGGTTTCAGTTAGATTTTTTAAGTTCTAACCTGGGATTAGCGTTTCATTCGATCCAAACTAGAATTGGTCTGTTACCCTAGAACATGGTTATTAGTTACTAGCTGCGTCCCGCGGTTTCTCCCGCGTAAGTCTGGATCCCGCGGGAATATCGGGATAAAAAGTATCCTATGTCCTAATCCAGCTCATGGTCTACTCATGTGCCAAATTACATCCAAATCTGTTCAGCCGTTTTAGTATGAAAGCGTAACAGACAAATAAACAAACAATCTCACTTTCGCATTTATAATATTAGTTAGAATTTCGTGTTTAAAAAAAAATAAATACCGCCGACTAATACACTACAGGCTATTCAACGAAAATACAAATAAATGCCTAACAGTTGTCCTCTTTGTGACAATTTCGACTTTCACAAACGTGGCCGCTACTGACAATTATTTCAGCTCTTTTTCATATACTACCTACTAGGTAACGAGAGGTATTTTAGTACCAAACCAACCGCAAAAACTGTGCAAGAAATATGAATTGAATTTTTTGGTGCATTTTTCGTTCTGTGGCACTCACGGAGTTTGGACGTGGCCTATTGTCGGCCAGTGGTTAGGCTTCATACGTACTTGCGATTTGAAAAGCTCTTCAGTTTAGGCTAGGTTAAAATTTTGGGGGTAGTTGTGTGTTTTTTGTATGGTAAACTAGTTTTTAAATAGGCTTTTGTTCGTGTAGAAAAAGGATTTTAGTTATGTTTGCAAAATATGTTTCCTATAGATGTGTTTATGGAATATAATAGCGGGAAGCGATGAATGAAACTGCGATTCCGAGTGACAACTGGTTTATTTTCATATACCCACATAGAACACTTATTAACCTACCCTACACCTCCCCCTTTAAAAACATTACATACATTAGCTTTAAAAAATAAGCTTAAATAAACTACCTATTTTAACATTAGGATTGAAGTAAAAGCAAAAACACAAATAAAGTAGATCTATAACGGAAATAATTGAGATCATTGGCCGCGTAATCAATACCATTTTTAAGACGAAAGCCTATGATGCACCATCGACTGAAAATGTCGTTCACAATAATTTCGTTTAGCACCGTTTGTAGTGTACCTTGTCGTGATTTGTTAATCGTTATCATACTTTTTTTTTTTTTTACTAATTGCTGAGAAAAATATATGAACGAAATAACCACCAAATGCACTACCTTTGTGCTATGTAATTACATTTGTCTACCTTACGTTTTAATTAATCTTATATCTACTATACGTATTTATGTGTAATGTTACTTACAATGTATTTTTTTATATTTTTTTTTTAGTTTTTTTTTTAATCATATATTTTTACTAATTACTTTGCGTATTTGCCTTGGTATAAGCATTTACGCCTCAGTTTAACAGTTTCTATATCAGAAATCGGAACTGGTTTTGCTGTCAAATTTTTGGGACTGACTGCCGTATTAACGTCTAGTTCTTGTTGATTCTGAAATGTTTCTTTTTCACATGATGATGAAGAGTTCTTAATTTGTTTTTTTTTGTTCTTTTTTTTCTGCGGAATCGCAGTTTCATTCATCGCTTCCCACTATTATATGCCATAAACACAACTGGCGACGAGGAAAACAATTAAATACGTGTGGTTTACATCGTGTAAGTGTGGGACTTCAAGATGCCTATCGGGAAAATTGAAGAATTTGACCTATCAAGCAAAAAGTGGCTGGCGTATATCAGACGCGTGGAACAATTCATAACCTTAAATGGAATAAAACCAGAGTTACAAGTTGCAACGTTGGTGACGCTGGTGGGAGCGGCAACTTATTAACCTACCCTACACCTATATTTTATATTAAAAAAATACACACATCAACAACAACACCCCGTTGAACCCACTCAAGAAATATGTTAACATTAGAATGATTACGCAATTATAAATATTTTGTAAAATGTGTCTATCCCACTAAAGAACACTGTCCTTCAAGATACAAGATTATCCTAGATTGAAGGGCAGGTGTGCAGGTGTGTGCAGGTGGGCATTTGTTATAGCCATACCCGACCCATAATTAAACAACACTGATGTTACCTAGGCTAAATTTTTGGTAAATAAATCATAACTTACTTATACTTACTGTTTTGCGCTTAATAAAATTATTATTAAACACTCAAATATAATTATTACGACCCTTTTTGTGAGCCTCAAATAATTCCTATTTTGGGGTTCTAAAAATACTTAATAGTCAAGTTACTGCGACCAATATGGAAGTAGCGCTCGCCGGCCGCTGCCGCGGCACAACTCGCTTCGCTCGCTCGGCTCGGTTGGTCACAGTTCCAATCTAGTCTAACCCGTTTAGTCGAGGTACCCTAGCTTAGTTACTGCGACCATCTGTGAGAAAAGGCCAGTAAGTTAAAAAGAAGCTCAATTATAAAAAAAAGTGTGCATCATTACAAGCGCGAAACGAAGTTTAAAAACTTTTTTGACGCGCATCCTCTGAAAAACTCGGGCAACATCGTTCATCTTCATCAGTTTAACCAATACAGCCAACCACTATTGGATCAGTAGATCAAAGCCTCTCCCAGAAATAGCCAGAAGGACTGGTCCAGCAGTGCTTCCCGCACCCAGCAGATTGCTGCAGGGTGCCATAAGTAGCACAAAGTGGCATGATGGACGTTTAACGAGGTTAATCTTGCCTTAATAAAATTGCATAGCTAGCTAGCCAACCAACCAACCAACCAACCAGCCAGCCAGCCAACCAACCAACCAACCAACCAACCAGCCAGCCAACCAACCAACCAACCAACCAACCAGCCAGCCAACCAACCAACCAACCAACAAACCAACCAAACAAAAAAAAAACAACCAAAAACCAGGGCAACCACGCCAGGTTAATTGGCCAACCAGGTAAAATTTTTCACCATTTACAAATACTTCGTCGTTTCTACGAATTGGAAAAACTATGACGTAGGTTATTCGGACTATGCAATTTGTATTGATAGAATTTTTCACCGATTATCCGCACTACTAAGTAATGAAGGCGACGAACGACAGAGACAGAATTTAAAATGGTATAAATTAGGAATATTATGGACGTGAAATTTCGGATCTAGATATAGAAACTATACCGGTTTCACATACGGTTACGGATATGAAATTATTTCGGATTATCCGGTAGTTTCGGGTAGTTTCGGTTATGGATATTAGATTTAAAGCAATAGAAATAATAAACAAACGAGCAAGTGACGCGCGCGGCTCATCTGTCGACTCGGCTGGGCACAAAAACCTGTTATATACTCATAACGTGTCTCATTTAGACTCCGCCCCGATCCGAAATTATTCGAAACTTTTATTTCGGATTCGGTTACGGTTATAGATAGATTATTATCTCCGATATCCCAAAAGTTTCGGTTATAGTTACGTAGCATCTTAACATCCCTGATATAAACAAAAAATAATTAATCTCGTAATTGAAAATGCGATGAACACGAGAAAAGAATAATTCTTTTTCGTGAAATCTAACTTACATAAGGCATCAGCTACATATACTAAAACAAGGGAATTCTTGTATATGTGCAAACATTTGCGATGCCTACAGGTTGTCAACAAGTATGGCAGCTACACTGTTGCGTTTGCCTGTTTCTCATGCACGTCACGTTATCATGCTAATATGAAGCGACAAATCAAGGTTTTGGACACACTACATTAAGGTAGGAACAACGGTGCTTTACGAACGGCTCCAGGGGTGACGATACTTTATTGCATCGAGCACACCATAAGCAGTTATCACCGCCATGGGACTTTCTGGATTCTAACTATACAAGGTGTTAAAGAAATTGCGTGCCATAGCTTAGGGGTAGGTTCAGTACCGATAAAGGAACCCAGAAAAAAAAGAAGTAATATTACAAGATCAACCTAATTTAGTACCTACTAACTTAAAATAGCAATCGCTTAGAATTAAAATTATTTTATTTGTTTAAATGCTTTAATTAAGTAAGTAATTACTTTCATTACGTTCGATAGTACGTAGGTAACTCTAGGAAATTATTAATTAGCATTTAAACAAAATAAAAACTTATTTTAAGCAGTTTTTTAATCAATTCTAGACGATTAGGTTCATCTTATGATAATTTTCGGTTTTTTTAACCTTTTTTAAAAGGTATTTCTTTTTTACGGTTTCCTTTATCGACTCTGAACTCACCCTGAAGCTATGGCACGCAATTTCTTTAACATCCTGTATAATATTATAAATGCGAAAGTGTTTGTGATAGAGGGAGTGTTTATTTGTTTGTTTGTTACGCTTTCACGGTAAAACGGCTGGACGGATTTGGATGAAATTTGGTTCATGGGTAGACCATGACCTGGGTTAGGACATAGGGTTACTTTTTATCCCGATATTACTGTCCTGTGGGATAATTGTCGACCTCTAATTACCTCATGTTTGCACCACAACATGAGCTCAGTGATGACCCAGTGATAACGGCCACGACTTTCAAGTTGTAGGTCTTGGGTTCTAACCCAGGTAGGCGCTTTAGTTTGTGTAAATAATTTAATTACCACTGCTCCCGAAACGCTGAAGGAAAACATCGCGAGGAAACCGGCATGTTCTAGAAACAAAAATTCGAAGACATGTGCCATCAAGCCATCAACAATGCTACTGGGCCCGCGTGGTAGATTATGGCCCACTCCCTCTCGAAGAGAGGAGGCCTGTGTCCCAACAGTGGGAACATTATAGACTGATTATTATGATGACCTCTTCTTGTACATCTCGTGTCGACATGAGAGACGATGTTATTTGTCTACTATGCCCAATCCAAACTTCCTAGCCTTTTCCCAACTATATTGGGTCGACTTCCAATCGGACCGGATGCAGCTGAATACCAGTATTTTACATGGAGTGACTGCCTATCTGACCTCCACAACCAAGTAACTGGGTAATACGACACCCCGTGGTAAGACTGGTTGTCAGACTTTCGGGCTTCTGACGACCCGTAACGACTGTCGAAGATCGACGAATGACAGCCGGGACAACGGCTTAACGTGCTTTCCAAGGCACGGAGGAGTCTCGGTATGTAACGATAGTCACCCATCCATAGACCAACCCCGGAAAGTGTAGCTTAACCTGACGGATCGACCCGTGCGGCAGTTTATTACGTAGCCACGAGCTCCTCCTACTAACATAACAATGAGTGAGAGAGATGCCGTTTCAAGACCGTCATTACAATGGCTGAAGCAATTAATTTAATATTCACTTCATTACAGCCTAAATCTTTCACAAACTATTATTAGTAATAAGCTAGCAAATACATCAATTACGAAACCTTACGACGACAAAGTTCAGCAGATATTTGAGCTATTAACTGTCTCGTTAGTCCTTACATAATACATGAGGTAAATCAAACTATTACCGAGATTAGCTAGGCGACTCGTCGTGTAATTATAATGTAATATTTATTAGCTTATATTCGAATATATGTTGCTTCATTTAGTGGAATAGGTATAGAAGACGTCGTCATGATTGATATTTTTACTCACGCAAAATTAAGTAAAATAATTTGTTAGAAATGGTATGTTTTCGTTTATTGAATTGGTGATATGAAAGGCTCAGTTTGATTGGCGTCCGCAGTACAAGTACAATAAAAATACATAGTTCTTCCCCATCCATGTGGAAGGTTTTTGTTTGCAAACGCACATGGTACAGTAGTTTCTGGTGCAAGACTAAGTTTACAAAATAATACGGCGGCGTCCAGATAAAATAAATGAAAATCAAATGTGGCATATTTATTTTTAAATCGTCTCTATAGAGTTGCTTGCCTTCAATGATAACTTTTCACTCTGCTAGAAATGGAGCTGTAAGTTCAATAAAAATAAATAAATCGTTCTGATTGGCTCGCTATTATTGTTTCCATTTCAAGCCTGGATTGTCGCACTGTAGCGCAAAGGTCCTTAGATTCCTATAGGTTTTATAAAATGAATGTAATTTAATGAAAACTTGTTAATTTTACAGTTATTTTTAAAAAAATACGTATAAAATGATTTTTACCAGCAACTAACTAAAAACAATACATTACTGGGTGCAGCACCTACAGGTATACAGGTTGTTTTTTCCTGGAATCATCATCAGCACATAATACCTTTGGCATTGTGGCGTCATCTACATCGCCACATGCGAACTACGCATCATACTGACGTCACACAAAATCCTGCATCGCGCAAACACGGTTTACAGAATTTCCCGGCATCAATCATAAGGCAGTTGCCCACCAGAAAGGCCTTTTCTGTAGAGGATGAGTGAACTTAACACCCGTTCCTCGTACCTCTATATGATCTCCAGTAACAACCGTCAAGCATAAATAAACCATTATTCACTTAACTACCCCAATCATAACTCAAATAAATCTACAACACAATGGGCAGAAAAGATGGCGTATAGGACGTATACGTTTACATCCCGGATCGGAATACAATACGGAACCACGCGTATTGTTTGCGTAGCCATTGTGATTTCAATAAGGCTTCAAGAATAAGAGCCTTGTTCGTATTTACTTTTGAATGTACTTGAGTGTACTAACAGTGTGTTGACATGGTGATATAAGCGTTAAAAGCGAGATCAGCCTTTTACGTTCCCACTGCTGGGACACAGGCCTCCTCTCTGTGAGAGGAGTGGGCCATAATCCACCACGCGGGCCCAGTGCGGGTTGGTGGATATCACATGTCTTCGAATTTTTGGTTCTAGGATATGCCGGTTTTCTCACGATGTTTTCCTTCACCGTTTTGAGAGCAGTGGTGATGAAATTAAATACACAAAGTAAAGTGCCTGCCTGGGTTCGAACTCACAACCAAGAACCCGTAAGTTAGGGCCGATACCACTGGGCCACTGTTCACTGCTAAAATTCGAAAAAAAAAAAAAGAACTAGTTTTTTTTTACATAAAATTATTCGTGAATAGTTCGTGAGTGTTCGTGATTCGTGAGTAGAATTATACTTTACTCATTGATAAGTCTAAAACTAGAAAAGGTATTTTTCATTACGAGATGCTTAAAAATCTGTTTCAAGGTAGAGATTTTTCGATGTTTCGGAAAATTTTGTAAAACTGCAAACCCGTAAAATTTTGCTGAACATATATTGTGTTGTTTTGGTAGGTATTAACCCAAGCTATCACCCCCTGCAGTATGTCGTGCTATTTACACCCTGTATAATCTGCGTTCGCAATTTATTTGCCAAACATGTAAACAAACACGAGTTTTAGGAAAAACAACTGTTATACCTATAAGGTTCAGTTTGAGTTACAATTTCATATTTTTTATGACGTTTCCAACAGTCTAAAATCAACTTTATTTACACTAATTTAAAGTTGATGTTTGTTTCAATGGAAATAACATAAATTGGAAAAAAGGATTTGAATAGACCTTAGATACATTTACTATGCCGCGTGTCCATCGCACGTCATCACCGGGACGTCACTCTCGTTTCGAATCGTCTCGTTTCTCGTTGACGTCCTGTCGACGAGCGGTGGACAAACAGTGAAGCACCGCCATATTTAATGTATTCTTTTTATTTCTATTCTATTTGTTTATGCTATTCTATGTAGGAATCTATGTTTCGGGAGTAATGTAAACGGTACAAGGGATTGTCAGTTTAAAGAAAGAAAGAAAGAAAACGTTTATTTGGACACAGTTCGTGAAACACAAAATAAAAACAAACTAAAAGTGGAAGTAATCTTTTGGCAATAAGTATGTGCCTCACGGCTGCGCCAAAAAGGTTCTTTCCAGCATTAATGCCAGACAAATGTTGCCTGACGCTGGTTTTCTAATGTACCCTTATGGAGAAGTGACGTGGAGTACAAACAGTTTCAACATACCTAATACATAATTATAATACTTCTGAATAAATAAATAAATTAGTGAACAAATAAATGAATTACAAAAATAATAAAATACGAGAACAACAAGAACCGTCCAAGCAAAACCTGTTTTTAGCGATTAGCTAAAAACAGCATCGCCACTAAAATGTGTCATAAATAGTTCAAATTTAATATTATACGGAGACAGTGAAGTACCTATATCAATAGATGAAGTACTTAATGAATGTTAATAGAAGAAGGTAAGCGTCATTTATTATGAAATTTTTCTTTTACTGATCAGCATCTTTAGTCTCGTGTCAGTGTAAAACAACGTATTTATGCTCCTTTACGTTTTTCTAGTTGTGTACTACTGTGTACCTACACGTAAACAAAAGTATTGTATCGTCAGTTTAATTAGAAGTTTTTCCCGGGTGGATTAATGTTGCGAGTTTGATTCTTGGAATCCTGGATCAAAAGTAAACAGAACTACTAATAACTTCTCAGAAAAGAATGGATATCACCTGAAATATTAAGTGTACTGTTGTGTACCTAATGTGCCTGTATCTATGGATGTCAGCCGGGATGATACCTATGTATTTGTTGTTATTTACGTATTTAATATTTTTTCTATCCGTGAATGTTTACTTAAGAACACAGGTGCTCGCTACTGATATTAAAAAAAGTACATGGTTGACTGAGCTCTGTTCGGGTGAAAATAGAGCATGTTCATTGAATAGGATAGGATATTTCATACTTATTCCATGTATAGTACAAACTACTTGCATGTTGCTATAATAGTAGGTACTTATTAATTCCATGCTGCCATGTCATTATTCTAAGGTTCTAAACTTTGGGCGACCGAGCTCTGCTTGGGTGAAAATACGGAGAAAACGAATTTTCCCAGACATGAGATCACGCTAGATCGATTTTTCGCCCCCGTAAACCCTATATTGCAACTTTCATCGAAATCTTTAGAGCCGTTTTCAAGAACGTAAAATTTACAAATATAAATAAATATTATATAAATATTGCTCCTCATTTAATAGAATAGGATAGGATATCCCCAGTATCACCACGCTTTGTAAGCAAATCGGTGATAACAGTACTTATTTAAAAGTGGTTGCTGGCAAAATAAGCGTGAAAAAAAAACCACTGTAGCACCATCGGCAAAAAAAACTCCTGGTTGCTACTGACAAATACCAGATGGAAAAACGAAAGACCACTTTGCCCGACCCGGGAATCGAACCCAGGACCTCATGCGCGTTGGGCACGCCACAATTGCGGCGATAAGTCCCCTCTTTGAGGAGTGGCTTGAGAGGCGCCATGGCGTCCTCACCTTCCACCTGACGCAGGTCCTCACCGGACACGGTTGTTTCGGGAGGTTCCTGTTCCGCGTAAGGCGGGAGGAAACGCCCGGGTGTCACCACTGTGTGGATCGCCCGGAGGACACGGTGGAGCATACGGTGGAGGTCTGCCCGGCTTGGGCGGAGCACCGCCGTGTCCTCACGGAGGCGATCGGCGGCGGCGATCTCTCGCGTCCGGCCCTGGTTCAGGCCATGGTTCGGAGCGAGAGTGCATGGGAGGCCGTCACCTCCTTCTGCGAAGCAGTTATGCTCGCGAAGAAGGAGGCGGAGCGCGCGAGGGAGATGCAAGCTGCACGCCCTCGCGGCCCTAGTCGCCGCAGGAGACGCCCCGGGCGTCGGGAGTCCAGAGCCGACTTCCGGCCACCGTAGGCGCGGGCTTGCGGACGGTGAGCAATGGGCAGCTCGCCGTCCGATAAGGACCAGGCCCGTGTCGACGGCGCGTTGTGTTCCACGCGCGCCTCAAAGAGATGTCAGCACCAACCGACGGGGTCGAAAGACCAATGCCTGCTGGGGTTGCGGGTTTGTCCGAAAGGGATAACGCGGCCCCGGCACACAGGCAACGGAAGGAACACGGGTGGGTTTTAGTCAGTAAAAGTCTGACACACCCTCTCGCTCTGCCCAGAGCGGGAGAAGTCATTTGATGATTTCCCATCCTCAAAAAAAAAAAAAAAAAGGACCTCATGCGCAGCAGTAGCGCTTGCGACTACTTGACCAACGAGGCAGTAAGTTTTAAACAATACAATACTTTCAAAATCATACAGAATCGTAATAATAAATTCCCTAGACAACAGTATCGTAATTCCTTCATGTTATAATTATTCAGTGGAATATTTATTACATATTCATGGTATTCGTTAAGCCTAATAATGCGCACCGAGGGACGCCCCTAACGTAAGGGATGTTATATATTTTGGTACTAACTAAATAAATACTGTTTGTTTGTATGCTCTGAGAACTACATTTAAATTTCTGATGTTTGGTGTCGGATTAAATATGAAAACATTTATTATTTTGGACACTTGGAACTGCTTTGGATACGAAATCAAATCAACGATTTTTCATCTTAATTTCATTTCTTATATCACTTAGCGACCTGCCTCTGCTTCGCATAGATAGTAGGACTTCTACGTCTGCTAAATATACTTGTATATATTATTATTATTGTTGCGAACCCGGACCCGACGTGTTAACACGTCAAGCGTCGAGAGCAGAGTGAGAGAAAGAGAAAGAGACACACACTCACTCTGCTCTCGACGCTTAACGCAACAAGTTAATCGTCATCCTGAGGATGCCTCGTTGAGAGGTGAAACACGTGTCGATTTCTTACAGGGTTCTTTATGACTGTTTAAGAACAGTTATGCGGATTAGGTTACTAAATATACGTCGTCTATTGTATTTTTTTTTTATATTAATCTATTAAACATATCAACCTTCCGGAATAAATTCTGTAAATAACAGTGAAAAGCGCATCAAAAACCATTGCATAGTGTAGCAGAAAATCACGGCGACACGAAAAGAGACTATGTACAAATGTTTCAATTGCGCAGATATTCTCGTTTTCATAAGTCATTATAATTGCAACTTTTTACGCTTGTAATCGACCTAATTTAATTTATGTATGAAAATGTATTCTCACTTCTACTAACACGATATATTATCAATTGTCTGTAGGTACAATTTTTTCTAATATGTGTTCGTTGCTTTTTAATCTTTATTTTTATTCAATTTAAATTCAGGTTACCAAATTTAATAATGTACTAGTATAATACTAAATAATTTTAACTGTCAGGGCTACTTCCATTTTTAATTTACTGTTTGCTTGTTTTTATTGCATGAGGTGGTCTCCTATAATTGAGGGAGCACATATATTGTTGTTCTTGTCTCTATATTATAGCATGTAAGGTGTATTCTTTGTTGGTGATCCTAATAAAATAAAATAAAATTGAAACTTTAAAAAACATAAAAAGCTCCGTGACTACGTCCACTCCGCTTCTATATTCATATAAACCCGTTAACGGCCACTGCTCCATAAAAACGTCTACTTCGGCAATTTTATTCGACAAAAGCTATTTAACTTAAATACTATCGAGATCCATCCCAACGTAAAAAGTTTAAGAATACTTAACCACAATATTCCTTTATTACAAGAAAATAATTCGACTGTAAAAAATTTCATCGAAAATGAATTTCGGCCTCTCAGAGAGCGTCGCCGCGGGCCAAAACAAAGTACCTACCTGCAGCTTGATTTATATTAAGGTATTAATTAATAAAGAGGAAGGCGATGCTACGAAAAACGGCTAACTTTCTCATTTTCAACACGACTCAATATAATGTTTAATTAAGTCAGTTTCTGATCTTTTTTTCTTTCTTTTAATAATTACAAGTTTCAATTTCTTTGATCTAATTTTCTATGTATTTAAAACAGCTGGATAATTAAAATTTATGGAAGATTAATTGTACGGAATCGTCAGAAAGAATAATAGAAAAGTTGAAGTTTTTTTAAGCTTTGGCTGTAAATGTCAGTATTTATAATATCTTCTTCTACTTAATAAAAATATTAAATTCACTGAGATCTTAAACTGATTGACAACGCACTGTTTAAACAGCGG
This sequence comes from Agrochola lota, assembly GCA_947364205.1. Taxonomy (NCBI): domain Eukaryota; kingdom Metazoa; phylum Arthropoda; class Insecta; order Lepidoptera; family Noctuidae; genus Agrochola; species Agrochola lota. The sequence continues at coordinate 10,916,116 of OX376241.1, forward strand.
GGTTTAGAAACATGAAATTTTACACTAGAGTTCCTTATATAACGAAATTGAGCATTAAGAAAGTATTTTTTAAATTGATCCCCTTCTTCCTTTACTTACTAACTTGGTATCGGACTTTTTATGCCGCCCATGGGCCTGTGACTTGGCTTCACATGCCGTCGAGAAATATCTCTCAGGCATGCGGTTTCCTCACGATATTCTCTTTCACCGTTTTTGAAGCAAGTGATAATTATACAGTACGCACAGGAATCCTAAAAGTCAGAGATTCGTGCCTTGGGCTCAAACTCAAGACCTATGACTTGGCAGTCCGACGTTCCACCACTAGGGTATCACTGCTGCTATTGATCCCGAAAATAGTTTTTTTTTTTTTATTAGTTTGCAATCTTTTGTGAATGTTATATGGGTGGATTCCAGAATTAAAAATTATTTGAAATAGTTTTTTTTTTAGTTTACAGGATTATAGTTTGGATGGAATTTTGTAATTTTTGCAGATGGGAAACCTGTCGGGCGAGCGGCACACGGCTTGTCTTTTAAGAACAACGTAACCAAAGAATTAAACTATTTAAAAAATATACTCAATGTAAAATCGTCGACCCACTCAGAGTGATTGTGATGATGTAAGAAACTTGTCCAAATTGTTGTTTTGCCCATCAAACCATTATTCATTCTTCAGAATATTTTTCTACGCCTTTTTCGGAACTATTCTTAGGCCGGCCTATACATAACGAAATTCCGTTTCGAGATATCGATTTAGAATTTCGAAAGCAGCAAATCCATACAAAATCAAGGATCTATCACTATCACACACGTACAGTAGTTCTCCGTTAGAAATTTTCTCCGATTCGATAATCCGAAACAAAATTCCGTATGTGGCCGGCCTAAACCGGAGTTAATTTTTTCGATAGTACTATTTATTCGATATCTTGACATATTGCCTTTGTGAACTTCACTTTATCGAATCATTAGCTCCTCAATACAAAATAACTTACAAAAAAAAAAGTTTATCAGTCCTCACAAAAAGGGCATTAGTAAATCATCGCGGATTCATCTTTCGAGTATATCAAAATTATCTATGCTTAGAGAATATTCTTATCAACCTGCCAGCCTTTCCCACACTACATTGGGGTCGGCTTCCAGTCTAACCGGATGCAGCAGAATATCAGTATTTTACATGGAGCGACTGCCTATCTTACCTCCGCAACCCAGTAACTGGGTACTAAGATACTATTACAGACACTAAAATAAAAGTTTTGATTCTTTAAACTACAATACTAGATATCATAGTAAAAGTATCTACCATATATATAGGTGTGAAAAGTGGTTTAGTTCAGTTAGTAGCATTTCCAAGTTTATTGTGGAACCGTGCTCCAAACTAATTGTCGTCATAACTCACAACGGCTACAGTAAAAATGTTCCGTTTAAATTGTAACGACTGTAAACTAACTACTTCAAACGGCATAATAGCTTGTGGCTAGTAAATAAAGATGGAAATAGCAATAATAGACGCTGCAGTAAACAATGCACAAGACAAGTATGGTGATTATTGAATTTTATTGATTTGTGACGCTGCGATCAACAATGCACCAGACAAGTGTGCTGATTATTGATTTTTCCAGCTCTGTATCAGAGGATTTTTGAAGTAAAAACTTCTTAAGCATATGAGCGATTTTTGGTAGCAGAAATGTTATGGGTTCGTGTCACTGACATGCTGTTATTGCAGTTTTATCTGTAGCTATATGAAGCCCCATTTACTCGAAGCAAGTTTCGGAACTTTCAAGAGCAATAATCTCATGCCATAAAGCACGTTCAATTACGAGTATTGTCATTTAAGAATTGTATGCAAGTGTATACACGCGTGCGATTTCCATAAAATGTTATACAATGATTGAATTCAAGTTTTGCCATTCAATAAGTGCATGTAACTTCTGTTTATACCAAGACAATAGGGATGTTAACAATTTTTGTTTTCCGTAAAAAAATATTGGACACGTGTTTTTCTTTTACGTAATCAAAAGATTACTGCAATACATTGAGTTAAAATGTGGCATGACGGCAGTCTCCGGTAGATTTTATTCTGAATTGTGACGTAGCGAGCCCCCACTCCCCAAATTTAACGCGGTTTTTAACAAAAAATACGTGTCTAATATTTTTTGATTATCTGACTGACGGACTAAATCGTTTTTTTTTTACCCAGTCAATATCCCTATTATTGCATGCAAGTTTTGCCTCTTCAAACACAGAGTTGCACGTCCTTATTTGATTCCATTATTTGCGTTGCCAAATATTTCATTCAATTACTTATATTGAACATCTTCTCAAGATTTTTTTGAATTTTTTTTCGTTCGGTCATGTTTGAATGATTTAATATTTTCATGCCAGAATTAAATGCGATTTTATTGTATGTGCTGTTTACACCTATACCAGTTTTGAATGGCAACTAACTTGCCCGTATCGTGCAACAATTGTACGTGTTGTTTAGACGGTGCCAGTAAATTGTTGCTTGAATTATATGGTATGCCTCCTCAGGCTATAAACTTGCACCGTGTAACCAGCTCTAGGGTGACGTGTTGTGCCACATTATTTCATAGTTTTAAGTTTTCGCTTCACTCAGCAGTCCTATGTTTTTCATATGGAAACACGTATTCAGGCTCCTTAAATTCTGAGTTGAGCTGCACGGTCACTGACAAATGCGTGCACTGACTGGACAGGTCCACTCAATCTGTGTGGTTCTTTTCAATCTACATGATCTGACCAAGATTATGTCTGGACTTTAAAAGAGACTGTGACCTCTGAGTTTATTTCGGCCTTTCTTCTCGGAGTAGTCAGATAGGAAACGCCGACCTCATCTAGTTAAAAAAAATGTGATTGACGTGTAAAAGTGTTTGTACATACCTACTTACAGAAATAAAATCAATTATCATTTATCAGGAGGGGTAGTTAAAATGGGAATATCATTGTCATTCTTGATCCGGATAAGTCTTTTCCTAACCTTAATAATGAACGTTTACAAGCTCAGGTACCTATTGCAATTTTTTTAAAATTTTGTTTAATTTTCCTGATAGTCTAATAATAATAATACCATTAACGACACGGTTGGCGCAGTGGCTGAGCGATCGACTGCTGCGCAACGTGTCGCGGGTTCAATCCCCGCACGGAACAAATATTTGTATGATCTGCAATTAGTTGTTCCGGGTCTGGGTGTTAGTGTATGTGAGTTTCTATGTTTGTAAACGCACCCACGATACAAGAAGAAATTCTTAGTGTGGGGCAACGTAAAAAAAAAAGAAACAAAAAAAAACCTACGGCCGCTCGATAGATAAACCATTCACGTTCGTGCGTAACTGCCGCGCATTCGATAGTGTTGCGTACACTGATATTTCGAAGCGCGTCGTTTCGGCCGTGTTCTATGAAGATAGAATACTGTACTTATTTATACTGTTCCATTGCAGGGCAAAGGCTTCTTACTGATAGTCTATAAACCATTATTTCCCAACCCGCTTCTTCTTGACAAAAACAATTTATGAATATGTTTTTGTAACTCAATAGTAATCAAACTCGACTCCTTGACGAACATTAATTCATATAAATAGGAGTAACCTTCGGAAGTTATCAACCTTGAAAATGTAGAAGCATTTCACAATTTCAAAATGGAATTTCCCAATAAAACGTAACTTAAGTAAAATTGCTATATCATAATAATTTATAAAACCAATTTGTAAAAAATATCTATAAAAGAAACGAAACCGAAGAAAAGATTAAGCCAATCAAAACAAAAGTAGAAAAATAATAAGAGAGCTCCGACATTGTTGAATTAAGTTTGATAGAAAACGAAATTTTTCTTTGTTCATATTAAAAAGAAAATAATTTTCTAACAAAGGGCCAGATTTGATTGGCCGCGTCATTTGGCCTGTCAGGAAGTCAACTTTTTGTGAGAATTATGAAGAAGGAACTTGTTAAAGAAACTTCAATGGAAAGATTCTTAATGTTGAAAACTTGAACACGTGCAATCATATTGACATAATTATGACAACAGAATAATACTTACTAAAAAAAACGCCTACAAATATCATATCTACTGACATACTGGCCGGAAAAATGGAACATTTATATAGAAATTGGTGCTAAATCATGTCATGCTTAGAGACAGACCAATAAGCTAAGTTCGATTAGGACTAGAGAAAATTATACAAAAATAGGTCCAGCAAAGAATCTGTTACATACTGGCCAGAATAAATGGTTCGATTCTGAACTTTCTATGGAAAATGTATCGAATAGAATGCTCGCATTATACCTAAGTCTGCGCGCGGCTAAAACCAGAACTAATAAGCATGGCGCCATCTTGTCATTTACGTAAGGTCAAATTAAGTAGGTAGTTTTTATTTTTTATTTTTTATATTCAAAGCTCTATCCGAAAACAAAACGAACCAGTAGCTTTGAGTTTGTTTTTGTATTTCTAACTTTATTTCGACTAAAGTAAAGTTATTGATACTAAAATGACAGCTCCGGACTAAGTTGTCAGTGCTGTTTACTTTCAGAACTGCATTTCTATAACAGTAAAGTTCTTAATTCAATAACTGGCACGGTGGTATAAACCTCATCGAACGGAAGACTTTGTTTTGTAATAAGGGGATATATTTAATAGTAATTTTAGCCTATGCATTGCAAGGAACCATTACCAAACAAAAAAAAAACAAAGGACAACGGGGGTTTTCCACTCCCCAAGTACCTACATAAACGTTAACCGCACCACCTAAAAGTTAAATTAACACTAGTAACGAAGTTGCGAGCGGTCTTCCTAATTATCGGCACGAACCGGACCGGTCCACATTAGCTTTGACTCGCCCGGACACGGCCCGGACAAAGGGACGAATAAGTCAGCCGCCATGTTTGCTTCGTTTACGCGGCAGGTTCACCTGTTAGTGACTGTTGTTCATTTGTTCATGTTTAATTGTCGTTTGTTTTGTTACGACGGTTAGCTGAGACCGCGGTGAGAATTATTTTTAACAAGTTGTTGCCCGCGGCGTCGCCCGCGTAGATTTCGGAAAATATCCCACGGAAACGTTTATGTTTTTCATATATTTATATATAAGTAGTATTTTTTTTTGCGCGGCACTCTAATTCTTTTTCTAAAATAAAAGTATCCTAAGTTACTTCTTATAACCTCAGCTAAGTGCCAGTGAAAGTCCCGCCAAAATCATTCCGACTCTTTCGGAGATTAGCCGGCACAAACAGACAGACCGACAGACAATAATTTAAAAAATAGTTTTTTTTGTTATCAGTACCGTTTATACTTTCATGTGCATTTAGTAAAAAGCTGTTATTTTGACCTTACAAATAGACACTTCAATTTGATTTAGTTTTGTGTATAGAGATATAAATAGACAGACAGACAATTATTTTAAAAATTTAATTTTTATATTAAGTACCGTATACTTTTATATGCATTTAGTAGGTAAAAGATGTTATTTTCACATTACAAATAGACACTTCAATTTTATTTATTTGTATGTATATTGGAAAAAAGCAGACATATCGCGTCTTTTACAAAATTTAAAGCACACTTTTGATAAGCGTGACATGCCATGATAGTGCTTCCATACTTCTCCGAATCTACCACCTGGACAAACATGGGTTGCCTTGACTGAACTGAGAGGTTTCAAACAGACTTAGGACTTACGTTGGCCAAATCATTGGGAACGCCACAATTGTGGCGATAAGTCCCCTCTTTGAGGAGTGGCTAGAGAGGCGCCACGGCGTCCTCACCTTCCACCTGACGCAGGTCCTCACCGGACACGGCTGTTTCGGGAGGTTCCTGTTCCGCATAAGGCGGGAGGAAACGCCGGGTGTCACCAATGTGTGGATCGCGCGGAGGACATGGTGGTGGTCTGCCCGGCTTGGGCGGAGCACCACCGTGTCCTCACGGAGGCGATCGGCGGCGGCGATCTCTCGCGTCCGGCCCTGGTTCAGGCCATGGTCCGGAGCGAGAGTGCATGGGAGGCCGTCACTTCCTTCTGCGAAGCAGTAATGCTCGCGAAGGAGGAGGCGGAGCGCGCGAGGGAGAAGCAAGATTCGCGCCCTCGCGCCCCTAGTCGCCGTAGGAGACGCCCCGGTCGTCGGGAGTCGCGAGCCGACTTCCGGCCACCGTAGGCGCGGGCTTGCGGACGGTGAGCAATGGGTAGCTTGCCGTCCGATTAGGACCAGGCCCGGGTTGACGGCGCGTTGTGTTCCACGCGCGCCTCAAAGAGATGTCAGCACCAACTGACGGGGTCCGCAAGGGCCAATGCCTGCCAGGGTTGCGAGTTTGTTCGAAAGGGATATCGCGGCCCCGGCACACAGGCAACGGAAGGAACACGGTTACGTTTTAGTCAGTAAAAGTCTGACACGCCCTCCCGCTCCGCCCAGAGTGGGAGAAGTTATTTGATAATTCCAACCTTAAAAAAAAAGTTGGCCAAATCATGGAAAAGATTCGTTGGCGATTCATAAATGCGGAAGTGAGTTTGTTTGTTTGTTACACTTTCACGCTAAAACGGCTATACAGATTGGGATGAAATTTGACACATGGGTAGACCACGACCTGGAAAAGGACATAGGATACCGAGACTTATGCGGGTGAAACCGCGGGGTGCAGTAGTGTATTAGTAGTGTGTGCAAAAATATGGTGCTGGACCACAAGCAACGAAATACAAAGACATGAAAAAAATCACAAATTGCGCTCTTAATGCTTAAATTGATTTTAAGCATTAAGAGCGCAATTTGTGATTTTTCAATTTGAGACTGGAGGATTTAAAAAAAAATATATGTAAGTTATATGCTATATAGCTGTATACTTGACAATATCTCTTGGAGTCTATGCTATAAACTCTATAGAGTTACATTCATGATTATGCCTATGCAATATATCACTCTCAAGGTACTCCAGAGCTCTCACGATCTTGTCTCTGACGTCACCATTATGATAATGTAGTGGTCCTAGTGTCATGTGTAGAAGTACAATTAACTATATTATTATGCTTCTAGCTTCTACCTGCAATTTTATCCGCGTGTTATTTCGCCCCTGACCCACCGCATCGCATCGAATCGCATCGTCCGCGCTTTACTTCTTTTTCGCTCGCGCTTTCATTCTGACTTTATCTTTTTGCTCGCCTCCTAAGGGTCGTAGCGTGATGTTAAATAGCCTAAGGGCTACCTCAAGAACTGGGCTATCATTTGCAGATTTTTTTCGTTAAACCCCGCTGGTAGTTCCCTAGATTATCGCGTTCAAAGAAACAAACTTACTAACTAATCAGCTTTATTATTAGTAAATAGATTACTATAGTACATGTAGGAGAATGATTGTTCCTTCGAAGTTTGAAGGCGATCTATCAACTTGTAAGATCTTAATCTTGTCTAAAGAAAAGAAATAAATTTAAATCTCTTGGAGATTTTTTAATCTCTTGATCTCGTTAGCCCTATTCGGAATGTGTATATTTAGGCGTAATAATATTAAAATCTAACATCCTAATTGGGGCAATCCTACTACATATATATATGTCGCAAATTCGTTGCTGAGTTGACTAATCGGGATGCCAGCGCCGCCTCGCGGCGGCGCTCGACAGAGTCTATAACGTGACGCTCTGATCGGCCGCCAGCCCGGGGCTCAGCAGAGCAGCAGAGCAGAGGCAGACTTGATGGGTGGCGGTCAACCAGTGAAGACGTTTAGAAACTGTCCCGCGTTTCGAATAGTTGTGTCGTGTACCTACAGTGTGTGAAATGCTAGTGTGAGTAATGTTATTGTAAATTATAATTTGATCTGAACTGCAACGGTTTTTCTATTGCGCAATAACTAACACTACCCATAGTACGCCCACAGTAGTTAAAATATGCCTGATAACTAGAGAGACTCGTACCATCCGCCGACATATATATATATATTATATATCGTTGGCGCAGGTGGAGAACTAAATAACAAATACAATCTGGTTTAGAGAAAATTGCGATTTATATGCGGCATGATTTGGGTGTTACGAAAATGGTGAAAAGTCAAATTTACCAAAATCGCAGTTATTTACGACGATATCTACGTATATATCTATACATATAATAAAATCGTAACGAAGTCAAAACTGTACATTGAATATTTAAAAAAAAAAGTAATTGCTACGAGGTCCTGGATCGATTCTAATGCCGAAAATATAGTTTTTAGAATTTTTGTCTGTTTGTTGTTTGTCCGTATGTATGTTCTAGCATCACGCAAATTCTACTGGACAGATTCTGCTAAAATTTCCCTATAAATCTGGACGAGCTGTAGGGTATAAACTATCACGCTATTTGCTATGGAGGATGAGTAATATTAGATTATGTTCGTATTCCTCTCCGAAAATCTTAAAAGGACGCGCCAAAATGTTAGGCTTTTTTTTTTTTTTTTTGAGGGTGAGAAATTATCAAATGACTTCTCCCGCTCTGGGCAGAGCGAGAGGGTGTGTCAGACTTTTACTGACTAAAACCCACCCGTGTTCCTTCCGTTGCCTGTGTGCCGGGGCCGCGATATCCCTTTCGGACAAACCCGCAACCCCAGCAGGCATTGGTCTTTCGACCCCGTCAGTTGGTGCTGACATCTCTTTGAGGATTGCATATAGTTACCGATTTAACATTTTAAATGATTATCATCACGATATACCTTTATGGAGCTAAGCAGTCAATCATGAAATATAACAACGGATATTTCAGCTAACTTTCATCAACATCAAATAACTAAGGGGGCTGCACAACTCTTTCCAAAGCAGTGGTTGTAAGATCGATTCCCAACTATTGGTATTTTTCTGTGATTCTTTTTTTTACATGAAACTATTAGTATTTTTTTTTAAACATTTTTTAATACTAATATGTATATTATTATATACATATTAGTATTAAAAAATGTCAGTAATTAATTAATACTTAATTCACTAAAAAAGGTAAACTTGGTAAGCAATAAGAAATTGCTGCAGATTTGTCCTAGCGATTTTAAAACCTGTGTGTGGACGTGAAATTTTGAAGTCGCTACGAGTGTAGTACTTAGCATTATTACCAGATATTACGCTCTATAAAAATTTACTAAGATAAATAAACGATCACTATTTTTAATGTTATTTGCGGTTATTACTTCACACAGAACAGGGCCCATTGTCATTTGCGTTCCGGAGGACAGTTGATGATGCAGAGTATCCCAAATTCCGTGCAGCCTGCGTAGCACGTCACCTTTTCGACGTTGACCAACACCCATTTCGACGGTGACCAACACCCATTTCGACGGTGACCAACACCCATTTCGACGGTGACCAACAAAATGATGAACGCGTTATTAACAGCTGTCTTAATTCACATAAAAAGACGTGTTAATTTCCATCGGTGGCAATCCACTGATCGAGTATAGGTTACCGGCTCCGCAATCATGGGCACATCAAGACCGCGGAAATTGGGACTACGCCGCCGAAACTAATTGTGATGCAGGCGCCATGAGTACCATCTTCTCCGATAACCACGTATCTATGTTCACTTCAGAGTAAAGGGACCTTTTTAACACCGTTCTCCAAGGTATTGGGCTCAATCAGGGTAAAATGTTTTTCTTGGATGCTCCTGGTGGAACAGGAAAAACATTTAATACCACTGGCATCCTGTAGCGGTCAGGAAGCAAGGCAACATTGCAATTGCGGTAGCGTCTTACAGAATCGTTGCCAAACTGCTTCCGGGTGGCAAAACAGCGCACACCATGTATAAAATTGCCATCGACTTAGAGTGCAACGACACGCCTGTGTGTGAGGTGTTGCGCTTTCATCGTATGGGATGGATTGACTATGGCAAATAGGAAAGCAGTGGTAAACCCTGCAGGACTTCCGCAGGAACCAAGACATGATGGGTAGTGTTTCAGTTCTGTAGCGACGCGAGGTTAGGATATTGCAAATAGTTACCGATTCTACTTTTTTAAGTTAATGATTATCATCACGCTATATTTTTATGGAGCTAAGCAGTTAATCATGAAATATTATAAAAACGACTATTTTAGCTAACTTTCAACAACAGCAAAAAAGTAAGCGGGTGGACTATCGCTTTGCAAACCTGCTTATGTAAGTTCCATTCCCAACTACTGGTATTTTTTGTGATTCTTTTTTTTACATTTTGTAATACTAATAATGTAATATGTATATAAAAGTTCGTAGAACGTATTAATTCAATAAAAAAGGAAAACTTCGTAAGCAATGGGAAATTGCTACGACACGTCACAAGCCCTTTACAGTCACAAAACATTCAAGCTTCTGCACTGATCATTTTAGAGCTAAAGACTAGAAGAATAAAATGTTTTTTACAGGTCATACAATAGACCTAATGAAAAAATAATATTATTAGTGCTATTTACTTTAAAAAGTATATTGTAAGGTAGTTCAATATCACAAAAACAAATATATATGCATAAAATACTTAATTTAATCTTTTGGTATTATTTTAAAATTATTAACAAGAATGAAATTAATGTGGTGATGCGCGGAACTAGGGCTGACGAGGTGAACGCTTCGTTGAAAAGGTTGACTCTATGGTTGCGAGTTCATAGACTGCGCTTGACCATAAACATGAGAGCTCAGATTGACTTAAAAAATATCCGATGTTCTTCTAAAATTTAGTGAAGACACTCTACCAGAGGAGAGTGGCCAGGTGGCTCTACCAGAGACTCTTGGTAGAGTAGTTCCCACTTTATAAAATCTGATTCGTCTGGAGAAACGGAGATATCAGTCGCATACTGTAGGTACCAAGAGAATTCATGGGTACGTGAACGGGCCATTTTAACGCCCAATAATGATGAAGCTGCAGCGATCAACCACAGTGTTCTCTTGCAAATTGAAGGGAGCGAAGATACATACACCTCCATCGGTTAACACTGTTGTGGAGCAAGATGATGCCATTACTCCGTAGAATTTCTGAATTCGCTAACGGCAAGTGGACTTCCGTACATCATTCAGCTGAAGGTCGATTCGCTGTCCCGATTATGATTTTTCGGATCTTACTCCACCGAAGCTGTGTAATGGAACCCGGCTCAAAGTCGTGTCTTTGCAAAGAAACGTCATTAGCGAAAATTCTAACACGTTGTAGCGTTGGCGAGACAGTGTTTATACGGGAACACCCAAATACTCCGAAATATTTTATTCCTAATTTCGAAGTTCCGATTTTCAAAAGTCCGATGTTCATAATACCTAAGAATTATATATAATGTCTATTATTAAAAATCACGAAATTTATTTTACCGAAAGTCGTAAATGCAATTTGTTAGTTTTCCGATTTTCATACGTTCGAAGAATCAAATGCTCGAAGGGTTTTCGGTCCGAAAAATGACATTCCGATTTTCAATACTTCGAATAAACTAAAAGTCAACATGTTGTGCTACAAAATTTAGTGACAGAAACGAATCGCTGCAAAACCGACTTCACGCAGTCTTGTCTGCCCTACCCTAGAGTGTAATTTAAGCCCGCGTAAGCGCGGAGGGGTGGGGCGGCCCGCGAGCTGAGGAGCAGGTGGTTTGAAGGCCCGGTGGTGAGCGTTAAAACCATCTGCGACGGTAAGATCGCGTGGGGCCGCCCAAACCCCGCAGCGCCGGAGCCGTAACAGAAACAATGTTTGCTGCATGTTGCATGCCTGCTTGCTTGCTGCTTGCCTGCTTGCATGCTGCATGCCTGCTTGCATGTTGCATGCCTGCCTGCACGCTGCATGCCTGCTTGCATGCTTGCTTGCATGCTGCAAATCCCCTGTATTATTGATGAATCACTTCGGTTAGGTTAGGTTAGAACTGTGACTATTAAAGCGCGAAGGCGAGCAAGCTAAGCGAGCGTATATGTATAGATTATTTTCTACAAGAAACGTGTTTTATCGATAATTATTCTACGCTGGTACGGAACCCTTCGACCCGTCAACCGACTCGCACTTGGCCGATTTTCCATCATTAAAACATGCACAATTTAACAGTCCCCTTTATAACTGAGAGTAAAAGATTACAGCGTTATATGTAAAAGACTGAAATATGATCTTTAAGATAAAACCACAGAATCAAAGAAAGAAAAACAAACAAGAAAATCCTAAACCTCACTCTGTTCAAAGCCCCTCTAATAACCGCCTTTGAATCGAACGAAAAAAAACGTTCCTGTGATATCCGAGCTCGTTTTTCTTCCGCCTAGTTAGAAGACGAACTGTGTGGTTAATTGTGCTATGATTACAAAGCTTGAAACAGGCTGAAACACCCCGAACCAGCCCGAAACAGCCTGAACAGGCTGTAGGTGTAATCAGTGTCGTATATCCAGTACGGTAACCACACTTTACAAAGGAGGATTGGACAAAGACAATGTAGTCAACTATTATTCGTATTCTCTGAGCAGTGTTTTACTTGGTCTATGCTAGTTTGGTGTAATGAGGTGACCAGACTTTAGTATTTTCAGGGACAACTAGAACGTAAACTAAAAACTTGATACTTCGGTGTCTATGGTCGCTACTGAAGGTGCCAAACTCGTAGCAAAATTCTTGGCCAACTCTATTTAGATGGCCTTCGACACGTTAAAAGGATGTGCTTATTACGAGTATTATTTGACTGAATCAACAGGTTTTTGCGTTAAAGGGTTAAAGTGAGGGTTCAAAACTTTAACCAGGTTTGATAATGCAACATTTTCCTGCAGGTAGCTAAGCTCAAGGCAATTTTCGAGATCAATCAATCTGCCTAACATTTTCCCAACTATGTTGGGATCGGCTTCCAGCCTAACCGGATGCAGCTGAATACCAGTATTTTACATGAAACGTCTGCCTATCTGACATCCACAACCCATCATCATCATCATTTCAGCCGAAAGTCATCCACTGCTGGACATAGGCCTCCCCCAAATGGGGGGAGGAGGGTTTGCCATAATCGCTACGCTCGGCAGGTGGGTTAGCGATCGCAGTATGGTGTTAAAATGCATAGTGATCGCTGCTGCCCATTCCCTAGTTACTAGAGAATGGGCCGCAGTCGCACACTCATGGGAAGAAATGGGATGGTACTATTCTTTACGTCCGGCACCACACGGAACAACCCAATTACTGGGTAATACTATACCCCTTGGTGAGACTGGTTGTCAGGCTTTTGAGCGTCTAGCTACCCGTAATGACTGTCAAAGGTCCACGAATGACAGCCGGAACCAACGGCTTAACGTGCTTTCCGAGGCATGGAAGGGTCGCAGTATGTAAAGATGGTCACCCATCCACGGACCAAACGCGGCAAACGCAGCTTGCCGCGACCTGATCGATCGACCCTTGCAGCTGTTATTACTTAGCCACAAGCTCCTCAATCTAAAAATTACCATCGACTCGAAAAAAAGAAGAATAAAGTCTTCTAAATCACGAATCACAAATGAAGGCAGTAATCTCAGCTCGCACAAAAATTGAAGAACCATCTTATCATCTTCCCGAAGTTCCTTTAATTTTAAAGATCGTTAAATTAACCAACCGAAACAGGCTGTCCTGAATTGATCAAAACTCTGGTCCTACTACTGTTTTCAGACGCTAATTTGTTCTTAATTGACACCTGTTTTTTGTGTGCCACAGCGGAACCCTTTCTCTCTTTGGTTGAAGCCTTTTCCGGCGACACTCGCTTTAAAAAAAAAGAATTTTACTTTGATTTGAGATTTTTTTGCGGACCAAACGAGAAAGGGACACGAAGTTACTTTTTTGAGTTGAAAATTGAGTTGTAAGCCAATTATTTCGCACAAGCTTCCGAAATATCTCGATTGTTCCAGTAAAATCATAGTTTAATCGATACTGAATTCTCTTTTTCCTACAAATGATTGATTTTATTTTGTACGACTTATTGGAGATTCGCCAGAATTCACTCGCTGATTTTGGTTGAAAGAGAATCGATTTCTGGAGTTGTCAATTCGCCTACAAATAGATTAACTTCGTGCGAATCGCCTCAAGACAAAAAAATATTATTGAAAACTGCCGATTTGCCCGTTTCGGGTGAGTTAATTTGGGCGAATCACGAAAAAGCCGTTTTTACACGACTGCCCAAAAAAGTAGATTATATTTTCACCCGACTACGACAAAGCTAGCCCAACAGGAGCGTAATTTTTAATTATTTGTCAGTATCCAACTAACTGTTCAAATACATTCACGAGATTAAACTACCCTACCCATAGACGAGTTCTTTTGTCGCCACAGAAAGAATCAAGCGCGCCAAGCGACTATGTCTACAAGCATTACTTCCTCTTCCTGGCAAGAGTGAGTTTGTTCCCACTGCTACGTCATAAAACAGACAGGTGCAAAAGGTCAAATCCATACAACGGCAACGAGGCGAATACATATTCGTGTAATTTTTTTCACTCAAATTAATAAAGAAAAGTAATAAAAACCCACGAAAAGCATTAAAGTTAAATTAAACTAATGCTTGTTGCTCAAAAATAATATTAAACTCCATCAATTTTCTACTACAGTTCAAACGTACAAACAGCAACACACTTAACTGCCCCATAATTATACACCATTTTATCTGACATATCGAAGGAAAGAGTCGGAGGACTTACATTTGACGTTAACAATTATCAACCCTAGCCAGTGGCTGAGTAACATAACTTAATTTCGTCGAATAATTAACAAATCGGGCAAAATCGGCAAGAGTCGTTTCTTTCAAAAAGGAGGAGGATATATGTTCGTTGCATATGTATGCTTTTTTTTTTCGTTTTATCCTAATGCGACGACATTTAGTCATCATAAATCTTACTATTATAATCTATACTAATAATAACGCTGAAGAGTTTGTTTGTTTGAACGCGCTAATCTCTGAAATTACCAGTCGGATTTGTTTTTTTTTGCATTAGATAGCCCTATTCTTGCGATAGGCTATGTACCATCACGCTACGACACTTAGGAGCCGAGCAAAGCGAAATAACGCTAAGTGAAAACGAATTAATAGCGCGAACGATGAGATGCGACGGGGTGGGACGGGGGAACAAGAAATTTTGACGCAGATGAAGTCGCGCGCAGAAGCTAGTGATATTAATAATTTGTTACTGTTCAACATTTTAGGAATTCAACATTACGGGTCTAAAGGATTGTATCGACTATCCATAAACACATTTACTTAAATAAAACAATTATTTGTAAAGTACAGTGAAGTAAAGTAAATATTTATTTGCATAGAATATTTACTTTACTTTTTTTTACTTTTTGTAATTATTATTTTATTTACATTTTTCATTCTGCGCACTTATTTTAACTTGCTTGGTCAGCACATTTAAACTCCAACTCATAAATAACTTAAGTCTTTGTGCGCTTGTGTAAGTAAAAAATTTCGGGCTTGTATATGTCGCTGCCGACCCCCTTCATTAAGGCCATGACGCACTGTTTTGCATTGAAATCTGTCACAAGCATTAAGACTTAGTATAACTTTCAGTAAAGTAACAATTCCGACAGCTAGATATTTGTATCATATTAACTTACACAGTAGTGGGTGGCAGTATCACCTGTGGGCTGGAAAGGATCCTGCGAGTGTCTAGCTACTATGGCGGCGTCTTCAGCTTATGTTGTGACACGTCCTCGAGCACCACGAGGACGGTCGCGTAGGGCTTCATAGCCGCCTTCCTGGTGACGTCGTAGCCACGTGTATATCGACCGTTTCTAAAAACAAAATTAGTGTTGTTATGAAAACCTCAACCAAACTGAATCTTATGTATACAAACACCGAAAAACACTAATAATAACATTTGGGGGAAAACTTACGTGCACTTTTAGTTGTCGCGATATTTCGGCAACACATCCCCATTTCTTTTAAAATTCTTTCCGCAGCGATGAGCCGTGCAGGCATTTTATATTTTTTTTGTATATTTTGAATATTATTTTAAAATAACTTGTGTCAAGTAGACAGAATTGAGTACAGACATCAAGATTTTTAATTTTAAATTTAGTTTGCATCATCCATGCATTTTTTTTTTAAATAATCTTTCAAGTAAATGACAATTTGAAAGAAGAGTTGAAAGAAAAGAAAGAAAGAAAAAAAAAATTATTTGCGACACGCACAGGAAATACAAACAGTAATAAAAAATTATAAAATTAAAATACAAACAGAATAGTAACGACCTGTACGAGGCCAAAAAGGCCACAATCTCAGCATAATCGTGCAGTGTAGCATTCGTGTAGTGTTTTTAGCATTTTATTGCATATTTATATATATTAATTTTGTTTTACATATTTATGACATCTGATAACGAATCATTCTATTCTGCCAACGAATCTAGTGCCTCTTTCAGCGATGAAACTTTCACTTCTCTTACAGACACCTTAGGCGTTCTTTTACGCAAAACTTTCAACCAAAATTCAAAGAAAAACGAATTTAACGTATGTCACCTCAATGCTCAGAGCATTCCCAGTCACTACAACGAACTATACGACACGTTTTACAACAACAACGTTCACGCCGTCCTGATTTCCGAGACTTGGCTCAAACCTGACCTGCTTTCAATCACTTACCTGCTCCCCGGTTTCGTTCTTCTTCGGAATGACCGGATCGGTAGGAGGGGGGGTGGTGTAGCCATCTACCTTCGTGATGATTTCCCATTTAAAATTCTTGCTTCTTCTTCTTCCAATGAATCCGCAGAGTTTCTTTTCCTCGAGGTTTGTGTCAAAGGAGTTAAAGCCGTCCTTGGCGTCGTCTATTGCCCCCCTTCCATTGATTACTTCACTGAATTCGAATCGGTACTGGAATCTTTGGGATCAGAGTATGCACATCACATTTTTATGGGTGATTTTAATACCAACCTCCTTGCCCTCAGCTCCCCTCGGTCCCGTAAACTTCTTTATTTGGTCGAGTCAGCTAGTCTGCATATTTTGCCTCTCCAACCTACTCATCACAATATAGTCGGTGATGATACTTGGCTCGACCTGATCCTCACCTCTAATCCTTCCTTAGTTTCCTCTCATGGTCAACACGATGCTCCTGGCTTTTCTCATCACGACATTATTTTCTTATCCTATGTCCTTAAACCCCCTAAACCTAAACCAACGTTCCAGTACAGGCGTGCCTTTGCGCGTATGAATGGCGAAAGGCTTCAACAAGATGCGTCCAATATCGACTGGTCACCTCTGGAAGCAGCTGCTTCAGTTGAGGAAAAAGTCAAATTATTCAACGATGGTGTGGTCAAGCTATTTGACGCCCATGCCCCTATCAAGAAAATCAAGCTAAAGCGGCCGCCTGCACCTTGGATGAACAGGGGAGTTCGGATGGCAATGCGACGGAGGGACCGTGCGTTTCGGAAGTTCAAAAAGGATCGCTCGGATGACAATTGGGCCTTATTTAAGGCTGCTAGGAATCGGTGTAATCAGATGATACGCAACGCTAAACGCCGCCACATCCTAGATAATATTACTTCTTCTTCTCCTGCCGATATTTGGAAGTTCCTTGGAACTTTGGGCATCGGCAGGTCGCGACATTCGGACCTTCCTAACACAATTGATTTAGACGATCTAAATCGCCATTTCTCCACTGTACCCAATTTGGATAGTTTAACCAAATGTCAAACCCTCGACTACCTTGCTGGTCTGACGCGTCCCAACATTAAGCCCTTTGTCTTCACCCCAGTCGACCCGGGAGAGATCAAAAAGATTATCCTTTCCATTAAATCCAAAGCTGTGGGCTGCGATAATATCAGCCGCCATATGATCGTAGCAGCTCTGGATCAACTCCTTCCTGCAATCTCCCACATCATAAACTTTTCCCTTTACACCGGTGTTTTCCCTTCCCTGTGGCGTAAAGCCCATATTCGGCCCCTGCCTAAAATACCCAATCCCTCTCTTCCTAGTCACTTTCGCCCAATTTCCATCCTTCCCTTTTTATCTAAGGTGCTCGAGGCCAGTGTTCATAAACAATTCTCCCAGTTTATTCACCGCAACTCCCTCATCAGTCCATTTCAATCCGGTTTCAGGCCAGGGCACAGTACCGTTTCAGCTCTCCTTAAAGTGACTGACGATATAAGGCGTGGAATGGAAGACACTAAAGTTACAGTCTTAGTGTTAATTGACTTCTCCAATGCTTTTAATACCGTCAGTCACGAAGTCCTCTTATCCATCCTTTCCTATATTATGGTCTCACGGGAGGTATTGGAATGGTTTTCCTCGTATCTTCAGGGGCGTCAGCAGTCTGTTCGTGCAGGAGACTCTTCGTCGGGTTGGTGTGATCTCGCTGCTGGCGTCCCTCAAGGCGGTATATTGTCTCCTCTTTTGTTCTCCGTTTTTATCAATCTCATTACCACCGAGCTTCAGACTGCGTATCATCTTTATGCTGACGATTTGCAGCTTTACTGCCAGGCAAGTGTTGACAATATATCCGATGCGATTGAGGAGCTAAACCGGGATTTAGGTGTGGTGAAAAACTGGTCTGATCGTTTTGGGTTGGCGGTTAATCCTACCAAGTGTCTGGCTATCATTGTAGGGAGCACCCACAGTATGAGGAAGCTGAATGGCTTAACTGTGCCACCTGTAGTGTTTGACAACTCTGTCATCCCGTTTAGCTCTGATGTTAAGGATCTTGGTCTGCATGTTGACACATGTCTTGACTGGCGAAAACAGGTCACGACTGTAAGTAAAAAAGTCACCGGAACGTTGCGGTCGCTCTATCGGTTGAAAAACCTTCTCCCATCACACATAAAGGCAATGCTTGTACAGTCCTTGATCTTTCCCATAATAGATTATGGTGATGTGTGTTACTATGACCTGAATGCAGATCTCCTCAATAAACTTGACCGCCTTCTAAATAACTGCATTCGATTCGTTTTCAATCTTCGTAAGTATGATCATGTGTCTGCGCACCGATTGCTTTTAAAATGGTTACCCATACGTCAGCGCAGAGAGTTGAGGGCTATGTCTATGTTGTATTCTATACTGGACAATCCCACTTCTCCTTCTTACCTGACTTCCCATGTTCAATACCTATGCTCTGCCCATAATAAAAATCTTCGTTCTACCAACAATCGTCTTCTACGATGTCCTTCTCACCGTTCTGGTTTTATTCACTCTTCTTTCTTTGTCCAGGCGGTTTTTCTTTGGAATGCGCTCCCTCTGAATATCAGGATGGCAACCAGTCGGTTATCTTTCAAAGTGAAGGCACGTGAACATATTCGTAAAACGTTGGCGGAATCATTGCAGCGCTGATTTGTTGGATTTGATTTCTCCTCTACCAATCGTTATTTCTCCTGACAAAGTTTATTCGGTTTATATGTATGTATGTATGTATCTATGTATTAGTGTGTATTAATTTTCAAGTTATCTATCCCTTATGTTGCACCTGCTATGTTTTGTCTCTGCATCACCCTAAGGTTGACTGGTAGAAAATGCCTCAGGCATTAAGTCCGCCTTTGTACAGTTTTTTACTTGTGCATGAAGTTTTAATAAATAAATAAATAAATAATGCGGCGATATTTAAAAATAAATACCGCAGCGCTGGTATTCTGATAAGGCCCACTGTGACGTCACGGATACACCAACGGGCTTAGATAAATCCCATTATGGGATAGACCAAATAATAAAATAAAAAAGCAATCAAAATAATATGAAAAAAATAGTACAAATAAAAACTGAAACTAAGTAATAAATAAATTAATCTATACACGCCCGACGTTCCAACATCACTTGTCCATGGTATAGACTATTTATTATCTATGGTGACAAGCGAAGGGAGCCGGGCGCACTGCGCAATACGACCGAATTAAGAATTATTACCTGAACCGTTTTTGGATAACTTATGAATTCATTGAAAATTACTAACATACATCTATCCCTTGCGAACAGTCATAATTTCTCTCAGTTGCGTATTTAAAGGGTAGTTAAGTGTGGTGCTGTGTGTACCTATGTAATGGTCGCAGCCGTAATTTGACGTCATTATTACCGATACTGCCTTATTTCAGCCCTAAATACTCATATACGTCACTACCAGCATTGTTTTGAGTTTAATTAGGTACCGTTACGCCAAAAAAAAGTAAACATAAAAGAATTATTAGTAATTTAAGTGATGCCATAAAAGATTCAAAATGTATATCTACCAAATTGTTTCTACAGTTCAATACAATGTATATCTAAGAAAGTTTTGAATTACTTGCATGTTCCCTACGAGTTTGGAAACGAAGATCAAATTGAGATGCCCTGTTTAAAGGCCGGGGATAAAGATGAGTGTTTCTCCGTCGAAAAGGGAAGATTCTTCGGCGAGACGTGTTTGGTGTCTGGTAGGTGACTATACTCGACGGTTGTTGGTGGGTTTTTGTATAAATAAAAGCCGTAAAAAATATTTTTTTACAAGATTCCTGAAATATCTTTACCATGCAAATAGATTACAATTGAATTTGAGTATTGCATGTAACATTCCCGACATTAAATATTTAAATGCCAAATTATTTACCATTGGATTTCATTTTCTCATATTGGTTTCATTTATATTATTATAGATTAAGCGATACACTTAGGTTTTATGTATAGAAAGGGTAAATTATCTGAAAACCTTTCAACGAGTTATTTTATTAATCATTATGTACAACCTTTCCCAACCTTGTTCAACCTTCAGGCTATGGGACCAATCAAGAAATGACGAAAAAAAAAAAGAAACAGAACAGATATCTATGGTGCCGCAGTTTTTTTCGTTTTTTTTTGAGTGGTTCATAACGATCAGTACAACGAACCCTTTTTTTTTTTTGAGGGTGGGATGTCATTAAATAACTTTTCCCGCTCTGGACAGAGCGAGAGGGTGTGTCAGACTTTTACTGACTAAAACCCACCCATGTTCCTTCCGCTGCCTGTGTGCCGGGGCCGCGATATCCCTTTCGGACAAACCCGCAGCCCCAGCAGGCATTGGTCTTTCGACCCCGTCAGTTGGTGCTGACATCTCTTTGCGTCTCCTGCGGCGACTAGGGCCGCGAGGGCGTGCAGCTAGCATCTCCCTCGCGCACTCCGCCTCCTCCTTCGCGAACATAACTGCTTCGCAGAAGGAGGTGACGGTCTCCCATGCACTCTCGCTCCAAACCATGGCCTGAACCAGGGCCGGACGCGAGAGATCGCCGCCGCCGATCGCCTCCGTGAGGACACGGCGGTGCTCCGCCCAAGCCGGGCAGACCTCCACCGTATGCTCCACCGTGTCCTCCGGGCGATCCACACAGTGGTGACACCCGGGCGTTTCCTCCCGCCTTAACAGGAACCTCCCGAAACAACCGTGTCCGGTGAGGACCTGCGTCAGGTGGATGGTGAGGCCGCCCATGGCGCCTCTCAAGCCACTCCTCAAAGAGGGGACTTATCACCGCAATTGTGGCGTGCTAGCGCTGGGTTGCGACAATCGCACACTCCATGCTGCCATGAGATCCCGCCGGAGCTCTGTCCGCTGTGCCGTGATTTCTTGCGGCAGCGGAGTTACACCCCGGCGTTTCGCCTCCTCGCGCAACTCCCACATGCGTGCGCGAGGACTTTCACCTCCAGATCCCATGGCGGTAGTCTGGCAAGGAGGCTCGCCGCCTCACAGGAGACCGTGCGGTATCCCCGGACCAGCCTGATGGCCATGACCCTTTGGGACGCGTTCAACCGCTGGGCCGGTCGCAGCCTCAATGAACGCGCCCACACCGGTGCCCCGTAAAGGGCCATGGACCGCACGACCCCCGCGTAAAGCCTCCGGCAGGAGGCGTTTGGACAGTACAACGAACCCTTAAGAGATTTTCAGTTACTCCAATAAAAATTTGTATGTTTACATCGCACTAGAAAGTTTCATAGCGTGATGCAGAATTTTGTGACGTCAGGTGTTGTAGTTATTTGCAACTTGCTATTAGCTGTTTGTCGACGTGCAGACTGCCCCCTTAGTCTCGTGGTCGCAAGTGCGACTGCTGAGCGTGAGGTCCTGCGTTCGACTCCCGGGTCGTTTAAAGTGTTATCGGGTTTTTCCATCAGGAATTTCTTAGCAACAGCCCATGGTTTGGAAGTTGGCGGTGTACCAACCCCCGTGTCTCGGTGCGCACGTCAAGCCGTTGCCTCTGAGCCTGATCTCTCTCCGGTCGTGTTGGATTGCCGTCCCATCGGACTATGAGAGTGAGGGAAGAGAGAGTGCACCTGGGTCAGCCCACACACTTGTGCACTATAATATCTCCCGCGACGAAGGCTGGTCTCCGCTGAGATTGGTAGCCATGGCCGAAATTCGGTCTGGAGGACTATTATTCGACGCACAGAAATCACTAAACACACATAGACTAGCGTCCACTCTTACATAAAGCGAGCGCAAGCGCGTCTGGCACTCATTTGACATAGTTTTAGATCGCCGTGCGTACGCGTCATTGTCCTTGCATTTTCTCTCGTTGTTTGGAGCCGACCGTCTGTATCTATCTGTCTTGTGGTTCTGCCATGCATGCAAGCCGCGTTAGACTTCTAATTAAAGGCTTTCAAAGTAAGGCGAAGTGTCTACAATAGTCTCCGTGGCTTTATAAGTGTATGTGAAGTCAAATCATAAGTGTTTATAGAGTGTGTAGAGTTTATAAACTGGTTGAAAAACATCAATTCAATCATAATACTTATTACGAGCTTCCGCCAGCGGCTACGACCGCGTGATTTCTTTAATTTTAGCCTCAAATCAATTTAAATCCTTGTTCCCAATTGATGTTATTTCCACTTAAACAAACATCAACTTTATGCAAATGTAAATAAAATTGATTTTAGACTGACTATTACTGTTGAAAAAGTCATAATAAATATGAAGTTGTAGCGCAAACTGAACCTTATCTGTAGGCGTTACAGTTGTTTTTCCTAAAACTCGTGTTTATTTACATATTTGGCAAATAAATTGCGAACGCAGATTATGTTACTCGATGATAATATAGCATTCTACTGGTGTAAGAATTTTTAAGTGTGTCCAGTAGTTTTTGAGTGTGTTATTAGTGTAGATGAGCTATTCGTAAATTACTTATTCGTAAAATTGCAAACATGCCTGTAATTTCACTGGCACCTATACCAAACCTGACTACAGTAAAAAAGATATAGTAGAACTCATAGTTCTGCATATTATGCAAGAGCTGCTACTGTATACTTTTGTTATAAGCAGCATCATTACTTCTGTAGAACTATAGATTTAATTGGTGATTCATATTAATATTATAAATGCGTAGGTCTGTCTTTTACAGCCAGTTTCACGCCTAAACAACTGGCTGATCGTTATGTTTGTCAGATAGGCTACTATCATCCAGGATATACAAAATATTTGGCAAATCCAAAAATGCACGCCTCATAAAGCTCATTCTAAAATGTTACCCATCAATATGGGTAAAATTTCTCACCTCGCAATCTTTTTGTACTATCGAAGACTATTTAGGTTTGCTAGGGTTTGCTTCGTTGGTTGCTAGGCTACGGAAGAGGGTCGACAGTGGAAATTTAAATAGATATACATATTATATTAGTTAGTTTTTAAATAATTATAATTAAACTACTTTGAAGAGCCATTTTCAATAGGGTTCCTCCTATAGCTGAAAAGAATCTATAATAAAAAACTCAATTAATATTTTTTTCGCAAAATACACTGTTTACAGATTTCAAATATTGGCGTGTGCATGCTGCCTTAAAGCAAACAATTTAATTTAATGATGTATGTTGCATAACGTACATTATTTTGCATAACTACTGTTGTATAGAATCAAGTTTTTCTAACTGAACAGACAGTTGTGCTGTTGGGAAGTTTGTTGCGCCACTTCTTCTTCACAGCTAGCGCACTAGGAAGTGGTGAAGGGTGGGTGTTTTTGGGGGACTGACTCATGTAATTTTGACGTTCGAAAGTGCTGATTCTCAGCATTTTTTGAATAAATGACTTATGAATTTGAATTTGCATACTTGATTGACGGAAAAATATTCAAAACTATTTTGATTTTTTTTTTCGTTTCTGCTACATTAAATATTTTTTTGAAAAGTACAGAAAATATCTCCATTAAATTATCTATCTCACAATGGTATATAAAGTAATAAAATTAAGTAGGTTCTGTGTACTAGCAGGAGTGTAACAATAAAAACAGAAAGGAGGCAAAACAAATTTTTCGATCGCAAAGCACTCTCTAATGCTTCGCATTAAGAGTCGTGCAATACGCAGCCAAAGTCACGGGCAACAGCTAGCAGACTATAAGATAAAACCTACACGCATTACGTAAAATTACGTCATAACTCGTCAGCATAAAACACGAAACAGTTACTAATAAAAACTTAGGAGTTTTGCAGTAAAACGGGACAAGCTTAAATTGCTAAAAGAAAATGGTCGCTCAAAAGTTCGGAAGTCTAAACTTCTATTAACAAAAAGTTTGATGACCTTTGTGTGGAGTTCCTTTGTTATTTTGTAAATACCGTTCTTAAAGCCACAATGGCCCTTTTTCACAGCGAAATACTTGCCAAGTATTACAATATTTCATACTAAAATTCATTTAGCATCGATTTGATTTCAGCGTACATAATTTTTCTGGGAAAACAGGACGATAGCCAATGGGCCAATGTCCTGTTTTAAGAGGAAACTACTTCGCATCAGATGTGACGGGAAGTGTTTTCCTTTGACATAGTCCTCTGCAACGCTAAGTTTGCAGATGCGTAAACAAAATTAAAATTAATACATGCCTGTAATTTCACATTCCTTCAAGAAGAGAATTTCACTCCGGAAGCTGAAGGAAATTGAACGTAACATAACACAACATCACGCCTCGTTAACCCGAAGAGTTGAGCAGAAGTGTACCTATAGTACATCCACTTTTCGCCAGTTATGTTTTAAGTCCCATGTAAAAGGGGAGAGCCTATTGCCATCAACCGGGCTCAATTCCAGACTCCGGGCTGCTACTGAAAAATTCCAGATAAAAAACCCAATAAAACTTTGCTCGACCGGGGAATCGTACCTTTTTTTTTTTTTTTTGATGATGGGAAGTCATCAAATGACTTCTCTCGCTCTGGGCAGAGCGAGAGGGTGTGTCAGACTTTTACTGACTAAAACCCACCCGTGTTCCTTCCGTTGCCTGTGTGCCGGGGCCGCGTTATCCCTTTCGGACAAACCCGCAACCCCAGCAGGCATTGGTCTTTCGACCCCGTCGGTTGGTGCTGACATCTCTTTGAGGCGCGCGTGGAACACAACGCGCCGTCGACACGGGCCTGATCCTTATCGGACGGCGAGCTGCCCATTGCTCACCGTCCGCAAGCCCGCGCCTACGGTGGCCGGAAGTCGGCTCTCGACTCCCGACGCCCGGGGCATCTCCTGCGGCGACTAGGGCCGCGAGGGCGTGCAGCTTGCATCTCCCTCGCGCGCTCCACCTCCTCCTTCGCGAACATAACTGCTTCGCAGAAGGAGGTGACGGCCTCCCATGCACTCTCGCTCCGAACCATGGCCTGAACCAGGGCCGGACGTGAGAGATCGCCGCCGCCGATCGCCTCCGTAAGGACACGGCGGTGCTCCGCCCAAGCCGGGCAGACCTCCACCGTATGCTCCACCGTGTCCTCCGGGCGATCCACACAGTGGTGACACCCGGGCGTTTCCTCCCGCCTTACGCGGAACAGGAACCTCCCGAAACAACCGTGTCCGGTGAGGACCTGCGTCAGGCGGAAGGTGAGGACGCCATGGCGCCTCTCAAGCCACTCCTCAAAGAGGGGACTTATCACCGCAATTGTGGCGTGCCCAGCGCTGGGTTGCGACAATCGCACACTCCATGCCGCCATGAGATCCCGCCGGAGCTCTGTCCGCTGTGCCGTGATTTCTCGCGGCAGCGGAGTTACACCCCGGCGTTTCGCCTCCTCGCGCAACTCCCACATGTGCGCGAGGACTTTCGCCTCCAGATCCCATGGCGGTAGTCCGGCAAGGAGGCTCGCCGCCTCACGGGAGACCGTGCGGTATCCCCGGACCAGCCTGATGGCCATGACCCTTTGGGACGCGTTCAACCGCCGGGCCGGTCGCAGCCTCAATGAACGCGCCCACACCGGTGCCCCGTAAAGGGCCATGGACCGCACGACCCCCGCATAAAGCCTCCGGCAGGAGGCGTTTGGACCCCCCAGGTTGGGCAGGAGCCACTTCAAAGCAGCCCCAGCCCTATCCAGTTTGGGAGCCAAACGTCGGAAGTGCTCCACGAAGTTCCACCGGCTGTCGAGGACGAGTCCCAGGTACTTCATCGTCGACTCGACACCGATGTGAACCCCTCCCGCCGTAATCTGGGAACCCGACAGTGGCGCGTTCCGAGGACCATAGAAATACATGGCCTCGGATTTGTGCAAGGCCACCTCGAGGGGGAATCGTACCTAGGACTTCATGCTCAGCAGTAGCTCTTGCGACCACTGGACCAACGCGGTAGTCTCAGAAATTGAACCTATGACTGCGAAATAGAAGATAAACGATACGAGACTATCAGCGAAAAAACCGTAGGTACAAATTTTCGCCATTATTTAACACTAGCTTTTGCCCACGTCTTCGCCCGATACATCACAATCAGACATAGACCTCCTCTCGGTGAGAGGCACGGGGCCATAATCCACCATGCGGGCCCAGTGCGAGTGGGTAGATGTCACATGTCTTCGAAGTTTTGGTTCTAGGACATGCCGGTGTCCTCACGATGTTTTCGTTCAATGTTTTGAGAGCAGTGGTGATGAAATAATTAACACAAAGTAAAGCGCCTGTTTGGGTTCGAATCTACGATCTACGGCTCGTTAGTCGCTGCGGATACCGATCACCAACACTGCTCCCTAGTATATTATAAATAGTATAATAAGTTAGAACAGCTGCACGGTTCGATCCATCAGGTTTAGCTACACTTGCCGTAGCTGGTCTGTAGATGGGTGTAGATGGGTTAACATACCGAGACTCCTCAGTGCCACGGAAAACACGTTAAGCCGTTGGTCCCGGCTGTCATCCGTGGATCTTTGACAGTCGTTACGGGTCGTCAGGAGCCCGAAAACCGTTGTCTAAACTGTGTCATGAATCTGGAATATTATTCTGTTAGTCAGCAGTAACTTTCATACAATATGTAGGGCTTTTATTTTGTTTCGAGCTTTTGCAGAAAGCAACGCCCTTAGTCTTTGATAATCAAGTCTTACGAGCGGTATTCAAGCCGCGGTCGGTTCTTGGATGGGTGGGGTCCATTACATATCGAGACCGCTCCGTGTCTTAGAAAGAACGTTAAGCAGTTAATCCCGGCTGACATTTCTATATCTTTGACAGTCATTACGGGAAGCCAGAAGCCCAAAAGTCTGAAAACCAGTCTTAGACAGAGGCAAAGGTCAGATAGGCAGTCGCGCCATGTAAAATAATTTAGTTGAGAAAAGGCTAGGCAGATTGATTGATTTGTTTTTTTAGTAAAAAGTAATTGATTCCTACAAAACGTATTTGTGTTCAATTGTTCAAAGTGTCCGTACATAGTAGGTACATACATATGTACATATGTACGTAGTACATGGTATTTTGTCCAACTATACGTCTGAGAGACGGACAGGACAATGGGTATACAAACTATGTGAGATTTATCACTGATAGCAGAATGATGTATCACATGGAGCACACAGAGTTGACATAGGGGTACAACAATAGTATGTACGATGCGTGGGGGTATGGTTGTATGTATGGGCTGTACTAACATTGAGAGCGAAAATGGGTATGCTGTGACATGTTATGAGCTGGGTTGAAGTATGATTCTTATAGGTATATATAGGAGGTTGTTGGAATTTAGTTGAAAAGAGTACATAACACTAAAGCAAATCAAATTAAAAATAATAAAAACAAGAATAAAAATAAGACTTGAAATGATTAGATTAAAGGTTTTATCATATAAGGGACTCGTGCAGCATTCTTTTCAAACTTTTACCCTAGTTATGCAACATAAACAACATTTTCAGCACAATAAAACAGTCCCACAAATTATTGGTTAACGATGTCTAAGAAACTTGTGAACCCGAAGGTCACTCCTAGACGAACGGGTAAGGAGTAAGTTTAAGACCCTACATTCAGTAGGCCGGGCTAATTACCGTGCTGCCGCGGGTGCCCTCTGTTGTGTCATAAAAGGAAACTTAGGAACTAAGCTTACTATTAAGTTCTGTGAGGATCTCTGGGTAACTAGGTTGAGATCGCGGCGTTGCTTGGGGAATTAGGATTTTCGTTTGTAAACCTTTTTGCAGGATTTCTCGTGGTTTGTTTGCAGCATAAATAATTTTAATTCAAAATTCAAAAGTCATTTATTCAAACTAGGCTGAGAATCAGCACTTTTCGAACGTCAAAATTACATAAGACAGTCCCCCAAAACGCCCACCCTTCACCACTTCCTGGTGCATTAGCTGGGAAGAAGAAGTGGCGCAACAAACTCCCCAGCAGCACAGCTGTCTGTTCAGTTAGAAGAACAAAAAAAAAAAGATTCTAATAGTAATCAAAATAATTTACATTACGCAACACAAAACATAATTTAAATTATTAGCCATATATTAGCTAGCACACGCTAATATACCACACAAAATCATCAAGAACTATACTCAGGCAGAAATAAAAACTAAACGTAAACAGAACTTAATATCTAAATAAAAGCCTCCAGGCATAAAGGGCGTGCCCGCTTACATATAGTTGTAACTGGAAGTTATAAATGATAAACTAGGACCATTGAGATAAAATAAATAAAACAAACAGTTAATTACTTATAACAATAACTAATGATCAATTGTCGAGGTCACTAGCTAACCACATATTGCAATACAACTCATTAAAAAATACATTGTAATGAGTAGATTATGTCAACAATAAATTGAAATAAAATTAACAATAGCTTGACGATAAAGTCAAATAAAAAAATACAATTATATAAACTCATATAACTTGTCAGTAGGTAATCTGGAGAAAGAACATAAACATTGTCTTGAGTTAATCACAGCGACCATATATAATGTTTTGTTGAATCAGGTATGTTTTCTACACAAAATCAAAACTATAGCCGAAAGGACCAGTTATCCCAACAGCATCGCAAACAGATTATTATAATTACCAAGCTTAGGGAGTGACCACACTTATTGACGCAGAATTGGCTTGAGCCAATAAAATATCGCCACACTTACGACGAAGTGACTCGACACTGCGTCGAACTAAATGCGACCATTTAGTTCGACGCAGTGACGAATCGCGTCGTCCGAACCAAAACCAGGCGAATAACGTCATTTATTTCTTTATTTATATAATACTTTATTGAACACTAGATTATACACTGCAAAATATACAATTGGCGGTCATTTTAGCTTTCAAACTCAAAGCATTTCAATGAAACCATTTACAGGCACATTTGAATTGTCAAAGGATATTTCAGATAGTTGGTAGGTTATTGCATGGACATAAAGCTCTTTCTAGACGCGTCGATAAGCGCGGTCACTCCCTTATTGGCTAGACCACTAATTGCAATGTATTTTTTTAATATCATATCGGAACGACAAACTTGATCACATAGCTTTATTTATAACCTTCTGGACAAATAGTATATTAAAATGTTTTACAGTATTTAAAACAAATAACCATTTACACTCGGTACTAAATATAATAACTAACTATACAAATAAATAGAACAAACAAACGGACACTTAGGCGTCGAAGTATTCGTCCGCATCGCTGTCATCCGGAAACGTGCCCAGAAGACTGGCAGCATTGCCACGTTGAATGGCAATGCTAATTCTTTGGCCAAAGAACGAGCCAGCCCTCTGGTCGCGTGAAGTGTCGACCAGTCGGCGAGAAATTTCCTTAAAAAGGAGACGCGCACTCGGACCCCACGACCCGAGCGTTTCGACCCCAAACGGCTCAAACCTGTAGTTACTGATAAGTTTACAGTATTTGCGCCGCTTGAGGGTCTCAACAGCCGAAGCAGCGGCGCCAGCACAGCCCGCTGTGCTAGGAACATGAGATGGTGCAACTGTGTCGACACAGGTTGCGTCCCACACTAGAGGCCTACCCACCTTCCAATGCAACAACGTCATGCCGTCTGGTCTCTTCCCATCGTCACGTAACAAGCCGTTTGGTTCTAATACCGCTGGTACGCCGGTGGTGACAAGGGCTTGACGAATAATATCGTTGATGCTGGCGTGCCGTGGCCTGTCCAGCTTCACCCCAGAGACACCGATGCGGAGCAACACAAAGTGAGCCCAAGCGGAGACACGTAGTGAGCCGAAACGATGAGTCATCCATCATGGTGCCTATGGTGGATGACGGGAGCGCCTGAAGCTACAAGCCTGGCTCCCAACCTTCAAAGCTGTGCTGCTGGGGAGTTTGTTTGGAGTTTGTAACGACTGTCAAAGATCCACGAATGATAGCCGGGACCAACGGCTTACAACGTGCTTTCCGAGGCACGGAGGAGTCTCCGTATGTAAAGATGGTCACCCATCCACGGACCAACCGCGGCAAGCGTAGCTTATCCCGATCGATCGACCTGTGCGACTGTTATTACTTACCCACAAGCCCCTATAATGTCAACATAAACATCAGAAAGCAAACTCCTTACTCCTAAGCAACAGCTCTTATTAAAACATTAATTCGAGTAGAATACAACATTTATTTATTTATTTATTTATTTAAACTTTTCACACTCAAAAAAGTACAAAGGCGGACTTAATGCCTTAGGCATTCTCTACCAGTCAACCAAGGGTGGTGAAGAGATTAGATGGCAGGTGCTCTATATGAGAGGAACAAGGATAAATTAAAAAAAAAGTATTCTAATTCATTATAACTAAAATAGGTACAACAGTACAAACTACATACACATACATACATATTTACTATAATATATACCCATATTATATATATATACATATATACGAATTCAAGGGAGAGAGGTGTTGAGATGACTACTCTATTTATTTTGAAAATAACTCCGCAATTTCCGCTTTAATGCATACCGACTGGTGGCCGTCCTGATATCAAGAGGAAGCGCATTCCAAAGAAGAATGGACTGAATATGAAAGGAACAACATGACATTAAACATTTAACCCTTCTGCTGCCATTGTAGATTTGTGAGAGTTAATATTGACACAATCCGGTTAGAACAATAAGGTTATTTCGCAAACTATTCGACTGCTCGCCTTTGTTACTGGCTCCTGAAATTACAATGATAAATACCGAATTCTTGATTTATATTTATATTAATTTAGTAACAGTTAACGATAGAGATTGAGGGTTTGTTTATTTTGGGTGTTACTTGAACTGTATTCAACTGGAGAATTATTAACCCAGTTACTGCGTCGTTTGTCTAGTATTCCCAAGCGCATGAGTCGATTCTCAGGTCGAAGAAAATATTATTGAAAAATACGCTTCTCAGTTTTTTATCCGCGTTAGACGTAACGTTTTAACATTAACACTGCTCGTTTTGACGTGATCTTCAGTATTAAACCATTAAAAGTCGGTTAGTGTCGCCTGAAGTTAACCTCTGCCTAACCCTTCGGGGAAACAAGATGTGATGTTATGTTATGTAAACTTTAGTACAAATCTAAACATAGTATTGCGTAGGTTGCTACGCGCCTACGCACTCGCTACGCTCGTAGTACATGTGCTACGAGATAGCTACGGCGTAGCTCACATTGTATTACAAATTGAGATCACTTTGAGCGCCTTCAGACCGCAAACCCTCAATTTGTTTTCAGATTAACCGCTTTTGAAGCATGTCCGTTCAGATGAGCATTACGTGGAACCAATCTGGCTCGATCATAAACCACACCTATGCTGTCCAGGTGGTCACATTTTGCCAGGGTTGCGAGTTTGTCCGAAAGGGATATCCAGTAAAGATCTAACACGCCCTCCCGCTCCGCCCAGAGCGGGAGAAGTTATTTGATAATTTACCACCATCAAAAAAAAAAAAAGGTGGTCACATTTTACATTAAAATACCTATTTGAAGTGAACCATGTATTTATTCGAAAGCAGAAAGAACATTACGCCGGAAAGGAAAAAAGCCAACCGTTCTTCGTCAAAGGATTTTTTTGATTATAAAATGGCCTAGCCTGGTTGTAGGCCTAATCTTTTGAAACATAATTTATAACATAACATCACGCTGGTAATCCCAGAAGGGTAAGGCAGAGGTGTATCTATAGTCCACCCACATTTCACCAGTTATGTTTAAGTCCCATGTAATAGGGTAGAGCCTATTGCCATCACCCGGCACTAATTCAGACCCCGGGATGATTCTGAGAAATTAGAAAAGAAACATAATTCGTCGTCCGCATTTTGTATATATCGCAGTAAGATGGTTGAAGCCGTGATTAGTGATGGGTCGGAAGAATATTCTCACACGGAGAATGTTCTCGGATCGAGAATATTCTGCAATATTCTGCAACATTCTTTTCGACGGAGAATTTACGAGAATTAAGAATTGGAATAACACAATATATTTTGATTTCAAGGTCTAAAATCGTTTTCTTTTGTTGTTATTTCATACTTTACTTGAAAAAACGTTACGGTTTTGGGTTTCTGAATAGAAATTTCTAATATTTATTTTAAGTTAAGTTAAGAAATATTAGTTGCAGCCTTACGTGGTGGCAAACAATGATGCCGATTCTCTTGTACACCTTTTTTTTTTTTTTTTTGAGGGTGGGAAATCATCAAATGACTTCTCCCGCTCTGGGCAGAGCGAGAGGGTGTGTCAGACTTGTACTGACTAAAACCCACCCGTGTTCCTTCCGTTGCCTGTGTGCCGGGGCCGCGTTATCCCTTTCGGACAAACCCGCAACCCCAGCAGGCATTGGTCTTTCGACCCCGTCGGTTGGTGCTGACATCTCTTTGAGGCGCGCGTGGAACACAACGCGCCGTCGACACGGGCCTGGTCCTTATCGGACGGCGAGCTGCCCATTGCTCACCGTCCGCAAGCCCGCGCCTACGGTGGCCGGAAGTCGGCTCTGGACTCCCGACGCCCGGGGCGTCTCCTGCGGCGACTAGGGCCGCGAGGGCGTGCAGCTTGCATCTCCCTCGCGCGCACCGCCTCCTCCTTCGCGAGCATAACTGCTTCGCAGAAGGAGGTGACGGCCTCCCATGCACTCTCGCTCCGAACCATGGCCTGAACCAGGGCCGGACGCGAGAGATCGCCGCCGCCGATCGCCTCCGTGAGGACACGGCGGTGCCCCGCCCAAGCCGGGCAGACCTCCACCGTATGCTCCACCGTGTCCTCCGGGCGATCCACACAGTGGTGACACCCGGGCGTTTCCTCCCGCCCTACGCGGAACAGGAACCTCCCGAAACAACCGTGTCCGGTGAGGACCTGCGTCAGGCGGAAGGTGAGGACGCCATGGCGCCTCTCAAGCCACTCCTCAAAGAGGGGACTTATCGCCGCAATTGTGGCGTGCCCAGCGCTGGGTTGCGACAATCGCACACTCCATGCCGCCATGAGATCCCGCCGGAGCTCTGTCCGCTGTGCCGTGATTTCTCGCGGCAGCGGAGTTACACCCCGGCGTTTCGCCTCCTCGCGCAACTCCCACATGTGCGCGAGGACTCTCTTGTACACCTAACTAAACTATCACTAAAATTCCTTACTTTTGGCTATGAGAATCTTAAAGCTATTCTGCAAGAATTATCTCTAAATTTTAAAATAATTTTGTCAGAACTAAAATGAATCGAATTTTTATGTGAATTTGACAATCGCGACTCCACGTGGTTCTTGTTTACCCTACCCTGTGATTTTTTTTTAGAGCCGAAGACGCGCAGGTGGGCAGCCTGGACGAGTTTTATACGGAATTTTTCACTTTTTGTTCGGACAATTATAGACTCGGAAGCCATAAGCACTTAAGTCAAAGTCTTTTACATTTGACTTAAGTGCTTATGGCTGCTAAGTCTAGAACTATTACCCACCGTTGAGTTTTTGGAGTTTAAGGGGGTCGAAATTTTCATTATTTTTGCGATAGGACACACCGCTTTCGTGATATTAACAGAAGAAAAGAAAAAAAAAGATATGGTACTGATTTTGCACCTGAAGTCTAGGTGTTGGGGTGAATTTTAGTTCATGACAACTAATTGTATTCCACACCATTTTTAATCGCAATCAAAAATAGTCAGATTAAGTTGGACAATCAAAATTTTAGGATTCAGAATAGCAAAATTGCCATTTTCACTAAATTAATAACTCAATGCCATCTTAGTGCTGTCAAACTAAAATATAGTTAAGTTGTGACACTTTAGTTTATTTCAGAATGGGAAATCGTCGTTTGACAGGAATAAACAAAATTTTGGTGACTTTTTGTCTAGTTTAGAGGCATTTGTGACAACAGAATCGGGACCATTATATTGAAAAACAGAATTAGGCGCAATCGACCTGAAATTGTTGACTGCTCCAGCAACTTCTGCTACAACATACTGCCTTCTGGCACCCTGTGTACTGTAATATAGTTTTATGAAAACGGGTCATTACTATCGGAATGACCCTCATTTTTTTACTGCGACTAATTTCGAAGTAGTTGGTCACAGTTCTAACCTAACCCATAGTTATATTCCTAGTAAGACGGTTATGAACCACTTTAAGAAAGAAAAAGAAAGAAAAATTGTTTATTCTGCACAGACAAAACGCACATATAAAGATAAAAACACATAAAATACACATTTACAAAAGTAGCCAAAAGCCTCGTGTTCATCCAATAAATAAAAATATAAAAAGTAAAACAATGTTTTTCATTTTGTTTTTTGTTTTTCACTTTCATCTTCTTCTTTTCGTGTGGTTAGTGACTAACCTGGTGTCAGAGTTTTAAAGCCGCCCATGGACACCTCACTTGGCTTCACATGCCGTCGAGAAATATCTCTCAGTCATGCCGGTTACCCCACGATGTTTTCCTTCACCGTTTTTGAAGCTAGTGATAATTATACAAAACGCTCATGAATCCAAAAAGTCAGAGGTGCGCTTTCATATAACTATATTACGGTATATAGCTATATCTCTAGATATCGCTATGGATAACTATATCACGTCTTCAGCATCTTACTGCGACATATACATATCAATCGCAATTTTAAAGGCACGTGTAACCAAAACACACATCCTCAGTCTACTCTAGATTAAAAATATCAGGTAGCAAAGCAAATACGGCCAGAATGAACGTTCTCTCTCATTTAGGTCCGACTATTTCGTAGCCTGGAGGTAGAATAGCTAAAATTGAATGTTAAAGCCTTTAGCTGGCAGTATCGAAGCTGGGCTGTTAATTCGATAGTGTGATGATTATGCTCTTCGATATTCTCATGTATAATGGTCCGGTAGAAGTATGTATGTATTTGCTGTCAATACATACTTGTTTCGTGTAAGTAATTTAGCTTTGATAGATTTTGTTATTTACTTTTAAGGAAATGTAATTATGTTACCAATTATTAATTTTTGCCTTATGTATTTAAGTCAAATTCAAATAATTTATTTCAATTAAGCACATTAAAGGCACTTTTGAACGTCAAAATTTACAAAAAACAAAATTAAATTGATTCTAGTCGCCCCTTCCAAAAGGTAATTTTCGTATGGAGAAGAATGGGCAAGAAACTCTGCCGTTACTCTTTTAAAATGTTTTACAATATTTTGTATAGGTACATAAATTATATGTGAAGACGATGCACCTAGAATAAAATTACTATACCAATAGGTAAAAAGAATTAAAAATGAAGCAATGACAGATAAACTAATTATGTGAACTAATAATAGTGCTCACATATTTACAAACATTGTAGAAGTATACAATATTATATATTTTTTTACAATATCCAATCTAATACTATCTAAACTATGTGTATATAACTAACTATTATATATGTCGCAAATAAAACGTTGCTGAGTTGACTAATCGGGACGCCAGCGCCGCCTCGCGGCGGCGCTCGACAGAGTCTATAACGTGACGCTCTGATCGGCCGCCAGCCCGGGGCTCAGCAGAGCAGCAGAGCAGAGGCAGACTTGATGGGTGGCGGTCAACCAGTGAAGACGTTTAGAAACTGTCCCGCGTTTCGAATAGTTGTGTCGTGTACCTACAGTGTGTGAAATGCTAGTGTGAGTAATGTTATTGTAAATTATAATTTGATCTGAACTGCAACGGTTTTTCTATTGCGCAATAACCAACACTACCCATAGTACGCCCACAGTAGTTAAAATATGCCTGATAACTAAAAAGACTCATACCATCCGCCGACATATATATTATGTACAACTATGGAAAGGAAAAATTCAACATGGAAACACTGCCAACCTTTTGGGCACTTTTCCCGCTGACAGCGATGCGGACGAATTTTTTAATGCCCAATGAGCTCTTCCGTTTATTCTGTTACTAATTGTAATTTTAGACACCTACTTTATTGAAATTTGGACGACGTCAACGGCAAAACGTATTACGGCGTATACATGTTTTTATTTACACGGCTTTTACACCCAACCACCTACCCACCCACCTATGTATTACAAAAGAACCGGCCAAGTGTCTGTCAGACCACGCGCAATGAAGGGTTCTGTAGTTGTGATGAATTTATCCCAAAAACAAACTTAACATTGTAATTGAACAACATGTTCTCCCATACATCGAAATACGTCACGGTCAATTCGGTCCAACTGCAAAAGTGAGTTTGTAAACGCAAAAAAATAATTATATGTGATGAATGTGAAACTACAAATGATAGATTTTCGAACTTTTTCCTTACTTGTGCTGTGAGACTTTGCTTCTTGCCAAATTTAATGATTCCAGGTCAACGGGGCCCTATAGGTTTTTTTTAATATGTGAATAACAAAATATGTCTTATTTGCGAGTATCAAAATATTTCACATAAATGGACCTTATTTTTTTTTATTGCGGTGACTTAGAAACTTGATTTTTTAGAGAATACTACGTATTGATATAAGTTTCAACTTGATACCTCCACGCGTTTCTGAGAAGAACGGTCTTGACAAACAGACATACAGACCGACAGACAGACGAACAACGAAGTGTTTCTATTAGGGTTCCGTCTTTTCCTTTAGAGGTACGGAACCCTAAAAATACCTTGACTTTGATTGAAACCATACCGTGAACATACATTATGTTCATGTTTATGTATGTAGGTAGGTACAAGTTAACCTTTTTAGGATCGAAGTATTTTTGTTGTTGTGTGAAGTAAAGAGTTTTCCCTTTTTGATATAAGTGTCAGCGGTGAACACCACAGTGTTGCTAAGAACCAATATAACTTCCGTACCTATCAATAATCAATATTTAAATACTATAAATTAAAGTCGCTTTTTGTGTCTTGCTGTGTGACCGGGTTCTTCTAAACTACACAAAGGATTTTGATGAGGTTTTCACCGTTGATGTGTACAATACACTAATCCTACTTCCTACTACCCAACTAATATTATGACTGTGACAGTTTTTATGTTTGGATATTTGTTACGTAATCACGCGATAACGGCTGATCGGATTTTGATGAAATTTGGCACACAGATAGTTTATAACTTTATCTTATCTTTTCCCGGTTGTACGTTCCCGTGGGATAATTTTCGACCTCCACGCGGGCGAAGCCGCGGGCGAAAGCTAGTATATAAATGCGAAAGTGAGTTTGTTTGTCTGTTACGCTTTCACGCTAAAACGGCTGAACGGATTTGGATGAAATTTCGCACATGGGTATACCAAGACCTGGAAAAGGACATAGGATACCTTTTATTCCGATATTCCCACTAGATCGAGACTTATGCGGCTGAAACCGCGTAAAAAGCAGTATTCAGCTGCATCCGGTTAGACTGTAAGCCGACCCCAACATAGTTGGGAAAAGGCTAGGTAGATTGATTGATTCATAGTTTCTGAACATAAATAGCTCTCTGGCTAAGCAATTGACCTTTCCGGCTGCGGGTACCGGTGCGACCCCCAGCGTAGGTGTGAGTTGGAACACCGGGTGGTTTTTAGTCAGTAAGAGTCTGACAGACCCCTCCGCCCGCCCCAGGGCGGGGAACATCCATGAGGATTCTCCAACCCGGAAAAAAAAAAAAGTTTAGGTTAGTGCTAACCGTGCGAAGTTGGGCCGGGTAAAGCTAGTCATTTAATAAAAAATTACTTAGATAAAACGCATTTTAAGTTGGGGAATGGGGGTCGCTACGTCACTAGTACGTATAAAATCTACATACTCGTGACGTCATGGCACATTTTACCTCAATGTATCGCCGTAATCTTAAGATTAATATTTTTTGATAATATCAAAGACGGACTGAAAAATAATTTTGAGTCATCATCCCTATTCATTTTAAAGTTAAAAACTAAATAGTAAGAATAAACAACATAACTGAACATCACGTATGTATTACACGAAGAGGGGAAGCAGGAGTATATAATACCCACATTTCGCCAATTATGCTGAAGTCTTTTATTACGTAAGCAACAGGGGTTTACCTAGTTTCATAAATCGGACACAAATCCAAGCTCAATTTGCCCCACTTTCATTAACCCCACTGATAAAAAAGGTGCTATTACAAAAAAAAACAAGGTATAATTCTAGCACTTAGTGGAGGAAAAGTGTGTAGATCGCACATCGTTAAGTGCACAGGAAGACGGTCCGGATATCTCTCGTTAAGGAAGTGTTCAGTACAGGAAAACTGCGTGCCGCTGTCACACCGGACGGTGCGAGTGGACCTTTAATTTTGTTGAGAACATTTTAGAGAAACTAGTGCATGTGCTGGAAACTACCGACGTACTAAATTGTGAATCTTGGATCATCATTTCAGCCGAAAGACGTCCACTGCTGCACTAAGCACCGCAACTGGATGCGAGAAGCACAGGACCGGTCTATGCAATTTCAAAAATGTCAAAATTTGTTTTTTTTATTTTATATGCCTTTATTATCCCACTGCTGACCAAATGCCTCCCCCAAGTGCAAAGTCAAGTAAATAAAAAAATCCATATTGCTGTCGGTAATATGCTCAAAATACTGGATATAATAGAAGAAGGCTTAAGAAGGAGGAGCGTCTAATAAATAATTTACCTTCGGGATAATATATATTAATTACGTAATAAATTAAAATAATATTGATGAAATAAATAACTTGTTGACTCTGAGGTACCGTATTATAAGTATGTGCCCGACCTAGCTCTCGAAAATGACCATGTCACGTTGTACTGGGATCGATCTATCATTACTGACAGGACTATTGTTGCCAATAAGCCTGATATAGTGGTGATAGATCGATCAGCGCGCCGCGCAGTGATAGTCGATGTTACCATTCCGCATGACGAGAACCTCGTGAAAGCTGAGAAAGAGAAACAGATAAAATACCTCGACTTAGCACACGAGGTTGTTGACATGTGGAATGTGAGCTCGGCTATCATTGTACCGATTGTCGTAACGGCCAATGGCCTGATGGCCGAAAGCCTCGATCAACATCTCGATCTACGGCTCGCATTGTGAGGAGGTTCCTGTCTCTGCAGCCCTAACCACTGGTAGCTTGGACCCTGCTCCCGACATCGGCGGAACACTATTGTTTATATTTTAAAATGTTTTTTATATAGTTTTTAAGAAATATTTAAAAATGTATTTTATATGTTAAAAAGTTAAATAAATAATAATGACTAATATTAAAAATAAATGGTTTTTACAAAGTTACTAAATAAATAAACGTATATAAGTAATTTATAAAACAATAATTATAATTCTTAAATTAAATTCTGTTTTAATAAAAAAAGATAACATACTAACTATTTATTATTATTATTTGGTTAGACACACTAGCAGCTAATTAGCTGATGCGTGTGTATCAAATAGCTTGGAGATATTTAGTCTATCCAGTCGATTCTTGAAGCAGTTCAGTGAGGGAGCCGTCACAACACTCTCCGGGAGCCTATTCCATGCTGTTACAACTCGGTTAGATAAGAATTGCTTCAAAGGCTTTTTCTTAGATAAATTCTTCCATAACTTTAGGGAATGCCCACGCAAATGTTTGTTGGCATTCAGAGTGTAAAGGTCTTGAAGGGTAGGCACTTCGTAGTGTTCAATAAGTATTTTCTACGTCTCAATGAGCCTACCCCTTTGTCTACGCTGTTCCAGTGTGATAAGGCCAAGATTAACTAACTAATAATACAATTTATCACATTAAACACCCAGTGCTCTTTTTCCTCTCTCCTACTTGATCTATGCTGTGCCCGACAGGGTCCATAATTGTGACTAATTTATCTATTTACCTACCTTTATATATAATGGTACGCAATAAAGAATTGAGAATTGAGAAGAACCAAAGTTTTTCAATGAAATATCAGAGGTTATAAAGAATGTATTCGATTGTTTGTTACTAAGAACTGTTGACAATGTCTATATCTAGACGGTTCGAAGACGGTTTATTCGCCGGGTGTAGGGGTGGTCGTAAGGGTTTTATGGATCACTATGGAAACTTTTTAACAGACACGTTTTTTTTACGGCACGGTTTATATGCCGTACCTTAAAAAAACCGTGACGTGTACAAAGGGCCTTTTAAGGGACAGCTGATTGAGAAAAAAAATCTTTCTTTTAGATGCACAAAAAAAAATTGAGTTATAAATTGACATCTGAAAATTTACATCTCTCTGCGGACGCCCGTTAACGGTTGAGACATTACAACACACACAACATAACATCAAGCCTGAAATCCTTAAATGGCAAAATGTTATTCAGTCAGTCCGTATTTGTTTGATTACTTAAGATATAAACAAGTATTATAACACGAGTACATTAGGCGCTCGGTAATCCGACACGTCCAATTGTCCGGCGTTTTCTAACTTCGTCTCCTACTCTGTAATTCGGCAGGTTTAATACAGTAGTGCTGGATTACAGAGCGCGCGTGTTAGATAATTCATTTTAAGATTATGGTCCAAATTTTATGTATTTTCTCCGGTCTTCCCCTTTATGGAAGAAGCCACACCTTTTAGACAAAATCGACCAAATCATTCGAAGCACTCTAACATCAATCATAAATGTGGCATTGGACGAACGCGTGTGGCTTGCAGCCTCGCTACCCATTCGCTTTGGTGGGCTCCGGCGTCCGCAAAATTTCTACGTAGTGTAAGCTTATCAGCGTTCCTGTCCTCGGTCCACAGCACCGAAAAGTTAACCACAAGAATCTTAACCGCTTCGCAGGTTGACTCTGAAGTGCCGTGTTTGACTGATGCGATGAACGCCTGGAAAGTGGCTTGTCCGGACACGGAGCAGCCCGAGAACCCTTCTTCCCAGAGACAGTGGGATGAGCCGCTCTGCAGGTTTGTACGGAATAACCTCATTAATACGTCCACCAATACTGCTGAGCGTGCCCGCCTATTGGCTGTGAGAGAATGGGAATCGAGCCTCTGGCTTCAGGCACTACCTTCACCCAACATAGCGAGCCGGAAAGTGGTGTCACCCAACATAGTGCCTATGTTGGGTGACACCACTTTCCGGCTCGCTACAAGTTTGCGATTGGGCGCTCCTTGCGGGGCTCCGCATCATTGTCAGTGCGGTGAAGCAGTCGACCGTATCGGACACCATGGCCTTTCCTGCAGCAAGAACGCTGGTCGTTTGGCACGGCACGCAAGCATTAATGACATCATCCGTCGGGCTCTTGTCACCGCCGGGGTGCCAACTGTTTTAGAACCCAATGGCTTGGCACGCGACGACGGGAAGAGGCCAGACGGAATGACCATAATGCCTTGGAAGTTGGGTAGGCCTTTGGTGTGGGATGCAACCTGCGTCGACACCCTCGCGCCATTCCATCTTCCTAGCACGGCGGGATGTACTGGAGCGGCTGTTGCAGGTGCGGAAAACCTCAAACGGCGCAAATATAACAACCGTATTGGTAGCTATATTTTTGAGCCGTTTGGGGTTGAAACACTAGGGCCGTGGGGTCCGAGTGCTCATCGAGTATTTCGGGACATCGCCAAGCGGTTGGTCGACTCTTCACGTGACCAGAGGGCTGGCCAATTTTTAGGTCAAAGAATCAGCATTGCCATCCAACGTGGCAATGCTGCCAGCCTTTTGGGCACTTTTCCAACTGACAGCGATGAGGATGAATTTTTTGATGCCCAATGAGCTCTTCCTTTATTTATTTTTTATTTTTTTATTTCCTCTGTATACTTGTACATAATTTATATATTTTAGTGTTAGATGTATATTATATTTAAGATTGTATACTTTTAAGATTATTATAATATTAGAATATTGTTTGTTGGATAAGGGCATCTGTCATATTTACAAAGCTTGGGACCAATGTAGAAGTACTTAATTTGACTAGGTATTGTTTTTACAGAAAAGAACACTCTTAACTTGTAAAAACCATTTAGATGTTATTACTATAAATGTTGACGTAATATTTAATGGTACTTGTAGTTTATCTTTGATTTTATATTGCTATTTTAATAAAATAAGTTGTTTTAAACTATTAACACAAAACTGTCAGTTAATGTTGATATTCTATTGAATTATATCTAAGAATAACAAATCGGCTGTTATTAAATTGCTTAATTATTTTATAATGTTTTAAAACGGTTTCACTACATAAGATTTGTTTATTATTACCTGTATTTGAGGTTATTAAGCCTTAGTATGACATCTATGATATATTTAAAATGGCGGTAGATGTTTGACATAAAAAGGATTGTAATGACGTTATCGAGTCAGTTGCTCGGTGGATGTTGAGTTGGTTGGTTCTAGTGCCGTTGTTGTATGGAATAGACAGACCAGGTGTCACGTAAGTTAAGTAATTTGATATTATAGCGTAATTATTGCTTATTATGATTATGTTGTTGTGTATGATACCTTATTGTCAATATTGCTGATGTGTTAAATTGAATAATGGAATATTCCTATTATTTTACTTGTTATTTTATAATATTGCTTTTATTTTGAGCAATGGTCCAAGACATACAATTAACTGATTTTGAGATAACGATAATTTATAGAAATGTAAGAAATGTGTTGATAGAATACTGTCATACTGTTTCCATGAAGTTTCTTGTCCTTCTTCTCCATGAAGACCTAGTTTTGCGAACGGACAACTAGCTTTCTGATTAAACAATGACAAGTCTAATTAAATAAATGTCTAGCCCTGTCTTTCTGTGCTTTACTTCATACGATCCTTTCCCTACAAAACATATTCAAAACTTGACTTACATACAAAGTGATCATTCCGACTTTTAAAACTTGCTAAATTAGGTAATACTTATACATACATACACACTTATAGTGCTTACTGCCTCTTGTAAAACGCGCATAGATCTTTGTCGTTCTGCAGTCCGGTCCGGTTTTACGAGTAGGTATTATTACCCAAACTTATAAAGACTTTTTTCTTTAAAAATCTGTGTTTAAATTAT
This sequence comes from Agrochola lota, assembly GCA_947364205.1. Classification (NCBI taxonomy): domain Eukaryota; kingdom Metazoa; phylum Arthropoda; class Insecta; order Lepidoptera; family Noctuidae; genus Agrochola; species Agrochola lota. Next base: position 10,959,351 of record OX376241.1, read on the forward strand.
TTCTTACTAGCTGGCATTTTCTATAGAAATCCAATAATCCGGCGATGCGAAAAAAAATGGGTGCTGGATTACCGAGCGCCTATTGTAGTTACACATTGGTCTAAATATAGCCGAATCGCCCATCGCACATTAACCAGGAATCGAGTGGTTACCCGAACTCAACAGTTTCGTGGTATTTTGGGATTAATCAATTAACATTCATTCTCTCATTCACCCTCTACGAGGCGCTCGAGTTATCATAAATTATGTATAGACAAAAGATAATAGATACTTAATAGCTGTACACTAGGCTATCAAGCTATACATTTCCGGTATAAACTGATCTCGCATTGTATAGGATTTCAGTATAATGAGAGGTCTGCTAGTACTGGAAATGTAAAGCTTGATATGTAGTCGTGTGAACAATGATTCGACGTGTGTGTAATGGATAAATGTACGGTCAAGTCTTTTATATCTTCGTCAGTTTTCGAATTCTTTCCTTTATCAAGTCAGGATACGTCATACGTTTTGAAGCTACGGCACTGAGGAGACTATTGCATAGAAAACTGTATTTAATTACTTGATAACAAAGATGAAAATAGCGTACACTTTTGACCAATAACGAGTAACAACATCACCCTAAAACTTTTTTAATGCCCTGGCCATTTTATGAAACATTTTTTTAAAAGTTTTTATTTAATTGACAGTGTTTTTGATTCAGTCTGCATGTAAAGAAGATGTTGGAATGTCATTCTGCAGTATTGACATTACGACGTAATACTCTAATGCTGAGTCAGTACCTAAGTGATAACTGACACTTTATTTTGATTTATTAATTATCATTACATCTCTCAACCTGTTTATATTTTGTATCAAAGCTATTAGTTTATGTCATAAAATACCTACATCTTTATTACAATAATTATAGTAGTTTGCTGAGTAATGTTATATCATTAACAAATGCTTTCTCTCTCCTAACTCACTTATTTTGCTGTGCCCAACAGGGGTCCATCTGATCTAATTATAAGTTTACTACCTAAGAATACCTACATGTGGAATGCAATAAAAGTATTGAGTATAAAGTAGATTCTATCGTAAAATGACCAGACAAAATTGCTATTAAGTCACACCTTTATTTTTATTTTTTTGGGTGGGAAATTATCAAATAACTTCTCCCGCTCCGCGCGGAGCGTGTCAGATTCTTACTGACTAAAGCCCACCCGTGTTTCTTTAGTTGCCTTTCCGTTGCCAGGGGCCACGGTATCCCTTTCGCTTAAGCTGACTTTGATTTAAAAGAGTGTCCGTGGAGTTTCTTGCCCGTTCTTCTCCATAGATACCTACTACGCTTTGGAATGGGCAACTTATCTTTCTGACTGACCGTCCCCTTGACAATTAAAAAATTCCTGTAATTGGTTTAGTTGAAATAAATGCTTTGAGTTTGAGTTTGAGTTTGACGAACTTATTTTGAATGTGACTGTACCCAGACAACGTTTGGTTTACTTTTACTTCTGAATCAACTACGTAAATAAACGCCTCAATTAATTGGATTAATTTAAGCAAGTAAGGGACAATTAACAGTTTCATTAATAAGAGCGAGAGCAGTAAAAGGTTTATAGTTATTGCTGTGTGTGAATATGAGGCAGAGTTCATGTGGGAGTAAACTAGTCGTGAATTGGCATGTTAGGCGTGGTACACACTTTTTCGGGTCAGCATAATTCGGCACAGCCGGTCGGCAAAATCAAATATACATATGAAGATATAAATATACGTGTTCAAATTAAATTAGTAATTAACTAAACACGATAAAATTAAGTAAAATCTGATTTAGTAAACTCATACTTATACTACCAGCGGTCGTTGACCCCCAAAAAAAACATCAAATCATATTTTGTTTCTTTATTGAATGAAAGGTCTATCAAGTTTCCCTAGCTTTTTATTTTGACCCTGTTTGTACGAGAAATAAGCTGCTCTCATATGCAAGCATCGGCCTATAACGTTCCCACTGCTGAGACTCAGGCCTCTTAGCTCGAGTTGTGCCGAGCCGACCCGAACATCAGCGAGGGTAGATGCCGAAAGGCCAGTTTACTGATTCGCACGAGCCGAATATGGTGTACTACGCTTCGGGTCGGCTTTGTTGTTCGACAAATACTGCCGAATCGAATGTGCCGACCGAACAAATGTCTAGCTCCTAAGTGATAAGTTACATGACACATTTCAGTTTTGTCTCTGTGATGACCACGCACTTGCAATGTCTCTAGTGTTGAAGATGCAGATTATAGGCATAGGAACGGGTTAAAGTTCACTCATACTCTATAGAAAAGGGAGGATCCTCCGACCAGACGGGTGTCGTGTCTAGCGGGCAACTGCCTCATGGGTTTTTTTTTTTTTTTTTACTAGGGCATCTCGCAGTTGACCACTAAGGTCCTGGCTGCTTAACCGGGCTTTCCTGTGGCTGCCTTAAGCTTCTACACTCAAAGCCTCCAGCCAGGGGCAACTATTCTAATTAAAGCTAGGCGAACGCTCGCTAAGGGGCACCCCCTGTGGGGTACGAACCTCGGCTTAGGGCGTTCGCTGAGAGGAGGACAGCAAGAGGGACAGGCTGGATCAAAAATATATCATGATTATTGATCGGGGAATTTAAAGCTACAGGCTCAGCAACGACGCGGGCTGGCGCATCGACGAGCAAGGGTCGGGGGGGAGTATCATTTACTCGTCAGGATTTTGTGTGACGTCAGGTCTTTAATGCGTAGTTCGCATGTGGCGATGTAGAAGCCACCACAGGTGGCGGTGAACATTGAAAATCAGGTGGATTTGCCGTTTTTGCGCCGATCCGGAACATCCAGACAAACAAACGGACAAAAAATCTCCATTACGATTTTATTACAACATAACATCATGCTTTGTTTCACCATAGGGTTGGGCAGAGGTGTGCCTACAGTACACCCACATTTCCCCATGTAACAGAAGGCAAGCCTATTGCCATCAACTGGGCACAAATCCAGACTCCGAGCTGCTACTGAGAAATTCCGGATAGAAAAGCCCAATAACACTTTGCCTGACCTGAGAATTGAACCCAGGACCTAATGCTCAGCAGTAGCGCTTGCGACTACTAGACCAACGTGGCTGATATTAATATACATAAATATTAGTATATTTATTATATGTAAAGATGATACCATGAAGGCATATTTACGTTTGTCTAGCTTCCAGGTCAATCCCTAGGATTTACGTATTGTATGCGTAAAAGCTCGTTTTCACGAGGACGTTTCGTGTGTTTTGATGAAACGTCTTTTTTCACGATTAGTTCTTTTTATTACGGCGGCAATTCTCTTTAAATGCCCGTGTTCACACGCATCACGAATCCTGAAAAATGACGGGACACGTTTTAATTAACATATCGTCTTTAAAAAATCACGTTCGTCAAAAAACATGAATCGTTATTCTTTTGTGACGGACCCGCTGAAGCGCTCGTCCAAGACTGACGAATCAAGTGTGAACATCTATTCGGATATTTTGATGAATCGCGAAAAAACTCGTTTCCGTATGCAAATCATCAATGACGGATCCCGTGGGAATGTCCTGTAACCGTTTCTTTTCCAAGATTAGCTTACCTTCAAAGAAGTTCATATCTAACCAGTTTTAAAACAAAATCCCGTGAACACGATGACAACATTTATTACAGCCACCGAGCGCTGCAAGCAAGAATAGTCCTTACGGTGGTTAGATATGAACTTCATGGATGGTACCTAATGCTACCGTTAGACCGTTCCAACAACTGAAGCTAAAAAATATAACATAATGTGCTGATATTACCATTATGTAGAAAAATTGTAAACGAATACATACGCCTTCTCAAACACAAACAAACAAACAAATAAATAATCATTCATTCATTTATTCATTCATTCATTTATTCATTCATTCGTTCATTCAATCATTCATTCACTCATTCATTCATTCTCCTCATAGGGGTAGACAGAAACTACAGAACGCCAGCAGATACCATCCTTACATACTCCTTTTCCCTCGTTTACGTCCATACATCTGGTCATACACGCACGCCGGTTGCGAGTACTACACACCTGACCTTTCTGAAGAATATCACCAATACGGATGTTGACTGGAAAAAAATAAACGATTTAGTCCGTCAGTCAGATAATAAAAAAAGACATAAGACACGTATTTTTTGCTTTAAAAAATGATTTAGATATGCATTAAAGTTGGGGAGTCGGCCCGCTACGTCACAAGTCGGTATAAAATCTACGGGAGAGTAACGTCATGCCAAATTTTACCTCAATCCCTCTCTCTTTCGCTCTCTCTCTTTTTGCCCTCTCTCTCTTACTCTCTCTACTTTCTATCTCTCTCTGTCTCTGTCTCTGTCTCTTTCTCACTCTTACTCTCCCTCTTTCTGTCTCTTTCTTACTCTTAGTCTCTCTCTCTTTCTCACTCTTACTCTCCCTCTTTTTCTCTCTCTTTCTTACTCTTACTCTCCCTCTTTCACGCGCTCTATTGCGCGGCGATGGAGCAGCGACGGCGCGGTGTTGGCCAGCGACGCGACGGCGCGCGGCGTCGTGTCCCTGAGCACAAATTTTTACTGTCTCAATGCCGACCAATAAATAAAACAAACGCACCTACCTACCCACCTTCGCAATTAGTCACTTTGAAGCCACAATTTTAGCGATTCTTCCTGAGAATTCCTAACGAGAACACTCTGTATATTCCCCACACAGAATCTCAAAGGACTAAAGCTGAACAGCCTGTTTTTGTTGTCACGTTTGTAGCTTTGACAACTGACATGACGAAAGGCTGATTTTCGGCGAACACTAACCCAGTTTTAAGCTGTAAAGGACGGTTCTTCAGTAGTGAGTCACAGGAAATATTTCTGCATAAAATGGAGAGCTATCTGGTCCAGTCTATATTATGTTATGACTTACAAAACAACTGATATTTTAACATGCAGAGGCACTTATTATAAGCATATACAGGGTCAAATTAAATTAGCTAGCGAAACTGCAGACGAGATGGACAACGATAACGTATATTCAACAAAAAAGATTTTTACAAACAATTTATAACTAATTAATTAATAAAAGTAGCAAAATTATATACTAACTTAACTAAAACTATTTACAAACTAACTAAACAAGATATTAATTTGATTTACTTTTGAATGTAGAATTACATTTTTATTCCTTACATGAAACCAACATAAAGCGTAACGCAAAACTTCGTTCGTAAGGCAGTGAGTGCAACTCCTAAAAACAAGTCTTTCTCTCTCGCACTAATGATGTATTCAAATTCCAAATCACAAATGACCAAACTGGAAAGCGTCTCGTCTCGGTTACTCGCTCCTTGACGTTCAATCGGATGGATTCGTTCTTGTTCGAGTTCGTTCGTGCTTGCCGCTTCAAGTTTGTATTTTTGTTTGTGTAAGATTTTTTCAATCGGTAGGTTAAGTAAATTTCTATACTTTTGAAGTGAAAACTTCTTTAGCATCGTTGTGATTTGAAAGTCGATGAAACGAAAAAGCGACAGTAAAAAGAGGCAGACATATAAATTCATAAGATTTAACGTGGGAGAAAATGAGATAGGAAGCATTATACAGTGTTTCTTATATTCGTGGTTCTCTTTGTGCTCTGCTTCGTAACCCCTCGAAAACATTAAATTATCTTTATTTCTGTAAGTTATTACAACCAACAACTATCTTTCAACTTTTAATCTTACTACTGGAAAGAAAAATGAAAGAAAGGTTATATATATTTTTCACACTAAAAGGATACTTTTTTATCCATTTCAGGTAACTTTTGGCAAGACCCAGCTGGCAACACTAGCTTGTACCTACTAAGGAAAACGTTTGATACCTTGTCAATTACCGGACTTAACTAAAAACACTGAACAGTTGCCAATCCCAATTGGATCACTAAATCACGTCTTGGGAATCAAACTTCGAACCCCATATCACTCAAACTCCAACAAGTTAATCCTAACCGGACATCGAGACCATAAGGTTGCACTAGTCGACGCGGACGGCTCGAACTCGTTGGTGGGCGTGGCTAATATGCATGGTATTTAGTAGGTATAGTTATTTATTAAGTGAAATAGACGATGATTTATAACGAAAACTAGCACGTGAAATTTCATGAACAGACCTTTGGGCATATAGATATTATACACGGTTAATTTTAGCTCGTTCTGGAACGAAAAGCCATAAACTCGATCATCGAACTCGAAACGATTGGGACTATTATTTTCAATAAATTACAATTTAAAAAAAACACGAAAAATCTAATTTATTGTTTTTTTTGTGAAATAATGAGAACTCGAAGTAACTGCGATCAATGCATATGTGTGTAAAACGTATCGACGAACGGCAACACTTGCGAACGGTACCCATTGAAAAATCCATTCATCGATCAGACAGCATAAAAACACATACGCAATAGATAAATAGGTACACAAATAAAAATACGAAAAGCGAATTCAGACTTTATTTCTTAACCGTAAACGGTATCAAATAGAAATTTCACCAAACTAGGTACAAGGTAAGTAGGTACGCAGTTTACTAAAATTATTCTGAGAAGTGTCCGACCGGACTTCAAAAGGATGCACAACCGAATTCCGCGGTTAAGTGTATAAAAATAAGGTCTTAATTCGGTCCAATATTTTCATAGAAAAGGGCACCACCATCTTATAATGAACTCTATTCGACAGATAAAACGATTCATTTTTTCTGTTTACATTGCCTGCCTTTGTAGAAGCCGCCGCGCCGCGGCCGCAAGGAAGCATTGTCGCGTAAAAATTGGTTTAGGCAGTATTCTTTTTATTTATCATAAATATGGTAGGTAGGTATGCTTATTAAGTACCTATTAGCTCGATTGGTCGACACTCGATTCAAGGCCTTAAATACAACTCCCAAGCGTACTCGTCGTGTCTACTAGTGATTTCGTGAGTGGTGAATGAAATTTCAATTAGTTTCTCTCGTTTACGAGGAGATGTGATAGTGGTGAACACCGTGCCGTGCTTCCGATACAAACGAGAGATAACGAGGTGAATGAACTTACACCAACCTATCGTACCAGAAATGAAATACCTACTTGCAGGTACTTACTTGCAGCCGGACTCGCACACGCACAGCTGTGCCGCGCTACGTCATCACCGAGCGGATCGCGTACGATCTTGCGTTTATGAATGAAACAGTGGAAGCGCTACTAAGATTTAACTCGAATGACAGAATAAAAGTGATAAATTTCTAACTTCTATATTAGATGTCGTAAAAAAACAATAACAATGCTAATAGTACCTATTAATCGTCTGGAGTCACTGTGTTTCGGCTCCAGAACGATTTAAAATTAATCGTGTATAAATTGCTAATCCATTGCTTCATATGTTTGAAAAACTCATCAACTCGGCAGCGTAAATCACGCAATGAATGTTGAATAACTGTCAAAATTAAAGGCACATTGTCAGTGTGTGACGCATTACCCTGCAGCTCCTGCCGACCAAACGTATAGCGTATATTTTCACAGCAAGAACTATTCTCGCAAACCTCTTGTCGACGATTCGGTGTTTGTCTATAACTACAAAACATCTCCGCAGACAAGCGACAAATACCCTGAGACACACACAATAAGTCCAGTGTCCTCGCCTCCTAGGGCCGGTATAAATCCGTGCGAATTCGCCACAAATAGTATCTATCGGTTACTAACACTAACGGTTGTCTGTACAAGAGGCGTGCTAGTAAATCGCTTCCTACGAATCGTTGGCTTACATTTTGCGAGATGAGTAATGGGTTGTTGAAACTGTTTTTATTTTAAACTGGGTTATGGATATTACTTCTCTGGTTTATTAGAATTGAGATTCTTTAAGTGCACTTAATTTTTTGGTTTGTATTGTATCACGGAAATCGGTCGTTGAGAAAAGCTTATATGTACAACTGTTGATTTCAGTGGGTTAAGCTCATTGCGAGAACTGTTTTTTAGCTGACTGTTATATCAACACCTGAGAAGATCAACATTGTTTCTATTTTTTGTAGGTTTACAGGAGAGTGAATGATATTTTTTTTGTTGTTTAAATATCGTCCTACTGCTTTTAAATAAAACACTATAAGTATTAAAGTAGAAGTTTTATACATATTTTTTTGCGTTTAAAAAATAAAATAAGCATGTTTACGTACATCAAACAGAAACCAGTTTTTGTTCAAGTTACTATGTTTGAATAATTGATTATTTTAAAACAACAACATTGTATGTACCTATAGTTTATGGTCGTGTGCGTACAAAATTGTAATATTTTTAATTTTTTATAAGTTCTTTTTATTTATTTATTTAGGATCTTCAACAAAACATGTACACAATACATAACACATAATTAAAGGGCAATATCGGGTATTAAGTAAGTGTACTCCTTCAATTATAGAAGACCACAGCATGCACAATAAAGTTTAAAACTAAGCTAACAAAGTTAACATTTTAAGTCAATATCATGGTAGTTATTTTTACATTGCTACTAAATAGATTATTCCGGTAAAAAGTTTCTTGTTATTTGAAATACAATGTTTTTAAGACACACAATTGATTTATTTCGAATTACAATGTTTTTTTTACCATTCTAAAATCGCTCTAATTGACGTAGGAATACGCTTTTTTTTCAATTATTGCATTTACGGTATAGTTAGTCATTGCGAAATGAGTTACAATGAGTTATCTGATTGTTTATTCATTTTCTTTATAATGACGTTTTAAATAAACTAGCTTTTGCACGCGGCCTCGCCCGCGTGGATGTCGGAAGATATCTCACGGAAACGTACGTGTGCTGTTAATCCAGGTTATAAACTATCTGTGTGCCAAACAACCAAATCTGTTTATGCGCCGATCTTTTTTTTTTTTTTTGAGGGTGGGAAATAATCAAATGACTTCTCCCGCTCTGGGCAGAGCGAGAGGGTGTGTCAGACTTTTACTGACTAAAACCCACCCATGTTCCTTCCGTTGCCTGTGTGCCGGGGCCGCGGTATCCCTTTCGGACAAACCCGCAACCCCAGCCCTATTGGTCTTTCGACCCCGTCAGTTGGTGCTGACATCTCTGTGAGGCGCGCGTGGAACACAACGCGCCGTCGACACGGGAATGGTCCTTATCGGACGGCGAGCTGCCCATTGCTCACCGTCCGCAAGCCCGTTCCAGATATCCCGAATCCAGATAAACAGACAAATTCTTTTTTTTTTTGCATCAGATACGTTTCCATACTTCGTAGCAATTTGTTTTTCCAAAAAATTTCAATGTAGGTACAGTTTTGACTACTTTATTAGATGTATAGATAGAGATACATATAAAAAGGTGTGAGTTTGTGTGTACTGATAATCTACGAAACTACTGATCCGCTTCGGAAAATTCTTTCACTGATTGAAAGCTACGCTATTGCCGAGTGCCATAGGATATGTTATTATGAATAAGTTTTAAAATATTTCTTCAAAATAAACAAATAGTGCCGGTATCGGGAGCATGGTCAAAACTACCTGTGGTTAGTTGGAAGTCTGTTTATTATTACCCTATTTTCTGATGTTGGGTTTAAGCGCCTGCATGCGGGGAACCTTTAAAGAACACATCAACCATCCCTTTATAGGTACAAGTACGACACCCATGGGACGAAAAATACATCTAAGAAGTCCCTTTGTTTAATAACCCATGAAAAACCCCCTCTTAAATTGTATAAAATGATGATCATTTAATGTTATCTTTTCAGGATAGCATGAAGAGTCCATTATTTTTTATTTCTGCCGCTGAACAGTATTGCTGTTTTTGTTATTACTAATAGATACGACGTTAGGCGATGCGTTAAGCTTCGTGCAGACTAGCGTGACGCGACACCGGTTATTGCAATACCGTGAATTTTCTTAGAAGTTGTATTGTTCTAGTGGCATCGCGCCGTCGTGTCGCGCTAATCTGCACGAGGCTTTAGTCCGAATCCACGTCAAGACGTAAGCACGTCTTGACGTGGATTCGGACTAAAGCCTCGTCTATCTATTATCGACTATCCTAAAGAACACTTCCAAGAAGAGCAAGCGCTCTTCTTGGAAGTGTTCGTTAGGATAGTCGTGGGCATTCAGCTGCATCCGGTTAGACTGGAAGCCGACCCCATAATAGTCCTTCAGACCGGATTTCGGCCATAGCGACCAATCTCAGCGGAGGCCAGCACTCAGCAAGGTAAATATTATAGTGCACAAGTGTGTGCGCAGACGCAGGTGCACTCTCTCTTCCCTCACTCTCATAATTCGACGGGACGGCAATCCGACACGACCGGAGAGAGATCAGGCGCAGGGCCAGCGGCTTAACGTGCTTTCCGAGGCACGGGAGTATCACACCGATAACTTCCAAACTCCGGGCTGTTACTAAGAAATTCCTGATGGAAAAACCCACACACACATGTAACATACAATAAAACTTTTTCTTAATGTACTTCGTGTTTCGTCAGTCGTCGGATTTCTATCAGTTGCCCTTTGCATCTGTGAAAATGTCAACTGTCTACCTATTACTTACGGTTCATGAGATAAAGCCCGTTGACAGACAGATGGACAGACGGACAGCGGAGGCTTAGTAATAGGGTTCCGTTTGGTACCCTTCGGCCGTAACCTACCTGCTGTGGTTTGGTCAAGTAGCAACTTACACTGCGTGCCCGTATTAGGGTTATGCATTCGGCGTCGTTTTTGTTCTAAGGATGTAGTAAGTAAGTATTAAAGTTATTAATTATAGTTGACGGCAACGCGGGCGCAGCGGTAGGAGTCAATACGTACGTAAGCACCAAGTGCAAAGGGCAACTTATAGAAATCCGACGACTGACGAAACACGAAGTTTTCCGAGGGATATTAAGAAAATAGTTGTACCGTACTTAGTTACGGTTGTAACACATCTACTCGTTTTCGATTTGTTGCGGTGTAATTAAAATTTTCATTGTCAGAACTCTAAATACACACAGAATTCATCGTGTGGGTTTCAAATTTTTCTGTTATTAGGACCATCTGCATCCTAGGAACCCTATCCTTATAAGATAAACGGCTTGGCACGTGACGATGAATGAATGAATGAATGTTATATTTATTTGCAAGAATAAAGAGAAAAAGAGAAAGCAAAAGGAAAGGAAAAGTAAGAGAGGAAGGAGGAGGGAGGAGGGGGAGGAAAATGGGAAGAGGCCAGATGAAATGACCATAATGCCTTGGAAGTTGGGTAGGCCTTTGGTGTGGGATGCAAACTGTGTCGACACCCTCGCGCCACCCCATCTTCGTAGCACGGCGGGCTGTGCCGGGGCGGCTGCTGCAGAAAACCTCAAACGGCACAAATATAACAACCTTATTGGTAGCTATATTTTTGAGCCGTTTGGGGTTGAAACACTAGGGCCGTGGGGTCCGAGTGCTCATAGTGGAGTATTTCGGGACATCGCCAAGTGGTTGGTCGACTCTTCACGTGACCAGAGCCCTGGCCAATTTTTAGGTCAAAGAATCGGCATTGCCATCCAACATGGCAATGCTGCCAGCTTTTTGGGCACTTTTCCCACTGACAGCGATGCGGACGAATTTTTGTGATGCCCAATGTAGTCTTTCTTTATTTTTAATTTTTTCCTCTGTATACTTGTACATAATTATTTTAGTGTTAGATATTTATAAGATTTGTCATAAATAAAGTAATATGGTATCAAATAACATTAACTAATTGTTGAACTTATTACTAAGTCTAATTTTCGACGACACGTGTATGATCTAAAATGTTTTTTTTTTTCCTTTGAAAAAATAGTTCTTAGTACGTAGGTACCTATTTCTGAGTGGACATATTTGTTAAGAAACATTACATTCTATAGTAACATGAATTCAGTGGAATTTTCCCTAAAACTCATGTTAAAGGTTAAACATGTTTGTATTCCATCTCTAAAACATTTATTCGTATAATAATATTATACGGGCAGCTAATATATTGCCGAAAGTACCCTAACAAGCTACCATATTTTTATATCACATTGAAATATTTTGTGTAACATATCTATTAAATAAAAATGTAAATTTATTCTCTTTAGGGTTCCGTACCCTCTGCTGGGGTTGCGGGTTTGTCTGCTCGGGTTGCGGGTTTGTCTGCTGGGGTTGCGGGTTTGTCTGCTGGGGTTGCGGGTTTGTCCGAAAGGGATATCGCGGCCCCGGCACACGGGCAACGGAAGGAACACGGGTGGGTTTTAGTCAGTAAAAGTCTGACACGCCCTCTCGCTCCGCCCAGAGCGAGAGAAGTCATTTGATGATTTACCATAATCAAAAAAAAAAAAAAGGGTTCCGTACCCAAAGGGTGCCGTCTGTCCCTCGCGGCCCTAGTCGCCGCAGGAGACGCCCCGGGCGTCGGGAGTCGAGAGCCGACTTCCGGCCACCGTAGGTGCGGGCTTCCGGACGGTGAGCAATGGGCAGCTCGCCGTCCGATAAGGACCAGCCGTTCGATTCTGTAAAAATATCACCGTGAAACTTAGGTGAAGTGAGCGTGAAGTGAGCTGTCACTGCCACAGAATCGACAGGCAGGATGCACTATTGACAGCTCACTTCACGCTCACTTCAATGTTAATATTTTTACAGAATCGACCGACAGGCCCGTGTCGACGGCGCGTTGTGTTCCACGCGCGCCTCAAAGAGATGTCAGCACCAACCGACGGGGTCGAAAGACCAATGCCTGCTGGGGTTGCGGGTTTGTCCGAAAGGGATATCGCGGCCCCGGCACACAGGCAACGGAAGGAACACGGGTGGGTTTTAGTCAGTAAAAGTCTGACACACCCTCTCGCTCTGCCCAGAGCGGGAGAAGTCATTTGATGATTTCCCATCCTCAAAAAAAAAAAAGTAAAGGGTTCCGTACCCGAAGGTATTTTTGAGTATTGACTTTTTTTGATTGATGTTTTTTTTTCTCGTCTTTCCGATGTTATTGGAAAAGTCTTCCAATAATATTGTGAGTCTGTGAAAACCATTATTAGATTCAGGGATCCGTTTGCGAAATTTTAAAACTTTCTTTTATTAAAGCAAATTTTTGCAAATTTTTGCAAATTTTTGTTAGATTCATGTGCTCAATGAAAGTAACCACGCCTGCCAGCTAAATGGTTGGTTTTAGATATGCGAAAAAATTCACGGCAGTAGTTTATATAACGACATTAAAAGGAAAACTATCACCGCTAAGTATGCTCAACAAGTTAACGAATAAAAATCGACCAACTTACATTTACAGTTGCATAAACATGTTTTTCAACTTGTTGGAATAAATTCATCCCGACTACGGACGGACCCTTCATTGTGCGTGGTCCAACACGCACTTGGCCAGTTTTTTATATAAGGTTATCTTTAGTGTAGAAACTATAAAAGGTGTAATCTTTCGTTTCTATTTTGATTGTAATAAATAAATGCCATTGCTTGAGTATTATTATTTATGGTTTTCGTCAATCATATTATATTGCTAATGAATTAAACATGAACTTGTAAGTCTATTTGAAGAATAAGGAAAATACTACATTAAATTATGCTTGCATGGAAATAGCAAATTGTATTTAAATAAAGGAGGAATATGTGGTTTCTACAAATGGTCTTAATCACCAGTGGGGCTATAGTTTGACCGAAAACTTTGTACCGCGCCTAACGATTAAGCGGCAAGGCGTGGGTGGTACACCGTCAGCGTTGACGAATGAGCGGCCTGCACTGCCTCCTCGTCTTGCCGCGCACTTACCTAAGTCGCGAAACAGCGGTTTCGGTCAAACTATAGCACGAACGCGCGAAATAAACGTAACATAAATTTGAACGATTTTTTAATTAAAAATACACGTTTTGCACTTTATATTTACTTAGTTTTAAGCGTTTATTCATATCTATGGCTAATACTAATTGTGCTTGTCACAAACCAAAATGCTATAAGATAGGTATTTCCGACTCCAAAATCATTCGCATTTACTTAAGACGCAGATATATGCCAGTGACCTTGAGTGGTTAGCTTGCGTGTTCTGTACTGAGCTCACGCAACGCGTCGTCGTACGTCCAGCCAGTAATAGAACTCGCCCATAAAAAGAGCGCTGTCCCAAATTAGACGCATTATTAATTTATAATACATAAAAAAGGTATTTTAATAAAACACGTCTAAAAGATCAATAATTAAATTATTTTTAAAATGGTGAAGGTTTTAGAAAAATGCTTGATAGATTTTGCAGTTTTTTATCCGCGTTCGACATAAACAAATTAATTTCACTATGTATATAAACATAATCTAAAATATTCCTTTATAAAAAGTTATTAAGAAAATGCTTTAATTTTGCATATAGTTTTTCCAAATCATTAACACTACTCGTTTAGACGTGATCATCGGTATAAAATCATTAAAAGTCGGTTATCGTCGCCTTAACGTTTACGTCACGCGTTCGTGCGTGCTAGGGTCGGGCTTGGAAAACTAATCGGTGATCATCGGGAGTTATTTATAAAAATATAGCTCCCAATGGACATAAGATGTTCTAAAATCAGAAAGCTGTACATTTACCACCGCAGACACAAAATAATCTAAAATAAAATCTACAAAGAAGTTTAAACAGTAATTTTCTCACCAGAAAGAAATTAAACCGTTACCACCTGTGTAAGATATCAGGAACACATAAAAGGTTCATAGTTTACTATTTTTATTCGGAGGAGTGAGGAGGAAACAGGTCGGGAGGACGGGGGAAAGTGGGGAATTCGCGGGGAATCGCACCTAACTGTTCAATTAGCAAAGAAATCGATGGTCGGGATGTTTGTTCCGTATTTTATTTTAACTGTCCAAGTTTACGCGTAATTTGAGACAATTGGATCTTTTATTTCGTATTCTTTTAGATGTTTTAGTGTTGTCTGGTTCTGTTATGGTTGTTAGTGATCAAGTGCTTTTTTTTTTGTTGGGAAATTATCAAATAACTTCTCCCGCTCTGAGCGGAGCGGGAGAGCGTGTCAGACTTTTACTGACTAAAACCCACCCGTGTTCCTTCCGTTGCCTGTACGCCGAGGCCACGGTATCCCTTTCGGACAAACTCGCAACCCTGGCAGGCATTGGCCCTAACGGACCCCGTCAGTTGGTGCTGACATCTCTTTGAGTCGCGCGTGGAACATAAAGCGCCGTCGACCTGGGCCTGGTCCTTATCGGACGGCGAGCTACCCATCGCTCACCGTCCGCAAGCCCGCGCCTACGGAGGCCGGAAGTCGGCTAACGACTCCCGACGCTTGGGGCGTCTCCTGCGGTGACTAGGGGCGCGAGGGCGGGAATCTTGCCTCTCCCTCATGCGTTCCGCCTCTTCCTTCGCAAGCGTTACTGCTTCGCAGAAGGAAGTGACGGCCTCCAATGCACTCTCGCTTCGAACCATGGCCTGAACCAGGGCCGGACGCGAGAGATCGCCGCCGCCGATCGCCTCCGCGAGGACACGGTGGTGCTCCGCCCAAGCCGGGCAGACCTCCACCGTATGCTTCACCGTGTCCTCCGGGTGATCCACACAGTGGTGACACCAGGACGTTTCCTCCCGCTTTATCCTGAACAGGAACCTCCCGAAACAACCATATCCGGTGAGGAACTGCGTCAGGCGGAAGGTGAGGACGCCGTGGCGCCTCTCTAGCCACTCCTCAAAGAGGGGACTTATTGCCACAATCGCACTCTCCATGCCGCCATGAGATCTCGCCGGAGCTCTGCCCGCTATGCCGTGATTTCTCAAGGCAGCGGAGTTACGCCCCGGCGTTTCGCCTCCTCGAGTGATCAAGTGCTAACATGACCAATACCTTACAAACATTGTGTCTCTTAAATACTAATCCTTATTTGAAAACTAGCTGCTGCCCGGTTTCACCCGCATGGATCCTAATCCTTTTCACTCCTTCTTAGCCTCAGTTACTCCTTATAATATCGGCTATCTGCCTGTGAAAGTTTCGCCAAAATCGGTGCAGCCGTTTGGAAGATTAACCGGAACAAACGGACCCACAATTTTTTTAAAGATTGATTTTTTTGTTGTAAGTACCATATATACTTTCTTGTATGGATCAGAATGTTGAGGCACAAAAGGGATTAATGAAAGGCAATGCAGCTGAGATGAGAATGCTAAGAGGGATTTACACGAATGGATAGATTAAGAAATGAGTACATACGAGGAAGTCTGAAACTGGCACCGATGACCGAAAAGTTGTGCAGAAATCGGTTGTCATGGTATGGGCATGTGATGCGGAGGAATGAGGAAAATGTCGTGAGAAAAGTTTTGAGTATGCATGGGGATGGCTATAAAAGTAGGGGAAGACCAGAGAAACGATGAATGGACTGTGTGGAAGATGATATGGATAGAAAGGGGGTGACTATCGAGATAGAGAAGTATGGAAGAAAGGGACATATTGTACTGACCACAAATAAATTGGGATACGAGCAGAAGAATGACGATGACCGTATATACTTTCATAGAAATTTTGTAAAAAATATTATGTAGTATATTTATTTGTAATGTATGACGCGGCTGCGTTACAGAACAGCTACTGTCTGTGTTGCATCCGCCTTTGTATTTACGCGATCCGATGACAAGTTTTCTTTCATTGATAGAAAACTGCAATATTGCCTAGTGACATACGAGTATGTATACGTATATGTTTTATAAAATATTTTTATATTTCCACGCAGACGGAAGACGGCTAGTCTATAATATAAGTATCGATGTTGGTACTTATTAACTTCAACACTGTTTGACCTATCACTACGAAACTTGGCACATAGGTTTTTATAGGACATTTTCTCAACCTCCAGGCGGGTTCCGCGGGTAATAGCAAGTTCATTATATACCGCTATCATAAGGCCAGCAAAGGTACGCTTGCCTACCAAAGTACACAGCACAAATATATTTATTATTCCACGCGACACGGTCATTAAAATATGTCGCGTCCACTACAGCGTAAGTGAAACTTGAAAGGCGATGCACTCCGTTTTCAATGGCCGCCAGTTCTTTCTTCGGCAAAGTTATACGAGTGCTCTCCGGCGCTTACATTTCATGAGAATGATTATTTTGCCTATGAATACGCGGCTTTACTGTTGGAGGCAATAGAATCAGATTTTTGTAATATTCAAGAAAAATGAGTTAACACTACTCATACTGTATTGTTTTTGAGAGCACTTATAGTTCATGGTGGGTTACAACGGTTTTAAAATGAGTTAATACTTACAGTATTTGGAATTCGGTAGGTAAGTATTTAAAAGTTATTAAATCAAGCAAATAAAAACTTCTACATTACCTATCCGTATAATATCTAAAGCTTATCATTCATTCATCTGAACACTCAGAATATAAACAAAACACTATATATTAAAAAGTCTACTAAATTAATTCTAATACTTACACGTATTTATCCAACCATTTTTATAGGTAGTCCACCTGATTAAAACTTCTCAATCCTGTTTACTAAACCCATAAAATGCTTCAAGGATCGGAAAAGTTTTCCAGGGCAGTTAAATTTAATATAGCATGATAAGCCATTGATTAAAATTTTAACGCCTGCTAGAAAACTTACAGCAATGAATTGCGAACCAACAACTTTAGTATATAACGATTATAAATATTCTTCTGAATGAGATTAAACAAATTGAGAAATAACACTACAAGGTTATTTAAGTTTTCAAAATTAAGCCACCAAAGTCCTTATTTATTTAATATGAACTAATACCTACTAATCAACCTGTAAACTTTTAAACAGTGTTGCCATTTCATTGATTACCGTTGTCTCGTCCTAATGTTCGCCTCAATTTAAAAAAATAACTTTAAAACTCATATGACAGCGCTCTACAATAAACTGGAATAAATTTCTAACAACACAGACCGCAATAAAGTCTACACAGTGACCGAAACCCAGTTGCAACAATAACAAAGTTAGCCAAACGTCCGCGGACTCTGAACGCATCCGAAAGAAATATGCCGGCCGTATTTCTTACTTGGCACGGTTCCAATCGCACACTTCTTGGGTTTATTTTGAGTATACCGCTTGCAGTGACGGCGCTAACCTAATCGATTGAATTTGCACCAATTTGTTCTAACTCTTACAAATACCTATGTTTATAAGACCTGCAGTTTCAACAAACGTGGTTCGGTGTAGTGAAACTTCCAAGTTCTGAAACTGTAATGAACGCTAATGTCCCAAGTTCTGGAAACCAGGAATTTGTTTGATCACAATGTACGTATACTCGTGTGTTTTACTCTAACATGTCCCAAATTATTGATAGAATTTGATAATGAAGAAACTTATATTAATTTTGTAAGAGAATATAACTTTGTAGTGACTCAAATGTTATTAGGAGTTAATAAGACTTTGTAAACATTGTCTGGAGATTGTTTTCAATTAGATAGTTCGTGATTTATATTTTATGTCGGAGATTTTAGTAAATTAGTTGCTTATTCTTTACCAATACTTAACTAGCAATATTTAGGGGTTTATTTATAAAAACGACTAGCGACCCGCTGCTGCTGCACGGTTTTTACGACTTGACAAAACATCTAGATTTCTTCGTTATAAGTAACTTTAATATTAACATATTGTACACATAAACCTTCCGGAATAAATTCTCTAAACGATGGTGGAAACCTCATCAAAATCTGTTGCGTGGCTTAGAAGAAAAAGGAGGTCATACCGGCAAACACGAAAAGCGACTTTAATTTTAATAATTATAGATTATAGTTATAGAAGAGACCGTTAAACGTCCAAAAATGTACGGTGAAGCAGACGTAAATGATGACTTAATTTTTTGCAACATTTATAAATAAACCCCTATGAGTTCAGACGTATTTCTTATTTAACATTATGTATTTTTTTCAGGTACATAAAATTATTTATAGTGCTGTTTGCATCAGCTTGGTTGGTAGAAGGACAGCCAGGAAGATGTGACCAAAAGCCCCCGCAAGCTACAGTAATGGAGCCTTCTAAAAATAATGGCATTTATCGTTTAGATATACAAAATCCTTCTGAGAATTCATGGTGCTACATACCAGACCAGACATATGTTTGTAAGTCATTTTTATATCCTTTTTAAGTAGGTATCTAAGTGGGTTCAAATCTCACAGATGTTCTTACTAGTAAAAATTAAAGCAGATTTATATCTTCTTATTTTATATTAAATCTTGAACGAATAAAAACTTATGATCATAAAGCCGAATTTTGCCGAAATGGAGCAGAACGCACAGGCAAACAAAAAATAACACCTCACAATTTTTTATGAGCAGTTTTTGTCTATTGTCAAACTGTTGCTATAGCTAATTGGTCAGGCGCAAAGAACAGCAACGAACATAAATATGATACAACAAATTTTCTTTATTTTTTCACAGTAACTATAAAATCGACGGTGCCTGACAAGCCGTTCCGTTGGTTCATGATTACTGCTGAAGATCCTGACGTGGACAATAACGTTTTCGAGTTCAGTCATAAAAATATTGACGTGGGTACTTTGAAGACTTTGGACCGAGACAAGTCGCGATACAGTGAGAGATGTTCCAGCTCTGTGGAAAATGCAGATAACTCTGATAAGACTAGTGTAGAGGTACCTACTTTTTATTAAAGTACCCGAATAGGTTGCTAGTATAATCATTTAATAATGTTCCCACTACTGGGCCACAGGTCTACTCTCTGTGAAAGGGAGGGCCGTAATCCACCACGCGGGCCCGGTGCGGATTGGTAGATGTCACATGACTTCGAATTTTTGGTTCTAGGATATGCCGTTTTCCAAACGATGTTTTCCTTCACCGTTTTGAGAGCAGTGGTGATGAAATAATTTACACAAAGTAAAGCGCCTGTCAGGGTTCGAACCTATGACCTTACAGCTCGTAATAGGCATGACGCCAGGGTAAAAAAAAAAAAAAATTTGTCCGTAAGTCAAATATTAGAAACGTATTTTTTTCTTTATCATATTCAAAAAAAAATTCTTTGATAAAACGTATTTTAAGTTAGGGAGTGGGGGTGGCTACGTCACTAGTATGCATAAAATCTACATACTCGTGACGTCATGGCACATTTTACCTCAATATATCGCCGTAATCCTTAGATGACGTAACAAAAGAAAAAACACGTGTCCAATATTTTTTTATTATCTCAGAGACGGACTAAAAAAAAAAATGTCATCGTCCCTATTCGCGGCCGATACCACTGGGCCACCACCTGCTCTCCGGTTGCTATACTTACTCAATTTACATATTTAGTACTTAGCCAGGCATAGTCAAATAAATTAATTAAATACTACTTATCTAACTCCACCAGATCCATTGGGTGTCGCCAAAGCAGAGTACTAAGAACCAGACAGTTCGGATCAGAGCCATGGTTGCGGAGAACGTTGAGGCTTGGTATACAGGAGAAAACCTGACCGTGGTGCTTCAAAAGAACACCGATAAGGCACTTGATAGTCCACCTATCCTGGCATCACCGTACTGCAATCTCTGCAGCGAAGCGAGGTATGAGGTAAGGAAGACCATAGTCTAATATAATAAAAAACACAAAGTAATTAAGGTGGTTTTACACCGGCTAGGCAAGGCGTGTATGGAATGGGCGTAGGGTTGCCAGGCCCAATGATAGAAAAGCTGGACACATATACATATTTAGCCGGACAGTTTGCCCTGAAAGCCTGACACACAGGTTCTCGTAGCAAGAAAAAATTGATACTTTTATTTATTTATTTATTACTGTTATTCATTTGAGAATTACTCTTAACTATATGTTATTATGAGTCACATTTTTTTCTTACTCCTTCGCTTGCGATCGGCATCTTTTGGTGGAACGGGGATAACCAAAAGCCTAATGGCTCCTACACACAATGCCGCCGGCCCTGCCGCCGGCAAGCCGCGGTGCGCCCGGCCCAGCCGCAGAAAGGATCGCAAAGGAAATGGAGGCGCAAAAGCCGGGAGCACGTGCGGCAATGCCGCCGGCACTGTGTGTAGGAGCTTTTACAAAAGCCGGACAGACCGGACTTGTATACATTTGGCCGGACACGATTGTAAAATGTTACATAGAATATGTGATCTTACCTAATTGTAGAATTTGAAACTACCAATGATAGTCACATCTTCCTCTAACATGCATAAAAAAGTAACTCATCGGTCTTTAAATTGGCGCCTGCTAAAATATACCGAGCACACAGACCTGCAGATGTCATTAATACATCTCAGGCTAATAGATGTGAACTTACGTACCGTAAAATCCTTTGAAACTGAAACTATTTCAATTTTTCAAACTCCTGCCCCCATCCACTTTATTTTTCAGTATGGTGTTTGTTGCTATAAGGTAGCCCGCGAATCTCTCTAAGTTAAAATTGGCCTCTAATGCTATGATTTTATGAAATAGTCACTATAGCAATTTGAACTTAGAGAGTTGTATTGATTGATTTGAATGATTATTATAATTCTAAAAACACATATTTGCTATACGGTCGCGAACTATATTTTGATCAAAGTACTGACCTCAGACTAGCCTCAGAACTAATATAAAACCAAGACACAGCGCTGTCAACAGTCACGTGAAGCGGCTTTCGTAAACGTGTGCACTTAGTGAGGTATCGTTTGATTGTAAATGGTTGTAAGTGTGAGCGTGTATGCACAGAGCGGAGGTGTAGTTTTGGCATGCTTCACTGTATTGTTCGCAGCGCTATGTCTTGGTTTTTTACTTGAGAAAAAACTTAAGAAAATTTTAATTTTGCGGGCAACCCTGGCGTTTTCGCCTTACTCATTGCAGGTGATATTCTACGGCAAATGGTCTCGAGTGGCCCATCCGCGCCACTACCCCAGCAAGCCTGATGACAATGGCTACAGCCACATGGTAGGCTGCTCTCACTCGCACAACTACTCGCTATGGCAGCAAGGAATTAATGCCAGTGATGGTTTGAAGAAGCTAGCAGAAACCGCCAACAGTACTTTAATGGAACGGGAGATTATTAGTCAGGTATGTTTCGAGGAGGTGATGCATGCAAAGGAGGTGGCGGAGAGGGAGAGAGCATACCTCTCACTTCACCCGCACCAGAAGAGCAGCTGGGCGTCGAAGGGCGCTTAACGATCTCCGGCCACTATAAGGAGGGGCCTACGGGCGGTGAAATTGGGGCTGTGCCGTCACCCAAACAGTTACGCTCAAAAAGGGGCACGCAGTGTTCCATGCGAGCCTTTATGGAGGGCTTTATGGTGCGGTCGTGGGATCGGCCGCACTGGGTGATGGGCGTCAGGCATGGCGGGCTGATACCAGTCGGGGGTGGGGCGAATGTACTAGTATGTCCCGGGCCCCCGACACAAATGGTAGTAATAAGAACAGTGGGGTTTCTGCGATAGGAGTCTGAAATAACCCTCCTTTCTCCCAAGACGTCGGGTATCCATGAGGATTTCCGCACGGACAAACCCCACTGTTCAAAAAGGTCAAGTATGTTTATAAGACTAGGGATTTTTTTTAAATACATGGCCTAGCAAGTATTTTAGCAAATTTTTATTCTTGTGACTGTCGCACGACTGCCAAATTACAATTGCAAGATGCCAAAGTACCTACGGTGTGTTCTAAAAATATCTGCTGAAAATGTAAACAAATAGATCAGAAAATTTACCTGTGGATGCCAATAGGGACGATGCCTGGGTAAAGAAAAAAAATTCTAATTAGTCCGTCAGTCAGATATTAAAAAAAATATTAGACACGTATTTTTTGCTTTATCATATTAATAAAAAATTACTTAGATAAAACGTATTTTAAGTTGGGGAGTGGGGGTTGCTACGTCACTAGTACGTATAAAATCTACATACTCGTGACGTCATGGCACATTTTACCTCAATGTACCGCGGTAATCTTAAGATTACGTAAAAAAAAAAATACACGTCCAATATTTTTTTATAATCTCAAAGTCGGAGTAAAAACAAATTTGTGGTCATCATCCCTATTTGTATTGCCACTTACAAATTAAGTGCTTTTGATTTGGTTATTTTAAAACGAAAGTGTAACTGAAAATCACCATTAAGACGTTTTTCATTTGACAAATTAGGTTAATTTTATAACCCCAATATTTTCGTCAATGATTTTGCAATTACAATTTAATAACGTTATTCAAACATAAATTTTTGGGAGAAAGTAATGACTTGAAATGACGTAAAAACCTTGTAGTTACAGATGAATGTGTTACGAATTCCCTATAGTGAGTGATTGCGTAAGAATTTAACCTGAACAAGGTTTGTTTACACTTCTATCATATACTTTTGGAACACACATTAGCTTAGTTATTATCGGTCTGTTGTGTTCAGTACACGTATAAACGTGCATAAAAAAAGAGGAGATCTCCTGAGATGGCTTGATTATTATTTATAATCACATCCCCATACTTAAGAAAAAAACTAAACAAGTATATCATAACACCACCCACATTTCTAAACAAACATGTTTTCTGACAATCCAATAAATTTATCATAGGTACATTAATTTTAATTTTGCATAGTAATAGCATTTTCAAATGAAACAAGTAATCCTTTTAGATTGAGCCTCTGTATCACCAAGTAATCCTATTATTTTATAGTCTGAAAGGTTTTAGAAGATTTTAAATATTTAACGGATCATCAATTCGTTCATTATGTAACTATGCATTTTGATTGATGTAGTGAAGGCCTTTGAATATTAAATGAGATTATTTAAGAGTCATTTTGATATTACTCACTCAGTGAGAGCACAATACAATAAAAATTTCTTTCTTTTTTTTATACCAAAACACAACAGTCTACTTGAATAATAAAAAACAACTTTACTACGAAAACAAAAACAACACATTTAAAAACAGACGTAATTTTTATACCCAAAAAACACTATACTCGAGTTAAGTACCCTTTTTACACCACTGTTATAGTTATACACGTGTTTCTGTAGTAATAAACCTATTGTTTTACCGACTTCAAAAAAGCAGGAGGTTCTATGTTCCGTGTGTACTATTTATGTATGGTGATCGATATTTTCATCCGGTATACTCCTGAGGTGGTCCATATCCTCGTATTTTATCCAATTTATGTTTGTAAGTTTCTTTCACTGTTGATAATACGTATATAGTAGTAGTTAATAATAATAATTCCAGCCTGTTACTGTCCCACTGCAGGGCAAAGGCCTCTTCTCATATAGAGAAGGCACGAGCATTGATCACCACGCTTGCTCAAGACGGGTTGGTGATTTCAGACTTATATTAACTATAAGTCCAGGTTTCCTCACGATGTTTTTCCTTCACCGATGTCAGTAATGTCCAAGATAAACTCAGAAAGTACATATGAATTGAAAAAGTCACATTGGTACTTGCCCGGATTTGAACCCACAACCTCGTACATGAGAGGCGAGGCCTTAACCACTCGGCCATCACGACAAGGATTAGGTTAGGATACGAAGAAGGATACGAATTTGTGTGCGGCAAAAAAACAGGTTTTGTTATGGTTTACACAACAAAAACGTTTTTTTTTACTTCTTTCTTTTCTTTATCATAAAATCTTCCTTCCATTCAAGATGGCCGAAAGGACAGGTACCAGAACCCTTATCAGAGGCAAGAGGCGTCACCACCCTTACATGTCAGAGCCATCCCATGCTCTCTTTAGGGTCGACAGATTCCACCACCTCTTCTCCATAGCAGTGGGGATGAGACCCTCACCTGACTGGTTCCTTGGTACTTCGCAGTTTGAACTGTGTACTGATGATGGATGGCTTGAGCATGGTCAGATTCCTTTGTATCCCTGGGATGCTGGCACGATGGATGGGATTTCTTATGAGGTAACTGTGAACTTTCTCCTTTGTTTTAAGTAGCTGCTAAATTGTTGTTATACAAACTTGAAAACCTCGTAGGCTGCAGTGTCTAGTTAAAAATTATTTGAAAAATATTTAGTTCAACAAAGCATATTACTGCTGGAAGAACTATTCACTCAATATTATACAAACTATTCTTCCAAGTGTCATTCTTGTAATTTCAAGTGGTTTTTTAAAAAGAAGCAAATGAAACTGAGGGCAATAGCTAGACCTTTTCTCAACAAACTATGATAGGGTTGGTTTCCAGTCTAACCGGATGCAGCTGAATAACAGTACTTTACATAGAGCGACTGCCTATCGGATCTTCACAACCCAGTTTTTGCAAAACTGCAACACGATAACCCCTTGGTGACTGTCGAACTGACTGTGATCTGAGAACTTAAAGATCTACGAATGACAGCCTGGGGGCCTACCAGTGTGGGTAAGAGATGAAGCTCTACAGATCATATAGCTCCATCTCTTTCCCCCACTGAAGTAATATTAAAATAATACTGCTTTAGAGGTGGTGGTAGGCCCCCAGGGCAAAAGCTCGTAAAACCCAGAATAATAATCAATTTCCTCCTTCCAGTCTCAACCAACAGTCTCGACACCCAGAGACAACGTGGAAAGAGTAGAAGTGGGTTCTTTCAACATAGAATCACCGTTCTACCAGATGAACCTGAACGATCTGCAACCCTTCGCCGAGCTGAGGGTTAGGAGACTGGACGTGTTCCCACTAATAGGGGCGGAGTGCAGTGAGGATGCTGCTGGTGAGTTTTGTACTCTTCTCTGCTCGTAAACATAGGCCTAGCTAGACAAAGATAGAGAGGTAGAAAATAAATACAACTTGATCAAAAAACTGCTTCGAAACAATGACTCTACGATGATCATTAGTCCACCTAACCTGAGGAAGTTCTCACAGAACAGAAGAATAACTCATGCGATGATAAAAAATGTAGCCAGTTTGCAAGTTGGTACCGGGGCTGGCTGGTGGCTGCTCAGAATACACTGCACGCAGAAGGAATACGTATAGATTTCTGTATAGAATAAAATACATAGTGTAACGACATCAAAACTGCACAAGGAATATTTTCGAAAAAAAGTAGTTGATTCGAGGTGTGGGAATGAGTCTGGGAATGTTTGTCAGTTTGTGCTTGTCTGGATGTATGTTCCGGATTAGCGCAAAAACTGCCGCACGGATTTGGATGAAATTTGGCACACATATAGTTTATCACCTGGACTAACACATAGGTTACTTTTCATCCCGGTAGTACCTCCCGTGGGATATTTTCCAACATCCACGCAGGCGATTCCGTGGGCAATATAGCAACTCTCAACACACCTAATATTCTATGCGTTACAAAATTTCCTTTATGGGCGATTGTATAAATTTTGCAAGCTACTTACCGATTTGTATTGAACCGAACAGACTCACCAAACTTGATAAAAAGCGGCCAAGTGCGAGTCCGGCTCGCCCATGAAGGGTTCCCTATGAAATGAAATGATTTTTTAATTTTTATATTTGAGTTGATTGAATGAAAGGTAAATTGCGGTTTATGATTTATGACGTATTAAAAAAAAACTACTTACTAGATCCTCGTTCAAACCAATTTTCGGTGGAAGTTTACATGTACATCATATATTTTTTTTAGTTTTATCATTCTCTTATTTTAGAAGCTACGGGGGGGGGGGGGGACACACACACATTTTACCACTTTGGAAGTGTCTCTCACGCAAACTACTTTTACAAGTTTTATATTTTAGCCAAAGAAGAAGCAGAACAACAGGCCGAAGAAGACGAGGAAGAACCAGGGTAAGAAAATTACGCTTATAAGATTAGATCTAATCACATTTCGGGTGGCTTACCATCCGTATGACCGGGCTTTACGAAATAAGATTTTTTTTTGTAAAATAAAAAAAAAAATTGTTGCAGTAAAATAAATTAAAATGTAGAATGAATATGAATAAATTAAATTCTTTACGAATGTCCGGGTTTATGTCAGGACTTTTTATATTTTTAAATGGTAGGTAACCCTAATCACAACGAAATTTATTATGAGGACTTTTTTTCATATCTGCATAATATCCTCACGAAGGTTTTTAAACCATTGTGGCTAATATACAGATAGGTATGTTTAACGATATTTTCATCAATATTGTGGATCGATTTTGTAAATTATTTTTTCATTTGGTACAGGAAGAGGTGGTCTCATATAAATTTTATTAACTTTGCTTGTGTAGTTATTGAGTTAGCTTATCGTTAATACGAATTTAATCCACTTTGTGCATCTTGATGATGTCATGATACTTCCTGTCACTGTTGTTTACATAGCAAGTACAGACTGTGCAAACTCTCACTGTAAAGTAGGACATTCACGATCGACGTAAAACCATTAGTACTTCATTGCAACTTACTAATAGTTTTACGTTATTAAGATCGCGAATCCCAGAAAATTTTATATCACACTCAATGGCACTACAATTTCATGTACATATACGTATATATATATATGTAAAGATATTGTGCTTTCAAGGAAACAGTTGTGGGATTTGTGTCTGTCAACGTACCCACGACAAAGTGGTAATTCCTAGTAGGCCCCCTAGGTTCCCTTTCTATCTTTTCTCTCTTTCTCTGTGTTTTGTTCTTTTAAAATGGATCAAATCGTGCAGGTTCCGTCAACCATGGCAAAAATTATTCCAGAGTTTAATGGCGATTCTAGACAACTCCCACTTTTTATAAAGAAATGTGAATATATTATAAATACATTTCAAGGGGGAGAAGTCCAAAACGAATACCTATTCCACGTTCTTGCTAGTAGATTAACTGGGGAGGCCGCGAACCTAGTAGGGGAACGGGAAAATATTCGTACCTGGTTGGAGTTGAAAACATTACTGGCCCAACATTTTGGTGACCCTAGAACTGAAGATTGTCTAGTATTGGAATTAGAGTCAATGAAAATAAAATTCAATGAAAGTTATTTAGACTTCTGTCATAGGATTCAAAACTTGCGTAGTGTCTTGATTATTATCTTAAGTACTGTAACGCTGTTCATCTAAATAAAGTATTTTTTTAAACTAATCAAGTGTCGATCACTTAATTGGCCTAGGCCTCGCAGGCCCACACTAGGATTTCAGCTTTGTTGACGCACCTATACCTCATGACGAATTCTTGTCTGGGGCATCATTATTAAGAGGAATGCGCTAAATTAAAACTTTGTTACTTTTTTTGCCATGTGCAGGCCAGTTTTAAGTTATAAAGGTTATATAACAAATACGAATTACAGAATTATAATCCTAAATTCTCTTTGTTCAACTTACCCAATTAAATAACTATTTCATAAAATCATGGCTTTTGAGGCCAAACGAACAGTATTTTAATTTCGTACATTTTCTCTTAACACATCTACCATTGGCAGAATTATCGACATCGGCACCATTGCCATAGCGAAAAATAGAATAGAATAAAATTTAACCCGTGCGGCAATCGAACCCGAAAAAATAAACCAATCTATGTCAATCGTCGTGCATTTGTTTCATTTTCCAGCGAGGCAGAAGAACCAGTACTAGGAGAAGTAAAGCAGGCCCTAGGAGGTGATGCAAGGTGTTCCATCAGCGAATGGGGTGCCTGGTCTCCCTGCACCCTGGAGGAAGGCAACTGCGGGTCTGGTTTCAGGACTAGGACTCGACATCCCGTGGAAAGGAATATTTATGGCGAGAATTATGATGTAAGTGCCTTTACAGTCGAACTTGTAATTGCTAATAAAGAATAACAGTGAATATCATCAACGAAGCTGAACACGATCAGCACATCTAAACCGCGTCAGTGTCAATATTTTCATAGCATAAGGCGAATTTCACCAATGAGACTGAACGTGATCAGCACGATCATGTTCAGTCTCATTGGTGAAATTCGCCTTATCTAAACCGCGTCAGTGTCAATATTTTTATAGCGTAAGGTGAGTTTCACCAATGAGACACGAACGCGATCAGCACATCTAAACCGCGTCAGTATCAATATTTTTATAGCGTAAGGTGAGTTTCACCAATGAGACACGAACGCGATCAGCACATCTAAACCGCGTCAGTATCAATATTTTTATAGCGTAAGGTGAGTTTCACCAATGAGACACGAACGCGATCAGCACATCTAAACCGCGTCAGCATCAATATTTTTATAGCGTAAGGTGAGTTTCACCAATGAGACACGAACGCGATCAGTACATCTAAACCGCGTCAGTATCAATATTTTTAAAGCGTAAGGTGAGTTTCACCAATGAGACACGAACGCGATCAGCACATCTAAACCGCGTCAGTATCAATATTTTTAAAGCGTAAGGTGAGTTTCACCAATGAGACACGAACGCGATCAGCACATCTAAACCGCGTCAGTATCAATATTTTTAAAGCGTAAGGTGAGTTTCACCAATGAGACACGAACGCGATCAGCACATCTAAACCGCGTCAGTATCAATATTATATATCAATGATAACACTGACAGCACGCTTAGTATGACCACAATACAAGCAGGTTTTGTTGACGGAAGAATAGACAAAATGACCGATAAACAACCACAATCTGTAATTCTGTCAATTCTTCCGTCGAAATCTATGAAAAACAAAGTTATAATCCAAAATATCCCATATCTTAAAAACTTTTGACGTTAAAGCAAAGTCACTTGGAAACATCATATTATGCGATCCAAAAATACCCCCCACACGTTATGAGCATTGTTATTTTTTCATCCACCCCTAATTATTTATTTCATAGTTTCACTATACCATAGTGTAGCAGTGCCCAGAATACACCTTTCCAATTTTCATACCTAAAGTGCAGAGTCTCCGAGTAAAATGGCTGTGTGACATCCGAACGGGCGGACAGACGGACATGACGAAATTATAAGGGTTAAAAATTTAACTGTATCCGTATCATAATCAATCTGCCTAGCCTCTTCCCAACTATATTGTGGTCGGCTTCCAGTCTAACCAGATGCAGCTGAATACCAGTATTTTACATGGAACCACTGCCTATCTAACCTCCACAACTCAGTAACTGGGTAATACGATACCCCTTGGTACTAAGACAGGTTGTCAGACCCGTAAGAACTGTCAAAGATTCACGAACGACAGCCGGGACTGATGATGATAAAGATGGTCACCCATCCACAGATCAACCCCAGCAAGCGTAGCTTAACCTGATGGATCGACCCGTGCGCCTGTTATTACTTAGCCACGAGCTCCTACATGTACCTATGTTTTTATTTTAGTTTGTAGCATAGCTCAATGTAAACGACAATAGCCCAAGGGTTAAAACGTGGATGGACTGGCTACCCGAGAGGTCGCGAGTTCAACCCCGTTGGCCGTTGCCCTCGCGACTTTACTCATCGCATAGAAATTCTTACCTCAGGGGGATAAACAGAAATACTATTGATACTTATACTGTAATCCACAATGCTAGAAATCTAAAAAATTCAGACTACCTATATTTATTTATAAGTAGTCGTAGATAATAAATAGTTTAATTAATAGATACTATAATAAGAATAAGATAATAATTATCTTCTAATTAAAGTATTTTTTACAACTGTTAAAATCTGTATTTTTAGCAAATAAATTGTAATTTAAGTGCAAGTTTTATCAATTGTAAAAGTTAAGTTTTGCCAGTTGTAAAAGTTAAGTTGCAATTAAGTGCACTGTCCATATTTTGCCTGTTTAGCGCATACAAAATAATTTTACATTCATAAAATAATATTTAGAGCTCAGACCAAATAAAAATCCAAGACAGCGCTGCGAACAATACAGTGAAACATGCCAAAACTACACCTCCGCTCTGTAAGTACATACACGCTCACACGCACACAATTTGTTTGTTTATTGTTCTGTAGCTTTACAACGCCTTGGGATTATAATTCTGTAATGTTGTGCATGAAAACTTAAATAAATCAATTAATTAATTTACAATCAAACTACACCTCACTAAGTGCACAAATGTTTACGATACCGGCTTCACGGCACCGTTGACAGCACCTGTCACAAGTGACAGCACCTGTCACAAGTGGTGACAAACCTGTCTTGGTTTTTATTTGGTCTGAGTTGAGACTTATTAATAAAAATGTTCTACTAGAATGCGGCTAAGATTACGTGAATAGGCTACTTGACAGTAAGGTAAGGTTGATATTTTGAGGTGAATAAACCGTATTAAGGAACATTACCTACAAATTGGTGAACTAGTCCAAAATCTGTCAACTAGCCTATTCAGATCGGTGCATTCAAATTTAAATAACTAAGTGCCGATTGTTCAATCGTCAGTTAACTTTTGTCTGAAGAATAAGTAGGGCGTTTTGACATATTTTCTATACAATAACTGTCCGACCGCAACTTCCTCTTATGAAAGTTATCTGAACATAGAAAAATGAACCTTTAATGATTTTTTATGTCTGGCATAGGGTTGCCAGTATCCTAATTGTGTAATACACGATCAATCAGAATCTGAATCGCTTTGAAACAGATTGCTAATCCATTGCTTCGCAAGTTCGAAAAAAAAAACTGCTTAACAACGTAAATAACGCAATGAATGTTGTTGAATTGTCAAAATGAAACAGATTAGTCGTAATCGTTTACGAAAATGTGTTGCGTAATTAGATAGCAGGTGTACGGCTTTTTACAATCGTGTCCGGCCAAATATACGCAAATCCCACGCCCCGCCAAAAGATGCCTGATTTGATTAGTGATGATTGATTGTTTTAATTACTTTCAATGTAATGAAGAAGACTGATTATTAATTGTTTTAGTTACTTTCAATGTAAACAAATTACTTTAGTAAGAACTAAAAGTGATTCATAATTAAGAGTAGAGTAACTCACAAATGAATAAACAGTATTAAATACAGAAATAAAAGTAAAAGTAGGTATATTTATATTTAAAAAACCAGTGTGTTAGGCTTTCAGGGCAAAATGTCCGCCTAAATATGAATCTGTGTCTGGCTTTTTTATTTTTGGGCCTGGCAAACCTTGTCTGGCAAGAGATTTAATAACGCAGAATTTTCGTAACACCTACTTATCTACTTCATTCAATTCAACTCTAAATAATTGGAGCATTCATCCATTGTTCCAGTATCAAGATAATGTGCAAGCGCAGCCGACGAGCAGCAACTGTGAAGATCAAGATACTAAGTTAGTTGAATATCAGAATTGTTTCGTTGACTGCTATTAGAACGGATGTATAATAAACTGCCTAGCTACATGAATAGACGGGTATTTTATTTCTGTACCTGGATACTGGATAGTGGATCGACTAGGTGTGGACTTGAAACAGGTTTGGACGGAGGAGAGATTCTGTCTTCTCGTTTTTGCGCGAAAATAAACCAGTTGGTGAGTTTTGCCGGCCGGCTGGCGCGCGGCGTCGACCGAGCAAGGCGGGTGATGCGGCGCGCGGACGGCAGGGGGCACTGTCAACATTGTTTGTGCCTATCGGGTATGAACATAGGCGCGGATAGCGCATGCTCCGAGCGCAACGGCCGGCGGGCGGCCTGCCTCGCGCGCGATCGCAACTTGTTGAATGTTCACTCACTTCACGCCAGTTGAGTCGCGAACGATGCGCCGGGTGGTCGTGTCCCGCGTATGCATCGTTATCGCTCCGAACTTCGAAATTGTTTTACGAGAATATGTGAAGTTTCCAAATTCAAAATTGTGCAGAACTACCGTGTCGAACGTGTTTATTTGTGATCAGTCCATGTAAAACGTTACAAATAAGTAGTTTTAAGTCATTGAAACTTAATAGGCTTACTCGTTCTACCTGCATGCCTCGTCCCACGTCTCAGCGGTTACCTACCTTATCGGATAAACGAACATTTTTCAAATGGATGTGCGTTTGAAATCTGTGATAGTGTGTGTGTTATGTGTTATAAAACTTCGTGAGAGCGTTGTAGGAGATTGTGACAAGTTTTTACTATAGTGACGTGCTCGGAGTTGTAATACGAAAAAGTTGAATTACCTCAAGTCAAGAATCATGTTTCTGCGCGGGAGTGAGGGGGGCATCCTCGCGGCCGCGCTGTTGCTCTATTCGCTAGCGGTGGCGTCGGCGCAATACACAAAAGGTAAAAACTGCTTTCCTACCTGTGCACACGCAGCCCTACGTTTGTCGTGGAGCTTTGTTCTATTGCCTTTTGTTCGTTTCTTGGAACGGCTTTTGAATTTTTAAAATGATAATGTCAAAATGACGTCATGAACGAACAAGTTCATACTCCTTTCTTGACACATTCAAGAAAGCTGTTCTCGTTGGCTATGGTATTTTTACCTAACCTTACCTTTGCATTTTTCCGGATAGTCGCAATACTCTGCAGTGCATAGTGCAGTGCATTGAAATGAATGAAGTGTTTGTTTCCTGTTTCCAAGTAAAATCGAATGACTAAGTTAAATGACTGGTTCTGACGAGCGTTTTGATAACGGAATTTTACGATAACAGCGGCGTGCCACACCTATCAATAAATTCTTACCTGCAATACTTCGACAGATACTTAGAAAATAATAATAGATGGAGAATTATTACTAAGGCACAGATAAGTAACCTACCTTCCAAGTTATCTTTGCTTGATAATAACTATGCAAATAGTGATGACACCATGAGGTAGTTATCTAGCCACACATATTCCTTTACGAATACCTATTACTTACTTGATTATTAATCTGAAGTTTTCTTGAACACGTGTGTGTTCGTGTGCGTGCCTACCTCAATTGACGGTTGATATTTTTTGCAACCATTAAGTAGATCAATAAAATGAGATGCCTACAAATTACTTCTGTCTGTGACAGTGTCGTGAATTTGTGGCAATCTCTTAGAAAAAAGGGTAGGTACGGAAGTCTCTTGTGATATTAGTAGATCTAGGTACCTTCGTTCCTACTAATACGGTTGGTATTCAAAGTCAAATCATTTATTTCAAGTCTGCACATTTTATCTGGTACTTTTATTTACAAGAAAATGGAATTGATTCTAATCCTCCCTTCCAAACTGTAGTTTCGTATGGAGAAGAATTTCCAAGAAAATCCTCATTACTCTTACTGATCAGAAAATAAAGGTTATAGGTACCGATTCTCTAAAAAATACCACTCTGTTCCAGTCCATTCTAACACTGTAATACTGATATCGTGTATGTTAACGTTTTAAATCATAAGAGAAACCATAAATCATAATAACCAGCCCTTCTGTCAAACCCTCGTAATAAGTTCTAACACGACTACAAGCTGGAGGACGAAAAGGCACCTAAGTGTTTGTAGGTACCTACGTAAAGTCTACGAGACATTTTATTACTCTGAAATAGTTATTACCTCCACAGTAGGTAGGTAATGTAGATAAAAAAGTAGGTAGTTAGGCGGTATAGCAGTAAACCCAGTAACATTTAGGCCAATTTCAGTGTCTGGATAGGCACTACCTTGGTACCGAAACAGATGAATTAAAAAGGAAAATAACCGAAAAATTTATTGCATGAAAGAATCTGCCTGATCATTTAACCAACCGGCCAATGAATCAGGCCAAAAACAAACAAAAAATATGATATTTTTGGTAAAGAAAGAACAAAAAATAATAAGTTGGGGGAAAATATGTGTCACATCAACGCAAAACGGCCATCGCGGAGCATAATGCTGCGACCCTATGCATTATGGGTCATTTTGGTACTTTCCTAGGTAAAATTTACATTCTAAAAAGTGACGAATGAATCATAGCTAGCAGGAAGTGGTGCAATAGACCTATGTCATAAAAATATCCGTGACGTAATTTTTTGTAGATATTCTGATGACGAACTTTATACCTTTCTAGAACCTGGTAGGTATAGTTTCTTCATTCAAGACTGGTTCATAATTAAAAGGTCCTGCAAACAGACGCGACGCGATTCCTGTAGAACAATTTTCATGGAAATTGTTCAACTCTAAAGTCGCATCGCGCCTGTCTGCTAGACCTTAAACGGTTGTCTTTTCACGGTTAAAATTCAAGGACTGTCTAAAAAATATCGATGTCACTAAATAATTGTTTCAAGTTACGCACACAAAATGATTGTCATTTTAATTAAAAACTTGTTGTTGAGTAATTAATTGATAACAGTACATACCTAATTGATAGCGTATTCTTCAAATAAAACAACGTCCAAGTAACAGTTGATTTAAGAATTTTGTTAGTACATTGTATTGTACACACTGGAGCACTGGTGGCCCAGACTTAAGCCTCGTTCAGACTAGCGCGATGCGACAGCGCGACGCGACGCGACTCAAGCATTACAATTTCCAAGAAAACTTCACGGTATAACAATAACCGCTCTCGCGTCGCGCTAATCTGCACGAAGATTTACGAATCGTAGGTCGTGGGTCCGAACACGAACTCACAACCAACATTATTAATTAGCCTATAATGTTCCCACTACTGGGACACAGGCCTTCTCTCTTCGAAAGTGCTATAATCCACCACGCGGGCCCGGTGCGGATTGGTAGATGTCACATGACTTCGAATTTTTGATTCTAGGACATGCCGGTTTCCTCACGATGATTTCCTTCACCGTTTTGACAGTGTACGTGAATTTGTCGTGTTATAGCCATTTCATACAAGTCTGCCAAAGAATAACAGTTCTGATTTAAATAAAGCCTCGTGCAGAGCAACGTGATGCGTCTCTAACAAAATAATTTCTAAGAAAACTTCACGGTAGAACGCGTGGTGTCGCGTCGCGCCAGTCCGGACGAGCCTTATATCTTTGGACAATTTAGGTTGGTAGTGTATTTACTTAACAATTATTTCGACTTACGACTGTAGTTTACAAAATAACTTGTCAACTTTTCGACATTGAAGGGCCGATGTTAATCGAATTTCTCTTGTTTATCCAGTAATTTCTGATAAGGGGACGTTTATTATTTATTAAAATAACTACCTGTGTCCCACGGTTCCACCCGCCGTTTAATTTAAAATAAATCGTATTATTTATTTACTTCGTTTTCGTTTCGCATTTTTTCTAACTTTTTTTCTTATTACTCGGCCCTTAAGGGTCGTAGCGTAATGTTAAATAGCCTTATGTCCTTCCTCAAGAATTAGGCTATCAAATGCAAAACGAAATTTACAAATCCGAGCTGTACCCTAATTATGTAATACACGATCAATCAGAATCTGAATCGTTTTGAAACGGATTGCTAATCCATTTCTTAACAAGTTCGAAAAAGAATCTGCTCAACAACGTAAATAACGCAATTAATGTTGTTGAACTGTCAATATGAAACAGATTAGTCTGAATCATTTACGAAAATGTGTTAAGGCTCGTGCAGATTAGCGCGACTTGTCGCGCGACACGACACCGGTAATTGTTACAGAGATTAGCGCGCTCAAACAAAAAAACAAACACTTCAGCTTTATTATATATACGAGTAGTATATTAATATTTGTATATTAAAATAATATTACAAGAGATCATCCATTACTTACTTAAAATTGTTCAGATGGTCAGTAAAGTCATTTGACTTAGTGAAAGGCGATCGTGACCAGTACATAGAGGTACACATTTATATATAGGTAGGAGTCTTTTGTTACTTGTATTGCCTCGGACTCTGAAAGTCCCCTTCATATGACCCAGATGGCCATGTATAATGGCTAGAAAGGTTTCAGCTATCAGTTATTGTTAAGTGCTTGCTTATGAAATCACCTAACAGATGATCTTTAGGTTTAAGCCTCGTACAGACTCGCGCGACGCGTTTCAACAAAACAATTTCAAAGAAAACTTCACGGTGTAACAATAACCGGTGTCGCGTCGCGCTAGTCTGTACTAAGCTTTATTCGACGTAATGTTCTTTTTTGCGTGGTTAGTGACTTAACTGGTGTCAGAGTTTTAAAGCCGCCCATGGGCCTCTGACATGGCTTCACATGACATCGAGAAATATCTCCCAGGCATACCGGTTTCTTTTTTCCTTCACCGTTTTTGAAGCAAGTGATAAGATAATAATACAATACGCACATGAATCCGATAAGTCAGAGGTGCGTGCCTTGGGTTCGAACTCGAGAGTCGAGACCTATGACTTGGCAGTCCGACGGCCACACCACTAGGCTATCACTGTTGATGACCTAGTACATACTTAGCTCTTTATTATTAGATGGTTTAATTAAGTAGGTACATTATTCTGTTGCCCATATCCCAATTTATTAGAGGTCAACTCAACATATCCCTTTCTTCCATACTTCTCTATTAGTCGCACACTTTCTATCCATATCATCTTCCACACATCCATCGTTTCTTTGGTCTTCCCCTACTCTTATAGCCATCCACATTCATACAAAAAATTTCCTCACGACATTTTCCTCATTCCTCCGCATCACATGCCCAGACCAGGACAACCGATTTCCGCACAACTATTCAGTCACCGGTGTCACTTTCAGATTTCCTCTTATGTACTCATTTCTTATACTATCCATTCTCGTAACACCACACATCCTTCTTAGCATTCTCAACTATCATTGTTCCAAAATTAATATATAATTATTCAACTTTTTGACATTTGGGACAGATTGTATTTTTTTTTTTATACTTTAAGACAGTATTCTATTGTTTTGGAAAAATTCTCAAGATGCACTAAACAAGAGAGGATACTTAACTTTATTGAAGTATTTCAAAAGGGCCCAATTGTTTATCTCATGGGTCTTCCAATATTGTTCATCGATTTAACACTTTAACATTAGGAAAGTGCTATATTGAATTTGAATCTTAAAACGTGAAAAATAAGGTTACATCCCGAGTGGATAGTTATAATTCATTCATTAGATACTTTTAGTACTTTCTAGTACTTACAGTCCCGCCGACGAGAGAATGCGTTCTGATACCTCTCAGTTGGACAATTTGTAATTGTATTATGGATCAAATTCGCATAACTCAATTATTTTTTTATGAAAATGACGTGTCAAGAACGCATTCTCTACGGTCGGACTGCAGTACTTCGTTCAACTTAGAACGTACTAATTTTGTACATCAGAAGTAGGTGGATGTAGTTTTAAAAGACCAAAAAAGAGTACGTTAGTTGAACTGGTGAAGTGCAGGTTTTATTTAAAAGATTTAAGCGCCCACAGCAAAAGTAATTTTATCGTTCAACAGTCTTCAGAAAGTAGATCGCCGGAGCTCGAAGCACAACAAACAAGGTTATGACCAAGTAGGTCCCAGTTCCGACTACTTATTATGTGCCAGGCTTAAGCATAGAGTTACTAAAGCCATACTGAGAACAATGGCAGCCCCGACGGACTGCAAGCCCACGACTCGAGTACAAGTATCTGAAGTATGAACTGTTCTTTGATAAACCAGTATCTATAACGAACTAAGACTTAGCAAGAAACGGCTTGATATTCATATTGACATGTTTTGCTTTGTTATTTATTCATTTAAGTATAGGAGAACCAACAGCTATAACATGAGTATACATAGTAACGTTCTTGGATCACCGACCTACCTACCCGCGCTAGTACTTACTTTGTTTTCGCCTAGCGTTCTTTCAGACTTTTTTTTCATTTTGCTCAGCTCCTAAGGGTCGTAGCGTGATGTTAAATAGCCTATAGACTTCTTCAAGAATTAAGCTATCAAATACAAAAGGTTTTTTTTTCATTCGACCGGTAGTTCTAGAGATTAGCGCGTTCAAACAAAAAAAGAAACTCTTTAGCTTTACTTTATTAGTATCAAAGGGCCAATTATTACTACTAGTGGTCGCCGTGAGGTCGAAATTCGACCATAATTCATTTAAATAGTACATACTAATTCCATGCTGCCATGTCATGATTCTAATGTAGCCATCTTGTGTCAAACGCATGGTAGTGTGTGTAATGTTTTTTTTTTATAAATAGTAATTATAAAATATAATATATTTTGTATATTATATAAAAATATTAGCTTTCTGCACTCCTTCTGCATATAAACTTTAACTGTGCCAAATTTCATACTCCTCCGTCCGCGTAATTTTCATAAAAAAGGGTACAAAGTTTTTGCTTCACGTATTAAGGCTTATGCAGACCAGCGCGACACCGGTTATTGTTATACCGTACAGTTTTCTTAGAAATTGCGTTGTTTGAGTCGCGTCGCGCGACAAGTGGCGCTGGTCTGCACAAGCCTTTAATAATAATATGCCAATATGGGCAACAAAGGACAGTGTACCCTTTACTTACTGGAAGATATTTTTATTGGGACCCGGAGGGTGACTAAGACAGATTTACATTTAAGAGTCCTGCATTTTTGTGCGGATCAAAGAAATACGATGAGCAAGAATTGATAACCTCTTTTTATTTCAGTCGGTTGATAAACATGTTTTGAAATGTGCAATGTCCGCTACGCATTCGGAGAAAACAGAAAACCGTGAGATTGTAATATTTTCTTTTTATAATTTGGACCGATTAAGCAAAAATGATCCAACCCACAACCTCGACAATTTCGAGTTTTTGTGACCTATGTACTCCAAATAAGGTATATTTTAACATATCAAAGAATGAGTCTTTCCATTTCCATTTGTCAGTAGTCGCACGCTACCTGCCGGTGTATTATATAAAAATCTCACCGTGAAAACTTAGGTCGTAGTATCTGGTATTGTTATTCGGGTTGAGTTGACTCGGGCCAAGCTGTCACTGACCCGAAAACGGAAAACTTAGGTGAAGTGAGATGTCATTCCACGATGATTGACACTATTGTCAGCTTCCTTCAGTTTTACAGAATACGCAGATCAACTGGTAATCTAGCGTCAGGAACTCAGGACGTGACTCTTGGATTCAATGTTACATTAAAAAAAATTGAACCCTGATCATATTTGGAGTATATACCGATAATGGCAGACGTGAGAGAATACTGCTTTCGGAAAACTGGTCCTGCACCTGTAATTATTATTGATTTATTACTACATTTTTCTGTGTGATGTTACTTATTACATCAGTTGTGTCACAGTATAATAAAGTAACAGTATTATATTTCGGCAGTGACCTTGAAATAATTACCTACGGTCGCTCGGTAGAAAACCTTCCGCGTCCGTGCGTAACTGCCGCGCATTCGAGACTGTTGCGTAATGATTTATGATATATACACTTAGATTTCCAAGCGCGTCGTTTCGGCAATTTTCTACTGTTACTTATTTATACTGTGGTGTTGCTTTAAAAAAATAAAAATATCGTATTCGCTTCGCAAGCACTGAAGTATGACCCTCACAGTAACACGAGCGTCCCACCAATAATAATTTCCTGTCCCTCACACAATAAGCCATTCATTAGCCTTAATTTATGCTCCTTGCTCTCACCTCAACCACTGACAATTTCTACAACATAAACTGTATTTAACACAATACATACTATCCATTGCTCACTCCCTTCGAGAAATTACGAAGCGGTTCTGAACTAAAGCGGCAATGGAAAGCAAAGTTTACGATGGCGGTCGCGTTTGTGAGCTTAGTGGTCTGTGTATGGCTTCTGTGACACGGCTGCCTATCGAGTGACGTCATCATGCAACCGGACCACTCAATGGCAGTGGTATGCAGTTATATGCGCCTGACCTTTTTTATGAAAGGTAACAATAAGCTGACTGACTGAATGTTGGGTTTATAGTAATTTAAAGTATCATTCTTGAATTCCTAACTTATTACTAATTCTCACATTTTTGTCTACAAACATAACACGGTTATATAATTACATACATTTTTGTTATTCGACAATGGCAAACTAAAGCATTTGCGTCTGGCGCCAGCGACAATTGAAGTTATTACGGGAAAAAAATTGTCAATTTCGAATTAATTTCAGTTCGAATTCGTGAGCAATTGAAGTGTTGTGAAATAGAGATGGTTAATAAAAAAAAAATTTTTGTCCGTCTTATAGATTATTAAACAATATTAGACACGTATTTTTTATTTTTTTATGTAATCAAAATATTACGGCGATATTTGATTGAGTTAAAATGTGCCATGACATCACGAGTAATTAAATATGTAGATTTTATACTTACTTGTAAAGTAGCAACCCCCACTCTTCAACTTTAAGGCGTTTTATCCAAGTATTTTTTTATTAATATGATAAAGCAAAAAATACGTGTCTAATATTTTTTTTATTATCTGATTGACGGACTAAATAGAATTTCTGTTTTTTACCTAGGCATCATCCCTATTAATTAATAAAACACTAGAATTTTTTATGTACGATTCCAGTTATAGGAATCTTTTTACTAAGGTATTATTATAGCTTCATTCCAACAACGTCACGCTTGTATTTCCCGATGTATCTATAAGTACACCCATATTTCGTCAGTTACGGTTCCAAGTCCCATGTAACTCGAAGAGCAATAGTACAATACTACCAAATAAACTTCGAGTAAACAGGTAAATATAAAGAAAACACCTTAGTCTGCTAATAAATGCGAAATTTTATCACCTACTGACAGATTGTCTACGAGTATCGCATTAACCTATTTCTGCCACTCGACATCGACACAATGGCGATACAATGCAAAATTGCATTCGAATGCATTGCAGACGCAATTACTAAAGAATTGGATGTTTTGATTTCAAAATATTGTTATAATACTTATACGAAACAAATTCATCCCAAATATCTCATTCCCTATACCCCAATTGATTTGTGGTCAGCACAACATGTATTTTTCTTACATACTTCTCTATTAGTCGTCATATCGGCAGTTACCCGCTTTCTAGCCATATCATCTTTCACACAGTCCATCCATCGTTTCTTCATCTAAACAAAACAAATGACCTATTTAAAGTAATTTATTTATTTATTTATTTATTTATTTATTTGATAGGAATAACAAACAGCAGTATATTACACAGTAGGCATACAATATAAAACTTGCAATAAAAGTAACAAATACACTACTCAATACGTTATCCACAGATTACAATACAGAATAGCTAGCTGTTAGCAGAGCTAGTTAAAAAAGCACTTATTAACTATATACTATATACTAGGGCTATCTCTTAAAATAGTTGTAATCTCACTCTTAAATACAGCTTTGCTGAGAAACATAATATCAGTAGAGCCAAACTGTTTATTATAGGTGTCAACCAAGCGATGTAACGGCGAGCGAGCGCCTGAGTTCGTTCGACAAAATGAAGTAGCAAATAGGCGTCTCGAACG
Organism: Agrochola lota; assembly: GCA_947364205.1. Taxonomy (NCBI): domain Eukaryota; kingdom Metazoa; phylum Arthropoda; class Insecta; order Lepidoptera; family Noctuidae; genus Agrochola; species Agrochola lota. The sequence continues at coordinate 11,001,206 of OX376241.1, forward strand.
AACTTCTCGACCGATTACAGTACGAGGGATCAGGTAGCACAGACTGTTCACAAGATCAGTACAATCAAATTTATTGCGGCATATACTAAACAGAGTCATCATTTCAAGTAGGGTGCGACGGGATTGTAGGGTCATGAGGTTATATTTTTCAAGTAATAATTTATAGGACATTTTGGTTTTACAGCATCTGTAATGCATGGAACGGAGGTACTAATTAAAGTGGGTGTGAAGTAAACCGATTTATTGAATAAGTATGTATTGCAATAATAATTTAAATAATGAATGTAATTAAGCTCAGTTCAGATGACGCGAGTTTCGGTAAAAACTGTCCCAATAAAAAACGCGCGTCGTCATTTGTCTTTTGAGCTGTTCGTTCGCGCGTCAAGCTATTGCCAATTTAACAGCTAAATTCTATTAATACGCAATTCAATTATTAAAACTACAGAAAAGACAACACTTACTAGGTTCTGCCCGCGACTTTGTCCGCAAAAGATTTCTTGTTTTAACATAAAATATTTATGACACTCGGCGGCAATACTATAGCTTCTCATTAGTGAAAGAATTTTCGGAATTGGATCAGTAATTTCGAAGATTAGGTACACCCTACGTACAAACTCACAAATCCTCTTCATAACATTACTAGTTTCCGCCCGCGACTTCGTGCTCTTGGAAGTCGATAAAATATAGCCCATGTTACTCGCTGATAATGTAGTTATCAATATGTGAAAGAATGTTTAAAATGGGTTGTCGTTTTTTATTTTATCCATTACAACCAAACATACAAAAAAAGCAAATATTTTCTCTAATCATCAAATATTAGTTTAGATTATTATTGTTAGTATAGAAATACGAACTCAGCAGGCAGCGCAACGGGGCATAGATCATATATTTCAATCAGAATACCCAGGTCGATATCAAATGAACTGCGGGCGTGATATCAACGATATGATAGATAACAGAACTTGTTCGACCTGCCTTTCGTATAACACCACTCAGTAACGTGATTATCGTCACGCGACCTGACTTCAGCTCTGTTTGACGTGATGACTTCCAAAAATATTCCGTGTGTATTTTTGTGTAATTATGTGGACTATTATCCATGTAGCCTTTATTGTAAACGAGGGTATTACACACAACCGTTAATAGTTTATGATTTATGAATAAATAAGTCTATTAAAAGTTGTCGAAAATATGTTTTTGTTGATAATGGAGACGATACAAGTTTAAAAATAGAGTTTTGTTACTAATACCTAATTAGATTGAATTAATTATAAATCAACAGCACTCAAAGAATAAACTAACAAAATTGCGAAATGATTCAAGATCAAATCAGTAAAAACATTAAAGAAAAGAATCTAGAATTGAATATTCTGAAACGAAAAAGGATTTTGAATATGGAATTCCTAAGTCCATGCATAAAGGTAAGTACACACATCGGCAGAAGGTAATTCGATCATGCCTATATGTCTTCGCTGTCGTCTTTAAGTAAGTACCTAATGGAAATCCTGGAGGTCTACTCTGAAATGACACATACGAATGTTCGGAACCGACCGACACACGACCGAACTTTGCATTGTTGTCCTACTACGAACAATGTTCGGATTGGCTCAGTTCGGTCGGTACCATAGTCAATGTTCGGTGGAGTGTAGAACCAAACTAAATGTAGTGCTAGAGTTGAACGTTTTTCGGATATGTTTTTATTAGTCATTAGTATTCATTTCGATATAATTTAACTGTTGAATTACACACTAAAATATTGTTTTATAATAAGGAAATTGAACTTTGGTTTTAATTCAGTATTTATACTTACGAACATCGTAATATTTCTCAAATAAACAATATATTTGTAGCCGACTTGACTTGACGGCGATGATGCCTTTGCCGATTGTCAAAATAAAAAAGTCAAACGATGGCAAGTAAACAAACAAGCGGTGCTTGAGATGTTTTCTTGCAAAATTCTTGGAAAAAATGAAACTCAAACCAAATCGCATCTGTCGCTATCGTTAAGTATAGCGATAACCGTATTTCGGTCGTTTGTCATCAAGTGCTGACTGAAGTGTAAAGTGTTAGAGTTAAGTTATGAGATGTCAACAAAAACCAAGTTAAATCATATACTCAAAATATTATTTTTACCCGTGATTAAGTGCCCCTTGGGTTTATAGTTTTCTCATGTTCGTGTTTTGGAAGTTTGGAAATGAAAGTTATGAACAAACACTCTGCAAGAATAAGTCGCCATGTCCGGACCGACAGCGACACAAATTGATGCTCTCCTCAATTTCCTTGAGGAGCATTGAGATTTGGCTCAAGGCAGCTTGAGGAGTATCGACGGTCGTACACTGAGTCATCGACTATGGGAGGACATTTGCACCACGCTGAATGCTATGGGCGGGTGCACCAAAACTACAAAACAGTGGCAAAAAGTAAGTTTGCATTAATTGATTTATTAAGTGCTTACGTACCTAGTTTAGATTTACACGAATATCATACATTCTACATTGCAATAAATTATTTAATGTTCATCGTTCAGTCACTATTGTGGTTGGATGCAGCTTTTTATCTAAATAATTTTAATGAAATACATATTTATTGCATTACCTGTCTGTTCCGCTTAATTTTGTCAATTTGAATTACTTACAGAATTTTATGTGAATTGACAAGAACAATCTGTATCAATACATGTTTTTATGAACAGTCCAGTATTATTTTTTTTAATATCTGTGCCACATTATACAATGCTTGATTGTAACTAGGTATTAAAATTGAACAGAATTTCTGATAGGACTAATTTACATTTTATACAATATTTTTTTGTACCAGAGTGTGGGTGCAATTACTAACTAGTAAACTTCTAAGCACTTACTCTGTGCTTAGTATTCTTTAGTTTATTTTGTTTTATTATATACTTATTCTTTGCACATCTTTGCCAACAGAAACACAGACACAGCAAGAAACAAGCCAACAAGCTTCAGCCCCACCAGTCAGCAATGCCTCAACAACAAGCAGGCAACTTACTTGTAAGTGTCATTGTTTAATTTTAATGTAAAGCATTTAATTAGTATCTTTTCTTATTGATTTTCATATACCCTTGCTTGTTTAAACTAGATTTCGATTTTAATTAAGTAAAGTAATGTAACTTAAGAGTCCACAACCCATTCTTATTTTTGGTACCAAGCAGTTATGCTTATACAGATGTTATATAAAAATCATGTGACAGGCAATCATACTATAAAGTAAACTCACGCCTTCCTCCCACGGGGGTAAGCAGAAACTACAGAACGCCACCTGCTACGATCCTTCAATATTCCTTTTGCCTCATCAACGTTACAGAGGGTCATACACGAACGCCGTTAAAATTAACTGGTCATACATGCACGTCAAGCTAATGTTCTGTCATTTTACAGCCACACGACGGCGCAGAGAATCCCGGCGGCGTCCTGAGTCTCTTCAAGCTGGAAGCTCTGTGCGGGACAGACTTTTTAGATCAGAGGAACGTCATTTGATCCTTGAAGAACAAAGGAACGTGGAACTAGCTGGCATAAGAGTGGCTGTTGTAGAGTTGTGCGGGCATGTGCAGCAGATCAACCAGCAATTACAATCAAGAGTGTAAAAATTATGTTCAACTCGTAAAAAAAAAGGAGAGCGCTTGCAATTTTTTTTTTTATGATTCTGTAAGAAATTCAAGCCAATTGATATCAAGCACCCCATTGTTTTTTACATGTTGAACATCTTCATATTAAAAGATTATTTTAGTTCAAATGGCGTTTTTTGCTATTTTAAACTATAATTTTTATAAGTACTGTCGATTGTAATTGCTCTATAAATATATATTTTTAACCCGCTTTGTTTGTTCATTTTATTTGTAACAAATTGAGATTAGTTCTTTTTGTAAATTTTGGTATAGTTCTAACTAGCGTTAAGTTAATTTGAGTACAGAAAGAAACTGTGATTAGTAAAAAAAATATATATTATTAACTATTTTCTAACAATTGTATAAGTCTTTCCCTCGCCCTTTGTCCCCTCCTCAAAGAATCTGTGGCAGATGTAGCAGGCTGATGTGTTGTGACCTGCCGGGAGTTCTCCGATTCAAAATCCTCTTGCGTTAAGTCCGGAGCACTCACTCCGGCCCTTATGCACATGTTATGTAAAACACAGCAGGCTAAGATTATTCTGCCTGCTCTGTCTGGATCGTAGTGCAGCTCCCTCGCTGCCAAGAGACACCTCCATCGACCCTTGAGTATCCCAAATGTGCGTTCAATGGTGGAGCGGGCACGCTTATGCACAGCATTAAACCTGCCTTCTGGACTGTCTTCTACAACATTACCTACTGGTGTCATAAGATATTCCCTTAAAGGGTATCCTGAATCACCTGTCAAAGTAAAATATTGTTATTGGTTAACTTTATGTAAGTATATGTATGTGTAGTGCATTTGAAAAATGTACATCAATTTATACTTGCCTAACAGATATGTTGTCTCCGTGAGACTCTCCAGATGCCCCTTGATCTCACATTGAGACCAGATAAACGCATCATGCGTGGCTCCACCAAAAGTTGCATCCACATTTAGGATAAGGCAGTCCGAATCGCATATCTGGAAAGCATACTCTTATGACTCTTTGAATGTATCATATTCTTTAAAATCTAGTAATTTTTTAGCGAAATTACTTACCACTTGGGTGTTAATTGAGTGGAAATGTTTTCGATTAAAAAACCGCTCCTCATGCTCACTGGGCCTCACAATAGCAATATGTGTGCAATCAATACACCCAATCACACCTGGTAAACTACATTTTCCATAAAATCTGAAAAGAAACAACATAATTTGAAACAAAAGTTCACACATCAGAACATTAAAGGCTGCTTTCTCGGCTATAAATTCTCCCATCATACGTTTAATATATTTTTCTTACAATAGGTTCTCTCTAAAAATTGTCCTCACTACATATAAACTTTGTAAGTTTTTGTAGGTATTAGAATTAATGAACTTTCAAACTCACTTCCTCTTGATGACATTCCTTTCACTTGCATTTTGAGGAAATTTAATGTACTTTCTGATTATTTCGGGTGTATTCATTGCACACGAGACCTCTCGTATACATCGGGAGACGGTTTGCTGGGCCATTGGAGCATCATCATTCTGCCCCACAGACCCTTGATAGCTGCCCCGAGCGTAAAAATTCAAGGCAACAAGTATCTAAAATTTAAGAAGGATTAATTTTTATTATGTTGCTAATAATATGATAGTTATTATAGTACAAAAATATCTACTTTTTGTGTATCAAAAATACCTTTGTAGCAGGGTCAATTGCACGGCGATTACGCTTCCGGGGTAACAGGGGCACTATATCCTGGCAGAGTTCTTCGTACAGTGCTCGACTGAGTCTGTAATTAGCTACAAACTCAAGGTCGGGCACTAAATTAGTGTTGAAGGAGTCACGAAGTCGTCTGCGATTCCTTCTGCGCTCCAAACGCTCTTCTCTGAGAGCCTCTTCCACCATATACATACGCAATGCCATTTCACTACAATTTTAAATAAGACACATTCACTTTAACACTTTAAACTAATATAAAACTCGAGATAATTGTAATAATTCAATAAATTCCATACTTACGATACTCAAAAGGTAGCTATTTTGCTGTCGTGAATTTTGACATTAATTCAAAGATGCAACTCTTGTCAAACTCAATTTATCGGTCGGACTTTTCTCGTTCAGAGTAGGGTTTACGATACAACAAACGTCAAAATCAAGTTCGGTCGAATCCGAACCGACCGACCGAAACTAAATGAAGTTCGTAGTAGGAAACGTCCGAACGTTCGGCCCGATAGTTCGGTATTAACGCTTCGGAGTAGACCCCCTGTGTTTCTTCTCTTTGAGTGGATCGAACAGTGATGCTTTTCGCTTTGATGTTATAGTTCATGTGACGTATGCATCAATAACAATAATTGTATTCCTAGCTTGTTGGATTTCTTGATTTCTAATACCTACCTTTATTGTAGTATTGTTTCATTTACATACTTAATAATAATACCCACCTATTATTGACCCACTGCAGGGCATACGCGTCTTTTCATACAGAGAAGGCACGAGCATTGATCACCAGACGGGTTGGTGATTTCAGACTTATATTAACTAAAAGTCCAGATTTCCTCACGATGTTTTTCCTTCACCGATATCAGTAATGTCCAAGATCAACTCAGAAAGTACAACATAAGAATTGAAAAAATCACATTGGCACTTTTTATTCATTTGCTTACGTTTTTTAAAAAACTTTCTGTGGCTGTTTGCCTAAATTCGCTCTCTAAGTTCTCTGGCTAGGTGGTCAAAAAAGGGTCAAGCTGAAATCTTTTATGAGACTTGAGTAACCAACCAAATTTACCAGTAGTTCAATACATTTTTCGATCCAGATTTTTATTTATAGTGACAGAAATATATTTCCAATCCTTTCTTTTACTTCACCAGTCTGTTACGAAGTTAAATCTGCCCCCAGCAATAGACTTTTCAAAACTAATATGACGACGAAATGACTAAAAGCAACAAAGTCAAAAACCGCTCAGGATTCACCGCTTAATTAAAGTTAAACTCTAACGTAATTGGAATTCTAGCTGTAAACACAAATCCTGGTAACAAGTAGAACAAATTTAAATGTCCAAAGGCTATTTGTATTTTCTGAGCCAAACACTAACTGTTAATCTTCCTGCCTCGGAAAACTGAGATAGTTCAAAGAATTACTGGGACTGGGGGACGACAAATACCCATGCTGCTTTGGATGTTCAAATAAGAGGATATTGCTTGGTTTGTGTGCACTCTGCCTTTATCTTTGCTGACTACTAAGATTAGTTTCACATCGTGTGATTTATATGCATGGACGACTTGATTCCGCTGAGTAGATCGCGCACCTAAAGTCGCAGCTTTGCACGGCAAAAACGCACATAACCGCGGCTTAGCGCGCTGTAATAACGCCCAATGTGTCACCAGTCTTAAGGGCGAATTTCACCAATGAAACTGAACGAGACCAGCACATCTAATGCGCGTTCAAGGTTCAAAATGTTTGTGGACTATTGATACTGACAGCTCTTGAACGCGGTTTAGAAATGCTAATCGGATTCAGTTTTATTGGCGAAATCTACACTAAGTCGTATATTATGCACAAATAAATATTGAAAATTTAAAACTGCATTATTTCTCTAAGACAACACTCTCGCCTATCATTGCCTATGAAAACCAATTTCCTTTACTTTTATTCATAAATCGTCGTCTTATCTCTATCGAGAATATCCATTCAGACACTGTCGAGAAACTAGCAAGATATAATCTTCAATATTAAGTTTCTTTGCGCAGCTGCATAGATAGCTATCGCTTTTAAAAATGCTTGAAATTATATCATAATGAGTTTCCATTACTTGAAGTGGGCTGTTTAGTTTTACTACGGAGAAAAGTGCTGAGAGAAAAGTGGTATCTTTATCCGTTAGTGTAGTGCTACCTGTAGATTTTCTACCCATGTTCACAGAATTTCTGGAAAATGGCGTAGTGTGGTACGTTATTGGGTGTTAAGATTCGTTTAAGTATTTATTGAAATGGGAACTGAGGCGTCTTAACTTCTTTTCGAAGTATTATCGAGTAGCAAAATCTTCTTTTAGTTTTATCTTATGTAGACATCGATGAAAGTCTGTTAGGAACATCAACTTGTTTTAAGACTTACCGAGATGTTAGTTTATTTTATTTATTTACTTAGTTTAGGGTACGATTAAATTCTATGGGCCAATTTCACGAATGAAACTGAACGCGATCAGCAAATCTAAACCGCGTTCAATAGCTGTCAATGTTATCATTGTAGTGGATTTCTTTTTTTGATCTTAACTATGTATTACTTGTTTTAATTAATTAATAGTGTTATTATCTGCGCATAATGTAGTGCATGCTGTGCTTTTCTATAAGTAATGAGGCGCTTATGCGTGAATAGTGAACTCATTGTTGAAGAGCCTAATAAAATAACATAAAAAAGATACTGACAGTTCTTAAACGCGGTTAAGATATACTGATCGCGTTCAGTTTGGTGGAATTCGCCCTAAGGCGATTCAGACCACAAAAAAAATGAAGGTAGATTTTTTGCGATCTTTTCGCAGAATAAAAACCAATTTCGCCCATGGAAAAACATCCTATTGACCTACACAACATCCTCAATATCAGTTTAACATTCGTAATTAAGCCAGCGGATATCACAATGGATCCCTATTAGAGTTCAGCTATACGTTCCTCAAGGGTATCGTAGAAGGCAATGTAAGCTACAATCGTGGATCCGAATCCTTCCGATTATTGCCGAAGCATCTACCCACTACATTAGCTAAGAAAACTGTGTCTGTTTGTTTAACAGTTCACGGAATGTAATGAAACTGTCTGTTGATATAAAATGTTAAGACAGATTTTGGCGATGTTGATTTTACTACTAGCTAATTTAAACCCACCCTAGAATCACTGTAACTACCTACTCTGGAAACTTAATTGTGAGCAAAATCACAGATTAATACAGATTTTTCAGAGGTTCACTCCGCATTTTAGGTATGAAGCTACAAGTACGCGGCGGGCCCGTCTTGTCGGGCCGATTCAGCGAGTGTACCGTAGTCAAAAGATATAAGAGTTACGCGATGGAAAGAGGAAACTTCTAGGTGAATATAACTGTAGGTAATTAGCGCTGTGCGACCTGAATTTCACTTTATTGTGCCGTAGCAAGAATCGCTTTTTATTTAAATGATTTCGCGGAGAAAATTTATCTTTGGGACATTCTGAATTTTAAATGCAAAATCGAAAAGGAGAACCAAATGAACAGAAACCAGGAATTTTCCGAATTATGTAGCCCCTGCTTCACTGGTACTCAAATGAGGCCAACACATAATTTCATCATACCGATTTTTGTTGCAACCGAGTTACCTTGAGTGGTTAACTTGCGTGTTCTGTACTGAGCTCACGCAACGCGTCGTACGTCCAGTCAGTAATAGGACTCGCCCATCAGGAGCGCTGTCACAAATAAGACGCATTATTAATTTATTATACATAAAACAAAAGGTATTTTAATAAAACACGTATACTAAAAGATCAATAATTAAATTATCTATCAAATGGTGAAGGTTTCAGAAAAATACGCTTGATAGATTTTGCGTGATTTATTCGCGTTAGACATAACTTTATAAACTAATTTCACTATGTAATATCAACATAATCTAAAATATTCCTATACTATTGATTTTATTTCTTTGTTATTGAGAAAATGCTCTAATTTAATATATATTTTTTCCAAATTATTATTAACACTACTCGTTTAGACGTGATCATCAGTATAAAATCATTAAAAGTCGGTTATCGTCTTCTTAAGTGCATAGCGAGCGCAGCCAAGCATTAAATGAAGTCGTACAAAATTACAATCAGCTTACAATAAACAATCGTAATTAATCGTAAGATACAACAATAGATCCCTATTAAACGAACGTGTCGACTGAATGCTTCCCGAGGGTACTGTTCACGAAGCCATAACGCTCGATTTAAAAATAGACCCCCACGAACACTACCTTCCTTCCCTTAGTGACAGGATTTTAATTGATTTTCGAGGTAACCCGGTGGTCTTACTTCGGTGATTATTTTCCGAAAATTTACTCGAAATTGGGTCTAAAATCAACAGGTTTCAGTGTACTAGAAGTGTGAACTTGGACATTGTATTCATACAAGGTAGACATTTATCTTCCGAGTTTACCAAATTCCAAATGCCCGAGATAAACGAAGCTAGTTTTTCAAATCTAGTATAGCAAGCTAGAACCTTGGTATACTATCCAAAGTAAATAAAAAGTGTTTATAATAATATTATCTTATTATTTTCCTTCTTTGGTCTTCCCCTTTCTACGGGAAGACCAAAGAAACGGTGTATGTACGAGTACTTTATAAAAGATAATATACCTACAAAGTCACCTCCTTTACAGCTATGTCTACTATGATTACGACTAATAGAGCTAGTCTACCGAGATTACGACTAATAGAGCTAGTCTCTGACATTACGACTAATAGAGTTAGTCTCTGAGATTACGACTAATAGAACTAGTCTACCGAGATTATGACTAATAGAGCTAGTCTCTGACATTACGACTAATAGAGCTAGTCTCTGAGATTACGACTAATAGAGCTAGTCTCTTAGATTACGACTAATATAGCTAGTCTCTGAGATTACGACTAATGGAGCTAGTCTCTGACATTACGACTAATAGAGCTAGTCTCTGACATTACGACTAATGGAGCTAGTCTCTGAGATTACGAGTAATAGAGCTAATCTACTGAGATTACGACTAACAGAGCTATTCTACCGAGATTACGACTAATAGAGAAGTATGAAAGACTGCGCCAACCCCAAATTGGAGGACCAGCCAGGAGGCTTGGCACATGCTAGATTCCAGAGTATTCTTCTACTGTTCGCCGGCCACACGAGGCTAGTACATAAGCCAGGAAAATAAAATCGATGGTGGGGGGCGCTAGCCCAAAATTAGAATCCCATCCTATTAAACTATTACACTAACTTACTACCCTAAAAAATAAGAAAGATCTGTATACACGAGGCTAGTGTGACTAGCTTGCTAGCCTACCATTATCTTGCTATCCCATCTTCAAAAACTAGCCTCGTGTAAGTGTGTGCGCGCTGGGCGTAAGTACTAAGGTACTGGCTGGAAAAATACCAATTTATCTAGTGTGGCGAGTCTATCTCGCGCTGGTTTCCGCTGAAACTAGTTTCGATGGCTTCCGATTGCTTTTCACTCTCACAATAGAGGCTTAATATCGAACCGACTGCGAATAACGTACTCGTTATCGGTTTCTTAATTGTAAGCGATCGGGCGAACTGTCATTCGAGATGTAAGTGATGGAGTGATACGTGGTAGGGATATGTCGATTGTCGGGATATGATTAGGTATGGCGTTCGTTGTTAGAAGTGGATGACGAGCGAGGTCGAGGGTCCTCAAAAGTTCAAAACAAGCTTTGTGAAATGGAGTGGGTTTAGCGCCAAGCTACTACTATTAGCAGCAGACCTCCGTGAATCCGTGATTGCTCATTGTGGCCAACTCACAATAGCCAATCACTGTCCATTCGCGCCCACAGAACATTTTGGCGGCAATAACCATCACGTTTTACGTGAAATCTTTTAAACTCCAAGAATATCAATTTAATTTCTGAGGATCGTCTCTTATAAAATATAGGATATTTTAACAGCAATGAAAGGGATATTTGGGAAGGTCGGTTAATGTTAATAGCTGTGACTTATGTAGTATTCCGAGCACGCTGCAATCATCGGAATTCTTGGTCCGTCTTCCGTTATACGGATATTTTACCCCGTCCCCATAAATGGTACCATTAAAAAGCTAAGACCGGGGAGGAAATGGAGCTACTTAAATATACTTTGCACGATTGCGCAAATTGATATAAAATACTTCATCTTTTGATATCTTCGAAGATACTCCACGAGCTACTGAGATGTTTTATTAACACCGTATTTTATTTTGCTAGAGAAAATAATGATATGGAAATCGATAAGAAAATCTTGTGAGAAGTGGTTAATTATAGAGTTAGTACTAGAATAAGGGCCGATTTTTAGGGATCCGTACCCGAAGGGTGCCAAACGGAACCCTATTACTAAGCCTCCGCTGTCCGTCCGTCTGTCTGTCAGCGGGCTATATCATGAACCGTAATAGGTAACGGTTGACATTTTCACAGATTGTGTATTTCTATTGCCGCTGTAACAACAAATACGACCATACAAAGAATCAACTGGAATATGTTATTTTTTTTCTTTAAAATTAATTCGACAGTCGATTATTTATGTAAAAATGGTCTCATTCATACCCTAGAGTTATGGGATATAAAAAAAACATCTTGTTTATGTCCTATCTATTTATTCTAAATAACCAGCTATGAGTATATTTTTTACGACTGTACAAATAAAAATGGTTAATGGATGTGGCGGTAATAAAATAAACTTTTTCAACGATTCGGCGAGGCGGGAATAAAGCGGGGTTTTTGAAGTAAACGTAGCGGCGACTCGACGTGGCGGGATTCGACGTCAAGGCGACTCGACATGGCGGGACTCGACGTCAAGGTAATAAATCAAATATTGTACGGTGGTACGGAACCCTTCGTGTGCGTGTCCGACTCGCACTTGGCCGAATTTTCTATCTTCAGATAACTTTTATCTGACCTTATAAAAGCTGATGAAGCGTTTATTTTAAAGTACTTACTTAAAGCCAATTAATAATCGAACATTTATAAATTAACAACGATGAATGAATTCGATTTTCCTCATAATTAATCAACAATAATAAAGCAATTACTTGCCTCATTCCTACTGAAATATTCAAAGAATAAATATCCATAACAGTATCCCGATGTAATATTTAATTGAAAACAATGTTGGGATATTTACCCCAATGAAAACATTTTATTTCTACACCTTTTATACTCAAAGATCTGTACTAATATTAAAAAGAGGAAAGATTTGATTGTTTGTGTGTTTGTTTGCATTGAATAGGATCCGAAACTACTGAACCGATTTGAAAAATTCTTTCACTGTTGGGAAGCTACACAATCCCCGGGTGACTTAGGCTATGTTATATTTTCAACAAAAAAAACGTTTGAGGTAGGGTGGGTAGTGTAGATAGGTAGGGTAGGGTAAGTAGGTAGGTGCGCCGTAGATAAGTACTTAGTGCTACCCGTGCGAAGCCGGGGTGGGCAGCTAGTAATAACGCAAATTAAACAAACAGTCGAGGGTTCCTTGGCCTTTCGGAGCTCAGGGAAATTTGTAAGAATGGCCTTGAAATGTCTTCACGACAAGATATTCCAGGATTGGGGCTATTGGACACTTAACACAATAATGACTGCTTGTTTGTTTTGCCACTTGCACAATTCAGGAAACATGTCTGTGAAAAAATTGTTCACACTTCCTCATAATGTCAACATTGCACAGATTTGCTTGTTTATTTTTGTTCATTTTTGATCGACTTCGAAAGTTATCTGTTCGAATGAGGTTTACTCCGAAATGGACGCATTTACATTTTAAAATTTGCTTAGATCGATGGGTTTCGAGGTCGGTTTTTATAAGTTTGTCTCACCTTTTACTAAGTGTTGTGTAAATCACATTAATTATAATAGTTTAATCTTTTGTTCTCTTAAGTTTGCTTGTACCTAATTAAGTTTTTACTATATTATTTTGTGGATAACGGTGCTGGTTGCGTTATTACCTAAATATTTTATAAGCTGCGTAGTAGTAGTATTAAGCATTATTACGCAATTGTTAGTTGTCCCAAAGAAATAAAAACAAAATAAAATAAATAAAATGACAGCTGTAAATACAGGGTGAATTTTAATAGACGGAAAAAATTATACGAGGAAATCCAGCTATTGATTCTCATTAAAAATATAATGTTTTATATGCTTTATTTGTCATTAGTTTACAAAAACTTTCAAGCTCTTAAAAAAGTGCCTACTTAAAAAACAAAAATATATTTATTCTCAAAAAACACAGTTACTTACATGAGAGCAATGCTTCTAAAATACTTAAATATATTTAATAATAAGTACCTAATCTTAACCTATATTACAAAATTTCTCGTATCTGTATGTTCGTTAGTGCGTTTAAACTCTTGCCGCTTATTCAATGTCATACCTACAGTACAACTATTTTCTTAATGTCCCTCGGCAAACTTCGTGTTTCGTCAGTCGTCGGATTTCTATCAGTTGCCCTTTGCACTTGGTACAAACCGGACGCTCTCAATCGAATTGGCAGTATATTCCAAGCCGATTGAGAGCGTCCGGTTTGCACCAAGTGCAATAGAAATCCGACGACTGACGAAACACGAAGTTTGCCGAGGGACATTAAGAAAATAGTTGTACTGTACGTGATTTCTCTTTAAATTCATAACTATAATACTACAATGTCTGACAACCAGTCTTACCAAGGGTTACCGTATAACCCAGCAACTGGGTTGTGGAGGGCAGGGAGGCAGACACTCCGTATAAAATACTAGTATTCAGCTGCATCCGGTCAGACTGGAAGCTGACCCCCAACTTAGTTGGGAAAAGGCTAAGCAGATGGAATGTTCTCTGGCCAGCGTGCGTATCATGACAACCATAGAAACGGTTGTTGTCTACGGAAGAATAGAGAAAATGACAGATTGTGATTGTTTATCTGACATTTTGTCTATTCTTCCGTCGACAAAACCCGTTTCATGTCATGCCAAGCATGCTGGTTGTAGTAGATATTAGTATGTCAGCATGCGATGCCAAGGGCAAAGCTAGTTATAAAAACAGTCCGAGTATATTATGTAAGTCTCAGTGGATTGTCTCCATTGAGTGGCGGTCATTCCGTGGCCGACTGACGGGTCGTGACTAGAAGGTCAATCAGCTTGAAGATATAAGCGATGCTTCTTATACATAACTGTACTTCCTTCACTGTAATTATATACGATTGCGAGTTTTTGTAAGGAATTCCTTATTGTAACATTTACTTTAATGGAAACATCAATGTTATTGATTAATTTTGTTGTTATTTCCTTGATTGGGCATTACAGTTTATCGTTAAGAATTTAATTTGCTCGTGATAGTGTCTCATATTTTATCCTGGACACTTTCGAATTAGTCTTTTGCTATGTTGTCAAAAATACAATAGACGTAGATATATTTAGTAACCTATTCCGCTTAACTATTCCTAAAGAGTCATAAAAACCCTGTAAGAATTCGACACGTATTTCACCTCTTAACGAGGCATCCTCAGGATGACGATTGACTTGGCGCGAACCCGAACAAGAGACTGCGCTCGGCGTGGCAACACGCCGGGACGCCTGAATCAATTATGTTGCCATTGCTTAAGGCACACCATCAGTCACCTTAAATCTCACCGTGAAACGTTAGGTGAAGTGAACTGTCATTCCACGTCATGCTTGGCAATTGACTCTATTGACAGCTGACTACTGACAATTTTCACGATGCGATTTTTACAGAACAGATCGTCTGGTCTTTATTTTAACCAGTCTCTTATGGGCGTCTATCAGCGTTTATGCTAAAAGTTGACAACGTCGCGCAAATAGCTGTCGAATATTTACCTGTTTTGATTAATTTGGCAATATTACTGAATGGAAATATGAAATGTAGCTAACTAGTGAACTAGAATATTGATTATGAAATGCAATCATTAATATCGTAACACCGAATATTTAGATTTAAAAAAATATTTGGAAACTTTCCAAATGCCTTTTTTTACACCTATTAATCCATTATTAATATTCTAGTTTGCTACTTAGCCACATTTCTTATTTCCATAGAATAATATTGCCAAATTAATAAAAACAACAATATATTTGACATCTATTTGCGACGTTGCCCACTTTCGGAATAAACGCTCTTAAAGAAACTAAAGTAGGTAATTTATTTATTTATATATACTTTATTGTACACCACAAAAATACATAACAAAAAAAATACTTAATCAAACACTACAAAATATACAATGGGCGGCCTTATCGCTTTCCGCGATCTCTTCCAGGCAACCTTAGAATGGACAGTGATTTACCTGTAATTCATGTTATCAAATAAATTATGTACACTACAGCCAAAAAATAAAACATTTGTCTTTTAACATTAACTGCCGAGTCAATGCCCTTAACAAAGAGTGATCAAATCTAAGTGAGCGTAGATAGTTTTTCATAAAATTTACTTTAAATATACTATCCTAAATAACATATTATCCTTGAAAGTCGAAGGTAACCAAAGCCGTGACGCCTCTTTCAAGCACCTTAAGGCCAGGGAATCTTTGAAACCCTTGACAAAATCTGTTTTTAGGGTTTTTTTACTGCTCGAAATAGGATTCCTGTCCTGTGTCTTAAGAGGCTACTTAGAAATTCATATTAGGTTGGAAGAGGGGGAAGAAATGGAGCGCTAAGGTGTGGATTTAGAACTCTGTCAGTTCAGTAAATAGTACTTACTAGATCACGCCTCTCACCAGTAAAGAAATTGCTAGGATGTTTGGTACTTGTGCATGTTGTTCTTCATCAGCTCTAAATCTCGTGGAAGACACCTACAATGTCAGATTAAATAAGGATCTATTTTCGACGACCTCGTGGCTAGGTTATAACAGCCGCACGGGTCGATCCATCAGGTTAAGTTACGCTTACCGGGGTTGTTCCGTGGATGTGTGACCATCTTTACATACCAAGACTCCTCCGTGCCTCGGAAAGCACGCTAAGCCGTTGGTGCCGGCTGTCATTTGTAGATCTTTGACAGTCGTTACAGGTCGTCAGATGCCCGAAAGTCTGACAACCAGTTTTACCAAGGGGTATCGTGTTACCCAGTTACTAGGTTGTGGAGGTTAGATAGGCAGCCGCTCCATGTAAAATACTGGTATTCAGCTGGATCCGGTTAGACTGGGAGCCGACCCCGACTAAGTTGGGAAAAGGCTAGGCAGAATGGGGGAAATCTACTGATAATATACTAAAGGTAAAAATATCGCGTTATCCATTCAAAGAATCTTAACTTCCTTAACACCTAGTTTATAATATTTTTGATTTGGCCAGGAGATACGTTGCGTTTCGTTATACGCTTGGTTTACTTTCGTTCCGTGAACGATGTTACGTCAATTCAAGTGTTTTTCTTATCTTCCATCGTAATAAAAACTTTACAGCCCACGTGGCTTCAAGTGGTGCTAAATTTGGGCTTCTTGAAACCAATGAAAATATATTAAAACTTTAAGAGATATTTGCCCTTTTCAACTTGCACGTGTTTAAAAATATACTTGATTCAGAAAATGGAGGAATCGTTAGCATAATAAGTATAAGCATATTGTTCCCACTGCTGGGACACAGGCCTCCTCTCTTAGAGAGGGAGTGGGCTGTAATCCACCACGCGGGCCCAGTGCGGGTTGGTAGATGTCACATGTCTTCGAATTTTTGGTTCCAAGTCATGCCGGTTTCCTTCCACGTTTTGAGAGCAATGGTGATGAAATATTAAATAAAGGTATTCTTCGTAGGTATTCTTCAAACAAAGTTAAGGAAATAAATGTCGAATGTTTTTTGAAAAATACAGGGTGTATTATATCTAACGCTGTCAAAGTAATTCCAAGCAATTTGTCTTCGCATTTCGCTACTCCATTAGCAATGTCGTCTCCCAACTTGTAGACCGTCGTTAAAATATCAATCATTAAATGTTTCCGTCTACATTTATCATAATTACTACGTCCGAAATTTCAGACCTGCTCAAGAATTCATTCTTCCATGCCTGCGTAAATTTGTTACTGGTTTTTAGTTTTTGAAGTTAATACTTCTTTAGGCGCACTTTGCGATCTATCTAAACAGTGAAAGAAACTGAACCGTCACGCTCGGTTTGGTGACGCTGAATCGGGCATACTCGGCTCCAGTCGGACGGCGACGCTGAATCGGGTGTACTAATCTCCAGTCGTAATTTTTCTCTTCTATCGTTTGGCCATAAGCCTCAAACCCTCTTTTTTCGAAGTCGTGTGGATAAGCAAACACATTTAAATATTCGTCCACTCGAGTTACAGGGATGTTTTTCAACACGCTTGCCCGGCTTTGACACGTGTTGCAATGAAACTGTGACATGTTATGAAAGTGGAATATCTCGCCCGTCCGCAGGGCTACCCCGCATCGTTTCCCGTCGTGTCGCGAGCTTTCCTGCTTGTGACACCCCTGTTATTAACAGTCTCGTTTTGTTCCATACGGGCAGTTTGGAATTTTAATACGCTCTGTGTTGAACTAGAAATGGAGGATTTGTTATTAATTAATGCTATTATTCTCTTTAATCCCGAAATTGCTTTGTCAAGTTCAGGCACGAATGATGTTTAGGTCGTAATAATTGCTTTAAAATTGTGTTGTTTAATTACTTTATGTAGATTTTTTGTTTTAGTGTGGAAATAAAGTTTTATGGCAGCGTTTTTTGTGTGTTTATTTTACAGTAACGTAGAGCGAATTTTACGTTCCGCCATGATAGCCGAAACTAATAAAACTGCGGGTGTCTTGTGGTCTCATATTTTATGCGGACCACCGCGACAGGGCAGCCCTGTCATTCTCATACTATTGTTATTAAATTTTATCACACCAACTTTAAAGCGTTATTCATTGTAGGTAAAGTATTATTATCATGTCATTTTGGGGTGCGGCTTACGCCATTTTATTTTTGAACTTCATTGTTTTGTTAGTTTTTTGTTCTGTACGTATTCACCATCTATAACGTCTCAGGTACTTGAGTTGACGCCATCTTTTTTTTCTTCAACGATAAAATACCTATCTTTTGAGTCTTCTTTAATTACCTTGATATTACAACATCCTTGTTACATTCAACTTCATACTTGAATGTAACAAGGATGTTGTAATATCAAGGTAATTAAAGAAGACTCAAAAGATAGGTATTTTATCGTTGAAGAAAAAAAAGATGGCGTCAACTAAATATACATAATAATAAAATGATAGTGGTTTTATCAACTAATAACCTAAAAGTATTTTTCTGTGTTAATTAATCTAAAGCCGAACAAATAGCTACTGTTTCCCCGATAACGACATTATTCTCTTACAGACTTAGCAGTAAACACAGAACACGTTTACTGAATGACTCATTCCTTAGCCTCGGAAGTGTTATTTGCTGATCAATCATTAAAAAAAAAGTTTAGTCCACAGACTGAGCAAGGAATTCTATTAAACTCTGCGCGACAAACTTTACCGTCTTAACAACTTTGAAGTACTACCTACCTATTAAAGAGGCATTTTATAAGCTTACTCTTTGCCCCGTCCACAGATGGATACAGATGGTTAACTTCGCAAAATCATTTAAATAAAAAGCTACTCTTGCTACGACACAATAAAGTGCAATTCAAATCGCACGGCGCTTATTACCTACAGTTATACTTACCTAGAAGTTGCCTCTCTTTCTATCGCGTAACTCTTAAATCTTCTGACTGCATTAAGGTTCGTGCAGGCGACTTGATTCGAATAAAACTATTTCTAAGAAAACTTCACGGTATAACAATAACCGGTGTCGCGTCCCGCTAGTCTGCACGAAGCTTTACACTCGTTGGATTGGCTCGACAAGACGGGCCCGCCGCGTACTTGTAGCTTCATACCTAAAATGCGGAGTGAACCATCTGAATTATTCTGTGCCCCGAGTCTCCGACCTAATACGCTAATCCGTAAAGGCTTGTGCAGACCAGCGCGACTTTACGCGCGACGCGACGCCGTACAGTTTTCGTAGAAATTGTATTGTTCGTGTCGTGTCGCGCGACAAGTCGCGCTGGTACACTTGGTGCACAAGCCTTAATACGGCTTTAACTAGAAATCGGTATTCCGTTTGAAATTATAATTTTATGCTTCGAAATCTCAAAAACAAAGAACAGAATAACGAAATAGGCGAAATAAAACAATACCTAAATATGAAAGCGTATTCATTCCCCTTTGAAGTCGCGAGCTCGGCCAAAAAACGAATTCCAAAACAAATTGAACTAGTTCAACGGGTCCTACTAACATCGCTGACCTGAGTTTTTACCTTCCATTCAAACCAGAGACCGTCCAAAAAGAAGCTCTTAACTCGATCGCAGGAAATAAACCAACAATCGGGTGCGATTCGTCGAAATCTACACAAAAGTAATGGTGTATAAGGTGGGCCGCTGTTTCGCAAGTTTGTATTCGATTTCGCGGTGACTCACAGACCGAATCGAATGTATCGAGCGACCGCGGCACAACTTTCCGGTTTTATTGCCTTCCAGCCACGATGGAAACCTTAAAAGTAACTTACATTAACTCTAATGTACGTATAACATTCACCCTTGTACGGAATACGGACTTGGCTGGCTACAAATGTTCCCTGTATTTCAATACGGTGTTTGAAGGAAATTGCAATGTAAAATTTCGACGGACTTTATCGAGCAAATCTGGGAAATATGCCGTGAGTCACGTCGCCAGCATAATGGAGCTGTACCGTTCCCAAACAATGTGATAGTTGTAGTTTATAATGCAAAATAAGACCGCTACAACTTGAGGTGAAATGTTAGTATTGAGCTGTGAAAGTAATATCATCAAAAAGGGAATAAAATTAAGCATAAACTACACGACATTACGGCTACTAACTTTAGTGTAGACGTGCATTATTTTTACTTTTTACAGCCATAACCACTTATGAGAGTAAGTTTGAAAATGGAAGGCAAGCCGTGCATGTCTGGTTTACCATAAAACGAAGTTACGTGGAAGCAATCGGAGCGTGTGTATCATTATTAGTTGCCCCGTCAAAGTTAGGGGATGTCTGGGTCTCCTTGAACGCAGCCAATCGGAACGCTCCGGTCGCCACCTGCCGTGATGTCGACAAAAAAATATAGACCTCTTTCGTCTTTAGTTATTTTATTAAATAAATTGTCCCTTGAGTATGTTAAGGTAAGTAAGTAACTATTATGTATCTACTTTCCGTGAAATAAGAAGAAATAATTATTTCAAAATGAAGGGAAGTATACTGAAGATTTTCTATTTCGAGTTACATATAATTATTTCAAGAAAGGAAAAAGTAAGAGTGCGTTGAGCAACATAATGACATAATTTTAAGTCAGTTTAAAACTGGAACTACTTAGGTAAACTACGTTCATTTGATTGGATGTCTCCACGGTTTACCAGGCAACACATCCAGCGGATGGCGACGATTTGTACATTGGTAATAACTACAGACTCACGCAAACGACGCATTGAAGATCACGCAATGCACTGCGAACGACCGACATTTTGAATTTGGACTTTTGAATAGTGATGGGACATTGACACCACATGTAGTTACAGTTTTAGTCGAGTTACCAAATTCAATTCGGTATTCGAACAGAAAAAAAGGTTATTTATTCATTTTGCTTACAAATAGTACACGACTCGAAATTACACATAATAATCAAACTAAAGAAACTTCTTAGTTATTAGATTACATTTGTCAAATACGTTTTTGGGGAAAAAACCTAATTTATACTTTTTAGAAAGAAAATTGTGATTTATAACTCAAGTAATTTAGCCGTAGTGTACTACTAGAAAAACCTTTTCAATTGTAATTTCAGTCACATAATACCCGTATTGCTATAATGTGAATTTAAGTTAACCCATGTTCCATTTCTTTTTTCCGTTCATAGGTCTCGGTTAGTAAGTACTTAATGTCATTTTCAAAATGGTGTTTTGTAATACTTGGTCATTAGAGTAGTGTGAGAATAATTTGAACGTTGCTTTTTATCTTTGTTTTAATCTTTTAAGGCTACTGGTACACAAAGTAAATGTTTGGATTTTATTTTACTTTGTTGGATTTAGTAGGTAGGTACTGATTGTCAGTGATTAGGTCTTGGGTTCAGTAAATCCGTTGAAATGTCAGTTACCGTTGTGATTGATTGGGTTTTATAAGCCAACAAAATCCTTTGACGCGACATTTGGCACCATGAACTCATGCGGAATTGGCGCGAAAAGTGACATTTAATCTTGTTCTAAATTCAAAGGCGTTTGGAGAATTGATAGTGTTGTCATTATAATCGATAGAAATAGAGCTTAGTAACTAAATAGTCAATAATCTTACTTCATATTTGGCCTCGTAACGATTGTACGTATAGGTGCACATTTATAATTTACACCCAAAGATAAAGCTAGCGTTTACCAGATAACAATGATATTACACAATAATTTGATACTAACTTTGCCGCTGGGTACAACTCGTTAGTTATCTAAACAATGGGCACTTCAAATAAACTATAAAGTTTGTGAATACATTTTAGGTAGCCTGTTTTATAGCCTAGACTTAAGACTTCTCAATTTTATGTCCTCTATCTTTGCGCAATTGGAACGCTGTGTAGACTAAGCCTTAAATAAAGGAGCACATGCACAAAATATAAGGTTCGCCATTCACAAAAAAAAAAAAACAAATAAGTTTTTTTTTAATAAAAAACTTAAGCTGCCAAATAATAAAAATTTTATCAAGAAGAGATAATTTCGGGAGCAGCTCTCGAAATTATCTCTTTTGACACAAATTATAGACATAAATATCTTATCATTTGCGCTCAAAAGGAATAAGTAAATTCTAAGAAAATTGCAAGGTCATGTGTCATTTTTGCTAACTACAAAAGTTATTTCTAATTTATCACCAGGTTTTAAATATAAATAGACATACACGGAACAATCATTATTGTTTTTAATATTTATGACTCATACTAATATAATCGTAACACTTACTACGCAAAGCTTGAAATCTTTACCTGCTTGATTTCCAATTTTATGGTTAAGTTGATAAAGTATAAAATCGTAAATACACAATCGTAGTTAGTTTATTATGTGAAAAAAAAACAACATAAGCGAAAGCCCCTTGTATACGTATTATAAATTGTTCAACAATAGTGTGATCGTATAATTTCTCATAGTATCACAATAATGTAAAATCATAAGAAAAAGTAAATAAGATTCTCATCAGAGAACCTGCTTACTACTTATATCTTTATAACCAGAACTAAAGCCTCGTGCCGACAGGCTCGACGCGACTCTAACAATATAATTTCTAAGAAAACTTCGCGGTAGAACAATTAAAGGCTTGTGCAGACCAGCGCGACTTGTCGCGCGACGCGACACGAACAATACAATTTCTAAGAAAACTTCACAGTATAACAATAACCGGTGTCGCGTCGCGCGACAAGTCGCGCTGGTCTGCACAAGCCTTTATCGGTGTCGCGGCGCGTCTGCACGAGGCTTAATGCTGCTAAAGAACCCCCACACAAGATCATAGCTCAGGGTTGACACTTCCTAATTTCCGATTCAGCGTGGCAGAAACATGGACTAGCATTTGCCCGCGGCTTCGCCTGTGTAAGCCTTTTCCCGTGTAAGTATATTATGCCTATACAGTTCCCACTACTGGGATACAGGCATCCTCTTTCTGTGTGTGTGTGAGTGGGTCCGTAATCCACCACGCGGGCCCAGTGCGGGTTGGTGGATGTCACATGTCGTCGACTTTTTGTTCTAGGACATGCCAGTCTCTTCACGATGTTTTGCTTCACCGTTGTGAGAGCAGTGGTGATGAATGTCGGAAAATATCCCACGGGAACTATCGGGATTAAAAGTACCCTATGTGTTAATCCAGGTCATTCCAGGTTATAAACTATCCTGTGTGCCAAATTTCAAATAAATCCGTGCAGTCATTTTTGCGCCAATCCGGAACATAGGTACATTCTGACTAACTGACAAACGGACAAAAATTCTAATGACTAGGTATAATTTTTACATCAGACCCGTTCAATTCATCACCTCGTAGCAATAAAATCCATTTTCAAAAATATTCAATGTACAGTTTTGACTCGCTACAACTATTAACGTTTATAGAGAGGTTTTAAAACTAGTGAGACGGCCTCTGGTGGCAATTAATGAAACTAATGACTTGAGTCATCTCATTCATTGCTTGTCTGAGTAGGTCTTAATTACTGGTTGCGGCCGCTTGTTGACATATTTAGATAAATAATAAGTATAATAACCATGGTGGTAACTGGTACTTAATGCATTATTTATTAAGGCGTTCTAAATAGCGAATTAATTTAATTGAATCATTTTCTCAGGACTATTTGAAGGGTGAGCGTGTCTGGTGAGAGACACGAGATTAATCTTAAGCCAGAGACAACTTATGCATGGTGCGTCAAGATTCGGAAACAGAATGTAATTTAAATCATAACCTAATCTGTTTGTACAGACTATTGGCTTTTAGCTGCGTTTACAACCTACGTATACCTATACCTATATACCTACCTAGGTATATAGGTTCGAGCGTCATCATTGTATTGTTTTACACCAGTCAATAATTTACAAAATATGACATCATATTTTTCACGCCAAAATACCGTGAACCTCGCTCTGTCCATTATTCTAAACTAAACTAACTTACCAACTCAATTAACTCGGTTAATTCTCCGGATAAAAATGTTTCATGTTTTTTCCAATATCAATTTACTGACTGCCATAAATAAAGCCCGAAATTATCTTACTCAGAAAAAAAACATTATAACCTTCCGGCATCGGAAAGACGATGTCATTGAGTTTCCGCCGCTTGTTCCATAATTAATTTAAAACGTCGTTTAAAATCTGGCGGGAAAATAATTTGTTTCAGAGCCAAAATAAGCGGAGGTAGTTTTTATTCAGTGACAGTCGGGAATACATTACACGGTATTCTGGCTAGCAACCGACAGTACTAATTGTTCTAGAGATACGTGAATGTCCCAGCTACGTATTTATTTATGCATCAACTTGTGCAGTTAAACGACTGTGCCAATCACCATATTCGAAAGTCTTGCCAATGTGTCTACCGCGTGGAAAATCCTAAAACTCACTTTGTTAGCAAGTTGGCAACCCTATTGCATTTTTATAGCAATGGCCTTCGTCATAGAAGAATGCGGCATGCTCGACACATTCGAAAATCGAACCATCTTGTAACGTATCAGGATATTCAAAATAGTCGTTGTAAAAAAGCACGTTTACGTGTAATCGGAACGGTAAAGTAGCAGCCGTGTTGGTCCCGACGACGCCTAAAACCGGTTATAGCCGGAAAGTGGAGCGTTGCCCTCATTCTCTTGAAGTGTGGTTACGATTTGATTTCTTGTTGAGTTTATGTTCAATGCCTGATTGAAATACTGTTATAATCGATCTTGGTACGTAAACCTGTATTCATTAATGCAATTCATCATTATTAACGGCTATTACATGGTAAAAAATATTTAAAACTCAAACATAATTCTTTAGAAGTTGAAGAAGTTGTAAAAAGAACTTGGTTATATTATTAAATCCCCATTAAGTGCTTACCTATTACTTTTTATACCGTAAACAGCTCATTGTTGGCTGAAACCCTGAGGTTAACTAGTGAAACGTTTTTCAAAGTACTTGAGTAACTAGTTTTTTACCCATTTTGCTACAACTATTGTTAACAGAAGCGATGTCTGATTAGGAACGCTTTCTCTATTTCGTAACAAAATAATTATTAACTGCTTTTTTTATTTTTATTAACAGATAAAGTCATAATTCTAGCGTAACTTATTTTAGTTATTACTTACACGCAAAATATAATTAATACCCCGACATTTTGTGGTTTTAGAAATAACACGGATATTATAAGGTAGCCATTTTGACATTCGATACTGCAAGCTGGGCAGTGCGAACAAATGAAATAGTCTAGCTAGGAAAACATTATTTTCTGTGTTGACAGGTGACAAATCACAATCATTAAAAAGTGTGGCACAGTGTAGACAAAATTTTCTTACTAGGTAACATTTTGTACCTACAAAAAATTAAAGTCCGATTTTGGATTGTCAGCATAACGAAAAAAAAAATCTTCGTAAAATTTCACCATAAATGTAGTTGAATTTAAATTATCGCAGAACGCAACGCTTTGCTAAAAGTTCAGAATAATCAGCAAAGCGGATTTTGAATATATGTTAAAACTGCTTGTTTTGCGAAAAAGCGGAGATTATGAAATGCAATTGTAAAATTCGCTGAATATTCCATTTTGTTTTTAATGTTTGTGTTATTTTTATTTCCATTTATGAGTTTCTGGATTAACCAGTTTAACTGTTGGTTATATTTGACTTTAGCGGGGCCATTATTTGGTGGATTTTGCTATTCATTTCTTATATTTCCTCAACTCATTTCAACTCACTATTGGTTAAATGATGCCTCCTTGTGGCATGTCCTTCTTTTAATCAATCAATCCAGCCTATTGCAGCCCACTGCTGGACATAGGCCTCTCTTAAACAGTGCTACAACACAACACCCGGTTCCCCACTGTTCGGTCAGATGGCCATCTTCCCCTGACCCGCATCCTAATTGCGTAACACACTTTCAATCACAATCCGAATGATTTTTGAAGGATATTACTAATCCATTGCTTCTTAAGTTCGAAAATTTATTTGCTCAACAACGTAAATAACGCAATGAATGTTGTTGAACTGTCAAAATCAACGCCATTGCTTATGTGTGTTTAACTCAACAACGCCTCTGATTCTTGTTTTTCTTATGGTCTTGTTTATCTATAGCTGTTGCTGCAAGGCTCCCGCATACAGGCGCGACACGACACCTGCAGAATAATTTCCGCGAAGTCTTCATTGAAATTGTTACGGCAGAGTCGCGTCGCGGCTGCTAGACTTTATTATTTTTCTAGTTCTACTACAGTTAATTTCTGCTGATGATTTCCGTAGTAAGTAAATTCTTGATACAAAACTTGGCATGCATGCATGCATTTGCATACTACAGATAGTAGGGCACAAAGAGCAGTCACAAGGTAGGATGCCATTTCTGCATGTAGCCTTATCTTGTTGGCTTCATAGAAGTATTGATGAGACACATCCGCATTGCGCGGTCATCTTCGCGCTTCCCTCTATAGCCAAGCTGTTATTTATTCTGAGCCTTAAGGGATTATCTCTACAAGAGTGTCTCGCCACAATAGCTGGGAGTAAAGAATAGTTTAAGGGCCGATTTTTCAATCCTCAGTTAAATCGTTGAATAGTTATCTAGCGTATAAAATTATCTGGCTGTTTATCAGGCGAATAAATATTTTCAATTTTTCAATCGTATAATAACTGAAGAATAGTTATCCGTGGTCTTTCTTAACGAACTTCACACTATCATGTGCAAGCGAGGTGCACAGACACAGTATTCAACGTGTTAGACAAGAATAGAAACAAAACGTATGTTGGACATTTTGACGAGATTTCTTAGCTTTTGTTTAGATCCACAGATGGTCAGCAATAATGGCGACCTTTTTTTTTGTTATTTTTTGTACCCATCTTGATTGAAGTGGGTATCTGTTAAGTTAAAAAGGATCATTAACAAACAAATTTTCTGTGTGTTAACGGTGTTTTCGACTTGGTACTAAAAGTTGAGCCTAGTGGTTTTAAAATGTTAAAATAATTTCGCCCAGAAAATGTAAGTAACAGATATTTAAAAATATTGAAAAAACCTATCGTCAATTGAATCAAAAACATCAACACAAGAGCACGAAAACATGTGTTTTCGTGCTCTTGTGTTCTGGGCGAAATTATTTTAACATTTTAAAACCACTAGGCTCAACTTTTAGTACCAAGTCGAAAACATCGTTAACACACAGAAAATTTGTTTGTTACTGATCCTTTTTAACTAAACACATACCCACTTCAATCAAGATGGGTACAAAAAATAACAAAAAAAAGGTCGCCATTATTGCTGACCATCTGTGGATCTAAACAAAAGCTAAGAAATCTCGTCAAAATGTCCAACATACGTTTTGTTTCTATTCTTGTCTAACACGTTGAATACTGTATCTGTGCACCTCGCTTGCACATGATAGTGTGAAGTTGGTTAAGAAAGACCGCGGATAACTATTCTTCAGTTATTATACGATTGAAAAATTGAAAATATTTATTCGCCTGATAAACAGCCAGATAGTTGTATACGCTAGATAATTATTCAACGATTTAACTGAGAATTGAAAAATCGGCCCTGAAAAATTGAAAATATTTATTCGCCTGATAAACAGCCAGATAATTTTATACGCTAGATAACTATTCAACGATTTAACCGTCCGATACTGACTATCAGACTGTTGAAAAATCCAGAATCACGCTATCTATGGAATAAACGCTATTCGATTCTTTATCTGAGGATTGAAAAATCGGCCCTAAGTCGGCTATTATAGTCTGACCCGTCCTAGTTGTTACAAAGGCTATCCCTGAACAGGCGCGTGATATGTCGCGTCCCGATTCTGCGACTTGATGATCAGATTCTAGACTGTGTTGGATAGTTCGTGGCTTCATGATTTTAAAATGTACTAGACTAGATGCCGTCGCAATCCCTATTTCGCGTCGCGCCTGTTTGTAAAGGGCCTAATGCGACATCATCACACATGGTATTTTTTTTCAGTTCCTATAGTTTGATAATAGTCGTCCTGTCTTTGTTTATCTCTCGCAGTAACGTAGACAATACTTAAAATGGGGAAGTCGACAACAACTTTTTTTTTTGGCCGTCCAGTTGATTTAAAAAAAATATTGGACACATTTCTTTTTTTACGTAATCTAAAGATTACGCAGTATGTAATTTTATACTTACTTGTGACGTAGCCGACCCTTACTCCCCAACTTAAAATGCGTTTTATCTAAGTAATGTTTTATTATGATAAAGCAAAAAATACGTGTCTAATATTTTTTTATTATTCGACTGACAGATTAACTAGCATACATATTTTTGTTTTACCCAGGCATCATCCTTGATATGGTTTTATACATATACGTTGAAATAATAATAACACAATGCCTCTGAAAGTACACGGAAGCGATATTAGACCATAAACAAAATATATAGCATACTTAATCTCAATTAATAAATTCCCTCAGATAGCTAATAAATCCCTACTGAGGATAGAATTATCTACCACAGAACAAGTATTTTCTTATGATATTAATTAATTAATTAATTATATTTATCGTTTATTTGTTTGTCCTTTATTCCGGTTAAGCAAACAATGGGAATAAATATCGTCTGCCCTTTGTTGTTTGTTCTGTATATAATGTTTTTAACCGCTCCTCCTGGTAAGTTTTGTTATTGTATTCCGGATTTCAATTATTCATAGGACGTAATTCACTGATTATCTATTACGAGTCGTATTAGAAGATCAGTGAACGAGACAGTCCGTAGTCGTAATTTACGACTACGGACTGTCTTGTTGGTCTAGTGGTCGTAAGGTGTATTTGGGTTTTTCCTTCAGGAATTTCTCAGTAGCAGTCCGGAAGTCTGGATTTGTGCTCGGTTGATGGCAATAGACTCGCTCCCCATAAAGGCTTGTGCAGACCAGCGCGACGCGACGGCGCGACGCGACACGAACAATACAATTTCTAAGAAAACTTCACAGAATAACAATAACCGGTGTCGCGTCGCGCGACAAGTCGCGCTGCTCTGCACAAGCCTTAACATGGGATTTAAACGTAACTGGCCAAATTCGGGTGTACTATAGGTGCACCTCTGCCTAACCATTCGAGGAAAACATGCATGCGTAAAGCTATGTTATGAACGTTTGGGAATGAATATTGTGTGCCCTTTTGTTGTTTATCCTGTAGATTTGTTTTTAACCGCTCCTGCTAAGTTTTGTTATTGTACCTATTTCGGATTTCAATTATTCATAGGACATAATTCACTGATCGTCTATAACGGATTCAAAAGGTTGGCTTGGCCGCATGTTTATTTTATCCAATTGTTTATTTTTCTTATCAACAAGTTGGATGTCGGTTTCAGATGTTTTCAGAAATTGTTCCTTTTTAATAGCAATTGATTGAAGATTGTATGTTATAATTGCTTTTGAATCTTATGAAGATATCTCATTCGTTTTAATTCTAGGAACCGTTTATTATTGTTAGACGTTTAATTAATAATAAAGCTGTTTTAATTGTCTTGACTGGAAATTGAACAATAAGGCTCAGACAGGCGCGACGCGACGGTGCGACGTGATTCTCGTGGAACAATTATTATGTGGTTTTCATAGAAATTGTTCTACTAGAGTCGCGTCGTGCCTGTTTGCGGGAGCCTTTACTAGCACATGTCAGAAAAAAAGATAGTTTTGTTTCACTACTCACACAATTAACGTAATTACCTTCAAGACTCTTTTGGCGCGTATGCCGCCATCTTGTTTTTCCAATACAATTTCTCAAAACATTACCAAAAAATATTCACCAACAGCGCCTCCCTGGCAATGTCATTGCAGCGCCAAACCATCCATTAGCATTGTAGCTGTTTATTTTGCCCTTTTTATTGAAATCCTAACTAATGTAACTTACTACTTAACGCAAATCTAATAGGACAATTTCCATAAAGTTTTCACCGATATTGTTCAAGGAGAGTCGCGTCGCGCCTGTCTGTGGCCCGCCTTATATTAAATGAAGTTATGCAGAAGTCAGACAAAGCAAGAAGCTACCCACTTCAGCTATTTACATAACACTTCCCAACATTCATCCTCAATCCAACAATGACGCAGGTTCGCAGTAATACCTAAGTAATATAAATATTCTTGAACCGGCTGCTCCAATAAAAAGGGAATAAAATTTGAGGATTTACGAAGAGAGTTTTATTTAGAAATGCTCTTATCACTGCGGCCAGGCTTATGACGCGAAATAAGTATTTTTATAATATACCCGGCAGAAGTTACACCGTTATCTATTGGCTACAGAAAAAAAAAGATATGAATTTTTTTAATCTCGGAGGGTGTGCTGTTTTGATTAAATTATGAAGAAGCTAATATTACTGCGAAGAATTTTCTTCAAGATAATGTATCTTCGTTATTTTTTTGTCGTTTTATGTAGGAGCAGATTCTGAAACATTTTAGAAATAATTGCAAATACATTTAAGTACTTAAGTAAGTATCTTTGTGATATGAATTCACTTCGCAAACTAAAGATTTTTAATTTAGTAAGTAGTTTAAATTTATACTTTCTTTATTAGTAATTTATATTTTCAAGAATGTTGAAATAAAATAGTTCAGTTTTGGTATTCTCTCTGGTATATGTATTACTTTCAAGATGATGTAGTATTTAATAGCTCCATTTTCCTTTCCTCCCAAGCCATAATATTTCTGTATCGTCCATACGCTATAACTCTGCCCACCCTATATCCTGTTCGGTCATATTTATTACGACGTGGTATATTAAACGCCATCTTTAAAAGTTGACTGCTTTAAGCCGCCGTTCCATAGAATATTGCCCAATTTTACGCTTCCATATTTGGGTAAGAGCTCGTTTAGATGAAGCATATAGTGTGCGAAAAAACTCGCGCGATGCCACAGAAGTTTGAACAATACATGTGCAGAAACAATGTGCAATTTGAAAACTCCCTTGTCTGTATGTGACCCAAAAGTTAAAAGAGGAAACCCATTTATGTTGTAAAGAATGAAACCTTTAATTCAGTATTCAGTTTGATTGATCTTCATTTTTGATTGAGAGAGACATGCCAATGTTATGTCGCAATAACGCGCGAGTTCCTGTCGCATAAACGCGTCATCTGGATAGGGTCTTAGCGGTAAGTAGGAGTAAA
Source organism: Agrochola lota (assembly GCA_947364205.1). NCBI lineage: Eukaryota > Metazoa > Arthropoda > Insecta > Lepidoptera > Noctuidae > Agrochola > Agrochola lota. Next base: position 11,032,294 of record OX376241.1, read on the forward strand.
AAGTGGGGCCAGCACATAAGTCACTATTATTGATTACATTTACTGCTAGTAAACAACTTTACTGTGGCTAGCTTATGACGGCAGCGCGTTTTCATTGTCTCTAAACAATAGGTAATATAACATGTCCAATATAATTATTATTTTTAGTTATTTGTAGGCATATGTAATTATAAACTGGATTCAATGAGTGATTCAGTGTTTATTTGTATCTACGCATTTTATTTTAACAGACTATAATAAAATTTTATTGTATTATACTATTACAAATTACAATAGAAAAATGTGGTAAAAACCTTTCAATAGTTACTGCCTTCTTGGATAATATGAGACCCCAACGTTTTATTATTTGAGTCGTGAAATAATATAAAGTTTTACCGACCGATTACAGAATAACCGACAATTGTACACTATTATTTGTTTATTATTAATTAAATTGTGACACAAGACTAGCTCTATAAGTGCGTAACACACTTTCAATCACAACCCGAGAGTTTTGAAGGATGTTGCTAATCCATTACTTCATAGGTTTGAACAATTCGTCTGCTCAACAACGTTAGTGACGCAATGAACGTGGGTGAAGTGTCAAAATGAAACCCATTGCGATCAACTGTCATTTTATGTGTGTTAGCAATTACCCCGCTATTTGAACGGTGACCCCCAAACTAGGCTTTTCCCTGTATCTTGTACAAACAAATGAAAACATATGACACGGCAATAATTGTAGCTTGCAACTTAGTATACAGTGACATTAATTGATCAGAGGGGCAATTCCAGTAATTTTTAAGAACATTCGCTTTCGCGTCTCATTCGTAATCTGTCAAAAATATAATCAATTTAGCAAAATTTTTGACAAGTTTGACAGATTGCGACTTGAATGTGAACGTTTTCTAAGTACGAGAATTGGCCTTCTGATATCAACATAAGTATAATGTAAGCAATATATGATTACATACATCTATAAGCCTAGTATCTATTTTGTTACTAGTCACAGTGTTTGTTCTATGAGTTAGGTGTTAGGTCTTCATTGATTGTCCACAGCTGGCTTTATCCAACAGTTAGACAAATAACAACCTATTTATTGTTAAACAAAAATCTCAATCTACACTTCTAAACAATAATATTATAAAGATAAAAGATTTGTATAATTGTTTGTAATGAAAAAACTCAAAAACTACTGGACCGATTTAAAAAATTCTTTCACCATATATATATGATCCAACGCTATATGATCACAGGTTATAATTTTATAAAGATATCACGCGGGCGAAGCCGCTGACGGAAGCGAGTACTCAATATATTTATTGCATTCCACAATGCCAACATAAGTGTTAGGTTTTACAAAAACACATAAAAGGACAAAAGGCCGTCTTAGGAAGTGTCAAACTCAAAACCTGTTTCGAAGCAAAACAAAGATGGGCTATTACTCCTGTATAGCTCCATCTCTCTCTCACAACGCAGTTACTAGCCTAAGGGTGAGCCGACTGCTTTACATCTGCTGACAACTTCCACTCCTCGTCTCACACGTCCGTTAAGTCACCAAATGTCGTTTGTCGTATCGTCGTGAACTCGTGACCCGTAAGACAATGGAACCCAGCTGGTACGGTGATAAAAGTGAGCCGGCCTTATCTTCGTTTTTATGGTGCATTGCGTCGTGGGCCCCGTCAGTAAGTATGGGTGTGCTATACGAGCATAGTTTACTTTGTTACTTATGTAGGTAGGTACTGGGCTGGTAGGTAGGTTCTAATCTAAGTACTCGTATGTAGGCATGAATCATGTTTTGGGTGGTATAAGGCAATGTTGGCATAAGGCGAATCAACGACTTATTTATTTAGGGGTTTCTTTATAAACGTTGCTTAAAAATAAGTTATGATTATTAGCGGCTATATGATTGTGCGGCCATACATTTTTGAAGTTTAAATGTCTTTAGCTTAAAGGCTCGCGCGACACCGGTTATTGTTAAGGCTTGTGCAGACCAGCGCGACTTGTCGCGCGACGCGACACCGGTTATTGTTATACCGTACAGTTTTCTTAGAAATTGCGTTGTTTGAGTCGCGTCGCGCGACAAGTCGCGCTGGTCTGCACAAGCCTTTAAGCAACATTTAAAGGGATTATTTGCGAACATATAAAATTAAATGACAGTATTAAGACATGCACCCTGTAAGGGCACTGCGAATGTTTAATAACAAATTATTAAATTACTTAATACAATATTGATTTCCATTATTACAAGTAATTATATTACACTAAACTAGCAGCGCCGGTGTTTCCCGCATAAGTCTCCATCTCGTGGGAATATCGGGATAAACAGTATCCTATGTGTTAATACAGGTTATAAACTATTCGTGTGCCAAATTTCACCTAAACCCGTTCAGTAGATCCGAGCATGGAAGAGTAACAAACATCCATTCATTCATCCATCTATCTATACATCCATCCATCCATCCATCTATACATCAATCCATCCATCCATCTTTACATCCATCCATCCATCCATCTATACATCCATCCATCCATCTATACATCCATCCATCCATCCAAATGTCCATCCATCCATCGATCCATCCATACATCCATCCATCCATCCATCCATCCTCACAAACTTTCGCGTTTATAATATGATAGGTAGTAGGACATTAATCAATAATTACATTTCTTAAACATTTGCTTATTCTTCGTTGTATTGTGGTTTTCCTCCTTAAATGAACGTCATACGACATACGATGTAAGTTAGTAGGTTGAAGAGTCACATTGGCTGAATATTACATAAGCTATAAAAACTTTTTGTATGAATGACCACAAGAAGTTGGGCCAGTGACAGCTCGGCCTGAGTCAACTCAACCCGAATAGTAATACAGACATTTCACTCCCGATTTTTCCTTCAGTGATATCTTCAGTAGATTCCAAACAGAAGATTTCCCTGGCACACAACAAAATACAAGTTCCATATATTGTCAAACAATAAATCGCTTAGCTCCAACATAATTTACGACTTCTAGACAGGATGCGAGCACAAAAAATGTCATGTTTTGCATATAAATGTGCCTCCTCAGACATACCCTGTACCTGAGTAGGTTGGTAGGTACATACTTTCACGTAGTCACGACGAAACCTATAATTTCCTGTCAGGTTGATATAAAATGGTATCCTATCAGACTGGAATTTGGCTTCGAATTACTGTTAGAGAAAAGTGGTATTTTGGAATAGTATTTTAGTATTAAGCCGCGTGCAGACTGGCGCGACGTGACACCGGTAATTGTTTAACCGTGAAGTTTTCTTAGAAATTGTTTTGTTAGAGTCGCGTCGCGCCAGTCTGCACGAGGCATTATTTGTGAATTATGGATGTGGTCCGTATTTAGGAACCTGAATGCAGTAATGATCAGGAAATGCAGTGTGCAAACGATGACAATCATACTATTGAGGACCACATAAATAATTGGCAAGTATAGGCACTACTACTTTCAAAAATCATTTATTCAAACTAGGCTGACAATCAGCACTTTTCGAACGTCAAAATTACATAAGACAGTCCCCCAAAACGCCCACCGTTCACCACTTCCTAGTGCGTTAGCTGGGAAGAAGTGGCGCAACAAACTCCCCAGCAGCACTGCTGTCTGTTCAGTTACTCTGCCAATTCAGTGAAGCATGCCAAAACACCGACGCTCTGTGCATACACGCTCACACGCACACATTTACAACCTTTTACAATGACATTACAATCAAACTACACCACACAAAGTGCACACATGTTTACGAAACCGGCTTCACTTCACTGTCGACTGCGCGCTGTCGTGGTTTTTTATTGTCTGAAAATAATGTCTCGTTTCTGATGTTATCGATAAACTGTATGATCCCAGACATAGAAAAGTACAATAAAATATAATAAACTTTAATTACTTAAAGAAAAAAAATGCAGTTAAGTCTCCATTAAGTCTTGGCAAAAGCCCAAGGATTAATCAAATTGACGTGTTAACTTGTATTAACTTGTATAAAACTATGTCGTTCGCAGCTGCATACAGATTAAGTGGTCCTAACGACGTAGATTGATTATGCACTAGCTTAGTTAAATAAAAATACGATAAATTAAGTAACGACCTCTTTGTTGAACGAAAGAATGAGAATCAAGTGGTTTAGGTAGGTAATTGCTGGCAATAATTGACTTGTTTTGTGTCAAGAGAAAGATTAGGGACTATAAAAATGTATGGCATTTTACTGTGGGGTCGGGCTGCTGACATTGAATCCATCTTTATTTTACAAAAGAGAGCTGTCAGAGCCATTTATAATCTACATCGTCGCGAATCTCTCAGGGAACTATTTAGAAAGATTAATATTATGACGCTACCTTGCCAATTCATTTATGAAAACATTATGTATGAAAGAAAAAATCTACATATTTTTAATAAAATAAGTGATAGACATAATTTTAATACTAGAAATAAAGATAAAATAGATCAACCATTTTTCAGATTATCTAAAGTACATACATATTTTATGGGGTACTGTATTAAATGTTACAATAAAATACCTTGTGATATATTACAATTAAATGAAAGAAAATTTAAAACTCATATTAAAAGTACACTCTGTAAACAAGCATATTACAAATTAGAGGATTATATCCAAGATAAGAATGCTTGGAAACATGCTGGTCCTGCTCCATAGGACAATTTAGAGTCTAGACAAAATCAAACTGGTTGCTAATTTAATTATGTATTTGTAATTTTTTATAACACTGATTTTACATTCTTTGATTTCTTGAACTCACACACTGACTTATTAGTATTACTTGTTAAAATGTTAGGAATATCGTATAATTTTACAATGTTTGTAAATATGTGAGCACCATGTATCTATCACATAATTAATTTATCTGTAATTGCTTTATTTTTCATTCTTTTTTACCTATCGTGGTATAGCAATCTTATTCTAGATGCATCGTCTTCACATATAATTATATAATTAATGTATACAAAATATTGTAAAAACATTTTAAAAGAGTAACGGTGGAGTTTCTTGCCCATTCTTGTCCATACGAAAACTACCTTTTGAAAGGGGCGACTAGAATCAATTCTATTTTTTTGTAAAATTATCGTTCATAAGTGCCTTTTATGTGCCTAATTGAAATAAATTGTTTGACTTTGACTTTGAAATAACAAATAAGTGCAGCAGCGCTAGTGTATGTGTGTGTGTGTGTGTGTATTAAACAATATTATTTTGTGCATTAGATTAGTAAGAAGAGTGAGATTTCGTTACCTAGCACACTGACGTCACGTAAATCCTGCATCGCGCAAACAGGGTTTACCGCACGACTAGCATTTATACAACGTCCCGACATCAATCGTCTGGCAGTTGCCCACCAGACTGAACACGGTTTGGAGGATCCTTCCTTTTCTATGGAAGATGAGTGAACTTTACACCCTGTTCCTCATACTTAAAGCGGTTTAATAGTGGATGAAAAATCGTCATTTTTGCCATTGGAAATACCACCGGCACATGGCTTGTATTATAATAAAATCCCTGCTGGCATTGCATGACTATGAACTTTGTAATGGGATCGTCCATATATATTTTTTCTGCTTTTATTCTGACATCATTCAAGAAAATCTCCCTGTACATTATACAACCCTCTCTGAGTGTCGCTGCCCCAATTAAAACAGAGCCTCCTTTCACCACAGAGGTTAGCATCCCCTGCCATTTCACGGCTGCACTCCATAACCCTCATGTACCTGAAAAAGGGGTTACAACGGTCCTTCATTACTGCCGAGTACCTTCGTTAAACCCTGAACATAAATCACAATTCTTCAACAAACATAAAGATCGCATTCATTACTTAGTACTACGAATCTGGTGAAACAGGGTACTGCTTCCCTTGTCAATTAGGGAAATTGAATGTACGGAACCGGGTTGGTTGATAGAAATTAATATCACTTTCGCACTGTCAATTTAGTGTCGAATGAGGCAAGTCTCTACGTGCAGGTCGACGATATGAGGTGTTGTTCCAAGCTTTTATTTATGGCCTACTATTAGACGATGTGCGAAGACAAATCTAGTACAATTTTGTGCGGGAATTTTTGGTGAATCTTTTATAGGGTTTTGGTATCAAACATAATATGGATCCTTTGTCCCAAATGTTGGACAATGAAATGAAATCTTTTTAAATTACATGTGGGCAATAACTGAAGTGCTGTTACATTCTATATTTTGGAGACCTTAGAACATTGTTTTGTATTGTTGTCGTCCGTTTTATCAACTTATCATCAAAAAAACAAAATAATGGCTAACTGACAGATTAGAATGCAACAAATGTCTTGCAATTTTTATTGTTGCCTCAACTTGTAAATCTGACTTAAGAAAGACAAAGCTCCTTCGACTTCAAAATTAGAAGCCATCTTTTTTTAATTAACGCGGTAGATTTCAAAAAGAAACGACGAACTTAGAAACTGATGAACGAAGTTAATGCGGAAAACTTAAGCGTGTCTCAAATTGATTGTCCGGAAAATTGGTGCTTAAAGCAGAAACTATTCGCAGTAACGAAGTGCAACCAATATTTTGTGAAACTAGCGTAGTTTTGAGGATGTCTGACAAAAGATCATCTATCTTTTTAACTGGTTTCAATCATGTGATATCTGTCGGGGAGTGAAAGAGGGGTAGAGAGAGGACATGGTAATGGATTGGTTTCCCTTGCTAAGTTCGTTAAAATCTAATCTGTTTCTAGAGTAAAGCGTCCTCTGAGGTATTTTGGTGGAGCTTCGAATGATTTGTCAAGTTTATTCCAAAACGTCTTGCTAGCTTACTGTTCAATAGTGGATCATGGGAACTGTTTCCTACCTTCAACCTTCTTACTCTGTGTCACCTTGCGACAAATAGAGATTATTTTTAAACCTCACGACATATGTCAACAACCTTCAGACAGTTTCCTATGTATTTAAATTTTTTCAGATAGCCGAAAAAGGTCAACGAACTAGTATTCAGCACCTTGAATTCTTTTAACAAACATAGCACGCCAAGTGTGAGAACAAGGTCAGAATAAAAAATGTTCCTGCGCAAACTATTATATCCCAGTATTTTTTTAAGCATTATTTTCTTTACTGAAAAAATAACCTGTATTTGTAACGCACGGAATATATTCAATGAACACGTAACAGAAAACTCGGCCGGTTTTCTGTTACCGGATGAAATACTTTTTAATCTGTACCCGCAATCAGCGATCAATCAGAATCTGAATCGCTTTGAAACAGATTGCTAATCTATTGCTTCAAAAGTTCGAAAAAAAAATCTGCTCTGCAACGTAAATAACGCAATGAATGTTGTTGAACTGTCAAAATGAAACATAACAAATTAGTTGTGATCGTTTACGTCGTACGAAAATGTGTTGCGTAATTAGATAGCTGTTCTCACCTAGATAATTCGGAAATTGTTGAAAGTTTGATTGTTGCACAGTCTAACAATTACAGTATGTCGAGTGATTATTAATCTGCATTTTACATCACCGGCCTTTTCCGTAAAAATCTCACGTGAAGACGTAGGTGAAGTGAGCTATCAATAGTGTCTTCAGGGAGAAGGCCAGCTCACTTCAAGAGATTTTAATAGAACAGATAGGCTGCAAACTTTTTCTATGTTCACTATTCGTGACTCGAAAATACATTTTATAATAGAGTCTTAATATTTTCTCATTGACTTTGATTAAACCTTACCACGCAACGTCTTGATAACCGTACTTGAACCCATCAATTAATACGTCGACAACTACGATGGACAACTAAAGAGCAGTAAATGCGATATTTCCATTATCTGGTCTCAACAAGGCTCACACTAGCAGCTCTAGCTAGATAGCTCCCTAGATACCTTCTCCAGCTAATTCTACACTGTATAAGACCATCACGTACGAGGTCGTATCATGATGAATCGCTCTCAGGGATATTACAATTTTCGTCCTTTTAATAAAAACGGTCCTATTTGCTCTTTGGATCTTATCAGTATTCCTTCCGTATTTCTTGATGATTAAAAAGAAACGTACTTTTTGCAATAAGATAATTATTGCAAAAAGTACGTTTCTTTTTACACACAACCCCCCCCCCCCCCCCGCAACCCCCTGTCACAACTTGTTTATCGTTCTCATCGTTGACAGTATTCTTCCTACTCTCGCTGAACATAATTAGATATGCAGTTGAGTTTACAATTTATGTTTCCAAGAGGAAATGTCAACTGTGATGTAGGTCCTCGAACAAATTAATAACAAACCTTCATAAAAGTCAGAACAAATTTTTGCAACAAAATCTCCGAAGCGAATACATAAGAGAGTTTGTTAATGCATAAAAGTATGAGTTATTTGAGAGCAAAATTTTCTTTTGTTAGTGTATAATTTAAGGGGGGACGCAGCAATCTCGAGTCGTAACAAAGTTTTTAGAATACTTCACCACTTGTTATACAACATCATCTTGTTTAAAGTTTGTTGCTCCGATGTACAATAGTTGTTGACGTGGTATACACTGCTTGAATAATTAAAGAGCGCCTAACATTGTTATAATATGGTAGGAAGACCGTCCTGAATTATCGACCACTTATTAGAGGTAACTCAATCGCCCGAGGCAACGAAATCGATAGTCCACCACAACTAGAACCGCCCTCAAACCGATATCGATAGTTATTATAATGTTCCTGCAGTATTGCACAGCACCTCCAAGATAGGCATCGATAAACAGGTATACCTTTCTAACTTTCTGCAACAGCATTCGGTATCGATAAAATTTGATCATTATTTTCTTGTTCGAATCCGATCTTTCCCAATTTAAGATCTCGCCTTCCCCGTCCACTATTTGAAACGGCATCGGGACTACAATTAAGTAGGTACGTTACTATCAAATAAGGAATCTTTAGTTTCCAATCCAATTTGCTGTATTCCCTTGCGTGTCTTAGGGGGAAACGATTTATTTTGATTATAGCTGTTCCAACGGTAGAAAACAAGCTATAAATTAACAGCGACGACTTAATTAGTCCGCGTGCTCCCAATACCATTAGCGGTACACGATGACAGGTCCCTGATTCGAAAAAGAAATTGATGTAATATCTGGGTGGGCGTTGCCGAAATTAATGTTGCTTCTCTGACAAATTGGCTATGGGAGAAATTGAGGGGATTTTAAATAATCTGACGCGGCAAGGTGATGCCATCCTTGCCTACACGGTGAAAATTTCCATATTATCAGATTTTGCACACTCATAAAACTGCTCTCATGTCAGCGACAGAGCTCGTTCAAGGATAAAGTTCAAAATGGCATACGCCATTTTTGCGTAAGCTGCCAATGAGAAACTGGTGGGACTTCGCAGGAGGCTTAAGACTACTTAACATCACTTAACGCATTTACTTACGGAATTTCGAGCATACATTGAGCTGCCAAAAATTACTTATGATATAACAGGCTTTAACAGGATTTAAATTTACTGCGTGACAACTTTATTAACTTGAATTGAAAAGTAGGCTTGTATCATTAGCCTACTTTGACGCTCGTTAAAATATTTATTCAGGCGACGATGAATTTGAGAATATCAGGAAATATTTTCATTGTAGTTAAGAATAACTAGAAGGAAGAGATAACGGTATCATAAACACTGATAAAGCCAAGGCTACAAGAGTTCAACGACTTGATCCAAACTCAGTAAACGTCAGTCGTTGTCCAAGACATTGGACTATTGTCCTCAATTTGGCACCACTCCTAAGACCGTTAATTGTAGGAAGTTATGGGAGATTGTAGCTGTGAACGTTTACAAGCTGTTAGCTTGTTATGTATGTTAGGAAATGCGTTATAGGGAATTACACTAAGCCTCGACCGTAAACAACCCAGAAAGACCGACATAAACAATTTTTAGTTGCGGTATCTGCTCGATTCGGAATTCGGGAGCGAAATTGCGTTGAAGATGAAATGCACATACACCTCTAATCCAATGTTCTTCGCACTCTGCTTTGATATTACGAATTCCCGGAGCAGTTGCCTCGAGAATTTCGGGTTTTCGGGATCCCGGATAGTTTCGTCTGCACGATGTTTATTCGGAGCGGATACATACGTTCATGTAAGATATTCAATACAGGAAAAGTCGGGATCGCAAGAATTACGATCGTCCCTTCCTGTTGCGACTGCATGTAACATTCTTATTGATTTCCTCAATATTTTACTGGGTATTTTATTTTTGTACATAATTTACTCTTTCAAGTGGAAACTGGGGGAGTTTTAGTCCTCATAAGTACTTCTTTTTTGGCGCCTCTGGCGTGACTGCGGGCTGTCAACAAATTCATGTTTATGTCCCGCCAAGCGAAACAACTCTTCCATCTGGGCAATGAAATCGGCTTCCTATAAAAGCGCAGTTAACACTTCCTTATCTCGGAGGTTTGTCTTTTCTTAAACTTTGTGTTTTTCGACATTCAAGTTCTTTATTAATTACTCATCTAATATAGTTTGAGCTTTTCCTCGAATTTTTATTAACTTTGTTCTTTTAATTTAAGCCGAGTCTCTTTTCAGCGTCTTCTCGCCGAGGGACATTTAGTCATGTCATGTTTGGATTATCATTATGGTAGTCTCCAAAAGAGTCTTAGTAAACATTTTTTAAGTCTCCAAGACTTGTTGCTTCGTCTCTATTCTCCGGCAGTTAGCAAGTTATGCGAACGTAAATGCCTTTGCGTGAAACGGTTCCTAAGCACGCGAGATTTCACTGGCTGTTACCTTAATTAGACCTCTGCGTAGTTAAGGGCCGTGAAAAGCCGTGATAATTGCTACCAGGGGACGCACTATTGGTATTAAGACAATTTTCATAATATTCTTAGTGTTAAAGTTTTGTGAATATGCTTTATGGCCTACGTTTAGCAGTCTGCTTGACTCACGGGGAATAATATCCGACTAATATATGTCTATGGCTTGCGTCATATTATTTTTATTATATGACTCAAAGCAACATCACTCCTGTATTCCCCGAAGGGCTAGGCAAAGACACACACCACACACACACGCACTCACATTTCGCCAGTTACCAGTCAGTACCAGTTAGTTTTGAGTACGACTTAAAACAGAAATTCGCCGTATTCAGATGAAGGCGTGGTGAAGATTTAGATGTGTTGTATATTGTGTCCTATATAAAAATTGCTCAACGATACGTTTTTCTAAGCTCTAAAGACCCAGGGATGCGTGTAAATAAGTTTATTTTTAACCTTCCTCCAAAACACGCCATGTTATGTTACATTGAACTGTTTGCCATAATTACAAGTGAAACTGTACAAAGGTTGGATATAATTCCATTCTTTTGGTGGCTATTGAATGAAATTTAGATTTGTATTGTGTAAACCTATTGTTACAAACGCTAGAGTCATGCACGCAATATTTAGCATATTGTGTCGGTAAATTGCTTTTAATATGGTGCTTAAAAAGTAACTAATTTTCTACCAGCCAACGTTTATGGTGTAATTGCATGGGTGTGACAAACTTCTCTTTTTTTTAAAACATTCCTGAAGGACATACTATACTCACATGGCTCACATACGTTATGAAATCACGCCACTTAGTTTAATGTCCATTGTTATTATGTGGTTGTGTGCATTATTTAAAAACGAACTTAGAATCGTGATCGTTATAACCTGATGTTTTTAGGGTTCCGTGCCAAACGGAACCCTATTACTAAGCCTCCGCCATCCATTCCTCTGTCTATCAGCGGGATGTATCTCATGAACCGTAATAAGGCAGATGAAATTTTCACAGATTGCCGCTATAACAACAAAAAATAAAATAAATATAAAAATTATAGGGGATTCCCCATACAAGAAACTTGTTTTTTTTTTAACTAAAGTAATTGCACAGTTGCACGAAACCCTTCGTGCAATTCGGGACAGTTTTTATGTTTGTACCAAGAGTCTTCACTCTTCAGCCCAAGTTACATTTCACCCTGATTTTTTTAAAACAAAGCTTGAACTTTTATATACATATCTTCTTACTCAATAACTTCCATTTGGACCTGTCAGCCCCTGAGAATAAAAAAAGGCATAAAACGTAAATTCAAAGGTCAGAAGTAAATGGACAAGTAACAGGGAAGATCTAAACAGCACGAAAAAGTTTTAATGTGTTCGGATATAAATCGGACTATTTGTCTTTATAAGCTTCCCCCGGTGTTAGGAGTGAGGAGTGAGGAACACAGACGTTCACAAAGGGTGACAAACTTGGAAAAGTTTATAGGAGTTGCTATGTTTCTTCTAACATATTATGTGATGAGTGTATGTATGGCTTTTGGAGAGCTTTTGGGGTTTCTTATCGTGGTGTAAAAGGATGGTTTATTGAGATAAAGAGATATATGGGGTTTATTGATATATTCGTGAGACATACGGAAGTATTTGATGAAAACTTTTTCATCCACTGGCCCGCTCGTTTTTTACTTTCGAAAGGAAGAAAGTGATTGTTTCTTTTTCAATGGAGCTTTATTATTGCTTCATAAAAAAAAAACTCAACAGTTTTATTGCCACCTGGAAAGACTTTTTTAGAGTTCGGTACCCGAAGTGTGCCAAACGGAACCCTATTACTAAGTCTCCGCTGTCCATCCGTCTGTCAGCGGGCTGTATCTTATGAACCGTAGTAGGTAGGCAGTTGAAATTTAAGCTAAACAAAAAATTATAAATGTCAAATAAAATTAAAGGGAGTCCAAAAAAACTGTTTTTTTTTAAACTAAAATAAAAAACGTAGTTTTAAATTTAATATTGTACGGTGGTAACCTCCGTGTGCAAGTTCGACTCGCTCCTGACCGATCTTTATCATTCACCTTTTCAATTCTAATTTAATTAACCAATCATAATAAAACCGAATAAATCTCCGCCTAGTAAAGCGAGAAAAAAACCTCCATTTACAAAAGAGTATTACGTTCATAAAAATCATGATGACGATATAACAATAAAAGTAACATAATCATCAGCAGATCGCAAAACGTGTGGGATGGCTGATGAATAAGCTTCACTGACCTAAACCTACTTTATTGTAGCGGTTTCATCATGAATACTTGATTAGGTCACCTTTGTAGTAACACCTGTGGCTAGTCTAGGAAAAAGTATTTTCTTCGAATCGTTGGTAGACTCGTATAGTTTCATTGTCATATCAGTAGTTATTTGTAATCCTTTGTCTTTAAAAGGTAGCGTAGGTGTCTTTGGAGTGTCTTCATTGTTATTCAAATTGTCTGATTTAAAATCTTTCTTTATTCTGATTACTTTATCTTTGCCCTAAAAGGAATCCAAATAGGAATATTGAGTATTTTCCAGTAATCATTTCGCAATTTCTGTTACCACGTTGTTCACTGTCTTGACTCCTGTATCCTGGAGTGGAGTGACGACTTCCCATTAAAGTGCTTCAACAAACCCTTCAAAGCCCAAACTTGAAGGTTTATTTTATGCTCCGTGACTTAAACGTACCCCAGTTATTATCTTTACGAGGGGTTGAGAGCTCTCACTTTTTATTATTGCCTTTTATATTGTGTTGTGGCGTACTTAACCGTAGGCGAGGTCAAACCGAAAGGCCGGTACCAAACAAAGCACTTATTTCGTTACGATTGTGATATTCTAAAGTTTTATTTATAACGCCTAACTTCTTACAATTCGTGATCCGTTAGAAATTGGGTTTTTTGCCGAAGGGTTGTTTGTGTTCTAGTTGGAACCAATTATTTTTAATGTATGCGACGTATGGGACGCGTTAACCTTTATAAACTTCTGTTGTGTATACTGTCCGAGTCGGGGGTTACACTATATTATTCTAATGCTGGTTCCTCGAGGGAGCTGTTTTGCCCTGTATTAGTTTCCACTATGTTATCTTGGGCACACAGGAGGAACTCAAGATCACCAAGCGGCTATCTACAATATGCCAGGAGCGTGCCCTCAGCTTTTTCGGACATATTATGCATTGACCCAAGCATGGTCTAGCAAGCCTTATGTTACTAGGCCGGGTGGAAGGAAAACCCGCTCAAGGCGGAGCTACGGTGAGGTGGTCAGACGCGATCAAGAAGGGTGTTGGAGGCAGCATTTACCAAGCGGTCCACACTACTTAATACCGCATAGCTTGGAGACGCGTCGTATGTGGTCGCGATCAGCATTGATTGAACGACGAAGAAGAGAGAGAGAGAGAGGTCTGGGAAACAAACAAGGATAGTAAGTCGTCTACGTAGACAAGTACAACAAAGTACAAGTAGTGCATTAACATTTTCCTCCTTAATCCTCGGATGTTTTACGTCAATAGTGTTAAATGCTTTAATTTCCTTGAACTTGGAGATGTTGGCATAATAATAAGTGAGGTAATAAGTCTACAACTCTTCAGTACCTACCCTGTCTGATGAGTAATTATACAATTAATTCAACAAGGCACCTAATATTAAGGCCGAGAGAAGTTTGTTTTTGTAAGAAATAAGAAACAATGAGAGTTGTTTGTTAAGAATTTTCTAGAACTTTTAAACCAGCTGTTGTTTCTTGTTCCTGTTACACTTGGATACTGTGATGTATTGATGATCAAGACGTTATTTTCAGGGTACCGTAGTAGACAAGAAACACTTTTTTTTTCTTTTTTTTTTGATGGGAAATCATCAAATGACCTCTCCCGCTCTGGGCAGAGCGAGAGGGTGTGTCAGACTTTTACTGACTAAAACCCACCCGTGTTCCTTCCGTTGCCTGTGTGCCAAGGCCGCGATATCCCTTTCAGACAAACCCGCAACCCCAGCAGGCATTGGTCTTTCGACCCCGTCGGTTGGTGCTGACATCTCTTTGAGGCGCGCGTGGAACACAACGCGCCGTCGACACGGGCCTGGTCCTGATCGGACGGCGAGCTGCCCATTGCTCACCGTCCGCAGGCCCGCGCCTACGGTGGCCGGAAGTCGGCTCTTGACTCCCGACGCCCGGGGTGTCTCCTGCGGCGACTAGGGCCGCGAGGGCGTGCAGCTTGCATCTCCCTCGCGCGCCCCGCCTCCTCCTTCGCGAGCATAACTGCTTCGCAGAAGGAGGTGACGGCCTCCCATGCACTCTCGCGCCGAACCATGGCCTGAACCAGGGCCGGACGCGAGAGATCGCCGCCGCCGATCGCCTCCGTGAGGACACGGCGGTGCTCCGCCCAAGCCGGGCAGACCTCCACCGTATGCTCCACCGTGTCCTCCGGGCGATCCACACAGTGGTGACACCCGGGCGTTTCCTCCCGCCTAATTCGGAACAGGAACCTCCCGAAACAACCGTGTCCGGTGAGGACCTGCGTCAGGCGGAAGGTGAGGACGCCATGGCGCCTCTCAAGCCACTCCTCAAAGAGGGGACTTATCGCCGCAATTGTGGCGTGCCCAGCGCTGGGTTGCGACAATCGCACACTCCATGCCGCCATGAGATCCCGCCGGAGCTCTGTCCGCTGTGCCGTGATCTCTCGCGGCAGCGGAGTTACACCCCGGCGTTTCGCCTCCTCGCGCAACTCCCACATCTGCGCGAGGACTTTCGCCTCCAGATCCCATGGCGGTAGTCCGGCAAGGAGGCTCGCCGCCTCACGGGAGACCGTGCGGTATCCCCGGACCAGCCTGATGGCCATGACCCTTTGGGACGCGTTCAACCGCTGGGCCGGTCGCAGCCTCAGTGAACGCGCCCACACCGGTGCCCCGTAAAGGGCCATGGACCGCACGACCCCCGCGTAAAGCCTCCGGCAGGAGGCGTTTGGACCCCCTAGGTTGGGCAGAAGCCGCTTCAGAGCAGCCCCAGCCCTATCCAGTTTGGGAGCCAAACGTCGGAAGTGCTCCACGAAGTTCCACCGGTTGTCGAGGACGAGTCCCAGGTACTTCATCGTCGACTCGACGCCGATGTGAACCCCTCCCGCCGTTATCTGGGAACCCGACAGTGGCGCGTTCCGAGGACCATAGAAACACATGGCCTCGGACTTGTGCAAGGCCACCTCGAGTCCCAGTTGCCGGATCCTATCGACGATTGTCGCAACCCAACGTGTCGCTAGTTCGGCCGCCGCCTCATGCGACCTCCCCTGCACCAGGACCAGCGTGTCGTCAGCGTAGCAGACCACGCTGACGCCGCTAGGGAGGTCGGCAGACAAGAAACCCTTATAGTTTCGCCATGTCCCTCTGTCTGTCTCTCTGCGGCTTAGCTTATAGACTGTTAGTATTAGAAAGCTGTAATTTGGCATGGGTATACATATTAATCACGCCGACAAAATGGTAAAATAAAATCAAACTTTTTTTAGGGTATCCCCCTACGTGTAAAGTGGGGATGCTTTTTTTTTCTCGTGTCTCCCTTGGTGGGGTGTCGATTCAAAGGTCGTTCAAAAATATTGTGGGTGTGGGAACCATCTAACAATTTAGGGATCCTTTTGCGAAATATTGAGCTTTAAAGTACTAATCTTTGTTAGTCATGTGTGTCCCCCCCCCCCCCCCCCCCTGCTAAATGGTTGTACTTAGATTTGGCCCAAAATTCACAGCAGTAGTACATATAATGAAGTTAAAAGGAAAACTATCACAGTAAGTAGGCTTTACAGATTAACGAGTAATAATCGACCAACTTAAATTTATAGTTTGAAAAACATGTTCTCCCATACATTCCGCATGGGAGAACATGTTTTTCAACTACAATGTTAAGGTTCTTCTTGGAATAAATTCATCCCAACTACGGAACGTTCATTGTGCGTGGTCCGATACGCACTTGGCTGGTTATTACTCTTTGTATAATAAGACATTTTGTTTAAATGCGGCCCATTTTACTTGCTGCTCTAATTAATGTATGAAGGGGTGGCTAAATGATAACAGCCGCGCGGGTCGACACCTCCGTGCCTCGGAAAGCACGTTAAGCCGTTTTTCACGACTGTCATTCGTAGATCTTTGACAGCCGTTACAGGTAGTCAGAAGCCCAAAAGTCTGACAACCAGTCGTACCAAGGGGTATTGTGTTACTGGGTGGTCGAGGTCAGATACGAAGTCGCTCCATGTAAAATACTGGTATTCAGCTGCATCAGACTGGAAGCCGACTCCAACAAAGTTCGGAAAAGGCTAGGCAGATTGATAGGGATTCTCAACCCTTAGAAATGGAAAGTAACTTTCAATAATAATGCAAGTCTTTCCAGAAATGCTACAGCATACATTGTTACAACTCGCAACAGCCGGTCAAGTCTCTTATCCAAGAAAGCAATTACACATTTTATCAAGATATAATCTTAACTAAAAACAGAAAATTACAAAACAAAACGAAGTATTATTCGTGACTACTCTGTTACGCGACGGTTATTGCATATAGCAGAATATAGCTATCTCACTCTTGCGTAACACATTCCGTTCCATGCAGCGGCATGCATAATTGCATTTATACTCAGAACCAAGGTCAAAACTATCGCAGTTGAATGCAGCCGGCATAGATACTAGTTTATGACCTTTTTAAACGAGTTTTTGTATACTTCTCTGTACTTTAATGGCTTTATTTTGAGAGGTAGAAAAAGAAGACCGAAATTTTAGTGCAGCTCATTCATGGTTCTATTTCTGGAACTGGAAAACAGGGCTTTGTGCGACCTACCAGATGGACAAACGACCTGGCAATGGTCCTGGGCGTAGTAGGTAATGGATGCAAGCTTCACATACATAATAAATCGATGGAGATATAATATACATATATTATGGAGGAGGCGTTTGTATATCTGTGGGCATCTGCCGGCTAATATTATGGCATACAATGGTGATCTACTTCAGAAATTATTTTAAGTTTTTGCTTGAATATAGTGCAATAGCGATGCAGGTGGATAGTTCGCAGTATGACATCATTACAGCTCTAGAACCACAAGTTAAAATCAAGTCGCCTTTTGCAACGGATGTGGTCCATTTGAAGAACACAGCTATTATACAACACTTAAATATTAAAGGCAAAATAAACTAAACATATGAAATAACAATGTTTTAATACAATAAAGCTCAAGTTTCTGTATTATGCGGCAACGGCCTGGACATTCAACAAAACTGAAACATATTGTTTGCAAAATATACAACATATATTTTGAAACCTGAAAACACAAATTCAAAATTTTCTAACAGTGTGGGGTTTGTGAAAGTTGGAATATAACATCATGTTTGTCGTTTCGAGTTCAAGAACAGAGTAACGGTTGTGATTCGTACGTACTTCTATTTATAAGATAAAGACCTTGACTGACACGTTTACGTCCTTTTTGCTCTACACTCTGTACGGTTTTCGTTTCGCAACAAAAAAATCTCTGTACTTAACCGTTTTTTTTCAGATTGAAACGTTTTATTTAAAGTGAGCCATTAGCAGGAGATAATTTGAGTGGAAAATGGAAATTCTGTTTTAAATTGAAGCCGACTTTGATTCTGCGACACCTTTTCCTCGGTGACTGTATAAAAAACCAAAAAGTGAATTGTGTAATTTCTAGCTACTAAACGACTGAACAGATTTTGATAGAATTTGACCGAGAGGTTGCTGTGTAGCAGGAAATACACACAGGTTATTAAATCCCCCAAGATTACAAAAAATACACCAAGACACGCACCTCTGACTTTTCGGATTCATGCGCGTATGGTATAATTATCATTTGCTTTAAAAACGGTGAAGGAAAACAACATGAGGAAACCGGCATGCCTGAGAGATATTTCTCGACGGCATGTGAAGCCAAGTCAGAGGCCCATGGGCGGTATAAAAACTCTGACACCAGGTTTGATACCAAGTTAGTCACTAACGACACGAAAAAGAAAGAAGACACAATTTACACAGCTAGGGTTAAATAAAAAATAAAGCCACTATAACCAACACAGCAAAAAGAACATCGAAGTGATCGCAAATTCACCGTGTCATCTTTAATTTATGGTGTGTTTATATGTGCTCTCCACTGTAATAAACCAACTCGTCATGATTCCTTATTGTTATTACTGCCGTACAGTTTAATTGCGGTTTTGTTACATTCTATTAATTTACAATAACAATCGAGCAGGCCTGTCATGGCCGTTCTACATAAGTTGTAACTTAATAGTCCCACCTTTCTCTTTGTTAGTCTATACAATTGGTTGCTTTCTTGTCGACCTATATCTTTTTGTACCTAAGTGACACTTGATGTTAATTTTAAAGCCAGTTTTATGCTAAATTCCTTTGTCCCTGAAATAATGTTTACCTTTTTTCCGAGAACAAACGCCAATTTTTTTCTGCTCTCAACAATCGTTTAAGGCTTTAAGCCTTTTGATACGGGGCCTGTTTTCAGCTTGCTTTTTGTTTCTATTCATATTTTAAGGACTACGGAAATACCTCGTAAATGTTCTTTTTTGCGGTAAAAAAGAGGAAACCGTATTTTATCTTACAGAACATCTATAAAGTGTCCACTTACCGTTATTGGGTGGTTCAGTACTAGTAGAGAAATACATTGTTCTCCGTCGTCGGTCATCTGACAGTCCGGTAATCTGGTTAGAGGGTCCTTTCGTAATGTCATTATGGCGTTTATGACCATTTTCGCTGTCCTTCTGACATATTGCTGCGATGTTTATCGCGTACCCGCTTCCATATGCTATATTTTTTCCTTTATGATATGTTATACCCGACCGCGGTGGGTAATATTTTCATCAGTTTCTTTCTACAGTATGTTTTTACGGCTGTTGCTTGGAATGAGGGAATTCTTGGAACGGGGTTGGCCTCGTGATTGATGCATACATATAAGTTACTAGAAGTGGGCTGTAATACATGTTAAAATTTGCTCGCTTTTAGGGGCTTTTGTGTGTAATATTTTTAATGAATGTTTTCTTTGTGGTTGGGGGGTTTACCGTTTAATGTTTCATTCAAAACATAATGTTCTATGTAATTTATCTTTTATTTGACTTGTAACGGTAGTAACAGGATGTCCAAATTAGAAATTCGTCTCCAGTATTCCGTGATACCTGTTGAGTTGTGTTTTAAATTTACAGTAACAAGTGACTATCGACCATTGTTACGCTGAAAGTTAAATAGAACAAAACAAATTCATCAGTTGTTAACCATTCGACTACCGGTTTGCCGGATTGCACAAGTTCAACGATTTTTGGTTCATAAGTAGATAGGTTTCGGGTCATGAATCACGGCGCAAACATTCCAATATACAGTTCCGATCGTTTCTGTGTATCGCCCATTAAAATGTTGACTACAAGTTAAAATTAGACTCGCAGCAATTTGATCTAAGTCGACCTACTTACTGTACAGACTGACTTTCAATGTACTTAACTACTTGAATTACCTAACCTTTTTTGTCTCATTCTAGCATTTGTATTCGTTTTTTTATTAGACAAGGACGGGGATATTTTTTGTTGAGTCACAAATCACATTGTCCGGTCTCTATTGAGTCACGAACTCCTGCGGTCACTGAGTCATATGAAAGATTGCGTTTGGCTCCGCTTTGAGTCTGACTTATTCATCGGCGCCTGCGCTGATCAAACGATTATACATACACGTGGGTACAGTCACTAGGAATTAGTTTTGTTTTTTTAATTTACCGTGCAAATCGGTGAGAAAAATCACGTTAACGTTAATATTCTTTATCCCTCTCTTTCTTTAAGTACCTAACTAATTATTTATAATTTTGTTTTCTTTGAATCGTAATAAATTGTTATTATATTCTCAGTACCGTGTATCGTACATAAGTATAAAAGGAATACCCACGTTATAATACAATATAAACATTATTTACTGAGTAATATTTCTGTCCATTACTGCGCGTAAATAAATGAATCCCACTCCCACACAAATGAGGTGACTTTACTCTTGAGACACATTTATTACTTCTTTGTTCTTTAAATCCGAATTAAGCCAAATTTAAGCGTCCGTTATTTAAAACATAATGTATACATATACTTTAAAATAATTAAGCTGTCAGAGTTTGTTTGTTTTGTACGCGCTAATCTCTGAAATAAAAAGTCGGATTGAAAAAAAAAAAAAAACAGAACCCAATTCATGAGGAAGGCTATTTAAAATCACGCTACGACCCTTTAGGAGCTGAGCTAAAAGAAAAAGTTAGAAAGAACGCTAAGCGAAAACATTAACGAGGGACAGCTATAAGATATTTTTTTTGTTAAGAGGACTTACAGGACCTAAACGTGCCTAAGCGCAAGTTTTATAATGCCTAAAAGTATATATGATTCACTGCAGTAAACAAAATCAAAACAATATATGATATTCTTTTGGATACTTACTACTAATTTGATGCGATAGAAAAAAAACTAAGGCAAATCAAAAAAAAAAATACTTGCAATCGTTCTGATTTTTTGTCAGATTATTCTACATGCAACATATTACCATAATAGTGTTTTAATTTTTTAACCCAATCAATAGATTTTTCGTAAATAGATAATTGCTACATATTTTGCAATAAATTACCTGCGCTGTGTCATCGCGCTTCTCTTTATTTTCTATGCATGCAGTCCGATAATGACCGCGCTTTAGCTGCACGCGTAGCATGAGCACCGTTTTGTCGACGGAAGAGTAGACAAAAGTGACGTTCCGTGTAGACAGTACGACGGCACCAAAGTAGAAAGAGTCAACTGCACTTTTTACGAAATTCACTCTTTTACATAAATCGACTCAGAATTCTGTGTTTTTTTTTTCTGTTTAATTGACAATTTTTACTGTTATTAAGTCACGTATATAAAGACAACTACAACTATTTTTCTCAAAGTGTCGGAAGTACCATATTTTGGAAAATAAAAATATTACAGTAATATTGGTCTTAACCATTTCCTTGGTAATGCCCTATTAACTAAATGATGGAAAATAGAAGATGATAGCTTTGTTCTTCTATTATAATTATCACAGTTCTGCGTTCAAAACGCTCTCCTGTAAAATCATGATTTTGTAGATAAACTTTGATAAACGTTGTTACTTTGTGGCCGTCGAGTAGAGTTTTCTACTGTCTTTAGCATGGCGATTACAAAATCAAATTGTCTTCACTACCATATCCAATTGTCAGTTGTCAGTGTGATTTTGACAGTTTGGGATAGAAAACTTTCTTCTGCATTAGTCTACTTAATAAAGGACCTAGACAAAGATCTATAAAAACGAAAGACAAAATGACAGATTGTAGAAAGATTTCGACGGTGCGCTGTCAAAAATGGAGAAACGAATGTCACTTTGTATAGAAAGAGCTGTGACTATTCTTCGTAGAAATAGAAAGCGTCATGCTACGCGTGCTGGTGTAAGCCTCTTAAAACAAAACATTCACGCAGATGAAGTCGCGGGCAGAGGCTAGTCAAAGTATATTTACAGAAATATAACCACATACGCCGTATCCGTTCTGAACCGTTAAAAGATTAAATTAATCCGACCAGTCTTTGATCTCGCACAATTTATATACACGTACTATTATAATTTGAGTCTACAAAGAGAATGTAATTTAAACATTCTGGGATGTGCCAGAACGTCCTATTACTGCTGTCCTAAACATAAATGGGAATAATGTTTGATCAAGTATTTTGAACTTCGATAAAGCCATAAGCTAGGTTTTGCGTGGATTTATCAATTTCTCTGTGGCAAAATGAAATGACATAGAACGCAGGGATCCTCTCTGGCTTTTGAGTTTTCAAGGAATTGGTAATTTATTAAATACAAATCAATAGTACGGAACTGTCTGGTCTATAGCGCTACAAGGGGATTTTGGCCCGTGGCCAAAATCGGAACGAAAGACGCCATCTTGTTTTCACAGAACTATTGCTTAGATATTTACCAACAGCGCCACCCTGTTAACGATATTCGAGCGCCAAAAGATCCCATGTAGCAGTGTATCTGTCACAGCCAACGTTTAGTTACCATTACCAGCCTAGCCTTTGGAAGTAGCGCTCGCCGGCCGCTGCCGCGGCACCGCTCGGATCGCGCGCGGTTGGTCACAGTTCTATTCTAACTAACTCATTTGGTCGGGGTGACTTACTGCGACCAATTCGGCTCACGCGTAGTTGGTCACAGTTCCAACCGAACCATAGAAATATAAATAACAGAACCAAACATATAATGAATATCATTCAGGCATTTAGTTGAACTGCGCCGCTTAGTAAGCTAGGCTGTTAACTGAAAGGCTAATTAAGCTAGTTGGCTGCGACATATCTAATTGTATACCAAGCCAACGTCAGATAATACGTTATTCGCCTTCGTTTTTTACAACCAAAATTCGAATTTTCAATATTTAAATATTCTTCGGAATCCTCTTGATGTAATCTTAGAATGAAAAGAAACCGGACAAATACAAAAAATTCAAAAATTCCTTTCTCGCTCAAAGGATAATGCAAGCCGTTTGGAATTATTAAAAAGTTATCCATTACTGAACGAAATCCTGTTAACGTTATTGGGGGCACCACTAAGTTCTAATTTAATTACCGAGCTCGCTGTATAAAACATTTCTGTTTGTTCGCTAAGCTTTGTAAGTCTTTGGATTATACACGGTTTATTTGTTTCACCTGTATTCTGTATTTTTCGCTTGATTTTTATTTGCATTCGGTTTCGGAGAAATTGGTTACTTATAATTTTTTATAAAACCCACATACATTTACAGTTTGCACCACACATACAAAATATCGGTCAATATCTATTAGTAATTAATTACACATACAATCGTAAAATTTAATTAAATTACATAAAACTAATTAAATGTCCAGCTGCACTGTACGTGAAGCGCTTTAGTGCTCATACGCAGGAGCGGCACGCGTCAACGGCAGAGGAAACTACAGCCGTCGTCGAGGCGTCGGCAGCTGTCGTCGATAACGTGCCCCGCTCGTGTAATTGAGTACGGTGCTCAAAATAGCGGCTGCAGTTGCCTCTGCCGTTGACGCGTGCCGCTCGTGTGTATGAGCATTTACTGACATCACTTCATCTAGTTCGTATTTAGAACTAAGCTGATTTTCTGACATGTTATGTCTATGGTAAAGCGCTTTTTTTGGGTATTTGGCATTTGACAAGTGAGAAAAAGCTTTTCTTCAGAAATAAGACCTTTAAATATCAAAACGAAATGTACGAAAATAGGAGTTGTCTGCTTGTCATTTTCGTTTGATAGACGGCTACCAAGTTTATTTCCGAATAAATCCCGTACTTAATGGAATATAACACGTGCCAAAATATTAGTAAATAAACTAGCGTTTTGCCCGCGAGTAATGTTTTCTTTTAAGGGTTCCGTAGTAAATAAATCCGCGGCTTAGCTCAGAGACGGTTAGTAGTAATTTGGCATGTGTATACATATTAATCATACCGACAAAGTGGTAAAATAAAATCAAATAAAAAAAAAAGTACCTCCCCTACATGTAAAGTGGGGATGTTTTTCTCGTCTGTCCCATGGGGTGGGATGTCGTTGTAAAGGTCGTGCAAATTTTTTGGACAGTCATGTCTCCCCCCCCCCCCCCCCGCCAGCTAAATGATTGTTCTTGGACTTGTGAAAAAATTTCACAGCAGTAGTATATATAACGAAATTGAAAGGAAAACTATCAGAGCTAAGTAGGCTGTACAGGTTAACGACTAATAATTGACCAACTTAAATTTGCGGTTTGAAAAACATGATCTCCCATACATTCCATATGGGAGAACATGTTTTTCAACTACAATGTTCAGTTTGTTCTTGGGATAAGTCATCCCAACTACGGAACCCTTCATTGTGCGTGGTCCGACACGCACTTGGCCGGTTTTTTATAATATAATATACCCTGTGACACTCAGAGATAATGTAGCTGCCCATTAGTGAAAAAAATTGGAATTGGATCAGTAAATGCCAAGATTGAACATACTTAAAAACTCACAAATTTTTGTCACTTTATATTATTAAGACGCAGATATACGAGTATGTCAGTGAATTATATATGACAGGTTAACTTGCGTGTTCTGTATTCGTCTCGCGCAACGCGTCGTACGTCAAGACCGTAATAGGACTCGCCCATCAAGGAGCGCTGTCCCTAATTAGACGCATTATTAATTTATTATACATTAAACAAAAGGTATTTTTATAAAACACGTATACTAAAAGATCAATAGTTAAATTATATTTCAAATGGTGAAGGTTTCAGTAAAATACGCTTGATAGATTTTGCGTGATTTTTACCCGCGTTAGACTCAGATTTTTATCCGCGTTAGAAATAACTTTACAAATTAATTTCACTATGTAATATAAAAAAACAAAAAAAAAAACATATATTAAGTTATTAAGAAAAACATATATTTTTTCCAAATCATTAACACTATTCGTTTAGGCGTGATCTTCAGTATAATATCATTAAAAGTCGGTTATCGTCGCCTTAATATAGATAATTTTACTAACCGCGTCTAATAATTCTGTTTTCTTTTGTTCCAGGTACTTCATCTCAAATATTAAACACCTCCATTCTACACAGTACATCAGAAACTCCGAATTGCTAATGAAGAAAGTACAAATTAGAAAGTGCAACCAAAATTAGAAAGTAACTAAGGTTCGTGTATCAATCATTTATCGGCAAAAAGTATACAAGAAAATCTGACGTCGAAAAAAAATCAGATATATTTTTTTTGTGGCCTACTTCGCAGTTCCGATTCCCTAGGGCAGAAAGTCGGAAGTTTTGGTCCAACTATAAGAAAGAAAAGGAAGTAAAAGTCGACGATGAAAAGCTGAGAGACTCCGGGACTCCGACATCAACTAGTAATGATTACGGTTTGGCTTGCTCGTTATAGCCATGAAAATAGTTTGCAAAGGCTAGAGTGGTTCTTGAAGAGCATTCAGTGGATGATATTATCACAGTTATAGATATATGTGGGTATGGAGAGGTGCTTGAGAGGGGTGCTTCAGATGATATATAGATCATAGATCGTAGGTGGATAGAATGCCTTAATGTTATTGTTGTTCTTCTTTCTTTTTCGTGTGGTTAGTGACTAACCTGGTGTCAAAGTTTAAAGCCGCCCATGGGCCTCTGACTTGGCTTCACATGCCATCGAGAAATATCCTCAGCTATGGTTTCCTCACGATGTTTTCCTTCACCGTTTTGGAAGAAAGTCATAATTATACAATACGCACATGCATCCAAAAAGTCTGCGGTGTGTGCCTTGGGTTATTGTTGTTTAGATTCTGCTATGCATTGTTTGTTTTTGCCAATTTGACGTCATTGTTTTGATGATAGTATAGTAGATAAAGTCAATAAGTTCCTTAGTGAAAATTTTGTGGAAATTCTCCTAGTTCAAACGAGATGACTAATTACCAAGGACGAACTTCGGCGATCAGCACTTCTAAACTTCGTTCAAGGGCTGTCAGTGTCAATATTCCCCAACAATGATGACACTAACCTGACAGCTCATGAACGCGGTTTAGATATATATATAAAGGCTATAAGGCTGATTTACATGGAGCGATTTAATTGCCAAAGTTGAAGCAACAATAAAAGTTGCACCGTCTAGACTAGACAGTGTTTAGACGATGCAAGTCATATATGTTGCTTCAATTTTATAGTATGCCACAGGCAAGTAACTAGCGTCGTGTAAATGGGACTCTATTTAAAGTAGGGACCCTACCGTACCGTACTACATCGCGCGAAAAAGTGTCCACACTGAGAAGTGAGGCCTCGCACAATAATAATGGCGTTTCCATGACAATCAATTCAAGTGTCTGCGATATTGTGTTTCAGAGGTGTCAAAACGAGACAGATACGCGACCATCTTTTAACGAGGCAGGGCGAATCTACGATTGAAATCTTTGGGGTCACAGTTAAGTTAGAAAAGATTAAATGCTTGTGCAGACCAGCGCGACTTGTCGCGCGACGCGACACCGGTTATTGTTATACTGTGAAGTTTTCTTAGAAATTGTATTGTTCGTGTCGCGTCGCGCGACAAGTCGCGCTGGTCTGTACAAGCCTTAACTTGGTCATTCCACCCGATCAAGTTCCAATATCAATTTAGTCGGAAACTACATAGTTTTGAGATTTACTTGCGAACTTGCATTGTCTGGCTGGAATTTCGTCAAACGTTTGTCGGTGAGACCTCTAAGCCGAAAACGCTTGACCGACGCCAAATTCTGGCGTCACTTACCAATTCCTAGAAATGTTAGAGTGGAAACTTGGTAATTGAAATTCACATGTGGGTGTATCAGTCCATAATCGAGAGTCAGGAGGACATCGTCAATGCAAATTGTTTAATGAACATGACATAACATCACACCTTGATTCCCCGAAGTGTTAGGCAGAGAAGTACCTTCAGTACCTACATCCACATTTCGCCAGTTCTCTTAAAGGCTTGTGCAAACCAGCGCGACTTGTCGCGCGACGCGACACGAACAATACAATTTCTAAGAAAACTTCACAGTATAACAATACCCGGTGTCGCGTCGCGCGACAAGTCGCGGTGGTCCGCACAAGCCTTTAAGTTCTGTGTTTATTGATAAACACCTGATATACAGGGTGGCAGGGCCATCGACGCGAAAACTGTTACCATGGATTCAGTACATGATTCTGAACCCCATTGCGTTGAAATTTTTCGTTGGTTATTAAAAAAAAATCTGCTGTTGTCCATACATTTTGACCGCGTAGGTACTTTTCTATGAAATAGCAGATTTTTTTTTATAACGGACGAAAAATTTCAACTCAGGGGGGTCAGAATCATGTATTGAATCCATGCGTCAATGTCATACCATCCTGTGTAGATCATACGGTATACGGTTAGGTCAAAGCCTAGAGGTATGACCGTCAGACTGCGAAGTCATAGGTCTCGAGTTCAAACCCAAGCCACGCACCTCTAACTTTTCGGATTCATGTGAGTATTGTAATTATCACTTGTTTCAAAAATGGTGAAGGAAAACATAGCGAAGACCGGCCATGCTTGAGAGATATTTCTTGACGGCATGTGAAGCCAAGTCAGAGGCCCATGGGTGGCTTAAAACACCAGGCTAGTCACTTAGGCACAAATGCAATTGTAATCTAAGTAGGTAGGTACAAGTACGAGAAAACTAACAAGTAGCATAAATTAGAAAATTTGCATTTTTTCATTTAAATTTTACGAATGTATTTGGTTATATGACTTCACAACTTATTGCGTTTGCGTAAAGATCATTTTCACCTAAAGCAGTAATAAATATTGTTGATTTGGAAGGCGCACTCAGTTCGGATGGTGATCGGTTTTACGAATTTTGCCGATGCTACATCTAAGTTTTATCGAACTGTATCTATTTGAGTTTGCCCAAGGTCATTATTTGCAAAATTTCTATTGGGTCTACTTTCGAGTCTTTTCCATCGGAATGAATTATCTACTGATGTTATTTCAGAACGGACTCTGAAAATTAAACTGATACGAGCTGAACAATGGCTATCCTCCATGCTCATAATATAATTCTATAATTATGTTTTTTGTCAGTTACCAGCTATCTAATTACGCAACACATTTTCGTAAACGATTACGACTAATCTGTTTCATTTTGACAGTTCAACAACATTATACACGTAACATATTTTACTTCAATAAATAATGTTATTATTATTAAGTATACATATATCAACTAGTAACGATTCCCACGGAAATCACATCAGACCCGTTTTATTCACAGTCACACGATCGATAAATTCACAGTAACAGTAATGGTAGTTACGCATTCGAAGATATAACAGATCATGTTAATGGTCTTAAGTGGTACAGCGACCGCCTTTATGGATTCCTACGGTCCTAGTACATTATATGAGAGAATTGGCTATTTGAAGCCGATTTACGTGGACCTTTTGGCTATAATATAACGCCTGTTTTCCCCGAAGGGCAAGGCAGAGATGTACCTATAGTACATCCACATTTCGCCAGTTATGTTTAAGTCCCATGTAATAGGGGGCGAGCCTATTGCCATCAACTGGGCACGAATCCAGACTCCCGGCTGATACTGTGAAATTCCTGACAGAAAAATCCAATATATGGGCATCGAACCCAGAGACATTTCGTGAGCATTTCCAATAAAATCAGTCCTATCTACATTGTACTTGTTTTGGGTTGGGTTTTTTTAGACAAATGCATCAAATGACTTGTGATACCAGCATATTGTTGGAAAGTCGAAAAGGCGATTTCGAAAAATCAATAGGCCTGTATGTTTTGTGATAATTTCTCATTTCATGAATAGAAGAAGAACTTGGATCCTACCCAACTTCTGAAACCACCACTCCAAGAAACCAGACACTCTAAAGACAATTTCCACGCAAGCTCCGCCCCCATGCAGCCCGCCACTCCATTCTGTGCTAAACGCTAACACATCAGTAATAAAGTTGAATATCGCGTGCGCTCTTTGATCGTGTTCGAGCACGGACCTAAATGGCGTAAGTGGCAATTCTTATTTCGTTTATAACTAAAGTAATAAGTGATCTAGAGAAAAAATATCTTGGAACTGGATAATAAACTATATTTTCTTACTGTGGATACTTATTTTATACATAAAAGCCAAGAAATCTTAATTTTGTTTAAACAATCTTTAAAAGAAGACATGATTTTCGAATAAAAAATGAAACGAATCCAGCGAAATTCTTACAATGACGTAACTGTCTTGTACATGGAAAGAAAAAGATTAATTAAATCATATATTAAAGTTCCATTTTGATTGTATGAAATAAAAATAAAATAGTTTATTGACCAAATAAAGAATCTTTACATTTCCATAAAAGTAATACTAATAAATTATTCCTAATATTATTGTCATAAAGGAAACATAATTTTAATTTTTTAACTTATGTCCATACTAGGTCGAGCCTGTCTCATGGAGTCCTTGAGAGTATTTACCAATTTAAAATTTCAGGGTCGATACCGTATTTTATTTATTAAATATTGTTTTAAAAATTTAATATAAAAACAAAATCAATAAGAAAAGACTTTAAAAATAAAATAAAATAAAACATGCGTGACGTTTTCAGAATATTAATGCTAATTAATATACAATTTAGGGAGCCTCCTATTAAAATTGACCTAAAATGTTCGGATTTCCCTTACAGTTAGTAACAAGCTGCTTATAACCACTTCATGCATCCATCATCACGGGCGGGTTGCACAATACAGACTATACAGAGGCTAATCAAAGGTTAAACGTTGAATAACCGAACTTGCATTCATTAATCTAGCACTCGCCGCTTGAATTAAATTAATGGATGCTTAACCTTCTTTGACTGGTTCGTTGATCTAGTGGTCGCAAGCGCTACTGCTGAGTATGAGGTCTTGTGTTCAATTTCCAGGTCGAGCAGAGTGTTATTGGGTGTTTCTGACAGGCATTTCACAGTACTACAAGCGTGGAGTCTGGATTAGTGCCCCGTTGATGACAATAGGCTCGCTCCCTGTTACATGATACTTAAATGTAACTGGTAAAATGTTGGTGTACTGAGGTACCTACAACTCTGCCCAAACCTTCGGGGAACAGGCGTTATGTTGTATTTACCGTCTTTACTATACCTGGAACTTTACTACAGTGTAAATAGTTTCGTTAATTTACTCAATTTTCAATTGCTCAGAAAGTTCGTCGATAAAGAAAAGTACGGTCGGTTAATTAAGTGACTAATCGGCTGATTAATTTAAAACTTTGATTAGATTAGTGGAAAGTGAAGCTCGGCAACCGTGTAATCCGTTTAGCTTCATAATGCGTTTTCTTTTGCCCAAATTTAGAATAGATAAAGCTCCTTGACCTAACAACCTAGGGCTTCAAAATCTTTAAGATTGATGCGCAATTATACGAGTAATCATTAAAATAGAATCTTCTTCTTTTTTTTCGTGTACTAACCAGCTATCTAATTACGCAACACATTTTCGATTTGCAATTGAGTCAAATTGATTTCGTTTGACTAGAATTGCTTTCAATTTACAACTTTTGAAAGCAATTCTAGTCAAACGAAACCAATTTGACTCAATTGCAAATCGAAAATGTGTTGCGTAATTAGATAGCTGGTGTCAGAGTTTTAAAGCCACCCATGGGCCTCTGACTTGGCTTCACATGCCGTCGAGAAATATCTCTCAGGCATGCTGGTTAGCGGCGAGCCAGCCGGCCTCGGGCCAGCGGAAGGCGGCATCTTATGCCACCACCGCAGCTACCGTGGCCAAACCGGGTCCGTCAGGGCAGACCAGGGGTGGGGCTGCTACACAGGCAGCGAGGGCCCCGGCCAAGGCGGTGGGGGCCCCGGCCTCGGCCCTGGCAGCGGGAGCTCCGCCCCAGGTGGTGAAACGGCCGCCTCTGCCTCCTAAATCTCCCCAGGCTGACGCCGAGTGGCAAATAGCCGGTGAGAAGAAGAAGGCGGGCAAGGCCAAAAGGGCGGCCAAAAAGAAGGCGAGGCGGCAGCGGCGCAAGGAGCAAAGCGTCGCGGCTAGGCTCCGCGCCCCGAAGTCCGCAGCTGTAGTGATAACACTACAGCCGGAAGCGGAGAAGAAGGGCGTGTCCTACCGCGACGTGCTCTCCAAGATTGGGGCGGCGGTGGACCTTAACGAGATAGGTGCCGCTCAGGGCATCCGGGTAAGGGTCACCGCGACTGGGGCCCGGATGCTGGAGCTCCCCGGAGCGGCCAGTGGCCCGGCCGCTGACGCCCTAGCTGAAAAGCTTAGGGCGTCCTTAAATGCGGACGAGGCCCGAGTGTCCAGGCCCACGAAGTGCGTAGAAATGCGCATCTCGGGCCTGGACGACTCAGTGGCGGAGGAACAGGTGGTGGCCGCTGTCGTCAGGACTGGGGGGTGCTCTGCCGAGCAGGTTAGGGCAGGCACCATCCGTCCTGGCTTCACGGGGATGCGAGCCGTAACAGTGAGCTGCCCCGTGTCGGCGGCCAGGAAGATCGCCGGGGAGGGCCAAAGGTTATTGGTGGGCTGGGTATCCGCGCAGGTCAAACTGCTCGAACCCAAACCTCTGAGGTGCTTCCGCTGCCATGTGGGCAACCACGTGGGAGCTAAATGCACCTCGGAGGTGGACCGCAGCGATCACTGCTATCGCTGTGGTCAGCCCGGTCACAAGGCCGGCTCTTGCGAAGCCACGCCGCACTGCGCCGTATGTGCGGCGGCTGGCACCGGATTGGGAGCAAGGCCTGCGTCCAACCCGCCAAAGGCAAAGCCAGGGGCAAGCCCTCCGCCACCGCTGTCACCGCCGCGGCCGCCGCTACCGCTACTACTGCCACCGCCGCTGCCGCTTCCACCGTCGTCGCCGCCACCGCCGTTGACGCCGTGGCAGGGCCCTCACGCGGGGCTCGGGGGGGGGCTAAAATGGACTGCTAATAGGTCCATTACGCCTCCTCCAGGCGAACATCAACCACTGCGCCGCAGCTCAGGATCTGTTGCTCCAGAGCATGGCGCAGTGGTCGATTAACATCGCCGTGGTCGCTGAGCCGTACTTTGTCCCGCCCAGGGATGACTGGGTGGAGGACCTGAGCGGCTCAGTGACCATAATTTCGTCGGCCGCCGCCGGTACCCCGTCCCTCGAGGCCGTCAAGAGGGGACCGGGTTGCGTGGCAGCACGGTTCGGGGAGATTGTCGTGGTAGGAGCGTACTTCTCCCCGAACCGAACTCTCGCCGAGTTCCACAACTCCCTTGGGGAGTTGAGAGTCGTCGTCGTCGGGTACCATCCCCTCCCCGTGATCGTCCTCGGGGACTTCAATGCCAAGAACGTGGCTTGGGGTTCCCGGTTAACGGACACACGGGGCAGGATGGTGGAGGACTGGGCTCTGGAGTCGGGCCTGGTCGTCCTAAACCGGGGTTCTGTCCCCACGTGCGTGCGGATGCGGGGCGAGTCAGTGGTGGACATTTCGTTCGCCAGCCCCGCTCTGTCGCCGCGTGTCATTGGCTGGCGCGTCATGGAGGGGGTGGAGACCTATTCCGATCACCGGTACATCCGGTTTGACGTCTCCGCCCAGACCTCGGGCACGCCGGTCAGACAGACCCCGAGTGGTCCGCGGTGGGCGCTGAAGCAGCTGGACCGGGAGCTCCTCCTAGAAGCCTCGATCGTGCAGGCCTGGGTGTCATCACCGGACAGGCCTGCCGACATAAACGACGAGGCGGAGTGGTTCCGGGAGGCCATGTCCGAAATTTGTGACGTGGCAATGCCCCGGGTCCAGCCCGGACGTGCTCAGCGCCAGGTGTACTGGTGGTCGCGTGAGCTGACCGCTTTACGCGCGGCGTGCGTTGCTGCGCGCCACCTGTACGCCAGGCACCGCAGGCTCCGTATCCGCCCGCCGGATACGGAAGCCATTGAGGCGGAGCTGTACGCAGGATACAGAGCGGCGAAGACCGCCCTCCAAGCGGGGATCGAGCGGGCCAGAGGACTGGCCCGCGAGGAGTCGCTGGAGACTCTGAACAGAGATCCGTGGGGACGCCCATACAAATGGGTGCGAGATAAGCTCCGCCCATGGGCTCCCCCGCTGACGCAGAGTCTCCGGCCCCAGCTTGTGGAGGACGTGGTGAGCGCTCTGTTCCCCTCGCGAGGGGAACATACTCCCCCGCCCATGGCTCCGCCTCCTGCGGTACCCGATGCGGACCACACCAGGGACGACGACGACGATACTCCGGAGGTGACCGAGGTAGATCTGAGAGTGGCGGTACGTAGGCTGAGTGCCAAAAATACCGCCCCAGGACCCGACGGCTTACCTGGAAAAGCCTGGGTTCTGGCCTTAGAGGCTCTCGGGCCTCGACTTCGGGGGCTCCTAAGCGCATGCTTGGAGAGGGGCCAGTTCCCACTTCGTTGGAAGACGGGGAAACTGGTCCTCATCAAGAAGCCGGGGCGCCCGGCGGACTCTCCGTCCGCTTACCGGCCCATCGTGCTGCTCGATGAGGTGGGCAAGCTCTTTGAAAGAGTAATTGCAGACCGCCTTGTCGGGCAGCTGGTGCGAGTGGGGCCGGATTTGGCGGAGAGCCAGTATGGTTTCCGCAAGGGGCGCTCTACGGTGGATGCCATCATGCGCGTTCGAGCCCTCACGACGGGGGATGCTGTTGCCCGGGGTGGGGTGGTCTTGGCGGTGTCTCTTGACATCGCCAATGCCTTCAATACCCTGCCCTGGAGTTGCATTAGGGAGGCACTCCGGTATCACCGGATGCCGACCTACCTCTGTCGAGTGGTCGAGGCCTATTTGACGGACAGGGCCGTCATCTACCCCGGTCACCACGGAGAGTGGAACCGGCGAGAGATGTCGTGCGGTGTCCCACAGGGATCGGTCCTGGGGCCGCATCTGTGGGACATCGGCTACGACTGGGTGCTGCGCGCCGACCTCCCTAGCGGCGTCAGCGTGGTTTGCTACGCTGACGACACGCTGGTCCTGGTGCAGGGGAGGTCGCATGAGGCGGCGGCCGAACTAGCGACACGTTGGGTTGCGACAATCGTCGAAAGGATCCGGCAACTGGGACTCGAGGTGGCCTTGCACAAGTCCGAGGCCATGTGTTTCTATGGTCCTCGGAACGCGCCACTGTCGGGTTCCCAGATTACGGCGGGAGGGGTTCACATCGGTGTCGAGTCGACGATGAAGTACCTGGGACTCGTCCTCGACAGCCGGTGGAACTTCGTGGAGCACTTCCGAC
Organism: Agrochola lota; assembly: GCA_947364205.1. Lineage (NCBI taxonomy): Eukaryota > Metazoa > Arthropoda > Insecta > Lepidoptera > Noctuidae > Agrochola > Agrochola lota. The sequence continues at coordinate 11,066,734 of OX376241.1, forward strand.
GTTTGGCTCCCAAACTGGATAGGGCTGGGGCTGCTTTGAAGCGGCTCCTGCCCAACCTGGGGGGTCCAAACGCCTCCTGCCGGAGGCTTTACGCGGGGGTCGTGCGGTCCATGGCCCTTTACGGGGCACCGGTGTGGGCGCGTTCATTGAGGCTGCGACCGGCCCGGCGGTTGAACGCGTCCCAAAGGGTCATGGCCATCAGGCTGGTCCGGGGATACCGCACGGTCTCCCGTGAGGCAGCGAGCCTCCTTGCCGGACTACCGCCATGGGATCTGGAGGCGAAAGTCCTCGCGCACATGTGGGAGTTGCGCGAGGAGGCGAAACGCCGGGGTGTAACTCCGCTGCCGCGAGAAATCACGGCACAGCGGACAGAGCTCCGGCGGGATCTCATGGCGGCATGGAGTGTACGATTGTCGCAACCCAGCGCTGGGCACGCCACAATTGCGGCGATAAGTCCCCTCTTTGAGGAGTGGCTTGAGAGGCGCCATGGCGTCCTCACCTTCCGCCTGACGCAGGTCCTCACCGGACACGGTTGTTTCGGGAGGTTCCTGTTCCGCGTAAGGCGGGAGGAAACGCCCGGGTGTCACCACTGTGTGGATCGCCCGGAGGACACGGTGGAGCATACGGTGGAGGTCTGCCCGGCTTGGGCGGAGCACCGCCGTGTCCTCACGGAGGCGATCGGCGGCGGCGATCTCTCGCGTCCGGCCCTGGTTCAGGCCATGGTTCGGAGCGAGAGTGCATGGGAGGCCGTCACCTCCTTCTGCGAAGCAGTTATGCTCGCGAAGGAGGAGGCGGAGCGCGCGAGGGAGATGCAAGCTGCACGCCCTCGCGGCCCTAGTCGCCGCAGGAGACGCCCCGGGCGTCGGGAGTCCAGAGCCGACTTCCGGCCACCGTAGGCGCGGGCTTGCGGACGGTGAGCAATGGGCAGCTCGCCGTCCGATAAGGACCAGGCCCGTGTCGACGGCGCGTTGTGTTCCACGCGCGCCTCAAAGAGATGTCAGCACCAACCGACGGGGTCGAAAGACCAATGCCTGCTGGGGTTGCGGGTTTGTCCGAAAGGGATAACGCGGCCCCGGCACTCAGGCAACGGAAGGAACACGGGTGGGTTTTAGTCAGTAAAAGTCTGACACACCCTCTCGCTCTGCCCAGAGCGGGAGAAGTCATTTGATGATTTCCCACCCTCAAAAAAAAAAAAAAAAAAAAAGGCATGCTGGTTTCCTCACGATGTTTTCCTTCACCGTTTTTGAAGCAAGTGATAATAATACAATACGCACATGAATCCGATAAGTCAGAGGTGCGTGCCTTGAGTTCGAACTCGAGAGTCAAGACCTATGACTTGGCAGACCGACGGTCACAGCAATAGGCTATCACTGTTGATGACCTAGTACCTACTTAGCTCTTTCTTATTAGATGGTTTAATTAAGTACATTATTCTGTTGCCTATATCCCAATTTATTGGCGGTCAACTCAACATATCCCTTTCTTCCATACTTCTCTATTAGTCGCACACTTTCTATCCATATCATCTTCCACACAGTCCATCCATCGTTTCTTTGGTCTTCCCCTACTCTTATAGCCATCCTCATTCATACTCAAAACTTTCGTCACGACGCGACATTCTCATTCCTCTGCATCATAATGACCATACCATAACAACCGATTTCCACACAACTTTTTAGTCACTGATGTCACAGACTTCCTCATAATATAGAAAGAAAGGAAGAAAATACATGTATTTAGCACAGACTAAAAAGCACACATTATAATTAGACAGCATATAAAATAAAAATTAAATAAAAGTGTAAAATGAAATGTAAGAAATTAGCAGGGGAGTGAGCCTCACGGCTGCGCCAATAAGGCCCAGTTTAGCAAAAATGCCGGACACTTCGATGCTCCTAGTTTATGATTTGTGACGTCGCGTTACAGCTTTAATAGCTGTATGTAAACGGGCACGTCCTTTATGCCTGGTGGAGGCTCTCATTCGGGTACTTCCTGTTTAGTTTTTATTTTCGCTTGAGTATAGATGTCGATGATTTTTTGTTGGAATATTGGTGTGTGCTAGCTGACATATAGCAAATAATTTAATTTTATGTTTTATTTTGCATAAGTGCTGTTGTATAGAATCGATAGTTTTTCTAACTGAACAGACAGCTGTGTTGCTGGGGAGTTTGTTGCGCCATTTCTTCCCAGCTAACGCACTAGGAAGTGGTGAAGGGCGGGCGTTTTTAGGGGACTGTCTTGTGTAATTTTGACGTTCGAAAAGTGCTGTTTCTCAGCCAGTTTTGAATAAATTAATTTTGATTTTTGACAACTATAAGTGCCTGACGCTGGTTTTCAACTTATTCTATCCATTCGCGTTATACCAAACATCCCTCTTAACATTCTAGCATAATGCATTAAGTATGTAAGTATGTAGTGTAGTCAACATTGAACTTCTGGGCTGCCTTTGTTCAACCCTCCCGATGATATTTAAAGCTCAATCACTGACATTTGCTTTTGAAATCATTACGACACACGTTCCTACGTCTTTATAACACCTTGCTTGATGCCGAAAGTACAATCCATTCTACCTAGCCTTTTCCCAACTATGTTGGGGTCGGCTTCCAGTCTAACCGGATGCAGCTGAATACCAGTATTTTACATGGAGCGACCGCCTATCTGACCTCCACAACCCAGTAACTGGGTAATACGATACCCCTTGGTAAGACTGGTGTCAGACTTTCGGGCTTCTGACGACTCGTAACGACTGTCAAAGATCCACGAATAACAGCCGGAACCAACGGCTTAACGTGCTTTCCGAGGCACGGAGGATTCTCGGTATGTTAAGATGGTCACCCATCCACTGACCAACTGATGGATCGACCAGTGCGGCTGTTGTTACTTAGCCACGAGCTCCTCCCTTGATGCCGAAAGTACAATCAGAGATATTAATTGTAAAAAGCAAGTTGACACTCCGTCAATTTGCCATGATATAGCCATTTCTTACAACTGTCACTGTCGCTGAAAGCCGTGCTGGGCTAGTGGTACCGGCCGTGACTTGTAAGTGGTAGGTTCCAACCCAGGCAGTCACTTTACTTTGTGTAAATTCTTTCATCACTACTACTCTCAAAACGGTGAAGGAAAACATCGTGAGGAAACCGGCATGTTCTAGAACCAAAAATTCGAAGACGTGAGACATCTACCAACTCGCACTGGGCCCGCGTCGTCGATTACGGCCCACTCCCTCTCACTGAGAGGAGGGCTGTGGCCCAGTAGTGGGAAAGTTATAAGCTGATTATGCTCTGCCATATTTAAGATTCTGGGCCCAGTAACTGGGTAATACGACTGGTTGTCAGACTTACTGACGACCCATAACGATAGTCACAGATCCACGAATGACAGCCCTGACCAACGGCTTAACGTGCTTTTCGAGGCATGGAGGAGTCTCCGCATGTAAAGATGGTCAGCCATCGACGGACCAACCCCGGCAAGCGTAGATTAACCTGATGGATCAAACCGTGCGGCTGTTATTACTTAGTCACGAGCTCCTCCAAAATAATTCAGCTTGTGATTGATCGTGTGTTACGTAATTGGGGTGCTCGCCTCGTATTCTATTGAAATTCCTTAGTTCGCCAGGCCAGCTCAAGGTCAAAGAGTTACTAGGTGACTACCGACGTGAGGCCTGTCGTACATCCTAATTTTTTAAACCATCTAACAACTAACGAAGTAAGTGGCCTTTTGTTAGCCACATCACAATTAAATATTAATAGAATATGCTTCAAAAATCGATCCAACTACGACTATTTCTATACTAATCTTTTAAAGAGTTAAAATTTGTGAGTAGGGGGTAATCTTAGGAACTACTGATTCGATTCCGAAAAAACTTTCACTAAGTCGAAGCTACATTATCCCTGAGTGTTATGTTCCTTACGCGATTCTCGAACGCACACAGACTCGTATTCAATAGAAAGAGACAGAAAAAGGGAAAGTCGCATGGGGGTGCACAACGCTTTTTCCTTACTTGGCGATTTCTACCAGTCAACTCCTAAAGGCACCGCCATCGTCATCCGCCTTAAGCAGGTTCGTTCCAAAAAAAAACTGGCTATATTAAAAGCTAGCTTCCGCTAGTGGCTTCGCCCGCGTGATATCTTTATAAATTATAGCCTATGTTACTCAGCGATAATATAGCATCCAACTGATGAAAGAATTTTTAAAATCGGTCCAGTATTTTTTGAGTTTATTCATTACAACAACAACATTATTTTTTTTCTATCAGATTTGTTTAGAAAAAAATATGAGAAAGTCTGCATTACTCACGGTCAATGCTGCGGGCGACGCGCTAGTAAGTTATAAACTAAGTAAGTACAAAGATAAATAAAAGTGGCTTACTTTATTTAACTTAGCTGTATGTAATTTGCTCCAAAGTTAAACATTGTGACAAATTCTGGGCTCCAAAGCATATTTATTGTACTTAATCAAGTTTTTGGCTTTTCTGTGAGTTTATTAAGTTAATTAAATATTAATGTTGGTGAATTGTTTATGAGAATTTTGGTACAGCTACGTAAAACAATGATGTAGGGAGTAGAGATTTCGCTTTTGTATTGAATGTACCCAGAATCTTAAATATGGGTGAGCTTAATCAGCTCACGTTAACGTTCCCACTACTGGGACACTATAACGTTCCCACTGCTGGGACACAGGCCTCCTCTCTGTGAGAGGGAGTGGGCTGTAATCCACCACGCGGGCCCAGTGCGGGTTGGTAGATGTCACATGTCTTCGAATTTTTGATTCTATGGCATGTCGGTTTCCTCACGATGTTTTCCTTCACCGTTTTGAGAGCAGTGATGATGAAATAATTTACACAAAGTAAAACGCGTGTCAGGGACCTAAAACCCTCGTAAGATGCGGCCGTTACCACTGGGCCACCACTGCTGGATATGGACCTCTCTATTTCTCCAATCACACGCCATCTAAATCCAGCGTCGGCCAATCACACTTGACTATATAATTTCTGCTACAAATAGGAGTAGTACCTTGTAAAGACATATGAGTTTTACACTACAACAGTTACCTACTCTAACACTAGTTTCAATGTTTACAATATGTAAATGTATTAGAGAGTCGTTTTGAGACCTTGACACATTACTATACTTCCACCACACTTCACAACTATGTATATACATATATATGCAGTCAATAGTCACTCATTCTATTGTCGCGCGTTGTACGTATTCAATGACAAATGAAATGACATAAGTGGATTTTGTACGTTATCGTATTTGTGTTGGTGAATTGAAAAATTGTTTCTCTATTTTGTATTCTGGTAGTTGTGATTTTGTGAATTTGTAGTGGCATTTCTGTTTTTCATCTGCTAAGCTTTTTCCTCTTGAATACCATTATATTCGATATCATTATTTTTATAAAAGTCAGATAAGGATAACTTGATCCCGTATTGTTTGTGATTCCCCAATAAACGCTTACTTACTTCTTTCATTTTTATAAGCTTTCATCTCGGTTTTATCTTCCTTCTTAACTCCGTCATCTTCCACATAGCTTATCCATCCTGATTTAGGTCTAAGTAACTAGTTCCTCTTTTAATGCCCCTTTCTACTGACATAGTCATTGACTGTCTTCCACAATTGAAAGATTCTTTACCTTTGTCAGCTCCTCCTCTGTCAGAGCTTTCAAGTAGGTCTTAAAAATTCCTTTCATTATGGAAGGGAACACACAGGTACTCCATGTTCAGGCGAGAACAATGTTTAGGTACTGTGGTCCCACTAGTGTTGTGGTGATTATGCCAATAACTTCAGCACCATTAACTAGAGTGGACCCTCGCCAATTACAACCCCCTAGGGGGGACTCAGGGGGTCTATTTACACGTCACACTTACCATAATCAATTAATGAACAATTATAACTTATATTGTTGGTAGGTGCAATCATTTTATCGTCGGCTACTATAATACGTTCTAGTCGTCCATAATGCGCCGTTTCATTGTTATAGCCCTCGGTTTTTATTGAATAGTTTATGTGCCCTCGTGTATTAAAATTATAAATAGTGAAAACCTCATTTTCGTGGCCGCTTTTATACTCGATATTAATAAGGATGGCTGTAGTAATGGCCTTAGAAATGTATTGTTTCTATTAGAGTTAAAATATAGATATAACTCAATTTTAGCGGTTGAATATCAAATGTTATTATCTTTTAGTTAGAAAATATTTATTTCTAAATTGAGGTGTTTGCTCAGCTGGGGCTTAGCATAGCTTAGTGAAAAAAATAATTGCAGTATCTTTTATCTGCTTCAACGATGAATATTGCAAAGCTTCTCTATAAGGTTGGCAGCACATGGAGAAATCCCATGGCGTTATATACCACTATATGCCACGATAACTACACATTATAGTTATAGTAAGTACGTATTACCTACTATCCATTAACTGTATTGTCAAGAGGAGAACCGTACTCATGGACATGAGATCACATGTAAACCGTGACATTCATCACGCGAAGCCCATGACGCATCAACATACCTGCTGCTAAAAGCTACCACAAACATTACCAACTCATAGGCAATACAATATCCATCTCTCGCTTGAACATAACACCATAATACTCATTTTACCCTCACCGCGGCATCCGAAACCTTCATAGAATTTATTCAAACAATGTTAGGAGTGGGCCCAGACTCAGCAAGTAATTTCACTAGACAATAGTACGTCGTGCAAAGCAGACCACGACGAAAACCGGTTGGCGAGGCTAGTCGACGTTCTCCGAAGGTATCTAGGTATCTACCTAGCTAGGGATGTGGTTTGTCATAGAATAAGTAATTCGTATAGAACAGAAACTCCTTCACCACCGTTATTGTCCGGGCTTGAACCAGCCAAAGCAGAGCTGTCAATATTGCTAATGATTGATCGTTGAGCTCGTTATGCCACAATAGGGGTGATGACTAAAACTTTTTTTTTAGTCCGTCTTTGAGATTATAAAAAAATATTGGACACGTATTTTTTCTTTTTTACGTAATCTAAAGGTTACGGCGATACATCGAGGTAACATGTGCCATGACGTCACGAGTATGTAGATTTTATACATACTAGTGACGTAGCGACCCACACTCCCCAACTTAAAATGCGTTTTATCTAAGTATTTTTTTTATTAATATGATAAAGCAAAAAATACGTGTCTAATATTTTTTTATTATTTGACTGACGGACTTATTAGAATTTCATTTTTTTACCGAGGCATCCCTATTCTGAGTATCTGGCAGAAAGTTTCATATAAATTCTGTTCCATTTTTAATTTATTCGGTAAGTAGTGGATATTCGTACTTATTTCACGATGTACATCGTGAAATAAGCTCTTACTGTGTTGAATGTATCTTGCGCCCCGAAATTGATAAGCTACGGTTCACGATTACATTTGAATGACGTAAAACTAAGAATTGAATTGATTTGAATTGTTTGAGTGAGGTAATTTAGTAAGTTATTGCAATGTAACTCTTGCCTCATCTGATAAAGTATAAATAAATAAGAATGATTGCCGTGAGTTTGATAAAACTCTCGGCTATCGTTCTAATTTATACCTTATCTTACCGAGATAAGAGTTAGATTGCAATGACGTACTAATGGGTTTACGTTGATTGTGAATGTCTAAACTTTAGCTTTTAGCGCAAGTTTCGCTTCTATCTATCTTATTCTGTGGCTATATTCAAAGCTTGCTGATACGATAGCTCTGCGCTGTTTTTTTTTTACTGAGGCAAAAAGAGTAAACTCTGACTTTGTGCAGCCTTTCCGTTTGTTATTGGTTGAATAGTGAAATGACAAAATGTCAGATGGTAATAGTAAATGTTCTTGTTTCAAAGAATAAGAACTTTATGCGCCTAACTTTATTTTTAGGGAAAATTAAAACTGGCCAAGTGCGAGTCGAAAAAAACGTTTCTTGTAAGGGAACCCCCTTAACTTTATTTATTCGTGTTGTTGTCAACCTATTACGGTTCATGAGATACAGCCCGCTGACAGACAGACACGGACGGACGGACTGCGGAGGCTTAGTAATAATAAGGTTCCGTTTGTCAACCTTACGGGTACGGAAACCCTAAAAAAATGGATAAGAAGTCGGAAATCGCCAACCCGTCTTGAGCAAGCGTGGTGATCAATGCTTGCGTGCCTTCTCTGTATGAGAAGAGGCCTTTGCCCAGCAGTGGGACAGTTAACAGTTTGGTATTATTATGTTATTTATTTATATATTCTTTATTGTACACCAGATTATACATTACATAAAGAAAAAGTAATACACTACAAAATATACAATGGGCGGCCTTATCGCTTACTGCGATCTCTTCCACGCACCTTGAACGAACCTTGTTGATGTTGTCTTAAATCTAAAGCGATACAAAGAGGTTTTGCTCAGAAAGAGACAAAGTGAGAGAACACCGAGATTTGCAAGCTCACATATTCTGTGAAAATCCTAAATCTATGGTTTCTGTTCGGCATCCGATTGCAAAGCTATTGATTTCTGGGAAATAAAAGAAGAATTGTTTCTCCCTGGAGGAATTTCGTTGGCATCCGATGCGCAGGCGACGCGGCGATGTTTCGTAGAAAAACTGTTATCAAGAGTGTGCTCCAATTAAATGCTAGTGCGTCTAACGAAATAATAACATTGAGACATTCTGCTACCGGTTTGTGTATTCTCGACCTTATATCATTTAACAAATAAATCGAGAGGGTACAAAGAGGTTAAGGAAAACAACCAAGAAACAAGTTTAAAAGTAAATTATAAAGGTGTGACATATTTTGTTGATGTTTGTAGAAAATCCTTCCATATATTTACGAAATCCTGGCTCAGATTATTACATTGTTACCTTTATCATTCGCAAAGGCGCAACAGCGGATAAAGCTTACTTTCTCATACAAAGATCTCAAATAACGCCCTACAAAAGGTACTCGGAACAATTACATCGTGCGAGCCAAAATGACCTTAATGTCTATAACGGTAACAGAGGTTGTTCGCAATCCTAGGTAATGTTTAAAATGTCATTATAAATGTTTTAAGTTTTACCTTCCAGCTATTTAAGGCTTTGATTACACGTCTAGCATGCCCATTGAAATGATGTTATACGTTAAGCAACAATATCGTTTTACTAAATGACACGTTCTTTGACCAAAGAATTAGCATTGCCATTCTATGTGGCAAATTGTATTGTTGAGTCGCGTCGCGCCGTGTCGCGTCGCGATGGTCTGCACGAGCCTTAACGCTTTTTCCTTAAGTGACGATTTCTAACAGTCACTTTTTGTATGGAACCATCCATACAAAAAAGTGAAGAATATCAAGAAAATCATGCTCTTGTACTTGTTGTGATTCTATGTTATGTTCGTTAGGTCAAAACCCACCTTGAAATTAGCTGGAATATTGTAAACTGTCGTTATTTTAAACAAAGAATGTTCTACCTCTGTTTACACTAATAACTCTGGTTACATAATTTGGTAAAGGCTCCCGCGGACAGGTGTGACGCGACAGTGCGACGCAAATCTAGTAGAACAATTTCTATGAAAACTATGGAAATTGCTCTACCAGAATGGGGGATAGAATGTACATTTGCTCGTTTAGTCTAATCTGACCTTCAGATTACAACACAACAACCTACCCAGCCTACTCCCTAAGCGAAATCCATATTTTCGGTCTTCGTTATGGGCGCTTCGCTCTTCTTCTCACTTATGGTATGTTTGTAAGTGAGAAGGAGAACGAATCGCCCGTTACGACGGCGGAAACGGCTCCCAGGTACGTCAAAATATCAAAATAAACCGAAACAAACATTTTAATACAAATTACGAGTATTTTGTACAAAGCCACATGTTCCACTTTATGAATGGGAGTTCGGCGTATGATATAATACGCAAATTATCACGCAACCCTACAGGCATTATACTAGATGACTAGTGTCTACCCGCGGCTTCGTTCGCGTGAAAGTCGTAAGATACACGTACACGGCATGTCATACGCCCCGTTGTATGACATGCGGTACGGCATGCGTCATTTATGCAGCGACGCGGGCGCAACGTTGCCGTTCCGTCGACAGTTTCGCCTCCGTGGACAGTGACACTTAGCGTTCTATCTGTCTTTTTTTATTTTGCTCGGCTCCTAAGGGTCGTAGCGTGATGGTAAATAGCCTATATCCTTCCTCAAGAATTAGGCTATCAAATGCAAAAAGATTTTTTCAAATTCTACTGGTAGTTCCAGAGATAGAAGCGTTCAAACAAACACACTTTCAGCTTTATTATATAAGTACTAGCTGGTTCCCGGCGCGTTGCTGCCGCTGTACTTTCTTTATAACCTTCGCGCAAGTGCAACCAATAAGTTGACAAAGTTTTATTGCATTATCTAAAAAGTTGGCAACGTCGCAAATAGCTGTCAAATATTTACCTGTTTTGATTAATTTGGCAATATTACTTTAAGGAAATGTGAACTAAAATATTGATTATGAAATGCAATAATTAATATCCTAACACCGAATATTTAGTTTTAGATGTAAAAAAGTATTTGGAACAACATCCAACGTCCAACGTTACGTTATAATTGCAATTCATTATTAATATTCTAGTTCGCTAGTTAGCCACATTACTTATTTCCATGCAGTAATATTGCCAAGTTAATAAAAACAGCGAAATTTTTGACATCTATTGCAACGTTGCCCATTTTCAGAATAAACGCTCTTAACGGGTATGGCAGTGCATACAATACGAATAAACAAACATTTATTTTTTATATATTAGAAAGATATTAATTTGTAACACCGTTGACTGTTTATTTCACAAACCTTGAACCAATTATGCGGTTCAAAAAACCTGCACTAATAAGAAGGAATAATAATGGGCCCTGTTTTAATTGGCCTAGATCCGAGAAGTTTTGAGGCGTTGTTGTTCCGCCTTTTATATTGTGGGTCCGCTGCTGAGGCATTAGAAATTACAGATAGGGCGGAAAATATCCCATGGGAACGTACTACCGGGATTAAAACTATATGTATGTTAATCCAGGTTATAAACTATCTGTGTGCCAAATTTCATCCAAATCCGTTCAGCCATTTTTGCGCCAATCCTGAACATACGTCCAGACAAACGGACAAAAATTCTTCGTAACTATTTTATTATATGTATATGTCGCAGTGAAATGGTTGAATCCGTGATATAATTATATCCCTAGGGATATTTTATCACGGCTTCAACCATCTTACCGAAATATACACGAATGAACTGCCTAAAGGCCAGCCTGCCTTCTACACGGATCTTCTTCTTTTCGTGTGGTTAGTGACTAACCTGCTGTCAGAGTTTTAAAACCGCCTCTGACTTGGCTTCATAATGTCGTCGACAAATATCTCTCAGGCATGGTTTTCTCACGATGTTTTCCTTCACCGTTTTTGAAGCATGTGATAGTTATAATAAATGTGATGATCCTTCCTAAGACCTTCCTAAACTCCGCAGTTTAAGATCATTCCTAACTTATTTAAGAATGGACTGTAATCCTTCTTCAAAGGTCAAAAAGGTCAAGCGTCCAAGTTTATCCGTTTGAAGTCCCACGTGAAAAATGTCTTAAATTGTTCCTTTACTGCAACTTACAGGTTGAATAACCAGCTTTATTTCACATTTGGCCGCTTATAAATATCACGACTCGGGAGCATCAAATCCGATTTGCGAAACCCTTACAAAGTTGACGTGTCAGGATTGAGTTAAGAATGTTAAACCAACGTACACTGACTGACATACGAAGGTAATGCAGGATCATTTTGCCGCTCGATTTCATTCAGAATAGCTTGGAATTAAAAGATATACTGAGTTTGTTTATAGATGCGGATATTACTGAAGAGTGACGTTAATTTTGGGAGCATTAGGATAGCTCTTGTGGCAGCATCTACAACGCCACATGCGAACTAAACGTCACTCAAATCCTGCATCGCACACGCATAGTTTACCGCGCGACCGATATACTCGTATGTTCAACATCCTGACCTCAATCGTCGAGCAGTTGCCTACCAGATACAACACCCGTCTGGTCGAAGGATCCTCCCTTTTCTATAGAGGATGAGTTAACTTTATACCCTGTTCCTCATACCTCTATACTCTCATCATCTTCTACCATTGTCTTTTTTCTGTTCATTGTATCTTCTCCCATACCACCTTCTACAATCACCTTCGTTACACCTTGCTGATTACCTCATACTTTTACCATGAATGCCAACTTAAATAGTCTTTCATTGTCACTTGAGCCAACAACTGCTATTTTTATCTCCTGCTTTGGCATTGTTTTTTTAGAGGAACTCGTGGCTATGTTATAACAACCGCACGGGTCGATCGATCAGGTTAAGCTACGCATGCTGGGGTGGGTCCGTGGATGGGTGACCATCTTAATATATCGTTCTTCTTCATCTTTCCATGTCGTTACTGACTGTCATTCGTGGATCTTTGACAATCGTTACAAGCCCGAAAGTCTGACAACCTGATAACTGGGTAGGTAATAATTATGATACCCCTGATAAGAATCAGGGGTATCATATTACCTACCCAGTTAACGGGTTGTGGAGGTCAGATAGGCAGTCGCTCCGTGTAAAATATTGGTATTCAGCTGCGTCCGGTTAGACTGGAAGCCGACCCCAACATAGTTGGGAAAAGGCTAGGTAAACTGATTGATTGACTTTGGCATTGTCTTATCTTTAGCTTCTTTTTCAAACCATTCACTACCTAGATTCAAAAATATACTTTCAATTATTTTCTTTGTTTGTTTTTGCCAAATCTGATTCAATCGAAAGCCACAATGAGCTATTCTCTAGTTCGTGACGATACCAGAGAAGAAGGCGTTAAGATAAATACATAAGCTCCTTCCCATGGGGGTAGGCAGAAACTACAGATAGCCATCTGTTACGATCCTTACATCTCCTTTCCCTCGTGTACGTCCATACATCTGGACATACACGCACGCCGGTTGCGAGTACTACGCACCTGACCTTTCTGAAGAACATCACTATACAATGTCGCCCATGGGCATGTGACCGCCCGTATTTTTCTGAATATTCATGACAAATTATCGAAAATAAACTTAAAAAGGGGGTCTATCTTTAATTATTTTTATTATTTTTTCATTTTTTCTTATTATTATTTTTTCAGTATCCCGCTATGATTTTATGGATTAAGACTTGTGTTTAATAAAATAAATACTGTTTTTTTTTTGGAAAAAACATTCTTCACCTCCGTTTTTTTTTCATAGTTGACAAATTTTACCAAAAAAAAAATAGTTAATCCGATAAAATAATTCATAAGCTATTAGAAATGATAAACAGAATCCAAATCGAGCCAATAACAGGAGATATGGCAAACGCTACTAAAAACATAAAAAATTTAATAACATGACAAATATTAGATAGATAGATAGACCCCCTTTTAAAGTTAATTTTCGATAATTTGTCATGAATATTCAGAAAAATACGGACGGGCACATGCCCATGGGCGACATTGTATATTATGTCCTCTTAGAGCATCCCCTCCCGGCGTTTCCACTCATCCTTGAAAATACCGTAAATAAGAAGGCGTTACTTACTCTGACTTTCAAATGTCAATACAAAACTCAACTAATTTGATTTCTTAGAATTTGTACTTACGCTTATTGTCCTTTGACAAAGCTGGTTGGAACTACTTCAGCCGAATTTGTGATGTAAACCTTAATTAGTAGTCTAGACATCTTTAGGGGAGCTCGTTGCTAAGTAATAACAGCCGCATGAGTCGATCCTTTGGGTTTAGTGTTGGTCCGTGATTGGGTGACCATCTTTACATTCCGAGACTCGTTTCATTCCGACTCGTCGAGCCGTCATTCGTGGATTTTTGACAGTCGTTACACGCCCGAAAGTCTGACAACTAGTGTTACCAAGGGGTGCCGTATTACCCAGTAACTGGGTTGTGGAGGTCAGATAGGCAGTCGGCCCATGTAAAATATTGGTATTCTGCTGCATCTGGTTAAACAGGAAGCCGACCCCAACATAATATGTAGTTGGGAAAAGGCTAGGCAGATTGATTTACATTATCATTATTGTCGTCTTTATATTAAAATTATGTAACAATTTTGCTCCGAAGTTACCTAATTGAGTTATTAAACGAACGCGAGACTAGAGGTCAGACAACCGATTATAAAGTTAAAGAAACGACTTTTTATGTAGGTATGAAATGATAAGATCTTTGCATATTATTAGCTAAGTAGAGTAAAGTTTTCTTTGAAGCAGACAGATGAGAGTTTTTGGCAGTTTTATGCTGGAAACAACATATTATTCCCCTGCCGAAAATATGAATGAAATATTTATAAACAGGTCAAATTGTTTTGTTTGTTTGTAAGAGGTAATCTTTTGACGTCCTGCACCCTATAATCTGAATCTTTTTGAAGGATATTGCTAATCCATTGCTTCATATGTTCGAAACATTTGTCTGCTCAACAAAGTAAATAACGTTAACGTAATGTTGTTGAACTGTCAAAATGAAACAGATTGTGATTGATCGTGTGTTACGCAGTTAGGGTGCTGATCGCATTTCAAAAATTATTTCACTGATGGAAAACTGTACTATTACCGAGTGCCATAGGATATATTTGATGGTATAGTTGACTTCCACGCGGACGTGCGGAACTGGTACTGAATAAGGTTAAAGTGGCTTTACCTACACAGTTTAACGTATGGGATTTGAACTCACGACCTCTTGAGAAAGCTTCGTCAATTGAATTTGGTTTCTGACTGGAGAATTAAGAGACTTACTAATCTTATACCTGTATACTGAAAGCCTGAAGTCTCTGTCGTCTGTACAATGTTCCCCATGGCATGTGACCGCCCGTATTTTTCTGAATATTCATGAAAAATTATCGAAAATCAACTTTAACAACTTTAACTATCTTTAATATTTTTTGTTATTCAATAAAAAAATAATTTTAATCTCAGGGTAATTTTATGGACTTGTATATTTTTAACAAATACTGTTTTTTTTTGGACAAAAATGTCTTCACCTCCGTTTTTTATGTAACAAAAAATGTTATTTAATCCGATAAAATAAATCTTAAGCTTTTATAAATAATAAACAGAATCCAAATCGAGCCAATACCATCGGAGTTATCACAACGCTGAAAACACATGAAAAATGTTAAAGATAGACCCCCGTTTTAAATTTAATTTTCGATAATTTTCATGAATATTCAGAAAAATACGGCGGTTACATTCCCATGGGCGACATTGTATAGCTCTAGAGTGTTTCGAGGATCTTTTGGCGCCTGAATGACTTTGATGGGGCCTCGTTGTTGGTAAACATTTGTGGAATTGTCACAGAAATTGTATTGAAAAACAAGATGGCGCCGTTAGTTTCGATTTTGGGCGCACGCCAAAAGATCTTTGTTTTCTTTAAATTAGGTGTCAAAAATTACAATAATTCTGCAGCTCATACAAAAAAGAATGTATACAGGGGTATGTTTGTCTTCGAAAAAACCTCCCATATTTTTTCTTTTTAACTAGACAACATAAAACTTCTAAGCACGACCATTTCGTACGCTACAAGCATATACCATCAACCATGTGCTCTTACTTGTTGTAAGAATGGTTAATGTTCACGCGAATGCTGCGCCGGCGTCGGTCAGCCGAGGTCAACGACCGGGGGCCGCTCGACAACCTTTGTGGCCCGCAACGGGTTGCTTGGGGCTAGTGACCATTGACAGACACGTCACGAGTCGATAGTTTGAGGCTTCGTTTTATTGATAGGTTAATGAAAATGGTTGTTTTTCGTCAGTGTTATTTTTTTTGGGTGATGGATGAGTGAGTTTGAGTTCAAGGGAAGTTGTTGCGTCTGTTTCGCTCGAAGCGAAATCCAAAGATTTTGTCATAAGTCTTTATTTTAATTTATTTAGGACAAAAACAGTTAAACATTAGTAGGGGTACTAATCACAAAAAAAAAACCTTAGATTTGTCTTGAATATTTCCTTGCCTAGTTACTGGAGGCCTAGGAACCTACAGTTTTGCAAAAAACGGCGCCATTTGTTAACAAATCGGTGTCAAAAGAATCATAGACACAATACGCACAGGCAAATCGTGTGAATTATCTTTTGGGAGCGCAGCATTAAAAAGTAGCGTGATGCATTCATTTTCATTTTATTTCGTAACATTTTTTTCTGTAGCACACATCACGATGTCCCACTAAGCTATTGTAAAGTCAAACGGAACACCAAAAACAGATTCTATAGTCATTTAAATGTGGTCTAAATTCGTGTACAATGTAGTGGTATAGTGGGAACCCGCATGGTGTCACGGTCATAAGCGATAACGCGGACATATTTTTTAAGTCCATGCTTGGATATTATATAGTTTTCTTGAATCTCGCGTGTTATTTTTCGAGTGTAAGCAATTTGCTTGAAATAAAAGTTAAATATCTCTGTGTGTTTTAATAACCGTTTTTACGCGCGCAGTTTGTTTTTGTGATGTTCACGAGTTGTGTCGTTTTACGTAAAATAAACTTCACCTGATTATAGACACATGTGATGGTACGCAACGTCATTACTGTTATATCGTGCTACGTGTATTATTCGAACAATAGTTATGTGCCACATATTTGTATGGTGTGCGTGCAGGCACTACAAACTACAACTACATATTCCAAATTGTGTAATTTTCTGCAAAACACGATTATGGCACTAAGTTGGATGAAACACACAATGTTTGTTTTCTGAACACAGTAAATATCAACAACAAATAAAAAAATAAAAAATACTGGCGGACCTGAAACGTTGTCCTGTCCGAACGCAGCGCCACCTACTGGGTCCAATTGAGAATCTATACCATCCAAGGACTCATAAAACACACTCAAAAAATTTCATCAAAATCGGTCCAACCGTTTAGGAGGATCTCAGTGACATACACACATACAGGAGAATTACAGTGTAAACTCTATATAGCGACACTGAAGGGACTGTGCATTTTATGGCGTTATAGAGAGTTGTCGTTAAATGGAGAGAAGAAACATCAGAATTAGAAAAATAAAAAGTTTATTTCCGACTATTGTTAGTAGTTATGTGCATAAAAAAGAATGTTATATGAACGCTATTGCGTATAGTCTGTTATTTTTGTCTGACGTCTTTTGCTGCACCAGTAATTTTGTTGTATTTTTTTACTTATTTTATTCATATCTAGCAATATTGAGGCATCTTGGTTATAAAGGAAGTAGTTTTCCAATAATTTAGCTGCTTCCAGAGCTTCTTTAATGCTCGGCGGAGGCTCAGGCTCATCCGTCTCATCTTCTTCATCGCCTTGTTCTTGATCCATAATCCATGACTCCTACTTATGAGTCATGGTCAACAACAGTCTACACGTACAAGCAATCCCAAATTGTAAACAAAAGAACGAATTTCTTAGAAAGTTCGGTATGCATGATGCCGACAGTCGAGTTTATTGCGGGCTAGGATAATAAAGCGACAATAGATCGTACACAGCTGCGCAGTTTTTACTAATTTTAGCAACTTAAAAGGTACTTTTTATTACTCAATTGTTGTCGTTATTGAGAGTGGGTGTAATGCTATGTAGAGTGAAACATTGTATGAAAGACAAGCTAAACCAACCAAAGCCAATTGATTTCGACGCTTAAGGGAGTTTGTCGTTAAATAGAGTGACGTTACATGGAGTTTACACATATGTTACATAATATAAATATAAACCTACATTGGCAGTTATGAAACGTCAGCTAGGTGCACGGTTCCAATTGGTCGTTTCCTATGGAGAAGCCAGAGCCGGCAAGAAACTCCACGGTTACACACTAGGTATATTTATGCCGTTAATGGTCCTTCCTATCAAATGCTTGAAAGCTCGTACAGACTGGCGTGACGCGACAGCACGACGCGACTCTAACAAAACAATTTCTAAGAAAACTTCACGGTAGAACAATGACCGGTGTTGCGTCGAGCCGTCGTGTCGCGCTAGTCTGCACGAGCCTTTATTTACATTGGAATAAAGTTCACCCCACAAAATATTACAGCATAAGCATAAATACATGCCCGCCCCTTAAAATACGATTCATCAAGCTGAACTATTTTTAACCGTGCCGACAGAGATCAATGAAGCCACTTGAATCTGCTCTAAAAACTTCCGTGTTTTAAAATAGGGCGGACACTCGATCTTTTAATAGCAGTCGTATCGAACAAACAAACAATAACAAAGTGAACTCGAGCGATATCGAATCGGAAGTTGTATTGGCTATTCAATACCGGTCTACATTGTGCCGAGGCTTGGCAAAGGCCTCGTCTGTTACACAGAAGGCACGTGCAATACGAGCATTCATCACCTCACTTGTTCGGTGCACCTTGATGATTTAATTCCAACAAAACAAGACAAGTAAAAAATCCGAAGTCACACGTTGTGTCATAAATCGTCAGACCAAATTATAAACCAAGACAGAGCGCTGCGAACAGTACAGTGAAGCATGCCAAAACTACACCACACAAAGTGCACACAGGCTTATGAAACCGGCTTCACTTCAGTGTTGACAGCGCTGTCTTGGTTTTTTACAGATTACGTGGGACTCCGAAATTTTGAATAGCAATTAGGGTGCTCAATAAACAGTTCCTTCAACATCGCCGTACCATCATATCATCATAATCCTACAGCAGTCCACTGCTGGACATAGGCCTCTCCTATTGCACGCCATTCAGCTCGATTCTCGGCAACTCTCACACAGCTGCTACCTGCCACCTTACGAAGATCATCGCTCCACCTAGGCTGAGGGAGTCCTACCTTACGTTTGCCGATTCGCGGTCTCCACTCAAGAACACGTCTACCCCAACGGTCATCGGTTCTACGGCTAATATGGCCGGCCCATTGCCACTTCACGTCGACAAATTTGGTTCTCTGCTGGATCACCTCGTTCCGGACATCGTCAACGGAAATTGTAGTCGATCAGTATTTTATTCGCCATAAAGAAGTAAATGGAGTGCTCATACGCATGCAACTAAATCAAATGCTCTTCACGGAACTTATTTCGTATTTTTAGTTGGTAGGGGAAGAACCGTTTGTCATGTAACAACTACGAGTAGTATCAAGTCATGGCGTGATATAGGGTATTTCTAATGGACTGTCGTACCGATATGGGCGGTATTTTTGCGTTTTACGCGTCACTTGAAGTTTGCTAGCTTATATTATCGCTACATCTGCTCAATACTATATGCTCACGATTACTTATAAGTATACACACATACATCAAGCCTTCTTCCCATATGGGTCAGGCAGAAACTACAGAACGCCATCTGTTAGTTATCAGTTATTAAGCAAGATATCAAGTTTCATTCAAAATTCAAACTATATTTCAAAGATTTATTCGCGAAGTATTTTCACCAAAAATTATTTATAAGTATGTAGCGGCATCTACATCGCTACATGCGAACTACGCATCAAAGACCGGACGTCACACAACATCCTGACGTCACACAAATCCTGCATCGCGGAATTAGAGTTTACCGCGCGATAAACATATATACAAGCTTCCCGACTTCAACCTCTGGGCAGTTGCCCGCCAGACACGACACCCGTCTGGTCGTAGGATCCTCCCTTTTCTATGGTGGATGAGTGAACTCTACACCCTGTTCCTCATGCCCCTAAAAGTAAGATGCTTCATCATAGTTATTATTATGATATGATGATGAAGGCATCCTTATTCTCAGCAAGTAAATTTTAGGAAGCGTTGTGGAATGAAAGATGATGGTAGTTTGAAGGATTAAGAAAAGTGTATTGAGACAATTTGTACACGCAGAAAGGCTTGGCTTTCATAAGAAATCTTAATCGTTATAGTGATATCGTGATCGTGATATTTGGCTCTATTGACTAATGTGTTTGCTGACCCCTGTCCTATGGCGTCCCCTCCCGGCGTTTCCACTCACATCTGCCTTGTAAATACCTTTTGTTAGTCGCCTTTCACTGATTCTCTCAACATTACCAAACGTATAAGAAACTATTTCGTATCAACATTATAGATAGAAGCTACCCTTGCAAGATGTCGGAAGTTGTATACAGGACCGTAACATCATAACGTGACGAGGATCGTGTTGTCTTGTAAACCTACCTACTTACTATAGGTATCATTATGTTGCTTACTGCTTGGTAGTACTGAATTTTCCTACTATGTGTAGGTATCATGATATTAGTCAAGTTAGCATTGTTGTTTACGTCTTTGGAAACCACAATAAGAAATAGAAGGGGGAAATCAATTTAGCTAGAAGGGGGGGAGAACACTCGACTCAAAAAAAAAAAACAGTTAAAAGCTTAATATTTCGCAAACGGATCCCTGAATCCAAAAATGGTTTCTACAAACTCATATATTTACTCGTTTATTTTTGAACGACCTTTCTAACGATACCCACACAACGTGGGGTAGATAAGAAAAAAAAAACATCTCCACTTTACGTGTAGGGGAGGTACCTACCCTAAAAAAAAAAACTTGATTTTATTTTACCACTTTGTCGGCATGATTATATGTAACATATGCCAAATTACAGCTATCTAGTACTAACCGTCTCTGAGCTAAGCCGCGGACAGACAGACAAACAGACGGACATGGCGAAACTATAAGGGTTCCTTTTTTACTACGGAACCCTAAAAAGAACCGAAATACCAAATAAATTAAAGATAATATTTAAGTACATAATATATAAGTTAGCTTAGCGTCTTCAAATAAAGAGATGTGTATCATCGAAGAAGTTCATATCTAACCACCGTAAGGACTATTCTTGCTTGCAGCGCTCGGCGACTACAGAACCGGGCCTGTAACAGATGTGGTCATCGTGTTCACGGGATTTTGTTTTGAAACTGGTTAGATATGAACTTCTTTCATGGTACTAGTATCTATGAAAAAGGAGGGGAAAGAGTGCTCAAAAGGCTGGCAATATTGTCACGTTGTATTGCAATGTTGATTCTTTGACAAAAATAAAATGTAGGTAGTATAATATACAATATTAAACTTGAACATCTTAAAAGTCAATAACTCCATATCTTAAAATGTCTTCCGCCATTTCGGATGCTTGGAATTATGACTTGGTTCTGCATATTTCCGCCATAACTTAGGTTTTACTAGCTAACGGTCACATTAACTGTAATATGTGGTTTACGAGAAATATGTACTGCCAATGGGAACCATTTACGCGGTGCTCGAAAGATGTATCATAAAAAATACAGTACGGGTCGTTATATGCATTATTATGGCATTCATGGTTATGGAAGAACGATGTCTGGTAAATGTATTACACCATAGATTCTGTGGAAGTCGGTTATGTTGTTTGTAAGTTTGTCTGCTTGATATAACTGGGAACGATGTGTATTTAGAGGTATGAGGAACGGGGTGTAAAGTTCACTCATCCTCTGAAGAAAAGGGTGTCATGTCTGGTGGGAAACTGCCCAACGGTTGATGTCGGGAAGTCGTTTATAATATACTCGTTGCGTGGTAAACTCTGCTTGCGCGATGCAGCTTTGTGTGACGGCGGGTATTTGATGCGTAGTTCGCATTTTTTTTTCACAAATTACTGTGAAAAATCTTTAACAACAATCTGAATATACCTACATAATAGGCACCTACAACGCCACATATCTTTTATGTATATATTCAGATTCTTGTTAAATAATATTTTTTTTCAGAGTAATTTTCCTTGCTGATAATAACTGTTATTAGAGAACTAGGAATAAAAGTATGGCGAGGGCAGTAAAAAAACAGGTACAGAAGATTCGGACTGTGGTTAAAAATAATAATGCTGCGGCTATTAAATAAAATTGTCGTACAACTGATGTCCCAATTCAAACAACTTTAAACCAAAATACGGTCTTCATTAAACACTTGCAAGTGGTTTATAAAATATTTTCTTATGAACAAACTTACTTCGGGGTCTAAAATATGATTCATAAAAATTACCGCATTATACACGATTAATTTTAAATCGTTCTGGAGCCGAAACACAGTGACTCCAGACGATTAATAGGTACTATCAGCATTGTTATTGTTTTTTTAAGACATCTAATATAGAAGTTAGAAATTTATCACTTTTATTCTGTCATTCGAGTTAAATCTTAGTAGCGCTTTCACTATTTCATTCATAAACGCAAGATCGTACGCGATCCGCTCGGTGATGACGTAGCGCGGCACAGCTGTGCGTGTGCGAATCAGTTGACAGCGAGCTCGCGGTGGGTCAACGGACGTTGGACGAATAACCGGCTGCAAGTAAGTACTTACCTGCAAGTAGGTATTTCATTTCTGGTACGATAGGTTGGTGTAAGTTCATTCACCTCCGTTATCTCTCGTTTGTATCGAAAGCACGGCACGGTGTTTACAACTATCACATCTCCTCGTAAACGAGAGAAACTAATTGAAATTTCATTCACCACTCTCGCATCACGAAATCACTAGTACTCGTACCTTTTCAACTAGACACGACGAGTACGCTTGGGAGTTGTATTTAAGGCCTTGAATCGAGTGTCGACCAATCGAGCTAATAGGTACTTAATAAGCATACCTGCCTACCATATTTATGATAAATAAAAAGAATACTGCCTAAACCAATTTTTATGCGACAATGCTTGCTTGCGGCCGCGGCGCGGCGGCTTCTACAAAGGCAGGCAATGTAAACAGAAAAATGAATCGTTTTACCTGTCGAATAGAGTTCATTATAAGATGGTGGTGCCCTTTTCTATGAAAATATTGGACTGAATTAAGACCTTATTTTTATACATGTAACCGCGGAATTCGGTTGTGCATTCTTTTAAAGTCCGGTCGGACACTTCTCAGAATAATTTTAGTAAACTGCGTACCTACTTACCTTGTACCTAGTTTGGTGAAATTTCTATTTGTTACCGTATACGGTTTAGAAATAAAGTCTGAATTCGCTTTTCGTATTTTTATTTGTGTACCTATCTATTGCGTATGTGTTTTTATGCTGTCTGATCGATGAATGGATTTTTCAATGGGCACCGTTCGCAAGTGTTGCCGTTCGTCGATACGTTTTACACACATATGCATTGATTGCAGTTACTTCGAGTTCTCATTATTTCACAAAAAAACAATAAATTAGATTTTTCGTGTTTTTTTTTAAATTGTAATTTATTGAAAATAATAGTCCCAATCGTTTCGAGTTCGATGATCGAGTTTATGGCTTTTCGTTCCAGAACGAGCTAAAATTAACCGTGTATAACCACGGAGGGTGAGTTCCTAAACCTCTATTAAATTCTCAGTTTTAAGGTTGACTGTGACCATAAACTTAATAAACGTATTTCTTTAGATTACCTCTTTGTAACGTTCATTAACTTTAAGAAATTATGGTACTTTCAGAAATTAATTTTCGCTAGATGGTTTCGATTAATTGTTGAAATTGGCGAATCTTAGGAGTGGAAATTAGAATCTAATTCTCTAAAAGTTGATTAGATACTTAATATCGTCGAAAAGACATAATAAAAATAATTATTTTTGAAAGTAGTAAGTGAAATTGTCATAATTGCCTCAAAATTTGAATTGGAATATTATAGCAAGACTAATTCCCCATTTAATTAATTCAATTCAAAACCAAAGCAAAGACGCCAAATCCAAGCTTATTATTAAGTCCTAGTACAGCTTAAATTCAAGCAAATTTTATAAAGTTCAGCGCCTGTCAATGCCAGCATAGCAGCCGACAGCCAAAGGAGCAACTGAAAAGCAATTATTTCTCCAACTACCCGCCGATTCCCGCGAACATTTCAAACCGTAATTAATTCACAAATTAGCAAAGGACAGCCTTATCGAGTTGGTATTTTTAGATGAGTGTCGTAAGCCGATGGATGAGCAAAGTTGTTTAATTCGTTTCATAATTTTATTAAGGGCGACTCTTTAGAGGGTTGGGCGCCAGTTACGGCCGCCATATTTGTCAAATGGAAATCTGTATTGGTAATGAAATTTTAATTGATTAAGTTTTGTCGTTTATTTTATTATCTTGTTATACGAGTTTTTGATTTATTACCTATGGATTATTGGGATTCACGATCACAAACTGTAATTTTGACGTTACCACGTGATGTGGTTCACATTAGCCCTGGATCGAAATCGACCTGGAAGTCATGGGGAGAGGTCTTTGCCCAGCAGTGGGATGATGTAGGCTTAACAGTAAAAGTAACTTTTTGTGTGACCGCGAAACCGTTTCACATTTGTATGACGTAAACGTGTGCGTCGATATGTGTGCAGAGCACATATTCATGTAATTTATATTCTACTAGCTTCCGCTAGCGGCTCCGCTCGCGTTATATATTTATGAATTCTACTGGCGAAACAATTTTTGAAATCGGTGCCGTAGTTTTTGAGTTTATTCATAACAAACAAACATACAAAAAAAAACTGATCTTTTCTTTTTATAATAATATTTTAGTTTTGATAGTGTAGACTGTAGACAACATACTTCTATCAATGTGATACCAAATATTTAATTTCTTTATTTATTTTACGTCCGCAATAAATAACCTTCATCGCCTAATCTTTATTAAAGTCTCCACTAACAAAATAAGAAATCAAGGGTGTCAAAACAAACATTGTGTGTTTTTACAAAAGCTAGAAAATCTGAGTCTACAAATGATTTCTAGCCTCTATACCACTTGGAAGCTAAGAAATGAACAGCCTTAAGTGAAATATATTGCAGGTAAACACGCAACACCTATATCAACGTCATTAAGGTTTTAATTCACTTCTGACAATTAATTAGCTGCTTTGAGTGATGTATACAAACTAACAATGGGAGGGAGTGATTTTATCGTGAATTTGTTCTTGTATTAAGGGTATAGAAAAAAAAAAAAAACTCGGGTGCTGGATGGTTGTCGTTTTTTTTAAGTATTGCAGTTTGAAAGGCTTTAGAAGGATGTGCTTACACTGAAGCGGAGATGACTGGAGCTGTAGGGCTACGTGCAGGAATCGTCCAATCACAGACAGATGAGGATTTCAACTATTGTAATTGGTCAATTCATGCAGATCTCCGCTCAGCTCTGCTCGTCTCCGCTTCAGTGGAAACGCATGTATGGCACAACTTAGATGTAGCATCGGCAAAATTCGTAAAACCGATCACCATCCGAACTGAGTGTACTTTCAAAATCACCAATATTATTACAGCTTTAGGTGAAAGTGATCTTTACGCAAACGCAATAACTTGTGAATTCATATAACCAAATACATTCGTAAAATTGAAATGAATGTATCCAAATTTTCAAATTTATGCTACACGTTAATTGTCTGGTACTGTAACTTACTTGGCAGTTTTCCATTTTTGAATGTATTTGGTTAGTAGTGGCTCTTCGGACATCGTGAAATAATCCCATAATTTCTCAGTGAACACACTCAGTTGATTGATGAAACTTATTAATTATCAAAACAAAATAAGTGATTTAAGTGCAGAAATAACTGATTAAGAGATCGTAAACATCACGCCTGTAATTCCCAAAGGTGTACCATCGAAGAACTTCATATCTATACATCGTAAGGACTATTTCTGCTTGCAGCGCTCGGCGGCTATAGAACCGGGGCGGTAACAGATGTGGTCATCGTGTTCACGGGATTTTGTTTTCAAACTGTTTAGACATGAAGTTCTACGATAGTACCTACCTACCTATAGTACACACATATTTCGCCAGTTATTTTTTAGTCCTATGTAATAGGGGGCAACCCTATTGCCATCAACCGGGCACAAATCCAGACTCCGGGCTGCTACTGAGAAATTATAGATGGAAAAACAAACAACGGTGCCCGACACGGGAATAAAACCCAGCAAATCATGCAAAAAAAAATGTAATAGACCTATTGATTTATCGCAGTAAACAAACATTCCAACAATGTACGTACTTAAAGTTAAAACTATTTACGTCGATACTATCAGTTAAAAGTTTTTAAAAGCGTAGCTAAACGCTTCGTGAACTTTCTAAGTTATTGTTACGTTACCCACGATCGCCCGACGGTTTTTACTTCTACTGAGATAGTACTGGAATTTATTATTCTAAGCAGCTATTTTAACATAGAATATTTATTCAGGCTAATGACTAGCTAACACCAGGTAAAGTTTCGCAAATTCTCCATATATTCAAATATAAACCTTCATTCTTTGATAGATAGTCAAATAGATAGTTTATGACGTAGGCCCTACTTCATAAACATGTCATACAACTATTAAACAAGCAAGTAACCAATTGATTTCCCTAACTGTACCTAAATTAAACCGAAAAGTACTTTAAAAAAATATTGCATCTTTCCTCCATTTTCAATAAAAAAACTGTTCTCATTATAAGCTGAATGTTTTTAATCAAAAAATTATGTTGTTGCTTGTAAGTTGTACCCTAATAGGAATGATGACTAAAAATTTTGTCTGTCTTTGAGGTTATAAAAAATTATTGGACACGTATTTTTTCTTTTTTTACGTAATCTTAAGTTTACGGCGATACGTTGAGGTAAAATGTGCCATGACGTCACGAGTATGTAGATTTTATACGTACTAGTGACGTATTGACCCGCACTCCCCAACTTAAAATGCGTTTTATCTAAGTAATTTTTTATTAATATGATAAAACAAAAAATACGTGTCTAATATTTTTTTATTATCTGACTGACGGACTAATTAGAATTTCGTTTTTTTTACCCAGGCATCATCCCTATTGTGTAATACACGATCAATCAGAATCTGAATCGTTTTGAAACGGACTGCTAATGCATTGTTGCATAAGTTCGAAAAAAAATCTGCTCAACAACGTAAATAACGCAATGAATGTTGTTGAACTCTCAAAATGAACAGATTAGTCTTAATCATTTACGAAAATGTGTTAAGGCTCGTGCAGATTAGCGCGAATCTGTCAATCTTCATTTTTTTTTGGGTCGTAATTGTTTACGAAAATGTCTTGCGTAAAGGCTTCTGCAGACCAGCGCGACTTGTCGCGCGACGCGACACCGGTTATTGTTATACTGTGAAGTTTTCTTAGAAATTGTATTGTTCGTGTCGCGTCGCGCGACAAGTCGCGCTGGTCTGCACAAGCCTTAATTAGATAGCTGATCATTGATCAAATTATAAATAACAATCTATTATTTGAAGATCATTGATTTTTAACGTTCCGACTCAAAATTACGAACATATCCCAGAATAAACGTTAGCCATGGGAACTAGAAAGTCTCATAGTTATACTTAAATAGTCATACATAAGTAGTCTCACGGAAACATGACATGGGGGCACGTACGGATGAATAATGGTTTTGCTGCAGTGACTTGCAGTTAGCTTGCCTTTTGTCTTTTAACAGAGAAGGAGCAGTAGCACAAGTTATATTGATCCTTTAAAAATCGTTGGGTTGGACTAAATATTGTTTGACTTACAGTTTTTAGACAGAAGACCATCTTCGTTGAACAAAACGGGTGTTGTTGAGTTTGCAAATATTCGTAATTTCGAAAAAACTAAGTATATCACAAATATCATAAATATATATCATTTGTCGCACTGAAATGAAATATTTTTCACAGAAACACGTTCATACCTACAAAATGATCAACAACACACAACAATGCATAACAACTTAGATTTATGTTTTAGTTGGGCAACGGTTTTTTTTTTTTTTTGGAAAATCACATTCTCTGATGCTATACATAATATATGTACAACCGCGGACATTTGCGGTGAACCACTTTTCACGCCTATCCGCTTAGTAATAAGGTTGAAAAGTGGTTCACTGCCAGCGCCCGCGATGGTACAATACGTTTTCATAACCACCGTTAAAAATACAGAAAATTTTAGTTAATTTGCAACCAGAACATATCATCTCTGGAGTCTGCTACAGTAAACTAAAAAGGAAGCTCCTTAAACACGGACCTTGTTAATAACTGATTGATTCATGAACATACTGCTCTCTTCCTGTACTGTGGTAGGTTGAAACCTTTGTGCCGTTTCATCGTTACACAGGTCCTGGTCCGATGTTTACAGGTAATTTATGATCTACTATCTAAGACTAAGGACTCATAACAGTCCTCATGTTATTGTAAAGTAATACATGTACACTTACCTCAATATGTTTGTGTTTAAGGTATTTACTTTTTTTTTTTTTAATAAAGAATGAAAATGTATTTATTGAGACAAGCACAGTCGATCTCAAATTAAACTAAAACACACTCATTAAAGCATAAATAGA
Source organism: Agrochola lota (assembly GCA_947364205.1). Taxonomy (NCBI): domain Eukaryota; kingdom Metazoa; phylum Arthropoda; class Insecta; order Lepidoptera; family Noctuidae; genus Agrochola; species Agrochola lota. The sequence goes on from OX376241.1 coordinate 11,094,897, forward strand.
AAGAAAAAAAAAACAGTAAAAAAAAAGCAGCAATTCCAAGTCCTATCTCAGCATGATGCTGCGACATTTAATAATAAATGTTGCAGCGCTGGTATTCTGCACGGTTAGCATAACCACAATAGAAACGGGTTTTGTCGACGGAAGAATAGACAAAATGACAGTTAAACAATCACAATATGTCATTTTGTCTATTCTTCCGTCGACAAAATCCGTAGAAAACCCGTTTCTATGGTTGTCATGCTAAGCGTACTGATCGGTTGGTATCCCGCAGTGATGTCAAGGATAGATAGATACAGAAATATATACAAAATAAATAAAATAGATGTATATATAAATAAAAAATATGTAGTCTTCGTGTCTGCACTCGACGTAACGTCAGTTAAACCACTACGGGGAAGCTCTTGGCCTGCATCTCAACCTGATGGTAAGTGATGATCAAGTCGAAGGTGGAAGCTAACTTTGAGCAGAATCCTCAACCACTGAGGAACTGGCTATCTTACCTCTAACTGCCGAAACACAACAATGCTGTTAACATTATTGTTATGGCGGCAGACTTAGATAAGATGGTGGTAGTTAGCCAGGCGGAGTTAGATCATACCAACCAATCCGAGCAGATATTTTTGCCGCCACTACCAATCGAACCCGGGACCTCTGGGTCTAAGACAGGTGGTCTAACCACTAGGCCATAGAGGCGGTTGCATATTTATGCACGGTGATGACTGCGGATATATTTTTTTGATGAAGATGGATCCGCAAGGATAGCCAGCGAAATTAAAATTTTCTTACGTTTTTATGCAAAAAACAGGTCAGTGTCCGGTTGTTCAATGCTCAAAATAAAAAAAACAGGTGTATTTATCACTGCATCAAATAAACCAATTTTTCTTTATATCAATTGTTAAGGCCACGTTCGCACGGACGTGAAAATATCGCGGCGGGATTTTATCGCGCACTGGATTTTCAACTCTCGGTGTTGAGCCAAGCGTTGGGAATCCAACGCACTGGGACGCACTCTCGTCCCAGCGCGTTGAAAAAACAAACTGTTGGATTTTCAACTCTCGGCGGGTAAGCAAAGCGTTGTAAATCCAGTGCACGAAAAAAAATCACCCGTGCGTACCTGGGCTAATTGATACATGTACCATCGAAGAAGTTCATATCTAACCACCGTAAGGACTATTCTTGCTTGCAGCGCTCGGCGACTATAGAACCGGGCCGGTAACTGATGTGGTCATCGTGTTCACGAGATTTTGTTTTGAAACTGGTTAGATATGAACTTCTTTGATGGTACACTTAGCTCAGTATTGTCACAGATTAGTACAGATTGTTCACTTCGCAAACTCATTTAAATAAAAAGCGACTCTTGCTACGACACAATACAGTGCAATTCAGGTCGCACAGCGCTAATTACCTACAGTTATATTCACCTAGAAGTTGCCTCTCTTTCTATCGCGTAGCTCTTTTATCTTCTGACTACGTTACACTTAACTGAATTGGCCCTACAAGACGGGCCCGCCGCGTTCTTGTAGCCTCATATCTAAAATGCGGAGTGAACTATCTGTATTTATCTGTGGTATTGTTCATACAATTTTTTGTACTTGTAAACTACTTTTACTATCAATCAAAAGTTTTCTCGAAACCCGTAACACGCAAAGTTCAAATCACCGTTCCTTACAAAGTTTTCAGAAAGTTCGTGTATTCCTGAAATATATTCCTGATTATTAAAGATTAGAAAAAGATTTATCTCCATTACGTGATTTGGGTATCGATTTCTTGAAGCGTGTAGCTGTTAAACTTGAAAAAGCAGCCAAGTGCGAATGGGAGTCGCATACGAAGGGTTCCGTACCGTATTAAGACTCGTGCAGACTAGCGCGACGCGACTCGAACAATATAATTTTATAGCAATAACCGGTGTCGCGTCACGCTTGTCAGCAGCTTTAAGATCCAGAAAAAAACCCCGAAAAAAAAACACGTTTCTGGTATGGGTTGTTTAATTCGTTTTTATTATTTGTTGTTATAGCGGCAATTGAAATACACAATCTGTGGGTACGAATCTTTAAAAATATATAGAAAAAAAGAAATATTTTATTTATGCATGACTTATCTTCACGCATGTTGAACATAAAGAAAATGGCCGCCGAAGTCGAACGCCTTCGCTCGAATTTAAAGGAAATAAAAAATCGTAGTAAAACAATACTCACAAAGAAATTCTCGCTTTCAAACATAAAGGCATAATGAAATTCATCCCCCAGAGTGTTGTGGGCTATTATTCAACCCCATACAATATGTAGTGTGTTGGTTACAAACGCTACTAGGCATGGAGCTAATGTAACGCAGTGCTGGAAGCGAATGCAAGCGCACTTCATTTGTTTTTGACGCGCTGATACAGTTTTAATGACGTGAACAAACATTATAGGCTGTTTGTTGGCTGTATCTTGATTTATAGAAATAAACATGTACGTACACGGAAATGTGTTTATAGTTAAATGTGTTTGTGATTTCTTGTGCGAGTCTCACAATAAACACTTTTTCTTTCTTTTTTTCTTTAGACTTCTCGTTTTTATTCCGTATCCGGTGGGGCTTTGTGACTGAAAAGGCAGTTTTTTTTAAGTATAACACCCCGTTCAAATTTTAGATTTATGAAATGATAAGTAAAAAGAAGTAGATAGGTTACCTGCCCAACATTAGATCTTCAATAACGGCACAATGTCACATTATTAAAAGACACTTGGAAGTAGGTCGGCATGTCGTAATTATTGGTGGCGAAAAGCAGACAAGACGAAGAAAACTTGACTAAATAGTAAAATTTTGACGTGTCACTTGCGGAGCGCGTACAACTTATCTACAACTTTTTACTTATAATATCGTCTTTAATCAACAACCCCAAAGCTTTCAAGTTCAAAGCCAATCCATCAAACAATTATGAAACTAAATCTGCCTAAGTACTTGAATAACGTTAATTATCACCAACAGTTTCCCACTCACAAGGCACTTGATCCTAAATAAATAAAGCCCAAACGACACTCCGATTCAGACACATCTAAATCCACATCCTAATTCAGTGTCGCCAGCCAGGAATAACATGGAAAACGCAATTAAAACATTACTCAGGGACAACTACGTAAGCAATTACATTTTATAGCTTTACAGCCGCTTCCAGCCGCACTATGTCTTTGTACTCTGTCGCGATTTGTATAGGAATAATACTCGGGTTTGTAGCGGGTATACGGTCTTGCCAGGTATAATTTGCCTCACCGTTTTACGAACAATTACGGCTACCTTCAACCTTAAGTACCATCGAAGAAGTTCATATCTATGCACCGTAAGGACTATTTCTGCTTGCAGTGCTCGGCCGCCATAGAACCGGGGCGGTAACAGATGTGGTCATCGCGTTCACGGGATTTTGTTTTCAAATTGCCTAGATATGAAATTCTTCGATGGTACATACGCCTGAATACATGAAAATACCATGATAACGACGCTTTAGTTTTGTTGACGTCACACTTGTTCCTCGAATGTGTTTTGACTTATCTGGCACATATGGACTACAATAACTCCGTTTAATGTCAAATTGAGACGCCATAACCAACGCCTATACAGGGTGGCATCCCGACATCGACGCGAAAACTGATACCAAGGATTCAGTACATGATTTTGAAACTCCCTGCGTTGAAATTTTTCGTAGGTTATTTTAAAATAAATCAGCTGTTTCATAGAAAAGTGTACCTACACGGTCAAAATGTATGGACCAGCAGATTTTTTTAAAATAACCTACGAAAAATTTCAACGCCGTGGGGTTCAGATTCGTGTTCTGAATCCATGGTATCAATTTTCGCGTCGATTTCCCTACCTGTATACTTGAAATTTACAAAAAGAAAAAAAAAAGAAAGTAAGTAAAAGATGTCAAAAGAATCTTTAATAATGACTTCCTCAGAGAGCGATTATTCTGAAAGTGGGCAACGTCGCAAATAGATGTCTGACGTTGCAAATGTACGCAATATTACTGTATGGAAATAAGAAATGTGGCTAACTAGCAAACTAAAATATAGATTATGAAATACAACATTAATATCTTAACACCGAATATTTAGTTTTAGATGTAAAAAAAGTATTTGGAAACTTTCCAAATGCCCTTTTTACACCTAAAACGGGGACAACAACAAATTCAATGTTATAATTGCAATTCATTATTAATATTCTAGTTCGCTAGATAGCCACATTGCTTATTTCCATACAGTAATATTGCCAAATTAATAAAAACAGGTAAATTTTGGACAGCTATTTGCGACGATTCAACTTTTAGGATAAACGCTCTTAAAACTTGCTCTCAGGAAGTCATTATTAAAGATTCTTTTAACACCTTTTATGGCCACGGGTAAGAGCGAAGATGCCATTGCAGTGACAACACTGCAGTGCCATTAAATAAAAGCCAAATAAGAAAGAAATCCATTTGCTCCGAAGTAGTAATTCCTGGTTGCTTTACGTCCGCCATTTCTGCGAAGACCAAGGAACAATGGCGGTATTTTCTTAAAACAAAGAGTAAGTTAACCCAACACAACATGGCTCTGTTATTGTGTGGTAGGACAGGACTTTACACAAGTTGTGGCATTGTACTTGAATATTTATTTCTAATATTCAGATTACTTGGAAATTCTTCGGGTTCTTAGAGTTTAGGTTTTGTTTCTAAGAGATTATTTTCCCCTTGGTGAATATTAACACAGTATAAATAAGTAACAGTATTATATCTCGGGAGTTACCTTGAAATAATTACCTACGGCCGGGCCCCTCGGTAAACTCGAACTCAAAGTAAATAAACCTTCGCGTTCGTGGGTAACTGCCGCGCACTCGATACTATTGCGTACGATATACACTGATATTTCGAAGCGCGTCATTCAGTTGTATTCTATCAAGAAATAATTCTGTTACTTATTTATAGTCTGATATTAATATTGCAAACTGCAAAAGATTTACTAAGTTAGTGTAAATTCATCTAAATAATGTGAATGCTCGAGGCAAAACAAGTAATATCCTGGTGTTGAAATTCCCCGAAGTTTTGGTTAAAAGCTCAAGGCATTCTAACGCTTCTGAAATGTCTGAACATAAGAAAGGTATTTCTTTGACAAGAGATGGTTTCCCTTATCAAAAACTAAGTCGTAACTTGACAAGACTGCAAGTGATTTTGGCCCTTGTAAACGTTTGCCGGTGACCTATATCAGATAAGTTTGATATATCCCGTACGTCGGTACTTGAAACTTTTGCGTGAACTTAACTTACTTTACCGAAGGGTGGCTTATCGCCCTTTGAATGAAACACTTCATTCTAATTTATGTTATGCCTGAACGCTCTTTTTAGTCTCTCTACATTCGACTTTGTTACTTTTTCCAGTGTCTGCATTTTTTTTTTGTTACAGTATTTCCCTTATCTGGGCAAATGTCGTAATGCGGTCTTCGAGACAAGTTATTTATTGTCTTTTTGTAACTTAGTTGTGGTTTTACTTTTTTGTACCGATTTTTTTTTCCTACATGTTACTGCGACCGTACAAGTGTTCTTAACATCCGACATAGGCAATAAATTTTGTAGGATTATTGACATTTTTTGAGAGATTTATGTTAGGAGCCAAGTTCATGTTCATAATTATTTCTGTTGGTAAGTATTTTATGTTCCTTTCTCACGCTGCTTTCATTTTAGTACAACGAAGTTAAATTACTAGAAGCGTTACACATATAGTATAGCCGTTTAATATCTTCTCTTCTTTTCGTGTGGTTAGTGACTAACCTCGTGTCAGAGTTTTAAAGCCGTCCATGGGCCTTTGACTTGGCTTCACATGCCGTCGAGAAAGCCACCACCACTAGGCTATCACTGCTCTGATGCGTTTAATAACTTGACACTTACGAACCGAATACAAATACCTGATTCTACAATAGCTGCACGCAATTATTAGTCAAAGAAGGTGAAAGGAAATTAAACATGCTAAGCAATATGAATATTTATTGGTAAATTTTGATTTAAAAACATGATAGTTGCAAGTTTTTTGGCGACAAACTATTCCTGAACGGATGGGCGTTTTTGGGGAATTGTCTTGTGTAATTTTGACGTTCGATAAGTGCTGATTCTCAGCCTAGTTTGAATAAATGACTTATAAATAAGTTATGATTAGAACAAAATTAATACGTAGTATGTACATATAATGTTCTATTTCACTATAGAAGATTTCACACTAATATTCCATATAAGTAATTACAGTGTAAACTACGATAACTACTAACGAGTGTTAGTAATTACAGTCATCGATCACAAGAAATTTTCAAGATAGTTGCTTACGATAAATCACAGTAATTTATTATACTTGATCACAGTATAAATAAGTAACAGTATTATGTATTCATAGGATATGGCCGAAATGACGCGCTTCGAAATCTCAGTGTATATCAGTTTAGGTATGCAAATTCTCGAGTGCGCGGCAGTAACGCACGGACGCGGAAGGCTTATCTACTGTAGGGAATTATTTGAAGGTCACTCCCAAAACATAATACTGTTACTTTATTATACTGTGTCTTGATCAAAGACAAGAGAACATTGTAATTATGTCGACACTAAAGTTCTACTGTTTATTAAGTTAAACGTAATTTACTTTATGTTCCTACAATATACATTAATGTTTACATTATACGGATATAGTGGCGTTGTCCAATTATTGCGAGTACTAACTTCATGTTAATATTTTTACGACCGCAAAATCTTTTTTATTTTCATAGATATAGTACTGCTGTAATTCTAGCGCCCGTTATCACGTAATAAATGAACAAACTTTTATTACCCCTAAATGATATACCTACTGAATATTATTTTTTGTGAAAACTGTTACAAGTTGAATTTGTTACAAAAATGAACTTCTGGTATAATTATACGCGCGGCCCCGGCACACAGGCAACGGAAGGAACACGGGTGGGTATTAGTCAGTAAAAGTCTGACACGCTCCGCCCAGAGCGGGAGAAGTTATTTGATAATTTCCCACCAAAAAAAAAAAAGAAGTGTAGTTATACGCAGTGCTTACTTAGTCCTCGATACTATGTTCCCTCTCAAACCATAAACAAGACCATAGTTTGTTTTGTTGAACCTGGAATTGCAGTTGGGAAAAAACTGTTTTTTAATTTTAATTCTCTCATTGTAAATTACCCTAAATAGAATGATATAAGCTGGATACAAGCAGCATAAAAGTTTTTAGCAGGATTTGATTCTCGGAATATTCGCGTATTATACACAATGGATCATAGTATCAAGGACTAAGAACACAGATGAATTCAGATGGGACACTCCGCATTTTAGGTATGAAGCTACAAGTAGGTACGCGGCGGGCTCGACTTGTCGAATTCAGTGGGTGTAACGTAGTCAGAAGATATAAGAGTTACGCGATAGAAAGAGAATAAACTGTGCGACCTGAATAGGGATGATGCATGGGTAAAAAAAATGAAATTCTATATTCTATTCTAATTAGTCCGTCAGTCAGATAATAAAAAAATATAAGACACTTTTTTTTTGCTTTATCATATTAATAAAAAATTACTTAGATAAAACGCATTTTAAGTTGGGGAGCGGGGGTCGCTACGTCACTAGTATGTATAAAATCTACATACTCGTGACGTCATGGCACATTTTACCTCAATGTATGGCCGTAATCTTTAGATTACGTAGAAAAATAAAATATACGAGTTCAATTTTTTTTTATAATCTCAAAAACGAACAAAAAATGTTTTTTTGTCATCATTCCTATTGCACTTTATTGTGTCGTAGCAAGTCGCTTTTTATTTAAATGATTTTGCGGAGAGTCTCATCTGTACTACTGTGCTAAGAATTACTTATAATTACAATATAACTTCATTTTTGTCACAAATTCTATTTGTTACAAGTAGAATATTAGGTACAAAAATATTTTCTCTTGCATTTTAGGGTTGTGTTTCACGATTATATACAACGAAAGCATATTATGAATCTTTGATCACGTTCACCAAGTTAGATTTCATAGTGCTATTGAATTAGGAGACAACCTTCAATGGTTTTCGCCTGAGTGGAGACCACCCTGCGAACGAGGCCGTTAATTACCATTGCTAATATCATTGAGGTCCCGATAGTGGGAAGAGTGGGAACCATACCTAATACATGGTAAATCCGTTGATATGGGGCGGTCGGGCTAACCTTTCCTAATCATTTGAATTTTTTAACAATTTTGTTAGGACATGGTCTGTTGGCTTTTAAATAAAAGACAATAGAGAGAATATATCTGTAAAATAAACTGTTGGAAAGTACAAAAAATTCAACTAGTGCTTGTTGTAAAAAAAAAAAAACTCCCACAATGTTAGTCTACAGTCCAAGGGTCCGTTTCTGTTGCGTTGAAGATGTGATGTCATTACCTCCTGGTGATGGTGGCCTTTTATACCCAAATCAGATATAATAAAAGTGTAGAAATCGCACTTACTTACCTTAGAGAGATTTCAATCACTTTGCAAAGAATAGATTTTTATTCACATGGTTTTTTTTTACGTCGTTTCCGGCATTATCGAAGACGACGCGTTTTGAGTTTGCGTTCCGTTCCATCAAAGAACCGCTACATAAAATAATGAATTGTGAAATAGAAACTCATTTAAAAAAATAAAAAATATAGGAAATTAATTTTAAAAGGTCTATCTTTAATATTTTTCATGTTAGTTTTTATTTTTTATTTGAGTACCGTTCGCCATATCTCCTATGTTATTGGCTCGATTTGGATTCTGTTTATTATTCCTAAAAGCTTATGAGTTATTTTATGGGATTAATTAACATTTGTTCGTAAAATTTGTCGATTATGAAAAAAAAACCTAGGTGAAACATTGTTTTCGAAAAAAAAAAAAACAGTATTTATTTTAAAAACACAAGTGTAAGTCCATAAAATCATAGGGGGAAATTGAAAAAAATTAAAGGAAATTTTCAATATTTTTTTATAAAAATTCGGACGGGCACATGCCAATGGACGACATTTTATAATGTATGTATATTTAATGAATAAGTTTTGGATTACTTTTATATTCCCTATTCCCATAGCTTTGTTGGGAAAAATTAGAATATTAATCGCGTCGAAATCAATAACAAAATGGAGTTGGTACGTTTTAGTTCATTGGCATGTATTTCCTAATGTGTTAAACACAGACAATTACACTCAAAGCACTAATTGCATTTAATTGTGACCACATCGAAATGAATACTGTAATTAAAATTTGTCAAATAGTGCTGCAGTGATATACTTCAGCTATTTTATATACAGCGTGTATCAGACAGGTGTGGTCATATTTAAGGGTACGCACGTATGATGCGGCTGATTTGAAAGAAAGAAGGAAAGAAAAATGCGGTTATTGGCATTACAGCAGAAAAATAAACCTTTTAACTAAAAAAAAAAACAGAATATATAGAATACAATTATTATAATGCCAAAAGAGCCTCAGTTCAGCAGAAAATCAGATGGCAACACAAAGTGTACCATCTGACGCTGATTTTTAGCTGTAACCCACGAGTGCCATACGCTAGAATAATAAAGACAGGGAAGTGTGTGTCCGTTTTAATAAATTAATGGTAAAGTAGTAAAAGATAGGATAATATGAAAAGCTGACAAGATCAAATAAAATGTGGTGACATACATGAGTGTGTGTGGTGTGTTGTTGTGGTCGAGTAGGTATTGAAGTTTTCTATGTAGTTGATGTTGTTCCCATGGAAGAAGTTGTTCAGTTTGGGCCACACCCTTAAATATGACCACATCTTTCTGATACTGTAGAAATACACATACATACACATACAGTTTATTTACAAAATAACCGTGTATATTTTTTATACCAATGATAAAAAAAGACAAAATATTGAAAGACTGTCCCTTCCATCAAACCAATAGCCAATAAATCGTGTTATAGAAATAAATTCCTAAGTCCGGCAAAATAGAGTCTGATAGACTTTCTCCGATAAAGTGTCGGTCAGAGGTCCGGGCCAATGTTATCAGGACGTTGGACCGCGATATCTCAGAAAAGGAAAATGGGACGGCCCGGGAATAAAGGTGTATAAAATTACTTAGGTACGACTTTTTGTGGGCCGAAAATCTTGGACGTGCAAAAAGAATGTAAGTGCAAAAGTCTGGGGGAAATAGTTGGTGGATGGGAACTAAAGTTGTGAAGGTGTCCCCTGAAGGTAATATTTGAGTTTATTAGAGGATGACCGTGGAATTTGAGGTTCCTTTGTTTTTCCCCCTAAACATTTTTCTTTACTTGTGCTGTGAGACATTGCTTCCTGCCAAGTTTCATAAGTTTTGATTTATTGGCGAGTATCAAAATATGTCGCATAAATGGCCGTATTTTGTTATTGCTTTGACTTAGAAGCTTGATTTTTTTAGAGCTTCAAGTGACCATATACTTACGTATTTGATATTAATTTGAACTTGATACCTCCACGTGTTCCTGATAAAAAGGGTCTTGACCGACTGATGGACGGACAACGAAGTGATCCTATAAGGGTTCCGTTTTTTCCTTTTGAGGTACGGAACCCTAAACATGTAGTTTGGTGATCATTTCAACCAAAGAAGTAGTGAAAAACTTGGCGCCAATCGTTATAAAATTCCGATAAAAATCGAATTTGCCACTTTCGCAATTTTCTCTGCGGCACTTCGCTAGATAAAGACGTTTTGTTATAAAAGGCGAACCAATTTAAAAGTACGATTTGTAACCGTCTCCGAACAAAAAGTCACGTAGTAAAACAATATATTCAGTGAAATAATTACGCAAACGAGGAAACCCTTTTAGTTAATCCGATAAAAGTTTGTGCCCTTGCGGCCCGACTGAGCCGAGTACACTGCTAACGACTTACGACACTTTCTTTAGTGAGAATATATTTTTGTTAACATTATGTATGATCTACTTTAGTTAAGATGAAAACATACTTCACATACTTACTACATTTCAGACACCAAAACATTGTAGACTTAGTAAGTACTATGACTAAAACATAGCACATGATCCTGTACCCTAATTGAATACACGATTAATCAGAATCTGAATCGTTTTGAAACCGATTGCTAATCCATTGCTTCATAAACTCGAAAAAAAATCTGCTCAACAACGTAAATAACGCAATGAATGTTGTTGAACTGTCAAAATGAAACAGATTATTCATAGTAGTTTACGAAAATGTGTTGCGTACTAAAATCTTTTGCTGACCATTCCTTTAACCTTACGAGTAGTTACGAGCCTGTGTAGATGAATAATTTACATGGAAAAGGTCAATCATTTTCGGCCAATTTAATTTAAATTAGAAGCATGAATGTGCACTGAACGTAATTTTAGAATGCATCTGTTCAACATTACATTAATCACGACCAATAAAATATTTTAGTCACTCCGTTTATTTTCAGTCCGCACCAGTGTACAAGCACTCACGAAGAGGGACACGAAATCACCCGAGGCGTTTGCCAAACATCAATCTTGACCGACTTTGCCAAGATTGCCAAGTTCACTAACTCCTCAGTTCGTCATTCCACGCCAACTCGACTCACGAAACAATTTGATTTCCCTAATACCCACTCGGAATACGAAATCTAAAGAAATATTTCGGCGAAATTTTACGTCAAACTTTTAAGATTATTGCCTACTGTAGATAACAATTTTCTTACGCCTTTGATATTGCTTTTGGGCGAGATTTTGACATTACTAGTGTTATTCGGGAATAAGGTTGGGCAATCACATCTGGATATTAGCGAACAAGAGGACTTGAATGTCTTACAGAGGTTTGAGAAGGACATTAAATCGTGCAGACCGTCTCAATAGGCTCGTAAACTTTAAAGACATACTTTGGTCTTTAGATGGTTCCAGATTTCTTACGTTTTCACAAGTTAGTAATGTAATTGACAGCTCATCTGATGGTGTTACACAAATGTCTTTTAGAACCATCATTTAGCCAATTAATTCAGTTACAATCAGAAAACCTTGTATTTTAGAACTATTATTATTCTACAGATATTTATTTACATTCTACACTTGTACTTTAGTATTAACATTTCCATTACCAGGAAAAATAGCACTAACCATTCCGAGCTGGTATAAAGTGTAGAATTCAAACAATGTTTTCGCACAAACACAGAACTGCACACTTAAATTCATATCACAACTGTGCACTTCACAGAAAATATCATTTACGGTCGTTCCAGACGTTTACAGAAATATATTTGATTTCAAACTTCTTCCAACTGAAAAGCTGTCGCGAACACATTCCTGAGCAATCCAATAATCCAATGTCCGTCTTGCCTCGTTTTGTTCATGACCGCAGATCATATCTTGGTTTGGAAACTAATCTGTGGGTAGCACCAAAACATCTTCAAGTTTTCGAGGACCGACACTTCGGTAGTTTTAAGATTTAACTTTGCTTTTGAATATTTTTTAAGTTGTCAAATTATTTGACGAAGGAACCCACAGGCTGATTACAAACAATAGTACAATTCGAGTACAAATTATGTTATTGCAATACCACACACAAAAAAAAAAAAATGTTGAAGGAAGAAGTAATTTGGAGAGCACACGCTTTTAATATTCCGGCATAGCCTGCGTCCTAGATCCAAGACCGTAAAACTATAATCATATAACTGTTATGACAGCAGAAAATCTATAGAATACGAAACTGGAATAGAAATATATGGAGCTGTAATACTCAAAGAAAAACGTGCTGCAGTGAAGTTTGATAGGAATATTTTGCTGAGCTGCGTTAAAATAGGTCAGCCTTACTTTTCCTCAGGGTTTCGCTTGCATAGGCACGCCACAATTGCGGCGATAAGTCCCCTCTTTGAGGAGTGGCTTGAGAGGCGCCATGGCGTTCTCACCTTCCGCCTGACGCAGGTCCTCACCGGACACGGTTGTTTCGGGAGGTTCCTGTTCCGCGTAAGGCGGGAGGAAACGCCCGGGTGTCACCACTGTGTGGATCGCCCGGAGGACACGGTGGAGCATACGGTGGAGGTCTGCCCGGCTTGGGCGGAGCACCGCCGTGTCCTCACGGAGGCGATCGGCGGCGGCGATCTCTCGCGTCCGGCCCTGGTTCAGGCCATGGTTCGGAGCGAGAGTGCATGGGAGGCCGTCACCTCCTTCTGCGAAGCAGTTATGCTCGCGAAGGAGGAGGCGGAGCGCGCGAGGGAGATGCAAGCTGCACGCCCTCGCGGCCCTAGTCGCCGCAGGAGACGCCCCGGGCGTCGGGAGTCCAGAGCCGACTTCCGGCCACCGTAGGCGCGGGCTTGCGGACGGTGAGCAATGGGCAGCTCGCCGTCCGATAAGGACCAGGCCCGTGTCAACGGCGCGTTGTGTTCCACGCGCGCCTCAAAGAGATGTCAGCACCAACCGACGGGGTCGAAAGACCAATGCCTGCTGGGGTTGCGGGTTTGTCCGAAAGGGATAACTCGGCCCCGGCACACAGGCAACGGAAGGAACACGGGTGGGTTTTAGTCAGTAAAAGTCTGACACACCCTCTCGCTCTGCCCAGAGCGGGAGAAGTCATTTGATGATTTCCCATCCTCAAAAAAAAAAAAAAAAAGGGTTTCGCTTGCAACAAGTAACTAATGGGAGAGAGGTAATATCCATTTTATTACCGAACATGCTTCCGCCAGCGGCTTCGCCCGCGAAATATCTTTATAAATTATATCCTATGTTACTCAATGATAATATAGCATTCTACTGGTCAAAGAATTTTTAAAATCGGTCCAGTCGTTTTTGAGTTTATTCATTACAAACAAACATACAAATCTTTTCTCTTTATAATATTAAAGTAGGTAAGTGTAGATGATGTTACTGTCACAATGTTTGCTGTCGAATTTATGGTGTCATTAATGATATTCTCTCCATGTGTTTCTTTAGGCTCCCAAGACACCATGAAACAGAGACTAACCAATTGTAATAATTTTCCTAATATTAATAACAAAAGCGGAATACCTGAAAAAAAAGAATAGGATTCGTTTCCCTGAGAAATGGTGATTCCCTTTCTTTACTAAAACAAAGTGCCACAGAGTAATCACTCCCGTTTTTACAATTGTTTCCATCGATTACGTAACGTAAAAATTCGCGTGTTTTATAAATTTGCTTTGCGTGAACCTTAAAATCTTCAAAACTCAATTAGTGAGCTGACACGCGATTGGTTTCTGTGCTAAATTATGTTCTACTTTCTTATTTATACATTTGGTTTTTGACATTGTTGTTTGTGAGGTTTTCATCTAATGGCTGTATGATTTGATTAGTAGTACTGTAGAAGTGTAGAGGTTGTGAATAATACATTAAATATACATTTCCTATTCTAGTATAACCATATTTAGCTCCTCCTACTCCGGAGGGATCTTTGTGGCCTATACTATCATTAGAACTGTACAAATGAAAAAAATAAAATCGAAAATAGCTATTATTAAATCCCTAAAATTCTATTTTCCTAGAACAACGATCCCTTTACAAAAACACATTGCCAAGCCAACCAATGCCGAAAAAAAATAATTCAATCCACACACGTTCTCCAATCTGAATATTTAGTCCACGCGATACGGTTTAGGTATTTGTCGCACTGAATCGATGTGATTGCTCGATTGCGTCCATTCGAGATCTCGATTGGTCCTCACTCGGTTCGATTCGATGCATTCCACAGTAACTCAATACGACGCGTGTTTGCATTCGGATGCGATCGTTACAAGTTTAACGGTATTCTTCTCTCGATCCCATATGGGTTTGTGATTGAATTAAAAGTTGTTGTATTTTGTGATAGGAGGTAATCGAATGTCGGGTAGTGTCAGACTTATCTCTAAAAGCTTATTGTTTTGGTTAACGATGACCCATGTAATTTTGATTCTCCCACGGAGATCTTCTCCTAATACATAAAAAAATATATACATTATCGGCCTATAACGTTACTACTGCTGCAACATAGACCTCTGCTGATCTGATCTCTCTACTCCAGACAATGCCAATTACAACCTACAATTACATTATTTATCAATTTAAAACCTATACAATAAACGGGATTGACAAATCTATAGAACCATTACGAGGTCAAACGTTCGTCATTTCTTTGCTTTTGTAGTTTTGTTTAATTGCCTCCATCCATGGAGAGATAGATTTGTTGTTGTTTCATCGGCAACATACGGGTGCCAGTAATACATCAGTAAATCTGACCCTATTTCCTTCCGAAGCACTGCAATTTGTTTTCTCTTGCTACTATAATACTAATGTTTACGTTTTCTTTTCAGGTATGTGCACATCATCTACTATTACGATAACATCTTATTAAGACATCATTGAAATCACTATGATGTTCCAAGGCAACTAATTCGTTATCTTTCTGGTAAGCTATTTCATTACTTCTACTTTGAAATAAACTGTGATACAACAATTTCCAGTTAGTCATATATAGATTGAAATTTACGGCATCGTCTCACGAGCTAGTGACTCTAAGAGTCGTGCCCATCCCATAAATGTCTAAAGCGTGATCCAAGTTCGTTCGTAACAAACTTACAAAGGAAGCTATCAGCTATATACCCACACATATATTTACACCCAGTATATATCAGTCAAGCGAGGCGTATAAGGTAATTCAACACGTGAGGAGCTTCGGCGCCGAGTAATTCGCTCCCGGAATATTAAACACATAACCGCCGCCGTTGCATTCGATGTATTGACTGTTAAGATGCTTACACACTTCCCACCTATAACACCTTCCATGAAACTTGGACAGGATTACTGCCACACCTTCCTTTGATAGACACTTAGTGTATAGAACGCTTATGCAAGATCCATAACACGATTTTGCAGCAAGGAGCTTAAGTTCCTCTATGTGATTTGGAAAACAATGACTCAATAAGTACTTGTCTGTTGTTGTTAATGTATTATGCATCAGCTCACCGCTATCAAATATGGTATCAATAACCACTTCATTATACTTCAATAAATGTCGTTGGTTGCCTTTTCCAGACTATCCAATTATGGTATCCATAACAACTGTACTATATCTCCTTTTAGATGCGCTTTGAAGGACTTAAATGACTCCTTGTTGAGTGCACTGGCATCTGGTATTCCTAATCAAAAGTACTCTGTATGTAAGTAACCAGGTTACCGCCATAGGCACTCCAACATGAATACTAAGTCGGGAAGTATTACCAACTTACCTGTGACTGTTTAATATATTCATTGGAACCTTGCAACTTGTTATCTGCCGTAAGACGTGAGATGCAAAAGTTTTGCCCACATAAATATTACTACTACTTCCTTTACGCCAAACATTTTAGAAAGGAAATTGATGTTTAGACTTCTTGGGATTTTTTATATTTTCTAGATACAAAAGAATTCTGTTTTTTGATGTACAGAGTTGGTCCTTGCATTTCTGGGCCTGTCTCAGGAATGTACCGAGCTTTTGAACATGCAAAAGAATTGGTACCGACATCAACTCTGTAAAATAATCAAAGTACCCAAAATAGTTGTGGGTGTTTCAAGGGTGCCATTAGAAAAAAACCTAAAAATATTGCTAAATCAAAATTCCAATCCAGCACTTGAATTTTTTTTTGGTGGAGGAACGCTACAGCGAATTTAAACCCTTTTTTGCGATGTAAGAAAAAAACTCGTCAAAGCCTGGTATAGGCACGTCATCAGGTAGAAGACTCAATAGGCTATTCTCCCCATTGTTTCCTCCATCGATATCAGTACCTACCTCATTCAATATTCATCGTCTAATCTCCCTGAACATGAAAACATAAATAAATTTGAATCTGTTATATCCTCCTTTGTATTTAACGAATATTTGAAGTTTATTGTTGGGTTAAGATCAACAAATACTTGTACTAGATCATCTATTGGATGCTGGTGTATTAGCTAAATCAGGCAATTTCTTTTTTTGGTTGGCACTTCCCGTAACCCAAGGGCTGGATTTTACCTTGACCAGAGGCTAAGAATTGCCATACAACGTGGCAATGCCGCCGCGCCAGTCTCTTTGGTACCAGTCGGCAGCAATGCGGAGGAATTTATCGACGCCGTAATTTAGTTTGTTAATAGTTTTAGTTAGGTTAGGATATTATATTTTAATTTTAATAATTTGTTTATTTGCTTTGCATTAACTATGTCTAATATGAATGTATTTGGGAAAGCATTCGTTTTTAAACTGATATATTTTTTGACCACAAGTTCGATGTAATGTTTTTTTTTAAAGCTAGTTAAATCAAGTTCCCAAACAGGATATTGTTCGTTTATTCTATTACTAACCGACTCTCACTAGCATTGTTTTAAGAGTTTGAAACTTTTATGGAAGTTATTATTTACTTTTTTTGTGACGAACGTTGTCGTGTATAGGTCTTTAAAGTTATTATTAAGTTCCGAATTGTTTATAATTTAAATTTAATTTATAATTGTTTATTGGAAACCTGTAAAATATAGTGAAAGCTAACTCTGATATAGCCATATCGATAATTTTTCCTTGGAAAAAGTTATAATGAACACAAACAGAAAATAAAACAACTTTCAATTAGTTAGCCTACTTATACGATTTCAGAACAATATTAACAGAAATACAATACAAACTTTATTATTTGATTAGGGCAGTAATAAATTGGCAATATTGTTTCAAAGTATCTTTTCTATAGGTCTGTGTTTCCAGCAATTCTTTTGCCTGAATAAAATAATGCAAAGTATTTCAAAGGAATATTTATAGCAATGTTTACAAGATTTACTCTATTCGAGAAAAAAACAAAGATTGAATAAAATATAAGGACACGAAATAGGCGGATATTCAAATTGAATATTAGACTGTGTGGGCATTTTTTCAAACATGGACGCGATGCGTGTTTCGAATCGAAAAGCCTTTGTTTTATTTATAGCCCCATAGAAGACTTGTCCTAGTGCTCGTGGCTAAATAAAAACAGCCGCACGGGTCGATTGAAGGTACATTTGCCGAGGTCGGTCCGTGGACGGGTGGGTGTACATATATTACATATCGAGATCCCTCCGTGCCTCGGTAAGCACGTTAAGCCGTTGGTTCCGGCTGTCATTTGTACATCTTTGAAAGTCGTTACGGGGTAGTCAGAAGCCTGAAAGTCTGAGTATCAGTCTTACCAAGGAGTATCGCATTACCCAGTTACTGGGTTGTGGAATTCAGCTGGGTAGTCGCTCCATGCAAAATACTGGTATTAAGCTGCATCCGGTTAGACTGGAAGCCGACCCCAACATAGTTGGGAAAAGGCTAGGCAGATGATGCTTACTTAAGGATTTACTTTAATACAATACAAGTTAATAATTGCAATTCTGTTGTCTCTTGCAACTGGGCAATATTAATAGTCTTATAGTGATGAAATATCTCACAACCAAAATCAAATTAAAAATTATTACAAGAACCTTAGTAATGTAGTTAAGACCTTCCATATTAACAGTGTGCAATTATTAAATAGATTAATTTAGCAAAACCCACTCTCAACCAGCCAACGAATCGAAGTCCTATCCCAGTTTAGACGAAATCATGTCTATTACATTTTCGAATAATATTATTACAAGCTTCAATGCTTATTTTAGGCATAGTTACACGAGCGAACACGACTGACTCATATATGAATATTGAGCCGATTTCTATGCGTTACGCGTATCAATATCATTTGGTGAATGTTTACATAATGTGATACATAACGTCACGATTATGATGCCTAAAATGGATGCATAGTTATGGGGCATTAGCTTTAAATACTTTTGGACAGTTTATGGTGAATTTGTACTGTGAAATTATGGGTTTTCATTCAGTAATTAGGTAGTATCCGTAACTATCCGTCCGAAACTTGTAATTAACTTTATGGATACTACTGAAAGCTTTCTTTCTCTCTTTTCGAGACACAAAATTATGTCATCCTTTTTAAAATTATTTTCTAAAAAACCAAACAAATTATCACTCTCCGCGCTGATAGCTCAAAGCGTTTATGAACTGTTCGTTAGAGAGGATAATGAGCCATTTTCCAACATTGAGAGTCTGTTATAACACCTCCTTGTAATCTCCGGGTAATTTAACTGGCAGATGATCTCATGCAATTTTTGGTCCATGTTTGAATCAATCAATTTTCTCTGAAACAGCGATGCCAAATAAGTAAAAGGAGTATATAAGGATAGCAGGTGGCGTTCTGTAGTTTCTGCCCATCTCCTTTTGAAGAAGGCGTGAGTGTAGATGTAGGTAGTATATTGAAGTTTCGTACGTTCATTACTAATTTGTTACCGTGAGTTATAATAAAGTAACAGAATTATATATCGGCTGCCTTGAAATTATGACCTACGGCCGCTCGGTAGATAAACCTTCCGCGTCCGTGCATAATTGCAGCCCTTTTTTTTTTTTGAGGGTTGGATATTATCAAATAACTTCTCCCGCTCTGGGCGGAGCGGGAGGGCGTGTCAGACTTTTACTGACTAAAACCCACCCGTGTTCCTTCCGTTGCCTGTGTGCTGGGGCCGCGATATCCCTTTCGGACAACTCGCAACCCCGGCAGGCACTGGCCCTAAAGGACCCCGTCAGTTGGTGCTGACATCGTTTTGAGGCGCGCGTGGCACACAACGCACCGTCGACCCTGGCCTGGTCCTAATCGGACGGCGAGCTACCCATCGCTCACCGTCCGCAACCCCGCGCCTACGCTGGCCGGAAATCGGCTTGCGACTCCCCCCGCCCACTCGATACTGTTGCGTACAAATGTACACTGAGATTTCCAAGCGCGTCGTTTTGGCCGTTTTCTATGAAGATATAATACTGTTACTTATTTATACTGTAGTTATAGTAAGATCAGTGGCTAGTAACATAGTGTGAACAGCAGTAACGTTGTGCTGTGGACGTGTTCACTGATATTTACCAATCAGCGCATTGGCCTAAGCCGCGGATGCTAAAACCTCATTGGCCGCAGTGATTTGATTACCGATTGTGTTAGAGTGGCCATCATTTTACATACTAACTCTAATATTGCTGATGCTCTTTTTTGCTGATATTCTATTTTGCCCCGGGATGAGTCACTGAAAAACTTCTTATTGTGAACCAAATAAGTGGGTACTGAAGACTGTAGGAGCAAATCTTTGTAACAATAAAAAAGACTATGGTAGACGATCAAACGGAGAAGCCGGTTAAAAATATCCAGAAAGGGATCTTTAGAAAGGGAAGCTGAAAAGGAATCGTTATAGATAGATGTTCACTGCGTTCTGTCCTTAGTTGCTTTTACTTTAGGCAACAATCTTTACGAAATCGAAGACCTTCCCATACGCAAAATACTTGCTTTGACGTGGATTTGCAGACACCAGGCCGTCTTACCAACTCTCCATACGGCTCCTGCAAAAAGGCGCGATACGACGATGCGACGCGATTCTGCTAGAACAATTTCCTTGAAGTTTTCATAAAAAAAATTCTACCGCGTCGCGCTTGTCTGCGGTAAGCCTTTATTGAATAGCTATACGAAAGATGATGAGCATTAATTTATAAAATATCGATACTACCAGGAAAAGTCTCATACATGTCATATTTTACATCCTCTCTACCAGACCTACTGGCTTGTTAACAGATAATCGCAGACAAAAACCCTTTGTTAACTCTAATTAAGCGCCAATCTATTAACACTGCTTATTACTGTGTTCAAAATTATTATGTGAACGATAATTTATTAACATGGTAACAAGATATTAAAGAGATAATGTTAAAAACACCATCCGAACTCTTCTGTATCTCATCGTGAAAACTTAGGTGAAGTGATCTGTCAATAGTGTCAACTAGCATCAGGCGAAATGACAGTTCAAATCAATGCTTTTTGCGTTTTTGCTGACGATCGTCGAAGGTTTTTCTTTATTTTAAAGAAAACCCTAATTATTTTTCTAAAATAAGTTACTCCTTACAGCAGCTATCTGCCAGTGGAAGTCCTGTCAAAATTGGTCAAGCCGTTTCGGAGATTAGCCGGAATAAACAGACTGACAAAAAAAAAATGTAAAACCTGTTATTTTGAAATTACAAACAGAAACTATGGTATTTATGTTTAGATTATTTACAGTATGGTTTGAGCGTGAGCTATTGCTCATGCTCAAACCATCGCCAAAACCATGCTCGCAATCAGAAAAAAAAAATAGTTTTAAATATTGTACGGTCGTACTTAGCCGCTTTTTCTTTATATCAGAATTGGGACTAGTGTTGTTCCGTTTCCACATTGTCCTCACCGCGTTGTTCCGTAATAGGCCGGTTCACAGATGATCGCGACGCGTTAACGCGACACCCTGTACAAACAACGCGCGTTTGTTCACGCTAATTAGGCTCAGTGTAACGTAAACCGAGGATTAGGGCTGCCCCCGGGCGTTTGTTGTAGCGAGAGAATTTAGTGTTATTGAGTTTTGAGATGATATTGAATGGAACATTGATAGTTAGTATAAATAAGTAGATAGGAAAATATTTTTTTGACATGTTTTTATAATTTATTGTTCTAAATCTAGTCATAACTAGTCTTCTAATTGTTTGTTATGGTTTATTTATTTTCATTATGCCTTGTTACAAAAAAGGTAAATTAAAATATTATTTTCTTTATGAGATTCCTAGCCAAGATATCCGAGATCTGAGATAGGTATATAAAGTAATATTGTTGTAGTCCGTTTTTTATTTTATTTCTTTCTTTGGAGCATTACAGCATTGGTTAGTTATAATTTTCGCCAATTAACTCATAAAAGTAACCAATTATGTACTCGTTTATATTAACATGGTCATAACATGTGTATTAATTAGACGAACATCAGACATTTAGTAACAATACTTTCATTTTACATTAATTACTTTTTTTTTCCCTCATGCTATTTAAATAAACTTATACTTAAATTAATGAGTATTTAAATTAAATTCGAACTTGCATCATTAAAATAAATAAACAAGATTGTAATTCCTTACATAAATGTAAATTGCGAATACCGTACCTATCAATTAATTACACACATAAAGAGCAAAATTTTGCATTTTAAATGATGCGAATTTATAAATAATGACTGCCAATTAATTTGGGCAACCCTAACGAGTTTTAAGCGATGTGCACACTGGCTGCCAGCGTGCGATAGAGCGCCTTAACCGACAATGTGCACCATGCTTTACTTATTAATTAGTATTATGCTATTTTGTTCAACCGATTTAATGTGCCTTATTGATTAATTCTAATATTGTGATTGGTAATATAATAATTGTATTTAATTAGCCTACGATATAACAAATAATTATTTGCATATTTTCGCGTATTCAACTTGAGTAGGGTAGGAAAACTAGGAAAATAATTTTGACGTTGGGTTAAGGGACACCAATAATTAATAAATAATTAATGAATAATTTCCGTAAAGTTTTCATTGACATTGTTGCACTAGTGACGTCGCGCCTGTCTGCGGCAGCCCTTAAGCTCTCATACACGGATTATACAAAATGTAGGGAACAGCAGACTTTTTTTCGCGATTCAGGCTTGGTCCCATAGTGAAAGTTGTTCATAATGATGAGTACAATGACCCCTCAAGAGGATGCAACAAATTAAATTTCACCCTGTATATAAATTAAAAAATATTGTGTTTATAAGATGTTTAAAGAGCTCAAACAAAGTTATTAGAGTGTCGCCTACAACAGGCGAGAGCGCTGGCGCAGATCTTCTAACTGAACAGACAGCTGTGCTGCTGGGGAGTTTGTTGCGCCACTTCTTCCCAGCTAATGCACTAGGAAGTGGTGAAGGGTGGGCGTTTTGGGGGACTGTCTTATGTAATTTTGACGTTCGAAAAGTGCTGATTCTCAGCCTAGTTTGAATAAATGACTTTTGAATTTTGATTTTTTGTATATCACCATAATAATTTAATTAAGTATGTAAAATAAATATTTTGTGACATTAAAAAATTTGTTTTTTTTTTCATTATAGATAGACCTGTACCTAATATTATCGAGTTATGGACTGAGTTGTAATATGTACCAATAGTAAGCCTGTCTGTCTGTATCGCTCTAATCGAGCACACTTCCTAATTACTGTAAAAAATACAGTAATTAGACAGTATCAACAGATAAACTTTATGACACTTGTTCCTATGAATAGATTTTGAACATCTGTATCTGAACTGGATATAAAATATCCTTATTTCAGACATCAGCACTCTCGCCTGTTGTAGGCGACACTCTTTAAACTATGTGTGACCTCTTTAAACATTTCATAAACACAACATTTTTGAATTTATATACGGGCTGTCCGGGACATCGACGCGAAGCCGGTTACCATGGATTTAGTACATGATTCTGAAGCCCCCTGCGTTGAAATTTTTCGTAGGTTATAAAAAGAAAACAGCTGCTCCATACATTTTGACCGCGTAGGTATTGCACTTTTCTATGAAACAGCAGTTTTTTTTTTAAAACAACCGACGAAAAATTTCCACGCAGGGGGTTCAGAATCATATACTGAATCCATGGTAGCCGGCTTCGCGTCGATGTCCCTGCCACTCTGTATAGTCCATGCACTTTTCCTGTTGACAGCGATGCGGAAGAATTTTTTGATGCCCTATGATTGTCCCCCACCCGCTCCTTATATAGTTGTACATAATTATTATTTTAAGTCTGTTAGTTTTTAAATCATGTAAATACGTGTGTGTAAATAAGCTAAAAATGAATAAATGAGACCTGTAAAAATTGTAATTAAAGATTTTTTGAAACTTAATCACTGCATAACGTATAATTCAGCTATTTTTATCCTTAATCACTGCATAACGTATAATTCAGCTATTTTTATCTTGGTAAACATTAGGTACATTTTCTTCATTTGCTTACAATAAGATAATTTTTCTTTTAATTTCCGCAAACTCAACTTCACAACAATAAAAAGAAGCAGATGTTACATTTTCAGTTCCGACTACAAAAACGACCGAAAATGTTTTGTTCTAAAACTTTTCTAATATCCCCTGGCAGTACACGAACTAACACTGTCTGAATGCGGCCTTGTACTGAATTTAATATGTTTACCCTAACTTTACTAGGTATTTCATTTACCTGGGTCAAAATATTTACCTACATCTAGAAGACCACATATGAACATACACAGGTATACATCGTCCCAATTCTGAGTTATCGAAATTCGTCATCGCGATGATAATTCAGATCAGAGTCTGTAACTAGAGTTTAATCATTTGGCTCAAAACGGCACCATAATTGCGCAACACGATCAATCACACAATCTGTTTTTAATTTCGACAGTTCAACAACATTCATTGCGTTATTTACGTGGTTGATCAGACAAAATTTTCGAACATATGAAGCAATGGATTAGCAATATCCTTCAAAAATTATTCAGATTGTGATTGATAGTGTGGTGCTATGCATTTATAATGCAGGTCCTTCTAATTTGCCTGATGTGATCACAATGACCAATGTCTTCAAACCACGCTTCACGTGAAAAATGCTTCCGCTGGTTTTTTTAAATACCTTTATTGTCCCACTACTGGGTAAAGCTCTTCCCCATAGCCTCCCTCCATAGCCTGGTCTTTTCAGTGTGTCGCCTTCCCCAGCCAATCTCCCATAAACGCCTCTACGACATCACACCAGCGTTTCCCAGGACTCCCTTGCCGACGACTCCCGTCTTCTGGTACTGGACTCTGGTCCATCTGTCCCGATGCATCCTACTGCTACTTCTAATAATCATCTAGGCACTATCCCTTAGTTTCTTTTATGACATCCATTTGGTTATTTCTGTTTCCGCGTACGGCTAATACATACTAGGGATGCTGACTGGAAAAAAAAAAAACTATTTAGTCCGTCAGTCAGATAATAAAAAAATATTAGACACGTATTTCTTGCTTTATCATATTAATAAAAAGTCATTTCTAGATAAAACGCATTAAAGTTGGGGAGTGGGAGCTCACTACGTCACAAGTCGTGACGTCATACTCCATTTTAACTCAATGTATTGCCGTAATCTTTTGATTACGTTAAAAAAGAAAAAAATCGTGTCCAATATTTTTTAATAACCTATCTGACGGACAAAAACAATTTTGAAAACCTCCCTAGTGTCCGACCTAGAACTTAATTTTAGATAAGTAAAGCCAAAAGAACATCGCGCATCGGCAAACGTAGGAAAGGCAGGACGCCTTCAGGCTAGGTGGAGCGACGATCTTCGCAGGGTGGCTGGTAGCAGCTGGATGAGAGTTGCCGGAAACCGAGTTGAATGGCGTGCAATAGGAAAGGCCTATGTCATGCAGTGGACGGCTGATGATGAAAGATTCGGGCTAATAATAACCCCATATCCTGCAAGAATCTAAAACCAATTAATTTCCAACAATACAAAAGTATTTAAAGAAAACCTCATTAGTCTCCCTTCCTTTCTAAATCCTCAAACAACACCACTTCTCGCCCTCAACAATATAATTGCCACGTTCTCTCAGAAAACTGTTCATAATCTTACCAAAGCCTAGTAATCAGGGGTTACAAAGAAACGGCGTTATTTATGCAAGCCTTCAACCGTGGCACATAAAGAGGGTAATGAGGTTGACACACGCATCCTTAATAAGCTTAGGAATTATTAAATTTCTTAAACAAACAGGACTTAAATTTCGTTATGTTAATCAGTTAGTCGCCGGGTGTTGAGGGATTGTTTTACGAATGGCTAAAGTACCTTATTGTGTGTTACGAATACGTTTGCAAAGTTGATAAAAAAAGCAACATTTTCCCCCGAATGGTCGTGACGCTAGGACATCCAGAACCGGCCATATTTTAGGAACCGGTTTTTTCGATTCCAGTTTTGATCCAGTCCCGGATACCCGTATAAGTTTGGAAGCAACCTAAAGAACCAAAAAAAAAACAGGTTTTTTATATTTTTGACCTGGTTTTTATGCAACACTCTGAACCGGGAAAAACCTGTTCCGATGCCCTAGTCCTGCTTCACTAATGCCCTGACAAAGAACGCTACGGTGTAATTTAAGCAACTCAATTATATTGCACTTAGTAAGAACATTTTCCTGGACCCTTTTTTTTGCGGGTGGGAAATTATCAAATAACTTCTCCCGCTTTGGGCGGAGCTCGGGCGTTCCAGACTCTTACTGACTAAAATCCACCCGTGTTCCATCCGTTGCCTGTGTGCCGGGGCCGCGATATCCCTTTCGGACAAACTCGCAACCCTGGCAGGCGTTGGCCCTAACAGACCTCGTCAGTTGGTGCAGACATCTCTTTGAGGCACGCGTGGAACACAACGCGCCGTCGACCCGGGCCTGGTCCTTATCAGACGGCGAGCTACCCATCGCTCACCGTCCGCAAGCCCGCGCCTACAGTGGCCGGCGTGCGACTCCATTTTCCTGGACCCTAAGAACGATATTAAGTACCTCAACCACGAATCCTCAGTTTAACATGATGATTATGGTAATCCGAACCATAATCCGAGTGGTTGGAAAACATATCCCTGAGGAATCTCGCGCACTAGATGACCGCGACCAAGTAAACTATAGAAACTGATATGCATCGCACCATTTTTATGCAGTGATATGATAGCCTAGTAGTGTGACCGTCGGACTGCCAAGTCATAGGTCTCGAATTCGAACCCAATGCACGCACCTCTGACTTTTCGGATTCATGTGCGTATTGTATAATCATCACTTGCTTGTAAAACGGTGAAGGAAAACATCGTGAGGAAACCGGCATGACTGAGAGATATTTCTCGACGTCATGTGAAGCCAAGTCAGAGGCCCATGGTTGGTTTTAAAACTCGGATACCAGGTTAATCACTAACCACACGAAAAGAAGAAGATCGCACCATTGGTCGCAACGGCCAACTAGCCGCACACCATGCAATACGACTAGACAGCCACTACTGGCCGGAGTCATGGTCGGTTAGTGCGTGATATCCGGTTTCAAATGTTAACTGTCATATAGTTATAGGTAATCAATTACCTACTTATAGTTACGTACGTTACGTATACTTATAGTTCCTGCCAGGGTTGCGAGTTTGTCCGAAAGGGATATCGCGGCCCCGGCACACAGGCAACGGAGGGAACATGGGTGGGTTTTAGTCAGTAAAAGTCTGACACAGCCTCGCTCCGCCCAGAGCGGGAGAAGTTATTTGATAATTATCCACCCTCAAAAAGTCTTATAGTTATAGGTAATCAATTACCTACTTCGGCATACTGTACCCAGTAATCCTTACTTAATATTATAAATGCGAAAGTAAGTTTGTTTGTTACGCTTTTACGTTAAAACGGCTGAATGGATTTGGATGAAATTTGGCAAATGGGTAGACCATGACCAGGGACCAGGTTATAGCACAATTTTTATTCCGATATTCCCACAGATATTCCCCGAAACCACGGGACGCAGCTAGCCCGACAGTCATCCCACTATAATATTTATTGTTCTAAAAAACGTCCCATATGACAGCCGAAGTCTTCAACATGAATCAGTCGCATGTGCCTATGGCTCGTGACATTGCCAGCTGTTGTTATAAAGCAATAATAATATAGTACAATTGTACATCTGTCCGTGAGTCATTTGGTTAGCTTGTTATGTTATGGCGGTAAAGAAGATAGAGCACGTTGACTGCAAGTGGCGAATTTGGAAGATTATCGCGATGTTTTGAAATGTCGTTGGTAATGCTTTTGTGTAAATGTATTGTTGAAATAACTGTTTATGTTATCTACAATCTCACCTCTAGGTATGATTTTGAGATCGCTGACACTGGCTTGTCTTCTCATTTAGTTTTAAGACACTCTAAAGACAATTTCCACGCAAGCTCCGCCTCCACGCATTTCGCCGCTCTGATATGTGTTAAACGCTAACACATCAGTAATAAAGTTGAATATCGCGTGCGCTCTTCGATCGTGTTCGAACACGAAACTATTATGGCGTAAGACTCAATTCTTGTTTCGTTTTTAACTAAAGTATTAATTGATCTAGAGAAAAAATATCTAGTGGCTGGTTAATCTATATACGTATAAAAATGAATTGCTGTTCCTTTGTCTCACTAAAACTCGAGAACGGCTTGGCCGATTTAGCTGATTTTGGTTTTGAAATGTTTGTCGTCGTCCAGGGAAGGTTTAAACGGTGAGAAAATTAGGGTAGGTAGGGTAGGTGGGGTAGGTAGGGTACCTACCCTACCTACCTACCTACCTAGGTTAGGTAGGGTTTAGTGCTACCCGTGCGAACTCAGGCCGGGTAAAGCTAGTAAACTATATTTTCTTACAGTGAATACTTATTTTAAACATAAAAGCCGAGCGATCTTAATTTTATTTAAATAATCTTTAAAAAGGATATGATTTTCGAATAAAG
Source organism: Agrochola lota (assembly GCA_947364205.1). NCBI lineage: Eukaryota > Metazoa > Arthropoda > Insecta > Lepidoptera > Noctuidae > Agrochola > Agrochola lota. Next base: position 11,123,184 of record OX376241.1, read on the forward strand.
AATGAATCTAGCGTGAAATGTTACAATTATGTAACTTCTCCGTCGTCTCGTCTTGTACATGGAAAGGAAAAGATCCAATAAATCATATAAGTGCAAATAAATAAATGTTTTAATGTTAAAAGTACTAAAGTTCCATTGTGATTGTATGCGTGAATGTTTCAGAATATTAATGCAAATTAACATACAATTTAGGGAGCCTCCTCTGAAAGATGTTGGAACTTGAAGCTATTTGTAGCCCATGTATTTTCAATTGCTTGGATATCAATATTTGCTCTAGGAGATATGCTAGGCGTCAAGGCCAATAATTTTAATTTAGGAATCCTATATTCTAGTTTCACCATTTCCGAGTTTCCAGTTTTTGGGTAACTCTCCTTAAATAATTTATTAATATAGCATTTATTCCAATTAAACCATTAACAGGCACTTTTGAATTGTCAAGGGATCGGTGAGTCAGAAATATGAAGCTAGTTGCCCATTCCAAAGCGTAGTAGGTACCTATGGAGAAAAACGGGCAAGAAACTCCACGGACACTCTTTTAAATAAATTGTTACAAAATATGTTACATCATTCATGTTGAAATTAAACATGTGAGAACAATGTAGAAAGACGTGCACGTTAGAAGCGTCCGTAATAAAAAGATAAAACAAAGAACAATTCAAAAATTTAAATCAGCCATGGTAATTAAGAGTTGACCAGTGCCAACTGACGGCGCCCGTTCACGAACATGATGCATGGATTACCACCATTCAGCTCAACCATTTTGAAGGGAGCTAAATGATCCAACACACGCGCCACCATCAGCGAGACATCTGAGTGAGCATGACATACTCACAGCCGCCAGGGCACATTCAAGTCAATAAAAGACGTATTACCCGGTAAATGTTAGCTCATTAGTACATAGTACTCACACCTGTGCTCTGAAATTATATAATACTGGATTGAAGGTGCCCTCTGAACTAGTTTTACCATTTCCGAGAGTTCCCAATTTTTGCGTAAGTCTTAAAGAATTGAAGGTCTAACCCAGGATTGCATAAGTAATTCTATTCACCATCACCTACAACGAAATAAACAATCAATTCCCAACTCAGCCCCTGAACAAACACTTATCATTAACAAAACTCCAATCAAATAAATGTCTAAAATAATGTCTTCGCAAAGTTCTACTCCAATGGCCGTAATTAACATTTTGTTCGTCCTACCCTCCTCAGTCTATTACACGAAACTTCACGCTCGAGTCGAGCAGAATTAGCTCAAACTTGGTAACTAGTAAGATCATGTAAAGAAGGGTTAAAGTGTAAAGCTGAGAAAAACTTGGCACTTGGGTTTGTGTCATATTATGCAGCTTGCATACATGACTTATGATTTTGCTAGCTAAAGACATCATCACCTCTTAAAAAAAGTAGTGTTTTCGGGATTTGAAAAATAGAAGCATCACCGCCATACTAAACAACTTTCGCTATGAGTCATATAATTACGAGACGCAAAAAAAAAAAAGTGTATTATAAGTGCGCACCTCTGCTAACCCTTCAACTAGAATAAAGCCGTGGTGTTATGTTATGTTTATCTCGATAAAAGAGTTTTTCACAAAGGATGGACGTCACCATTTTACATTACAAAATATTTTATGTATTTGTATTTTATACGCTGGCAGATATTTAGTAAATTATTCCGTTTTGCGAAGTGAAATCTCTGGAGTGTTGTGTTATAATTTAAGGAAACGCCAAGCCTTATAAATATTTAATTAGTTACTTAAATATTTATACTCTAGATTGGACCTAGTGGAAAAACAGGCCGGAATAATGTAATTGATATTAATCTTTGTATAGGGACTCCCGAGTGGCCTGAAATTCTAAGGTGAAAATTTCAGTGGCCTTAGGTTTTAATTTTTAGAAAATTCTCAGTAGCTGCCCCGCAATTACTGTCAGCCTATTTAATAACGTCCATTAATCAGGATTAAATTACCAAAACATTAATCATTCATTGTCATTCAACATTCATTCATTCATCATTATTATTAACAACAGAAAAAGAAAAAAAAAACCTATATTTCATGTATAATACTCATCATTTACATTTTTTAATATACATGTTTATAAAAACAAAAGCATTTATAAATATAAAAAATAGTAGCCCGCCGGTATGGGGAACACGGTCCAAGCTACCGGTGGTCAGGGCTCCTGAGAGAGGAACCTCCTAACGGTACGCGCCATGTCCAGAAGTACCGCTTTCTGGATCAAGCCCTTGATCCAGGTGCCTATCGAAAGCCTCCTCAGGTGTTGGTCGAGGCTCTTGGCTATTATGCCATTGGCCGTCACGACTATCGGCACAATGACTGCTCTGTCCACTTCCCAAACGTCAACGCCTCGCGGGCCAGGTCAAGATACTTAATCTACTTATCTTTTTCAGCTTTCACGAGGTTCTCGTCATGCGGGAACGCTATATTAATAATCATTGTGCGATTTATTATTAGGCTCTTCAACAATGAGTACACTATTACTTTACGATTTGTAGATTGCAAACTTAAGTCTAAGCGCCAAATTACTTAATAAAGAAAAGCGCATAAAGGCTTGTGCAGACCAGCGCGACTTGTCGCGCGACGCGACTCAAACAATGCAATTTCTAAGAAAACTGTCCGGTATAACAATAACCGGCGTCGCGTCGCGCGACAAGTCGCGCTGGTCTGCACAAGCCTTTATGCGCATAATGGATAATGTAGTGCAATAATCATCTGAGAACATTTTGTACATAACAAGTGGTATACAAGTGCATCCGGTTAGACTGGAAGCCGGCCCCAACATAGTTGGGAAAAGGCTAGGCAGATTGATTTGTTCCAAGAACATTTCGCCTTTCTTTTATTTAATGTCGGTTTTCCAAGCAGCGAATTCCGCTCTTTGCCCTTAAACCCCTAAGAATTTTCATTTCCATTACATAATATGATTAATGGGTATATATTTAGCGTGTTCCTTTTCATATCCCATAACAGTAGGGTATTAATAAGACCATCTCAAAGAATCAACTAGCATATTAATTACTTTTTTATTTTCTTTTTTTTTCATACAATAATAATAATAATTAATAATTCGACAAAGTCACGATTATTAATGTAACATAATTAGGTCAGAAAAAAAAATTATTCTGACTATTATAGTCCATTAAAAAAAAATGACATCGTTGCATTTTCTCAGCTTTATTATGAATGATTGGAATGAATGAAAATTATTTACTCGTACTTATCAATAAAACTTAAATACACACAGTGAGAGTCTAGTGTTATGTTATTTTTGGAACACTTGTTTTAAGACTTTTTGTATTATTTTTACTTATGGTATGGTAATTCGAAGCCGAAATTTTTCGTCGGTTGTTAAAAAAAAAATCTGCTGCTTCATATAAAAGTGCAATACCTACGCGGTCAAAATGTATTGAAAAACGGTTTTTTTTTAAATAACCGACGAAAAATTTCTACGCAGATGTTTTAGAATCACGTACTGAATCCATGGTAACAGTTTTCGCGTCGATGCCTTTTTTTTTATGGGGTTGGGAATGGGATATCATCAAATGACTTCTCCCGCTCTGGGCGGAACGAGAGGGCGTGGCAGACTTTTACTGACTAAAACCCACCCGTGTTCCTTCCGTTGCCCGTGTGCCGGGGCCGCGATATCCCTTTCGGACAAACCCGCAACAACGGCAGGCATTGGTCCTTACGGACCCCTTCAGTTGGTGCTGACATCTCTTTGAGGCGCGCGTGGAACACAACGCGCCGTAGACCCGGGCCTGGTCCTAATCGGACGGCAAGCTGCCCGTTGCTCACCGTCCGCAAGCCGGCGCCTACGGTGGCCGGAAGTCGGCTCGCGACTCCCGACGCCCGGGGCGTCTCCTGCGGCGACTAGGGGCGCGAGGGCGCGCGCCCCTAGCGCGATCTTGCATCTCCCTCCCGCGCTCCGCCTCCTCCTTTGCGAGCATAACTGCTTCGCAGAAGGGGGTGACGGCCTCCCATGCACTCTCGCTCCGAACCACGCGTCGATGCTTGCCAGTTTAACCTTAGAGTTATGGAAAATCAAAAGGAACACATTGCTTAAGTAGTTTCTCTGTGACTGTCCACCGATTTAAGCTTCGTGCAGACTAGCGCGACGCGACACCGGTTATTGTTATACCGTGAAGTTTTCTGAGAAATTGTATTGTTCGATTCGCGTCGCGCCGTCGCGTCGCGCTGGTTTGAACGAGCCTTTACCATCTACATACGTACGAATCCAGTAAGATGTGACCATAATCTAAGGCACGGAGCAGACGGCACGAACGTCGCGGTTTTATTCCTTTGTTATAAAACCGCATAATCTATTATAATATATCTAAAGGAATGTTGAGTCAGAACTGATTTATAACTGACTCATTGGTTGTCCTTGGACTTGACTGACTAAATTTATTGTCTCTACTTTGATACTATATGGATTTGGTAGTCGTGTTTTTATTTGATTAAGGGAAAAAAGAAATATGCAGTATTTTGCGGTCTTTGGAATGACCACAAATAAATCGCTATCATTAACGAACTTCCGGTTAGTTGTTCCACCCTACGGTCTTCTGAGACCCTGATACTACTCAATTCAATTTTATATTTCGAAAAACATGACTATAGGATGTCGTTGACATTTTGACAGCCCCATTTCGGATTTTAATTTTAGGCGCTAAGTCACATTAATTAGCTTATTAAAATACACCGAGATTAAGATCGTTCATTCAAAAAGTTGGCAACGTCGCAAACAGCTGTCAAATATTTGTTTATAGTTTTGATTTATTTGGCAATATATTACTGTATGGAAATATGAAATGTGGCTTACTAGCGAACCAGAATATGTTATAACCGTTTTAGGTGTAAAAAAAAGGCATTTGGAAACTTTCCAAAAACTTTTTAAAACTAAATATTCGGTGTTACGATATTAATTATTGCATTTCATTATCAATATTTTTAGTTCACTAGCTAGCCACATTTCATATTTCCATACAGTATTATTGCCAAATTAATCAAAACAGGTAAATATTTGACAGCTATTTGCGACGTTGCCATCTTTTAGGATAGGTCCTCGTAAGCTTCGCTGTTACCACAAATGTAGGAAATCGAGGCTTGTATTATAATTATTCTAGCCGGCTAAAATCCTGTACCTGCACGTGTCCCCTCAGCAAATTAACGCTCTCTAGTAATCTGTACCTTAGGCGACCAACGCCGGGGAATTACGTCCATTCCCCCGTCACTAACTACTGTGATGACCCGCCTTTATGTTGGCGGAGCGATGCGTGAGATTCCCCAGACGTGTGAAACGGTCTTTAGATTATTATTCGGATATTGTAACCACCTGGACTTAGGTAGGCATCTTTTAAGCGTAACAAAGGGAAACACATAAAATGTAACAAACAGTACAATAGGCGAATTTATTGCTAAAAGAAAATTCTGGCAAAGAAAATATTGGTCGGCCATAGGCATCAAAAATTTGTGTAAAACTTTGGCTCTCGAATTGTTTTTTGGAGTTTATCTTGAACCATGAATTGTTTGTTCAGATGTTTGTACTCTTACTCATAATATTATTTATTTCAAAGGATCGGACTTTAGATAAAATATACAGCACATCTGTTATACACGCGGCCTTAAAAACTTAAAAACACAAACACAAAAAAAAATCTCTAATCCAACAAGCTACACACTTTATCCTCTCAAAAATAACAAAAGCACCCCGATTTTTTAACAAAAAATTAAACCATTAAAAGTGCTTATTCTTCATTAGTATTATAATAAAAATTCATTGCGCTGGTACTTCTCCCATCTTGTTTTATCGTTTCGAAACCGGTTAGTACCCTCCTGTACACCTGTTCTCAATTTACTCTCTATTCAAAATCATTCTTCCGTTTGCCCGGAGCGATTTGCATTTTTATTCATCATTCAGCTTAGGGTGCCCAGTTGTACTAAAGTTTTGGGTAATTGTTGGGGTAGTTGAATAAATAAATATGTATTGGTAAAGCCATAGAAATCGAGGTTAACTTATGTGCTGTTAAGTTTAAGGTGTTAGCCAAGATTGGCACGGGCGATTTTTTAACACGAGGAGTTTTTATAGCACACTGGATTTTCAACCCTCGGTGTTGAGCCGAGCATTGAAAATCCAACAGAGTACATCTTAGCGCGTCAAAAAATACACTGTTGAATTTTCAACTCTCGGCGATTTAAGCAGTACGTTGACAATGCAGTGCGCGATAAAAAATCGCCGCGTAAAGAATTCGCCCGTGGGTATGCGGGCTTACTTTTGAGATGTTTCTTTGTGCCTGAGGATTCCGGGTGAAGCTCGCCTGATGTTTACCATCAAGTGAGATTCAGGCCAAGGGCTTACCGGTTGTGAAAAAAATAAAATTGATAAAGTACGGAACGAACAAGCATAATTTACGAAATATACAAAAACACTAACTAAAACCCTTTTTTCATGACAGAAGCGCTACTTTTATTATGCGCCCTTGCTACTCAAACATATGTTCTAAACAAACAGAATTTTAATTGAATTACATAATTGAATGACGGGACCTTAAGCTTCGGTGAATTGACAACCCTTAAACGAATGGTACAAAATTAGGGTGGTACCTAAATAGCTAGTTTGCTATTCGGTGGGGTTCCCACTAAAATATGTCGGGTTTTGTCTGCGGTTTAACGAACCATGATTGTGTAACTCCCCACTAAATCAGATTTTTGACGGTGTCATTGTCCCATAGTTAATTTATCACAAGTGGTGCCACGTTTTTTATTTCGGTACGACAAACTATGTCAAATTGTATAGTTGATGTGTGTGTGTAATTCGCGTAACTAATACGTTTGTTTAGGGATTCGTTTAATTTCCTTTTGGCAAAAGCAGATGCGATAACTGCCTCATTGGTTTAGTTGTCGCAAGCGCTACTGCTGAGCATGAGGTCCTGGGTTTGATTCCCAGGTCGTGCAAACTGTTATTGGGTTTTTCCATCAGGAATTTCTCAGGAGCAGCCCGGGTCTGGTTTTGTGCCCGGTTGATGGCAATAGGCTCGCCTCCTATTACATGGGACTTAAACATAACTGGCGAAATGTGGGTGTACTATAGGTACATCTCTGCTTAACACGTCGGGGATTACAGCCATGGTGTTATGTTATGTTTATAATTCGCGCAACTAATAATTTTGTGGTTACCTCTTTCTTTAGGGATTTAATTCCTTTAGCCAAACCAGATGCGAGAAAGAATTCCGAAATTTTTGCAAATTATTCTTTCTTTTCGATTGAATTCATGCGTTAATAATTGCCTAATACGCTCTAGTTATTTCTGGAAACGACTCTTGAAAATGGCAATGAAAAAAAGCCTATCTATTAATTCATTGAAAATTGACCGGTGGCCATAAAAAGCGCACGGTTTAAAGGTCCAATAATATCTTTGGAGCGAAAACAAACAGCCTAGAGATTAATTCAACTGTAATGGAAAAGCGGCCATGCAAAAAAATAATTGGTTCTTCCACAAAGGCCTCTATTTCCGATGAGCGAAAATTTAAATTTTGACTAGCGTTTTACAGTAGCGGCGATCGTTCCGAGTTGAAAAATATCAATTTTATTTAAATTCTGACTGGTTTAGTGGTTTTGCGGAAAATGTTTTAGGTTTCTGTGGTAATGGCATAGCTTTAGTCATCGTGGCTAAGTAATAACAGCCGCATGAGTCGATCCATCAGCTACGCTTGCCGGGGTTGGTCCGTGAATGGGTGACCATCTTTATATACCGAGACTCCTCCGGGCCTCGGAAAGCACGTTAAGTCGTGGGTTTCGGCTGTCATTCGTGGATCTTTGACAGTCGTTACGGGTCGTCAGAAGCTCGAAAGTCTGACAACCAGTCTTACCAAGGTGTATCGTATTACCCATTTACAGGGTTGTGGAGGTCAGATAGGCATTCGCTCCATGTAAAATACTGGTATTCAGCTGCATCCGGTTAGACTGGAAGCTGACCCCAACATAGTTGGGAAAAGGCTTGATAGATTTTGGCTTAGCTTTAGGCCCTTCTCAGATTTGGTGGTGGCGTTATCACTTTTGAAAAGTTCGATGCATATGTCATGGTTGTCCCTTTTCATCATCATCACCATCATCTCTCTGCCCTTGGCCCATGTTACGTGGGGTTGGCGCACCACGTTTTCTCCTTCCACTCTCCCCTGTCAACCGTCACGCTGTCATTCACTCCCTTCTCTTTCATATAATTCCTCACACAATCCATCCATCTTTACTTTGACCTTCCTCTCCCTCTTCATCCATCAACATTTATATTCATCACTCTTTTAGTCACATGCGTTTCCTATCCTCTGTTTTCCCATCTATGAAATAGTAAACATGTCTCTTTTAAACCATCACTGGAATTATAAAACAATTGTAATTTGCAACATTTTCTCGACGTCAATGTTACAACATCGCAAAATTAATAATAATTATACAGTACAATTCATTTTTAACATTTCCCGATAACGACTGCAACGTTCATTGTGAGTTGCCAGTTCACAATTTTAAAAAGAGTCGTATTATTATCATATCGTATCAATATTCAAAATGTTTCGGTGTGGCTGTGTTTCGAAATATTGTAACAATTTTCATGAGATTCTCTGCAATATTTTTAATTTGTCCAATTGACTGTATATTTTTCAGTTTTTTTGTGTATGGAACTGTATATTCGAACCTTCGTTATGGCCGAAGCGCCTGTTTTTCCTGCAAGTGCGGTGCAATTTTTTTTTGTTTACCTTTATTTATTTTGATTTGCGACTATTTGGAGCATAGATATCCGATATCCGTGATTTTGAGGGCATGCCAATCCATGTTGCTGGTTTTTCGAAGCAGAATTTCGGTTAGGTACTAAACAATATAAGCTAATAAAAACTATGATCGTACTCTTCGTAACCAACACTCGTAATTGCGTAACACTCTTTCAATCACAATCTGGTTTTGAAGGAAATTCCTAATCCATTGCTTACCTAATAGGTTTGAAAAATTTGTCTGTTCAACAACGTAAATAACGCAACGAATGTGGCTGAACTGTCAAAATGAAAGGCATTGCCATCGATTGCCGCTGTGTGTTGTGCGACTGTTCATAAACGAAAAACCAATTAAGTACTTACAAAACTACTTACAAGCGATAAGGCCGCCAATTGTATATTTTGTAGTGTATTACTTTTTCTTTATGTAATGTATAATCTGGTGTACAATAAAGTATATATAAATTAATAATAAATAAAACTTTCAATAAGAAAAGCGTTTTGTTCGTAAAAGGGTTCTTAATTTTTGTGCTGACTGTACTTCCAACTGTTGAGTTGTTGACATTATTAAATCCTTACTAATGAATGCGAAAGTAAGTTTGTTTGTTTGTTACGCTTTCACGCTAAAACAGCTGAACAGATTTGGATGAAATTTGGCACATGGGTAGACTATGACTTGGATTAGGACATAGGATACTTTTAATCCCGATATTCCCACGGGATCGAGACTTATGCCGGTAAAACCGTGAAGCGCAGCTAGTTAGTAATAAAAAGTTTTAATTTATAAGCAATCTAGGCAAGTTTTATTTTACCGACTTCATAAAAGTAACGCGTTGTCGCTAAGAATTATATCCGCTGTGGGAATAGTCATTGTTTTCATATTGTATTGTTATTTCTTATAATTATCATAATTGCACATCCGTGCTGCGCCCGCATTATAATAATTATCATTTCTATAAGCTAATACCATTGTTTTTGTAGCGCCATTGTTAGCTTTACATTTAAATAATTAATTGATTCTAGTGTGAAACATTTTGCCGTTATTTTAAATTACACGTTAGTACAAAATGTAACGCCCTTATGACTTCTCCCGCTCTGGGCAGAGCGAGAGGGTGTGTCAGACTTTTACTGACTAAAACCCACCTGTGTTCCTTCCGTTGCCTGTGTGCCGGGGTCGCGATATCCCTTTCGGACAAACCCGCAACCCCAGCAGGCATTGGTCTTTCGACCCCGTCGGTTGGTGCTGACATCTCTTTGAGGCGCGCGTGGAACACAACGCGCCGTCGACACGGACCTGGTCCTTATCGGACGGCGAGCTGGCCATTGCTCACCGTCCGCAAGCCCGCGCCTACGGTGGCCGGAAGTCGGCTCTCGACTCCCGACGCCCGGGGCGTCTCCTGCGGCGACTAGGGCCGCGAGGGCGTGCAGCTTGCAAAATGTAACGCCCTGTATTTTAATTTTAAAATAGCATCACGCCTGTATCCTCCGAAGTGTCAGGCAGAGGTGTACCGATAGTACACCCACATTCCGCCACCTGTTTAAGTCCCATGTAATAGGGAGCGAGCCTATTGCCATCAACCGGGCACAAATCCAGACTCCGGGCTGCTTCTGAGAAATTCCGGAAAAAATCAATAAGACTTTGCCGGACCTGGGAATCGAATCCAGGACCTCTTGCTCAGCAGTAGCGCTTGCGACAGTGTTCGAAAAAAAAGTTTTTTTTTCAATTTTATAAAACATACTGTTCAAAATGTTTTAAACATGTTTTTTTTTTTTCTTTGATCGGTTTATCAAATTTATTATCAACACAAATCGATCAGGCCCGATATAATTCATTTCTTAACTATTTTAAAATTTACCTGAGGAAATATTTACAAAAAACGATCAGAATAACATAATAATCACAACATACGTGATACTAGTTATAGTTAGTAAATACTAGATTACTATCTAATCTGTAACCACTCGTTGTGTGTAAACAGTTTTTTTTTTTTAATCAACTTTTCATTTATTTCCATTCATTCGCAATTAAAATCATGTTTTTTGTCTTGATGTTTAAAACAGTGATTTTAAACACTTAATAAAAAACATTGTTTTATTTCAAACTGTTTTAAACATTGTTTAAAATACGTGTTTTACAACAACTTGTTTGTTTCATGCCAACCATGCGACCACAGAGTACCGAGGCAGTTTATTTCAATTTTATTTGCGTTATAAATGTTTCATACTGTAGCTAAAATGTATTGATATGATATGAAAAGATATCGGTCATCTGTCATAGTGACATTTAGAATTGGAAAGTCACCTTTTACGGTCACTGAAGCTGCATTTTATCGAATACCTACATAAACTACTAACCATCCTCTTACATACTTCGTATCTTCATAGGAAATGATAAATCAATATCAATCAATCTGACCTAGCCTTTTCCCAACTATGTTGAGGTTGGGTTCTAGTCTAACCGGATGCAGCTGAATACCAGTATTTTACATGGAGCGACTGCCTATCCGACCTCCACACCCCAGTAACAGTAATAATACGATACCCATTGGTAAGACTGGTTGTCAGACTTTGGAGCTTCTGACGACCCGTAACGACTGTCAAAGATCCACGAATGACAGCCGGGACTAACGTTCCCGAGGCACGGAGGAGTCTCGTTATCCACGGAACAACCGCGGCAATCGTAGCTTTACCTGATGGATCGACCGATGCGGCTCTTATTACTTAGCCACGGGCACCTCATAGGAAATGATAAATCTTTTAAATATATGCTTTATATCTTGATTGTTTATGTAAATATTGCCCAACTTCAGTATTATTTCTCCTTCACTCTTTAAATCCTTGTTTTACCTCTTCAAAAGGTTGTCTTGAAAATATCGCTTTTAGCGATAAGACCGCCCCGTATTATGGTGTTCCTACATAATGAACAGTATTCTATTCTTGTATGTACCTAGGCAAGCAAATATCACAAGTGTTAACAAATGTTTATTCACCCCGATACTTGTTTTCGTTTATTTTCGGAAACAATTTAAGATACTTAAAAAAAAAAAGCCAAGGCGCACGGGCGATTTTTTTTTCGCGCACACTATTTTCAACACTATTAAGCCAAGAATTGAGAATCCAACAGAGCCCATACCGAGTGCGTAAAAAACACACTGGTGGATTTTCAACTCTCGGCGCTAAGCAGAGCGTTGAAAATTCAGTGCGTGAAAAAAAATCGCCGGTATAGAATTAAGGCTTGTGCAGACCAGCGCGACTCAAACAATGCAATTTCCAAGAAAACTGTACGGTATAACAATAACCGGCGTCGCGTCGCGCGACAAGTCGCGCTGGTCTGCACAAGCCTTTAAACACGTGCGTACTGTACAGTACGCCACATCTTATATGTAGCATAACATTTGAAAATTTGTATACATTCATTTCAATTTTACGAATGTATTTAGTTTTATGACTACAAGTTATTGCGTTTGCTTAAAGATAATTTTCACTTAAAACAGTAATAATGATTGGTGATTTTGAAGGCGCACTCAATTCGGACGGTGATCGGTTTTACGAATTTTGTCGATGCTACATCTAATTTGTGTCGTATTGTACTTGAGCTTACGAGCGGAGCCGACGGCAACAGTGTGTACCAACTGGTTTCTGAGAAATCTGTTCAGTTATAGTCCATTTTGAATGCAATAAACATTTACGGCTCTTTGTAGCGGGAAGTGTAAAAATATTTGGCATACTTTTACATTGTTCTTTGTTCCGAATGGCAATTTACACTTATTATTGTTGCATTCCATACTGTAGGTCATTTATAATGGTCGATTGTACATAATCTTTTGTATTTTGTAGTTCACTTGCACTGGAGGCCAAATAAAAGGTAATAAATACGTGAATATGGGTTCGTTATGGATATGGGACACTGAAATGGTCGTAGGTGTGCCTATAAATTGTTTCTCGTATGTCAAGCTGACCCACTATTAAGGAATGTCACCTATACGGCCGGCACTGGATCGGCACCGCTTTTACTCGAGCAGTCACTAGTTACCTCGTTGAGCATTTGCTGTGAGAGCCTGTTATCAGCATAGTAACTGCTTGCTATTAATTCTACTCTCTAGTCTATTTCAGTGTAGTGCTGTACGCCTGCAGCATGATACGGTTTTTGTCGACCTATATGTAATTTTGTCTATTCTTCCTTTGGCCAAAATACGTTTCTCTTGTGGTCATGCTAAGTGTGCTGGACAGCCTTTTGTGGAACTGGTCATTCTGTCGATACTCAGTAACCCAGTTTGATGCTACAACAACTGTTTCATATTTTAGCCTAATGACAATATTAGCGCATGGTGACTTAAGCAAACAATGTTGTATGTTATGTTTAATTGTGTCGTTAGGATGGGATCCCTTGGCCTAGTGGGGTTCATTAAAATTCAACACCCGAAGTACCAATTACTTTTTATTTATTTTTTGTTTTCGGTGGGAAACCTTCAAAGGAGCCCAGGATTTGGGGATAAGACCGGGGAGCGTGGGATTCCTACCTCACTAAAACGACCCCGTGGTCACCTTCTGCACATGGAAGGGGCACCGTTACCTCTCAAAAGACCAATCCCGAACCCCCTTTGTGCAGTGCCTGTTAGGGCACATCTCTGAAGAGACTGTAAAGGGGTCTGTCTCGCCGAAACCTAACTGCAAGTGCGCAAGGCAGCACGTAACCACTGTGCGCCGTCTTCCCTGAGGTCACTCAGTGGGTACTCTGGGCACCTGTGATTCCTAATTCCCCCCTGCTTTAAGGGTTGCAGGCACATGCGCTGCGCTGATGTAATACAAAAAAAAATGTCTCTTTACATGTGCCAAACACCACCCAGTGAACCACAACAATTCTTTTTAAATATTTTTTTCGTAGCTACTGACCATCTTGCTAAATAATCAGCCAAAACCATCGCCTTTTACATGAAACCATGGACTAAACCCTCGAATAATGTGCGGGGCATCCCTCCTCACAGAATATTAAAACCGTCCGCATAGTTTACATAATCCAATTTGTGAAATGTTTTACATTAATTACGGAGGCGGCGATTTTACGGACATTTACCGTTTAGTTGTAAATATTCAAAAAGCAACCTAAGTAAATGAAAACCCGAATGAGTTAGGGTCTGTTTACAAATCTATGGGGGTGATGGCGTATGCATAGGAACGCGATATTTATTGAAAGTTTGCGAAGGGACACAAGTTGTTGTTTGACGTCAGAGGCCCTTTTCACACAGGGTTCACTAAAAGGTCGTATTATCATATAGGCATTAAATGGTTGAGGGGTTTTCTTCGCATAAAGTTTTCGTGTAGTGTGTGCTGCCCTTAGGGCGAAATGCATTACGCACTTTGAGTTCAACATGGTTCTTGTTTGGGTCTTGTTTTGTTACTTTGAGTGTAATGCAAATCTTACGAGAGTGGCACAGGGGTTATAAATGAAAATTACCTAACTGGTAAGCAATATAAAAAAAATCCATAATTTCTGGTTACAGAATATTAATTATACATAGTTCAAATGAGATTGCATGACTGTTGCATTCCGTAAACAAACTTCCAGTGTATGTTAAGTAATGACAGGATGCTATACTAGCATAATTATATTACAATCACAAAGAAACAATCCGTAAAAATATTTAAGGTCTGTTTTCGATAATAATTTTACACGAGAAATAGATATTATGCCAGCTTAGACACTGCAATCGTACTTAGTTGATACGATTAGAGCACACTGCAATGATTCTCAAACTTTTAATTAGTTGGCGAGGGGTGCTAGCTTGAGGCCCATTTTTTGTCCTACACTACACTTTTAAACGTTCTAGATTTTGTAATGCTAATATAACCTTCACTCTATTTCATGAGTGTCAAATCTACCGAACAATGTCGTGATTTAATTTTTGATTTGTGCGGAGAGAAAAATTAAGAAACCGTGAGCTTTGTATTCGGGGAAAAACTACGTTATCATTATGGTGGTTATTATGGTTTTTAACTTTAACAACTAACTTTTTAACTTTTTTTAAAACCGGCCAAGTGCGTGACAGACCACGCACAATGAAGGGTTCCGTAGTTGGGATGAATTTATCCCAAGAACAAACTTAACATTGTAGTTGAAAAACATGTTCTCCCATATGGAATGTATGGGAGATCATGTTTTTCAAACTGCAAATTTAAGTTAACCTGTACAGCCTACTTAGCACTGATAGTTTTCCTTTTAATTTTGTTATATACGTATACTACTGCTGTGAATTTTTGCACACATCCATGTACGACCATTTAGCTGGCAGGGGGGGGCGACACTTGACTCTAACAAAAAAAATCAGTTAATAGCTTAATATTTCGCAAACGGATCCCTGAATCCAAAAATGGTTTCCACAAACTCACAATATTTTTGAACGACCTTTCTAACGATACCCACACAACGGGGGGTAGATTTGAAAAAAAATATCTCCACTTGTAGGGGAGGTACCTACCCTAAAAAAAAAAACTTTATTTTATTTTACCACTTTTCGGCATGATTAATATGTATACATATGCCAAATTACATATTTCTAGTACTAACCGTCTATGAGCTAAGCCGTGGACAGACAGACGGACAGACAGACAGACGGACATGGCGAAACTATAAAGGTTCCTTGTTTACTACGGAACCCTAAAAAGCCTAGTATAGTAAAATAAAAACCAAATATTGAGAATGCAAAATACACATTTAAATATTTATTATTACTAGATATTACAAAATTAAGTTATTGTAAGTACGAAGGCTTTACTAGATGGTACAAAATCTACTAATTACATTTAGAAAAATCTATTAGGATTATCATATTGTAGACAATTTATCCCTTCGTGTGGTATGAAGTTTGTATCTAGATTCTAGATACATATTTGTTGCACCGGTAACACCATATTAAAAAACTCTGAACCTCAAAAATTCTGTAGGTGTAACAAAACTCATTACATGATGCGAAAATTTATCCGGATCAGAATTCATAACGTCGAAAACAATTTATATGCAAAACAGGCAAACAAACGATCACATATATATACCACTTGATGTTTTCCACGAAAACTCTACGTACATTGAACAAATCGTTTCAGTTATTAGGTACTACAGCATTTATATTTCATTTATACTCATTACCGTGGAATAGTACAGCGGTTTTCGCACAAATAATTTTTTCGCGAGAATTTCACCGAGCTCCCCTTTCAACGTATTGCGAAATGGAATTTTGCGTATTTGCATCGGCTATCGAAGCATGTATACCTTTTCGGGCCTGTTGTGTATTTTTATGATTGCCTGGTACAATAAATCTACAAATTGATTTTATTGCTGTCAATAAATTGTTCTAGCCAAAAAGGAAAGAATGATACACTTAGGAAGGAATATCTTGGAAGTTGAACATTGATGAGCAATAAGGTTGATGACCGTATGTTAGCACTAACTACTTATAAAATATGCTTTTATTGAATGGCTGTTTCACAAACCTCGAGCAAATTAGATAATTGGTAGCAGGATTCGGTACGCTTTTACCTTTTGTGGATATTTTGTATTAGCCGTTTGTGTCCAGTGGGACACTAAATAAAAGAAAGGAAATATAAAATAAAAAAAGGAAAGGAAAATGAAGGAAGGCCTTTGCCTTGCAGTGGCAAGGCAAAGGCCTTCCTTCAACTAATCCCTATCCAATGCTGTTTCTGACCAATCTCGTATACAATTTTTTTTTCGCAAATATATTTTTTTTGCTGAATTCCGTTGGTATAATTTTAGCGAAAACGTTCTCGAAGTTTCTGGTACAGACTAGGTACATCCGAGCAGAATGCACTTAGAAAGATAACCGAGATATATTTATAAATATGACAGCTCTTCCGTTTATCAGTGAATCGACATTCCTTATATCGATATCTGCAATACAAATTGTGTAAGTATACTCAATATAAATCATTACCATAGATGAATACAGATAAGACACTCCGGATTTTAGGAATGAAGCTACAAGTAGGTACGCTGCGGGCTCCGTTCGACTTGTCGAATTCAGTGGGCGTAACGTAGTCAGAGAGTTACTCGTTAGAAAGAGAGGCAACTTCTAGATGAACATAATTGTAGGTAATTTACGCTGCGCTGTGCGACCTGAATTGCACTTTATTGTGTCGTAGCAAGAGTCGCTTTTTAGGGTTCCGTAGTAAACAAGGAACCCTTATAGTTTCGCCATGTCCGTCTTTCTGTCTGTCTGTCTGTCCGCGGCTTAGCTCAGAGACGGTTAGTACTAGAAAGCTATAATTTGGCATATGTATACATATTAATAATGCCGACAAACTGGTGAAATAAAATCAAGTTTTTTTTTTTTTTTAAAGGTCTAAAAAATATTGTAAGTTTGTCGAAACTATTTTTGGTTTCAGGGATCCGTTTGCGAAATATTAAGTTTTTAACTGAATTTTTTTGTTAGAGTCAAGTGTCCCCCCCCCCTCCCCCTTCTAGCTAAATGGTTGTACTTGGACTTTTGAAAAAATTAACAGCAGTAGTTATAACGAAATTAAAAGGAAAACTATGAGAGCTAAGTAGGCTGTACAGGTTAACGAGTAATAATCAACCAACTTAAATTTGCGGTTTGAAAAACATGATCTCCCATAAATTCCGTATGGGAGAACATATTTTTCAATTACAATGTTAAGTTCGTTCTTGGGATAAATTCATCCCAACTACCCTTCATTGCGCGTGGTCCGACACGCACTTGGCCGGTTTTTATTTAAATGATTTTGCGAACTATCCCATCTGTACTTAATCTGTGTCATGCACTACATTAATTTCTATGAAAGGTGCAACGTGATTCACAAAAGTGGTGTTAGGTTACTTGCTTCCTATTTATCAATGCAAGTCTGTTTGCGTTCACGTAATCGGGTTTCAATGGAATATTTGACAATTGTGATTATTCTGCGTATGAGTTTATGAGTGGCTAAGGAAAATATTAAGTTGCAGTAATGTGTCCTTCAATTTATGTTGAAATGCACTTTATTCTTTAGGACATTGGTTGTGTGTAATTCTCAAAAGTTTTTATAGATTTTGGGGGCCGTCCATTAATCAAGCGATGTTTTTTAACTACTTTTTCACCCCTCCCCCCTTCCCCCCTGGTGATACGTGTTGAGGTTTTAGATTAAAACCCCTTCACGGTTTTAAATTACCCAAAGTCACGTGTATTTTTGTGGTGCAAAATATCTTATAAAATTACAGAATATTTTATCTTTAAATAGAAAGAAAGAAAGAAAAATATTTTATTTGCGTTCAACTAAAAAATTTACACGTGATATCTGCCCTTGTGATATTTCGTGATTTTTGTTCCGAACCCCCTCCTTACGAGCCTCACGTGATTCATGGACGACTACTTGGTAGATTGGTAGAGCTGGAGGGAAAGTAGTCTAAATATTGGAGATAGCAAATTTTACTCAAAGGAAAAATTCCTTTATTTTTTTAAAGAAACAAATCTGCTTTCAAAGAATTTCGAAAACTCGCATGAACTCGAAAACCGACTAAAATTCGAAAAATAACACTGTACTTTTATGGCATCAATCGATAGGGTGAATCATAAGGATCAAATCTCTTTAACAAACATGATAAATTAACGAAGAAATTATTTTGATAATTTTTTTCGTGGCATCATCGGCCGCAATTATAGCAATAATAGTCACTTGAAATATCAGTTAAAAAAATGTTTTGTTTTGAGGATCTTCAGAGCAAGAAGGTTATATCTAAAGATGACAAAACATAAACAAACAGTTTTTCTCAACTCACACTTCATGTAACAACACTAAGAGCGGACGTTGACCTCCCAAAATAACCACAAATCTTTTTATTTTTTATTTTCGTGTTTATCGACGATACCCATCGCGTCTGCTTAGTTTAGCTAGCCAATTTAATTTAACTTGATTCTCAGAATTTTAGAGGGGTTAATCTGAAATCACATTTACAGCAGTTTAGAGCGCCTAGAGCTTTTTAAAGAGGGGAATTGTGTTATTTAGGCTGTGCCTCAAGTTCAAATGGAGCACATTTTTATAGTCCGACAAAAAAGTTCGGTACTTGTTTTAAGTTAATTGCAGCAACATACAGGTAATTAGCTGCCTACCTGATAATCCTGATTTACTCTAGATTTAAAGTCTGCTAATTTAGTACCGCCACAGTATCTAGACCGGAGCTCTTCCTAGATTAGCAAAAGCTCATTAGGCTCTCTCATTCCGGACATACTTTTAGGAAAATAAATCTCATAATTTACGTTGGCTTTTAGTTTATTGGTTACAGCTTACAGCCAGTATCTTAACTATCCTAACTAATATTATAAATGCGAAAGTGAGGTTTGTTTGTATGTTTGTTACGCTTTCACGCTAAAACGGCTGAACGGATTTTGTTGAAGTTTGGCACATGGCTCCTTTTCATCTTAGATCGCAGACGAAGTCGTGAAAAACGAAATTGAATGTGTTTGTTTGTTTGTTACTAATATTATATTACTAGCTGTTACCCGCGACTTCGTATGCGATCCAGGATGAAAAGTAGCCTATGCAGGTCATGGTCACACGTTGTCAGGGGTACAGAAAAATGGTGGCCCCAGGCAACATTGAAGGAACACGGGTGGGTTTTAGTCAGGAAGAGTCCGACACGCCCTCCCGCTCCGTTCAGAGCGGGAGAACTTATTTGATAATTTCACACCCTCAAAAAAATATAAAAAAGGGGTACAGAAAAGGACATAAACCTTTCATCCAGTAAAAAAAGTACCACTGTTCCAGAGGGTACCACAATAAAGTTGAATACGGGTAAAAAAAATGATTATCAGTGTGGGTATGGTTTCAATTTAAAATTCAAAATCATCAACACCAATTTTTGCAGTCTATTGCTGAAAATAGGTCTCACCAATCACACGCCATCCAACTCCATCACCGGTCAAGCACAAATCATCGTTATATCGGCCAGTAACTTCCATTACTAGGCCCCTCTTGAAGAGAACAGCCGATTTTAGTGCTTTGTGGCTTAAAAAGGAGAAGCCTAAGTCTGGCTTTGGACTACTACAGACCACAGAATTTCAGACTATGCTATAGGTCAAAGTTGCTCTGAAAGAGAATCATCTTGTTTAACAAGATAACAATGATGTTTAAATGAAAAGATTAAAGTATCTTTATCCAATTCGTTATTTATTCACAATCTTTGCTAGATATTAGTTCTTGTTAAATGTACTTTAAAGGTCAAAGGTCAAAGTTACCTTCCACCTTTCACTGAATATTTTAATATTGGAAATTATTGTAAGCTCATTTTGTCAAACGAATTACGTAAAGTATATAGGGAGTAGGGACATAAAACAACTGTTTTTTTTTAAGTCTCTGTAAGAACAAAATGGATTCTAATTTATTCTCTATGTTGTGTTTGATCTTGTTTATTGTACAAATTATAAACAATATGTGAATTGGAGGTTTCATGTAACATTTTAGGCTCTTTCATCAATAACAAAACATAACCATCAAGCCATATTTCCCCGAAGGGTTGGGCAGAGGTGTATTTGTAGCAGGTACACCCACATTTTGCCAGTTATGTTTAAGTCCCATGTAATAGAGGACGAGCCTATTTTTTCAACCGGGGACAAATCCAGACTCTACTGAGAAATTCCAGATAGAAAAACCTAATAACACTTTGCTTGACTCGGGAATCGAACCCAGGACCTCATGTTCAGAAGTAGCACTTGCGTCCACTAGACCAACGAGGCGTTTATAAATCACTCGTTTTAAGATGCCTGTCCTTCTTTAGGGCAAATTTCTTTCCTGTTACAAGTAGAAAACAATCATTCATCACCTTCGTTGTATGGACGACTTCATTTTCATAATTATTTGATATAAACTTCGACCAGAATTTCCAGGAATTGACAGGTGTTGTTGTGCAGAGAGCACTACAGCACGCGTAGCATGACAACCATAGAAACGGGTTTTCTAAGGGTTTTTTCGACTGAAGAATAGACAAAATGACAATCTGTCATTTTGTCTATTCTTCTATATCCTAAGCGTGCTGGAGGTTGGGACATCGTTTGGGATGCAGCTCCACAATCACATTGGGGCTCATCAGGGTACCCCACACCAGTTGAATCTTGATCACTATCACCATGCTAGCGGGATTCCGAGATGACCCTTAACCTTTACTAAGTTCTACATATTTAACCTGTATTACAAACCCATTCATATTTTAAAACGTTCCGAAATATCAGTAACTAATCTCAGTTCTACAACAGAAGTTTCATAAGAAAACGAGCCCAAATACTTACCTAGGATTTATTTATCAAAACTAGGTCTCGTCTCGACCAGCTATACAAAATTACTCACTCTAGGTTATACTCGACTGTTTTCGTAATAACATGGCCGCCAACGGAAGAAGGTAAAGTCAAAAATGGCGGCTGGGTATGCCAACATTCCAGATTTAAATTCCGGGCAGGTTTCGGTAAAGTAAATCATTGTAATTTAATTTTGTTGGGAGCAGCTTTCTCGTACGGTGGCCCTTCAACTTTGAGGATGCGGAGTCGTTATGGTTTGAGACGAGTAAAGTGGGTACATTTTTTTGGAGGTCAGGGGGCAGAATATTTTGTCTGGAAAATATACTCGGGTATTTTCAGAATTCACTCTTCATCTGTTAAGGTAGTGTAGGTTCGCCAGAAAAACTTCTGGGTCGATTACTCCTATGTCTAATACTTGGAGAAATTCTACAGCTGTACCGAATATACAGGGCGTCCCATGGATATGCCACATGGAGGGAAAGTAATCGTCGATTTCCGGTTCAACCATGTAATTATTTAAATATCTATGAATGCAGTTTAAATTGATTTTTAAATTCAAATAATGTCTTCTCTCAGTAAAATGTTCCATCTACAATATTCAAGGTACTTTCCCTCCATGTGGCATATCCGTGCGACGCCCTGTATACCAAATCGGTTCAGCAATTTTGGCTGGATCATGTATCAAAATTAAACATACAAACTTATTCATTTCTTTTATTTTACGCTTGCAACACGTGTATTCATTTGCTTATGTTTCCGACCCTCGCGAAGGAAGCCCCATAAGGGTCAAAAGTGTACACAATACACATATAATATTACCATGAAATTTTCTTTGTATTCGCAAAGCTTCGGTTTTAACCCCTCATGTAAACATGTTATACAAAATGTATCGAAAAAACATAAAAGTTTTGGGCTTCAGAAGCGTTTAAACAACAGTTTTGTGGTCCATAATATTATACAGCGAGTAAAGTGGGTACATTTTTTTGGAGGTCAGGGGGCAGAATATTTTGTCTGGAAAATATACTCGGGTATTTTCAGAATTCACTCTTCATCTGTTAAGGTAGTGTAGGTTCGCCAGAAAAACTTCTGGGTCGATTACTCCTATGTCTAATACTTGGAGAAATTCTACAGCTGTACCGAATATACAGGGCGTCCCATGGATATGCCACATGGAGGGAAAGTAATCATAAAACATATTAGAAATGTGTGGTCATGTGTAAGGGTGGGGTACAGACCAAACTGAACAATTTTCTCCATGGGACTAGGCTTACCATTTCGAAATTTGAAAAGTCCTGACATTTGTAAATGTCAGGCATTTCCAATATTTAACTTTTTAATCTTATTTTTTTCCGTAATCTTTTTTAAAGAATATCCCCACAAATGAGAAGGCCGGACATAGTCCGAACGGGGGGCCAAAAAGCCGGACATGTTCGGACAAATCCGGACGGATGGTAACCCTACATGGGACCAACATCGTAATCGCGAAGAAATTTGATAATAGTTTGGTATTGAAGTTTTGAATGGGACAGTATGAACTGTCCCATTGAAAATTTACCTACTCGACCCAAATGTATGGGACAGCTGATAATCTTTTCGCGATTACGATATGATACGATACGTTGGTCCCGTGGAGCAAATTGTTCAGTTTGAAGGTCTGTACCATGGTATCATAATATACTTCCCCAGGTCTATTAGCATTCCGAGATACATTGGTCACGTGGGTAACACAAGTCTACGTCATCATATCTGTGTTACCTGAATTTGTAATAATAACTCCCCAACCACCTTTAAAACCTGTGCGAATCCGATAAAACAATGAGGTTATCATTAAAAATTACTTTGGTTTATGTTTAAATTGAATTGTTTGGTTTAACACACGAAGCGACAATTTAAATGCTTTGTACACTAAAAATCTTTCCGTAATCGTGTTTTATTGCAATAAAGTGGCAACTGGATAGTGACGTAAACATGTGTTAGTCCGGGAATGCCAGACCTTGTTTTATTAGACCATGGTCTGTCCACACCCTTAATAAAATATGACCACACATTTCTGATACATGCTGTATAAGTTATAGGCACGAAACTTTAGCCTGTTATGACTATGTATTTGATCATAAGGGGTGTTGCCAAGACTACGTAGCGTTTATTAGTCATTTTTGTGAATAACGAGCCTGTTCTTAGGGCTGCCTGATATTTTACAGATAAAACTTTGAATATTGTTGGTACGGTTTCATGTTTGAGGTGGATAGATTTTCAGTAATATAATCACGTGTGTATTTTAGATGAAAGTTTGAAATGTTTCGCATACGTTTACATATTTTGATATTGTTTACTGAGCTTGGTTTAGAATGAAATAATAAAACATAAATTTCTGATAAGAAATATTTTCTAAACATCAGTCTGGCAGATATTTTAATACAATTTCTCTTGTAAACAGAACTACATTCTTCCTCAACAGAGGTAGCTTGACAGCCCTATTATCTACAGCGTGTTCCCTGTATACAACTTGTTTAAATTCCCTTGCAACCGGCGCAAATAGCGAGCCGAGTCATATGGAGATTCTTTATGGCATTACTTGCAAGAATATACTATGTAACTCACTAACATCGTATAGTAGCAAAACGTACAACTAGAATTTGGAGATTTAGTGTCTACGGAAGATTTTTGTTGCTCTAGTTTAAGAGTAAAGTTTATTTCGTTCGCAAAATCTGGATCAGTAGGTATCTGTGTTTTTTATTTGTGGAAATCTATTCAGACTCTTACGTTTTAAAATTATGTGATTTCCAAATACAAGTATAAAAAAAAGTGATGTACTTAATTGATTAAGTTCCCATCACGAGACAAAATAAAT
The DNA here is from genome assembly GCA_947364205.1 of Agrochola lota. Lineage (NCBI taxonomy): Eukaryota > Metazoa > Arthropoda > Insecta > Lepidoptera > Noctuidae > Agrochola > Agrochola lota. Next base: position 11,147,100 of record OX376241.1, read on the forward strand.
TCAACGATTAAAGTCGTCCATCTTCGACAAAAATCTCTATCGAATAAAACAATCCACTATCTATAAATTACCCATCAACATCTTTAGCCCTTAATACCTCACAATAAAACTCCCTCCCATTAGTAGGTTATATAAAAATCAGCGTAATCCGGTCCCAATAAAGTAAGATTGACGTTTAATTTCATCGTTCACCCTCCTGTCTCCATCCAATGAATCGGCATCGTTCAATTAAAATTGAATTTGTGCTCCCCCTGTAGATGGCCCTTCAAACGTTACAGTCAAGACATACTTAAATTGTTCTTATTTTTTCTTCTGCATCTTGGAGTTTTTTCGTTTTTTGTCTGTGTAACCGCGTTGTTCTTCGAAACTACGCTTTCCGCGGATGGTCCGTGGACGGGTGACCATCTGTACATACCGAGACTCCTCCGTGCCTCGGAAAGCACTGGCTATCATTCGTGTATCTTTGACAGTTGTTACGGGTCGTCAGAAGCCCGAAAGACTGACAACCAGTCTTACCAAGGGGTATTGTATTACCCATTTACTTGGTTGTGGATGTCAGATAGGCAGTCGGTCCACGTAAAATACTGGTATTCAGCTGCATCCGGTTAGACTGGAAGCCGACCCCAACATAGTTGAATAAAGGCAGATGATGATTATTTCCAGTCTACTTGTTTTAGGTCAATCCTTAAGTACTAGACACTAATGTGCTGAAAAATAAGTGAAAAATATACTTAATCCGTTTATAAAAGTTGGTTACCTTAGTGAGTGCAAACCATTGTCAAACTCAACTCAAACTCAAAGCATTTATTTCAATTAAACCGTCTACAGGCAATTTTGAATTGTCAAATAGTCGCGTCAGTTAGTCAGAAAGTTGAAGCTAGTTGCCCATTCCAAAACGTAGATCTTATGGAGAAGAACGGGCAAGAAACTCCAAGGACACTCTTTTAAATATAGAAAATTACAAAATCCTGGGTACATTATTCTTGTTGCTTCTATATGTGAGAACAATGTACAAAAATAATAATCAAAACAATTCAAAATATAAGATTAAAAATAAGCCATGGCAGATAAGAGATGACCAGTATAAATATTTATTGTAATTATTTATTTGTGGTTTCCATTAACTGTTAACAGTTCTGACTACTTTGCATACAGCTTTAATTTTTACAATACTACCAATGTTATTTATATACTTGTACATTTTTTTTTTAAGTTTGTTTTTTTTAAATTATGTAGTTATTATTTCGGAAATTTAATTAATAACTTAACAAATTATTCTTTTGTTTACAGGTAAGCATTTGGAGTTCAGAGGAAATACACCCTTCTGCTAGGGAGTATCGGATGGTAATAAATGTTAATTTTACTGTGAAGTCCATGAGTTATTAGGTTTTCCGATCTGGAATTTTGTCAGTAGCAGCTCGGAGTCTGGATTTGTGCCCGGTTGATGGCAATAGGCTCGCCCCCTATTACATGGGACTGGAAATGTGGGTACACCTCTTCCTTACCTTTCGGAAATTACAAGCGTGTTGTTAAGATATGTGTTTAAAGATTCTTTAAATGATATTCATTGAATAGTGTTTCGTGTTATACAATAATTTCTTATTACTTAAATTTTTCTCTGTGGACCTCATCATCAGATCATATTCACTGCCATATCACGAGGGTTCTGATGATAATACCAGTGTGTTTCGACTAAAATTACCAGTAGTATAAAGTTAGGTATTGCACTCAGAACAGATGGCCGATGGGGCCGAAAGGTTCTGGAGTGGCGACCGCGTACCGGAAGACGAAGCGTTGGAAGGCTCCCGGCAAGGTGGACCGATGACCTGGTGAAGGCCGCAGGAATCAGTTGGATGCAAGAAGCACAGAACCGGTGGAAGTGTTCGTGCTTGGGGGAGTCCTATGTCCAGCAGTCGTCTTTCGGCTGATATGATGATGATTATGATGATCAAGTTAGGTTTAGCTCATCTCAATTTAATAAAGTTACTATCATTTATAGTTTATTTAGGTTTCGCAGTTTCTACATTAGGTTAGTACTGTTTTTTTAACCTGGCTACCACCTCGCTGAACAAATCTTTTGAGCTCGTGCCAACACGAGAAAAAAAAAACAACAAATGTATCCTGTACCAGGTACCCCGACATCTCTCATTCCATTAAAAAGCGATCTGTATCTCAACGAAAATCAAATATAACAAATTGAAATCCACCGTACAAACAAACACAAACACTGGCAACACAGCCGTTTTATTGAGCGAAATTCAAAAGCAATATATTTATTGTCTGTGCTTCTCAGTTTTAAAACAAATACGCCATGTTTTATCTGTGCTCTGTGGCCCAATAAAGATGGTCGACGATTGAATGGTGGATATAAAAAGTGTTATATTTTTTGAAGAACATTGGTAACTAAGATCGTGCTATTTTTGCATTTAGTTATGTCGGAGAAAGAGATTTGTGGTGGATTGTGTGTAAAGTATCTAATAATAATGACGAAGAACCTAGAGAAAACTGAGATGATGGCTGGGAGTCATGCATGGTATCTTTGATATTGGAGAATCTGACTTGTGAAGGAATTATTTAACTGTAATATTCGTATATAACAGGTAATAATAATTAACAACACATAATACACCCACAACACACACACATACATTTATACATTATTAATAACAAAGGAAATTAGGAAAGTAGACCTTATAAGCAAGATAAAGCAATTCGATTAAATTCCGAGTAGGATCAATAAGACCCAAGTCCCTAATCTTGATTGACCGACAGACCTCACTGATCTAGTGAAGATTTAGATCGGTCAAGGTTACAATACTCGATTAAGGAAACCTTTTTACTGTTCAAAACCACCTTACTAAATTAGTCCCAGCTCTCTCGAATTTATTGTAGGTAAATAATGTCGATTATGGTGGCAAAAAGATTTATTGAGGAAATAAAAACAGCTGTAGTGTATCTATTTAATAGATATATAAACATTTTCTCTATTCAATTTTTTTGTTTTGGGAAGAATGTCAATAAAACACTGTCTCATTCACCCAGCTGCAGCTGAGTTCGCTGCTGTCATTAATGTCATCTGTCAGTCACCACAAATGGCGGGAAAAGTTTAAAAGTAAAGTGGCCCAGCATGAGAGGCTTGGTGTGGTAGTGAGCCAGTGTATTGACATAATAAATTTAAATTCAGAATCAATGGGGTTCTATTCTACAACAATGAATAACAAATCTAATCTAGTTGAAACAGTATCATAATGTTATACTTAGTTAGGTAGGTAGGGACTCAACATGTCATTCACAAAGTGCTTTGAACAGGATTGGTTCATGCACTTTTCAATACGAAAGTTGGCACAGAATGAGAGAATCACTTACAAAATTAACACTCTGTATATTAGTTATCATTATTGTGAACAATATCTCCTTAAAATATAGTTTGCTCATGCAGTACACAATTTTACAAAAACAAAAGAGAAATAATCCAATAATGAACATACGAAAGCTGCTTGGAAATGTAAAATCACGAAGTGTATTCCCGTGATCGAGATATGAGGCGTCCGCAATTAATCTATGTGACGTTAAATCATTACTTATCTTCATTTGTTGTGTCTATGGACTCATATTTTACAAATGGCGTTCACTTATGATGCGTGCTTATTTCGAATTTCGAATAATGGAAGCTGTAATTTGAATATTTCTTTGTATTTGTTTTGTGTGAGTAATTTGTTTATAAAAGTATATTTATAGTATCATTCACTACTAAGCAAGAATGATTGGAGCATGCATGAACTTTGAAAGAATTAATTGGCAACAAAAACAGAAAGTAAACAGTGTATTGGCTCAAGTTCTTATAATTTATCCATTTATTCCATAGCAATATACAAAACCAAAACTCACAAATAACATGATTTAAATAAATTACATCACGTAACCAACTTTAATAGATGTCAAAATGTGTTATAACTTGTAACAGTCCGCCATAGTTTTAAACAAACCAACTTGTGCGCGTAATCCCAACTTTTACATCCTTAACTTTATACGTGTAACTCGGGATTGTGCGGCAACCTGGATTCTTCCCCCGGGATCGAATTCCTGTATGCTTTGTGCCCTGAGTGATAAAATGTAGGTAGGTACGATTAGTTTAATTCTTTTCCAATCTTATTGGGATTTATATTTCCTATTTATTGGCGAAAGAATCAGCATTGCCATAAAACGTGGCAATACTGCCAGCCTTTTGGGCACCCTTCCTGCACGCGTAGCATGAGCAACTTTTTGTCGAGGGAAGAGTAGACAAAAATGACGTTCCGTGTAGACAGTACGACGGCAGCAAAGTAGAAAGAGTCAACTGCACTTTTTACGAAATTCACTCTTTGACATAATTCGACTCAGAATTCTTGTTTTGTCATAGGACTTTTTTTCTGTTTGAACACACACACACAACATTTATTCTTAAAATTACGAAGTACTTTGTTTTGGAACAAAAATATTACAGTAATATTGGCCTTAACCATTTCCTTGGTAATGCCCTATTAACTAAATGATGTAAAATAGAAGATAGCTTTGTTCTTCTATTAATTATCACAAGTTTGCATTCAAAACGTTCTTCTGTAAAATCATGATTTTGTAGATAACCGTATATACTTTGTGGCCGTCGAGTAGAAGGTTTTCTGCTGTCTTTAGCATGGCGATTACAAAATAAAATTGTCTTTACTACCTTAGACAACAGTCAGTTGTCAGTGTGATTTTGACAGTTTGGGATAGAAAACTTTCTTCTGAAATAGTCTACATATAAAAGGACCTAGACAAAGATAGTTAGAAACGTAAGACAAAATGACAGATTGTAGAAATATTTCTACGGTGCGATGTCAAAAATGGAGAAACGTAATGTCAGTTTGTATAGAAAGAGCTATGTCTATTCTTCGTAGAAATAGAAAGCGTCATGCTACGCGTGCTGTTGACAGCGATGCGGACGATTTTTTTTAATGTCCTATGATTATTTCTCCTCCTTTTTTATATACTTGTACATATTATTAGTAAGTTTGATATGAAGAAAGAGATTTATTAAATGCACAGATATTGTTTTGCCGGTTGTAAAGAAAGTGAAAATGTCGTTATAAAGAATCGATCTTTATGCTGCAATCTTTAGCACTCTGAGGGGCAATTTGTTTTTTTTTTTTCACCATCCCTATTTTGGCCATCTGTGCGAATAGTAACAAGTTTTAGTTTCAAAAATATTTTTGTTTGTCAGCAAGTTTACTATCTACTTCTAACCTAATAAGGCTGGTCATCCAGGGTAGCGTATTAAACAGCCTATAATATTCCCACTACTGAGACACAGGCCTCCTCTCTGTGAGAGGGAGTGGGCCGTAATCCACCACGCGGGCCCGGTGCGGGTCAGTAGACGTCAGAAGTCTTCGAATTTTTGGATCTAGGACATGCCGGTTTCCTCACGATGATTTCTTTCACCGTTTTGATATTATTTGTATATTCGCTAATAATTTAACCAAGCCTGTTAATTATGACTAATAATAATTACTTACTCGTATGAGATCTGACCGATCTGCCCGAATTATTTTTTAAATTGCTGACGTTATACACAGTGTTTCAAAAGCGTTCTAAATCTTGAATCCTCTTGTAAAAGACGCAAGGCGGGTATCGCTCGTTATTTAAATTGGGACAAGCCATTTTATGGCTTAATAAAAATTTGCCTTTTTACTACTTCGAGTAAGCAAAAAGTCAACTATACCCAGGTATTTTTAAACGATGAGATGGGGATAAAAATGAAATTGAAGAGATGTTGGTAAATAAGATTTTTTTAAAGTCGTGGGACAACCGGCTGGAACGAAGTTCCTTTCGATTAATAAAGAGCCATCTAGTACAAGTTTTAGAAGCTAAAAATTTATACTACTCTGTATTAAAAAACAAAAAATAATTACACTCGAAACTTTAGACCTAGAAACAGATTTTTTTCGGGAATGACGCTTTTTCGTTTCGTGACGATTTCTACCGGTCAACTCCTATCGCAAGCCGCGTTAAAGAACTTAATTCCAAAATTATGTTATTGTTACGGATCGTATTTAAAGAATTCTTCCATTACAAAGGCAAACTAAGTTTTTATTCTGTGCCTGAAAAGGACAAGATAATACTTACACCCGGTTTCCGAATTAAGAATTTAAAATTAACATGTCCAACTCTACTTTAGCATTACTTAAGGTGAAACCCCGCTAAATTCAGAATTTCTTTACAAAAAACGCCATTAAGATTTTTGAATTTTTAGGTCAGAATAACTGATTTTCCTGGACGATTTATATGAAGCTGCGGCTTGCATGAAGATCGTGCATTTTCTAATAAGCATTCAGTTTCTGGTTTAAGTCGGGACGCTGACTGATATCTTAGTAGGAAAGGAGGTTATACGTGTGCGGAACTGCAAATATCCACCATCCACTTACAACGCTCAAAAGTCATATATTATAAACTAGCTCCCGCCAGCGGCTTCGCCCGTGTGATTTCTATATAAATTATAGCCTATGTTACTCAGTGATAATATAGCATTCTACTGGTGAAAGAATTTTTAAAATCGGTCCAGTAGTTATTGAGTAAATTTATTACAAATCTTTTCTCTACATAATATTAGAGTAGATAAAAATAGGGTGTTCACTTTTAGCCGATGACGGTAAAGTCAATTACAAATAAAATTCTATAGTTGTAACTGATTAAAAAAAATGTGGTGTTAATTTTTCCCCACTAGGCATGATGCTGGGTAAAAAAAAGAAATTCTAATTAGTCCGTCAGTCAGATAATAAAAAAAATATTAGACACGTATTTTTTTGCTTTATCATATAAATAACAAAATACTTAGGTAAATCGCATTTTAAGTTGGGGAGTGGGGGTCGCTACGTCACAAGTAAGTATAGAATCTACATACTCGTGACGTCATGGCACATTTTAACTCAATGTATCGCCGTAATCTTTAGATTACGTAAAAAAAGAAAAAGATACGTGTCCAGTTTTTTTAAATAATCTCCAAGACGGACTAAAAAAACGTTTTTTGTCATCATCCCTATTATGGCAAAGCCAAAAGAAATACCTACCTATATTTAGATTCACAGAAAAAGACATACAAATGTCCTAGAATTTATAAATGACCAATGGCGGACTCAAGTTCATAGAATGATTACTCTTAGCCAAGTTACTTTATCTGTCCCATTGCGAGTCCAGCATAATAATAACAATACAAAAATTTAATTGTATTGCTCCAATCTTATAACCAGTATTGTATGAAGACTTGTCGCTAACAGTTTCCGTCGCCGGTCTGTCGCTAATCTTGTCGCTAGACTAAGGCTGTGCACAGACAGACTATCGCTCTGTGAAAACAAAGATGGCGAGCGCATTTGCTGCAGAACAATCTAATAGTCGGTGTTGCTAAAATATACTGAAAAACCTGCGACGCAAGATGGTTCTTTACTCCTATATAGTTCATATTATAGCATAAAGTTGAATTATAACAAATAGTTAGCGTTCCTTGAAATTTGGTAGATAACATTCTATTATACCTTACGAAAATGTTGGTGACCGCCATATTGGATTTAAATTTTGTTTTTTTGGCATCAGCTCTCCCGAAAACTATGAAAATGACTAGATAAAAATGTCGACGACAAAAAGACCATGCTTTCACGCTGTTTTGACACCAGTAAAAACTGTTCGGTCTATGATAGACAAAATTGTTATAGATCTAGTGTGCGCTGACTAACAACTGCCATAGAACGAGCAATCTCATTAGGCCGGATTCACACTGCTAATCAGAAAAACTCCGCGTTTGCGATCCGGATGAAATACGAGCTTTATACGTGGGTACGTGAACGCATACACTTTCTAGTTTGTGCTCCCAAGAGTACAGAAGGAAAGCTGATATGGTTTGTTTTTCAACTCTTGTTTGTTTAGTGAACTGTATAAGTATGGCAATGCTACGTCATATTAATGCTATAATAACGAAGATCATATTAAGGAATTTCTGGTTTAAAGCGTACTAAGTGAAAGCTTAGCAGTACGTGTTTTATATTTTTGACTTAACAGCGACTCGTCTGTAAACCTTTTTTTTTTCCAGCATATTTCTGGCAGACCATAGTACTCTCCAGTATAGCAAAAGAGAAGAATTCCCCAATGTTTTCTATGAATATGGCGAAAAAAGGAACTAACATGAATGGTAAGATTTGGTTGGTGTATGACATAATCTAAAACATTTTTATGTTTGCAGAGAGCCTTGTCGGATTTTATAAGCCAGACTTGCGCATATTCCAGCAACAAAAATCTCTCACCGCAAATCACGCTTACTTCCTCATTCCCCAATTCTTCACGTAACATTTTGCCCCAGAACCTAGAGATGCTAACGTTTCTAACACACGGGTTACGGAACAACCGTACTTTGGAATTAGTTTCCAGTTTCGTGCTCTACTCCGTGATTTTAGGAGACAAATATCAGAGTTAGACAAATACCCAGGAGTTGACGGAAGTTTTGCTTCGGATAACTAGCGGGCTGATTTGAACTTGAACGTGTCATGTCTTTGTCAGATTTCGAGGATGTAAGTTTAATTCGGATATGAACTGGATAGATGAATAGTTTTTTGTGATGTAGGGATTGGGTACCAAATGCAGATAAGGAAGCTGAAGGTTTTCAAAGGTCACTTGACTGGTATTGATTCTGGCAGCCCGAGTAATGATCAGGGTTTTTAACGCTAGGATCGCTTTCGAGTAAGTGAATCAATAGATTTCTTAACTTAATTCACAAAATTCATAATTTCTTTGCAAATATAAAGTTTGTATTTCGGGAGCTATATGAAGGAATGGTGCAGCTGCAGGTCATGGCCCCGACTTACGAGTCGCAGCTGCAGGTCGTGGGTTCGAAACCAGGCAGGTGCTTTACTTTGTGTAATTTATTTCACCACCATAGCTCTCCAAACATCGTGGGGAAACCGGCATGTCGTAGAACTAAAAATTCGAAGACATGTGACATCTAACACGCCGCACTGGACCCGCGTGGTGGATTACAGCCCACTCCGTCTCACAGAGAGGAGGCCTGTGGTCCCAGCAGTGGGAATATTATATGCTGATTATGTATGAAGGAATCACTTAAGTAATGTAAAAGTAGACTTTTAGTTACCATATTCTAATTATTAATTCAGAAACCGGTTGTATGTAACATATACGTATATAAGATTAAATTAAATAGTCCAATGAACAAATGACAAAATATACTCGAAAGTATTCGTAAGTGAAGCTTTTCGAAACATTAAAGTTTTATTTATTACACAAATTCGTGAACGGCACTCGTGTAATTTCGAAATACACATTGACATATTATTATGGCCAGTATGAAAAATATATTAAATCAAGTTTATGAAAGATACAAATCTTTATAAGTTATCTGTTTACTCGAACGGATTTCTACCATTCTGAACGTATTTAGTTAAGTTATATTTCTTCGATAAATATAAATAGAAAAGTATTCACGAATCAAATTATGTACGGAACGGTCCAAGAAACAGTCTATCAGAATATTTTTTGTGATACACTCAGATAAAATGGCAACCAACTATAACCTAATTCCAGAATAATCTAGATATCTCCTCAATATTTCTCCGGATCAGCCTTGAAATATGTCTAGATAATCAGGGCTTATTGTGTTAGATTAACCTAAAAATCCGGCCAAGTGCGTGTAGGACCACGCACCCTGAAGGGTTCCATAGTTGGGACGAATTTATCTCAAGAACAAACTTAACTTAGTTGTTGAGAAACATGTTCTCCCAATACATCGATAGACGTCACGGTAAATTCCCCAATTGCAAATGTAATTTTGTAATGCAAAAAAAAAACATGTCATAAAACTACAAATTAACAATTTTCGGACTTTTTTCTTTATTTGTGCTATGAGACCTTGCTTTCTGCCAAATTTCATGATTCTGGGTCAACGGGAAGTACCCTGTAGGTTTTGATTTATTTGCGAGTATCAAAATATGTCACATACATTCTCCAAGGGAACATAGATCTACGTATTTGATATTAATTTCAACTTGATAGCTCTACGCGTTCCTGAGAAAATAGGGTCTTGACAGACTGACGGACGGACAACGAAGTGATCTTATAAGGGTTCCTTTTTTTCCTTTTGAGTTACGGAACCCTAAAAATAAAGGGAAGCACACATAATCAGCAGTCACGAGCCGCGTCCCAAACGGACGGCAGCAACACGATGTTTTCGTAGCACGAACAGCATAACTCACGATTATCCTGTATCTCATCTTGTGAATACTTAAAATCAAAAAGGTTTTACCTTCAAATTAATATCATATATTTCCAAAATCTTCAAATGTCTTCCACAACTGAATATCTGAACATCCTCAAACTCAGCGGTAAAATAACTACAATAACTATTATTTATTGCGTAGCTCAGATCAGCTCAGTTCAGCTCGCTTATTCACCTGTGTATACAGGGTGGCAGGGACATCGACGCGAAAGCTGGTACCATGGATTCAGTAAGTACGTGATTCTGAACCCGATGCGTTGAAATTTTTAGTCGGTTATTTAAAAAAAAATCTGCTGTTATACATCTTGACTGCGTAGATATTGCACTTATCCATTAAACAGCAGTTTTTTCTTTAATAACCAACGTAAAATTTCAACGCAGTGGCGTTCAGAATCATGTACCTACTGAATCCATGGTGACAGTTTTCGCGTCGATGATGTCACCCTGTATACCTATTCAACTATGTTGAATAAGTATACAGGGAGGTTGACTTCCAGTCTACCCGAATGAAGCTACCAGTATTTTACATCGAGCGGCTCCCTATCTGACCTCTACAACCCACTAACTGGGTAACACGATGTGTGCGTGAAGATACACTTAACTTTGTAAAACACTCGTAAGGTAACCGGCGTTTCCACGTTTCAACAGCACGTTACCGATGAAAGCGTTAATATTAACTGCTAACATATAAAACTAATTACAGTTTAAGTATCACTGCCGTTAACCGCGTTAAACTGGCGTTATATTTGAACGTTGAGTTAGTAGATTTACGGCTTCGATTTAAACTTATGAGCTGAAGAACCTTTCAATTCCGTTATAAGTTATTGCTGTACTGTAAATTAGATTAAAGTTTATTATCGTTGGTGTTAAGTTTATGAGTAGTTTTAGAGATCAGGTTGACGATATCAAACAACATTTGTAAGCAAGTAAGATCTAAAATCTGTTCCAAAAATATTTAACACAAACGTAAACAATGCCTGTGTGAACAGACCATAAAATCATCATCACTATGACCATGGTAGCAATATTCTTGACCGTTCATTGTGCAGCTTTGTTCATTCCTCTTATGTGGTCAGCAAATTGTCTCCGTGAAATGGATTCTGCTGTAAATGCCAACGAACTGTTCACTGCTGTCAAAGTACCTAAACTTATGGTCTTCTTATTTATTCAACAGGCGCCTCCCAGATATGAATAACTTCCTCACTCGAGATTCCCAAAAACTTTAAATGCTCATCACTTTAGAGTCAATTAGGTCTATCAAAACTATTCGATCTACATTGTATCATCCAGTCTTAAAACTATATCATAAAGGCTTGTGCAGACCAGCGCGACTTGTCGCGCGACGCGACACGAACAATACAATTTCTAAGAAAACTTCACAGTATAACAATAACCGGTGTCGCGTCGCGCGACAAGTCGCGCTGGTCTGCACAAGCCTTTATACCGTCACCAACATAAAAAAAATAAAAGCCAATTTCACTGACTCGTCAGAAACGGAACGGACATGACGTAAGCACTTCCAAGTCAACACAAAGTGACTGCGGAAGCTCCTGCTAATGATAAAAACGTCCAACGCTTCAGTGAAAAGAAAGTGTCCATTGTGATGCGCAGACGGTTTTGAGACGGACTTGTAACAAGGTGGGAAAAAATAGAAATGACTCGTCAATGGTGTGGCGGACAACAGAGTGGCTGCTAACCTCGAAAGCCTAGGTTTTTTAGACTTATTCAGTTTTCCTGCGAGTCTCATCACTAGGTGAGACTTGGACTAGACTCAAACTAAGAATTAAGTATCGATGTCTTATAGTATCTTTGGTATAGTATCAAGTTTTTCTAACTGAACAGACAGCAGTGCTGCTGGGAAGTTTGTTGCGCCACTTCTTCTTCCTAGCTGACGCACTAGGAAGTGGTGAAGGGTGGGCATTTTGTCTTATGTAATTTTGACGTTGGTAAAGTGCTGATTCTCAGCCTAGTTTAAATAAATGACTTTTGGTTTTGATTGGCAAGGGATTTGCACGTAACATCACCCACATTCCGCCAGTAATGTTTAAGTTCCATGTGGCCACCCTATTGCCCTCAATCAACCGGGCACAAATCCAAACTCTGGGCTGCTACTGAGAAATTCTAGACCGCATAACCCCATAGCGTTATCACATCGGTCCGCCATATTGGTTTTCCTAGACTCCTTCGTTCGCACATTCAGTCCTTCACTTACATTCCATTCGTTCTGTTCCTTCTGGCATTCATTCCCACATATATATTATGCTTTACAGCCCGTTTGCACACTATTGCCGCGGTTCGTGGTAACATAGCATTAGTACGTACAGCTGTGTGAAATGGAATTAAATTTGTAGCGGTATTATTGTTGTGACGGCAGTAGTAATATCACTACTTTGCACACAACAAACGCGATAGAACAGTATTTCATAATTGCCCAGCGGTTAAGACTTCGCCTCTTATGCACAGGTTTGTGGGTTCAAATTCTGGCAAATAACAATGAACATTGGTGACATCGGTGAAGGAGAATATCGCGAGGAAACCTGGACTTATAGTTAATTAGTCTGAAATCGTGCGTGGTGATCAATGCTCGTGCTAGGACTTCCAATCCCGCATTTTCCATAGAAGTTGTTAACAGTTGAGTAGTAAAACATAGCAAGCTTAAAGTTTGAAATATTTAAAAAAAGCAAAGTAAACAATATGGCCACCATGCGCAACGCAGCCGAACCGACAATTTTCGCGCCTGCAGTCCGTATGCATTTATATTATTATTATTTTTATTATATATATTTATTCATTACCGCGGCGAGCGCAACGTTAGTGTGTCGAAAGGATGTGCCCGTAAAAATTTCCAATCCCGCCAATCCCGCGGGATCTCGCACTCTAATCCCGCAGTGTTCGGGTTTGATAAAATCATGCGGGATCTCGGTATACCGAGATTGGAAGCCTTACTGGTGCCTTCTCTGTATGAGAAGAGGCCTTTGCCCAGGACAGTAAAAGGCTGTTATTATAAATGTGATAAAAACAACGTGTTCAATGTGCAGTGTCTTTGCAGATTCTTCGTAATTTCAGTCGGTAAGCCTCGGAACAAGCAGCCTATTATTACTAGAGATCGGATATTCGAATGCATATTTACCTAAAGTAAATTTTTGGCTAAGAAATTATTGAAGTACCTACTTAATAAAAAAAATCTTAATATAAATCCCGAAATTCCATAAAATCCGGGAATGTACAACTAATAGGTATGGTATGGAAACGACTTATCAGACCTTTAATGAAGGTTACTTTTGCGGTGTTAACATAAAAATGTATGTATGTTCCTACTGTAAACATTTTTAACGAAACTCAAGGTAGGTACCCAGTTGTTTGTCGCTATGTGCTATGCCAATTTAGCAACCTACTTTACAACATTATCTAGCATTTGTATAGTCAAAAACTATAAAAATTATAAATTCCGGAAACGCGAGATTTTTGCGATCGATACAAAAGTGCATTCCATATTAACCAACAACTGAACATAAGTAAATATACATTAGATTCAATAATCAGAACTCTAAATTTGTCGATCCCGGAATCCCGAGATTTTTCGATACAAAAGTGCATTCCATAATAACATCAACTATAGGTAAATGTAAATATGCATTCGAATATCCGATCTCTAATTATTATCTACCATGGAACATAATTCCATACGTAATAAGAAAAAAATATAGTCTAGTAAAGCGGCCCTATAAATCAAACGCTGAAGCCTAGCCTACGTCTAACGAGGCCGGGTTCGAACCCATGACCTTCCTGCGGTTCGCACGTTGATCGCTGGTCTATTGCGTACATAAATCTTGTTGCAAGATAGCTACGTAGGCTTTCTTTTTCATTATCTTTTTGACCTTGTCGGGAAAGGTCGTGTCTGTATGAATTACGAGTAACTATATGAATCGGTGTTAGAGGTAGTTATAATGAGGCATACCTCATTATAACTACCTCTAACGTTACGTTAATACTACCTGGCATACCAGGTAGTATTAACGTTTCAATTAAGTTAATATACCTTTATTTAAATTTATGTTTGAGTCACAAAAATCCACCGCCTCTTATTTCAAAATATTTTGTTCAAACAGAATGCAATAGTGAAGCAGTTCAGTTCCAAGTAGATTTTTTTGAATGTTTTTGTAGTTGTAAAGACACGGAATCATTTCATTAAAACGACTACTCCTAAAAATCTTGACTCCATCGAAAGGAAATGCCACAATTTAGCCTCGTGCCGACTGGCGCAACGCGGCTCCAACGCGGTAACCGGATGCAGCTGAAGCTGTATGTTATGGACCGACTGTATATTTGACCTCCCAACTGGGTAATACGATACCCCTTGGTAAGACTGCTTGTCAGACTTTCGGGCTTTGACGACCCGTCACACACTTATTCCCAGTCCTACCTAAATATTTTAGACATTTGTCAAAAAATTCTTAACCTTTCTATACCGACTCGTTAACCACTCGAAAAAACTCGTGACGTCCGTGACTGGTTCTTATCCTCAGATAATTCATGAAACAGTGACACTCAGGCCTAATGGGCGACTCTTTAACAGCTCATTCATCATTAGTAATGAGGTCACTGACACGAACGACCTGACATAATTCTGACATTACTCCACAGAATAGATAGTTAGAGAAGGTGGACTCCATGCGGCGAGCGAAAACGCACGCACACATAGACACGCTTGACGTACAGCAAGTACAAGCGCACTTGTGAGGGCGACTCTTCGCTACTGGCATTTCGTTTGAGATCTCAGTACGTGTATGGTCTAGTGCCACTTACAAGTTGAATGCTTTGATTTGATTGTTTGAATACTTAAACCCGAAATTGTAATACCTAACTGTTACCTACACTGTCCTGTATGGAAATATAGTATAAGCCAATTATTTTTAAAAGAGTAACCGTGAAGTTTTTTGCCGGCTCTTGTCCATAAGAAACGACCAATTGGAACTGCCTGCCCCGGTTTATGCGAAATTAAATATTTTGACTTTAATTTTAAATCAGCTGAAAGATGTTTTTCATTTGACAATTTGGGTTAATTTTATAACCTTAATTTTCGTCGATGGTTTATGAATTACTTCAAACAATAATTGTTGGAAAAAGTGGTGAGTTATTGGATTGAACCCTTCTAAATACAAGTGAAGGTGTTACTGATTCCCTGTAATAAGTGATTGCGAAAGCATTTAACTTGAACAGAGTTTGTTTACATTTTCATCTGATACTTTAAGAACAGACTATACGCGTCGGTGCATGTGCGACTGTTTTCGTTCTTTGTATGGAGCCGACCTTCTGTACTTACCTATCTGTTTAACGATTCCTGACATAACTCTGACATTAGTTTGTTCATTTGAGAGTACGAAACATTTTTAATTAAATCCCCCTTTGGTATGTGAAACTTTAGAGGCACCTATGTGAATTTAATTAGGGTGTAGAGTTTCAGGACTTTCAGGTGCGTTTTTAGGGATTCTGATATGGGGGATGGATTTTTGGGTTATACAAGCTTATGAAGTAAAATGAATAACTCCCAGGGTATATATCAAAATTCCTTGGTATTTATTTATTTATTTAAGTAGCAAAACTCTTCAATCCAGCTGTTGCTGGCTGGATTAAAAGAATAGCTGCATTAAAAAATAGTTTCGGTTCACAAATATTTTATTACTAGCTGCGCCCCGCGGTTTCACCGGCATGTCTCGATCCCGTGGGAATATCGGGATAAAAAGTATCCTATGTCCTAAACCATGTCATGGTCTACCCATGTGCCAAGTTTTATCCAAATCCGTTCAGTCGTTTTAGCGTGAAAGCACAATAAACAAACAAACTCGCTTCCGCATTTATAATATTTTATAGTTAGGATTTTTCACATTTCTAAAACTTTAGGCTAAACTTGCTTAGAAATAGATTTAGTTTTCATAACCTACTTTTTGAACATAATATTTAACACATCTATGGAATGAGCCATGTTTAACTACCCTTCTTAACTCTAAAAATATTTTAATGAACTCTACGTGCAACCTAATTAGTATCATTAACTAACGATCACTTAACGTATACAAGTTAATTTAGAAACTTCAGTAACCCCCTAAGGTTCTATATTTAATTTTATTTTAGTAGGGGAGTTCGTCAATGGATTTTTATCGACACCAGTCGCTGGACAGGTGTTTGAAGTCGCCGCAATGGTTTAGTGGTTGTGAACACAGCTGCTGATGGTGGTGGTTTGAATCCGGAGTAGAGCGAAAATAGAACTGAAAGAAATAAAGAAAATGTATTGATTGGGAGGCCCAATAAATACTTTTTCTGGAAGAACACTATAAACTAAATTCAATCATCTATATATCTATACAAATAAATAACTTTCATTTTATCCTTAAGAAAATTTATACGGAATATTAATAAATTTATATGTATAATAACTAAGTTTTTGAAAAAAAGAACTCAAAAAAAACGACGTATTTAAAAACTATTTTTTTTATGTATTTTATGAAAACTCCATTTTTTTTTAAATAACTTGTAGAGCATCAGTTCAGCGTATTTTAGTACCCATTTTATTTAATTAGTTTTATTACTTTTAACATAGTCGCAGATACGCATTTTTGCTGAAAAGGGATCGATTAAACATTTTCATTTTTTCAACAATTTTTAAAACTTGTCAGTCTGTCTGTTTGTCCCGGCCAATCTCCGAAACGGCTGGACCATTTTTGGCGGGAGATAGCTGATTTTATAAGGAGTAACTTAGGCTACTTTTACTTCAGAAAAAGAAATACGCGGGTAGAAATGTAAAAAAGTAACTATTCTTAAAAAAAAAAAGTCCTGTTTAAGGCCAAAAGGACTGGAGGACTAGATTGATTTTCATTGGTTAGGTTTAATTGGCATAATACTGCATGTGGTAAGCCAGAGAGCCGACCACAATGTAGTTATCAAAATGGCTACGCACATAGTGATTATGAGTACCATAATTTATCTAAATAAAGCTACTATGGGTGTATAAAGTTATCTTAAACTTCCACATTTCCGTGATCATGGGTGTGACAGAACTGCTGGCTTGCTTACAAATCTTGATAAGTTCAAATGTAGTTGTCACAGATGTCACACCACACTGCACATTTTTGTAACTGCTTTTGACTGACACTCGTTAAGGCTCGTACAGACGCGACACCGGTAATTGTTCTACCGTGAAGTTTTATTAGAGTCGCGTCGCGCCTGTTCGCGGGGAGCCTTTAAAGCGAACAAAAAGACAAATTCGTGGAACAAATAGTTCTGGATTTGAAGAGCTCCAAGCAATAATGACCCTAATGTGAACTATTGAAGACGTTAAACTTTACCGTACTAAAGGTAATTTTACTTGTTTCTCTTATGATTTGGGTTAATTCCTTACTGTAAAACAAACACCATTCCTCGTTTATCACTAACTCATATTTAAACACCCATACTTCCAAGATCACGTAACGATATGGAACCAAGTATCTACCCACTTAACAGAATCAGAACGGAGCCATTCCGTAAAGCAGTTAACTCAAGCAGCCATCACAACAGATAAAATCACGTCACTAACTTAATTGAGCAAAGAAACAGTAGTTATAACGGCATTCGTACCGATATAATGCTGCATTTCCAACTTCAAAAGAATTAATAAAAATTAAGCAAGGGTTGCGCCCGCGCACTCCGATCCCAAGATAAGGGCCTTACACGCCCGAGTCGCTCCGAACATGGCCGAAGAAATCCGAGCGCGGGAACGAGGTCATTCAACGCTCCCTTTAATTGCCGTCCCTTATCAACCCGTATAACCGAACCTATAGTCGTCCTGCTTACTCTTATTTGAATATTTATCTTTATACGGAACAGAAAATGCAGTCCGGACAATGATTTAGAAAAGTAAGGCCAGTATATCATTTGTGCTAGAGCAGGAGCTTGGTGGCATAAATTGAATTAATATGGACGTCCATTTGTTTGGGGAACGGTCGATGCTCTTATTTGAAGCATCGTTGTGATAAATTTCTTTTTGATCCAGTCAATTTGTTACACTTCAGATCACTGCGTTATGAAATGGGTGCTGCTGGGTTTTAGTAACAAATTCTACGTTATGCCCCAGATACACGAGGCTACTTTCTCAACCCAGGATAGTAAGCTAGCAAGCTAGAAACTCTTGCTTCGTATATATAGAACTAGCTTCATTTCTAGGCTAATAAGCTAGCGTCGCACTCTCAGGCTAGGGTAGTTTAAGGATAAGAGAGGAGAGGGACGGAGCTGTGCAAATATTTCTAAACTGGAGTGGAGTTAAGATTCTATAATAGAGTGGAGTTCAATTTTTTGAACTAGTAGCATCCCCACCACTGATTTGACTATCCTGGCTTGTGCACTAGCATCTTGTGGATGGCGAAACTAGTAATCGATCGGCTAGTGTGCAGTTTTTACGCGTTTTGTTTTTCTGACCGCAACCACGTACTGTACTGAACAACACTTTAGTTTTGGGTGTAATACACGTGTTTTGCCTTTATCGTATCTCCATATTTACGTGAGTCTGGTTGTAAAATTGAAAATCGTTTTTTTACTACCAAACCAAATGGGTTATCCGAAAATAACAAGCCGTATGTAGTTATTCCCAATGTTATCAGCAATTCTTATCTAAACACACTTTTCGTAGTTTTAATCTAAAGCGTTTAGTCAAATACAGGAATCAAGCTTCAAACTACTTTAACTAAAACCATCTCAAACGTCGTTGTCTTTAGCAGTTAGTCAAACACTTAAATCCAGGAACCAAGATTCCGTTTTAAAACATTCTTTGAGCGTTCAAAAAAATTCCCAACTATGAAATTACTGGCTGTTTCAATGGTTTCTAGGTTTATATTTCAACCACTTAGGTCGAACATAGTTATATTCCCGGCACTAAGTTAGTCTGTGCAAGCTGCGTCAAGTTAAGTTTGAAGCGTTGCAATTTGATAGCTCATCGGGCAGCCACAGAATTATTAAGTTATCACTTAGGAGCTGGGAATTTGGTACTTTTATTTAAAAACTAGACCCGCCTATACTTTGCACTGTTTTATGACTTGATAAAACATGATGATTTGTTTATTATATGTAGATAAGTTTAATATTATTAATGTATTATACACATAAACTTTCCGAAATATATTTTTTATATAGGGATGATGCCTAGGTAAAAGAAATGAAATTCTAATTAGTCCGTCAGTCAGATAATAAAAAAATATTAGACACGTATTTTTTGCTTTATCATATTAACAAAAAATTACTTAGATAAAACGCATTATAAGTTGGGGAGTGGGGGTTGCTACGTCACTAGTATGTATACAATCTACGTATACATAAGTACTCGTGACGTCATGGCACATTTTACCTCAATGTATCGCGGTAATCTTTTGGTTACGTAAAAAAAGAAAAAATACGTGTCCAATATTTTGTTATAATCTCAAAGACGGACTAAAAAAAAAATTTTAGTTATCATCCCTATTATAGTGAAAACCGCATCAAAATCCTTTGCGTAGTTTAGAAGAACAACGTGGTCATACAGACAAACACGAAATGCGACCTTATTTTTTTTAATAATATGTTATGAAGTGTTTATAAGTTCAGCTTTATAAATTTTACTTGATTTCGAGCATTTTTAAAACATATAGCCGGTTCAACACCTCTACTTAGGTGGTAACAAAATTATCCGGCCGAGCATTTCTTACAAATTCTCTTCCATTTTAGAATTTATCTGGTGTATCCTATCCTATCGGAGACAGTAAAATAGGCCTTCAGAGTGAAGTAGCAAAGATAACAAGTGTAGAATACAAAAATAATAAAAGAAACGTTTGAGTATTCTAGTTTAGAGCTTACTGAGCTTAGCCAGGCTTAGATTCAAGCTCAGCAGGTGTCCTTTTCTTTGTAACAATAAGATTTATAGTCCTCTGTCCGGTGGTTCAGTTTTATTCCTTGAAGTTGTAAAAAGCGAAGAAAAAAGCGAATCTCCGATGCGTTCTCACGTGATCTCCCAAGCATTTTCTTTTACTTACATACCGAAGGAAAACTTCGTGAATCCGGCATATCCTAGAACCAAAAATTTCAAGACATGATGTGACATCTACCAACCCACACTGGGCCCGCGTGGTGGATTATAGCCCATTCTCTCTCGAAGAGAGGAGGCCTGTGGCCCACCAGTGGGAACATTATAGGCTGTCGCTGCTAACATACTTTTGGAAATCACAATATGAACTTGCGTTTTTGAATGAGCTAAGTTGCCGTGGCCAAGTTAATGAGGTATACTCAATAAACCTAGGTATTTGAGCAATAAACTTACCATACATTTATGCAATATGTACATTTCAGGCATAAGAAATTGCTTGTTTCCTCTTTATCAAAATGACTACAGTTTCCTTATTTAAATCAGAAATCTAGTAGGAATGCGAGCTTTGTTGAAGTTCAGCGAAATTCCTGAGAATCGTGAAAATCAACGAGCATTTATAATCAACGGAATTTCTATTACTTGGAGATTTATAAAGCATCGCTTTGACTACAAAATAGATAGATAGATAGACCATTCTTTATTATGTACACCATAAAAAATACAGATATAAATGTAGATATTTGTACAAGTATTTTGTTCTAAATTAAATAAGTTATATTTTTTTCCCGCGATCTCTTTAACGAAACGTCCACTGTGTTTTTTTAATTAATCAAGAAAAAAACTGCATTACCAAGCGGCCGCCGTAATCTTGGATAAAACAAGATTAACAATGTCATAGCCTAGAGTTATTTAGTGAACAAAATAAAAATATGATTAGTAGATTGCATTATCTTGCTGGAGCAAAAGTTATAGTAATTGGAGCTTTCGTTCAAAGGGTTGAAGGCTTAAATTGGGATGAGACAGCTCGTTGAAGCAAGTTCTGCTAGAGAAACCAAATGACCGCGTGCGACTATAAAAAGGTTTAAACCTTCTTTTTATAACTTCGCTCAGTTTTAGAGCATCTTAACGAATCAATGGGTAAAAAATATTAGTAAAAAAATCCGGACTGCCGAGCGTCCGGTATTTTCAAATCGGTTCACAAAAAGACGATGGTAAAGTTCCATTTTTCTGCTACAGTTTCATTTAAATTGTCTCGCAGTTTAGTAAAAAAGTACTCGCAACTTTTTGTTGCTTAAAAGGTTTCAGAGATAAATTCGGTTTTTGCAGTTTGCATTTTTAGGAAACGACAAAAAAGGCACGATATTTCGGAATGATAACAGTTTTCGTCACAGCGCATCAAATTGTTAAGCTTTTTAATGTGTCAGAAGCCTAATAATGTAATTAAAACTCTACCGGCTAACATTTTTATAAAAGTGCTTTTGCTTAAAATATTTTTTTTTTATAAATTTCTCGCAATTTTGGTGAAATTTCCAACAATTTATGAACCATTTTGTTTGATCATTGAAAATTGTTCATCTAAATTTTGACCAGTTTCTATCCTCTGCATCCCTAGAATTTAATAATCCCTTACCTACCTACTTACTTACATGACAAGATAATATATAAGCCCCCTATTCATAGATGATACGGCATACAAACCAAATAGTAAAATAAATTCTCTAGATCAAACGCACTGCATATTCAGTTCACTGACCGTCATATCTACGATCAGCGTGCGCGCAGATATCGTCGATCAATTACTGACTGTCACAGTCGTATATCACCGACACAGAGTAGAGAATCAATGGAGAGGTCAGGCATATTTTTTTATTATTTATTCACAATCAAGTAACAATAGACTCATACTAATTATTAGGCACACAACTTCAAGAACAATACAAACATACAAAACACTCAGAAGTATACTTAGGCGGAGAATTTCTACTACTCGTAGTTTAATTTTTCAGGACAACAGACTGATCTCGTTGTATGGTGACTCTGAACGGACTTAGAAAAACTAATTTCAAAATGTGCCTCAATATTTTGTGATCTGCCTTCCGAATCCGGACCTAGTCTATATCATTCTAAGCTTCTTGAGATAGTTGACTTTGAGTCCTCTGCTAGCTGAGTAGCATCTACACCAGAAACATCAGATTCCAAGCACATAGTCCTCGCCTGACTCTTTTGGCTTAGCCACTCTATACATACATGTAGTAACAATTAGAGGCAGATGGTGAGAAACACATCTGCAAAAAACACTTTTTGCAGATATCCTTCTCACCATCTGCCTCCTTATGTCTCCATGTTCTCAATACTCTGTGTCCACCGCCATCATTTCAGATGAAGGTGATATCATTTATTGTTCGTCTTATTCTACTATATGGACGAATAAATATTTTTGTTGTGATAGTAAATATGGCACGTAATGTGGGTAGATAAACACAGCTGATTAATTGTGAGAAATTATTTCTGATCGCATCTGTATCTATGTGATTTGTCTTCATTCTATTCTCATGATTTTAAATGATGGCTTCTGAGAAACCTAAACTCTTGAGAAACCTGAAACAATTACTTATAGATTTTCATCCAGCTATTTATAATATATCATAACATCACGCATGCATGTCCGGAAAGGTTAGGCAGAGGTCTGAAGTACGCCCACATTTCGCCAGTTAGGTTTTAATCCCATGTTATAGGGGGCGAGCCTAATGCCATCAACCGAGCACAAATATCCGGGCTGCTACTGCGAAATGCCAGATGGAAAACCCAATAACCCTTTGCCCGACCCTGGAATCGAATCCAGGACCTCATGGTCAACAGTAGCGCTTGCGACCACTTGACCAAAGAGTCAGTCAAGTTACTTCTTTTCAGAATAAAAATAATTTTGACGTCACTAGTGTGATTGTACACGTTTAACTATTTACTCTTTACTTAGAATTTATAGAAAAATATTCCACATTTTCGGCGCTCGAAGCTCGTCGCAAACTTTCAGTAAACAGCTGTGGAAACTAAAATAGAACATAATAGATTTATGAAACTGTGAACATAAGTACGAAATAAGCTCAAGTTTTTAATAATGGAGAACGTATATAGTTGTACCGAAAATATAGTCGCAAACGTCATGAGTCCTACGGCCGAATTGTTTTGGATATATTCGGGAATTGTTGAAGAAATACAGTGTAAACTCCATGTAACGTCACTCTATTTAACGACAAACTCCCTTAAGCGTCGAAATCAATTGGCTTTGGTTGGTTTAGCTTGTCTTTCATACAATGTTTCACTCTACATAGCATTACACCCACTCTCAATAACGACAACAATTGAGTAATAAAAAGTACCTTTTAAGTTGCTAAAATTAGTAAAAACTGCGCAGCTGTGTACGATCTATTGTCGCTTTATTATCCTAGCCCGCAATAAACTCGACTGTCGGCATCATGCATACCGAACTTTCTAAGAAATTCGTTCTTTTGTTTACAATTTGGGATTGCTTGTACGTGTAGACTGTTGTTGACCATGACTCATAAGTAGGAGTCATGGATTATCTATACCTTATCATATTCTTAGTTGCTCACAAACTTTCAAACTGTAACTGTAACTGTACTTTCAACAAAATTACTGGTGCAGCAAAAGACGTCAGACAAAAATAACGCTATACGCAATAGCGTTCATATAACATTCTTTTTTATGCACATAACTACTAACAATAGTCGGAAATAAACTTTTTCTTTTTCTAATTCTGATGTTTCTTCTCTCCATTTAACGACAACTCTCTATAACGCCATAAAATGCACAGTCCCTTCAGTGTCGCTATATAGAGTTTACACTGTATATGGATAATGTTATTCAAGTAGCGAGGACGTATTCGCTCGATATATTCGGTTTCATCTCGATACCGACACAGATATTCCTTTTGCTCGCATCGACTATTTTATTTTAGGCTCAGTCCAGGCTAGGAAAACCAACATTCCAACGTTTGCCTTTTTCTGTGCTAATAACGACACAGAACCTGTGAGGCGCCAATGTTTGGTCTAGATATTTTTTTTGTTGGAATAAAGAGGATTTTTTTGTATTAAAATAGCTGTCTCCTCTTTTCAACTTGGATGCAAGTTTTGAGTGTCAATTTTGAGGTTTAGAAATGTAATTAAAAAATTGCATGATATGTCTTTTTCATGATATTGGTAGTAAACGGTTACAATATATTTAGCTCAAAGACATCACACAATATCCTAAAAAAAATTAACGTCGCAAATAGCTGTCAAATATTTACCTGTTTTAATTAATTTGGCAATATTACTGTATGGAAATATCAAATGTGGGTAACATAAGAACCAAAATATTGATTACGAAATGCAATAATTAATATCGTAACACCGAATATTTAGTTTTAGATGTAAAAAAAAGTCTTTGGAAACTTTCCAAATGCCGCAAAACAGTTACAACTTCAGCAAATTCAGTGTTATAATTGGAATTCATTATTAATATTCTGGTTCGCTAGTTAGCCATATTTCATATTTCCATACAGTAATATTGCCAAATTAATCGAAACAGCGCATTCTTTGACATCTATTGCGATGCTTTCAGAATGAATGTCACTTCAGATATTTGCGACGTTGCCCACTGTCAGAATAAACGCTATTAAGAATGTCACTTCTACAATTATATTATCACCAAATAAACAATGTCGACTCCATCCAAGAACTAGGTTGTTGATAAAATAGTTCAAATAATATTACGATATTACGTCACTTATTGTAGACCGTCCTTTGGTTTCCCAGACATATTTCGGTTTACGGTAGAAACCAATCAATTTTCGGAGTCCCTTTTACTCGTAAATCATCTCGGCCGTCTCCCGTCATGGTCGATCGTTGAGGAAGGAGGATGTTTGGCGAACCACTGGACTATAGTTTGTTGTTAGTTTGTTATGGTTTCCGGGAAATATAATCTTAAAAATGCGAAAGTGAGTTTGTTCATTTGTTTGTTACGCTTTCACGGTAAAACGGCTGAATGGATTTGGATGAAATTTGGCAAATGGGTAGACCATGACCTGGATTAGAACATAGGATACTGTTTATCCCGATATTCCTTCGGGATCGAGACTTATACGGGTTAAACCGCAAGGCTGAGTTAGTAGGATAATAAAATGACCAAGATATTGAGGGAGTGATTTTTTTTAATGCTTTTAGTCTTGGTTTTCAAGAATCAGTAAAGCTCAGTTTTGGGGCTTCAGTCTTTGAAAGCGTTAATAAAGTGAGTTCATCGAAAATTTATTTAAAACGCAGCACATAATTAATTTTCTCCGAACTGAATTGTTGATTGCATCCTTTGAATTTCCTATGCGAATAAATGAATGAATGAATTCGTCTTCTGATATAATAAATGAAATGCTGTTCGTTGGTAAGCTCATCACTTGAGAACGGCTAGACCGATTTGTCTTTTTTTTGTTTTAAAATGTTCGTCAAAGTCCGGCTCCTACGAAAAAAAAAAATTAAAAGGTGCTGGGAGAATTAGAAAATTCGGGAAAACGGAACGTGAATTTTTTATGAATTATTGAAATTTGGACAGTTCAAAGTCTGTCGGGTTAACTAGTTTAAAATACAATTAATTCTGCAAAAATCCCATAAGCATAAAATTTACTGTTACCGTTTTCCTACCACGTGTTGTTATTCCGTATGCGAGGGAATCTACAATCAATTTCGGCTTTCCGGTTTCATAAATCATTTGTGAGACGAAAATACTTCTTTATGCCTAAGTTGCGTGCTTTAAAATACAAATGTTTTGCACTTTCGCAAATTATGCAAACATTAACATAAGTATTGCAAGAATATTCAAATTAAAAGTACGCCGCCGACCTAATGACTGACTTGTCGAGAGTGTACAAAAAAATTACTGTTGTAATTGTTAACTATAAACATTATTTATTCATATCCGGAAAGAAAACTTTTTAACATTCTGTTGCAGTTTCAACTTTTACAACGAAATCGGTATTCAGAATGTAAATAAATGGTCAATCAAAATACACGAGTTACGGAAACTGTTACATATTTCAGTGGCAAAAACTATATAAAAGCAATATTTCATTGGAGTGAAACTGTCGGTCCTGTCAGCAGGATTGACGGGTGTCCTCGGGGTGCGCACGGCTCCATGTCACCCGCCCAAATATTAATTTCTTAAGTAATGCCACCAGTGTCCCATACTTACATTAACTTGATGAGCAACGCGGTTATTGATGAGCCTTTTATGTATCAAGTCCATCTATTCATCAGAAAAAATTTGCTCGTCTGTCCAGAAAAAGCAGAGTGAATTTCTGTTATTATTTTTTCCTTTATCGCTCCAATGCGGACGATTGGCCCTTACGAATATCGTCGGCAGTTGAGCGAGCTCCTTTTGCTCCGAAATACGTCACTGCGCCCACGGGCGATATGTCTTCATTTGTTCGGCATTGAATGGCATTTTCAAATTAAAATATCAATGAATGCTTCCCCGCTGTCATGTCACAGGAGTATCATATAAAAATGTACGTTTATACTGTCTCCTACATTCCTACAGAAATACATTGGTTCATTTGTTTTGGCGAAGATGTTCGTGTTTTGACAAAGCCGCCGCCCGGGGGAGAGCGTGGATTTGTAAGGTTCAGAAAGGGATTTCGCTGTCGTACCGGAGCGGTAGATAAATTGTTGAGAAAAACTCGTCGCTAAGAGATTTTTACTGGTAGGTCTTGATAATGACAGCTCTCGAGACTCGACCCTTTAGGATTCAAGTGAGGTTCAATAGCTTTCACAGTTGCGACGTTTTCCAAAACATACAATCTGTTTTTATGGAACAGTTGTTGTACTTTGCTTACTTAAAACCTTTTTGAAGTTTGTCGTAATGGGTCTTGTTGTTATTTTTGTTTGTTATTGCGAATAACGACCTTACCATTCTGTTTTATTATGTTAGGTTTTGTGAAACTAATTTTTATCAACTTGGCTTTCTTTTATTTTCTCTTCTTATCCTTCAAGCCTTTACAATTTGATTTTCTCATGAGTCAACTGCATTGGATAGTCTTTTATCTTCCATAATTGTGTCTCTTTTTAAATAAAGCTTATCAACCTCAAGCAGGCTATTAAACTCTCATTTGTAATGCGTGCTAACCCTCCATTTCTTCCGAACACACGTACTTATGTCATCAGCTGTCCTTATCGTTAGCTTTTTTACCTGTCGTCACTAATTACGGAGTTTCTTTACTTTTTCTAATGTTCTCACGTTTATTAGTTCTACTTATTAATCTAAGATGATCATATATTAAAGCTTTTTCTTTATTTATAGGAATAGTTACTACCGAAGCTTCGTCTGTGTCAAGTACCTTTAATTTGACGTGATGAGTGTCGTATTTATCATTAGATAGATTTAACTTCATTTTTCTTCTCAATTCTTTCCTCCATGTTAATTTCTGCTTAAAATTTGTTGGATTGTTAAGCAGTAGATATGGACGGAATAAAACTTCCTCATTTACAAGTAGGAATTCCACCACTGGCATGAAATCCTCATTAGTAGTGTAGAGAGTTATGTTAATTACTTCACTCCGACCTTATCTGCGGTCTAACGTTTTATGACGTCACAAGCACTAAAAATGTACTTAAGTACATACAACTCAGTTTTACAAGTGGTCTCTTAAATTAACTCGAATTATACTGACACGGGTGCGAAGTTAATTCGCCTATAAAACGCATGTTGAATGAGAATGAATTCTACTTCTTACTGTAATTATACATATAATTAACTTACACTTTTCTGAAGCCATTTATGACGTTTTCGCTCAGAAAAATAGGATTGCTTTTGATGTAAATAGAACATTTGTACACACACGTTGGGCGAGAACATCGCTCGGCCAACTCGTACTGGGCCTTTTTGCGTGATTTGCCGTTTGATTGGCGTGCGCGGCCAACAGGCTCGCCCAACGTGTACTGGGGGCTTAACGTGTACTAAGGGCTTTAGTTGAATGTCATAAAAATAATGCAAAACTACCTGCCTTTTTGACATTATCTAATTTGTCCAGGTTCAGGTGCTCAGTTCATTCCCATTTGTCACTTCGTCCGTCAAAAATGTCAGACAGTCGTCAAACCAACAATAGTAACACAAAGTATAACATTTTACTACCTTCGTTTACGATAGAACTGTAAGTGAAGTGTCAGATAAAACTGTCGAGTGTCCCGACTGGACGCCGACACCCGACACTCAGCCACTGCCAAACTTTCAACAATTCTGACTAAACTTTGCCTGAAGCAGAAGTTGTTTAAAAGTGTATAGTGTCTATTTAAGTCGGCAAATTGGCGTCTTATAGTAGTAATGAAACAACGTAGAGTGAACTGAGAAAATTGCTGTGAATACAAACAGTCACTTGCCATCCCCTTGGCTGTCTCAAAGAAAATTCTGTGCTCATTAAAACTGCTTCCATAATATTTTGCTGAGAAAAATGCCAATAAGCAACGTTGTTTCCTCTCGAATTATTTCTCTATAAAGGAAAAGGAACTTATCGTATGCATCCTTTATATTATTTGAATTCAAAACTGCATTCTGACATCTAATTTTCTCTTCACCTCTTACTTCGCTTGGCTAGATCTTCTTTTGTTAGTCTGATCGTGAATCAAATCCAAGTTCCCCTCGGCTAGCATAGGATAAAGTACTTATAACTTACATTTTAAAACTTCTTCGTACTGATAAGATCGAGAGATTTGATGGGAATCCGATACGACATATTTATCGGTGTGTCGTGACATGACTTGAGTGTCCTCATTCTGTGACCTCATATGTTAAGGGTTTTAAAAGACGACGTTGGAGAGTCGAAGGGTCTTCGAAGACTGGTTTATAGTTCCTTCACTATCGGATCCATGACTGTGGATGGTAAAAATAATATGGCGAAATTGCGAGCTCGACATGTGAAGTGAAAATAGCCGTCTTTTGTACAGCTGTGGGTAATGGCCCAATGAATTTGTATTTGATTGTCTTTACATGATGTTGATGTTACTACAATTTACAAAGAGAGATTCAAAAGTATGCTGAATTTGAATTTTGTCATTCGGGACTTCTAGAATTATTCCTTCCGCACTAAACACATTAGGTCCTCTTACAAAGGTGATTGTACTGTCACTACCAAAATTGTCTGGTCTTGTATTTCGAGCCTTATATATGTCTTTGAGAAACTTGTTTTTGTTTACATAAGGAAGGTAAGTTACATGTGACTGTATTATATTGTTGTAGAGCGTAATAACATCGATAAACGACGCCTGTTCACTATTGAATAGCTTGCTTGTTGCAAGCAATTTCAAGTATAATTCAACTTGGTTAAATAAAAAATCATCTTCAACTAAATAATGTAAAACAGTCCGAAAATGTTTGACGTTTATACTGAGCACTTAATCTTTTAAGTGCCTTTTCGCAATGTACATCAAATTCGAATATATTATCTCATTCTCCTCATTTTCATCTCGTTTTTGGAGTTTTGTACCAGAATTTGGGAAAGCTGGATTTACATTTCTGCAGTCTTCTTTATGTGTGGTGTCATTTGTATTTTTGTAGAGTGCAATCCAAAATTAGTAATTTTTTTTTTTTTTTTCAATTCGCATCTTGGGAGACTACAAATTAATACTCAAGTCCGTATATGAGCCGTTAAATATGAACCCCAAATAGTGATCTTAAAATGAAATTCCCAAAAGTCATACTAAAATATCCTATTACGAAAACGTGTCGAACCTTCTCTAATTTCGTTAGACCGTTATCGTCTAAAGGATAGTGTACAACAAACTAACCTTCAGAAATCGGGTTAACAGTGTCATAACCTGGACTCTAACAATCAGTAGGGAGTGGTCGGGTAGACCCCGGCAGTCCCCTGAGAACCCAAGCAGTTCCATTTTCAAAATTGCAGCGCAATAAAGGTTGCGAACCTTGTCTTTTGAGACTACTAGATTCCAAATTCTATATTTAAAAAGGTCGTCCCAGGTAGATTTTACCGTTTTTTTTTTCATTGAATTCTGAGCTGGGCTGGCGTAATCATGTGTTAGCTACTGTTTCGGTTTCTGAATAGAAATGGAGACGATAAGTGTGATTATTATTATTGTTGAACCGTTTTGTGGTCGGCCGTTTTTTTCGCGTGTCTGGGAAAATGAAAAAGTGCTTTTAAGCTCGCGGTTTTGTTGCCAACTAAAGTGAGTTTCTTATGTCAGTTCTGTCTGGCAGGCTTGTAATAAATTATATTGCTGGAGGCCACGAAATTGTCTCCCAATATCATGCAATCCTCTTGTCTGCACCACGAAAATTGATTGATTTCTATTTTCTAGGCTGTAATGTATACAGAAACGTGAAAGCCTATTCATTATTTAGGGGTATGAGGAACAGGGTGTAGGTAGAGTTCACTCATCCCCCATAGAAAAAGGAGGATCCTCCGACCTGACGGGTGTGATGTCTGGCGGGCAACTGCCCAGAGGTTTGGAGTCGGGAAGCTTGTATATATATTTATCGCGCGGTAAACTCTAATTGCGCGATGCAGGATTTGTGTGACGTTAGGTCTTTGATGCGTAGTTTGCATGTAGCGATGTAGATGCCGCTACAAGTAGATCTTTATTTTGTTCTACAACAATATGTAAATCATATATGGCCTTAGCAACAGCTCCCATCGATCGTATAATATTTCATAGCAGACACAATTTCGAGAACTAAACAATATCCCTTTGAGAGGTATCAAGTTGTGGTACAAGAGACGTTTTATTGTCTCAATGTTACCGTTAGACAACGGATTGTGGGCAATCAGTGCAGAACAGAAACAAAACGTTGCCATCGGAACCACAGTGTATCTACTTACAGTGGTTCATCACCCAATGTACAACAGCGGGCAATGGTGGTCGACCACGTTTCACCCTAAAAGTGGTTCACCGCCGGTGTCCGCGATGCTACATTTGACAGCACCTGAGAAATGTCAAAAATGTTGATATCCTTTTTGGCTCCTGAAAAAATTTACAGGGGCGTTGATAAACATAAATGTGGAATTGAGTTACAGAAATTGTATTGACAAAGCCAGATGGCGACGTTAGTTCCGCTTTTGCTCATGCGCCACAATAACCTTGTAGCGTTGTAAATTACATTTCTCTGTCACCTGTGCCTTTGAGGATCTCATGACTGCGTCAATCAGTGAACTTCGCGAAACTGAATTTTGAGCCAAACATATTTGAACTTTCATTACTTTTTGCCATCGATATGGTAAGAAGAATAAGCACCTATTTATGTCCCGCATACATAAGCTGCGCCCCCTTACACCCCGCACGAAAACTATTAACCGACCGAAGCTATGTTTTCGTTTAACATAATTATATATTAATGTCTAAATCATTTTTGTTTTCGGCCGATAATAAGTCTAAAGCAGCAGTTTCCTTTTCGTTTTCGGCTGAAAATCCATTTTCGGCCGGACACTAATGAAAACGTTCCCGTTGAACCACTGTAAGTAATACACTGTGTCGGGGCGGAACATCGGGTATCGGAATGGAATTCTGTTTCGTATCGCGAGCTTTTTTGATGGTAAAAACTTTTCGAAAGCTGTGTTTGTTAATGACCCTTTAGTTGAAAGACATTGTATTGCTTGAGCAAATCGAAAATCTTCCTGGAAATTGTCTTGGGGACAAAAATGCTTGACTCGGAGATGATTTCGAGAAAAGCTGCTTGCAATTCAGATATTAAAGCTAAAACATTCCGGTTTCTTCTTGGTCAGTGTGTTGTTAACAGATTTAAACCAATACAATGAAAGTACCTATATATGGTACTTATAACTTTGTTTTTTTTTGTTTTGTTTGTCTGTTTGCTCCGGCTAATCTCCGAAACGGTTGGATCGATTTTGACGAGGCTCACGATTTTAAAAAAAGAATTAGGGACCCCGCGGGCTTAACCGCGTGCAGCAGCTAGTAATAAATATAACCAACCACATCAACAGTATTTTTGTTTTGCATCAAATATAACTGTAGCACGAAAATAACCGCTTTCATAATTAGAACTTCGTCATTAGCGCCGGTAGCGACGTGATAATTAATAGAATCACGCAAAAATTAACCTGTAGTGCTTATTATTGATCGAAGAAAGCATTTTGCCTGGTTCCTATATCTTACCATCCGTTAACGGTAATTTAATCTTCGGTGACGTGGTTACAAATAATGGAGTAGTCTATAACATCTGTTAGTTCAACAGTACGTAAAATAGGTTTCTTTATTGGTACAGTAGCATTACCCACACATACAAATACTACTGAAGGTAAAGAAAACGATTTACCTACTATTTGATTTCAAACCAAGTAACATATGCCTTCCAATAAACTCAAAGGCGAACGTTCGAGCTGTCGATCGACATACGTAAATATTTATTTACGTCTTTTCGTCGCTTCAATCGATACAGCGCGTTACATTTGGAAACATTCAGCGTAAAGCGCTAATTGGTTCCTCTAGAGAGAACTGACCGATTTGTTTAGCAAAAATGAGTCAGTGTACTGTTAGGTGATTGGTTCTCGGAAATGAATAAACAATGGCTTCTATATCCGTAAAAGAATGGTGTCAATAACATGACCACTCTCTTTGCCAAATATGGTGTTTTTGATGTAGAAGAAAACCTGGTTAAATATGTTAATTCTAGACGTACCTACGACAAAAATAAGGCTTGATTGATTTATCATTTCGTTTCTAGGTTAATGGATAAGAATCTTTCGAAAAGAATCCACAAACTTCCCGAAAATAAGCACTTAGCGTTTCCGAAAAACTTGGTGAATTAGTGAGGCAATAAAAGGCTAGGCCAAGATATACGAGTATATACTTTTTGGCACTAGTGTTGCAGGTTAAAAAATAAGTATTGTTTCTTTTATGCTCTAGAAGTCGTTGGCGTAACTCCAAGCTTTTTTCATAAACTTAAAATTGACTGTGAACTTAACACTATTTAGGTCGATGGCTTTGTCTTGGACTACATTAGCCTTTTACTACGGTCCATGGGCTTTGACGGATTCAATTGTTTTCAAGGCATGCCAACAAGTCTTCGCTCTAATTCTTGTTCCTCATTGTAACTGTTCTTTAACTATCTTAGTGCATGACTCACATCCTCCATATTTTCGTCAACCAATTTGTATTCTTCATGAATCATGACAACTGTTAGTATAAATGAATTTGCATATCTTTTATCTTCAAAGTTAAGATCCAATATTGAGTAATGACTGAGTTATTTTAATATCTTCTTCCAAAGCGTG
Source organism: Agrochola lota (assembly GCA_947364205.1). Taxonomy (NCBI): domain Eukaryota; kingdom Metazoa; phylum Arthropoda; class Insecta; order Lepidoptera; family Noctuidae; genus Agrochola; species Agrochola lota. The sequence goes on from OX376241.1 coordinate 11,180,535, forward strand.
TTGTATCGGATAACTTTGTAAAAACTTGGGAAGTGTTCGCTTCAACGCCTTCGAAGCGATATCTACAGACTTCGTGAAAAGATTTTATAAGCAAATACATTTTCATACATAATTTCGTCAAATGTTTGGGTCATATATTATTTTGCAAATGTTGGTCGTGAATATTTTACCCAATGTTGAAACCAAGTTGTTGGCATTTGGCATGTTACTGTTGCCCTCATGAACCTTTAAACATACATATATCTGTTTTCTTTTTGTACCCATTGGTATTGCCAAAACCAACGGTGTAACGTAAACATTACATAAATCCTAACTTAATATTAGGTATAAATGAGAAAGTGAGTTAGTTTTTTTGTTATGTTTTCACGCTAAAACGGCTGAACGGAGTTGGATAAAATTTGACAGATAGGTAGCCTGAAACCTGGAAAAGGACATAGGCTACTTTTCATCCTGGATCGCAGACGAAATCGCGGACAACAGCTAGTGTATAATAAATTATTTCCGTACCATCTCGTGGGGCAACGACGAACCGAACGATATTGATATTATAAACTTTTAAGTTATCAAAAACACAAAGTTGTTAGGTTATCCGGTTCTTTTAATCGGTTTTCGGCTTAACTCCAAGAGCGATTTAAAATTACTTTATGATTTGTCTGTTATTTTTAATTTTCCGTGAATCGAGACTTAGATTTCAAGCGTCTTCATATGAAAATCCTTCAGGAATCATTTCTAGTTGTTGTGCCTTTCCAATTTTTTCGTTTATATAACAGCCTATCTTTTTAGATATTACATCCACAATATTATCCGTTTAATACCAAACCTTCGACAATTAGACAGTAACTGAAAGTCACCTAACATCTCCAGAACTTCTCCATCTTGGAAGCAAGCATACGCGAATTGGTGTTACAATATTAAAGCCAATTACACACCGGTTATGTATCCAAACTCCGTAGGAGTCCCTGCCTGGCTTATTAGGCATACATATTCCCTCTGTATCGTGTATGCGGCCCAAATCAGATTTTCTATTTGTATCTGTATCCATACGATATTCACCTTCAGAATACATTGCTTCAGGCTGATGTATGTCAATTTAATGTAGGTATACATATGTTCTGGTTTAACAAGATTAAAAAAATATTTGTTTTGATTATTTGTTATTTCAATGTTGGAATTAAAGGAAGAAAAGTTGTTTATTCTGCACAAACAAAACGCACATTTAAAGAAAAGACACGTGTTTCACCTCTCGACGAGGTATCCTCAGGATGGCGATTGACTTGTTGCGAACCCAGACGGGAGCGTCGTGTGGACACGTTAAGCGTCGAGAGCAGTGCAGTTTGACGAGGCTAGGTCTCTAAGGCCCACGTTGCGCGTTGACAATAACTAAGAGTTATCAGCTTACTCAGGTTTAATCCAATAATTTTCTTTGGATTAACACTGAGTTAGCTGTTAACTCCGAAGTTATTTAGGTAACCCATGAACGCGCAAGTGAGGGTCTAAGTAGATTTTTTTACCATAATTTGACACTTGACAGCAGTCTTTTATGTTCCACGGCTCTTATATGTATAGTTGAAGTGGATCAGTATATTATAAGAAAGTCATAAATATGTATGAATGGAAAGAAGTACAAAATAATAAAGGATACTTTTTCTACTATTCGTGCTCTAGAAATAAAAGAGGATGAATAAATTCTGAAGGCAAGGCACTAAATCTACATATTTAAACTCAATTCGAACTCATTGACTTTGATCATTGATCTGCTTTTCGTTTGCCATCGAGTTCGTTGACCTTCAGGGCAGTGGATACATTAGAAACATTTAAACACTTGGGTAAATATGTAATATTGATACTTATTCTGTTTATTTCAGGTATGTGGTGTGAAGGTCCGACGGGATTGGAGTATTTCAAGAATTTACGGCATGTGGTAATGTATACGAGATACATATGTTTCATGTAAATGAAGAATTAAATACCATGAAGAGTTGAGTACAAACTTACCAGCACATACAGTAAACACACACGTACACGTATAATGTTTAATATTAGAGACTAAAATCTTACGAAGTTTTTGTGTACAAAAATTGAAACGTTGAAGGACGTTTTTAGAAACACGTGGTGCACGTGCACTTTGAAATACAATTACATTATATCCGCATTTGTACGTATACTTACATATCTACGAATAAATAAACTCCTCCAAGAGTAAATGCTAACTGCGTTCAAGACTAACAATCAGCATTACAACCACCTCAATGGACTCAGCATGCACACAAAAGTCCATAAGTTTGATGTTTGACAGGCTATAATTCCAAAATTCATTGTGTTTTACCCTCCAAAAACGAATATATTGGGTAATTTCGCTGCCTCAGTTCCCCGCTGAGTCAAGCAGGGAAATAGCCCGGCCTTAGCCCGCGGGCACAATATTTGTAATAAAATGCAATTACATATGAATGTTGCCAATTTCATATCGGCTCATTGTAACACTCCCGAGGGTGTGTTCGCGCCCCAAATTAGGGTAGATAGGGTACATTTGCCATGTATTGCCCATGTTTTTTCGTTTGAGAATGTATTAGATTTGGCCATTACTATGTTAATAGCAATTTGGGAGTTTATTGTGATTTTTTATATAGATTAGTGTGGTGTGACTGATTTTGAATTAGATCGATGATTACGTTACGTTTCAAATGGATGCATTTGAGATATTCTTAGGTAATTGGATTTGAATTGTCTATTCATTTGAGTGCATATTTGTTATCTAATTAACTGCATGCTTATTCCCCTCGTTTATTGTTATTTTCTCACTCTGTTTCCCTAGCAATCCAAGTATAGGCGATCCGCCTGCCTTCCGCAATCAGTGTTGCGGTTACGAATCCCACAATGTGACAAACATTGGTTTTGCCGACCAACGTTTGTTGTTCATGTCTTGTTTGTACAGAGGGATTTCAATTTCAGTATTAAGATTCTTATTGTTTCCTTTATAGTTTCTGGACTATTTTGTTATTGTTTTTCTCCAAGACCCTTTCGTGTCAGCAAGCAGAGTTCTAGACCATTATTTCCCTTCATTTGTGGGTTGCAACAGACGACTTTGGGATTAAGCAAGCCAGAAGATGAGTCTGTATTCTTCTGTCTGTTCATAATAATGATCTTTGTTCATCAACTTGTCTGGTAAGCATGGTGATTATATTATCACCATCTACTAATCCATGTTCAAGACTATTCCATTCTTACGTTCCTCTCTAGTCTCCATAGTTAATTGATTCAGGCGTGACCTTGCAGAAATCCATTGCGGTTGCTACGCCGAGCGTCCGGCACTCGGCGTGGCAACACGCCGTGTTCATGTTCGCGACAAGTCAATCGTCATCCTGAGGATGTCTCGTTGAGAGGTGCAACACGTGTCGATTTCTTACAGGGCTCTTTATGACTCTTTAGGAATAGTTAAGCGGAATAGGTTACTAAGTATACCTACGTCAATTGTATTTTAGTCTTCATATCTTTCTCCCAGCTTGCTCGAATCAGTTCGCGCACCAAACTAACTCCCCTACGAACTAAGTTATTAATTGTTTTCCATAAACTAGGTTCCTTAATGCGACTGAGAGTCGCACATATGCTTCATAATGACTCGTTTGTCACGCTATTAGAAAATGTAACGTATAACGATCCGTTTGTGTGAATTATTTAATAAAGAAAATTAACTGTAGTGTCTTTGATAGTTCCTAGTGGTTTCTGTGTTTAGCGGTAGACTAGGTACAGTAATTATTTTCTAACAATACGTAGGCCTTTAGTGTGGGATACAACCTGTGTCGACACTCTTGCGCCATCCCATCTTCCTGGCTCGGCGTGCTGTGCTGGTGCTGCTGCTGCGGCTGCAGAAAACCTCAAGCGGCGTAAGTATAATAACCTTACAGGTAATTATATTTTCGAGCCGTTTGGGGTCGAAACCCTCGGGCCGTGGGGTCCGAGTGCTCATGGCCTCTTTAATGAAATTTCAAAACGGCTATTTGACACTTCCCGTGACCCAAGGGCTGGTTTTTACTTTGGGCAGAGGCTAAGTATTGCCATACAACATGGCAATGCGGCTAGTCTCTTGGGTACATTACCAGTCGACAGCGATGCGGATGAATTTTACGATGCTATATTTTAGTTTTTGAATAGTTTTAGTTAAGTTAGAATATAATATATAATTTTGCTATTTTTATTTAGTCATAAGTTGTTATGGACCCACTTGTAAATATTACCCTTCAGTTTAAAATAAATTCTTAGGAGTTAATTAAAGTGGTTTCTTTTAGAATTAATTTTGCAAGATATATTGGATAAGGTTTGAATCAAGTCCAATGGGACAAAAATCCCGGATTTTTTCAAATTTATTTTCTGATGTATTTTCTTCTGTAAAAAACGATAGTTGCTGATTGCTTAGTCCTAGTCCATTGTTTTTCTAAGATTCCTACCGGCCTTCTTTCTGTGCTCATTTTATCATTATCTTAACAATAGGAATAATAGGATATTCAATAATTACCTGCTTTCGCTTGAGTTATTATCAAATCCTGTAGTACTATCATCGAATCTTCACTTTGACCCCCACTAAAGTGACCACACACAATTCCAAAGTGCACCTTAATTGCGTGTCACACGATCAATCATAATCGGAATCATTTAGAAGGATCCATTGCTTCATATGTTCGAAAAATGTGTCTGCTCAAAAACGTAAATAACGCAATGAATGTTGTTGAACTATCAAAATTAAACAGATTGTTATTGATCGTGTGTTATGCAATTAGGGTGCTGAACCCTTTTATTGATAACGTAAATCATCGCAGATTCTAACCTCGACACAGTTCAAGTACCAAAGCGATGTGAATAACATTTTGGTGAAGCCAAACAACGAACATATTTGATTTCCCCAATTTCAAATCTTAATTTCCGAAACACAATCGTCACAAACTCATAAATAATATTCCGCAATATTGTCCATTCCCTTCTAAATTATCGTCCGATCAAATTATATGCTCTCCCTCGTCCATATGGTGTTTAATGTCGTCACGCTCTTGATTCGCGCCGTTAGCTCAATGTTCTGGCCCATGAAATATCGGAGGGCCATGTTTTGCCAAACGTCCCTATTAATTGCTGTGTCCGATCGAGAGAGGGTGCTTAGAATATATGTAGGATGACCACAGAGTGATAAAGTGGGGAACAGAAGCTTCACTTCCCATAAAGGTTGATGAGGGGCTGGGAAATTGGTGCTACGCCAAGAGAAAGGGAGCTGGAATTGTGTTCGATACTTAAACAATAGATACTTTGGAGTATCTATTGAGTCTAATCGAACTTCAATCGCTGGGAATGCATAGCTAATGTTAGAAAACACTTCTGCATGCGAATTCGTTCGCATGAAATTTCTATATTTACTTATTTAGTACCGCGAACAGATTTTTTCGAATTTTTGGCTGTTTACTAACGTGAACAAAACAAAAAAAAAGTATTCAAATCGGTCGAGCCATTTTCGAGTTTTTGCGAGACTAATGCACGGCAATTGATTTATATAGACTTATATATTTTAAATGACACTCGGCGATACTGTTGCTTCCCTAATTAGTAAAAGAATTTTCATAATTGGATCAGTAATTCCGAAGATTACCCCTTACATACAAACTCACAAATTTTACCCCTTTATAATATTTGTATAAAAGTGATAAGTAAGTAAAATGAGATCGATTTTTGTCTCGTTCAGGTCAATGCTAAGCAAGACTGCTTGAGCTTGGCTCTGAATTTCATCTGAAACCTTGCGACTACACAGAAGTCATTTCGGCTATGTAAGACAAGCTCTCTGAGAGAATCTGATGCCCGAAGTTTGTATCATGTAACTGTTAGATACCATGTTAATCCAGTGACTATTCAATGATTAATGATGTTTTAGTCCTTGACAACCGAAGCATGCTATTGAAAACTAGAGCTGTAGGGCTATTCTGTAAAAATCTCACTCAAAATTTATGTGTAGTGAGTTTGTTGTGAGCTGTCAAACCCTTCGTACCCTAACGTCAGGTAGGATGACAGTTCACTTCACCAAAATTTTCACGGATAAGTGTTTACAGAAGAGATCGAATGTTTTAGTAAGTAAACCTTCTGTGTTTGTATACTCTGTGGCTTTATTCTGTGGTTTACATATAGATAGAGCACGCTTTATGCTTTGAAAGCCTTAACCAGAATTGAAGCTTTCAGGTGTTTGTAGACACTGGAGTATAGAGGCTTGATTTGATATTCGAGGGACAAACTGAGGGTCTATTAAGCCGTCTTACCCCGCGTTTACATCCATGTACAAGTTGTGATACTTATTTTGGACAAGTCTACAAGACTTGTAAAAAATATTTGAATTGACGTTTTTTCACACATGTATTGTTAACTTTTTTGTTCACCTTTTTGACCAAATTGTTTGAGGTGTAAACTATAGACGAAAAGAGTAGACACAACATGTACGATATAATGTTTTATACCTTGGTGTAAATGCTTGATTTGATAAGTTTCTGGTAGATCTACGTCATTTCATAGCACATTTTGCTTATACTACAGAACTTATATACCTATACATAGATCTTGAGAGCGATGCCACACGGGCGTTGCCAATGCGTTGCGTCGTCGCAGCGCAGTGATTTTGATACAGTGTGTTTCACACGAGCGCTGCGATGTTGCAACGCAGCTGATCCCGACGTCGCAGCATCCGTGTGGGTACTGCCGCCTTCGTTATTCAAGTGCGCTGCGCTCCGTTGTCGCTCCGTCGTCTCACCGCAGCACCCCTCCCTGCTTCGTCTCCCTGGCCCCTTATCCGATGTCCGACATCGTTTTAACGCACTGTGTGATGTGATGCTCAGATGTATATGTAAAACTACGGAGAGTCACCGTCACCGCTCAGGCGTCGCAGCGCCGACGCAACGGACGACACGGTTGGCGCAGTGGCTGAGCGATCGACTGCTGCGCAACGTGTCGCGGGTTCTATCCCGGCACGGAACAAATTTTTGTATGATCTGCAAGTAGTTGTTCCGGGTCTGGGTGTTGTAGTGTATGTGAGCTTCTATGTTTGTAAACGCACCCTCGATACAAGAAGAAATTCTTAGTGTGCGGCAACGTTTAAAAAAAAAAAAAGAAGAATTTTTTTTTAATTTTTTTTTTTAAATGTACAACTACTAGCGAACTAGCGTACTAGTACTACACATTGTGAAGGGCGCATTGGGACGTCCGTCTGCATCGCTCTAATTTGTTTACTATCCATCTTCTTACAGCCCACAATCTAAAATCTCCTTTTTAGGTCTAAAATAATCCAAATTGTATCTGTAGCAAAAAATAAGTTGATTAGAAAAAAAAAACCGAGTGACTGAGAGAGGCATTGGCATTTGCAGTAAGATCATCCGATTTACAAAAAACGAGCTTACTGCCATGCTTATCGTGTAAACAGGGCTTAAGGTAAGTAATCCCTTAACTTACGTGTTTTCCTTAAGAAAGGGCTCTGAACGGGTGTTAAAGATCGCAATAATCGTTAACTCAATCGGGCATGAACTTTAAGGCACCCTTGTTTCATTGAATCTTACTGCTCAGCTGAAAAGATAAGCGGTATTTTGGTACTATCGAAGAAGTTCATATCTAACCAGTTTGAAAACAAAATTCCGTGAACACGATGAACACATCTGTTACCGGCCCGGTTCTATAGCCGCCGAGCGCCGCAAGCAAGAATAGTACTTCGTGTTATGAACTTTTTTGATGGTACCATAATTATCTTTTTTCGTTTATATTTTATTGCAACATCCTTACTAGAGTGCGCGCCACGGAAAATTAAGGAACTACATTGCTGTTTAATACAATATGATGCAATGACGAAGACACTACCGTCGCACTGTGGATCGAAAAAGGCTCTCGAAGAAATAGGAGCTTAAATTTTAAAGTGTCGGTTTTTGCTTAAAATGCCTTCTAATAGCCAATATTATGCATACGTCATATAACGGTTTTTCTCTTCGTTCCGGAGATAAAAGCATTAGCTCCATACATTATTATATTTTGCAAAAAAATAAATAGTTGCTAATTTGCCTACCTGACTTGTGGCCCGGACTCTAGGCAAAGGTTATATCAGTTAGTCCGTGTAAAAATATTACCTAAATAATATTAAATATGACCTAGATTAAGGCTACAAAACCGTGTACGAAGCTGGATAATTAACTCACCGAACATAAAACCAATGCTCATTAAATCTATTTATAATTTCTCTATAAATAACCTTACGTTTATTAATAACCCGCCCCATCTCATAAAATCCACCTTCAACAGCGAAATGAGCTTTTAAACTAATAAATATGACGTTATGAAAAATTACGTACCTAATGAAATTCTAAATAAAATATTTCACGATGATCGAAAAATAAATTCCATTTAGGGAAATGCATTTAATCTGGAACACAGGGGTTCGCAACCCTCATCCCTCTGGCTAATCAAATAGTTGCCATCTTTTAGTTATTTATGTAAAAGGAAGGGTAGTTAAGGGAGGAGTATTTTTCACCCCCCCCCCACGTCAACAAGGGGCTCACAATTGAAGTCTGCTAATAAGAATTTTACAAGATGCTTTTCCGATGGTTTCTTAGGGGGGTGAAATTGGATTACAATAGAAAGATTACCTATCTTTCTAAAGTAAATGGTTTTTGGTCCTTAGGTCCAGATTTAGACTACAAGCTTATGTAATGATTCCTTTGATTCAACGTTATGATAATGAACTAGCTGCTACCCACGCTTTCGCCCGGGTGAACCATAATTCTTTTTCTAAAATAAATCACTCCTTAAAATATCAGCCAGTGAAAGTCCTGTCAACATCGGCCCAGCCGTTTCCGAGATTCACCGGAAAAACAAACAGACAGACAGACATTTTCTTTATGGGTTCTGTTATATACTGTCGCATTTAGTAAAAAGCTGTTATGACATTACAAACAGACAGTGCAGATACTTTATTTAATTTATTTGTGGGGTAGGTATAGCAAACATCTTCTATTAAATAAAATTTTAAATTCGTTGATCCAGATTTTGGGCTATCCTATAAATACAAATAAGCTAGTCAAGTGGTTGTAAGAAAAAGCAAAATATTACATTTGACCCCGTTGGCACTGCGCCTGAATTATTAGACTGGGATCCGAAAGGTCTCGGGCTCGTATTAAGTCACTGGTTTTTATAGCCAATGCATAAAATGTTAATAATTCTGATGTACTACTGCAACTAAATAAATTAGATAAACAAATGAATAACAAAAGTGTAAACGAAGGTCTTAAACAGTTAATACTATCGAATCTCGAAGCTAAATATCGTGATGTCGTCTATAGAGAGAATTCTCTCTTACCTATGTTTTTATGAGAACGGTGTACCCATTGCTTCCCCTAAGACTTATAGCATACAATTTCTTGTAATGTAGCTTGAAGATGAATCGTGGATTTACCATATAAAGCTTAATATTCGGAAGAGGACATTTAACGACATCACACCAATTTTTGCACATAACAAAAAAAGCAGTAAGTACTCATAAAATCCTATCGCCTAATGCGATATGCGATACTGGTTTCAATGCTCACAGCCTCACACTAAAACGTCGGAATGCGTGTAAATTCTGAATCAATTTCGTCATAAAATATTACAAATCTTTTATGCGATTTCTATCACGTTCACATGTAACGTTCTTCTAAAGGAGCTAGTGCTAGGGTCTCGCAGCTACGTAGTCGTTTGAGATTGCTCTATCCGAACGCGTTCTCAAATTCGTATTTCGAATGCCACTTCTAGCCACTACCGGTCGACTCGGCTTGGAAATTAAAAATAAAATCGGTACGCGCCATTTTAGACCGTGCTAACGACAATTTTCGGATTCGAAAAATCTTGTAGAATTTTTGTTGGTGTGTGGATAGGTATTTTTATATTATCTTTTTGCAGGAACGAAAGATTTTAGGAGCCATTTTGTGTAAGCTAATTCAGAAATTCTTAACTCGAAATGAAATAATTGTAATGCGAGTAATTTCGCTTATTTACTGCAAGTGAAGTTATTACATGTTTACTTTTAATCCGTGCAAGTAATTTTTAAAACAATCTTTATCTACATCCAAAACGATTCAACCAACGACTTGGAACAAAACTTCTAAATTCAATTTCAAAACTGGAACATCTAAGTTGTTCATACCGTCAAATATTACCCAATAGCATGACTGAATTCAACTACTAAAAATTGAAATTAGAACTTCGTGCCGTGACTGCTATCGACCAATCAGATGCTTGCATTCTGCAGTCTATTGCCAACTGTCAATACTTTCTTCTGTAGAAAATTGGCGTGAATAGTAAATACCGAGGTTTGATGGATATGCATAAGTAGTTTATATTTTCCGGCCTTTTGTAAGCGCTGAAGAATGTTCTTAAGATATACGAGAAAAATTACCGGAAAACAACGATAAAATATTAAGCAATAAAAACAAAGCGGAATTTTGGGGTCTCGTGGTTTATATGTGACATCATTAATCTGGCCCCGGCTGGGGGTTGCCCACGCAACGCGTCAAACATGACAGATGACGTCATTACAACACTATGTCCATACAAACACGCACTTACCTACCTTAAGTTGGGGTAGGTATTTATATTTACAGCCTTTTGTATGAACATTCGTGTCCTAGACAAGGAAACGGACAATGGAATAAATCTTTAATAATTCTCGCCCCTGCAATTTAGTAATTAATAATTAATTAAAACTGTCAAGTTAAGCTTGGGGTGTCTTGCGTTGAGTGTAACAGACTTGTGACACGCGATGGCGGGAAATACTTTTCTACACTCCAAATCGTCCTTCACCTTGGATAAATTATAATGTTTTTTTTTGTAACAAAAGAACATTTTTTTTCGAAAGTAAATGTCACATTGTATTAAAATCAAATGGAGCCCGAAACATTTCACATCAACCCAGAAGTAACTTCACAAACTTTTAGACGTGGCAAACAGGATTTTTAGTTCCACACGGTTTAAGTGGCGTAATATTAGCCGTTATGACCTGGCATTAAGGTCGATGTTCGCTTGATATCCCCGTAATGGACACGGGTAGGGCCGCAATTAAAATGCTCATTAAACTGTCGCTGTTAGGGTGAGAGACATTTTAAATTGCGAATGTCATCAGTTCAAAATTACGTGCGGCGGTTGTGTGGCCGCCATTTTATGACGTCACACCGACGGAGGTATACAACAATGGCGGGGTGTAAAATGTTCGTGCTTGGATGTTTCCGTAGGAATGTAAAGTTTTATAGCTGAAACTACAATTTATAAATTTTAGGCTCTCTTGCATGACCATTGACTTACTTTGAATGCTAAAGCTATAGGCTGATTATGCTATGTGTTATGACTTGTGTCGTGCCATAAAGTTCTGTTATCCTACTCTTTAGAACGCTTGTTGATGATCTAAAACCTATCTGTTCTAATTTCATTTATTCATTCTTAGGACACCAGCATAGCTGCCGAATTGAACATCAATCAATGTTAATTGTTGTTTTTTTTTTTTCTCGTTGTTATTTCGACATTTACTTAATTCAATAATACAATTTTAGTGGGATTATCTGTTTAATGACTGCATGATTATGATCAATTAATAAAATAAAATTATGTAACTTATTTTATATTTGCACGCTGAAATTAAAGGCAGAATAAAGGCTTGTGCAGACCAGCGCGACTTGTCGCGCGACGCGACACCGGTTATTGTTATACTGTGAAGTTTTCTTAGAAATTGTATTGTTCGTGTCGCGTCGCGCGACAAGTCGCGCTGGTCTGCACAAGCCTTAAGAGAACAATTTTGTACGTTTTACCAACCTTCTGTACCTTTTTTATGCAAATAAATGATTTTGATTTGATTTGATTTTGATTTGATCGACAGTCTTCTAAACGCTGTTCACAAATCCGAAACCACACCAAATTGTGTAGACGACCATTATTCTTCCGACGGCTTTTTTGGCAAATTTGGTTATTGAAAATCTGTCAGTTTCGACTGGGAAGCCTGTCGAATGGTAGTGAATAGATATGCAGAAAGCTTCTTGTAACAAGAAGCGTCGAAGAGTGCGTGTTTTAGTTACTTGAAGTTCAAATCAATTTTGATATTATGGCAAAATCTTCCTCCAACTTTTAATTTGGCGTCTAATATACGTCTATAATATTCAACTAAATATATAATTATTTATGGTTTCTAAAACAGAACACTACGTTGTTATTTCCTATTGCATTATTTTCCTCACACGTTCACCCTATTTTCTCCATTAACAATTCATTGTCCCCATATTCGTAATATTTCACGCCACCCCCGCATAGGAACCACATTTGTTTGAAAGTGCAAGATGCATTGGCAATGAGATTAGAATGAGTATTGAGTACTGTTTACTTTATGGCATATTTATTCAAAGGGCAATTTGCACTGGGGGAATCGATCATAATTCACAAAATAATATTGTTTTTCGCTCCCCAAAAGTTCTAAAGCAATATTGCAGTTTTGCAGATGTATTTTTTCTTCCACAATGCATTTTCATTTCTTCAAGTGCCATTTATATTGGGGTCGGAATCGATGAGCCATTCTAAATTTGAATTTCATCGCTTTTGAGAAGTAAGTTGGGCTTTAAATAATAAAATAAATATGAAAGCATTCCCCGCTTTCATATTTATTTTATTATTTGAATCCCAAGTTACTGAATACAATTAGTACTCAATATTATTTCCACGTAGCGTTCTGTCTGACAACTTGAAAAGCAATAGCATAATCAAATCAGCCTATTATAGACACAGGCCTCTCTGTGAGAGTTGGTAGATGTCACATGTCTTCGAATTTTTGGTTCTAGGACATGCCAATTTCCTCTCAACTCGTAAGTTAGGGTCGTTTACATTGGGCCAACACATAATCAACAGTAATTGTAGATCCACAAAAACAAAAACACACATGATTAAACAATTCTACTATTCATTAAAACTGACCACAGCAACTGATCCAAACGGATTGATGACTCATTATCATATAGGGTTATCAAATCAAAATTCAAATTCCGAACGTGACGGTTGGTGATGCCGGTAAATAGGTTTAATGTATGATCTCTATCTGGCCATCGCGTGAATTCCGGGCTGGCAAAAACCGGCACTCGCACGCAAGGATTAATAGGGATCACGGGATCCGAGATCCGGTTGTGTTTAACACTCCCGCGGTGCGTTGTGCAGTGTTGCTTTCGTAGTTTTACTCTGACTTGTCTTTTGGATGCTTCCTGGTTAGAGTCTGATTGGGGATTTAGGCCTTGATTAGTTGGTGTTGTTCTCTTCAATGACATCAGGAAAATTAGCTACTCTAGTTGGAAGTTTAGGGATGACTGTCGCTGGGACATTTTCTTGCTTAATTAAGCCCATAATGTCTCTTCTATGTATGACTTCATCGCCTAATTTTCGTTCTTAAATTCCAGAGCACGGCATAAATTTTGAAATTTTTATCCTGTAACATTTTTTACATGAATATGTAATAATAAAACCTTTTTCGCTCTTCGCCTACTCTTTCAATAACTTCGAGTGGTCAAGCTCAAGGGTTCCCCACTTACCCTTTTCTGGGTCCAAGATAATATATCAATTAAATCTCTAATTTACTATCACCACGGTTGCGTATGAGTGGAGATTACGCTCGAGACCGTTTTTGTTCGTCATGAATTATTTACTGAAACCGTTCAGTTTTGATACAGTAGTTAGGATCCCTTGTTTGAAGTGGCTTTATTAAATTCGCTTATCTATTATTTTATCGGCTAAAATCTACTTAAATATTTTAGATTATTTTTATATACCAGCCGTTCGATTCTGTAAAAATATCACCGTGAAACTTAGGTGAAGTGAGCTGTCAATAGTGTTAATCCGTAGCATCCTGCCGGTCGATTCTGTGGCAGTGACAGCTCACTTCACGCTCACTTCACCTAAGCTTCACGTTAATATTTTTTACAGAATCGTATGTATTATTATTCTGTTTGTTTTGTTTTTAAGTCCGGTATTGTGTTGATATCAACAGTTGTCGAAATGTTAAATGTATTTCCAAGGCTTATGGGCTGCATCCTCAAATATCGGAAGACTTAAAAACTAATTACCATATTAGTTTGTCGCTAAAGCCTAAAGATTATGACACTTCCAAAGGCTGTGGGGGAAGCTTATGTTCAAGTATTAAGTCTACAGGATGTTACGGTACTTACATAGGGACCTATTCCTAGGAAAATACAACACGCAACGACTCTTTATCATTCCACGGAAGTTGTAATGGCCGACTGGAGTTTACAATGGTGCATGAAGACAGGCTAAGCTCAAAAATTTACGATCTTTAAATTCTTTTAGTCATTACTTTTAAATCGCATGGAGGAAGTTAAGTCATCATGATTCTACGAGTATATTGCGCTTGCAACCGAATAGAAACGGATTTTGTCGATGGAAGAATAGACAAAATGACAGATAATCAATCACAATCTGTCATTTTGTTTATTCTTCCGTAGACAAAACCCGTTTCTATGTTTGTCTTGCTACGTGTGCTGAAGGCGATTAAATCTTATAAAAAAATGCCATAACACTACAACTACTATTCCTTGTATATTTCAGAAACAAAGGACCCCAGATCTTTTTAAAAGCATTTGGCTGCGTTATTTATAACCGATATACAGAAAAGCATAAAAATAAATTGCTATATACCCTTTTCTTAACTGTCAAGAGCCGATGTCATAAAACGTATAGGAAAGTCCTTGGGCATAAAACTCGTGAACGACGCGAGTAGAACCAATTTTTTTCTTAAATCAACCATTTTGTAGGTAGTTTATGCATGTGTGGAACGATTGTTCTGGTTATGAATGGGTGATGCAAGAGAAGTTTTTTGAAGTATAGTTTTATGCTTGTAAATTGTGAGCGTTCAAACTATTTTATTCATTCGAATTATGTTTGCACTAGCTTCTATCGTGAAGTTTCTCGTTTTATCATAAAGCATTTATTCTATGGCACTCATCAACAGTGTAGCTTTCTATCACTGAAATAATTTATTCCCCCTAAATATATAAGTACTCACAATTTATACCTTATTATCCTAACTATAAAATATGTATTATAAATGAGAAAGTGAGTTTGTTTGTTTTAACGCAGGCAGCTAATAAAATAATATTACTAGCTGCGGGCCGCGATTTCACCCGCATAAGTCTGGATCCCGTGGGAATACCGGGATAAAAGGTGTCCTATATCCTACACCCAGGTCATGGTCTAAATTGTGCTAAATTTCATCCAAATCCGTGCAGCCGTTTTAGCGTGAAAGCGTAACAAACAAATAAACAGAAACACTTTCGCATTTATAATATTTAGTTAGAATAAATGGCTAAGTTTATTGTACTAGGCAGTAAAATCTAATTTGAATATATTTGAAGATTCAGCTTTACCCAAAAATGAGAGCGAGGAAGGAGACTTTTAAATGCTTAGATCCGCGTCTTACAAAGCATTCTTTACTTTTTGGTGCTTCGGCACATTTCGTCGAAACATCCAGCCTTGTACCTCCCGCGGGAATGCCACAACTATGCATAAAACATTGTTTTCCTCGTATTTCGGACTCCATTGTGCCTCGAAATCATTATCGTATGGTCTCAAATTGCCCTTAATTGAGTTCTCTTTGTATATGGGTGGTTGATCGTTTGCCATGGGGTCTATGGTCAATGAATCAGCAGCACGTGCCGTTTTGAGCACATTATCGCTTTCTCCCTCTAAGTACAATAGTATGGGAAGTTGGATGACATACTGCTTTGACGTGTGGAGTGCGTGGGTCCGTTGTTACTTTTCGCTATAATTAGATGAGATTGTTTAGATTGGTTTTTAAAGGGAGTGTTCTTGATTGTTAGATTGCTGCTGGGGAGTTTGTTGCGCCACTTCTTCTTCCCAGCTAATGCACTAGGAAGTGGTGAAGGGTGGGCGTTTTCGGGGACTGTCTTATGTAATTTTGACGTTCGAAAAGTGCTGATTCTCAGCCTAGTTTGAATAAATGACTTTTGAATATTGTTTTTTTTTTTTTTAATTAATGCTACTTTATTTTCGACGTATTATAGGAAAGTGTTTTGATAAAGTAATTTTATGACTGACTAACAGAGTAAGCTATATAAAGAGCCAAAGTCAGGCCAATTCGGGCCAGGCCTGTACCCTTATTGCGTAATACACGATCAATCAGAATCTGAATCGTTTTGAAACAGATGTCTAATCCATTGCTTCATAAGCTCGAAATAAATTGCTGCTCAGCAACGTAAATAACGCAATGAATGTTGTTGAACTGTCAAAATAAAACAGATTAGTCGTCATCGTTTACGAAAATGTGTTACCTATTTAGATAGCTGATCGTCGCCCCGATTACAGTAAATGGTCATTGTGAAAATTATTATTCAATTAATATAGTTTCCTGATCCAGACTATGTCATAATATAATGACAGTAATGATAAGAATCGATAACTTAATCGTCTTCATCTGTCTCGAGTTCGAACCTAAGCCACGCACCTCAGACTTTTCGGATTTATGTGCGGATTGTATAATTATCACTTGCTTCAAAAACGGTGAAGGAAAACATCGTAAGGAAACCGGCATGTCTGAGAGATATTTCTCGACGGCGTGTGAAGCCAAGTCAGAGGCCCAATGGGCGGTATAAAAACTCTGACACCAGGTTAGTCACTAACCACACAAAAAGGAAAGAAAGGTCGTCATCACGTAGCATCTTCTGCTGACAACTGACAATGAAACCACCTACTCACACTCGTATTAAAAAAAATAGACTCCTCGTGGTCCCAGATTTACCCATGCAGCCAGGACTACCCATAAATCACCACTCACTGTCCTTCCAACCCGTATGTCGCGAATATAGCAATCAATTGAACGCGAGCGCTTTCACTAAGTGCTTGCTAAAACATCTCGCTACTTATATTAATGGGCCGGGCAGCGGTCTAACGACATTCGGGCCATTGCACGCCCAAGTAATGGCGAGACCCATGGAATTATTGTACAACCCCATCGGGAATACGATATTGTTTTATAGTAACGTTTAATTTGGTTATGAGGTTTTGGTTTTTTGATAGTTATAAAGGCTTGCGGTTAAAGGGTGTCACAGACAGACGCGGGTCGATTCTGGTAGACCAATTTCCATTAAGTTTTCATAGAAATTGTTCTACTAGAGTCGCGTCGCGCCTTGCTGCTGAGCCTTAAATAAAGTTTGTCCTTGGGTGTTTGGTGGGTGGTAACGTTGATAAATTATGTATTTGTTAATGATTTTATTAGTCTAGGCCAGTGTTTGTAATATTTCTCTCCTACCTCAAAGGAAATTTATGACTAGATACCCTACAGGGTAGAAATTGACAGAGCTGCAGCTCTGTCTATCTCTTTTAATCGTATTAAATGGTATTTTCAAAGATTACCTCTTACAAACAAACATACAATTTTATCTTTACTAACTCCTACCCGCGGCTTCGCCCACGTGGACCCTAATTCCTTTTCTAAAATTAAAGCGAGTTACTAAGTTACTCCGTATAACATCAGCTATCTGCCAGTGAATGTCCCGTGTCTGTTTAGCCGTTTCGGAGATTAGCCGGAACAAACAGACAGACAGACAGACAAAAAGTTTAAAAACATGTTTTTTGTTATAAGTACCATATATACGAGTACACGAGTATGTATGGTACTTATTACGTATTACTTAACCTAAAAAAGATTTTTTACTTTGCAAGTGCCGGATTACCGAGCGCCTACTGTACTCGTACTTTCATACATTTAATTTTTGATTAAATTATTCTCATAAGACAGCACGTAGTAGGTAGGCTACAATAACCAGCGATACTTGAGTAAAAATATCAACCTCTGAAAAACCTTTTATCATTATTTACACAATCTCGTACGTCTACATACGGCACTTTGACATCTCCGCCGTCAAAAAAAAAAAAGCTTCATTACTTAATATCCATGAAGCTAATATTCTTATTTCACATCCCATAAGAGCATGGGTCTATTAGCATAATATTTGTTATGCCAAACGTTCAGATCCCGAGGTATCCGGGCATTACGGCATCCCGTTATGCAGATTAACTACTTTTTGTACGACACTGAAATAAAATGGCTCAATTTTTATGGGAGCCTCTTTTTATTTGGGTTGGGTTCCTTATAATGTACTTAAAACGATACACAAAAATTGTTTTTAATACTACTTATTGGCAATACAGTCTCGATGTGTTTCCAAAATGTTGGATAGAAAAGACAATGGAAGATGACTGTGAAGGAATTTAGTATTCGACCAGTAATGAGTAGTTTGGTAAAGCTGCACTATTAATTTGGTACAAGGTAAAAAATACAGCACGAGCTCGTGGCTAAGTAATAACAACCGCACGGGTCGATCCACCAGGTTAAGCTACGCTTGCCAGGGTTGGTCCGTGGATGGGTGACCATCTTTACATACCGCGACTCCTTCGTGCCTCGGAAAGCACGTAAAGCCGTTGGTCCCGGCTGTCATTGCGAGTCGTTACTAGTCGTCAGAAGCCCGAAAGTCTGATAACCAGTCTTACCAAGGGGTATCGTATTACTTAGTTACAGGGTTGTCGAGGTCAAATAGGCAGTCGCTCCATTTAAAATACTGGTATTCAGCTGCATCCGGTTAGACTGGGAGCCGACCCCGACATAGTTGGGAAAAGGCTAGGCAGATCGATAGACATTGGTAAAAATACAGTGGTCAAATATTTATTGCCCGTACCTCCTGTAATTAAATTAACTTTGTGGATAATTTTTTCTGGTATCAGTATTTTATTGAATTCTTCAAATAGCGTTAGAATTAAATCTATTTCGGCTTTCAGTGTAAGTTAGTTTATAACTACATCAACCAGTCCTAACGAATTCCGAAACATTTGCTGTCAGCTCATTGGCTATTAGTTGTTTGTGATAGATACTAACTAATTTCGTTCATCTTTTATTTCTGAGCTTATTTTCTACGTAGCAAACCACGAGTATTTTCAACACAATTGCTGTTCCATCATCACGAAAATCGTCTATCACCAAAAGAAAACAGTCATCAAGCTTATTTCTAATTCAGTTGATAGATAGTAGATACAAACAAATCGACCGCCTCTGATACATTAACTTGATGAAGCAATATTGTACAAGGACCGAGTAAACAATTGACGATACGATCTCTCCTAACCAAACAAATAATAAACAAAACCATGATTCAAACAGGAAGGGCCACTCAAATCTGAGTGATTCTTTCCTCAAAAGACCATTTCAGACAATAATGTACCATCAAAAAAGTTCATATTACCAGTTTCAAAACAAAATCCCGTGAACACGATGACCACATCTGTTATCGGGCCGGTTCTATAGTCGCCGAGCGCTGCAAGCAAGAATAGACATTATGGTGGTTAGATATGAACTTCTTCGATAGTACACCGTGTCTCGCATGATCTGACCAAGATTATGTTTGGACTTTAAAAAGATTGTGACCTTTGAGTTTGTTTCGGTCTTTCTTTTCAGAGAAGTCAAATAGGAAACACCGAAATCATCTAGTTTTAAATCATAACTTATTTTTGTCGTGTAAAAGTGTTTGTACAAATCTACTTACAGAAATAAAAACATTTATTATTTGCATAAATTAGCCTATAATTTTCCCACTGATGGGACACAGGCCTCCTCTCCGTGAGAGGGAGTGAGCCATAATCTACCACGCGCGCCCAGATGCCACATGTCTTCGAATTTTTGGTTCTAGGACATGCCGGTTTCCTCACGATGTTTTCCTTCACCGTTTTGAGAGCAGTGGTGATGAAATTATTTACACAAAGTAAAGCGCCTGCCTGGGTTCGAACTTACGACCTACAACTCGTAAATCGCGGCTGTTACCACTGGGCAACGCTCTACAAAAGGTAAACTATTGTATCTTTATAAATAAGGTAAACTGTCGTATCTTTTAAAGGTGGTTTTCACGAAGGGATTAGGTACTCGCAAGTTGTTATACTGAATCCTAAGTCTCAAACGCGTGAAGATAGTTCGCCGATAAAGGAAGATTTACCGCTCGATGTTCTTATCTGTAATGTTTACTTAAATTCTGTTTTATTTTCGCCTCGCGAGCAGGAAACGATTATTTTTATGTTTCAAGTACACGTATAGTAAAAAATGCAATAAAAATTCTACCATAACTTGCTGTTCTATGCTTTCTACGGTTAGATATAGTACTTGGGTGTTACTGTGAATGATTTAAGGCGGATGCGCAAAGGTAGTCCGCGAACTTTAATTTTTTCTTACGGTTTTTGCAATTTGCAGGTCATTTTCAGGTTGTATCTTGAGCATATATGATTCGCGACCATACTCGACCGACTGCCCTTGGCCGTTTTATGTAAAAAAATAAATAAATAAGAAATATGTATTTATATAATTATAAACATTAATATATCTCTCTAAGTTAGAATTGGTCTCAAATGTCAAAGATTTCATGAAAAAGGTATTCAATCGACTGCACTTTGCAAAAACCGTTAAAAAATGTAAATATCGCGGGCTCCCTTTGCAGATTCACCATAAAGGCCTGAACCCTAATTGCGTAATACACGATAAATCACAATTTGAATAGTTTTGAAACCGATGGCTAAATTGCTTCATAAGTTCGAAAAAAAATCTGCTCAACAAAGTAAATAACGCAATGAATGTTGTTGAACTGTCAAAATGTAACGGATTAGTCGTAATCATTTACGAAAATGTGCTACGTAATTAGACAGCTAGCTGTTCAGATTTATGCGATATCATTGTCACGCTCGGTTGCGATACCGAATCGGATAAATAATATCGCTTATATCTGCCCAGGGGCAGGCGCAGTCTCGACATAAATAGCGATCGCTGTACGACCGAATTCGGTCGCAAAGTCCTAATGGCGTCACTAGACGCGCGTGACGTGCTTGACTAGCACGTGATTTTTTCGTGCATGTCAAGCAATTTTGACCGTCGAGGGACGCCATTAGGACTTTGCGACCGAATTCGGTCGTATAGTGATCGATATCTATGTCGAGACTGCCGTCCCTGGCCTTAAGTTGAGTTGTTTACGTCTTATTACTTTACGTCAAAAGGCTCTTGTATTTATTTAGGACTTCTGAGTCCGACCAAGTATTCTGATTAATTAATTAATCTTAATCCACTAAGTTCGTCAAGACCTGTCAACAACAAATATTTTCATTAGAATTGAAGGATTAAAATTGGTCTCTTTATGAAGCCCTTCACAGGCTTAATTTTACTTCCCTTACGCTAAAAGGGCTGGGTTAGAACATGGATTATCTTGGGACCGGCCCCAAATCTCATTTGTAATAAGGGTTTTGATCAATTCAATGATAGGGGCCCCGATTTTAGGTGCTAGGATTTGTTGATATAATCTCTTTAATATTTTCTAATTTATGACGTTGTTTGTGAAAAATTAAGCTCCGTGAAACATACAGCGTTGTACCCTAATAAAGCCATTAATTAGAGCTGGGATTAACATATGTTGGGCTCATGACTAACGGCCTGCGAATCCGGAAATTGCGTCATCCGAAGTTTTGGTCGCGATACTTTTGTAACTGGAAAAACATGTTATACAGGTCGTTCGGCACGTAACTTAGCAAGAGTCGTAGATGCGCAGAATGGAAGTACCATCAAAGAAGTTTTTTTTTTTTATGGTACATTCTGCGCATCTTTTTTTGTTATAAACCAGTTTCAAAACAAAATCCCGTGAACACGGTGACCACATCTGTTACCGGCCCGGTTCTATAGTCGCCGAGCGCTGCAAGCAAGAATAGTCCTTACGGTGGTTAGATATGAACTTCTTCGATAGTACATGCGCAAGTTGAACTAAGTGTTTATGCGCTAGTGTACTCCCAATACGCCAAAACCCTACCAAGTTACGACTGACTACACCAACTTAGGACACCATTTCTACGTAAAAAACGTATCTGTTTTCCTTCATCATACACAACATACATAATCAACCTACAACATTCCCACTGCTGGGACATAGGCCTCGTCTCTGTGAGAGGGAGTGGGCTGTAATCTACCTCGCGGGTCCAGTGCGGGTTGGTCGGTGTCACATGTCTTCTAATTTTTGGTTCTAGGACATGGCGGTTTCCTCACGATGTTTTCCGTCACCGTTTTGAGAGCAGTGGTGATGAAATAATTTACACAAAGTAAAGCTCCTGTCTGGGTTCGAACATACTCGTAAGTCGCGGCCGTTACCACCGGGGTTTCACTGCCCATATAATTAACTATTGCATAATTTATTTTCTAATTTTTTTTTGTTGCAATTAGTGTACATGCGCGAATTTACTCCCACTACGTCAAAGCCTTACCAAGTTACAACTGTACCAACTTACAACACCATATCTGCGTAAAACTACTATTCCTGTTGTTGTGTTTTCTACTATCTCTGTTTTGTACTCGTTATTGTATACGTATTGTTATTGTTTTGTTACCTACTCGAGTTTTTATAATTTTTTTATGCACGTGTTTCTGTGACGATTAAAATTATTTTTCTTTCTTTCTTTCTTAAAAACGTATCTTGTTTTCCTTGATGGTTGTGGTATATTCTGTATATATATACCTACTCAGAATATAAGCTTTTAGGTCGTATTATAAAATGATATGGTGGTCATATCGAAGCATAGTGATCCATAATATGGGTCATTGTCGACCACTTAGGTGGGACGTAATGGATTTACCTGCTGAGGCCACAATCATTTGGCTTAGTTGCCTTAAGTGTTATGGTCTAGTATGGGAAATAGTCTCTGTTCATTGTAATAGATTTTGCTTAACGTAAATAGAATTTAGCTGGGTTTCAAGGAAAGTATTATGAATGATTCAAAGGGTTCCTTGATATTATATAAGCTTAGCGTTTCGCCGAGCCTTTGCCCGCGTGTAATTCAGATTTTCTCCTACATTTTGTTACACAAGTTTTTTTATATCCCGTAACTCTAGGGTATGGGATATAAAAAAGTTGCCAGTTGATTCTTTGAAATGGTCTCATTCATAAATGAGACCATATCAAAGAATCAACTGACATGTTTTTTTTTTTTTCATTTTTCATTCAAAATAATTCGACAGTCACGATTATTAATGTAAAAAACCCTTAGGTGAAATATAAAAAATAAAAATAAAATTAAATCAGAATATTTTTGGTCATAAAAATAAATTATGACATCGTCGCATTTTCTTAGCTTTAAATATGAATGATTGGTTTGAATGTAAATGATTTACTCGTACTTATCAATATATACACATCGAGAGTCTAGAGGCAAGTTATCTTTAAAAAAAAAGTATTTTGTTTGATTCTTTGACATGGTCTCATTAATACCCTGTTATGGGATATAAAAAAACACCTTGTATATATGTATTTTTTTAATAAAGCTTATTACACTCCGGGATAATATAGCTTCCCAATAATGAAAGTATTTTCAGGATCAGATCAATAGTTCCAAAGATTACCCCTACATACAAACTCGCAAATTTTACTTTATAATATTAGTATAGAATATATGTATAGATGTAATGTATATTCAGAACAAGAATGTTAGTAATCTAGAGCACACAGATAAGTTTAACTTACCAAGAATACCGGACTGCAGTACCATTATAAGAACAGTGACCCTACAAAATGTAAAATACAAAAGCAAACGCCACGAATTATTAAAATAAACTCTTTACCGACATAGTATGCAGAAATAGCACACTGCCCACCCACGAGTAGAACACAGGTTTTCACTCACGACATTTAGTACATACAAAAACTTTTTTTTTTTAAAGAACCTTGGTTTAAAAAAAAGGCCATGTACGAGTTGGACTCACACACGAAGGGTTCCGTATTGTATTATTTTTGTGCAACATTGAACACAATTTTTTTTTAACACTTTCGTGTCCACCCATTTTCATAGAGCTCATACGCCATGCATACATAGTGCAAGTTGAGTCCAAGTGGTGCACCGGCATTACGTTTGCGCTAAAGTTAACCCTCGAGGAGTGTCACCGGCATTAGGATTGAAATCTTGTTATAAAATACAACTGATTTTAGTTTCACCGTTTATAATGCCGAATTCGCTGAGAAAAACCTACATTTAATTTAATGAGCCTTACGCGAGGGCTCCCGGCATCCCATATGCGACTTGAGTGAACCCATAAATACTCTAGTAAATACAAAAAACACGTTTCTTGTAAGTATTCTCCCAGTAAATTTAAAACTTAAAAAAAATTGTTATAGCGGCCATAGTTACTACACACTCTGTGAAGATTTCAAGTGTCTACCTAATTACGGTTCAGAAGCTATAGTCCTGTGACGGACGGACGGACAGTAGTGCCTTAGTACTAATAATATGGTCCCGCTGGCACCTTTCACGTACGGAACCATAAAAAGTTTTTGAAAAAACCTTGGGTTCTTAAAAAAACCTTCTCGCATTGTCAGAGCAGAGTGTGGAGCGTATAAAAGTGTCCCGGGGTGATTGATGAACGTATGTCGTGTCGTGTGTCTACAGCTTTATGCCACAACTCGCTAAATGGATGGCATACTGCGATATGAACGCATGACCTTTTTTTCAATTTTTTCCCCCTTTTTTCCCTAAGTAGAAAGACTCGTTATAAAAGTTCTGGTTTAATGGCAAACTAGTGTTTAATCCGTGTTGGGACTGCGAAATAAAACTAATCCATGTGGAGGTCGTTGTTACAGGCGTCCCGTGCATTCGAAAAGCCTTTTTTTTACCTTTTATAACATTTAGCTCGCGAAACATTTTCATTCGAAGTATTTTATGGGTTTTTAACTCAGGCCTGCTGTTATTAAAAAGCAGTAAATCTAATCAAACTATGATTAACTATTGTAAAAAGGTTATATTTTGATCCTCGGTCGCATGGGCTGTAATTACACATTTTACGCTCGTAGGTGTTGTACATAGTTACCTGTTTCTGCTCAATTTACATAAGCTAACACGTCATCATTATAAAAATCGAGGGGACGGGTCACCCCAGTCATTTTCAAAATGAATATTTATACCTAACGTGCGTGCTCATGGAATAAAACCAGAATGCATTTGGTAAATTATACAAATAATGATGAATGATTATTTTATATGGGGTCCAATCGGCTTCCAAGGCCCTAAACACACGTTTTTATTGCCGTGAAAAACTACGGGTTATTTGCCGTTTGTCAGTGTAGGCACGGTCGTCAGTGTTGTATGGGAAGCTTGTTGACAGACACGTTTTTCTCCGCCGCGGTTTATACACCGTGTGTAGGCACGGTCGTCAGTCTTGTATGGATCACTATTTGGAAGCTTGTTGACAGACACGTTTTTCTCCGCCGCGGTTTATACACCGTGTGTAGGCACGGTCGTCAGTCTTGTATGGATCACTATTTGGAAGCTTGTTGACAGATACGTTTTTCTCCGCCGCGGTTTATACACCGTGTGTAGGCACGGTCGTCAGTCTTGTATGGATCACTATTTGGAAGCTTGTTGACAGACACGTTTTTCTCCGCCGCGGTTTATACGCCGTGTGTAGGCACGGTCGTCAGTCTTGTATGGATCACTATTTGGAAGCTTGTTGACAGACACGTTTTTCTCCGCCGCGGTTTATACACCGTGTGTAGGCACGGTCGTCAGTCTTGTATGGATCACTATTTGGAAGCTTGTTGACAGACACGTTTTTCTCCGCCGCGGTTTATACGCCGTGTGTAGGCACGGTCGTCAGTCTTGTATGGATCACTATTTGGAAGCTTGTTGACAGATACGTTTTTCTTCGCCGCGGTTTATACGCTGTGTGTAGGCACGGTCGTCAGTCTTGTATGGATCACTATTTGGAAGCTTGTTGACAGACACGTTTTTCTCCGCCGCGGTTTATACGCCGTGTGTAGGCACGGTCGTCAGTCTTGTATGGATCACTATTTGGAAGCTTGTTGACAGACACGTTTTTCTCCGCCGCGGTTTATACGCCGTGTGTAGGCACGGTCGTCAGTCTTGTATGGATCACTATTTGGAAGCTTGTTGACAGATACGTTTTTCTTCGCCGCGGTTTATACGCTGTGTGTAGGCACGGTCGTCAGTCTTGTATGGATCACTATTTGGAAGCTTGTTGACAGACACGTTTTTCTCCGCCGCGGTTTATACGCCGTGTGTAGGCACGGTCGTCAGTCTTGTATGGATCACTATTTGGAAGCTTGTTGACAGACACGTTTTTCTCCGCCGCGGTTTATACGCCGTGTGTAGGCACGGTCGTCAGTCTTGTATGGATCACTATTTGGAAGCTTGTTGACAGACACGTTTTTCTCCGCCGCGGCTTATACGCCGTGTGTAGGCACGGTCGTCAGTCTTGTATGGATCACTCTGGAAGCTTGTTGACATACACATTTTTTCCATGGCGCAGTTTGTACACCGTGTGTTGGCACGGTCGTCAGGGTTGTATGGATCACTATTTGGAAGCTTGTTGACGGATACGTTTTTTCTACGGCGCGGTTTATACGCCGTGTGTAGGCACGGTCGTCAGTGTTGTATGGATCACTATTTGGAAGCTTGTTGACAGACACGTTTTTCTCCGCCGCGGTTTATACGCCGTGTGTAGGCACGGTCGTCAGTCTTGTATGGATCACTATTTGGAAGCTTGTTGACAGACACGTTTTTCTCCGCCGCGGTTTATACGCCGTGTGTAGGCACGGTCGTCAGTCTTGTATGGATCACTATTTGGAAGCTTGTTGACAGATACGTTTTTTCTCCGCCGCGGTTTATACGCCGTGTGTAGGCACGGTCGTCAGTCTTGTATGGATCACTATTTGGAAGCTTGTTGACAGACACGTTTTTTCTCCGCCGCGGTTTATACGCCGTGTGTAGGCACGGTCGTCAGTGTTGTATGGATCACTATTTGGAAGCTTGTTGACAGACACGTTTTTTCTACGGCGCGGTTTATACGCCGTGTGTAGGCACGGTCGTCAGTGTTGTATGGATCACTATTTGGAAGCTTGTTGACAGATACGTTTTTTCTACGGCGCGGTTTATACGCCGTGTGTAGGCACGGTCGTCAGTCTTGTATGGATCACTATTTGGAAGCTTGTTGACAGATACGTTTTTCTTCGCCGCGGTTTATACGCCGTGTGTAGGCACGGTCGTCAGTGTTGTATGGATCACTATGGAAGCTTGTTGACGGACACGGTTTTTCGACGGCACGGTTTTTACGCCGTACTATAAAGAAACCATGTCGTGTACAAAGAGCCTAAAGGTACTCTGTTTAATTAAATAATGTCATTGCTTACTTTGACATTGTCTTTTTGACATCGCTTTTGAAATGATTATAATTGTTTCACGTGTGATATAAATATATATATTAACATCACGCCTTGTTTCCCCGAAGGGTTAGGCAGAGGTGTACCTATAGTACACCCACATTTGGACAGTTATGTTTAAGTCCCATGTAATAGGGGGCGAGCCTATTGCCATCAACCGGGCACAAATCCAGAAGGCTGCTACTGAGAAATTCCAGGTGGTAAAACCCAATAACACTTTATACGACCCGAGGATCGAACTGGTACCTCTTGCTCCGCAGAAGCGCGTTTACTGGGACAATGAGGTAGACATATACAGGGTGGCAGGGGACATAGACGCGAAAACTGTGAAAATTCAGAACCCCGCGTTGAAATAATTATGTCATCGGTTTTTTTATTTTAAATCTGATGTTTCATAGAAAAATACAATACCTACGCGGTCAAAAGGAACAGCAGATTTTTTTTTTAAATAACTGACCAAAAATTTCAACGCAGGGGGATCAGAATCATGCATTGAATCCTTGGTAACAATTTTCCCGTCGATGTGCCAACCTGTATTATTATTATATATTACTCTGTAATCAATACTAAATGGTTCTGCGTTTCTGCACTATTTGATTTTGCAGAGCCAACATAATTGCAGGTGTATGATATATGAACCGGTACACTTGCGTGAATAGAGTGGTTCTTTTTCTAATTCTCATTTTTTTTATAATTCGGTGACGTATCAAGATGAAGTGGGCCTTTTTCCTGAGATCAATAAAGCCGGATTTATTTTACCGTGTTGTGTCGTGTCGCCTTCTGACGCACTGTTAGCCAATCAAAACTCGTGACGTAGTCCTGAACAGCTTTGTTTGATTGGGGTATCCTGCGTCACGACACAACACGACACAGTAATATTTTGGTGGCTTTACTCACTTAGCAAAGTGCTACTTGAGTAAAGCCAACAAAACATTACTGTGTCGTGTTGTGTCGTAACTAGGAAATACATGTCTGTAATGACAACCCTACCGACTTATTAGTTATCCTTTTGCATAAAAACACAAAAAAAATTACGAGCTTATAAAATTAAATTAATTAGATACTAAATTGTAGTACTGTAATGTGTATTAAAAGTTGGTAAGTGAAGAGACACTAATTTTGTTAATTAAGAAAGGAAGTACACTCAAAACGAAAAATGTTGAATTCAACTCACTACTAATAAGTTACTGCAGTCATATTTTTGTACCACTAAAAAAAGTCGTAACTCGAAATAAAACTCAATTAAATACTAACATAAATTCTGCAAAATTAGATTCGAGTCCATAAAAAAGACGAATTACTTGAAAAAAGTACAGTCATACACAAAAGTCATCCATTACCGTCATACATTACTGGCTAACTATTTTTTAACAATATTTTTTTCGCATTAGCGAGCAATCCATTTACCACGGAATCAATTAACCGTGTGTTATGGGTAAAACAACAAATTTGACTCGTAGCAATACCGTTAAGTGCATCATTTGCCAACACTGCAACTCGATGTCGCACTTAAACACCATTCCCGCTGCAATTTCAACCTTAAAACCTCCTCATAGACTATAAATTCATTTGTGTAGTCTCTGGCCTAAATGTAAACGTCATCAATCTTCGTGCGCGTTGGTGAACAAATAAAGTATGTGCCATAAGTGAGGCGCATAAACAAATTCAGTTTCGGATATGTTTTGACACATACGTTTAGACAGATACTGTTGAATGAATTGATCGAGTCGACTGGTGACAGGCGGGCTAATGGCTTGGAGTTCGAAGTTGAATAATTAGTTGTGACTTGATACTGGGTATATAGCTGGTGGGAGTAAATAGTACCTAGTTAAGACATTTAGGTAGATACTACCTTGGTTTTTTACCTTTAACGAATTTACTTGCTTTTCTTAGGAATGGCTTGGAGTATGAAGTTGAATATGAGTGAATTGATACTACCCAGTAGTAACATACATATTGTGGGTGGAAGTAATTAATAGTTAAGACATTTAGACATATACGTATATACGACCTTATTTCCTTACTAGCTTCTGCCCGTGACTTCGCCCACGAAATATTAAATTTCAGAAGTTTGTCTTTTGCCATATTACGCTTTTTTTTCTTAAAATTTGTTACTTTTTGTATTTTTTTTGAAGTCGGTTGTTTTCTCAGTGTACTGTGAAGATACCTAAATCAAGATTCATTCTTCATAGTTAATAAAAAACGGAGAGTCAAGGGTAATAAGAACGCTACACTTGGCTCTAGATAGGTTGTAAATCTGAAATAATTTCATTTTATATGTGTGTCAGAAAATGTTTTAAATTGCCTCTTTTTGGTACGAAACACGAGTGATATAGTTTCAAGCACTGGTTTTTGTGGTAACAGTTGCATTTCCTCGTAATAAAGATCGTTATGTTTTATGGTTTTGCAGTTTTGGTACATTACTTTTGGCTTTAACGGCACCATCGTGTCATATTCTAGGATTCAAATAATGTTAAAATAAACATACAAACATACCTAACTGTAAGTTTTTTTTAAATATCATGGTAAGTCACATCTGACAATTGGCCCAATGTGCAATTT
This sequence comes from Agrochola lota, assembly GCA_947364205.1. Taxonomy (NCBI): domain Eukaryota; kingdom Metazoa; phylum Arthropoda; class Insecta; order Lepidoptera; family Noctuidae; genus Agrochola; species Agrochola lota. The sequence continues at coordinate 11,210,414 of OX376241.1, forward strand.
ATGACGTTCCTGTACGAATTATTAACATGTTTTTTTTTATGAATAAAAAAGTAACCTGGAATACCTAAGACTTATGCACCCAACTGTACCAATCAAAACATCTCAAAAGCTCATTTTTCTTATCTACTTTCTACGTGATTATACATATCAGTACAGATATGTACACACGGCTACACATCAAGCTATAAATTTCCAATATAAGTTGACCTCGCATTGTACGGAAATCCTATACAATGCGAGATCAGCATAAACTGGAAATTATAACTTGATGTGTAGCCGTGTGTACACCGTTGCTTTACTGTCACTTCCAAGAAATTCATATAATCGCATCCTGTATACTTAAACCACATACACTACCGCCTTAAACACGTTCCATTGCCGTTTAAACACATAAGTTTTTTCATGACGTCGCAACTAAGCTGTCAATGGAAAGCGTATCTAACAAAAAGTGGTTCCTATTCCTATTACATACTGTAGTTTATCTCACGGTGTTCCGTTTCTCGTTAGTACGTGTGTCGGACTGATATAAGAAACCGCAACTGAGATAATGGTACATTTTTAGGGTTCCGTAGTAAACAAGGAACCCTTATAGTTTCGCCATGTCCGTCTGTCTGTATGTCTGTCTGTCCGCGGCTTAACTCAGGCACGGTGAGTACTAGAAAGCTGTAATTAGTCATGGGTATACATATTAATTACGACGACAAAGTGGTTAAATAAATTCAAGAACAATTTTTTTTTTGTACCTCCCCTACACCTAAAGTGGGGATGTTTTTTTTCTTGTTTATTCCATAGTGTGAGGTATCGTTGCAAAGTTTGTTCAAAAATCCATTTTTGGATTCCGTTCGCGAATTATTATGCTTTAAAGTGCAATTTTTTGTTAGAGTCAAGTGTGTGTCGTCGTCGTCGTCCCCCCCCCCCCCCCCCGCCAGCTAAATGGCTGGTTTTGGATATGTGAAAAAAACTTCACGGCAGTAGTATGTATAACGAAATTAAAAGGAAAACTATCACAGCCAAGTAGGCTTTACAAGTAAACGAGTAATAATCGACCAACTTAAAAATTTGCGGTTGCAAAAACATGTTCTGAAGCTGAAGCTGTTTTTCAACTACAAAGCTAGTTAGCTAAGTTTGTTCTTGCGATAAATTCATCCCAACTACGGAACCCTTCATTGTGCGTGGTCCGACACGCACTTTGCCGGTTTTTTTATTATTATGTTGTAGGAATCGTGTTCTAAGAACGATGGAGTGTCACATAATTCGGTGAGCGGTCGGTCAGAGGTGTCAATTATTTTTGTTGAGATGAAAAAGGATCTAGTTCAGTTCCTATATGAACAGAAATATCATTGGAGGATGGACAGCAAGATTTACTAGCTACTAAAGGTCTACTAGCGCCACTTCATTAAAAAAATGGTATCTCGTGACTGAGAAGGAATTTTGGATAACGGCTAGTAAGGACCCTCGGTAAGTGTATCTAGAATTTTCTAATACCTTTTATAAAGTTTCATATTGAGACACGAAGCAACAAAATACGATCCAGAGGAATGTGGCCGCTTTTCTTTAGATCGAAGGAGGAGGAGCTCGTGGCTAAGTAATGACAGCCGCACGGGTCGATCCATTAGGTTAAGCTACGCTTGCCTGGGTTGGCCCGTGGATGGGTGACCATCTTTACATACAGAGACTCCTCGGAAGGTTCGTTAGACCGTTGGTACTACTGGTATTCAGTTGCATCCGGTTAGACTGGAAGCCGACCCCGATACAGGAATGGCTAGGCAGATTGATATGTATAAAGTCTTCTCATCAGTTCTTCAAAGATCTTTTTCTTACTTTGCAAGGGTCTTATATCCATCTTCTGTCATCATCATCTTTTGTAGCATACCACGGTCCAGGACCCTGTCTTAGTATTTCAGGGAATCAGTCCTAGGCTACATTGGCAAAGTTAATTCGATATGCGACAGAATTGTCCTGCCTCTTCGCTATCCTAGATAAAGCTTAAACAATCCTGTAACAAGAAATTACGTCTCAAGCAAGATCTATTTCTATAATAAAATCAGCATAACCTTACAAAGAAGATTTCATTTGACCTGTAAGAATATTGAAATAAGCTAAAGTAGCTAAGCGGAATTATATTAGCGTCCCTTCAGAGTTTTCTTAGTAATAACTCGAGTTTCTAGGAAAATATCTCTTGGAATTAGTGAGACGATTGAAGGAATTTCTAGATTGAAAAAATAGTCTGAAGAAGAAAGTAGGTAATAATAATGTCCCTAATAAGAAACTGAAGTTTTTGTCGAATGAAATTTAAAGATTACCTACTAATAATAGGTAATCTTCAGAGAGTAGGCTCTTCTTTTTCATTAGTCTGTTGTAGATTACCTTCAATGTCCTATCATTCGTTATTATATCATTACTCTGTATCATACCTAAACTCAAGCCTTTCTACCCATGGGAGTAGACAGAAAGGATCCTTACATATTTATTTTGCTTCGTTTACGTCATATACCTAATCTGTCCCAAGAACTTAACCTTATAACATTATATTCAACTCTCTTTTAGTCTCCTTGTATGAAAATAAACCTATTTAAATCTAACAACAAAGGCATCAATTACTTTACAATGTTTTTGATGTGTAACTTTTCTCTCCCTTTCCTGCAATCTGTGGGAGTAATTTCGTGAAAAGGGACGGAAATGTGTAACAGGAAGCCGGGAAAGTGCGCGCTATTTGATTTGAACAATGAGTGCGCGCGGTGCTTGAGTTGGCCGTCAGATGGTATCAACCCATCTTCCGAGAGGTTGGCACTGTCAGTCAAGATGGCAGATGCTACCATCATACGCAAGTAGGTACTGTAAGGCTCGCTCGTTTTTTGTTTTTCATGCCCATTTTTGTCCATAGAATTTCGTAATACAACCAGTTTTAATTACCAAAACCAACGCCATTTTGCTAAATATGGAGTTCCAAAAATAATCTTTATTTTTTCAAGCAGTTCTGTTGTAGTCAACATTTAGACCTAAAAAAGATACTACAAAATGTCCCGTTTATTACGTAACAAAATTAATTCAGTGTAGTTTTAATAAAGCCAGCTTCATGATATATTACTCCAAGCTAGGAGTTAATATACTTCGAGGCCTTCTCTCGGAGGATGTTGTGAAGAATATAAGATTCAATAGACTAGATGTTCGTGATTTAATATCGGGATAGGTTTAAGTTGAGTTTAAAATAATACCCTAGAGAACAGGAGAATTATACAAAAGGCGACTAAGTTTTTATAAAAATGTTAAGTTCGTAAATCGTCGAAATAATGTTGTAATGAGATTAGAAGTCTTTGTGAATCGTTGAAATGGTTTTATAATCTGTAGCAAAGAAGTGTAATGGAATTAATTAATTCTATTACTGAAATGGGTCTAGTAGTGAAATTATACATTTCATAATTTAATCATTCTTTTACAGAATCTAAGTACATAAATTAGTAAAATTGTTACTTAAATATTGATATCCAACTTTCAAACTAACACAACTGAAAACTTGGACGATAATGTGAAAGTTTTAAATTAAATTAATTCCGAATTAAAAAGAAGACTCAACTGGAATAAAGTACACAATTTGAGTAACTAGATGAAAAAAAAGTAACAATACTGTTCATGAAAAAAAAAATTGTAACATCGGTAAGTTGAAGGTTCTTAATTTTCAATTTCGCTGAGATCTCCTCAACGTGATATTACCTGCTTTTATTAAATTCCCCTGCCATACGGGCCCTACTTATTTTTCACGACAAAATTGAAAACACCTCCGATGCAAAGGTAGCGTTCTCACAATATAAAGATTGGGTTTATTGGGTATCAAGATTGAGTCCGCAATGGGCAGGTAAGGCCTAGAATCGAGAGGCAAACATAAATTCCTTTACGACAAATAAAAATACGCTCCTTTATAAGGCAACGTCAGGAATAAATCATTCAATCTTGTGGAATTTCATCCGGTTTTTTCGGGTTCCATATCGGGAATGTGAAGGCGAAACCCTTTAATATTCCTCTGTACGGAATCGCGTACTTTTTCTCGGAGTTAGACATGAGTTCGTAGTTTTAACGCGAACGCGAACTGGCGTAGTATATTGTCTGCATGAAGGATATTTGAATAAAATATATTCGGAATTCACGCTCGTTTTTTGACGGCTTTTACAGTTTTTTTACTCGTTTTCGAGTGAAATATTAAACGGTATGATCATGTCAGTTTTGTCGTAGATTTTTTTTAGGTAGGCACTTACTTTTTCTCGCTTGAACAAGATTTTGGTTGCCAAGTAAAAAAATACCGTCCACGATCAAAGAGAAAAATGCTAAAACAAAGAGAACGACCTCTCAGTAGTTCATTAATTAACTTCAAAGAATTTGTACGGACAGGATTTTCAGCAATTAAATTAACATTTTGTTTTGTAACAATTAAAAAGTTTTCATCCTTGATTCTTTACAAATCCGTAGCTTACGAACTCCTTCAAAACAAACAACTCAATAATTATATATCTTATAAGTTATAACACCATTTTAAAATTACATTTCAGATCTTATAAACCTTCTTTCTTAGTCCTCGGTCTGTTTTTGACTCGTTATCGCGGCCGGGTTCAGTATAATCTCTTAAACCGCTCCAATTTGCCTTGTCTTGACTATACTTAGCTCTTACCGAGTCCGTTTTTCCGTTCCGTTTTTGCTGAAGTTTCTTGAGACTTGAAGATTGTGATAGATTTAATGCATTTGTTTCTTTATCCTCTTGCAATCTTTTAATTAGTTGTTTGGTTTTCAAGCTGTTTTTCTTGTCTAAGGAAGAAAGTTTAGATTAAATAAAAATGAACGTATGTTTTAGTCTTGGTCGTTGCGGAATTCTGTAGAGAATTAAAAAGTAGCATTGATACATACTGTGTAATAATATTTTACGACAGCTAATTACTACAAAGAGAGAGAAGGCAAACATAACTTTACTGTCTGACATAATCATAATCCTAAGTGGTATTGATAAAATAATATATCCGTACACATTTCAAAGTCCTGGTGGTAATCGCACGTCCATCTCTTTTCCAATTATGATAAGTACTGGACCAATTTCTATAAATGAGATATGGTCGGTTTGACCAAGTTGTAAAAAAATAACATGAAGAAATAATGGATATAATAAGAAATGAGTATATGTATATGGCGAAGTTTGACAGTGGCGCCAGTGACAAAAACAGTTGAGAGGAAATCGTTTGCCTTGGTATGGGCATGTAATGAGGAGGGAGGAAACGCATGTGACTAAAAGAGTGGTAAATATACTGATGGAAAGGGAGAGGACCTGCAAAGAAAAGATGGATGGACTGTTTGAGGAATTATATGATAGAGATGGGAGTGAATGACAGCGTGACGGTTGACAGGGGAGAGTGGAAGAAGAAAACGTGGTGCGCCAACCCCACGTAATATTGGACAAGAGCAGACAGATGATGGTGATGATGATGATGAAAAGGGACAACCATGACAATATGCATCGTACTTTTCAAAAGTGATAACGCCACCACCAAATCTGATAAGTGTCTAAAGCTATGTTAAAATCTACCAATACTTTTACCAAATATGTTGGGGTCAGCTTCCAGTTTAACCGGATGCAGCTGAACACCAGTTTTTTACATGGAGCGTGCCTATTTGACCTCCACAACCCATTAACTGGATAATACGATACACCTTGGTGAAAACGTGGTGCGCCAACCCCACGTAACATGCGACAAGGGCGGAAGGTGATGATGATGACGTCATAAAAGATGATGATTATGACGTCATAAAAGATGATGATGATGACGTCAAAAATATTTTCATTTTGTCTCGAGTTTTTTGTGGTGAATTCTCTTCGCTATTTTGGTGTGTGACGATATATAATTTAGGTACTTACCTTTTTAAAATTTTGTTCAGTGGTTGTAGAACGTTTTCTGGCGGTGTCTTAATTATACACCCCAGATTTAAGATAAGGCGTTATCTTTACATCCAGTTGATATAATATCCGTTTATACGACTTTTACTTTTGGCTTTCATTAAAAAGCCAAATATCTAAAGGTAACATATCAATTTCAATGGGTTAAAGGTAACTGTGAAAGCTTCATACATTCGAATTAAAAAATGCAAATGTAGACAAGATAATAATGTTATGTAATAATTATGTAAATTAACATGAACCAGCTGTCTTATTCCTGATACATTCGAGTTTGAATTACTTACATCGAATTTGGTTCGACGAAAATTAAATCGACATTGTTTCGATAAAAACAAAAGACAAATTACATCACCAATAATGTCAATCAAATTCGATTCGAAAACGAACAGAGATTCAGGAGTAAATAACCATTTCAACTTGGGTACAGACAGGAAAATTTATTGTTAAGGAAATTGACACACTAATCAATTTGTCGATATAATAAAAATTGCCATTTCACACAACTGTCAAAGAATGACATTTCTGATTTGAATATTAGTACGGATAACTTAAGTTTGTAGTCAATTTGCTTATCCCATGGAGGGGCTCGTGGCTAAGTAAAAACAGTCGCACGGGTCGATCGATTAGGTTAAGCTACACTTGCCGCGGTCAGTCCATGGATGGGTGACCATCTTAACATACCGAGCCCCTCCGTGCCTCGAAAGCACGCTAAGCCGATGGTCCCGGCTGTCATTTATGGATATTTGACAGTCGTTACGGGTCGTCAGAAGCCCGAAAGTCTGACAACCAGTCTTACCAAGGGGTATCGTGTTAAGAAAAGATAGGCAATCGCTATGTGAAATAATTGTGTTCAGATGGATCGGGTTAGACTGGAAGTCGACCCCAACATAGTCGGGAAAAGGCTAGGCAGATTGCCACATTAGTTAATTTAACATTAACTATTAGGTAATTTCCCTGATTTACCAACACAATTTGAACGGCAAAAATAGATAACGAAACTGTCCAACTCCAGCGCATCAAAACTCAAACAGAAAAACTAAAATAATATCAAAGTACCCACCGAAAAACATTCCCTGAAATCTAAAAACATTTTTACGACGTCTCGTAATCCAAGTCTGCCCAAGTTAAGGTAATGGCGTCCGCCGCTTAAAATTTCATGAAAACGGCATATTTTAGCCCCTAATAGATAACTTCGGATTACAACGCGGCGATGCCTCCGCATTATATATTCAATTCGTGAAACGCAAAGAGCATAAATCTACTAGTCCATTCGTAAATCAAAGTTTTTGTGGATATCTATAATTCAAGAGTTTCAGTGACACTCGTATAAGATGTCGGCATCAAAAATTCTAGAGATTTGAGATGGATTTAAGGGCCTATACTACCTCTAATTGCTTAGTCCGATCCTCCGTTAAATCGAAAATACTGCAGCATTATTTTGAAATGCATGTGTTAAAGTCGAACATTAATATTACGTGCAATGTTTGCTGAAAACACGATTCCATAAAAAATTATCTAGAAAAAAATCTAAAGTTACCTCCAAACCCAACAAAAAACCGCTGGTATTAAACTGAACTAACTATAAAGCAAATACTATGTTTTTTAAATTGCCATTATTTACGCCATTAAAAGATATTACCTAAACTATTGGCGTCTTGGAGCCGCGGGGTCGGGACTCAGTCTCAGTCCAGTCTCAGTCCGTGAGCGAGATAAAAAGTGAATTTGAGCTGAGGTACTATGGGCTCTTAAGGTAAATGTACAAATTAATTAATAGTCTGGACTACGGCTGATAATTACTGATATATTTATATATACATATTATAAATTTAAGCGAGGGTGAGGGGCCCGTGGCTAAATATAACAGCTGAGGTCGATCTTCAAGGTTAAGCAACGCTGGCCAAGGTCGGTCCGTGGATGGGTGACCATCCATTACATACAGAGATTCCTCCGCGCCTCGGAAAGCACGTTTTAAGCTGTTACGGGTTGTCAGAAGCCGGACAACCAGTCTTACCAAGGAGTATCGTATTACCCAGTAACCGCGCTTCGTGTATAATGGTATGCAGCTGCATCCGGTTAGATTGGAAGCTTACCCCAACATAGCTGGGAAAAGGCTAGGGAAATGATGATGTATCTGTGTTTTGATAATCTTCGTATTAATTACACATAGGAATACATAACAAAAATAGTTGTAAAACTTTAACAAGTTAATTCACATAACAATTACTTACGAGAAATAAACTACAGATGTGTTTCCACGGTTTAATATGAATGTGGAGTATGAACTGTTAATCTGATCAGTCATGGGAATGAATGCCGGCATCCGATCGGAATCGACTCGATGCTACAGCTCAGTTCGCCTGTTAAACTTTAACATACGGGCCATATCATTGTTATCTTTTGAGATTACAATTGTATCGTTATGTGTGATGTTGTTGTTGATGAGGATAGTTGATGAGGTGATACATAATAGGTCAATCAATCTGCCTAGCGTTTTCCCAACTATTTTGGGGTCAGCTTCCAGTCTAACCGGATGCAGCTGAATACCAGTATTTTCCATGGAGCGACTGCCTATCTGACCTCAAAAACCCTTGGTAAGACTGGTGTCAGACTTTCGGGCTTCTGACGACTCGTAACGACTGTCAAAGATCCACGAATGACAGCCGGGACCAACGGCCTTAACGTGCTTTCCCGAGGCACGGAGGATTCTCGGTATGTAAAGATGGTCACCCATCCACTCACCAACCCCGGCAAGCGTAGTTTAACCTGATGGATCGACCAGTGCGGCTGTTGTTACTTAGCCAAGACATCCTCGTGATACATAATAGGTACTCAGTGTTAATAGCTATTTGTGTTAAATATTGTATACTAACTTCCGCCACTCCGCCAGTGGCTTCACCGCGTGATATCTCTCTAAATTATAGCCTATGTCACTCAGTGATAATTAACCCTACTACTGGTGAAATAATTTTTAAAATCGGTTCAATAGTTTTTGAGGTAAACGCTTGTGCAGACCAGCGCGACTTGTCGCGCGATGCGACACGAACAATACAATTTCTAAGAAAACTTCGCAGTATAACAATAACCGGTGTCGCGTCGCGCGACAAGTCGCGCTCGTCTGTACAAGCCTTAATTTATTACAAACGAAAATACGAATCTTTTTTTTAAATTATTAGTGTAGAGAATTTTAATGTAAATGAAATAAATGTACCCAAAATATGTAAGCTAATGGTCAAACACTAGCTTAGTTTATTAGAACATGACTGTGAGTTAGTGGCTAATTTTACTTCACTACAATCTGAAGGATAATTTAAAAAACATAAAGCAAGACTTTGCTTAACAGCTCCTTTGATTGCCAATTTTTGTGACAAAGATTTTGTGATATGAGAGAATCATAATATTCAAAGAACAACAATTAATTACAACATAGGTATACTGCCAAAATAATGATATAATTAAAACTTCCAAATCTTCGTTCCAATTACAATTGTTTCAAAATACCCATTCTTTCGGAAAATTGTATTACAACAAAATTACAAGACTTATTAAATTGTATTAACTAAGTGGGTTGTTATAAGTATCGTTGTATTAAAACTCACTCCAAGTGTACTTAAGTTTGATCATCCGTTCTAATAACGCAAAATTGGGAATTAATGTACACTGGCGAGTACTTTAATGTACAGTTTAAATGTTTTGATTTTAAAATTAGTTAAGTTTTGACCCGTGGGACGAACGAGACAATAAAAGACTGGAGTTTACACTGCGTGCTCGACGAAAGAGGTCATCCTGTAAATATTTACTGAGAGGGTTGTGTAAATACAAATATTATAAAAACCTGTGAGACTTTGCCGTGCCGTGGCCGTGAGTTGGTGACTCATGGTTTTGTAAGGTTCCATGGAATGGGAGAATGGTACTTGAATTTTTAATCTCTCAATTAAACTTTTTTTATGGGGTGACGGAGATCCTATTAAAATCTACTCTTACCCTTCCGAGTAAAATATGAAAATGGAAAATGTTCGGTGACATAAAATTTTGATGACATGTTTTACATTTCGACAGTTATTTTTGAGAATTTGCTCTTAAGCATCGTTTTGAGAATATTATCACACACATACTACTAATATTATTTTCACATACAATATGCCAGCCTACCCAATCAAGACTAATAACTTAGATAGATAATTTTAAGACGTGTGTTTCATAGCAACGATATTTATCGCCATAACGAGTATCTCTACTACGTGATCTGGTTTTAATATAATCTTAATGGTTTGTTGTTCATTTATGTACTTGTACAATACCGTCTTTGTACTCAGTGCTTGGTGTGCTAGTTCTCATGGCTTTATGTGTAATTTTTTTTTTTTTTTTTTGATGTTCACCCTTTTTCTTTCTTTCTTCTTTCTTTCTTTCTTTCTTAATGTTTTGATTTTTTGATTATGTTTGTTGTGTCTTCGGAGACGCAAACATCCTTTTGATTTGTTATTGTGTGATCTATGATTGACCTTGAACCTGCTCCACTAAGGTACGGATTCAGCTGAATACCAGTATTTGGTATGGAGCGACTGCCTATCTGACCTCCACATCCCAGTAACTGGGTAATGCGATACCCCTGGGTAAAACTGGTTGTCGGACTTTCGGGCTTCTGACGACCCGTAACGACTGTCAAAGATCCACGAATGACAGCCGGTACCAACGGCTTAACGTGCTTTCCGAGGCACGGAGGAGTCTCGGTATGTAAAGATGGTCACCCATTCACAGACCAACCCCGGCTAGCGTAGCTTAACCTGATGGATCGACCCGTGCGGCAGTTATTATTTAGCCTTATGTGACTTTTTGAATTCACATTCAGACATAACTGATATCGGTGAAGGAAAACTTCGTGAGGAAACCTGGACATATTTACACTAATATTATAAAGATGAAGATTAGTGTTATTGTCTGTAACGAAAAAGTAAAGAAAAACTGGACCGATTTGAAAATTTCTTTCATCGGTAGAATGCTATATTATCACTAAGTAACATAGGCTATAATTTATAAAGATATTACGCGGACAAAGCCGGTGGCGGAAGCTAGTAAGATATAAAATAACTACGGGACCTTTGGCTTGATCGACCAGCAAAAGAACCCGTTAAGTGCGAGTCGAACTAGCACACGAAGGGTTCTGTATCACTGGACAATATTTAGCAAAAAACGCCGAAAAAAACAGGTTACCCTTAATTTTTAACTTCATTTTATTTGTTGTTATAGCGGCAATAGAAATACACAATCTGTAAAAAAAACAACTGTCTACCTTTTACGGTTCATGAGATACAACCCGCTGACAGACAGACGGACGGATAGACAGCGGAGGCAGTAAAGGTACCATTCTGTACCCGACCGCAGGCGGCAACTGTAGGCGACGTGTCCCGGCGTCATGTCGCTGCAATCATGATTCCGAACCCGACCGCACGCGGCAGCAGTCCGTATTCCAATCAGTAGATAGAAGATAGAAAAATATGTTCGCACTCGGGCGTTGGCGGCACTACTGGTCTGCGGTCAGACTACACCTGTCGCCCGTCACTTGCCCGAAGCTGCCATTCGGATTCATGTGAAAACATCACGAGGAAACCAGCATGCCTGAGAGATATTTCTGGACGGCATGTGAAGCCAAATGCCCATAGACGGCTTTAAAACTCCGACACCAGGTTAGTCACTAACCCTATGAAAAGAAGAAGGGTTCCGTTTGGCACCATACGGGTACGGAACCCTATTAAGTAAGAACCGTTCGTCTCTCCCTTATCACAGCTCACTGATACAAAGTAGACAGTTTTATCACTACATACCCACCTACGTGCAGTGGGTAAGTTCCGATTGCCCTCATATTTGCATAACCGATAGAGGTTATTGAATCCTTATCTAAGGTCCCCGACCCCTATGTTTGCTCCTAGGGTGCGTCGATAGCGATACTTGTTCAATATTTGAGTCAAGTATGTGAAATGGTGCATGGTTGGCTGAAATATGAATGCTTTTATTTGTTGAAAATAGGGCGCTGATTAAATAAGTTTTGTGCATTTTTGCTATGTGAAATGGTGCATGGTTGTATGAAATATTACTTTTTTTGGAAAATAGGGCGCTGATTAAATAAGTTTTGTGCATTTTTGCTATGTGAAATGGTGAATGGTTGGCTGAAATATTACTGTTTTTTTTTTTAAACAGGGCGCTGGTTAAGTTGTTATAAGTTTTGTGCATTTTTACTGCTGTTATGTGACTTTTGTAACTGAACTCAAACTCTAAGCATTTATTTCAATGAAATCATTAACGGGCACTTTAATTTGTCAAGGATTCTGTGTATAACATAACATAACGCCTGTTTCCCCAAAGGGTTAGGCAGAGGTGCACCTACACCCACTACATTTCGCCAGCTATGTTTTTAAGTCCCATGTAATAGGGGGCGAGCCTATTGCCATCAACCGGGCACAAATCCATACTCCGGGCTGCTACTGAGAAATTGCTAATGAAAAAAAAAAAAACAATAACGTTTTGCCCGACCTGGGAATCGAACCCAAGACCTCATGCTCAGCAGTAGCGCTTGCGACCACTAGACCAAGGAGGCAGTAATTATTTATTAATAAAATATTTTTGTTTAATTCATGAGCTCCAACATTTTGTTTGGCTAACTGCCAACGGTTAGTCAGTCATATTCTGCATAAATCATTACATTCATAAATATTTTATTGTGATACTGTTAACTAATCATTAATATCACGCAAATAATAAAGTTAGTATCCTGCTTTTGTATTTAACTAGTTTTTGCCCGCGGCTTCGCTTGCGTGGAGGTCGAAAATTATCCCACGGGTACGTACTACCGGGATAAAAAATATCCCATGTCTTTACCCAGGTCATGGTCTATCCATGTGCCAAATTTCATCCAATTCCGTTCAGCCATTCTAGCGTGAAAAAGCACCAAATAAACAAAAAACTCATTGGCTCCCCAAAACCTTTCTCCGCTCTTCACTAAAACCATTTATTTCAAATAAACCAATTAAAGGCACTTTTGAATTGTCAAGGGGCCCCGTTCAGTCAGAAAGATGAAGCTAGATGCCCATTCTAAAGCGTAGTAGATTCCTATGGAGAAGAACGGACTCCACGGACACTCTTTTTAATCAAAATATGCTTACAAAATATTGGTTACATCATTCATGTTGAAATTATACGTATAAGAACGATGCAGAACGTTAAAAGCGTCCGTAATAAATAGGAAAAAAAAAACTTTTCTAATTTTTTTTTAATTTAAATAAGCCGTGGCAGCTAAGAGATGACCAGTCCCTACTGACGGCGACACGGCGTCTTATAAAACTACATTCAGCATCATCCTCAAATTATCCAGAATATTCCAACAATTGATACTGTAAAATGTCCCCTATCCTTATCACTAAGCCTACTATCACTATCAACACTCCTCTTCAAACAAACAGGTATGTGTTCTTCCATTCACACTCGGCATTAAATTAATCAAGTTTCCAACTTACTACTGCAAAACTACATTAGGCTTTCAAGCTGAACATAAAGGCTAAAGACCGTTCTAGTTCATGAACCAACCATACTTTTTGTCTACACTACCACCAATAAAGTTGGTTACTTCGACCAATTTACAACCAGCATTTGACCTACATTCGACCAACTTGTTGGTTGAAAAGTTGGGAGCAATACAATCTGTATACTTTGGATTGCAGCGTGTTAGGTCTGTAGAAGTTTGTTGAAAGCTAGATTTGTTGAAAACATGCTGGTGAAAAAGTTTAAACTTTTTGCCTTTAGAGTGGTTCGAGCTTGGTAATTTAGAAGCAAATCTGAAGGCGGAGAAAATCACGATTAGGAATATTGTATCAGAGCTGTGTTACAATTTCGATGTAAAATCTGTATATTATTATATGAGGAGCTCGTGGCTAAGTAACAACAGCCGCACTGGTCGATCCATCAGGTTAAGCTACGCTTGCCGGGGTTGGTCAGTGGATGGGTGACCATCTTTACATACCGAGAATCCTCCGTGCCTCGGAAAGCACGTTAAGCCGTTGGTCCCGGCTGTCATTCGTGGATCTTTGACAGTCGTTACGAGTCGTCAGGAGCCCGAAAGTCTGACACCAGTCTTACCAAGGGGTATCGTATTACCCAGTTACTGGGTTGTGGAGGTCAGATAGGCAGTCGCTCCATGTAAAATACTGGTATTCAGCTGCATCCGGTTAGACTGGAAGCCGACCCCAACATAGTTGGGAAAAGGCTAGGCAGATTGATTGATCTGTATATTATTATATAAAAAAAGGAGAAACTGATAGACTGACTGACATATCAATGCAGACCCGAAACTACGCGAAGACTCTTACTGTGGATTCAGATCATGATTTGAAGCGCCCTGCGTTGAAATTTTTCGTTTTTTTTTTTAAATCTGCTGTTCCATACATCGACGAAAAATATCAACGCATATATATACAGGGTGGTTTAGAATCATGTACTGAATCCAGGGTACCAGTTTTCGCATCGATGTATGCCACTCTGTATAGTCACACTCTTGTCACGGAACGACTTTTCGTATCGACTCATGCAGCACTCATAAATTGATAGATCCAACTGACCTTTTTACATTATAAAAAAAAAAACAACCTTAATCAGATCGATTTTCAAACCCTTTTATCCCCTCAAAACTACCAAACCTCAAATAACAAATACTATTGTATGTCTCTCAATGTCTGTCGGGTTCACCTTTTGCCTCACATTTGTAAGGTCAGAAGTACACTGTTCGGAATTATTCAGAAGGGACAATAGCCAAGGGTGTGGACTGTACCGCGTGACATTAACCCGACCCGCATTATTGTGGACCCGTCCTTACATAAGCACATTAGTTTGGCAGCTTTTAGGGTAGTTATTAATAGAACTTCGAGACTGGCTGGGTTTCTTTAAAAGTAGATCTTGGGCACAGAATAAATAAGTAAGCAGTATGATATGTCGGCAGTGACCTTGAAATAATTACCTGGCCGTGGGTAATTATTTCAAGGTCATTGCCGATAAATCTTCCGCGTCAGAGCGTAACTGCCGCGCACTCGATACTGTTGCGTACTGATATACACTGAGATTTCGGAGCATGTCGTTTCGGCCGTTTTCTATGGAGATGGAGTACTGTTACTTATTTATACTGTGTCTTGGGTAAGTAATCCTACTTTAGATGTTGTGTGTCCAGAATAAGTTTTAGGTAAACTGAGTTTGAGAGCTTTACCTAGGCTAGGCTATCGTAAATTATTTTATACCTAATCGCATAATTCCTGGGAATTAAAAGCCTTATTTCTTACGAGTATCTCTGTCCACCGAACTACTTGTAATTACACGATTTATCTGTCTATCTTAAAACTACAAGGTATTTTTTTATATCCCATAACTCTAGGGTATGAATGAAACCATATCAAAGAATCAACTGGCATGTATGTGTATTTTTTGAATTTTTCATTCAGAATAATTCGACAAAGTCAACATTATTTATGTAAAAAATCCTTCTATTTGATGAAATATGACTATTTTTGTTCATAAAAAGAAAATATGACAACGTCGCATTTTCTTTGCTCTTTAAAATATATAATAATATTGGTTTTAAAGAAAACGATTGACTCGTACTTATCGAAGAGTCTAGTGGTATCATAAAAAAAAAAAAAACTAGTTGATTTTTTGACATGGTCTAATTAATAATCTAGAGATGGATATAAAAAAAAAACACCTTGTATAAACACTACGTCTGTCTGTCTTTAGAAAAATGCTCCATAGTTTTATGACTTATTTTTGGCCTCCTGTCCTGGTAGTGGGAACATTACTCGTATATTCTGATTATTTTCATGTGTGACAAGTTAATAACACAATCTGCTTTTTTCACGTCGTCACAGACTTGAAGGCTAAAATATCATCATCACTTATGGAAGCTCTTATAGATCACACCCTTATAGAAAATAGAATAACATACTCGATAGTTGACTACACATATCGATCAAAAAAACATGAGACGTCGACACCATCCTTCACTCTGCCAAAAATAACCACTTCCCATAGCGGTATTGGCGGTTAAACGAAGTAACCCACTTCGCAGAAGATACACGTATTTACATTTTACATTTACACCATTGGAACTTAATTGATAGTGTCCGTTTGTAAAGAGTGATTCAGACGCTCTATTTAATGTTGAAATGAAATGGGAATCGGATTATCGGTATTTGGGTGAACTGGTTCTGTTCTGTGTGCTGTTTTTAAAGTTAAATGCGAATTGTAGAGGAATTTGTTTGAATATTATCTATACTCGTTAGGTAGTTAAATAAATGTAAACAAAAAAAATCACGTGACGAGACAGCTGTCAAGTAACCGACTAAACGTCATACCTGTCACTGCAGTTGGCATGCTACTTCACAGTTGTACTCTTCAATTTAGCAACGTTATAATTCTTTGACGTTTAGAGTTTGGGTTCTTTAGTAGACAGATTACAAAATATTATATTATTATTATAAATGTAACAAAAAAATTGCGCTGAAGGAGTTACATCTACGAAGAGTAGTTTAAGAATAAATGATAAAGTTACAAGATACATTAAGACCAAAGAAGAAGAAGATTAATTAAAGATTATTAATTTAATTAATTAAAAATACTTTTTTTTTTTTTTTTTAAGATTATTTGAAGATTGATTTATTATTTATTTTTATTTTTTGGTAAGTTTTTAAGATATATTAATAAAAGAGGAAACTATTTAAAAAATCTAAAATAAATTTAGTTTGGTTTATCGTATTTTTAAACTAGAAAGTGTCAACTATAAAAACCCTTCTTACGATTTGTTTACATTTATTTAACTATCTAAACCTATCGAGATAGGTGGTTTAATTTTTTTAGGGACCGTGATTCCATTATAAAAATATTATTTTACTTCTTAAATACTGTCTACATTGTTTATAAAATTATCGTATGGCATTCACTATAATTATTAACACAACGATGAAGTCAAAGAGTAATTTTGCCAACTTGTGGCATGTTTTTCTCGTAGTAAATCTTGTTCCTCCATTAACTAATTATCAGCTTAAAATATCGTATAGGTGGTGTGTGTGTATAGTCACAAACTCCACAAAGGTTAAAATATTACAACAGGATCGTTCAAATTAACTACTTAATTACCAGTCTTTGTAAAGGCTTATAAAACTAATAAGCAAGCCTATCGTGCGAGTTACGTAAAAAAATTAATTACGACCCATTCAGTGCGCGTGAAGCTAGAATTGGTTTTAAATTGGAGTTATAATTTAAATCACGATAAAGGAGATCACCCTTTAAACTGACCTTTCAATCAATCTGCCTAGCCTTTTCCCAACTATGTTGGGGTCGGCTTCCAGTCTAACCGGATGCAGCTGAATACCAGTATTTTACATGGAGCGACTGCCTATCTGACCTCCACAACCCAGTAACTGGGTAATACGATACCCCTTGGTAAGACTGGTGTCAGACTTTCGGGCTCCTGACGACTCGTAACGACTGTCAAAGATCCACGAATGACAGCCGGGACCAACGGCTTAACGTGCTTTCCGAGGCACGGAGGATTCTCGGTATGTAAAGATGGTCACCCATCCACTGATCAACCCCGGCAAGCGTAGCTTAACCTGATGGATCGACCAGTGCGGCTGTTGTTACTTAGCCACGAGCTCCTCTTAACCCTTTAAACTGACCTTTGAGTTCACAAAATAATTTCACACTTTAACACCGGAGACGCGTCTGATTAAACTAAGCGTGACCTTTTTGCGCTCCAATCCTGATGCATAACCGTAAAAACCAGGCCAGATGTTTATTATGCTGACTCACTATCCTTAAATCCACAAAATGAACTCTATCCCCGCGACATAAGGCCCATTACAATAATACGTGACGATATGCTCGAAGCTGCAATCCAGTGCGATTTGAAATTCAATAAAATTATCTGCCAAGTCACATAGAGCAGTTTTTAAGATCGCGTTCCGATTTCGTATAAGTAGATTGTTGTCGTTCAATAACGTCGGAAAGACGGGAAATGTTCCGTAAAAAGTTCTTGAAAAAGGTGTTCATTTCTTAGATGTTATTTTATTTGGCTGGACTTAGTAAGGCCGGCCACATACATACGGAATTTCGAATTGGTGAAAATTTCGAACGGAGAACTTACTGTACGTATGTGATAGATCCTTGATTTTGTATGGATTTGCTGCCTTCGAAATTCCGAATCGATATTTCGAAACGGAATTCCGTTAAACGGAATTCCTTATGTATCTGGCTGGCCTATATATAAATATGTACCTAAAATGAATTCGGTTGGTGTCGGAGGTTGTCAAAATAGATCTTCCAGTTTTAGCTAGCACAAAATCGTGATTTTCCTATTTTCGGAACATTCACACGAAAGGGAGAAAGGTGCTACCACAAAATAGAATTTGCACATAACTTTACCCCCGACCATAAACACAGCTTCCCAAAAATAACGCAAAAACGTGCAACAAAAATAAAGCGGTTTGCATCCGACCATCTGCTCCATAGGTTTCGAATCCAAAAGATCGGATGAGTGCATGTGTCGGTCGAAAACACCTGTCGTTTTCGGTCAGGTTTGAACAATAATGGAATCACCACCTGGCAGGGTACTATTTTTTTACGGCATATGGATTGGGTATAACCAACCAGCCAACCGGTTTGAATTTGATCGTTTTCTGCCTGGTATCTGCGCCTCCTTTCGCCGGATTTAGGCTGTAGTTCGCATGAATATTTTAGAGGCTGAACGCGTTTTAATTACTCCTCGCTGTAGGACGGACTGTGCTCCCTATATTGTCGTCAGCGTACATTCGCGTCTTAAGAATCCTTGTACATAATTGCTACATGAATAAATTAGCAACTATCCCTGTCGTTATAAAAACGGTGAAGGCTATATTATTTTCAAATTTCCCTTCTTTGGTTATTAACATAGATGATAGCACCTAATTCCATCATCAAAGGAAATTTCCGCCAAATTGATAACTAAGTCCAGTTTTTTTTGGAAATATTTTATATTTATTTTCAATATAACCGAACGAAAAATTAATAATTCACGTGTTCCGTTCACAAAGGGGTCTTATTCAAAGTGAATTTCTAATTGAAATTGGTTTTCGCTTTTGTAAGGAGCTTAGGATTTATAGGAACAAGAACAATATTGATTCTGTGAAGCATCAAGGCATACTTCGAAGTTTCTTTGTGATAATCGCTATTATTAATTGGAATTATGCAAACGAGACTCAAGTTCTGTTTTTGATTGACAACTGCGACGTCTTTTGTCATTCAACAGCAGATTTCATTTTGGTTTCTCATCAAAATTCTCCTGCGATTCTCCCAATTTATTTGTGGTCGGCGGTTTTCTTGCACACTTCTCTATATGTCGTCATCTCGATAGTCACACACTTTCTAGCTATATCATCATCCACACAGTCCATCCATCGCACAGACGGGTATTTGAACCTAAAAGCTGGGCAAAAATATTTTTTGTTTCTTGTTGGGCGTATAGGTGTCAATCATTACAAATTTAATGTATTATCATTTATTTCGTCACATATCATATATAAAACCAAAAATTAAAACTTATTATAAAATCGTTTAAACCTCCTCGTTGTCACTATTTAAGTCTGTGTCAGTTTCTGAATCAGAATCAATACTTGGCGTTTGGGCAGGTAATAATAAGTTTAAAGTTTCTTGATGGAACGGTTTGGATTTCCTTTTCGGTATTTTTCTCACTTATTTTTCTCTCTTTGACACCGGATGGCCCTGACAGAAAATAAAGAAAAATAAATTTAATTTGCATTTTTTTCTCAACATACCCTATCTATTAAAAAAATATGTGAAGAATACATCCACGGTATTCCACGGCAACTTTTGCATGAAGCGTATTACTAGATCTTCTTTCGTTTCTTTCTTCTTCAATTATATGTATAATTCATTGCATAGAAAAGCTTAGAAGTTAAGTAAATCTCTTAAAGATTAAATTCCAAACGCAAATTTACATATTTTCTATAACCTTTTGTTCTTTACAATAAATACTAAAACTCAAAGTATATTTAACAAGAAATGGTTAAAAATGTAACTATAGACCTTGTTTTGACGGATCAATCATAAATATATTTTAGCAGAAGTTCAAAATAATAACAAGTATTGTGAGATCACAAAGGGCGAATATCGAACAATTACGCGCACACTTCAAGCGAACGATAAGTTCCGACTGATGCCAGCGGGCAGCGCGGGAGTCGAGTCAAATACAATGTCTGTCACATGATGCGCGATACCTTTAGCTATTTAAGCGACTAAATTGTTTTTCAATACCGAAGATTACGCGAAAATTATTTTTGGCCAGCTTTTAGGTTCAAATACCTGTCTGTGCATTGTTTCTATGGTCTTCCCCTACTCTTATAGCCATCAAGGTTTATACTCAAAACTTACCTTAGTGTCTGTTTCTGATAAATACGATTATATATGTATATAGATATTGGGTTTGATACCAAAAGACATTGTCCAAATCAAGCACTGAATCTAATCTACGATTCAAATTAGCGTCAAATTTTACTCATGCAAAACAAATCGAAGATCTCTGGAGAACGTAGGGCAGCAAGTTCCTATTTTTCTATGTTGCAAATGATAATATTCTTGTAATAATACTTATTTTGTGATTACTTTTAAAATCATGCTCAATATGAAAGAATCATGTGTTTTACTAGGAAGTTTCAACACAATGCCTGTTTACATTTTACGATTTAAAGCTTGAAAAATTACTTAAAGTTAAGTGAAGCATGTTCTTTTGAAATATACATATTTTAACGAGCTACGTCATATGCAAACAATATTAAGTATGTTTTTCCAAGGATACTGTTATAATATTACGCGTCTTTGGTGGAACATTTTCTATGAAAACTTCACGGAAATTCTTCCATCGGTGTCCCGTCACGCCTGTCTGCGGTAACCTTTATCCAACAATTTCCTGCCAATTGGCCAGTAGGTAATAACAGAAAAGTAAACATCCGTTCCAGTAAGTAAACATCTTGAGTGAACGGAAAATAACAAGGGCAGTCTTTAATTTTAGAACAACCCAGCTCAACATTTCGTAGTTGCGATTTATAAAAATAAAAATAAAGATTTTTATTAAAAAAGGGCACAAGAACTGAAAATATTTTTAGTATTTTCTGAGAACTTTGCTTATAGGTAAAACAGTTTTTTTTTTTACGAATATCATTTATTCTTTTCAAGTCCTACGCCCATGTCAGATAGACATACTTGTCTATTATACCGTCAAAGGTTTATCAAGATGAATGTTAGATTAAGATTTTTAGACAACAATGAAAGTTTTTGTGTTTTCTCTATACTTTTATTGGAACTGACACCAGTCAGGATAAGTACCAACTTATCCTGCTTGGGAATATTAGGCGATACATTTTAGTCCTTATCGTAGAGCTCCTTTATCGTGTAGCTCAACTCAGAGTTGAGCTATACGATTACTGGTAAATGCTTGCTGACTGGACAGCTCCACTCACATCTGTGTGGTTCTTTCCCCTAAAGACCATTTCAGACACTAATCTACATGGTCCTCAGATGATCTGACCATCTTTTATGTCTGGACTTTAAAAGAGATTTTGACTTCTGAGTTTCTTCGCCATTTCTTCTCAGGGATAGCCAGATAGGAAATGTCTACCTCCTAAATGTCTAACACCATCTAGCTTATTTTTAAAATTTCATTATGACGTGTAAACGTGATTCCGATATCTTATTTGCAGAATAAGAAATTTCATTTCATTTCTTCCTGTTGGAGTTTACCTAGGTACCTATGTATATTGTCTCTACCACAAGTTCAATGCCCTTATCCATTATTCATTAATTTTCCCAGTATACACTAATTACTGCATAAGTCGTTATCATGATTAAATATGCCGTAAATAATTATAACGTAATGTCACGCCTCTCTTCCATGAAGAGGAAGACAGAGAGTAAAAAAACCGGCCAAGTGCATGTCGGACCACGCACAATGAAGGGTTCCACAGTTGGGATGAATTTATCCTAAAACAAACGTAACGTTGTAATTGAAAAACATGTTCTCCCATACATCGATATACGTTTTTTTTTTTTTTTTTTTGGATGGGAAATCATCAAATGACTTCTCCCGCTCTGGGCAGAGCGAGAGGGTGTGTCAGACTTTTACTGACTAAAACCCACCCGTGTTCCTTCCGTTGCCTGTGTGCCGGGGCCGCGATATCCCTTTCAGACAAACCCGCAACCCCAGCAGACACGGTTAATTCTCCAAATTCAAATGTGGGTTATTTTTTTTTCGTTTGATATATCTACAAATCAACGATTTTTGGACCATTTCTCTACATGTGATGTGAGACCTTGCTTCCTGCCAAATTTCATGAAGGTCAACGGGAAGTACCCTATAGGCTTCGATTTATTTGCTAGTATCTAAATATGTCGGATAAATGGCCATATTTTGTTACTGCGTTGACTTAGAAGCTTGATTTTTTTAGAGCTCTAAGGGATCATAGAACTACGTATTTAATATTAATTTCAACTTGAAACCTCCACGCGTTCCTGAGAAAAAGGGCCTTGACAGACTGACACACAGACAGACGGACAACGAAGTGATTCTATAAGGGTACCGTTTTCTCCTTTTGAGGTACGGGACCCTAAAAAAAGGCATGCGATATTAATACAGGGTGAAATTAAATTAGTTAGCAAAACTCCGCAGACGTGATGCATATCTAAACACGACATTACTTCCACGCGACCGAAGTCGCGGGCTGAAGCTAGTGACGTCATATTTACACCCGGTTACAGTACTTCACATACTCGTAAGATAATCAAACATGGCCGCTGGTCACATGGCCTGACGTCCTTAGGTCTTTTTATCTCAGTTAATAATAAAGGTATTCTTTGTTACAGGTATGCATGAGTCAAGGATGATGCATCTCGATGGAATGCTGTTGGTAATAAAGCTAATGGACCAGTCTTCAGGTCAACACTAATGGCTTGTATATAAATGTTCATATATTTAGAAGAAATGAGAATTCTTTGGTGACGTCATGGGATAGGCTTGCTAAACTTTTTAGACAGCATTTTTGTAAAGTCTGAGAAAAAGAATTGAAAATACTCATTTCGCATTTAATATTTAGTTTTATGACTTTATTCATATCTATGGGTGATTAATTGGGTTTTTCGAGAAAATTTAAACCCACATGCTGTAGGATCGTTGTATTATTGATAAAAAAATCGTGAAGTCGTGTGTCATGGTGCACACGAACATTGACTCAATCTGAGCACAGCCTAAATTACAACCTAATTTGAAACAATGGTCCACACTCCACTGCTGACTGATTTCTAATTGAACTAATTAGATATTACAAGAATAATTAAGACGCATATATATTCCAGTGACCTTGAGTGGTTAGCTTGCGTGTTCTGTACTGAGCTCACGCAACCCGTCGTACGTCCAGCCAGTAATAGGACTCGCCCATCAAGGATCGCTGTCCCAAATTAGACGCATTATTAATTTATTATACATAAAACAAAAGGTATTTTAATAAAACACTTATACTAAAAGATCAATAATTAAATTATTTTTTAAATGGTGAAGGTCTCATAAAAATACGCTTGATAGATGTTGCGTGATTCTCAGTTCTTTATCCGCGTTAGACATAACTTTACAAATTAATTTCACTATGTACAAACATAATCTAAAATATTCATACATTAGGTTATTAAGAAAATGCTCTAATTTAACATAATTATATTTTTTCCAACTCATTAACACTACTCGTTTAGACGCGATCTTCAGAATAAAATCGCTAAAAGTCGGTTATCGTCGCCTTAATAATTATAGATACATATACAGCCATTTCAAACTAATTAGTACAATTGTTCAAATAATCTCCTGAAAACTTGTCTGCCTAATAACAGAATTTGGAGACATAACAATTGAAATAATTTTCTATACCTAAGTAGAACATAATTAGAATAATTTAACAAGAATGACGGAAGTCAGTAATTTGACAGGATATTGAAACATTTTTATTGCCAAATTGATTATTGACTTTCTTTTTCTTGTGGTTAGTGACTAACCTGGTGTCAGAGTTTTTATACCACCCACGGGCCTGTGAGTTGGCTTCACATGTCGCCGAGAAATATCACTCAGGCATTTTCTCACGATGTTTTCCTTCATCATTTTTGAAGCAAGTGATTGTTATACAATATGCACATGAATATGAAAAGTCGTGCGTGCCTTGGGTTCAAACTCGAGACCTATGTCTTGGCAGTCCGACGGTCACACGACTAGGCTATATGACTGAAAAGTAGGCTGTGTACTTTTAGTAGTTGTATTTTTTAATCTACGACGATGGTCTGTTTGTATTTGGCTTACGCCAAATTTCAGCTGGATGAGTTACCAGCTGATGAATGGCGTATGATTGAGAGGCCTACGTCCAACGCTCATGATGACGGTCTACCTATGTGCCACACATCCAAATCCGGTCTACTGCTTATTCGTGTATGAGTATCAGGCAACTAATATCATCATCCATTATCAATTACAAATTACATATATCACGTTAATAATACCTATTTGTGGTACCTAATGGAAATGTTTAGTCGTTATGGGTCATCAGAAGGATGAAAGTCTGACAACCAGTCTTAGCAAGGGGTATCGTGTTACCCAGTAATTGGGTTGTGGAGGTCAGATAGGCAGTCGCTCCATGTAAAATACTGGTATTCAGCTGCATCCAGTTAGAATGGAAGCCGACCCCAAAATAGTTTGGAAAAGGTTAGGCAGATTGATTTTATTGGAAATGTTTATCTGAAGAGATTCTTCGAAATCGTAAGCAGACAGACATTCTAGGAACTAGAAAAATTATAGGCAATTAATTTAGATTTTCGAAACCCTTGAAAGTCTGAATGTTATTACTATCTACTTAGATACTGTGAAAGAGCCCCCAGCTGTAATAGTACGACTGAATATCTTATTTCTAGAAGCTACACCGAGAACTGTAAACATTCCCTTTAGATAATAGAGTATCAGATAACAATGTCAAAAGTCCTTAAGTTTAACCACAGTATAAATAAGTAACAGTATTATGTCTTCATGGAAAACGGCCCAAACGACGCACTTCGAAATCTCAGTGCATATCAGTACGCAACAGTCTCGAGTGCGCGGCAGTTACGCACGGATGCGGAAGGTTTATCAACTGAGCGGCTGTAGGTCACTGCATATATAATACTGTTACTTTATTACACTGTGGTTTAACTTTTGAATCGTGCTTAAAAGTCAGCACTGTGCTGGTTAAAAAGTTAACGAAATTAAATATCTTATCTGTATTCGCCATGGAGATAAGCAGAGGATAGTAAGCAAACATTTCGCCATTTACGTTTAGCCCTATAGGTGCCGAGTTTATTGCCAGTAACTGGGCACAATTCCAGACTCCGGAATCCCGAATCCTACTGAGGATTTCCTAATTAAGTCCCTTTCTACATCACGTGTCAAAAGGATTAAATAAATAAAAACCGGATGGCAATAACTTTTTGCCCTGACCAGGGGATTTAACCCAATATCTCACGCTCAGCAGTTGTCTTTAAGACCACTAAGCTCCAAGAGGCAAAACTTAAATAATCCCAGGATTTCAGAATTTTTCACACTCGACCTCCACCAAAGAATTAATTCATATTCCTAAACTAAATCCAACAGAAAAATCATTGAACGATTAAACTAAAAAGAAATCGCAATTGATACGAAAAATAGTTCCATAACTACACCTTTCAGTATTCCAATTAATCCAATAAGCGTCTAGGAACGTTCAGGATTCCTTTAATTTATCTCTTTTTCCACCATTCAGCTTGCGAGAACAATTAAGACGATTTTCAACCCTCTGACACTGGATATCCGAACGCTAGGAGATACGAGGATCAATTAAATGTAATCTGCGTGCGCAATTTATTTGCCAAACATGTAAACAAACACGAGTTGTCCACTTAGATAAACATGAACTTTATACAAGTGTAAATAAAGTTGATTTTTTTAGACCGACTGGTATTGTTGAAAAAGTCATTAAAAATATGATGTTGTAGCGAAAACTGAACCTTATGTGTAGGCATTACAATTGTTTTTGCGAACGCAGACTATGTGAAGCGATAATTAGGGATTGGGCCACTGATATATCATTATTTGTCCTAATTAAATTCTCAGTAGCAATGAGGATTTTCTCATTGACGTCCACTAGGTGGCAGCACTAAGACGTCAGGTCCGGGCACCTGTCAAAAGTGTCAAACCGTCTATATTTTCTTTAGTCATGACTGAACGATGAATGAAGCGAATGATGAACCTCATCATATATTTTATGTTCATTGTCGAAATGGTAGTGGGAAACATTGTACGCCAATTAGTGGTGGCCAAGTGGTAGCAAAGGCTTAGAAGATGTAAGTCGTAGGTTCGAACCCAGGCAGGCGCTTTACTTTGTGTAAATAATTTCATCACCACTGCTCTCAAAACGGTGAAGGAAAACACCGTGAGAAAACTAACAACAAAAGAAAATCGAACACATGTGACATCTACCAACCCGCTATTAGCAATTACTATAAGCTAGGCCAGAGGATTGGTGATCGTAGTATGTTGTCATTTGCAGACAGGGCAGGGTCTTATGCCAATCCTCTTGGCTTAATCCCGTCGCCTTATACTGGGGTAAGGAATGGCCGGGGCGACGTGAACTATCACGAGGATTGTTATGTAATAGTTAGCCCATTGCTGGCCATAGGCTTATTTTTGAAAACTTCTTTATGCGCGTTGAGCACTTTTTGAGTAAACAAAAATCATGGAACTCGCGTCATCGTCACCGAACGCTTTCCATGAGCTATATGTATACTGTGTATATGTTTTCACTTCTATCGGCAGCCCCTAAAGACTGCCCCGCATGTTTTATTTGTTCCTTATGATTCACACTTGGTGATACTTTATTCACATTACAATTAGCTAAAAAGTAATTGAAATATAACTGAAATTGTAACTATAAAATTAAGAAATCCATTCCTATTCATTTTATGATATCCACCAACCCGCACTGGACCCGCGTGGTGGATTATGGCTCACTCTCTCTCACAGAGCTTGAGAGGGGAGATTGAGCTCTAGTTTGCAGGCTTGTTGCCTAGCGGAGGAATATTATAGGTTGTGCTTATATTAGGGGAAAACACTTAATTCACGTGTTCTAGTTTTTAGTCAGTACTTGGACTGCAGGTTAAGTTTGCTCATACTGCACTAAAGTAACTCAAAAGGTTTTACCCTTTTTACTCTTCGGTAATTCAGTGTTTCAAGGAGTTCGATCGCTTCGACATTCGCGTGATGATGAAGTCTGTATGAGCTTCTGCCTTCTTCAGTTCTTCTGTCTTCTACTTTATCGGACAAACCTGCGACCCCAGCAGGCATTGGTCTTTCGACCCCGTCAGTTGGTGCTGACATCTCTTTGAGGCGCGCGTGGAAAACAACGCGCCGTCGACACGGGCCTGGTCCTTATCGGTCGGCGAGCTGCCCATTGCTCACCGTCCGCAAATCCGCGCCTAGGGTGGCCGGAAGTCGGCTCTCGACTCCCGACGCCCGGGGCGTCTCCTGCGGCGACTAGGGCCGCGAGGGCGTGCAGCCTGCATCTCCCTCCCGCGCTCCGCCTCCTCCATCGCGAACATAACTGCTTCGCAGAAGGAGGTGACGGCCTCCCATGCACTCTCGCTCCGAACCATGGCCTGAACCAGGGCCGGACGCGAGAGATCGCCGCCGCCGATCGCCTCCGTGAGGACACGGTGGTGCTCCGCCCAAGCTGGGCAGACCTCTACCGTATGCTCCACCGTGTTCTCCGGGCGATCCACACAGTGGTGACACCCGGGCGTTTCCTCCCGCTTTATGCGGAACAGGAACCTCCCGAAACAGCCGTGTCCGGTGAGGACCTGCGTCAGGCGGAAAGTGAGGACGCCGTTTCTCCTCTCAAGCCACTCCTCAAAGAGGGGACTTATCGCCACAATTGTGGCGTGCCCAAATGCACGATCCCTAATGGAACAATCACCACGTTTTTTGAGGTGATCCAAAAGAGTAAAGCGTACATTATGTGTAGTCGTTAGCGCAATATCAATGAGTTTTTGGTGCTGAAATTATTTATTGCTTTCTTTGTTTTCTTCTTTTGGTTAGCAGCTTAAATGGAATGTGTTGTGCTTAGTACTTAGGGCCTTATCACACTGGTGATTTGCGAGCGTGTTTCCAGCCTACCGCTGCGTGAGCTTAGCGAGTACGCCACGTGTGATCAACGCGACTGTACACGAGAGAGTGAGACAAGCGAGAGTACTACTTTTGTGAAATCGCGGAGAACACGTCGTGTAGTCGCAACTTGCTCGCTCGGCACCCGCGGGGAGAGCGTTCACAAATCAAGATACGAGATGCATAACCCACCCTGTCCTGATCTCAACTCTAAAGCTTATATCACTCCAAAGCATTCCTTTACCGCCCTTGCCTACCTGAGCTACGCCTCAAGGCGCCGCAAGACGATTCCCCACCTGAATTCTGGCCGATAAGATATCAAACACTAACCTGAATAGGTCCTCAGAATACACCAATTGTTCCAAGACAAGAGTATCAACATCTAATCTAGTCGAACCATTTGAGCGACTTGAAACAATAAGTGCACGTCCTAGGAGCGGCCACACATTGTGTGCCAAAGACGTAACTTGCATGTAAACGTCTGGAGGACGTCCGGATTATGTCTTTGAAGCTCTTGGTGTTTATGAGGTTTCTGCTGACGAAGTTTGGGTGGGTGAGGTTTTAGTTCGAGTTTATTAGGGTCTTTTAAGTAATCGGAAAGTTAAGAGCGTTTAATACTGAAAGGGGCAACGTTGCTAATAGCTGTCAAATGTTTCGCTGTTTTTATTAATTTGGCAATATTACTGTATGGAAAAAGAAATATGGCTAACTAAATAAATGGCTAAATGGACCATATTTTATTGTAATTAACATCGTTAGATGTTAATTACAATAAAATATGGTCCATTAATAATGATGATGATGTCGAAGATTACTACTAACTAGTCTGATAGTAAGCAAAGCTTGGACAGATTTAAGTTATAATATAGGTTTCGTCAAGATAGACTGTAATTAGTCTTTTTGGAAATAGCTAATGACGTAGCAGAGAATGGATTAATAATAATAGAAAATTTAGGTTATAGAGAATAGGGAAGAAGCCTGCGTTAAAAAAAAAAACTATTTAGTCCGTCAGTCAGATAGTAAAAAAATCTAATATTTTTTCATTTATTTTTTGCTTTATCATATTATTAAAAAAATACTTAGATAGATGTTGGGGAGTGGGGGTCGCTACGTCACAAGCAAGTATGAAATCTACATACAAGTAACGTCGAGGCACATTTTAACTCAATGTATCGCCGTAATATTTTGATTACGTACAATAAGAAAAAATACGTGGCCATTATTTTTTCATATTCTACCTGACGGACAGAAAAATATTGTTAGTCATCATCCCTATTATATAGGTTATCAAGCGTAATATATTTTTTTTTTATATTGTATAAAAATAACGAATAACAATGAAAGCGCAATTAAAATACTCCTATTCCATAAATAAGTGTGCTCGATGTAACCAAAACAAAAAGCGGTGGAGATTTTGCAATGCCCGCGAAATGTCGCCGTCGCCGCTCAAGACAGGTGGTTCTAAGTATAGAGCCAACAACCTTTTAGAAGTAACAAATATAATAATTAAATTTATGTACCTAAATCAATCAATCTGCCTAGCCTTTTCCCAACTATGTTGGGGTCGGTTTCCAGTCTAACCGGATGCAGCTGAATACCAGTATTTTACATGGAGCGACTGCCTATCTGACCTCCACAACCCAATAACTGGGTAATACGATACCCCTTGGTAAGACTGGTGTTAGACTTTCGGGCTTCTGATGACTCGTAACGACTGTCAAGGATCCACGAATGACAGCCGGGACCAACGGCTTAACGTGCTTTCCGAGACACGGAGGAGTCTCGGTATTTAAAGATGGTCACCAATCCACTGACCAACTCCGGCAAGCGTAGCTTAACCTGATGGATCGACCAGTGCGGCTGTTGTTACTTAGCCACGAGCTCCTCTCTTAAATATATGTACCTAAATATATAAACATATATCTCTCGTAATGATAGAAGGTAAAGCTTGAAGTCCGCAAATTATGTAAGAAAAAAAAACTAAGATACCTTACTCTAAAATAAAAAAATAAAAGACGGTATTTTCTAGGTGACTGTCTGACAACAAGCAAAAAGAGACAGGTAATTAACGGAATATAAATAAACTAGCTAGATAATTCAAGCACAACTCAATATTAAGTTAAGAACAAGGACTTTATTTCACAATTTCTGGATAGGATTTTATTTAATTATCTGGAAGAAAAGTTCATAAATGTTCTTTGTGATAAAATATTGTATAAACATCAAATAAGCCTCACGTAAGTCCAAAATCGAACACCTACAAAATTCTTAAAACCAGCTAATTTTTAATTACAACAACATTTAAACCTGTCCTCTTCTAACCATTCCACCCACAGCTTCACAAGATGCCAGCACCAGATGCCAGTCCTCAACTGCACTCCTGACTTTACAAAAACATCTGGCATCCAATCTTATTTCATGATTTTATTTACGACTTTCTTCTCAGCCTCACCTGTTCAATTCTTTTGCTTTTGTATGAAGATAGGCCTTCTTTTGTTTTTATGAAGTAGTACAAGAATATTGGTTTGAATTAACATAAAAGCTGGCTGTCTATGTTTTTTCAGGTGCTAGTAAAGAGAAAATATTATTGAATAGCCTACGACTTCATCTGCGATGTATTTTGCATCTACTATACATTTTAACAGCGAATTAATTTTCACGCCTCCCCCTTAAGACCTAAGCCAAATATTTTTTGATATTCGGGTAGTTCATAATATTCTTTATTGCACCTTTTTAGGTGCCATAAAGAACATGAATAAAAAATACCGACTAATTAAAAATTTATGCAACAACGCGAAATTTTGCGGGTATTCTGGTTTAATACAAATACTCAGGGTGAAAAGTACAGCCGCACGGAACGGATATTCAAGGTTAAGCTACCCTTGCTGAGGTCGGTCCGTGGATGGGCGACGATCTATTAGATACCGAGGCTCCTC
This sequence comes from Agrochola lota, assembly GCA_947364205.1. NCBI lineage: Eukaryota > Metazoa > Arthropoda > Insecta > Lepidoptera > Noctuidae > Agrochola > Agrochola lota. The sequence goes on from OX376241.1 coordinate 11,241,555, forward strand.
CGTGCCTCGGAAAGCACGTTAAGCAGTTGGTCACGGCTGTTATTCGCAGATCTTTGACAGTCGTTACGGGTCGATGCTATAATTTTTTTTTTCAATGTTCGGACGACCCATCTTTTAAACCTACCAGCACGCCTGTTATCCCCGAAGGGTAAGGCAGAGAGGTGCCTTTTAGTAACACCCAAATTTTGCCAGTTATGTTTTAGTCCCATGTAATAGGGGGCGAGCCTATTGCTATCAACAGGGCACAAATCCAGAGTCCGGGCTGAGAAATTCTTGATGGAAAATCCCTATAACACTTTGCCCGACCTGGGAGTCGAACCCAGGACCTCATGCTCAGCAGTAGCGCTTGCGACCACTAGACCAGTGTGTCAGTCTTCAACCTTACTTATAAGCTTTCAACCTTACTTACAAGCTTTCAATCTTACTTACATAGATGAAATACCCATATCTGATTAGTAATAGTATTAAGGTTGCTAACCTTTCCATTGCTCGATCCCCATTTCAGATTGAGATCCCATCATTCATTTTATTAACCCTCACCCTTCCGATACTTCCCATATTATGTTTATTTCTACTAATGCAACATGTTTTATTCTATTACTTTCAACCTTTCAACAAAATTAACATTGCAATTTAATAATTAAATGGGAAATATTTAACTGATTCTCTATAAACTTATTGACCTTCTAATGATGGAGACTTTTTAAAATGAATGAACCTCTTAAAACTTTTTGCGTTTTAAATGATGCGCACTCTTTTTAATAATTGATCCTCTTTTTAAGTTTCTGGCCTTTTCACAGTTGGTCGCAGTATTTTACGACGCTAAAATAAGAATTACCTATTTGAGGTTCACAAAAAGAGGTGCAATCATTAATGTAAAATAATATTTTTGGGAGCGCAAAAAGGGAATTATTGGAGGTCCCAATAAATACATGCTCCATATTTCGCTGGAGACCTAAAATACCTGTCAAAATATAATTTCTGAGGGCTCCATATTTCCTTTCTCATTTGCTTATCTCAGAGATTGCGCCTGTCTGTACAAATAGCTATTATGATAATATTTAGTACTGTATTCAAGTCTACGGATAAGCTTGCCGAAGTTATGTCATATATTTGTAAGTATGCCAAGATGGAACTTGCTTTTATTGTTATTGGAGAATAAGATTATTTCGTTGTTTAGTTAATTCTTCGTTTTCTTATTAGGTGAGTTTATTTTAGGACTCGTTTAGGAAAAGTTAGCCCATTCGTTAGTAATATAACGTTATGTTACTTGCCTTGTTGAAAATTACAAGGATTGGTTTATTTTATGTCTAAATACATTATATGTCTTTTCTTGCCATATCGTCTGTTAGGCGTTGGTCCCGGCTGTCATTCGTGGATCTTTGACAGTTGTTACGGGTCATCAGAAGCCCGAAAGTCTGACAACCAGTCTTACCAAGGAGTATCGTGTTACCTAGTAACTGGGTTGTGGAGGTCAGATAGGCAGTCGCTTCATGTAAAACGCTGGTATTCAGCTGCATGCGGTTAGACTGGAAGTCGCCCCAACATCGATGGAAAAAGTCTAAGCAGATGATGATCGTCTGTTAATCTTGAATCAAATTCAACTTCTTCCATCATTAATCATACCATATCATTTGTCCCTTCACCCGTCATCTGTCAAAAGGATCACAGTTAAAATCAACCGCGACTCTTTTAACACTACTTCAGTAGATAAACAGTAAAGTCGTTCCATTTATCTCTCAGCACCATCTCGTCATCAACCAACCCTCTAACTAAACAACTCACAGTTTCTGTTTTTTTTTTTTCTCTGACGTTTGTTTTCTTAGCTTGTCGGGACTTTTTTAACTTGATCGCGGTTGTGAGCCCCTGGCTTATAAATGTCCGTCGCATTTGAAGGGTTGAGTGTGCAGTTATTTTGGAGTTAAAAAAGGTTATTATTTTCGTACCAACGGTAGGTATAAAAAAAGTGGGTATTTTGAGACTATCTACATTTCAGATTTATTAGACTGAATCAAGTTGACCGTGAAGTTAATACGTTTAAAATATAAGACGGATCTATACAGGGTGACTTTGAAAACAATCGACTTTTAAAGGTGTTCTACTTATCAAATATAAACAAAATTTACCATATCTGTAAATATTATAAATCAAAAGCGCTTTTCGTGTCTGTATGTGTGACCGCGTTGTGCTTCTAAACTACACAACGGATTTTGATGCGGTTTTGACCAACATTTAGAGAATTTATTCCGGAAGGTTTATGTGTAGCAACCATTATTATTTTTATATATAATATAGAAATTTCGATGTTTTATCAAGGTGTAAAAACCGTGCGAAGCAGGGCCGAGTCCCTAGTAAAGGTACATACGCTATTGGACCATTTCATATAAGATGCTCGGTTTTTTTTTTGAGGATTGGACTGGTCCTTTAAAAAAAGTTGTTTATATTTTATGGGTAGAACACCCCCTTAAATTTTACCGATTGTTTTCAAAGTCAGTCTGTATAATTTTCGATCTGAATAGTGCGTGATAGTTATTTGAACTTACCAACATAAAATTGTAGTAAAGAGAAGAGCGAAAATCACCAATAAAGCTGATAGCACATAAACCACGTTTAAGAGCTGTCAGTGTCATTATTTTCTTTGGATTATTGACACTGACAGCTCTTGAACCGGTTTAGATGTGCTGATCGCGTTCAGTTTCATTGGTAAAATTCGCACTAACGTATTATCGTAACATTAGCTGCGAAAAGATTCTAAATAAGATAGAAATTAGTATCACCTTAATTCAATATTCGTAAACTACGTAAATAAAGATCTAGCTAGATACAAACTTACGAAGAATAGAGGAGTGTAATAGAAATCTTATCTCTGGCACTAGGCCAGTTCGTAAATGAATTCCATTTGATGGAAAAAAGTTTCCTTCTTCAAGAATTATTTTAGCTGGCAGAAGTTCACTATTGTCCACATTTATGAGGACATTTGCATTGCACTTATCAAGGTTTACGTATAAATCGGTAAGTGGATAATAAACAATAATACCTACATTAAAATATGTGATATGTATCTTTAAAGACTCATGCCGACAAGCGCAACGGTACAGCGCGACGAGATAGCGCGAAGCTACTCTAGTAGATCGATCCCCATAAAAAATTATGGAAATTGTTCTGACAGAATCACGTTGCATCTGATTGTCTCCGGGAGCCTTAATGCTTCGAGGGTCAATGTAAAACTTTTTATTAACAAAAATGTCAACTAAAAGGCACAAAGAAAAGCTTATTAAAAAAATTGCAAAATGTAACCCAAATTTTCAGGTATTGTTTAAAAGTAAGTTCTACGCGCAAGTTATTTCGTTTCGATAGCTTTCTAATACCTCCTAGAAGTAAAAAGTTTAGAGTTTGGTAGGTATTGGGTAAAGCTGTACTCTTCAAAAGACATCAGACAAAAGCATGACAGGATAAATCTTGTAATAAAGCAGTTCAAGGATCTCCCATATCTTATTTACTCAGTACAACAATAACCTCCCTCCGGAACGCGGTTAAAAAGAACGATATGACACTCGGTAAACAGGACCATATTGTTAAAGAGGGGTCTTATAAAAACTTGGCACACGTGGAATATTTAGGGCCGCTGTGTAGCAGATACGCGAACCTAATAAAACAATGATTGACTCGGTACAGGGACAAGAACGTGACTAGAATTTTACGTCCAATTTTATATCCGCACATAAAAACGTAAAAGATTCATAATACGGCTGTGTTGTGCTTGTACAGAATAGGTAAGGTGTGGGACATATACTGCTTGAACAATAGAGGATTCCCGCGCGCATTCCTTGAGTGGTTTTAGTTTGTAAGAGCACATTCTGTCGAAGACATCCTGATCATGTATGAGCATAACCGATGTTCCTTTTATGCTTCATTATATAGGTCGTTCGCTGACTCTGTTATGTTTATACGCGGAGTTCACACTGCCGTCTCCGCAGAAATAGGCGTACTAAATTAAGCTCTTAGGTTCTCACCCTAACTTTTGCGGTTTAAAAATTAAGAGAAGCTGAAATACGAATGAATTGCGAGACAGGGAGGAAGAGGAATTTCTCAGTAGCAGCCCGGAGTCTGGATTTGTGTCCAGTAAATGGCAATAGGAAAGCCGCCTGGAAATGAAATTGTTTGGTGAATCCGCAGTGGTATTCCGCGAAATTCAAATTTTCTTACGTTTTTTTGCAATTTGCAGGTCAGTATCAGGTTGTATCTTGATTAAAATATGATTCGCGACTATAACAGATATGTATTTACAGAATTATAATAAATGGAATCATTAATACATCTCTCTAAGTTAGATTTTTTACATATAAACTCATCCACAAGAAATTTGTTCTTGACAAATCGGCAGGAATTTGTATATAATCTCTATCTTTTATTTGGTAAAAGCTTTCAATTCACGATGAAATTAGCTTATTTGAGGAGATTACTTTGTGCTCGTTGAATTTACCTTCGTCAAACAAAGTAATAGGTTCGTTAAAAAGGATTAATTCGAAGGATATGTTTTTAGTTAGGGTCCAAGATTTAATAGGCTTTTGGACGTATCCATTAACGAGCAGAGATTAGCCTGTGGTCTTTGGAGGAAGGTTGTTTTGATGCGGCGACAATGATTCTGGTGCGATGTGTATCATGCATTACTTACTTTGCATACTATTGTATAGGATCTAGTTCTTCTAACTGAACAGACAGCTGTGCTGCTGGGGAGTTTTTTGCGCCACTTCTTCTACCCAGCTAATGCACTAGGAAGTGGTGAAGGGTGGGCGTTTTGGAGGACTGTCTTATGTAATTTTGACGTTCAAAGGGTGCTGATTTCTATTTCATCGCTTGGTTGGCAATAGAATGTTCAATCAATGATCATTTTACAAAGAAAAACTGAACGTGTGGAAATTTTTTGAAATTCAATATCAATGTGTTTAATGTTCTCATTACATTTTGGTTTACAAGTCGGTGCAGAATAACTTTAACCTTATATTGTTTTTGCAAATAACTTCTTTCTTTTTCATACGGCTAGTGACTAACCTGGTGTCAGAGTTTTTATTCCGCCCATGGGCCTCTGACTTGGCTTCACATGCGGTCGAGAAATATCTCTGAAGCATGCCGATTTCCTCACGATGTTTTTCTTCACCGTTTTTTAAGCAAGTGATAATTATACAATACGCATATGAATCTGAAAAGCCAGAGGTGATTACAAACAGACACTCAATTTAATTTATTTGTATAGAGTTGGTAACACCATTTGGCGTGCTATGGTATAAATATTTTTCATTAAATTTATTACCTAGTTAGTTGTTTTTTTTCTTGAATATAAATAAATTATTTTTACAGTAACTTACTTTCCCGAATGTATGATTACATTTGTGTACAATTATTGTTTGGAAACTGCAACTTATCCAAGACAAATTATATTTGCATACTATTTCCTATACATTTGAGTTCAAGCCACCATTAAAGATTGACATCGCAAGCAGGATAGCAGTCGTAAATTTAAATTGCGTATTGTTTGAAAACCGCGCCGATACGAAACACGACCGGAATATCAGCTATCGTATTCTTTAATAGACTCATAAATAAATAAATTAACTAGCTCTGTCTTTGGCATCATTAACATAAAATGAAAGAAGAGAAGTCTTTGTCTATTACGTCTTTTTCTTCAGTGCTTTGCTTGCCCTCATTAATAGTTGGTCATCAAATTCCTTTCATAATTTTCTTCTATATTCGATCATCCTAACTGTGAATATGATACTGGTATAAGTGAGAGAGTGCAAGAATTTACGGGAGCAATACTGCCTAGCTAAGCCGAAAGGCGCTATCTCTGAGATACGACCTTTTAGACTTTTTTTTATACCATTCAATAGCTATAACAATTTCGCATCTAATAGTATGAGCCAAATAGCGCTATCTAACTTAAAACATAAAAAAACCACTTAGAAATTTTTATATCCTTGTTTCCTTAAATAACAATTTACAAAAAGTAAATTTTCTCAATACTTACTCTGATCGAGATAGCGCCTTTCGGATAAACAGGGCAAAATAATAAAGTGTGGAACTCTCTGCCAGCGTCTGTGTGGCACGTATGAACCGCCAGCCTTCAAAGTAAGAGTGAACACGCATCTTCTGGGCTTGCTCGTTCCATCTTAGACCTCATCCATCGCTTTCCATCAGGCGAGATCGAGATCAAGAGCAGGCCCATTGAACAATACAAAACTCATACACTCATGTTTCACCTTCCACAAAACAACCACAACTTGATATCGAAAGCACCTCAAACTTTGTTAACAAGCACTTATACTGCGTACAATATTCTTCAGCTTGTTGTACAAAATTTTATTCAATTAATTAAAACTTTTGTATTTATATATAAATAAATAGTACATTTTTTACCATTTTTTTTTTTCACAAATTTCTACAAAAACTCTTCGACTGCCTCGTTGATCTAGTGGTGGCAAGTGCTACTGCTGAGCTTGAGGTCCTGGGTTCGATTCCCAGGTCTGGCAAAGTGTTATTGGGTTTTTTCATCCGGAACTTCTCAGTAGCAGCCCAGAGACTAGATTAGTGCCCGGTTGATGACAATAGGCTCGCCCCCTTTTACATATGACTTAAACTTAACTGAGAAAATGTGGGTGTACTTGGGTACACATCTGCCTAACCCTTCGGGGAAGAGAAGCGTGATGTTATGTTTCTAAAACAAACTAACAGGCCTGTTAATTCACTGTACACATTTCTTTGGCCAGCAATGTACAGAAATGTACCAAAATGTACTAAGGCTTCAGGCGTTTAATTAAAACAGTGTGAATTGAAATTCCCGCGTTTCGGAGGCTCGTTCGCTTTGTTTCCATTATCATTAACTGGAGTGCTATTAATCTTCGTTACATCGCCAATTATTGTGGACTGCAAGGAAGTCTGTAGCGTTTTTGAACGGTGGAGGTATTTTTATTGATGGTAAGGTTTCGACCCGAGCGGAGAGAAATTTCGCAAAAAATCCGATACGTACAGTATCCGGGCCTAAAGTTACGGGTTCCTAGAAGACCGGTGGCTGCCACATAGCGTCTGCAATTTACCAGCGAATGACGTCACTGAAACGTTATATAAGAAAGTAAGTTGGTGTGTTTTCTTGGAAAGCATTTTTTGAGCACTTTTGAATTGAAAAGGAGTCGGTCGGTAAGTCAGAAAATTGAAGCTAAGCCCATTCCAACAGGACAGTTTTGGAATTGGCTATGGGAGAAGGACACGCAAGAAACTCCAAGGACACTTTTTTGATATGACAACTCAACCATTTCGAAGTGAACCGAATTGTCAAATTTTAACTGTATTAAGACGAGACTCACGTTGAAGCTAAGCTGAACACGGCACAACTAACGCATACCTATTGGTAGATTGATACACCTCTTTTCTTTATTAAAAACTGGACTTAAGGGTGCACTAGTTGACGGCTCGAACTCGTTGATGGGCGTGACTAATATGCATGCTAATTGGTCTTATTATTAATTAATTTTGTTTTATTTATTTATTCATTTATTAGTGAAATAGACGATGATTTATAACGAAAACGAGCGCGTAAAATTTCATGAACAGACCTTTGGGCGTATAGATATTATGGAAAAACTACTTGATGCATTTACTTGAGATAAAATTATTAGAACGTTTGAATAATTTATCTATCCTTGTACTATTTACTACATAATTAAGTTATTTATTTACCCCTAAAGACGAGTTAAAATTAGTGTTGAAATATGGAATTTTTGATGCTCATAATTTCCAAACTAATATGTTTTTTCAAATTCTGCGTCCATATAGGGCTAGATAATGACAAGACAAATAGATATAATTTTTAGTTTTGAACGTACACCGACAAACAGACGGGTAATCACCATACTACGTTTGTATGGAACAATGACCGGCTAGCGTACCTTTAAAGGTCAGTTATTTATGATTTTTACACGGAAGAGGTTTCGGTGGATGATAAAAGTAAACAAGGAGATGAGAAAGATACACATTAACTTTAATGTTAGGCAGGCTGCCTGCGGCAACGCCCACGTGTTTTGTTTTGGCTCTTCAAGAATGGAAAGACCAATAAATTACCTTTTCCGGTATCTCCGGCTCTGGTAGTTTGGCCTTTAATGAGACTTATGTATTTTTATCTTACTTCTGTGATTTCTCAGTAGTAGCCCGGAGTCTTTCGGGACAAAGTCGCTTTTTGTGTCTTCTAAACTGCAAAATGGAGTTTGGTGTGGTTTTCACCATCACTGTGTTTAATGCCTTGATAGCTTTAATATAGCACTGAAATTTCGATGTTCTGACATGTCACCATAGCACGCATGTGAATTAATAGGGCGTGTCGCTTGTTATGTAAGTCGGAATAAAAAAATTGTCTCTGTCCGTTTCTGGTATGAAACTTTCAGTTCATTATTGGTCTGAGGTTCTAAAAAGAAATTCGAAATCTTGACATTTACCTCTAGTTTTAGGTTAAATTACTTAAAATAACTTTACCGTTCCAATCATCTATCATTAAAGTTTCTCTTTACAGTTTAGGTATCTTTAAAATATTATATTTCCTAAGCAACTGAAATCGTTACTAACCAACATTATAGGTAAACTTACATCCAATTATTGCTGGCGTATACGAATTTGAACACAGACTTAGTCGCGATACGTTAATTGCGTTAGAAACTCCGTCTCTACGCGCCCTTAGTTGAATTATGACTAACTTGTTCCGATGTTCTGTTTATCTCACATGTAGCTTTAATAAGTCCTTATATACATGAGCGGCATGTTGCCAACGCAGTGGCGGATTTGCCCGAAGGCCCAGTAGGCTCAGACCTAGGGCGGCCAATCGCGAAAATAAATCACTGATGATAACAAGAAATAACTCAAAGTTCCTATATTCTAAACGTTCGCGAACATTTTGGCAGGCCGAATCGTATAAAAATAATAACTGAAAAGCATTTAAAAATATGTCCAATTATCTAATTGAAACGCGTCATAGGATTTTGCGGCGCCAACCCGACTTATAGTTAAGTTTTCTGATCCGATTTCAATATAAGTTGGCAATAAAGTATATTAATTATGGACCTAGTGTATATGATGGGTGCTGAGAAAGGGGCGGCTGATACTTACTACATGGCCGGGGGCCTAGGGCGGCCAAGACTGCAAATCTGCCACTGTGCCAACGGCAGAGGCAATTGTAGCCTTCGACACTGGTGGTCGCCGTAGACGCGTCGACGGCAGAGGCAACTGCAGCTGTCGACGCGTCTAGTGATTTAAATCTTTGCTATTTGGGTCAGTCAACTATTTTACCCCCACTTTGCTGTCCTCGATACATTATTTTAAATATAAATTATTTGACAATTGTGACATTTCTTTTGTTTATGAATACAAAAGAAATGTCACAATTGTATCTAAGATTGTTAGGCACCACGGAAAACTTGATTAGGGTCTCGAAAATTTTATATTTCTACTAGCTACTCGCCCCGGCTTCGCAAGCGTAGCACTATGTACTTATCTACGGCGCACCTACCTACCTACCTACCCTACCTACCCTACAAACCTACCCTACCTACTTACCCTACCTACTTACCCTACCTACCCTACCTTACTCACTTACCTACCTACCCTACCCTACCCACTTACCTACCTACCTTAGGGGTATGAAAAATAGATAGTAGCCGATTCAGACCTACCTCAGACCTACTGAATATGCATATAAAATTTCATAAAAATCGGTCAAGCCGTTTCGGAGGAGTATGGTAACTATCATTGTGACTTGAATTTTATATATAAGATAAAAAATTATGGTAACTCAGAATACGGAAAATATCCCGTATGCGAATATTTCGTATCCTGAGTTACGATAAAATATTATAGAAATGTAAGATTTTACATTAAACTATTTCATCGTCTTCAGTCACACCTTCCCAATAAATCTTTCTCATCTAACCCTAAAAAGAACGGCTAAATCTTCGTCAAATCAAATGAGCCTTGTGTTATTTACGACCCAGTTTAATATTAACTGAAGGGCGATCATTCATCCGGTCATTAAGACCTTATTAGTTAAGCTTTTAAATGTTTGTATGGCAGTTAGACGGTTATTTGTTCTTGTCGCTTGTTTCCTTGTTAAACTAATCAGTTTGGAGATAGTCGGTCTGTTTTTAGATTTATTGGGCCCGGTTTGAGTTAGTTTTTGGTTTTCGATTTTTTTACCAGGCTAAAATGCTGTAAAATCTAATTGAATTGGACTCTTTGTGACATCATTTTGTGCAGCTTTTTCCCGGATGTGTTGGGATCGAATTTCTGTCTACCTAGACCTATATCAATCTGTCTAGCCTTTTTCCAACTATGTTGGGGTCGGCTTCCAGTCTAACCAGATTCAGCTGGATACCAGTATTTACTACTCTACCTAGACCTAGATGCACCAATAAAATACAAGTAACAACTTTTATCGTAAAATATTAGTTAATTCAAAAAATATTAAATACCTAGTTTAGTTTTTTAATCAAATCACGAATTACACTTTAATTCTACTACTAAGCTGTCATTTTGTTCAACAAATATTACTTAACCCTTCAAATGAAGCTTGAATCCGAAACTAGAGAGAAATATGAAACTTTTTGGTTGAAAATAATTAACCAACTTTCGCTGGGACGAAAGTGGTGCAAGTTTAAATGCCCGTGACCCATTATAGGCAGCCAAGCGTGGGGTACGTGGGAACCCCAACTTCAGACATGTACCTACTTGCATGCAAGCCATTCTTGTAGATGTGAAGTTCAAGTTTATGTAATTTACGTTGATAGATCGTGGGTAATTATTAAAGAAATGTCTGTAGAATTGATCAAATTATATGTAGATAACCCTTTAATTTTCTCGTTATTATAAGAATGTTTATTATTTTCTGTATCATGAGTATTTTTAATCTAGGTTTTACACGTTTGAATTTTAATAAAAATGTAATTATCTGGAAATTATTCAGTTGTGAGTTTTATACAATACCACCTTGAGTTATGTAGCAAAAAGCTTAAATAAGTTATTTTCAACAATAAATCGGTTCAATCCGTAAATTACTCAACATTAATTGTTTGTAATAAAAATTAAAAAGATGGACGATAAAAACGCGGAAACGTGTCTTTATCACGCTATACTTGTGCAAATATCAATTAAAATTGTAAAAACTTAACATTATTATTTCTTTGTTCGGGTGGATTACCGTGTATTAACTTATATTTCGTGACTAATTTTATTGCGCTGAACTATTATTTATTTCAGTTTTAAACGATTTGTAGTAAAGGAGGAGGTTATGGTTCTTAGATTCGCTCATATCAATCTAACTGCCCAAAATCCTTTCAAGCGTCAATAACTCTTAAGCCATTGATTTGCAATCGAAGCCGATATTCAACACCCTTACACAAGCTACCCTAATAACTTCTGTCCAGGCCTTTGTCAGCGAGAAATTTCTTGTTTTGACATAAAATATATCCTATGACACTCGGCAATACTGTAGCTTCCCACTAATGAAAGAATTTTCGAAATCAGATCAGTAGTTTCGAAGATTATCCCTTCCATACAAACTCACAAATGCCTCTTCTTTATAATATTAGTTTAGACAAGTTGCTGCCCGTGGCTTCACCCGCGTGGAGACTTATTATTTTTCTAAAATAAAAGTAGCCTTAGTTACTCCTTATAACATCAGCTATCTGCCAGTGAAAGTCCCGTCAAAATCGGGCCAGCCGTTTCGGAGATTAGCCGGAACACACATATAGACAAATACGACAAAAAAAAATCTTAAAAAAACGTGTCATAGGCATTTAGTCAGAAGCTATTATTTTCACATTAAAAACAGACACTGCAGTTTTATTTATTTGTATGTAGGTATGTATGTATGCATAGATAGAGACTGTTCCAAAGCGTTACTAATCATCAACACACTATATTCCTTTCATCCTAAGATTATATTGAGCCCCCTAGCTTTCAATATTGGCATTGCACATTTGAACAGCACCCTTTGTGAAACGCTCTCTCACGGTTAGATGCAAGAAAAGGTGATTCAATTCAATCCTGTAGCTTTGTCATACATCTGGCTTTTGTCGTTAGATTCTACGTCTGACGTCAGAACGTCAGAACGTCTGAACGTATGAATTGTAGGGTTAGTTGTCCAATTAGAGGTAGGAAAACTAGGTTAGGAGTCGGATGTCTTGATTTTTGGTTTCTTTGAGTAATTTTAGATTAATTTGTTCGTCTTTTCTGAAGGAACTGGTGAGATGTTTGGAAGAATAATTAGGTGTCGTAAAAGGGTAATAATTTGGAACTAATTGGGTATAGTTTCTTGACTTATTTGATGTTAAGATTCCAGTAGAGAGTAGGTTATACTGGAATCGAAATGTTATTGGATACGGAATACAGAAAAGACTACGAATTTCTCCTCTTTCTTTTGTAAAGAACCCGATAAATTATTTTTATTATACATTGTAGCAGCGAATAAATTTTCGCCCTTATGACCTTTGCCAAATATTTTCTGATATTCGGATACCTAAAAATGTGCCATAAAGAATCTGAAACAAAAAAAAAACCGAAATTTCGCGGGTTAATGTTAGTTTATTCATAATGGGTGAGATATCCCATAGCAAAGAAAATATAAAAACAACAGCAAGACGGAATAAGCAGAAATAAAGCTACATTTTAAAGCGCTTGATCAAAGTCAAAGAGTTAAAACTCTTTTGCATTAACATAGAATTCCTATAATCCTCGTTTTTCTTTGAAGTTATCCTGAAGACCTCGATATGCAGTCGGTTTTAAATGCTGCGAAAATAGTAAAAAGTCATGGGTAGGGAGAGACAGAACTTAAGTTCGTTCATAAAGTGTTATGGAAGTTTTTAAGAACTAAGAACGAGATAGATCCCACAGGATACCTGTAAAAAATGTGTAAGATATTAAGACAAGGTACAGACAGACAAAGAAGGGTAGGGCAGAAATTTACCTATAGTTCAGTCACGAGCACCAATATGTATCCACTTAGCAAAATTCAAAAGCGATTTTCGCATGGAATAACGACTGCAACTTTGAGATAAGACCTATTTCATATTAGTGTGGGTTCCAAAATACTATGTTCGTAACAACATAAAATTACAATCACCAAAGTAGGAGAAAATCACTTTTTAAAGTTGCTTAGTGTATACATATTGATGCTCGTGACTGTACACCCACATTTCGCCAGTTATGTTTAAGTCCCATAAAAAAAGGAAAGGAAAGAAGGAAGGAAGGGAAGGAGGGGTTGTGTTTAATAAGGGGCGAGCCTCTCCTACCTCTGCCCAACCCCGGGGAACCAAGGCGTGATGTTATGTTACCAAACACACTGCTGCCTATAACCATAACTACGTAGGCACCTTGAGCAGACTATAGAATGACACACACAATAAACTACAAATCACGACACTTCTACCATTAAAGAAAGTTTTAGGACTAACCCTTAATTTCCCTGTCAAAATCCCACCTTCCCCTTAACAGACCGTAATTACATGACCATTAATTTGTGCTCACACAACAAACCTTCCCTGGCCCATTTGAATGGACAAAAAGCGACCATTGTGTAGACGTCAAAACAGCAGTCGAAAGTCTCCGGGAAAATAAGCAGACACAATTAATAGGTTTAATTAGAGGTGGGATCGTTTAGCTGTAGTCGATTATGTTAATCGAGTGTGGAAATCGACTAAATGGTGTCGTGATTTGTTTTTGTGTAAGTTTAAAGGTAATGGTTTAGTAATTGGTGTTCTGTTAATAGGACAATAGTTATTGGTAAACTATAGCTAACAATTAGGTCTTAGCGTTTTGCCTTTGTAACGAAAGTATTTAACTGTAGATGAGTTTTGACTTGTGTATAATTCAGCTTTGTTATAAAAATGTGAGTACAGTTTCGGCTTCTCGTTTTACGAGCAAAAATAAGTAGTAGTGTTGTAGATCCTATAAATATATCATACTAAAAACTAATATTATAATATCCCTTCTTAACTAAGTTTAGTCTCCAGGCTAAAATCGACTAATAAAGTAGCAGCTCATAAGTTAAAACGACTGCTGAATGCTTCTTGTTGTTTCTCACTCAGTAAATTATTGCCTTCGTTTCCTCATCATGTAATTTTATGTCTTCTCGAGTAATAAAATTGACAAATAGTCGTCTAGTGGAATATAAATAAGTTATCAACGAAATTGTTTAGGTTTTTTTTATATTATCATATCAATGAAGAATTTTTTCATTACGAGCAAAAATGTGTTACCTCAAAAATATTATCAATCAGTTGAATCTAACAAACTCATCTATTGATTTTGAGCATAATTTTGACAGTTGTTAAATCTGGCGAAGTTGAAACGTTTATGAATTTAGTTTATATTTTGACAAATAATTTGATTAGTGCTTCCTGCCATCTTAATCTTATTAAAAGTACCACGATGAAAGCTGGTAACAATCTTACGTTTACAAGTGCATGACTTGATAGGTGATTATGCTCTACTCGCTGTATAAATGAAAACCACTATTTGTCTAAGTTGTTCAGAATGTTCATGTAATTCCTGACTATTAATTTTAGTTAACACCTTCATTCGCGCCGTCTTCTGAAACTAACACTAATCTAGTCTAATATGTCTACGCTTTGGGTAACATAAAAACATAATTTGTGATTACATTATTTATTTATTTAACAGTTTATGTACACACATATAAACAGACAAGAAGAAAGGAACAGAAAAATACGTACAAAGGTGATGCTTATTGCTAAAGAAATCTCTTCCAGCATACCTGCGATAGGAAAGTAGTTAAAGAGATAGACGACGTGTGTAAGAGTAAAAGAGAAAACAATATAAATAAACTGAACTATTCACTATTTTAAAAATAAACATAAAATATGAGACACAACATACATGTATACATACTTTAGATGTCAAATATATATATAATACTTAATTATAATGTAATATAAAATAATAAATACATAATATGCAACTATAACGAAATGGAAAGATAGTGTTCTTTCATTCTTCTATTAAAAACTGCAACAGTTTGGCAGTCCCTAATGACAGGCGGATGTGAATTCCACAAAGGAGTTAGGATTTATTTATTTAGTAGAAATAAATCAGAATTAATTTAGACATCCTTATTTAGTTTTAACCTAAAAAAAAATTTGTTGGTTAAGTTAAAACTCGACTAATTAGTCTTGTATACTAATTTCCCATCACTAGTGTTTCATTCAGAACAAAAAGTAGTGATGGAAACGTCGGATCAATTTAAAGGCGTCCCGAAGCTTGATTGATGAAGGCTTTGACGAAGTAAATTAAGAGACTTTTCAACTTTTTTTTTCTTTTCTTTTTAAACCGGGATGTAGGGCGTAAATTAAGCACCATCTAGATTTATTTAAGGAAGCCGTAGACTGCCGGTTGAGAACGCTAATTTATTTCTACAAGGAAAGATAAAAGGGTATTTAAAAGGGGTTTTTTGTTCGATAAGGAATTCTACGGGAGATTTCATTGTAGTTTTAAGTGCTGAAACGAAAAGAAGAGAAGGTGTATTCAGGATTTCGTTTGCGGTTCAGTTGCGGTTTCGATTCCCGCACGGAATATAAAATAAAATGAGAACATATTTACATGTTTTACTAAAAAGTCCCCGCACCGCGTCTTTTCGTGCGTGTGTGATTTGTGTCTCTCGCTGCACGAATATTCAAAAAGAGAAAGCATCCCTAAAGCGATTTAAAAAAAAAATTGCACCAATAGTACTTAATTGTGTACATAGTTCATTTATAATTCTTTGTGTTATCTTTTTAATATTATTAAATTATTATTATCTCCTCTCAATCAGAAATGAAATGAAATGAAATTGTTTATTCTGTAAATAGGATATAGGAATCACTTTTACACGTCATATTAAAAATATATTAAATTTTGATAGATGAGTTCGTCGTTTCCTATCCGACTACTCTGAGAAGAAAGGCCGAAACAAACTCAGAGCACCTGCCATCTAATCTCTTCACCACCCTTAGTTGACTGGTAGAGAATACCTAAGACATTAAAATCAGCCTTTGTACCTTATTGTGTGCGAGAAGTTTAAATAAATAAATATTATAAGTTTATTACGCTAAAACAGCTAAACGAATTTGTCATGGGTAGACCATGACCTGGGTGAGGACATAGGGCACTTTTTATCCCGATATTCCCACGGAATCGAGACTTATGCAGGTCAAACCACGGGCGCAGCTAGTAATTAATAAATATTAGCCAACCTGTTCCCATGTAATCCGCTATCCACAAAAACACTATTCACCTTAAAATATTCACACTATCCGACCGTATCAAACGATCAAGCCAGGCAAAGATATCAACAAAAACGACACCATACATAAAGTAGAAAACGGAAATAAACAACTTTTATTTTGTTTACATTTCACAGGTAGCCCAGTTTATACTTAAAGAGGATCTATAAGTAAGGGTTGCCAACTATACTGTTAAAAACAGGGTTGGCGCTGTTTTTCACTATAAAATACTGTTTAATGTTCAACAAAAATGAAGTATATGAATATCCTGTTTTCATTGATATCCAGAGTTATACTTAAATAAAAAGTTTCACTTACTACGTAGAATATCGTGCATTGGACGACAAGAATAGAGCTTCTATTCATTTAATAAATTATTTTCTCCTCATTTAATTGGTGACGCTTACGAAATCTTCAAAATTGGTGAGTAGCGCGAGAAGCCCTATTTACTTTGAAATACTTTATTGCACAAAAGGTTTTGCAGTGAATACAGTAAAAAAAGTTACACTTTACAAATGAACACTTGTATGCTACAAAAATGGTGGGGGTACTGTCCTCTTAGATAGGCTATACAATAGCCTGTAGTAAAGAGAATCAGTGCCGTATCCCTCTAAAAGTGGAAAATCAGTTGCTTAGTGTTTTTGTACAATTCAATATTTTAATTAAGTATAGTAACGCAAAACAAAAGAAAATAAAAAGATAACAATTAACGAAAATGCTATTTAATTAAGTATGAATCTATTTAAAATGTTAATAAAATACTTAAAATACCTACTGTTTATTTTCCCACTTTGACTATAATATACTTTATTTCTTGTACAATAAGTTGGCAACCCTATCTATAAGGTATCTTCAGATAAGCCGGGGAGGTATTATCGTATAAATGGGAGTGAGCACGCGAGGACTGACTCAAAGGATAATGGTTTTGATGTGTTGGTGGTACGTATCTTTGATATCATTAGATTGAACACCGAATAATTGGGAATTAATATGTAGGGTAGATTATTTTTTTGTGAAATATGGAAATTGAGGAGTTTACGCGTTAGTACAGCGTTGTATCGGCGTCGGTAGTTTTTCAGGTAATAGTAGGTTTTAAATATTCTTTGCGTCTCTTCCAAGGGTCTATTTTTTTCGTCGGTTAAAACAATTCCATCTATGCCAGATAGGATGTTTTTAACCGACGAAAAAAATGAGGAGATTTAGAATCTGCTCATTTTTTTCGACGCGTATGTTTTTTTATCATATCATATTTTTTTGTCATATCAGGTAGGTTAAACCCCATTTATAAAGCCTTGTTATTTCAGACCAGGATACATAAAAAAAATCCATACAATAAAATGGCATACATACACACTGACGTAAACTCACGAATTCTCTTGTACATTAATACAAACATTTACGCGGCTATTTCCAACTACCACTTGAGGTCTTGGTATATATCCTATCAGCAAGGTCCTAATGGTCTAATCATTTTTTACAATTGATGTTTTATCAACTTTATACAAGTGTAAATAAATTTGATTCAAGACTGACTAGTACTATTGAAAAAGTCATAAAATATATGAAATTTTAGCGCAAACTGAACCTTACATGTACGCATTACAGTTGTTTCTCCTAAAACTCGTGTTTGTTTACATGTTTGGCAACTAAATTGCGAACGCAGTTTAACTATACTGTTTCTACACGTTATCCAGAAGTAAAAATACTAGTCGATAGTTGACATAACTACTAAAAGTCTTGGGATTACTGGTTACGTAAAAAAAAGTTATTCCGTTTTCGATTATCACCAAACAGCTCTCGGTTATAGCTCCAGTTTGAGTACCCCGATAAACAGCGTCAACCTCGCCCCAGTTGGGACCTAATTCTGTAATCAGCAATCCGGTCTCTCTACAGGGAATATACACCAACCTTTATACATAATATATACCAAAACAAGTACCCGATACTGCAATATTATCACCTACATATAGAGGATCTGTAGGTGATACACAATCACTTGCTTACACATTAAATATTCATCTCCAACTCGAGGTCGTAAACAGTTAACCGTGAAAATGCGACGCGGGTCCATAGCGACCATATAGGGCCATATAGTACCGTATAGGACAAGCGACCTCCCATAGGAACAATTCGTAAGGCCATTGTACAACAGGCTGCGATAATTAATGTATTTGTAACACGAACCTTATTAGGCCGGTTCCCGGGATAGTTAAGTGTGGCATTTTCGGTATGTGAATGATGTGTTCTGGGTTTTAATGGTTATGATTAATAACTTCGTGGGAGTTGTTTTGCTGGGTGCTAATGAGAGATCGCAGGAAAAACAAGAAAAATAAGAAAACCGGCTCTGATTACGACGGAGAAATGTTTCGTTTCATTTTCTAGTTAATCAAGTTTATCTTCGAACTCAAACCGATATAGCCCACATAACAACTCAACGTACTCTCAACAATTAATCTGTACCGTATAACAACAGAAAACGATACAAAAGCTTCCGCTCCTATATTTTACAGCACAATATAGGCTACGAGAAAGAATACAATAAACAAATTTATTATACTCTACGGAAAAATAAAACTAGGAAAAACCTCAGGTATGTAGAAGACAGTTGTGGTGCGCATTCAAAGGGAAGGAACGTGTATCGCGTGCGCCTGACACCGGAACCTAGCCTTTTTTCTCTGAGATCCTTTGTTGGACTTCCTTTGGCTAGAGGGAGGTCATCTGAGGGGGAGGTGAGGTCTATTGTACGAGGTCAATTTGAATATTCAAGTATGGAACACGCCTAGTAAACGATGTCAATGGCTGGCATGTGGAGTAGACTGTTTTTAGGACGCAACCCGTTGCGGCAATTAGTTTTTAATACGTGCTTATGTTTTGTACGGCCGCGTATGAAGGGTTAACTTTTTTGATTTTATTTTTGATTATTACTTAATTGAGAGTTTTGTTTTTTCGTTTTGCCTCAAGTTTGCTTTAATAATGTAGATTTAAGACTGATTTAATATTTTTTTTGAAAGAAAAGAAAGAAAGAAAGAAAAAGTATTTATTGTGACTCGCACAGGAAAAAAACAAAAACAATAAAAAACAAAGTAACAGTAACATAAAAGAAGGAAGTCCTGTACGAGGCCAAAAGGCTCCTATCTCAGCATGATGCCGCGACATTTAAAAATAAATAAAAATGTCACAGCGCTGATATTCTGATAGGGCCCGCAGTGACACATTCAAGTTATTAAAACTTTCAGACAACCTTATTCAAACAAACTAATCTAACCATTTGTAAAACTAAGCACGAATCTATTAATAACACCAATACAAGTTAATTAAAACAGCGAATAATAAGAGAAAAAATATGCAGTCTATTTCCGGCGATATATTTGTACTGTAATACTTTTTAATTTAAGCTCATTTTACATGCCCGGGCATTTATTTTTGGTCGACAAACTGACACTTGGGTTCGGATCCGATCGGTTTAACAATAAATAGCCGAAAATGGCCGCCAATTGTCCGCCATGATGGTTTTTATTTATGCTAGACACGCCAGCGCTAATTATACGCTTTTCCGTTTAAGTAAATACTTTTGGCGCTTAAATAAATTAGATTGGTGGATAAATAAACTCGCTTTTTTGATTTTTGTATTTTTTATTTGGACGCAGTTAAATTAAATGGATACCTACCAAATTGTTTTTGCTGATAACTGTAGAAGTATAGTCAATCATAACCTTTGACTACGTAATGATAACATATTTCAGTTAATAAGTATACATTATAAAAATATAAAACCTTTCACAATATGTAAAATAAAAATAAATTATAAGTAATATTCTTCCCATTGTATATTTTATAGGAAACGTAATTTTAACCTTTATAGCAGGGAAGCTCAACATTTTGAACAGAAACAAAATACATTCAGTATAACATTCTCGTTTAGTTGTTAATCTAAGGTTACATTTACAGTATATGTATGAACGTTATGTAAACACGGCTGCGTATCTAAGTGATATTATACCTGAGATTAGCTTGATAACTTAATGTATGTTACTCGTATGTGGGACGCGTTTCTCTTAGATTTTAACATAATAATTGGTTGCATTATGTATGTGCTTGGCTGCTTGCGACTTCATCTTGGAGCTAGCGTTTGCTTTTCTAGTAAATATTAAACTTTTATAAATAAAAATGCTTTTTATGAAAATTAAATTAGTTCTATAGTATGACATGCAATGATCACTTCCGTTTTGTGTAACACAGTCGAATAAAAAAAGTTAAACTTTTTTGCTTAAAAATGTAACACCCACAAAATCACTTAATTTATTGATCGATAAACGTTCATGAAAGTTATTTTACGTTGTAAGTGTCAGATTCAGGATGATGTTTACATTGTAAATGCATATTTATTTGGCAAATACCAGGTTGTCAAATACCCAACCCAACTTTTCTCGCCAAAAACGTCTTTAAACCAATTAACAACACAGTTATAATCGCCAGTCACGTCACATAATTCAATCGACTATATACGTCTTTATACGTCCGATCATAGTTCTGCACACGAAAGGGCTTCGTTCTCGGATGAGCAATTATATTGACGACCACATAGTGGTCTGGTAGACCACGTCTAATTCAGAACCAGGCGTATAGACCAGACATACGGACTCATTGGTCCGAATAAGATTAGAATATGTAGTGCACCTGGTACGGACTCGTCTTCAATTTCGGGTGCGAACACGGATAATAATTCTCGGTACGATTCGAGTATTGAATTAGGAGGATATAGAATTTAGGATATAATATCATATTTTGATATATATTAGATATTTGATGTCGTCTGAGATATTAAGGTGTGGAATGGATATTCTATACTTGGATACATTTATGTTTGTAATCCGTAATTTCTCATGTTTATACGAGTATTGTAATTATATCAAGCTACGGTTTGATATCTAATGGGAGAAAAGTATTAGGACACAAAATCACAATTTCTTTAAAAAAAAGCCTTAGTGTTGACACTCTCTGCGTATACATTTGTACATTTCCATTAGCAAAAAATCTCGAAAATTCTATCTAAAAATAAACAAAATCTAATTCTCATTTTTATTCCTCAGCCCGGGAACACACGTCACACCATGTAACAAGATTAAGGCACTCGAGACATCTAGACGGGTACCTGCCAATACACACCTCTTCCGTGAGTATACAGCTTTATAAAAACCCATCATATAAGGACTCATTTGTCACCATCACTACCCTGCCCCCAAAAGCTTAATCCCCATAGATTTTCGTGTTATTTTTACGCTTCTTTATTTAAATATTGAGTATTATAATAATCCTAGATGTTTTGCATGATTATTAATACATATTTAAAAGTAATAATTACTTATTAACTAATTAATTATTGTTTATGTACGAATGCAAATACTACATGCTTATAGCACTCATGGAATAACGTAAGTGAATTTAATTTGAATTAAAACCACTTCTCATAATAATTTTCACAATATTTTAATCCAAAATAAGCGTTTCCCGGAAAATATACAGGTATTTTATTAAAATATTTTATTATGTGTATTTATTTTAATGATTTGTAGTATTTTTTTTTTTTGTATTTCATTGGTGACTGTACTTTTCATTTTGATTTACAGTGCGGGGCAAAATTACAGGAAACATATTCGATACCAAAATAATGTATATTTGGTCTTGCACTGTTTATTATTTTAATTTTAGTTTATTAATATAATAGAGTGATGCTTAAAATAATGTTTTATGTCATTGCATGTTGACTTAAAAAGTTGTTAATTTAATTTGTACATAATTAGATTTTGAGAAAGTTTTGATAAATGAGTTTTTTAAACTTAATTGTATGTTTGCGTGATTAGTCATTTTTTTAAGTGGACAGCATGCAATGCAAGATAATTAATGTCCAAAAACTTTTTTGTTGTTTTACTATCGCCCATTTCTTATAGAACGATGTATCATATTGTCTAAAAGTTATATCAAAGTAATTATGTTTTTTTTATAACAACGTCGTCGTAAGCTAAACAATAACTCAACTTTATGTCCCACTTATTCAAACTTACTAATGAAATTTTATAAACTAATTACACAAGTTAAATTTAATCACCAACTAGAGAAAAATAAATAAAATAAATACTTGATGACGTCGATCAACAATTAACTTGCTGGTTCAAAGTCTGATGAATATGCTGTCCCATCACTAGCTGAAAAAGTTAAATAGACAACATGCCAGTCGTGTGTGACGTCATTCGAAAATATTTTACAGATTTTAACGACAAATACGGGGCCTACCCTATCTAACCTCCCCATTTCGCACAGCATTCGTATTTTCTTGATCGGTAGAATTATTTCTGGCTACAGTGTAATTTAAATCATCTTCTCACTTCTGTAAGGACTGGGCGAGTCCATTATTTCGTAGATGTATATGTAGCTCTTAATTGACTTAGAGGCATGGCCTGACGCGGTTTCAGTTTGTACCAGCGACGGTGCAGAAACTTGCGGTAAAAGATAACCACAAGCCGCTGTTCACCGACTGCCTGAACTACAAGCCGACTGTGAAGGAAGAGGAGGCCATCGGGACCTATGTGTTCCATGTAAGTATTTCATTTATTTGTATATTTTTCAACGTTCAAGAATTTGAACCGTAGAGACAATCAGTTTTAGATTTTCCACTCAGACCAATTTTGTCATGCTTTCTAAGTTTATCTTAGACATCACTGACGTCGTTAAAGGAAAATATCGAGGGGAAACCTGGACTTATAATAGTTATGAGTCTGAAATTGCTAATCCGCCTTGCGCAGGGGTGGTCATAAACGCTCATGCCTTCTCTGTAGAGGGAGTGCCTTTTGTCCTGTAGTGAGAGACTAACAGCCTGGTTTTTTTTTGTTACATTTTATTTTGTTGGAGCTCGTGGCTAAATAATACCAGCCGCACGAGTCGATCCATCAGGTTAAGCTAGCGTTGCCGAGGTTGGTCGTGGATGGGTGACCATCTTTACATACCGAGACTCCTCCGTGCCTCGGAATGCATGTTAAGCCGATGCGCGTTGGTCACGACTGTCATTTGTAGATTTTATATTTTATGGGACCACCCCTGAAATCGCGAAAAAAATATCAGCTGCTCCATACATTTATGTACGCGTAGCTCGACCCAAAATTATGGGGATATCTGGTTTTTTTTTTTGTGATTACCTTTAAGAGGTTTTCAGATATATCAATTACACCTTGTATATGATCTAATAACACCATATAATCTATGATTATCGATCTATTTTAATCGTGATATATGTGGTAAAGCTTTCCGAGAATGTTCTAGTCCCATAGAAAAGGTAATATCGTCGTCCCAAAACTGGTTGAAAAGAGCAGTTAAGAGTAAATAAGAGCAGTCTATATTTAAAGGTAGATGTAAACAAGCTTATACCAAAATTATTGAAACGATATTATAAATGACGAGGGAACGTATATGGGAGTATATCTAAAAATACAAGATTCCTCATAGTGACTTAACATTCTAAGGATTGAGGAAAAAATACTGTTTATCCGTTTGTGAAAACGTCTTCCGATTTCGTTTGATCAATCACTTAATATTTTATGCGTCAAACGTGTAGCTTGTCGTATGAAAATATTGGCTTCTTATATTTCTTCATGAATATATTTTATTTAACAGTTTATCATGCTTACTCTTCGTGGGTTTCGGAAAGTGTGAGGTATTTTTATTTTATTTTTTGACCCGAGAGAAACAGCGATTTCTATCATATTATTATTCTCTGGCAAACTGCTGTAATAAAGTAACGACCCATTATTTTCGATCTTATTATTATTGCGATAAACCTCCTCTTATTATTATTGGACCAAATATGATCCCTTGGGGAACTCTACGGTTCATCGCAAACTATTTGAAGACTTATCAGTAAAGATACAATATTAACATTATATATAATTCTAGGTACATGCAGACGACCGGGATCCTCCCGAAATGGGTGGGACCGTAACGTATAAGTTCGTCTCCACTCCTGGTGAGAAGGAGAGGTTCCACGTTGACCCTGAGACAGGGTCTATCACTACAGCTAGTGTAAGTATAAGAAATTTCTCATTAGATACACTTAATATTAATAAAGCACCAGAAGTAGGCAGCTGGCGTGAAATGAATGTGGAGGGTTGTGAACCGTGTGGTCTGAATGTGGGGATGGATGTCTTTACACTGATATTGATACTCTTCATAAAAAAATGTCAGCATTGAGGCTCATCAGTGCTGTGAAGAGTTTCTCATTTACATAAGAAAGGAAGTAAAAGTGCGACAATAGGCGTATAATTTTATGTCTAAAGTTAATCAATAATGTTCTTCCCTTGTAATAAATATTATTTTATTAATAGTCATATTTTGAAAGCCAATCATATTGGAGAAGAGGTAGGTGCACAAACAACTACACAAACTATCTCTAATACTAATAAAGATGAAATAACACAGACATTCGACCACGATGAACCGTCCAGAGAAAAAGAAGCTTACATAACAGTCCGAGCCAGTGACAACGGTCAACCACAGCTCGACGATGCATGTACCATCAAAATTATTATAGAAGACATCAATGACAACCCACCTGTGTTCGACAAAGTTGTGAGTATAGATTATACAATAATTATTCCTACTATAAAGAGTCCAAAATAAAATATTTCTTATTCCAAAGAAAAGGATTTTGAGCTTAGTGCTCATATACACGAGCGGCAAGTTGGTAATGGCAGAGGTGGCAACGTGCCGCTTTTGTATATGAGCCCTAAAAATTTCTCCTGCTTGATGTAAATAACGATCTTGTGAATGATCGCAGTGTGTTCAAAACTTCTACAGGATTACTTTGTTTTCTTAAATCTTCTGTAATTATATTTGCCGTGTTTTCTATTGTGACTTATATTTATAACATTGCTCTAAGCTTTCTTAATGGATTCCTAATGAAGATTCCCCGATACTTTGGCGTGTACCGTTAGTTTCAACTTGAAGCTGATATTTTTCTCCTAATTGTAACTAATTAAGTGTTCGTTCATTAGCCTCAAAACGTGGCGCAGACTATATTAACGCTTGCCTGTTTTTCCAAGGTCTTCCGTGGAGATGTTTGGAAGGTTTGTCCTAATGAGAGAATTTCACAAAACAGAGAGTTACCGCACAAAAATGAAATAAAATTGCAATTATAACTTGTATAATATGTATATTTGTTCGATTGTTACCATGGCTGTTGATAGTAAAGTTAATTTTGTAGTTTTTCGAGCTATGGTACCAATCGAAATCAAGAAGTTTTTTTGAAAGATATTCTATTTCTCTACTTGCATGTTGCTGCATGTGTGATTTAGGACCGTAAGCCGCCGCTCAAGGCGTTATTGGTAATAATATTTTATGTGTTCGTGTGTTCAATACACTTTCTTTGCACATTTGTAGTTGGTGTGTTTTCTTTAGCTAGGCTGCTCTTTCCCCCTAGGCGCATTTTATCACACTGCACGATTATAATTATTTTGGAAAAAACTTTCTCTAAGCTTTGGGCATGCTTCGCGTAGAACATGTCTAAATAGGTATCTATTTCGATGCTGTCTTTACTGTGTGTGAAATATTACTTATCTTCTTAATCTGTTAAGGTTTCTTTGAAGGACGGAACGCGAATCTTACCCCCAGTTAATACGGCAACAAATTCTATTGTACCAGACATGAAGTTCTCCAAAGTCCCAAGATTTTTCTTGTAAAAATGTCACAAAATTAACTTGATTTTATGTATACAGTCTTATTCGGAGTCGGTCCCACAAGACTTGGCGAGCGGGAGGGAAGTGATGAGGATATCTGCGACGGACATAGACGATGGCAACAATTCCATTGTCCATTATAGTCTGGATTCCAATTCGCCGGACCAAGCATATTTTTATATAGACCCAGACAACGGAGTCATATTTTTGAACAAGACTATTGATGTAAGTATTCCATTTGTTTTATTTTACCTCGAGTTACGTTCTTGACCTTTAGTTAATTTCATTGACATTTTATTAAAACGTGAAAAGAATATAAAACTTATTGTGAATAAGGACGAGAAAATTCCAAATTTCCCAGAAGTTGGCTTTTAGTTTTTATAAGTAGTATAATTTCTAAGAAAGGAATCTCTAAAAAATGTCTATCAAGTTAAAGTAAAGCCACAGTATAAATAAGTAACAGCATTATGTATTCATTGAAAAGGCCCGAAACGACGCGTTTCGAAATCTTAGTGTATATCAGTGCGCAACAGTATGGACTGCGGGGCGGTTACGCACGGACGCGGAAGGTTTATGTACCGAGCGGCCGTAGGTAATTATTTAAAGGTGCTGCTGAGTCATAATACTGTGACTTTATTATACTATGGTAAAGTCCTTTATTGCAAACTCCATAATGTTTCAAGCAACTTTTAAAACAAATCTTATCGCCAACACAAGCCATTACATAAATACGTTTACTTTTCCTTTTATAAACTTCTGCGACACGTGGCACTAATTAATTTGTTTTCTTTGAGACAGAAAGCGCCAGGATATAAGTTCAAGCTGAGTGCGATAGTGATAGATATGGGCAACCCGCCCCAGCAAAGCTCCATAGCTTTAGACATCCAAGTTGTGGAGTCGAACAAGAAGAGCCCATCGTTCATTGAAGTACCAGATGCGCCGATTAGATTAAAAGAAAATTACTCCGATTTCAATACGCCCATTGCTACTGTGAGAGCTATGTAAGTATTGTTTCTATTTATTTTGTATCATTTTAGCCGAAAGACCTCCACTGCTGGACATAGGCCTCCCCAAGCACCGCCTCTTCAACCGCTTCTCGCATCTACGTCTTCCGATACGCGGTCGCCACTCCAGAATCTTTCGGCACCATTTGCCATCTGTTCTGCGAGCAATCTGCCCTGTCCACTGCCATTTTAGGTTGGCAATTCTTCGGGCTATGTCGGGTACCTTGGTTCTTCTACGGATCTCTTCTCATTTAGGCGTGGCGTATTGTATATTATTATGTAGGCCTATACGCAGCAGTGGACGTCTTTCGAATGAGTTGACCATGGTTAAGATGGTTTTGCGAGGTTTTTAAGTTAAACGTGGCAAGCTTCACTCTTCTTGTGGGTATCGTTAAAGGAAAGAGGTATCATGATTTAGGCTATACGATGATAGCTCGACGATGTGTGTTTATCAGGTTAGTCCTAACTATAACATTATAAATGCGAAAGTGAGTTTGTCTCTGCCGACCGCAACTAAATTGGGTTATGGAAAGGAGAATGATGAAAGTGGGTCTGTCTGTTTGTTACGATTTCACGCTAAAACGGTTGAACAGATTTGGATGAATTTTGTCACATGGGTAGACCATGACCTGGGTTAGGACATAGGATACTTTTTATCTCGATATTCTCACGGGATCGAGACTTATGCGGGTGAAACCGCGGGAAGTAACTAGTTACATAATAGATTGAACTTAATCTCAATATTCAATGCAATATGAAGTCAAAGGCTCTATTTTACCTATAACGATTTAACAAGATATTTCCTAAAAAACCTGAAGATTGGCCTTCAGATAACAAATCTTCAAACAATCTAGACTAAAAGTTATCCAGAGCTTACGTTTTCATTCTCTCTAATTTTAATTCTTGCTAATGTCAGTTTGAGTATTGTTTAAACTTTGGTAAAGATTTTAATGTTCTCGTTTTACAAAGTTGCAGTCGTCTGAGTGTTCCAATACCTTGGTTTAATCTTGTCGAAAGATTAATAAAAACAGAAACGAATCGTTTTGTTACCAATGGTAACAATTTTTATTGCCAGGCTGGGCATAAAAATAGATTCGTAATGAAATTTTACCTGTGATAGCTACTTCTACTATGCAAAGCTCGAGGCTAAGTCATAACAGCCACACGAGTCTATCCATCAGGTTAAGCTACGCTTACTGGGGTTGGTCCGTGGATGTGTGACCATCTTTACATACCGAGGCTCCTCTGTGCCTCGGAAAGCACGTTAAGCCGTTGGTCCCGGCTGTCATTCGTGGATCTTTGACAGTCGTTAGGGTCGTCAGAAGCCCGAAAGTCTGACAACCAGTCCTACCAAGGGGTATTGTGTTACCCAGTAGCTGGATTGTGGAGGTCAGATAGGCAGTCGCTCCATGTAAAATACTAGTAGGTACTCAGCTGCATCCGGTTAGACTGGAAGCCGACCCCAACATAGTTGGGAAAAGGCTAGGCAGATTGTTTTACTATACAAAGCTATGAGGTCTTTGCTTCATTATTGGTAAAGATACAAGAGTCTTAAAAATAACCAATAACTGTCCGTAAATTATAGGAATCGGCCATAAGTTACCACTTGCATTCACGGAATAAGAGGACTTATCTTAAAGACTCACTAATCGTACGTGTAATAGGGATGATGCGTGGGTAAAAAAAAAATAATTCTAA
The DNA here is from genome assembly GCA_947364205.1 of Agrochola lota. Classification (NCBI taxonomy): domain Eukaryota; kingdom Metazoa; phylum Arthropoda; class Insecta; order Lepidoptera; family Noctuidae; genus Agrochola; species Agrochola lota. Next base: position 11,270,289 of record OX376241.1, read on the forward strand.
TTAGTCCGTCTGTCAGATAATAAAAAAATATTACACACGTATTTTTTGCTTTATCATATTAATAAAAAGTTACTTAGATAAAACACATTTTAGGTTGGGGAGTGGGGGTCGCTAGTATGTATAAAATCTACATACTCGTGACGTCATGGCACATTTTACCTCAATGTATCGCGGTAATCTTTAGATTACTTAAAAAAATAAAAAATACGTGTCCAATATTTTTTTACAATCTCAAAGACGGACAAAAAAAAAATTTAGTCTACATCCCTCTTGTTTGATAAACATAAGTATATTATGTTTCTGTGAAACAGAACGAGGACAAGTAAGAAAGTAAAAACGAAATAAAGATACTTATGGGATAACGGGCGCAAAAAAATAAAAAATAAAGGAAGATTATATAATATACTAAATAATAAGACAAGTATAATATATAAGACAGAGTTGTTCTGATATCAAGACTAAAACAAATACAAATAGTTAATTTTTTTATCAAGCTTTGTACTACCACAGATTAATGTAGATGGGACACTCCGCAAACTCATTTAAATAAAAAGCGACTCAGGTCGCACAGCGCCAATTACCTACAGTTATATTCACCTAGATGTTGCCTCTTTTTCTATCGCGTGACTCTTATATCTTCTGACTACGTTACACTCACTGAATTGGCCCGACAAAACGGGCACGCCGCGTCCTTGTAGCTTCATACCTAAATTGCGGAGTGTCCCATCTGTAATCATCTGTGCTACTACATAGCTAGTGCTAGAAAAATAACCTTGTTTCATCAATAAAATTGATGATTCTATATTACTATATTGATTATTTCTGTTGTCGCATCGTCATCTAAATCTAATCCCAAATTTTGTCTTGTTTTAATACATAAAATATACAAAGGTTCTGATTGTCTTTCTATTTCACAGTTCTAACATCCCCGAAGAAAAGAAACTCCAGTTCGAGCTGGTCCAGGGTCAGACTGAACAGACGAACAAATGGCATACGTTCGTGCTGGAGCCAGAAGCAGATTCCGCGTACATCAAGCTTGGAAACCATCTGGATTTCGAGAAGATCACCGATTATACACTCACTGTTAGGATACAGGTGAGGACAGAATGGATAATATTTGAATCTCGCTGAATATTGAGTAAAAGTTAAATGAATTTAATATCGAACTGAATAATCAACGTTTTACGGAGTATAAACAGATTCAGACCTTTTTGTTTGTACTAAAACAACTTATTGATATTTCGGATACCAATTTGTAGTACAAGCAAAACTATAAAATTTTAATACACAAGGATAAGCAAAATCAAGACCCAATTCCCTTTATTACGAAACTAAAACAGCCCCATTCCAAAGCAAACGAAAACTTCAGATTACTTAGCTAAACAAAAACAAGTGAATAACGAAATTCTATTTCCACAGAACAACTACAAACTTGCAGCTGAAACTATTATACAAATCGAAGTAGAAGATGTGAACGATAACATTCCTATATTCAGTCAAATCAGTCAAGGCAGTGTACTTGAAAATGAGAACCCTGGTACTCCTGTCATGCAGGTCAGAGCATTCGATGCCGATGGAACATCAGCCAACAACCAAATTTCCTATGAACTTGGTGACGCGTCAGATCCTTTTGCCATCGACAGTTTAACAGGCAACATTACTACTTTAAAAATGTTTGACAGAGAAGAAAGGAGTTTCTATAACATCAAGATTATAGCCACAGACAATTCAGAATCTGCTTTGATTCCTGGTAAACATAATGCTGGCCAGCAAGTATTTTTGATAGAGATTGCCGATAAGAATGATAATCCTCCTCATTTTACTCAAGATACGTATGTTGCTGAGTCTATTGCTGAGAATGCTAATATTAATGAGCTAGTTACTGTTGTCAATGCCTTGGATATTGATACAGGTAAGATTTTGGACACTTTCTTAATATTATTACGAACTTTAGATCTAAGTCTAAAAAAGTCTGCTGTATCACACAAAAGTCTAATACCTACACGGACAAAGTGAATGAACAGCAGATTATTTATTATCAAAAAATTATTAAAGATAATAACAGAAAAAATGTCGCAACTGTATGTGATTGAAATAGCTGTGGGCGAAACAAAGGTTGAAGAATGTATTTTTATAAAAATATTTGTTCATGTAAAAAAATCTTGGAAAACGAGATTGAACGTAAAACCTTTTTTTGCTCTATAGTTATATTTGTTTAGTATTTACTTTAATTGAAGTTTTATTTTTATTGGTACATCGGTAAATAATATACCAAAAACTGAATATTTTAATTACAAGCCTGAAATGCCTTTGTTTTCGTTAATTTATTTTGTATTATTTTCATTTGTGCATTTTAAAGGAACATTCCATTTGTAATTGTCAGGGTTTTCCAATGAATTATTTTATAGAATCTCTGTTTTATCAATGAGATTCTCAGAAAAACGAATGAATATTGTACATATTTTTTTGTATCCAGACAGTGATTTAAAATTCAACATAAATAGCCTAAATTAATCAATACGAATATTATAATTAATGTAAAAATTACTCTGACAGTCTGTGACCTTTTCAACCGATCGTAATGAAATTTGATAGAAATATGCTACTTTTCATCTTGGATATTTGTATTAAAAATGATAAATTACAAGAACACGCAAACGAAGTCATGGGCGATAGCTAGTATACTACAAATTGCTTATTCTCTCCATTATTTTCAACAGCATCCGTGGTAACCTACAGCATAGTCGCTGGCAACACATACGACGCCTTCGTCATCAGGAACTTCACCGGTGAGATCCGCGTCAACAGTGAGCTGGACTATGAAAACATCACCAGTTACAGCCTAGATGTCAGGGCTTTCGACGGCATCTACGAGGATTATGCCAAAGTCATCATTAACATTGAGAATTTGAACGATAATCCGCCTGTGTTTTTGGCTAATTATACCAAGACTATTGAGGAAGAGAAGCTTTATGAAGGGTGTATTGTTAAGGTATGTTGAACATAACTTTATATGAAAAGTGTGATACAGGAATATTATGGCCTCGTTAAAAGCAACGTCAGCTGCTGACACCGATTATAAAGCCTAAAATGACACTGTTCATTCGGGATTTCAGTAGAGTTATGTATTTGAGCTTTATTTCAAGAATTAATTGAATAGTGCTTACCATTTTTTTTAAATAAATTGTTACTTTTCATTGAAATACGTTCATAGGTACTCTTATGAAAAAAAACGTTATCTATGTTTCTTTAGTTAACGTTAAAAGGAGCTGGCATTTTAAAGTACCTAATAATAAAACTTTTGGTTTGTTTTCTCTCTCTCTCTCTCTCTTATCGACAGTTCTGTTACCTCAGCAGAATTTTTGATGTGTAACATCTTACCTCTCGCTTTCCTGCTATCTGTGGGAGTGATTTCGTGAAAAGGGACGGAAGTGTATTACAGGAAGCCGGGGAAGCGCGCGCTATTTGATTTGACCAATGAGCGCGCGCGGTGCTAGAGTTAGCCGTCAGAAACGACCTTGACGAGACCCCGTCCCTTTAATGTTGCTTATTACCAAGGTTAGATTACTGTAAGGGTCGCTCGTTTCTTTTTTCTCTAGAAATTGGAGCACCTTATGAAACACATACCACTAATACTTTTGCCATTCCAACAGGTGGAAGCCTACGACCCTGATATCAAAGACAGGAGCGCTCCTCAGAACATCGTCTACTCCTTAGTCAAGCATGAACAGAAAGAATACCTACAAATTGATAACGATGGTTGTCTCCGACTTACCAAACCCTTGGACCGGGACCAGCCTCTAGGATTCACAAGATGGCAGATCCTGATCATGGCTGCGGATCATGGGGGAAGGTTGGGATCTGACAGCTTGAGGTCAACGACCGAAGTTATCTTGGAGCTCACTGATATCAACGATAATGCCCCGTTTTTAACTAATGTAAGTACTAGTTTAACTAATGTAAGTACTACTTTAACTAATGTAAGTACTAGTTTAACTAATGTAAGTACTACTTTAACTAATGTAAGTACTAGTTTAACTTATGTAAGTACTAGTTTAACTTATGTAAGTACTAGTTTAACTAATGTAAGTACTGGTTTAACTAATGTAAGTACTAGTTTAAATTCGAAGCTTTTGTCGAAATATTTACTTAGATTCTAGATTTGAACAGGATTTATTGATATTAGAATTGCCGCTTGGACCTCTTAAAGAAAAAAAATAATGAATATTTTTCTACGTAACTCACAGTTTATTGAATGACCCGGAGCACTACCACCATTCAAACATATTTCTGCCTCATACAGCTTTCTTGTGTCCCAGGATAAGTATGCCTAAGCACGTCTAAATTATAAATTAGATATTTCAACCATATATCTGCACCTGAGTTGCATACCGATACATGCGGGACGGCCAAAGAATTTCTGAAAATTCTAACATATAGTGTCAGGTTGTCAGTATCAAGTTATAATCATGACATTTGAGAACAAATCTAACATATTGAAATAACAATTTTTTTTTTTTTTTTTTTTTTTTTTTTTTTTTTTTTTTTTAATCATTATTACATCTTATTGTTATTTCAATATAACAATAAGATGTAATAATGATTATAATTCTGTAAATACATATTTTTTATGGTCGCGAATCATATTTTAATCAAGATTCAATCTGACACTGACCTGCAAATTGCAAAAAAAAAACGTAAGATTAGATTTCGCGACTTACCTTTACGGATCCTCCGTAAGAAAAGAAATGAGGTATAATACGGTCGAAACTGCCTTGTAAATAAACCATAATGGTCTACCAACATATTTCATTACGCCTACCCTCAGCTATGATGGCATGATTGATGGCTCTGTTGATAGAGTGTGCATAGACAAGTAGAGGAGCCGACTATCTATCACACTACACGTTGAAACAATACATAATAATGCTTAAGAGGACTTGGCCATTATCCCTTTAGATATTATGTTGAATTTATCAATATTTCGATGTTTTTAGAAGTTACGAAGAAGAAAATGAACTTTTGTATTTTGCTTATAATTTTTTCTCGAGACTTTTTCAACTACGAGTCTTCTAGTCGAGTTTCGTAGTTGAAAAAGTTTCCTTTAGTAGATAATGATTCCAATATCCATCGTCATTCTCCTGGCCTAACCCCAATTTAATTGGGGTAAGGGCAACGTGTCTTTTTCTTTCATACTTCTCTATTAGTCGGTAGTTAGGTACCCCATTCCCGGATCTAGGGGGGTAAACCGGGGCCCGTGCCCCGGGCGCCTACTTCAGGGGGCGAAATTCAAGCGTAGCAAGACAAGTGCACCAGCCAGCACATGAGACGCGCAGCACATATATATAATCTTTCCTTTTTACAACAGTTTTGGCCTGTCAAAATATTCATTTCGAGAAAATTTGAATTTCGCGGGCTACCTTAGCGCATAACCCATATAGGATTGACGGGGGGCATACGGCAGCTTTTGCCCCACCTTAAAAAGATTCTAGATCCTGGGTTGTTACTAGCCATATCATCTTTCACCCAGTCCATCCATCGTTTGTTTTGTCTTCCCCTACTCATAAAGCCATGTATTAAGTATTGAGTATGAATAATGATTCCAATGTATGATCAAAATAAAAATATCAACTGAGAATTCAATCAATTTGAAATCAATAGTCTGTTTATATTTTTTTTAACTTAGCAAAACTGGTACACATACAATCGTTTCGTTTAGTTTGCAGTCGCTCTATGTCTAATACTGGTATTTAGCAGTATCTGGTTAGACTGGAAGCCGACCCTAACATAGTAACGAGTAGTACGTCAAGTTAGTTAAACTTTTGTAGCATAAAAGTTTAAAACATCGAGAACGTGTAAAATTTCGTGCAGACTACCGCAACGCGACAGCGCGACGCGACAACGGTTACTTAGAAATTGTATTGTTCGAGTTGCAGCGGGCCGTCGCATCGCGCTGGTGTGCACGACCCTTTAATCGAACTAGTTCAAAAGAAGTTCTTATTTAATTTAATAGATGGCGCTGTGTACCTATTCTTCGAAACAGTAATAAGAAGTTTTAGTGCTAGTAAAGTGTAAAACACGCTCTTAAGATGCGGAGTAAAGTGAGAATATTAAAGAGAAACAATTGAAGTTGTTTAAGTGGTATATTGAATTATACATTTTGCGGTTTACGGCTACAAACGTACTTACGGATACAAAGAGACTATTTTATGGATCATAATAATTTAATAGACGCGAAATATATTGAAATCATTAAAATAGAGAATTCCCTACAAAGACAAATAATTATAATATAGGAGTTTCAATTATACAGGTTGCCTTTAAATTCATTGGTCTTTTAGGGCTAATGAACAGCTTTTTACTATCTAGACCTAACTCCGAAATAGCGAAAAACGACGAAACTCAAAGTAAAACAAATGTCTCAGGGGCATGTGCCCATGAAACTTACAGTTTTGTCCTTAAGGCCGAATCTCAGGAAAATCAACCATTGAAGTTTTGTACATAGGTAGGTACCTATTTATAGGTGTAAATAGATTCACAATATTGGACCGTCGTCGGCCACAAAATAACCATTTATATTGTCCACAATTAGAACAAACTACAACCATAGCTTAATAGAGGGATGTTAGGGATATGAAATTTCGGATCTGGATAAGGATATAGAAATAATATTATACCGGATTTGTATACGGTTACGGATATGAAATTATTTCGGATTATCCTTTAGTTTCGGTTAAAGATTTTCAGATTTTTAAAGTAAAATACAAATTAAAAAAACCTGTAACTGACGCACGCGGCTAGTGTATCGGCTCGGCCGGGCAGAAAATCCTGTCATAACGTGTCTCATTTAGACTCCGCCCCTATCCGAAATAATCCGAAACTTATAAATCGGATTCGGTAACGGATAGATTTTTATTTCGGATATCCGATAGTTTTGGCTAATACTCACAATAATAAAAACTACAAAACGTATAACACTCTAAGCTCTTTCAAACACAAATAGACGGGCAATTTACCTTTATAGAGCTTACTACATTTTACAGTCCATTTTAAAGATATTGCTATTGATTATGTAGTGAGCCATCAGCGTTAAATGTTAGCAAACACTAGTTTATCGCGATCATAATAAAATTAATGGAGCATAAATTCTTGTAGACGATAAAAGTTCTGGATTTCGAAAGTGTTTAAGTAGAAAGAAATATGGATAATAGACTTTTGGTTAATTTTTTGCTACGGGTAAAGAAATTATGTCAGTGTGGGGGGAGCGCAGAATTGCAGTGGTGAGACTGCAGTAAAAAAAAAGAAGTATATTCAATGTTTCTATTAGACATTTTCTTACTATGCTTATATCACGATTATGGTTATTGATTGATGATATCACATTATTTAATTTTTTTAAAGATGAAAGTAAAGTAAAACCTAATCAATAAACTGTGTCTGAGTTTTGGCCGTACTGTGTCCTACATTTTCAAAATTTTCTTCAGACATTTATTAAAAACAGTTGAATAATTACTCCCATTACAGCCGAACAAAACGTCGAATTTTCCTACTATTTTCTTACCATTCAACAATTACTATCGTACGATTTATCTTCACATAAATCTTCTTCGTTCGAGCTAGATTCCTTAGGAAATGTGTTTGTTTAGGACAGAGTAATGTTTGTTTAGGCTTAGTAGGTATATGATTAATATCGCCGTCCCCGGGGCTGAGGGAAACAGTCATTCGTATATCAAGCAACGTATTTTGCTATTGTTTACATTGTTATGTTATGCCATAGACTAAGTACTATCGAAGAAGTTCATATCTAAGCAGTTTGAAAACAAAATCCCGTGAACACGATGACTATATCTGTTACCACCCCGGTTCTATAGCCACTGAGCGCTGCAAGCAGAAATAATCCTTACGGTGTATAGATACGAAGTTCTTCACTGGTACCTGGTACTTGTTAAAAAACCTACACTGTCCTCCCATACCTATTAACACTGTCATTTGAAAATATTGTAAAAGCCAATTATTCTTAAAAGAGTAACCGTGGAGTTTCTGGCCGGCTCTTCTCCAGAAGAATACGACCAATTGGAACCGTGCACCTAGCTTCTGACGTTTCATAAGTGCCCATGTAGGTTTGTGTGAAATAAAATATTTTGAATTTGACTGAGAGATCCGCAGGAGAACCAAGGTAACCGACATAGCTCAAAGAATTGCCAAAGTTAAGTGGCAGTGGGCAGGGCACATTGCTCGCAGAACAGATGGCCCATGGGGCCTAAAAGTTCTGGAGTGGCGACGGCGTACCGGAAGACGTAGCGCAGTAAGGGCCAATGGCAAGGAGGACCGATGACCTGAACTGAACGCGATAAACTCAAAAACTAACTAACGGATTTTCATACGGTTTTCACCAAGTGATTCATGAGGAAGGTTTTGTGTAAATTTCCTGAAATATACATACATTTTTCGCGATTACGAAGGTGGTCCCATGCAGAAAGTTGTTCAGTCAGATGGTCAGATCACACCTTTCTGATACACCCTGTATATGGCTTAAAACAGATTGGATGGTGATCATTGCCATTAATTTCACCTATAACAATTCCATGCATCCGATTCGGTAATCTCAATTCTTATTACCCCAAATAATATCAAAGCTTTCACAACCGTTGAATTAAGCAACTTGAACCCACCATTTCATTGTCCCGAAACGCCTAAAATATCCATATTCTGAAACCAGAGCTTATTTGAAATTCGGCCATCCGGCCCGGCTGATCGGCCCCGAATGCCGGAATCCCGGAATCTGTCGGATTAAGTGCGAATGTTATCTGGCAACGCAGAAATCGTTTGCTCAAAGAATCGTGGCATGTCAGCGTTTATTCATTTTGCGATAATGTCACCTTACTAAGCATAATCTATGGCTGAGAGAGAATGTCGGGTGATTTTTGTGTCTCTTTTGTGCTTTATACAATGGAGATTAATCTGCTTAATTTGGGGGAAATTTTAGTTGAATGGTTTCACGTTTTTGTCCACGTTCTTGGGCAAAAATAGAGCGTCATATTAATTAAAACAACATAACTTCACGCCAGTAATCCCAGAAGGGCTATGCAGAGGTGTACTCTCGTGAACACGCATTTTTGAACATGTAAGGACTATTTCTGCTAGCAGCGCTCGGCTGCTATAGTTACGCTTACCTCCGAAAAAAAGGGTCGTGTGATTTTGTTTTCAAAGTGGCTAAATATGTGTGACCACGATGGTACCCATATTACTCTCAAATTTCGCCAGTTATTTTTAAGTTCCATGTAATAGAGAGCGAGCCTATTGCCATTAACCGGACACAAATCCAGATTCCGGGCTGCTACTGAGAAATTCCTTACCCCCGACCTGGGAGTCGAACCCAGGACCTCATGCTCAGCAGTAGCGCTTGCGACCACTGGACAAACGAGGTAGTCGTTAATTAAAAATCTTGCCTAAATATGTAAGCTAGGTAATATTGTACAACTATTTTCTTAATGTCCCTCGGGAACTCGAGAATCATCGCATTTCCGAATACAAACGAATGCTAATTTCCATGTCCATAAATTATTAGATTTATCGCGTAAGTATAATAATTTGAATTCAGAACTAAGTACTTTATTGTTGTTTTGATTTCCGTGTGAACTATAGGAGTTAAAGTACTTAGTTAGTTCTGAATTCAAATGATTATACACGATAAATCTCATAGTAGATGGACATGGAAATTAGCATTCGTTTGTACTGCGATTGTTTGATCAAATTAGTTTTTGACAGGTTATCAGACTGACGTTACAAAGAAACTTGATTATTGAAATATTTTAAAATACCCATTTGCCCGATTAAAGTTCCTATTTCTAAACGGCCGGCCAACCCTAATAACGGACCACTCTGGCACCACGCCAGCTAAAAGGCAATAATAAAGACCAAAACAAAAGCACATCCGTACCCAAGCACCCTCAAATTTTCAATTATCTCTTAAAGCGGCTAAGAACTCACGAAATTCACGTTTTTATTTTCATTTCATACAAAAAAATCTTTTCCATATTGCCAATAAATCAGGTACAGTGAAGGTACCTTCGCAAGGCCCGTTACATTATATTATGTAAATTTCTTACATTATTCTGCCCTGTGTGTTTGTATGTCTGTCACTGAAAATCCTCTTGACGGAGGTAAGAATATGGAGCTTATGTGCCTATGGACATAAGGTTATTTTTGTTTAGAGGTGTCTATGGACAGATTTTAGATTGAATTTATGGACGTAGATGATAGAGATTTCATTTTGGTTCGTTTTGCAAATGGTACCCATGGTAGATATAGTTTCAAGGTCAAAATAGAATCAATTTACTGTACAAAGCAAAGGCTATGTGCAGCCCTAAAAGGATTGAAATTCTATCTGTATCGATCAGTTCTAGTTACTTTATCAAGACAATAAAATCGAGTACAAAGATTTAAACTTACGGTTCGTAAATTAATTTTCATTGGATATGGGATACTCTATAAAACTGAATTGAATTAAATTATGGCCAAACTTTTTATGACTTTTTAATATCATTTACATTTACACTTGAAAAAATACTAATTTAATTATAATGGATTTTGTAAAGCTTGAAGCGTAAAGCTTAAATCAGATTCAACTTGGTTTAACACCAAGTTGAATTTGATTTATCATGTTGGTACGCTTTCTTGTTCATCGCAAATTAATTGAATTAAAAACGAATACTTAGATCTATAGAAGAGATAGGAGGACAATTCAACAGTATTTAAAATTGCGTTGTAACGCAAAAACATTTGGTTATATCTCAGAGCCTTAGGTACTACTTAAACCATCCCATCGACAACTTGTTTTCACCATATTTAGTAACAGAAGGCTAAGTTCGAAACTTCCCACACTACAAAATACTGTGGTCCTTTCACCCTTTACAAAAAAAATACTACTAATCCTGCGGCACGTCCCAAATCATTTCCAAATGCCACAACCAACATAAAAAGCGAAACGTATCTCTTTTGGTTCTTTTCCCTCATTTTACTTAAAAGTACGTTTCACTCCACATCCACACATCGGCCCAGTTGTCAATTTTTTATGCAAATCTACCTATGGACGCTCAATTTCTTATTTTGGGGAGCGATCCTTTGGTCTTGTGTTACGCGAAGGGTAGGCTTAATTTTCATTCCGTGGAGCTGAATGGTCCTCTGGAGAGCTTTGGGCGACTAGCGCGATGGTCATGTGACGGGGACGTGTTGGCATTTCCGTGAAAAGAGGTTTTATTTAGATTTAGATCGTGTGTTTAGGAATAAGTGTTGGGTTTGTGGCTTATAAGGCTTATGTAGCGGTTAGCAGATTGTTCTGATTTAAGGGTACTCTAGTCGGTCATTCTTCCATACAAACATATGATTACTCGTCTGTTTGACGGTGTGCGTTCAAAACTTGGAAAAAATTATTGGTTTGGAAGTTATAAGCGTCGAAACTTCCATATTTCAATACTAATTTTAACTCGTCTTTGGGCGTAAATAAATAACCTATGTAGTAAAAAAATGGCAAAACAGAGTGGTGCGTGCAGGGATAGATAATTTATTCAAAAGTTCAAATAATTTTATTTTGAGTGAATACTTCCAGTAGTTTTTTCATAATATCTATACGCCCAAAGGTCTGTTCATGAAATTATACGCACTCGTTTTCGTTATAAATCATCGTCTATAGTCTAAATAAATTAATCAAACGAAATTAATTAATAATTAGACTAATTAGCATGCATATTAGTCAGGCCCACCAACGAGTTCGAGCCGTCGACTAGTGCACCCTTAAGTCCAGTTTTCAATAAAGAAAAGAGGTGTATCAATCTACCAATAGGTATCTCCCAAAATAATTTAACTAATAAATAAAAATAAATAGCTTGACTAATTAACATGCATATCAGTCACGCCCACCAACGATTTGGAGCCGTCGACTAGTACACCCTTAAGGTTTCGAAGCACTACCAAAATGCAATTAGGGGTTAAATTAATTTAAACGTTATGATGCCTATCTAAATCGATTCTCCGAAATGCAAAGACGTATAAATTATAACATAACGCCTGTAATCTACGAAGGGTTTGTCAGAGGTGTACCTATCGGGGTTGCGAGTTGTCCGGAACGGGGTTGCGAGTTATCCGAAAGGGATATCGTGGCCCCGGCACACAGGAAACGGAAGGAACACGGGTGGGTTTTAGTCAGTAAAAGTCTGACACACCCTCCCGCTCCGCCCGAACGGGAGAAGTTATTTGATAATAAACCACCCTCAAAAAAAAAAAGTGTACCTATAGTAACACCCATATTTCGCCAGTAATGTTTTTTAAGTCCCATGTAATGGTGGCGAGCCCATTGCCATCAACCGGGCACAAATGCAGACTATGATTCAAATGATGTTTACCACACACTGTATTGAGTACCTAGCTGTGCAGACCCAAAAAACATATTTTATAAAGATTGGTATTTATATCTACATTGGAAGCACCGCTTTACCAACCAATTTAACTCGAAAAATATAGTTCGCTCATAATACAAGCATTTTTCGGCCAAAAACCCGAAATGGTGAACCGATATTCATAATCCTTACTATTATATTTCCCCAGTAAAGCTGAGTACTAAGTTGCCTTGTATTTTGAAGTACCTTTTTCGGTATTCTGGTATTACAGCCAGTTTCCAATATTACAATATCTTAAGTCGTAAGAAATAATGCAAGAAAATTTATTCCGCTGTTTAATATTCGCTGGGTTCATTGGGATATCGGAAGTATTTTTTGCCATATTATGCATAAATACATATCGAATAGGCGTGTGATAAGACCGAAGTTATATGAAAGGCATTCTTAATTCTATTTGAATTCCATATTTTTTTGCAACTTTTTTAATTAATCGAATATGATATGCGGCTTTTCTTTTATTAAATAAATTAAATATTTATTTTATTTTATTTTTCAAGCACAGAAATGTTCAGAGGCAGACTTAATGCCACAGGCATTTTCTATCACCAACCAACCACAACCAACCAACAACCAACCAACTCCAACCAACCCAACTTCCAACTTTAAGATCATGACAGAAATCTGATCTTGAAACAGAATCATATCCGAAATTATTTCCTTCTCCCTTCCATTGACTGATTTCCTCAACCTTGAACTTCGATATTTCCTTATTCAAAAAAAGCGAATGAGATCCAAGCGGTAATTATATCAAACACTCGTTAAGTACTTACTTCTTTGCCAATTTTATTATTTTTTATCCTGTTTATGAAAACTTCGTCATGAAAATGCTTGTTATTAATTGATTTCTTTTAAATTTTTCTTACAGACTCAGCCAGTAATTTGGTATGAAAATGAACCTCCTGGCCAGGTGGTCATCCTGACTGCTAAAGACTACGATTCAGCTGAGAATGGACCGCCTTTTACCTTCGCTCTGAACGAATCAGCCTCTTTTGATATTCGCTCCAAATTCCACATACAAGGTAAGAACCGTTGTATTATGTAAAAGTATAATAGAATTGTAATGTACGGCTAAATATTTAGTGTCTCTGGTAAGGTTGACATTAGTAGGCAATACCATAGTTTTGTGAGTTTATTAAGAACGCAATATCGAATTTGATCATTTGCTTTCATGATGTCTTCAATATCAAACGTTATTAGGACCTGCTGAATTTCAATGTAGACCTTAACTTGATACAAAATCTACAAAAAATTGGACAGCAAAAATATTCACGTACATTTTTCAGCACCAAATGCAGTAGTAAAATCATTCCTAAAATATGTTTCGAGCCCTCATACAATGGACCAATTGACACAAATTCCACTAAACTCGAAGCTAGGTTCCAACTGGAAACTTCCCCGATTCATCTTTGGAGCAATTCCGTTTCAATTCAGTGGCTTCCATTCGCGCGCCAGAAATTTTCCGAGAGTCGCCCAAAATCGAGTTTCGATCAATTAGTGTAGTTAACATGCAATAAATGGCGTGCCAAGCCTAAGTCTAACTTTGTTTGCGAAGTGTCAATTCAATTTTGGTCCTCTCCATTAAGGTTTGTCGTGTTTATAATGTTGTATACGCCTCTCTGTTTGTATTGAGTAAAAGATTCGATTTTTAAATTGGTGAATACTCGATGTTTTGGCAGTTAGTTCGCGGTTTCTGGCCGACTATTGCTGGCAGGCAATGGCTGAAAAATTATAAATCGTTTGAACATTTGGCTCATGTAGCCCATTGATGCAAATCGACGAAATAAAGAGCTTTCTCAAAGCACAACTCACCAACATATTTTATTATAAGTGATATATACAGGATTATTGGTTAAATGTCAGCAATTCAATAAGGGGGTCATTCACAACCAAATGACCTCTTTTGACTCCTATGCAAATGTCAAAAATTTTCGAGTCATTTGACATTTTATGTTTTTATTTCATTCATTTTAAAATTACTCGAAAATGGTTTACATTGGCATATGGGTCATGATGGGTCATTTGGTTGCAAATGACCTCTCCTACAAACCTTGAACGGATTGCCGACATATAGCCAATAACCCCCACTTAAAATAGACTATAACACCATTACCTAGTGTTCTCAATGTAAACAATAATTTAATAAACGTAAATCGTAAACTTTTATAAAAGAAATGCTCGTGCTATTCGCTCCACATAAGTTCTCAATGTCACCTGTCGAGAAAACTTGACATTAAAATGAAACAACTTTTAAAGTTTCTTCAGGTTATTTAAAAGTTGGTAGATAATTAAAACTTTAATTGGTCTGTTAGATATTATTTTAGATGACATAGTGTATGTAGGTCAATATACTATTTGATTGATCAATCGTTCGTGTAAATTATCAGGCGACTGTAATTTTTATGGCCTACAAATCATTTTCAATTGATCTACTACTATGTTATATTGCCGTCAAAAAGAATTATGGTCTTCAACTCAATTATAGGAAGGAAGATTTAGACGTCCGTGCAAGGAAATTGTCTTATCCATGAATATTTTAAGTGGATTGTAATTGTCTCAACCCGTACTGGGCCCTTGTGGTGGATTACTGCCTGCTCCGTCTCTCTCACAGAGATGAGGGCCGAGTCTCTATTGTGGGGACAGCATGGCTGATTATGTCGGCCAACTTCTTATAAAAGCATTAGACAGACCTTTTCTAAGTCCAGGTTTTTCACTCTCACGTTGTTTCCCTTCTGTTAATATATTTTTTTTTTTTTATTTTTTTTTTTTTTTTATTTAGTTTTTAATTTAATATTAACCGTTTTTTGTTCCACAGGCAACATTCTATCGACCCTCGTGTCATTTGACCGCGAACAGCGCAAAGAGTACAAGATTCCAGTAGCGATCACCGACTCCGGCACTCCTCGACTGACAGGCGTCTCCATCCTTCATGTGGTCATCGGAGACAAGAATGACAACCCCATGGGACCAGGACACAGCGACATTTTTGTTTACAATTACAAGGTATCGTGAATTTTATTCCTCCATTTTTATTCACTTACTTTGTAAATATTTTGTTTTTTTTTGTTTTGAAATTCGAATGTTGTGAATATATATATTTTTTTGTTTTGAAATTCGAATGTGCTAGTGTTTTGATTCGTTATTTGAATATTTCGTCTTGTTTTGGGTACCTATACTTGTTTTATTTTATTTCTCATTAGTGGAAATTCATTTTGTTACTCATTTTTCTTGTATATCCCTACCTTATTTATTTAACAACCAAAATAATGTTATCCGAATTATTCCTCCTTGTCCCTTTCTTCCAGTAGGTAAATACCGTCAAGTTTTTATTAGAAATAGTAAATAACCCAGAAAAATGGGCAGCAAGGTTTTTGATATTTACCTACATATTTAAAGGCCAATTACATTCCGAATAAAGTGGCTCGACAAAGGCCAAAAAAGATTTTTGATCCCTTCGGGGACCATCACATATTTCCTTTGAGCCTCCAAGTAGACCTTTTATATTCTTCTCCTTTTAGTTTCCTGGTTATGTTTAATTTAGCGTAAAGTTTTTATTTTAGTTGTACTATTTATATAGAATTTTGACCATCCAGTACAATTAAAAAGCTGATACTCTCGATATTTTAAACGATAATCGAGCGTCTTTTCTTGGTATCGAGAATGTCACCCCCGCTATTTATTCGGTAGTGCTTGTTTTTTGAAAATGGAGCTTTATGGTAGCAACTTTTTTTTATTGCAATGCTTGTATTCTTTTAGTTTTATTCTTTTTTCAAAATTGAATTGTCGTAACATTTTTCGTTGGTCGTCTGTCTATTTGAATTTTGACGAATAGTTTGCGGTTTGACCGTTTATTCTAATACGATTTTAATTTTCCAAACTATTTTGTTGGTATTCTATACTTTTACAAGTTTTTCATTTTATTACCAGCACGCTTAAAGATTGAAATTAATCTCTTTTAATTCTTCCTAACACAAGTATGTATCTGTATGACACATTGTATTAACAAAATTGTTTTCCCTAATGCAATCAGCCGGAAACCTACTTCAATGAAATTTTATACAGTTGGCGGTATTATGTGAGTATAAATTGGCATTTAAGTTGTTATTTATGTTTCCTTTGCTTCTCGTTTTGTTTCTTCTATACTATCGAATTGTATTGGATGGTATTTGGTGTTTTCTAAGTTCGTTGTCAATGAAATTGTGTTTTTTTTGTTTCTTCTTTGTTTTTGTATGATTTCCGATATCTTTTTTCATAACGAGACAATGGCAATCCGACGATTCAGTATGTGCAGGTGTTGATCGCATCAGTATTTTATTACCTAAAACATCTCATCTAAGACGAACCATCTACATATGAAAGAAGCTTGTGCCTATTCTAAAATCCTGGTCACTAAGAAAACTAATATAATAGAAAACAATTAAACAATACATAACAATATTTAAACGATCAACGATAAAATTCCAAATCAATCGAATAACCCTTAATTTTATTCGATTATTCGATCGACCACGCGACATACAAATCACACCAAATAACGCCCATATTTTGCCAATTATGATTTATAATTAATTAACCTATGTGTCAAACCGATTGTTCCAAGGTGATTATTGGCAAATCCAATTAACGATCCAACAGTTAAGTGACGCATAATAACAATATAATTTCAATTGGCTGTCGAATAATTCGAATAATTCTGTTAATTGATATGGAGCGTCCATTTTGATTCAGATGTGTTGTATACTTGTATAGGCTGGGTTTACGTGTGAAATTTACATGTTGAAGTGGGGTGATTTACCGGTTTTCAAAGGTATATTTCGGTAGGAAAAACACGAAAAAAATAATTGGATTACTACTTGGCTACATACGTGGGGTATATTTAAGAAAGTAACTATATCCCAGAATGCCTAAGAGACATTTCTCGATGGCATGTGAAGCCAAGTCAGAGGCCATGGGCGGCTTCAAAACTCTGACATCAGCTTTGTCACCTAACCACACGAAAAGAAGAAGATGAAGAATCGAGAACTTCTAAATTGAGCCCTATACAGGCTGGCAGGAACATCGCCGCGCAGCCTGTTACCATGGATTCAGCACAGGATTCTGAACTGGGTTGAATTATTTAAAAAAAAAAATTAAAAAAAAAATTGCTGTTCCATACATTTCAACCTCGTAGGTTTGCACTTTTCTATGAAACAGCAGTTTTTTTTTTTTAAACGTTGCCCCACACTAAAAATTTCTTCTTGTATCGTGGGTGCGTTTACAAACATAGAAACTCACATACACTAACACCCAGACCCGGAACAACTACTTGCAGATCGAACATCGAACCCGCGACACGTTGCGCAGCAGTCGATCGCTCAGCCACTGCGCCAACCGTGTCGTGTGTGTCGTGTTTTTTAAAACCAAAGAAAAATGTCTATACTAGGGGTGTATAATCAAGTGCTGAATTCATGTGGACAGTATGCGCGTCGATGTCCAGCCACTTTGTATAAGTTTTTTCTACAGGCCCTTGCACAAATTAAAGAAAAAAGTATTTTCTCCTTGTTGAAGTCTCTTTATTATAGAATAAATGCCTAATAATAATTCAGGTACCACCACCTATCTCCAAAATAAAAACCTCATCAATTCTAGTCTACAAAGAATGTTCATGCTATTCATCAACAACAAAAAACTTTATCTTTAGCGTCACTCTTAATTAAAACTGACTCCATTTTATCACTTCTACAACATTAAGGCCATTTATTCGTTGGAACCAACTAAATAATCACGTAGCGCATTTTTCTTTCGTGGCAAATTCAGAAGCGCTTTTTTATTTGTTTTTATAACAATTCTTAAAGTGTTCGTTTCATTATACAATTTGTATTCAGTGTGAGGCTAATATAAGTAATACCAGCCTGTAAATTGTTCCTCAAAGAGGTAAAGGCTTCTTTTCCTAAACAACGTTTCATTTTGTGAGCCCATGTCAAAGAATCAACTAGCATATATATATTTTTTTTACTACTCTAATTAATCATTGATATTTAAAGCTAAGAAAATGTGACATTTTCATTTCTTTTTTATGAATAGAAATAGTTTGAATTAAATGTTTTTTTATATCCTAAGGGAACCTAAGGGCCTAACTAAACCTTATACATAAATAATTGTGACTGTCGAATAATTTTGAAAACAAAAATATACAAATAAAAAAAATACCTTTTGAGTCTTTGATATGGTCTCATTTATACCGTAGAGTTATGGGATGTTAAAAAAAAACACCTTGTATAGAAGAAACGAGAATTATCACCACGCTGGCTCTATAGGGGTTGGTGATGTCACGATAGTAGACCAAGTACTAAACATGAATGAAATGCAAATAAACCTTCGTTCACGAAACTGCATTAGAATAGGGATGACGACAATTTTTTTTTTCCCGTCATGGAGATTATTAATAAATATTAGACACGTATTTTTTCTTTTTTTACGTAATCTAAAGATTACGGCGATACATTGAGTTAAAATGTGCCATGACGTCACGAGTATGTAGATTTTGTACTTATGACGTAGCGACCCCCACTCCCCGACTTAAAATGCGATTTATTTAAGTATTATTTTATTAATATGATAAAGCAAAAAGTACGTGTCTAATATTTTTTTATTATCTGACTGACGGACTAATTAGAATTTCTTTTTTTTTTACCCAGGCAACATCCCTATTGACTACGCCTTAGCCTAATCGCCAGATAATGTTCCCACTGTTAGGACACAGACCTCGTCTACTCGTCTCTATTAGAGGAGTGCGGACCACTCTTTAATATTGTCGAAATATTTTCTAGCTAGCAACAAAACTTGACTGTTAATTGTTCATAAACTTACGCCTTCTTCCCATGGGCAGAAAATACAAAACCCCATCTGCTACACTACATCGTCTTTTTGCTTCATTTACGTCCATACGTCTGGTCATACACGCACACCGGTTGCGAGTACTACGCACACCGGATGCGAGTACTACGCACCTGACCTTTCTGAAGAACATCACCAATCTCTAAGGTCACTATAATAGTGATGATACCTGGGTAAAAAAAAAAAAAAAAAATTAGTCCGTCAGTCAGATAATAAAAAAATATTAGACACGTATTTTTTGCTTTATCATATTAATAAAAAAATACTTAGATAAAAGGCATTTTAAGTTGGGAGTGAGGGTCGCTACGTCACAAGTAAGTATAAAATCTACATACTCGTGACATCATGGCACATTTTACCTCAATGTATCGCCGTAATCTTTAGATTACTTAAAAAAAGAAAAAAATATGTGTCCAATATGTTTTTGTAATCTCAATGACGAAATAAAAAATATTTTTTTGTCATTATCCCTATTATGTCCTTCTTTGACGTCCCCTCCTGGCGTTTCCACTCACATCTGCCTTTGGTAAAAAACTTTTGTTTCTTGCTTTTTGCTTTTCTTAAATACATTTTCAGCAAAGTATGATTATAGACTTATCCGATGAGGAATGAAGGGGGATTTAAGATAAGCAGTAAACTGTTTTACTCGTTTCATTGTATTCATTCTTATAGTCGATTACTCTGGCTATGTCAAAAGTTATAAACGTGGTGATAAAAGTCGGCGCTCTAGATTTAGATTTTAAGGACTCTTTCTCGTCATTTCATTATTATTTTCCAAGAGTTAGTAGGTTCTTTAACTAGTAAGATTAAATGGTACTAAAGTAAACAACGTTCTTATTTCAATATTTCGGAGTTCCCTAAGACCGAAACGGGGTATTTATACAACTGTATTTTTATTTGTAGATAGAATTTCTTTCATAAGACACAACATGTCTTCATAAGACACAACACCCTGCTGGGGTTGCGGGTTTGTCCGAAAGGGATATCACGGCCCCGGCACACAGGCAACGGAAGGAACACGGGTGGGTTTTAGTCAGTAAAAGTCTGACACACCCTCTCGCTCTGCCCAGAGCGGGAGAAGTCAATTGATGATTTCCCATCCTGAAAAAAAAAGACACAACATAACATCACGCCCGTATCACCTGAAGGCTTAGGCAGAGGTGTATAGTACACCCATATTTCGCCAGTTATGTTAAAGCCCATGTAATAGGGGTCGAACCTATTGCCAGGAATTCAAATCAAACATTTTTATTATGGGCATAGGTTATACAGACATATATTAGGTAAATTACAGTTCCATTATGTCCTGCGTAATAGGCATATAATAATTATATCAACATGCAGTATAAAAAACTTCCTAGGCATCACTTTTAAAGTAAATGTTACAAAATAACAATTAGGTGTATTGTGACAGATTGTAGTAGGTACTAATTATTAAGAAAATCCTTATTTTCTTCCTTCCTTTTTTATTTATTGACCTTTCACGTTCTAAATAGATTCCTTTTTAATATACCCATCTCAAAATAAAGCAACACACCGTTTAAGGAGCACAGACAATATTAATTTACCCTTGCCTTGTTTACCTTTAATCCAGCGGTTTTTGTCTACCAATGTATAATCAAGTCAACAGATTGGATATACCCTATAAACAGTAACGATTATGTAGCTGTTTTATAATAATATATGGCTATTAAAATGTTAATTTTGCGCTTTAATGAAACTCAGTTTAGTACGGGTACCATAAACAGGGATTATGTGGGAGGCAGTTTTTACTGCCTTGCCCTGATTTCTTAGTAACAGGGGTATGTGTGGATGTGGCATCGGGCTGACGGGGCTGAGGTCTTTATTTTAAATAGGGGTTGGAAACTGTGTCAAGTGATTTAAATGAGGGTATATGAGTGATCGAGGGGCCATTATAGACAGTTAAGCTAAGGAGCCCTCCTTAGCCTAACTGCCGTTTAATCTTAAAATAGGTCCCTTTTTTTCTTCAAAAGAGGTTGAGGTGCTAATAATTGGTAATTAATTAACAAAAGGAGGAGAAGTATCTCTCACTCGCATCCTATAACAAGTCTAACATAATAAGTATGTACTTTCATGCAAGCATCGTCCTACTCGTGTTGGTAGGACAAGTTATGCTGCGGTCTTCTTCTTTTCGTGTGGTTAATGACTAACCTGGTGTTAGAGTTTTAAACCCGCCCGTAGGCCTCTTCACATGCCGTCGAGAAATATCTCTCAGGCATGCCGGTTTCCTCACTATGTTTTCGTTCAGAAACAATTGATAATTATACAATACGCACATGAATCCAAAAAGTCAGAGGTGCGTTCCTTGGGCTCGAACTCGAGACCTATGACTTGGCAGTCTGACGGTCGCACCACAAGGCATCTCTAGTAAGCAATTTTGGAAACGAACCTAATTCCTCTGAGTGCGAAGGCCTGTTGTATTGTCACTTGTGTGAGCATATTTAAACAATTCAAACTAGAGAAAGCACAAAAACTGTCTTCTACCTGTCTGCAAACTGTCCTGAGACGTCGTGTCGGCCACATTTCCCTCAGAAGTACCAACAACATGGAACGTCTAATGGTAACCGGAAAGTTAGAGGGCAAAACACCTAGAGGTGGAAGCCGAAAATGGTAGTCGGATCAAATTTCTGAGCAACTGGAGGCACTTATCAGCTCCGCACTCCACTAGGCCACCGATCGTAACAGATGGAGAAAAACCTCAGCTGTGAGAGAGCGATTGAGAAGGAAGAGAAGAAATACTTCAATTGACTCAGCCTATCGCAGTCCACTGTTGGACATAGGCTTCTCCCAGGCTGTGCCACAGCACCCTGTCCTCCGCCTTCCGCATTCAGGATTTCCCAGCCACCTTTTTAAGGTCTTTGGTTTATCTAGCTGGGGGGCATCCCACACTATGCTTGCCGATACACGGTCTACACTCCAGGACTCGTCTGCTCCACCGGCCATCGGTCCTTCGACAAGCATGGCCAGCCCACTGCCACTTCAGCTTGCTCACTCTGCTATGTCGGTAACTCCGGTTCTTTTCCGGATAATTTCATTTCTGATCTGATCATTCAAAGAAACTCTGAGCATAGCGCGCTCAATAGCGCATTGAGTGACCTGAATTTGTTGACCATCCCGACTGTTAGTGTTTACGACAAATACTTAATTCTCATAAAAATCTTCTCAAAAAACACGCTCCAATTTTTCTTGTTCGTGTAGTTAGTGACTAACCTGGTGTCAGAGTTTTTATCCCGGCCACGGACCTCTGACTTGGCTTCCCATACCCTCGAAAAATATTTCTCAGGCATGTCGGTTTCCTCACGATGTTTTCCTTCACCGTTTTTGAAGCAAGTGATAATTATACAATACGCACTTAATTCCGAAAAGTTAGGGGTGCGTGTCTGGGCTTTGAACTCGAAACCTATGACTTGGCATTCCAACGGTCACACCACTAGGCTATCACTGCTAGGCGCCATTAAAACCATGCAACTGAATGTTCGTAAGTTAATTCGCTACGTTAAAAAAAAAACTTCTAACAGCAATTTTCTCTATTAACTTTTTAGCGCGCTTTTTATTTGAGCTAAAAAAATAAAGGAGAATGTCCATGCATGCACTTCGCGCAATCTGTGTGAAACAACCGGGATTCACTTAAACTCAGCGCTTAATGAAGGCGACTTGCCACAAATACGCTGGGGTAGCGTTTAGTTTGTATGTCACTGGAGGCGAGTTACTGGCATACCGATTAAAGTTAAGGAAAGTTTTAGCTTACGTTAAGGTAAAACTTTTGCATCCATAATTTAGTGACTTACCATTGTCACTGTGCTTGAAGTACGGGTAAGTTTATAGATAGGTATAGATATTCAAAATTACTTTTAGACTTAGTCTTTATTTTTCAAAGCTTGTCACTGTAAGCTCAGATTAAATACGCTGCAAGCGACAATTTACGGGGCACTTATTTTGCAGTAAAACTTTACAAAAAAAAAAAACGCGTGGTGGTTTTATCTATTGTATGCCAATGTTACACTTGTTACTTTATTTTCAGAACTCTCCTAGTTACTGTCTTCACTTAAGTCAAGTAAACACGTATTTTGTCCCGTGTTCGTTTTAACGACCAGCTTTACCTTGTCCCTCCTAAACCAGGGATTGACCAAACCTCCTGCACAGAACTCTGGGCAAAGCCATCGTCGCCATAATTGATTTGTCGCAAACAGTTTCAGTCAACAACTTCGGAAATTAAGTTATTCATCGGTAATTACAAGTTGCTTAGTTTAAAAACTAAGCGCCGACGGTCAATATGGTAGGGTGAAGTTGGTGGCGTGGCTGTTTGGAGTTGCTATAACTATTTACATTTTATAAAGGCTCCCAAAACCATGCGCGATGCGATGTCGCGTCGCGACACCGGCAATAGTTCTACCGTGAAGTTTCCTTTGAAATTGTTTTATTAGAGCTGTATCTCGCTGTCGTGTCGCACCTGTTTGCAAGAGCCTTTATTTATAACGTGAATAGGTTTTGGTTTAAGCAGGTTGTTTAGGAAATTAATTATGGTAAAATTGTATTGAAAACAAAGTATTTAAATTAAAGGAAAAGTAGGCCAGAGGAATAATTATAATAAAACCAGAACTTTATTCTATTAG
Source organism: Agrochola lota (assembly GCA_947364205.1). Lineage (NCBI taxonomy): Eukaryota > Metazoa > Arthropoda > Insecta > Lepidoptera > Noctuidae > Agrochola > Agrochola lota. The sequence goes on from OX376241.1 coordinate 11,294,251, forward strand.
ATTGCCTGAAGCCTTAATGGTCTTTGAAGCTTAGTAAGCCGAAAACTAATTAGTTAAATATAAAAATTAGCAAGAAGAAATTATTTTAGGCCACCAAGTCGTAATTAATTTAGAAAGGCTCTATTCAAGATTCAATAAAACAGTTTATTTTAATTGTTTATTATGGTACGGTAGGCCGCACGACAGTGGTAACAAAACCGTATATGATGGCCTCTTATTCTATTGAAACCAGGGTTTGGAACCGGTACCAAAAGTATAGGTTCTGTATCTTTACTTTGTGGCTTTTCCCATTTTGGTACCTGGGAACAAGTTCCAGACGGATACTGATACTTCATCTAACATCGTACCGGTACCAAATTCAGTTAACCGACGCCTACCACAAGTGTCATACTTGTACATAGAACGTCGTACGGTTGGGAACCTTGAAGTTATTTTTTTTAATGCTTATTAACTACCCCTTTTACTTACTATATCTGTTTTCTCACTCTAAATTACGGAAATATTTGCTTGGTACCGGTACAGTACCGTTACTGACTAGAAATAGCAATAGTACAGGTACTATTCTACGTCGGGTACAGGTACCAATAGTACTGGTACTACGTCAGGTACCGGTACCAATAGTACAGGTACTACGTCTGGTACCCGTACCAATAGTACAGATACTACGTCAGGTACCGGTACCAATAGTACAGGTACTACGTCTGGTACCGGTACCAATAGTACAGGTACTACGTCTGGTACCGGTATCAATACTACAGGTACTACGTCTGATACCAGTATCACACCCAAGGCCAATGGTACCGATTCTCAAAAATACCGGTATTTCAATCTACCTACCTAGTACGCTAGGCCAGCTCAAGGTCATAGTGTTACCACTGACATTCGGCCTACTGTATCTTCTATCAGTAAAAGGCTTCGAATTTCCGTATCCCAGATAATTATTAAATGAATTGGAAAATTACCGTTCCGTAGTTGAGCTGAATAAATTGGTTTAATTAGCCATTGCCGAACGTTGTTATTAAAAGTAAAATGCTTTGGAGGGTTAACTGGCATTTAATAAATGTTTTGTAATCGACGGGAATGTATTGGGGATAACAATAACAAAATAATTATTATTTAGGCCTAGTAGACTGTAGATTTGTTGACTATTTTCTATTGTGTTGAGTACCTGGTACTTGTTGAAGGACGTAGGTCCTTCAACAAGTACCAGGTACTAATACTAATACCACTGTCCTCCCATACCTATTAACATTGTTATTTGAAAATATTGTAAAAGCCAATTATTTTTAAAAGAGTAACCGTGGAGTTTCTTGCCGGCTCTTCTCCATAGGAAAGCACCTATTGGAAGTGCACCTAGTTTCTGACGTTTCATAAGTGCCCATGTAGGTTTATGTGAAATTAAATATTTTGAATTTGATTTTTTTTAAATTAATTTGCGGATTGGATTTAGTTTTGATTTTGTGGGAGTTATGGATTTAGGGAGAAATTGGACAGAGTTTAGTTCCATTAATTATCGAAAGTAGTTATTGCGACTTTGGTTAATTCCACTTTAAGTAAACCTCAGCCCAGGTATCAGAAGAATACACTAAAAGTTAATAAATCATAGAACGTCTTTTCAGATAATCTACACACTACACTAATATTATAAAGAATATTATGTATATGAAAATTGTATATTTGTTGGTAATGAATAAACTCAAAAACTACTGTAACTTTCACCTGTAGAATGCTATATTACCTTTGAGTAACAAAGGCTATAATTTATAAAGATATGACGCAGGCTAAGCCGCTGGCTGAAGCTAGTAGCTAATTAAAACAGTAAACCGTAAAATATTCGAACCTTACACTATCAATTTCGGTTTCTCCATGGTTACGGCAATATGGTTTGTCTATGGATTAGCCATTCCTCGCTAGAAAACCTATTCGTAATCATAATCATTTATTTGTCGAAATATGGCACATTAGAGGTATGGTTTATACTTATGTGGCGGCATCTATATCACCACATGCAAACCACGTATCACACTGACGACACGCAAAATTCTGCATGCAGTTTTTACCGCGTGATTGGCATATATACAACGTCCCGACAAAATCGTCGGACAGTTGCCCACCAGACACAACACCCGTCTGGTCGGAAGATCCTCCCTTTTATATGGAGGATGAGTGAACTTTATACCCTGTTCCTCATACCTCTATACTTAAAACACGTGACGTCACTAAAAGTCTACAAATCTTTTTCCATCAACAAAACACCAGCCTCCGAAACTGGACAGCAAGCCTTCGGACTTTGTGAAGTTCCGGGTTTAAGTACTTGACAAGTGGACGCATTTAGACCTTTTATAATTGTTCTGTTCTCTCTCAATAGCCTGATAGGACCATTAACTTTTCTTCTTTTTTTTTTTTTAAACGTTGCCCCACACTAAGAATTAACATCGTACCTGCTAGCAAATTAATTCTGGTCCTAATACGGATAGAATGAGTAAGTTTTTTTTTTTTCGGAAGTATGGCTACCATTCTTTGCCTTGTTTGGTTTCTATTGTTTATCGTCTATTTGTTTTAGTAGTTCTATTATTTTTTTTAGGTGTTGCGCTTTATTTTCTGGACTGGTTTTCTTTTTTGTTTTGGTTTCTTTTGTCTTTTGAGTAACACGTCACGTATATCCTTTTGTCGTCGATTTTGTTTATTTTTTAATGTGAATTATTCAAGATTGAATGTTCCCAGATTCTGTTTTTTTTATTACTAAATTAAAGTAATAGGGATAATGACAATTTCTTTTTTTGAGATTATAAAAAAAATATTGGACACGTATTTTTTATTTTTTTACGTAATCTAAAGATTACGGCGACACATTGAGGTAAAATGTGCCATGACGTCACGAGTATGTAGATTTTATACGTACTAGTGACGTAGCGACCCCCACTCCCCAACCTAAAATGCGTTTTATCTAAGTCATCTTTTATTAATATGATAAAGCAAAAAATACGTGTCTAATATTTTTTTATTACCTTACTGACGGACTAATTCGAATTTCATTATTTTTACCCAGGCATCATCCCTATTAGCAAATTTTTCTCTTCATCACATTTTCTCCTACAGGGTGAAGCCCCCGACACCGAAATCGGTCGTGTCTATGTTGACGACCCTGACGATTGGGACTTAGCAGATAAGAGATTCATGTGGCTACCGTCGTATGAGCAAAGGAGTCCGTACTTCGACATACACAGCAATACCGGTATGATCACCATGAAGGAAGGGACGCCTAATGGAACTTATTTGTTGAGGTTCAACGTGAGTACCAGACTTATATTGTCTTAAAACTTTTAAGTCGACCGTCCACTGCTGCACTGCCACGTAGGATGTGCACGGAGAGGTAACCCACAGCAGTTAATTCGTTTGGCAGCCACGCATTTTTGTGCGTAGCATAGCCGTGGATCGCAGTGGATGATCCCGCATACATTTTGACACAAAGCACACGCGGAGCTTAGCTGCGGGCTGCTGTGGCGCAAGGCCTTTCGCAGTAGTTTACCAAACACCCTGTACCATGTGTGGTTCATGGGACCGGAGAGGGTTAAAAGACCATAGTTGTAAAATAATATGGGACGGAATCTAATTGTATTATTTTGAATTTAATCTCTTTCGTCAAGATCATGTCAAAAGCCACTTTAGTTTATGTTCGCCTAGTTTCGGCACTGAAATATTAATTAGGTACTGACTAAGACAATTGTACGTCTATTTTGGTAACAAGATAATTATAATGAGGGAAATATATCAGGTTTATATCATTGCAGAACAACTTTTTTTTAATTAAGCAGACCTTTCGATCATAATGTTAATTTGTTAGAAAATTCTGGGTTAAATACTAAAATTATATGTTTGTTTCAGACATAAAATCTTGCAAACCAATTTTTTGACCCCATTAGAATAACTCCCACTAGTGACATGTGCTTAGATTACATTTTTACACAGATATTCTATTCTATTTTTTATAAATGGCAAGCAATGCCGATGTCGACTACTTATTCTGCCAATGCCTAAAGTAAAGTGAGGTGGAAAAAGCAAGTATACATGATAAAAAAAAGTTAAAACAAATAAAATTCTTCGATTGATACAGTTGGAACACGATGTTGTTTGGGACTGAAACAAACAACAAATATAAATTATACGGATGTTTTACCAACCCACACAACGAAATGATTAATTAATTAGACTCAGATCATTGCGGACAATTGTTTAAATAAAAATATTTCTAAATTCTAGGTGACCGAAGAAAACGAGCCACTAGTACCGTTCCACTGGGTGGAAGCTACAGTCAATGTGACCATCAAGGAGATTCCTGAAGAAGCAGTGGACAAGTCAGGATCCATACGTTTTGTGAACATCACCGCTGAGGAGTTCATTGTTCCTGAACCTGATGTAAGTATCTACATGAGTAGATTATTATTTTCATGGCCATAAAAAAACACAGTTTCCCCGAATAGTGTAAGTACCTATTATGGTATATTATTATCCACATTTCGAAAGTTATGTCCAAATCCGAGCCTATTGTCATCAACCGGGCACAAGCCCAGACTCCTGGCTGCTTCTGAAAAATTCCTGATGAAAAACCCAATAACACTTCCCGACCTGGGTATCTCCCCCAGAGCCTCATGCTCAGTATCAGTAGTAGAATAAATAATTTTACAATGCATTTGCTCGAAAAGAGCGTTTTCCAAGCAGTCAATTCGTGCGGAAAGTGTCACTTTTTTCACTAGTGCTTTTTACTTTTCTGTTTTTTTTTAATTTTTGAGGCCCGTCGTCAGCCCGTCTCGTCTCAGAGATTTTATTATTTCAGAATGATGATGATGACGATGATTCATCTATGGCATCTATGGCATATGATCATCGATGGCGATGATTATGACAATGGTCAAAATCAAAAAGTCGAAGTCAAAGCCAAAGTCAAAGTCGAAGTCGAAGTCGAAGTCAAAGTCAAAGTCATGAATTTTGTTTTTATCATTTATATACGTCGTGGTATGTTAGAAGTTACACATCGTAGGCGACTGCCGTAAGGCTCGCTCGTTTTTTTTTTTTTTTTCCTCGCACAATGCATAGTAAAACGTTGTATGATACACGTGCGTAAGATGATTTCCGCACTTATAGCATAAATAACTATAGAAAAACTCGTAACCGAAGTGCAGAATACGGATAGTTTTTTTTTTTTTTATTAAACCTAAAATGTTCAATGCAGTTCGGTGCGGTTATCAATATGTACATTGGCCTCTGTGTCAGTTTCACCGATAGAATATTTATAAAAACTAAGCAAATTGGAATATCATGCAAACAGGAATATTGGAATAATATTGATGCAATACAAATGTAAAAAAAATATTTACACAACGATTTTAAGTTCTGCCTTTGATTACAAAGTTCTATTAATTGCTCTGAAAAGCTTCAGAACTCACATCATACATATATAAAGTTACGCCTGCTTCCCATGTGGGTAAGCAGACACTACAGAAAACCACCCACTACGATCCTTACATACGCCTTTTCCTTCGTTGACATTCATAGATCAGCTATCTAACACATTTTCGTAAACGATTAAGACTAATCTGTTTCATTTTGACAGTTCAACAACATACATTGCGTTATTTACGTTGTTGAGCAGATACATTTTCCGAACTTAGCAATGGATTAGCAATCTGTTTCAAAACCATTCAGATTCTGATTGATCGTGTATTACGCAATTAGGGTTCTGGTCATACTCCTACGCCGCTTGTGAGTACTATGCAAATGACCTGTCTGAAAAAAAAAAACAAAAAAAATATATATATATGCCTGCGTAAATTTCTAGCTTAAAATTAAAATCCCAGCCAAAATTGTCAACGCCACAGCTTCTTTTCAAAACGCTTATTTCACAAAAAACTTAAAACCACTTATGAATAGACTTGAGAAAATTCTTAGTTTGCCAATCAAAATAAGTCCAAAGTTTCGCTTAGTCATTGCCTCGAGCGCTCTATTAATTTTAGGCTGCCTTACACTGGAGCGGAGCAGAGAGGCGAGGAGCGGAGCTGTGTCATTATTACCTACTACAATCTAAACTCTGGAGCGGAGTAAAGAGCGTTAATCCTAAAAGTTGGCAACGCGCAAATAGCTGTTAAAAAATTACCTGTTTTGATTAATTTGGCAATATTACTATATGGAAATAAGAAATGTGGCTAACTAGCGAACTAGAATATTAATAATGAATTGCAACTATAACATTAATTTTCATATTGTACCCGTTTTAGGTGTAAAAAGGACATTTGAAAAGTTTTCAAATACTTTTTTTACATCTAATCCTAAAAAATCGGTTACGATGTTAATTATTGCATTTCATAATCAATATGTTCACTAATTATCCAAGTTTGTTATTTCCACACAGTAATATTGCCAAATTAATCAAAAATCTATTTGCGACGTTACCCACTTTCAGAATAAACGCTTTTAAGATTCTATTGGTTAATATTGGCACAGCTCCGCTCCTCTCCTCTCTTCTCCGCTCCAGTGGACAGGCAGCCTTAATGCTGCATATTTTTGGAAACCTCAAAATGCGGTGAGTCAGGATATTGTTTAATTTTCAACGAAATTAAGATGTTCATTGAAACTTGTTTACTGAGTCGGCAGACGATGTTTTACCGCCCTCGCCAACTAAAGATGCTTTTCGTCTGGAACGTAGATCTTAGAAAGGAGAGAGATATGACAAAGGCAATTAAATACGTTACGTAATAAATAGTTTGTGAGTGCTCAACATCTGTCTAGCCTTTTTCGCAACTACATATGTTGGGGTCGGCTTCCAGTCTAACGGGATGCTACGGAATACCAGTATTTTAAATGGAGTGACTGCCTATCTGACCTCCACAACCCAATTACTGGGTAATACGATACCCCTTGGTAAGAGAGTGGTTGTCAGAGTTTTTTCGGGCTTCTGTCGATCCGTAACGACTCGAAAGATCTTGGTATGTAAAGACGGTCACCCATCGTCTTACCAACCGCGCCAAGCGTAGCTTTACCTAATCAATCGACCCGTGCGGCTGTTATTGCTTAGCCTTGCCTCTCGTATATAGTAATAGTTTTTGAGTTCTAAAATATGAAATAAGTTAAAGATATAATTTTTTTGGTTTAAAATAAACCGTTTATTTACTACTCATAATTAATGTTCGTATTTCACATACAAAGAGACTAATACCTAAACTTCTTCGCCTGATAGATTAACAGCACTCTCACTCCAACTTATCCAAAAATAACTCCTAATCGCTAACATGAAAAGGAGGACGACCAATCTCCAATAGCCAGATTTGCACATTCTCCTTTCATTATTATAAAAGTTGGCTAAAAAAGAGAACAATTTCCTGCCTTATCCATTCCTTCTACGTATATGATCTTAGTTCCTGACCTTGGTCCAAATTATGCTTACGTAAAGTTTCATCCCGGGATTCATTGAGCCCAGTTAACAGCTCAGCGGTTTACGAGCAATTGGCAGCGGTCGCCATTTTAGAACGGTTGTGTCATTGTGATGTAGTTAGTTAAATATGTACTTGTGGGGGTACTTACTTCGTTTGTCTTGACGAGATAATTAGCTCTCTATAAATCAAGAATCGTCACGTAAGTTCTTAGTAAGATCAGGTAGTGATTCTACCTGTTTTAACCTGTTTTCCGCGCTTCCCAATTTCCCAAAATAACTACCAAACAACCTGCTTAAAACAAATTCACATTATGAATAAAGGCTCCTGCAAACTGGTGCGACGCGACAGCGAGATGCAACTCCAATAAAACAATTTCTATGGAAACTTCACGGTATAACAATAGGGATGATGCCTGGGCAAAATAAAAGAAATTCGAATTAGTCCGTCAGTCAGATAATAAACAAATATTAGACACGTTTTTTTTTTGCTTTATCATATTAATAAAAAAATACTTAGATAAATAAAACGCAATTAACTTGGGGAGTGGGGTCTCGCTACGTCATAAGTATAAAATCTACATAGGCGTGAACGTCATGCCACATTTTAACTTAATGTATCGCGCTAATCTTTTGATTACGTAAAAGAAGAAAAAATCCAAATTCAAATTCAAATTCAAAATCATTTATTTCAAATAAATGATTTTGAATTTGAATTTAAATTTGGTTTTTTTTTTTTTTTTTTTCTTTTACGTAATCAACGTCGTACGTCCAATATTTTTTTTTATAATCTACCCGAGGGAGAATTTTTTTTTGTCATCAACCCTATTCCATCACTAGCAATACAATAAATAGATCCCATATAATTTAATAAATACTTTGAGAACTTGAGTACCTAGTGTTAAATGTATCGTGTTTATTTTGCTTATGCTAAGTGGACCACACTACCAATAGGAATCAGACACCAGATGTAATGTATCTCTGATCTCCTATAGCACAAAGCGATTCACTCGCCAATATATGTCAGCGATCGTTCGATGGATGATGTCAATCTGATGCGCGAAATATACACACAGGCTGAAATATCGGTTGCAATCTGTCGATGCGTGCGAAGCATTTTATTTTTTTCAATTTTTTTTCACGATAACGAAAAAGTTACTAGGTACAGTAGTTGTTGTTTTTGGTAGTTGTTACATTTTACAAGAGCACGTGAATCTTAAAATAAAAATAACTTTTTACACCACCTTCCCGATACAGAGAAATTAAATATTAAGTATGCATATCTAACTTAAAGTAAGTCATTATACCATGGGCATTAGGCCATAGATGATTTGAATTTGGAACGTCAACAAAAAAATCGTATGAAAACTTATTCGAAATGCCAATTGCTTTCATGCTCGGGTTTCAATATAGCGTGATATTAGACACTGCTTTATCCCCTTGGTGAATAATCTACTATTACAATTAAAGGTATAAAAGTCACTATACAAGCATTTTTTGTCTTCGTTAAAACATTACACTTTTTTCTTTGTGCAAGTAAATTGACCGGACAAAATTCCCCAAGATACAGCCAAGAAGTAGATTAAGAATAATTCAAGCGAATTTTACTAATGTCTGCCGCACCGTCCTTCATCACAATTCATTCTATCGACGTCTCTAATTATCTCCTGTCTCTTTCCTACAGGGTACGAGTAAGAAGGACAAACTGCACCGTCGTTTGGCTCAACTGTATAACACGTCTCTGGACAATGTGGATGTTTTCACCGTGTTTACAAAGAATACTGTGAAGGATGTGTTTTTGGATGTCCGGTTTTCTGCACACGGATCGCCTTATTATTCTCCTGAAAAACTGGATAGTATGGTTATTGGGATACAGGAAAAGGTATGTTGGCTATTTGTTACACCTTTTATTTATTTCCCGTGTTTCTGGAAATTGGTATTTACCGCCGAAATCTAAAATGAAACTCAATTTTAAGGCGCTCTTAACACGTTCAGTGCCGCGAGTCCTCCTGGAGGGCTTACCTAGTCGCAGGGCTCATTTTAAATGTAGGTTTTTCTTAGCGAATACAGCATTTAAACCGTGAAAATAAAATCTGATGTATATTTTAACAAAATTTATTCGTTTATTTATGCGTCGGTTTTAAAATCCAAACATTTTTTTTTTAATATTTTGTTCGCTATTATAAATATTTATTAAAAATTTAAATGGTTGGAAACTACGTATAGCGACAAGACCTGAAAACACAATTTTACTTCGTTTTACAGTGTTTAATAACTCGGTTTTAAACCTAATGCCGTTGATCGTCCGCGATGGTTAACTTTAGCGCAAACGTAATGACGGCAGCTCTCCCGGAGGGTTCACTTCCGATATGTATGGCGGCATGGCGTATGAGTTCTATGAAAATGGGTGGAGACGAAAGGGTTAAGTCTCATGTTGTGACTGTCATTATAATGCTCCCGCAGACAGACCGCACCGTTGCTTCGTGTTTCTGCGGGAGCCTCTAAGGTATTTGCATTAGCAGCAGACGGTTTACACCCTCTTAAAGTTAGTGTCGTTTGAAAATTCGGGGGAAACAAACTTGGCTTGGGACGGCTCTAATTTCAAATTCATGCATGTTTTTAAAAGGATACTTACCTGATACTTCGTCTATAATTCATACTATCATGAACACCCCACCCTAGGGTGGGATGTCAGCGTTGGACTAGTCCAATGCTGGTGATAAAAGGTTCCCAAATTCTGTCATTGATATCACTATTATTGTCGATTCACTACAAATTCCCCCCACTGTTCACTTAATCAATTCGATCAGCCGTTTTTTCGTGACCATCTTACAAATGGATCTAAAACTTTCCTTTTACAACTTTAATGCGAAGATACTTAAGTCTTTGGAAGTTGTAACGACTCTTTAGTTGACCTTGACCTCAGAAGTTCGACACAAGTTTTAACCCGTAAACCACAGGATAGTGCAGTAGGTCGGCTCTATACAATTAGCGAAAACAGACGCACGGACACTCGGACACAGGCGCGTACGAACGACGATCTCAGCAAAAAATTATCTCCCTAACCTTTTCACAACTATTTTGGGGTCGGCTTCCAGTCTAACCGGATGCAGCTGAATATTGCATGGAGCAACTACCTGTCTGAACTACACAACCCAGTTACTGGGTAACACGATACCCCTTGGCAAGACTGGTTGTCAGACATTTGGACAGTCAATAGAGCGTACACTCAATAGAGCGTAGCTTTTGTTTTTACAAAAAGGGCCTAGTTGAGCTACTGGTCATCTTTATACTGTGATCTCAGTCTATCTCAGCTGGCTGCCAGTCGCGAGTCCAAGTGCACTCGCTGTACGTGAAGCGTGTCTGTGCGTACATGCAATTTAGGCTCGTTGTATAGAGCCGACCTTCTGTAACTACTATACTGTGACCGAAGTTTGAACCCGTAAACGTCCGAACATGGGTCCTCGGATAGAATGCTATAATGAATGAGGTTACAGGGACATTTCGTGGAATTGGTATCCGCATGATGTTATTAGGACCTTATTTGACGGGGTTACCCTATTTGGAATTATTATAGACGTAGAGTAGTTCTGTGTTATATTTTTACCATTTATTTGGCAGTACAATTGGACCGATTTAAGCAAAAATGATCCAACCCACAACCTCGACAATTTCGAGTTTTTGTGACCTATGTACTCCAAATAAGGTATATTTTAACATATCAAAGACTCATTCTTTGGTTGGATCATTTTTGCTTAAATCGGTCCAATTTTTGTATGCGACTTTTTATTCGTTAGTCACATAAGTTTCACTTACTGTTACTATTAGCCTGCATCATCCCACTGCTGGGAAAACGCCTCTCCTCATAAATTCCAGCTCTTTCGATCCAGTGCTAATGTGGTCGTATGTTTCAGTATCAGAATAAAATGGCCGTTTATTACGAGTAGGTATATTTTATTCCTGTGTCGCCAACTTCGTATAGCTAAAATACGAATGTGATAATCTTTCTTCTGGTGATTGACCTAAACCAAGGCTGCCCAACCAATTTTAAAGGTGTGTCATAATTTTGGGTCCATGTCACCCGGCGGGCCACCCAGTGAATGGCTACAGTTATGGTACCTAATGGTACCTAATGGTACCTATTAAAATTAAACAAAAGTTAAAGTTACTCATAGTTTGAATAATCAATAAAAAAAAACTTCTATGATACCTTTGCAGAGGTTTTTATTTTTATGTTAACAACTATAAATATTTGGCGACAAATCGGAGGTCGATAATAAAAACAAGTCTGAAAATATGACTTATTGTTGGCTAATTGAGAATGGGTTCATAAGAAGAAAAATAGTTTTAAGACCTGGTTTGAAGTCCTGAATGTGTTCTCAAAAGCTATCGCCAGCTGATAGCTTTTGGCGGGCCAATTCAGATGCGTTGGGCGTTAGCGGGCCACTTCACTTAATGGCCCGCAGGCCTGGAGTTGAGCAGCCTTGACCTACATACGTCAACATTAATCTTGTTACCTTCATACTTAAAAGAAACCAGTATCCTAAAGTTCATATTACCCATGACGGCCATTTTAACCCAAAAATGTATCCACAGCTCGAAGAAGAACTCCAATCCAAGATCTATATGGTGAAGATAGACGAGTGTCTTATAGAGAAGGAGCAATGCGAAGACTCCTGCCGTAACGTGCTGATGAAGAACAACGTTCCTCTCTCCGTTTATACTAACACCACCAGCTTTGTGGGAGTTTCTGCCAGGGTTGAGTCAGAATGTACTTGCGATGTGGTGGAGCCGCTTGTTTGTCTGAATGGAGGTGAGTTTCTATATTAATAGTTTTTAATCTATTTTAACGTGGTTGAGGACAGCTTCATGGCATCATATTATTATGCACCTATTGGATTATAGAGTGAACAAGGAACACCTATGCTGGGATTGGAGCTATTAAAACAATATTTTAGTATATTGACATACAATCTTGTTTTGGTCTTGACTTCGAATCAATTGTAATTACGGTTAATTGTAAAGTAAATTGGCTTATTTAGTCCACATTAAAATGTTGCCCCCCGAAGGTCCATTTTGTCTATACTTTAAATTCGCTAGTATTATTCTCCATGTGCACTGTTATTTCCAAACGATTCGATTCAATTTTGCAGTCAATTTTACTGACTCAAATTGATTGTTAAATTAAATAGTTCATATCCACTTTTACCACAAGGTACGCCATTCGCGGACAAATGCGAGTGTCCGGAGGGGTTATCTGGCCCCCACTGTGAGCAGACCTCCATCGGTTTCCATGGCGATGGCTGGGCCATGTACGCTGCACCACCGGCCTGTCAGGAAGGCCATGTGACCTTGACTGTGACGTCACACTCCAGTAACAGCCTTGTGTTCTATTTGGGACCTTTGAAACATAATCCGCTGTTAGAAGTACAAGGTATGTAAATTTTAGTATTTTTTAGTTTTAGTATTTTTAGTTTTAGTTTATAAATTGTTGAAAAAGAAGTTCATCATAATTGTAAATAAGCACGGACAATCGATTGCACTACCATGGTAACATTTTAACGGATGGACGTAAGGGCGGTTTTTGTACTTGTGTACAAGTGTAAGCATTACCTTACCATATCCTAAGGGCACCCGGTCTACTTCTTGATGTGCAATGGCCTCTGTAGCCCCATGCAATATTAGGCCCAGGAGTTAATGCAAATCTTGGATTCCATTCGATTTATCGAGTCTCTGGGATCAAGGCATTTCATTCATTCATTCAAGTGTAAACATTACCGATGCGCGGTTGACTGTCCTACACAATTGCAGAGAAATAAAGCATTCTGGTCTCGTGACATAAATAAAATTAAAACAAGAGCGTCTTCTTACCTTCTGTTGGCTTCAACACACAAAACTGCGGCATTCCGTGGAAGCTTTAAATTCGCTGCCTCTCGTTGCTGGAACGACTTGCCACCTCCTTTTCGTGCTATTAAAACAGTTGGAACTTTTAGTACTAACTATAAGCAACATTTGTTACGCGTACAAAAGGAAACCAGTTTCTGAACTCACCCGGGGACTGCACGCAGTTGATATTAGTGGCCTTAGCGAGGTGTTAAGTATTCTTAGCAGTGTGAGCTTGCTTCAATCGCTTTGTTTTTCTCGGTGACTGAATCTCTTTCTTCCGATTTACACTACACATCAGTCAGTCACAACACAACACAACGACACTATACAGTATGCACTATTCATCTGCACCGCTTTCTTGCCGTAAATTATTCACCCTCCGTTTTATTTCTATTAATACCTTTCGTTATAGCGTATTATATTCTTTGAACCACACTAAATTATAATTTCTATCAATCTCCAATAGATATTTCTTGTTAAATAAAATATATCACAGAACATTTATACTGTCGAATGCATCGAAGATTCGCAGCCACAGAGTACTTGCAGTGCGCCCGCGTCCCTTCGCTTGTCACCATAGATAATAAATAGTCTATACTATGGACAAGTGATGTTGGAACGTCGGACGTGTATAGATTAATTTATTTATTACTTAGTTTCAGTTTTTATTTGTACTATTTTATTTCTTATTATTTTTAATGCCTTATTATTTGGTCTATCCCTTCATGGGATTTATCTATGTCCGTAGGTGTGTCCGTGACACAGATTAATAAGGTCCGTGACATCACAGTGGGCCCTATCAGAATACCAGCGCTGCGGTATTTATTTTTAAATATCGCCGCATTATGCTGAGATAGTGGCCTTTTTGGCCTCGCACAGGTCTTTACTTTTCTGTTTGTATTTTAATTTTATATTTTTATTTTTTATTATTACTTACTGTTTGTATTTCCTGTGCGTGTCCCAAATAAAATATTTTTCTTTCTTTCTTTCTTTCTTTCATTCGTTGTATCGGTCCATAATATTAGCAAAAAGCTCTAAATCAGGCTTTCTGCTTTTGTTTTCATTTCACTTTTGTTTTTTTTATTTTTGTTTCTATGAGCGTGTTTAGTTACATTTGTGATCTACTGTGTGAGTCCCAATGAATACTTTTTCTTTCTCTCTTAAACGACATAGGCCGTGTGGATATTTCCATAAATGGGCTTATTTTTATACTAGATTCATTTTAGGTTCAGGGATGTCTTTCCGTGTTTAACACGCTATATAATTGCACACACACATGCTCAAACATGGTGAGTAGTCAATCAGTATCACGCACACTTATGCACCATTGTTTGTGTCGGTATTTCAGGGCCAAATATTTGCACGCCAGCGCCATCCAAGTATTTGTCCTCAAATCGAAACAATGCCAATCTGTCCTGGAAATACCACCCAGTGTTTTATTTTTCTCCTCTTTCGTATCAACACGAACTATAATGGCCTGACCAGATGGAATTTAATACTTATCCAATCGAAATAAGATATATATTTCAATGCTGGATGCTCCAGAGAAAACTGCACTGCGATGTTCCAAGGTCGATCACCGAGCATTGAAATTATACCTTGTTTCTATTGGATAAGTATTAAATTCAATTGATGCATTTAACATCCTCTGCCGTCTCGTCCGCCAGTCTGCGCAGCCCATTAGTCGTCTGTTCCAAAACTATCTGATGATAGTTTAAACAAACCCTGTTTAGATTGAATTCTTGAGCAATTATTCTGTAACGGAAATTAGCACATTCATAAGCATTTGGCGTTTTCAACTTTATATCTCAACATTTTTCCAACAATTACTATTGTTGAATTATCTTGAAATTTAACTCAATAATTGACAAATGACAAAAATCTTTAAGGTCATTTAAAATTAGAATGCCAGGTTTAAGTATTCCAATGATTAAATCAAAGCACTCAATTTGTAAGTGTGAGTACAAATTAGCATCCACAGGAAAGTTTTGATCCATTTGTTTACATGTTTATCTGATACTTTTGGAACAGATAATACTATACTCATGCCGTGGTAAGAAATTGTCTGAAATCTTATATGAAGTGATCAAGGGTGGTGAGCAATGCTCGTTCATTTTTAGGGTTTCCTTACCCGAAGGGTGCCAAACGGAACCCTATTACTAAGCCACCGCTGTCCGTCCGTCCGTCCGTCCGTCTATCTGTAAATAGTTGAAATTTCAATTGCTGCTATAACAACAAATAATAAAAAATATACAAGAAACGTTTTTTTTTTAAATAAAGTATTTTTTAAATAATGTAGTGTTTAATATTGTACTGTGGTTTTCTGTTTAAGAAGAGCCATTTGCTCAGAATTAAGACATTTCAGGCCATATAAGTTTTATCAACCAACATCTTAAATCAACGCCGCCTGTACCTACCTATACATCTTAAACTCAAGCAATCTTTTTCGCATCTCCACAAGCTGAAAAGTCAACGCTACAAAAGTAATTTACAAACACTGTTTAAACTCGGTAATGTATTGGCTATTAAGGATAACGTATCCTATATTCCACTTTGCGCAGAGTAAGTAAACCTTCATATAGGAAAAACACGAGCGGACCAACTCTTATTACAGTAATAGCACTTAGAAAGCTAAGTGGGTAGATATAACATTATCAATAATGACGCTCTTACGCAGCCGATTAAAATTGGAGTATTGTCGAACTGGAATATTGCTGGGGTTTACTTAAGGAGACATCAGACGCTTCATTCGAGTGAATGTTCATGTTTGTTTCATTACACGTTCACACCACACAAATAGATTGGAAAAACGTTCGTCTGCTACTTTCATTTCATTTTTCAATCATTCAGTATTTCAATTCTAAAAGTCCGTACCTACTTGGACGGCAGCCAACGTGCTATGGAACGACATATACTATGTTTCAAACTCACAGATCGCTTTAGGAATTCAATACTTCGTTCCAAAACACAAATAGCGGACGCTGGCCGTACAGCTGGAACTAAAGTGGAACAGGCCTGGCAACATCCGTCGCATGTAGGAGCAGCAATACGCAAACTCAGTGGATCCCAATTAGTAGGAAACGACTACGCGGCAGGCCCAGAAAGAGATGGCGCGATGAGCTGGACTCCTTTAAAGATTGGCCCACAGTCGCAGTAGACCGGGAAAAGTAGAAAGAGTGAAGGGTGGCCTTTGCCCAGCAGTGGGACAACACTCGATAACACAGACTCTTCACTTTTTGTTATTTTTGTCTCTAATTCGGCATCTTATATTCGAAAACAAAACGAATCAAAAGTAAAAAATTAATCCTATCAAAAATGAAGACGTTGGATCTAAAAATATACAAGAAACGATTTTTTTTAAAATAAAGTATTTTTTAAATAATGTAGTGTTAAATATTGTACTGTGGTTTTCTGTTTAAGAAGAGCCATTTGCTCAGAATTAAGACATTTCAGGCCATATAAGTTTTATCAACCAACATCTTAAATCAACGCCGCCTGTACCTACCTATACATCTTTTTCGCATCTCCACAAGCTGAAAAGTCAACGCTACAAAAGTAATTTACAAACACTGTTTAAACTCGGTAATGTATTGGCTATTAAGGATAACGTATCCTATATTCCACTTTGCGCAGAGTAAGTAAACCTTCATATAGGAAAAACACAAGCGGACCAACTCTTATTACAGTAATAGCACTTAGAAAGCTAAGTGGGTAGATATAACATTATCAATAATGACGCTCTTACGCAGCCGATTAAAATTGGAGTATTGTCGAACTGGAATATTGCTGAGGTTTACTTAAGGTGACATCAGACGCTTCATTCGAGTGAATGTTCATGTTTGTTTCATTACACGTTCACACCACACAAATACATTGGAAAAACGTTCATCTGCTACTTTCATTTAATTTTTCAATCATTCAGTATTTCAATTCTAAAAGTCCGTACCTACTTGGACGGCAGCCAACGTGCTATGGAACGACATATACTATGTTTCAAACTCACAGATCGCTTTAGGAATTCAATACTTCGTTCCAAAACACAAATAGCGAACGCTGGCCGTACAGCTGGAACTAAAGTGGAACTGGGCTGGCAACATCTGTCGCATGTCGGAGCAGCAATACGCAAACTCAGTGGATCCCAATTAGTAGGAAACGACTACGCGGCAGGCCCAGAAAGAGATGGCGCGATGAGCTGGACTCCTTAAAAGATTGGCCCACAATCGCAGTAGACCGGGAAAAGTAGAAAGAGTGAAGGGCGGCCTTTGCCCAGCAGTGGGACAACACTCGATAACACAGACTCTTCACTTTTTGTTATTTTTGTCTCTAATTCGGTATCTTATATTCAAAAACAAAACGGATCAAAAGTTAAAAATTAATTCTTTCAAAAATGAAGACGTTGGATCTAAAAATTAAATGAATGACCAGATGAACGTTCATTCCTATAAAATCTCGGTGTCGTGTGAACGTGGAATGAAACAAAAATGAAAATTCGCTCAAGTGAAGCGTCTAACATCACCTTTACAGCCGGCAATATTGACAATACAGTTAGGTACGTGAATATTGGGAAATCGCTGAGCAATAATTATTCACTTTCGGCATCTACTAACTCCAGTATTTGTTGATTGTTGATAAACAGCAAAATGTTGTCCAACAGAACTGTTTTAACATGCAATAATGTGCTTTAACATTGTTATCTTGTATGCTGATGCACAGATTAGTACAGATAGTTATCTCCAATCAATCTGCCTCGCCTTTTCCCAACTATGTTGGGGTCGGCTTCCAGTCTAACCGGATGCAGCTGAGTACCAGTATTTTACATGGAGCGACTGCCTATCTGACCTCCACAACCCAGTTACTGGGTAACACAATACCCCTTGGTAAGACTGGTTGTCAGACTTTCGGGCTTCTGACGACCCGTAACGACTGTCAAAGATCCACGAATGACAGTCGGGATCAAAGGCGTAACGTGCTTTCCGAGACACGGAGGAGTTTCGGTAAGTAAAGATGGTCACCCATGCACGGAGCAACCCCGGCAAGAGTAGCTTAACCTGATGGATCGACCCGTGCGGCTGTTATTACTTAACCACGATCTCCTAGATAGTTATCTCCGATCAGCGATATCAATCACATTACACATCATCTAAATTGCTTAGAATTAATATTCTTTTAATTTTACTCCAGTTCCGGCTTTTCTTTAATATTTATGTCAATAATAACATAACGCCTAGTTTCTCCGAAGAGATAGGCAGAGAGTACCCATAATACACCAACGTTTCGTCATTTATGTTTAAGTCCCATGTAATATGGGGGCGAGCCTATTGCCACCATCGGGCACAAATTCCAAACTCCGGGCTTCTACTGAGAAATTCCAGATGGAAAAACCCAATAACACTTTGCCCGACCTGGGAATCGAACCCAGGACCTCATGCCCCCTGCCAGGGTTGCGAGTTTGTCCGAAAGGGATATCGCGGCCCCGGCATACAGGCAACGGAAGGAACACGGGTGGGTTTTAGTCAGTAAAAGTCTGACACCTCCAGATTGACTTCTCCCGCTCCGCCCAGAGCGGGAGAAGTTATTTGATCACTTCCCACCATCAAAAAAAAAAGGGACCTCATGCTCAGTAGTAGCGCTTGCGACCACTAGTCCAATGAGGCAGTCGGTCAAAATAATAAAAAAACTAAAAAAGACCACCATCGATCGACTGCGGAATCACTGATTACTATTCGAGATACAAAATACCCATCCGTACCTTTTGTATCTCGAATAGCGAATATTTTTAGAACACCCTAAAGCCTAATCCAGCTCCAGTATGAAAGCCAAAGTAGCCATCTATCAACAAAAAGCCACGTTTCCAAAGCCCGCGGCAAAAAACCAGGTCATCAGGAACATAATAAAAATGAAATATGCTCCTAAAATCAGAATCCAATTACGTATCCCGGCACAACATCACATCAGACTCTTCAATTAGAATGGCCGAAAAATGTCAACGACGGAGTGAGGATTCTGATACAATTATGTAATTGATTTGAATATTTCTCCCTCGTTATTTCACTGCTTTACATAATTCTGGAACGTGTTGGTGAGAGTCATGAATTTATGACATTTGTTTTGTAATGTGAGAGAGGGATGTGTCAAATAAATCTATGTAGATTGAATTGTCGAATAATTACGTATGACATGTTATGGCCTCGTTCCAAATTCTACTGCTAAGGATGAGGTCCTGAGTTCAATTCCCAGGTCGGGCAAAGAGTTACTGAGTTTTCCATCTGGAATTTCTCAGTAGCCCGGGGTCTGGATTTCTGCCCGGTTGATGGAAATAGACTCGCCCCCTATTACATGGGACTTAAACATAACTGGAGAAATGTGGGTGGACTATGCTACACCTGTGCCTAACCCATCGGGGAAATAAGGCGTGGTGTGTATGTTATAAAATTTTATATTTTGATACGTATTTACTAAGAGAGATAAACTAAAATAATACAGCATGTTAACTAACGAAGGGCGTCCTTGTCAACCCGAGTATAGCGTCCATACATGCTAAAAAAATATTAACATTAAAATATTCAAAAAACAAGTATTAAGAAAAAAACGTTTTTTTTTAATGGTATATTTATTTTTTAGCTTATATGGATCTATACTATTGCGCTTGCGGGTTAACGGGAACGCCCTTCATTAGTTCACATACTGTTTACTAATAATGGTATTGTATAAATCTTTGAAAACTTGTTATCGCTATAAAACAAATTATTAAAAAAAACGAATCCGAATAAAACTCAAATCGACGGCTGAAATGTAGGTAAGTACGTTTAAAATTCAAATTTTCAATGTATTTTCACGGTGAAAGCAAATATTTCCGAACGAGTGCCAAATTGCCAATCTAGCAAAGTGTTGTGTCCACATCGAGCCGAGCTAAAGGACCCACTTAATTTGTGCCAACTTACTTGCCAAAGAACATCTCACTAAGAAAAAACATAAAAAATACTAAATCGTCGCATTTTAGTTAAATTACTGGATAATTTTACTTGTTCTGGTTATTTGTTCGTTTTATGGAGAATAGTTGAAAAGTTTACGAAACGTTAAGATGAAAATAATTATGCTTTTAGTCCTCGGTTCTTTTGAGTCGAGACTTTTTATTTAAGTATTTCAAATGTGGTTGTAAGCTGTTCAGAGAAATGTATTCTTAGATTTACTCTACAAAAGGAATTATAAACTGAAACCTTCAATGACACATTGTATTTTACGAATCATAGTTTTAGATGTTTGTGCCCGTTTTTTCAACTGTTAATTTTATCCAGGAACATCTATATTTAATTCAAAAATTAAAATCTTACAGATGAAGTAATTGAAGGTGCGAAACTTAAAAAAATGTTTTAAATGCTATTAAAATATTTTTTTACTCTACAGTCATAAGACAAGTTTCACTTTCATACAAAATTCAACAAATTCACATCTATCTACCTTGCTTGCCATCCCTCCGGATATTCCTATAATATTAAACGAGCAAGATTTGTATAAATATATATTTGTAATCACGTTCTCGAAAACGGCTCTAACGATTTCGATGAAAGTTGCAATATAGGGGGAGAAAAATCGATCTAGCTAGGTCTCATTTCTGGGAAAATTTGTTTTCTCTATTTTCACCCGAGCATAGTTCAGTCGCCCAGGTACTAAGTAAAACTGTGTCAGAAACATAACTTGAATAGAACTAAAAGGCACTTCTAACTGTCAACTAAACACCCGTTACTGCATGAGAATGGCTGTAGAACACATTACCGATGCATTATGGTAATTTAAACCCGATGACCATAATGTAACTTTTACTCAGGTAACAGAAAACTATGAGAAAATTTTAAAATGTTCGTGAGAGATAAGACGTCTTTGAAAAATATTGATAGGAGATATATTACGAAGATTTTTTACTTTAAAGACTGTGGGTAGAAAATATTATAAAGGCTTGGTACATATATAAACAAGCATTAATGACAGTAAAAAAATATATTGTTGCTCTAGTTGTTAATACGGCTTGCAGTGTAGCTGTAACAGCGCGTTTGAAGCTAAACGCATTCATTTCATTTGTTCACCTTCCATAGACTCCTAAACTTGTGTCAATTCAGTTTTTTCTTAAAAAAAACTGATTCATATACATCCTAATACTAGACTACAGTCCGGCCGTTGAGGGAATACGTTCTTGACACCTCCTCCTTTTTGGAAGGCTGTTCAAAATGGGGTTTATTTATAAAAATTGCTTAAAGTTAAGTAACAAACGTCAAAAATGAATGATTATACTCATTATTACTTAACTTTAAGCAACGTTTTTAGATAAACCTCTATGTGTTTTGCGAATTTGATCCTTATTACTGTAGCGGCATCTACAATCGCCATATGCAAACTACGCATCAAAGACCTGACGTCACACAAATCCTGCATCGCGCAATTAGAGTTTACCGCGCGATAAACATATATACAAGCTTCCCGACTTCAACCTCTGGGCAGTTGCCCGCCAGACACGACACCCGTCTGGTCGGAAGATCCTCCCTTTTCTATGGGGGATGAGTGAACTTTACACGCTGTTCCTCATACCCCTAAATTACTATTAGAAATTGTCCAACTGACAGGTGTCAGGAACGCTTTCTCTCAACGGCCGGACTGTAGGTAGGTAAGTTTTATATCATCGTAGCTATATTCTTAGAAAACGATTCCTGATGCCATGTGTCATATTTCCTAGAATTATCGTTCATCAAAATTTCGATCATAACTTCCCAAACAAAGCAAGCTTAGGTATACAAAAGTTCATAAACCTATCGCTAACTAGAACTCCACTTGGAAGCATAACAACCTCTAACAATGAACATGTCACAGTAGATTGGCGTAACTACTTGAATAATGATTTCCTCACCACAATAGAACCTCATTCAGAAGGAAAAACTACCTTTATTTTTGTAGCCAATCAGCGCTCACGACGTTGTGATGTCGGTAAAAACAGCCAATCAGAATGGAGGATTTGCATTCTTGGAAACTAAGGTTGTGTGCGTCTTTATGCTTTAGTCGGCTTTACATTTATTGTTAGGGTGACCAGGATTGTGAACTTAAATAGGAAATTTTTTGGAGACCAAACTTGCGAGCTTAAATACAACTCTTTTTTTAAGACGTACTTTTGAATTAAGTTTTCAAAGATAATTGTGAGCTCTTGAATGCAAATAAATATATGAATCTCATTGATATATTTTTTAGCATTTACTTCTTATAACGATAATAAATTGGAATAATAAATCCCGGTTATTGTTCCGTTTTCCTAAATTGGCCAATAATAATACCAAACCCGTGACAAAATATCTTATTTTTATACCAGTGTCGTGTTATTTATAGGTTAGGTACTGTTCTTATTATTATCAATAAATTATCCGTCGGACTACGTAACAAGCTGCCATCCCACACTTGAATGCGAGCTGTAATGATTTTTTAATGATCCCATAATGACTGACAGCCGTGTACCTACCTACGGAACATTATGATTTATGAAAGTAACCATCGCGTGATAGGTGGAACCTTAATACCTTTTCCAACTGTTACGTAATTATTTTTGTTATTGTGGTACACCTAGTTTGTATATAATTAATATGGTACGAGGATTAGTCCATAGAAAACATTGTTGCGTTGTTGTCCCATGTTTTGGTTTTGATATTTCGTAATTAATTGGTTTAATAGTCTTTTGATATGTTTGTGGAAAGTGTGGTGTGTTTGAAATAATTATTAGAATGGTTTCATGATTAGAAATTGTTTTGATGTATATATGTTTTAAAGCCACACAACTGAATTCAAACTCGTCATTCGAAATGGAAGATTTTTTTTTTTTTTTTATGAAATATTATGTCAAACGCATATGTTTAGAAAAAAACCATCTTTTGCCGTGTTTTTATAAAAACACAGATTCACACCCATTTCATTGTGACCACCATACCCTTTCTGAAGTCAAAATCAGACACCGTTCTTTGGAAAAAAAAAAAAAAATCATCGACAGTGTAACTTATATTTGCTAACCCTCCCTTTTTGTTCACAGATTTCATGTCCTTAGAGCTAGTGGAGGGCTTCCCAGTTCTCCTAGTCAACTACGGATCCGGTACCACCAGGTTGAACAACAGCGTGGTCCACGTTGCTGATGGCAAACCTCATTTGATAGAAATAGTCCTTATGAGGAGTTCCATTGAAATGTTTGTGGACAGATGCAAGTTATCAACGTGTATGAGCCTCGCTGCTCCTACTGGGCCTAGAGAGATTCTGAATGGTGAGTAATCTTTTGGTATTTTGTGTGTTAAAGTACCATTCCGTAGCGGACCGCAGGCGGTAGCAGCAGGCCACGTGTCGTCGCGACACGACTGGTTTATTTTTATGAAACCGACGTGTTGCTAGCTACGGAAGGTATTTCATTGAAATTTGTCCAGCATTTCCATGTAATGTAACGTTTTTGCGAATGCTCGACGCTGCATTCGACGTACTGCTCACAACGAGTGAGCATTTACCTGTCACATTTATTTCTACCTTGCGTTCATTGTAACGACCTGCCCTTCGCCCGCGAATCTGACTCCGCGTTGCCAGCGCTCGTGCCTTTGCTCGATAAAATGTTACACCAATACGCTCGTTGGTTTTAAAAATCAGGTTGTAACAAAACATCGAGAGTCGTGTTCGAAGTGCAGTAAAAAAGGTGAAGGCTCGATATTCTGTTACAACTAAATGCTCTAGTATGAACTCACCTTTACATGTCTGATACAACGTCAATACATGATTTATACATGACATTTTTGAGTCTACAAGACAGAGGAGTGTAATGGAGAAAAGGAGGCCTTTATTCTGCAGTCGGACAACACAGGCTAACATCTATCTTCTATTTATATATATAAAAATCAATTGCCGTGCATTAGTCTCGCAAAAACTCAAAAATGCTTCAACCGACCTGTTTTTTTTTCTTTCTCAATTCTATTTAGGAAACAAGGAAAACCTTTAATTAAAAAAAAAAGCTTTTAAGTAATCATGCATTGTCACGAGAACCAAACACGTACCTATGCCAAATTTCAGCCCGATAGCTTCAGTGGAAGTGGGTGAAATATTGATTGCAATATTCCAGGACATACATACAAGTGAAGTTAAATAAAAGCTTTTAATAAAAAGAAAATTATGAAAAACCCAAACGAACAGCCTAAACATCGAAATTGAAATTTTGACAGGAACGCGTCTGACGGGTCAGCTAGTAATTAATAAATAAATAATGTTGAAAATAGGTATCACAACTTGTATATGGATGTAACCACGGGGTAAGAGGTAGAGACGATAGCTTGTGGAGATAAAATCAGCTAGTCAGCAAGGCATAGCTGATCGGTGGTCTTACCCGCTGAAGCTCTTTTTTTTAATAAGTAGGGCAATCATATATTGAACTAGCTGCGCCCCACTGTTTCTCCCGTATAAGTCTCGATTCCGTAAGAATATCGGGATAAAAGTATCATATGTCCTAACCCAGGTCATGGTCTACCCATGTGCCAAATTTCATCCAAATCCGTTCAGTCGTTTTAGCGTGAAAGCTTAACAAACAAACAAACTCACTTTCGCATTTATAATATTAGTTAGGATGCAAGTAATTCACACATCAATAAGAATATTGATGGTTTCTGAAATAAAGTTGCGTTCTGACTTTTAACGTTGTGACCCTGAGAATAATAAAAATAATTAAAGATAGAACCCCCCTTTTAAAGTTAATTTTCGATAATTTGTCATGAATATTCAGAAAAATACGGGCGGTCACATGCCCATGGCCGACATTGTATACTATGCCACTTGTATCATCAGTCGGTTCTTCTAACTGAACAAACAGACAGCTGTGCTGCTGGGGAGTTTTTTGCGCCACTTCTTCCAATCTAAAGCTTCTAAATCTTATGTAATTTTGATGTTCTAAAAGTCCTGATTGTCAGCCTAATTTGAATAAATGACTTTTGATTTTGGTGTCTCTTGTGCCAATAATAAATAGATCTCAAACGATGGACAATTTCCGATTATAAATTAATATTAAATCTGTCTGCCAGTTTTGTAATCACAATTTATGCCTAAGCAACATTCGTCCTCAGACTTTTGTTATTAATTTGTGAAGCCTCGATGAAAATTGTTTATTGTGTTTCCAAGAACTTCTTATTCACTGGAGTAACCATTTAATTTAAATAATGTTATTTTGTGAACATTAAAGTATTCAATGTTTTATAAATAACATTAAAAGTTAGTTTGTAGACCTTTCACGTTCAAGATACATTTTCCTTCAATGAATTTAATCGTTTTTTCATCATTTCAAGAATTTACAAGTTTAAGAATTTATTGTTGTCATTAATTAAATTCAGCAGGAGTAAGTTTGTAAATTGGTTAAAACTTTTGTTTTAAATACTGACGTTAAATTCAATCTAATTACGGTACCTACCTACTTTTAACTTTGTTTTTCAAAATATATTTTCATACGTTTTACGAAAGGGGAGAGCACGGGGACTAAAATGTGTTTCTATTTGTGTCCGACCGAAAATGGATATTCAGCCGAAAACGAAAAAGAAGTTTCGGCTTTAGTCTTATTTTCGGCCGAAAACGAAAATGATTTAGACATGAAAACATATTAATATTTCCGCTGTACTTACACTGAAATGTTGTTTGTGTTTTTTTACACGTAGGGAGAGAAAGAGCAACATATAGGCTTTAAAGAAATGAAAGACTATAATCCCATTTGATGATACAACATTTAGTGTATTGCATGTTGATTCACCTGATATTCACGAACTTCTGTATTTCGGCTTGGTCGAAGCTTCGGCTGGTTTATGGCCGAAAACGAAAACGAAGCTTCGGTCGGTCACTAGTTTCTATCAAATCACTCTTGACACTAGCATCACAACTTGCTTTGTTTTTGACTTTCGGCGATTTTTGATAAAATTTCTTGTCCACAGTAAACGGACCACTCCAGCTGGGAGGTTCCAGCATAGACCTGCAACACATAGCTAGAACATTCGGGTGGAGGCACGTGCCCACCAATCAGAACTTTTTAGGATGTATTAGTAACTTCACATATAACGACTTTGTAAGTATTTTTTACCATAACTAATTGTTTTTTATAAAATTAACTAACTCATAATAATAATATGGCTGGCTCGCAAAGGTTGTCGACATGTGGGATGTGAATACAGCAGTCATTGTGCCGATAGTCGTGACGGCCAATGGCATAATAGCCAAAAGCCTCGATTAACACCTGAGGAGGCTCTCGTTAGACAGCTGGATCCAAGGGCTTGATCCAAAAAGCGGTACTTCTGGACACGGTGCGTATCATTAGGAGATTCCTCTCTCAGGTATCTTGGACCATGTTCCCGATACCGGTGGGCTACTATTTTTAATATTTTTGTTTTTACAAAAATATTTAAAAATGTAAATTATATGTATATATATGAAATAAAAGAATAATAATATTTATTCAACAATATTGTAATATTATCGCAACAGCTTTTTTTTTCAAGAAAATCCTAATTGTTAATAAAAAGATGGACACCATACATTTAGTTAATTGAGTAAAGTAACACAAACTTGTAACACGCAATGTCACGCCTGAGTCAATTAACTATCTTAATTGTGTTGTTTAAATTTAGAAGTATCAGCTTGATCTTGTAGTTTATAAGCTCTGGCTGGAGGCCTTAATTTATTAAGGCATCCACAGGATAGCCCGGTTAAGTAGCCGACAACCTCCGGGATTGACGTGAGACATGACAGAAAAAATATATTTTTTCCTGTCATATGTCTCTGTGGAGTATTACTTTATAAGCGTGTAACTTTTGGTATACCGGCCGGAGGGACTGAGTTACTCTTCATTCACAAACCCGATTAAACTTTTAAGATTTTCACACTCAAAAAGGTTCAAAGGCGGACCTAATGCCTTAGGCATTCTTTACCAGTCAACTGTTTGAGAGGAACAAAGATAAAAAAAAATATTTAAAATATATAATATTTTATTATAAATAAAATAAGTACACATAAATAGGTTATTAACTTATAATAATGCACATACATACATATTAACGATAATATATCGGCGGCGTAGGTCGCGAACTAAATAACTGCGATTTTGGTCAAATTGACTTTTCACTATTTTCGTAACACCTAAATCCGCCGATTAAAATGGCAATTTTCTCTAAACAAGTTTTTTTTTGTTATTTAGTTCTCCACCTACGCCAAAGATATACCTATATTATATTTATATACATATATCTAATCTGCCAGTCTGCCTAGTCTTTTCCCAACTTTATTGGGGTCAGCTTCCAGTCAAACCGGATTCAGCTGAATACCAGTGTTTTACATGGAGCGACTGCCTATCTGACCTCCACAACCCAGTTACTGGGTAATACGATACCCCTTGGTAAGACTGGTTGTCAGACTTTCGGACTTCTGACGACCCGTAACATATATACATATATAAATATACAAATTCAAGGGAGGTGTTGAGATGACTACGCTATTTTACCTTTGTCCACTTTTACAGGATAATCAGCTGACTTCTGGAAATGCAGGTACTAATATTCTCCCTCCCTCAACAGATGTACAACCTGGGCGAACCCTCGTTACATCATAACGCGGACCCCAGCTGTCAACGAAGCATGTTCACCGCCGTCACCTTCGGGATTGACACCAACTTCCTAGTCGCCATACTTGTCTGCATCGTCATATTAGCCAGTAAGTATTTTTTAAACTTTTTTTAGTTTACTAGCTTTTGGATGTCGGAAAATATCCCACAGGAACGTACTACCGGGATTAAAAGTACCCTTTGTGTTAATCCAGATTATAAACTATCTGTCTGCCAAATTTCGTCGAAATCCGTTCAGCCGTTTGTACGTCATCCCGGAACATACATCCAGACAAACAGACAAAATTCTAAAAACTATATTGTCCGCTTCAAACTCGTTCCCACATCCAGCAGCAATTTTTTTTTTAATATTCGATGTAACAATAGTTACGAAGTCAAAACGATTTTATTTATCACATGTATAGACAAGCATGCGTTTGAACACGAAAGCGACGATTCGCTTGAGACTTGAAGACTAACCTACACCTTTATCAGTGTGTTACAGCAATACAACCCTGGGTTTGTTCTTACAAGCTCGGTCAGAAAAAAACATTTTTTCATAATTTTTCCGCCCGGGCACAACTTTTTGTATTCATATTTATTTGCATTTATACATATATTTTTATGCGACACATTACATTTCAAGGGTTTTGAGGTACTTGTCCAAAGCGTTGCGTCTTTTTCGAAGATATACCAATTTATAAAAATATTGCAAGGAAATTAGGAAGGTAAGGCCAAGAGGAGTCGCAATTATAAAATTATAGAAAGTAATAGCAAAAATAATGAAGAAACAAATTCACGGTTGCCACGAATTTTCCAAATATTCGAATTAAACATTAATATTCGGTCGACCGAACATTGGGGCCTCACAAACATTTCTTAGAACCCTTCTAACTTGTAGCCCGATTTTGACAAACTATTCATCTTACCTAATAGTGGATATGTCTTAGCTTAGCTTTAGACCTTACCTAGAAATACGATTTAGTTTCACAATCCAATATCTGTCTTGGCCCCATAGTAGAACTATGCCTAAACCTGAATTTCTAATGAAAACTAGATTCGTAATCTATCGGTTTTGTTTCGAGATTCATGCTTAAAGTATCTTTTCAACACATTTGCTCGTCGTCATAAAGTGGCTTTTATTGAAGCGCTTTTCGTTCATAATGCAGTGTACTCTCTCGTGACTAACCTGGTGTCAGAGTTTTATTGCCGCACTGCCAGCAGCAGCCGCTTCACATGCCGTCGAGAAATATCTCTCAGTCATGCCGGTTTCGTCACGATGTTTTCCTTCACCGTTTTTGAATCAAGTGATAATTATACATTACGCATATAAATCCGAAAAGTTGGAGGTGTGTGTTGTACCTTGGGTTCGAACTCGAGAGCTGGCAGTCCGACGGTCACACCATTAGGCTATCACTGCTCCAGATGATTCAAAACGTTTTTATATGAGAAACAGAAATATTATTTCGAACACAAAAATAATACTCTAAATGTTTTTTAAAAAGTTCTAACAGTTTGTGTCACATGCCTTTCATAAAATCATAACTTTTGCGACGGAGATTTTCGGGTCAAATCAGAATAATATTTTGACAGACTTGCTTAATAAATGTATTTTAATAACCGAGTAAACTTTTGTGGAACAATGTTTTACACGAAAAATCACAAGGCTTTTGCCTGTTTGTTACATTTCACGACTTACCTACCGAACCGAATTTTAAGAAAAGGTAGTAAGTTAATGAATGACCGATTCCTATAACTTACGGAACGTTATACGTTAAAATGAAGACTCTTGTATCTTTATCAATAATGAAGCAAATACCAAAAGCTATGAAGCTTTGCATAGTAGACCCTTCCATATAGAAGTAGCTACCACAGGTAAAATTAGCCCAGTTTGGCAATAATAATAAAAAGTTACCATTGGTAAGCAAACCGATTCCTTTTTATTTATACTCGTAAGTACCCAGCTTTAGTGGGTATTCTTAAAAATACAGTACCTACTTGTCTACTCTGAAAAATCACAAAGCTCTTTCAGGACTGACTTTTGACATATTTCATAGTCACAATGAACTGTTAAATATAAGAGCAGATTTTCTCTTATGCGTCTGTATTTTTTCTAAATAGAGACAATAATATATCTTATAGCTTGAGTACATTCTATGGGTTAGTTATGTGGCAGAGCATGTTGACTTCTAAGATCCCGTATCTCTGTTCAAAAATCTAACCGCCATCTTCTTTCCAGTACTCCTCCTAGCCGTAGTAGTCCACCGCAGAAGAGCAGACGCCTGGGCTGAGAAGGAACTAGACGATATCAGAGAAAACATCATCGCGTACGAAGACGAGGGCGGCGGCGAAGGCGACGCCGGCTACGACCTGCACGTGCTCAGGCAGATGTATGACGGGCCACTGCCTGATACTGACACCTTCATGCAGAGTAGAGGTAAGAAAACGAAACACAATAATAATAATAATACGCTATAATGTTCCAACTATTGGGACTTGGGCCTCCTTTCTCTGAGAACAAGCGAGTGGAATCCACGGGCCCAGTGCGGGTTGGAGTGGGGACTGCCTGGTAAACCTGCTAGGTAAGAACTGCCTGGTCAACATTTTAAAATTGTGTTCTTCTCCAGCGTCAGACGCTAGTTGTCTGGCATTTATGCTGAACTGGGCCTATTTGGCGCAGCCGCAATATTGTGTGCCTCACGCACACAATATTATTTAAGTTATCTTTGATTTTTCTGTTTTTTTGTTTTTGTGTGAATATTGTGTGTCTTAAACCTGAGTCTAATAAATTTATTTTCTTTCTTCTCTTTATGTAAATAGTTCAAACCGTCGCAAAAATAAGTCAGTCAGTAAGGTGTTGGGCTGACTGTCCAGGCTGCGTCGGACATTTAATTAAGTATCGACACACGAGGAGGCTTCTGTGTCAATAATTAAGTCAGTAATTGGTCGATTCGGACCGGCAGTAGACAAATTACTTGCAAGCGAAAGGTTGGGAGTTCGCTTCAAACTTGTCTTGTGTTGCAGCAAAAACTTTCAAAGAACCTACAATATATACAGTGCAATGTGTTCTTGTTTTATGAAATAAATATTTTTATAATTTATTTCACTATTTACATATAAAAAAAATATTTAAAAAAACATTAAAAATATTTAAAAACACATTAAAAATGTTTAAAAAAATATTTGCCCACCGGTATCGGGAACTGGGTCAAAGCTTATTAATTTTATTATTATTTTGCAAAATCCATCTAAACACCGTCTTGGCAAAAACAAGTCAAACACAAAGTTTTATACAACTATTTATGTAGACAATATTTTATGTTGTAGAATTCCTTCAGAAAAAGCAAAAGGCAGTATTTTTTTCATACCTACATCTGATTTACCGAAATCCGCAAATCTTTCTCGCCTCCGATATCAATTTCTGTCAAAAGCAGTCTCGAGCAAAAAGTAAATGTAATGAGAGCTAGGACTCATTTTAACCTGCTTTTGCCAGGTCAACGGTGATCGGTATTGGAAATGGCGAGAACGATGAAATACCGGTATCTGATATCGTATTGAGCGTTTTTATCTCAGCTAAAAGCTCTATTGACTATGAAAATTGTTTAAATGGACGATTCCTGAGCGATAATCTTTTTCCAGGAATTTTATCGGGATTCATGTAAAATGTAGCGCTATTTTTTGTATTTTTTAAGTTTTTATTTTCAGAAGGTTGTGTTGATCAGTAAAGTTTTTTAATTACTTTGTAAAAACTTATACTCTCTTGTTGTTCTGTTATTGACCGACTTTCAGAAAAGGATAAAATGTTCTTGAAATTGAATTTGACATTATGATTCGTTTACATTATCACTAAAAGTTTAGAGAGTTTATTCCTTAAGTAGACCATATTGCTGGAGAAATCTTCTGTTTATACAATGTCGCCCATCCCGACCGTATTTTTCTGAATATTCATGACAAATTATCGAAAATAAACTTAAAAAGGGGGTTTTTTTTCATGTTTTCTTATTTTTTTTTTCAGTGTCCCGCTATGATTTTATTTTTTACACTTGTGTTATTTTAAACGAATACGGTTTTTTTTAAAGAAAAAAAATGTCTTCACCTCCGTTTTTTTTCCATAGTCCACCAATTTTACTAAAATAATTTAGTTAATCCGATAAAATAACTCATAAGCTATTCGAAATAATAAACAGAATCCAAATCGAGCCAATAACATAGGAGATATGGCAAACGCTACTAAAAACATAACAAATTGAATAACATGAAAAATATTAAAGATAGACCTTTAAAGTTAATTTTCGATAAGTTTTCATGAATATTCAGAAAAATACGGGCGGGCATGCCCATGGGCGACAATTTTCTTCGTTATTATTCAATTTTGTTTTTTTATAATTTGACTTTCTATGTCTCCCAGGTCTGGTAGGCGCAGCACCTGACATCTCAGGATTCCTAGATGACAAGAAATCGGTCCTGGATCGGGACCCGGACATCACACCGTACGACGACGTGCGACATTACGCGTACGAGGGAGATGGGAATACTAGTGGTTCTCTTTCTTCTTTAGCGAGCTGTAAGTTTAAAACTATACTTACTACTATCTGCTTGTGGGATTTGACTGTTTTTGATGTGAAACATCTAAAGGCAACGTCGCGCGACAAGTCGCGCTGGTCTGCACAAGCCTTAATGCGGTGGGTCAGACGCCAACAAGCGCCACGCGGTCGTAACACTGCGACTCGGCTCGGTGATACCTCTTGAGTTTAGCTCGTATACCTATAGCATATTTTCTATAGTAAATAGTTTTGATGTTTCACATCTGCCAGGCGTAACGGTTCATTTTTGTTTCGACAATACTAAAAAAAAAATAAGCAAAGTAAAAAAAAAAATGTAGTTATAGTAGTGATAGTAAGATACTTGCCCTCTTCAAATCTTTATGCATCTGTATTAAATGTACATTTGTATTAAATTTTGTTGAAGTTGAAGCGCAAACTGAACTTTTTGCTTTGTTTATTTAAAAAATATTCCACAAACACATATTTTTGACATGTTTACAAAGTATGCGAATGCAGTTTAAGCTATTATTACTTACTCGGAAGGGCTTTGATTGAATCCACAATTATACAATAGGGCGTTTATAAAACATATATTTCTAAATTAAAACAAAAATCATTATAATGTAAGTAATTGTAGTTATGCTTACAGATATCAATCCCCTTTTTTCTGCGAAGTTTCGCCGACGAAGTACTTCAAAGTAACTTTGTAGTAAGATAGATAGTTCAAAATAATATTCAGTGCACACAAAAGCACAATTAAATGAAAAAAAAAGCTTTTATAAAATAAAAATTATAATGAGCTCTCCTAAACATCCACTTCAAGAGAAAACGTACAAATTTTCCCACACACACATATTATACAAAATACATTTTTGTACCCTTGAATTTAAGACAATTTAAATTCAACCAATATGAAACCGAGCTTTATTTATATTAGAAATGAAAACATATTGAAATATTTTACCAAAATGTCAATATTGGTTGTCTGTACGTCTAGACATCAACCTTTATGCTTAATAAAAATCGTTTTAACGAACATAATTTTTGTAAAATATTTTTTTAGTACCGAACGTTTTTACTAACTTACTAAAAATATAGTTTTTAATGTTTCCAAAATATGAACTTAGACGATTTTATCTGAATTTCTTAAAACCCTAGAATTAAGTAAACTTCAAAGCTTTTAAACAATAAAGCCCGCTTGCACCAAAAATCACTAAATGAGTTTAGCGCTAAACGTTTTTCAACGAATGATGTTTGAAACTTCTTGTCTCTGTAATCTTCACACGATTGACAGAAATTTAACGATGTATAAACACGATCAGCAAAAACGTATTTAGGGCGAATTTCACCAATGAAACTGGACGCGTTCAGCACGTGTAAATCGGTGTGTCGCGTGCAAGAGCTGTCAGTGTCAAAATTGTTGTGAATTATTGACATTGACACCTCTAGAACTCGGTTTAGAAGTGCTGATTGCGTTTAGTTTCATTGTTAGTGATTTGTGTTTGCAAGCGGGCCTAAATATCACACTGTATTTTTTTTTTCATTATTTAAATTAACAACCCTAAATTTCTTAGGTACGGACGACGGCGACCTCAAGTTCAACTACCTTCAAACATTCGGTCCTCGGTTCCGCAAGTTAGCGGACATGTACGGCGATGAGGAAGAGGACCGGGAACGACCACATGAGGAATCCTGGTGCTAGCGCCACGCTTGGCTCGTGTAGCCACATCGGACTGTCCAGGCGTAATGCCAAGTGCTTGGTGATGTGACTCCCAAGCTCCCAGATGCCTTACCGCTTCACAGCGTATGATTTAACACGGTACTTGAGTTGCCAGTGACAATTACACCCCACCGGATACCCCCTTTGATTGAAATTGACGTTTGAATTAGAACCCTGTGATAATGTGACTTTTTTAAAGTTCGCTTCGGGATTGTTGAAATTGTTTTTTTTTTGGTTTG
This sequence comes from Agrochola lota, assembly GCA_947364205.1. NCBI lineage: Eukaryota > Metazoa > Arthropoda > Insecta > Lepidoptera > Noctuidae > Agrochola > Agrochola lota. Next base: position 11,328,683 of record OX376241.1, read on the forward strand.
TGACAGATTTTGGTACAATGTTTCTGACAGATAGTGATAAATACACTTGTTTATGTATCTTTCATCTTATACTGTAAATGTAATTTCATGAAGTAACTGCTTTATAGACGTCTAAATTTCCGACGCAAATTGTAAGGCTGTTCGATTAATTCAAAAATGGCCTAATTATTTTAGGTAAAACAATCAACGACCTAGAAAAGAAAAGTTGCTCCAAAATGCTTTTCAAATTGGGTGAGAAATTAGGACGTCTGTAAATACCTCTTCAAACAGCATTCAATAAAGTTGTTTCCTAAAAACGTATCTAATGTATTATCCGTCAATATACTATTACTGTAAATGCGTATTTTTTGGCAGTCATATAGTCCATTTTACTTAGTTTTTTAAACATTTTTAACTTCATTTCATTCCGATCCCTAAGCTATATTAAATTACATAATTAACAATTAGCAATTTAGAATCAAGTGTCAAATAATTTTGCAAAATTAATAACAGTATTACATATAAAACACGAATAATTGCATTTCGAAAGTGGGTTCAATTAAACTGATGAAATGTAAAGCAAGTAAAAAAACCTAAAATGGTGGAATGTTCGTAGTAATTTGCGTTTTTTAAGAATATCTATTCAATTATAATTATTCAAATAAATCACATTTAAAAATGTTTTTAAGAAAATGACTGATGTAACAATAGGCATCGTTGTAGATACGCCTAAATTATTTCGAGTATGTAATTTTTATATGTAAAATGTTTAGGACAGAAATTGAGTGATGTGTATGACTTGTATTTAAGACTTTTATACGTATTATTCATTTAGTTTTGTAATAAAATAGGTCGGCCTTAGCTATTAGTTACTGTTAGTGTTATTGGTATGGGATGTTCACAACTCCTGATAGTCGCCTCGCCTCTATACATTTTATTTAGCACCTCTTTTATTCAATAAATGGTTAAATAGTTCTATTATTCAATAAATTATTGAATAGTTAATTTATTCAATACATTATTGAATAGTTAATTTATTCAATAAATTATTGAATAGTTAATTTATTCAATACATTATTGAATAGTTAATTTATTCAATAAATTATTGAATAGTTAATTTATTCAATACATTATTGAATAGTTAATTTATTCAATAAATTATTGAATACTATTTCCATTATTCAATAAATTATTGAATAAATGATTGTAAGGTTTTTCTGATGGCAAACGTTTGACACGTATTTGCATTTTATTAAGATGCAGACCTGCGCTGACTTAGACATTAGTCGTCTGAATATAGTTATAGTAGATTTTGTGTTTAATCCTTTCAATTTCAAAGTTTAAAAAGTTGATTGAGGCTAGGCTGGACGGATGGTTCCTACCTTATAATATTGAAGATGGAACGAAAGTGCCATTTTGTCTTATCTTATTATATTAAGCCATACATATTTATGTTAAAAAGCATTTTGTAACGATTTATTGAAATGGGCCTATAAGACAATTCATATTTTTCACATATTCTGTGGTGTGAAAAGCCGCCAATGTGTAATTCTTAATATTTTTGTGACATGCCCCCGAACGGTGCAAATACTAAAAACGTTTTGTATCATTCATTATTTTGACGTCTAATGTTAAATAATAGTTTCAACTAAATATAAGATTGTCTTAATTGGAATATAGTAGATTATAAATGTAAATATGTACAGCGATGGATAAACATTGTGTGAACTTAATATTCAGTAAATTAACTTTTTTATGGTTAATATTAGGCGAGTATACAAGGTGTCTTATCATTATGCATATCAACGAATTGTAATATTAAAATATTATCCTCTAATCGGATCCGTTGTTTGGACATGTTTTCAATGTGACATAATATGCCTAAATATCTATGTGTAATATCCATTCTATGTAATATCCTTAGCATATAAAAATAGTGACTATATGTATGAATAAATCCCTTTATTTATTTCGGACCAATGTAAACCTGTAACCATAAAAGATGCAAAACATTTTTTTTTAACTAGTGCAAAGGATTGTATGTAGAGTTAGCACAAAAAATCGACCCACAATATTTTTTTACTTATGATTAGGAACACTTTTCTTTTTTCGAATATGTTACGAACATACTGTACACCGAACAAAGTTATTGCAAAAATACTTGCGTTTTTCTAATTCTTATTATTTTTACGTGTCCATAGTTTTAAGTAGTCGTTCGCTTTATTTTTCTTTTGTTATTGACATGTTGTTTTGTAATTAGTTTCTAAGTAGGCACAGAATACATCCAGTACTGCTTAGTACTTCGAGAAGTAGTTTTAATAATTTTTTTATAATTTTTTATACCGATCCTATGAGCTGTTTATTACGTATATTATTTTAATGCTACGTATTTAGAACAATAAATGTTAATTTTCGCTCTTATTATGAGTTTAAACTTTTAAATGATATGTGACGAAACCTTAAATACAGAAATATTGATAAATAATTGGTGTTTTTCATGATATTGGAGTAAACTCTAATGTTTCCTGATATATATAAGAAAAAAAAAACTGTTTTTTTTATTATCCATGCCACGTAAATAATACCTGAAATTGTCACTATATTTATTAGATTATTTTTTTGATGGTTTTTTCTAGTTAACCCTTGAGGACTATTGTGTTAGGATACATTTATCCCTTCAAGACACTATTTCTCAAAGCACCATAAATTAGTTAAGTAACAGTGTAAAAAGTAACTTTGATTACATTCCAATATACATACGTTAATAATGTAATGTTATTGATCAATTACTCGTACTTAGGCATTGTTGGTGGACATTTTTCAAAGATTCGTCTCCAAAAATTGCCACCTACAAAATAAAAAACACTGCCATAAAAAAAAAATATAAGAATAAGAACGCTTTTAAAAGTTTTTATTTTATTTATTGACTTAAATGCGAGTTTAATTTAAATGACAACTTTAAGCGGTTAAGTGCCTTCTGTTCTTTATGAACATTATTTTTTAATAAATAATTTTGCGTTTGATTGTACCTTACTGGTACTGCTCTACAGTAAACGCTTAGAATTTTCTTTTTTAGTCACTGGCATTAATGAAATGCGGTCGTGATTGTCCTTTTTATATTCTGTTTAGAAAGATTTTTATTTGATTATTAAGCTACTATACGATTGCGAGTTAATAATTTTGATACTTGAAGCATTTCGTTTTTAATTCATTTCTTTGCGAGTGACTAAGATGGATGGGTTCCTTTTCAACATGGACGAAAAAAAAAATTGAATTTGGACCCATCCGATATTTCTGCCGCGTTTTAGGCTAGTACAGACTTATAAGTGCGATAAATGTCGTTATTATAAGTAAGTGTATGATAAATCGACCATATAAGTTTATGTAATTAAAGAGTATGTGTACCTAATTATCAAAGTAAAGATGGATGTAATAAGGTAAAGACGAGAGCGACTGATGATTGTCATATTATATTATAGGATAGCTTGGACTTTGTTACATAGACATTAAGTATTCAAGGTCGATATTGGAATAAACGAAATGAAATAGATTTTTGTGTATTTTTATTTTCCTCGAGTTATCTATAATATTTGAAACTAGCGAACCTGCCCATGCTTCGCGCAGCTTTTTCTACTCTTGATAAAACATCGAGGTTTCTTTATTATTTTTCAGTTTCATAAGAATGTATTATATGTACGTATATATTATACTCAGAAAACTTTTGAAATAAATTCTCTAAATTAAGGTAAAAACCGCACAAAAATCCGTTGTGTAATTTAGAAGAATTAAGCGCTCGCGAAAAGCGACTTTATTTTATACTATTAATTATAGAGTGGTACAAAATTATAACACTTGGTCTAAAATAGTCTAACATTATCATAATAGACTCCATTTATTATAACATTGGACAAATAACGACAGTTATTGCGTAATATTGTTCAATTTATTTATTTTTTAGAGTATTTTTTTTGTCTATAGTAAATAGATTGCATTGATTTATCGTGAAATAGCGGAGTTTATTATACGTTTATGTCGAAATAACAAATGGGTGTTAACCGATATGTTTCTGATGTTATAATTATAATACATGGAGTATAAACTTAAGCTTTGTGATATAACTTAAATACTCAGAATCTTCCGAACAATTTATATTCAAGCAAAATTACACGAGTTCACAGACCTACATCTTGTGGGGAAACATTAATTTTAGTAAGGTAAGTACTGGTTTATTTATAAATATTAGCTAGGCAAATATTTTCATGCCACCAGTTTGCAAAGACGAAGAGACTAAGAATAATATTTGTTGAAAGACGTAAGTAAAACGTTGAACGAGCTTCGCCATTTTATCTACACGGCGCATTACCTACCGTGTGCGTAAAATGAGGTATTGGAGCGCGTCATTTGAGAGTGGACAAGCTATACTGAGTTATTTATTTATTTAAACTTTTCACACTCAAAAAAGTACAAAGGCGGACTTAATGCCTTAGGCATTCTCTACCAGTCAACCAAGGGTGGTGAAGAGATTAGATGGCAGGTGCTCTATTTGAGAGGAACAAAGATAAAAAAAAAAAAAGTATTCTAATGCATTATAATTAAAATAGGTACAACAGTACAAACTACATATACATACATATATATTTACTATAATATATACCTTTATATATATATACATATATACGAATTCAAGGGAGAGAGGTGTTGAGATGACTACTCTATTTATTTTGAAGATAACTGCGCAATCTCCGCTTTAATGCATACCGACTGGTGGCCGTCCTGATATCAAGAGGAAGCGCATTCCAAAGAAGAATGGACTGAATATGAAAGGAAGAATGTACAAAGTCACAAGTATGAGAAGGGCAGAGTAGGAGAAGATTGTTAGAAGAACGTAGATTCTTAGTGTGTGAAGAATATAGATATTGGAAGTGAGACACAAGATAAGAAGGAGCAGTGGGAGAGTTGAGAAGGGAGAAAAGCGTGGTCAAAGCGCGCAAGCTTCTCCTTTGGCGAATGGACATCCATTTGAGTTCTTATTTTTAAGAGGGCCCTTCCCGGTCCGTCTATCGTCAACGCGAGCATGGTCGAAAAGCTTGTTGTTTCATCGAGCGCAAGTGAGAACTGCTAACAAACAAGTGAGAACGCGATAACATTGTACGAAAAATAGTGTGTAAAAATTTGTTTCAGGAAATACGTGGTTTTGAGTAAACCTTACAAGTTTGTGAAGTAAATTTTTGTCATTTAGAATTTCCATTACATATGCGAGGTTTCTATGGAGATGTTTTTTTTTTACTTTGACCTATTATGAGTATATTATGACCGGCCAAAGTCCAGGTAAAATTTGTGCAAAACAGCAGATTTTTGGTGGCGTATACTGAACTTGTTTCTCACTTTTTTTATTTTTTACTTTCATAGAAACTTAGATATAGTACACAAGATGCATAGTAGTTTAAAATTTTCAAAGAAAGATGTGTTACAACGCCATAATCACGTACGAGCGGTTGTATGAAAAGTATGACGGGTTGGTCGCTCTTAATTAAATTTTGAATGAAGTACATTCAAAATTCAATTGCGCCATTTTCCAGTTCGTTGAACGAACTGAAAGAAAATCGGCGCCGAAAATTTATCGATGTTCATGCTTCTCAGTGTTGCCAACTACAAAAGTTCAAATTATCGAGTTCCCTCATCGAAATTATCGTTTTTGGGCAAAATTATCGTACAACAGCAAAAGCCAAAAAAAAAGCCTAAATTCAAATCAAATTGCTATTAAAAGACACAGTGGATTGTATATGCCAAGTTTCACCAGTAATGGCGCTAGCAGCGCAAACCGTTAACCTATTGTGTTTAGTTGATATTTTTGTGTTTCACTGTAAAATTCTATAAAAAAACTAGACATCCCGGAAAGAGAGAGAGAGTTAAACTTACTTGTTGATGTTGACAAACTTGACATTGCCGTTTTTTAAAAAAAAATCTGCGTTTAATTTCGTTTGACAAATACGTTTTGGAAATATAAAATGTTTTTTCAGCAAATCGCAAAATAATCGTACGCTAGAAATTCATTATCGTACATCGTACCATTGGCCAAATTATCGTACGCCCCCATAATTATCGTACGGGTTGGCAACACAGATGCTTCTGTTCTATTTTTCTCTATGGCACGATTGCCATTATTTTATTATTCATTAGGCACCGATGTGCCGATGTCGAAAATTCTTCCAATGACAGTTGTGTTATGCAAAATAATATGGAATTAGAATGTACTATTTGGAGAAATCAGATTAAAATCGTCAGACCAATCTATCGTCTGTATATCCGACTGATGCAAATGCTACAGGAACGAAAAATTTCCCATTTTTTTAAACGAAGAGATTGGCTAGCAGTTTTTATGTCGACGCGACGCATAGGTATATTAGTTATTGTTTAATTTATGATAATAGTCCGATTTTAAGATTATTTTCTTATTGGAAAGGGTACGCCTGTATTTCCCCGAAGGGTTAGGCAGAGGTGTACCAATCGTACATCCACATTACGCCAGTAATTTATTTATTTACTAATATTAATAATATAATATATAATTTCATTTATTTATTTAACGGTACAACACCAATTACATTAATTAACATAGAAATATAGAAAGGTTAATATTGACAATTATATAATTTAATTAAACTAACATGGAACAGTGGATTGCATACTGTCTCTCACAGAACACCAGACATATACGTATAATTTATTCCATTCATCCGCAAACACATCAAATTCAGGGTTGGCAGTCAGAAGGGCGTTGAGCATCTTCAAAATATGACACACTGCAGATTCAGCTCTGGCGACAGTTTTGGATGACGGTTGCGTAAATAGATTACGCTAGCGGCTGGGACGGTGTCCGATGTATTTGTCGGGCACAAATAGTCGGCAGAAAAGGCCATGGAGGTCTGGGCAGTCTATACGTCCCCGTAAGGTTTTACAGGCTACCGTGAGCTGATCAAGGCCTCTTCTAACCTCCAACGAATTAAAGCCCAACATCCCTAAAATAAATTTGGTAGGGTACATATAGGGAAAGAAATGGTATAACCTCTGGAAGAGGCATCTTTGGAAGGTTTTCTGTACCTTTTCAAGCATCAGTGTTTAGGTCGCGGTATAGGGGTGCCAAACACAGGCACTGGACTCGAGGTTGCTTCGAACCAGAGTGGTGTACAAGAGCCCAATAACATTAGGATTGCGAAAGTCACGAGCATTTCCAAAACAAATCCCAGGTGCCTGAAAGAATTCTTTGCAAGGGTAGAAATGTGATCTCTAAAAGTTAGACATCGATCGAAAGTCACTTCCAAGTCCTATACGTTGGTGACACGAGTAATTACTTCACCACCCAAATTATAGTCATAATGAATTGGTCGCAGCCCTCTACCGTAAGTCATGACGTAGCAGTTGCTAGGATAAAAAAATAGTTTATTGACGATAGTCCACTCAAAAACGGCGTCAATATCCTTTTGTAGGAGTTTGCAATCTTCGTATGTTCTGATGTGTGTGACATTTAGGTCATCGGCATAAAGAAGGCATTTGGCAAACTTAACATTTGCTATGAGATCATTAATCATGATCAGGAACAGAGGCGGCCCCAGTACTGCTCTCTGACTTACGCCCGAGCGTGTGTTATAAAGCTTGGACTCGAATCAGCCATGTCTGACAAACTGATTGCGATCCCGCAGGTAGAAGAGAAGTGAAGAAGACCCCACGAGAAATCGATGGCCCTCAATTTTGTCAAGAGCACATCGTTGTCAACTCTGTCGAATGCTTTCCGAAAATCAAAATACAGAGCGTCAACCTGCGTACCAATGTCCAAGCCACTAGATATGTAGTCTACATGAATCAATAGATTCGAATTTACAGAGCGACCCGTGCGGCGATGTTCAGGCGTTTGTAAATAAAGGAGTGGAGTATATGCTCGAAAACCTTGGCAATGGTTGGCAGGATAGCGATGCGCCTGTGTTCCTCTACAGATGTTTTGTCACTGGTTTTAGGGATGGGAGTGACTCGCGAAGTTTTCAATTGCTCAGGGTATACGCCGGACTGGAGGGCTAGGTTAAAGACATGACATAGAGGAGCTGCCAAGATATTATGACACCCCTTAAGGATAAAGGCTGGAATGTTGTCAGGGCCAACCGCGCTACAGGGTTTGAGTTTACCAATCCCCTTAACTACATCCGGTGGGGTTAAAAAGGGAAGAGGAATGTTATCTGCTTCAGTGGTCACACTTAAGTTTCTTGGGTCCAATTTAGGTGAATCGGGCAGAAACACGCTGGCAAAATATTGAGCAAATGCCTCGGCCGCTTTGACACCCGAAAAAGTATCACCATTGAGTATGACGCTTGGCTCGAAACAGCCCTTTGATCGCAGATTAGAAACATGCTGCCAGAATTGTCGCGGATTTTTGCCTATATTATCTTCTAAGGAATTACAGTACAATCTGTAGGCGACCTGTGTTCTTGTTTTTAAATCCGATCGCAGAGCACTAAACTCCGCATATTTAAGATGGCATCGCGAAAGTTTCCATTTATAATTCAGTTTAGTTTTACGCTGAGTATCGTTTATTATATCTTTATTAAACCAGACTGGATACCGCCTATTTCCAGTGATCATTCTCTTCTTCATTCTCTCTTCTAATATTTAAGTCCCATGTAATGGGCGAGCCTATTAACATCAATCGGGCACAAATCAGAACTCCGGGCTGCTACTGAGAAGTTCCAGATGGAAAACCCAATAACACTTTGCTCGACTCGGGAATCGAACCTGGGACCTCACGCGCAGCAGTAGCACTTACGGCCAATGGACCAACGAGGAGGACACATTTAAAATTGAAAATAAAATTCATCCCTAAAGGTAGAAAAATAGGGGTGGATTGATTAATATCTACTGAATTTTAACTTGTGAAACGGTTCTGTAGAAGCTGCATACATATACAGTTCTGTTGACACTATAACATAATAGAGACTTAGAGTTGATCTGATGATGGAGACCGAAGACAGTCGAGAGAGCTCTTCAACAGTTTACAGCAGCTACATCATATTTGCGCTTATTTCATTCCTCGTGATGAGAACTTTAGAACTAGCTAAGGTATGACTGTCATTGAGAGTCTGATGATGGAGATGGAAGTCTCTCGAGAAAAGCGAAAAATACAAATAAACTTTTTACCAAAAAAATAACCGACGTAAAATGAAACAGAAAATCAAGTTTGGCGCCGACTCACAGTTAGTAATTTACATTAATTTAGAAGCTTACTTATACTAAATGGTTTATTTTTTGCTTTTCAGAACAGTTACTTTTATCTTTGATAAAAACTTTTTTTTTAAAGCTACCCTACACTACAATGTTTACGTCAATATTCACCCAAATAAAAAAGCACCAATTTGTGGGTACACTGCGCAACCAGTTTCAAGTTAGTTCAACGAATCATATCTATGTGGATAGTGCGCGCGATCGAAACACCACCTATACGTTCGCTCGCCCGTTTCGCTTGGGCTCACCTCGATAGTTATGAGCGCCCGCACTGCTCGCTGTCGTTCGCGTAGGAATCTTATATCTCTGCTGCTCTTCAAAATAGAAGACAGCTACATAGCCGTCTTCTATTTTGAAGACCACCATGAGAGACGTCATTTCACGGGCCACCATATACCAAATGCTATATACGGTGTGGCCCGTGAAATGACGTTCAAAGAAAAAGTTCAGAAGTCTCTCTAAGGGTTTCTCGAAACACCCCCATTGGTCCAGCCATGATTTATGATTTAGGAGATAGACGGTTATTTTTTTATTTTTTTTAATACTCACTTTACTTCAGACTTCTTACGTTTCATGAGCCACCTGTATATATCGGGTATATTGGAACACTAACCAATAAATTTCTTCCCACATCTTTATACATCATGTATCAGAAATGTGTGGTCGTGTTTATATTTACACAAAGTAAAGCTCCTGCCTGGGTTTGTACCCACGAACGCAGCTACTGGATGGCCCTGTGGTAACGGGTCTGACTTACGAGTCACTGTTCCACGAAGGTGCATAAATCAGCATATTTACTGTTTACCTTTCATAATTAACTGAACCGATTGACAAAAACCAGTTGACGTGTGAAAAACATTACATTCAAACTCGCAACCTCGCGTTTGTGTCTAGCCTAAGATTTATTATTACCAATGCGCTTTTGTTGAACGTTTAAATTAACGTCTTGTGATACATACGATATACAAACGGGGGACATTATTTCAGGCAGGTGAAAAGTCCACAATTGATCGTGATAGGTAGGCGTTTCGAGTTGAAGCTACATTTTTATGTGACCCGAACACGCCAGTGGTTTTGTCTGCTTAGCTACGTGGAGTTTACATTGATAGGATGAGACGCCGATATTTGGATGTTTCTTCGTAGGTACCTAGGTAGTGGTAATACCTCCGCGTTTAAAGATAACTAACAGATATAAGTATTTTTTATGTAATTTGGCGTAGATTTTATAAGAATTGTATCTTAATTACGCGCAATGTAAACAAACGTGCCAAGATGGAACAGCATGTGAGGACAGTAAAAAAAAAACATTTTACGACAGCGTTAAAGCTTCGCTTCCACCAGAGATGAGCGAGGAAGCGTAGCGAGGAATGTGTGTAAGACTTACCAATAACAACGCTGGCTTAGCTCAAACTATGACAGTCCGACGCTGGTCGTGCTTTGCTGGGCCTCCCCCAGGAAACTGGGGGTCTCACCTGGCAGGGACAGACCGGATGTCGCGAAGAAAGTGACGCCACTACAAGCGTCGCAGTGCCCCTACGGAAATATTCATTGCAACCAAACACACGGACGCGTTAATCCCGCACCAACTACCACTAGCCGTTATAGGCGCACAAATTGAGGGGCCCGTAGTAGTGGGCCAGTGAGCAAGGGGCGAAGCCGCGACCCCGTTCGTCACGCCCCCTGACAGGGGCGTCGCGTCATCTCGAACTGCAACTGCAACTATGATAGTGAAGCGATGTTATTGGTTAGTTTCACAGACATCCCTCGTTACGAAACGCAGCCTTAGTCCTTTCTGTGTGACTTGCCCCTTATGTATTACAGTACCATACACACTAAATAAAAAAGTTAAAACCATTTATTATTATGCTTGAAACACGATTTAGTTTTTCTTCATAGCTTTAGTAGTTAGAATTATCAGACGACACTAAGTTTCTGTGACCTTACCTAAGAAAGCTCGGATTAACGTGTTTCCGGACTGGTACCTATTTGCATTTTAAAATACATTTGACTTGTAAAGAGATATCTTTGTAATTTAAACGAAGAGAGGAGAAATAAATGACACGTTAAAAAAGAAGTCTTTATTTCTTGGCTCTTTATCTTTCATTTTAGGTTTGCCTAAAAAAAAAACACAAAACGGCACCTGTCTTATCGCTGACGGGGAAGCGAGTTTCTCGCTCAAGAAACGTTATAAAACGTACAAAAGATTGTATGTCTCGTGTTAGTAAAAAAATGATCGCTGACCGTTCACAGCGCCTGCGAGTACTCGTTTGTCGCAGCGGCAAGGAGCTGTCAACGAGAGATTAGAGTACTCGCTCAGTGACGCTCTCTGGGCGGACAGAACATTCGCTGAGAGACTCACGTTTGATACCTACATCCGCATACCAGCGAGTAACCGCTCGTCGCCATTGCGCACACGCTGCTAGTTGCTCGCCAACTTGTTTTTAGTTGCTACGTTTTTAGGCATTAACTTTCATTCCAGCCGAAACTCGTCCACTGGCCACTGCTGGACATAGGCTTCCCCCAAGCATCGCTACTACGACCCGTTCTGTGCTTCTCGCATCCAGCGGATTCCTGCGGCCTTCACCAGGTCATCGGTGCCCCTTGCTACGTCTTCCAGTACGCGGTCGCCACTCCAGAACCTTTCGGCACTATCGACCAGCTGTTCTGCGAACAACCACTGCACACACAGCACTGCCACTTAAATTTGGCAATTCTTTGGGCTATGTCGGTTATCTTGGTTCTCCTACGGATCTCTTCATTTCTGATTCGATGACGTAGGGAAACTCCAAGCCTAGCCTAGTCCTCTCCATTGCCCTTTGGGTGACTTTCAGCCCGCACTTTCATGACACAAGGTCGTACCTAATAGCCATAGTAAATAAAATCGACTTTCAATTGTTATAGAATTATTCGCTTCACCGCCACTCCGCTCCGTCGTTCTGCACTAACTGTTTTTGCATCACGATCAAAATCACAGTGATCTTTGTTTTAGTTGTTTTAGGGTTGTTGGTGGCGTGCTACTTGGGTTACTGTCAGAGGTAAAGAAACTGTAAGTAGGTATCTACGGTTCGAAATACACTGCTCAAGGATGTTTTGGGGCTCGAATGAAGTCGACAGGGGGGCGCTGTTCGGAAACATTTGTGCAATTATTTTGTGAAATGTATTGAAAAAAAAACAAGATGGCGGCGTTAGTTCCGATTTTGGCCACGCGTCAAACGATCCTTGTACAGCTGTAGGTCTAACCATAACCAGCCAATAATATTCCCACTGCTGGGACACAGGCCTCCTCTTCTCTCTCTCCTTCTCTCTCTATTATAGCCTATTTCTTCTCTTCGGGAGGGAATAGTCCAACACGCGGGCCCAGTGCGGGTTGGTAGATGACACATATCTTCGAAGTTTTGGCTGTCGGACATGCCGGACCTAACGATGATTTCCATCACCGGCTATGGGTCTACAGATAAATATATTCGTTTCAAGACAGGCTAGCTTTAATGTAGTAGGTATTTTCTACTATTACTTTTTATTTTTCCTTTACCTATCGGCTTAACGTGAAAGGCCCATGTTATTTGTCGTACAAATGCGACCTGATTACAGATTTTGCACACAACCATAATGTAGGATTAAAATAATTCATCACGCAATGACTCTAGTGCTCGTAATAACAGTGCTCTAATGTTAATAAGGTTGCCGTAATTAAGAAATTGCTTGTATTTTCTTGTGTAACTAGGTTATGTCCACGGTTTCGCGTGTGTAGGTCGACAGGCGCTACGCGACGGTGCGTCGCGATTTTGGTAGTCCGTGTTTTATGCATTTATGCATGATCTTTTCGCGTACCTACTACTCGTTACTATCTTTATGTTATTATAATATATTATAATGAAGAGTACATTTTGTAACGCAAATACTGTAAAATAATAGGGTTTTAAATATGTAATTGCCGTTTTAACGAACTCGAAACAGTTTGAATTAAAACTAAACCTGCATGGTGTGAGATTCCGGAATGCAACTTTTTTCTCAAGATACTTTATCATTCTAAATTTGAAAAATTTACAACATTCGATTGTTTGATTTTCAATTGTTTTTTCATTCAGCTTCTAAAGCAGCACAAGCAGCTTGCAATAACAATGTTGTATTTGGAGAGGATATGGCTAATGAACGCACCGTGCGTTTTTGGTTTAATCGCTTTCGTAGTAGAAAATTCGACTTGAAGAATTAACCCCGAGGAAGACCAGCCACGTAGGTAAATAACGATGAATTGAATGCGATGGTGTAAGCTGATCCGTATCAAACTACCAAGGAATTAGCGGTATGGTTTGATGTTAGGATACCCACAATATTGACCCATTTGCATCAAATCGGTAAGACAAAAAAAACTTGAAAAAAGGGTGCCCCATGATTTGACTGATCTGCAGAGAGGTGAGCGTTAAAGCTTGCTTTACCTTGTTGAACCGGTACATCTCTGTACCGTTTAAAGGATTTTTGGGGCAAAGTCTGACATGTGATGAATAGTGGATTTGGCGCAAGCGAACAACGCTTTGCCTGACTCTTGGTCAAACGCCGCAACAATGCTCTTCCTTCTTCCTATTATGTGGGTCCATACTAAGACTTGCTCATACCTACTTGTTAAACAATGTTCATAAATAAATAAGTTAAGTCATGCCAACGCAAAGTTAAATAATGAAATATGTTTATGTTTGTAAAGGCGACATAGCCTATGGAACAAAATAATTCACGATTTGTATAAAAATATAATAAAATCATTTGTTAACAGCTTTCTAATAACGTTTGTGTGAATAAAAGACCTTGAAATATTAAATCAAAAATCTATTAGAGTCGCGTCGCGCTGTGCCTGTCTGCGAGAGCCGAAGTTATCCTATGTCCTACCTAACCCATGTCATGGTCTTTCTGTGTGCCAAATTTCATCACAATCCGTTCAGCTGTTCAGGCATGGAAAGGTAACAGACAGACAGGCAGAGGTACTTTCTCATTTATAATAAAAAAGTATGGATTCTTAAAAGTTTGTTGCATTTCATATGCTTGTTACTTTTATGCAGGCACTTAAATAGTACAGTCTTAAAGAAAAACTTATATGGGTGCATTAAAATTGCCTTCGCGAGAGGCGATTCTTTAGTCAATGAAAGTCCGTGGCAATCTGTGTACTCAACCCCTTTTTTTTCTTTTCGTTGGAGTGCAAGTCCTCATACGAGTGGGGTGGGTAAAGGGGTCTGTCATACTCTTACTTACTAAAACCACCCCGGTGTTTCCCTCGCACACTTGCGTTGGCGTCGGGGAGCTATGGGTACCAATGTGACCCTGCTGAATATTTGCAGCTCAATATTTTACCCTAAATAACCCCCCAACCAGCACTAACCAACTATTTAGCAGTGTTTTAAACTTGAACACTTAAGGCCTCTAAGTTACGTCCGTGGCCTTATTCGGACGCGGGACCATCTGACCTCGTATGAGGACGGTTTAAATTTTAATAATGTTGGACAAGATGGCGGCTATTGACTTGACTGTTTTCGGGTCAGGGTCTGTTTTTTGTTCTTAATTTATTTGATAGTTCATTAAGGTGTGTTTTTGTTATTTTCGTGTTGTTAGGTAGATTTACTTCGTGATCGTTGGGTAGAAATTTGAAGATACTGACAGCAGTGATAACATTTTAGTAGGTTATACATTTACCCTCCCTAGAAAACAGCCATTGAACCTACCTTTTTTTTTTCATTTGAGGATGGGAAATCATCAAGTGACTTCTCCCGCTCTGGGCAGAGCGAGAGGGTGTGTCAGTCTTTTACTGACTAAAACCCACCCGTGTTCCTTCCGTTACCTGTGTGCCGGGGCCGCGATATCCCTCGGATATCTATCGCGATATCTATCGGACAAACCTCGGATTTAAGATTAAAAAAAATTTTGGAAATGGAGAAAATTCTATGAAATATGGCATTCCATTATAGCTTTAAAACTTAGACTCACAATAGTTACTTGTTATGCAAGGCTGCAAAGTTGTTTTTTAGCGCGAGTACTTATATTGAAACCTGAGCAGAGCGAGGGTTTCATAGGTGCGAGACGCAGAATAACTTTGCTGCCGAGCGAAACACACCACTTTACACCTCACTACAGCGAGGAAAATGTTAGGTGCAAGACAAACAAAACAACAGCTTAAATAATAATTATATTAAATTAGAAAATTCAATTCGGCATTATGTATCGCTTGCACCAACTCTGCAGTGGTTAAATTTATATCTTCGTCGCTGCTGGACTCGCTCATATTATATGATTTCTTACGAAATTATCAAAGAACAACCCAAAATGATGGAAAGTGATTGAATAAAGAGACGAAAATTTTAAAAACCTTTCTTTTTTCATGCAGTCGTGCAGGCCTGTGCGATTATTCAAAAAATGAGGTTGGCGCACTGAGATGAAATTAAGTATTACTTAGTGCATTTTCAGTGGACTGACGGTATAGAAAATTACTGAGTAGAAAGATTCGAATTTCAAAAACTCTTTCCACGCTAGCGGATAAAATGCACTTTTGCAATTGGTTGGTTTGGAATGATAAACAGAATCTTTCCGAGGATGTGAGGTGAAAACAGTATTTTTAATGAAATACTTCTGAAAACCATACTTAAATCTGATACAAAAATCTCAATAATTTTTCATCCCTCAGTTTCGTCTCTTCCTCATCAGAATACGTCTGTTGGCAGTGCGCCAAATTTAGTTTAAAGTCTTCGGCAAACTCAAGAGTGGTCGCTTTCACAGCCCATTGACCAAAACGGCCGGGGCCGCATCAATGAAAAATTGTTTGAATACGGGTAAGAATACTTACTTTGCGTAAGTAAGCTTTGTTAAAAGTTACTTGATAGGTCTAAACAATGGACGTTTTTTCTTACGTGGTTTTTTGACAAAGAACGATGATGATCAGTTTTAATTTCCATATTTTTTCTTGTGGGTTTATAAATTCTAAAGATTTTGTTATTATTGCGTGTTTTCTGCTTCAAAAGCAATCGATGCCTTACACGGCACACAAAGTTAAGAGCGTTCATTCAAAAAGTTGGCAACATCGCAAACGGCTGTCAAATATTTACCTGTTTTGATTAAAATGGCAATATTACTGTATCAAAATATGAATTATTGCTAACGTGTGAACTGGAATATTAATAATGAATTGCAATTATAACACTGAATTTGATGTTGTAATCGTTTTAGGTGTAAAAAAGGCTTTTGGACAGTTAACAAATACTTTTTGTTAGACATCTTAAGCTAAATATTCGGTGTTAAGATATTAATTATTGCATTTCTTAATCAATAATTTAGTTCACTAGTTAGCCATATTTCATATTTCCATACAGTAACACTTTTTTTTGCTCGCGTAGGAGGAGGCGGAACGTGTGAGGGAGAGGGAAATTTCGCGTCCTCACGTCCCTAGCCGTTGCAGGAAGCCTGGGCGTCCGTAATCCCAGGCCGATTCCCAGCCACCGTAGGCGCGGGCCTGCGGACGGTGAGCAATGGGTAGCTCGCCGTCCGATAGGACCAGGCCCGGGTCGACGGCGCGTTGTGTTCCCCGCGCGCCTCAAAGAGATGTCAGCACAACTGACGGGGTGCGCTAGGGCCGATGCCTGCCGGGGTCGCGGGAAAGTCCGAAAAGGATATCGTGGCCCCTGGCAACGTACAGGTAACTGAAGGAACACGGGTGCGTTTTAGTGAGAAAGAGTCTGACATGCCCTCGGAGAAGTTGGCATGCCGGTTTCCTCACGATGTTTTCCACGATGTTTTTGTAGCAAGTGATTACTAAGCAATAAAATTTTGATCATCACGCTTGCTCAAGGCGGGTTGAAGATATCAGTTATATGAACTATCCGTACAGGCTTCCTGACGATGTTATCGCGCACCGATGTCATTGAGGTCGAAGATAGGTTAATAAAAATCGACCTGTAGGTACAGAATAGGGGACACAGTGCTTAGGTACCAATATTAAATTTTCCATCACATTTAAACTTAATTTTCTCAAAACGCCAGCTTGTAATATCTACGTAGATAACATTAGTAGTAGTTACGTACCTATTTTGCTGACTGCACTGTCTAGACATCCCTGGCGTCCAAAGTTAGCGAATTTAAAGTTACTATTATTTCTGCGACACTCGGAACAGAGGGCAGATGTAATCCTGCCGAGGTGGCGTCTCGGATTTAAAATGAAGATGATAATGTTATTACAGTTTGGGAGGATAGTCTGCCTTTTTTTACCTTATTGTTTTAGCAAACAATGTTTTTTGAGGAATCTTAAATATAATATACAATCTAACACTAAAGTATATTCTACTATAATATAAACGCGAACTGTTTGTTACTCTTTCACGCAAAAACTACTGAACGGACTGCCATTACTAGTAATAGCAGTGCGCTATTTAAAGCGCTATTAAATAATAGCAGAGCGCTATTTAAAGCGCTATTAAATAATAGCAGTGCGCTATTTAAAGCGCTATTAAATAATAGCAGTGCGCTATTTAAAGCGCTATTAAATAATAGCAGTGCGCTATTTAAAGCGCTATTAAATAATAGCAGTGCGCTATTTAAAGCGCTATTAAATAATAGCAGTGCGCTATTTAAAGCGCTATTAAATAATAGCAGTGCGCTATTTAAAGCGCTATTAAATAATAGCAGTGCGCTATTTAAAGCGCTATTAAATAATAGCAGAGCGCTATTTAACGCGCTATTAAAAGAAAAAAAAGTGAAGAGAAAATTGGCTTTAAAAAAAATTCGTCCGGTACTATGTTTTTCTAATATCATTGAAGCAATGGAATATAAAATTTCAAATCAAACAGACTTGTGGAAGACGCTCACATCCATTCATCAACTAGAAAAAAGCTGAAAATCTTCAAACGGCTGAACCGATTTTGATAAAACAAGTCTAAGAACCATCGGTACGAAACCTGCTTTCAAATAAAAAAAAACGCATTCAAATCGGTTCACCCGTTTGAGAGCTACGGTGCCACAGACAAACACGCACATAGTGGTTAAACTTATAATACCCCTCTTTTTGCGTCGGGGATTAAAAATAGCCTTGTGCATTAATATCACTATTAAAGCAGAATAAGTATCGTACTTAGGTAAAGTTTATTTTAATAACCATCCCATAAAAAAGATCTCGTACTAGAACTACTTAACAATATTTAACAATATCAAATCATAATTCGCTAAACCCTGGTATACGAAGGTCGGCTGGTCTGCTCGAGAGATATTTACCGTGAACACCGCAAACCACAGGGGACAACAATTCAAGACACAGTTTACTAACTAGAATCAGCTTTTGTCTTCATGTTGTTATTATATTATTATGTAAAGTGAATAATATTTACTTATGACCTGACCACCTCCTGGTAAGTTCTAGATAACTTAATTGCGTATAAGTAATTTCAAACGAATTTCCATTTTTACCTATATAGTATGTTGACTGTGTGTCTGGGATCATTCGTACATGTTGGATATGCATAAGTAGCCAATAATATTCCCACTGCTGGGATACAGGCCTCCTCTCTCTGGCAGAGTGGGCCATAATCCATCAGGCGGGCCTAGTGCGGGTTGGTAGATGTCACATGTCTTAGAATTTTTGGTTCTAGGACATGCCAGTTTCCTTAGGATGTTTTCCCTATTGAGAGCAGTGGTGAAGAACGAATTTACACAAAGTAAAGTGCCTGCTTGGGTTCGAACCCACGGCTACCATTGCTCCTTGTAAGGGGTGCTGTTGGTAAACATTTGTGCCATTGTTTTGCGAAATATCAATTTAAATGTATCCAAAAAACAAAACGATGAAGTTTGTTCTGGTTTAAGTCACGCGTCAAAATAACCTTGTAGACTCAATCTACATTTCCACGGAACGGAAAGGAACCTTTTTGTAACAATATTGTACATAGCAAAATGAATTTTATGTCAATTGTATAACGTACAAACTGTACACGAGCTTGTAACTGCGGTACTTACCGAGAATGCGCGGTCTGTGACACTGCGTTCGGCGCTTGACGTGGCAACACGTCGTGAACGGGTTTGCAACAAGTCAATCGTCAGCCTGAGGATGCCTCGTTCAGAGTTGAAACACGTGTCGATTTCTTACAGGGTTCTTTATGACTCTTTAAGAACAGTTAAGCGGATTAGGTTACTAAATATAGGTACGTCGTCTATTGTATTTTACAAAATATTCACTTCACTCATCTCAATAATGTGACGATACTATGATCCGATTGGTTGAATTTTATCGGCTCTGTTTCAGCGGACAATCTTTTCTGATTTCAGTATCTAGCGCACATTTGACTTTGCTCATAGACTAAGTTGCGAGCGAATGTGAAAGAGCCATAAAGGCAGTACACAGTGTTTATGCAAATCTCTTTATAATTTGATAACAGCTTGGTTTGCGTGACAATACTCCATGTTCAGTAACGAATAACCTGCCACCTTAGCTGATTGTTACTGGGAACACCTTTACGAGTTCCTAGAATGTATGCCGATTAGTGAAAACTTCTGTTTAAATCTTAATTTTGATTTACTTGCTTTGACTAATTTGTTAAAACTTAACATACGCACAATGTTCAAAACATATTTGACTCCCATTATAATATTATTTGCAGGTACTTACTGCATAATGAGCCCACAATGTTCCCACTGCTGAGACACAGGCCTCCTCTCTGGGATAAATTATAACACGCGGGCCCAGTCCGTATTGGTACATGTCACATGTCTTCGAATTTTTGGTTCTAGGGCATGCCGGTTTCCCCACGATGTTTTCCTTCACCGTTTTGAGAGCAGTGGTGATGAAATAATTTAGACAAAGTAAAGTGCCTGCTTGGGGACCCACGGCCTACAATTCGTAAGTCGCGGCCGTTAGCACTGGGCCACCACTGCTCGTACCTCAATCAATCTGCCTAGCCTTTTCCAAACTATTTTGGGGTCGGCTTCCAGTCTAACCGGATGCAGCTGAATACCAGTATTTTACATGGAGCGACTGCCTATCTGACCTCCACAACCCAGTTACTGGGTAATACGATACCCCTTGGTGAGACTGGTTGTCAGACTTTCGGGCTTCTGACGACCCGTAACGACTGTCAAAGATCCACGAATGACAGCCGGGACACACGGCTTGACATGCTTTCAGAGGCACGGAGGAGTCTCGGTATGTAAAGATGGTCACCCATCCCCAGACCAACCCCAGCAAGCGTGGCTTAACCTGACGGATCGACCCATGCGGCATTTACTTATTACTTAGCCACTACTGGTACCTGCTCACTGAAAAAGAATAACCCACAATTAAATATGAATATTATCAACACCGAAATTACAAAGAGACAAGCTTATGCCCGAAGGGATTTCCCACAGACAAGTGGCTAATGCTTTACAAACTTTCATCCCCTATTTAGCTCCTTTAAAGGGTAAATTTTAAAAAATCCGTCTTTTGTGGCCCCCTTTCGTTATAAAAAGAAACTCTTCTGCAAAATGTCATGCTTCTAGACCACTGACTGTGTAGTCTGTCAGTGAATGAATGAATGAACTAAAGCACAATAATTATAAAAAAATGTTTTGACTTTTTGTCATAACTAGCTTCTGCCCACGACATTGTTCTCGTGAAGTTTCTTGTTACCTCGACCCACCCCGTCGCCGCGTCGCATCGCATCGTCTGACCACGCTATTACTTCCTTTTCGCTTGGAGGTTTTTCTGTATTTTTTTCTTTTTGCCCGGCTCCTTTTCTTTTTGTCCAAGCGTGATGTTAAATAGCCTATAGCTTTCCTCAAGAAATGGGCTATATGCAAAAATATTTTTTTAAATCCAACTGGTAGTTCCAGAGATTATCGCGTTCAAACAAAAAAACAAAGTCTTCAGATTTATTGTAAGTATAGAAATCTCAAATGCTTGCATCAGTCTTTACCTACATTGTTCACAACTAAATAAAGTAGAAACTCAACAGCCATATTGTTAATAAAACCACTAGAGACCCAAAGGTCAGTCATTCAGCATCAAACAAAAACTCATGAAGTCAAGTATCCGTGTTCCAATTGTTAAGTATGGCGCACACTAGGCAACTAGCGACTAAAGTAATACCTACTGACTGACCGCCAGACAATACGCAGTATAAGATTAATTAGTTACCGAGTAAAGATCTGCACCACAAAAAAAATATCTAAACAGATTGATTTTAGAAATATAAACCTCAGTGTATTCGCAAAGTCTGGGGTAAATACTACTAATTTAAAGAAACAAGAAAAATAAAGGTAATATGTTATTCCCGTTTTCATAGATTTGATAACCATTTGGCGTTTGAGGCACTAGTAAGTCGTCTGCTTCACATGTCATGATCTGCCTTGCCTTTTCCCAACTATGTTGGGGTCGGCTTCCAGTCTAACCGGATGCAGCTGAATACCAGTATTTTACATGAAGCTGCTGCCTAACTGACCTCCACAGCCCAGTCACTGGGTACGATACCCCTTGGTAAGACTTGATATTAGACTTTCGGGCTTCCGACTATCCGTATGGACAGTCAAA
This sequence comes from Agrochola lota, assembly GCA_947364205.1. Lineage (NCBI taxonomy): Eukaryota > Metazoa > Arthropoda > Insecta > Lepidoptera > Noctuidae > Agrochola > Agrochola lota. Next base: position 11,350,449 of record OX376241.1, read on the forward strand.
GATTTTCAAATGACAGGACCAATGAGTTAAATTGCTTTCCGAGGCACGGAGGGGTCTCTATATGTAATTGATGTTCACCCATCTACGGACCAACTTCGGCAAGCGTAGCTTATTCGTTGATCATTATTTAGCCACGAGCTCCTCTTCTGCTTCACATGTACACCTAACCTATGCGACAATCGCTGCTAATTTTTGTTGCAAGACGCTTGACGATTACTAGTGGTGACAGATTTTAAGCCACTCGCTTATTGAAAGTCGCTCTCTCAGACTTACAGTGGCCACAATCGGTCGCTTAGTTTGCGACGGTTCTAATACCTACTACGGAAAATAATTCCGTTGTGTTGGTTCCTCGTTAAAATGTTTTGCTCTAGTTAACCTAGGCGGGTGGGTTAGGCCGTGTGTTAGATCTAGGCATAGCTAAAATTTCTAAGCTCTGCGAGGGGAAGACTACTTCAAAGTACATGTAGCTCAGATACACACGGGCGATTTTTTCCCGCGGCGTTTTTTGCCGTGCACTGCTAAGTGTCGGAGATTTGGAAATCCAACAGTGTGTATTTTTGACGTGCTGGGATGTGCTCTGTTGGATTCTCAATGCTCGGCTCAGCAAATCTAGTGCAGCGCGATGAAATCCCGCCGCGATACTGCGTACGTGGGCTTAATACGGATTGTTGAGGACTGAAAAACAATTTTTTTTAATATATATACAGCTGGCAAGATCCTATGTGATAACACCCCTTCATATGTCGTAGATATTGCATCCCAAATGCTATGAAACCAAGAATTTAAATTAGCATTTTTGGGTAAACTAAATAGCAACATATGTATGTATGTGTGACAGTAGCAAATTATTAAAATATAAAAAAAACGAGCGAGCCTTACAGTAGTCGGATATGATGTGGAACATCTGACATCTTACCTTGGTAATAAGCAATATTAAAGGGGCGGGGCCTCGTCAAGGTCGTTTCTGACGGCGAACTGTAGCACCACGCGCGTTCATTAGTCAAATCAAATAGCGCGCGCTTCCTCGGTTCCTGTTACATATTTCCGTCCCTTTTCACGAAATCACTCATTTTTCAGATTCAATTATTTCGTTTTTTTAGATTTTGATTATGGTTTTTTTTTGTAGGAAAGCGACAGGAAAGATGTTACACATCAAAAATATAATAACCTAACCTAACTAAAAAGATTAACAAACTAAAATATGACGTTGAAAAATTCCTCCGCATCGATGACTGGTAATGTACCCAAGAGACTGGCGGCATTGCCACGTTGTATGGCAATGCTTAGCCTCTGGCCAAGGAAAAAGCCAGCCCTTGAGTCACGGGAAGTGTCAACCAGCCGTTTGTAAGTTTCGTTAAACAAACCAATAGCTATTAAATCTGAAAAGTCCCGCAAGAGCGTCAGTTAAACTAACGTCCGTTTTTACTAATGAAGGGGAAGCATTCCAACCTCAAAATATAACCAAGAATAGGGTTTATTTGAAGCAATTCTTGTGACGATCAAAAATACCTCCTACACTAAGGAAATCCAACCAAATACATGGCACCATACGGAAACTCCGCATACCAAATAAAAATAACTCCAACACGAAGGAAAAAAAAATCTTCAGCAAATATTTTACAGCTATTTAAATTTAGTTCAGACGAACTTGCCGACATTTTATTTGACGTAGTCATGAAACTGAATAAATGCATGTAAAATTTTTCTTGCATTACCATTCGAAAATTGCCTGAATACTTTCTACTGGACTCGAGTTTCTGCCCTTCGGTTTTCTCATATCGGAATACAGCTATTGGCACATTTTTTGGCTGATTTCACGCCTGAAAAAGCGTGGGGAATTGCTTTGTCTGACTTGAATTCTTAAGAAGGACCCTATCGGTTAAATATTATCTGGATTTCGATTTTAAGATACAGTATATTAACTAACAGAGGGCGTTCCTGTTAATCTGCAATAGTATAGCGTCCATAATATGCAAAAAAAAAAAAACAACGAAAAAAAAAAAAAAAAAATTGTTATAAAATATTCACAAAAATATTAAATTAATACGTAAAACAAACACTCTGTTCACGCACACTCGTCGCACTTGTCTTTCCACGTTGAAATACAAGTGCGCGTGTACAGAGTGTTTCTATATAAGTATAATAATAAAAAATCTTTTTTATTTTTCGATTTTAATATTTTTTAGATTTTATGGACGGCCTCTGTTAATTAACATACTGTGTATTCGTTAGTTATTAGCTTCTGCTCGCGATTTTGTCCGGGTAGAAGTAAACTACCTATACCATAAGACATATCCTATAGCACTCGGAACGAGTGTAGTTATCAGTGAAATAATTTTTGTAATCGGATCAGTAGGTACTTCCAGAGATCTCGACCTCTTCAAACAAATAAACAATACTGCCTGTTTACACAGTGTGGCGACATCTACATCGCCACATGCGAACTACGCATCAAAGACTTGACGTCACACAAAATCCTGACGTCACACAAATCCTGCATCGCGCAATTAGAGTTTACCGCGCGAACGACATATTATACGTATATAAGACTATCCGACATCATTGGGTAGTTGCCCGCCAGTCACGACACCCGTCTGGTCGGAGGATCCTCCCTTTTCTAATGAGGATGAGTGAACTTTACACACTGTTCCTCATACCTTCCAAATTGGTGACTTCGACGTGATGTACGTCAACGCGGCCTGCGTGCAACTACTTCAGCGTGACGTCATCATCATCACTCCCGCAAGCTTTCGTGAGGCGAGTCACACAGCCAGCCAGCACCCACGGCTTCAACGGGTATCCTGACCACCAGCATGGTCATCACCCTCAGCCTCATCAGCAACCTTGGCACAGCACCTGCGCTTCCAGCCGGTCTCACAAGCAGAGCCCATTCTACCCGCTCCTGGTCGACGCCAGCAGTCCGCCACAACCCGGCGCTGTACCACATCCGACTCACTGTATCATGACACAGCGCCACCCCGACTCACTGGGGAATCACCGCAATCACCACAATAATCATAATCACCAGAATCCCCGCAATTACCACAAACAGTTCCGACTCACCGCGAACCATGCGGCACCCTGTTCCGACTCACTGGAACCTCAGCTGGCACAGTGAAGCATCGCAAGATACAAGACTCAGCCCACTGTCGACCTCCGGTCTCCAGAGAGGAGTGATGTGGCGGCATCTACATTGCCACATGCGAACTACGCATCAAAGACCTGACGTCACTCAAAATACTGACGTCATACAAATCCTGCATCCGACATCAATGATTGAGATGAGAATTCGCCCTCAAAATAAATGTGCACAAAAAAAGGGTGTCATTTTAAGCATAGTCCTTTAATTGGTTTGTATGCAGAGTCAGTATTTCTTGTTTCACTAGTCATCACCCAAATGAAAGTCGAAATAAAAGAAAAAGATAAAAGAAGAAGAAAGAGATAAGATTTGTTTTTATTTTTTGTCATTATTTATTTACGCATTTAGGTGTCGTGGTTCGTTTACACAGTGCGAGCTAGTGTGCGAGTCGGCCTAACGAGTAGCTGCAGAATAACAACTCGCACTGTGTGGACGTATCACACGAGTTACTCGTACTTGCTCGTACGTAGCTCGGAACTGGATAACTTATTTTTTTTTTATTTCACTCCTGCTCGTGTTCCTCCATCGCTCGCATGGTCTTCATCACGGGGTTCTTTAAAGATCCGGAAGATCTTCTCGCCGTACAATCTCTAATAATCTTTAATAATCTGTATATCTTACCGCTTTATATCAATATTAATTTGGCATGTTAAAAACTTTACTCTACAGCTCAGTTCACACACACAAATCTATACACACAACAACTCAAACAATATACTAACACATACCACTACATTCCATAATAATTTTATACAAATCACGCCTTACTGTAAACCTTTAATACTGCTTTTTTTACTTGAAAACAAAGAATCACTTTTCGAACTGTCCCCTAAACTGTTTTTCTACTACATACCTTACCATTCGATCACATAAACTTGTTAAGTGATAACCTAGATGAATTTTCTGTATCTAAAATTTATCAGTGCACACCAGAAGACTGTTTATCAACCATTAAATCCCCAGATAGTTACCTGAAAGTTCTTTCACAAAATATCAGATCAATTAATCGAAACTTTCATGATTTTGAAACACTGCTTTCCCGTCTTTCTCTTGAGTGTGATGTAGCTGTTCTAACAGAATGTTGGCTTCCTTGTCTAAGTAATACCACCCTACCCCAGCTCCAATGTTACTCTTCGTTTCACACTACTAAACACCGTAATCAGAGTGACGGAGTAGTCGTATACATCAATTCAAATCTTGCATCCAAAGTACACGAACCTGAATTTCATGACTCTGCTTCTGGTTTAATCATAGAACTTTCATCAAATGTTGCTATCCTCTGCGTTTATAGATCCCCCTCTAACGAGACTATTGAAGTCTTTCTCAAATCCTTAAACGAAATACTATCTTCCTTGACTACTTTTCAAACAGTAGTAATAACAGGTGACATAAATATAAATATAAACATAGATAGCACAACGTCGAATATGAACAATTGGTCGCACGAATATCTTAACTGTCTCTCTTATCACGGGTTTTTACCTTCCCACCACCTACCTACAAGAGGCAATAATTGTCTTGACCACACAATTCTTAAAACCAAATTACTCTCTTCTACCTTCATTTTCGATTCGACTATTACTGATCACTTCTCTACCCTCCTTTGTTTAAATTTGAAGCCACCCCGTAATTTTTCCAATACCTCAACCCTTAAGACAGACTTCGTCTCACTTGACAAGTCTATGCAAAATCTGGAATTCACGCATATCTTTTCCTTGACTGATCCAAACGTTGCTACAGACTGTCTCATCCAAACTCTATCTCATGAGATAAATAATCACTCAACATTGAAGCGCACAGCTAAACGCAAGAGAATCCTCAAACCATGGATTACTCCAGGACTACTGCGATGCATGAGGAACAGAGACATTTTACACAGGAGATACAAACAGTCTCCTGATAATGAAGTCCTTAAAACTACCTACACAAGATACAGGAACTTCTGCAATAAGATTCTTAGAAAAGTTAAAAGACAGTTCGATTCAAATGAAATTGCCAAAGCTGGTCGTAATACAAAGTTGTTGTGGGATACAGTCAAGCGTGTCACAAACACAACTAAAATTACTCACCCCCCTACGGAATTACTGTCCTCCTCAGAAACCCCTTCTCAATCTCTTAATGAAGTTAATTCATTCTTTGTAAACATAGGCAAGGATCTTGCTGATCGTATTCGGAGTGTCCAGGATAGCTGCTCTCCTCATTCCCAGTTCAATACCTCCAATAGTTTGAGTTCCTTCGTACTATTGGACACAAATCCTGATGAGATAGCCTCTATTATTGGATCTCTGAAGGTCAATGCTGCAGTGGGCTTTGATGGCATTTCTACAACCATCATAAAAAGGTACTCTGCAGTCCTTACACCCGTACTATGCCATATATTCAACCTATGCCTTGCCTCTGGTACTTTTCCTTCTTCTTTCAAAAATGCCATTATTCATCCCATTTTTAAAGGGGGTGACCGCACCTCTGTCTCTAATTATCGCCCTATTGCGGTGCTACCTGCCCTGTCCAAGATCTTAGAACGACTCATTAATAATAGGCTTACCACATACCTTGAAAACAATAACTTATTGTCAACCAACCAATTTGGGTTCAGGAAGAAAAAATCAACTTCTGATGCAGCCATGAAACTGATAGATAGAATCGTTGATAAACTTAATCAACGCAAAAAATGCCTCACAGTGTTCATTGATCTTGCAAAGGCGTTTGATACCGTTCCTCTCCCCTGCCTTCTGTCTAAACTAGAATGCTTAGGCGTTCGTGGTATGCAACTCCAGCTTTTTAACTCATATCTTTCAGACCGTAGGCAGATAGTCAAAATCGACGGTTGCCTTAGCGACGAGCTGCCTATTTCATATGGCGTGCCTCAAGGCAGTGTCTTGGGCCCTACATTGTTTCTGGTGTTCATAAACGACCTGTGCAACATGCACCTGAGCTCTGGTAACATTGTCTCTTTTGCCGACGATACTGCAATTACCTTTTATGATGAATCATGGGCTAAACTGCAAGCAACTGCTCAAAATGGATTTGATTCAATATATAGATGGCTTATCTCTCACTCACTCACGCTAAACACTAATAAAACTAAACTCATTACATTTTCCCTAAACTCCACTACTCAACCCCTGGCACCCGTTACTCTAAAAGCTCACACCTGCCAACCCAATTCCGCCTCTTGCAACTGTCCTACAATTTTGTCTACTGACACGGTGAAATACCTCGGAATTATCTTAGATAAACACCTTAACTTTAAAGCACATATCACCCACCTTACTGCTCGTGTTCGTAAGCTCATATATCTTTTTAAAACACTCAGACACATTGCCAATACTTATGTAATACGTACCGTGTATCTCGCCATGTGTCAGTCAGTCATCTCGTACTGTATTAATAGTTGGGGTGGAGCTGCGAAAACTACACTCAAACCTCTGGAAGTAGCTCAAAGAGCCATTCTTAAGGTTGCTACTTTCCGGCCAATGCTCTACCCAACCTTTGATCTATATAAAAAATGCAAAGTCCTCACGGTCCGCCAAACTTTTATTCTCAACATTTTATTACATCAACACACAAAAACTCCTTTTACACAAACACAATCCTCACTTAGGCGCAAGAACGAAATTTGCAGAGTACCCTTCACACGCTTTGCTTTTACTAAACGTTTCTTTTACTACCTTGGGCCATTTTTATATAACAGAATAAACAAAACCATCCATGTACATCAATCCTCTTACGAAATGTGTAAAAGACAGATAACATGCTTTCTAGCCAGTTTAAACTATGACGACACTGAACTTCTCCTTACCTCAAAATCGTAGTGACTTCTCTAACTCTCCGTTTCTAAACTCTACCTCTTTCCCTTCCGTTTACACACATACAAACACACCACGCCTACATCACAAAACACACTCACACCACATCTACATCACAGAATACACATACTAACACTTTAGTAAGTATATTTAAGTAAACATACGTTTGCACCTTGTAGTTCTAAGCAGTCTATTATAAATTATTTGTGCTCCTTCTGTGGGAACCTGGGCTGGTGATCCTTAATACAGGTTACCATGTAACCTAGCTAGGACGCCAGATTCAATTCTATTTATTGTTACTCTTTTCTTATTATCCGAAAATTGTGAATTTATATTTATCGTAACAGACTGTACCACACTTTTTTGAAATAAATAAATTTTATTATTATTATTATTATTAATACAAAACCTTTTTTTCCCCTCTTTTTTTTAATTTTTTGTAGCATATCTAAATTATAAGCTTAGTATTGTGGTCATAGATAATCCCATTTTTTTTTTTATTCACGCTTACCCGACATTGCACGATCCCAGTACTACTCCAGCACACAATTCGCAAGAGACTTATCTGCGTTCGCAATTCATTTGCCAAAATGTAAACAAACATGAGTTTTAGAAAAAAACAACTGTAATGCCTACACGTAAGGTTCAGTTTGCGCTACAACTTCATATTTTTTTATGACTTTTTCAACAATACTAGTCAGTCTAAAATCAACTTTATTTATACTTGCATAAGTGGAAAACACTCGTTTGTTTACATGTTTGGCCAATAAACTGCGCACGCAGATTAGGCAGCTACTCTCATAATGAAAACAGCCAAGGCAAGTCGGGCTACTGACATGCGAGTACACAGTGCGAGCAGCTGTCTACTGTCTATTCAGCAGCTCGCACTGTGTAAACCAGCCATTGCTACTAAAAACGGACATATGAAATGCAAAGATACTTAACTAATGCTGGTCTAATTTCTTGTGAGCCACTTTCGGTCTCATAGCAAATCAGGGCTCTCTTTTTAGAGGCTCATTTGAAGTCTGTTGTATCCAATGGCCTGCCTACGTTTTATGGAAATCAGTCTTTATAATCTTTCTCTAGTTTTTAACATAACTTCACGCTTGTAATTCCCGACAAGTATGGCAAAGGTGCACCCATAGTACACCCACATTTCCCAAGTTATATTAAAGTCCCATGTAATAGAGACTCCGGGTCGCTACTGAGAAATTTCGGATGAAAAATCCAATAACACTTTGCTCGACCGGCGAATCGAACCCAAAATTTAATGCTCAGCAGTAGCGCTTGCGACCACTAGACCAACGAGGCAATAGTTCCCTAGTACTTAATATTAAAAAAAAAAAATTACATCCTAACTGAAAATATTTTAAAATTAGATAAGTTATTAGCTACGCCCCGCGTATTCACCCGCATAAGTCTCGATCCCGTGGGAATAAAGGATAAAAAGTATCCTATATCCTAATTCAGTTCATGGTTTACCCATGTGCCAATTTTTTTCCAAATCTGTTCAGCCGTTTTAGCGTAAAAGCGTAACAAACAAACAAACTCACTTGTGCATTTATACAATGTCGCCCATGGGCATGTGACCGCCCGTATTTTTTTGAATATTCATGACAAATTATCGATAATAAACTTAAAAAGGGGGGTCTATCTTTAATTGTTTTTTTTTCATTTTTTCTTATTTTTTTTTTTTCAGTATCCCGCTATAATTTTATGTATAATTAACATAATTTCACTTATGTTTTTTAAAATAAATACTGTTTTTTTGGAAAAAAAAATCTTCACCTCCGTTTTTTTTTCATAGTCGACAAATTTTACTAAAAATTTTTAGTTAATCCGATAAAATAACTCGTAAGCTATTAGAAATAATAAACAGAATACAAATCGAGCCAATAACATAGAAGATATGGCAAACGCTACTAAAAACATAAAAAATTGAATAACATGAAAAATATTAAAGATAGACCCCCCTTTTAAAGTTAATTTTCGATAATTTGCCATTGGCGACATTGTATTAGAAAGTTCATACCCATGTGTTTATATGGGTTTGTCCGATTTCGTTAAAATGTGAACTCATACAAAACCTTTGAAAAAATTGAAGTGTTAGTGTGTAGTACCCCTTTTAAAGTTAATTTTCTATAATTTTTCATGAATATTCAGAAAAATACGGGCGGTCCATGCCCATGGGCGACATTGTATTATAGAAAGAAATAATTTAATAAAAAGTTAAAAGATACAAAAAATAGATAAGTTATTTATTCAGTCGTGATAATGACACAAAAAAGACTAATATACTCGTACTCGCTCTTTATTAACATTATATTACCAACTATTTTCGTCACATTGCCTTGTTAGTAAATCTAGATTCTGAGTGGACTTTTTGATATATATTACAACATTGGCCGAACATTACCAGCAGGACGTTTTTCAATAGGTACCTACATACCTACAAAATTTTATTACATGATCAATAGATCTCACTACAATAAGTCGGGACCAATTTGTATAGAAATATAAACCTTAGTACCTACTGGTTTCGTTCTCCTGGATTTAATTATACCTATTTCATATGTAGGTATTATACAGGGTGACTTGTAATTTGACGTATTCCTTCCAGAACGTGGTAGTGTCTGCCGGGGTCGCGGGAAAGTCCGAAAGAGATACCGTGGCCCCTGGCAATGTACAGGCAACTGATGGAACACGGGTGGGTTTTAGTCAGTAAGAATCTGACAAGCCTTTCTGAAATTTTCAAATAATTTAAATAACTTCTCCCGCTCTGGGCGGAGCGGGAGAAATCTTTAAGTTATTTGAAAATTTCCCAAAAAATAAATAAAATTCGTGGTAGTATGACCCATTTGCAACAATTAAGCACCCCATAAAGCCTAGGGCGTTCCGGCGAGAGATATGGGCACAGGACTGGAAGGACCGCCAAAATCACAAAACAATTACTCTTTTTCTTCTTATTTTCGTGTGGTTAGTGACTAACCTGGTGTCAGAGTTTTAGAGCCGCCCATGGGCCTCTGACTTGGATTCACATGCCGACGAGAAATATCTCTCGGGCATGGTTTCCTTACGATGTTTTCCTTCACCGTTTTTGAAGCAAGTGATGAGTATACAGTACGCACATGAATCCGAATAGTCAGAAGTGCATGCCTTGGGTTCGAATTCGAGACCTATCACTTGGCAGTCCGACAGTCACACCTCTAGGCTATCACTGCTACAAGTACTCTGTTTTGGCCCGACTTAATCTCAGGCCGACGGTCTCCAGTCTTTCCCACCACACCTTCAATCTGCTTTGGACGTCTAAGTCACTCTCGGCAACCAGCACAATGTCATCAGCAAATCATTATCGGCAAACAGCATTCACCAGGGAGCCTCTTCCTGGATATTCGATGTTAGAGCGTCCATTATCACCAGGAAGAGTTAAGGACTGAGTGCCGACCCTTGGTGCAAGCCGACAGCCACATTGAAGCTGGCAGTAGTGCCCACTGTAGACCGTACTTGGGTACTCCATCGGCTGTACATCGCTCGAATCAACTGCACGTACTTCCCTGGCTCACTTTTCTCCTTAAGGGACCACCACAATACTTCACGAGGTACTCGCTCGTATGCCTTTTCAAGGTCAACGAATACCATGTGCAAGTTTTAAGCGCACCTCTGTATTTCTTGCACATCTGGCTTATAGCGAAGATGGCATCCGTTGCTCCCCGACCAGGCATTTAACCGAATTGGTTTTGCGAAATTTCACTCTCTTCTCTCAGTCGTCTTTCAATAACTTTCTCCCAAGCCTTTATACGAGTACTATGCGACATAAGCTTTATTCCTCTATAGTTGTTGCACTCCCAGCACATCACCTTTGTGTTTAAAGATAGGCACCAGCGAACTGTTACACCATTCGTCAGGTATGGCTTTTTTCGCAACAACTTATTGAAGAATAAAGCTTACCACGTCCATTCATCTCCCCGTAATAACTTCCACAGTTCAACTGGTATTCCGTCCAAATCTATTGCTTTACCATTCTTAATCCCATTTACTGGTATTCTCACATCATCCATACTAATCATTCTCACTAACCCCTCATTTATTGGTTTATTCTGAAATTTCAAATCTGGGTCTGGCTTTGCACTGGGTCTTGAGCTCCCTTAGTCGCCTCTTTGAGGCCTCTCACGGGACGAGATGGTGTGGTCCTTTTCTTTCTCGGGACCGACCCATGAGGTGGTCTAATGTCTGTTGCAAGAGAGTTAAACATAACTGGCGAAATATAGGTGTACAGTCACGAGCACCAATAAGTATACACTAAGCAACTTTAAAAACTGATTTTCTCCTACTGTAACGATCATAATTTTTTTGTTGTTACGAACATAGTATTTTGGAACCCACACTAATATGAAATAGGTCTTATCTCAAAGTTGCAGTCGTTATTCCATGCGAAAATCGCTTTTGAATTTTGCTAAGTGGATACATATTGGTGCTCGTGACTGTACTATGTAGGTACAATTCTGCCTAGGCTTTGTGAAAAAATTTTTCTTCGAAATTGTTTTTATTAACTATAAACATATCCAAATAGAAATTAATATATTTCACTAGGTACGAAATACAATAACTACACGAATTGTGAAAAATAGGTGTGATGGTATGTAATGTTAAGTCTGGTATTAAATAAAAATGGTCGTCCACTATTCCAAACTTATTTCATCTAATATTAATTAAAACTGAATACAAAATTAAGATGTTGCCCACCCAAGGGCCGTAAATAACTCGAACACTCATATTAGATATTATTTACAACTAGATTTTAATCAAAACTTAAATCATTATTACTTTAAGCAAAACGAATTACTTTAATTAAATTCAAATTTATTTATTTAGAACAAAAATATTTATGACATTACTATTAATTTGAGTTAGATAATGGTGGCTTAAACGTCTGTCCCAATATTGCGCGTATACCTGGTTTTAGAGTCGAATGAATGAATGGAGAATGTTTGTAATAGACCAAAACCACAAACCATATTCAAATATGGTTTGTGGTTTTGTCTAAAATACGTATTTCCATGATGTATTTGAGATAGTTCATTGACTCAGGCGTGACTTTGCGGAAATCCATTATAAAATTCAATAGACGACGTATATTTAGTAACCTTATCCACAAATTAGATACGAGTATTCCAAGGTCACCTTTACTGCGATTGTTTGCAGCCCCTTATCGCGCTGATAACGATCCTAGCCGAGGTGGACCGAGCAGTTATATATCCGCGTTCGGCGCTTGACGTGGCAACACATCGCGTCCGGGTTCGCAACAAATCAATCGTCATTCTGAGGATGCCTCGTTGAGAGGTGAAAAACGTGTCGATTTCTTACAGGACTCTTTAAGAAGTCTAAGTATACGTCGTCTATTGTATTTTATGACGTATCCCTTAAAAATATTGTCTATATAAGTACATAATGTGTATAACAAAATCGTAGCGAAGTCAAAACTGTACATTGAATATATAAAAAAAGTAATTGCAACGAGGTCTGGGATCGATTCTAAAGCCGGAAATATAGTTTTTAGAATTTTTGTCTGTTTGTCTGTAGGCTATTTATCATCACGCTATGATCCTTAGCAGCCAAGAAGAAAGAAAGATACGCGAAAATGAAGTAATAGCGCGAGCCGGGGGCTAATTTCACGCGGACCGAGCCGCGGGCAGAAGTTAGTGTTTAAAAAGCTGAAATAGTCTTAAACTACCTAGGATTTTTTATTTCTTTTTTTGAGTGTGGGAAATTATCAAATAACTTCTCCCGCTCTGGGCAGAGCGGAGCAGGCTTACTGACTAAAACCCACCCGTGTTCCTTCAGTTGCCTGTACGTTGCCAGGGGCCGCGGTATCCCTTTCGGACTTTCCCGCGACCCCGGCAGATGTTATATTAATTGGTCACACGATTACTTCATGATAAAACATATTTAATATGTCTGCACAGTTTGCAGGGAGAAATAATTAGTTATTTCTTCCTGAAATCAGCTTAGAGTTCCAATAAAAGTCGTGTTCTTACACCGGCTGGACTGTACAGTTCTTAAGGCAGGGACTGACTTGTAACGTTTGTCTGTAATGTATCATTCGAGGCGAGCTTGGTTACAAAACGCCGATACACAAGACGCGGCGAGCGTTCACTTCGAGCACAATGAAATTTTTCGTTTCTCATATTTCCGTTTCAAAGGAATTCACGAAACAGCCGACTGTCGAGGGCTCCGATCGCCGCGTACTCTTTGACGTATTTGATTTTTTTCAGATTAAATAAAAGACTAAATATCGTTATAAGAAGTATGTTAAAAAAAAACATAAATAAAAAGTTACATCACCGTGTGCAAGGATATAAAGGTTATTATCTCCGTTCCGGAGATATAGCTAAGCATTACCTCCATTTTTTTTTTGCAAAAATAATATTTGTTGCCAATTTGCCTAACAGATCCTATGATATATTTGTGCTTAATATTGGGTATTAGAAGCCATTTCAAGGAAAAAAACGACACAAAAATGTAAGCTCCAATGTCTTCAATAGCCTTTTCTCGTTCCACAGTGCGTGCGGCGCTCGCATCGAGCGGCTCGGCTCCCTGTACAGACGACTAACACGTTAACGTAACAAACGTAACAAGTGAATCTCCGCCTTTAGGGATTAAACTTTTAATTAGGGGATTTCATGTGACGTAATCGTTGTCGTGGGTAGAACTATCGATAGGGATGGATACCCATCTGCGGAATATTCCATGTCAATGGGAATCCCGATTACAGACTGGAATCGGACCAAAGAAATAATCAGAAAAATCTAGTCTAATTTTAAAATGAGTTTTTCGTTGGACTAGTGGTGGCAAGCGCTACTGCTGAGCATGAGGTCCTGGGTTCGACTCCCAGGTCGGGCAAAGTGTCATTAGGTTTTTCCATCTGGAATTTAACAGTAGCAGCCCGGAGTCTGGATTTGTGCTCAGTTCATGGTAATAGACTCGCGCCCATGGGACTTAAACATGACTGGCGAAATGTGGGTGTACTATAGTAAGACCTCTGCCTTACCGTTCGGGGACACGAGACGTGATGTTATGTTACCTAAAAATTATGGAATTGGTATAGTATGGAATAGAACCGAGGTGACATTTGAAAAGTAAGTTAAAGTGAGTTCATTGTGTTTTGTCTAAACTAACAATTGAGTTGGTTTTATGTTATTATTTGGAGCAAGCAGGCATTTGGTGTGAATGACAGAAGGTTGATTTTAAATAGTTAACCATAAAGCTCACGCTATATTGACCTTAATATCTGTCATTTTGTTCTAGGTGCATCGTCTTTACATAATTATCATTATAGTCGCCTAGTGTTCGAAATTCGACCGTTTTTCTAATGCGTTTTTTTTTCTAACGCGTATTATATAAAAATATTAGCTTTCTGCACTCCTTCTCCTTAAAAACTTTAACTGTGCCAAACAAATTTCATACTTGGTCCACGTAATTTTCGTAAAAAGGGGTACAAAGTTTTTGCTTCACGTATTAATATATAATAATAATTAATGAATACGAAATATTGTAAAAAAAAAAGAGTAATATAGTTTCTTGCCCATTCTTCTCCATACGAAACTACCTTTTGGAAGGGGCGCCTACAATCAATTTTATTTTCTTTTAAATTTTGACGTTAAAAGTGTTCCACAGAACAGTTCATCTAACTAAGAGGTCAATGACAATTATATTTATCTGTTTTTGACTAAACAGATTCCCTAGATTTGACTAGAGAGATTTAAAGACAGAGGTTTTAGAGAGAGAGTAAATGAGTGACCTTTCACTTTGTATATACAGAGGAACGCATACAACTTGTTTTATTTTATCTTACTTTTGATTTATTACATTTTTCAAATTTTTATTTTTATATATTTTAGTGACACGTGAAGGAAGATGAAATGTTTGTTTTGCATGTACACCCTTCCTATGTAAAATGTATGCTAATAAATTATTTATAGTTTTCGAATGTGTTCATCAAGGCCTTAAATTTTATACCCAATTGTAATAATAGAAGAAATTTCACATCTAAAAATGGAGCCACACTGCCGCCATACTGATAAAAAAAAAAAAAAATCGTATCTGACGATACCCTCCCTGCTAATCCGAATCTGTTCAGGCATTAAAAAGTATTTTTTTTTTATTAAAGAAAGAAAATAAAGAATAATGCTTATTTGGACTCAAATACATACATGAACTCTGAAAACGTTCCACAATCCTTATTTGGGCAGTCGTGTAATAAAATTGAATATGGAGAAAAAATAATAATTGCTTAAAATACCTAATATTTGCTTACAAAAACATTACACTCCTTTTTGGGGCAAATTGAGGTTTGAATCGAATTGGTCAAACTTTATTAAAAATAAACAATTACGATTTAAATTTAAAAGCTTGTTCCTTTTATCTTTTCTAACAAATCTGTCTACCCATTTCCATTTAAGCTGGAATTTGCAATTTCGTATTTGCATATTAAAATAGTTCACTTAAAGGTAGGTAACTCTCGCAATAACTCGATTATTAAAAGCGTGTTAAAATGAAAGTAGTTAAATCAGTTTGCTATTAAACTTCTGTCAACATTGCTATACAAAGTTGAACCTCTGTTTAACACGGCGACTGCCGAAATAACCGCTTGGAACAATTTAACCCGAGTTCAAAGTACTCTATTAGTCTGAGATTCAAATGTCTAGCAATATAACTAACCATAATATACAGTGTTTTTGGTAAATATTTGTGCAAAAACTTTCATAGTCTGTTTATATTAAAAAATAAAAATGTTTACAAAATTTCGCGGTGGTTTTCTTTGATTCGTCTTAAAAAAATATACATGCTCATATGGAGTTATTTGTAATCAAATAATCCAATTCAGAGTGTATTGGGATATAGAGGTATGAGGAACAGCGTGTAAAGTTCACCCATCCTCTATAGCAAAGAGAGGATTCTCCAACCAGACGGGGTCTTGTGTCGTTGGGCAACTGCCAGATGATTGATGTCGGAAAGTTATATATATGCTGATCGCGCGGTAAACTTTACTTGCGTGATGCAGGCTTTTTGCGTCACGTCAATGTAATGCGTAGTTCGTAGTAGACATGAACGCGCAAATTCATAGAAAATTTTCGACGGTTTAAAAAAATCAGTTTTATACAAGAGTGCAACCTACACGGTCAAAATGTATGAAATAGTTGATTTATGTTTTATAACCTAAAAAGATTTAAATATTAGGTAGATTTTGTTGTATGAAAGAAAGAAAGAAAGAAAAATAATTTTATTCGTCACAGAAACACGTGCATAAAAAAAAAATAAAAATAATTTTATTCGTCACAGAAACACGTGCATAAAAAAAAAATAAAAACTCGAGTAGGTAACAAAACAATAACAATACGTATACAATAACGAGTACAAAACAGAAATAGTAGGCAGCTGCTGGCACGTCATGACTGTGACAAGAAGGCTTCCACTCAGCATGATGCTGTGCTATGCTAGACCCACAGCACAGCGCTGATTTTCAGTGGTCACCCGAAAAAAAAACGTACGGAAACCAAGTCAGGTTTAAAATTCAGAATTATACATAAATATAAAATAAAACAAATAGTACATAGAATATTATGCAACAACCAACAGTATGAATAAAATTACTAAATAACATATATCAATTATCCGCAGGCATCACCACTGTACCCACCTAAAACACCACTATCAATACAGTGTTTCGTCTCGCTCCCACCATCACCTTCGCGCTCACAGTAATAAAGTACGAGTACAGTTTGCAATTTGCATTTCCCGATCGCGTCTATGAGCGCGATGACGTACTGTGAGTCATAGCTGGGTGCGCGGCTAGGCTCATGCGCCGTCGCGGCGCGGCGGTGGCGGAGCGCGGCCAGACAGCGGCGGCGCACGAGTCCGTTAAGATACTTGGCGCGTCATGCGTGACTATGTACCCACAATGTGTTACTACCGCCAAACGACATACAAACAGTAGGTAACTGGCTTGCGCTTGCGTCTTAGTCGACGCTTGATCAAACGTGACGTGTTTAGTGTATACTACTACCTAATACCTACGTATAAGTTCATATACATCGTTATCGGCATGAGGGAGGATGACGAGACGCATCCGACGCGATACGACTAAGACCACTACCGACCGAGACGACTCGATATCGCCGCCTCGAGCCGCTGGGACGATGATACACCTTGACCATAGATGATAAACCTTACGTGAGTGTTTATTTATAAAATATTTGTTGTTCATAGTTTTGTTTTTCTAATAGGTGTTTTTTCAGATGTAACTTAAAATTTTGTTTTGTTTTCAGGGATCTTATGGGAGGTGGCAAATCATTCCAGCAGCGAGAAGCGGCGTACTTGAAACATCCTCTGAAGGCTGTGGTCCTATGTCGAGGCATCGAAATCGGGTTGGACGTGGAACGAGCAGAGTAGCTGTAGTGCTCGTGCCTCCAGCTAATTTTTTTAAACAGGTATTCCGGTTTGTGTGTTTTTATGACACCGAACATTAAAACGGCCAAAGTGTATGTAGATTCCATTGCCGTGTGCGATTGCCAAGTCATTCTATTTATTAAAGAAATAAAGATATTGATACGGTCATTATAAAATGTTGTTAGTGAACTAATTAGGTACCTAACAATTTATAACAACGTTGTTAGATAGATGCTCCCATAGATAGGTACTGAATAAATTAACCGACTTGGTTTTACATTATATCGCAACTTTATGCGGTAGAAGAACTGCGTTGCGAGAATTGCATTTTTTACATTCATTTGTTCATCTTTCTGTCTGTCGCGGCTTAGCTCAGAGACTGTTAGTACTACAAAGCTGTATACGTAGTTTTTTTTTTTTTAGGGTACCTGTAAAGTGGAGATTTTTTTTTCTCGTCTATCCCATGGGGAGCGGTGTCGTTGAAAAGGTAATTTAAAAATATTGTAGGTTTTTTTCGTCTATCCCATGGTGAGCGGTGTCGTTGAAAAGGTCATTTAAAAATATTGTGAGTTTGTTACAACCATTTTTGGATTCAGGGATCGGTTTACGAAATATTAAGCTTTAAAGTGCTAATTTTTGTTAGAGTCAAGTGTCCCTGCCAGCTAAATGGTTGGTTCTGGATATGTGAAAATCACAACAGTAGTATATATAACGAAAAAATTAAAAGGAACACTATCACAGCTTCGTAGGCTCTACAAGTTATCGAGTATAATCGACCAGCTTACATTTGCAGTTGCAAAAACATGTTCTCCCATAGGTACATTCCGTATGGGAGAACATGTTTTTCAAAAACAATGTTAAATTTGTTCTTGGGATAAATTCATCCCAACTACGGAACCCTTCATTGTGCGTGGTCCGACACGCCCTTGGCCAGTTTTTTTATTTTATTTTGTCGTGTTTAGATATCGATGCCTATCACGTCTGCGAAGTTTTGCTAGCTAATTTATTATGACCCTGTATAAGTTAACATTACAGGCCTAACACAATGCACAATTCACAAACATACTTGAGTTGCGGAATGTTACAGCTTAATCCACACAGTTTCGTCAAGGAATCTGTGCAAAAGCGAGTCTCAACCGACGTCACAGGACGTCATAGTATATAGGATCTGTTACGATATGCAAATAGACCGGAGGCGGCGGCGCGGCGCAGATGTTAGAACGCCGCAATGATACGGTCTGGATTCTATTCCGAATTGCCTAGTAAGCTAGTTAGTATTAAAATGTGTCTACATGTTGATATGCAAGTGCTTGCTTTGTCTTAGGCTGTGGACATCTAGGTATTGTTGGATTTGTAGTAGGGATATTGTTATCAAGATGCTCAATGTTGTTGGTCTTTATCGTTGTGGTGAGGAATATTTCCACAATAACCACCAATTAATGTAAAATCATCAAATTATACCAGTTTTAAATACACATTGAAATTGTTGAATATTATATATGTATTACAGAGAAGGGTATGTTTCTCTTTCGTTATTATCAGGCATATTTTAACTACTGTGGGTATTGTTGACAATTGCGCAATAGAAAAACCGTTTGCAGTTCAGATAAAATTATAATTAACGATCACATTAATCACACTAGCAATACACACACTGTAGGTACATGACTCAACAATTCGGAACGCACGACCATTTCTAAACGTGTTCATTGCTTGACCGCCAACGACCAACCTGTACCTACTTAGCTCCGGCCGGTCCGAGCGTTATATTGTAGTCTCTGTCGAGCGCCCCGATTAGTCGAATCAGTGACGTGTTTTGACATAAACAAAATAAAATGAATAAATACATTGTATTGATTATTTTAATTATTGTGAAAAGAAGAAGAAAAAGAATGATCTATTTTTTTCTTTCTCTGTTTAAATGATGGTCTAGTAGTTTGAGTATTTTATGCGGCCTATCCAAATGTCCATTCTTTGGTATTGTTCGTCGAGTCGTTGAGCTCCTTAAGTTCTGATTTGAGCTCCACGAGTACTGACAAATGCTTGCACTGACTGGACAGATCCACTCAAATCTGTGTGGTTCTTTCCTCAAAAGACCATTTCAGACACTAATCTATATGGTTCTCATATGGCCTGACCAAGATTATGTCTGGACTTTAAAAGAGACTGCGACCTCTGAGTTTGTTTCGGCCTTCCTTCTCAGAGCAGTCAGATAGGAAACGCCAGCCTCATCTAGCTTAATTTTAATATTTTTTTATGTGACGTGTAAAAGTGATTCCGATATCCTATTTACAGAATTTAGGCAGTCGCTTCATGTAAAATACTGGTATTCAGCTGCATCCGGTTAGACTGGAAGCCGAACCCAACATAGTTGGGAAATGGCTAGGGAGATGATCTACTTGGCTGGCAGAAGCTGAGGCAGAGCTGTCACTATCTTGACTTGTGGGTAGGTACCTACTGAAAGGACTTTTCGTACTGAAAAAACAAATTTATGAGATACAAGCTGCCGCGGTTTCAGCCGCATAAGTTTCGATCCTGTGGAAATATCGGGATAAAAAGTCTCCTATGTTCGAACCAGGTCATGGTCTACCCATGTGCCAAATTTCATCCAAATCCGTTCAGCCGTTTTAGCGTGAAAGCGTAACAAACAAACAAACAAACTCATTTTCGCATTTATTATAATAGTTAGGATAAGATACAATAGGATGGGAAGGATAGTATAAGATTATATTATATATAATATAATTTATAGTTAGGATCTTTGTGTTTAGTGTTGAGTTTATCTATTCAAAGCGGTAACTTTTTAGTAAGAATTTTTCGCATATTTAAAAGTTATGAGAGGTGTAAGAAAATGCAAAGCCATACTTACTACCTATTTACTTTTTGTAGTTTTAATCATAATAAGCTTTCAAAGAAGCAGTAATTTCAACTCGAGCCGCTAAGTAAAAGGTTCTCACATCTCTCCTTAAAAGACTAGAGGAAAATGAAAATGCTGTTATTACAAAATCTTTCATGAAACGGTGTTTGGTTATAACAGCTTATTAAATAAGTGTTACTAAAATGAACCTATTAAAGACCTGCCAGTTTCACTTATTGGATGGTCGCCATTTTTCCATTACGATATTGTTGTTACGAGTAAAATATTACTATTTTTAGCGTTCCGTACCTCAAAAAGAAAAACGAAAACCTTATGATCACTAGGTTATCCGTCTGTCTGTCTGTCTGTCAGTCTGTCTAGACCATTTTTTTAAAGAACGCGTTAAGGTATCAAATTGAAATTAATATCAAACACGTAGGTCTAAGGTCCCTTGAAGCTATAAAAAAATCATCCTTTAAGTCAACGCAATAAAAAATATGCCATTTATGCTACTTATTTCGATACTCGCAAATAAATCAAAACCTCCCCTCCTCTCCTCTTGATTTCCTGTTGACCTAGAATCATGAAGTTTCGCAAGAAGTATGATATGTCTATGACATGTAAAAAGCATCTGATAATTTTTATGCTTATTTTTAAACTTTTGACATTTGTAGTATTCTGAATTTATTTGATTTTATATTATTTTTTTGTTTAATTTTTTTATGAGTGTAATAATTTTGTAATGTTATTTTAATAATTATTTAATAAGATTAACAAAAATATAATATAAATATTTGCACACTTTATTAGGTAATGATACATATTACTTTATATTTAATTGTAACATCTGTTCATACCTACGTGTATTAAGCAAATAGATAATTTGATTTGATTAGATTAAAAACTTACATTTGCAATTGGAAAATTGACCGTGACGTGGATTGTAGTCGTGATGTATGGGAGAATATGTTTTTCAACTACGTTGTTAAGATTATTTTTGGGATAAATTTATCTGAACTACGGAACCCTTCATTGTGCGTGGTCCACGCACTTGGCCGGTTTTTTAATTTGAATTTGGCGTATTGAACGATGTCATATTATGTTATTTTGATAGGAAAAAAGTGGGTTATCGCCATCAAATCATAGAAGAGCCTTGGTAGCTTAAAATATTTTCGAACGCTAAAATTACAAGCTATCGTTCATGGTTTATTCCTGCAGGTCTAACTAAACACAAATCCGAAGATTCGGCCGAAGTTACTGGCGATTCCTACTCCTTATCACCTACGGAGATAAGATTAGTTTGGGTCCCGATCTAAGAATGATTGGTAGTGTTCCGGGCTTGATGATGGAGCCGGAAGGTAGCCATAAGAACTCCTCAACCAAACAAGTTAGAACCATCGTTTTTGGACTCACTGGACTATGTATTGACAGGCGCTTTTACACTAGGTGCTGTCCAGGTTCATAAGAACTTCTCAACTAAACAAGACGAACAGTCTACAGTCTCTGAAGTCCGCACAGATCCCACGCGACGATCGTAGATCATGTCTCTGCGCATCGGTCGCTTCTAAAGTGGTTGCCCATACGCCCGCGCAAAGAGCAAAGGGCGCTGACCACCTTGTTTTCATTTCTTGACTCTCCCTCTTCCCCTAGTTATCTTCCCCCCACTTTCAGTACATTTATTTGCGCCAACCACAGTAGAAATCTTCGTTCATCTCACAATCGTCTTCTTCAATGTCCCACTCACCGCACAGACTTCATTCACCAGTCTATATCTCTGTGGAATGCGCTCCCCCAGGAAATCAGGATTGCGATCAACCGATTATCGTTTAAAGTTAAAGTTCGCGAGCATATTCGCAAGAAACTGGCAGTATCATCACAACGGTAATGTTTTCTCATTGATTGTCTTAGTTGTTTTAGTATATTTATGTGTATTTATTTGTACTTATATTTATATATAATTAGGTGTATATATTATATTTATAGTTTTCAATAGATATACTATATATATCTTTATATTTAAATAAATATTTATTCCTCAATTCTCGCTATTGCACCTGCCACTGTTTATCTCTGCATCACCCAAACGTTGACAGGTAGAAAATGCCTATGGCATTAAGTCCGCCTCTGTAGATTTGTGTGCTTGAAGTATTAAATAAAAAAAATAAAAAAAAACAGTGTGATTAGTTTGGCGAGACTAGCTAAAGGTTAATTGTTACCAAAAAGTTTGTGCTTCCGAGGACTACTGTTCGCAGAACTACTAGTATTGGTTTAGAGTTGTAGACTATACTTACTCATCGCTTGGTAGCTTTATAAATTCAGGCAATGTCTTGTTAAAATACATGAATCAAACACGTTCACGTACAAAAAAGTCTAACCATCCAACTCGATTGTTTTTCATGGAAACTTATCAGACAAATTGGACATGTCTTGTCTGAATTTTAAGGCTGAGAAGTTCTGAGTTTTCCAGACAGGTATCGTGAAAAATACTTTTTTTTCGTCATTGAATCAAATGTTTCAGTGTCCCGCCTGTGCGCGTTCAATGAGTTTTTTTGTTTTTTACAAGAATTTATCAGGCGATATCTTTTGAATCTGAATAAATAATACATTACTGTCGCGGCCTGCAACAAGGGCATTGATGGACGATCGTGAAAATCTGGGCCGAGGCAAAACTGAGGCACACATACGTGAGTCCATCAATGTGTGGTTGCGGCCAAGGCTTGTATAGTGCTTTTCTCAAATAATGCGCGGAAATTCAAACTAAGTAAATTATTTATAAATTCCAGAATCAATCACATGCCATTATGTTCATATGTTTCTTCTTTACTATTTACAAATCAAATTGAAGTTTAAATAAAATCTTTGATAAGTTACCTCCTTGGTTGCCATGTGTTGAAGTAAAAAGTTCGTTCCATTTTTAAATAAATCGACAGATATAATTTTTCATAGTAATTTATTCGGCCCCTAAACACGACAGATATGGATTTTCATACAAAAATTGTCGGCCGGGCGCTTGCATGTATTCGGCCAGTACAGCAATTTCGATTTATCTCGAAGAAGGTTGTCAAAATACGAATTTCGAGAAAATATTATATCCATACTTCCTTATGTACTACTTAATATTAAAAATGCGTAACTGACTGTTTGTTTGTTTTAACGGATTTCAATGAAATTTGGCACACAGGTAAACCATGGCCTGGGTTAGGACATAGGATATTTTTATCCCGATAGTATGTTCCCGTGGAATAATTTCCGCCCTCTACGGGCGAAGCCGCGGGCAAAGGTTGGTAAAGTATAGCATGAAATCAGCCTATAACGCTAATCACTGCTGGGACACAGGCCTTGAGACAGAGTGGGCCGTAATCCACCACGCGGGCCCAGTGCGGGTTGGTAGATGTCACATGTCTTCGTATTTTGGTTCTAGGACATGTCGGTTTCCTGACAATGTTTTCCTTCACCGTTTTTAGAGCAGTGGTGATGAAATAAATTGCACAAAGTAAAGCTGAATAAGAAACCACAATGTCTTTAGAAATTGTACAAAAAAATAAATATTTCCTTGTTATCTAGAATGTTCGCTAAAGATAGTGAAATATAATCGACTGCCGTTAATATTTCATATGAGTGTGCGACAGTGTTCTCGCGATATTGTGGAGCCAATGAAATTTATCGATACCATTTCATAAAGATGACGATTTATTTGAAAGACGGTCCCAACGCCATTTTATATTGGCTGTGAATTGTATTTCAAATTCTTGCGTCCGGAAAATTTCTCAGCAAAACAATATAAATGTATTGTGATTTGCTGAAACTTTTTGGGAGATAAAGGTTTATTTATTTTTCGGTGTTATAATAATGATGCTGAAACTGATTCGTTGGTTTAGTGGTCGTAAGCGCTATTGCTGATAGTGAGGTCCAGGGTTCGTTTCCGGGTCGGGCAAAGTGTTATTGGGTTTTTTCATCTGGAATTTCTCAGTAGCAGCCCGGAGTCTGGATTTGTGCCCGGTTGATGGCCATAGGTTTGCCACCACATGGAACTCATACAACTGGCGAAATGTGGGTGAACTATATCCACCTCTGCCCAGCCCTTCGGGGACTACAGGTCTCAAACTCAAACTCAAACTCAAAGCATTTATTTCAAATAAACCAATTACATGTACTTTTGAATTATCAAAGGGTCGGTCAGTCAGAAATATGAAGCTAGTTGCTCATTCCAACGCGTAGTAGGTTCCTATGGAGAAGAACGGGCAGGAAACTCCAATGACACTCTTTTAAATCAGAATATTTTTACAAAAATATTGGTTACATCAGCCATGTTGTAATTATAAGAAAGACGTGCACGTTAAAAGCGTCCGTAATAAAAAAAAAAAATATCAAATAAGCCGTGGCAGCTAAGAGATGACCAGTCCCCACTGACGGCGCCCGTTCACGAACATGACGCATGCATCAGAACCATTTAGCTCAACCCTTTTTAAGGGAACTTAATGATCCAACACACACGCCACCACCAGCGAGACATTTGAGTGAGCATGACATACTCTTAACCGCCAGGGTACATTCAAGTCAATGAAAGACGTACCCAGTAAATGGTAGCTGTAAAGTAGGTACATAGTGCTCACACATGTGCTATGCAATTATATAATACTATGTGACATCTACCAACCAGCACTGGGCCCGCGTGGTAGATTGCAGCTCACTCCCTCTCGATGAGAGGAGGTCTGTGTCCCAACAGTGGGAACATTAAGGCTGATAATGCTATTATGCTATGCTAACACATTTTAACGACATTTTATCTAATTACTTAGTTTTTGTTTAACTTGGTCTGTACCAATTATCCACGAAAAACTTTGATATTGTATTGGCTAACTTAATTAAATAATTATATCTTAGTCTAGTTTGAAAAGTTCTATAATAACTGTTTTAGTCAATACAAACTAATTGACCAATATTAATTAGATTCATTTTCTCTTTCAGCAACTTCCAAACAAATTACCTAACTAAGATACTTAGAACTTTGTTTCAATTAATTATTTACGAAATGTCCTCGTTGGCTTAGTGGTCGCAAGCGCTACTGCTGAGCATGAGGTCTTGGGTTCGATTCCCAGGTCGGGAAAAGTTTTATTGAGATTTTATTAAGATTAAGTTGAATAGTTTTAAAGTTTTTCTATCTACAATTTCTCAGTAGCATCCCGGAGTCTGGTTTGGTGCCCGGTTGGTGGCAATAGGCTCGCCCTCTATAACGTGGGACTTAGACATAACTGGCGAAATGTGGGTGTACTATAGGTACATCTCTGCCTAAACCTTCGGAGAGACAAGGCGTTATGTTATGTGGTTTTAACCTTATCTTATAATGTAAGTTAGGATCATGAAATCTAGAATGAAATTATGATAATTGCTTTCTTCTTCTTTTCGTGTGGTTAGTGACTAACCTGGTGTCAGAGTTTTAAAGCCGTCCATGAGCTTCTGGCTTGGCTTCACATGCCGTCGAGAAATATTTCTTAGGCATGCCGATTTCCTCACGATGTTTTCCTTCACCATTAATTATACAATACGCAAATGAAACCGAAAAGTCAGAGGTGTGTGCTTTGGGTTTGAACTCGAGACCTATGACTTGGCAGTCTGACGGTCACACCACTAGGCTATCACTGCTGCTTGCTTTAAAACCAGTCCTACAACTATGTTGGGTTGGCTTCCAGTCTAACCGGATGCTGCTGAATACCAGTATATTATATGGAGCCGATGGAGCGACTGCCTATCTGAACTCCACAACCCAGTAACTGGGTAATACGACACCTTCGGCCAAACTGGTTGTTAGACTTTCGGGCTTCTGACGACCCGTAACGACTGTCAAAGATCCACAAATGACAGCCGGGACCAACGGCTTAACGTGCCTTCCGAGGCACGGAGGATTCTCGGTATCTAAAGATGGTCACCCATCCATGGACCAACTAACCTGTCGTGCGGCTGTTATTACTTACCCACCAGCTCCTCAAAACCATTTTCTAGCATGGCAATATGTTTTTTTTTACTTTATTGAAATGCGTTGAAATAATGCCAGCCTGGTCTCACTGCAGTGCAAAGGCATCATCATGCAGAGAAGGCACGAGCATTAATCACCACGCTTGCTCGAGATGAGTAGGCTTTGATTTCAGACTTATTTTAATTATAGTTTCCTCACGATATTTTCCTTCACCGATTAAAATAGTATAGTAATGAATTGACAAAATTCAATAAAATCAAAATTCAAAGTCATTTATTCAAACTAGGCTGAGAATCAGCATTTCTCGAATGTCAATATTACATATGGCAGTCCCCCAAAAATGACCCGCCCGTCACCACTTCCACAGCAACTCCCAAGCAGCACAGCTGTCTGTTCAGTTGAAAAAACCAGATTCTATACAATAGTATGCAAAATAATATTTACATTATGCAATACAAAACATTAAATTAAATTATTTGCTATATGTCAGCTAGCACACGCCAATACACCAACAAAAATATCGGAATCCCAAGACCAAGAGGTATCACAAAGGCCAAGACTCTAATTACATATTGAAGAAACTAAAGAGATTTTTTAAAAGATTCCCGGGGTTTGACCTAAAAAACAAAACATCCAATAAAAAATATGTACCTATAATACATTCCCGAATCGAATCTCTACACACACATCACTATGAAATACGCAGCAACATTACACATCATACGATAACATGGTTTGACATTTATTTGTCTAGACAATCCCGCAAGATTCAGATTTATTGTACACCCCCTTTATATATTCGCTTCAATGTAGGGTATTGTACAGATGAGGTAGAGAAGTGAAACTGGTCCAGAAGCCCAAAAGTCTGACATCCAGTCTTACCAAGGGGTATCGTGGTGCCCAGCAGTAACTGGGTTGTGGAGATCAGATATGGTTGGGAAAAGGCTAGGCCGATTGATTGTCTAATATAATGATTATTAATTAAGTAAAATCAAGATTTTTTTTTGTTAAGAGCGCTTATCCAAAAAGTTGGCAACATCGCAAATAGCTGTCAAATATTTACCTGTTCTGATTGATTTTGCATTATGAAATGCAATATTTAGTTTTAGATGTAAAAAAAGTATGTGGAAACTTTTCAAATGCCGTTTTTACACCTAAAACGGTTACAACATCAAATTCAGTGTTTCAATTGCTATATATATAATTACTATTCTAGTTCGCTAGTTAGCCACATTTCATATTTCCATACAGTAATATTGCCAAATTAATCAAAACAGCGACATATTGACATCTATTTGCGATGTTGAACACTTTCAGAATAAACGCTCTTAAGCAAAGACTTCCAACTTTAACTTTTCGTGTATTCAAATCACAACTGTCTTCTTTAACAGCAGCAGCAAATACACGGAGGGTGTCAATTTTATACAAGTATTTTCTGTGATTCGTTTGTCACTGTAGGTTTTTTACATCAAATAAAAGTATACTGCCTATTCTGTTGGGAAAATGTCAATGTCAAAACGAGCATTGAATTCCAAGCTTCCTCACTACGTGTTGAAGAATTTAGATCTTTATAAGTTCCACTTTCCTTACGAGTTTTCCTTCAAAGTAAGTTACGTACACGACTAAAGAGTACAGTTTATTCCCGTTGTCCCCGTATGCCATATCCCCGTCACGGGGACAGCGGGACGTGATTTAATTTATTTCCCGTTGTCCCCATAACGTACATTTGGCTAACGGGGACAACGGGAAGTAAACCTTTTTTAAATCGAAACAGCTAGGTTAGGTTAGGTTAGAACTGTGACCACACAACGCACGAGCCGAGCGAGCGAAGCGAGCGGTGCCGCGGCAGCGGCCGGCGAGTGCCAGAAACATATTTTTGAATGTAAAACCAAACCACGGGGACAACGGGAAGTATTATTAAATATTTAATTGAAGTACCGCTGTCCCCGTAGGACGGGGACACGGCGTACGGGGACAACGGGAATAAACGAAGAGTACATAGGTAATTTGAAATCGGGAAAGTCCCATTGGCACTGGTTCGGTTAACACCCGCAAGTCGTGCCCGTGATTAACAGTTCTCGACATTCCATCATGATAGCATTATTGTAATTGAGAACGTTCTCAGAATGTGACAGCTCATAAGTATATAACAACAACAACATTACGCTTGTACTCCCGAAGGATTTAGGCAGAGATGAACCCATAGTACACCTACATGTCTCCAGTTATATTTAAGTCCCATGTAGTAGGGGGCGAGCCTATTGCCATCAACCGGGCACAAATCCAGACTCCGGGCTACTACTGAGAAATCACTGACGGAAACTTTGCCCAACCTGGGAATTGAACCCAGAACCTCATGCTCAGCAGTAGCGTTTGCTACTACAACAACAACGAAACAGTCTCATAATTAAAAAGGCATAAAATCATTTTGAGTTGAACTTCTCTTCTCTATTTTATGTTATCACAATATTTATTCCTGTTATACTTGTCTTGACATGGTAACTCGTACATGCGTTCACGAATAAAATATATTGTGACCTAATAAAACTCATATTTCTGTACTTCTTGTATACCATTTCTTTGACTTTCAGCTTTTTTGTTTTAGAACAAATCTCCAAGCTCGAATCGTTCAGAGATTCAAATTTTGAAGACAGAAATAAAAGATGCTTTAGCTCAATTGTTAAGGCTTCGTCGTAACGACTGGTATGGACTCTGAACCCTACACTTTCACTAAATGACATTGATTTTACATTCTGTGATTACTTCCTCACATACTGAATTATTAATCGTAAACTTTAAGGAAAGTCGTATACTTTTACAATGTTTGTAAATATTTGAGCACCATGTATCGATCACATAATAAATTTATCCGTCGTTGCTTCATTATAAATTCTTATGATCTATTGTGGAATAGTTATTTTATTCTAGATGCATCGTCTTCACATATAATTATATAGCTAATGTACTTAAAGAAAAAATTGTAAAACATTTTAAAAGAGTAACGGTGGAGTTTTGTGCCCATTCTTATCCATACGAAAACTACCTTTTGGAAGGGGCGACTAGAATCAATTAATTTTTTTTTGGAAATTTTGTCGTTCTAAAGTGCCTACCGACTTTGACTTTTCCCACAACACTATCGATATGAACCTCCCCTTAGCACAAACAAAACTAATCTTAGGAGATAAAACAAAAAGGTACTATTAATATTAGCAATCCACAGAGCTAAAAACGTAATGACCTAACTCCAATACCAATTGAATTACCGTCCCCATTTGCTAGCAACCCACAATCTGCAACCAACCCACGATTAGACCACAATAATTATAAGGCGGAGATCTAATACCTCTTGCCACCAGCGCCTTAATTACAGCACTCTAGTAATTACCAGAGAACACTATAAATAAAGATCAGACAAGATTTAAAGACTAGAAACGCAATGTATATGCAGAGCACGCAATGAATGGCAATTACAAGAATGCATCGAGTGACAAAATGCCAATTACATTGAAAGCTCTTCGGGTGGTGTTTTGCAGAGTCTTCCAACTTTGCAAGCAATGTAAGTTGAAATTCAGTTTGGTTGCACAATGACAGTGAGTTTGTTGATGGATTGGAAGTGTTGATGCAGTTTTAATTTAATGGATTAAGTGCTTTAAGAGTTACAGCATGATAGGACAAATGTTATGTTCTGGTGCTTGCATTTATTGTAATGCTGAAGCCGCATCTGCGTCTAGTGACAAAGCAATGCGTGCCATTTTGCACGCTAAAAAGTTATCGCGCTAATGCCGTGGTCACATTAATAGCAGCTTCATAATCACGTGTATTTTTTTGTATTAAGTATCTTTAAAAAAACCGGCCACGCACAATGAAGGGTTCCGTAATTGGGATGAATTTATCCCAAGAACAAACTTAACATTGTTGATCTCCCATACGGAATGTATGGGAGATCATGTTTTTCAAACCGCAAATTTAAGTTGGTTGATTATTACTCATTAACCTGAACAGCCTACTTGAATTTTGTCACAAATCCAAGTACAACCATTTAGCTAGCGGGGGGGGGGGGGGCCTTCAGTCTAACAACAATTTTCAGTTAAAAGCTTAATATTTCACAAACGGATCCATAAATCCAAAAAAATATATTTTTCTTGATTTATTTTACCACTTTGTCGGCATGATTAAGATGTATACATATGCCAAATTACAGCTTTCTAGTACTAACCGTCTCTGAGCTAAGCCGCGGACAGACAGACGGAAAGACGGACATGGCGAAACTATAAGGGTTTCTTGTTTACTACGGAACCCTAAAAATCATAATCTTTTAGGTATAATCATTGGCAACGGCGAGTAAAGTTCACGCGCCGTTTTTCGGTTTAGAAATCGCGCGTGCGTTAGACGCGATATCTCACTATACGTCCCTACCCCCTTGTGATATATCGGGATTTATTCCGAACCCCCTGCCCCCCCTTTTCGAGGCTCACGTGATTAATGGACGACCCCTAAGTCAGAGGGCCTAGACAAAAGTGAAAGTCTATTACCGATAAACTGATATACTTTATCAGTATATCACGATAAACACATCATCATCACATGATCATCATCATTTTGCGATAATGATGTTGGAATAGTCAAAAATGTATGGGACTGACATAAGCTACCGGGAAGCTTATTTCAACCCTATTGAAAAGTCATTTTTCTAGCTTCTCCAGCCTATTATGAAAAATGCATAAGTAGTTAACACACACTGAAAAACTGACTCCGTTGCGACAAACAAATACGCGACAAATGCCGAAAAACTATGAAAATAAATACCCCCAAAAAGGAACAAAACATTAAAATTTGAAGACGAGCCCAACAATCTTGACATATTGGTAACGGCAATCTAACAGCCATGAATCGTGGTAACGGACCCGCCGGCACGTGCTTCGATTGTAGATATCTCGAGATAAACACTCAGTGCGGGACACGGTCCATGGGAGTATGTGATGCGATTATAGGTCGTAGAGTTTTATAGTCTTTGTGTGACAGCGCACTTTGTTGAAATAGTTTGTAACGAAGGAACGGATTATGTTGAAAATCTTCCATAATAATAATGTTTAAGTAAGCAGACTTTCTTGATTTAGAACAGTGGTGGCCCAGTGGTTACGTTCGAACCCAGGCATGCGCTACTTACACGGTGGAGCATACGGTGGAGGTCTGCCCTGCTTGGGCGGAGCACCGGCGTGTCCTCACGGAGGCGATCGGCGGCGGCGATCTCTCGCGTCCGTCCCTGGTTCAGGCCATGGTCCGGAGCGAGAGTGCATGGGAGGCCGTCACTTCCTTCTGCGAAGCAGTAATGCTCGCGAAGGAGAAGGCGGAGCGCATGAGGGAGAGGCAAGATTAGCGCCCTCGCGCCCCTAGTCACCGCAGGAGACGCCCCGGGCGTCGGGAGTCGCGAGCCGACTTCCGGCCACCGTAGGCGCGGGCTTGCGGACGGTGAGCAATGGGTAGCTCGCCGTCCGATAAGGACCGGCACTCAGGCAACGGAAGGAATACGGGTGGGTTTTAGTCAGTTAACGTCTGACACGCCCTCCCGCTCCACCCAGAGCGGGAGAAGTTATTTCATAATATCCCAAGCTCAAAAAAAAAAAAAAGTCATGCGCTACTTAGTGTAAATAAATTCATCACCACTGCTCTCAAGACGGTGAAGGAAATCATTGTGAGGAAACCGGCATGTTCTAGAACCAAAAATTCGAAGACGTGACATCTACCAACCCGCACTGGGCCCGCGTGGTAGATTAGATGAGAGACAGTCGACTCCCTCTCGAAGAGAGAATATAATGAAAGAGAAGCATATAATGTTCCCATTGCTGGGACAGGCAGTCCCAGCAGTGGGAACAACTGGCATTAAAGCGACCTTTACCTCCTCTTGTGGTTGATGTAAAAGGCGCATATTCACAGGATGGCTGACAGGTCCTGCTCCACTTACGATTATAGTATGTCCGGTAATCCTTGTAAACCTTGAAATGAATTACAGAAGAAAGGCAGCTAAAAAAACAAAATATCTCAAGTATTATTAAGACACTTTTTTTATAAATTATTTAATTATTCAGTTTATTGTATTGATTTCTTGTACGCCACGGCCACAAATTAATGAATTTCATCGGATTTTTGTTGTTATAATAATATATTATGATGGATGAAACTTGAATACAATATAAGTAGTATTTTCTTCCAACGGCCATACTTTTTAATACAAGCCATGTCAAGGTTATCCATTCATCTCCCAGCACCCTGTACAAGTGTATACTTCGATAAATAAATCCGACTGGCAAATGTGGTGACTGGACCATGTAAGGTAAAACGATTAGATTCGTATCTTACTTGATTTCGCATTTTGTAAAGACCTTCTAAGCTTCAAAGCAGTCCCTGATCAATTTCCTCTTAATATTCACCTCCAAGTCATTACTAGTCTATCAGTACTGTTTATAAATCCAGCCAGCGGCTTCACTCGCGTGATATCTTTATAAATAATTACGTATATCCTATGTTACTTAATGATAGTTTATCATTCTACCGGTAAAATAATTTTTGTAATCGGTCAGTTTTTGAGTTTATTCATTACAAACCTTAATATCTAAAAATCTTTTCTCCTTATACTATTAGTGTAGATAAACTACTCTCATACTAAATACACTTTATTAATTAATGTCTTACTCCTATCTGCGCCAAAAACGAACTTTATACTCCAGAAACTTTCCAACAAAATCGAACCACACAACTCCGAAATAAACTACAGCTTATCAGATAAACGTGTGAAAACTATTCTATTCGAGTCCCACACACTCATTACATTAGACTCTTTAGAGGATTAGCTACGTGCCTCCTACTCCTCAATGAAGACATATGGAGGAATCTGTGTTTGCATAACAAATACCATGGGCTACAGGCCTAATTAAGAGTAATTGCGACCTCCTTCGAGATTGTAGGAACAAAAGACGAGGGCTGCATGGTAATGCTATATTGTGTAGGGATAAGAAACTGGAATGGAAGTGGTCATAAGGAAACGATCTGAGTTGAGATTGGGCAGTGGTTTTCGGTGAAGATATCTATGGCTGAATTGTTGCTGGCTCCTGACCTACTGCGGTCTCTGAAACGGTCATCTGTGACCGTATTTTTTAAAGAAATTGCTGTTTCTCTGACAAAATAAGTCCTAAATATTTAACACTAGCGTCCGCAAGCGACTTCGCCAGCGTGATATCTTTATAAATTATAGTCTATGCTACTCAGTGTAATATAGCATACTACTGGTTAAATAATGTTTAAAATCGGTCCAGTAGTTTTTGTGTTTATCTATTATACATTGTATCGGTGAATTAATTTTCTTTAAGGGCCGAGTCACACCGGAATGGCAGCTGCAAGCTGAACGTCCTCGTGCCCCTAGTCGCCGCAGGAGACGCCCCGGGCGTCGGGAGTCACGAGCCTTTTTTTTTGTTCATAACATGCAACTAAGTTCTAAGAACCTACCTATTGTTAACATCTTCAAAAGTCTGTACACTTAGTTCGCAATAAAGAATTTGAATTTGAAACAAAACTCGAACTGTAATATTTACTAAGCATGGTTTGTTGTTTTGTCCGGTTTTGGTCGCAGCAGATCCGATGTTAGTTGTTAGAACATCTACCGGTGTTCAGTGATTATCAAGATATAACTTTTATGTCTCTTTAAAACACTGTCTTGGTCGTAAATGTTAAATAAAAGAAAGAAAGATTCGTACGAGTTTAAACCTATAAAGATTCTTATTACTGACCAAAATAATTGAAATTGAAAATTCATTGAAGTTTTTCTAATATACAATACCCATTGCAACAATACGTCTCAATAACAAAAAAAAACACCAATAAAATAGAAATTACAAAACCGTCAAACGCCAAATAAGTTCAGTTAGCAACCACAAACAGAGGTCCCGGTGTATCGAAGTTAACAGTTTATTTCCTACGTGTTCTTGGGACAAATACGATTTTCTGGGTACGTGCCTCACCGTACTGTGCCAGGGTTTGAATTCTACCTACAATTGCGAGAGTCCACTTTATAAAATTGTTATGTTTTTTTATTCTTTGACGGCGGTAAGTGAAATTGGAATGGACTTTGAGAGCTTCGGATCGAAAGTATTGTATTTACTGGATCTGGAAATAGAGAAACGGAATAACTGATATTTGAGTTCCGTGCTAGACTTTTCCTCTGGTGATGTTTGGTTTTTGATAAAAAGCTATCCATTTATTAAAGCTAAAGCTAATTAACATAAAATTACGACGTATCACCATCATTAGTTATGTTATGAGTTGCCCGTTAAAAAGGAGGCTGTTTTCTCCCTAGTTTTTTCTGATGGAAAAACTCAATAAATATTTTGCCTGACCCCAGGAACGACCCTATGACCACGCTCATCAGTCGTGTTTGCGGCTAATAGAGTACCTAGGCAATCAAGGTGTTTCTTTACGATTCGGAAAAAGAAGATCTTTTTATATAATTTTGGCCTTATTAGGCTGGCCACGTCTGCCGCATGCCCAATGAGTTGTGGGTCAAAATAACCATTATGTGGAGCCCTGAGACAGCTAGAACGCGCGGCAGACCACGTAGAAGATGGCAGGACGAGTTGGACAAAACCAACGACCACCGGCCCAGCAGTGGGATAATACAGGCTAACAGTGACAGTATATTATTTAGTCGTGGGCGATTCTACACACCAGTGAATTTATGGTTAATGTGAAATGGGCTTTTCTGCTAAAATAACAGGGCACTAAAAATCCTCTATTATTACTAAACTTGCTTGCGGTTTATCTATTATTTATAACGCTTACATGACATATTATTGTTGTTGCACTAAAATAACGCAAGTTTATAAAACCGACGTCCAAACGACTATGTGACTGATATGTTTATTTACAACAGGTAAACACGCCGATTTTCCGACATATACTCAGACTAATAATAATGTCCTAGTCCGTGTATACAAAGTAAATTTTTGAAAAATCGGTGTACTTACATGCGTGACTTAATATTATTTTGTAATAAAAACTTTTTACAAAAAAAAAAAACAACCAACTTCCAAAAAAAAAACAATACAAAGTGAAAAATAACTTCGAACTCGGTTGTTTTCTTTTTTTGTAAAAAGTTTTTATTTTTCACTTTTTAGTTGTGGTACCTACCCCTATGTAAATAATAGTGACAGGAACTTATGATCATATCATCCACATATACTAGGTGCGAAAAATACGTATTATTGAAGCTAGCTCAAAAACTATCTAAGCAAAGTTAATAAAATTTATATGGCACCAAATTGAGAGGATACTCTTCCATATCAAAGAATATTTTTTTATCGGTCCACAATTGACGGAGAAATCGGTAGACATACATTGAAAAAAAAAACATACATACGCTACGAACATAGAACTTCCTCGTTTTTGGAAGTCGGTAAAAAATTGAGAATTAAACAGAAAAAAAAAACAAAGAATTCAAGTCAAATTATGAAAAAAAAGTGTATTTCTTAAATAGTGCAGTTGTCTCTGTAGTTTGCTGCCGTCGAATTATTCATAGTATCAAGGGTTAATATCGCCGCGCACATGAGAGGCAAAATTTTTAACGGAAAAAGTTCGTTATTAATTCCAAAGCTCATTTTACGTGGTCCCCACATGACCGTCGCTTTTATTAAATTTCTTTGAGAAATAACGAACACTAAAAATGTTGTTATAACACAATTACTTCGTAAGTAAAGGAAATTGGAAAAGTTGTATGGAAATATGTTGAAGTTAGGTTCGACAAGAAAATAATGTTGAAGGTAGTTCTTTTTTTGTGTGGCGAGATTTTCAAGATGGCGACTTAGGTAGAATAGTTTTATGAAAGTAGTTTAAGTTTACATTTTTGTATGAAGTGCTGAAATAATCAAGATGTTATCTTTACGTATTCTACACTAACCTAAACTAATATTTTATAGAGAAAAGATTAGATTTTTTGTGTGTTTACTCACTTTTCTGGTCTGTCTGTGTGACCGCGTTGTTATTCTAAAATACGCAACTGATTTCGATGCGGTTTTCACCATCATTTATTCGGGAAAGTGTATGTGTAGTTATATTAGACTAACACATAATAAAGAAAGCCCAATGTTTTGTCAAGTCGTCAAAAGCGTGTGCAGCAAGGGCGAAACGCTAGTATTTAACCGATCGATACCGTTAGATTGAATGTTCCTTATCATGTTGTAACGTAGGTTCATTAATTAGATTTTGTTTTTCTTTTTGGGTCTACTTTATTTTATAGTAACTGAAACATAGAAAAAAAAGTATTGGGTGCTAATAGTAGATTGCTTGCCTAGGGAGCAAACAACTATTTTAAAGGTGAGAGTGTTTCAAGTACGTCACTCGAGCTCAACATAGTGTTGAGCTCGAGTGACGTACTTGAAAAACACTCTCACCTTTACACTGAACATAGCGTTGCTCCCGAGGTCCCGAGTCCCGAGGACTTGAAACAGATCAGCCCTAATTGATACTGAAATTCATCGTTTATTACTAATTCGTGAAATAAAACAAAACGGGTATTTACTTCCTTTAGGATCAGAATAAACTATAAAACCATTGAATCGCTGATCGCTTTAAAATATATAGAACCATTGATTGATTGATTTGATTTCTAAAGAAAGGTTCATACAAGACAACAAAAATATCATATTCTAAATGTAAACTAACATTATCCGAGCAATGTAAAATTGGCATCTTTTAACATACCTACAACATGTTTGATTGTTAGTGTGACTACTAATTTAATAAATACAAGACAAACTGTAGGGTTGCAGACCCACTTTCTACATAACCATTCCAATCGAACATAGAACACGAGATTCATCATAGATTATTCAACTTTATCTGAACCAACCTCCCCAGAGGTCGCTAGTAACTAGTGTTACATAAAATCAGGACTAGTGATGTATCACAAATCGTTTACATAAGTAGAGCCATTCTGTCTGATTTAGGGTTGGGAACGCTGACTCAGTAGCCGGCATAAAGGCTATATCGTAAAGTCACTCACTGTACTTCATGTCTGATTACATGGCTGGTTCTTATGCTGTTTTAGGGATGAGATAAAATAATATAGCCTTTCTTCATTATTGGTTGGAATGCAATGATTATATTGCACTTGAATGTCTGAAAAGGGTGATACTGCATGTCAAAGAAAACTTAATTCGGTATTATATATATAATTCTTCTTTTTTCTTTGTTGACATAATCTACTCATTACAATGTTTATTTTATGAGTTGTATTGCAATATGCGGTTAGCTAGTAACCTCGACCATAAAATTGATCATATTATTTATTGTTAGTATTAGTAATTAACTGTTTGTTTATTTATTTTTCCCCGATGGTCCTAGTTTATCATTTATAACTTCCATTTACAACTATATGTAAGCGGGCACGCCCTTTATGCCTGGAGGCTTTTATTTACATATTAAGTTCTGTTTGCGTTTAGTTTTTATTTCAGCCTAAGTATAGTTCTCGATGATTTTGTTTGGTATATTGGCGTGTGCTAGCTAACATATGGCTAATAATTTAAATTATGTTTCGTGTTTCGTAATGTAAATTATTTTGAATACTATTATTTATATACCTATATAGTTTTTTTTTTTTTCTAACTGAACACACAGCTGTGCTGCGGGGAGTTTGTTGCGTCACTTCTTCTTCCCAGTTATTGCACTAGGAAGTGGTGAAGGGTGGGCGTTTTGGGGGACTGTCTTATGTAATTTTGACATTCGAAAAGTGCTGATTCTCAGCCTAGTTTGAATAAATGACTTTTGAATTTTGATTTTTTTAGAGGCTACTATTAAGAATACGATTCTATTCGGCTACTTACAGACAGGAAAATTAAGTGTTTAGCAGATCCACACAGTATCTACGTCAATTTGTCGAGTTATCTACACTAGAGAAAAGATTTGTAATAAAAAATTCAAAAATACATAAAAGTACTGGAACAATTTAAAAAAAAAAACTCACCAATAGGTTTATTGCTATATTATCACTGAGTAGCTATAATTTATAAAGATACCACGCAGTTGAAGCCACTGGCGGAAGTTAGCAGCCGATATATTCATTTCATCCAACTGTCAAAGAATAGGGATGTTGACTGGAAAAAAATAAACTATTTAGTCCGTCAGTCAGATGATAAAAAAAATATTAGACACGTATTTTTTGCTTTATCATATTAATAAAAAATGGTTTAGATAAAACGCATTAAAAGTTGGAAATGGGGGCTCACTACGTCACAAGTCAGTATAAAATCTACCGAGGAGTGTCGTCAGGCCACATTTTAACGTATTGCCGTAATCTGCTGGTTCCGAAAAAAAAAAAAATGTGTGTATATATATATGTCTTTTAATAATCAACCTGACGGACAAACAATTTTTTTTTGTCAACATTCTTAATAAAGTTGTGAATTGAATTTATGGTTAATTACCAAGAAATCTTTTTCCTGACTTTACTTTACACATCATTATTTAAATAAAATATTTCTATTTATATCATCGTATCTAAACATTTTTTTTTTGACGTATGTGACTGTATGGAACAGCTCTAATCCTATTATTGCTAAACACAACCACTAAAGTGCGTAACACACAGCCAGTGGTCGCTCAATTCGATATAGTTGACCAACATGATGGCACTCGGGTAGCGGTACTAGCGAAGCTGACGGGACTGGCGGAACTGGCGGAAATACCAAACATTTAACTTAGTTCAGTGTATTTGACGAGCCGCAATCAAACTGATATGTGCGAGTTATCTGGAATGACACTCAAATTACTGTTAGATAAGCGTTTAAGTTATAGGAGGAAGCGGTTTTGGCTGATGATTTTGGGTTTTCATGATGTTACTTACTGCATCTATGTCCGTTGGACCATCGACTGTAATGTCATAATTCTCTGTTTTATAAACATATTTTTAAGCATTTACTTGATATTCATTTACTTGACCATTTTGACACAAAAATTACAAATAAGGCTCCAAAATTCCTTAGAACTTAATAGTGCTTTCGCTATGAATAAGTGGCGTAACAAACTCCCTAACAACACTTTTTAATTAATAAAGTACATAGCAGTTTTTCTAGTTTTCCTTGAAGTACATGATTTCCGCTCACCGCTAACATCTTGTGCCAAAAAGCTCCGTTCGCGGGTTTTGTATCGCTATGAATATCGCACGGCCGCCTGGGACTAGTGACTAATTCCGCCACAACATACAACACGACCGGAATAAACGGAGCGTGGTATAGGCACACTGTATGCAAACGTGCCTGTAAATATATTTATATTGGACTAAACATTTATATTGGGTATATTTTTAGGAGGCAATGTTGGGACCAATGTTTGTATTTTGGGTGTAGATTTTTTATGAGTAACATCTATTCTCTCGCTTGCCTACAATCTGTGGGAGTGATTTCGTGAAAAGGGACGGAAGTGTCTACACACTTCCGTCCCAAGACGTTGACGTTTGTTGGCAGAAAGCCAGGGAAGCGCGCGCTATTTGATTTGACCAATGAGCGCGCGCGGTGCCAGAGTTGGCTGTCAAATGGTACCAACCTATTTTCAGAGAGATTGGTATTGTCAGCTAAGATGGCAGATGTTACACATCATATGCAACTACTGTAAGTCTCACTCGTTTTTTTTAAACACGATTACATAATAATTTACATGATTATTAGTACATAGATGCAAGGTGCCAAAATACAAACAAAAAACAAAGAAGAAAATAAGATATTGCGTTGACACTATTGGTTATAACCACAGGTTATACCACTCTTTAAAATAATGAATCAACGAATATACCTTTGTGCGGTGTGCGTCTCAAGGTTACACCAAATGGGAGTCCAGCTCAGCATGTGCCAGGTAAATATACCTAGCGCTGATATTCTGCTGGATCCCGACGATTCAGTGACATACGGACGTCGAGTAGATGAGTTAAATAATGCAATTTTAGGGGCATGAGGAACAGGGTGTAAAGTTCACGCATTCTCCATAGAAAAGGGGGGATCCTCAAACCAGACGGGTGTCGTGTCTGGCGGGCAACTGCCCAGAGGTTGAAGTTGGGAGATTGTATATATGTCCATCGCGCGGTAAACTCTAATTGCGCGATGCAGGATCTGTGTGACGTCAGGATGTTGTGTGACGTCAGGTCTTTGATGCGTAGTTCGCATGTGGCGATTGTAGATGCCGCCACACAATTATTGGTGTTGTGAAAACACCAATAATTCGCAATATTCTCTCGGTATGATTAGGTATTTTTAACATCAATGGCATGATTTTGCGTTTGTAATCAAAATTTTCACATTCGTTGTTTTTAAAAAACTTTTGTAAGCTTTTTGTAATACAGAGACAGAATATGAAGCACCTCTTAGCTCTCAAACGATTCCATGGAAAGCAAAATAA
This sequence comes from Agrochola lota, assembly GCA_947364205.1. Taxonomy (NCBI): domain Eukaryota; kingdom Metazoa; phylum Arthropoda; class Insecta; order Lepidoptera; family Noctuidae; genus Agrochola; species Agrochola lota. Next base: position 11,391,104 of record OX376241.1, read on the forward strand.
ATACTTACTTAGAAGATACGCAAAATAGTGTCCATGAACTTTCTTGTCAATACTTCTTCATAGGAACCTACTACAAAAACGGTGAAAGAAAACATCGAGAGGAAACCGGCATGCCTGAGAGATATTACTCGACGGCATGTGAAGCCAAGTCAGAGGCCTATGAGCGGCTTTAAAACTCTTACACCAGGTTAGTCACTAACCACACGAAAAGAAGAAGATATACGTGTTTTAAAACAACTTTTTTGTTTTATGCCAACCCTGCTCCAATAAACCTAATTATTACACATTTTCCGGAATCCTTTTAATTAATCCATACCTACTCTATGAAAAACAGTCACACGGTACGTCATCGTTAATGAAATCCATAATTTAGACCACTATTCAACCGCCATGTCGGATGGAATCAATTAAAATTCCTGCTGGTTTGTGTGTCCCAGCTCTAATACGTCACAGAAGATAGCTGTGATGAGTTTGTGTTTGTCATTAAAATGAGCAGAAGTTCAGGTCTCTCTGAGATTGATAGAAAACATCATATTTAATTAAATCAGGCGTGACTTTGCGGAAATCCATTATAAAATACAATAGACGACGTATATTTAGTAACCTAATCCGCTTAACTATTCTTAGAGTCATAAAGATCCATGTAAGAAATCGACAAGTGTTTCACCTCTCAACGACGCTTCCTCAGGATGACGATTGACTTGTTGCGAACCCGTATACGACGTGTTGAGTCGTCGAGTGCTCAACGCTTGACGTGGCAACACGAAAACACCATGTAGGTGTCATGCATCCACCTAGGAGTGAAGAAAACGAATTAAGGGCCTTTTTCTTGTCATGCAGATTTGTGCCTTGTGCGCTGCCCACATAATATTGTTTCGTACATATTTTTCCTGTCATACATGCACGCACGCGGGATGCCTTTTCAGGTGCATTACACGCGCTAAGATCATGAATGGGGGTGAGGCAGGATAATAACGACTACTTAAATGATAAGAATAGTTGGTCGCTGTGATTAACTCAAGACAATGTTTATGTTCTTTCTCCAGATTACCTACTGACAAGTTATATGAGTTTATATAATTGTATTTTTTTTATTTTTTTATTCGACTTTATAAGTCAAGCTATTTTTAATTTTATTTCAATTTATTGTTGACATAATCTACTCATTACAATGTTTTTTCTAATGAGTTGTATTGCAATATGTGGTTAGCTAGTGACCTCGACAATTGATCATATTAGTTATTGTTATTAGTAATTAACTGTTTGTTTTATTTATTTTATCTCGATGGTCCTAGTTTATCATTTATAACTTCCAGTTACAACTATATGTAAGCGGGCACGCCCTTTATGCCTGGAGGCTTTTATTTAGATAAGTTCTGTTTACGTTTAGTTTTTATTTCTGCCTGAGTATAGTTCTCGATGATGTTGTGTGGTATATTGGCGTGTGCTAGCTAACATATGGCTAATAATTTAAATTATGTTTTGTGTTGCGTAATCTAAATTATCTAAATTATTTTGAATACTATTATATAGAATCTTATTTTTTTGTTCTTCTAACTGAACAGACAGCTGTGCTGCTGGGGAGTTTGTTGCGCCACTTCTTCTTCCCAGCTAATGCACTAGGAAGTGGTGAAGGGTGGGCGTTTTGGGGGACTGTCTTATGTAATTTTGACGTTCGAAAAGTGCTGATTCTCAGCCTAGTTTGAATAAATGACTTTTGAATTTTGAATTTTGAATTTTGAATGGCCCTAAAATCGTTTTCTTTAGCGTGTTAAAAATTAAAGAGACGTTTGTTTTCATGTCATTATATTCGTGGTCTTGGTGGCTCGAAGTTTTTGGGTGCATTTCCACTGAAGCGGAGACGAGCACCAAGACGAGACCAATCGCAATGGTTGAAATCCTCGTCTCGTCTATGATTGGACGATTTATTCACGTCTCCCCTCAGCTTCGCTCGTCTCCGCTTCGGTGGAAACGCACCCTAAAGAACCTCTCCTTGAGCTTCAGCTTGCAGCTTATTTTTTTTTTGATGTCAGTTTAATCTGCGTTCGCAATTTATTTGTCAAACATGTAAACAAACACGAGTTTTAGGAAAAACAACGGTAATGCCTACACATAAGTTTCAGTTTGAGCTACAACTTCATATTTTTTATGACCTTTTCAACCGTAATAGTCAGTCTAAAATCAACCTTATTTATACTAAAGTAGGGTTGATGTTTATTTAAGTGGAACATCAATTGGAAAACAAGGAATTGAATGGACCTTACAATGATGGTTTCTGAAAAGGTAGAACACCGTTTAAGTTATCATGTCTCGGTTTGACCGTGTCTTTTAGATGACCAACAAAAAAAATATTACCGTGGCACTTCGGCATCTTTTTTGCCTCTTGACACTTCCCATAGGTCGGTCGTCCCACGGAATACGGAAATGGTGCGGCGTGCATCGGAAGCGCGCCGTGCGTTTGTGGCGACGTCTATGCGCTTGCGCCGCCTCCGGCTACCAGTTATTTGTTCACCGGATGTTGCGTTTATTAATAGGGGTGAATTTGGGATTTGTCAGTTTGTGGGTAAGTTTAATTTGTGAGGGGGAAGGATCTAATAGTTCCGTTAAGTTATTATAATTACTTCCTATGCTTTATTATTTATTTATTTATTTATATATATACTTTATTGTACACCAGATTATAATTACATAAAGAAAAAGTAATACACTACAAAATATACAATTGGCGGCCTTATCGCTTACTGCGATCTCTTCCAGGCAACCTTGGAATGGACAGTGATTCTCTGGACATAAAATGGGGCTGTCTTTGGTGCAAATAAAAGGTATATAAGTACAATATACTATAATGGATACACAGATAAGTGCTATATAATAGATACATAGATACATACATACTAACTATATAAGCAACGAAAATAAATGACGAATATTATTACAGCTAACGATAAGAACAAAATCATAACGACAAGTAATGTTCTTTCACGAGTCTTTTAAACACAGGCAACGATTGCGCGCGCTTTATTGGAACTGGTAATGCATTCCACAAACGAGCAGCTTGGACAGTAAAGGATTTGTCAAGGAAAGTTGAGGAATGCATTGGCATTTTAAGCTTCAAGTTATCTGATGATCTTAATAATTTCGTGTGAGAGTCACATAGAAACTGGAAACGTTTCTTGAGATACAGAGGGGTGGAAGGGGAAAAGAGGACATTATACAAAAGGGAAAGAATATGAGCATTCCGGTGAAGGCGAATTGGTAACCACTTGAGCTTCACGCGAAATTCGGATACATGGTCATATTTGCGTAAACCGTATACAAACCTTATACAAAAATTTTGAAGCCGCTCAAGTTTATCGAGTTGATCTTGAGTAAGGTCAAGATAGCTGGCATCAGCATAATCAAGGATGGGTAGAAGAAGAGATTGTGCAAGCGCAATCTTGGTGGCAGTCGGCAGTAAATTACGTAGTCTTTTCAAAGACGCAGCGGAAGCAAACAGCTTGCGGCTAACCTCCCGTAGCTGGGCAGTCCAAGAGAAGTTCTTATCAATGAAAATCCCCAAGTTTTTACATGGCTGACCTTATATCATCCGTAATATTCAGAAGCGCTGTGGTGGTGCTATGACCAGGACGGAAGCCGGACTGGAAGGGGTTAAGTAGGTTATTTTTGGAGAGGAAAGTGCTTAATTGATTGTGGATTAACCGTTCGAGGACTTTGGATAGGAACGGTAAGACGGATATTGGACGATATTCAGAAAAGGATGCGGGATTGGACTTTTTAGGTAATGGAATAATTTGAGCATCTTTCCATGAACATGGAAAGACACCACTAGACACGGAAAAATTAAGGATGTGACAAATGACGGGCAGGATTACATCCAGCACAGGGACTAACATATTACGGCTGATACAGTCACTGCCTACTGCATTGGAAGTAATCGATAGTATGCTCTTCTTAACATCACATGCGGAGAATTGACCAGAAATAAATGGAGAATAACTGGGAGTCGGAAGAGAAGAAAGATAATTCAAAGTATTCAATTTAGTTGTCCTATCAAAATTGGACGAAGCCGTAAAATGATTATTCATTGCATCGATGTCTATATCTTTTGGGATTGAGCACTCGGACCACGCACAATGAAGGGTTCCGTAGTTGGGATGAATTTATCCCAAGAACAAACTTAACATTGTAGTTGAAAAACATGTCCTTCCATACGGAATATATGGGAGATCATGTTTTTCAAACCGCAAATTTAAGTTGGTCGATTATTACTCGTTAACCTGTAGAGCCTACTTAGCTCTGATAGTTTTCCTTTTAATTTCGTTATATATACTACTGCTGTGAATTTTTTCACAAGTCCAAGTACAACCATTTAGCTAGAAGGGGGGGAAATCAAATGTGTCCCACATTTGACTTTTACAAAAAAAATCAGTTAAAAGCTTAATATTTCGCAAACGGATTCCTGAATCCAAAAATGTTCTCGACAAACTCACAATATTTTTGAACGACCTTTCTAACGATACCCCACAACATGGGGTAGATGAGGAAAAAAAAACATCCCCACTGTCCGTGTAGGGGAGGTACCCTAAAAAAATATATTTTTCTTGATTTTATTTTACCACTTTGTCGGCATAATTAAAATGTATACATATGCCAAATTAAAGCTTTCTAGTACTTAACGTCTCTGAGCTTAGCCGCGGACAGACAGACGGAGAGACAGACAGACAGACAGACAAACAGACGGACATGGTGAAACTATAAGGGTTTCTTGTTTACTACGGAACCCTAAAAAACAGAAAGAACAGTCATTTTGTAAAGTTTCACTAACCACACGAAATTTTGTAATGTTTATAATGTGTTGCTTACATTATAAACTCTCTAATAAATTAATTACCAAGCAATTACACAATCCGACCAAAATAAAGCCAGGTACACAAAGGATGTTCAAATGCTCAAAGCGTTGAAACTAATCAAGTCTATCGCAGCCATCTTTGTTCGAGCTGACGGATCTCGGATCTCCGGAGCTGAATTACTACCCTCTATTAGGTTTGGCCTGAAGAACGGTTGCAATAACATTGGCCATGCTTTGATGAGGTTTCCGAAGTATAGTGCCTTCGCCTTCGATCTTTGGCCAAGATTTTGTGGTAGGGTGATATTGGATCATGCTAAATATTTGATAGAGTTGGTTGCTGGTGAACTGTTTCGGTCCTTGGAAATACTATTTATTGATAGTGAAGTGGACTGTATATTTTAATAAAAGATTTCTTCTATTCTTCTTATTTATTTCGAAGTTGTTTTCTTCTCGAGAGCTGGGAACCGACTGTGTCCCTATGGCCCAATGGCCCGCCTTTTATACAAAATTGCTTAAGCCTACGTTACCTTAACGAGGCCTCTGATTTTTGAGACCATTCTAATTACAATTTTCGCTATGGCCCAGCTCTTTGGAGCTCTGTTTTTAATAGTTCCCTAAGTCGGATTACCCTCAAACTTATACAAAACATAGCTCTTATATCCTTCTGTCATAACACATAACAGTATTCAATGTATCTTTATGTACTAAAAAGTTTCTAGAACATTAACGCTTAAAATATCTCTTTTGAACATTTTCACTATACAAATTTGTTATTATCTTTAAAACCCGTGGACCGATTTACAGAATTGGAACGCAGCAGGTAGTTTTGAGCCTAGTCCTCTTATTTGACACTAAGATCCTGAGGATATCCTTACATACAAAAAACCTCATTTCCAATTTACGTAAATATGCTAACATTTTTCTTTATACATTAAAATTACGAGAAATGCTACGTTGTTGGTCTTATAAGATTCACATAGGATTCCTTATACAAATTTTACTAAGTAGAAACTAATTAGAACACAATTAAAACCTCTTAAATCTAATTAGAAACTAAAAACTCACTCAAAATGGTGAAAAGTCCACCGAGCTCCCGCCGCTACTTGTGCTACGGTGCACAGATAGGGTCTCGGTTTTCATACTCTGACTAACCACTTTTACGTATGAAGATCGTTCATCATCACACCGGCCCACAACTTTGTCTTGTTCACCAATAGGTTACACATGCTCGGCGTCCGTTACATTTCTCCCCCCGGCGCAGCTCGCGTAGCCTCTTCAATCTTCATCACGACGACGAGCTTGCTCACGGGGCGCCGGAAGGTCCCGGTTCTGGTTCGCACCTCGACGACCCTGATGCCGCCGTCTGGTCCGCAGTGTGTGCGCTCGACGACTCCCATCGGCCAGGTGTTCCTGGGCAGCGTGTTGTCGACCACGAGGACCACGTCGCCAGTTTGCATCGGTCGCACGTCGTTCTGTGGCTCGCCGCGAGGTACCAGAGTGGGAAGGTACTCGCGTAGCCAGCGTCGCCAGAAGTGGTCAGCGAGCGCTTGACTAGCTCGCCAGGTTCTTCTGTCGGCCTCGTCACAAGGCCCCGTAGTTGGCAGCCCATCTGATGACCCCAACAGAAAGTGGTTGGGGGTCAGGGCTTCAGGATCGCTGGGGTTCACGCTGACGTAGGTCAGCGGTCTTGCGTTGATGGAGAACTCGGCTTCTGTTAATAGAGTTCTCAGTACTTCTTCTGCAGGTGCCTTCTCTCGGAGAGTGACGCTGAGAGCTGTCCTCACGGAGCGAACCATTCGCTCCCACGCGCCGCCTTGGTTGGGCGCGCCCGGAGGTATGAAGCGCCACTCCATTCGATGCAGCAGCCCCTCGTTTTGCAGGGCAGGCATCCACTCGGTGTAGGCGTTGCGAAGCTCTTGATGCGCCCCACGGAAGTTAGTCGCGTTGTCGGAGTACATCAGTCTTGGCCAGCCTCTGCGCGCAGCCATACGCCTCAGCGCCATGATTGCTGAGTCGGTGGAGAGCGATGTGACGAGCTCGATGTGCACGGCGCGGGAAGTGAGGCACGTGAAAAGTGCGCCCCACCTCTTCTCTCGGCGGCGCCCCACCTTGACCATCATTGGCCCGAAGTAGTCCACCCCGCAATTGGTAAACGGGCGGTGGAACGGGTCGAGGCGAGCGTGTGGCAGGTCCCCTGTAGCTGGTGGCTGCGGCGTCGCTCGGCGTCTTCGACAAAAGGCGCAGTTCTTCTCTACGGCGCGTACCGTGGGTCGTAAGTGTTTAACCCAGTACCGCTGCCGTAAGTCGTTTGTCACGCGTTCTCGGTTGGCGTGTAGTTCCGGAGGCACGTCGCGTAGCACCGTCTTGTCGCTGGAGCTCCATCCTCGTAGCGTGAATCCAGCATGTGCGTGTACCGCTCTCGTCTCCTCGACCGCCTTCCAAGCTTCCTCGGCATTTTCGTAGCTGGCCACCAGGTCATCCATGTAATGGCTCCTCTTGATTGCTTCCAGCGCGCGTGGGCACCCCTGCCCGTACACATCCGCGTTGTAATTCCGAACATGGTGGGCCATGTAAGGGGAACTTGCGGCGCCGAAGATCATGCTGGTCATCTTGTATTTCTTCGGAGGCTCTTCTCGTTCGTTGCCTCTCCACAGGAACTGCTGCGCTGGTTGATCTTCCGGCCTTATCTTGATCCTCAGGAACATCTCCTGCACGTCCGCTGTGATCGCTACCGTCTTTTCTCGGAATCGGAAGAGGATTCCTGGCAGCGACAGTAGTAGGTCGGGTCCTTCCAGCAGTTCGTCGTTCAGACACACGCCGTTGCTCTTTGCTGCCGCGTCGAACACCAGCCTGTGCTTGTCGGGTTTATTTGGGTTCTGCACGGCAAAGTGTGGCAGATACCAGCAGATGGCGCTCTTCTCTTCGGATCCGTCGCACAGCGTCGCGTACCCCTTGTCCAGCAGGTTGGTGATCTGCTTGGAGTACTCGACCGCGAACTCTGCATCTGCGTCCATCTTCTGCTCGATCTTCTTCAGCCGACGAAATGCTTGCCCGTAGCTCGGCGGCATGGTGACGTTGTCCCGTCGCCATGGCAGTCCCACTTCGTACCCGGTGTCAGTCTTCTTTGTGGTCGTTCCGACTATCTTGATGGCCCGTAGATCCGCCTCCTTGATTCTCGGCTTCCCCTGTATGCCGAGTGAGTCGATCTTGAAGTGGCCTTCGACTAAGTCATGAAGTTCCTGGCTGCACGTTCCCGTCGCTCGGTCGGACTCGTAGACATGCAGCACGTTTCCTTCTTGATAGATGGTGTTGCGTGGCGCGGTTCCGTGCACCACCCATCCTAGCTGTGTTTTTGATGCAGCTGGTTGATCAGGGCCGCCGACTCGGAGCTCGCGGGACACGATGCACTCCCAGTGGTCTGTTCCCACTAGAAGCCCGGGGCGCGCCTTCTCGTAGCACACCTCTTCTGATGTCAGGTCCCGTAGGTGCTCGCAGTTCAACAGCGTGTCCGGAATAGACTGCTGGTGCAGCCGAAGATTCTTCATTGTCCTCGCTCTGACCTTGTAGCTGTTGTCATTCTTCAGGCCTCTGATCCGTATGTTCACCAGCTGACTCTCCGTCTCTTGCTGCGACATGTTGACCCCGTTCAGATGAAGTGGTTGTGACGGTCCCTCTGCTCCGATGCTCTCTGCCAGGTCCTTGTCGACGAGGGTAATGGTAGCTCCTTCATCCAGGAGGGCGTATGTCCTTGCCTCTCCCCGTGGTCCGGATACGACGATAGGGCACATCTTCAGCAGGACTGCTCTTGATCCGGCAGCTAGGCGTGGTGCCACTGACATGACCGCTTCTTCCTTTGGTGGTTCTGCTGGCCTCGGGTCTTCTCTCTTCGCTTGATGGAGGGTCGCATGATGTGGTCGGCTGCACTGGTCCACACCGCATGATTTGGCTTTGCAGCTCATGCGCCTGTGTTGCTTCTGGGCGCACTTGAAGCATATCCCCTTTTCTTTTAAGAACCTCCAGCGTTCTTCTATCGCCAGTGCCTTGTACTTGGGGCACTGCGTCAGGATGTGAGCTTGTTCACATTTAGGACACTTATCCTTTTGTTCTTCCGCTCCTGCAGTAGTGTTGAACACGCTGGCTTTCCTTTTCAACATTATAGTTGGCCGAGTTTCCTTTTTCTGGCTTGCAGCGCATGTAGCTGGAGCGTATGTGTACCGCAACGCTCTGTCCGCTTCGCGTATCAGGAAACGAGACATGACGACAATCTCCGGGTCCGCTGTTCCTTCATGATCGTAGGCGTAGTCGCACCATCGGGATCGGAGATGCGGGCTCAGCTTTTCCAACACTTCTCTTGTCATCAGGGGGTTGAATAGGTATCCTCTTCGGTCGATCGTCTTCAGCACGCAGATGATGTTCTGCAGCTTGATCGCGAAGCTGTTCAGTTCGGCAGCTGATGTACCCGGTTTCGGCAGCTTCTTGAGGTCTTCCAGCGCCTTGTCGATGATCACTTCCGGTCTCCCGAAGCACTGCTCGAGGGTCTTCATTATGATGTCTGGATCGGTGGCCGTATGCAGAAGGGCGGCCACGGCGTCTCTTGCTTCTCCCTTGAGACAGCTCCTCAGTCGATGGATGTTCTCTGCTGCTGATATCTGGTACATGCTGGTCGTATCTCGTACTGCTGCCTTGAACGGCAACCACTCGTTGGCTGCTCCGGAGAAGGTCGGCAGGTCCATGTGTCGAGGCCTGGGCCTCGCCATCTTCTCTAATGTGGCTGCCAGGTGCTCGATGCTGCTTCTGTTCCTTGTCGGAGTCGGTGATCTTGCACGTTGGACCTCGAATTGCAGCTGCTTCTGTTCTTCGCGGGTTCCTTCTTCACCCCGTGCCTCCTCCCCCCGTGTGCTGGGGGGGTTTGTTCTCAGCCACTCGTCCACCTTCTGATGTGGCTCTTCACGGGGAGGGCTGGGTCCTTCTTCGTGCACGCTCTCATCGTCGTTGATAGCTGATACCTCCACGGCTAATCGCTTCTTGACTAGGTTCGCTTCCAGCTCCAACTCCCTTCTTCTTATGGTAGCCAGTTTCTCTGCTGCTTCCAGTTCCGCTATCCGTAGCCGCGTGGTTACACTTGTCGTCGATCGTTTTGACCTAACCGATCTGCTTGGTGATCCCAGTCTTCGTTGAACCGCAGCTGTTGTTCCTTGAATCCCGGAAGGTCCTGCTGTGCTGGTGTCTGCTGGTTTGGAGAAAGGTGACGCCGGCGGGTCCAGTGAGACTCTTCTTAGACGTTCTCGCTCTATCAGCTCCGTTTCCCTGCGTCGCGCCTCTTGCTGCAACTGGATGCGTCGCTGTTCTTCTATCTCCGCTGCGTCCCTTGGCTCCTTGTGACCACCATCTTCTAAGTCCTTTGAGACTTTTCTTCAGGAATCTTCTGGTTTTTCAGGTGTCTTCGGATCTTGAAAGATCCCGATTTTTTCAGTTTTCGGTTTGGTTCGAGTCGGCACGTTCGGTTCGGGTCGGCACGTTCGGTTCGGCTTTGGGTCAGCGGCTTTCCGGCTCGGCTCGGTCGATCCTCTCCTGTTCGGGTCGGCACGTTCCGGCACGGCTTCAGTCGGCAACTCTTCAGTTCGGGTCAGCGGCTTTCCGGCTCGGCTCAGTCGATCCTCTCCTGTTCGGGTCGGCACGTTCCGGCACGGCTTCAGTCGGTAACTCTTCGGTTTCAGCTTCGGGTCAGCGGCTTTCCGGCTCGGCTCGGTCGATCCTCTCCTGTTCGGGTCGGCACGTTCCGGCACGGCTTCAGTCGGCAACTCTTCGGCTTCAGGTCAGCGGCTTTTCGGCTCGGCTCGGTCGATCCTCTTCGTTCGGGTCGGCACGTTCCGGCACGGCTTCAGTCGGCAACTCTTCGGTTTGGCTTCGGGTCAGCGGCTTTCCGGCTCGGCTCGGTCGATCCTCTTCGTTCGGGTCGGCACGGTCCGGCACGGCTTCAGTCGGCAACTCTTCGGCTTTGTGACGTCCGTTCGGTGACGTCCGGTTTGGACGTCCGGTTTGTGACGTCCGTTCGGTGACGTCCGTTCGGTGACGTCCGTTCGGTGACGTCCGGTTTGTGACGTCCGGTTTGTGACGTCCTGTTTGTGACGTCCGGTATGTGACGTCCGGTTTGTGACGTACGGTTTGTGACGTCCGGCTTGGTGACGTCGGTTCGATGACGCCGGCTTGGTGACGTCGGTTCGGTGACGTCGGGTTTGTGACGTCCGTTCGGTGACGTCGGCTTGATGACGTCGGTTCGGTGACGTCGGCTTGACTGACGGTTCCGTTTTTCGCTCTTGCTGCGGGTTCTTTGTTGATTCTTCCTCGCAGCTTGGTGGACCAGGATCCTGTGGCGGGTTTCTTCGTTCTTGATATCCGCCGCTCGATGGACCAGACTGAAGTGGACTGTATATTTTAATAAAAGATTTCTTCTATTCTTCTTATTTATTTCGAAGTTGTTTTCTTCTCGAGAGCTGGGAACCGACTGTGTCCCTATGGCCCAATGGCCCGCCTTTTATACAAAATTGCTTAAGCCTACGTTACCTTAACGAGGCCTCTGATTTTTGAGACCATTCTAATTACAATTTTCGCTATGGCCCAGCTCTTTGGAGCTCTGTTTTTAATAGTTCCCTAAGTCGGATTACCCTCAAACTTATACAAAACATAGCTCTTATATCCTTCTGTCATAACACATAACAGTATTCAATGTATCTTTATGTACTAAAAAGTTTCTAGAACATTAACGCTTAAAATATCTCTTTTGAACATTTTCACTATACAAATTTGTTATTATCTTTAAAACCCGTGGACCGATTTACAGAATTGGAACGCAGCAGGTAGTTTTGAGCCTAGTCCTCTTATTTGACACTAAGATCCTGAGGATATCCTTACATACAAAAAACCTCATTTCCAATTTACGTAAATATGCTAACATTTTTCTTTATACATTAAAATTACGAGAAATGCTACGTTGTTGGTCTTATAAGATTCACATAGGATTCCTTATACAAATTTTACTAAGTAGAAACTAATTAGAACACAATTAAAACCTCTTAAATCTAATTAGAAACTAAAAACTCACTCAAAATGGTGAAAAGTCCACCGAGCTCCCGCCGCTACTTGTGCTACGGTGCACAGATAGGGTCTCGGTTTTCATACTCTGACTAACCACTTTTACGTATGAAGATCGTTCATCATCACACCGGCCCACAACTTTGTCTTGTTCACCAATAGGTTACACATGCTCGGCGTCCGTTACCGATAGTATGAATTTAAATTTGGAACACCCATAATGTTGAATCTAAAGCCCCTAATACACCTTTGGGCCTTTTTACGTGATTGACCATTTTATTTGCGTGAATTTGCTCGTTGGCCGATTGTGTAGGTACTGGGAGCTGGACAGTAAGTGCTTCTTTTCCTAAGAACCTTATGATCTAACTGAGGAGATATACACTGCTGTGAAAAATTTACAACGGAACAATGCAAAAGCTTGTCTTTACAATAAACGTAACATTATAATATCACGCCTTGTTTCACCGATGAGTTAGGCAGATATGTACCTTATAGTACACCCACATTTCGCCAGTTATGTTTAAGTTCCATGTAATTGGGGGCGAGCCTACTGCCATCAACCGGGCACAAATCCAGACTCCGGGCTGCTACTGAGAAATTCCAGATAGAAAAATCCAATAACAGTTTGTCCGATCTGGGAATCGAACACAGGACCTCATGCTCAGCAGCTCTCTTTACAATAGGAACGTTAAATTAAAACTTAATTTTTGGCGCTGCGCAGACTAGTAAAAGCAATGTTTAGGTACAAAAAGCTAAACAAGAATACACGCTATAACTGCACGTTTCCTAAAACTAAAATACACCTCCAGTGTACACTAATCTTAGCTTCACAGAATATTGTGAGACCTCAAGACAGGCCCCGGTGCACACTATCGGAACAGACAGCCTTAATTTGAGCCTGACATTGCAAAGGCGCCCTTTATGCTTCCTGAGACTGTTCAAGATACTAGGAGCAGTGAGAACTAGCCTGTATTTAGTTTTGGAGATGTTGTCATTTAGTATACTATCTTTGGAGAGCTGGAAACAAATGTATCCTAACTAATATTATAAATGCGAAAGTGATTTTGTTTGTTACGCTTTCTCGCTAAAGCGACTGAACAGACTTTAGCGTAACGTGAAAAAATAATATTTTTGTAACTTAATTTATAATGTTTGAAAACAAGAATTATGTTTGATTTTTGCTCTGCTTGTTAAAATTTTGTAGATTAGTTTAGTGGTTTTAGTTTATTGTTTGTAACTTTTGCATGCCTACTGGTTAAATATGGCTGAACGTATTCCTTATAACATCGGGTATTGCACCCATATTTGCAAAATTAATTGCAAAATAATAAAGCTGAAGAGTTTGTATTTTTTTGTTTGAACGCGCTAATCTCTGGAAATCTGGTCGGATTTCAAATAATGTTTTTGCAGTTGATAGCCTAATTCTTGAGGAAGTTTACAGGCTATTAACATCGCGCTAAGACCGTTAGGAGTCGAGTAAAAAGAAAAAATAGAAATAACGCTAAGCGAAAACGAAGTAGTAGCGCATGCGGGCGATGCGATGCGACACGATGGGTCGGAGGAACAAGAAATTTCACGCAGACAAAGTCGCGGGCAGAAACTAGTGAAATTATATTTTTTAATGCTCTTAGTGACAGATTTCGAGTAAAAAAGTTGGTGCGAAGCAAAGGGAGTATGTAAGGATCGTAGCAGTTGCCGTTCTGTCAATTCTGCTTACCCCGTTGGGACGGAGTGAATTTATGTATGTGAAAGTAGGTTTATATGTGTGTAGGCTTTTGTTTCGACAGGAACAATGTAATAATATAAGACGTTTATTTTCTCTACACAAGTTATGTACTTAATGCTAGTATTTGACAATAGTGCACGAACAAGGAGTTAACTTTGTGAGACATTGGTGCCTTTTTTTTTTTTTTTGAGTGTGGGAGATCATCCAATGACTTCTCCCGCCCTGGGCAGAGCGAGAGGGTGTGTCAGACTTTTACTGACTAAAACCCACCCATGTTCCTTCCGTTGCCTGTGTGCCGGGGCCGCGATATCCCTTTCGGACAAACCCGCAACCCCAGCAGGCATTGGTCTTTCGACCCCGTCAGTTGGTGCTGACAGAGACTGGTGCCTGAAGTAGATTTAAATAAAAACCTGTATTACAAGTCACCAGGGCCCTCCCGCGGCTAGATGCCTGTGATTTGGAGCATAATTACAATAAATGCTTAACCAACGTTGAATTAAAAACATAAAATAAATTAAAATACAAAACAAACAAAGCAACAAAGAAACAAAAAATAAATAAAAAATAATAAAATATAAAAATACAAAAAGAGTTTGTGGAAATACCAGAATATTATGTGTGAGTAACTAGAGGAAGTGTAAAAGAGATGTGAGTGTATTATGTGAGAGGTTGATTAAGTGAGTGCGATGCGAGTATGGGTGATGTTATGTATGAACAAGCAGTAGAGGGGGTATATATGTGAATATCATTAGAGATGATTTATCTGAGGGGGGTCAAAAAATTCTCCGTTCCCTGATAATCTAGTGTTTTCAAATAAGTAGTCACTGAATTTTTACATTTGTGTTGAGTTTGAGGATAAATATTAAGGATGTTATTTAGCTTATTGTACAGATATGGGCCAAGAAAGAAGAAGATATTACGTGAGTGTGCAGAACTACAAGGTTGAGTTTGGCATACTCTGCCTTTTCAACGTCTATCCCTACACAGATTCGGATCGTATTGCAACAAGGAGTGTTCTTTAAGCACCGTACGCAATATGAAGGTTAAAATATAAAATAGCTCTAGCACGGCCTGAGCATATTCAAATGCCATGTATTTGTAGCTGCTGTGTTCCGATTTGAAGAACCTCTTTATATCTTCATCTGAGTGGTGCCCTCCAGCCATTCGGTGGTGTGGGAAAGTTTCAAGCGCAATTTGTAATAGTATCTACTTTACTGCTAGACCTGTAGCCAATTTCCATCAGATTCATTGCGTCCGTCATACTAGCTTTTGCTCGCGGCATCGCCCGCGTGTATGTCGGAAAATATCACACGCGGCCGTACGTACTACCGGGATTAAAAACACAATATGTGTTAATCTAGGTTGTTTTGGTGTACTCTTGATTCTTAATTAAACGAGTGTACTGTATAAAATATAGATATAATGCAAAAGTCAAAAATATTTGGTATTTATCAGAGAAACAATGTCCGTTCGCTATAGATTTTGATGTGAAGTGACGGAGGCCGGAGTCGGTCCCGCGCGTGGACATGGTTATAAACTATCTGTGTGCCAAATTTCATCCAAATCCGCTCAACCATTTTTGCGCCAATTCGGAACATACAGCCAGACAAACGGACAAAAATTCTAAACTAATATTCGGCATCAGACTCGTTCCAACTTGTAGTAACTACTTTTTTCCAAAAAAAAAAAACAATGCACAGTTTGGTATAGAATTGTTTATTAAATAATATATAGAAAAGATGGCTACGCTTGACATTTTGGTGATTGCAGTTACTGTTGCTCATCCTCCTAATGAAAAGCTGTCATCCACTCTTAATAGTTTTTAGGACATCCACAAAAGAAAAAAGACCAATTCTTTCCCAACACAGGCCCGACTATTGATCTAAAATTAAAACAGTCCTACCTTATGTTCAATTTCAGTCCCCAATTCGATTCTATAGAGCCTAAACAACATTCCGGGACTTCCCATGAATATTTTATCGACCACGTCTGCTTCCAAAGATATTCCTATACGTACCCGTTTTATTTTTATTTGTTTCATATTTGTCACGTCATGAAAATACAGTGCCTCTATTCACGACAAATTTTACGGTTTTCTTTCGTTCCCTGAATTCCAATACAGTTGAGGATGCTCCACGCCTATTCGTCGGTTATACGAATGATATTTGCTTCTGTTTTTGATACTCCAATTTGGGGGAATAAGGAAAAAATTAAGCTTGGAATAGTGCAGTTGAATTTTTGAAGTAGGTCCCCATTGTTGTCTCTGAATGTTGTTTTAGCATTCATTTTATTTATCTTATTTTAGTTGTTACAGCTGGTTTTAGTTGTTGGTGCTGTTGTTGTTTTTGTTGTTTCTAGTTATGGTAAAAACCCTGGTTATGGTGGTGGTGGAAAATAGATGGCTTTCACGCCATCATGCGCAAGCTTTGCGGTTCCATTATGCGCAGGATACGCGCCAGCCCCAACAGCATCCTAAAAACTATAGCTGATAGGTGAGACAGCCCCATACTGGGACATTGGATACGCCTACATGCCACTGTGGCGTGTTAATTAATAGTTGTTGTTTTTCTGGTAGATGTAAGTACTAACACTAGTTTTTAAGTCGTGTGCATACTAACCAAATGGACTAGTTATGGGTCCGAAATAAAAGATTTATATATTATTTAAGGTAATTAAATACAAACGATTAGAATGTTAAATTAACAAGCTATTGTTGGTATATCTTTTGTAAATGTTAGTTTAATTAAAATTCTATTTAAACGGCTTATTTTTCCTGTTAGGAGATAAACACCTCGTTATGAAAAATGTTAATATTAATAATATTAATTTAATTTACTAATCAGACTATAACAACTTATAACTAAATAAAAATAGCAAAATTATATATTATATTCTAACTTAACTAAAACTATTCAAAAACTAAAATATAGCATCGTAAAATTCAACCGCATCGCTGTCGACTGGTAATGTACCCAAGAGACTGGCCGCATTGCCACGTTGTATGGCAATGCTTAGCCTCTGCCCAAAGTAAAAACCAGCTCTTGGGTCACGGGAAGTGTCAAATAGCCGTTTTGAAATTTCATTAAAGAGGCCATGAGCACTCGGACCCCACGGCCCGAGGGTTTCGACCCCAAACGGCTCGAAAATATAATTACCTGTAAGGTTATTATACTTACGCCGCTTGAGGTTTTCTGCAGCCGCAGCAGCAGCACCAGCACAGCACGCCGAGCCAGGAAGATGGGATGGCGCAAGAGTGTCGACACACCTTCCATGGAGATAAAGACATGCCGTCCGGTCTCTTGCCATCGTCGCGTGCCAAGCCATTGGGTTCTAATATAGCTGGAATGCCGGCGGTGACAAGAGCTCGTCGGATGATGTCGTTAATGTTCGCGTGCCGCGCTAAGCGACCCGCACTTCGGCTGCAAGACAGGCCGTGATGTCCGAGACTGTTGACAACTTCGCCACAGTGACAGCGACGAGGAGAACAACAAGGAGCTCCTAGTCGTAGGGAAGCAGCGAGGCGGAAGGTATTGTCGTCGAACAGAGTGCCTATGTTCGACGACGGTAGTGCGTGAAGCCACAGACCCGATTCCCACTTACCCACAGCCAGCAGGCGCGCACGCTCCGCAGTGGTAGTAGACGTATTGAGTAAATTGTTCTGTACTACTCTGCAGAGCGGCTCATCCCACCGTCTTTGGGAAGATGGATGATCGGGTAGATCTGATTTCGGGCAAGCGAGTCTCCAGGCATCCCTCGGTGAAGCACGGCACATCAAAATCAATCAGTGTGGAGGCTATAATTTTCCTGATTCATTTCTCAGTGCCGTGAACCGAGGATATGAAAGCCGGTAAACTAATACTAGAAATTTTGCGGACGCCGAGGCCTCCCATACGGATGGGAAGAGTAGCTTGCACCCAAGCTCGGTCGTCCATGGCCACATTTAGAATTGAAGTTAATGTGTGTCTTAATTTAGGGCCGAAACAGCAGTAACGAATTAGGGTGATGGCCGAATGCATATTAATTTGTAACAATCTTTCCGAAACATCGTTGAAATTTTGTATTTTTCCCTCATTAAAAACGGGAAAGGACTTCTCGAAGATTGGAGACGAAGAGAGCTTTTTTCAATAATTTTGAGTTCTGGAGCTATTGCATTAAATTTGGGGAGTGTCAGTTGTCTGTCAGTACTGTCCGCTAGGTATAGTTCACATTTCGAAAGGTTGAGATCAAGGCCAATGGAATGAAGTTCGTTTTTAAGGAATTTTAGGTCATTTAAAACAGTTTCTACATCGCCTACCAAGGATCCATCATCAAGATACCAAACGTTAAATTTAGAATTTAGCTGTCGAATAATTGGGTGCATGGCTAAGCTAAAAATCAATGGCCCGAGGGGGTCACCTTGTTGACAGCCAACAGCAGATTCCAAAAGGTTGTCTCGATACAGTAATTAGATCAGACTATTATTTCTACCTAAATTAATTGACATTTGAAAACTGGATTAACATCTGGAACATTTTGTTGAAATGGCGCTTTTTGGTAGCTATACTATAAACATATTATGTATTTTTCTAAATTAATAACAATTATGTATAATAAACGTCAAAGTTTCTGAAGATGTTTCTTACTCAATCACGCATATCTAGGTGTCACCGGATTTGTATGCTATTAGGCTCACAGATACAGTGGTGTAACTTCAGATCAGAGACCAGGGACTCTCCATCAGGTCTTTGCAGCCATGTGCAAATACGAAATTGGGCCCCCGTCGCCCATTTCCCAGGCACGGTGTATGTTTTTTTACTTTCTTTCTTTTTTTTCTCCGTTCCTAGGCTTTCTTCGAACAATGTTTTCAAATGTACAGCAGAACATAGTGCCACAACTACCTTAAGTACCCGTTCTTGGTCGCTCGCTACCGCGGTTGGCATTTGCTACGAGTACCAAGGCTTTGGCAGTCAATTTTTCCAAGATAACGGTGGATGTTAGACCGAGCGAAGCGAGCTCGAAAATTATAGCACCCTGCCACGGATAGGTTAGATTTTATTTTGACCATTCGAAGACAAATAGTAGCTACTTGATCGAATTTTGCAGACAATATTAAAATGAGTAGAACCAAGGCTGCTCGAAAATTTTTGCATGTCTTATAACGGTGCTCTTACTGTTTAAAGTAGCTTAATATATTATTCGAGAAGCCTCTGAGGCCTTTTGCCTCCTTCGCCCTCCCGGCCCAGACACTGGGCCCCCAAACACCGCGGGTTCTAGCGCACAAATTCGCACCTTAGCAGTTACGCCACTGCACAGATAGAAAATGTCCTGGAATAATACATAGATTACTTTTTATCCTAATCCATATATCCCTAGGATAAGAGTGAAAATGCAACGCTTTTAGTCTGAAAATCCGTACTAAACTATTTCACCAAAACATGATGAAAGAGATTGTGTTATAAACTAAAATTTAATTACTGCGCAGCTTAATATAGTGCTAACTTAAGTATATTTGGGCAGTAATAAAGGTCTTCAGCGTGTTCAAAGATACGTACCAGGTGACGGTGGGGCCACGAGAAACTAATCAATTCTGGGAAATTTGATTTTAGGGACAACGTTAGATGAGGTTATAAGGTATTAATGTTCACTGACTAGTATCGAAATCGAACGTAGATTTTAGTCGACTTGACTTTTAATAAACAGGAAGATTTCTCACGTAAGTTTTATAACATTAATATCAGGTTTTTTATTAGACTATTATCTTGTCGTGAGGAAAGTATTGAGTATGAATGTCGATGGCTATAAGAGTAGGGGAAGAACAAAGAAACGATGGATAGACTGTGTGGAAGATGATATAATTAAGTACGATAAAATAGGTACGTAGCTTTTATGAGTGGATATAAGTACCTACTGGCATGATTTATACTTTTATAGTTAGTGAAAATTAAGACTCATGCTGGTGCACCTAACAAAAATACCAAAATGTTATGACCGTGCACTACTGAAACCAAAAACATTATAAAAAAAATTGTTTAGTGTGTCTCAAACGGTTACATTTACAAATGTGAATGAAACAGCCCCAGTAAGTAATTAATAATACTTGTGTTGGGGTTGTCTCACTCCTTCCCTTAATTGATAGTTAACAAGTTTGAGACTGTATAAAATTAAAAGTAAGAAATGATTTTAAGAACAAAGAGAAACTATGACATAAAAAGTAATTAGCAGCTCTGTGTAGTGTGTATGTGTAATATCTGTGAGTGTGGGTTTGTGTGTTTGTGTGTTTATGGGTGAGTTTACGTGTTTGCTGATAGTGTCATTATGATCGAAGTTAAAAAATACCACTATGTAATTACAAGGTATAACATAATGCTAAAGAAGAAAATGCCCATCTGCTCGCTCGTTCGTTCTAACGCTCTAGTTGTTTCTATGGCCCAACAGTGAAAGAGGCCAGACTGCATCCATTAGTACAGGTGGCGTTGGTAATTTGCATTCTGGATCAGCACAATTCAAGCCCCCGGCGGTCTCATACAGAACTGATGCTCTTTCTGCTGACATCCTTAGGCTATGTCGTTGTTGCTGACGGATTTAAACTAATTAGTTGTGGATTTTGATGCTAAAGATTTCAGAAAGTGTAGTGGTTTTAATGTAATGAGTTTCGAGGTCTTATTATGTCCAATATCCATACTAGTTCATACTTCCTAAGGCGGGACATACACAACGCCCGCGCCGCACTGTCGCCTCGCCCGCACCACGCCATTTGTGAATGTTCCGCACCACGTCGTTCCTATACATTTTGTATGAAATGTGAAACGGGCGCCGTAAAGCCCGCGCCCCACCGTCGCCACGCTCGCGCCTCGCTCGCGCCCCTCGCCACTTGAGTCTGTGCCGCGCCTTACATATACCCATTATAAAACAAAGTCCCCCGCCGCGTCTGTCTGTCTGTACGCGATAAACTCAAAAACTACCGAAAGGATTTTCATGAGTTTTTCGCCAATGGATGGAGTGATTCATGAGGCAGGTTAAGGTTTTGTGTTAATTGGTTGAAAAATGACAATGATTGTTGCACATTTCGGACAAAATCATGTCGACTGGGAGCTTTATTGGCGTGCGCCACATAAACCAATAGAGTTATATGAAAACAATGTATTACGGAATTATTCCACTTAAAACGATCTATTAAACGCTATGACTACTGCATTATTTATTTCTGTCTGGATCCAATTCTGAAGTCCACGCAGACGTAGTCGCGGGCAAAAGCTAGTATCCTAATTCATATTATAAATGGGAATGTGAGTTTGTTTTTTACGCTTTCACTCTAAAATAGCTGAACGAATTTGGATGAAATTTGGCACATGGGTAGACCATGACCCGGAGAAGGAAATACAATATCCTTTATCCCAATATTCCCATAGGATCAAGACTTATGCGGGTGCAAACACTGGGCGCAGCTAGTATTATTATAAATGTGAAAGAAACTTAATTGTCTATTCGTTTGTTACCTTTTCATAGGTTTCACGCCTTAGCGGCTGAACGGATTCCGATGAAATTTGGCACACAGATGGACCACGACCTTAGGATAATTTTATCCCAGTAATACGTTCCCGTTGGACAATTTGCAAAGAACAAGCGCGCGAAGTTGCGAGTAAAAATGTTGTGTTCTACTTTTCTCAACAATAGTTTTTCCATTCAGGGAATATGAATCTGTAGTTATTTTAAATTATCCGTTATATCCACACCTCACGTAGAAAAGAGCAAGAGATTTACGAATTCACCAGCTATGTTATAAGTCAACTAGCTTTTGCCGGCGGCTCCGCCCGCGTGGATGTACCGGGATTAAGAGTATCCTATGTGTAAATCTAGGTTAATAACTGTGCCAAATAAATCCGTTCGGCCGTTTTTACGCCACACCGGAACATACATCCATAGACAAATAGACAAACGGACAAAAAATCTTCGTTACTATTTTATTATATATGAGTATATACTGATTTGGGAAGCGTATTCATTGATGATTGCAGCTTGTTTACTAACAAACAGTAGAATAAATTAGTAGTAGAATAAATTAGTAGTAGAACAAATTGGTAGTAGTATAAATTAGTAGTAGAACAAATTGGTAGTAGTATAAATTAGTAGTAGAACAAATTGGTAGTAGTATAAATTAGTAGTAGAATAAATTAGTAGTAGAATAAATTAGTATTAGAACAAATTGGTAGTAGTATAAATTAGTAGTAGAACTAATTGGTAGTAGTATAAATTAGTAGTAGAATAAATTAGTAGTAGAATAAATTAGTAGTAGAACAAATTGGTAGTAGTATAAATTAGTAGTAGAATAAATTAGTATTAGAATAAATTAGTATTAGAACAAATTAGTAGTAGAATAAATTAGTAGTAGAACAAATTGGTAGTAGTATAAATTAGTAGTAGAATAAATTAGTATTAGAATAAATTAGTATTAGAACAAATTAGTAGTAGAATAAGTTAGTTGTAGAATAAATTACTAAACGTTCCAATCTTTTGATTTAATAATTAATGCGTACAACATTTTAAAAGAGTAACTATGAAGTTTTTACCTATCCATATGAAACTACCTTTTAGAAGGGGCAACTAGAAATAATTATATTTTCTTCTAATACATTTTGACGATAAACAGTTCAAATTCAAATTATTTTATTTTACATAAACCTTTATGGGCACTTATGAAACGTCAGAAGCTAGGTGCACGGTTCCAATTGGTCGTTTCTTAAGGAGAAGAAATTCCACGGTTACCCTTTCAAAAATAATTGGCTTTTACAATATTTTCAAATAAGTATAGGAGGACAGTGTAGCTCTTTCAACAAGTACCAGGTACTTAACAAAATAGAAGATGTTCAACAAATCTACAGTCCACTAAGCCTACAGCGTCCTCACATTCACAAAATAGAAAAGAATCTATAAAAAGATTAATAAATTAATAAAAATAAAAATCTGTTTTAAAAGAAATGACATGATTGCTATTACAACTGTTACAAATCCGAATAATTAACATGTCCACAAACACTACTAATAAAGAGTTGAAATTAAATTGACATAATTTGCCGTTAATGAGGTACCAGGAAAGCCACATGTGCAGAAAGAATTATTGCCAAACTTCCTTGTCTTCAACGTAGTCTTTAATTTTATAATACGCTTTCTTGATAAGGACACGTTTGATGTGGGTTTTTTCCCATCGGTAAGTTTTGTAACTGACTTAGGCAACTTGTTTTAAAATAAGTGCCATTTAATAGCCTAATAGATTATTTGACTTGGACTTTATACTAACTCGCTATTTACAATATCCATGAGTGAGATCGTTGGATCTTTAACGGGACTCACAGTAAGCTGCCTCAGGGTGCCACCACACCAATCGATCGATTGTCAATCTATGCCATCAATCGATGATAGAATGGATCAGTCGACGTCGATCGTCAGTTTTTACCACACCAATCGATCGATCGTCGACGCGATGGTAGAATAGATCAGTAGTTACGTCGATCGATGATGGTTCGATGGTCAATCGATGATGGATTGCGGTTCGATCCATGATAGATCAACGGTGATCAACGACGGGTCGATGGTCGATCGACTATGTTATCGATCGGTACACATCGATTTGAAAAGTCACCACACTAATTGACGTTGATCGATGGCATCGATCAGCAATCGAGCTAGGTAGATCTAAGTTATATACACGAGCGGCTCGCGTCAACGGCAGATGCAAAAGTAGCCGGTGACACACGTCGACATCATAGACGCGTCGACGGCAGAGGCAACTAGGCGTGTGTAACTCTTTACGGAACCGACTCACTGATCCGGATCATTGAAGTGTTCCAAAAGATTGGTTCAGTAACAACATTTCAAACGCATCATTTGTCTCTGTGTCTTTCCGCGGGACCGTCGCTTGCGAGGTGACTGAGCAGCAGTAAGCGAGTGAGCGAGAGAGAAAAACTGAGACGCTGACTCACGGTTACTTTAGTGCCAGTACTACCAAACTGACTCGCGAGTCGCAAGTGATCGGGTACA
Organism: Agrochola lota; assembly: GCA_947364205.1. NCBI lineage: Eukaryota > Metazoa > Arthropoda > Insecta > Lepidoptera > Noctuidae > Agrochola > Agrochola lota. The sequence goes on from OX376241.1 coordinate 11,414,785, forward strand.
CATTACAATCTATTTAAGTCAGAAAGAGATACCAAATGAGGTGTGTATCACTCATACTCTCACAGTTTTTCGTTGTCTTTATGCATTTTTATATCCTTTGGGTCGATGATTCAAATGATCGAAATGAAACATATCAATGATTCGGATCATTTCAGTGATCCAGATGCAAATGTTCCAATCGCAAAAATTATACACTTTGCCCAGCTCTAGAGGCAACTGCGTAGACGCGTCGACGACTGCTGTTGCCTCTGAAGTCGCTGCCGCTCGTGTGTATGAGCACTTATCTAGCTAGAGAATTCAGTATTAATTCATTAGCAACAATCATAATAATGCATTAATAATGGCCGGTTGTCCATTAAGATAATGATTCGCTAACTAAGTGCATCACTATCTATCGTATAGGTAGGTACGGTAATTGCTTTTTTAATTATTTATGCTTGCTTACATAATATATCATCTGCCTAGCCTCTTCCCAACTATATTGGGGTCAGCTTCCAGTCTAACTGGATTTAGCTGAATACCAGTATTTTACATGGAGCGACTGCCTATCTGACTTCCACGACCCAGTTACTGGGTAATACGATACCCATGGTAAGAGTGGTTGTCAGACTTTCATGCTTCTGACGATCCGTAACATCTGTCATGACAGCCGGGACCAACGGCTTAACGTGCTTTATGAAGTATTGAGGGGTCTTGGTATGTAAAGATGGTCACACATCCACGGACCAACCACAGCAAGCGTAGCTTAACCGGATCGATCGACCTGTGGCAGTTATTATTTATAATATATACAGGGTGTTTGGTAGAAGGACCGACACAATTTTCATAGGGATAGGGAAGGTCATGTCCTAGTTTTCAACCATAAAACCTGTGTCTTAGGTGTCACGGTAGGTAATTGAGGTAATAATTTGTTTTTTAAATTACCCGAAATAACGTCACAAATTTTTTAGATGAGAAAGAAGAAGAAGATAGAAAACACGGATATTTGTGGTAAACATGACGCAAAGAAAGAACACAAAACAAAAAAACAACAAGTTGAGGGAAAATATGCGTCACATCCACGCAAAACGAACATCGCTCAGCATAATGCTGCGACCCTATGTATACGTGACAGAACCCCAGCGCTGATTTTCAGCGACAGCTTGTTTGTGGTTGTTAGAACGCAATAATTTTTGATGTTATCGGCAATGACATTTATGTACGGTTGGTTTTACTTTTGTGCTTCATCTTAAAATTGTGTAAACTTACGAAAAATTTACAATTTCAATTAATTTAAAAAAAAAAAAACAATTTTGGTCTAGCAAAAGATACACAAATCCCTCAAAAATAATTGTCATGCTTTCTCCCAAACACCTTATAGGTAGGTATATAATATCTTATCTATGGTCATGGATTTCTGATCCTTGTAGCGATAACTTTGCTTCCGTTTTGTTTTGAATATTGTTCAGACCGCGCTACTGCTGAGAGGTCCTGGGTTCGATACTCGGTTCGGGCAAAATTATATTGGGTCTTCTAATCTGGAATTACTCATTACCACCCTGGTGTCCAGATTTGCGCCCGGTGGAAGGTTGTGCCACCTATTACATGGTTTCAGAAAAATACGGTTGATAGTTTTTACGTGATTCTTAGTTTTTTATCCGCGTTAGATATAACTTACAAATTAATTACACTATGTAATATAAACATAATTTAAAATATTCACAGATTAAATTATAAAAAAATGTACTTTTCACATATACAGGGTGGCAGAGACATCGACGCGAAAACTTTTACCGTGGATTCAGTACATGATTCGGAACACCGCGATGAAATTTTTCGTCGGTTATTTAAAAAAAAATCTGTTGTTTCATAGAAAAATGCAATACCTACGCGGTCAAAATGTATGGAATAGCTGATTTTTTTGTCCCTGCCGCCATGTATTTTTTCCAAATCTTTAACACTACTCGTTTAGACGTAATCTTCAGTATAAAATCATTAAAAGTCGCCATAAAAGTTTACGTCGTCGCGCGAATACGTGATCGTCGTGTTCATGTCACTTTTTTTCGGTGAACCTGAACGCATGGTCGCGCCGACAGAGGGCGCTTTCCGATTTTTCGAACAAAAGTGACAATATTAATGCCACGATCGCGTATTCGCGCCACGACCGCTTTTATATAGGACGCGGCCATAGCCAGTAGTCTAAACACCAGAAAAGGCGAGTATGCATCAGAAATGTCAATTGTTTTTTCGTCTCAATAATCCTAACACTGTTTGTCCACCGCACAACGTCATCAACGGGATGCCAACGAGAAACGCGATTATTCGAACCGAGCGTGACATCCCGATGACAGCGTGTGGTGGACACCCGGCCATAGTAAATGTATGTATCGCTACTTCGGTGCCGTCATCTCGTTCTCGTTGACGTCCCGTTGATGTGGCGGTGGAAAAACGGCTTAACAATTGATCCGGTATTTACATAACAATGGTTTGGGTTAGGTTCAAGATGAAATTGTCCTGCATCTTATTGTTATTGAGTTTGTGTGTTTTCATTGAGCATGATGGCAGAAATATTTTTCTACATCATACATTTTGAGAAAAGGATACATAGAGAGACATGGAAGAAAACTTTGCATAACAGTGGGATAGTTTTACTATGTATAATTAGCGTTCCGTAAGTCCGAATGAAAAATGGAACCCATATAGTATCACTCGTATCACTTGTGCTCTGCGGGCAATTATAAAAAAAAAAAAAAAAAATGACTTACAAACTGTGCCGTATCTTAGCGAATTCGTTTTTGTTTTGCATGTGGCTGAAAGGGATTTTTCAAATAAGTCTACATGGAAAATCACAAAAATTCGCAACAAATTTTAACAGCAAACTTTTCATTTTGAACATTTAAAAATATAATCAACATCGTTATATGGTCTACTTGCATGTGGTTGAAACACTTTTTTCATCTTTGATACAAAATATAGCAGAAAAATAATGTTGAAGAAAAACATATTTTATTTAAAAACAGTGACAAGATGTAAAAAAAAAAATTGTTTTTTTTGATAATGTATTTTTCCTATTATTTAGCAAACCAAATTAAAAAAATCATACCTTAGTCTTTAGCTATCCTTGAAATAAAATCAAAATTTTATTTTATGATTATACAATATCTTCATTAAGTAAATAAATCAAAGGCGAAATAAACCATATTTTTGAGAGCGTAATAATGATGCAGCTGTTAACAGGTGCTGTGACTGACACGAATGGTTTAGCATCACGAAAACTGAACTTTTATACTTACATATACTTACAGTTTCAATTATTTGAAGCGTTCTTACAATTAGATAAGTAATCGAAAAAGGATTTTTTTCGTACAAGGAACTTTAAATAATAATAATTAACTAAAATACTAGCTTTGACAACTCGTACGTAACTGCAAAAAAGCGGCCAAGTGCAAATCGGCCTCTTAATAGTCGGATATTTAACCTTTCTTTAATTTTTTTCTTTATTTTAATTTTATTATTTTTGATGTGTAACATCTTTCGTCTCGCTTTCCTGCAATCTTTTGGAGTGATTTCGTGAAAAGGGACGGAAGTGTGGTAACAGGAAGTCGGAAAATCGCACGCTATTTGATTTGACCAACGATCGCGCGCTGTGCTAACGTTGGCCGACAGAAACGACCTTGACGAGGCCCCGCCCTGGACCACTTGCGTGTAAACCCCAATTTCTCGCTATTTTACTATGAACGCCATATAAAACTGATAACTAACTGTATCGTAATCTCTATAATATTTCCTATTGGTTCTGAACTTAGTTTATAATAAAATGAGCATGTTTACACTAAAAACAAGTTTTGTTATTTTCATCCATTGTTTCACAAGTATTTTTCTCATATTTTAGTTATCATAAGTCTATTGTCTCCGCTCTCCCCGAAATCGAACAAAAATGACTTACCACAATAGAAAATTGCATTACTCATAGTGTTAATTTAATAAAATACAATTTTCATTAAAAATAATTAATCTTCGTTATGAAAATTTAAAATCACACCTGTTTTTTTTTTTCAGCATGTAATTTTATTTTTGCTATTTGCCAAAGTGAGATGTCAGATGTTACACATCATATGCGACTACTGTAAGGCTCGCCCGTTTTTTTATTATAGCGACCATAGTAGTACACACAAGTGTCTCCGTATTACAGTTCAATTTCGAGTAGCGGAACATGACGTGAGCCAGTTGAATAGAACTACTGCGATTTCGCTGCTACGGTTTCGCGGCGGAGGTGTGATACTGGCGTAAGTGCATGCAGTGTAAAATAGCCGTGTTATTATTCCAATAATTAGGCTATTTCAATGTACTAGCTAAAGAAGCGTGTATAAATAGCGTGCTCGAATAAAAATCAGTTAAATTCTTTACACTACTCATAGACGGCTCGAACTCGTTGGTGGGCGTAACTCATATGCATGCTAATTAGTCGAATTATTTGTTTATTTAATGAAATAGACAATGATTTATAGCAAAAACGAGCACGTAAAAAAATTCATTTACATAGATAAATAGGAAAAAAATAGGGGATTTTCATAAAAATACAAACAAATTAATTTGAAGAAGAGTACAGGCGTATGAAAATGATTATTAATGAAGATTTTTAATAACGTAACCCTATTTTTAGGGCAGCCATGACAGTTGTGTTTGACATGATGTTTAACGACTTTGACAGATTTAAGTTTCGTGACGTGAGGTCTTTCTTTGACTTTGTCTTTGCTGCCCTCAGACCAACAAAACAAGGCCTTTTTTATTGGTCTCAGTTTATGCCGCAATCGAGTAGAATATCCTGTAGCCCTATTTTATTATTATAACTAAAACGAAACTCATGTATTTTCGGAATACTTCTGTGTTTTTTATAGCAGATACACATAGACACATCAATAAAATGTCATTGTCAAAATGACATTTCACATCAAAGAATATAATACTCTGTTTCACGTATTGCTGATCCACCATATTAAAATTGTGTTGCTCTCCTTGACCGAGTTAATTTGAGTGTACATTAAAACAAAGTAATATTCTAGAAAATTAACATTAAAAAGCGGTTACAATATTGTATAGCAATATTTACATATTCCTACTTAATATACATAGTGCTAGCCGAGGCTCCATACATTTCTGGAACATCTCCTTTTAAACAGTTTAACCATATATTTATTTCAAAACTATTTCAAATATTTGTACCTAGTTTAATCCAGAATTTTGCCTTTAAATTCGTGCGGTATCAGAATATCGTCAGCGCATAGACACGTAGCATCGAGTCTATGCACTGACTACTGATGTGTTAACTTGTTATTGAAACTGGCCTGTTTTCATATTAAAATAAAATAACATGTCGTCTAACTCTTAACTATGAGTCAAATCATAGAACTATGCCGTGAACCCTACATATATATTTGTTTGATAAGCTAACATCTAAAACATGACATTTTGTTTAATAATAGTTTGTTGCTAGGTATCTGATTTAGAACTAAAATATTGATTACTAGCTGTGTAGCCCCGCGATTTCACCCGCATAAGTACCGATTGTCATGGTCTACCTATGTGCCAAATTTCATCCAAATCTGTTCAGCCGTTTTAGCGTGAAAGCGTAATATACAAACAAATTCACTTTCGCATGTATATTATTGGTAACGATGAAATGCAATAATTAATATCGTAACAGCGAATATTTAGTTTGTATTAGATGTAAAAAACAGTCTTTGGAAACTTTCCAAACCGACGGCCTAAATGCTTGTCTTAATGTCTTGTCTTGCCTTAATCCTATCGCCTAAAGGCTTGTGCAGACCAGCGCGACTTGTCGCGCGACGCGACACGAACAATACAATTTCTAAGAAAATTTCACAGTTTAACAATAAACGTTGTCGCATCGCGCGACAAGTCGCGCTGGTCTGCCCGAACCTTAAGTCTTTAACATGCTAAGTCCATTTTTTGGCAAAATTTACTTTTTATACCAATTAAAAAGTTCAAATTAATATCTACCGTATCGTTTAAGGATTATCATGGATATTAGCCAAAAAAGGTGACAAATGCTATGCCCGAAAAACTGCTTTCTGACCACCAATCAATCTCCACAATGCAAACCTGCTAAATCCTGTTGGGGCCTCAGTTTTGTACTAACAACGTTCCCGTTTCGATTTTTTAGTATTACGTGTTGTACGTAATACCAAAAAACCAACGCATAATAACGTATTATTAAAACTATTACAGATTGTTTATGAAAAGAGTCTATCTTAGATATTTTAACCCTGTTTCCTATTAAAAAAGACTGATTGTTTAATTTTTTATAATAAATATTTTGATTAGGTATTGATTAAATTCGTTTACCGCACAATTCATTTGTCTATACACCATACTAAATTTAGATAAAAAACTGCTAAGTCCTCAAGTAAATTGAAAATTTACCTCGACAAACTGCTAAATAAATTGTGTTCCAAAATTTTATAAAATTTGTATTGTTATGCTGCTACGTATATATTGTTAAAATATCAAGAAAAATTATGGAAACCAACGGGATTTTCAGAATTTTGATTGCTAAATTAATAAAGATATTATTCAGATTTTTTTTCGTCCTGTAAAGTATGTCAAAATGGACTTAGCAGGTTAACGAATTATACCGACGAAATGCCTTTTTACACCTAAAACGGTTACAACATTAAATTCAGTGTTATAATTGTAATTCATTATTAATATTCTAGTTCACTAGTTAGCCACTTTTCTTATTTCCAATTCCATACAGTAAAGGCTTGTGCAGACCAGCTCGACTCAAACAATGCAATTTCTAAGAAAACTGTGCGGTATATCAATAACTGGCGTCGCGTCGCGCAGCAAGTCGTGCTGGTCTGCACAAGCCTTAACGCACCGTTGCTAACTTTGGAAAAAAAAAATGGAAAAAAAATACAACGGATCAAAGTCTGGTTTCAACAAAATCGGTCGTATTTATGGGTTATTCCACTAATCCCCATTGACAATCCCTATCAATGGGGATTAGTGGAATAACCCATAAATACGACCACAAAATATTGACTTCTCATCAGAATGAAACAACTGATTTCATAAAAATGATTCAGTTGTAAGACAGGTCTGAAAATGAATAAAAATCGTTCGTAATAATAACATACCTTTGTTTTCATTAAATGTTTATTCTCTTCTCAAAACATCACACCACAGTCGGTTTAGCTTTCCATGTGGAAACTGTATTGCATAATGCCCTATTCAAAGCAGACGTAACATTTGCTCTAGCACAGTACTATCACACCCTACTTCGCCATATTGACTCTAACAAATTGTTCCGGTTGATAAGTACCCTGCATACCTACCTTGTTTTCATTTCATTTACAGATTTGAATTAATGGAACTGATTTAAGTAATGAAATTTAAACTTTAATTAAAAATCAAACTGCGTTTATTAGAAAATGGATTTCAGGATGAGCCGAAGACCGCAACTTTTAATTTTCCTGGATTAAAGTGTGTTTTGTCCTTCTACAGCAACCAGGTTTCTTAACTGCAATAATAAAATAAAATTTGTTCCGTAATTGAGCCATGCAAACGGATAAAACAGACTTGCCTAGGTAGGTAAAAATACCCAAGTATCTTTCATGAAATATTCGATAATCCAACGATCAATCTTTAGAATCTCGAGGAACAGGGAATATAAATAAAGATAACACAAACTGCTTAGCTCAAGCGTTGAAAAAAATGGCGGAAAAGAATTTAATAATTGAACGTCCCTCACAATCTGCAAGGCTGCAGCCGTCAGTGCTTTATATCTCAACACATTAAAAAAAAGTAAATAAAACATGGCCGACTACCAACGAAGCTCTATAAAGAGCGCTAAAGTGAACTGACGTGTTTACCACAGTGTATTCCTTAATACCAACTTTCAGAAAAATGTTTCTCGCAAGTAAAATGAATAAAACCGCGACAACAGAGTCACGTTTTAGAAGTATTTAATTAATGGAGACTGCGAAATGAAATTTTCCTTTCTTTTCAAAAGTCAGCGGGAAAACTAAGATAATAGTTTGTTGGAGTCCGGTGTCGGTGCGGCGTCCGCCATCTTTGTTGGCCTTCTGTCCCTTCGATAATTGAAGTGCTCAGGTTGGCTCTTTAATCATTGTTGGAATTCTGCTTTTAAAAGGATTTGGTAAAGGTTGCAATTTTACTTAATATTTTTCGTTTGTTCGTTGACTTTTAAATGGAGAAAATCCAGATTTTATTTTACCTGTATCGCTTTGAAAGATTAAGTTTTTATTACCTCAGACCAAATAAAACACTAAAACTGAGCGCTGTCAACAGTGAAGTGAAGCCGGTTTCTACATGTGTGCACTTTGTGTGGTGTAGTTTGATTGAAGTGTCATTGTAAAAGGCTGTAAATGTGTGCGCACAGAGCGGCGGTGTAGTTTTAGAATGCTTCACTGTTATTGTTCGCAGCGTTTTTTATTTGGTCTGAGCTTTTTACGCTGCGTTGTTTATAAGTAAAGCGACTGTAGGTCTAGCTCACGTAAGGGATTGGTTGGTCGGCCTCAGTTTTCCTCTGTATCGTGGGCACGTTAAATCGCTCTTTTAACATTCATCCCCATTTATCATTAAAAGACATGCTGGAAGTATGCATGCTTTTTAGGCTATAATGATAAACCCAAGTACTAAGGCGCTAAGTTTCCTAATCGAACAAGTTTGTTTGTTAAAGAAAAGTTATCTAAATCTATACTAATACCGACACCAAAGAGAATCACCAAAGAAATACGAAAAGAAAAGGAATACCAAAGAGATCTTCTTCTTTTCGTGTGACTAACCTGGTGTCAGAGTTTTAAAGCCGCCGGGCGCCGTATTGAATCCCACGCTGCACTCAGGATTCTTGTCTTAACTCCCTCGTTTTGCTTGGGAGTTAATTCTAAACTCCCTCGCTCCGCTCGGGAGTTACCGCAAATTTTTTGAACCAAGAAAAAAAAAAACAAATAAATACTACTAACAACTACTAATACGTTTCTACGCATACCATCAATACCAATCTATATTTATACCAAAGAGGTAAAATTTGTGAGTTGGTATGTAGGGGCTAAACTTCGGAACTACTGATCCGACTCCGTAAATTCTTTCACTAATGGGAAGTTACGGTATTGCAGAGTATCATAGAATATATTTTATATTAAAATAAGAAATACCAAGCTGAAGAAGTCACGGGCAGAAGCTAGTTCTCAATAAAGCTAAAACCTGCCAAATATGAAACAAATCTCAAGCGCTGTCCAGCAGAAAAATGCAGCAAAATAGAAGAAAAAGGCGAAATTTCAAAATAGCCAGCTCTAGTGGTGCAGTTTTCTATCAGGAGTGTCGAGTGTCGAGTGTCTAGTGTCCATTAATAACACATGGTGTCTTACGACGCTGATATTAAACTTCAGGGAGTTGAGAGTGAAAAATGAAGCGAAGATAGCGGTGTGAGACAGCCCTGTTTATTTTATACGTCAGTGCATTATATTCGGTGGTAACCCGTTTAGAGCACTTATGTTTCTGGATATAGAGGAGATTTTATCTAGTGCATTTTAAGACAGGTTTTTCTAAATATTTTTCTTAAATACCTTAGGGTTTCTGAGTGTTCTGGCATTGTTTTAAAAAGAGCACAGAACTGTCAGTGAGCTCAGACCACATAGCGCTGTCAACAGTAACGGGAGGCCGGTTCCGTAAACATGGGTACACTAAGTGAGGTGTAGTTTGATTGTAAATGTGTGCGTGTGAGCGTGTATGCACAGAGCGGAGGTGTAGTTTTGGCATGCTTCACTGTATTGTCCGTCTTGGTTTTTTATTTGGTCTGAGTCAGTGAGCAAATAATTAAATTACCAAAACTATTTTAAGACAGATCGTTGTTACGAAACCTTGTGCCAGAAATGATTCCTTGAGACTACTAATTACTAGCCATGACTTATCCTCCAAAACATTTTTTGGTTGGAGCCTTTAATTATTTATATGTAGATAGATTGTCGCGCTGCAATAAAACGAAAACAAACAAGCCAATTTTTCCGTTTTCCGTGACAACTACTTCTTACACTCGCGCTAATGGTGCTGTCATTGTGCTTTTCTAGTGTGCATGCATTTACCGGCCAACGGTTGGACGCCATTTTTTTCGAGGAGTTCACAGCTTTGACTGTTTATCTATACATATTTATATCTTCTATGTTCTATGTTATGGAGTTTGGATTCCGCACTTAGTCCTTCAGTGGACCATTGTGGGTGGCATATCTTTGACTATAACCTAAATAACAAATTAGAGAACATCTCAAGAAAAACTCAACTTTTTATTAAAAAAAAACAAATAAAAATCTTTTAGCTTTTCTGAGTTATACCTGGATTCAATACTTACACAACCCATAACAAGGTTGTTCTGAACAGACCAGGAGATTTAATTAACTTCTGGAGGGGAAGGTGGGCTGGTTGGAATATCCACCAACGGCCGCTATAGCCCACGCACAATGGTCCACCTGAAGGTCTAAGTGCGGAAACCAAACCCCATAACATAGAACATGGAACCCATAACAAGATAGAAACCTATATCTATAAGCATGTAGTGTACCAGGTTTTCATAAACTGCTGCGGTCACACGAACCAACTTTCTGGCGTTCATATGGAAAGTTTTGAGTACGGAGTGTAAATTGAGAGGGTGTGGTGTGAATATGTAACTTGGTGGTGGTTGAAGGTTCATTTATTATACATTGTTTATTGTTTAGTCAATTTTCAATTTTAAATTATTTGTGTAATTATTTATTGATTATTAGATATGAATTTTAATAACTAAAATATAACTTTAACTTTTTTTTTTTTTATCAGATGTATTGTTATCAATAGAGTATCGATTTTAATTACAATTTAAAATCGATACTATCTCGCATTGTCAGGAGGTTCCTCTGTTGAGCCGTGACCGCGTAGCTTGGATCCTGTTCCCGATACCGATGGGCTACTATTTTTTATATTTTTAAATTGTTTAATATTTTTTTGTATTCTAATATTTAAAAATGTAATTTATAAGTATTTAAATGAATGTCAAATGTAGCGTTTGAAACTTACCAATCTTAAATAATAATGAACGATGTTGCATAATCATAAAATGCATGAAATTTTGCATAAGTAATCTTTATTTTAAATTCTTGGCACTGTATACAAAGTTTGCATGTAATAAAGAGGTTTTTTTTATTTTATTTATTTATTTTATTATTTGTTTATTCTCTTAATTGGTCATTTTAATGGTTTTTTTGCGGTTCAACAATCATAACTTTTTGTTTAAGGGGCATTCAGAATGTTGGCAACGACGCAAATAGCTGTCAAATATTTCATTGTTTTGATTAATTTTTCAATAATACAATACTAAATTAAATATGAATTTTCGCTCTGAAGTGTTAACGCCAGTGGCACACCTCCGCCGCGAAACCGTAGCAGCGAAACCAAGTTCCGCTACTCGGATTTCGCGTAGCGGAACATGACGCGAGCCAGTTAAATTGAACTACTGTGGTTTCGCTGCTATGGTTTCGCGGCGGAGGTGTGCTACCGGGGTAATGAGTTGTAACAATTAATTTAACTGAATATTTAGTTTTACGTGTAAAAATAGCATTTGGGAACTTTCTAAATGCTTTTTTACTCCTAAACTGATTGCGAAATTGCAAAAAACGTAAGAAAATTAGTTTTTTATGTTTTTTGCAATTTGCAGGTCAGTATCAAATTGTATCTTATTATGTATCTCAAATTTCGCCAACTACAACTGCGGATCCACCTTGGCTCCTCCAATCACCAATGTCTTTTTTTCAGCTTCTTTGTTCTGATTAGAAGATAGGTATACATACTCTCCTACTATACTTAGAAACTAACTACTTAAAATAATTATAGATATCTGATTAGTAGTGGCTAAAACCGATTTCAGCATCAAAAAAGCGATCTGTAATGTAAGTACATTATATTACGTAAATCGATGTAGATTAGACTATTAATTGTTGCAATATTATACCGGTGAGCGTTTGAATGCACTAGTACGGACGGCCTTTAATTACTTGCACATGATGTAGTTTTAGGTCAAACGACAGGCAATATTGTATCGTGACAGGATTGTTTGGAAGATTTATTATAAGAGCAATTAAGGCGACGATAACCGGTTTTTAATGATTTTATACTGAAGATCACGTCTAAATGAGTAGTGTTAATGATTTGGAAAAAATATATGTTAAATTAGAGCATTTTTTTAATAACTTATTGTATGAATATTTTAGTTTATGTTTATATTACATAGTGAAATTAATTTGTAAAGTTATGTCTAACGCGGATAAAAAACTGAGAATCACGCAAAATCTACCATGCGTATTTTTTTGAAACCTTCACCATTTTAAAGATGTAATTTAATTATTGGTCTTTTAGTATTATTGGTCTTTTAGTATACGTGTTTTATTAAAATACCTTTTGTTTGATCTATACATTTATAATGGTTTGTCCTGAATGACTGACTGACGGATCAACGCACAGCCTAAACCGCTGATCGTAGAGACCTGAAACTTGGAGGGTGTGTTCTTAGTATGACGTAGGCATCGGATAAGAAAGCATTTCTCAAAATTCTACCCCTAAGGGGGTGAAAAAGGCGGGCAAAGTTTGTATGGGACAACGTGATTCCTTGGTCCAATCTACTTCAAATTTTGCATAAACATTCTTTAACAGAATTAATGGAAGACCTATTTCGTATTTTATTGAAATTCATCCTCTAACGGGGTTAAATAGGGATAGAAAGCTATTTTGGGAGTGATGTGCTCCGAAGTTGATATCTATCTTCTATATATATAAAAATCAATTGCTGTTCGTTAGTCTCGCTAAAACTCGAGAACGGCTGGGCCGATTTAGCTGATTTTGGTTTTGAAATGTTTGTCGTAGTCCAGGGAAGGTTTAAACGGTGAGAAAATTAGGGTAGGTAGGGTAAGTAGGTTGGGTAGGGTAGGTAGGGTAGGTAGGGTAGGTAGGGTAGGTAGGGTAGGTAGGGTAGGTAGGGTAGGTAGGGTAGGTAGGGTAGGTAGGGTAGGTAGGGTAGGTAGGGTAGGTAGGGTAGGTAGGGTAGGTAGGGTAGGTAGGGTAGGTAGGGTAGGTAGGGTAGGTAGGGTAGGTAGGGTAGGTAGGGTAGGTAGGGTAGGTAGGGTAGGTAGGGTAGGTAGGGTAGGTAGGGTAGGTAGGGTAGGTAGGGTAGGTAGGGTAGGTAGGGTAGGTAGGGTAGGTAGGGTAGGTAGGGTAGGTAGGGTAGGTAGGGTAGGTAGGGTAGGTAGGGTAGGTAGGGTAGGTAGGGTAGGTAGGGTAGGTAGGGTAGGTAGGGTAGGTAGGGTAGGTAGGGTAGGTAGGGTAGGTAGGGTAGGTAGGGTAGGTAGGGTAGGTAGGGTAGGTAGGGTAGGTAGGGTAGGTAGGGTAGGTAGGGTAGGTAGGGTAGGTAGGGTAGGTAGGGTTTAGTGCTACCCGTGCGAAGCCGGGCTGGGTAAAGCTAGTCAACTTATATAACGTATGATGAGTGTTGATGTGAGTGTGAGTATGTGAGTATGTGACTGTTGATATAACTAACAACTTCATCAAAAGCACTAAGGAGTATCTTAGTGCTTTTGATTTAAATTACATTTTATTTTGACACATGATCGAAAAGTCAATCCGATTTTATTCAAAAAAGGTTGAACTCACATAAAGGCTTGGTGCTTGCAATGCAAATACTCTTTAAAAATGGAATGTCTCGAAAGTCACCGTACTATACATTTTAGTACCGCATTTGAAGGTTTCTAAGCTTTACAGAGGTCTGTATTTATTCCTAGGATTCCCCTAACACCATCAAATTAGCCCTTCGAATTCAAGAGAGTGCAGTTTCCCATCAAAGTATGCTTCGCAATGACTATAAACAAAGCTCAAGGTCAAACTCTTAAGGTATCGGGAATAGACTTGCGGATAAGCTGTTTCTCCCACGGCCAGTTTTATGTGGCATGCTCAAGAGTAAGCGCACAGAGTAGCCTGGTGATTCTAGCACCCGAAAGAAAAACAAAAAATATTGTTTACAAAGAAATACTGCGGTAGATGTAGTATTTCGATTTCGTTGTAAAAAGATAATACACCCGTGTAACTTTCGCCAGATCAAAGGCGAGCTTCGTGTTCATAAAATATAGCATTTTTTTTTTTACAGGTTTATTTAACCTTTATATCCCTACACTATAATAAAGATTATCATATTTTATAATTATTCAAACATTTTAACATAATAATTTATACGAGTATGGTATAACAAAATTAATAACGTAAAAAACCAATAAAAATCCTATTAGAACCATTTTCGACTTATACGCGGACGAAGTCGCGGGCAAAAGCTACTGTATAATAAATTAATAATGTGTCTAATTGGGGACAGCGCTCCTTGATGGGCGAGTCCTATTACTGGCTGGATGAACGACACGTTGCATGAGCTCAGTACAGAACACGCAAGGTAACCAGTCAAGGTCACTGGCATATTTATATCTGCGTCTTAAGCAGAAAATATTATCACCCTTTTATATTCCCACTGCTGGGACACAGGCCTCCTCTCTGTGGCATCTGTCTCACTCAGCGACTAGCTATCAACGATTTTCTCGCTCCAGAAAGCGTAAAAAAGATTGTCGATCCCGTAAAAGAAAAAGAGATACATATATTAATAGTTGATCGCTAACTGTTCACACCGCCGCTGGCGAGTACAGTCACGAGCGCTAATGCGTATCCACTTAGCAAAATTCAAAAGCGATTTTCTCGTGGAATATTGACTGCAACTTTGAAATAAGGCCTATTTCATATTAATATGAGTTCCAAAATACTATATTCGTAACAACATAAAATTACAATCACCACAGTAGTAGAAATGTTCTCTCGCGACAAGAACTATCAAAGAAAGAACTCGCTCAGCGACGCTCGCTTGGCGGACAGAACACTCGCTGACAGATGTACAACCGCATATCAGCGAGTAATTGCTCGTCGCCGCCGAGTATTCGCTGCTTGTTGCTCGTCAACTCGTTTTTAGTTGCTGGCTTCACTCGCTTCTCGTGGGTGCCTTTCTACCAGAGATGTGCTATGCTACGTTTGATATTCATTGGTCCACATAGCATAGCGCTGGTGGTAACGGGTTCAACTAAGCTATGTTTCTTATATGGAAGGATGCGTGCTATGGCCGCGCGAGTGGTGTAGCTATGTGCAGAGCAGCCGCAGCCGCTCTCTGTGCGTTCCCTACTGTTATATGTATCGATGTATCGCATGGCTCGAGCTGCGCATCTACCTCGCACAGCAACCTCGTGCGGCCGCCCCATACTTGGAAGCGGTCAAAATTATTTCTAACAAATTAATTATGTAGAATGACTAAAAATGTCATAATTAATTAAATTATAATAATTTTATTTCATGGGTAGTATTTTTTTTTAAAGTTATTTTATAGGTTCTAGAGATGTGTTCGTTATAAAACGCATTGTAAGTAGGTATTATTATAAAAAAACTATTGGTAAAAGGTTAGTGTTAGTTCGATACACTTATTTACTAACAGTATTGTAATAGATATTGGCACCTAACGAGTACCTACTAAAATAAAATAAAATAAGTTGTATTTTTTCACATGTATCTGATAGTCTTAGCCCTATCGCTGTCTAGTCTTTTACGGTAGTTCATAACAGCAGCGAAAGCTAACTCGTCTGCTGTTGCCATGTCTCGTAAGTGCGTGACTTTCGTACGTTTGGATCTTTCACTGGCCGAATCAAAACTAGAACCCGGACGACCAGATCTAGTAGGAGTAGGAACAGTGTAAAATGGGAATGTTTCATTTTATTTCAGCCAGTCAGCATATTTGCTATACAGTAACTCCTTTCTGCGCGCAGTACCGAAATACCTTCTTTTAATACTGTGATATTAAGCTGAAACTCTCATTCTCATAGAATTTTGTTGGCCAGGGGGGCAATTAGTTTTCAATTTATTTAACTCTTGTAAATTTTATTTCTTAGAATACCAACATTTTGCTGGATCTTGAAATATCAAGTCTATCAGTTCACGACGAGTAAAATTTAGTAAGCGTCCTACAATAAGAAAAAAATTATAACGTCAAGATTAGCAAACTTTAGCAAGTTTTTATTTATATCATAATAAAAGATGTTTTGAGGTATATTCTCCTATAAGTTTCGTTGTGAACAGTAGCTAACTGCTATACCTTTTCCTCTCGAAAATATTTTTTTTTTTGTTCCATTTTAGCTTGTTAAATTTGCCACTATTATCATATTAAGTAAATGCTTAATTTAAAAATCTATAATACTCGTATAATAAGAAAAAAGTTACCTTGAGCAACAGAATCCATGTTTCAGAACCACAATAATTTATGTCGTTATGTAAGTATAAAGTAACAGAGAACTGCAATTTTTACTGTACGTATTCTAGTCAACCGATTGTAGAATGTTTGAACTGTTGTTAATCTTACATTTTGTCATAAACCTACCTTCATATTCGCGTATTTTGATGAAGCAACTATTTAAGTAATATTTATTAGCCATAACTTTTTTTGACCAACTTCCAACTTTTCAAAATTGACTTTTGGCCGGCCCCGGCCGCATAGTGCGGTGCATCTTCTTAGGATATTTTACTCGCTCCTCTGTACAGCTTAGCATTAGTGGAAACCGTCATATAGTGTCGTAGCGTAGGTTTCACATCCTCGCAGCATAGCTCAATAGCACATCTCTGGTGGAAAAGCAGCCTTAGTCCGGTTTGGACAGGTGCCTGTGAGAGGGAGTTGGCCGTGAAGACAAAGTACTTAATTTGTTTGCCTGATACATAGCTCACTCACAGGTTATGGGCCCATCTCCCAGTGACTTGCAGGGAGATGTTTAATTTTTTCGCATCCGCTGAACTTGGGCAGTAACTCCGCGCTCATGTGGAACGTTGACAGTACATAGGATGTACGTACCCACCACCACGCGGGACCAGTGCGGGTTGGTGGATGTCACTGTATGTCTCCGATTTTTTGGTTCTATAAGACATGCCGGTTTTCTGACGATATTTTCCTTCACCGTTTTGAAATTTTATGAAGATGAGTCATTATCGTAAGTAAATAAAGGAGGATAATAGGGAAAAATGTGGTTTGTTGTACTGAAGAACAAAGGCAAATTCTTTTACCGCAAATAAAGGTATTTTCTTTCTTTCTTTTATGTATTATTAGCTTCTGCCCGCGGATTCGACCGCGTTGAGGTCAGAAATGATCCCACAAGAACGTACCACGATATCCTAGTAACCACTAACCACTAACCTAACCCAGGTCATGGTCTTCATGTGTGCCAGATTTCATCGAAATCCGTTCAGTTGTGGCGTGAAAAAGTTACAGACAAACAGAGTGATTTTCGCATTTATAATATTAGTTAGGATTGGTCAAAACTTCAGCTTCAGCTTGCAATAACAAAAAATCACATTATTTGCCATGTTTTAAAACCAACTTATGTTCCCGCCCATTTTCGATTAAACTAACTTAAACAAAAGCGCACTGTTGAATTGAGCGTTTATTCTGAAAGTTGGCAACGTCGCAAATAGATGTCAAATATTTCGCTGTTTTGATTAATTTGGCAATATTACTGTATGGAAATATGAAATGTGGCTAACTAGCGAACTACAAAAAAATAACTGTATTCTACAAGTATGTCCCATAGGTTTTAGAATAGTAATCTTAAGTTAATAATCGTACAAAAATCCCTCTCTCTATAATTAATTCGCTACAATTTTCATTTAATCCCTTTCTCCCCCATATCAAGCCCAGAATTAGACCTTATCTTGGTTCCAAAAGTCAATAAATACTGCCTGATAAAGCGGTAACAGTCGTGCAGGTAGGGGGCGCCAGCATGGAACGCTGCAAGTCTGTCCCGGCGCCCTGCGCCATCATACGACGCTAATTTGCATTTTGGCAAAGATTAGAAGGTTATAGATAATAGTAGTAAAAGTTTTGAGATCAAGGCGTTTAGATTGTTCAAGGAATTGTTCAATTTTTTTTATAATCGTAGCATTATTAAGTTACAGTGCTGTTTGCCTTTAGGATTTCCCATAAGCAAAATGACACACTTACATACACCCCTATTTATCCCTTACTTGTGGTCGCCCATTGGTCGAAATTCGGCCATAATTCATTTAAATTTTAAGTTGTATATACATACTAATTCCATGCTGCAATGTCATTATTCTAAGGTAGCTATTTCATGTCAATTGAATTTATTTCTAATGCCTATTGTATAAAAATATTAGATTTCTGCACTCCTTCTCCATATATACTCTAACTGCGCCAAATTTCATACTCCTCCATCCGCGTAATTTTCGTAAAAAGTTTTTGCTTCACGTATAGATGGAGGACGAATTTTCAAAAGTTCTTTATTAGAGCTCAATTTCGATATTTAGGGAGCTCTTATGCAAAAATGTCGTACTTCTAAACCCAGCGGTGAAGGCTGTGCGTTGTCTGTCATTGAACTTAAGATTTTTATTAAGTAGAATACGTTTGGTTGTTATTATATCTAAATTTTTTACCTCTTTAATATATTAGTTTAAATGTTAAGTACTCGTAGTTTATGATTTTGTATGCTTATACCTAAAAGGGTCATCATCATCTGCAAAGCCTTTTCCAACTATGTTGGTGTCGGCTTCCAGTCTAACCAGATGCAGCTGAATACCAGTATTTTACATAGAGTAATTGCCTATCTGTCCTCCACAACCCAGTTACTGGGTAAAGGCTTGTGCAGACCAGCGCGACACGAACAATACAATTTCTAAGAAAACTTCACAGTATAACAATAACCGGTGTCGCGTCCCGCAACAAGTCGCGCTGGTCTGCACAAGCCTTTACACGATAACCCTTTTTTTTTTTTGAGGATGGGAAATCATCAAATGACTTCTCCCGCTCTGGGCAGAGCGAGAGGGTGTGTCAGACTTTTACTGACTAAAACCCACCCGTGTTCCTTCCGTTGCCTGTGTGCCGGGGCCGCGATATCCCTTTCGGACAAACCCGCAACTCCAGCAAGCATGGGTCTTTCGACCCCGTCGGTTGGTGCTGACATCTCTTTGAGGCGCG
Organism: Agrochola lota; assembly: GCA_947364205.1. Taxonomy (NCBI): domain Eukaryota; kingdom Metazoa; phylum Arthropoda; class Insecta; order Lepidoptera; family Noctuidae; genus Agrochola; species Agrochola lota. Next base: position 11,433,878 of record OX376241.1, read on the forward strand.
CGTGGAATACAACGCGCCGTCGACACGGGCCTGGTCCTTATCGGACGGCAAGCTGCCTATTGCTCATCGTCCGCAAGCCCGCGCCTACGGTGGCCGGAAGTCGGCTCTCGACTCCCGACGCCCGGGGCGTTTCCAGCAGCGACTAGGGCCACGACAGCGTGCAGCTTGCATCTCCCTCGCGCGCTCCGCCTCCTACTTCGCGAACATAACTGCTTCGCAGAAGGAGGTGACGGCCTCCCATGCACTCTCGCTCCGAACCATGGCCTGAATCAGGGCCGGACGCGAGAGATCGCCGCCGCTGATCGCCTCCGTGAGGACACGGCGGTGCTCCGCCCAAGCCGGGCAGACCTCCACTGTATGCTCCACCGTGTCCTCCGGGCGATCCACACAGTGGTGACATCCGGGCGTTTCCTCCCGCCTTATGCGGAACAGGAACCTCCCGACACAACCGTGTCCGGTGATACACGATACCCCTTGGTGAGATTAGTTGCCGGACATTCGGGCTTCTGACGACCCGTAACGACTGTCAAAGATGTACAAATGACAGCCGGATTATCGTGTTTTCCGAGGCGCGGAGGTGTCTCGGTTTGTAATGGATGGTCACCCATCCACGGGCCGATCTGAGTAAGCGTTGCTTAACCTTGGAGATCGATCCGTACGGCAGTTGTTATTTAGCCATGAACCCCTCTCCTACCTAAAAGGTTACCTCCCATTCTTAGTGTTTCCTGAAAATCTTTATTAATCTTTCAAATAATTCTCGACAAGAGTGAAGTGCAATCTCCTTTCTGCAATCTACTCTTTGACCCACGTCGGCATACTTAATTAATAAAAGCTAGCGAATAAGTGCACAGTTAATTGTATTATATCATGTGATTCTCTAGAACTCCCTAGAGTCTAGAGATGTAGGTAAATCACTTGGCGAATTCTCTCTTTGGAAATGAGTGGACATTTTATATTATATACGGGAACATTACGTGACAAGACTCAGAACAAACCGTTGTTATAGTCTTTGAAATATTTTTATGGCTCCGCCAGGACCAATCTTGAGTGTTTAGGTAGGACCTAAATCTAAATGGTGTTAAATTGCTGGGAAATTAAATTGAGGTCTTTATTCTTGAAAGTATCGAATAAAAAAAGAAATAATGTGTAGAATTTGTTGAGTTTCGAGACTTGTTTTAAGTATTGAATTTTTTTTATATGATGAAGGTAGGATCGTCTAGCTGGCCGGATTCCCGGCCACCGTAGCCACGGGCTTGCGGACGGTAAGCAAAGGGTAGCTCGCCGTCCGATAAGGACCAAGCCGGGTTGACAGCGCGTTGTGTTTCACGCGCGCCTCAAAGAGATGTCAGCACAACAGACAGGGTCCGCTAGGACCGATGCCTGCCGGGGTCGCGGGAAAGTCTGAAAGGGATACCGTGGCCCCTGGCAACGTACCGGCAACTGAAGGAACACGGGTGGGTTTAGTCAGTAAGAGTGTGACACGCCCTTACTCCGCCCAGAGCGGGAGAAGTTTTTGATAATTTTCAACCCAAAAAAAAAGAGAAAAGAAGAGAAGAGAACAAATAAAAAAACCGGCCAAGTGTGAGTCGGACTCGCATATGAAGGGTTCCGAGCCACCGTACAATATTTAACACTACTTATGTATTTCTTAGGGTCCGTATCCGAAGGGTGCCCAACAGAACCCTATTGCATCCGCTGTCTATCCGTCCGTTCGTCTGTCTGTTAGCGGGCTGAATCTCATGAACCGTAATAGGGAGACAGTTGAAATTTTCACAGATCGTTTTTATTGCCGGTATAACAACAAATAATAAAAATTTAATAAATAAAGACGTGGCCTTTAATTGTTAAAAAAATAGCCAAGTGCGTGTCGGACCACGCACAATGAAGGGTTCCGTAGTTGGGATGAATTTATCCCAAGAACAAACTTAACATTGTAATTGTTTTTTTTTTCTCCCATACCGAATGTATGGGAGATCATGTTTTTCAAACTGCAAATTTAAGGTGGTCGATTATTACTCATTAACCTGTAAAGCCTATTTAGCTGTGATAGTTTTCCTTCTAATTTCGTTATATATACTACTGCTCTGCTGCTGCACGAAGCAACAAAATACGATCTAGAGGAATATGGCCGCTTTTCTTTAGATCGTATTTTGTTGCTTCGTGTCTCTATATGAAACTTTATAAAAGGTATTAGAAAATTCTAGACACACTTACCGAGGGTCTTTCCTAGCCGTTATTCATAATTCCTTCTCAGTCACGAGTTACCATTTTTTTAAAGGAGTGGCGCTAGTAGACCATTGGGCGGCCTCTTAAATAGTTACGTGCAAATTATTGTTCATGTACCTACATTGTTTGCTTATTTATATAATAGAAGCAAATAATATACGTACATGGATAATATACATGAATAATAATTATATAATAAGTAAATAAATGTTATATTTAAGTTATTAACGAGTGTTTTTGTAGCGAATGTGAGTACCAATACAAACCATTTCTGGTTGAATAGTACAAAACAAACATGAACCTGTATTAAGACTCTGTCTGCATAAAAGCGCTGCACCGCCGCTGCTGCTGTATGAAGTTCTACTAACATAGTCTAAGCCTTATTTATTAACAAGTTTTTTGCTTGTTTTTTTTAAAAAAAAATTATTAATTATTAAAACGTCGCGTAGTCGCGGCTACTTCACTTCGCACCTATAGCACGCTCACAAATCGCTTCGTTGGAAACACGCTGGCTAGACATGGGCGTTTTTGGATTTACGGAAACGGTTAAATATCCGATTTCAGATTTTGAAATTGATTTCAGGAGCGGCTCGGCGCCTCCAGCTCAGTTTCGATCGTCACTAGTAATATTATTCGGTTCTAATAAGTGCATCGATCAAAACTATTCAAACGTGAACAAATACTTGTTTAGGTAAATCAACTCTTGCCGTGGTTTTATGAAATTGTTTTGTCTATTTCGGATTATCAATATCCGATAAGTTACGATTTGTGACTGAAATCGGATTTTAGATACGTTTTGATATATCTGACGCATGTCTTACGCTGGCAAATCGTCAGGTTGACCCGCAGCCTTACTATGATAACGATAACACTCTTAATAAAAATCTTAAATTATCGCTCACCCTAAACCACTGGGTAGCGCTGGTAAGAAAGGGTTATCGGGCAAACAGCTTGCATTTCCTAAAACCGCAAGATTCTGCGGATTCATCTCAGTTATACCTTCAAATTCTAAATAAATAAAAGTCTGTTGCTGCACTAAATACCGGTAGAACTAGATTTAGTACGGACAGCATGGAAATGACTCGGTTTACTCGAAACTAGCGCTACTACCTGATGGTCTGTACTAAACACCCTTCAATACGACCACATATTTCTGTTATAACACGGTTTACTTCCAATTTGGGTAGCTGAGGGTCGAATTTGAGAATGGCGCCCGAAATGAAAGGGTGTTGTTTTGTGATTTTATGTTTAGAATATTTTGGGTATAGGTGCATAAAAATGAAATGAAATTGTTTATTCCTTAAATAGGATATCGGAATCACTTTAACAAGTCATATTTAAAAAAAGAAATAATACCGACTTCCAAAAAAAAGTTCGTGTCTTTGATTTGAATCTTCGTGCGACTTCTGAAATTAAAGTAATTTTTCAGTTTGTAGTGTTTTTTTTTTGGAAGTCGTATTTTTTTTTTTGTAAAAAGTTTTTATTTTACACGTTTTTGCTTTGATACAGGTTCCCTCACACAAATTCGAATACCACTACCTGCTAGGTAAATAACAGTGACAGGAAGTTATCATATCATCCTTAAAGACTAAGTGGAAAAATACGTTTATTGAACCTAACTCAAAAAAAATCATAGAAAAATTAATAAAATTTATATGGGATCACCTTGAGACCGTACGTACTAGATGGAGTCGACATTTCCTATCTACAAACTCAAAGATCAGTCTCTTTTGAAGTCCAGACATAATCTTGGCAGGCCATAAATGAGGCCTACACTGTCCTCTCATGCCTGTTAACACGATAATTTGAAAACATTTTAAAATACATTTATTTTAAAAAGAGTAAAGCGCGCGTCTCCTGCGGCAACTAGGGGCGTGAGGGCCGCGAAATTTGCCTCTCCCTCACGCGCCCCGCCTCCTCCTTCGCGAGCATTACTGCTTCGCAGAAGGAGGTGACGGCTTCCCACGCTCTCTCGCTCCGTACCATGGCCTGGGACAGGGCACGAGCCTTGTAGCCTCAAAGGTGATTAGATTTTTAACCATTTTCTATTTTGTAAAATCCAATTATTTTTAAAAGATTAACCGTGAAGTTTTCTTGCCGGCTTTTCTCTATTCGAAACGACCAATTGGAACCGTGCACCTAGCTTCTGACGTTTCATAAGTGCCTATGTAGGTTTAATTGAAATAAAATATTTAGATTGATTGATTGAGGACCATGTAGATTTGTGTCTGAAATGGTCTTTTGAGAGAAGAACCACACCACAGATTTGAGTGAACTTGTCCAGTCAGTGCAAGCATTCGACAATATTGGAACAATGTTGTTGTTGTCCAATATTGGACAACGGACAATAATTTTGGTATGTATTATACTTTCTGCTTCTTCTTTTCGTGTGGTTAGTGACTAACCTGGTGTCAGAGTTTTAAAGTCGCCCATGGGCCTCTGACTGGGCTTCACATGCCGTCAAGAAATATCTCTCAGGCATGTCGGTTTCCTCACCATGTTTTCCTTCATCGTTTTTGAAGCAAGCGATAATTATACAACACGCACATGAATCCGAAAAGTCAATTGCTTGGGTTTGAACTTGAGACGTAGGACTTGGCAGTACGACGGTCACACCACTAGGCTATCACTGCTATAAACTCTTAAGCCCCGTGCAGACTGGCGCGACGCGATACCGATCATTGTAATACCGTGAAGTTTTCACAAACTCACTTTAATACTTAAAAAAAAACATTTCTTGTATGTACCACTTCAATTTTTATGTTAATTATTTGTTTTTATACCGGCATTAGCAATACACAATCTGTAACAAATTCAACCATCTATTACCGTTCATGTGATACAGTCCGGTGACAGACAGACGAACAGACGGACAGCGGAGGCTTAAAAATAGGGTTCTGTTGGGCACCCTTCGGGTACGGCACCCTAAGAAATACATATGTAGTGTTAAATATTGTACGGTGATATGGAACCCTTTGTGGGTGAGTCCGACTCGCACTTGGCCGGTTTTTTTATTTGTTCAACGCTCAAAAAGAGCTAGACGAGCCATTTTTTTTGTTTGTGAATTTATCAAATAACTTCTCACGCTCTGAACGGAGCGGGAGGGCGTGTCAGACTCTTACTGACTAAAACCCAGCCGTGTTCCTTCAGTTGCCTGTACGTTGCCAGGGGCCACGGTATCACTCTCGGACTTTCCCGAGACCCCGGCAGGCATTGGTCCTAGCGTCCCAATCTGTTGTGTTGACATCTCTTTGAAGCGAGCGTGGAACACAACGCGGCGTCGACCCGGGCCTAGTCCTTATCGGACGGCGAGCTACCCATTGCTTACCGTCCGGAACGGGTACGGAACCCTAAAAAAGGTTGAAGATAGCTTGACTAGGTAGGTGAACGCGAACAAACGCCACAGGGAATCTTCTTTTTCTCACTGTTTTAACTCTTGTTCAGCTTGATTTAATTTATTATCAATATATCAATGTTTTTTCACAGCATTTTGCTGCTTATTATGCGCTGAACGCAACGTATCACGCAGCCTTGACGTGTAGAAATAGGTAAATATTTAGGGGATAACCCAGAGCAAAAAATTCAGTCAATATTTGTAGACTATGTATGTATTTAGGTTATCTACCTACCAAATATGTCACAACAAGTTTAATCTGTTGTATTTATTTAAATTTAAAACATGTTAGGTACGCACTTATTGATATCTACTCGTATTTTAGTTTGATTGATAGCGATGCGACAGTAAGTATATTTAGATGATTTTCCTGTTGTAAATGAGTTTTTATCAGTTTTTTTTGCTGGATTTGGATTTGCTCTGGATTGCTGGATGATTTTCGGTTAGTCTTAAGTGAAAAATAATATGAATGTTTGCATGCCGCATCGTTTTCAATGGTGAAATATGGCTGAGCTTTAATGCATCTTTAGGGGTATGAGGAACAGGGTGTAAAGTTCACTCATCCACCATAGAAAAGGGAGGATCCTCCGACCAGACGGGTGTGATGTCTGGCGGGCAACTGCCCAGAGGTTGAAGTCGGGAAGCTTATGTTTATCGCGCGGTAAACTCTAATTGCGCGATGCAGGATTTGTGTGACGTCAGGATGTTGTGTGACGTCAGGTCTTTGATGCGTAGTTCGCATGTAGTGATGTAGATGCCGCTACATGACTCCCCTCCGGAGACCGGAGGTCGATAGTGGGCTGAGTCTTGAATCTTGCGATGCTTCACAGTGCCAGCTGTGGTTCCAGTGAGTCGGAACCGGGTGCCGCATAGTTCGCGGTGAGTCGGAACTGTGTGCAGTGATTCCCCAGTGAGTCGGGGTGGCGCTGCGTCTTGATCCAGTGTGTCAGTTGTGGTACAGAGCCGGGTTGTGGCTGAGGGTGATGACCAGGAATGCGCGTTCGCTGCATGCTGGTGGTCAGGATACCCGTTGAAGCCGTGGGTGCTGACTGGCTGTGTGACTCGCCTCACGAAACCTTGCGGGAGTGATGATGATGACGTCACGCTGAAGTAGTTGCACGAAGGCTGCGTTGACGTTCATATTCGGGGTCACCAATTTAGGGGTATGAGGAACAGGGTGTAAAGTTCACTCATCCACCATAGAAAAGGGAGGATCCTCCGACCAGACGGGTGTGATGTCTGGCGGGCAACTGCCCAGAGGTTGAAGTCGGGAAGCTTGTATATATGTTTATCGCGCGGTAAACTCTAATTGCGCGATGCAGGATTTGTGTGACGTCAGGATGTTGTGTGACGTCAGGTCTTTGATGCGTAGTTCGCATGTAGCGATGTAGATGCCGCTACACATCTTAAGTAACCATAACACCTTTTATGTAATACCCATATTTGCAAAATTAAATGGCTATTCTATTTTATAAAAAAAAAACTATCCTGTTTTGGGAATTTTATCCGACTTCAAAAAAACCCGAAGGATGTTGCGTTTTATTCGACATGTTAATTTGAAAACCAAAATCTTTCCAGAATATTTTAAAATTCAAGTAGGTATTACTGTTATTGCTAGCAAACCATTACGATAATGCGAATTACATCCGAATATGTAGTTTATTTATTTAAAATTTTGACACTCAAAAAGGTAAAAGGTGGACTTATGTAATGCCTTAGGCATTATCTACCAGTCAACCAAGGGTGGTGAAGAGATTAGATGGCAGGTACTCTGTTTGAGAGGAACAATACAAAATGTATTAAATATAAGTATCAATCTACTAATCTATCTACCTAGCCTTTTCCCAACTATGTTGGGGTCGCCTTCCAGTCTAACCGGATGCAGCTGAATACCAGTATTTTACATGGAGCGACCGCCTATCTGACCTCCACAACCCAGTAACTGGGTAATCCAATCCCCCTTGGTAAGACTGGTGTCAGACTTTCGGGCTTCTGACGACTCGTAACGACTGTCAAAGATTCACGAATAACAGCCGGGACCAACGGCTTAACGTGCTTTCCGAGGCACGGAGGATTCTCGGTATGTAAAGATGGTGCACCCATGCACTGACCAACCCCGGCAAGCGTAGCTTAACCTGATGGATCGACTAGTGCGGCTGTTGTTACTTAGCCACGAGCTCCTCTATTACATATAAGTATATCATAATGAATTATAAATAAATAAGGTACATAAACAGAAAATAAATAGGCTATAAACTTGTAATACACATACATACAAATAAGGAAAATATACAGGGTGGGTTTTTGAGATGGGGCAGTAAGGGCAGCTACCTGAACCGTTGTAGCTACAGGAAAACTGTCTTAGGAGACTGTCCTTAACTTTTTGAGACATTTTGATGTGCATTCACATATTTTGGAAAAAAAAATTACAGACAGCAAGAAAATTGGCAGTTTTCACAAACTTTTTTTGATTCCAATCGATCTTGCTTCCTATAAGGATCAAAAAACTCTATTGGACCAACTGAGGTTTGAGCACTAGAAAAGTCAGAAATTGCAAAAAACTTTTCCCTTAAACGTCGCAGGAAATGAGATTCCAATCTACTATTTACGATGGATAGATTGGCCGAAAAAAAAAGAAAAAAAAAATTGAATTCATGTTTCGAAAATACGCGCTATAATTTTCTTTGATTTGACAACAAAAAGATAGTAGTAGTAATCTTTTTACCCAACTGCCACGAAACCAAAAAAGATAAACAGACAAATTATTCAGACAAACTATCTTTAATATATGATGGACAAACTAGCCGAAAAAAAACAAAAAAAAAACTTTGTACGAATACGCGTCATAATATTTTATTTGCTTTGAGAAGAAGATACGTTTCTTGCTTGTGATTTCCGACGTTCTGAGAAAAAATTACTTCAAATAATTTTGACTTTCAGACTTGTATGGGAAACGTTAAAAAAGACTGTCCGCTTTTTTTTGTTTATTTTCGGCTAGTATGTATCCGGGCTGTCAGCCTGTCAGCCCAGGATACATACACCGGACGTTTTTACTTTTACAAGTTGTCGCTACTCATATACCGCTAACTATTGACCGACAGAAGCTTCGTTTTCGGCCAAAAAATCATAATTCGGCCATATTTAAATTTTCGGTCATAAACCACCCGAAGCTTCAGGCAAGCCGAAAATTTGAACTTCATGAATTATCGTACGTCATTCGGCGTATTTCGTAAAGCTCGCCAATATCAGGTGCATCAATACAACAAGATATCCTCTAATAGAATTATCGTGTTTTATTTCTTTTAAAGCCTATATTTGCTCCTTCTCTTCCTGTCATGTCAAAAACAAAAAAAAAACAAACAAGATTTCAGTGTACGGCGGATATAATTTTTTTTTTAATGTTAAATCATTTTCGTTTTCGGCTTAGTTTTGCGCCGAAAGTAAGAGTAAAGCCGATTTTTTTTTTTTTTTCGTTTTCGGCTCAGAATCAATTTTCGGTCGGACACTAATAGATAGAATAAGAAGATTTCTACATTCCCCAAATAAAACTACACTCGCCTCACCTTTAAAAACTTTCCCTAATTAGCTGCTCAAAGAATCCAAACTGGAATGAATTCATTTAATACACGAACAAAGAGCAGCTATTTAGTTCTCAAAGCCAGATGACCTGGTAATCAGTGCCTCCACACCTTTTCGTTGATTAATGGACGCAACTTTGACAAAGTGACCACTTATAGTGTCCATTGACAAGTTCTGATGCTAACAAGTGCAGGCTTTGTGTTGCAGGGGAGTAGGGTGGTAAAACCGTTTTTGTGCAGGTCCGGGAGTTTTTAGTTTTCCAAACTTAGAAAAATATGTACGGTCACACGGCTACACATCAAGCTGTACATATCCAGGATAAGCTGACCTTGCATTCTACACCAATCCTATACAATGCGAGATCAGCATAAACTGGAAATGTATAACTTGAGGTGTAGTCGTGTGTACCAAAAACAATGTTCTTTAATGGAAGAATTTTTTATTGGGACCTTTCTTTAGTTTCGTAAAAATGGCTACGGAATAATCTAAAGTTATAAAGAGGTAAAATTTGTGAGTATGTATGTAAGGGGTAGGTAATCTTCCAAACTACTGAACCGATTCCAAAAATTCTTTCACCAATGCGATATTAAAGCCGAGTGTCATCCTAACTATAATACCATAAATGCGAAAGTGAGTTTGTTTGTTACGCTTTCAAGCTAAAACTGCTGAACGGATTTGGATGAATTTTGACACATGGGTAGACCATGACCTGCTATGGAATTATGTAACATATTTTCGTAAACGATTACGGCTAATCTGTTTCATTTTGACAGTTTAACAACATTCATTGCGTTATTTACAGTTTTGTGCAGAGTTTTTTCGAACTTATGAAGCAATGGATTAGCAATCTGTTTCAAAACGATTCACATTCTGATTGATCAGATGAATTTTTCAAACCTATAACCTATACCTAAGGTTTGAAAAATGCATCTGCTCCACAGCGTAAATAACGCAATGAACGTGGGTGAACTGTCAAAATGAAACCCATTGCGATCAATTGTCATGTGTTTTACGAAATTACCCGCTGTTTATTAGATTTGATTGGTAGGTTTAGTCTTGTTCGAAAACAATTTTCGGAAGTTTTTAATTTACTCATATAAATGCCTGAGACAAAATAAATGAGACGAATCTAAATAATTATTATGTTTTTTTGGGGTTCCGTAAACATCATTTGTATTGTATTACAATCGACTTCCATAGGCGAATTCGAAAAGCCTTATGTGTCTTTTTCACCGAGTATAGATTGAACTTAAAGCACTAAGAGAAATAAATACCTGTAACATTATTGTAGGCCTTGTAAACTTTTTTTTGTGTAGGATGTTATCTAATAACTTCTCCCGTTCTAGGCGGAGCGGGAGTAGTTATTTGAGCATGTCAGACTCTTACTGACTAAAATCCACCCGTGTTCCTTTCCTTCAGTTGCCTGTACGTTGCCAGCGGCCACGATATCCCTTTCGGACTTTCCCGCGACCCCGGCAGGCATCGGTCCTAGCAGACACCTTCAGTTGTGCTGACATCTCTTTGAGGCGCACGTGGAACACAACGCGCCGTCGACTCGGGTCTGGTCCTTATCGGACGGCGCGCTACCCATTGCTTTCCGCCCGCAAGCCCGCGCCTACGGTGGCCGGAAATCGGCTCGGGATTCCCGACGCCCAGGGCGTCTTCTGCGGCGGCTAGGGGCGTGAGGGCCGTGGAATTAGCCTCTTCCACACTGCTTCGCAGGAGGAGATGATGGCTTCCCATGCCCTCTCACTCCATACCATAGCCTGGACCAGGGCCGGACGCGAGAGGTCACCGCCGCCGAGCGCCTCCACGAGCTTTTTAGACTCACACGTGATTAGATTTTTAACCATTTTCTATTTTGTAAAATCCAATTATTTCTAAAAGAGTAACCGAGTAACGTAGGAGTTTTTTTGCCGGCTCTTCTGCACAGGAAACGATCAATTGGAACCGTGCACCTAGCTTCTACCGTTTCATAAGTACCGTAAGTATAAGTGAATTAATGAAAGAATTATTTTGATTGTAATTTTGGACAAGCGTTTCTTACAAAATTCTGGAATAAGATTGCTTTCATTCATGACTACGGAACCCACTTAATTAAAACACGTATTTGCCAATTTTTCAAAGTCCTGTTAATAAAATATGGAGCGACAAAAATACCAAACAATAAAATAGGAATTTAAAGAAACGTAATTCAGTATCAGGCTTACAACATTGTTCTCATAACAAACAGAACGGTACCGAGACCCGGGCGTAATAAATGATTCCGTGCAACTTGGGAAGAATTCCGGGCAAAATACTTGACGACTCATCTCGGTTTTAGAGATTCTGGACCGGATTTAGGCATTTAACATTAATATGAGAATTAAATTTTCTGTTCGTTGTACAGAATTGTTATCTCACGAAGCGACGCGCGCTTTATTTGTGGTTGCCAAGTGTCCAAACACGCTGTGAATGTCGTCCGAGACACGGGCGGAGTCGGAAGTGTGTGTGTGTGTGTGTGTTTTATTTGTAGACGTTACTCGTCTTCACACACAATAGCGTGTTTGCGAACGGAGAGAATAACCATTATATCCTTGCACGCGGTGATGTTACTATTTATTTATGATTTTTTGACATACGTCATATAAAAATCGTCAGCGCCGTTTTTTTTAAAAAAATGGCTGCTTATCTGAAGAAACCAAGTACGTCCAAATATCATAAATAAATAGTTACATCACGGTGTGCAAGGATATAACGGTTATTCTTTCCGTTCCGGAGATATAAGCATTAGCTCCATACATGTTTTTTGTGAAAATAATATAAGTTGCTAATTTTCCTACCTGATCTGTATCCTATGATATATTTAAGGCATAATATTAGCAGTAAGAAGCCATTTTATGCAAAAAACCGACACTTTAAAATGTTAGCTTCTATTTCTTCGAGAGGCTTTTGCGATCCACAGTGCGCCGCATCTGTCTGTCTGAACGCGATAGACTCAAAAACTACCGAACAGATTTTCATACAGTGTCACTAATTTACGGAGTGATTCATGAGGAAGGTTTAGGTGTATAATTCATCAAGGTTTTATATAAATTGACTGACATATGACGATGATTGTTGAAGATGTCGGGAAAAATCATGCCGACTGATGTAGGCATATTTATATGCTCTGCTATCAGTGCGAAGCCGATTGCCTTAAGAGCGTTCATGCAAAAAGTTGGCAACGTCGCAAATAGCTGTTTTGATTAATTTGGCAATATTACTGTATGGAAATAAGAAATATGGCTAACTAGTGAACCCTAAATTTGATGTTGTACCCGTTTTAAGGCTTATGCAGACCAGCGCGACTTGTCGCGCGACGCGACACGAACAATACAATTTTTAAGAAAACTTCACAGTATAACAATAACCGGTGTCGCGTCGCGCGACAAGTCGCGCTGGTCTGCACAAGCCTTTAGGTGTAAAAAAGGCATTTGAAAAGTTTCCATTTTCTTTTTGCATCTAAAACTAAATATTCGGTGTAACGATAATAATTAAAGCATTTCATAATCAATATTTTAGTTCATTAATTAGTCATTCTTATTTCCATACAGTAATATTGCCAAATTAATCAAAACAGTGAAATATTTGACAGCTATTTGCGGTAGAAAGTGTTTCTGTATAAACGCTTTTAATGTAAGTTGGCTAATGTTTAGAACCAACATCAATGCACAAGAACCTCTTTGATAATAATTGAACAAGCCACTTTGCCCGGAAAACTTCCTCGAAATATCCAAGAAGCAAGCTAACCTCTTTATAATATCAGGATAAAGCATTACACAGACATTTCTCTCAGGGTACCTTTCAGAAACAGTGTAACAGAAATTAATATGCGCGTATTACGGAATGCGGAGAGGTTGCCACGAAATCCACGAGAATTCGCTTTTGGATAGATTCCAGGTAGGTATTAAGGTTTGAAATAATTTTGAAGCTTACTGGTTGGAAGCGTTCTCGGGTATACGATCTTGTTGTTGCTTTTCCGGGTAATTGTTTTTGGTTTAGTGCTAATATAAGAGCTACTGGGAAGGGATTCTTTGATCTTACTTTTTAATAGATATTTGAAGAGGATTGGCAGCTATGTCTTCTTGTTTACTCATAACAACAGGGTTCTAAGGCTGCGTTTCCACCAGAGATGAGCGAGGATGCGTAGCGAGAGATGTGTGTGAAACTAACCAATAACAATGCTAGTTTAGCTACAACTATGACAGTGAAGCGATGTTATTGGTTAGTTTCACACACATCCCTCGCTCCGCATCTTCGCTAACGATAAACAATGGTCTCGACATTATGAGTTTTTGACAGATTTGGTATCAAACTCAAACTCAAAGCATTTATTTCAATTAGACCATTTACAGGCACTTTTGAATTGTCAAGGAATCGGTCAGTCAGAAATATGAAGCTAGTTGCCCATTCCAAAGCGTAGTAGGTACCTATGGAGAAGAACGGGCAAGAAACTCCACGGACACTCTTTTAAATAAATTGTTACAAAATATTGGTTACATCATTCATGTTGAAATTAAACATGTGAGAACAATGTAGAAAGACGTGCACGTTAGAAGCGTCCGTAATAAAAACTTAAAAACAATTCAAAAATTTAAATCATCCAAGGTAGCTAAGAGTTGACCAGTCCCAACTGACGGCGCCCGTTCACGAACATGACGCATGGATTAGCACCATTCAGCTCAACCATTTTGAAGGGAGCTAAACGATCCAACACACGCGCCACCATCAGCGAGACATTTAAGTGAGCATGACATACTCACAGCCGCCAGAGCACATTCAAGTCAATAAAAGACATATTACCCGGTAAATGTTAGCTCATTAGTACATAGTACTCACACCTGTGCTCTGAAATTATATAATACAAAGGAAATTGATTTTATACAATGCAAAATTAGTCTTAAACTCTTCGGCAGCTCCAACTGTTTTTTCAAATGTTAATCAAATAGTTGTGGTATGGCAAATCTGTCAACAACTGACAATGTACAGACCACTGTATCGCTTGTAAATTAGTAGACTTGGCCCCCAGGTTCATCACCGTTTTTCAAGCGTTGGGGGTTCCGGGATGTATGATCAGTACAAATATAGAGTTGAAAAGAGTATGGCATTGCTTTGATCGTTAACTGTAGGTATTGCCCAGGTTACAATAATCTTTTAGATGGTGCTACTATAGAGGTATGATAGGTACACTTACCTTGACGTTCCACGGTTTTTGATGTGTAACATTTTTCCTCTCGTTTTCCTGCAATCAAATTCTAAATTTAAAAAAGGCTAAATAATCGAAACTGTGGGAGTGATTTCGTGAAAAGGGACGGAAGTTTGTAACAGGAAGCCGGGGTAGCGCGCGCTATTTGATTTGACGAATGAGCACGCGTTGTGCTAGAGTTTGCCGTCAGAAACGACCTTGACGAGCCCCGCCCCTTTAATGTTACTTATTACCAAGGTGAGATGATGATGTTACACATCATATGCTCTTTTTTTACCTTCTGTCTATTTTAGTGAGTATCGATTTAAATTCAACTATTTGCGACCCATTTTTTACGCGATACAATTTTTTACAAGTCTTCAAACGGGCCAGGCGTATGATTGAGTGACGTAGCACAAAAAAGGCCAATGGCCAGTCAGCCATACGGGACTCGCACGTAATGGTATTTAATACATTACTCGTTTCGTTGAGCAATTTTATTTAAAAAAAGACTACAAAGATTTTAATTTCAGAAGTTGGTGTCTTTGGTTTTTTATTTTCGATTCTTGCCACCGGCTTCCGAAATGAAAGTAATTTTTCACTATAAATTGTTTTTTTTTTGGAAAAAACGGTTTATTTTTCAACTTTTAGTTAGTTAATTGACTCAGTCGTGACTTTGCCGAAATCCATTATAAAATACAATAGACGACGTATATTTAGTAACCTAATCCGCTTAACTGTTCTTAAAAAGTCATAAAGAACCGTGTAAGAAATCGACACGTATTTCAAGTCTCAACGAGGCATCTTCAGGATGATGACTGACTTGTTGCAAACCCGGACATGACGTGTTGCCACGTCAAGCGTCGAGAGTAGTGTGAGCCACATCACCCGGCAACCCCACTTATATAGCTAGCTAACTTTTAGTTGTGAAATCTGGAGGAGCCCGTGGCTAAGTAATAAAAGCCGCACGGGTCGATCTATCAGGTTAACCTACGGTTGCCGGGGTTGGTCCGTGGATGGGTGAACATCTTTACATACTGAGACTCCTCCGTGCCTCGGAAAACACGTTAAGCCGTTGCTTGGTCCCGGCTGTCATTCGTGGATCTTTGTCAGTCGATATAGGTCGTCAGAAGCCCGAAAGTCTGACAACCAGTTTTACCAAGAGGTATCGTATTACCCAGTTACTGGGTGGTGGAGGTCAGATAAGTAGTCGCTCCATGTAATAATACTGGTATTCAGCTGCATCCGGTTAGACTGGAACAGTACTTGCCCGTGGTCCCCCAATCTAGTTCCCCTTGGGGTACCACGAGCAAATATTATTGCCCGTGGAACCCCCAAGGGGGACAAAGGGGTACCATGGGCAAATTACTTGGCCCGTAGTACCCCCCCGCTAACCGTTAAATAAAATGCAAATACAATCTCTTTCCTTAATGCATTAAGTGTCAGAAGACGTACGAGTATGTTAATGAAAAATAAATTTGTCACAACGAGAGATGTCGTTTCCTGATAAGAAATGGTGATTGCATCCAGTCCTTGCCCCTTAATATATGTTTATTTTGAATTTCAATTCAACATGGATGAAAACAAAATATGAATAGGAAAAGTACAGCAACAAAGGAATAAACAAGGAAGTTATTGTTGAACATGCTTTGGAGAAATTTGCCAATATTTTATCTAATTATTATTAATATAACAATTCGCCATGTACTAAATTTGTTGTTTTTAAGACAAAAGATATTCGACTATAATTTCGAACTATAAATAAAGGCAACTTATAAGAGTAATAAAACCGTTTACTCAAAAACATTTTTTTATTCATGCATTCTATATTTCATTCTCGGAATTAATACAATAAATTAATATCAGACTCTTAACTTTTTGTAAATTCTTCTAGTGCCAACATTATGTTTTTTATTGAAAAATCTCATAAGAAGTGGGAAAACAATTTATTTGTCATTCAAAAAGAAAAAATATTTTTATGGCATATTGCAAGGTTTGAGATGGGGTAACACGGGCAATAAAAATATATTTCATAAGAAGATTGTTATTCAGGGGGTTCCACGGGCAAAAATATTTGCTCGTGATACCCCAAGGGGAACTAGACTGGGGCACCACGGGCAAGTACCGGACTGGAAGCCGACCCTAGCTCTTCCCCTTGGGAAAAGTTTAGGCAGATTCGTACCACTACTTGTAATGTAAATAACAGTGACTGGAAGGTATTATAACACCCACTCAGTGCTCAAACCACTATTAACAACATACACTTAAGCGAAAAAAATACGTATTAAGCTTTGTGCAGACTAGCGCGATTTGTACCTTTCAAATAAAATAGAATTTTCAAAATCGGTTTATAAATGACTGAGTTCTCAGGTAAAAATACAGTAAAAATACAACCGAATTGAATACCTCCTTTTTTGAAGTCGTCAAGTCATTGGATTCGTTACTTCTAATAGGTTACAACTTAACAAATATTTTGATTGAGTCACTGATATTGCTTCAGGTGTTAGTAACTTGTTCATCTATCTATCTCGATAGGACATATAATAAATTAAAATAGTTATCCGTGTTTATCTATGTGACCGCGTTGTTCTGCTAAACTACGTAACGGAATTTAATTGCAACATTATAAGATTGGTTTACGATAAATAATTTGGTACTAAATTAAAAAAAAAACAAATGCATTAGATTTAAATTACCTAATGTTACAAGTAGCGAATGTGACATCATATTGAATGGAGAAAAACTAGAATTTATTATGCGAAAACACGCCACTCTTCCATACAGCGTAAATAACAGCCCGACAGTAAGAAGAAGACCCAAACTGGCTTGTCCCACAACACATACAAAAACTACATTCGCTAGACATCACTACCCCTACCTAAGTGCCCTTATATACAATAAAATACATCAACAACATAATATACATACACTAAACACACACACATGTAAAAAAATAACTAAAGAATTCCTCCTCACCCTAGATTATGATGAAACAGAAGCACTGATGAAACCCCTATATGCAAATAAATAAATAATTATTAATATTACGAACGCTTACACAGACACCCCAAATCACCCTCCCCTTCAACACACACACACTTATACACACATCATACACCACACACTCATACACTTTCCCTATTACAACACATCACACGCGCTTACTCACAAACTATTGCCACTGTTACACGTTTTAGATTCCCTAGTTTTGTAAAATAATCTTACCGGACGAATGGATGGCCCCTATAACACAGGATTTTCCTAGCATATGGGTCATTATTCACAAAATTGAGCACAAATGTAATACCATAATAACGTAACATGCATTGTTTTCTTCTTTTTGCTAAATAAATTATTATTATTATTATTATTTTGGGGAGTGTTTTTTTTTTCTCAGCTCTTAGGCTGGTTTTAGCTACATTTACGGGCCAAAGCCAAGTAAATGCAGCGTGTGGTGTGCTTAAGATGAGGGTGTGTTTTCTTCCTCCAACTGCATGAATTTCCTAACTATTCTGCAGGTGTTTAAGATGGCAGCTTTCTGTAGGTTGATATAAACTGATTCTTCTAAATCTATTAATTTCAGGCTACGGAGAAGGTGGTTCGGGATAACGCCCGTCGTTGAGAGAACTTATTATTATCCTTTATTCAACTATATTATACATATAAATTATATTTTTAAATATTAGAATAAAATAATATAAAAACATTAAAAAATATAAAAAATAGTAGCCCACCGGTATCGGGAACAGGGTCCAAGCTACCGGCGGTCAGGGCTCCAGAGAGAGGAACCTCCTGACAATGCGAGCCGTGTCCAAGAGTACCGCTTTCTGAATCAAGCCCTTGATCCAGCTGCCCAACGAGAGCCTCCTTAGGTCTTGGTCGAGGCTCTTGGCAATTAAACCATTGGCTGATACGACTATCGGCACAATGATCGCTGAGTCCACATCCCACATGTCGACAACCTCGCGAGCCAAGTCAAGATACTTGATTTGTTTATCTTTCTCGGCTTTCACGAGGTTCCCGTCATGCGGAACCGTTATGTCAATAATCATTGTGCGCCGCTCTACTCGATCCACCACCACTATATCAGGTTTATTGGCAACAATAGTCCTGTCAGTGATGATGGATCGATCCCAGTACAAAGTGATATTTCCATTTTCGAGAACTGGGTCGGGCGCATACCTATAGTACGGCACTTCAGATTCCACAAGACTGTACTTCAGAGCAAGTTGCTGATGGATAATCCTGGCTACAAGGTTGTGTCTATGCAAGTACTCTTCGTTAGCTAGACGAGAACAGCCGGAGATAATATGTCGGATTGATTCTCCCGGACGGTGGCATGCCCGACAGATGTCAACCGTCCCGTCCTTCACAATGAATCTCCGGTAATTGTTCGTCATCATAACTTCGTCCATAATTGCACAGACAAAACCTTCGGTTTCCCCAAAGAGGTCACCAAAACGCAGCCAGGCTACGGACGCTAGTAAATCTACATCGGGTCCATGTAGGGCCCGAAAGTAGCGTCCGTGAAGCTCCTTACTCTGCCATACCTCCTTGCGATCGTTAGTGTCAAGCGCTACAGGTTTACGCCAGTTCTCTTTAGCCAAGGAGAGTGGGGTGAGACCCTTGTCTACCGCGACCACATCTCGATGCATCCCCACGTCGGCTTCTAAGAAATATTCCCTGAGACTGCATATCTCGCGATTGTGGAGGGTCTTAGCGTTTAAAAAGCCTCGACCTCCACACTTTCGCGGGATATACAGTCTCATAACCGATGAACGTGGGTGATGCATCCGATATGCAGTCAGCAGCGTACGGACCCTCCTATCCAGGGCGTCGAGTTCGGTCTGAGTCCATTTGAGTATGCCGAAAGAGTACATCAAAACCGGCATGACCCAACCGTTGAAGGCTCGCACCTTGTTCCCGCCTGATAGAAAACTATTAAGTACTTTCTTCAGGCGGCCAAAGAAGCGCTCCTTCAACGATTGCTTCATGTCAGTAACATTGATGCCCAATGTTTCCGACATACCCAAATACTTATAGGTTTCGGATGCGGAGAGGGCTCTAAGGTTTATGGAATCCGCGAGCTGTGTTCCCACGGATTCCACAATCTCCCCTCGCTTTACATGCATGACCGCACATTTGTCCACACCAAATTCCATCCTGATGGCGCTACTGAAAGTTTCAGTTACTTTCAGTAGCTCCATCAGTTGCAAATTGTTGGGGGCAAAGAGTTTTAGGTCATCCATGTAGAGGAGGTGAGATATAACCTGACCACCTCTCCTCAGCCGATAGCCTAGGCCTGAACCCTCCAGCAGTGTACTTAGAGGATTCAGGGCTAAGCAGAACCAGAGCGGACTCAAACTATCGCCCTGAAATATGCCTCGCTCTATCCTTATTGGTTCGCTATTCCTCTGGATATTTCGACATCCTGGATAGCGAAGGACTGTCCTCCATTGCCCCATACACGACAACAGGAAGGTGCGCAGAGTTGCATCTACTTTATATAGCTCCAGCACCCTCATGAGCCATGTATGTGGCACCGAGTCATAGGCCTTTTTATAATCTATCCAACATGTCGAAAGATCCTTTCGGGAACGACGAACCTGTTGGCTAATAGCCATATCAATGAGGAGTAGCTCCTTAGTACCACGGGATCCATTCCTACATCCATTTTGAGAGGCAGACATGATGGAGTTAGTGTCTATATGTTTGTTAATTTTAGCTCTCAAAATAGATGTAAGAACTTTATAGACCGTGGGTAAACATGTGATCGGTCTATAATTTTTGGGTTCCGCGGTGCTACCAGATTTATGGAGCAGGTGGGTAACTCCTGTCGTTAAGAACTGGGGTAGCGAGCCAGACTCCAATGCAGTCTGGTACTGAGCCGCCAAGCGAGCGTGCGACCTTATAAACCATTTTATCCAGAAGTTGTGCAGCCCGTCCGGCCCTGGAGATTTCCAGTTAGGCAACGGACGAACTGCACGAGCTACATCTTGGGGGCAGATGGTAATAGCCCCCATTTCTGGTATTGGATCGCAGGCTCGCTCGACTTCCCGAGTCCAATCACCTTCGGTGTGACTGACAGGCACCGACCAGATGCTGCGCCAGAAAGAGCACATGGCAACATCATCCGGCAGACGCGTGTCAGTCTCACCTTGGTCCGGTCGCTCCCAAGCCCTATAAACCCACCTTTCATCACTATGGAAGGTGCGATTCTGAGTGTATCGCTCTACTCGCCGCTTATACCTACGAATACGGTTCGCCCATGCATACACTTTCTGCTTCAGGAAGTCGATGCGCTCTGTGACACGGGCCATATAGTCCTGAGGGCTGATATCAGTCCCTAAGAACGCCCGTCTCACAAAGCGCATCACTCTAGGGCGAGTATTGCCCTCCCTGAAGCAGATTAGTTTGCCGATGAGCGCTCTGGTCCCACCGATACGGCGCTCAATCCTGCACTGCCAAGCTGGTACTGATGGTTTCGGTCGTGTAGCTCTAGAGTCATTAGCAAATTTGACGTGAGCTACACGACATGCCGCTACAGCCGCGCAGTACAGAATTGAGTGAGTATCAGTGAGGTCTTCGCAGTCATCAAAATAGTTTGACAACTGCGAATCCAGAACCGCCACCAGCGCCCTATTTTTGTTATGCATAGGCAAACGAGGTAAGCGTGGTCTAAGTTCGGGCGACATGAACCGATATTCCTGAATCGCACCCTCCAAAGCACTCCTCAATTCCTCGTTGCACTGGGTACTTACGTTTGTAGCCCTGTCATCAATCCTCTCGTCAGCTTGAATTGTAGTGTCCTGTGATGGCACTACAATAACACTCTGCGGCGGGGGAGCGGTGATAGGGTTACTCTGCATTTCATTTCGCAGGCGATCAAGTACAGCGTCATCCAACATATGATTACGCTGGATGACCCGCACCTGATCCGACAGTCGTTGTGCTGAAACGTTGACAGCTGGCTCAAGCACCTGAAAAAGAGAGAGCATCCGGACACGGTACGCGGTCAGGTTGTTTCCCCCCTCTGTAGCCCCATAGTATGAGCGCATGACGTTTTCGTTAATGGATCGTGTCCATCTCATGCGCTGCACACTTCCGCCGGGAGCTGGGGCCCTATCAGAGGCCGGTGGGCCTCGAGGTCCTAAGCCGTCCGGCGGCCGGCGTCCTCCCCGTCGTCGAGCAGGTGGTGGCGTCGTGGGCGGGGAGAAATACTCGTCGCTCGAGCTCGACGCAACTACCGCAGCCAGTGTCGTCACAGCGCTCACAGTGAGGCTGGGTACCGGCGGCGGCGAGGCGGAGCTGAGCGAAGAGTCCGGAGGTGGTGGGCGTGCTAGGCGTGCGGCAGATCTTGTCAACATATTATCTTCATTTTTATTTTCTGTTCATTGTTGTTTTACCGGAGGTGACATGGGCTGTCATGTCACCTCCGATTCGGCAGTTTTTAATAAAATTCTATTGCATTTTGGTGGTGAATTATGACCTTTTTATTATTATTTTTATGGTTTTCCGGTTTCAGGTTTACTTTGTATGGAAAAACTCTTGTAAAAATGCGTCAAAATTATTATAGTTGATAAAACTACGTGGACGAGATGTTCTGTTGACACAGTTATTATTATTCCTTTATTACATTTTAAATACTTATAAATTATATTTTTAAATATTAGAATATAAAAAATTAAAACATTTAAAAATATAAAAAATAGTAGCCCACCGGTATCGGGAACAGGGTCCAAGCTACCGGCGGTCAGGGCTCCAGAGAGAGGAACCTCCTAACAATGCGATTATTATTATTATTAATCAAACGGTTTTCCTAGGAATCACGCTAGACGAGAAATTACAATGGGGACCTCATATAACCATTCTTGCGGGGCGGCTAAGCTCGGCCGCTTATGCTGTTAGAAAGATACGACAGTTAACAGATGTAGAAACCGCGCGTCTGGTCTATTTTAGCTACTTCCACAGTATTATGTCGTATGACATTTTACTGTGGGGTCGGGTTGCTGACATTGAATCTATCTTTATTTTACAAAAGAGAGCTGTCAGAGCCATTTATAATCTATATCGTCGCGAATCTCTCAGGGAACTATTTAAAAAGATTAATATTATGACGGTACCTTACCAATTCATTTATGAAAATATTATTTACATAATGTAAGAAAAAATCTAAATCTTTAATAAAATAAGTGATAGACATAATTTTAATACTAGAAATAAAGATAAAATAGATCAACCATTTTTCAGATTATCAAAAGTACATACGAGTACATCTTTTATAGGGTACTGTGTTAAATGTTACAATAAAATACCTTGTGATATATTACAATTAAATGAAAGACAATTTAAAACTCATATTAAAATTACACTCTGTAAACAAGCATATTACAAATTAGAGGATTATATCCAAGATAAGAATGCTTGGAAACATGCTGGTCCTGCTCCATAGGATAATTTAGAGTCTAGACAAAATCAAACTGGTTGCTTAATTAATTATGTATTTGTTATTTTTATTATAACACTGATTTTACATTCTGTGATTACTTGAACTCACATACTGACTTATTAGTATTACTTGTGTTAGGAATATCGTATAATTTTACAATGTTTGTAAATATGTGAGCACCATGTATCTATCTCATATTTAATTTATCTGTAATTGCTTTATTTTTAATTCTTTTTTACCTATCGCGGTATAGTAATCTTATTCTAGATGCATCGTCTTCACATATAATTATATAATTAATGTATACAAAATATTGTAAAAACATTTTAAAAGAGTAACGGTGGAGTTTCTTGCCCATTCTTTTGCCATTCATACGAAAACTACCTTTTGGAAGGGGCGACTAGAATCAATTCTATTTTTTTGTAAACTTGACGTTCATAAGTGCCTTTTATACTTAATAAAGAGGAGCTCGTGGCTAAGTAATAAAACTGCTGCACGGGTCGATCCGTCAGGTTACGCTGCGCTTGCCGGGGTTGGTCTATGGATGGGTGACCATCTTTACATACCGAGATTCTTACGTGCCTCGGAAAGCACGTTAAACTGTTGGTCCCGGCTGTCATTCGTTGATCTTTGACAGTCGTTACGGGTCGTCAGAAGTCCGAAAGTCTGACAACCAGTCTTACCAAAGGGTATCGTATTACCCAGTTACTGGGTTGTGTAGGTCAGATAGGCGGTCGGTCCATGTCAAATACTGGTATTCAGCTGAATCTGGTTAGACTGGAAGCCGACCTCAAGAAAGTTGGGAAAACGCTAGGCAGATTGATTTATATACCTACATAATAAAGAAATCTCGATGATCTTATTGATGATATTTGTCTGATAGTAATAACCTGTGACATGACTTTATACGACAGTTTGAGATATACATGCGAAATCACTTGTTCATTTATTTATACAATGAAGTTAGAAATCAAGCCTGTAGTTACCTTCTTTTATTACAGCTTACCATTTAATCCGTCTCATAATTTTAATCCTCCTTTTTTTTTTTTTTTTTTTTTTTTTTTTTTTTTTTTTTTTTTTTTTTTTGAGGGTGGGAAATCAATCAAATGACTTCTCCCGCTCTGGGCAGAGCGAGAGGGTGTGTCAGACTTTTACTGACTAAAACCCACCCGTGTTCCTTCCGTTGCCTGTGTGCCGGGGCCGCGTTATCCCTTTCGGACAAACCCGCAACCCCAGCAGAATTTTAATCCTCCTAAGCTACCTTTCATACAAAAACATAACACTTACTCATAATAATATTAAAACGCAGCATCCAACTCCATAAGTGCATCTCATTTAATTCAGAGTTTCAGCTGAGATGGCAAGCTCAAAATACTTAGAATGAAACAGAAGGCCAACTACATACAACGAGCGAAAATATGCGCACACACACATAGAAGCCTACCCACGGTGATTTCAAACTGATACCTACTCTCTTAGACACTATAGGATCTCAGAAACTTCGCAGACGTGATTTATCGATATATTATAAACACGACAAAATAAAAATTTCAAAAATGTATGATTAATTTTTGGGTTCAACGACCCCTGCACGCTTTACATGACCACAATAGAAACAAGTTTTGTCGACGGAAGAATAAAAAAACGACAGATATAATCACAATCTGTCGTTTTGTCTATTCTTCCGTAGACAAAACCAGTAGAAAACTCGTTTCTGTGGTTGTCACGCTACGCTTTCTGGAGGTGTTGTTATTGAAGTATGAGTAGAGATTTTTGTTTTTTTTGTTTTATCGTGTTTAGATACGCATCACGTCTGAGAAGTATGCACAAAGAAAACTGATATTTCAAGTGACTACTTGTGAAGTGACTATGTTTCATAGGTCTCGAGTTCGAACCCAAGGCACGCACCTTTGACTTTTCGGATTCATGTGCGTATTGTATAATTATCGGAATAAACGGTGAAGATAAAAATCGTGAGGAAACTGGCATGCTTGAGAGATGCTTCTTGACGGCATGTGAAACTAAGTCAGAGGCCCATGGGCGGCTTTAAAACTTACACCATGTTAGGCACAAACCACACGAAAAGAAGAAGAAGTAACTACACTACCTGCGGTTGATGACCCCAAAAAGAATTATTTTTTGTTTGAACATTTTTAGATATCGATACCCATTACGTCTACGGAGTTTCGCCAGCTAATTCAATTAGCTATATACGACGGAAACCGCGCGATTCTTGACGCGCGTGGTTGCCGCGCGGATTCCGCCGTGTCGGCACGGGCAATCGCGAGTCTGCACCCACTGCACGTAGATGCGTGTCTATGTGTGCGTTATTGCTGGTTGTATCGAGTAGACCTTCTGTATATATCTATTTTGTGTTGCACGAAACTTGGAATGGTCCCAGCAGGTAATAATGCTCAGTAATGGGTATGTGTAAATAGAATTAGTGCAGATTTCCAGTTTGGCAAAATGTTGGGCAATATTTCAGGGTTAATGTGAATTATTGCAGGTGGTATTTTAGAGGAAGTGATAATAACAGTTCGGTTTCTATAAACAACTGATAATATCTTTAAGTTTTCAGTTTGAGGCATTTGCAGGACTGAATACCTACTTACCGTTGGCTTGTTTGTTACCCAATTTTAGTTACACATATAAAAGTATTCAGTTTTTGCTAAAGTGCAAAACAGTTTGTTGGCAGGTTGGCTTTGTTAGGGTTCCGTACGTCAAAAGAAAAAAACCGAACTTTTATAGGATCACTCGTGTGTCTGTCTGTCTTTCCGTCTGTCACAGCCAATTTGCTCCGAATCTAATTGACCGATTAAGTTGAAATTAAGTACACATATGTGTTTCTGTGACCCAAACACGACGTCTAACATGAATAAATGAATTTTGAATATGGGGTCACTTATGGGGGGCAACAAAGAAAATTAAAAAAACAAGTTTTGTGAACTCTACCGTGTGACATATCAAATGAAAGAACTTATTGCGAGGATCTCAAATACTTTTTTGTAATCATTTTGAAATATTTCAGGCCAATTTTTTTAAAAATTAAGCTAAGGATGTTACCTAAATTTTTTTGCATTATCATTAACATAAGCTTATGTAGCTTCTTTTGTGGGGCATTCAGCCGTCTTTTTTTCACTATCCAAAGACTCCATTATATAATTAATATAACCTTCATTTGTATGAACTCAATCGATTTCAAGTGAAGTAATTGCCGTAGCTCGACTCGGTACATCAATGGTATGGTTTAATAGACAGACCGACACTTCACTATGATTAATATCGATAACGATCATCGATTGTTCTTTAACCAAACAAATGAATCGATTCTACTAGCTAGTCTAACTTAATCTACATAAAATTCAACATTGGAAAGAAAGAGCACGGAATAAAGAAATTAAAAAAAAATGTGGTTTCTTTATGATGTGAGGATGAATGAAGGCCAATACGAAAGGGAAAGACAAAACAAAGCAGTGATTATATTAAAATATTTATTAAATAAGGACTCATTATAAAGTACCTTTAATTTTCATTCGATATCCATTAATAAATTAATCAACAAATACGGAATATCACGGAGATCTGCATACACCAGAATAATATCATAAATACCTACCATTCTTCTATAAAATAATAATAACACAGACTTAAAATACACGAATACAAAGCTTACAATAGTAAAAATAACAATAATACAGGCGAGATTTCATAAAACCGGAACGTACCAGATTTGGTCAGTTGAAACTGGTTTTAATTGGTTCTTTCCAGTTTGTTCCAGATTTTTAATAGGACAGCGTCAATTACAATGACAATCAAATTGCAATGATTTGACAAATTCTAGCTACGAGAAGTTTCTACTACGAAAGTATTAACACAATACAAAGGAACATATCACTAAGAATATAACAATAAGTCTTGATATTAGAGCAACAGCAAACTTTCGAAAACTTTGCTAATTTCGACGATAGATTTTTCTAAGTCATCTTCGTCTTCGAAGCCAATATAAAATACAATATTATTGGAAAATGATAAATGAAACATCCAACACTATTCTAACAGTCATTCTTCTGCTAGATATTAGAAGTTTTACTAAAATATACATTGTTGTGTATAAAGATTAAATCAGAGGAATATATACAAAAATGTTTGACTTTTACAATGTTAAGATTATTTGCTCAAAAAAATCTAAGAAGTGCATTTTTTTTAGAAATATGTCCTACACAGTTTCTATCTTTATCAACATTATAGTATTTATTTTATTCTAAATTAGCCAATAGCGGGTATCTTTCGCAGTAGACTCTTAAAAATTTTAATTCTTTTCGAGATCAATCAAGATTTTTCCCCATTATCTGTGGGCTGCTTCTTCTCTGCATCTACAATGATAACTTCTACGTCTTTGACGTCATATCCTGGTGGGCGCATAGGTCCATTGATCAGGCACTCGATGTAAGAGGGTGGCTTCTCAATGTTCTGGGTAGCTGCCTTTTCCAGTCTCAGGGCTTTGGTGTATTTCTGGACGATTACCAGGAAGATAACGGCGATCACTGGAAAAAAAAACAAAATTAGTTGCTGCATTTTAATTTTCGAAAATAACTAAGTTTAATCATAATTTTTGTTTTTATGAACTGAAACTCGATTTTTAAATATCCTGGTCAAATCTCTAATTTGCATCTAAAACTGTTTTGATATTCGAGAACATCAATAAATTGAACACAAATTATAAAGATTAATAAATGGAAACGCAAATTTCTGATTAATTTCAGTTACTATATTCAAAATAGTACTCGAAATGAGATATTTGTTTCTCAAAATATAATCAACATAACAACCAAATGTGTTAACATTATAATTAAAATGTATTCAGAATGAAACAAAGAACGGCATATGAAAGTGCACAGTGCGCTGCATAGATAAGTTTTGTTACAATAAATGCCATTGAATGTGCATATATAATGCATAATACATTCCATTATTTTTATCCCGACACTCGATATTATTATTATGAATACAGTGTCACGCGCTAGCTGTATCGAAGGATTGAATTACAATAAGGTTGACATAAATATCGAAGTTGATTTCAAACTTGCACATGTATCATACGATGTATCATAGGTATGAGACAGTAATTTCAACGCAAACGTTGAAGTTCCAATATAGAACACGTATCCTTTACAATTTGTTACACTGGACATTCTTGAGATATTGCACGATAGTTTAAAAGGGTATTTTGTGAAATAATATGATGTATTTTGCTCGCAGTTGGTCAGTTCATCATGATGTAATCGTTCTGCTGATGTAATTTTAGACTCATTTATGAAATCTTTTGTAATTAAAGGGACTCCCTTTGAAATGATCCTTTCGCTAGATGTTGTTGTTAACCCAAATGAAGTTTGATCGTAATCTTCGATCGATAATATTTGTGGTGTGGTTTCGAAATCACTTTCAAATTTTAAATCAAGGTCTATGTCAGTTATTTTTTATCTGAAGCAATATGTCCCTCGTTTATGGACTTATCCTTTTATGCGATTTCTGCTTATTTTCAATCCTATCTATATGATTGTTATGCTATGCCATAACCGGTATAATTAACAGAAAATAATGCTTCCCCTGCCAGGAGCGAGCTCATTGCGGTTGGTGGATGTTAAATGTAATTAGGTACGTAAACTTTATGCTGAAGTAGACTGAAAGTTTGTACTGAACCAAAAAAAGATGATAAAGATGTTATACTCACAGATATCAGTTAGCTTCAAGAACCAGACGGTCTCAATAGCGTAGACGTCGAAGAAGAAGGGCTGGTATCCGAAGTACATGGCTTGCATCACCAACTTCACGACAGAAAGGCTCAGGAACATGCGCATTGGCTCGGGGTTTTTCTGTTTGAGAAAAAGGGTATATTTCTTGTTGTGTAATGGATGGTACGTAAAAGGAATCTCAAGAGACGTCACATCAGAAAAATGCAAGCCTAAGTTGCTTGCAATCAATCTAGTTCTTTAAAGTGTTAAAGGAGTACAAGCTACTAAAGGCAACGGGATACTTCACATATGCTTGGGAATAATTTAATGAATTTATACTGTCTAACATTTTTTTTTTACGTAGTTATTCAGAAGACTGTTGATAAAAATAGAAAACAAAATTAGTCATAATTACCTTATGTACAGCCTCAACATAAGAAACAACTATCCTTAGCCAGATCACATTGATGAGGAAGTTGAGCAGATCAATGAGGTAGATATGTAGCATTCCAGGGTAACACCTAGGCTCCGTGGCCACGGACATCTGTTCCACGTAGATGTGGTACTGGTTGCGGAAGACCCTGGGGTATGGGTAGAAGCCATGGGTGCCGAGGTTCAGCACGATGAGGACAGGTTCCAGCCATGGAATTGAGATTGCTTGTAGCTGTAAAAGAAAAGACTACGTTACTTATAATCATTTTAGAATCCTACTCCATCGGAGAGATTTAACTAAGTAGGTACAAATATTTAGTTCTTTAATCGCTAATAGATTTGAGCTTACTTTAAGATAACTGCATAATTGCACAAAGCTATTTATTCATTATTACTTTCTTTAATCGCTAATAGATTTGAGCTTACTTTAAGATAACTGCATAATTTCACAAAGCTATTTCGCCACCCCCGGAGAACAAAATGATAACCGTCATTACCATAGTTTTAGTGTTATGTCATATTTGAGGTCTACGGTGCCTAATACATCTACACAATTTTTTTCGTGAATGTCCTGCCTGTATTTAAAAAGTTATAAAATATTGCAATAATATTCATCATCAATTTTCTACCCGAAAAATAATGTATCATAGTATTGGTAAAAAAGTTTCTTCATAAAATATATGCCAAATACTTTTACAATAGGATTCTCGGAAAATAAATAGATAAAATAAATTGTTAACGCTATTACCATTTTGTTCTCGTAATAATACATTTAGGCTCGGTGACTAACATGTCCTTAGTAAAAAGTACTGAGAAAAGTAAACACGGAAACATCTTGCCATTCTTTTCGGTCATAGGTGCATAGGTGCATTAGAGAGTGATAGCACGATAATTCATTGCGTGCGGCGCTCGGCACGTGGCAATGTTTGTTTACCTACTCGACCTTCTCTAGTGCACTTGTAACCGTCATTGCGTGAGCGTAATTTCTTTTTAGCTGCGGTTGTTTCTATTATTTTTGTGTAAATTCAGTGTTTTTTTAAAGTGAAAAGTGGTAAACCTAATTGCAATAATAAAATGAATAAACGGAATCCTCGTTTAGACGTTATTATGAGTATGGTGTCTAAAATAAGTGACGATTCCAAACATCTTACTAATGATGGTGAGTACCGACTGTGCCTTTTACACAGTATCATTGTCTTTTAATTAGTGATAGGTAGATAGAATGGCCATAGAATCTTATTTAAGTAAGTAGGTACTCGATCTGTGACCCGATGTTGATAGCTGCAAATTCGACACACCTACCTACCTAGATACCAACTTGCTTATTTTTAAATAGGTACCTACTTCGAGTGAAACAGTTGATCTTCCTTGGAACCTACCTAATGCTCATTACCTACAATGAAGTTTCTTTGCGTTAACTAATCTATATGCATGTCAATTTGTCATCACTGTTTGTTATTATCTAGGTATTAATTCAATGTCATTAAATCGTATCGTTTAAATGTTTTAGATCACAACCCACCCCAAAATGGTACTACAGATCAAGACAAAATAACGAAACATGAATATAATTTACGCGGTAAGTGTTAAATATTATTTTATGTTTTTGGTAGGTAGGTAAGTAGTAATTTTTGCCTGTATTTAAAATAATTATACTAAAAATAAACTCCTGCCTCGATGGTCGAGTGGCCGCAAGCGCGGGTCCTAACCTCGAGGTCCTGGGTTCGATTCCCGGGTCGGGCAAAGTGTTATTGGGTTTTTCCATTAAGTTGGAACTTCTCAGTAGCAGCACGGAGTCTGGATTTGTGCCCGGTAGATGACAATAGGCTCGCCCCCTATTACATGGGACTTAAAACATAACTGGCGAAACGTGGGTGTATTACACACCTCTGCCTAACCCTTCGGGGAATACAGGTGTGATTGTTATGTCATGTTATGGTTATGTTTAAATAAACAAAAAGCTATCGTATTATGGGTACCTACCTACCTCATTTTTTTCTAGCTTAACCTAGCTTCTTATATTTTTTGCTTTTTTATTTAATGTAAGTATAAAAAAGCAAAAAATATAAGAAGCTAGGTTCACCAAACTAATCTATATTTCTATATTAATATTATAAAGCAAAATAGTTTGGTTGGTTGAACGTGGTAATCTCAGGAACCACTGGTTTGAGTTGAAAAAATATTTTTGTGTTAGATAGTTACTTAGTTCATTTATTGAGGAAGGCTATATCTATATTATATAATATTATAAAGAGGTAATATTTTTGTTTGTAAGTTTGTATGTAAGGGCTAATCTCAGAAACTACTGGTTCGAATTAAAAACTCTTTTGTTCTGGTCTGCAGAATTAACAAAGAAAACGTACTACAATCCAAATGATAAACAAGGGAATGAAGACTTCTCTCCGAGTTCATCCGGTGAATATCTGCCAAGTCCAGAGAGACTCCAAATTCTAAGACAGCGGAGTCAAAGCTCATTAAGTTTTGGAGGAGATTCGGACTATTTAACATCAGCTGCTAATAATATTACAAAATCACCATCGAGCATATCAAACATATCTTCCATTTTTAATGAAGTAGATTTTGTAGCATCACCTTTGATAGTGTATGAAAATAGACCATTGTCAGATACAAAAAAAATGCTCGGTAATGAAAATATTAATAGAAAAACTTTATCAAGACGTAGTTTAAACTTTTCTGCTATCGCTGAGGAAGACAATAATATGGTCGACGCATCTTCCAGTTTTGCAAGCATTATCTACCCAGGGGAAGTTGAACAGAAAGACTTAAATATTTCTATGGGCAGTGAACTTACTGTAAATAAGGAAAATTTTATTTCTATTACTTTTGAATTAGAAGAGACTTTGCAACCATGTGACTCTTCCAACGGTAAATTGACTGAGTGCACCTTAGTTAGTTACCAAAATGTGCCATCAAGCTCAAAAGATTTCGATTTGACAAATGTTTCTCAGTCAGAGGTAGAGGTTAACCATTCAGCAATTAATTATAATATTATTAGTTTTAATGAAGATGATTACCAAAGAAATAACATAGACAGTTCCGGTGAAGTGATAACTCAAGCTGAAACTGCTGCTGCAAGCTTAGAACAGGTATTGTGTGCTACTAACGCGAAAAAATTGACAAGAAAACGGGTTCGAAATGAAAGAGAAAAACAAGACAATAAGAGTAAAAGGTTAAAGAATTCAGGAGAAGCTTACGTAGGTTGCAGGTCAAAGAAAGAGTTTAAGAAAAAAACGATAAAGGCTGAATGCAAGTGTCAAAAAAAATGTGGAGACAAGATCAACCAACAGCAAAGAGAAACTATAATGCAGCAATACTATCAACTCGCTGATCATGAGTTACAATGGCAATTCATCGCTAAGCATATAATAGCTGAAGACATAAAAAAAGTGACAATAAACCGAAAGAACAACCGCACTCAGACTATTAAATACTATTTTTATTTAGACACAGAAAAAGTGCAAGTATGTAAAACATTCTTCATTAATACTCTATCTATATCACATCAAACAGTTTATACAGCCTTAGAAAAGGTAAAATCTGATAAAGGTTTGAGTGACAATAGAGGTTGTCATGATAATAGACCTCGCAAAATGTCACTTGAAACCGAAGACAATATTAAAGAGCACATTCAATTATTTCCTACTGTGGAGAGTCATTATACTCGGAAGAAATCGGCCAGACAATATCTGTCCGAATTACTTAATATATCTAAAATGTACCGGTTGTACGAGGCTTGGTATACTGAAGGGCACTATTCTTGCCGCATGGCATCTAAAAGACAGTACGAAACTATTTTTAACACCAGATTTAATTACTCCTTTCATCGCCCCAAAAAAGACCAATGTGGTCAATGTGCACTTTACCGACAAGCTGATCCTCGTACAGAAGAAACTCTGCGAGAGAAATTTAACCAGCACCAGAAGAATAAAGAACGCGTGCGTCAAATAAAAAACGAAGAAAAACAATCAGCTGACCTTTCAGATACAACTGTTGCAATCTTTGATTTAGAGAAGGTGTTGAATATTCCTCAATCTCAAGTGGGAATATTTCACTATAAGAGGAAATACCCTGTGTATAACTTCACAATATTTGACAGTACTCGACTGAAAGGTTACTGCTATGTTTGGCACTACGCAATCGCAAAAAGAGGAGCAATAGAAATTGGTAGCTGTTTATGGCAATTTCTCATGGGTGAAGCAGGAAGAGGTATCAAAAACATCTCATTTTACTCTGACGGTTGCGGAGGTCAAAATAAAAATAGATTTATTTTTGCATTCTATATTTTTGCCGCTCAGAAACTGAAAATCAATAGCACACACCGATTTTTCGAAACGGGGCATGGTCAAAGCGAAGGTGACTCAATGCACTCTAATATAGAACGAGAGCTAAAACATCAAGTTGTTTATACACCTGAACAGATTTACGCAATTATTTTGAATGCAAAAGTTAATGGTGAGAAGTACACTGTGAAGGAAATGACACAAAATGAGTTTAAAGACATAAAAGAATTAATCAAGAATAAGAACTGGGCCAAAGATGAAGAGGGACATAAAGTAGCATGGTCTAAAATAATGGAAGTAAGTGTCTTGCATTCACAGCCTACAGTTCTACGTTTCAAGTATGATTATGATGCAGATTATTCTCGGTTGAATGTCGAACCGCTTCCAAGAATTGCGCCAAGAAACAAGCGGGGTAAACATAATGCTTCAACCTCTCTTACAGAGATACAATTATTGAAACCAGCTTACAACAAACCCCTTTCAATAAGTAAGGCTTTACACGGCGACCTTATGAGTCTCTGTAGGGCAGAAGCAATCCCTAGCTACTACCATGCCTTTTATAACTCCCTCACATTTGCTAATTGCTCTGAAGAACTTAATCATGAGGATTCCGATGAAGTTCACGAAGACTGATTTTTTTCTTATGGTTTTTTTCTATACTTATTAATTAAAATAATAGTTTATTAGAATAACGTTGTTTCATTTTAAACCCTAGAATAAAAGTTTAAGTTTCTGTTACCTAATTATGCAAATTGAAAATTAACTAGAATAAAATTGCAAATGATCTTGTTTTCCATTAATCTGGCATCCATTTTTCAATGAATATTATTGTAATGTAATATTGCAATATTCATAGGTTCTGGTAATTGCCGCGATTAAAATTGTAAGTGTATATTAATAAACTAAAACAGTACAAGAATTTTAGTATCTTTTTAAATTCGAAATATCTTTAGTTCAAATAACCTTAGTAAAACTTCTTTAAAAGCATTATAAAGCATAAAAAATTAGCTACCATTGTCCTATTTCTCGTTTCTCTACACAAATTAGTTGGCAAGATATAGTCGAAAATCAGTTTTTTATTTTTCCTGAAAAGTAGTGATTTTGCTATTACCATTTTATTCTCCGGGGGTGGCGATTTATTCATTATTACTAATTTATCATTATTTTCTTCTTTTAATTGCATAGTTTTATTTTCTTTATTATAACCTATTTTATTTTCAGCTTTAACTAGATAGTTTTACAACGTCTCATAATTCTGTTTACTGTTTTAAGATAATCATCTTCCATGATATACAATTATGTCCGAGTTTCTGAGTTTATTTTTCTTGTATTTATAACCAAAGAAACGTGGCCATGTATTTTGCATAGGATACAATAGCGTTGTATGCATGCGTCCGCGTCGGTTGAGGTTGCACTTAGGCCGGTCGTCAAATTTGAATGACGTAAATCATTAATTAGTAAGTCATTACAATATAACTCTTATCTGATAGTAATAAAGTATAAATTAGAATGATTGCCGTGGGTTTGATAAAACTCTCGGCAATCATTCTAATTTGTACCTTACATTATCGAGATAAGAGTTACATTGCAATGATTTACTAATTGTTTTATGTCAATCGTGAATTACCTTTGAGAGTTCCAGTATCGTATTCTGCCTAAATATAAAAATAGTAGGAGGACGCACAAAAATTACTGCAACATGTTTTCAATAGAAGAGAGTTTGTAACTCGAATGGCGTCGTTTATGTTCAATGATGTAACCGTTTCTTTGTATTTTGATTTTAATATGTCAATAATGAGGAAAAAAGAGACTTAATTAGCTGTTTCGTGGTAATGAGTAGAATGTATCCTATTCGTATTTGTTTTCTTTAAAAGGTTTAAGGGTAAAGTACCTTTTCTTAACAAAAAGATGTAATATTTTTATGGCTACCTGCTCTTGTTATTTTGCAGAATATTTTAAGCCATAGTTAAACTACACTGGAACGGTCATGGTTGTAAATTACAAATATATGGCTTGTTGTTATTGTAACTACGAGAACAAATTTAGTAACAAGATTCGTTGACAAAATAACAGGAATGAAAGAATTGTTGCCAAAATATTGTTTCGCATATTTTATGAAAATTAATCTTCCACGTAACAAACCGTTTATATCTAACGCATTTTGAATAGCAGTAAATTACTGACATTTACTTTAAAAGATAAGGATATTTCTCAGAAAAAATCTTTGAATTATGCAACAAACTCTGTTTTCCTTGACGCTTTACGAGAAGCGTGTGACATGTCTATGTGTGCGTGCGTTTTCACTCGTATGAAACTGACCTACTGCAGGTACTATTCTGTGAACCAGCGAGGTAATTGTTTATGAAGCAGAAAATGACAATTGATCGCATTTTCTTTCATTTGTACAGTTCAGCCACTTTCTACAGACGTGTTGAGCAGACGAATTTATTAATGAAGCAATGGATATTTCTAATATCCTTCAAAACTCTCGGATTCTGATTGAAACTGTGTTACGCAATTAGAGTGCAGTTCTATCACTTTTTCGTTAAAATCATTAACATTATTGTCCTCAATAGAACAAATATTTTACTTGTTGTTGATAATAAGAACAATATAGACTCGTGTCTCCTGTTTATTATTCAACTTGCTAATAACCTTGGTTTCTTCATGAATAACTATTTTCTCTGATAAAAACGTTTTTGTCTTTCTGTATTTGTTATATTCTTGTAAATTCTTTTGTTTTGAAACGTTCATCTTCATGTTTATTAAACATCTGGTTTGTAATTCATAAAGTAAGTTATCATCATCCATGGCCATTGCATAGACAAGAATAGATAGCGTTTAAAATAAAATTGTGACTCAAATTGTATACTTGTATTTTTTTATCGTTATGCCATAGTATAATAAAGTAACAGTATTATATATCGGCAGTGACCTGCAAATAATCACCTACGGCCGTTGGGTAGATAAACCTTCTGCGTCCATGCGTAACTGCAGCGCACTCGATACTGTTTACTGATATACACTGAAATTTCGAAGCGCGTCGTTTCGGCCCTTTTCTTTGATATAATATTTTTTTATTAAATGTAATACTTTACATATTAAAATTAATACTGTGGTTGTGTTTCACCATAAATTACCCGCATATTTCTCACTATTCAGAAACTTTTGGTTGCTATCAATAATCATAATATAATTACAGGTTCAAATCTTCATCGCGATTTTTAACATTCAATGTAGATTCCTTGAACAATGTTGACATTTTTATCACAAAACACCTACTACTACTGACTAAAGGTAACTAACTATCAAATATTACCACAACGATCAGTAAGTTCAATAATTTAGATACCTGCAGCACAGTATAAATATGACAACATCAACTGACAGCACCGCGACAATCGCTTGGGGTCTCGTCAATGAGCGCGTCTGTGTGAGTGTCCCGTTTCGAACATTCACTACGTAGTTTCTGTACTGTTCATATTTATACTGTGCCTGCAGTCTCGTGAGAAACCCACCACTAAAAACTCTCAGAGCAGCAATTTTTTAAGAAACCCCCATTGTCCTTAAAACAATACAACCACCGTTCACATAACAACATCATCAGGTTACTCACACTATCATTGTTTACATCACACTGGAACCCGTTCGTCACAATGGCGACCGTCAACAAATGGCAGACGAGATCCACCACGCTGGATACCTGGAATATAAACACTTATTATTTACAGAAGGGAAACAGTAACTGTATTGTGTAAAACGGAGATGTTATTACAGAAAGCCAGAAGCCTTGTTCCTCGATATTCTGTAATAACAAAACTAGGTTCTGAGCGCCTAGACGTAAAGGTGTTTACTCAGTCATCAATGCTGTTGGAATATTGGTCGAGGGTCATGTTGATTTAGTTACGGCAAGTTCCTGAAGGACAAACTTCGTTTTCTTGACGTAGTTTTGCCCTAACCGACTGGTCGTTTGAAAAGATTCTATAGGACTTTAGGATTCAACGATTTACCAAGCTATTGAAATTACGAGTTGATGTTAGAAAGGTAAAAGAAAACTATTTTAGGTTTGAGTTTCTCTGATGACGATGTGGACGTCTACGTCCACGTCACGACATCACGATAACATAGGGAAGTACAATGTAAGGAAATATAAGAGGATGTTTTTAATTTTCGCCCACGATATAGGTTTTGGCGCGCGCGACTCTGGTGGAACAATTTCTATGAAAACTTCACGGAAATTTTTCTACCGATGTCGCACCGCGCCATCGCGTCACGCCGAAAAACAAACTCGTCTGAACTAGGTAATCGAGATGCAAACAAAATAAAATATGTGAAAATATTGTGTGGTTAAAAAACAGCGACGAACATTATGTATTAAATATCTTGGCAAATGAAAAGTCGACAGAAAACAGTAACCTAGCTTGACATGTGACTAAACTAGAAAATTCTAACTATATCGGCACAAGCACAATCTAATCTGCGTTCGCAATTTATTTGCCAAAAATGTAAACAGACACGAGTTTCAGGAAAAACAACTGTAAGGCCTGTACATAAGGTTCAGTTTGCGCTACAACTTCATATCTTTATGACTTTTTCAACAGTACCTACTAGTCAGTCTAAAATCTAATTTATTTACACTAACATAAAGTTGATGTTTGTTTGAGTGGATATAACATCAATTGGATACAAGGATATCAATAGACCTTAGGTAGGAAATGAGAATAAATCATGCCGTCGTAAAAATATACACCAGTCAGTAAGGTAAGCAGGGCTCACTGCCCAGTGTCCAAGGTATTCCAGACATCAATCTATAGGCCTAGCCTTTTCCCAACTATGTTGGGGTCGGGTTCCTGTCTACTACCGGGTAACACGATACACCTTGGTAAGACTGGTTGTCAGGCTTCCGGCCTTCTGACGACCCGTAACAACTGTCAAAGATCTACAAATGACAGCCGGGACCAACGGCTTAAAGTGCTTTCCGAGGCACGGAGGACTCTTGGTATGTGAAGATGGTCACACATCCACGGACCAACCGCGGCAAGCTTAGCTTCGTGTTCCAGACATACAGGGTCAAATTAAACTAGCTTGCGAAACCCCGTACACGTGATGGATATCAATATCTAAACATGATAAAAAACGAGAAGATTTTATTTCTTTTTTTCTAGGGTCAACGGCCGCTAGTAGATGTACCTAGTTACTTGAAGTAGCGTTGAGAAAATCTCTAATCGACTAACAATTAAACATCCCCCGGGCGTTGAGAGATCTTCTCTTAACCAGATTCTTCTGCTTGAGATAACGGAAGAGGACAAGCGAATGGATATTCGCTATCTATTATATATTATATTATTCTTAATTTTTTTTTTTTTTTTCTGTTTTATCAATTTTTTTTTTGTTTTGTTTTCGTTTAAACACGATAAAACGAAAACAAAACAAGTTGTCTAGTTATATTTGACCTTGTATATTCAACTTAAATGCCCGAGATTTATAAGTTCTCTTGTCAACACTCTGACACGACATTGGAAACAGCTGCATCGTCCGTTTTATAGACTAACAGGAAACGCATATTAATTGAACGTAAAAATTGATACTAAGTTTGCCGTTGCAAGGAAAGCATAAGTTTCAAGAAACACTGGCTTCTCAGAATGATGTGTCAGGTGTAACTTTAGACTTGCATTGTACGGCCAACAATGCGCAAGCGACCACATCCGGTCCTTTATTTCATCATTTCAATTAAAAAACAGATGTTTCAAGTTCTAAGAAGGGTTAAACCTTAAACATGAATAAGAATGTTTAGTGGGAAAAAAAAACAATTTAGTCCATAAGTCAGATAATAAAAAGTATTAGACACGTATTTTTTGCTTTATCATATTAATAAAAAATTACTTAGATAAAACGCATTTTAAGTTGGGGAGTGTGGGTCGCTACGTCACTAGTATGTATAAAATCTACATACTCGTGACGTCATGACACATTTTACCTCAATGTATCGCCGTAATCTTTAGACTACGTAAAAAAAGAAAAAATACGTGTCCAATATTTTTTTATAATCTCAAAGACGGACAAAAAAATTTTTTTTGTCATCATCCGTACTCAGTATAAAATCTACCGAAGAGTGACGTCATACCACATTTTAGCTCAATGTATTGCCATAAACTTTTGATTACGACAAAATACTTGTCCAATATTTTTTAACAATCTATCAGAAGGACAAAAAAATCCATCCTTATTGCTGGTACAATTTGAACAGGAATGTGAACGAGTAGGAAGTATTGTTACTATTATTATGGGAATTGTAGAAGTCCAGGAAGTGCAGTGGTAAACACTGGGTATTGGAATTCCCTGTTTACAGTTAAACGAGATTCGACTTAATGCGATTCATAGACATATCTATCATAGCTGCCAAAATATTGGTAATAGTCGCTTCTTTAGATAATGCTGTTGTTCATCAGAAAAGAGATAATTATATTTTACATCCGACATCACAAAAATGGAGAGTTAATAGTTTGCCAGAATCATCATAATCATCTGCCTAGCCTTTTCCCAACTATATTGGGGTCAGCTTACAGTCTAACCGGATACCCACCACCACCACTACCACTATTTACATGAAGCGACTACCTATCTGGCCTCCACAACTCTGAACCACACACAACATAGCTAAATTGTTGTTAAAATTTATATAAACATCTCAACTAATTTTGGGATCGACGAGCACTAAATAAGTCACAAGCAAACAGAGCGTGCCACTCAATTTGAAAACTGAACTAAATTCCCACTAGTTCAGATTAGCAGAAAAGTCTAATCTAAAAGCATATTAGTCTAACTTCCAACTATAACAATGATTCGCACCACCAATCAATTTAGAGCGTTGGATCGGAACAGTCAGGCCTCCATATAATTATTGACAAACTTGGTAGCCAAATCGGATCGGCTAATAGGCAAATTACACACTTGGTCGGAAGGGTCAAATTGCCTCAATTTCAAACGTCCAAACTAGTCTAAAGACGACTTAATTGTCTATAGGTAGCTTTGTAACTAGGTATATGTTTTGGTTTAGACAAAATTTTAGCATTCAATAGGGATGATGACTAAACATTTTTTTTTTGTCCGTCTTTGAGATTATAAAAAAATATTGGACACGTATTTTTTTCTTTTTTTACGTAATCTAAAGATTACGGCGATACATTGAGGCAAAATGTGCCATGACGTCAGGAGTATGTAGATTTTATACGTACTAGTGACGTATCGACCCG
Source organism: Agrochola lota (assembly GCA_947364205.1). Classification (NCBI taxonomy): domain Eukaryota; kingdom Metazoa; phylum Arthropoda; class Insecta; order Lepidoptera; family Noctuidae; genus Agrochola; species Agrochola lota. The sequence continues at coordinate 11,474,450 of OX376241.1, forward strand.
CACTCCCCAACTTAAAATGCGTTTTATCTAAGTAATTTTTTATTAATATGAAAAAGCAAAAAATGCGTGTCTATAATTTTTTTATTATCTGACTGACGGACTAATTAGAATTTGATTTTTTTTACCCAGGCATCATCTGTATTTTTATTTTGTGGTTAAGTTAAGTCATAACAGCCATACAGGTCGATCTATAAGGTTAAGCTACGCTTGCCAAGGCCGGTCTGTGGATGGTTGTCAACTTTTCATACAGAGATCCTCAGTCCCGCCTGTCATTCGTGGAACTAATCCAATCTGGGTTGCGGAAGTCAGATATGAAGTCGCTCCATGTGATTAGGAATGATGCCAGGGTAAAAACAAAGAAATTCTATTTAGTCCGTCCGTCAGTCGGATATTAAAAAAATATTAAACACGTATTTTTTGCTTTACCATATTAAAAAAAAAATACTAAGATAAAAAGCATTAAAGTTCAAGTTTAAGTGGGGGCTCGCTTCGTCACAAATAAGTATAAAATCTACCTAAGCGTGACGTTGATTACGTAAAAAAAAAAACGTGTCCAATATTTCTTAATAATCTACCTGACGGACAAAATAAGGGTTTTGCCATCATCCAAATTACTGGTACCTCAGTACCAGTACACATGCACATTATATACAGTATGCAGCTGACTGCATTCGCTTAGACTGGAAACCGACTCCAACATAATTGGGAAAAGGTTAGCGGAAAATGATGATGCATTTGTAGACACAGGTGACATTAAATGAATCAGATCAAGACAGTGCGTTAGCTGTTGTAGTACCACGAAGGCTAATTACTCGTACAACCGATTGTTACTCAATCAATAACAGATCATTAGTACTATCAATTTATGCAACAGGACCGATTCCTATATTGTACCGACGGTTATTGGTCTCTAGCCCTGACATCAAGCAATAGACATGTCAAACTTTTATTAATTTTGAATATTGAATACGAGGCTTTTGGTTAATTTGTCAATGTTTATTTCATGTATTTTTTTTGTAATGTGCTTTTAGTTTGTGTAGAATAAACTATTTTTCTTTTTTTAAATCATAATCATTTATTTGTCAGAATATGGTACTATACATGGTCTTAAGATTAGTCAGTGGTATCATCACATTCTGCCAAGTGTGGCGTGCAAATATTAGCATACATTGCATACTTCTGCTAGCGATAATAAAGCTAATGTAGTAAAATAGACTCTTCTTTATGAATACAATTCTTTTGATCCATCTTTTGCTTGTACTAGAGACCGTATGCAAATAAGTTATTGCATTTTTTTACCAAGTAGACTTGGGAAAAGTTTTGTTTTTGGAGTATGGAGGAACGGGGTGGAGAGATCTTCCATCGTTCTTTGAAATCCGGTGAGCTACTGCTCAATGGTTGTTTAGCTGCACTCTTATTACATGCAGATTTCACGTTAAACTTTGCTTGCGCGATGTAGGATTTGTGTGACGTCAGATGTCTTGTGTAGTTCGAAATTTGAATGTGACGGTATACATGTCGCCGCAGGTTTTTGTTGAAGGTAATGAAAAGTTAAGCTTCCGTACTTACCAAATGCAGATATCCGATCAGGAAACATAATGGACGGAGGTTGATACCGCAGCAGCGACTCTCTTTAGGTGTCATGGCAACACTAGAATGGAAAAATCTTTGTTTAATCAATTATCCTCTAGGCTACGTGTAGGCTGTTCTATAAATGTGACAACTGTCATAAGTATTGTGATTATTTGTTAAGATTAATAATAATTAAAATAGTTTAAAATTACAGCAATTATTGTAAGGTCGCGCGCACTTTGCATGCGTTTTCCTATTACACTCGTGCGTGCCCGTACGAATTGAGTGCGCACACTGGATACGTTTTTCTCCGTCAAATAGGTAGTGTTCCGATGATATCGCATTGAACGCACGAAAAATCCCAACAAGTTCGGATTGTTTTCGGTCGTCGGAACTATACGTACGTATACGTACGACTAAGTCGCACCCAGTCTGTGCGCTCCCTTTGTACTTGGAAGGTCGGGATCGTTCGTGCTTGTTCGTGCGTGTACGCACAAGTGAAATTCGTACGAAATTGCATCCAAAGTGCGCGCGGCCTTATTCTAACTTGGCCATTTGTCAGAACTTACTAGTCAATCATAATTTTAGTATTTTTGTGGGTAAATTGCGGTTAGACCGCGTCTAAAATTCTATATATTATTTAACCGACCCTAAAAAGGAGTTTCTCAATTCGAATGTTTAAAAAAAATACGTTTGGGACGCTGTTACTCCGCCAATTATTTAGGAATTGATTTTTATGTTTTTTTTTTGTTTGGTAGGTTATACTGCACAGGTGGCCCGTTTATTATTAACTTTGCTTGGATGGTTTTTGAGTTAGCTTCAATAATAAGTATTTTTCCCACTTAGTCTATGTGAAGAATAATAAAAACATTTAAAAAAAAAAAACATCCGACTTCAAAAAAAAAAACTCCAAAGTGAAAAAAAACTTTAAATTGGAAGACGCTGGCAAAAAACGAAAATTCAAAACCAAAGACACCAAACTCCGAAATTAAAGTAATTTTGTAGTTTTTTTTGGAAGTCCGTTTTTTTAAAATATGTATTTGGCTTTGTTAGAATTTGAATTCTGTGCATAAGTTGTTTCCCAGAAATAGTTGTGTAATTATAGGGAACTGATGCAATGTTATTGTAATCGGTAATGACGACATAATGAATGCGGATGACTAAATGACTATAAGAATAGGGGAAGACCAAACAATCGGTGGATGGATTGTATGAGACCATTTCGCTAGAGAAGAGTTGTATGGAAGAAAAAAAGGTCTAGGTACCCTAAATAAATTGGGATATCGGCAGGACCATTATAAACGTTATTGTAACTAATATTGGTGATACGATACAAATTCCAAGATTATTAAAGCTGGCCTAGTGGTCGCAGACGCTACTGCTGAGCATGAGGTCCTAGGTTCATCGCGCAACGTGTTATTGGGATTTTCCATCTGAATTTTCTCAGTAGCAGCCCGAAGTCTAAATTTGTGCCCGGTTGATGGCAATAGGCTCGGCCTCTATTACATGGGACTTAAACATAACTGGCGAAATGTGGGTGTACTATAGGTTCACCTCTGTAAAAAATTATTGAGAAAACAAATGAGTCTCAAATATTAATTTTTGTTTATTTTATACTGACAAAACAAGATTGATATTCCAGTAGAAGTAGGTAAACACGAGAGCATCTTTTTCTAAATAATTTTCCTCAATCCGTCAGGGCGATGACACACGGTCAGTTTTGATTTTGCTAGATATAAACTAGAGATGTCGCGAATATTCGGTATTCGGCATTACTCGATTATTTTTTTGCTATTCAACGAATACCGAATAATACTGTCTATTATTCGACATTCGGTGAATAGTTGTCTAAATAAAAATACCTAAACCTTTAATGAACAGAAAAACTATTATTATTATTTTTAAGTATTATTATATACTTAAAAAGTTAATTAATTAAGAAGTTAATTAGTTAGGTTAATTTAATATTTAAAGTCCAAATGCCTCAGAAATTTAATAAACTATATTACTTTTTTTATGTCGAGTAATAATGGCGAGTATTCGACTATCCGCCATTGCGAATGGCGATTAATCGGTATTCGACTATTCGCTATAACAAAAATTTGCGGCATCTCTAATATACTCGAAGGCCATCGTCGGTTCAAAATGGCATTCAACTAACTTTTAGTTTATTTCAGTTTTTTCCTTATACCTGTTGGCATGTATGTGACGAGTTTTAGCGTAAAACCAATCTCGGTTTCATTGACATGACGTCAAAGTGTGTCATAAGGAAAATGTTAATTTTTTATTTATAGAAATTTATTATGGATAAATAAAAAAACCTGTAACGTTGTGTATAAAGCCTTATCAGATTGAATCTAAACATACCTATATAATTTTCCTTATCGATTCTAAATTCGTAATCCTTGTAAACAAACAGTTTTTTTATGAAAACAGCTGTGGTAGTGGCATAAATTAATCTTGTTAGAGTAATAATAGTAAATAATCAATATGAGGTAGAATCGTATGCAAATAATAACAGCCGCACGGGTCGATCTTGAAGGTTAAGCAACGCTTGCCGAGGTCGATCCGTGGATGGGTGCTCATCCCTCATACACCGAGACCAGTCCGTGGCTCGAAAAACACGTTAAGCCGTAAGGCCCGGCTGTCATTCTTGAATCTTTGACAGTTGTTACTGGTCGTCAGAAGCCCGAAAGTTCGACAACCAGTCTGGCCTAGGAGTATCGTGTTACCCAGTAATTGGTTGTGGAGGTCAGATAGGCAGTCACTCCGTGTAAAATACATGTATTAAGCTGCATCCGGTTAGACTGGAAGCCAACCCTACATAGTTGGAAAAAGGCTAGGCAGAATGGCAGAATAACGATGGGAAGTAACAGGCCATAAAAAATTGGTAAAATAAAAAAAAAAACTACTTAGAGTTACTTTGGAATTGCTAGCAGGTTAGAAAAAAGTTATGCCAGGGTTTAGTTTGTTCGGCGTATTCTTAACATTTTTTTTTGGGCATCGGGGGTTTTTACCCCGAGATAAATGTTATTGTCGTGTCATTCCACAACTTGTCTACGGGCTATTGTATACCATCTTTTGAGTATCTCCTCGCGAAATCTTAAAAAAAACGTAGTAGATAAGCAGAAAATAATTATAAACTAAATGAAATTAATTAAACATCGATTTGAAAAGGCCGATATAGGTATTGTTTTACAGAAAATTGATATCAAGATTTGAGAAGAAAATGTTGACAACAACTGTATCAGTTATCAAAAGAAAAATAGGGTTGCACAACATTTTATATTTATGTCAACAGTCGAATTAATGCTTTTATTTTTTTGTAAAAATAGGAAAACATTTCCGTAATCAGAGATACTGAAGTGCCAACCAATTTAACAGTAAGCGATGTCTGACATTTGTTTTTGTAACTGCGCTCTATTTTTGTATTCTAGCTTTTTTTAAGTTTTTTTTTTCATATGAAATTAATACTACTTGCTTGCGGAACATAATGTTTGTATCGTGAAAGGGTACTTACTAAATGATTAAACGACTTTTATCAGTTTTCTGTTTGCTTACACATCGTTAATTATTAAAGTTAGGGTATTATGACATAATTAAACTAGCTTTTGCCCGCGGCATCGCCCGCATTTATGTGGAAAAATATCCCACAGGAACGTACTACCGGAATAAAAAAAACCCTATGTGTTAATCCAGGTTTTAAACTATCTGTGTGCCAAATTTCATCCATATCCGTTCAGCCGTTTTTACGCTAATCCGGAAAATACATCCTGACAAACGGACAAAAATTCTTCGTTTTATAGATTATGTGCATTGTAACTGTGCACTGTTATTCGTTTTGTTTTAACTAAAACTAGCTTATCTCTGACAGTTAACGATCAAAACCGTGATTATTTTTTTGTATACATTATGTTTTGTATTAACACAGTTACTTTGTAACTGCCTGTCTTCTGTTAACGCCAGTAAAAAAAAAAAAAGGTATACTAGTATTAGAGGGTTTGCAATTTCAAGACCTGCGTAATTGTGTAACACACATAAAATGACAATTGATCGCATTGGGTTTCATTTTGACAGTTCACCCACGTTTATTGCGTTATTTACGTTGTACAGCAGATTTTTTTTTTCGAACCTATGACGAAATGGATTAGGAATATCCTTCAAAACTCTTGGACTGTGATTGAAAATGTTTTAAGCAATTAGAGTGTAGTACTTATTGTAACCGAGGTTTTGAACAAGCAATAATTTTGGTTTATATTGAGCTTCGGGAATGTGATTCAGCGTGAAAATGACATATTGTGATTGTTTATCTGTCATTTTGTCTATTCTTCCGTCGACAAAACCCGTTTCTATTGTGGTCATGCTAAGCGTGTTGGACGATTTTTTTATCTATTTTCACCCGAGCAGAGCTCGGTTGACCAGCTATCTAATTACGGAACCCATTTTTGTAAACGATTACGATTAATCTATTTCATTTTGACATTTCAACAACATTCATTGCGTTATTTACGTTTTTGAGTAGATTTTTTTTTCGAACTTATGAACCTTTTATTCAGCAATCTGTTTCAAATGATAATTCAGATTCTGATTGATCTTGTATTACGCAATTAGTGTACAGGTTCTTGATGATTAAGAGTTGTGTTGAGTAAGCCTAGAATACAAACTACACCCATTGATAATGATATAGTTAATTAATAAATAATTTCAGTGAAGTTTAGTCAATTTCGTGCGTAATGCACCATTTAGTATTTGCCTAAACGACTGACCATTTCCTTGTATTTACTTCAAACAGGAATACGTATATATTTTATGCTCTGCGTGAATAAGTACGGGTTTTTACAAACTCCATTGTTAATCATTATTTTATGAATTCATTGGGAATTTTGGAAAAATGGTTTGTATGTAATTAGATATATACGTATATACTCGTATTATAATTATAGTTTGTTTAAGGTATATGTGTATTTTTGTATTTAAATAAATATTTATTCCTCAATTTTCATAATTGCACCTAACACTGTTTGTCTCTGCATCACCCAAAGGTTGACTGGTAGAAAATGGCTATGGCATTAAGTCCGCCTCTGTACATTTGTGTGCTTTAAACTATTAAATAAATCAATACTATACATTTAATTTTTTTAATTTAATATGCAAATGTGTGTTGTAATTAAGTAGTGCATCGGGGATGTTCAAGCTGTTTCGCACTGATGGTTTTCATCCCATCATTCGCAAGAGGACGGTATCCCTGATCTGAAGAATGCGTGGCAACCGCAACGAAATCTGAAAGACAGTAGCTGATGGGATCACATCTCCTCTTTGGAGGTCCTAAACCAGTCATCTGAGTTAGGTACTTTGCCTAATTCAATTTTTTTTTTGTTTTTAATTTTTTTATGAATTTTTGGATTTTAATTGACATTAATTTTAATGAACTTAAATATTGTGAAATAATGGTTTTAAAATGTTTAATGAATTTAAAGATGCGATTGCCTTAAGTATAGTAATATATTTAACAATTTGATTTTATGCACATAATTCAGTTATTTATTTATTTTTACTAACATATTTTTTAAGTAAGTATATTAACACAAATATGGATCACTGTACTTATCTGAGTTCAATAAATATATAATAAAAAAATAAGTTCCCAAATAAATATTTGGGCATTTGGTCGTGAATTTTCTTGCAAATGTCATGATATCGGTAGGTATGTGGAAGTATTTCTGATCTCTGGAAGGCAGTATACCGATAAAAATGTAGTAGATAATACGGTAATTGTTAGATATAATACTCCATTTGAAATAAGATTAGACAGTTTTTTACAGTCCGTTCAACCGATTCTGACTTATATACCGTAGGCATAAGGTTGGCATTAAAAGCCAAAAAATTGGTAACAATACCAACTGTTTACTGCAGCTGTCACTTGTCATGACACCAACGCAATAGAAGTCAAAATCGTTTGAACGGACTGTAAAAAAGGTTTAGTTAAATGTCTAATCTTATTTCAAATGGAGTAAAGGATAAGCTAAATTAGGCTATTATTTAGAAAGATAATGGTGATGGATCTTTTTCGTAATCTTTAGATAAATAAATACCTGCATTTAGTTTTTATCAAATATTTATTTAAACTACCTATAACAACAAAACAACAACATCACGGGCGAAATTGGGCTTAAGGTCCTCTGCCTAACCTTAAGGGGAATTTAGGCGTGAATAATCTGTTATGTTAATATTAATCATACCAAGTTGTATTGTTATGACAATATTATTTTACAACATTTGACGTTATGTTAAATCTGTATTTGTTGTTTTAAAATTATGTTAATTCCATTCTTACCTATCCTATGATTTATAATATTAATTACCTATGTCATTAGCAGTTATCGCTAAATTCTAAATACACTAATTTAGTCATTATGAAACCGTAATTTAGATACCGCTAACTAACTAATTACATAAACAACTATTCAATTCCTGTTTAATTCATACACAGAAAAAAACTACAGTTTCAATTTAATTCATTACTTTTTAACTTATCGATAGAATTTGACATTTAATTAAAATGCCGGGTACCAAAACAAATCAAGCCGTATCGAATGGAGACAGAACAAGAACAGCATTACTAAAACTACCATATTAATAGTAGGACAAAAAACACTCTGCAAGTGACATTACTTGACATTAGACAAGAAACACGATACCACAGGAATTATCCATTAAAACTAGGAGTCAAATGAAACACCATTAACACTAAACAACGTTCAAAAATCGAACAAAATACAAGTCAAAAACACTTACCTAGAGTAAAATGCAAGAAAATCCAATAAAACAGATACTAAATACAGTTGAAACGAATAAAAACGAGTAATAAAACGTTTTCTAGTTCATTAACGGAGGAACGCGCAGTGAGCACTGCGCAGTTGTGCGCGAGCCGACAGTTGCAAGCTGAAGCTGCGCACGAGTGTGAGTGAGCGGTACAGCGAACGTTGGCCACGCATGTGTGCGTGTTCTTGGAAAGCCCCGTGTGTATATCAACCCGACTCTCGACTCGAAACAAGGAAATTAACGTCGATTTATTTCAAGAACTAAAAACCAGTATTTTCGATACTTTTTCCAAACCAAACGTTCAATGAAAACAATAATTATCGACGGTTTTAAAAACTACGGAACGTCAAGGGGAGAGTGCAATTGGTTGGTCACACGTTTGATCAAATGTTGGTGTAGTGTCGTCTCTTTCTAACGCCAACCTTGATTAGATGAATGCATCTCTATTTGTGAGATGGTAGATTTTTATTACCTTCCAATATAGGTGACTCAACTGCAGTAGCCACAAGTAATGTGTTTTTCAAATGCCTGATAAGAGTGAATACGTAGGTACCTAACTATTGATTTGTTTATTACAACGACCTTGAAGTTTTATTTTTTCTTTAGATCATATTAGTTACATTGTCAGACCATTTTTTTTTGTTTTTTAACAAGTATTTTAATGAAATTTGGCTGAATATGTCAGTATTTACGATGACCTTCTGAAACCGAGTACGTGATAAGGGTGAAAGCCATTCAAATGTATGTCAATGTTTTTTTTTTAAAGCATGTTAAATATAATATACACTGGTTATAACTTCTTATTAACTAACATATTATTAAAATAATGATTTAATAACCTAACCTAACTAAAACTCAAATTCAAACTAAAATATGTATTTTTGTATAAATATGTATTTTACAACAAAAAAAACTAGATAAAATTTTTGATACTAATAGATAGATAAATACATAGAATAGATAGATTAATACATAAAATAGATATAATATAGATAGATAAATACACTGTTATAATCATAGGTTATATATACATTAGATATAGTCAATTAGGTATCTGTTTGTAAGAAGTAAAACGCATTTTTATTTTATTTGATATGTATTTTACTGTGTGTACATAAATATTAAAATGTATAAATAAGTAAATAAAAATATATAATAAATTACCCTAATCAATGAGAAAAAAAATAAAAAAAAACAATTTCAAAGGGGTTCTTTTTTTTTTTTCCTTTTTTTTTCAGGATGGGAAGTCATCAAATGACTTCTCCCGCTCTGGGCAGAGCGAGAGGGTGTGTCAGACTTTTACTGACTAAAACCCACCCGTGTTCCTTCCGTTGCCTGTGTGCCGGGGCCGCGATATCCTTTTCGGACAAACTCGCAACCCCAGCAGGATTTCAAAGGGCTTTACGATACATTATTATTGGAGATCACCTTTTAAGCACGGAGTTGCTTGTGTTAGGAGACTCTGCACTTCCACTTATCATTATCTTATGCAAAAGAAAAGAAAAAATACTCCATCTATTCACGAATAAATTAAAAAATCTATTAATAAGTAAATGTTATAAATAATTACAGTGTAAACGAATACTTAAATGTTATATGCCTGAAACTCATACAAAATACACAAAAAAAATAAAATTTATTTTTAAATAAGTTACTTCTTTACATAGTATACGTCTGTTTGCTTAGGTCTTATAAATTACTCAACGGATTTTAATGCAGTTTTCAGCAATAGATAGAGTGATTCAAGAGGAAGGTTTATATGTATAATACATACCCGTGAGCCGGGGCGGGTCGCTAGTTTTAATATAAATGACAAGTCCTCATCTCCACCAACTTTCTTTTGCTTTTTGCTGCTTGCCACGATTGTTTCTTAAGCAGATGTTTACCACCTAAGCACATACATTGTGGAATGCAATAAAGTAATGATTATTGAAATAAATGAATGAAAGACATCGAACAATTTAAATGTTATTTGAACATCCTCCTATGGGAATCACCACATTCTACGATCAGCAAACCCTTTGCCATAGGTCATAGGTTTATAAGAGTGCTTTCAAGAAAACAATCGCAATCACCAATACTTTTGCCAAACATGGTAATTGGGGCAGTATTTTGGTCACAACTATATATTCCTCTAAATTGTCTTGTCTATGGTCAATGTTCTGCAATGAATACGATAATATAATAATTATATTCCAATCCGTATAGAAATATTTTTAACAAAATAAGTATGATCGCAATCAAAATAAAAGTGATGGGACACGCAGTATCGATATTTATAGGTACTCGACACTCGACGGATTTCATCGACAGACGTCCGCTGACCCAGTTCGTTCGTTCCGTGCGACTACAAATTGCATTCACCTAACGATACCCTATCATTGTAGTAATTATTCGTATAGCTTTTGCTGCGGCTACACTTGTTTCTTTCTCTTTGGGTTTTGTAAAAATGTATGGGTTTTTTGAAAAAATATATTTAGACAGCTGGTTGTTAGTTAGCCTGCGCTTGATGAAACACAGAAAATCAAGTACTTCAGTTTGTCATAAAAAATCAGTTAGCCTGTGTTAGTCGTAACACATAAAATTATAGGTCGATCAATCAACTAAGCCTATAGCACCGGAGTATTTGCGTAACACAATTACAGTAGCAATGGCTTTGATTTTGACAGTTCAACAACATTCATTGCATTATATACGTTGTTAAGCAGACAAATTTTTCGAACATATATGAAGCAATGGATAAGCAATATCCTTCAACATTATTCAGATTGCAATCCAAAGTGTGTTACGTTATTAGGGTGCAGGTCACTGCCGGATATAGGTATATCCTAATAATTCGCGCCATAACATTGGCTCTCATATCTAGGCTGGTCCAGCTGTAGCCGCCTTTGGGAAGATAGGGTAGTACCTCTTACGCGTTTGCATTTTGGCCTCGTACTTAATCATTAATAACGTGGTTAAATAAAATCCTAGTGTTATTCTAGAAGACAAGCGATTATTTGAAAACCTAAAACTTTTCCAAAAATTTACAGAGATTGCCTGTATTCCCGATTTTTTATTATTATTATTATCCAATGGATTTTTTTAATGTCATTACGGTTGAAATGACATTAAAAAAATCCATTCGGCAAACAATAATTACTGTATAAAAAAATAATTTAATTACATTTTAATTAACACAATTACGCAATATTTAAATGGTGTTTCCTCAATCCTGACTCACAGTTCGTATTGCATATTATAGTGGTGGAGTAAAATGTCCGATTCATGTGCCAATACAAATGACGTGTTTCCGATTAAAATGAATACCTACACGAGATTTCATAATACGTTAAATGTTTGGTTAACTCTCAACTTGATTACGATAGATTTACAGTCGGGAGAAAACCGGGGAAATCCGAGAAAAACACTTGAGAAGATTTATTTATATCTTTGCGGTATGTTTCGATACTAGTCATTACTCAATGAATGTTTTTATATGATCAGTCAAATGCTGCCCCGTGGGATAATTGTGTAACACACTTCCAATGTCAATGCTACTGTTTGACAGTTCAATAATATTATTGAACTGTCATTGCGTTATTCACGTTATCGAACGAACACATCAATCAATGGTTTGTGAATTTCTTTCAAAATCCTTCAGATTGTGATTGAAAGTGTGTTACGCAATTGGAGTGCTGGATGTTATAATAATATCGCTTGGCAGTCATTGTACAAAAACATTAGCCCGAAATGTCAAAAGGATGTTGTATTTAACTCTATGGGCCTTACATTAATTACGTCACACGTATGTCATGCCGGGGTTGGTCCGAGGATGGTTGACCATCTTTTACTGAGACTCCGCCGTCCCTCGGAAAGCACGTTAAGTCGTTGGTTCCGGCTGTCATTCGTTGATCTTTGACAGTCGTGACGGGTCGTCAGAAACCTGAAACTCTGACAACCAGTCTTACATCAGTTAGGCAGTCGCTCCATGTAAAATACTGGTATTCAAGTGCATCCGGAGGACTGAAACCGACCCCAAAATAGTTGGGAAAAAGCTAGGCACTACTAGACAGATTGACCTACTACTGTGTGCCAGTTGTTGTAAATAATAATAATCTTTAAAGTTTTAATAGGTACCTACTTTAGATTTATTCATACATGTGACGTCACGAAGCTTATGACTCGTCCGCTACTTGTCACACGATTTCAAACTTTGTTTACCGGTTAAACGTGTGACGTAATTTATGGATGGTTCCTTGTAATATCAGTATTTCCCAGAATCGGGTCGTGGATGTCAGATATCATTTAATTTGAGCTAAATAGTCCGCCAAGGACTTACCATGTTCGTTTTTTAGGTATCTATGTATATATTAGAAAGTTCATACCCATGTGTTAATATTGGGTTTGTCCGATTTCGTTAAAATGTGAACTCATACAAAACCTATGAAAAAATTGAAGTGTTAGTGTGTAGTACGGAAGTTTTGATGTTTTGATATTTTACAGTATATAAATGTTGGCAAAATGGTAGCAACAAAACAAAGTAGCTAGACACATATTTTAGATGTTTTAAAGGAAAAGTTTATTTTACTTAAACTTAACTTGTAAACAAAGCAATTCTTTGTTTTTTTTCTTTATTGTTCTTAGTAATTATTAAATAATATTACTATATACTATTTACATCCTTATTTTATTGTTAAATGAATTTAAAAACCTCGATTTTTATTTTTACATAAGAGTTAGATTTAATTTAGTTTTTTGTAATTTAAATTTTATCCTCATTCTGTGCCGTTGCAGGGTCCATATTTTTGTACCTAGCTTTAAACCTTATTTAACTTCTTTTGCTACAATATCGAATGGAATAAATTAATATAAATGTATGAATATGAACATGTCAACCACATCAGTTGGTTGCACGTGCGAAGCATGAGCACTAGAATATAATAAAACCTAAACTCAATTTCGGAGAACTTGCGATCTTTATTCCCTAGAATAGTGATCATCAGATCAGTCTGAGTAAGCCAATTATATCTTATTATCAATTCTTTGTTATCAATAAAAAAATAAATAAAATTGTTTATTTAAGAAAGAAAGAAAACGTTTATTTGGACACAGTTCGTGAAACACAAAATACAAACAAACTAAAAGTGGAATTAATCTTTTGACAATAAGTGTGTGTCTCATGGCTGCGCCAAAAAGGTGCATTTCAGTATTAATGCCAGACAAATGCTGTCTTTGGTAATAGGACATCGGAATCACCATTACAAGATATGGAGCACGGCACTATCTGGCACCCCTGAGAAGAAATGGCTAAACAAACTCAGGGGTCCAAACATCGCCGCAGGAGACGCCCCGGGCGTCGGGAGTCGCAAGCCGACTTCCGGCCATCGTAGGCGCGAACTTGTGGACGGTCAGCAATGGGTAGCTCGCCGTCCGATAAGGACCAGGCCCGGGTCGACGGCGCGTTGTGTTCCACGCGCGCCTCAAAGAGCTGTCAGCACCAACTGATGGGGTCCGTTAGGGCCCATGTCTGCCAAGGTTGCGAGTTTGTCCGAAATGGATATCGCGGCCCCGGCACACAGGCAACGGAAGGAACACGGGTGGGTTTTAGTCAGTAAAATTCTGACACTCCCTCCCGCTTCGCCCAGAGGGGTAGAAGTTATTTGATAATTGCCCACCCAATAAAAAGGTTGGCATACATCGACGCGAAAACTGTTACCATGAATTCACCACATGATTCTGAGCACAATGAATGGTTCTGTAGTATCCCTTTTCATCACAATATCATTCATCCTAAGCTCAAAAACAAACTTAACAATGTAGTGTAAAAGCTGGTTTTAGTCAGTAAAAGTCTGACACGCCGTCCCGCTCCACCCAGAGCGGGAGTAGTTATTTGATAATTTCCCACCCTCAAAAAAAGGGGTCCAAACATAGTCTTGGTCAGATCATGTGAGGATCATGTAGATTAGTGTCTGAAATCGTGTTTTGCAGAAAGAACCGATGATTTTTGTTGCTATATTGGCGTGTGCTAGCTGACATATAGCAAACAATTTAATTTAATGTTTTGTGTTGCGTAATATACATTAATTTGCATAAATACAATTTCTTTATATATAATAATGTTTTTCTAACTGAACAGACAGACAGCTGTGCTGCTGGGGAGTTTGTTGCGCCACTTCTTCCCAGCTAATGCACTAGGAAGTGGTGAAGGGTGGGCGTTTTGGGGGACTCTTATGTAATTTTGACGTTCTAAAAGTGCTGATTCTCAGCCTAGTTTGAATAAATGACTTTTGAATTGAACCACTCAGAATTGAGGGGACCAGTCCAACCAGTGCAAGCATATGTCACTAATTGTGTAGCTCAAGTAATACTATGTTCGTTGTATTTTGCTTAGATGTTTATATGTTCTTAGAAAATGCGGGTTTTAATACATAATGCGTCGAAGCTATCGTGACAGACGCTTATCCAGTGGAACATGCATACTTGCATACCTATGCCATGCTTGAGCGCATGTTAAGAATGTATGTAACAAACAAAAAATACTCTTGATTTAATCCACAGCATGGTTTATAATCGTTGAGATGGATTTATTGTCAAATAGGTAATCTAATCAAAGGACCAGTGTGTAAATAATACGGGAATGGAAACAAACACGCATACATACACACACACACACACACACACACACCGCCACATCACACACCACAAACACACACATTACTATACAACATATGAAATCACCTCTCTAGTCTCTACTCTGGAAATCGTATTCTGAGCCCCAAGATATAGACGAACTGTCTAGTTTGGGGCTCACTATAAATAACACTGTGTAACCTAGTTTTAGGTAATATTTTAAGCTACTCATGTCCTCTCAACTTGGTTTTAACCTGTGAACCTGCTTATGGTATCACCTAGAAAATAAACTATGTTCTATTTCAAAACCTTACTTTATAAATTATAAAAATTGCTAAAGAGCCAACTATTATCTTATTAATTTCAAATTGGCAATTTCCATGCATTTCTCAAACCAATGATATCTAGTTTCCTTATTGTCACAGAAAGTGAAACTGCATTGTATCGTATCGACTGCCGTATGCTTCATTCTATCGACATAAATGAAAACTGCTTTAGTTCCGCACTATTACCTCGTATTAACCGAATTATCATACCGTTGTGTTATAGTAATTTTATAATGGTTAACTGAATAAATAAAGTAGGTTTAGCACACTTTAAACAAGCAGGCGCTTTACTTAACGTATGTAAGTAAATAATTTCATAACCACTGCTCTCAAAACGGGTAAAGGAAAATATCGGTATGTCCTAGAATGTATTTAAAAGAGTGTCCGTGGAGTTTCTTGCCCGTTCTTCTCCATAGGTACCTACTACGCTTTGATATGGGCAACTAGCTTCATATTTCTGACTGACCGATTCCTTGACAGTTCAAAAGTGTCTGTAAAGGGTTTAATTGAAATAAATGCTTTGAGTTGAGTTAAACCAAAAAGTCGAAGACACATCTACCAACCCGCACTGGGCCCACGTGGTAGGTTACACCCTACTGCCTGTTGAAGAGAGGAGCCCTGTGTTCCAGCAGTGGGAACATGTATTGGCTGGTCAAAGAGCATCAATCTGCCTAGCCTTTTCCCAACTATGTTGGGGTCGGCTTCCAGTCTAACTGGATGCAGCTGAATACCAGTATTTTACATGGAGCGACTGCCTATCTGACCACCACAACCCAGTAACTGGGTAAATACGATACCCCTTGGTAAGACTGGTGTCCGACTCTCGGACTTCTGACGACTCGTAACGACTGTCAAAGATCCACGAATGACAGCCGGGACCAACGGCTTAACGTGCTTTCCGAGGCACGGAGGATTCTCGGTATGTAAAGATGGTCACCCATCCACTGAACCACCCCGGCAAGCGTAGCTTAACCTGATGAATCGACCAGTGCGACTGTTGTTACTTAGTCACGAGCTCCTCCGGCTGGTCAAAGAGCCATAATAATTATATTAAAGCCATTGGTTCCAAAACATTTCTTAACAATTTCCTGGTGAAGGTTACAAGTAAAGTTTTGAGTGTGAATGGGGATGGCTATAAGAGATGGAAGACAAAAGAAACGATGGATGGACTGTGTGGAAGATGATATGGATAGAAAGGGGGTGACTACCGAGATGACGGGTAATAGAGAATAGGTAGGGTATGGAGGAAAAAATCATGTTGCGCCGACCGCAAATAAATTGGAATAAGGGCAGGTCAGTGATATACGAGTGCCACCAGCGCCTTAACCAGGTGGGTAGCCTTAATAATATTACCATTCAATGGACCAAAGGACACAGCGGTTCGCGAGGCAATGATGCAGCCGACGAACTTGCCAGAAGGGGGTCGAGCATGGCACCAGTGGGTCCCGAACGCATTGCGCCACTGCCCTTCGGGTACCAACGCACTCTGGTAAGGAAACGAACCAGGGACCAACATCACAAACTATGGTTGCACCACGGTGAGTGCAGGCAGGCTAAGGAGGTACTCCCTACAATTGATGGCCACCTCACGAAACAGGTTCTCCGACTAACGAAACAACAGCTGCGTACAGTCACAGCAGCTGTAACTGGCCATGGGTCATTTAATAAACACCTCTTTGTCACAGGAGTCACGGACAGTCCGCTGTGCAGAGCCTGCATGAAGGACGACGAGACAGCAGCTCATGTGCTGTTATACTGCCCGGCGGTCGCCGCATACAGGTCAAAGTACTTCGGTAACCCAGGTACCCTACGTGAGATTGTCAGTGACAGTACCAAGGCGTTGCTGACCTTCTTTGAGGAGCTGGGGTGGATCGAAATAACCGATTTTCCCACCCGTACGCAAAATACGCGCTTAGACGTGGAGTTGCGGATACCAGCCCGTATTACCTATTAAAGGCACGCCAGGCGCACTCCGCATTTAGGTATAATGCTAGAAGTACGCGACGGGCTCGACTTGTCAGGCCAATTAAATGAGCGTAACGTAGTCAGAATAGATATAAGAATTATACGATAGAAAGTGAGGCAATTTCTACCTGAATATAACTGTAGGTAATTAGCGCTGTGCGACCTGAATTGCACTTTATTGTGTCGTAGCAAGAGTCGCTATTTGTATAAATGATTTTGCGGAGTGATTTTCCTGTACTTGTACTGATATGGATTCTGTGATAAGGGCAAGAGAATGATAATAATGATGATCTTGGAAAAGGTTATCCACAGTTAGGTTCAACAGTTGGTACAAATTAGATAATAAATTTCAGTGTCTATTGTCTATCTAGTGCGGTAATTATTTTGAAGTTGAATCGTAATTGACGTCATACTACACATAATTATATATCATTGTCATATTATACTACGAGATGTTTACTACGATTAAAAAGTCGTAAACAATCTAGATCGATTACTGCTTCAGTTACCAAGCTGATTTTAAATGGGAAAACTTATTGGTCTTCTTATAATAATAGTTTTTATTTTTATAAATGAGTCTCTAAAATCATTTTGGCCTAGTTGATCGCAGTAAATAAGTTAGGGCACCCTAACCTTATTGGTTAAGTTAGAACGGAGACAAAACGCGCGCGAGCCGAGCGAGTGAAGCGTGCGGTGCCGCGGGAGCGGCCGGCTAGCCCTTTTTTTTTTTGAGTTTGGGAAATTATCAAATAACTAAAGGTGTGTCAGACTTTTACTGACTAAAACCCGTGTTCCTTCCGTTGCCTGTGTGCCGGGGCCGCGATATCCCTCTCGGACAAACTCGCAACCCTGGCAGGCATTGGCCCTTACGGACCCCGTCAGTTGGTGCTGACATCTCTTTGAGGCGCGCGTGAAACACAACGCGCCGTCGACCCGGGCCTGGTCCTAATCGGACGGCGAGCTACCCATTGCTCACCGTTCGCAAGCCCGCACCTACGGTGGCCGGAAGTCGGCTCGCGACTCCCAACGCCCGGGGCGTCTCCTGCGGCTACTAGGGGCGCGAGGGCGCGCATCTTGCCTCTCCCTCGCGCGCTCCGCCTCCTCCTTCACGAGCATTACTGCTTCGCAGAAGGAAGTGACGGCCTCCCATGCACTCTCGCTCCGGACCATGGCCTGAACCAGGGCCGCGAGAGATCGCCGCCGTCGATCGCCTCCGTGAGGACACGGCGGTGTTCTGCCCAAGCAGGGCAGATCTCCACCGTATGCTCCACCGTGTCCCCCGGGCGATCCACACAGTGGGGACACCTGGGCGTTTCCTTCCGCCTTATACGAAAAAGGAACCTCCTGAAACAGCCGTGTCCGGTGAGGATCTGCGTCAGGCGGAAGGTGAGGACGCCGTGGCGCCTCTCTAGCCACTCCTCAAAGAGGGGACTTATCGCCACAATTGTGGCGTGCTCAGGCCGGCTAGCCCTAAATCCAAGTTGATCGCTGTTACCCATTTCGTATTTTTCCCCAAAATGGGAATGGGAAATCACAAAAAGAGGCACATTTATTATATTAGAATTGAATTCTGTCCATTCATACTTGAATTCTGGTTATTCCATTTCTACACTGATTAACCTTAAGGATATCCTCGTTTGTCACAAACCACAACAAAGCGAAACTCCTTCGAAATCATTAAAAAACTCCATATTCCAGACAAACAAATCATTATAAATATGGTTACTCATATGAATCGATAGCGACCAGGTGGCATCGCTTCTGCATTATGTACGACACAGATACAACCTGCCTTCTAAATATTATATGCGAGTTCAAATGACCTGCCTCTGAACCTCGGACAAGCATTTATATAAGGTTGCATGTCGTCCATTTCAAATGGCGCGCGTTCATTATAATTTTATAGTGCGATGGAACACACCTGGCTTAGGTCTGTGAAATAAGGCTGAAATTATAGGTTTTATTAAAGGAGTTTAGATCGCGTATGTCTGTACGACTTTTCATAATTTTATACTGAAGATCACGTCTTAAAAAACGTGTTAAATTAGAGGATTTTTTTAAATAAGTTAATATGCGAATATTTTAGATTATGTTTACATTACATAGTGAAATTTATTTGTAAAGTTCTATGTAACGCGGATAAAAACGCAAAATCTATTAGGCGTATTTTTCTGAAACATTCACCAATTTAAAGATAATTTAATTATTGATCTTTTAGCTACCTGTTGTGTTAAAATACCTTTTGTTTTATGTAAAATAAATTAATAATGCGTCTTATTTGGGACAACGTTCCTTGATGGGCGAGTCCTATTACTGGCTCGACGTACGTCGCGTTGCGTGAGCTCAGTACAGAACACGCAAGCTAACCACTCAAGATCACTGGCATATATCTGCGTCTTTTGCCGAGGTCGATCCGTGGATAGATGACCATTGTTATATACCGAGACGCCTCCGTGTCGGCTGTGACCCCCCCGACCCTTCCTCGTCAATGCGCCAGCCCGCGTCGCTGCTGAGCCTGTAGCTTTAAATTCCCCGATCAATAATCATGATATATTTTTGATCCAGCCTGTCCCTCTTGCTGTCCTCCCCTCAGCGAACGCCCTAAGCCGAGGTTCGTACCCCACAGGGGGTGCCCTTAGCGAGCGTTCGCCTAGCTTTAATTTTGAATAGTTGCTCCTGGCTGGAGGCTTTGAGTGTAGTAGCTTAAGGCAGCCACAGGAAAGTCCAGTTAAGCAGCCAGGACCTCAGTGGTCAACTGCGAGAAGCCCTAGTCAAAAAAAAAAAAGGTGTCGGCTGTCATTCGTAGATTTTGGACAGTCGTTACAGGTCGTCAGAAGCTTATTACTCTGACAGCTATCTTACCAAGGGCTATCGTATTACCTATTAACTGGAATGTGCAGACAGATGAAGTTGATGGTTGAGTGAGTAAAGCCGCGTTTCCACTAGGCAACAATTGACGCGCAACATGTTGCACAACAAGTTGCCCAACATGTTGAAAGTCAGCGCGGAACTTTTGTTGAACAACGTTGCCTGTCTACGCATCTACTACTTTACGTCAGTCGTCGACAACATGTCGCCAGAGGAATTTGTGTTGATTTCAGCGGCAGGGGTTATAATTTTTTGATCAAAAAATGCTGCTGCTACATTGTTGCGCGTCACGTCTCCATTTGACAACAATTGATGCTCAACTAACGATGCTCTTTAAACAAACAACAAGCCGCGCGTCATGTTGCGCGCCAGCTGGCAACTTTGCGCGCTGTTGTGCAGCGTTGCCGTACATGTTGAGCGTCACGTGTCGCGCGCCAAATGTTGCCTAGTGGAAACGCGGCTTTATGTTGTCATTATGTTTATCACTAGCTGCGCCCCGCCGTTTCACCCGCATAAGTCTCGATTCCGTGAGAATATCGGGATAACAAGTATTCTATGTCCGAACCCAGGTTATGGTATACCCATGTGCCAAATTTCATCCAAATCCGTTCAGCCGTTTTAGCGTGAAAGCTTAGTAAACAAACAAACGTACAAAACATCGAATCTTTTTTCTTTATTAGGTATTAGTTTAGATTTATTACTATTAGAAAGATTTTTATCAAATGACGATGATAGGTTGTATGATTCAGATCTAGGAATGTCTTGTTATTAGATTAATTCGATTTTTGCGTACGAATTACGATTGAAAAAATCAAAATAATGATGTTTCAAAATCGTTTTAATTTATTGAAATCACAATTGGGTTACTTTTTTTCATATTGTACTCTGTTTTTTTTCATTCCATATGTAATACATTATTCAAATTATGTTCTTATTTAAACTATATATAACTGTACAAGAACGTAAAGAAAAAAAAATAAAAATCAAGGGAAGAGCTTATTGGGCATCAAAAAATTCTTCCGCAGCGCTGTCCACGGGAAAAGAGCCCAAAAGGCTGGCAGCATTGAACCAAGTGAAATTGATTGGATTGTGAAATTGGCCTAAGAATTGGCCAGCCCTCTGGTCACGTGAAGAGTCGAGCGCTTGGCGACCGCTTAGCGATGTCCTGAAATATTCGATGAGCACTCGGACCCCACGGCCCGAGTGTTTCAACCCCAAACGGCTCAAAAATATAGCTACCAATAAGCTTGCTAAGGTTTACTTATTTTTCTACTGTTTCATTTACCACCAGTAGGAATAGAGATATTGACTGGGAAAAAAAAACTACTCGTATTTATTCGACGGAATAAATAGTTTTTGTTTTTATTTTTGATTTTGTTTTATTATCTGACTGACGAGTCAGATAATAAAACAAATATTAGACACTTATTTTTGCTTTATCATAAAAATAAATAATAGTTAAGATAAAACGCATTCAAGTTGGGGAGTGGGGGCTCGCTACGTCACAAGTCAGTATAAAATCTACCGGGCAGTGATGTCATGCCACATTTCAATTCGATGTACTGCCGTAATCTATTGATTACGTAAAAAAAAAAAACATGTCCAATATTTTTTAATAATCTACCTGGTGGATAAAAAACAAATGTTTAGTCAACTTCCCTATGGTTTTTAATACCGATTGTAATGGTTGTAAAAAGTCCTTTCTTCTGTCACGTTTCAGACTGCCTGTACCAATTATCACGGATAGTCGTTACATCATCCAGAAATATAATTATCTGATTACTTGTTCTTGTGCATTTGCGTCCGCTTTTAAACATAGTTAAAAAAGTTTCGTACAAAAAATATCCAATTTTGTTTTCCAATCCCCATTTTATCTTTTACTGACTAAAACCCGCCCGTGTTCCTTCCGTTGCCTGTGTGCCGGGGCCGCGTTATCCCTTTCGGACAAACCCGCAACTCCAGCAGGCATTGGTCTTTCGACCCCGTCGGTTGGTGCTGACATCTCTTAAAGGCGCGCGTGGAACACAATGCGCCGTCGACACGGGCCTGGTCCTTATCGGACGGCGAGCTGCCCATTGCTCACTGTCCGCAAGCCCGCGCCTACGGTGGCCGGAAGTCGGCTCTCGACTCCCGACGCCCGGGGCGTCTCCTGCGGCGACTAGGGCTGCGAGGGCGTGCAGCTTGCATCTCCCTCGCGCGCTCCACCTCCTCCTTCGCGAACATAACTGCTTCGCAGAAGGAGGTGACGGCCTCCCATGCACTCTCGCTCCGAACCATGACCTGAACCAGGGCCGGACGCGAGAGATCACCGCCGGAGCAGACGAGTCCTGGAGCGGAGATCGCGTATCGGCAAGCGTAGTATGGAACGCCCTCCAGCTAGATGGACCGATGACCTTAAAAAGGTAGCTGGGAAAGCCTAGACGCTGTTGGCGGAGAACAGGGTGCTCTGGCGCAGCCTGGGAGAGGCCTATATCCAGCAGTGGACTGCGATAGGAAGCGTTGAAACACACTCACAAACAGGATAATATTTTCCATGTCTCCACTGATTTATTAGGGACCTCGCGCACTAAACGGCCACGACCAGTGGTCTTGGTGGCCGTAGCCGTTTAGTGCGCGAGATCCCCTACTTGATTGCGAACGACACAAAATAAATGTATTTCCGGGTAGACATCTCAGTTAGACGCTGATTCCGATCGGATACAGATTGTGTCTACATGAATAAATGCTTCCGATTCGCAAGGTGTTGCGAGGAACGATAATCTTGTTAGGGTTGCCGCACTTGATGTTAATATTTTAATTTACAAGAGTGTCCATGGAGTTTCTGGCCCGTTTTTTTCCATAAACCTAGGTGGACTGCGCTTTGGAACGAGTAACTAGGTTCATCTATCTGACTGACTGACTCCAGCAGTCCAAAGGCTGTAAATGGTTTAACTTAAATTAATATTTTGAGTTTATTTATTGAAATAAAATCTGCATGTAGTTGTCCCTCTGCTGGGTTAGATAGAGTTCTTCTTGTAAACAGCAGGAACGCTTGCAAACAATCAAGATTTTCATGAAAATACCATGAGTTATGTGGTTGTTCTCAAATCCATGTTTCTTTGCTTTTACTTGCTTCACTATCAAGAGTTTTTTGAAAGTATCTAATTTATTCATTTATTTATTTATTATAGTTAATTAAAACGGTACAAAACCAATTACATTAATTAACATAAAAAATATTACTGTTGTAATTTTTTTATATATAATTTAATTAAAACGAACTTGGAACAGTGGATTCCCTTGCATGCATTCTCTCACAGAACACAAGACATAAGTGGCTCTCAAGATTGTAAAACAGATCTCATAATTCAGATCCTGGATTGTTACATGATGTTGTATGAGTTCTATGAAAAGTGGGAGGAGTTAAAGTGTTAAAGGTGCTCCCTCACCGGAGTCTGTAAATGCTCCGGTGAGGAGGCGCCTTTAACACTTTCGACTTCACCCACTTTTCATAGAACTCTTACGCCATGTCGCCATGCATATTGGAAGTGAACCCTCTGGAAGGGTTACCAGCATTAAGTTTGCGCTAAAGTTAACCACCACGGATGGTCAACCGTGTTATAAAACACTGTCAAACGAAGTAAAATACTGTTTTCAGGGGGTCTTGTCGCCATACTCACCGCTCTCTCTCTCTCTCTCTTTCTATCTCTCTCTCTCCATCTCTTTCTCTCTTTATTTCTCTATCTTACTCTCTCTCTCTTTCCCTCTCAATATCTAAGAAAAGCCACATCTCTTCATTTTGTTTTTTTTTAAATTCAATGTTATGTTTTAAATCCAAGATCTGAATTATGAGATATCTTGATCTCATAATTCAGATCTTGTTGATTGTTAAAACAGGTCTCTTGAGAGCCACTTATTATGTTCTCTTAACAACAACAACATAATCAAAACATTGAATTTAAAAAAAAACAATATTAAGAGATGTGGCTTTTCTTAGATATTGAGAGGGAAAGAGAGAGAGAGTAAGATAGAGAAACAGGGAGAGAATGAGAGAGAGAGAGAAAGAGAGAGAGAGAGAAAGAAAGAGAGAGAGAGGGAGAAAGAGAGAGTAAGGGGAGAAAGTGAGAGTAAGAGAGGGAGAAAGAGAGAGACAGAGATAGAAAGAGTAAGAGAGAGAAAGAGAGAGAGAGAGAAAGAGAGAGAACTATAGAGAGAGAAAGAGAGCGTAAGAGAGAGAAAGAAAGAGAGAGAACGATAGAGAGAGAAAGAGAGGGAGAGGGCGAGAGCGAGTAAGAGAGCGAAAGAGATGGAAAGCGAGAGAGGGAGAGGGCGAGAGAGAGAGTAAGAGAGCGGAAGAGATGGAAACCGAGAGAGGGAGACAGAGAGAGCCAAGTATGGCGACAAGACCCCTTGAAAACACTAGTTTACTTCGTTTGACAGTGTTTTATAACACGGTTGACCGTCCTCGGAGGTTAAGTTTAGCGCAAACTTAATGCCACTAACCCTCCCGGAGGGTTCACTTCCAATATGTATGCGACATGGCGTAAGAGTTCTATGAAAAGTGGGTGGAGTCGAAAGTGTTAAAGGCACTCCCTCACCGGAGCATTTGGCGGTAATGTAACAATCCAAGATCTGAATTATGAGATCTGTATTATACTCTTGAGAGCCACTTATGTTCTCTTAAAAATATCACAAAGATACAACTCAAAACGTTGATCTTAAAATTAAAAAATACAAAATTTAGAGATGTCACTTTTCTTAGACATAGACATATTATTATTAACGCTTCAATTAAACTTACAACTTAAAATATCTTTATATTCTTATTGTTTATTAATCTCACTATGTTTTGGTCTCTTTACTCTACATCACATTTCAGTCAGACTCAACTTTACTTTTAGAATCGTCTAGCTCCTTGATTATGTAATTCCCCCTTTTAATTAACTTTGGCATCTCTATTTTTTTTGTGCTACATATTCCCAGCTATATAACTGTTTGGGCACGCCATAATTGTGGCGATAAGTCCCCTCTTTGAGGAGTGGGTAGAGAGGCGCCACGGCGTCCTCACCTTCCGCCTGACGCAGGTCCTCCCCGGACACGATTGTTTCGGGAGGTTCCTGTTCCGCATAAGGCGGGAGGAAACGCCCGGGTGTCACCATTGTGTGGATCGCCCGGAGGACACGGTGGAGGTCTGCCCGGCGTGGGCGGAGTACCGCCGTTTCCTCACGGAGGCGATCGGCGGCGGCGATCTCTCGCGTCCGGCCCTGTTTCAGGCCATGGTTCGGAGCGAGAGTGCAGCCCGTCATTTCCTTCTGCGAAGCAGTAATGCTCGCGAAGGAGGAGGCGGAACGCGTGAGGGAGCGGCAAGATTCGCGCCTTCGCGCCCCTAGTCGCCGCAGGAGACGCCTCGAGCGTCGGGAGTCGCAAGCCGACTTCCGGCCGCCGTAGGCGCGGGCTTGCGGACGGTGAGCGATGGCAAGCTCGCCGTCCGCTGGTCGGAGCGGGAGGGCGTGTCAGACTTTTACTGACTAAAAGCCCACCCGTGTTCCTTCCGTTGCCTTGTGCCGGGGCCGCGATATCCCTTTCGGACGAACTCGCAACCCTGGCAGGTATTGGCCCTAACGGACCCCGTCAGTTGGTGCTGACATCTCTTTGAGGCGCGCTTGGAACACAACGCGCCGTCGACCCGGGCCAGAGCGGGAGAAGTTATTTGATAATTTCCCACCCACAAAAAAAAAGCAATATAACTGCTCAATCTATTAGCTGGCCATCTCCAAAATTTTAGTCCCTGCTGGGTGTACTGGTGAGGTGTATGATACCTCACCAGTACACCCTCATCAAAAACAGAAGTAACTTGTCCAGGATACCTTATGTTTTCCCATAAAACCAGAACATAATCTCCAATGATAGCCATTTGATGACTGGCAGAGACTCCTGTTAGTTCGGCAGAAACTCCTGTAAGTTCGAAATTTCCCGATTCTGTTGTGTTAATTTTTTTGGTCGTCACAGTAGAAGTAGAGGGCATAGAAAGTCCGCCATTGTCATCATCTATATTGACTATATCAATTTTGATTGCCATCGAGGTTGTCTGTTACGTGTTTTGGTGCAAGTATTACTCTGGTGTTTTTGAAAATATCCTAAATGATGATGAGTACGATTTTCAACACAATCTACATATGATAATTTTCTGCACTGTAAAGTATTGTTAAATAATACAAAGTGGCGCATCTTTTGTGTTCCTCAAAATGTTGGAATAGAATTGTTTTAATAAGATCATCCATTACTGAAATATCTAGTGTAGTTACTTCAAACAATAAAGTAGATGGACATCTGGTTTGAAGAACAAGTTTCAACGCGCTTAAGTCTACAATGTCGTGACCTTCAGCTACAGCTCTGTCAGCTGTTCTTTTCAGAGTTCCGCCGACGCCATCAGGTGCTCCTTTGCCATGCCCTGGCTCAGAATAATGCCATGAGAAGTGAGTAATTTCTGGATAAATTTCTTTTAGATGACGACAGACCATATCCAACCTGATTCACACTATTCGGTAGCTAGTGTTCGACTATTTTTTATCAAACAAAAACCACATTCTTATTTTATTTAAAATACAAATTGTGTGAATGTTCGGAAGCTAATTTCCTAACAGCCTGCACAACGTAAGGTTGCTTATTGCATAAAACCTTCCAGTACCATCTGAAATCAATCAATTAGTGCAGAATCAGGTCTGCTATAGTCTGATGCAATGGCACTATAAATGAGAAATATTTCCGTGTTATGACACGGAAATATTTCTCATTTTCAGTGAGTATTATTAAATGCCAAGTAGTAAACAAAACTAAGTTTTCATTTAATTCTTTAAGATTCCGGAAAGTCATAATATGAGGATACTTTTGAAATAATAACGTCGAGGCCAGTTTCCAGTTGCCCAAATAATGTTTTCAACGAAACTCTTCACTAATCATAACCTTCATCTCATGAGTGGCAGCCCTAACTAATAAGACGGGATAGGAGCTCACTAATTCCTGCTAAACCAACGTATTTGCACATTGTGTGAGAGTCTCACAGAAAGACGAACGAGTGCGGACTTACCTCCGCATTCATTTACTACTGTTTTCTTAAAAAACCTTATCAGTGGAGATAATTGATTCGGTGAAACAAACTAACGCCATCTACGCTTTCTTGAAACTGTCAATATTTGTGCATTCTATTTTTAAATAAAAAGGAATGTTTTTGTAATTTTAACTGTTTACTGTTTTCAAAATACAATGTGTTGAAACCGCGAAAGTTTAGTTCGAATACATTCTATTTTTGAAAAAGGTGATGAGAATACTGTTTTTTTGTTTGTTACTTTTTTTTTCTTTGATGAAGATTGCCCCGCATTAAGAATTTCTCCTGTATCGTGGGTGCAAACAAATCTCAAAACAAAATTCAAACCCACTGCAACTTTACGGCTGTACATTTGTCCCGTGCGAGATTCGAACCCACGCGCACGATAACCAATCGGCTCGACGATTTCCTCGTTTCAACGCATTCGCTGGTTCCTCGAACTTATTTGCTGGTTTCTCGGAAGCAAAATGTTTCTTCAAAGAGGGTGTGCTTGTATTAGTAATTGAATGCAAATTAAATGAGGATGTACAAGTCGTGCCCTTAAAGTTGAGACTTGACGCACCACGTGGTTAGACTTGTGCAGTAGACGATTTATGGGTTTCTTTAGCGGTATGAGGCCCGCCGGGGCGAAATCGTGGCAGGGGAAAGAGCGCCGGGAGGCGTGCGTTCGCATTTTAATTGCCAAACATGTAAACAAGCACGAGTTTTAGCGCAAACTGAACATTATGTGTAGGCATTACTACACATAATGTTCAGTTTGCGCTAAAACTTCATATTTTTTTATGACTTTTTCAACAGTACTAGTCAGTCTAAAATCAACTTTATTTATAATTGCATAAAGTTGATGTTTGTTTTGACTTGAATAGACCTTACTTTGCAAAGGCTTTACTTAGAAATCGTAGGCCCTCAAATTTTGCTCCAGTTTTTATTATAAGATGAAAACATTACCAGTCACCTGTACAGTAGTCACGCGTAGGTAACTAAAAGTAGTAAAAAAAACATAACAAAACGCTTTGTTTCCCCGAATGGTCGGGCAGAGGAGTAAGTACCTATTGTATACCCATATTTCGCCAGATATGTCCAAGTCCCATGTAATAGGGGGCGAGCCTATTGCCATCACCCGGGCACAACCCCAGTCTCCGGGCTGCTACTGAGAAGTTCCAGATAGAAAAACCCAATAACAATTTGCCCGACCCGGGAATAGAAATAAGTAAATAGAGCTACATCTTTACCTCATTCCTGATTACTATTAATTAGCTAATTACCTCAGTGATTATTGCAAATGATGTTGGAAGGTATGCTATTAAGTAGGTATATTTAGTTACCCAATACCTACACAGTCTTTTATAATCAACCTCTAATGCCTGTTAGAGGCTTAAAAACTAAACCGCATGGGCGGCATAAAAACCTGCCGGGGTCGCGGGAAAGTCCGAAAGGGATACCGTGGCCCCTGGCAACGTATAGGCAACTGAAGGAACACGGGTGGGTTTTCCCGCACAGAGCGGGAGAAGTAATTTAATAATTTCCCAAAAAAAAAAATGGGCGGCATAAAAACTCTGCAATAAGGACGTCTACAAAAATATTTTTTTGGTCTGTCAGGTATATTACGAGTAAAAAAATATTTAACACGTATTATTTCTTTTTATACGTAATCAAAAGATTACGCCAATTCATTGGGTTAAAATATTGCATGACGTCACTCCCCGGTAGATTTTATACTGACTTGTGACGTAGGAGCCCCCACTGCTACACAACTTTAATGCGTTTTATCTAAACCATTTTTTATTAATATGGTAAAACAAAAAATACGTGCCTAATATTTTTTTATTATCTGACTGACGGACTAAACAGTTTTTTTTTTCTCAGTCATCATCCCTATTATACGCTTAATTTGTCTCCTTTCAGCGAGAAGAATATTGCAGCCACGGATGGCTCAGCAAAATACCTGCTTGCTGCACTTGAGTCGGTGAAACGCAGAGCAAAAAGGCTCATAGGCGACGAAGCGCTGGGGGCTAAGCTTCACAGACTGGCTCATCGGCCCAATGTTGCTTGCCAGTCGGTCTTCTAAAGACTGTACTTCGGAGAGCATACGCAGGAGCTCCATGACTTGATCCCACCAACTCCCTTTTAATACCAGATGTACTGCAGGGTACCATCCGCACTTGGTGGATATACCGATTAGTCGCACTAAGCGCTTCTCCTCCACATTTATTATACGCACAGCCAAAGTGTGGAACTCCCTGCCAGCGTCTGTGTTCCGTTCCACGTTTTACCCGTGAGCCTTCAAAGCAACAGTGAACAGGTATCTTCTGGGCTTGCTCGTTCCATCATAGTCCTCATCCATCGCTTTCCATGAGGCGAGATCGGGGTGAAAAGCAGACCCATATCGAAATAAATAAATAATAATAATACAAAATAAGCGAGCCGTAATCCACGCGGGCCAGTGCGGTCGAGGTGTTTCTAAATTTGTAATCTTTCGTTAGCAACTGACCAAACTCCGCCCCAACATATCGGTTTTCCTTATGTTCTGCAAGGTAGGTATTGTTCTGAAAGTGTATCGCCATAACGACTAAACCAGGAAGTGAGGCAGGCAGATTGTGTCGAAACTGGACCAGTACGATAAGGCATTTGCATTGTTCTCTCGATATCGAATCAGAGTGGAAACTTGTCGATATCGGAGGAAATCGGTAATATAACTAGGTAAATCATAGCATAGCATCGAGGCTGTATTCCTCAAACGTTTAGTGAGGTGTACCTAAGTACATACCCACATTTCGTCAGTTTTGTTTAAATACCATGTAAAAGGGGGGCGAGCCATAGGTAAATCAGTATTGGTGTTTCGAAATGTCGTTAATTTTACATTTACTCTCATCTTTTCTGAAAATCATTTCTTATCTGAAAGACGTACGCAGGTCTTCGATATCGGAAAGTCTATTATGGAACTCAAATCGAGTTGGGCAGGAGACCTGGCAAGGCGCAGTGATGACAGGTGGAGTAGCCAGTGACAGACTGGCGTCCAATGACTGCAAGACGATGTGTCGGTCGTCCGCCTTTGTGGCCATTACCATAGATGCGCAGTTTACGTATGAAGCTACAAGTACGCGGTGGGCCCGTCTTGTTGGGCCAATTCAGTGAGTGTAACGTAGTCAGAAGATCTAAGAGTTACGCGATAGAAAAAGAGGCAACTTCTAGGTGAATATAAATGCAGGTGATTAGCGCTGTGCGACCTGAATTGCACTTTATTGTGTCGTTGCAAGAGTCGCTTTTTATTTAAGTGATTTAGCGGAGTGTCTCATCTGTATTAATCGGTGCCATTGCAGGCAAAACCTGGATGAGCCTGGTACTGGAGCGTGGGGATTGGCACAAGAAAAGAGGGGCCTATGCCCTGCAGTGGGTAAAGTCCAGCTTTGGATGATGACGTTGATTTTGAAAATAGAATTAAATTTGCATCGTGGTAGTTAAAGTAAAAAACCAAGTAAAGAAATAGGAATATGACTAATTAAATATGATGTAAAAGTATTTATTGTTACTCGCACAGGAAGATCACAAACTAAACTAAACAGAACCATAAAAAAAAACGACATTTTAAAATAAGTGTCGCAGCTCAGGTATTCTGGTAAGGCCCGCTGTGATGTCACGGACAGTTAGAGAAATAAATAAATAATCAATAAAATAGACATACGTAAAATATTTGCAAATAAAATCAAATACTTATACAGGATGGCATGACATCGTCGCGAAAACTGTTACCGAACAGAAAATTCAGAACACTCCTGCATTTAAATTTTTGGTCGGTTATTAAAAAAAAAATCTGCTGTTCCATACATTTTGACCGCGTAGGTATAGCACTTTTCAATGAAATAGCAGATTATTTTTTAATAACCGACGATAAATTTCAACGCAGGCCCCGTTCAGAATCATGTACTGAATCTATGGTATCAGTTTTCGCGACGATGTCCCTGCCAGCGTGTATAACACCTGCACATCTCAGCGACCGACATAACGTCATTACTTGTCTATGCCTTTGAGTGTCTGAGGCACTCTGGGGCATCACTGTGACAAGCAAAGGGAGTCGCAGGCGTCGATAATCCGGCAAATATAAATACAAAAAAAATTACAGCTGTCTCTGTAGTCCCAACTTGTCTGGAAAGCTAAAACTAGTCTTGAGTTAGTTAATTATTATAATTGAGTAGGTAGGCTGTTTCGGCCTAGTTTTGGAAAGACTATGTCGTAAGTTAAAGTTACTTATTTACCTAAATATAGCCACATAAAACATAATGAAAAACCGCCCAAGTGCGTGTCAGACCACGCACAATGAAGGGTTCTGTAGTTAGGATGAATTTATCCCAAGAACAAACTTAGTTGAAAAACTTGTTTTCTTCCCATACATTACAACTGCAAATGTAAGTTTGAACGCACAATATTGAGAAATTCACCATTTTATTTTAAGTTCATAGACTTCTTATAGGTTTTCCTGCAATATATGAATGAGTAAAGAACCACTCTTTGTATTTTTTTCAAAATTATAGGCTCACTAGTTTCGAAAATAAGGGTCAATTATGGTAAATTTTCATAAATTTTCTTAAATATCTTTAAAAGAATTTATTTTAAAATTATTTTAAAAAAAATAGGTTTTCACAACCCTTTCATTGGATAAGTCACACAGTGCAGTTTTAGAAACTTTTTTTAAAATTTTCCAATTTGTCCCCGAAAAGTGAATATTCAAAATTGATTTATTTACGTTACACGTCCGTGTTTGGGTCACATAAATTCATCTAAGTACCAAATTTCAACTAAATTGATTCAGTAGATTCGGAGCAAATTGGCTGTGACAGACGGACAGACAGCCAGTCAGACACCCGAGTGATCCTAAATGGGTTCCGTTTTTTCCTTTTGAGGTACGGAACCCTAAAAATAATCTCCATCCATACCCTACGTACATGTCCGTATCAAAGTTCAATATTTTTAATTAAGTAACTGTAGGTACTTTTAAGTTAAGATAAAACTGGTTTATATCCTGTATGCTCAGGACTAAGCTGATGTCAGAGTCTGCCTGGAATTTCCACCGCAACCAATCAATTTAGTTGGGGAATTCAATTGGAGATGTTAGTTAATTGTCTATAGTTTATATTGATGGAAATTGCAAATCGCTGTCGTAGGCAACACAGCCGCCGAATTAGGCATTAGAAAGTAGTCACAGATTGAGTTCCGATCAACAAGAACTGGCGATGACGCAGTAGGCTCAGTTGGAGATCGCGTGTCGAGTTAGACGCCTACTTAAAGGATTGGGCTCAAATTTCAAAAGAGAGAGAGAAAAGTGGTCAAACAAAACGGAGGCCTCAGGTTAAGGTGACGCTTTTCAAAGCCTACTGCCAATCCTTTTACACGTACAGCCTCTGGGTGGACTTTACGCAAAAGGCATTTATATTGGCCTTTTTTTTTTTTGATGGTGGGAAATTATCAAATAACTTGTCCCGCTCTGGGCGAAGCGGGAGGGTGTGTCAGACTTTTACTGATTAAAACCCACCCGTGTTCCTTCCGTTGCCTGTGTGCCGGGGCCGCGATATCCCTTTCGGACAAACTCGTAACCGTGGCAGGGTTTATAGTGGCCTGCGGTCACAATAAAACAACACGTTAGTTGATGGGGCTGCCGCGTTTTTGTAGCGTGTCGTTTGCCGACGCTGACGTTGGTAGTTTTTCGGCCATCATGCGCAAGAGATGCGCATTTCTGCTATTTCGTGTTCGCGACATCTCCAACATCATTCTTAGAGCGTTGGCTGATAGGTGGGTCTCTCTGATCTTGGGGCGGTGGATATGACTGCAAGCAGTCAAGTAGGCAGTCTCCTGGATCGGCGTGCCTCACGCAGTTTAGAATAAATGCTACTAACACTAGTTTATAAGCTTACATTGTTTCTAACAAATATGGAAGTGATTCTGAAATTAACGGTTTTATTTATTTATTATTTATTTGCCCTGCAGTGGGTCAAACAGGCTATAATAATAATGAAAGTTGTGAACAAATATTAATCGAGTTTACTATTAGTTTGCTACACATAAATATCTATCAATTTTTTATATAAGTATTTACACATCTATATACGAGTATATAAAAATGAATCCCTGTTTCCCTTGGTCACGCGTGAACGGCATCACGCGTGAGCGGTTGGACCAATTTCGCTAAATCTTTTTTTGTTGTGTTCGTTATTATCAGGAGAAGGTTCTTAGGATAGGTAGGTGATGGTAGGGTAGGTTGGTAGGTAGGTATGCAAGTGGGTAGGTATGTAAGTAGGTATTTAGGTACGAACGATAGGTAGGTAGGTAGGGTAGGTGTAAGTAGGTGTAGGTAAGTAGGTAGGTATGTAGTTAAGTATGTAGGTAAGGTATGTAGGGTAGGTAGTTTGGTAAGGTAGGGTATGTAGGTAGGGCAGGGTAGGATAGGTAGGTGCGCCGTAGATAAAGTGCTTAATGCTACCGTGCGAAGCCGGGGCGGGCAGCTAGTACCTACATTATAAAACTAATTTACATTTGTAAGACGTCCTCGTAACAGTAGGTCTAGTTGGAAACCAGCGTCAGGCACTAGTCGTCTGGCATTTTTGCTGAACAGGGGCTCTTTGACGCAGCCGTGAGGCACACTCCCCTGCTAATTTCTTACAACGCACTTTACACTTTTTATGTTTTCTTTTGGTTTGAAAAAGTCTTCGCTCGGGGTCCGGTTGTAAGTTCAATATTTCTGGCAGTCAAAAAGATGTAAGATTTCAATCACTAATAACTACAAGACTTTTAATGGTAGAATAGCAAAAGATAGGTCATATTTATAAAACTTTTGAAGGGATACAATTTACCTATGACGTCAAATCGTGAGGGCAGGCGCATGCCCGCGATCCTCTATTTTTCACTATATATCGAACATCCAATTAGTAGGTGGGTATAGTGCAATAATGATTTCAGCTAGAACGGTGATTCTGGTTTCGTTCTCAAGAGTTGATAAAGGACTACCAGGACCTATAGAGATATAACAAAAATATTTCATAAAATAGGGGTATAAATGCATGTGAAGTTGACAATAGCAAAATAATTTGATATACCTATCGGCCGTAAATATAATCAGAAATTTAAAAAAACCCTATCGACGAAAGCATGCATCATAAGGAATACAATGAGCCAAAAAAATCTAGTGCCGATCAAATACATACAATAGCAATGGCAGTATCAGAAACCGTAGAGAAAAGTAGATGTCGTCTAATATCGGCCGTAAATCTGCTCAGAACTGAAAAATATCACAATCGATGAAAGCTTGCATCATTAGGAATGCAATGAAATACGTTTTTGTAGTTCATTGTAAATATTAAATAACATCGTTAAAGAAATTTGTTTAAAACACCAACCGAATGAGTTAGGCGGCGAGCCCGCACTGCAGTTTCGTGAAAACGTGTGGTGAACTAAGTGAAATAAACACGTCAATTTTTTTTTTTGCATGCTGTGTTGTGTGCCTTTTAGTCTGTACTAAATAAGCTTTCTTTCTTTCAGAATCTTGCAGTTTTAATCAGTTTTCGTTTACCCTATTCTAACCCCTACCGATATACCCTCCGAAGCCCCCCGAAGTGAGCCTGCGTGCCGCAAAGCCGAACAAACCGGTGTACATCTCCCGCCTGCATTACACCACTAAGGCGTAGGACATCGTGGAGTACGTGCGGCAAAAGACGAGGTACACGCCTAGGGTGCAGATACTAGAGTCGCACGTAAACGTCATCAAGACGTTCGTCATCCGTGTACCGAACTGTTATCTACCTCTCGTCATGGAAGAAGACTTTTGGCCGTAGGACGTGGTGTTCCGTCACTTCCGCGGACAAGTTCTACACGACAGCACAAATTCAACCTAGTGCAAAGTGAAATGCTACTAACATAGTCTAAGATATTTATTAACACAAGTTTTTTGCTTATATTAAAATATGTATATTTAGGTTATGGTATTTTTCTATGGGCCTGTGTCGCCTGAAATAAATGGTATTATTATTATACCTTATCTTACAAAATCCCGTAGAGCTAAAATTCGGCTCACTAGTAACAAATTCCACGAAATGGGTACCGCTCTGGGACCATATATTTAATAAGATATCAGTATAGGTTACTATCATATAATTATAATACAAGTTCAATTATTGGTATGTAATTTATGATTAGCTAAGGGTGGGGTGCAAGTTATTGCTGGTATACTTTGCTTGTTTAGAAGTTATTGATAGTTTCCAATATGGCGCGTATAGCGCTTGCTACACGGTCGCCACCCGCGTCCCAACAGAGGTGACCTTGGTGGTTTCCAATCTTGTAGATGATGGTTTACGCCCAAATTTCGTGTGAGCTTCCGACGACCTTGGATTAAAGAGCTGCGCTAGCGTCCAAGGGCGAATAGAGGAGGTTGAATCGGCGGCCGACCGTGTAGACGGCGGTTGTCAACCGCGAGTACGTCAGTCAGTCGGTGACAATCGTCGCACGAGGCACACGTCTTACGAGCGCAAGCTTTACCAGTTTACTTATGTATTAAAAAGTGAAAAATGGCGGAAGACAAAGAAATTGTTACTAAGTTAATCGAGCTGTACAGAAACCTACACTGTCTGTGGGATCTCAGCTGCGAACAGTACAAAGACAACAATCAAAAGCGCCAAGCCTGGGAGGTTTTGTTTGGAAAACGCCAATGGGCATCGGTAAAAAAAATTCGCCATGACGTCTTTAGTCCTAGAATAGCACGACAAAATGGCATGTTGGCGACCATGTAGTTGAAACAGCTCTGTTGGTCGCCAACCAAGGTCACCACTGTCGAGGACGCGGTTGGCGATCGTGTAGTAGCCGCTTTATAGGCCATTCTCACACGAGGTGACCAACATACAACCAATTTTCGACGCCGACGCAACCAATCAAGTTAACACATACATTTCTATAGTGGTTCTCACACGACGCAACTTGTTGAAAAGTAATTGTCAACGGCGACACAATCAGTCACGCGCGACTGGCAGTGCAGGTCGTTACCAACGCAATTTTTCATAAAATTGCCGCGTTATCGTGTGAACGGTGTCTGAATGAATGCTGAAATGTCTAAACTCAAATTCAAAGCATTTACAGGTACTTTTGAATTGTCAAGGGGTCGGTCAGTCAGCAAGATAAAGCTAGATGCCCATTCCAAAGCGTTGTAGGTACCTATGGAGAAGAACGGGCAAGAAACTCCACAACTAATACTAAAATTTATAGAACCTGAGTTGTGCTATGTGAGAGTACTAGTTGCATCGCAGTTGCCAACCAGTTTAGGTTGAGTTGCCGTCACCCCGTGTGAGAATGGCCTAAGGATATTAGGTACTATAAAAACTTAGTTCAACATGTTTCTAATGTCAGTCTTACGTCAAACTCCATAGAAAATGTCGTGTTTAAAAGTGTTTAGGGTAGTAAAAATCTTATAAACACGGTTTTCTGATAATAAAGTAAAGATTGCCGCGGAACGGAATGGAAGGGATTTTTTTTTGTACAAAGCATAATGAACTTTATGTCAATTGTGTAACGCACAAAGTAGCCAAATAACAGGTCGCGCGTTTTCTGGAGAATTCTCGCGCATTCTCGGAAATTCCCGCAGTTACAAGTATCTACTTTGTACGTTATACAATTGACTTATTAGTTAATTTTGCTATGTACAATATTGTTACAAAAACTAGCTTGCATTCCGTTCCGTGGCAATGTAAATTGAGCCTTACGGCGACGATAACCGACTTTTAATGATTATATACTGAAGATTACGTCTAAACGAGTAGTGCTAATGATTTGGAAAAAATATATGTCAAATTAGAGCATTTTCTTAATAACTTAATATAACAAAGTGAAATTAATTTGTAAAGTTATATCTAACGCGGATAAAAACGGAGAATTACCCAAAATCTATTGAGCATATTTTTCTGAAACCTTCATCATTTTAGAAATTATTTAATTATTGATCTTTAAGTATACGTGTTTTATTAAAATACCTTTTGTTTTATGTATAATAGAATAGAATAGAATAGAATAGTATATATTTATTGTAAAACATGAGTATACATCAAATAAAATATGTGCGAGGTCTTAAAATAACAGGTAGATCTGCATGTTTTGCCATAAATGGCGTACAAAACAAAATATTTTAGGTTTAGGATAACCCATTAAAAAAAATTGAGTCTACACAACAAACTATGATACTAATAACTTAATCCTAATGCTAACTTAAAAGAGGGGACGGAAAAAAAAAAAAAATTAACAGTGTTTAGGGTCTGATGGATGGGCGCGTAGAAGATGTCAGCATATCTGGCTATTGCTCACAATTTTTGACAAATTGAATTATTGCAATTTTAAGGGGATTTTATCCTAGAAATTCATGACGGCACACACAGTTCAAAAGCAAAAAAAAATGACAGATTGAGTAGGTAAGAAAACTAGACGGAATACATAGTTCCCAATACTAT
This sequence comes from Agrochola lota, assembly GCA_947364205.1. Taxonomy (NCBI): domain Eukaryota; kingdom Metazoa; phylum Arthropoda; class Insecta; order Lepidoptera; family Noctuidae; genus Agrochola; species Agrochola lota. The sequence goes on from OX376241.1 coordinate 11,512,171, forward strand.
TTATTTTACGTCTACACATGATTTGAATATAATACTTTAATAGTTTCTTAACAACTCTTGCCGATCAACTGCGCATTGAGACAAATAATTTCACCTCGGGACCTAAATTAAATGCTAATTCATTCGATTCCGCGTCCACCCCGGATTGACCCCAATTGTTTCATGGAGGATCGTAATTAATGTATATGAATAGTGCAGCGATCAGAGACCAACTAAAAGTGGCACACAATTGTTGCAGTATCACCGGTTCAATTATGCGCTTCCGTCGCATTTATCAATGTTTTGGATTATGATTGGTTGGATGTTTCATTATTTATAATAGAGGTATTGGTTTGTCAGTGGTTTGATCCAAAATTAGATTGAATGCTAACTTATTCGATTCCGCGATCACCCCGGACCGACCCCAAATGATTCATGGAGGATCTAATTAATGTATTTGAGTAGACCAGCGATCAGTGACCGACTAAAACTGGCAGACAATTGTGTCATTGTTATCATTGTTGGACAATATAGGATTCTCATAAATAGTACCCAAGCACTACCTACATAAATAAGTAACTACTCTTCCAGCAAATTGTCTAAATTGTTTAAAGTTTGTTTAAAAAACCGAACAGGTACTTGAACAGATTAACCTACTTTTCTAACTTACAACATAACAACATAAAATTGTTTAATTTCAATAATTACAACTTCTATCAACTTGTTATGTTCGCGAACCAGAATAATTATTGCCTAATTATTATAATAGCTCTAGTTCCATTAAAAGCTATTTATTTTACATGTTTTGCATAATTTTATGCTTAGTCTTGTTAATATTTTTCACGATCTTGGTGATTGAAATATCGATTTTCTGCCTCACCGTACAAATCACCTCAATCGGGAGTGTTAACATATTATAATTCGGGCTGAGTTGACTCGGGCCGAGCTGTCACTGACCCGATTGAGATCAGCTGTGCTATTCTGTAACCATCTCACCGTGAAAACTTAGGGGAAGTGATCGTGCAGTGAGCTGTCAGTGTCACCCCACCCGGTACTAGGGATGACCAAGCATTACATTTACAATCGTAATCGAGATTTAAATTAAATTTAGGTATCTCAATGTCTTATTTTACCAATTACTTTATGAATAAGAGTGTGTGAGTTCTCTTTGACTCACAAGTCTTGTATTGAGTGATGTACTTGTGGCTTAAAATCATTCAAATCATGCTATTTTATTAAAACTCCCCCTATATAGTAATGCTTAGACATTTAAATACTAGCTTTAGAATACTTAATATAAAATGATCAATAGAATTAGCATAAAAAATATAATTTAACTCTCGATTACGATTGTAAATGTAATGCTTGGTCAATCCCTAGCATCAGTGAGTTTTCACTGACAGCTCACTCCACGCAAGTTTTCACGGTGATATTTTTATAGAATCGACATGCTGTTTAGCTTATTTAACCTTTATTGTTCCAATTCAATTGGGTTGACATAATGTAACTGAAAAACTTATGTCAATCTTATTGAAAGTCGTTGTAGAAATACGAAACTGTTTGAAACCAATTAATTGCAACTTGTATAGGCCCTAGATACACAGGATCTACCGATTTGAAATAAAAATTTTGATGAAATCTTGACCCTGGAGAATCAGAGGATTGTAAATAAGTCTTACATGCTGTGGAGTTTTTTAGGGTTCCGTACTTCAAAAGGAAAAAAAGGAACGCTTATAAGATCACTCGTGTGTCAGTCTGGCTGGCTGTCTGTCGGTCTGACACAGCCAATTTCTTCAAAATCGACTGGACCAATTGAGTTGCAATTTGGTACACTTTTGAATTTCTGTGACCCAAACACGGACGTGTAACGTCAATAAATTAATTTTGTATATGGGGATCATATTGCGGGAGCAAATTGGAAAAAATATATTTGCGAACTGCACCCTTTGGTCCGTTTGACGTACCAAATTGATGACCCGTAACGACTGTCAAAGATCCACTCGACGAATGACAGCCGTGACCAGCGGCTTAACTGCTTTCCAACCTACTTACTTACCACTATTTAGCCCATACCATAAAGGACCTAGAAAAAACAGTACAAGCGACATTCCTCAACGAAAAATCTTAACTAAACATAGTCCCCTAACTGTTTTAAGACTAATCACAAAGAAAGTCCAAGTGTCCTGGGTAAGTAATCTTTCAGGATGTCGGTCTAATGCGGTTTGGTCGTAAGTAATTATGCGATGTGACTGTGTGGCGCATCTCTACAGAATTAGGCGCCCCTCTAGTGGCGGATAATTGCTCCTGCATGCGTGTTACGTAACTGACTGTTGCTATTGCTATCATGAAGGAGATTTGGATTGTCAAACATTTTTAAAATTAATGTGTTTCCCGATGCATTTTTCCATCTCCTAGAGACGGGTGATTGCTCCTGCATGCGTATTGCTATTGCTATCATGACAGAGACTTGGATTGTCAAACATTTTGAAGTTAGTTTTCCGACTCGATTTCGGGTCTCAGACCAAATAAAAAACCAAGACAGAGCTCTGTCAACAGTGAAGTGAAACCGGTTTCGTAAACATATGTGCTCTTTGTGTGGTGTAGTTTGACTGTAGTGTCATTGTAAAAGGTTCTTAATGTATGCGTGTGAGGGAGTATGCACAGAGCGGCGGTGTAATTTTGGCATGCTTCACACTATTGATCGCAGCGCTCTGTCTAGGTTTTTTATTTGGTCTGAATTTCGGCTGTTAAATCTTAAAGTCCACTTCGACAATGGTGTATTATGAGGAAAACTTTGAAATTATAGTAAGTTCATGATAAATTAAGCTTACATAACAGGTAAATGCGAGTTCATTCCCGTTACGTGTACGTAATGACTTATGAATTGAAAACAACTAAGTCGAAGGAATAATTCAGCTCGGAAAATACAACAATAATAATATTCATTGGCGTACGTAAATACTATTATAAGAATTAAAAATAATTTACGGGTAAAATGTTTAATATTTTGGAATTCATTGACGTAGGTAAACATGCTGAGATAAACCTATTAATTCCTGTAACTGAAGTTTCGTCACACTGTTGAATGATTCAGCTCTTAGCTGAGAAAATTATACATTCAGTGCAGGTTGAGGAAAACACCTATTTAATCTGTATATCTATTCAATAAGCTTTTAAGCTTATTGTTACTAATAAATTCATAATTTAATCAGAATTTTATATACGTGGTGCAATCATCACTTTTATGTTGACCGAACTCCTTTAACACGTTCAGTGCCAGGTGCTCTCCTGGAGGGTTCACCTGGTCGCACTTGGGATGCCGGGAGCCCTTGCAGAGGGTTCATTTTAAATGTAGGTTTTTCCGTGAAAATAAAATCTGATGGATATTTTAACAAGATTTATTAGTATAGGTTTTAACATCCGAGCATTTTTTTTTTCACTCGGTTTCATATATTCTCTAAAAATGTAACAGGGTCGTTATTACAAAACTCCCTGAAAACACAATTTTACTTCGTTTTACAGTGTTTTATAACACGGTTTTAAATCTAATGGCATTAGGTTAAAAACCGTATTATATAACGCGTTGACCGTCCGCGATGGTTAACTTTAGCGCAAACGTAATGGCGGCAACCCTCCCGGGGGGTTCACTTCCAATATGCATGGTGGCCTGAGTCTATGAAAGTGGATGGAGTCGAATGTGTTAATGTACAATTTAATATTACCGACATGAAACAATTCACCGTACCTGAATATAAAGCTCATGATAAATAATTCAGTAACAAATAAAACATTACGACCTGAATTCGGCAGAAAATTAAAGAATCCATTTTCATAATTTATTTGCAAGAAGAAATATACAGAAAAATCATAATATGAAGATACGGCTAATTGTCAAGAATTTCCATTTCAACACGTATTAAGTGCCTTACTACTCTAGAGAAATTAGACCGTAAATGCATTAGTGTTAGCAATAATAAAATTGCCAACAGAAACGTTACGACATTGTGTACGACAATCTTGAGACTGTCGTAAGTTTCATGTTTTTAATTAAATTCTGGTCAAGATCTTACTTACTTTCGTATGTTTCAAACGCAACATAATCACGGTGTTTTTAATGCTGAATTTGAACTGAAGGATTGCAGAAAGTACAGAACGCTATCTGCTGCGATCCTTATACAATGCTGCCCATGGGCATTTGGGCATGTGCCCGCCCGTATTTTTGGGCATGAGCCTGCCCGTATTTTTCTGAATAGTTATGAAAAATTATCAAAAAGTAACTTTAAAAGGGGGTCTATCTATCTTTAATATTTTTCATGATAATCATTTTTTTTATATTTTATTAGCGTTTGCCATAATTATCTCCTATGTTATTGGCTCGATTTGCCTTCTGTTTATTATTTCTAAAAGCTTATGACTTATTTTATCGGATTAACTAATATTTTTTATTAAAATTTGACGACAATGAAAAAATCCATGAAATCATAGCGGGAAAACGAAAAAAGAAAAAAAAAAAAGACTTAAATTTATTTTTGATAATTTGTCATGAATATTTAGAAAAATACGGGCGGGCACGATGGGCGACATTGTATACTGCTTTTTCTGCATTTACGTTCATACATTTGGTCATACACGCACATGACCTTTTTGAAGAACATCACCAAAAAGATTACTAGGTACGAGTATTTTATGTTCTTCTAATGCGTCCCTTCCCGGCGTTTGTGGTGTGTCACTCACACCTGCCTTGAAAATACCTTTTGCTAGATAACACAATAAATCTTAACTGAAAACTACTTTTCAATCGCGAATCGTGACGCAGCATTGATGAGCAGCATTCTGGAATACAGCCGCATATTTTATCTCCATTTTACAAAAAATATTCCATTCGTCGTGGAATCCAAATAGTGCAAAACATTCAAATAAAAATTCGAAATATGAGGATGTGGTCCTCATATTTGGAATTTGGACGTTCACAATTAGTCCAGAGCACGTCGTCGACTGACTTTATCATATGTATTGCTATCAAATATATGTCGAGAATAAATTAAAAGTCGCAGCGTTCACGATACTGAAATAAATTGGAGCGAGTTTTAAATTCACGAATATTGTTATGTGGGTTATTTATTGTCGCCGTTGGTGTACTCTTTGTTACATTGTTTGTATAGTTTTTGATGTGTAACATCTTTCCTCTCCCTTTCCTGCACAGTGGGAGTGATTTCGTGAAAAGGGACGGACGTGTGTAACAGGAAGTCGGGGTGGCGCGTGCTATTTGATTTGACCAATGAACACGCGTGGTACTTGCGTTGGCTATGAGATGGTACAGCCCGATTCAAACTTAATGGCGGCTCGGAACATGAGGCGAGTCGCTGCGCAGTAACGAATTCATGTGTCAGCGGGGGTGAGGGGTGCGGTACTGCGCAGCGAGTGGCTAACTTCCGAGCCGCCATTAAGTTTGGATCAAACTATACCGACTAATTTTCTGAAAAGTTAGTACTGTTAGCAAAGATGTCAGATGTTACACATCATAATTATGCGACTACTGTAAACCTAGGACGAATTTTTATCGCGGCATTTTTTTTTCGTACACTGGATTTTCGACTCTCGGTATTGAGCCGAGGATTGAGAATCCAACAGCGCGCATATCCCAGCGCGTCAACAAAACACACTGTTGGATATTCGACTTTCAGCTCTAAGCAGAGCGTCGAAAATCTAATGCGCGATAAAAATACGCCCGTGCGTACCTGGGCTAAGGCTCGCTCGTATTTTTTGGATAAGTATCTCTCTATTGTTGTTAATATGTCGTGATGACCAGTGGTTAGGGCCTCACCAGTCCTGCACGAGGTTGTGGGTTCAAGTCCGGACAAGTACGAATGTGACTTTTTCACTTCATATACAGGGTGTTCGGCAGACGGTTGAACATACGAAAATGGCGGGTCCGTGGGGCCCTCTGCTACGTGTTTAGGCCCAATAACAAGACCCAGGCCACAAGGATTTGTCTACGGTTAGATTCTACAGTTACTTTAGATGAAAATAAAAATATAATGTTGCCAGTTTTGTTATTTTTAAATGAAATTATTGACGTTTGAAGTTCAAGCAACGACGAATTAACAATAAAAAAAAATAAAAAAAAACAATCCTTGTGGCCTGGGTCTTGTTATTGGGCCTAAACACGTAGCAGACGGCCTCACGGATACGCCATTTTCGTATGTTCAATTTCGTGTGTCTGCCGAACACCCTGTATGTACTTTCTGAGTTTATCTTGGACATCACTGACATCGTTGAAGGAAAACATCGTGAGGAAACCTGTTGAGGACCCGAGTGGTGATCGATGTTCGTGCCTTCTCTGTATGAGAAGATGCCTTTGCCCTGCAGTGGGACAATGATAGGCTGTTTTTTTTAAAAGTATAGTTGAAATTTTTAATTGTTTTATTATGTATGCAGTTCAGAAAATAACCCAATTTGGTAGCATAAACCCAGCCAACATTATACCACAGAATAGTAAGCAAGAAGTACGTATATATATATTATATCTGTCAGAGTTTAGGTAATATAATTTTATTCCAGGAAACAGGTGACCCTAGCATTGTTTCACAAAGGTGACCTTTTATCCTGAATTTAATTTCCACGTGTCACCCGAAAGCTTTGATACATTCGTCATTCTTTAAAAGATCAAACGTCTTTATAACACACCATGCTGACAGTTGTTTAAACATTTAAATTCACTTGAAGAGGGCGATTTAAGTTTTTGCAGAAGAAAATATACTTATAAAAAAATAACAACGACAGCAAAATATCTAGATCAACGTACTTAAGCATGAAAAATAACTTTTAAGTTTATGAAAGTGCAGAACCCAAAGAACATCTATCAATCTACCCAGCCTTTTCCCAACTACGTTGGGGTCGGCTTCCAGTCTAACCGGATGCAGCTGATACCAGTATTTTACATGGAGCGACTGCCTATCTGACCTCCACAATCCAGTAACTGGGTAATATGATACCCCTTGGTAAGACTGGTGTCACACTTTCGGGTTTCTGACGACTCGTAACGACTGTCAAAGATCCACGAATGACAGCCGGGACCAACGGCTTAACGTGCTTTCCGAGGCACGGAGGATTCTCAGTATGTAAAGATGGTGACCCATCCACTGACCAACCCCGGCAAGCGTAGCTTAACCTGATGGATCGACCAGTGCGGCTGCTGTTACTTAGCCACGAGCTCCTCCAAAGAACACACACACACACACTCACACACATCACATGGTAAATTGTAAACTGGAAAAAGAAACGAACAATAATTTAACTGTGTTTTGCATAGTATAAATGTACGGTCGACTTACGAAAACCTTACCTAACCTTGCTTAGAACCTTGTCGTATTTAACCAAAGGCGAACAACATCAAAATCTACTTGGTGGTACCTACAGGACCCACCTCGCTCAGTTTAGTTCTATGCCTCGTGTCATACGCCCCACATGACAGGTCTCATACTAATCAAAATTATTTTTAAAAAAAATGTGTGGTCTGGGAACCCCCGTCAGGAACGAAGTAGTATATTCTTTGAAATATATAATTTCTTTATATTTCCAATAATGAGTTCTTTGTTAGATATATTGACAATTTTTATTGACAGTCCAATGCATCGCAGATTCGCAGTGCGCCCGCGTGCCTTCGCTTGTCACCATAGATAAATAGTCTATACTATGGACAAGTGATGTTGGAACATTGGGCGTGAGTAGATTCATTTATTTATTGTACATAGTTTCAGTTTTTATTTATTGTTTTATTTATTTTGTGATCCCCTGGTGGGATTTATCTAAGTCCGTAAGTGTGTGCGTGGCACCACAGTGGGGCCCTAATAGAATACCAGCGCTGCGGTATTTTTTTTTTTAAATATCGCTGCCTTAAGCTGAGATAGGAGCCTTTTCGGCCTCGCACAGGTCGTTATTATTCTGTTAGTTTTTTAATGCTCCTTTTTTTAAAAGTATTTTTTATTATTACTTACTATTTGTATTTCCTGTGCGTGTCCCAATTAAAATATTTTTTTTTCTTTATGCGATACTCGCACGCTCACTCTCGTACATCACGCTCACGCTCAAATTCAAATTCAAAAATTCAAAAGTCATTTATTCAAACTAGGCTGAGAATCAGCACTTTTCGAACGTCAAAATTAAATAAGACAGTCCCCCAAAACGCCCACCCTTCACCACTTCCTAGTGCATTAGCTGGGAAGAAGAAGTGGCGCAACAAACTCCCCAGCAGCACAGCTGTCTGTTCAGATAGAAGAACAAAAAAAAAAGATTCTATATAATAGTATTCAAAATAATTTACATTACGCAACACAAAACATAATTTAAATTATTAGCCATATGTTAGCTAGCACACGCCAATATACCACACAAAATCATCGAAAACTATACTCAGGCAGAAATAAAAACTAAACGTAAACAGAACTTAATATCTAAATAAAAGCTCACATACACACAGTCGTATATAATAGAAAGAGACAGAGAGAGAGAGAGAGAAAGTCGCATGGAGAGGGCATAACGCTTTTTCCGTACGTGACGATTTCTACCTGTCAATTCCTACGGCCACGCCACCAGCCGCGTTAAAGAATTTCGTTACAAATACATATATGCAGAATTATGGTATTGCAAATATCGTAGTGATAAAATGACTGGACTTAACTTCGGTTTATCTTCGTTAGTATTTTATAGCGCAGTGGTGGCCCAGGGGTAGATAATGGCTGCGACTTTTGAGTTCTAAGTCGTAGGTTCGAACCCAGGCAGCCGCTTTACTATGTGTAAATTATTTCATCACCACTGCCCTCAAAACGGTGAAGGAAAACATCGTGAGAAAACCTGCATGTCCTAGAACCAAAAATTCGAAGACATGTGACATCTACCAACACGCACTGGGCCCGCGTGGTGGATCACAGCCAAACAAAAAAAAAAAAATGGTGGTTGTACCATCCAAAGCTCGCTTGCTTAATACTTTTGCCGCATGTACATTTGTACAAGCAATGCTATCATCCTCCAGTTTATCATCAGAATCCGACACCAGATGAATGATAGGCAGATAGTGGGCTATCTGAGTTGACTCGTGTAATGTGACTAAAACGCACGGTTCACGTCCGAACAGACCGGGTCACATTAGCAGGCTTTCAGCCTAGCCGGGGTAAGTACGGTCAGAAATTAGAATTGTAAATAGGAGAACCTTTAGGCAGGTATAGGTTGTATAGAAAACGTGTACTTTGTTGAGTTTTAATAAGACGAAAAGAGATATCTTTTTGAGCAAAAAATGAGTAATGTACCTATACGGTATTCTAAGGCCCTTTCCTCACTGGTTGGTACGTCAGCGGTGCGGGATCAGCATACTCGGTATTTACCGAAAGCTTAGGTACCGAGGACCTATATTTCATAAATCATAAAATCATAAATCATTTATTACTTTGCAAACATGAGTAATTATTACATTGATGTTTTATTATCAAAGTCCTCCATATTCTACCGTCACATGGGCATACAAATCATATATTTAATTTATACAAATTTAAAGACATTATAATTTTAAATAACAATTAGGAAATTATAACAATACTCTTAGGGACCAGGAGCGGTAGTTAAATAAAAAACAACTGTCAAGTCGGCCTAACTTATATTTAAATAGCAAACTAAATAATTAACACAAATAATCACGCAATATTTATTAGGAAACAATCAACTTCAACAAAACACAATAAACAAGGGCAATATTTGCACATAAAAAGGAAATGACCGCCAAACAAAAACTTAGCTGTGATCCAAGACGAAATCCAACGACCTCTCTGCGCGAGCGTTGACAGGAAAAAAAGGGGCGCGGCTCAGTTGACAACCGCTTTTATAGGCGTTGGAGTGACGTCTCAGATGACAGCTGTACAGAAACTCATTCTTAACCTAATACGGCTTCTCCTGACTGTGCATCGTCCTCGGGCACGTCTGATGTGGCGGCATCTTGAGCTGGCTCCTCGTCTTGGCTCGCAGGTGGATCAGCCGAGAGTCCTGCCTGCGTGTCGACACCATTATCTTCGCCTGAAATCATGACATAATTAGTGAGGACCCAAAATTCTTTTTGCCTACTCAATCATTCATCACACATTTGAGGCCCTCTTTCAATGAAACATTCCAGCTAAGATATCAAATCGCTTTCAGTCAATCACAGTTATGTTGTTCTCACATCCATCATATTATATCATCCGGCGCAACGCATTCTCATTATTAAACAGTGTTTACGGAACAAATGCACCGCAGCGCATTTCTACACAATATCGAGATCATGATACCGCAGCACATGTCCGATAATACACGTACAGGCCGTGTCTGCAAGACAGAGGCACCGCAGCGCATGTCCAAAAACTAGTGGAAGAGTACCGCAGCACTAATCCATCATTAACACATAAGACAGAAGCACCGTAGCGCATATCTGTCTTCTCAACCAGCACCGCAGTACCAGTCACCACACATGGCGGCGAGGCTGAGCAGTCGCCCCGCAGCGCGCATCAAACCAGTAGTTTGCCGGCTTCGCGGTCGCGCCATTTTATCGCAGCTCCGCTAGAGCAGCCGCCGATAAGCATCACATACACGAACCAATCTGTGACCAATAAACAATTACTCACATTCAAAAAAGGCTGAGCAGGTATCAGGACACCATTCTCCTTTCCATGGCACCATATATTGCGCCGCAGCCTGGGTTGTCTTGCCTCGAGCACCGGTCAGTAATTTGAGCTCATATCGGTCACTTGGTAAGATCTTTGTGACCTTATACGGGCCTCTCATACCGGAGTCCAATTTTCCAGTGCTCTGTGAATACTTAATTACGAACACTAAATCATTTAATTTAAATCCCTTAGGAGCTCTACGGTGTCGATTAACACGAGAATCTTGTTCGTCCTGATTCCTTTTAAGGAGCTCACTGGCGCGGCTCCTGCATATCTCACGCCAAGCCTCGTGATTAGGGTTAGCGTCCTCCACCGCCAAGTCTCGGACCAACGCACGAATTATAGGTGTGGTCGCCTCAGTTCCAATTAACAGGTTTAAAGCGGATGATTTCGTGGTTTTATGTTTCGTAATATTTAAAACTAATTGAAGTTTCCATAACAAAGCAGACCAACGAGTATTTTTATTACTCGTTTCGATGCGAATCATATTCAAAACAGTGCGTATATAACGCTCCGCCTGGCCGTTTGCATGATGCATCTCGGGTGTGATATAGTGGATGTTGCAGCCCATTTCGGTTACTAAACTCACAAAACTAGATGCCTCAAACATACGACCACGGTCGCAAACTACTAATTTTGGAACACCAAACAGTGAGATCGCGTTATTAAACACGCGCTTTAATTCTTCTGCGTCTTGTCGACTCATAGGGTAAAGCAGACAAAATTTTGTGAACGAATCGATCAAGACTAGCACAAATTTGTAACCATTCGATTCTGGCAAAGGACCCAAAGCGTCGACATGTATAGTGCTGAATGGAATATCAGATTTTTCCCATGATGTTATGGGTTGTAATGGGGCTCGAGGTACACGTTTTTTAGAAATACAAGTAAGACAATGGGAAACATTTTTGTACACAAAAGCTTTAAGTCCGGGAAACCAAAAATGCTTAAGGATAAGATCCAATGTTTTCTCTACCCCAATGTGTTCATGCTCATCGTGATATATCCGTAGCAGGCTTAGCCTGTGGCCTTTGGGGATATAGCACAATAGGCGAGATTCTTCACCGGTAGGCGAGAAACGGTAATATAAGACATCATGTTGACAGACGTAACGCCGCGGATCCAAATTACCCTCATTTAACTTTTGAATGAGCTCCTGGGTGTCATTATCTGCACTTTGTGCAATCTGAGCCCAGTTGCGAGGTCTGTCAACCTGACTTACATGCACCACCAGTGGATTCCTACTTAAATAGTCGGCATGTGACATAAGTGCGCCTTTCCGATACTCGATGGTGAAGTTGAAATCTTGTAGGTAAATCCACCAGCGTGCCACTCGAGGAAGCAAGTCTTTTTTGCGCTCGGTTGACTTCAGGGCGTTGCAATCAGTTATAATTTTGAACTCTAACCCAATCAAATAATGTCTGAAATGCTGCAATGCCCTGACGACTGCCAGCGTCTCCAATTCATAGGAGTGGTACCTACTTTCAGCGCCCTGTGTAACTTTACTAAAATAAGCTACAACTCGTTTAGTGCCATCGATATGGACTTGCATTAGAACGGCCCCATATCCAGCACTGCTAGCATCAGTGTGTAGCTCCGTGGGTAGGCCAGGATCGAAAATAGCAAGTATGGGCTCACTTGTTAGTCTCTTTAATAGGTCTTGTCGAATAGCCTCCTGTTCGGGACCCCATTCGAACTTTACATTCTTTTTAGTTAAACGCGAGATACTTGCTGTTTTCGTTGCGTAACCTTTGACATAACGTCGAAAGTACCCAGCTAAACCCAAGAATTGCCGGACTTGTTTAGGTTCATTCCGTCATTTCGTGCAAATAGAAACGTTCCGCAGAATAAAAATAAATGTTAGATTTTATGTTTTTTCTTTTATATAATCGAGTTTAAATTTTCAACAGATTCGTTAAAAGTGGAAGGCGCTTTATTATCTTGTTTAGTCACGGAGAAAATGACAATTGAAATTTAACAACTGGAAGGTAATGAAAAGTGAAAGGATTGTAATGAACTAGGGCGCGATGGTAATGACATAAGTCGGGATGGCAATTAAGTACCGTAAAACAGTTGTGAAATAGGTTAGGATGGTAATGAACCGTAAAAGATGGTAATTTAAAATAGTTAATTAAAACAATATAATTTCAATAATCACTGTCTTTTATTTCAATTCAGACTTTAATTTCAATTCAGTCTCAAAAAATCAACTTCTTCGAAGGAAGCCAAATCACTGTTTTTACAAAATTAAAGGATAAAAACAGTAGTCAACCCCATCTTATTATATTTATTTGACTGACTACAACCTAACAACAATTAATATAATATTAATAGTAGGTAACTTTAGAGGTAGTTTTGTTGGTCTCGGACGCAAAATCACATATTAACTTAAAACAATTAAAGACTTTAAAAAATATAACAATCATACTAAGTAAGTGTTATGACTGACTTAACAATAAATAAAATATAATAGGTATCTAATATGTTACTAGTCTTCTTACTTTTGTGAGCAAAATCACAGTATACAAACAAAAAAACAGTTAAGGGGGAAGCGCCAGGTTGCCCACAATTTTTTTTTTTACCGTTTTGTAATTTGCAGATCAGGGTCAGGTTGTATGTTGAACAAAATCTGATTCGCGGCCTTAGCAAGTATGTAATTACTAATTAATTAATTTTAATTTCGCGGTTAACCTGGCGCTTCCCTCTTTTAAGGAATGCATGATATTATAAAGTTTTGAAAAATGTTCAAAAATTCTTAGTTGTCTAACTAGTCTACCGACAATCAACCCTACGATATTACTCTAGTCAACCTTAATGTAGGTCGTAATACATAGATTTAACAAAATCAATCATATACAATATAAAACTAAAAAAATATTAAATTCGTCACTATCATCTGATCCATCATGATTATTGCAGTCTTTGTTTTCTTTTTCTGAATTATTTGATTGCACGAAAGTCTCGAATTGCCGTTGGTGTTCAGAATTAAAAACTTCAATATTTTTTGGGATTAGTTTTTGATTTGGAATTTTATAAAATTTACGGTTTTGCCAACTTAAACGTACATCGGATAAAATCTTGATTTTAGGAGATCTTATCGCAGTCGAAGGTGTAGCTGTAACATTTATCAACGGTGAGAGTTGTAAATCGATTGGACCCTGTAAAGGTTGTAAGTTTTTGAAAACATCTGATTCATCCAGATTATTTAAAAAAGTGGACGTATCTATGCTTAATAAGGACTGATCGTCATTGATATAAGTGCCTTCATTTTGAGTGCACTGATCAATCTCATGAACATCAACTTTCTCCTCTTCACTGTAGTCGTAGCTTTTAAAATGAAGGAAGCCTAAATGCTTATTATGTATGCACGAAATACCGCAATCTTGACATTCGAAACAACTTAGACTTCGTAAAGTAATAGTTCTAATATTATCAGCGGTCCAAATGACTTGATGTACTTTCATTGTTCCTTTAAATCCTGAAATATTAGCTGGAAATATTTTTTCATCAATATCGCTCTCTGTTACCATCTCGAAGTGTACGTTTGGTATATTTTTGGTCACTAAAGCCCAAAAATCTTCAAAAGAACCAACGTCTCCACCATATTTCACAAAATTATCAGCAGTTCGTTTTACGACTGCACCAATACCGTCCGGAGCTCCTTTACCATGGCCGGATTCTTGGTAGTTCCATGTCACTTTAGTTATATTTTTGTTGATATCTTTTAATTTAGTGATCATATAAAAAATGTTTTTATTTCTATATTGACTTGAGGGTGAATCTGATAAGAAATGTACTATTTCATATGGTGCTAATTCTTGTGCCATCTTTAAAATAGGACACAAGTGAGCCCATATGGCTCCAGCGTCATGTTTCAAACAATTACTAATCGTACAAAATGATTTAGTTCTAAATATACCTGCATCACTATCCTTATAGTAAAGAACCCCAGTATGTAAGGATACTTGTTCTCTACTTCCGCCGAAGTGGAAGGATTGTATCTCCTGATTATATTTCAAGCAATAGTTCTCACTGAAATCCACGTGAACTAGTATCTCTTTGTATTTCAAATTTTGTTTCAGTTGCTTAATAACCTCATACTGCACAGTAATATTTAGGTTGTGCTTAAGGAATGTATCCAAAGTTGACTCTAATTTGTAAATAACGTTGCGCGGATAATCTTCAAATCTTTTTTTTAAACTGACTATTTTAATCTTTTGTATTCCATCTTTCACCGTATATGGCTTTTTCTCTACAACCCACTGATAGAACGTAATTTTTTTGTCATTTTGAAATTCATGATAGTTTAAAACTTTACTTGCGCAGAGTTCACATGTACGTTCGAGACATTTTTGCTTTGCATCACAACACAGACTATTAATAACATGTGTTCCTGTACTTTCAGTGATGATCTCCGCGTTTTTGAGTGCCTTAATCAACAAACCTACGTTGGAATGTAATTTACATTGACAAGTGTCTCGCTCTGTGTTAGGAAAAACCACCCAATAGGGTCTATATTTACAGAAAGTCGAATAACTTACACTGCATTGCTCCTTCAAAAATTTCACATGCAGATTTTTTAAATTATCATTCAGGTACCTCTTCTGCTTCTTCACATCTCTCTTCTTAATAAACTCTCTTTTCCCCGCTGCAACTCTACTGTTTGTGTCTTCTTCAAAAAATGACTGGATTTGATTTATCAATATTTGTTTTTTTTCTATTATGATATTTTTTTTTCTTCGGGAAAATGGTAATTTATGAAGCAGCTTATATTTTCTCAATCTTTTGTCATCTTCTATAACCGTAGCCACAAATTTCCTCTTGTCTTTTTTAGGCATAGTAGTATAGCTGTGTTGCAAATTTCGAGAGATAGTTTCGCTAAACAGTAGTTGTTTTTTTACTTCTTGCTTCTTTTCTGGTCTTATCTCTGTCAATACTTCGTCAACTTTTTTTTCGATAGAATCACATACTTTTTTAGTTATATTACTTCTTTTACGTAACACATCCTTTTCTCTTTCTAGTTTACTAATCTTATCTTTCAATTTCTTTACCATCTTAATATGATTGTAACGCATACGCCTTAATATACTATTGGACTTCAGTAATCGTACAGACATATTTCGATTGATTGTACTGGGACCTGGTTCAGACATCATCAACGGATCTGGTATCGGAGGCTCTGGATAATTTTCTGACTCACTCTGGGGAGGTGAATTTTCCACCAATATTCTCTGTAATTTTCTTTCCTTTTCCTTCCTTTCTAAGTAGTTTTGTGAATTTTTTCGCCAACGTCTTCTTTGTTCTCGTTGTGCTCTAGGAGTCATGTCTTTAATACTACAAATCTTATTCCTCTCTTTTCTCGCTAAATATCTACTTCTTTCTTTTTCTTTCTGTAGAGAATATAAATCAAGATCGTTTTTTATTTGTGCATATTTTTCTCGTTTACGTAGCCTATCTTTTGCCAGTTTTTCTTCTCTTGATAATTTTTTGCGAGTTTTCCCCATATTAGTACTGAAAATAATAAAATAGCCGCATAATAGAATAATAATAAACTACATAGAAAAACACGCGTCTCACGTTGATAATACATTTTTAACAGTACTTTATCAACCGTATTCGTAGTAAAAAAAAAAAACATTTCCTTCCAAAACAGTTCATTACCTTCCCGCAAAAAATTGGATGGAACGGATGGTAATGAAGTGGAGATAAATGAAAAATTCAAACATTTTGATTAATAATTTCGTTACCGAATACATTAGAAACTCGAGAATAAAATAGGACCAAAATCAATTTGAGAGATAAACATATTAATTATATATAATCATTTTCTTACTACAGTACCTTGTGAAATAGAAGGAATGTGATGAAATGATTTCTGGACGAAGCACTATCAACAATACGAAGATCGTAAATAATTATGACAGCAATAGGCATAGGTCTGCCTCGCTCCGTTTGCCGCGGCTGACTGACCAGTAGAAACACGTTGTGACCCGAACTATATTAGGGACCGAATAGACCATACCAAATTATGAAGTTTCCGAGTACGGATGGCGATGAAGTTTCTTTTGTGACAATTAGAAAAAAATGCTTTTCTTTTACTATTACTGAGTTAATTGTATAATCAAAATACTTAAACAATAGGTCAGGGGTTTGGTTTTTATATACCGTATTAATTAAAGCCGTCAGTTCGAATGTAGACAAATAAACATTGAAACATCCGCCGAGGTCCCTAGTTGGAAACAGAGAGGAATGATTTTACACACAGTTTTATTAGCTTTTTTAATAAAATTAACGAATCAAATTGCAATATTAGCGATACTCCTTTTAAAGTAATTATGTTTTTACCCATTCTGCATAAAAAAACAGAAAAAAAAAAAAAGAACATGGGCAAATTAGTCTGGATATCTTTTTTGCACGAAAGTACGGAACGACCCTTTAACGTTGGTTGGGGCCGGGGTGTTTACTAAGGCTAAGATTTTGCGCTGACTCGGCCTTACCTGACCATGTGATATGATGCGGCCTAGGTACTCTACTTCGGTGGTTAGAAACGAGCATTTTCGGATATTGACTGAGAAGCCGGCTTCAGTGAGTGTTTGAAGCACTTCGTGTAGTAATTTTATGCCATCGGCAATTGTTTTACTCACAAGGAAGACATCGTCGACGAATACCAGGACATTCCCGGCCTCAATCAACTTCCGAAGAGTGCTGTTTATTATTCTCTGGTAAACGGTGGGGGAATTACATAAGCCAAATGGCATTTTCAAAAATTCAAAATGGCCTTCGGGGGTAACAAAACCAGTTTTATGGATAGAATCCTCGTGAATCGAAATCTGATAAAAACCTGAGGCCATATCAAGACAGGAGAAGTATTTAGAGGATCCTAGGCGATCGATATGGTCGTCTATGAGAGGGAGTGGATATCTGTCCTTAACGGTAATCCGATTGAGAGCACGAAAATCCACGCATAACCTATCAGAGCCATCTTTCTTTTTGACCAGTAAAATAGGACTGGCGTACTCAGATTCCGATTCTCTAATTATGTTTTTATCCAACAAATCTTGTATGATCTCTCTTACTTTAATTTTTTCTTGGTAGGAAAGACGGTAGGGATGATAAACTATAGGAGTCTCGCTTGTCAAACTGATATGCATCTGTCCTGTTTTCACCGTAGTGGTAGCAGTGCCAGTTATTAAAAACTCAGAGAACTCATTAATGACGACCATTAACGCAGCAAGATCGTCTCCCTGAACAGGCGTATCTACTTTAATTCGCATATCAGTTTGAATGGAGTTTACTTGAAAAAGTTCATTTGGGGCACGGCTCAAGTACTGTTTGTGTTTTGTACGAACGTAAACAATGTCGTTCCTGTTAAGAACATCCGTGCCGATAACAATTGGAGCATTCATGCATGACGAGGGTATGACTACTAAGTCTACTTCGAGTGAAATGTGCTCGAACTCGATAGTGAGAGTCACGTATTCTCGAGAAACTATTTCGCTATCGCTCACCCCTTTAATAACGCAAAAAGTGGACCTACGCGGACAGGAAAATAGTTTGGCGACGTCTGAAGAGATCAAAGAAATATTAATCGCACCGCTATCTATCAGAACATCTACTGGAATACCCTGAACGACAGCGGTACATACATCACTGCTACTAGAACTACCCGCGAGTTCCCTACACAGGTTAACTTTTCT
The DNA here is from genome assembly GCA_947364205.1 of Agrochola lota. Classification (NCBI taxonomy): domain Eukaryota; kingdom Metazoa; phylum Arthropoda; class Insecta; order Lepidoptera; family Noctuidae; genus Agrochola; species Agrochola lota. The sequence goes on from OX376241.1 coordinate 11,530,535, forward strand.
TTGATTATCGTTCCGTGCCTCTGAACGCTGTTTAGCAAAACAGTCCATTTCCTTATGCCCAATCTTCTTACAAAATGAGCATGTTGGTTTCGAAAGACTTTCCGAAGATTTTGCCGTACCTTCCGGAGGTTTCTGATTTTTCGGACACTTGTAGCTTTTATGTCCAGTCTGACCGCAAGAAAAGCATTTATCATTAGTAGAAATGTGGCGCCTTTTTATTGTGTTAGAGGAAGACACGCGTGCTTCATTCTTGGAACGGGCAGGCTTGACATAAATTGCTAAAAACGATACCAAATTATCAATTGTTAAGTCGGCATTCGCGGCCGCTGCACGAACATGTGGGTCGGTAATACCACGTACTACGATTTGCACCATTAGCTCATTACTCAGACCTTTCACAATACGCAACCGTAACAGCGAACGCCGGGCATATTCTGCATAAGTCGAATATTTATCTGAAGTAGAATTCATAACCTCAAACAAAATATTGGCGTAGTCAAGTTTGCGGGGGCACAACGGTTTAAATTCCAATTTAAAATTAGACCAGCTACGGTCATTGGTATTCCACTCACTAAGCCAGGTTTTTGCATCGCCTTTAAGGCAGTTACACACTCGCGAAATACATTCGTAATCATTCCAATGATTTGATAATTTTGCGCGTTCCACCTCTTCACACCACACCTCAATGTCGTGGATAGCGGGATCAAAATTGGATACGTAATAACCATGTGACTTTGCAGGATTTAACATGTTTAGTATCTCCGTTAATGTTTGTGTCGTTGAGGGTACACTGACATCTTGAGGCGTGCTGTGACCAGCGGGCCGCGGTGGAGTTTGAGGTACGCTTGCGGAACTTTCCTCGATTGCATTCAAACGCGAGACGATCGTTTGCAATGCCTGTTTTACGGAGCTTTCCCGACTACGAGATCTTCGGTTCGATCGTTCACGCGATTTATGATGGGCTCGCGAACGTGAAACGCGGTGAGAATGAGAACGGGAACGGGCTCGATCGCGGGAGCGGGAACGGTGCCGTTTACGTTTATGTATGCGTTTCTGTGGGTAGTTCGATTCGGACGACACACTACGCGATCTTGATCGAGGCATTTTTCAACACAACGATGTAAGTTGATTGTTTCCTAGTGTAAATCAAATTTAGTGGACCAGGGCGAATCCCACTTCTGATCTTAGGGACCAGGAGCGGTAGTTAAATAAAAAACAACTGTCAAGTCGGCCTAACTTATATTTAAATAGCAAACTAAATAATTAACACAAATAATCACGCAATATTTATTAGGAAACAATCAACTTCAACAAAACACAATAAACAAGGGCAATATTTGCACATAAAAAGGAAATGACCGCCAAACAAAAACTTAGCTGTGATCCAAGACGAAATCCAACGACCTCTCTGCGCGAGCGTTGACAGGAAAAAAAGGGGCGCGGCTCAGTTGACAACCGCTTTTATAGGCGTTGGAGTGACGTCTCAGATGACAGCTGTACAGAAACTCATTCTTAACCTAATAATACATTTAATATAAATTAATGTCAAATCTTTCGAATTACAGTAAATGTCAAATTAATACAAAAATGTCAACAAGGTTGCAGGCTGCAGTAATCAATAATAAAAAAATAAAAAATGTCAAATGGATTATTAGCATATCAATCAGTCAGTGATTCATCATTATCATTAAGGAAGTCGTCAATTGTGTAATAACTTTTTTCAATTAACATTTGGTTTAGTGCCCTCTTCAATTTGAAAACAGTCATATTTTTAATAGCATTAGGTACTTTCAATGACCGTTTTCCGCTCACGTCACGCATTTTACAGCATACTCGGTACCGAAAGAAAGAAAAAAAAAGAAAGAAAGAAAATACGTTTATTTGCGGTACACATGACGCAAGGTAAGAACAAAACACGAAAATAAACAGTTTGGGGGAAAACATGCGTCACATCCACGCAAAACGGCCATCGCTCAGCATAAAGCTGCGACCCTATGCGAGACAGAGCCCCAGCGCTGGTTTTCAGCGACAGCCGGCGTTGACGTTATGACGTCAACCGGTGCAGCAGAGAAAAATAACAAAAGATAAAATGAATAAATACAATACACAAGTCCTAAATGTTTATAAAAAATATAATATTTAAAATGGTAACATTTCGTACCATCGGCGACTCACGCGCCACAGACAGTCTGTGCGCGCAGCTGTCGTTTATGCTTTTTGTTTGACGTTTTGACATATTGGATACATAATAAATATAACATGGCGCATTATGTAATTAATGTTGTGATGCAATGCATAATAATATTATCAAAGGATGCATTGGGTGATTGTGTAGCTATGTTTCTTGTAAATAATGTTTGTGAAAGTGTGAATAATGTTTGTGAAAGTGTGAAGGTGTAGATGACAAGCTAGTTGACATGTTATATGAGATCAATGGTAAGTGCCGAGCAATTGTATTTATCAGGGAGATTGTATTGGATTTAATTACTATTAAAATGAAATGAAATTAGAATGAAAATAGATGAAATTGGATTGGAGTTATATAAATAGGATAAATTTGTTATCAGAGTAACTAAGATACCGAAAGCTTACCGAGCGCCTATATTTCAATGAATTAAGCGGACTGCATATATCGAAAACATAACGTCAGGTCCGTAAATGAAGCGGCGGCGATCTCTCGCGTCCGGCCCTGGTTCAAGCCATGGTTCGGAGCGAGAGTGCATGGGAGGCCGTCACCTCCTTCTGCGAAGCAGTTATGTTCGCGAAGGAGGAGGCGGAGCGCGCGAGGGAGATGCAAGCTGCACGCCCTCGCGGCCCTAGTCGCCGCAGGAGACGCCCCGGGCGTCGGGATTCGAGAGCCGACTTCCGGCCACCGTAGGCGCGGGCTTGCGGACGGTGAGCAATGGGCAGCTCGCCGTCCGATAAGGACCAGGCCCGTGTCAACGGCGCGTTGTGTTCCACGCGCGCCTCAAAGAGATGTCAGCACCAACCGACGGGGTCGAAAGACCAATGCCTGCTGGGGTTGCGGGTTTGTCCGAAAGGGATATCGCGGCCCCGGCACACAGGCAACGGAAGGAACATAGGTGGGTTTTAGTCGGTAAAAGTCTGACACACCCTCTCGCTCCGCCCAGAGCGGGAGAAGTCATTTGATGATATCCCACCATCAAAAAAAAAAAAAGTTTCGTAAATGAAAGCAGTAAGGTATCGTTTCAGTACAGAGCATACTATACCGCATTGCTGCCTACCAATCAATAAAGAAATAGAAAGCAGTGCGGTATCGTTTCGGTATACCGAGCATACTATACCGAAACGATACCGCACCGACTAATGCGGAAACGGCCTTAGTTACATCGAAAGAATTCAAAATTATCAAAAACTGGCTAAGGTCAGCTCTAGAACTGTCTTTTTATTAATAACACAAAAATAAAATAACATCACGCCTGTTATCGTGAAGGGTAAGGCAGAGCTGTACCTATAGGACTCCCACATTTCGCCAGTAATGTTTAAGTCCCATGTAATATGGGGCGAGGGCACAAATCCAGACTTCGGGTTGCTACTTAGAAAAAAAACCCAATATCACTTTGCTCGACCTGGGAATCGAACCCAGGACCTCATGCTCAGCAGTAGCGCTTGCGAACACTAGACCAACGAGGCACTACTAACTTTCATGGAAATAAACAAATGGAAGGAAGTGTACCTACCCCGGCAGCAAAACAGACGTTTTCACCCGTGCTAGAAATAAAAAACAATAAAAATAAGAAACACTAATGCTTTCTTAAAAAACGTACCTGCTTTTTCACTACCCACCTTATTTTGCAAAAATATATTTCACAAAAAAAATAAAGTCATGCTTTTTTTTTGCAAATTTTCCAGACATACTTTCATATACCGAGCACTTCCGTGCTAAAATATATGGTTAAGTATTATGCAAAACGCATATAACGCAGGAGTGCCAAGTAGTGTTCCACTGAAAGTACACTTGGTGAGAAAACTCTACAGTATTTCGTTTAAAATTGTGATTTAAAATTTTCATATCGCTGACAGCGCTTTATACATTCGTGATATGAAAATGTGCATTTGTTGGGCTATTCTGTGGAAGTGAAATGACAATGTACGTTTTCTAAATTGTGTTTTGTGGGAATAAAAGTAAATTATGTTTTAGTGCAACAATAAGTAGGTATGACGTTTTAATCTGATAAAGGAGTGAAAGAAAAGGTTTTGCAAAACCAATATTTATTGCCCATTGGATTTTTTTTTACTTCTAAAGGTACCTTATAAACATTATTGTGCTTATTCTTGGCAATAAATGGTTATGAATGAGTAAAATTAGGCCCGCGTGATATCTTTATAAATTACTAGCTTTTGCCCACGGCTTCACCCGCGTGGATGTCGCAAAATATCCCAGGGGAACGTACTACCTGGATTACATACCTAATAGCCGATGAAAAAGTCATTAACTCCTACCGCTGCGCCCGCGTTGCCGTCAACCATAATTATTTTGTTACGCGTAATTTTGAATCTGTGTTAACTTTTAAACTATTAATTTAAATGATATGATGTCAGGCATATTTAATCTAAATTAAATGCCTAATGTAAATAACATATTATATTGGATAAGGATTAATATAATACCGGTGAAAATAGCTTCGAAAACAACAATTAAATTTTGATCAAATTCTGAAAGATAATAATGGTTGCTGTGGATCATCCTTGGAAGATAGATATATGCCATCTCGGACTTTTTCGATGATTTTTTTAAGATTTGAACAATTCTGTAGAACATACATTTTATTTATCTCTCACGGTTTACGCGGCGCACGCCGTAAAGCTCCCAGTCTACACGATTTTTTCCGACATCTTCAACTATAATCGTCATATTTCAGCCAATTTACACAAAATCTTAATGAATTATACACATAAACCTTCCGCATGAAGCTCTTCGTCCATTGGTGAAAACCGTTTGAAAATCTGTTTGGTAGGTTTTGAGTTTATCGCGTTCAGACAGACAGACAGACGCGGCGGGGGACTTTGTTTTATAATATGTAAGTATGGTACTCAATGAAAATATTGCATTCTACTGTGTTTTTTTTTTTAATTGATCCGGTTGTTTTTGAGTCTATTAATTACAAACAAAAATACAAACATCTCTTTATAATATTAGTGTAGATATCGTAAGACAGTATGATAATCAGTGATCGGAGTAGGTAGATTGAACTGGGGTCATTGATCCGAAACGTATATATTACTATGGACATTCCTCCGGAATTGGTGGATTATTAAAAAAAAACCGGAACTTATGTAGGAATTGTATTCTGCCAGAGTGGAAGGAGTCATTTGATGATTTGCCATCCTCAAAAAAAAGGTAGGAATTGTAATAAAATGAGCAATTTTATTCTTTATTATTCTTCCTATTTTTTTTTTGTCACGATTTGACAAAACCCAACGACCAATCAGAACAAAGGATCATGGGTGGTACAGTAGTAATAATATCACTACCAACATTAACAATATTTAATTGAATCCGGAAATACCGGAATTACTTTCCGGAAAAATGGCTTATCCATGTTATTCTTTCTGTGTGCATTTATGATACAAGTACTAAAAATCAATCTACCTACTCCGATCACTGATGATAATAGTGACTCGCACTTCGCATGGAGCTTTTTTATTGTTTACTTTTTAAAAACCGTATTTTCCTCAACACTTTTGCTTGCCACAGTACGTTTACACTGCATATGGACTAAAGTTCCGAGTAAGTACAACATTGTCGCAAGTTTCCTCACGAGCTTGCTCTAACAGCTGAAAAATGTAATCTTGTTGCTAGTAACACACTTTTATTATGAAATAGGTGACACAGTTCTGCTTTGCACTCGATAAGTGGTAAATTGGCGTTATTAAACTCAAATAAAGAAAGAAAAGAAAGAAAATACATTTATTTAGCACAGACTAAAACACACAATCACACAGGAGATAAAAAAAAAAGTGTAAAGTGCGATGCAAGCAGAAATTTGATGGGGAGTGTGCCTCAGGACTGCGCCAAAAAGACCACCAAAATCACCTTATGATTTGCGTTTCTTGGAGATTATATACATAACATCACCCCACGATAGGTAAGGCAGAGGTATACCACACCTGTGGCCCCATAGGTAGCTTTAAACAGGGTAAAGGCTTGTGCAGACCAGCGCGACTTGTCGCGCGACGCGACTCAAACAATACAATTTCTAAAAAAAACTGTACGGTATAACAATAACCGGCGTCGCGTCGCGCGACAAGTCGCGCTGGTCTGCACAAGCCTTAACTTGTAATTTGACGTATTCCTTTCAGGAAGTGGTGGTAATCATTTTCAAAAGTCATCTACGTACATGAACTTTGACAACAGTTATCTCAACATTTTACTAAGGCTTTAATTAAATAAACATAGAAATCTAGAGGAGTAAGAAGAGGCGACGTCTGGCTAACTATTAGAGTGCGGTGTGTGATAAAATATCACGCAAACTTAGTGATAAGTGAACCGTAACCAGCGAGTAGACCGTGAGTTCTGTTAAAAAAAAACAACCAAATTAAAAAAAAAAAAACAATGCAAAGTGAAAAATCGGTTTCTTTGGTTTTGAATTTTCGTGTTTTGCCACCGACTTCCGAAATTAAAGTAATTTTTCACTTTGTTGTGTTTTTTTTTTTGGAAGTCATTTTTTTTCAGTTCAGTCATCAGTTTTTTTTTATATATTCGCTTGTCAGATTGTTGTTGCATTTAGTATGGTGGGTTCGTAGACTTGTATAATACGCCTATGGCATTAAGCCCACCTCTGTACATTTCTGTGCTTGAAGTATTAAATAAATAAACAAATATGCACGATGTATTGACATTATTAATGGCATCCAAACTTGGAACACATAGGTATTAGCAATTCCTATATCTACGATATTTATTGTCCTCTAAAGGCTCACACAGTGCCGGCGGCACGGACCGCCGGCTTTTGCTGAGCGGCACTCCTTTGTTTGGCGGCTGTTAATCTGCCATCCTCTTAATTATTGGCAGCATTAAAAATAAACGATGCAACGAATGAAGCCTTCTTGGCAATTTTTGATAAATTCTATAAAAGTAGCAACTGCTGATTTCCACCTTTCTTACTATGTTGAGATTGGCTTCCATTCCTACTGGATACCACTGAATAAAACTCTTCAACAAATAGTTTGCTAACAGTTACAACTGTAGGTGAACTAGCAATAATACAATCTAAAAATACCATAATGTACCACCGCCTACCACCCATCGGCCAGGTGGTTACTACCATTGAATAATTGACGCGCCGGTCGAAGACAGTCGGTCGATGCTCTGAGTAAATTGCAGCCGTTGTTGATTCAGACTCGCTAAGTGGACAAGTGGGCTTTGTGACCTGAGTTCAGCTGGTGACCAACTGGTGTTATTTTTGTATGAAGTTTTGATAATTTTGTATTTTCGTGCGGAAATCGTGAAATTAAAGGTTATTTTAATTTGTTGACAAAGTAGGTCTTCAACATCCTAGTTAAAGTAATGAATTTAGGCATATTTTTATAATCATGAAATAAAAAGAGAGTTACGAATATTTTTTTCGCCTCACAAGCTCGGAAATATTCTGTTTATCATTCGAAATCTGAGTGCAAAAGTCCATTTTATCTGCTAGAGTGGAAAGTTTCTAAAATTCGAATTTTTCTATTCAGTAATTTTCTATACCGACAGTCCACTGAAAATACATTAATACTTATTTCATGTCGAGGAATGCATGAAAAAAAAGAACTCTTTATTCAATTCACTTTCCATCATTTTGGTTTGTTTTGGATAGAATCGTAAGAAATCATAAAATATGAGCGAGTCCAGCAGCAACGAAGATATAAATTTAACCCCTTGAGAGTTAGTGCAAGCGGTACATAATGCCGAATTGAGTTTTCTAATTTAATATATTAATTAAGATGTTTTTGCTGCACATAACATTTTCCTCGCTGTAGTGAGGTGAAAAGTTGTGTTTTTCGCTCGGCAGCAAAGTTATTCTGTCTCGTACCTTTGAAACCTAGTCTCAATACTAGTACTCGCGCCAAAAACAACTTTGCAGCATTGCATAACAAATAACTATTGTCACTTTCTCAATCTCAAATTTCAAAAATTCTAGAACGTTATTGCAGCAAAACAAATGACTGACCATCTCTTCTATATTAAATATGTAAGACAACTCCCGTACATTTAAAGTTTTTTAATCACGCTAAAACCTAGGGATTTCTGATTTTTGAGAGAATAAGTCTGAAGCGCACTGGGGCTCCGGGGACATTGATTACCGGGAAATGTGTGGTACAAATGCAAGCGGGTAGCGGGATTAGCAATTCAATTTTAGACTTATTGTGTACTTTAACATTCATATTGCATTTTGAGTGGCTGGGGTCGCATGTTATTGTGCGAAAGGATTTAGATCCAGCCGGGGATTTTAAGACAGCGTTGACAGAGCCAAGGGAAGATAAAGCAACAAGACGTATTATGAACCACAAATCGTAAAAGTGCGACTTGATTAGGTATTTTTTTTATGCCAAAGCTAGTGAATAGACCTTAAGTAAAAATAAATTATTACCGGATCCTGAATTTTGGCTATCTCAGTGATTTTACATTATTTCTGTTAGATCCTTGAAAATAATCTCCAGGACGTCCTTCACGTTTTTAAACGACTTCAATAAAAGGAGCTTCTAAATTTGGATGCTATATTTTTTGTATGTATGTACGGGCATAACTCCGTCGTAGACGGATTTCCAAAATTCTTTTTTGTTGGACCCTTTCATGGCTCTCGGTTTAGGTTAGCTGGCTCTTTGGGTTATAGAATCAATTCGTTGTCCCTCCATCTGTCTGGCCGTCAAGAACCTTTTTCTCAGGAACGCATGGAGGTATCAAGTTGAAATTAATATGAAATACGTAGGTCTATTTGATACTCGCAAATAAATCAAAATCGATGTTGAGTACATCCCGTTGACCTAGTAATAATACTTAAATTAGTAGTTGTCATAATTAAATTTGGCAAGACGCAAGGTCTCACAGTAGAAAAGGAATAAGTACGAAAATCGTTAATTAGTAGGTTTATCAAATTATTCCAAAAAAAATTTTTTTTGCGATTATGAACTTACATTTGCATTTGGAGAATTAACCGTGACGTATAATGTTTTTCAACTACAATGTTAAGTTTGTTCTTGGGATAAATTCATCCCAACTGCGGAACCCTTCATTGTACGTGGTACGAATCTCACTTCACTGTTTTTTTGACAGAAAAAAAATTCAATCAGGAAAATAATTCTCAAAATCGCTTCTTCTTATTTTTTAAGCACGACTTAAAAAGCTGAGCGTGGAACAGAATTTTCCCGTTGAAGTGTTTGGCGTTCTTCATGACAGTTACCCATGTAAATTGAGATTGATTATAATGTATGGTGAAATGAACGATTCGCTTAAGGAGAAAACGACAGAATTATGTTTACGCCTATTTTCTTTTCTGATTCAATTTCTTTTTCTGATATTTACAAGTTTTTTTTTTGGAAATTCGGAGTATTTACTGCAATGAGCGATCTTTTTTTTTGAAGAGGCGTTTTGTAAAGTCATCTCCAATGAACTTCAAAAGATTCCTTAGTTTAATCTCTTTCAACCAGAGCAAGTGAGATAAGCGCTTTGTAATACAATATTATTATTGTAAAGTTTTCGTGAAAGATACCTATTGATACCTAAAGATATATATTGCTTCCCTGAAAACAATTAAAAGTTTTTACTGATTCAAAAGTCGCAGACAAACTACCAGCATCACGTGTTTTTTTTTATTGTTGAAAAAACAGATATTTGTAGAATCAAATTAATAAAACATATAATTAAATCGATTCTTTAAATCGCTCAATTAAATTCACTTCATTTTCGGTAAAAAAAAAAAAAAAATATAAATTTAAGCAATTTATAAAAAATAAAAATTACCACATTTTTTTTTTTTTATTCGCCGCACAAAATGTACATGATCCCCCTTTTCGAACTTCACATGATTAAAAGACGACCCCTTAAGAACTTAAACCTACCTAACTTATCAAGCTAATCTACATTAATGCAACTACAAACAATTAAAGCAACCCTTATCTAGGCCCCTACCACACCCTGTATACAATGTCGCGTGCAGCGTGCAAGCCTCCGCAACCGGAAATGACAAGCCACATCCGCCGGAAGTGGCGCGCTGCGTCCGACTGACACTGCAACTGAATATGTCAATAGCAGCGGGACAGTCGAATGTTCCTGTGTATAATTGAAGTGCGTTCATTAATAATGGCAGGCGCTTCTAGCAGGATAGCACATAGTTAAATCCTTATCCTTACATATTATAAAACAAAGTCCCCCGCCGCGTCGGTCTGTCTGTCTGAACGCGATAAACTCAAAAAAATCCGAACGGATTTTCAAACGCTTCCCACCAATTTACGGGGTGATTCATGAGGAACGTTTTAGTGTATAATTCATTAAAGGTTTTGTGTAAATTGGCTGAAATATGACGATTATTGTCGAAGATGTCGGAAAAAATCATGCCAACTGGGAGCTTTACTGGCGTGCGCCGCGTAAACCGTGAGAGATACATTAAATTTATGTTCTACAGATCTCAGATTATCATATTTTTTTTAGTAAGTAATGATTTGCACCGAAGAAAATTATATTTGCTAGTATGTTCACAGATTAGTGTATGGTTCAAAGATAACGAATACATCAATAGTACCGGGGTATTCGAATTTCCCTTTGTATAACTGAAGTGCGTTCAATAATAATGGCAGGCGCTTCTAGTAGGGGGTTTCAATTTTTTTTTTTTTGTATTATATTATAATAATAATAATATTCATTTCTTTCGGACAGAGTCCATATAGCTGTAAGTAACAATTTAAATAAATTCTAAAATTATAGCAAAACCGAACAGCGAAATCATACTAGGTACTTTTTGAATATTTTTGTTAGTTTTAATATTACAAATGTATTATGTTTGTGTGTGTTTGTTACTCAATCACACTTAATCGGCTAAACGGATTTGTATGACATTTGGCATACGGCAAGCCAAAACAAAAATAGGATACTTTATATTTGGGGACACCTCATAGTCTCCCAAAGATGCAAGTGAAACCACGGGCTGGTAGTAGTAAATATTTTGATTACCCATACAGGGCCGATTTCCGGCCACCGTAGGCGCGGGCTTGCGGACGGTGAGCGATGGGTAGCTCGCCGTCCGATAGGACCAGGCCCGGGTCGACGGCGCGTTGTGTTCCACGCGCGCCTCAAAGAGATGTCAGCACCAACTAACGGGGTCCGTTAGGGCCGATGCCTGCCAGGGTTGCGAGTTTGTCCGAAAGGGATATCGTGGCCCCGGCACACAGGCAACGGAAGGAATACGGGTGGGTTTAAGTCAGTAAAAGTCTGACACTCCCTCCCGCTCCGCCCAGAGGGGGAGAAGTTATTTGATAATTTCCCACCCAAAAAAAGGTTGGCATACATCGACGCGAAAACTGTTACCATGGATTCACCACATGATTCTGAGCACAATGAACGGTTCTGTAGTATCCTTTTTCATCCCAATATCATTCATCCCAAGCTCAAAAACAAACTTAACATTGTAGTGTATAAACATGTTTTCTCAAACATCGATATACGTTACGGTCAATTCTTCAACTGCAAATGTAAGTTTATAATTGCAAAAAAAAAAATCCCCTGCGTTATTTATTTATTTTTTATTTGGGACAAAAAACAGTTATACATTACAGCATTTACAAAAAGTAGTTAAAATACAGTCGAAAAAACGTATAACCCACAGTATTGTCCACGAAGTGACATCAGAGTATGAAAACGAGCGCATGCTAAACGAAAACAAAAACAGAAAAAAAAAGAAGTAGATATTTAGAAGAAAAAAAAAAAAAATCGTCATCGTCGTTATCGTCGGTATTTTTTTGGTTTTGTTGTTTTTTTTTTTTTTAAATCAACTTTTCCATTCATATTGACCGCATAGGTGTACTTTTCTATGAAACAGCTCTCTCTCAGCATCTTTTTTTAATTTTAATAACCTACGAACAATTTTAGCGCAGGGGGTTTCAGAATCATGTATTGAATTCATGGTATCAGTTTTCGCGTCGATATCCCTGCCACCCTTTATAACATTATTATGGATATGTCAATAGCAGTGGTACATTCGGTTGTTCGTGTGTATAATTGAAGTGCGTTCATTATAATGGTAGGCGCTTCTAGTAGGAGGTTTAAAAAATATGAGTATTCTGTTGTAGTTAATTTTTTTGTGGCAAGCTTTTGTATTTATTGTCTTTTCTATGGATGTTTTACTGTGTAGAAGAATAACAGACCGAAACAGCCACGTCTTACCTTTTTTTTTTAAGTTTAACCGATTCAGTCCTGCAAAAAATGCGCGCGAAAATATGTTTGTAGGTTGTTACTCAAACACGCTATAACGGCTAAATGGATTAAAGAAAGAAAATACGTTTATTTGCGGTACACATGACTCAAGGTAAGAACAAAACACGAAAATAAACTATTTGGGGGAAATATGCGTCACATCCACGCAAAACGGCCATCGCTCAGCATAATGCTGCGATCCGAGACAGAGCCCCAGCGCTGGTGTTTTTTTTTTGTGTACATCGGCTATCTGCAATAGATAAATTAGGTACGTATACGTTCAAATAGCAAACAGCACAAATAAACATGATTGACATCTTCTGGACTATAAACAAAAAAGCTGTGATGGAAAATTGCTAGGGTAGCAGTGAAACATACGAAAAAAAAACAAAAAAACCCGACTGCAAAAACACATAACTGACTTGGTATCGCAGGCCTGCGATACCAAGTCAGTACAAAATTTTAACAAAATTTTATATATTAAAATGCTTGTTTTTCTCTTTTCAGTTATGTGTTTTTACAGTAAGGTACTTGTTTAAAAAAAAAAACATTTGTTTTATTTCAAGCTTTTTAGTTAAATCTCATAAATGGTTTTTATTTCATATCAATATTGTTATTTTTTTTTTCCCCTTGCTTTTTTAAATTTGTAGATGCAATATTTAAATATTATATAGCCTATGCAAGAGTTCACTTTTAAGACGAATCTTACGACACCTCATATGTTAAAATCCATCAAGTCGTTTAGGCTAAAAAGCCAGAACATGCCAAAAAAATTGACATACAGACATAAACAAGCTTAGTTTTAGTTTACCCTAAACCTCTTAAGAGGTCACTGTAGTCATCTTTATGAACAACTTTCACTACGGGAGAAACGCTGAAATCTCGAAAAAAAATCAGCTGTTCCCTACATTTATGTTCGCATAGCTCGTCGAAATGTAGGGAACAGCTGATTTTTTTTTCGAGATTTCAGCAGCTAAGGTTGTATAAAGGTATGAGGAACAGGGTGTAAAGTTCACTCATCCTCTATCTATAGAAAAGGGAGGATCCTCCAACCAGGCGGGTGTTGTGTCTGGTAGGTAACGACGATTAACGTAGGGACGTTGTATATTTACTCGTCGCGCGGTAGACTCTGCTTGCGCGATGCTGGATTTTGCGTCATCAGTGTGATGCATAGTTTGCATGTGGCGTTAATTTACAAAAACAAAAAAAAAAACTTTTATAAACAAATGTTTTTACTATTATGTATTCTTGTTTATATAACATAACCGACTGTATCCGAACTTCGACACACCAGACGGCTGCAATAACTATAAAAACACTGTCATTTGGGGGTGACATTTTCCTTTAGTTTCTTTGCTAAATTAGTTTAAGGTGGGGGCTCAGTAACAGCGGGTTGATTGCTTATGTATTTCGAAAGTGCCTGTATATAAGGTGTTAAAAACTTTTCTTTAGAAATTTTAAGAGAACTCAATAACTTTTACTAAGGGACGAAATTTGAAATCGCGGAAAAGAATCAGCTGTACCATAGTCAGGACAGCTGTTTTTTTTTCGCAATTTTATGTATATATTTTATACAGGGTGGCAGGGACATCGACGTGAAAACTGATACCATGGATTCAGTACATAATTATGGAAACCCCTGCGTTGAAATTTTCAACGATTATTTAAAAAAAAATCTGATGTTTCAAAGAAAAGTGCAATTCCTACGCGGTCAAAATGTATGGGACAGCAGATTTTTTTTAAAATAACCGACGAATAATTTCAACGCAGAGGGTTTCAGAATCATGTACTGAATCCATGGTATCAGATTTCGCGTCGATGTCCCTGCCACCCTGTATATAAACTCTGATTCTGAATTTGCTAGACCAAAATGACAGCTGCGATCGACTCTTTTTTAAATAATACGATAAATAAGTTATATTGCAGAGACAACACGACAACAGTGAACGCAGAGAATGATTTAGAGGTCCTTGCTGAGAGTCACTTGGTAACTAGATTATTTACTAGGTTATTTTTACATCGACACTAAAGGTCAATTTAGTCTAGCAAACTAAAAAATCTGAGTATAGTTGTGTCTATAAATATACGACCAAGCGTTCAAAATAGGCCAACATTAAGCATACCTAATGTGTTATGCTTCGATGATCTTTAATAATTTAGCGGTATGAGGAACAGGATGTAAAATTCACTCATCCTCTATAGAAAAGGGAGGATCCTCCGACCAGATGGGTGTCGTGTCTGGCAGGCAACTGCCCAATGGTTCAAGTCGGGATCTTGTATATATGTCGATCGCGCGGTAAACTCTAATTGCGCGATGCAGGATTTGTGTGACGTCAGGATTTTGTGTGACGTCAGGTCTTAGATGCGTAGTTCGCATGTGTCGATGTAGATGTCGCCACAATATTTTATGCATGAACTCCATCTCAGTCGAAATTGTACAATTCTTTTGTAAATTTAGGTGACCAATGAAGTGTTCGTGCTGGCAATAATACTTTGGTATTAAGATGATTTCCTTTACAGGAAATCTCACTTGATTTATGACTTGAATCTGACAAGATTATCGTCTCAAAAAGAATAAAATTAATACTATTGCTTGTCGATTCAACCAGCACCTTAGTTGTGTAACATACTATCAATCACAATCTGAAAGATTTTGAAGGATATTGCTAATCCATTGCTGTATATGTTCAAAATAATTGTCTGCTCAACAACATAAATAACACTATGAATGGTGTTGAACTGTCAAAATGAAACCCATTGCTACTGTTGTGTGATACTCAATTGCGGGATAATTGAGTATCACATTAACAGAAGCAATGGGTTTCCCCACTTTACAGTGTCTAGAAATGCAAATAAATAATGCAATTTACGAATTAATATTACCCCACTTATTTTACAAAACTCCCAGCGGATCTCACTGAAATCCTTCTCTCGTGCATTAAAGAAACCGTCTACCATACAAAGCCAGTATCTCAAGCACTCGTGATTATCTTTTTGTCATAATCACACACACACACACACACATACGCATTAAACCCCGCCCCCGCTGGTCTTGGGGCACAATAAAAACTGTCATATCCAGGCGCTTGTTTCTACTAGCCGGGAGATATGGCTGTGGTATGAGTGACAAGATGTAGCGGAGCGATTACTAAAAATATATTTAAATTGATAGTAAAATTACCACTACATAGTTTTCCGTTTTAACGTTGGATAAACATTACGACAACGTAAATAAGAGTAATACGGTAATAAATATTCCAATCATGTTTTTTATTCTTTAATAGGTATTAATTTTACAACTGCGCCGTATGTAGCGCAGTCTCACTTTTGCTTGTTAAAAAAAAAAACATATTTATTTACCTAGAAAATATGATATACTTATATATATATATATATATATATATATATTTGCAATGTCCTCGTCAAGACTTTTCTTTTGATACCAAACGTGTCATGTTTACGTGTAAAGTCCACCATATTAAATTGTGGGAGAATTTATATAGCCTATGTCACCCGGACCATTATTACGAATCTATAGATACCTCATTCATCAAATTTGGTTCAGTAGTTATGGCGCTACAGTGGAACACACGTAAATACAAATCCATACACACATACTCGTACTTCGGTTTAAATACATTTATTTCTCAAAAAAAGAACATTACAGTTCACTTAACATATTGAGAAAAGTAAGATAAAAATAAAAGTAAGTGCGTTTCTCTGTGTTCACAATAAGAGAATAAAAGATAAAGGTGACAATCGGTATTGTTAGTGTTGTTTTCTAACATTATATAGACTGTTAAAATCGTAACCCTTTTGGCTTTGCCGTAGTCGGGTAAAAACAAAGTCCCCCCCGCCGCGTCTGTCTGTCCGTGTGTCTGAACGCGATAAACTCAAAAACGACCTAACTGTTTTTCATAAGGTTTTCATCAATGGACGGAGTGATTCATGAGGAAGGTTTAGATGTATAATTCATTAGGGTTTTGTTTAAATTGGCTGAAATATAACGATGATTGTTGAAGATGTCGGAAAAAAAATTATGGTGACTGAGAGCTTCAAGGCTTCAGTGGCGTGGGCGGTACGATAGTATGTTTCTGTGGGATAATTTCTGACCTCCACGCGGGCTTGTTTATATTATCGTTTAAATAACATAAAAATCGATGATTTCAGTGTGTGATTTCTGAAATATATTTAAACAAAACATCAATAACGGTCAACTGTTAAATATGTATGGCTTCTATATACGACCACCAGCACCAGTTACGTTCCATTTATTCCTCAGTTTAGTTCCTAGAAAAATTATGTATAACAAAATAATTATCAAACATTTTCGAAAATTATCGTGAAACCTATCAAACAAATGTCAGCATGCATCAAAAGAAACCGAGGAGCGGGTTTTAAATCGAAAATGGTATCCGATTTTCGAGTTCGGATATGGTATAAAACAAAAAAGAAAGAAAAAAGGGAATGGTATTGAATTTGATTGAAATACCAAGACCTACAAACGGTGGTTGCAAATAGCCGCTTAAAATGTTCCTATGTTCCAATAGCGTGAGTATATACATTGTGCAAATTTATTGTATTTTTTATACTTATTATTTTATTTATAATTTTTTCCCTAATTGCTCTTCTTATTTTTCGTGTGGAGAGTGACTAACCTGGTGTCAGAGTTTTTATGCCGCAAATGACTTGGCTTCACATGCCATCGAGAAATAATATTAATTTAATGGGTCATGTGGTCTGCATTAAAGTTTTTTTTTCTATATATATCTGCCGACTAACAAATGCCAAGTGCGAGTCGGACTCGCTTACGAAGGATTCCAAGGTTTAATAAGATCAGCAAAAAACGCCGAAAAAACACGTCTGTTAATTTTAATTTTTAATCCCTTTAATTATTAATTTAATTACATTTTTATTATTTGTTGTTATAGCGGCTATACATAATCTGGGAAAATTTCAACTGTCTACCTATTACGGTTCATGAGATAAAGCCCGCTGATATACAGACGAACGGACAGACGGACAGGGGAGGCGTAATAGGGTTCCGTTTGGCACACTTCGGGTACGGAACCCTAAAAACACTAACAAAAGCTAAATTAACTTTGATGTACATTTTCAGCAGTAACAAAACCGCCCGACTCACCCGCTCGCGCTTATGCCTTGGCCCATACAAGTACCTAAAGAGTGACCCGCAGAGGCACTTGTACAAAAGAAAGCTTTGCTTTGCCGTTCGCACGCAAAATACACTTAATTATAAAGTGTAATTAATTTTACAGACCCAACACATAATATACAGCATGTAGTATTAGAAAGGTGTCATACAGACCGTCAAACTGAACAGCTTTCTCCATGGGATCAACATTGTAATCGCAAAAACTTATCAACTGTCCCATACAAAACTTCAATACCTACTCGACTCAAGTGTATGGGACAGCTGACGCACGAAAGTCTAAAAAGCAGTCTTACCAAGGAGTATCGTGTTACCCAGTAATTGGGTTATAGAGATCCGATAGGCAGTCGCTCCATGTAAAATACTGGTATTTAGCTGCATCTGGTTAGACTGGAAGCCGACCCCAATATACTTGGGTAAAGCTAGGCAGATGATGATGTGGACATATTTAAGGGCTGGCGCACAACTGGCGAAGCGCAGCGCAGCGCGGTTGTCACTGCCAGTGATGAACTTATTAAATGTTTTTAATCTTGTGTTTTTGGTAAACCACAACATAATGTGGACGTCCACGGCATAACGATAAGCCCAGGTTGGCACGGGCGCTTTTTTTACGCGACAATTTTCTTTCGCGCATTGGATTTTAAAAGCTCTGGTTAGCGCCGAGAGTTCAAAATCCAAGACTGTGTGTTCTTGACGCATCTGGGATGCGCTCTGTTGGATTCTCAATGCTCGGCTCAATACCGAGAGTTTATTTATTTATAAAAAGAAAGAGTTCAAAATGCAGTAGACAAAAAACATCGTAGTGAAAAAAAAGGTGTGTTTGTGTCAGCACGATTGGACTTTACTCCATAATACGATTGTCTTTGAATATGCAATAGACAAAGAGGGTAAATAAACGCATCTGTTAAACCCCCCGCCTATTTCGTGTAGGTACTGTCGAATTCACGTTTTGAGTAAGTATTCACAGGGTTGCACAACATTTATCAGGCAATTCAAGACATATCTATAAGTTCCGTTTGCCATCGAACAGAAACTATTGGTACCTCATACCGTAACAGTGTCATGGAAATCCATCCTGCATATTGATCTATACTCTAGGGAGGAAACACGAGCAGTACACGTCTTCCTAGCATACTAGTGGCTCCCTCTGCGACGTAAACCACATTATGGAGGAAGTAGTATCATACTTTGTTTGTGACTGTCAAGTTTGAATTTAGAATGGAATTCGGAATAAAATATGGCGGTTCTTGTAGACTTTTTTTTTGACGTGAAGACCTCTTTTCGCTTGGAGTATTGGTAGTAAGTTCAATATTTCTGACAGTCAAAAACTTTTGATGCTAGAGTAATGGTTCAGCACGCAAAATATAGGTCATATTTATAACAATTTAGAACGGTGATTCTGTTTTCATTCTCAGGAGTTGACAAAGGACTACCAGGTCCTAAAAAGATCTGCCGGGGTCGCGGGGAAGTCCGAAACGGATACCGTGTCCCTGGCAACGTATACAGGCAACTGAAGGAACACGGGTGGATTTTAGTCAGTAAGAGTTTGACACGCCCTCCCGCTGCGACCAGAGCGGGAGAAGTTATTTGATAATTTCCCACCCTCAAAAAAAATAAAAACTAAGTGAAATAGGAGAAAATTTGTTGCAAATTTAAGATGTCGTCTCAGCTCAGAACTGAGAAATATCACAATTGATGAAAGCTTTCACCATTAGGAAACCAATTCATTGTACATATTAAATAACATCGTTAAAGAAATTTGTTATTATTTCATCACACGTTTTTACGAAAGTCTGCGGCGCGGACTCGAACTGCGCCTAATTCAATTTTGTTAATACAATAAATGGTTTGACATTCCGATATAGTAATAATAATAAATAATTTATTAAGGTATGTGCCCGACCCAGTTCTCAAGAATGGTCACGCCACATTGTACTGGGATCGATCTATCGTCACTGACAGGACTATTGTAGCCAATAAGCTTGATATTGTGGTGATAGATCGACGAGAGCGCCGTGCAATGATTGTTGATATCGCTGTCTCTCATGATGAGAATCTCGTGAAAGCTGAGAAAGATAAAAAATTGGTTGCCTGTAAAGTCGGTATACGGGCGAAAGTTTTACGTGACAACGACTTTGAGTGGTAAAATAATTTTAATGTGAATATTCATTCGTATAGTAGGAACAAATGAAGGGACGCGTGCCTTTCACTTTTTATGTCTGTCTCTCTCGCTCTTAGGCGGGCTAACCATGCCCGAGTGGAAGGGACGCGTGCCTCTCACTCGCTCTCATTGTGAGCGCATAACGTGAGCGGAGCGTAACGCAGTTTCTTGAAGTGTCACCCGGCAAACCAATTTATAAGACGTTGTCACGTCAAAAAATCAAGTATCTTGATTTAGCACTCGAGGTTGTCGACATGTGGGACGTGGACTCTGCAATCATTGTACCGATAATCGTTTTGGTTAATGTCCTAATAGCGAAGAGCCCGGCACGGCACGCATGGTAAGGAGGTTCCTCTCTCTAGAGCCCTGATCTTTTTATGTTTTTTATAAAAATATTTTGAAATGTAAATAGTAAGTAATCAAATTAAATAATTTATTACAGCTGTTAACCATGGGAAAGTTTACTGATAGAAATTTTGTTTCAATAGTAATCAATACACTGACATCCATAACATTATGCTTTAATTTCCCGAACCTCGGGCAGAGTTGAACCTTTAGTAGTCCATTTGTATTAGTAACTAGCTTTTGCCCGCGACTTCGTTCGCGTAAAAGTCGAAAATGGTTTTAATAGGATTTCTTATTGGTTTTTGAGTTTGACTTAGAACTTTGTTTATGGTCATTGCGAAGAAGACTTTGATGGGAAACTGCACTCTCTTGAATTCGAAGGGGTAATTTGTTGGTGTTAAGGGAATCCTAGGAATAAATACAGACCTCTGTAAAGCTTAAAAACCTTCAAATGCGGTACTAATATGTATAGAACGGTGACTTTCGAGACATTCCAATTTTAAAGAGTATTTGCATTGCAAGCAACAAACCTTTATGTGAGCTCAACCTTTTTTGAATAAAATCGGATTGACTTTTCAAACATGTGTCAAAATAAAATGTAATTTAAATCAAAAGCACTAAGGAGTATTGATATCAGCTTCGAAGCAAATCACTCCCAAAATAACTTTCTACCCCAATTTAACCCCGTTAGGAGATGAATTTCAATAAAATACGAAATACATCTTCCATCAATTCTGTTAAAGAATATTTATGCAAAATTTGAAGTAGATTGGATCAAGGAATCACGTTGTCCCATACAAACTTTGCCCCCCTTTTTCACCCCCTTAGGGGTAAAATTTCGGAAAATCCTTCCTTATCGAATGCCTACGTCATACAAAGAACACACCCTCTAAGTTTCAGGTCTCTACAATTAGTGGTTTAGGCTGTGCGTTGATCCGTCAGTCAGTCATTCAGGACAAAGTATTTTATAAGTATAGATAAATAATTCTGTTGAAACGATATATTTTCTCATCTAAGTACCTACGACATTTATTTTCAAACATCAAAAAGAAAAATACTTAGGGCAGAAACTTAATAAAAATTTCTTTTGAAAATATCAGAAGACTGTGAAGATAATAATGAAAGAATTTCAATTACGATTTTATTAAATGTATAATTTTCCTGTTCGTTTTCACGAAGTAAATATCGCATCAGAGAGTCAATTTCCCTGCCACAACCAAAAAATTAAATTACTTCAAATATCTCTTATTAAATCCCGTAATAATTATTATTCGCAAAATGGCTAAGGCTCATTTAAATGAGAAACAGAATTGTTTTAAATAAAACGCGATAAAAATAAGCAGCGCTTTTCTGAATTTTAATTTGGACAATCTTATAAGAAGATTAAAGAAGATGAAAAGGCTCTTTCCTAATTAAAAAGTCAAATTTAAAAAAGGAAAGAAGTAAACAAACATTGGCAACTTCTAAGTCATTTTTAGGGTTCAGTACCCGAAGGGTGCCAAACGGAACCCAATTACTAAGCCTCCGCTACCCGCCCGTCCGTTCGTCTGTCTGTCAGCAGGCTGTATCTCATGAACTGTAGTATGTATAGGCAGTTGTCCTACCACGCCGGCAAGGAAGCGACTAGCTATCGACTATTTTCTCGCTCAAGAAACCTACACTAGATATACATTCACTACCACACATCACCAAGCGAGCATCGCTGAGCAAGTATCGCTGAGCGAGTATTATCATTGACAGCTCTTGTCGCTCAGCGACAAACGATTGGAGCGAGTCCTCGCCGGTGGTGTTAACAGTCAGCGATCAACTATAAATATATATTAGGCATCTCTTTTGTTTACACGGAATGAATATCTATTGTACGTTTCTTGAGCGAGTGGTGCGAGAAATCGCCCGTCGCACTCGGACCCTCGCTGATAGCTCAGCGACAAAACTATCGGAACTACGTACATAATCGCTGCTCGTTGCTCGCCAACTCGTTTTCAATTTCTAGCTCTACTCGCTACTCGTTAATCGCCGGCGGTGGGACAATTTCCATAGGACATCGACAGTTGATCATATTATTTATTGTTATTAGTAATTAACTGTTTATTTATATATTTTTATCATGGGCACGCCCTTTATGCCTGGAGGCTTTTATTTAGATATTAAGTTCTGTTTACGTTTAGTTTTTATTTCTGCCTGATGAAGGTCTCGATAATTTTGTTTGGTATATTGGCGTGTGCTAGCTAACATATGGCTAATAATTTAAATTATGTTTTGTGTTGCGTAATGTAAATTATGTTGAATACTGTATGTATGTAGAATCTTTTTTTTTTGTTTTTCTAATCTCTTCTGCTGGGGAGATTGTTGCGCCACTTCTTCTTCCCAGCTAATGCACTAGGAAGTGGTGAAGGGTAGGCGTTTTGGGGGACTGTCTTATGTATTTTTTTCGTTCGAAAAGTGCTGATTCTCAGCCTAGTTTGAATAAATGACTTTTGAATTTTGAATAGGTAGAGGACTTTTTCGGCGTATTTTGGTTAATGTTGTACGGTGGTACGGAAACCCTTCGTGTGTGAGTCTAACTCGCACTTGGCCAGTTTTTGAAGAATTATCTAACTGATATTTTGTGAAGAACTTATCATGGAACTGAAAAGGGGAAAATAAGGGACGTAAAAGGAAAATGAAGGCTTTTTTTCTAGTGGATTTCATTGAATTCACAATGAGTTATGAAATGCGGACTGGTGTTAAAAATGTTTCTTTTTTAATTTGCTTGGACGCTGGTTTAAGAGTGCTGGTAACGCAATTAGTGAAGCTACTGGATTTTTCAACGGAATTTATAAAAAGCGTGGATAGATTTTGAAATTTACGTCGTGAGAGAATAATTATTTTTACCCGAGTACGGAGAAGCGAAAAGGAAGGTTATGATTTGACCGGTATGTATGTGCGTAAATGAAAATTCCGGAGTCACAATCCGGGTTTGATTTCTGCCTTATCACATGTGACTCCGGATTTTTAATTTCTCTGTCTGTGATGTCTTGTTTATACCTTTTTAGTTGACCTTTTTGTCGTAGTTGGGTTTTAGTTTTTATAACAATTTATTGGTTTATAAAATTTTGTGATAAAAGTTCGTTTTTTTGTTACGCTATGTATTTTTGATATTTTTTTAAGGTTCCGGTACCTAAAGAGGAATAACGGAAACAGAATCTGTAGAAACACTTTAAGTCCGTCTGTCACAGAGGTTTTACTCGAGATCCAGCTATCTAATTACGCAACACATTTTTGATTTGCAATTGAGTCAAATTGGTTTCGTTTGACTAGAATTGCTTTCAATTTACAACTTTTGAAAGCAATTCTAGTCAAACGAAACCAATTTGACTCAATTGCAAATCAAAAATGTGTTGCGTAATTAGATAGCAGGTATTGCAATGAAGGAATTTTAATTTTGTGCTAATATGTTTGTATGTGCTTTGTATGTATGTGTGATTGTGTGTGTTTGTGTGTTTCGTACGTGTGTGTGATTGTGTGTTGAAGTTTCGATGGCACGCATACGGATCACTAGCGAAGACGTAATATACTCTTTGGTACGCCTTGACATCAACCAATGAACAACATTGTTTTATTTTTTTTAATTTTATCTATTGGTTGAATACAAGGCCTTTGGCTACTTTTGTATGTGTGTATTTTATGTGTTTTTGCCTTTATATGTGCGTTTTGTTTGTGCAGAATAAACAATTTTTCTTTCTTTTTTTCTTTTTAAGACAAGTTTTCACTTAAAATTTTTTCAAACTTTATTTTTTATTAATAATTTAGTAATAAGGTTCTAGTTACATTAAATGGTGTTAAACTTTATAATTACTAAATAGCACCGCACCACCACTTAAATAATTCTCGTATATTCGTAATTCCACTAAGAAGATTAGAATTCTAGGAGAACACAACGTAACAGTATACGTACATCTCAGACTAAAAACTATCACTTTTATTGACCAATTTATAACTTGGCTAGGTTTTACAAAACTCATTTGAAAGACTTTGAGTCAAAAATGTTCTCGTAACGTAATTTTGATGATAATTTTAGTTCAATTGCGAGATTGTCTAGACTGCGTGAATCATGAATACTGGTAACTATGGGTACCTTTTAGTAGTTGCCTGCATGTAACTATCTTACTGCAAAGCAGAGGCCTCTATATTACAGTCTAGGAACGAGCATTAATTATTTTATTTTATTTTATTTATTAGGGACAAAAAAACAGTTACATGTTAAGGTGATACAATAAGATTCTTAAAATAAATTGTTAAACATATAACCCACACTATTGTCCACGGATTAATCAAATAAGTGAAAAACGGAAGCTGATTTTAAGAATATTGTTCTAAGTTAAGGCTTGTGCAGACCAGCGCCACTTGTCGCGTGACGCGGCACCGGTCATTGTTATACTGTGAAGTTTTCTTAGAAATTGTATTGTTCGTGTCGCGTCGCGCGACAAGTCGCGCTGGTCTGCACAAGCCTTTAAGTTGAATCAAGTGCTAATGTAAAGTTTTGATGCTAATGAAGTTATAGCGAGAGTTTTGAATTTTTTATTAGAGAAAAAGAAAATGTCTATGTCCATGAAGTGTGCGTTATAAGTTTCCACAAGGCCTCGAAGAGGTACTCGGGCCCTTACATAAAATCACGTTGAGGAGGTGTTATAATAATTACTAAGGTATCCAAGATTCCCATTGCATATTCAACGACGCAATCCAATACTGGTCATAGGCCTTTCCACCCCTATCCTTCATCTTCCGCATCCAGTCTGTCCAGCTTTTAAGGTTTTTGTTTTATCTAGCTATGGGGGGTCCCTCACTTCGATCTTCCTATAAAGATTTTTCAGAATTCAACCTCAAAGTGGTTTTTTTTTAAATTTATGTAAACAAACAAAGTCACAATTTTTAGGGTTCCGTAGTAAACAAGGAACCCTTATAGTTTCGCCATGTCCGTCTGTTTGTCTATCTGTCTGTCTGTCTGTCCGTCTGTCTGTCTGTCTGTCCGTCTGTCAGTCCGCGGCTTAGCTCAGAGACGGTTAGTACTAGAAAGCTGTAATTTGGCATATGTATACATATTAATCATGCCGACAAAGTGGTAAAATAAAATCAAGAAAAAATATTTTTTTAGGGTACCTCCCCTACACGTAAAGTAGGGATGTTTTTTTACCCTCATCTACCCCATGTTGGGGTATCGTTAGAAAGGTCTTTCAAAAATATTGTGAGTTTGTTAAAACCATTTTTGGATTCAGGGATCCGTTTGCCAAATATTAAGCTTTTAACTGAAAATTTTTCTTAGGGTAAAATGCCCCCCCCCCCCCCCTTCTAGCTAAATGGTTGTACTTGGACTTGTGAAAAAATTCACAGCAGTAGTATATATAAAGAAATTAAAAGGAAAACTATAAGAGCTAAGTAGGCTGATCAGGTTACCGAGTAATAATCAACCAACTTAAATTTGCGGTTTGAAACACATGATCTCTCATACATTCCGTATGGGAGAATATGTTTTTCAACTACAATGTTAAGTTTGTTCTAGGGATAAATTCATCCCAACTACGGAACCCTTCATTGTGCGTGGTCCGACACGCACTTGACCGGTTTTATTAATCATATCCGGTGCCAAATATACCGGCTGAAATTTTTTACCGTCTCGAGAATAATATGGTGTGTTGTGTAAGTAGAACAGAAGCCATACCCGGTTATATTTGCTTAGTAGCATTGACCACGCGGGCGGGCGGGGATGCGCGAGCGGCTAGTGCGCCTGCGAAAGGGTATCAAAGAGGCCGACGGCAAGTGCGCGACTACTTATCGGCCGCTAAGGAAAGCTACGAATTCACTGCTAAATCCCGCGCTTTTAGTAGGGTGCGTATGATTTGAATTTCGATATTTTTTATAGTTAAAAAAAAAATAACTTAAAAAGTTTCTGTGCTATAGGCTTCTACTCCTTTCACCTATTTTTTTCGAGACGGTAAAAAAAAGTCATGCGGTATGTAGCTTAAAACATTTGAACACTAATAGTTGGAAGTTTTTGCAAGATAGAAAAGTAAAAGTAGAGCGCAAAATAAGACGTGTTCAAACTGCACCCAAGCTCAAGTACCATGACTTCGTCGGTATTTGCGTACTTGAAACTACGTTTGGATCTGTGGTAATAATTTGAACAACACTACTAGTGCCCCTTTACGCGGTCCCAATAGCAAGTTAAGACCCTAAATTCTAATTCTCGCTAAAACAGCAGCACTAAGTATTGATATTTAGCATTGCACAAACAACGGTCTTGCGAAGTGCACTCCCGGGTTATTCTCTGAGGATCCCGAACCGTGGAACTTAGCACTTAAATATAATTTACTGTTTGACATAGTTTAGTTAGTTTGTTGTGACTTTTAGGTCAGGTTTTTGTTATAATAAAGGATATTTCTAAGGTTTTTGGCTCGTGGGGCTCGTTTTATTTTTTTTACTTGGCGCACGTTTACAGCAGATTACGCTCTAACTATTCGTTGAACTCAATTAATTCTAGAAGAGATTTTCTTAAATAACAGCCGCACGGGTGGACCTTAAGCTCCGCTTGCCGTGGTCAGTTCGTGGATGGGTGACCATCTAATATACGGGGTTAGTTTTCAATGACCGGCCAAATTTTCACAGGGTGTTCTACCCATGATTATGAACAACTTTCACTAACGGACCAAGTCTAAAATCACGAAAAAAATATCAGCTGTTTCATACATTTTAGTCTAGTAGGTATTGAACTTTTGTATGATTTTTTTTTGTTATTTCAGACTTGGTCCCATAGTGAAAGTTGTTCATATTCATGGGTAGAACACCCTTTGAAAATTTGGCCGGTCATTGAAAACTAACCCGGCGCATATCGATATCCCTTCTCGCCTCGGAAAATGCGTAAATCCGTTGGTCCTGGCTGTCATTCGTAGATCTTTGACAGTCGTTATGGGTAGTCAGAAGCCCGAAAGTCTGATAACCAGTCTTACCAAGGAGTATCGTGTTACCCAGTGACTGGGTTGTGGAGGTCAGATAGGCAGTCGCTCCATGTAACATACTGGTGTCCAGCTCCATCTGGTTAGACTGGAAACGTACCCCAACATAGTTGGGAAAAGGCTAGGCAGATTGATTGATTTCTCAGGCCTTTCTGTAGTCTGAATGGTTCTGAAATAGGTTTATCTATTTTGGTTTTATTCAGACTGCTTCGTGTATTCCGAAAAAGTTCTATTAACTTTTTCCATTAGTAAAATTTCTCAGTTTCAGCCTGACCTGGATTCGTGCCCACTTAATGGCGTTGTAACTTATCGGGAAAAGTGTTATTGGGTTTTTCCATTAGGTATTTCTCTCGAGTAGCAGCACGGAATCTGGATTTGTGCCCATAGTCTCGACCTCTATTGGGTAGATGGTACTTGTTTCATAATTGTCGAATTGTGAGTATGCTATAAATCTTTGCGTAGTCCAAGGCGTGTAGATAATCCCGTTTCGAATGGTGAATCAAAGAAATCAGTGATGTTTCATAGAAACTACAATTGCACAGAAAATACACCAATTTTCTTGCCAAGATTATGGTAGACACCCCACTTCTCCACAAGCTGTGCAGGTTAATAAGACTAATTGTTCTCAGAAAGTACATTTCCCTGAATAGTGTACAATTATATATTAATTGTCACACTATAAATAAGTAAAAGTATTATATCTCGACAGTGACCGTGAAATAATTATCTACGGCCGCTCGGTAGATAAACATTCCACGTCCGTGCGTAATTACCGCGCACTCGATACTCGATACTGATATACACTGAGATTTAAAAGCATGTGGTTTTGGCCGTTTTTTATCAAGATATAATACTGTTACTTATTTATACAGTGCCATTGTACAGAGGTGGACGTAATGCCTTAGGCATTTCATCATTACGAAGTTCTACTAGTTACGATAATAAAGTTACATTAAAAACGTTTTTTGAAAGTTTTTGGTTGTAATTGATCGATGTTTTGTTAACATAACATAACGCCTGTTATATCCGAAGGGTCAGGCAGAGGTATATCTACAGTACACCCACATTTCGCCAGTTATGTTTAAGTCCGTGTAATAGGGGGCGAGCCTACTGCCATCAACCTGGCACAAATCCAGACTCCGGCTGCTACTGAGAAATCCCTGACGGAAAAACTCAACAACATTTTGCCCGACCTGGGAATTAAATCCAGATCCTCATGCTCAGCAGGAGCAACCACCAAACCAACGAGGTAGTCTAGCCTTAGGCATTTTACAATTACCTGTAAGAACTTCCACAAATAAAGATACTTAAATTATATTAAAAGCGCTCTGTGATAGTTTCTCCTTGTAATTGATCCATGTTTTGGAGAATCTAGAAAATCTTTCAACATTTTCCTGCCTCTAAAAATTATTAGAAGATCACTTCCTTATAAAAGACTTA
Organism: Agrochola lota; assembly: GCA_947364205.1. Classification (NCBI taxonomy): domain Eukaryota; kingdom Metazoa; phylum Arthropoda; class Insecta; order Lepidoptera; family Noctuidae; genus Agrochola; species Agrochola lota. Next base: position 11,559,049 of record OX376241.1, read on the forward strand.
TAAGAGGTCCCTTGTCAATTAGATAGCCCAGCATCGTCTAGTTTACCGACCAGTTTTCTCTATCAATTTTATTTACCCTCCACCGACAAGTATAATCAGAGCTATCCTGCTTATACACTTCACTTGATTTCTTTAGAAATTCGCTTTCATGTTATACTGGCTAAGATGACCCGGTTCATAAGTCTTTGAGAATGGTGAGGGGTTGTCAACGTGGGCGAAATATTGCAAACGATCTATAGCAACATGTATTTTATTGTTTAGTTGTACGGACGACCTACTTTGTCATAGTATAATTGTCTAGCCGTAGTCGACAGTTCGTCTGATTGGTATCGATACTAAATTTCAATTTTTCTAAAAGCTTTTCCGATAAAGTATTTATTGCACACGAACGTTCTAATTGACTTAGAGTGACTGCAAATAACTGTTTTAAGTTTTCCAATAAACGTTTACCGATGTTGGGTAAATTAATTTCTACAGACAGACTTTTATGGCAAGTAGATTGGTCATTAGATTATAAACTATCGAAAAATTGTGAACTGGTGAAATGGGTTAGGTTAGAACTGTGATCAAACGCGCGCGAGCCAAGCGAGCGAAGCGTGTCGCGGCTATTAACGGCCGGCGAGTGCTACTTCCAAGTTGCTCGCAGCTAGGCAGGCGTGTATGTCACTGAGCTCCTCCTAAACGGCCGGACCGATTTTACTTAAAAAAAAATCTAGGAAACAAGACAACGTGTGTGCGGTTAGCCAGTATTTGTATATATTCCTAGCTAGAGGTCTGTATTTGAACAACGACGTGTCCCTTAGTTATACAAATCCTAACGAATATTCTAGTTTCATTTCAAAGACGAACTCATAATGGTGTTTTGCTTCTGGCCATTTAAATTAGCAGGAATAAAGGCTTTCATAGACAGGCGCGACGCAACTCTAGTACAATAATTGATGAAAACTTAATGGAAATTGTTCTACCAGAATCTTGTCGCACTGGCGCGTCGCACCTTTCTGCGGAAGCCAAAAGCCTTCGGTCCTAGCCTAGTTTCATGATTATTGTGCCTATGTTATAAAATAAATAAAATAAAAAAGCCATTTATTTTACTACCCAATTACAATTATTTACAAAATGCTTGTAGCATGCATTTAACATAATCTGAATACCATTTTTAACATGCAAATTAATTTTGATTCGGTGCATTTTTATTTGTTCGCGATTTTTATATTTTAATTGTATGATAGTTAATGTATATCAATCTGCCTAGCCTTTTCCCAACTATGTTGGGGTCGGCTTCCAGTCTAACCGGATGCAGCTGAATACCAGTATTTTACATGGAGCGACTGCCTATCTGACCTCCACAACCCAGTAACTGGGTAATACGATACCCCTTGGTAAGACTGGTGTCAGACTTTCGGGCTTCTGACGACTCGTAACGACTGTCAAAGATCCACGAATGACAGCCGGGACCAACGGCTTAACGTGCTTTCCGAGGCACGGAGGATTCTCGGTATGTAAAGATGGTCACCCATCCACTGACCAACCCCGGCAAGCATAGCTTAACCTGATGGATCGACCAGTGCGGCTGTTGTTACTTAGCCACGAGCTCCTCATGATAGTTAATGTATAATTGAATTGTAATTGTAATGATTATATTTTATAATAATTAATTTATAATTAATACTAATTATTTAAATTAGTAGTAGTCGCTTCCTTGGCGAATGCCACCCCCATTTTTTTCCTGTAGTATACTGTCTCTGGCTTTGGTCATCCAGTTCGGCCCTAGTCTTTGCATAAACTATGTTAGCACTACATCAAAGAAAAAACTTCTACAAAGGACTATCAGCTAAGTATTTATGAGTAAGTAGTTTGTTTCTTTGTTACGCTTTCACGCTTAAACGGCTGAACGAATTTAAATGAAATTTGGCACATAGGTAGACCATGACCTGGATTAGGACACAGGATACTTTTTATCTCGATATTCCAACGGAATCAAGACTTATGCGGGTGAAACCGCGGGGCGCAGTTAGTATACTCATAAATTCTTGACCGAATTCTTTTTAAATTTAGCAATTTGATAGATAGAAGTGTTGACAAACAGTGTGTGTTGGATAGCAGTCATAGCCTAGTGGTGTGACCGTCCGACTGCCTAGTAATAGGTCTCGAGTTCGAACCCAAGGCACGCACCTCTGACTTTTCGGATTCATGTGCGTACTGTATAATTATCACTTGCTTTAAAAACGGTGAAGGAAAACATCGTGAGGAAACTGGCATGCCTGAGAGATATTTCTCAACGGCATGTGAAGCCTAGTCAGAGGCCCATGGGTGGCTTTAAAACTCTGACACCAGGTTAGTCATTAACCACACGAAAAGAAGAAGAAGAAGTGCTGACTCGAGAAACTGCCTTTGGAGTATTAAATAAATAAGGGACCTGCCTCGTTGGCCTAGTGGTCGTAAGCGGTACTGCTGAGCATATGGTCCTGGGTTTGATTCCCAGGTCGAGTAAAGTGTTATTGGGTTTTTCCATCTAGAATTTCTCAGTAGCAGCCCGGGGCCTGGATTTGTGCCCGGTTGATGGGATTAGGCTATTACAGGGATTTAAACATAACTCGTGAAATGAGGGCGTCTACTATCTGCCCAACACTTCTGGAACACAGGCGTGATATTATGTTATGGAAGGAAGTAAAATTATTGTAATTATTCGGAAAGTAGAGCTTGTATAAAACCACAGCCCAGTGACGTAAGAAGAACCTTACTTATTATTAACACCTGCGCCCCGCGGTTGCATTCCAACAGAGACGTGCGAGGATGCGTAGCGAGGGATGTGTTTGAGAACACAATAGAATCGCTTCATTTACCTAGCCTCGCTCAGCGCAGCTCCTGTGGAAACGGCTTAGCGGAGCGAGGTTTTTGTACGTACAAAACAAGCGAGGGAAGTGTGCGAGAGATGTGTGAGAGAGATGTGTGCAAGAGATGTGTGCGAGAGATGTGTGCGAGGGATGTGTGCGAGAGATGTGTTTGAGAGATGTGTGCGAGGGATGTGTGTGAGAGATGTGTGTAAGAGATGTGTGCGGGGGATATATGCAAGGGATGTGTGCTAGGGATGGACGCGAGTGAGAAATCGCATCTGAAATGAGCCCGCTACACATCCTCGCTTTCACAGCGTTTCTACGCATCCTCGCACCGCTCAGCGGCCTGGCACATCTTTGGTGGAAACGCTCACATCGTATGACAGCTTCGTTACGTATCCTCGCACCGCTCAGCTACCTCGCACATCTCTGGTGGAAACACAGCCTTAATCTCGATCCCATAGGAATATCGGAATTATAAGTATCCTATGTCCTTACCCAGGGATTACTGGCATGATGTTATTATATGCCAAATAAATAGTTACGAGGTTATTTTTGAACCTATTCCTAAGAAATCATTCACCCTTCATTTTTAGTAGCAACATTATTTCTCTCTCACCCTATAAAATCACTTACATACTCCTACACCTTGATGTATACACACGTCAATGCCACCACTATCAAGGCCAGCTAATGTAGTATCGTTGTATGCGGCTCGAGACGGTGGCACATCACTCACGATTCGCAAGGGAAAATCTGAGTGACATCACTACTTACTTGGGCAGGTTCCGGGGTAAACCGGTAAATGTACTTACTTATTATTTTGTTATCGAGTAATCTGTGAATACTACTGGGAAATTTCAAATGATATTATGTGGTATTGCTGTTTTGGCGGTACTTTTGAGGTCCTTTTACGGTTAAAAGTCGTCAGATTCTTCTTCAAAAATGGATCTTTTTGCATTGAACTTCATTGGATATATCTATAGGTTGATCATGATACTGTGATAGCACAGAATAGTACAGAAGGCGCACTCCGCATTTTAGGTATGAAGCTACAAGTACGCGTGCGGCAGTCTTCTTGTCGCCAATATGGATGAATACAAAAAAAAATTTTTAGACCGTCATGGAGATTATTAAAAAATATTGGTCACGTACTTTTTCTTTTTTTACGTAATCTAAAGATTACGGCGATACATTGAGTTAAAATGTGCCATGACGTCACAAGTATGTAGATTTTATACTTACTTGTGACGTAGCGACCCCTCCCCGACTTAAAATGCTTTTTATCTAAGTAATTTTTTATTAATATGATAAAGCAAAAAATACATGTCTAATATTTTTTTATTATCTGACTGGCGGATTGATTAGAATTTAATTTTTTTACTCAGGCTTCATCCCTATTTAGTGAGTGTAACATAGTCAGAAGATATAAGAGTTACGCGATAGAAAGAGAGGCAACTTCTAGGTGAATATAATTGTAGGTAATTAGCACTATGTGACCCGAATTGCACTTTATTGTGTCGTAGCAAGAGTCGCTTTTTATTTAAATGATTTTTCGAAGTGAACCATCTGTAGTAACATGTGGTTTTGGCTTTGTTTTTGAGGTTGGGTTTGGAGAAACAAATTTAATTAATTGAAGTCAAAGTTATACCATATCAGTTCAAGAGATGAAGTATAATGTCAGATTAAAACGAAATAAATAATATTGTAAATTGTAATTGATAATTTGTAATAACTATTATAATGTCAATGTATTGATTCAAAAAAAAATAACATTATTTATAAGGTATTACCAATTTTTATTTCACCTTCACCGCAATCTGACATGTATTCATTGAGATTGTAAAAGCATTTTTCTTTTAACCATTGGGTTGACGTTTTAAAACATGGTCAAAGGTAAATCGTTAAATAAATAATATAACAACATCACACCTGTATTTCCCCGAAGGGTTAGGCAGAGGTATATCTATAGTACACCCACATTTCGCCAGTTATGTTTAAGTCCCATGTAATAGCGGACGACTGATTACCATCCATCAACCGCCGCCCGGAGAAATCCCGACGCGGGGCTGCTACTGAGAAATTCCTGATGGGAAAACCCAATAACATTTTGCTCGACCTGGGCATCGAACCCCGGACCTCGTGCTCAATAGTAGCGCTTGTGACCACTAAACCAAAGGCAGTGAATTAATAATAAAAATTAAGAAACCCACAATCTTTAAAAGAGCGACTTTTTGTGTGTGAGATGAAATAAAAATAACTAAAAATGTTTTCCCATGCAACAGAGAAAAACTAACATACCCTTTTATGTAAATGAAAAATACCTCATATTCTACTGACCCTTTTTGAGAGAACCACACCTTTGTAATCTTCAAGATATTTCTTGTGTACCTAAGTAATACAATGGTTTTACGTGAAATCCCTTTGTAAGAGCCCCTTAGAGGTATGTTGTGGGTCTAATGTGATTGACCCTTTACAGTATTTTCGCGGTAAAGTTGATTATTTTATTTTCACAATGCTCTTTCACTACATTAACTTGTAAGTACTATACTTATTTGCGGTATTTTGGTAAGGCTTGTTAATTTTTGTTTAGGTATAGTGAAATTGATAGCCCATAATTACCTTTTCTAGCTCAAACGTACAAAAGATTGTAGTAGTTAGACACACTATTATTGTTAAAATATTATTTTCACTTTTTGTTGATATTTTGTATAAATTGTTGATCGCTGACTGTTCACGACAACGGCGAGTATTCGTTTGTTGCAGCGACAAAAACCTTCAAAGAGAATACTCGCTCAGCGACCCTCGCTTGGTGGGCAGGAGACTCGCTGAGAGGTTCACGTTTGGTACATACGCAGGCCAGTACGGTGGGACAGGCGCCTTCTGCCAGTTTTTTTAAAATATCAGTTTTGTTGGCTATAATTTGACCGAAACCACTCTAGTGCACCTTATGCACGTGCGCGGCGAGATGGGGGGCAATGCAGGCCGCGCATTTTTCAATGCTCACGGCATCTCGCTACCCGCCTCGCCGCGCATTACTAAGGCCTAGTACAGTGGTTTCAGTCAAACTATAGCCAACAAAACTGACATATACATTAGATAAATATACTGTAACCTTGAAAACTAAATTATAATGTATGCGGCTGTTATTTCAATCTCCCTTCTCCAGGCGGGCCCCTTCCACAAGGAGCTCTATACTATACTACGAGTATATATACTATTACAACATTATAGTAGGTTAAATGATTAATCTCAGAATAACTATGTACTATTGTTTATCAAGTTACTCAAGCAAATTACGTAATGTGTGTAAGTTAAGGCACTGCCTCACTGGAGTACTCGCCTGTAATGTTGTTACATTACAGGCGAGTACTCCAGTGAGGCAGTGCCTACGTAATGCTCAAAATGTAATCTTATATTGTTATATAAGATTACATTTTGAGCATTACGTTACAATACTGCCTTACTGACTAACGAGCATTCGCCTGTAATGTAACAATCGAAGATTGGATAAGATTCACATTAATGGTACAAATTGTATCACGGGTGCTCTCACTCACCACTGTCACATTACGGGCAAATGGTTCCGGTGAATGTAATGTTACAAATTGTATCATTACAGGTTGTGCATTGTAATGCACTGTTCTCCTCACTCAGTGATGTAATGCTCGAATCTGAACTGTTACATTACAGGCGAATGATCTTGGTAAATGCAATGTTACAGGTTGCGCACTGTAATGCTCGGTTCTCCTCACTCATTGATGTAATGCTCGAATCTGAACTGTTACATTACAGGCGAATGCTCCCGGTGAGGGAGCACCTTTAGGTACTTGTATTAGCAGCCATGTTTGTTTCACAAAATCTCCAGTGTAAGCATGTTTTATCGTCTTCATTTAGATAGAATCTCATCTAATTTCTTGTATCTAGGCAATTTGGGTGAATAAAGTCTTTGACTAGATGGAACTAATTTAGCTGATTGGTTTTTGCAAAAGTGTAGAAATCTTTTTTTAGTGGACTTTATTGGTTTTTGAGCCCACTTGCTGGATGTGGTGAAGTGTAAGGCTTGTGTTCTTCAATAATATTCGCTATTTGTAACTGCAATAGCAGTAGTAACCCAGTGGCAACGGCCGCGACTTACGTGTTGAAGGTCGTAGGTTCCAACCTGTTTTTTTTTTTGGTTGGGAATTTCTCAAATAACTTCTCCCGCTCTGGCCGGAGCAAGAGGGCGTGTCAGACTCTTACTGACTAAAACTCACCCGTGTTCTTTCAGTGTTCCCTTTACGTTGCCAGGGGCCACGGTATCCCTTTCGGACCTTCCCACGATCCCGGCAGGCATCGGTCCTAAAAGGCCCTTCCGTTGTGCTGACATCTCTTTGAGGTGCGCGTGGAACACAACGCACCGTCGACCCGGGCCTGATGGTCCTTATCGAACGGCGAGCTACCCATTGCTCACCGTCCGCAAGCCCGCGCCTACGGTGGCCGGGAATTGGCCTGCGATTCCCGTCGCCCAGGGCGTCTCCTGCGGCGGCTAGAGGCGAGAGGGCGCAAAATTTGCCTCTCCCTCACGCGTTCCGCCTCCTGCTTCGCGAGCATTACTGTTTCGCAGAAGGAGGTGACGGCTTCCCACTCCCTCTCGCTCCGTACCATGGCCTGGACCAGGGCTGGACGCGAGAGATCACTGCCGCCGATCGCCTCCACAAGGACACGGCGGTGCTCCGCCCAAGCCGGGCAGACCTCCACCGTATGCTCCACCGTGTCTTCCGGACGATCCACGCAGTGGTGACACACGGGTAGGTTCCAACCCTGACGGGTTTCTTGCTCTGTGTAAATTATTTAATTACCACTGCTTTCAAAACAGTGATGGAAAACATCGTGAGGAAACCGGCACCTAAACGATCAATTACATTACACAATATCACGGATAGCGCAATGTAGTTGACCATTTAGAGGGTTAATATTGAAAATGGCGAATGATTGAACAAAAGTATGAGTGAGTTTAATTTTTATTGCACCATATTTGAATTGCACCGCGTAGAATAAGTATTGCGCAGATCTTGCGCGTGCGACAATTTTGAAGCTTTTGGGCCGTCAATGCTATTGCGTGAAAAAAATGGATCGTTTGAGTGAAAGAGCTGATTAAACAAACTAACTGAAGGAACACGGGTGGGTTTTAGTCAGTGAAAAGTCTGACACGCCCTCCCACTCCGCCCGGAGCGGGAGAAGTAATTTGATAATTTCCCACCCAAAAAAAAAATGGTGTTGGAGCCGCTTTAGGCAACACAATACGTGCAAAAATTCCAGAGGGCAATGTTGCCAAATTCAAATAAGGGGCTTATCTTCTTAGTCATTGACCTGTAATCATTATTTTACTTACAAAATATTGTACATATTTGTACGCAAACATATTAGAATTCTCGACATATAAATATTATTGCTTTGATTCACAGAAATACCTCGTAATTTTCCACAAGAGAGTTATATACATCTAAGCCCTATATGTATATTATACAATTATACAATGGTTTGTTTTTTTATATTATGAAAACAGTAATAATTGTTCCGAGAATAATACGAGATCTACACGAGATATTCAGAAGAGAATGCTAAGAGATGATATTATAGAATAATTAGAAATGAGTTCATAAGAGGAAGTCTAAAAGTAGAATCGGTGACCGAAAAGTTGTTTGGAAATCGGTTGTCATGGTATGGGCATGTGATGCGGAGGAATGAGGAAAATGTCGTCAAGAAAATTTTGAGTATGAACGTGGATGGTTATAAAAGTGGGATGAACTGAAGAGCAATGCGCAAGGTCACGAAATCTTCCTTCTACTCAATTACAGCACTACAAGAACTACAACAATTTCTTTAGGACCATTAGTTCAGCCGGTACGTCCCTTGGCACATGACCGTAACTCGATAATTAATCAAATTTTTTGATAAAAATGCCCATTTTTGACTAGCTGTATCTTCGCTACCAAAACACCTAGAGTGCTTGGGCTGGGCTAAAAAATACACAGCGCTTTTACCAAGTTTGTATACTTTTGTTAACACAATGTTCCAGACAGTGTGTGACAAAAAGATACTGAGGCATGGCGCTGAAGGTGTTAAATTCGTCACTAAATAATTTAAATCGGATCCAAGGGACAAGCCCTCGCTGCCCTCCCCCAGCAACGCCCTAAGCCGAAGTCCGTATCCCACAGGGGGTGCTCTTAGCGTGTAGGCGCTTCATCATTTCAGCCGAAAGACGTCCACTGCTGGACATAGACCCCAAGCACCGCCACATCTACCGGTGCTGTGGTTCCCGCATCCAGCAGATTCCTGCGGCCTTCACAAGATCATCGGTCCACCTTATGGGAGGCCTTCCAACGCTACATCTTCCGATATGCGGTCGCCACTCCAGAACCTTTCGGCACCGTCTGTTCTGAGAGCAATGTGCCCTTCCCATTGCCACTTAAGTTTAGCAATTCTTCGGGCTATGTCGGTAACCCTGGTTCTCCTGCGGATCTCATTTCTGATTCGATGACGTAGGGAAACTCCAAGCATAGCCCTCTCCATTGCCCTTTGGGTGACTTTGAGCCTTCTAATAAGGCCCATTGTGCGCGACCACGTTTCCATGCCATAAATCATCACTGGCAACACGCACTAGTCAAAGACTTTCGTCTTGAGGCACTGCGGTATGTGGGACGAGAAGATATTGCGTAGCTTCCCGAACGCTGCCCAGCCGAGTCGGATTCGACCATTGACCTCTTTCTCAAAGTTTGACCTACCTAACCGGACAGTTTGTCTAAGCTAACCATACTCATCCACAACTTCGAGTGTATATCGTCTTCGATCTTCATGAGAGTGGATGCTACATTGACAAGACTTTTGTCTTGTTCTTGTTCAGTTTAAGACCCACTCTTTCGGAAGCTCGATTGAGGTCATCGAGCATTGTAATGAGGTCCTCTATAGTCTTAGCCATCACACATCTGTTCTATGCCTGTGGCGTTTTACCTTCGAGTATGACGTAATCAAACAGCTTATGGAGGGCCTTAAGAATGGGTTTTCCGTGGGCCTTTAGTCCGTCGTAGCTTAGTTTATAGTTCTTATGTCCTGCCTGGAGGCCTTAATTTATTGAGCCACCGACGGGAAAATCTAGTTAAGCAGCCAACAACCCTCAAAAAAAAACTATACGTCCAAAATTGTAATCATGAAAAAAAATATCAACCCATACATTAGGGTCGAGTAGTTTTTTATGGGACAGTTGATATTTTTTTTGTGATTACGATCTTGGTCTTAAGGAGAAAGCTGTTTAGTATGATGGTCTGTACCACACCCTTTATATAACCACACATTTCTGACACATACTGTATAAGTCACTACCATATTTCTGACACAACAAAGTAACTGAACAGTTTACCGTGCATTATTTTTAATTACTTTTTGAATATTAAACTTTGTTTTACGATCGCGAGTTAGTGACTCCGAGTTACAGTTTACAATAGTACGGGGAAGTTTTGTGACTAGGAGCGTGGAAATTATGGAGGTTCTAGATATTTTGAATGTTCTCTATAATTCCAACAAAGCCGGTTATTACCGAATTTATTAGATTTTACCTTACCTACTGAAGCTAGATTGAGGTGTCATCCTTCCTGCCAGAGTTGCGACTTTGTCCGAAAGGGATATCGCGGCCCCGGCACACAGGCAACGGAAGGAACACGGGTGGGTTTTAGTCAGTAAAAGTCTGACACGCCCTCCCGCTCCGCTTAGAGCGGGAGAAGTTATTTGATAAATTCCCACCCAAAAAAAAAGGTCTTATCCTAGCCTAGTAGGTATATGTATGACTAGTTTCTGCCCGCGACTTCGTCCGCGAGTTTCGGCTCCCGCGTCGCATCGCATCGCCCGCCCGCGCTATTACTTCGTTTTCGCTTAGCGTTCTCTCTGACCTTTTTTCTTTTTGCTCGGCTCCTAAGGGTTGTAGAGTGATGTTACATATCCCCTATAACCTTTCCGGAAAATTGGGCTAACTAATGCAAAAATATTTTTTCAAATCCGACTAGTAGTTCCAGAGATTGTTCCCGACATATACACAAACAAATTTTATGCCTGTATGAAATTATACAGAGTGACTTGTAATTTGACGTATTCCTTCTGCGACGTGATAGTGTGACATATTTGCAACAGTTAAACACCCCATAAACCCTAGACAAAAACTTAAGGTGTTTGAGAAAAACCCAATATTTATGTATTTTTGAAAATTTCCCAGAATCCGTCACTAAATCATCACTTTTCTCTAACCTCTCAATTTGAGAGGTTAGAGAAAAGTGATATTTCGGATTTTAGCCGGTTCGATTCCCGAGTGTGGCAAGCGAACTTCCGAAAATCTTTGAATGCAGATTTGTTTCTTTTTAAAAATAAAGGAATGTTTCCTTTGAGTAAAATTTGCTATCTCCAGTATTTAGAGTACTTTACCTCCAGATGAGGTTCAAAAATTCCAACCTGTATAGTATAGATATAATATTAGGTATTATTAAGTCGACACCAATCTCATCACCTAAGCGATGTATACGAGAGGGCTGAATCTCTTTAACATCACTATTTGGAAGTCTGTTCAGTGATCTGATATGCAAAGAGAAGAGTCGTTAACGCCTACAAGACGACTCAGTATCATAAAAGGTTACTAAAGGTTTCCGTCACAAGAAAAGGGATCCTTCTGTCTTTCTGCTATTTTTTAAACCAGTAAAAGTCACTTTTGAACGTCAAAATTTACAAGAAAATAGAATTGATGTTAATTGCTAGTTCCGTGTTCCAAAATGTAGTTTCGTATGGAGAAGATGAGATTTACATAGTCAACAGTATTTAGTAGTAGATAATTGTAGCCATTATTGAGACATGTCTGCAGTGATCTTTTTGAGCAGGAGCTTATTTTAGAGGAATGCTCTAAGGTAGCCCAAAGGTAAGGTAAAATTTTATTCGCATTAAATTTTTTGATGTGTAACAACAGTATTCCTGTCGCTTTCCTACAATCAAAATCTAAATTATCAAATCTGTGGGAGTGATTTCGTGAAAAGGGACAGAAGTATGTCACAGGAAGCCAGGGAACCGCACGCTATTTGAGTTGACCAATTAGCGCGCGAGGTGCTAGAGTTGGCTATCAGAAACGACCTTGGCGACTTTAATGATGCTTATTACCCAGGTGAAATACGACGGCGACTACTGTAAGGCTCACTCGTTTTTTGCAATTTGCAGGTCAGTGATTATATAATTCGCGACTGTTACAAATAGGGTTATACAGAATTATAATCATTAAAATCAGCAATACAACTCCTTCAGTTAGAATTGGCCTCAAATGTCATGATTTCATAAAATAGAGATTCAATAGGGTAATAATATAATTCTATAAATAAATATTTGATACAACCGCGAATCATATTTAGATCAACATACATTCTGATACTGACCTGCAAATTGCAATGAACGTAAGAAAATTTGAGTTCCGCGGGTGGTCCTGACGCTTTTGCCTTAAACTTGTTTCTCCTCGATGTCAGCGTGTCTCCCTTTAAAGTTTTTAAAAGTAAGTAGTATGTAGAAATAATACCACGGCAAGATTATTTAAAAGTATATTGTAGCCAAGGAAAGTAAACGTGTAAGCACGATATTTTGAGAGGAACAAAAACAGTGGCGCGCCAAGCGTAGGAAAAGTGAAAAACTAAACTTTTTATCTAAGATAATGTTTACATTCTTCCAACAGTATATTTAAGTAAATTTTTACCATATTGCTGCGTCAATTTTCGTATAGTCCCCTAGTTGTTTCTACGCTCCTAAGTCAGAGACTTTGTAACAACACTCAAATAGTTGACGCGAAGTTCTGAAGAGATTTCATGTGGATTTGATACGCTCCGTGGCCTATACTAGTTTTGTTTAATGGCTGAATAAATGACGAGGATTTCAAGGGTTGAAACTGTTTAAAGTAGGTAATACTGTTGGTTTTAGATGTCATAATAACATGATAACCGTTATGGAAATTAAGTTCATGTAAGTAATTTATCTGAAACAATGAAACTCCACCCATACTTAATATTTTTTTAAATTCACGACGGGGTTGCTCTTAGCCTGCATCCCACCTGATGGTAAGTGATGATCAGGCCGAAAGTGGAAGCGAGTTCAACCGGAATCCTCAACTACAGAGGAATTGGCTATCTTACCTCGAACTGCCGAAACACATCAATGCTGTAAACATTCTTGTTATGGCTACAGACTTAGTCAAGATGGCTTAGAACAAGCCCTACCACCAAAAAAACCGAGAAAATTTGCCTCCATCGATCCCGGGACCTCTGGGTATGAGATAGGTGGTCTAACTACAGAGGCTTTTAAAGTACTTCTTTGGAAACGCACTGCATTTTACTTAAATCTTTTGAATAGAGCTTCAGAAAGATATTGCCATTTAAGAAGCTATGTATGACTGCCAGTAATGACACTCTTCACAGTCAAACTTTTTCTAATATTACGGTACCTACTACAAACTAAATGGATGCCCAAGGGTTGCAGTCTCGACAAAGATACCGATCGCTTTACGACCGAATTCGGTCGCAAAGTTCTAATAGGGACTTTCAACGGTCAAAATTGTTTGACAAGCACGAAACAGTGATGTGCCTGTCAAGCAATTTTTTTGGCGTACATCGATCACTATCTATCTCAAGACCGTACCCTTGCATCCTCTGGAGGGACGAAGAAGTTCCTCCTACTAGTTCTGCTCAGTCAGCCCTCCTTCCAATGTCACTTACTTGAAAATAATTGCATCGCGGTAGGAGCTATTCCGGTATTTCTCCAGCTGTTCACACGGGAGGAAGATCTAGAGAAATGTGTCACCTATAAAAAGGAACAATTAGCTTTATTTATCGGTAACAAACGGATCTCAAACGCCCAGAAAAGAAATGTCGAAGAAAATGACGTACGATGTTAGAATTCGTAGCTCCAGTTAGTTACATTGTAAGTTTACGAGACAATATTCTATCATGTGGTCCATTAAGTGTTTTAATATCATGTCACTTGCGGTGCTTTATAAAGTTTGCAGACATTGTCACGGATCTTGACTTTACTAAGCCAGTAAGTTCCAGTGAAATATAAATACGCGATAAATAAAAAAAATCGATAATAGCGATAAAAAAAATCATGCTGACTGATCGCAAATACATGTAAGTATTTTACGAAGTTCGCGATCAGTCAGCATGATTTTTTCCGACATCTTCAGCAATAATCGTAATATTTCAGCTAATTTACACAAAACCTTAATAAATTATACCTTCCGCAAGAATCACTCCGTCCATTGTTGAAAACCGTTTGAAAATCCGTTCGGTAGTTTTTGCATTTATCGCGTTCAGACAGACAGACATACGCGGCGGGGGACTTTGTTTTATAATATGTAAGGATGAAAAGATGGATAAACACAAAAACAGGTTGGTCATAGCCAAAAACAGACAGACCTGGACAAATTGGAGGAGACTTTTACCCAAAAAGGAGCCATAACCTAGTTTAAAAAAAAGTGTTTTTTTTTCTTTTAAAGTAATTTTTCACACAGCCTATTTTATTGTAATTTTATTTAATAATCCACCTGTATAAATTATTTCTTGGTTATGGAAATAAAGGCTACAATATAATTATTATTAGATATGTGATGGATAATGGTCAACCACTTCTATCTAGAATTAATCATCTCATAAGAACCCCGGCCTCCGGCAGAAAGTTAAAATCCCTACTGAAGTTTGCACTTTATACAAAACTCTGTGGACGAGCGGTAAACTTGTAATTATTTTATTGCGACTTTCTTTCTCTAGTCGGTCTTGCATCCCGGTTAAAAGATGTCTATTAGTTATAGTAGTGTTGGTCCTGCATATACCGACACGGTGTAAGAGCCATCGGCGCCTAAACTGGTACCATGAATTCAGCACATGATTTAAGAGCCCCAGCGAAGAAATTTTTCATCTGTTATTGTAAATAAATTTGCTGTTTCATACAAAAGTGCAATACCTATACGGTAAAATGTATGGAACAGCTGTTTTTTTATCGACGAAAATTTTCTACGCTGGTAGGTCTAGAGCAGGGGTCGGCAAGTAGTTTAAAGTGGGGTTCTGATATAGTTGAATTTTCTTATCGAGGTTTAGAAAAAAAAAACAAAAAAACTTTCTAGTTGTAGTTACACACACGTACACGATTTAACAAACTAACAGACTTAAAACGTAAGAAAGCGGGGAGGGGGGGAAACAATCATAGGGCATCAAATAATTCGTCCGCATCGCTGTCAACAGGAAAAGTGCCGAAAACTTTCTAGTTGATTTTTTTATTTTGAATAATACAGTACAAGGTAATTAATTATAAGCAGTTTTATACATTTTTGCACCCGCACCCCGCACTCAAACGCTCTCTCTTGCGCCACACAGCACAGCGCAAATGCAGCTGTGTCTACCTACTAAAGCTAAACGAACTAATCAAATATTAGATTCTACGAGTCAAAACTATAAAAGAAAGAAAAAAAAATTTTTTTTTGGGACAATCAAATAAAAAAATAAAAGCTTGTTTTTTTTTTATAAATATAATATTTAAATTGAATAAATAGTAGGTAAGTTATTTAACAATATTTGGCGAACCAAGTTCCGACCTTTTGTCCGACTGTTGCCGACCGTTGGTCTAGAGGCATGTACCATCAAAGAAGTTCATAGCTAACCAGTTTCAAAACAAAATCCACGGGATTTTGTTCACGATGACCACATCTGTTACTGATTTGAATACGATGACCACATCTGTTACCGGCCTGGTTCTATAGCCACCGAGCGCTGCAAGCAAGAATAAATAGTAAGGACTTTTCTTGCTTGCAGCGCTTAATCGTGATGTACTGTTTGTGGTCATCGTCCATCGAAAGGTTCTGAGTGGCGACCGTGTACTGGAAGACGTAGCGTTGGAAGGCCTCCCACAAGGTGGGTCGATGATCTTGTGAAGAAAGCCGGAATGCGCTGGATGGCTGGTGGCAGTGCTTGGAAGGCCTATTTCCAGCAGTGGACGATTTTCGGCTGAATACATGATGATGTAGGTACATATTTGTGTGGTCATCGCCCCAAAATTTCCCATATCGATTACTTCAATGCCGTGAGCTGCAAAGCGTTATTCATCCAAAAACCAATTAATCAGCAAATTCATAGATTTTTCGCAGCAATTACTGCTGTGAGCAATTTACGGGATCATTAAGCGAATATCAGTGGAATGTCAACCGTAACGTCATATTGCAAAGCAATAATTAATTGCTTGAGCTATTCATCAGCAATTATAATGTGCGGGGAATGGTGAGTAATTATAAACTGATGCAGGTATCTAAACAGGCATTAGATTAGAGGCATTTATTAAAGTAAAATTGTATTTAAAAAAACAATATTATTATTAGGATGATCGCGACGACGATGGTTAACTTAAAAGCAACCCCATTCCAATAAGGACCATATTTTTTGTTAATTATAATTAACTAGCTTATGCCCTCGGTATCGCACACTCAAACTCAAACTACCGCAATAAAAAAGTATCCTATGTCCTAACCCAGGTCATGGTCTACTTGTGTGCCAAAGGACAATGGGTAAGGTTGTATGGGCCCCGTACCCAAAAAAACATGTCATTGTGAACAATGTCTGTATTTTATGCTCTCAGGGAATAGTTTAGTGCATCCTTTTTTTTTTTTTTTTTTTGACGATTGGAAATTATCAAATGACTTCGCCCGCTCTGGGCGGAGCGAGAGAGCGTGTCAGACTTTTACTGACTAAAACCCACCCGTGTTCCTTCCGTTGCCCGTGTGCCGGGGCCGCGATATCCCTTTCGGACAAACCCGCAACCCCAGCAGGCATTGGTCCTTACGGACCCCGCCAGTTGGTGCTGACATCTCTTTGAGGCGCTTGGAACACAACGCGCCGTCGACCCGGGCCTGGTCCTTATCGGACGGTGAGCTACCCATTGCTCACCATCCGCAAGCCCGCGTCTACGGTGGCCGGAAGTCGCCTCGCGACGCTCGACGCCCGGGGCGTGTCCTGCGGCGACTAGGGGCGCGAGGGCGCGCATCTTGCATCTCCCTCGCGCGCTCCGCCTCCTCCTTCACAAGCATAACTGCTTCGCAGAAGGAGGTGACGGCCTCCCATGCACTCTCGGTCCGAACCATGGCCTGAACCAGGGCCGGACGCGAGAGATCGTCGCCGCCGATCGCCTCCGTGAGGACACGGTGCTTCGCCCAAGCCGGGCAGATCTCCACCGTATGCTCCACCGTGTCCTTCGGGCGATCCACAAAGTGGTGACACCCGGGCGTTTCCTCACGCCTTATGCGGCACAGGAACCTCCCGAAACAACTGTGTCCGGTGAGGACCTGCGTCAGGCGGAAGGTGAGGACGCCATGGCGCCTCTCAAGCCACTCCTCAAAGAGGGGTCTTATCACCGCAATTGTGGCGTGCCCAGCGCTGGGTTCCTAAGGGCCAGAAAGTTAAAAAGCTCAACTATTAAAAAAAAAAATGCGTTCATTAATTTCAAAAAGTGCCCATCATTAGCATGTCAATAAGTTTTTAAGGATTTGTGCCGGCACATAATGAGCTTTTTTTTTTTGCTAACCTGTATTGTCCCACTGCTGGGCAAAGGTCTCCCCCATATTTCTCCAGTCTTCCTTGTGAATAAGCTTTATTAACAAAAAAAAAATACATTCATAATCCAAATAAATACAGAAGCACATCAAATAAACAATGTTTTATCGCCACTTATCCAAATTTTAACTAGTTTTCGTTAAACAATGAATTTGAATCGTTGTGAAATAAAGAGCTGAATAAATTCAAATATATTCACGCGAACGCATCGCAGTATGAAACTGGATGGAACCGCTGAATATTCATCAAAATAAACATTAGCTAAGCGAGCTAAAATAGCCCCGAGCTAGCTCTTATGTTATTACTTTTAAACTTATCTAGCATGGAATCTTTTAAAATTCTAGAACGTGAAGATTTTATACTGAAAACGTACATGCTCTAGATTCTCTTTTAATAATCAAGATAAATATTTTACTTGAAGTCTTAAGATGAAAGAACGGTTTAAGGTGAAAGTGGCAAGGTTGCCCGCACAAATTATAAGCACTGGAATTATTTAAACAACTCTTGCAAGTTTCAAAACTTTCAACGAAAAATATGAAATTGGTAGTAGATTCTACACCAACCGTGGTAAAATAAATATGAATGACGTATTTTATTTTATAAAATTCAGAAGGTCGTTTTTACGTACAGTGTCAATTATCAATTTCTAAGTCAAAATTGTACCCTTCAAAATCAATGTGCGTATTTAGCTATGCCTAAGTACGAAACAAAATACACTAAACTTAAGAGGGTTTATCCTAAAAGTTGGCAACGTCGCAAATAACTGTCAAATATTTACCTGTTTTTATTCGTAAAGCAATATTACTGAATATAAATAAGAAATGTGGCTAACTAGCGAACTAGAATATTAATAATGAATTGCAATTATAACATTGAATTTGATGTTGTACCCTTATTTGGTGTAAAAAACTCATTTGGAAAGTTTCCAAATTGATTTTTTACATCTAAAACTAAACATTCAGTGTTACGATATTAATTATTACATTTCATAATCAATATTCTAGTTCGCTAGTTGGCCACATTTTTTATTTCCACACAGTAATATTGCCAAATTAATCAAAACAGTGAAATATTTGACATCTGTTTGCGACGTTGCCCACTTTCAGAATAAACGCTCTTAAGACGCAGATATATGCCAGTGTCCTTGAGTGGTTAGCTTGCGGGTTCTGTACTGAGCTCACGGAACCCGTCGTACGTCCAGCCAGTAATAGGACTCGCCCATCAAGGAGCGGTGTCCCAAATTAGACGCATTATAAATTTATTATACATAAATCAAAAGGTATTTTAATAAAAACACGTATACCATAATTATATACATAATTAAATTATCTTTAAAATGGTGCAGGTTTCAGAAAAATACGCTTGATAGGTTTTGCGTGATTCTCAGTTTTTCATCCGTGTTAGACATAACTTTACAAATTAATTACACTATGTAATGTAAACATAATTTAAAATATTCACAGATTAGGTTATTAAGAAAATGCTCTAATTTAATATATATTTTTTCCAAATCATTAACACTACTCGTTTAGACGTGATCTTCTGTGTAACATTATTAAAAGTCGGTTTTGTCGCCTTAACCTATAAAGTATGCTGACAATTCCATCATTCATATATAAGTTGTCAAGTCCAAAGTGCCTGTTGTCACCCCCATTTATTTTCACCCCCTATTAGATCAAATTATCATAATGAAAAATGTCTTCACCAAAAATAAAACTTGTGAACTCATAAAAAACAAAAGTTTTCGAGCAATTTGTGAATTCTCTCGTAAATATGAGCTGGGAGGTAAAAACAAGGTAAAATTAGAATTGAATGCTTTCGTTCCAACAACTGCAGTTACTTCGGAATTGTTCTTGAGTTTTTAACTAACTGAGTGGCGTCCATCTTTCGAGGAAGAATTTTAATTTCAGTCGGGAACCAGGCAGATGTTTCTACTGTTTAGGAAATTCGATAAGCGTGTTTTGTGGGTTCTTTATTTTATTGTTTTACTGGACTATTAACAAAGAGAGACGCTTCGCTGACAGAATTTACAGCAGTAAGTTTTTTAAAGCAACGTTTTTTTTGTCCTTTGTTTAAAATATTTATATCTATATATAAGGTGTTAAAAAGTAACTTTAGAAACTTTAAGAGGTGCTTTAGAACATCGAATTGAATAACTTTTACTACTGGACCAACTTTGAAATCGCGAAAAAAAAGCAGTTGTCCCATACAGTTTAGAACAGTATTATTAAACTTTATTATGGTACAGCACATTTCTTTTCTCGAAAGCACCTCTTAAAGTTTCTAAAGTATTTTTTTAACCCTGTATATACTCTTTACATATAATAAAATAGAAACGAAAAACAAAAGTCAAAACTGTACATTGAATATTAAAAAAAAAACGTTATTACTACGAGGTGTGGGAACGAGTCTGATGCCGAAAATTTAATTTTTATAATTTTTATTCGTTTGTCAGATTGTCTGGATATATGTTTCAGATTGGCGCAAAAACGGCTGTTCGGATTTGGATGTAATTTGGCACACATATATAGTTTATAGCCCAGGTTAACACCAAGGGTACTTTTAATCCCGATATAGTACGTTCCTGTGGAAAATTTTTCGACATCCACGCGGGCGAAGCCGCGGGCAAAACCTAATCTCTTACTTGAAAGAAGCTAACGATTACTATGTAAAGTAATTTCGCTCTGTTTATGTGACCCTCTTAACACTTTAAAAGGCTTCCCTGACGGCAGGCTAGAAGTATTATTTAAAAAATTATTTGGCATTAAAAAAATGTATGGACTGGTTGAAAGACTGGTATGATTAGGTGGAAAAGATATTTTTTCAGGCTATTTTTCCTAACTTAAACTTAAATAACATCACGCCACCACGCCCCAAAGGATTGGAGGTGAGGTGTACACCCACATTTCACTAGTTATGTTTTTTTAATGTCTGTCCGTCTGTCTGTCCGCGGCTTAGCTCAGTTAGTACTAGAAAGCTGTAATTTGGCATATATATACATATTAATCATGCCGACAAAGTGGTAAAATTAAATCAAGAAAAATATTTTTTTTTAGGGTACCTCCCCTACACGTAAAGTGGGGATGTTTTTTTTTCCTCATCTACCCCATGTTGTGGGATATCGTTAGAAAGGTCTTTCAAAAATATTGTGAGTTTGTTAAACTATTTTTGGATTCAGTGATCCGTTTGCGAAATATTAAGCCGGTCCGTTATACGCGTAGATCTTTCAATGCCCTACGGGTCCTGTACAATAATGGTTTTAGGATGCTGTTGGCGTTGCCTCGCTTTTGCAGTGCGTCAGGTATGTTTGCTAAGGCCAGCACGGACTGCTTTAGGGCAATAGTAAGAAAAAGAGTGGCCTCCCTGATGCGCCGCGTGCGGGGCAGCTCCAGCAGCCTTCTGAATACCATATTGGGAAGGGTTGACAGCCCGGTTGTGAGGCACTGGAACACCGTTCACGGATCTAAAGGTGCTTTAGGGGCACGAGGAACAGGGTGTAAAGTTCACTCATCCACCATAGAAAAGGGAGGATCCTCCGACCAGACGGGTGTCGTGTCTGGCGGGCAACTGCCCAGAGGTTGAAGTCGGGAGCTTATATATATGTCTATCGCGCGGTAAACTCTAATTGCGCGATGCAGGATTTGTGTGACGTCAGGATGTTGTGTGACGTCAGGTCTTTGATGCGTAGTTCGCATGTAGCGATGTAGATGCCGCTACAGTGCCCTAAATAATATAAAATAGCGTAATTGTAAATAATAAACATATGTATAATTAGTTATTACTAACATAGTTATAAGTACTTTTTATTAACAATTTATGGAATGCTTTTTATTCTGAACTAAAATGATTAATAATAATAAATCCCATGTAATAGGGGGCGAGCCTATTGCCATCAACCGGGCATTGATCCAGATTCCGGGCTGCTACTGAGAAATTCCAGATGGAAAAACTTACTAACACTTTACCCGACCTGGGAATCGAATCCAGTACCTACCAGGTCAGCAGTAGCGCTTGCGACCAGTAAAAAAATAGGGTAGTAATTAAACTTAAAGATATCTCACAACCACGTTAATACCACTTATGGTCGATTCCTATATTTCACGGACCGTTCAAAATCAATCTGCCTTGCCTTTTCCCAACTATATAATACCAGTATTTTACATGGACCGACTGCCTATCTGACCTCCACAACCCAGTAACTGGGTAATACGATACCCCTTGGTAAGACTGGCTGTCAGACTTTCGGGCTTCTGACGACCCGTGACGACTGTCAAAGATCCACGAGTGACTGCTGGGACCAACGGCTTAACGTGCTTTCCGAGACACGAAGGAGTCTCGGTATGTAAAGATGGTCACCCATCCACAGACTAGCCCCGGCAAGCGTAGCTTAACCTGATGGATCGGCGAGTGCGGCAGTTATTACTTGGCCACGATCAATGAATTTTCGGACGGTTTTTAGTTAAAATTCAGACTCTTGTATCTTTACCAATAATGAAGCAAAGACCTCATAGCTTTGCATAGTAGACTTTCCCATATGGAAGTAGCTATTACAGGTAAAATTACCGCCCAGAGCGGGAAAAGTTATTTGAAAATTTCCCACCCAAAAAAAAATGCCCAGTTTGGCATTTGGTAAGCAAAACGATTTGTTTTATTTATAGGAACCGAGCATTACACACCACTCGCAACCCACTTCCAAGACAATCCCGTAAATTCAACTTAAATTACGTTTTCCGCCAAAAATGACCCAAAAAACAACATTTCCATCATTCTTCATTATCAGAACAACTTTTTATGGGCAATTGCTTACAACAATAAGTGGACCCATATATTATAGTCAGAGACAACAGAATTGTCCGTCTGAAGGAGGCAACATTGCCAACATGATAACAACTTTACCTTTTAAAATCCTACTAACAAATTAAGAAGAATGGGTGAAGTTAAATTAAAACCTTAGCCGACTCTGGCCGGTGAATTTATGCTTGTTGTCTACTTTAACCGGGCAGAGTTGATATTCTTGTTGAATTATTAAGGTTTTGTGTAATGTTTTTTTGTTATGAAAAAGATATTGCCGTGATAGAGAATTAATTAGTGGAGGTGGCGTTTGTAAGTCTTTGTTTAATTAACCCCCGACGCAAAAAGAGGGGTATTATAAGTTTGACCGCTATGTGCGTGTCTGTCTGTAGCACCGTAGCTCTTAAACGGGTGAACCGATTTGAATGCGGTTTTTTTATTTGAAAGCAGGTTTTCTAGCGATGGTTCTTAGACATGTTTTATCAAAACACTTCTTTTTTATTTGATGAATGGATGTGAGCGTCTTCCACAGATCCGATTGATTTGAAATTTGGTATTCTGTTAATTAAATGATATTAGAAGAACATAGTAACCTTGAAGTGATGCTGCAGCATTACCTGGAATTTACAGGATATCCAACTACCTTACCAACTTACAGCACAGGTATCGTGTTTGTGCTCATTGGAATGGTCTCAATGAATAGGTTAGGTATTTATAGATGATGAGCAGGATCTGGTGATGGAGTAGGAAATAGAAAAAAAAGGTTTATTTTTTTATTTTTAAATATATTGACGGGTTTTTTTAATATCTTTTAACTTGTATGAGTTTAACGGTGAATTATTTTGATTGGTACAGAAACATAAACTCACAACTCCTTTCCTTGGGGGTAGGCAGAAACTATATACATATTATCGATACCCATTACGTCTGCAGAGTTTCGCTAGCTAATTTATTTTGACGCTAGGTAAAAAAAACAATAATTGTGGAACGTCACTAGACTGTGGTATCTACATAACAAATAGTTACAATTATTTTAATAATTTTTATAGCTGCTAAACTAAGTGCAAATGTTAAAATTGTTTCAATTATGTAAAGGTAATATTCCAATGATTCGGTTACGGTTTTCATTCGAGAGGGCCCGAGCTAAACAAGAATGCTGTTATACCTATCTACTGTAAATATGCATCCGTAGTATCTTTTTCCATTGTTACACGAGATTTCATAAAAGTAAGTAGGTAAATTTGCCGGAATCATCTCAAACCCTACCGAATTTCAATTCTTAGCTAACCCCAAATATATAAATCTTCGTTAATATATAAAATTCTCATGACAGTGTTTGTAACAAAACTCCTCCGAAACGGCTTGACCGATTCTTATGAAATTTTGTTTGTATATTCAGTAGGTCTGAGAATAGGACGTAAACTATTTGTCATAGGGTTTAAGTGATAAAGGTGGGTGATCCAACCCAAAATTATTATTGCTTGGTAAATTTTTTATTCATGTTTTTTCGTTCAATATTCCCCTATGATTTTATAGACATACACATGTTTATTAAATAAATACTATTTGTTTTTTTAGAAAAAAATGTCTTCACATCGGTTTTTTTTCATAGTCAACAATTTTTTATAAAAAATGTTAGTTAATCCGATAAAATAACTCATAAGCTTTTAGAAATGATAAACAGAATCCATAACGAGCCAATAACATCGGAGATATGGCAAACGCTACCTACTCAAATAATAAAAAAATGAATAATAAGAAAAATATTAATTTTTCTTGAACATTCAGAAGAATACGGACAGTCACATATCCATTGGTGACACTGCATAGATTACTTAATATTTTTTCCAACATCAATGGAAACACACACAAACTTAGTTGCGGGCGCATCGGGTGCAAGTTCTCATAATAACAATTGTTTTACTGCTCACCTCCTTTCGGACAGTCCGTTATTCTAGTATACAGTACGAATGCAAATTTATCCCGCCTTGGGAGCGCAATGAGCATTCGCTCTGCTTCCCTACAAATTATTGTATCTGGTCTCTGAAGCTAGCTCTTTTTTTGTGGCATTTTGTTTAGTTTTTTGAGAAAGGAAATTGTGTTAAAGTGTTTTAAGTGTGAGTGTTAATATTTATTTAAACTATTCACACTCAAAAAAGGTACAAAGTGCACTTCTCCACCAGTCAACCAAGGGTGGTGAAGAGATTAGATGGCAGGTGCTCCGTTTGAGAGGAACAAAGAAAAATAAAAAATAAATATTTTAGGATGCCTTGTAACTAAAATAGGTACAACAAGTACATAAATAGGTTATAAACTACATACACATACATACATATTTACTATAATATATACCTATATTATATACGAATTCAAAGGAGAGAGGTTTTGAGATGACTCTACTCTATTTATTTTGAAAATAACTTCGCAATTTCCGCTTAAATGCATACTGACTGATGGCCGTCCTGATATCAAGAGGAAGCGCATTCCATAGAAGAATGGACTGAATATGAAAGGAAAAATAAACAAAGTCGAAGTATGAGAAGGATAGTGTAGAAGATTGTTAGAAGAACGCAGATTCTTAGTGTGTGAAGAACATAAATATTGGAAGTAGAACAAGATAAGAAGGAGCAGTGGGAGAGTTGAGAAGGGAGAAAAGCGTGGTCAAACGCAAACAAGCGTGCATGGTCCAATAAGCAGCTATTGTGTTTTATGTGCCCATTTAGGTATTGATTGCAGTAATCCATATAAGTGGGGTTGTCGGGCGAAGTGGCTCACACTGCTCTCGACGCTTGACGTGTCAACACGTCGGGTCCGGGTTCGCAACAAGTCAATCGTCATCCTGAGGATGCCTCGTTGAGAGGTGAAACACGTGTCGATTTCTTACAGGGTTCTTTATGACTCTTTAAGAACAGTTAAGCGGATTGGGTTACTAAATATACGTCGTCTATTGTATTTTATATTGATTTTGCTAAGAAATTACGCGTCTGCCTTTCAACTTAATTTTCTCGGTTTTACGGCCATAAGTGTCTATAACTCCAAAAAATACTTAACTATATGGGTTTGCTCTTCCATCTTTCTCCTCCAAGTGACTCTATAGGGTTATTTTTTTACGTAAGAAATCGAAATATCAAATTCATTATCCTAATGAATCACTATGTTATCCATACACTATAACGATGAGTATCATTCTTAAGCACCAAGTTTCACTTTATATTGGAAAAACGCAGTCAAAAACACGAATTAATCGTTGCTTCATATTCCGACAGAACGTTATTACAATGTCATGTCTTTGGGTTCGTTGCTGTAGTAACAAAATCGATCAAACGAAAATTATAACGGAAGACTTTAGAAGAGATGTACATTCTGACAGTATGATGGAAAATGAATTTATTATAATGGTAGCCGACGAAGACAGTTCAACTGATGATACATAATTTTTCTGGATCATCTGAAGTGACGAAATTGAATATTTTTTTTACAATACTAAAGTTCGGTAGGGTATGCCTCGAGAATCAGTTTTAAGCAATGTAGGTAAATGGTCGATTACAAACTTTAAGAATGATAAATCGATATGTCTCAAGAATCGGTTATTAAAGCAATCGATTTTTTTTCCCCGTTACTACACAAAATATTTTGAGAGTTGTCAAATCGGGCTTCTTAGATTGTCGCACGTTTAGTTCACTACGCCGTAGGTCCCATAAAATGAAAACTAATCGAACCTAAGAAAAACTAGTTCAGTTGATCAACTGCAAATATTTTATGCTGTGACATGGATTTTCCGCGAAATGGTCGGCAGTGCATCGTAAATAAACACGTCGCTCTGCAATTGGGGGAGGCGGAGGTAGCGTTTGAAAGGCCCACCGGCCCGGAAAACCTAGGCTTAACTGAAATTTGAATATCGCTGTTATCAAAATGTTCTATGAGGAATAGATACTCAGCCCTCGCTATTACGGGCAATACTTTGCAATGTTTAAATAGCCCTGTGTAATTTTCGTGGTATTTAGTTTTTACATAGTTTGTTACTACAAGTTTCAGCAAACGTGTTTGAAAATTATGTATTTTATCAAGGTAAGTTTTAAATGTGCGTCCATAACTGGTGAATCCATAGAAGATTATCGACTCAGCAAGAGCTATGTACATTTAAAGGAGGGTTCTGTATGGCATATTGCGGTTTATAATGGAAAACTTGGTGAGTATCGCACGTAACTTGCCGCAAACAGATTCCACCGGGTAACTCCAGTTGAATTGGTTATCAAATATGAATCCGAGATAGGTATGATATGGGACTTGCTATAGGCGAGCAGTGGCAGTCTGGTACGTTATTATGCAGACAATCATGACTTTGAGCTATGATTTGAAAGAACGTACTTATATACTCTTGCATCTCTATCTGTTAAAAAAATAATCGGTTTTATCAAAATCTAGGACATCCTAAGTTTTCCTGCATTTTTTCACAAAACATGACCAAGTTACTTTGCTCAACATTTCGTTCTCAGCAAAAACAGACTCAAAATCCAATAGTGCTAAAAAACTAGAACTAAAAACTCTCACCAAATTAAAACTTATTACTAGTTCGATATTTAATGAAATTCCTATGTAAAAGGAATGTTCATCTAATTTATTACTGATTATCTGTCTTTGTGTGTGCCTGTGTGTTCACTACATTCATTCCGCCATTCGGTCGCGGTTGAATCGAAAACTTTTCTAGTTTCAACCGAAAGGAATTGGATTAAACTGGTAACGAGCGGTGGAAACCGGATTATTTGACGCCACCCGATTGGATGTACTCCTCGCTATTTGTATTAAAATAAATTATTCTGTACTTGAAGTTAAACTTTTGTTTACGATGTTTTTGTAAGTTTGTTATTTGTGTCTGTTTTGGTGTCGGAAGACTGTTGTTTGTTCGGTATTCGTTCAAGTGTGAACTGGAAACCGTTCATGTAATCTTGGTTATTCATATCGTCAATTTGTGTCTTGATTTCATAATGGTGGACTCAACCTCATCATTGTCAACCTCAAGAATGAAAAAAGAGTTCGGAGTAGACGTTTTAGGTGGAGTAAGTGGCTGTGAAGTGGGTGTTATTTTAGAGCCTTGGTCTTTGCCTATTGGCAAAAAAACTTACATACCTGCAGTATTCGGATCTGGATGGGTTTTTAAAAGTTCTGGAGGAGGTAGGCTTTAGGGTCATGTTTAGCTTTTTTTCGTTTGCTCTTTTAAGTTTTTTAAGAAGATTATTACAAAAATCCCTGTAACGTCTATATGAGGACACACAAAACATTTCTGCGAGCAATTGGGTGAAATATTTGTAGTTAGAACTATGATAAACCGAGAGCGAGCTGAGCGAGCGAAGCGAACTTGTGTGTTGCGTGTTTTCGCAAAATCCCTAGGGTCGCGAAAATCAGAATTATCAAATCATCCTACGACATATATATATATTCTATTACAGACCTTTGGAAACAATTTTGCCTACTGATACTTTAACTAAATAAATAATGAAGTCCGAAGTTGATTCCTTGGAAGTTTTATCTAAAAAAGTGGTCAACAGGGTGGGGACGTCAATACGACACTAAATAAAACTTCGTTTATACAGGATGGATCAGAAAGGTGTGGTCAAATTAAAAAATATAATACATCTGCCGTCCCATACATTTGGGTCGAGTAGGTATTGAAGTTTACTGACTCCTAAGTCACAGGATTCCCCTAGTTTAGCAGGCAGGTTTTCCATTATTTATGCTACCTTTATTTATCTGAACTTGTAACCTAATCGTTAAATACTTTTGTAACAAAGGTTATCTATATCAATAAAAGTTTTTTTTCTAATTATCCGTGTTTTCGTAAAATCCCTAGGGTTTTCGCGAAAATTAGAATGATCAAATTCTATGACATATATAAGGAGCAATCGAATTTACTAAATATTAGAGAAAGTTCACCATTTCCAAATGTATTTACTATTAGTGAATACATTTGGAAATGGTGAACTTTCTCTATAGGTAGTGGAGCCGGCAAAATGTTTGAGACCTCAGCTTCCTGCTATCCAGTAATGAAATCAGACTCAGGAGATGAGTCTAGATTTTGTTGCAATATTTCAGTGTATTTCTGTCTGTAATATGGTTTTAATTTGTGAGTTAGAATGTTATTTGGATGAGCAGGATTTTGTGTGATTAAAAGCAGATATTTCAATGCTCGGATTACGTAACTTAGGTAGGTGCTCAAATGATATCTACATATATGAAAATGACATACAATTATCGAACATTTCAGAACAAATAGTATGGTTATGGCAACCCTTAAAATATTTACAGGGAGGTCAAATAGTGACGTCACAAAAAAAACCGAAAATGTTCAAAAAACTTTGATTGAAAAGAAGGAATTTACGTTCGAGTGATGCAGAGTCGGAATTCCTACAACATTTTTTTTTTACAATTTTTTTATTTTTTTTATACTACATCTTTCCTAAATCATTTCAGAAACCAAGGCAGAATGTAGGTTTGCACAATATCACAAAAAAGTTGACTCGAAAATTACGACTCGAACGTAAATTCTTCCTTTCCGATTAAATCTTTGTATCTTGAATTAATGAAGATGGTAGATAATTATTTTATAATAGGATGGAAGATGATCATTTTATGTCCGAAAGAATATTCCATAACAATAAAAATTGCAAAAATATATATGTGGAAAAAGCCGTGTTAAAATAAAGATAGTTTTCTTTTTAAAGCGGTTCCCATTATACGTATTATCAAGAAAAAAATTACTCGGAAACTATCAAGAATCGCGGAACTTACTTGGGGTATTTTCGAACACACAGGTTTTTATGACGTAACTATTTGAACCATTCTGTATAACCACACAACAGGTAAGATAGATATAGTTATGTAAATAGGTACCTTTACCGTGTGGTCAAAAAGCCGTTAAGTGTAAATTAAATAATTAATCTACAAAGCTAGGTCTAGTAATAATACCTTTTTACCTTGAATATACTTGTGCTATCCTTAAACTAGACGAGGCTTGTTTATGAAAACAGGTGGGACCGAAAACGGACAAAACAACTGAAATTGAGAATTAACGTTTTGGCAGCAGGTATTAATTTTTGATTGCTTACTGTATAATAAGTCTATTTGCATAATTCTTCTTTGTTTATTCAGAAGATTATAAAGTATTAGGTACTGTTGTGTATAGGTAATGAAGCCATTTTGAATTTTATGGTTTCAAATTGGGAAAAGTTCTATGCTAGTTTAGAAGCTATGTAGGCTTTCCCATCGGCAAAAATGACAAGTAACTTCTATACAAACTTTCATCAAAAAATCCAAAGCTACCTCCAAACCAAACAATAAACCGCTTAAACTTTGCTTAATAACTAAACTTACTATAAAGCAGATACTAAGTTTTTTTTTTTTAAATTACCTTTATTTTTGCCGTATAAAGAAATTACCTAAATTATTGGCGCCTTGGAGCCTTCTCCCCGCTGCTCAGTCTCGCTCTCACTCAGTGCGCGAGCGAGATAAGGAGTGAATTTAAGCTAAGGTATATTATGGACTCTTAAGATTTTATTTAGTAGAAGATAGGTAGCATTTACGATGCAGTGTTCTAAGTACCTAATAAGAAGTTAGAATTTTTGTTATTTAGATTACTTAGGTCTTATCTTGGAGAATATTTGTTTTCATTTTACCAATAAGTACTCTTGAACACGCCGTCGACGTGTGTCAACGACTGTAGTTGCCTATGTCGTTGACGCGTGTCGCTGGTGTGTATGAGCACAAGGCTATGGTCTCCTATATGTACGGTTGTGGTCTCTTTCACACGTCGACGTCGGCGTTTTAATGTCGTCGCGGCATTCAAACGCTTTGCGTTGCTTCTCTAGTTATTTCGAAACATTGCAGCCCCAGGTCGTGTCATGTCCTGCCAGGGTTGCGAGTTTGTCTGAAGGGATATCTTGGCCCCGGCACACAGGCAACGGAAGGAACACGGGTGGGCTTTAGTCAGTAAAAGTCTGACACGCCCCGAGAAATTATTTGATAATTTCCCAAACAAAAAAAAAAAAAAGGTCGGGTCATGTGTCACATGACCACTCGAGAGCAACGACGAAGCGTCGTCGTCCACTGCGGAGTATTGACCGCCGACGCTGTGCGTTGCTTTCAGACGTCGATCGGAACATTGACGCTGAAGTCAGACGTTGCGTGTAACATAAAATAGCAGACCAAAGCCTAAGGAACCAATTTTAATTAACCTGTTAGCAGGCCCGTTGATTGGCTGGCGTATTTTTAGTGTCTTTTTTGATGAGGAAATCAAACATGACTTCCCTTTCTTGGATGTCCGTCATTCGGTTTCTCGCTCCAGCATAAATGTAATTGACATAGGTACCTACTAATTTAGGTACTTTTATATTCTGTTGTCTTGAAGCCTTGAAACAGCCTTAAAGCTTAGACATTGCGACAAATACCACTCTTATTAAACGTTCCTTCTCTTGAGCATATACTCATCACCCTCAAAATCCCTTCTAATCCATAAATAATATCCCACCCAGCTAAGATTAAAACCTAATTACATAACAATGCAACAGTACATAGCGAAGATCATACAAACTTTAAGAAAGCCGCCGTGTTTCAGTTTTACAACACCCAGAGCCCAGACATAGAGTAAAAAAACTATAGAAGTGACACTTCTTGGAACGCATTCTAAATGCCTACACTCCAGTGCTGGCAGCTGTTTCAATGATTTCGGAAATACTTACGCAGTTAGTGCTCCTATACATATTATCTCACACAATACTACAAACTACACCTACACAAATCCACTCATTTACACTTACATGAACATAACACACAGTCATATTTACTATTGTGTTATTTTAATTACGTTACATTGTTTTTTAATTTATTTTTTTATCTTATTTGTTTTTTTAATTTTTGTGTTTCATATAAACACCCAATGTAAGCTTGCACATATGAAGCATCGTGGGGCCCTGGTGACTTGTACCACAGGCGTTGCGTGCAATGCCTATTTCAAGCACCAGTCTCTCACAAATGTAAACTATCCTTAAGCTAGTTTTAAGTACTGTGACTACTACATTTGTGAAGAGAAAACAAATATACTTATACTTATATAGAAGCGCGGCACGCGTCAACAGCAGTGGCAACTACAGTCGCCGACGCGCGTCGACGACGGCCACCGTTCCGTCGACACGTCAGGCGAAAAATCTATAAAAAATGGCAGAAATATATTTGTATCTTTTTTTTATTTAGCTTTGTATTAATTATTATCAGTAATGCATAGTATATTGAAAAAAAAAAT
This sequence comes from Agrochola lota, assembly GCA_947364205.1. NCBI lineage: Eukaryota > Metazoa > Arthropoda > Insecta > Lepidoptera > Noctuidae > Agrochola > Agrochola lota. The sequence continues at coordinate 11,590,605 of OX376241.1, forward strand.
GCCATTTTGTTTATTAATTACACAGGGTGTTAAATAAAACTGAGTTGTTTCGTGAAGTAGATTCTCTGTAGTACTCATTATGAGTCTTCTTTCTTGTGCAAATCTCTTCACAGTTTGATCCCTGTAAAAAGAAAACATTATTGTTTAATTATAGTTCAGTATAGAACTCGTATTTATTTTAAATTTTCGCAAAAACGCGCATCTATTTCTACTTTATTACAATTATTGAAAGTATGATGAGTTATAGTTTAAAACACACAAAACACATCCGACGTTTAACAAGTCAAACTTTGGACTAAAATACTGTGTAATTGTGGATATTTGCGCACATTATACTTACGCATATAGCTAGCCGTATTCATAGAGGTGTTGTCTAAACAATGAAAACCAGTTTCGGACATAATTTTATTTTTGGATTTCTGATAACAATTATGCATTTTAGCCAACCCAGTTTAAGGGCTGTCAGTGTCATTGTTTCCTGTGGAAAATTCACACCGACAGGTCTTGAACGCGGTTTAGTCTGGTTTTCCCCTCACTCTGACTGTCGGCGCTGTTAGGTTAATATGTATGTATTTTTATCTGCTGCACTGCTGCGCTGTGACAAGTGGTGCAGTGAAGAGCTCGATGGCCAGCGTGAGAGGATTAGATGTGCTGATCGCGTTGAGTTTCATTGCAATTCGCACTTAAACTGTATGTGCCACATTTACGGCCAAGTACTGTATGTCGGCTAACTTGCAGTTTCGCTTCTATTCGGTTTTCTTACTCTATGACCAAAAGTACAAAGTTTAGGAGCATCTCGGGAGTTCAACAATTAAACCAGCAAACTTATTCTCTTTAATACCGTGTCTGCAAATTATACAGTTTAATCTTACTGCTTAGCGAAACTTTACACTATGGAGTTTGTGGCGGCTTTGGTGAAATCATTTTGTTTGTATAATTTATTTGTGTGAATGCTTGGGTGGAGGGTACATGTTAAGGATAATTTAATTTTAAGAGATAGGCTCGTCACAGTATGGGGATCCGGGAAGGGATTATCTCCGGTGTCCGGAAAGATGGTGGTCAGGTGTTGACACAGGCCATAATGCCTTAGCAGTAAGCTGTTACCTGTACTTATTACCTACCTGTTTACATACCTGTAATTATTCTAGTGCTGTGCAAATAATAATAAAGACATTATAGGGCCATTTGTCTAAATATAAATCAAAACTAATATTATAAAGAGAAAATGTTTCGTTACGCTAAAACGGCTGAACGGATTTAGATGAAATTTGACACATGGGTAGACCATAACCTAGCTTAGAAGAAAAAATACTTTTTTTTCCGATATTCTTACGGAACCGAGACTTATACGGGTGAAAACGCGATGCGCAGCTTGTTTTCATATAGAAAGGGAGATACATAATTAATTAAGCTCACTGCGGTATTATCAGTGTCTGTGATTTGTTTTTCTAGGAAAACAGCGTACAACAACTAAGTTAACACTCTAAAATTACGCCCAATCTTCAATAGCAGTATATCTCCACAGCAATCTATACAAATAAATAAAATTTAGTTATCTATTTGTAAAGTCAAAATAAATTTAAATTTAAAATTTTTGCCTATCTGTTTATTTGTTCCGGCTAATCTCCAAAACGGCTGGACCGGCTGGCAGATAGCCGATGTTGTATGGAGTACCCTAAGCTACTTTTATTGGAGAAAAGAATTAGGATCCACGCGGGCGATGCCGTGGGCTGCACCTAGTTAATACAAAATATACTCAAACGAAACACACAACTGACACTAGACATCATCAGTTTGCTAGAGAAGAAAAACAACACCATTTGCAATCCTTTTTTATCTATACTGCCAGCAGCACTTCTATTGCGACACTGCAATGCAAAAAATTCTACACTCCAACAATTCACAGAAATAATCTTGCAGCAAACAGTACAGATAACAATTCGCACATTTAAACGATTCCTTTAAAAAATAATTCAGTTTTCTCCCTGCATTGTTTGTGCACGTGTTCCTTTCTCTTTTTTTCCGCTGGCAATGATCAAAGGAGTCCGAAAATGAGTTTTCTACGGGAAACCGCGGTGATCGTTTCGTTTTATCTTCGCCACATAATAGATAGGCACAGAAGGCCTCGGTTCTTACAATGAGTGAAAGCTGACGGACGCACACAGTCAGTACAGGAAGCACAGTAAGTGCACTTGCACTTGCTGAAGGTACCTATAGTCTGTTCCAAAAGTATCTGATGAAAATGTAAACAAATGGATCAGAAAACGTACCTGTGAATGTCAATTTATAGTGCCACTTTCAATTGAATGCTTCGATTTGATTCTTTCAATACGTAATAAACCCGAAATTCTAATTTTAAATCACCGAAAACATTTTTTCTTTTGACATAACTTTTCAATTACAATGTAATTTTGTTTTTCAAACAATAATTATAACAAGCAAAGTTTAAAACATTTATATGGGACCACTGCGCAAGCTTCCTCTACCAAACGAAAACTGAATTTTAAAATCGCATTAAAAATATATATAGGTATACATAAAGTCAAACCTCCTCCTTTTTGGAAGTCGGTTAAAAAAGTGGTGACATATTAACTTGAAACCTAAATACAGATGAGATAAATGTATTATTAAAGCTTAGTGAGTCATTGCGAAACAATTTAACCTGAACAGGATTTGTATACACTTTCATCGGATACTTTTGGAACAGCTCATACATGAAACGTGTATAGAGGCATGAGGAATTAAGGTTCAGTCCTCTAAAGAAAAGGGAGGATCCTCCGACTAGACGGGTGTTGTGTCTAGTGGTCAACTACTCGACGATTGATGCCTGGACGTTGTATATATGCTAGTCGCGCGGTAAACTCTGCTTGCCCGATGCAGGATTTTGCGTGACGTCAGTGTGATGCGTAGTTCGCATGTGGCTATTTAGATGCCGCCACACGTGTATAAGTGTGCGTGCGTTGTCGCTCGCTTTTAAGAGTCGGCCTTCTGTGTGACTTATATATTTCGTATCTCTGCTCTCGAGGAACGAATTATGTTCACAATTTAATCTTTAAATGCTCGGTACAGTCTAAAGATAGTTCGCCTTTAGTTTTGTCTGATTATTTTCAACGAGATATAGTTTTCTTTGTTTTGAATACGGGTTTTAAGTGAATAATGCATATTTTTATTTAGCTTTTTTAAGTTGTTTGAGGATGGTAGAGATAGGGGTACTATTTTTGGACAGCTGCGGGCAGAGTTTTGTCAAAGACGTTACTTTGCTTATAACATATTGCAAATGAACTATTGATTCACCAAAAATCTAAGGACACTCGTAATTTATGTCATACTAGCTTCTGGCCGCGACTTTGTCCGCAAATTTTTAACTTTTCTCAAGAATTCGGTCATCCAATACAAAGAACAAAAAAAAAACCGACTGGAGATTACCCTCTACACAAAAAAAAAAAAAAAATGTTTATGTTTCAGTTAACAAAAAGGGTTTCGTGTTTGGAGCCTCCTTTTAAGCAAACAATGCCTGTGTTAGGAGACTCGGCTCTTCCATAGTACAGCATAATTACTTAATCTATTAAAACAAATCCGTAGGTACTAAAACTAACAAATAAAAATAAGTATGTTAGTAAGAGTATGATTCAAGTGTGAAAACCTGTGCGTAGTGTGTCTGTACATGAGAGTGTCTGTAGAGTATGCGAGAGTATATGAGAGTGTGTGTATGAGAACATACAAACAAACAAACAAATTTTACTTCTTTATAGTATTTTCCGTAACAAACCCGCTATTTTTTTATGTAACGATATGGCGCTTTTTTTTTTTGGTTGAGAAATTATCACATAATTTCTCCCGCTCTGGGCGGAGCGGGAGGGCGTGTCAGACTTTTACGGACTCAAACCCACCCGTGTTCCTACCGTTACCTGTGCGCCGGGGCCGCGATATCCCTTTCGGACCAGCTCGCAACCCCGGCAGGAACGATATGACACTTGTCGAGGTTACGTTAATACATAATTTCGAACCTAATGACATCCCTCTACATATAAAATTACGCCTGTAATTCTCGAAGGGTTGGGCAGATGTTTACCTATAGATCTACACCCTCATTTCGCCAGTTATATTTGAGTCCTCTACACATAAATAGGCGAAAAAAATAATTGAGCGTTGTTTTTTTTATCGTTGTAAAAGAATATTTTTCAGACCTCCATTTCGAAATTTATGTTATACTGCACTGCGTGCATTTTTATATTGGTATCGGGGGAAAAATCTAGTGATGGTTTGGTACACTGAAAACTGTAAAAAGTGTACATGCCTACACAGTAGTAAAAGCTTTTAATGATCACAGTGTGGTTTAGTTTTACACTTGACAGACATTTCTATAACATTTTCGAAGCAAAGGTGGGGAAATAGAAAAATATACCAAATATAAATAAATACCAGCGCAGCGGTATTCTTTTTTTTAATATCGCCGCATAAAGGCCTGTGCAGACCAGCGTGACTTGTCGCGCGACGCGACACGAACAATACAATTTCTAAGAAAACTTCACAGTATAACAATAACCGGCGTCGCGTCGCGCGACAAGTCGCGCTGGTCTGCACAAGCCTTTATGCTGAAATAGCCTTTTTGGCCTCGCACAGGACGTTATTATTTTGGTACTTTATTTTTATTTTTATATTTTTTATTACTGCTCCTATTTCTTGTGCGTGTCCCAAATAAAATATTTTTCTTTCTTTCGTTTAATCGGGCATAGAAATGAGTATAATTTTTAAAATATGACAGCACAAATATACAGGGTCAAATTAAATTTGCTAGCTAAACTCCGCAGACGTGATTGGTATCGATATCCAAACACGATAAAACAAACAAATAATAATTTGATTAGGCTTACATTTTGTTTTGTGTAAACTTCACAGATATGATGAGTTTCGAAATTCACGATAAAACCAAAAAAAGACAGGATTTCTCAACTCATGCTTCAAGAAACGTTGACCGAAAAAAAACCAACATATTTTATTTATGTATTTTTAATTAACAAGTAACAAGACGGTTAGTAACAATATTTCTTAACAACTATGTTAGTTGTCGTTTTCTCGGGGAGTTCCTGGGATGACGTACAGCAAAGTGCGTCATGTGGTATGGCCCAAATTTCTATATGGCTAAATAATAATCTACTGACGTTGAACACCTCAAAAACTAATTATATATGCTTTAGTATATGTAATCGCACACAACCAGATAGGGACCTCACAATTAAAGTTCACAAATGTGGTGACACTCAAAGCGAAACCTGTGACTGCCCTACCATCAATAAGGTCACCCAAACTAAATATTTGGGTGTCATGATTGACCAGAGATTATCTTGGTATCCTCACCTTGAGCAGGTCTCAAATAGGATTCGTAAACTCAGCTGGATTTTTAAAACACTGAGATATGTGGTTCCAAAAAATGCTACTGATACCGGAGACCCATTTGGAAATCTATTAAAGGATATTTATATTGCTTTAGTGCAGTCTGTTTTGGTGTACTGCATCCCAATTTGGGGAGGGGCAGCTAAATCCAAATTTATTACTGTGGAACGAGCTCAACGAGCCCTAATAAAAATCATGTTCTTTAAAAGGATTAGATTTCCCACCGAGAGTCTTTATCAGATAAGTGATTTGCTTTCGGTGAGAAAACTTTACATTGTTCAGACTATTTTGAAAAAACACAAAGAGCTGCCTTATGATACCGCTATCTTATCAAAAAGGAGGAAAGATGTTATAGCACCGATTCCTCAAACAAAAACCAGGTTTTGTAGCAGGCAATACGAGAAACAGTCATCTCAACTCTATAATAAAATAAATAAAGAAATATATGTCTACACCAAACAATTTCTAGAATGTAAAAAACTTGTAATCCAATGGATAAAACCACTATCATATGAGGACACTGAGGCCCTCCTGCAGCACACATCATAACTCACTCATTCATGCACACACTTACTCTCATGCACAACCTTTACAATTACACACATACAGGTCACACACACACACACATCCTACACTAACATACATCCCATAACACAGATCACATAATTATGCCCACCTCACCTCACATTACATACACAAAACGCACACTAAGTTATATTAAATCTAATTAAATCTAATCTAATCTAAGTCTTAAAATTGTAATTAATTATAAATAGTAAATAGTAAACAATGGCATTTCTTGTGTACATTATGTAAATTTAAGTTACGGAAGAGGGGAGTGTCCTAATACAGGCATTTACTTGCTTAAAGGGACACTTCTATCACTAGTATGTAGTACAATTTTGTTAAAGAAAATAAACTATTTGTATTTGTATTTGTATTTGTATTTGTAGTAAACTTAACCTAGACACATTTAATCCCTGCAGCACGCTCAACACAGATGTGGAAACCTTGCAGCAGTAATTCACACGCAAACATTCCAGTCTGCTCGCGATACACTGCAGTATGTTGTTGGGGCTGGCCCGCACCCGGCGCACTAGGGAAGCACATTTTTTTCGCATCGTAGCGTAGAAACAATCGACACGAGCATCAGCAAACATCCCCGATGCGCTACAGAAGCGGAACAGCCCCATCAATACCTGGAACGCATTATTATATTGAACGCGAAGGGCGTTGTACGATTTTTGAGTGTAATCTACCGGCTGCACGTGTAAAATGAGGTACAGTATGCACGAAATAAGGTTCTTTTCACTACTCTAGAACTATGTGCAAACCTGCGACCGATCATATTATAGCTCTCACCGACAGCGCCCTTCTTTCTCTTCCAATATCGTCATCATCTCTGAGGTCAGCGGTCAAAAGATGTCCAAATATTTAAATCAAATCATTTTTATTTTATCAAATGCGAGCAAGTACCAATGTGACTTTTTTAATTCTTATGTTCTTTCTGAATTTATCATGGACGTTATGGACATCGGTGAAGGAAAACATCGTGAGGAAACCTAGACTTATAGTTAATATAAGTCTGAAATCACCAACCCGTCTTGAGCAAGCGTGGTGATCAATATCGTTTAGCGGAGAATCATCGAATCTTGGCACACCTGAGGGAGACAAACTACCTGCAAAAAAAAACGTAAACACATCGCTTTTGGCAATAAGACCGCCCATTGTGTCACCCTGTTTATGTAAATAAAATATATTTGTCGGAAATACGTTACTGAGTTGACTAATCGGGACGCCATCCAGCGCCGCCTAGCGGCGCTCGACGGAGTCTACAACATAACGCTTGGACCGGCTGGTGCTAAGCAGAGTTCATCGGTGGCGGTCAAGCAGTGTACACGTTTAGAAATTGTCGTGTGTTCCGTATAGTTGTGTCGTATACCTACAAGAGTGTGTATTGCTAGTGTGATTAATTTGATAGTGAATTATAATTTGATCTGAATTGCAAACGGTTTTTCTATTGCGCAATTACCAACACCACCCATAGTACGCCCACAGTAGTTAAAATATGGCTGATAATAACGAAAGAGACACATACCCTCCTCCGTAAGATTTATATCTGTAATTCATTCGGAGTACATAATAACTAGTAGAATTATATTCTGTTCTATTCTATTATTATGTGATACCTAACACGGGAAGCACGTTAAGCCGTTGGTCCCGGCTGTCATTCGTGGATATTTGATAGTCGTTACGGGTCGTCAGAAGCCCGAAAGTCTGACAAATAGTCTTATCCAAGGAGTATCGTATTACCCAGTAACCGGGTTGTGGAAGTCAGATAGGCAGTAGTTCGATGTAATATACTGGTATTCAGCTGCATCCAGTTAGGTTTGTCTGGAAGCTAGATAGATGATGATAACGAATACTACGCAAACTATGTCAATAGCTTGACGTCTTGCGTTTTGATGAAAGTTATCCAACTGTTAGGACTGAGAATTAGCCAACCCATTTCATACTGGACAAAAAACATCATTGGACATACAATTAAACACACAATACACACCCACACTTCAAAAGAATCCTTTTCTTAACACTCTTACCTCGTAAAACGTAGTAAAGCCCACCCCCCTTCCCCCACCATTGCCGTAAACAGTTGTCATGGCAACAGTCCTGTTCATATTTTATTCATAGTGTGTTTGACCGTGGCGTTTTTACACAAAAGGCAATTCATTTACTACGACGTATTTATGTAGTACTTAGGAAAAAGTGTATACTGTGTACCATGGGTATGGACATACATACATGCCCATACATACATACATGGCCATGGTGGTATTGCAGTCAAAGTCAAATATTTTTTCCAATTAGGCACATAAAAGGCACTTTTGAACGAAAGGCTGAAAATACAAAACGCCACCTTTTTTAAATCCCATAAGTCGAAAGTATTAATGAGACCATGCCACAGAATCAACTAGCGTATAAATTATTTTTATGTTTTTTTTAGATAATTTACCTCTAGACTCTCGATGTGTGTATCTTTGTTTAGTTGATAAGTACGAGTAATCATTTACATTCAAACCAATCATTCGTATTTAAAGCTAAGAAAATGCGAAGTTGTTATATTTTCTTTTTATGAACAAAAATTGTCTGAAATAAATGTTTTTTTATTTTTTTAATTGCACTTAAGGTTTTTTTACGTAAATAATCGTGACTATGTCGTATAATTTGGAATGAAAAAAAAATTGCCTGTAGATTCTTTGATATGGTCTCATTCATATCCTACAGTTATGGGATATCAATAAAAACACCTTGTATACTCCTAAAGCCTTGTTTTCGTTCATACAATTGGTCGTACACACACGCTGTACCACGCACCTGACCTTTATAATATCCCATTTTTATTTCGAGAGGGACTGATGAAAAGATTAGCAGGTCACATCGTCGATAGGTAATATCAATTACTACAATCCATAGCGTAATCTTAATGCTAACTATATGTATATTATACAATGTCGCCCATCGGCATGTGACCGCCCGTATTTTTCTGAATATTCATGACAAATTATCGAAAATAAACTTAAAACCGGCCAAGTGCGTATCGGACCACGCACAATGAAGGGTTCCCTATTTGGGATGAATTTATCCCAAGAAAAGTAGTAGTAGTCCATACGGAATGTATTGGAGATCATGTTTTTCAAACCGCAAATTTAAGTTGGTTGATTATTTACTCGTTAACCTGTACAGCCTACTTAGCTCTGATAGTTTTCCTTTTAATTTCGTTGTATATACTACTGCTGTGAATTTTTTCACTTATCCAAGTACTACCATTTAGCTGGCAGGGGGGGAGGGCACTTGACTCTAACAAAAAATGTCAGTTAAAAGCTTAATATTTCGCAAACAGATCCCTAAATCCAAAAATGGTTTTCACAAACTCACGATATTTTTATCTTTTTAACGATACCCCACAACATGGGATAGACGAGAAAAAAATATAACATCCCCACTTTACATGTAGGGAAGGTACCCTAAAATAAAATATTTTTCTTGATTTTATTTTACCACTTTTTCGGCATATTTTTTTTTATTTTTTTATTTAATGTTTATTTAATCCGTAATGTTACAATATTTTAGTTTTACATAACTCCTGCCAAACTGCAAAGCAATTTGTCGGCAGTAGGTTCTCGTAGATTTTGCACGAATCTTTGCTTAAATAATCATAAAAAAATTATTCCAAGTTAAAACTAAGACCAAGAATAAGACCATGGCTCTGTAGGCAAACACTTCATAAGTGAATACAGAGTAGTTACCCACACAACCATAGATACTACAATCACAGCTCATACGTATACATATGCCAAATTACAGCTTTCTAGTACTAACCGTCTCTGAGCTAAGCCGCGGACAGACAGACGGACAGATGGATATGGCGAAACTATAAGGGTTCTTTGTTTACTACGGAACCCTAAAAAGGGGAGTCTATCTTATTTTCTTTTTTTTTTTTCAATGTCCCACTATGATTTTATGGGCTTACACTTGTTTTTTAAAAATAAATACTACTACTATACTACTACACAAAAACGGAGGCGAAAACATTTTATTCAAAATAAAAAATTGAAAAAAATGTCTTCACCTCCGTTTTTTAAAAAACTTAGATAATCCGATAAAATAACTCCTAAGCTATTAAAAATAATAAACAGAATCCAAATCGAGCCATACGTAGCGTACATAGAAGATATGGCAAACGCTACTAAAAAAAAAAAAAAAAATTAAAGATAGACCCCCCTTTTAAAGTTAATTTTCGATAATTTTTCATGAATATTCACAAAAATACGGGCGGACACATGCCTATGGGCGACATTGTGTATAATATTATAAATGCAAAAGCGAGTTTATTTGTATGTTACGCTTTTATGCTAAAACGGCTCAAAGGATTTGGATGAAACTTGGAACATGAGTAGACATAACCTGGGTTAGGACATAGGATACTTTTTATCCTGATATTCCCACGGGATTGAGACCTATGCGGGTGAAATTGCGGGGCACAGTTAGTGATATGAGTGATATCATATAATTTATTAATTACTGTGGCACCTTAAATGCATTTAATCGGCTGGCAATGAAATTAAGATTGTGCGTCATCGACAGATGAATTTATAGATACTTGCCGATGTAGGTATTCTGTAAAAATCTCACAGTGGAAACTTAGGAGAAGTGAGCTTGAAGAGAGCCAGTTCCTCTGTGGTTGAGGATTCCGGGTGAAGCTCGCTTCCACTTTTGGCTTGATCATCACTTACCATCAGGAGAGATGTACCAGCGCTGCGACATTTTTTTTTTAATGTTGCAGCATCATGCTGAGTTAGGAGCCTTTTGGCCTCGTACAGGACTTCCTTCTTTACATTTTAATGTTACAATGTTTTTTATTTTTTATTTATGTTTGGTGTGGTTTTAGTTTAATGTGTGATTCTCTGTGCGAGTCTCAGTAAATACTTTTTCTTTCGTTCTTAAAAATACAAATAGTGATGGCCTTACAGTAGTCGCATAGGATGTATAATGGTCTGACATCTCAACTTGGCAATAAGCAACATTAAAGGGACGGGGCTTCGTCAAGGTTGTTTCTGACGGCCAACTCTAGCACCACGCGCGCTCATTGGTCAAATCCAATAGCACGCGCTTCCCCGGCTTCCTGTTACATACTTCTGTCGCTTTTCACGAAATGACTCCCTCAGATTCGAGGAAAGCGAGAGGAAAGATGTTACACATTAAAAAAAAAACAGTCAATAGAGTCAATCCCTATCAGGTAAATATCAGGTCAATTCAATCTCACCTTACCTAAGTTTTCACGGTGAGATTTATACAGAATGGACCGGTTTTTAGCATAATTTGTCATCCGTAATTGCAAACTGACTGAAACGAGGAACACTAACGCCATCTTAACCCTTATACATAATTGAGACCGTTAAACCTTTTTTTTTTTGTGGATGGGAAATCATCAAATGACTTCTCCCGCTCTGGGCAGAGCGAGAGGGTGTGTCAGACTTTTACTGACTAAGACCCACCCGTGTTCCTTCCGTTGCCTGTGTGCCGGGGCCGCGATATACCTTTCGGACAAACCCGCATCCCCAGCAGGAGACCGTTAAACCTGAGGTGGCAATACGACGATCCTTGACGTATTTCCATAAAATATTTACGATAAAAAGATAGCCTGTAGCCGCGTGTACCGAAATAAGCGAAACATTTTAATGGTTTACATCCCGGTACGCAAATAACTCGCATTTTACGATTAGTAGTGCACGCATCTCGACTTCTAATACGGTAGCTTCGACAAAATGGCGGCGTGCGTATGACAGTATTGATGTGTCAAGATTTGCGCACGAGTGGTTTCAAGTGGATTGAGAAAGATTTTTTCCAGTTTGTGGACACGCATGAGTGGGGATGAATCTGATCGGGGGTTTTCCGGGATATTTTTAAGCGTGTACGTTTCTGACGTGGCCTGAATATGTTGTTTACCGACTGTTATGTTGAATTTGGTCCTATAATAATTTTGGATTCTCGGCAAATCGGACGATGAATGAAATCTAACAATAAAGTAAAAGTAAAGTAAAGTTTATTTATTTGCATAGAGTGTATCGTGTTTTTATATATTATATTGATTGGCTCGTTGGTCTCGTGGTTTCAAGCGCAACTGAGCGTGAGGTCCTGGGTTTGATTCCTAGTTCGGGAAAAATGTTATTAGTTTTTTTATATACCATGGTACTTAAACATGACTAGCTAAATGTGGGCGTACTATAGTCACTCCTCTGCCTTTCAGAGAATAGATGCAAGCGTGATGCTATGTATATTTTTATATATATATTATATATATATATTCTGATAATGAAGCATAAACATAATTAGCCAATAACATTCCTACTGTTGGGACACAGGCCTCCTCTCTTCGAGAGGGAGTGGGTTTTAATCCACCACGCGGGCCCAGTGCGGGTTGGTAGATGTCACATGTCTTCGAATTTTTGGTTCTAGGATATGCCGGTTTCCTTACGATGTTTTCCTTCACCGTTTTGAGAGCTGTGAAGATGAAATTATTTACACAAAGGAAAGCGCCCGCTTTAACTTTTATCTTTTTTTAATTATTTTGGGGTTAATATATACATATTTGAAATGTGCTATTAAGTCCTTTCATTTGATAACCAACATCATAAAAAATAAAAAAACTGCCTTTATCTTCTCTAGAGGGCGCTATTTTCCATTTAATGAGCACATAGCTATAACCAGCGGACAATCAAGACGCTTTCAACGATACCTCATTTGTCAAATTATGATAAGCAGTTTATAAGTTACGAGGGAACAGATAAACATACATACATACCTGTCAAAATCATAACCCTCCTTTTTGTTTCGCAGTAGTCGTGTAAAAAGGCCCAGAATCACCTTTTAGCACTATCTAACATCGAATATAGAAATGTCCACTCGATAACTATTAAATAAATTATTCATAAAACAGGAAACCGTAGGTAATCAACAATACTAAAATCACCAATCCACTCAAACAAAACACGCAATACTTCCCCATCAAATTGAAATGGAATGAAATGGCAGTGGTCGAGGTTTGGCCATTGTGTGACCGCTATCGAGACCAGGGCATAGAGTAATAATTTATACAAGAGACACTCACACTCCGAACGCATTATAACTGCCTACAGTGTTGACGCCTTTTAAACGTCAACACAAACAGGGCAGCTTGACAAGCAATGGTGCCAACATCACAGCAAGAGAAAATTATACAGGCAACAGTCTGTACATCGATCTTTTGGCACTTGAATGACATTTGAATGGTACCCCGAGGTACTGATCGATTTTTGCGGTAAAATTTAATAAAGCATAAATTTAATTGCTAGTAGTTGTTTATTATTCAACAATCATCAGAATGAGAGTCGGTCGCCGCACCCAAGGGGGAATTCAAAGTTACAGCATGTTAAAGTTGTAAAAAAAAGGTAATATCATACCGCTCCAAAACCTTTCCGTATAAGCGATGATACTATAACAGTTTTCCCTTAATGCCTAAGACATCTGATCTCGCAGTTAGGGCAAACTATTATTGTTATGAATTACAGCCGGTATAAAATAACTTGTTCGAACTAATGCCACCGCCCGCCCGTACTAAAAGGGAACCGTTGTTGATAAAAAAATATTTGTGAAAGTGTATTGAAAAAAGCACAATAGTTTTACTTCGTCGTGGTCGGATAAGAATAAGATACTGGTCATAGTTTTATTTTGGCCACACGCCTTAAACGATTCTGGTACAACTAAAGGTATCATCGCTTGTGGCGCATTTTTTGCTTTTCACGAGTGCGGGTTGCACCACGATATTGGGGAACGGTTGGAATCCGTTGGATGCGAGAAGCACAGGACCGGTCGATGTGACGACCTAGTGAAAGCCGCACGAATCCGCTGGATGCGAGAAGCACAGGACCGGTCGATGTGGCGACCTAGTGAATGCCGCAGAAATCCGTTGGACGCGAGAAGCAAGAAGAAGGCACATTTCCAGCGGTGGACGTCTTTCGGCTGAAATGATGGTGATAGTTATGATGATGATGAAAATACCTACGTAAGTTTCATTTCTACATAGATTTCTTACTCTATGCCCAGGGTCAACAAGCCAGAGTGCCCGTCAAGAGGATAGCGCGGGGACAGCGGTAGTGGATAGCGATATACTCTGACACACTTGTGTCTCCCCGCTAAGTGGATAAGCGAGAGATTCTGTGTATTTTTGACAAAGAAGCTTAGTGGTTTCAGTATACGATATGATATTCTGGTTAGCTGGTATGGTATGCGAAAATTTAAAGTAACTTTTGTTTCTTTTGGAAACTATTCAAGTCGGTGAACGAAAATATTCAAGTGATATTTCGTTTAGTGATATTTCGTTTTTAGTCGCGTAGTTATAATACAACTTGACATTTGCCGTCAAATAGCGTAAAGTTCTTTGCTCAGTAAGGATTAACCAGAGATAATACTTTACTTAATTTTACGGCCAATTTGTTGGAAAATTATATTCATTTTAACCTCCTGTTAGCTTGAATTTACACCAGCTAATGGAAATCCACATTAGAATAATGATCGTTAAAGTTTGAAAAGTATAACATCTGTTTGTATAAGGTATGCTTTAGTCACGAGTCAGTTATTTACCTACAGTTGATGAGAAGTCATTAAATTATAGATGATTTTGATTTGTTCTTGAGGATCACAATATGTTCTTAAATTAATTAGCATGTCGATTAGTGTTTTTAGGAAATCAAAATTTGTATTATTTGTAGTTCGATTAAATAGGTAGCTACGTGGCAATCCATCATCATTTTATATCATGTCATGAGCTTATAATTTTTTTTAAATGTCGCAGCATCATGCTGAGATAGGAGCGTTTTGGCCTCGTACAGGACTTCCTGCTTTAAAGGAGATCACCCATTCTGGGATAAGATTTTTGTTGGCGGCCATCAATAATAATTGCATATTTTGAAAGTACACATAAAATGCATAATTTTTTACTAAGGCGTCAAAGTCGAGAGGTTGGATTTTTGAGATGGGGCTGTAAGGGCGGTTCCTTTAACCATTGTTGCTACAAGAAAATGGTATTAGGAGATTGTCCTTACCCTTTTGAGATATTTTGATCTGCATACACAGCTTTTGAAAAAATCGTACAGTCACCAAGAAAATGGCCAGTTTTCGCAAAAACTTTTTTAATGCCAATGGATTCTGTTTCTTATAAGGATCAAAAAACTCTAAAGGACCTACTGAGGTTTGAATACTAGAAAAGACAGAAATCGCAAAAATCTTTTCCCATACATTTTCTAGGAAATGAGAATCCGACCTACTTTTTTACGATGGATGGACTGGCTGAAAATATTGTATTGTATTTGTTAGGTGGTGTATACGGGATGTTACATGAAATAGCGTGAGGATATAAATTATTTCATTTAAATCGTTGTAGGATCTTTGTTCGCAAATAAATTACAGCGTTGTCGCCATACAAATAAATGTTTCTACTACTGCCACCATTCAAATGAAATGTAATTCATTCCTGGCCGCCGACTTTTGTTTTTTTATCCCAAATCGCCGAACAAAATTGGTGATCTCCTTTAATTTTACTAGTTTTTCTTATTGATTTTATTTTTGTATTTATGTTGAGTGTGTTTTTAGTTTAATTTGTGATTTCCTGTGCGAGTCTCAATAAATACTTTTTCTTTCTTTCTTTCTTTATCGCTTATTTGGACATAGGCAGCAGTGGACCTAAGCTGGTGGTACCTAGCAGCACACCGTTTAGTTGTGTTACAGCGCAGTTCTCTTTCTCTTTATCCCTCTTTTTCTACCTTTATCCCTCTTTTTCTTCCTTTCTCCCTCTCTCTCTTCTCCCTCTCTCTCTTTCTCACTCTCTTTCTCCCTTTATTTATCTCTCTATTTCTCCCTCTCTCTCTCTTTCTCTCTCTTCTTTTTCTCCCTGTATCTCTTTCTCCCTCTCTCATTCTCTCTCTCTTTTGTTTCTCCTCTCTCTATTTCTCTCTCTTTTCTATTTCTCCCTCTCTATCTCTCCCTCTCTATCTCTCCCTCTCTATCTCTCTTTCTCCCTCTATCACCTTGGCGGTGCAGTCAAGCATGGCCTCTTCAACCAGTTCTATACTTCTCGCATTTAGTGGATTCCTGCGGCCTTCACCAGGTCATCGGTCCACCTTGTGGGAGGCCTTCCAACGCTACTTGTTCCGGTACGCGGTCGCCACTCCAGAACTTTTCGGCCCCCGTCGGCCATTTGTTCTGCGAACAATGTGCCCTGCCACTTAAGTTTGGCAATTCTTCGGGCTATATCGGTTATCTTGGTTCTCTTACGGATCTCTTCATTTCCGATCACGTAGGGAAACTCCAAGCATAGCCCTCTCCATTGCTGTTTAGGTGGCTTTCAGCCTTCTAATGAGCCTATTTCATGGCAACATTTGTCAAAACCATCTAAAATCATCTTCAGGCCCGCATCATCCAATTTGTTAAAGCCTACTCTATTTTGTGCCAATCTCTTCTATATCGATTGCTTTCAGTGAGCAGATTGATACCCAAAATATTCCTCCTCTGATACCAAACCCCGTTTCACAGTGCACAATTCAACGAAACGACCCTCAAAGCTCACCCGTCGGATTTAAAGATTCTAATAGCTTTGTAACGATCAAAACCCGCCAATACTGACCCGTTTAAAAACTATTCCTACCAATGGATAGTCATACAAACGATGCAGAGGAACTCCCACTAAATTGCTTTATTGTCCAAAAGTCAGGCACTGTGAAAATAACAGTTGGTGGTTAGCGGTGAAGTTATATTGCAGGGAAGATTCGGGTAGGGAGGATGACGAGCATGTTCGGTTACCTTAACTATGAACATGACGTCAGGGATAGGAGTGGACGGGCGTCGGGAGTCCCAAGCCGATTTCCAGCCACCGTAGGCGCGGGCTTGCGGACGGTGAGCGATGGGTAGGTCGCCATCCGATAAGGACCAGGCTCGGGTCGACGGCGCGTTGTGTTCCACGCGCGCCTCAAAGAGATGTCAGCACCAACTGACGGAGTCCGTTAGGGCCAATGCCTGCCAGGGTTGCGAGTTTGACCGAAAGGGATATCGCGGCCCCAGCATATAGGCAACGGAAGGAACACGGGTGGATTTTAGTTAGTAAAAGTATGACACGCCCTCCCGCTCCGCCCAGAGCGGGAGAAGTTATTTGATAAATTCCCACCCAATGAAAAAAAATAAAATGGTTTGGGGTGTTTTTTTTCTTATGATTTTATTGTCACAGCTACCTTACAGCACGCGTAGCACGACCACTGCACAAATGGAAGAAACGAAATACAAAATGATAGATTTTAGAAAGATTTCTATGGAGCGATGTCAAAACGAACACAAGAAATGTCACATTTTCTTCGTAGAATAGATAAATAAGTGGTCATGCGTGGCTACCCGTGCTAATAATTGCATAATCAGCCTATAATGTAATAGGGAGTGGGCCGTAATCCACCACGCGGGCCCAGTGCGAGTTGGTATATGTCACATGTCTTCGAAGTTTTTGGCTCTCGGACATTCCCTCACGATGTTTTCCTTCACCGTTTTGAAAGCAGTGGTGATGAAATAATTTACATAAAATAAAGCACCTGTCAGGGTTCGTAAGCTACAGCCACTGGGCCACCACTGCTTGCTGTGCTAATAATTAGTATCGAGCAAAGCTTAAGAAATAGAGAACGTGAAGTACCGAAAAATAACTTTAATTTCGGAAGTCGGTGTCTTTGGTTTAGAGTTTTCGTTTTTGCCACCGACTACCGAAATTAAAGTTATTTTTCACTTTGTAGTGTTTTTATTTTGGACGCCGGCTGTTTTTTTTTATTTTGAATTTTTTACTTTTTAGTTGTGGTACCTACCCCACACAAATTCGAATACACTACCTATGTAAATAAAATTGATAGGAAGTTATCATCATTATCATCCACGTAAACTAAGTGGGAAAAATACGTATTATTGAAGCTTACTCAAGCAAAGTTAATAAAATTTATATGGGACTTACTTGGGAGAACACCCTTTCATACAAAAAAATAATTTTCAAAATCGGTCCACAATTGACGGAGAAATTGGTGGACATATATAAAAAAACGCCCCCTGTGTTATGGAAAAACAAATGATTAAGCGCAAGATACCTACTACTGTTGATTAGATAAAGCAAATCTAATCTACAGAAGTTGAGGTATAACTGTGCTTGTTATTGGTATCATCAATGTGTAGTGTTCATAGACACACCGCAATGAATTCAGAGCGATCGCTGCAATCCGACTGATATTGCCGGTCCGTTCCTACATCTGTTACATTTACTAGGTTTCTCTTCAATTTTCTCGCTGTTAGCGATAGTCTATTTGTGTGGATTGATTTCCTATTTGCTAATGAATGAAAATAATATAATAAGATCACTTCATTTGTATGTTTGATTATTTTAAAGTGTCTTAGCCAATAGTGTCATCACAATGTCTTGTTTTCTTCTTTCCTTTTAACCGAATTCCAAGAAGGAGGAGGTTATATGTTCGTCGCGTATGTATGTTTTTTTGTTTTTTTTTTGTATGAAAGGGTATGCTCCCGAATTCGTTCCATATGAATTTTATTAACTTTGCTTGGATAGTTTTTGAGTAATCTTCAATAATACGTATTTTTCCCACTTAGTACGAGTATATGTGGATGATATTATGATAACTTCCTGTCACTCTTATTTACATAGCAGGTGGTATTCGAATTTGTGTGGGGTAGGTACTACAGCAAAAAAATTAAAAATAAAAGCTTTTCACTTTGTAGTGTTTTTTTTTATTTTTCGTCGTGTCCTTTCGAAGTCGTTTGTTATTTTTTGTAAAAAGTTTTCTATTTTGTATATTGGCACCTTTGAGCTATATTTATGTATTTACCAAATAAACAATATATCTATCTATCTAGATCTAAAACTCTTAAGGAGTGCAACGAAATCCTGAAATCGAGAAAAAAAATCAGCATCTCTCTACAATTTGAGAATCAAAAGTAACTTTTGTGACGAAAATAAGTGTATGGAGAATAGCATAATCATAATAGCATAGCATAATCATTGCATAGTCTATAATTTTCCCACTCTGGGACTCAGGCCTCCTCTCGGTGTCAGGAAATGGGCCGTAATCCACCACGCGGGTCCAGTGCGGGTTGGTAGATGTCACATGTCTTCGAATTTTTGGTTCTAGGACATGTTTCCTCACGATGTTTTCCTTCACCGTTTTGAGAGCAATGGTGATGAAATAATTTACACTAACTAAAGCTCCTGCCTGGGTTCGAAACTACGACCTACAGCTCGTAAGTCCAGACCGTCACTATTGGGCCACCAATGCTCTTACTGGGCCATCACTGCCCGTTCTGGGCCACCACTGCTCTTACTGGGCCATCACTTAATATGCTATACATAAATTGGTGATGGAATGTGAATTAGCATTACATTTATTTGCAAATTAACAAAAAGCGCAAAAAATATTTTACAACTTGGAAGCATAGTGTCACAATACAGCCATTTTTATCGGATCACTCAGTAAAAATATCAACTTAGTATGTACTAAAGAACACAAACAAGCTTTCAACAATAATCCATAGTCCTATTGATGATAAAAAATATTTCCCCAACAAGCTTTCTTAGACTATAAAAGGCGGTTGTTCTTAAAAAAAGGATGCCCAAGCAACACTTGAATGAAAGCCTTCTCAGCCATCTTATTGCCATTTTCTTCTATAGTTAGCTAAAAGGTTCCAGCACAATAGTCTCTCTGCAATATTCTCTATGCTAGCCTCTCTACCAACATTATCCTCTTCAAATAAGTATTGTGATATTCTGCAGAGAAGGGATGCTAGGACTACTCAGCTGTAAAGCGGCTGAAAGCAGCTTTGTTTACTATTTCATAGGAAGTTTTATTGACGTATTTGTGTTTGTGTTTTCGAGATTGAATAACCCTTTGTTATAGCACGATAAGAGTTTTATAGGTTCTGTTTCAATAGACTCGGTTTGATATAGTGAGCATAGAAAGTTAAACATTTTCGATGGATTTTATTTACGTGTGTTCCATAACTAAATAGGTTCAGTAAGTTAAAGTAATCTAGAACATTGATGAAGTAAATAGACACTAAGGTATAATAGGTGTAATAATAGACATAAGTTTGAAACGATGGCTCCAAAATCGTCGTTTTCTCCTCAAATCAATGTTCTAAACTCGCATCAAGACATGGTTGGATTCGTTGCCAAATAAAGCAGGTTTTGGAAACGGAGTCCCTAATGTAGGCGTTTGATAGCAGTGTTAAATGAACTGATAGAGAACAGTGATAGCCTAGTGGTGTGAGTCGCCTTCGGACTGCCAAGTCACAGGTATCGAGTTCGAACCCAAGCCACACACGCGCGTATTGTATAATTATCACTTGCTTCAAAAACTGTGAAGGAAAACATCGTGAGAAAACGCCTGAGAGATATTTCTCGACGATATGTGAAGCCAAGTCGGAGGCCTATGGGCAGCTTTAAAACTCTGACACCAGGTTAGTCACTAACCACACGAAAAGAAGAAGAACTGTACTGCAAGAGAATTTGTGCTCTCTTTAAGAAGCTTGTTATGTCTTTTATCACAGGTAACTTCTAAATAAAATGCTTACAACAATATCCTACTGTTATAACAGCTTTCTTTATGAACGTTAAACAAACAAATCCTCCAATCTTTCCCGCGCACATTACATAATAATTCCGCGCTATAAAACAGCGTTTAAACCAAGTTATTTATATTCTCAGAGCGCAGACTGCATAATTCCAATGTATTCTGGTGCTAGACTAACTTCTAAGGTTAAGTGGATTTGCGTCGGCGACAGCCTCCTAAATGTGTTTCATGTTTGAATTTCCGGACTGAGGAACGGCTGACGTGGAAATGTGGGTGGGTTTTACCTGTTATTGAGGGTACGTTGTTGACAAACTTAAGATTTTTGAGTGTTTGAAAAAAAACAAAACACTACTACCTAGGTACTGCTTATTATGCTATGAGTTATGACCCTACCTTGAAAATAAATGGTAGCTTGATGGGTGTGGCTCATTTCCTCCGCACGCGGGGAGTGGTGGTTCCATCTTCCGTGGTCAGCTGCTACGTCGCCCCCACAAACTTATCTGAACCAGTGGCCAAAAGTCGAACTAACGAAATCACCGACCAAAATTTAAAAACGTTATTATGCATGGATTTTGGCTGAGCATTATTCTTGTCACTGTTACACTACTGTCGAACTAGAAGTGCAAGATAAAGACCGAAACATATCTAATAAAAAAGTGCGTGCTAGGTAACGTTAATTTATCTCGGTCTATGAAATTTTTGCACACAGCGAACTATGGAGTAGACAAATAATACAAAATATTTTATTAACAACTAAAATATGTATTAATTATAATACTCTATTAAATTAAAAATTATACATACGCATGGAAACAGTAGCTTCTTCTTCATCATTTCCGTGTGGTTAGTGACTAACCCTGGTGTCAGAGTTTTTATGCCGCCCATGGGCCGCTATACTCTTCATTCCTTTTTTGCGCTCTATCATTCGTAGTGACAGTACTTAAAAAAAGTAAACATAATTATTAAAATCACGTAAAAATGATCGCTCCGATTTGCAAAAAAAAAATACGTAGATTCATCGTCAAAGAGCCCCCCACCGGGCGACTGATTTATGAATGAACGACAGTGATGACATTACTTTTGATACACAAACAAAATAAAAATATTATTATTATTCTATTATTTCAGACAAATTCAAGTCCATAATTTTACACACACACATTTAAATTATAAACTATTCATTATTATCTATTTTAAATTAGACTGCCCAAAAACCCAAATAAAATTGTGATTCATTAAATTTAAATATTTAACAATTCATAAAAATAATAATTAATATTGTCAAAAAAATTATAAAAATGTCAGAACCGTATATCAAATTAAATGTCAAATTGTAAAATGTTATTAAAAAATTCAAAATATTAAAAATAAAAATTCTATAAATCGCAAACAAAATAATAATATTACAAAAAATCTATGGTATATCTTTACCTACCCCAAGCTTGATATACGGGTGCATGTAAGGCCTGCCAGTGCTGCATGAAAGGCCCGTTCAACCTGTTGGGAACAACGGTAAGAAGATTGTTGCCGCTGCCCCGCACTCCACACGCTATCGAGGTCGCCCTCTTGCGCATGCTGGCATAAAAACAGTCAATGCGGACGCTCGCGAACATTCCCGATGCGCTGCAGAAGCGAGGCAGCCGCAGCAGCGCCCTCAGCGCGTTATTATATTGAACGCGGAGAGCGCTGTAGGATTTCTGCAAATATGACACCCACAGACTACTCGTATGAAATGATGTGCAGTAGGCTCGAAACAAGGTGATTTTCCCATCCATGGAGCTACGAGAAAACCTGCGGGCAATCATATTCGCCCTCACCGACAGCGCCCTCCTTTCACGCTCAATATCAGCGTCGTCCTTCAGGTCGGACGTCACAATATGGCCCAGATACTTAAAAGTATGTACCCGCTCCAAGGCCACGCCACATAACCTTACTGGTGGAACCTCCGCCGAACACTTGGAACCCGCATTAAAAACCATAAGCTCGCTCTTTTTGACGTTATATTTTAGGCCATGTGTATGAGCGTACGTTTCGCAAATGCTTATTAGCTCTCGAGTCCGCTATTGACGCGCTCAGCAGCACCATATCATCAGCGTAGCTGATGTTGTTAAAGCAAACATCATCAACATGGCATCCAACATGGCAGCTGCTGAGCTCGGCAACAAGTCCATCGATATACAGATTGAAGAGCGCCGGTGAGCTCAATCCTCCATCCTCCTCCCTGCCTGAAAAGATGGCGATAATGAGGTTTAGGGTAAACAAAAACTGCTGCAAGGTTGTTGCGCCATTTCTTCCCGGCTAAAGCACTAAGATGCGGTGAAGGGCGGGAGTTTTGGGGGACTGTCTTACGCAATTTTGACGTTCGAAAAATGCTAATTGTAAATGGTAACTTTTAAAAGTTATGTGTATGAAAGTTTTCAACAACATGTTACAAACATTAAAAAAACCTTTGTTAGTCGACATAACACTTCACAATTAAACGAGCATTACCAAAAAAAAAAATGTGAACTTAAACAACCATGGTTCAGTAAGATGTTCGCCTTGTGCGGATTTTTCAAAATCCTGTCAAGTATTAGGGAAAATCAACGACCAGTCTTGATTTAATCACATTCCGATAGAAAAAAGTTCCAAAGATACAATATTTTGAACAAAAAACGTGTGCGGTCATCCCCGTCAGGAACGAAATTCCTTCTCACCAATGATTTAAAACAAAAACAAAATTTCTAGCGGCTTTAGCATCAAAAACCATGAAATACCCATGATGAAACAATTGAAACCTTTCGCAGCCGCCATCTTGGATTTTCATTTTGACCAAATGCACACTTTTTCGCTCTCTATCTCTTTCTATTATATATAATAGTGGGGACATAACGCTTTTACGTGACGATTTCTACCAGTTATCTCCCTACCCTGGGTTGAAAATAAAACAGTTTTTTTTTTTAAAAATAAAATAAATTTTTCAAAATGTTTTAAACAGAGTTTTCTTTGTTTTTTTAATCATTAAACGTGTTATCAAATTTATTATCAACACAAATCGATTGGGGCTATTATAATTCATTTCTAGATAATTTTAGACGAAACATATGAGTGTTTCGTCAGGAAAATTTTAAAATTGAAAGTATCTAATATGTGAACATACATTTTTTTTTGTTATCTACATTATTTTAAACTTGTTTTATACTGCGATTTTAAACACTTAATAAAAAACATTATTTTATTTTAAACTGTTTAATATATGTGTTAAGTAGTGATAGTCGAGTGGTGTGACCGTCAGACTGCCAAGTCATAGGTCTCAAGTTCGAACCCAAGACACACCTCTGACTTTTTGGATTCATGTGCGTATTGTACAATTATCACTTGCTTCAAATACGATGAAAGAAAACATCGTGAGGAAACCGGCATGCCTGAGAAATATTACTCGACGGCATGTGAAGCCAAGTCAGAGGCCCATTGGCGGCTTTAAAACTCTTACACCAGGTTAGTCACTAACCACACGAAAAGAAGAAGATATATGTGTTTTAAAACAACTTTTATGTTTTATGCCAACCCTGCTCCAATAAACCTAATTGTTACACATTTTCCGGAATCCTTTTAATTAATCCATACCTACTCTATGAAAAACAGTCATACGGTACGTCATCGTTAATGAAATCCATAATTTAGACCAGTATTCAACCGCCATGTCGGATGGAATCAATTAAAATTCCTGCTGGTTTGTGTGTCCCAGCTCTAATACGTCACAGAAGATAGCTGTGATGAGTTTGTGTTTGTCACTAAAATGAGCAGAAGTTCAGGTCTGTCTGAGATTGATAGAAAACATCATAGTTAATTAAATCAGGCGTGACTTTGCGGAAATCCATTATAAAATACAATAGACAACGTATATTTAGTAACCTAATCCGCTTAACTATTCTTAAAGAGTCATAAAGATCCATGTAAGAAATCGACAAGTGTTTCACCTCTCAACGAGGCTTCCTCAGGATGACGATTGACTTTTTGCGAACCCGTACACGACGTGTTGAGTCGTCGAGTGCTCGACTTTTGACGTGGCAACACGAAAACACCATGTAGGTGTCATGCATCCACCTAGGAGTGAAGAAAACGAATTACTCGTAAGGGCCTTTTTCTTGTCATGCAGATTTGTGCCTTGTGCGCTGCCCACATAATATTGTTTCGTACATATTTTTCCTGTCATACATGCCACACGCACGCGGGATGCCTTTTCAGGTGCATTACACGCGCTAAGATCACGAATGTATACGTGGTCATTCGTGGTCTTGGTGGCTCGAAGTTTTTGGATGCATTTCCACTGAAGCGGAGACGAGCACGGCACCGGAGACCTGCGGGAGTCGACCAATCGCAATGGTTGAAATCCTCGTCTCGTCTGTGATTGGACGATTTATTCACGTCTCCCTCAGCTTCACTCGTCTCCGCTTCAGTGGAAACGCACCCTAAAGAACCTCTTCTTGAGCTTCAGCTTGCAGCTTAATTTTTTTTTTTTGATGTCAGTTTAATCTGCGTTTGCAATTTATTTGCCAAACATGTAAACAAACACGAGTTTTAGGAATAACAACGGTAATGCCTACACATAAGTTTCAGTTTGCGCTACAACTTCATATTTTTTATGACCTTTTCAACAGTAATAGTCAGTCTAAAATCAACTTTATTTACACTAAAATAGGGTTGATGTTTATTTAAGTGGAACATCAATTGGAAAACAAGGAATTGAATGGACCTTACAATGATGGTTTCTGAAAAGGTAGAACACCGTTTAAGTTATCATGTCTCGGTTTGACCGTGTCTTTTAGATGACCAGCAAAAAAAATATTACCGTGGTACTTCGGCATCTTTTTTGCCTCTTGACACTTCCCACAGGTCGGTCGTCCCACGGAATACGGAAATGGTGCGGCGTGCATCGGAAGCGCGCCGTGCGTTTGTGGCGACGTCTATGCGCTTGCGCCGCCTCCGGCTACCAGTTATTTGTTCACCGGATGTTGCGTTTATTAATAGGGGTGAATTTGGGATTTGTCAGTTTGTGGGTAAGTTTAATTTGTGAGGGGGAAGGATCTAGTAGTTCCGTTAAGTTATTATAATTACTTCCTATGCTTTATTAAATGTTGGTGATCATATATTTAGAGTATAACTAGCTGCACGCCCCGGCTTCGCACGGGTAGCACTATGTACTTATCTACGGTGCACCTACCTACCTACCTACCCTACAAACCTACCCTACCTACTTACCCTACCTACCCTACCTACCTACCTACCTACCTACCCTACCTATCTAACTACATACCTACGTATCTACATACCTACCTACATACCCTACCTACACCTACCTACCTTAGAGGTATGAAAAATAGATAGTAACCGATTCTCAGACCTGAATATGCATATAAAATTTCATAAAAATCGGTCAAGCCGTTTCGGAGGAGTATGGCAACTAACATTGTGACACGATAATTTCATATTTAAGATTAATAAAAAAAAAATAAGTATAGCTACTTTCACATAGGCTCCTAGTTTTTCTTTTGGTCACAATTCCCGAGAACCGCATCTCAAATCTTTTGCTAGTTTATGTCAGAATAGTATTTTATTATTGGTAGTGGACTGTGATTCATCTATCAGTCATCTACCCCGGTCACCAGGGAGAATGGAACCGGCGAGAGATGTCATGCGGTGTCCCACAGGGATCGGTCCTGGGGCCGCATCTGTGGGATATCGGATACGACTGCGTGGTGCGCGCCAAGCTGCCAAGGGCCGTCAAAAAAGAAAAACCAGGGCTGAGTTCTAGTTTAAGGATTGCTATTAAAATTACGGACACAAGAGACATTTTCACTTTTTCGTTATCGTGTCGCCCAATATTAGGATTACAAAAAAGTATTGTTATCCAGACATAAGGAAATCTTTCTTTTCTTTTTCGTGTGGTTAGTGACTAACCTGGTGTCAGAATTTTTATGCCGCCCATGGGCCAACTGCGGTCACACCCCTAAGCTATCATTGCCTGGCAGGCAGTGATAGCCTAGGGGTGTACCCGTCGGACTGTTAACTCATAGGTCTGCAGTTCGAACCCAAGGCAGGCACTTCTGACTTTTCGGATTCATGTGTATATTGTATAATTATCACTTGCTTCAAAAACGGTGAACGAAAACATCGTGAGGAAAAGCATGCAAAACGGCATGCCTGAGAAATATTTCTCGACGGCATGTGTAGCCAAGTCAGAGAGTACTATGGGCGGCATAAAAACTCTGAAACTAGATTAGCCACTAACTAGACGAAAAAAAAAGAAAGGGAGAATTCTCAGTTGCTCACTCATCATACTCAGAACAAAAAAAAAAAAAAAAAAAAAACAAATGCATTAGATTTAAATTACCTAATGTTAGAAGTAGCGAATGTGACATCATATTGAATGGAGAAAAACTAGAATTTATTGATCAAACCGTTTTCCTAGGAATCACGCTAGACGAGAAATTACAATGGGGACCTCATATAACAATTCTTGCGGGGCGGCTAAGCTCGGCCGCTTATGCTGTTAGAAAGATACGACAGTTAACAGATGTAGAAACCGCGCGTCTGGTCTATTTTAGCTACTTCCACAGTATTATGTCGTATGGCATTTTACTGTGGGGTCGGGCTGCTGACATTGAATCCATCTTTATTTTACAAAAGAGAGCTGTCAGAGCCATTTATAATCTACATCGTCGCGAATCTCTCAGGGAACTATTTAAAAAGATTAATATTATGACGGTACCTTGCCAATTCATTTATGAAAACATTATGTATGTAAGAAAAAATCTACATATCTTTAATAAAATAAGTGATAGACATAATTTTAATACTAGAAATAAAGATAAAATAGATCAACCATTTTTCAGATTATCTAAAGTACATACATCTTTTATGGGGTACTGTGTTAAATGTTACAATAAAATACCTTGTGATATATTACAATTAAATGAAAGAAAATTTAAAACTCATATTAAAAGTACACTCTGTAAACAAGCATATTACAAATTAGAGGATTATATCCAAGATAAGAATGCTTGGAAACATGCTGGTCCTGCTCCATAGGACAATTTAGAGTCTAGACAAAATCAAACTGGTTGCTTATTTAATTATGTATTTGTTATTTTTTCTAACACTGATTTTACATTCTGTGATTTCTTGAACTCACACACTGACTTATTAGTATTACTTGTTAAAATGTTAGGAATATCGTATAATTTTACAATGTTTGTAAATATGTGAGCACCATGTATCTGTCACATATTTAATTTATCTGTAATTGCTTTATTTTTCATTCTTTTTTACCTATCGCGGTATAGTAATCTTATTCTAGATGCATCGTCTTCACATATAATTATATAATTAATGTATGCAAAATATTGTAAAAACATTTTAAAAGAGTAACGGTGGAGTTTCTTGCCCATTCTTCTCCATACGAAAACTGCCTTTTGGAAGGGGCGACTAGAATCAATTCTATTTTTTTTAAACTTGACGTTCATACGTGCCTTTTATGTGCCTAATTGAAATAAATTGTTTGACTTTGACTTTGACTTTGACACATTTCTTACACCATATAAGTATTTTAAATATCTTCGTAGATAAATTCCTTAGCGTATGTATAGGTTTTAGTCTTCCTACTTTCACACTCCGGCACTCCGGCACTCCTCTCAAGCAAACTTACTCAGGATTCCTCTTAGATAACGCTATTTTGTCGCATAACGTTTACTTCGCGTCTTGCGTAGCTTTTGTGGAACTAATTTTGAATTATATTTAATGGAAAAGAGTTGTGCAGTTCCTTCATTCTAATAAACATTGTATAAAGTTAAGTCATTAAAACATAGATTTGAAAGCAGGAGATACTTGTGTTTAAAAAAAAATGGGCTCACTGTACAACGCTTCGAGGTGTAGGTAAGTACTTTAAGAACTCCTCGTTTTTTTATTACTAATTGCGTGGTGATCAATGCTCGTGCCTTCTCTGTATGAGAAGAGGCCTTTGCCCTGCAGTGGGACAGTAACAGGCTGGTATTATAATCATTAATTGCGTAATACACGATCAATCACAATCTGAAACATTTTGAAAGAGATTGCTAATCCATTGCTTCATAAGTTCGAAAAAGAATCTGCTCGACAACGTAAATAACGCAATGAATGTTGTTGAACTGTCAAAATGAAACAGAACGTTTACGCTATAAGATAGCTCGGCAGATAATAGATAGATAATTATAGTCGATAAATAGATAATAATCGAATCAATAAAAGACTTATTTGGTTTTAAAGAGTACTTACCTAATTATTTAAGTCAATTTTCGTTATTTTACATCATGACACCATCTGTCAGCTTGCTAAGTTGACTCGTTATTAATATTTGATAGATGACTTTAGAAGTACCTAATTTACTACCGCTTTTGCCAGCGGCTTCGCCCGCGTGCATGTCTGAAATGATCCCACGGGAAACTACTGCCGGTATAATAAGTATCCTATGTATCTTGTATCTCCCCCCTCCCTGTATCCTGTGCGTCCTTCGTGTGTGTCTATGTCTGTGTGTGTGTGTTTTGTATCTGTTTTCCTGTGTGTATGTTCAACTCATGTGCCAAATTTCATCTAAATCCGTTCAGCTGTTTTAGCGTGAAAGACGAACAAACAAACCTACAAACTTACTTTCGCATTTATAATATTATATATTCATAAAGCGCTCGGTAAACTTTCGGTACCGATGCAGTAAAACGCGTGACGTCACGCGGCACCGAAACGATCCCGCCCCGCTCCCGCGTATACCGAGCAATCAGGAAACGCTCATTCAAATAATATAGGCGCTCGGTAAGCTTTCGGTACCGAGTATACCGATCCCGCACCGCAGACGTGTCAACCAGTGAGGAAAGGGCCTGAATCAGAATACACGAAAAACTTAATTGCTCGACTTGGAGATCGAATACAACACCCAAGTTGAACAAACAATTACAACAGTATTCCCCGAAAGGTTAGGCAGAGATGTACCTATAGTACACCCACATTTCGCCAGTTATGTTTAAGTCCCATGTAAGGGGGCGATACTGTTGCCATCAACTGGGCACAAATCCAGAGTACAAGCTGCTACTAATAAGTTCCAGATGGCAAAACCCAATAACACTTTGCCCGACCCGGGAATCGAACCCAGGACCTCATGCACAGCAGTAGCGCTTGCAACCTCAGACCAACGAGGTAGCAATTAGGGTTTCCTTTAGGAAATTCTCAATAGCAGCCCATGGCTCGCCATCGTTGAAATTGGACTTTTAACATAAGTGGCGAAAAATGAGACAAAAAAACTTTTTCACAAAAAAAAACAATAGACTTCCAAAAAAAAAAAAACCACGCAGTGAAAAATTACATTATTTCAAAAGTCGGTGTCTGGTTTAGAATTTTAATTTTTTGCGACCGACTTCCATAATTGAAGTTATTTTTTACTTTGTAGTGTTTTTTTGGAAGTCGGTTGATTTTTTTTCTTATTTTTTTTTTATATTTTATTTTTTTCGTTGTGTACCCCACACAAATTCGAATACACTACCTGCTATGTAAATAACGGTGACCGGAACTTATTATAACATCATCCACAGATTAAGTGGGAAAAATATGTATTATTGAAGCTAACTCAAAAACTATCCAAGCAAAGTTAATAAAATTTATATGGGACTGCCTCTGAAGTTACGACCTACCAAAAAAAAAAGAATCATCGAAATCAATTCATAATTGGCGGAGTAATAGCGTTACAAACATTTAAAAAAAACATACAATCGAATTGAGAACCTCCTCGTTTTTGAAGTCCGTAAAAACACAGACGCCCATATTTGCGAAAACCAGATATCACACCAACAGAATTCCAATTACAAAATCATCTCGATTTTCGACGCAGACGAAGTAATATCAGAATCGATTCATGCACTCGTCTCGAGTCCAACTAGTGATGAACGCAATCGATTCCGCCCGGATGGTCACTCGCGGGGGTGGTATGACAATAGAGAATTGCTCATATCTCTCTGAATAATGGATGTTGTACAAGAAAACTGCTTTTGTTCGAAGTAACCAGGATTGGTTGTAGCTAGTTCTTTACGGAATCTTTTGTTTCTGAGTTTTTGAAAGAGATTCGTGATGTTGTTGGCAGGAATCGATATGAGTTCGGGTCATATTTTTTTGAATTTTTCATACTTTCAATGGTAGGAGAATACGAGATGGATAAAATGGGGGTGAATCCTTATTGAGATCATGGCTGATAGACATGTATGGAACAAAATATAAATTAGATAAGCTTCATTTCTTATAGAATAGGATAGATAATATATTTATTTTACATACAATATGGTAGGTACATGAAAGGTCTTCAATGTACTTAGGTAAATGGTTTCACAAATTTTGCTTACTTACTTCACTATGCAAAGAATTACTTAACAGTACTTTATGACACTCGGCTCCCTAATACCGCCTCGTGCCGCCAGTGAAGTCGAGTGTAATGACCAGTGCACACGCGTTTCGTAAGACGTTTTTCAACACACTTACGAGAAAAAAATAAAATAAACGAATTACGTATGCAAAAAAAAAGTGAAATATGACCCGCATATTCCTTTATCGCGGTGTCTTCGCCGATTGAAGGAGATTCAAAGGCACAAAGCCGACGAACAGTCCTATAGGTATTAAAAGCATAAAAACTGAATAGTTTTGTATGTTATATGGATTGTAGAACACGAAAGAATGTTATTCGTCGTATTATGGTAATTTATCATATTTTATTTAATAACACTGTAAGTAAAAAGTCATGAAGTCTCTCTCATGAGATTTAAAAAAGCGCACATCTCCAACTAGAAAATTGACACGTCACATCTGTGAAGCGTATTATCGCACTAGTGCGGTAATATAAAGTAAAAAGCACGCATGTTTAATACACTGCATTATGAACCTAAAAGCGGATCAATAAGTGCCACTTTATGAGCAAGTGTGTTGAAAAATTCAATTCAGAAAAACTCTTATTACCATGATCAGAAATTACCTTATACTTATTATTTATACAGGATTCTCTGCGGTGGTCTGATGGATACTTAGTATAAAGTGTCGACACGGTATGTAAAGGAATAATCACAGGTTTACAACATACTAACTTACCTTCATACCAAATATTTGTTTGCATAATCAATTGCGACTGAACAATCAGACAAATTGACTGAACAGTTGATTTAACTCAACTGAAAACCAAGTGTATCTGCGGGGTAATTGCGCACTTATAGTAGATAGCAATGGTTTTCATTTTGACAGTTCAACAACATTCACTGCGTTACTTACGTTGTTAAGCAGTCAAATTTTTCGAACATACGAAGCAGTGGATTAGCAATGTCCTTCAAAATAATTCAGATTGTAATTGAAAGTTTGTTACGCAAATAGGGTGCTGAACTCGATTGATCATAAAAATAAATATATATATACGAGTATACCAAGTTGCCGTATTCAGGCGGCCTCCTTTTCTCTCGCTCTCTCTCTATCTCCCCTCTCCCTCTCTCGCTCTCATTCTCTTTTATCTCTCTCTCTCTTACTCCATCTCTTTCTCCCTATTTCTCTCTCTCTCTCTCTCTTACTCTTTCTTTCTCTTTCACTCCATCTCTTTCTCACTCTTTTTCTTTCTTACTCCATCTCTTTCTCTATCTTACACGCTCTCTTTCTCTCTCTTACTTTCTCTCTTTCTCTCTCTTTCTCTCTCTCTTTCTCTCCATGTTTCTAAGACATTTTAATATACAGCCGCCTTCATGATGAACAATATGTCTTTACAAAGGGTCGTTCGACCCATGCAGGTGTCGACATGAGAACCTCCTTTTGTCGTCGGTTAAAAAGCTAATCCTGTACTATTAAACGAGCAATCTTTGTATATATATAAATATATTTATAATCACGCTCTCGAAAACGGCTCTAACGATTTCGATGAAAGCTGCAGTTTACGTGCGAAAAAATCGATCTAGCTAGGTCTCATATCTGAGAAAATTCGTTTTCTCCGTATACCGGTACCTAGGTACTATCGTGGCAGTATGGAATTAGTAAGTACCTACAATCATGGCAGCATGGAATTAGTAAGTACCTACCTACAATAATGGCAGCATGGAATTAGTAAGTACCTACTATCATGACAGCATGGAATTAGTACGAACTTCTTTCCTATAGGTACTATTAAATGAGCATTCTCTATTTTCACCAGAGCAGAGCTTGGTCGCCTAGGTACATTTTTTTATATTAGTAGATTCTAAAGTCTGTTCCAAAAGAATCTGATGAAAATACAGTAGATTGAATTAGTAATAAAATATTCACAAAAAATATTAAATTGATTTTTTTTAGATTATTTTATTACTGTTAATTTTTTTTTAGGCATTTATGGACGCTATGCTGTTGCGTGTTAACGGGAACGCCCTTCTTTAGTTAACATAATGTATAAGCAAAAGATCTGCAAACGTCCCTGTGGACGCTGATTTGTAGTGTCACTTCCAAATTGAGAACTTTGATTTCATTATTTGAATACATAAACGTGAAATTCTAATTTCAAAGCACCTTATATATGTTTTTCATTAATTGACAATTGAGGTTAATTTTAGAACCACAATTTTCAGCTATGATTTTATCAATTTCAATTTAATCATGTTATTCAAACAATAATTACGCTCGCCCTAGCGACGCTCCGTGTAGATCACACCTTAGATCCCTCCTTAAATCTCATCCTCATAAGACAAGCTACTATTCTTATTCCTTCTCTGTGCACGCAGTAAGAATGTGGAACTCACTTCCGCCTAGCATTCGTGATTTAAAAACTGTTTCACAATTTAAATATCGAGTAAAAGAGCATTATCTTTCCTCTCTACTGTGAGTATTTATATACCTATAATATGTATGTTTATTTATTTAAGCTTTATGTATTTATTTAAGTATATGTTAATTTATTACGTTATACGTGTAGGTATATTTGATATGTTTTAGTATAAGACTTCGCAAATTCATATTTTTCTCCTTTTGTTCTCACACACTATTGTCTACATTTCTTTCTCATTTCTCCTTTCGCAGGTCTGCTGGAAGAAATTTCTTAAGAAATAAGCAGTACCTTTGTACTCAAATTATAATTATGTCGTATCTGTATGTATTTTACTGTGTGTACATAAATAATAATTGTTGGATAAAGTATAGTAGGTGAGTATATATATAGTATACGTACCTATATAATGTTTAAACCTTCTCAATATGTACAGATGAATCATATTCATTTATTACGGTGCATATTGTAGATAGAGAAAGATGTTATAAAAATGCATACACGACAAAATAATTTTATTTTGTCGTGTATGCATTTTTATAACAAGATCTGATGATTTTTTTTTTGGGTCAACGACCTCTGGTGGTGTACTTGTAAAAAGTATAAATTGAGAAAATCTGTTCTTTGTTTTGTTGGTTTTATCGTGTTAAGATATCGATAGGTACACATCTCGTCTGTGACGTTCACACAAAAAAAAAATCAAATTTTTTAAACCGATATTTCAAGTGACTACTTTAACTGCGATTGTAGACCCCAAAAAAAAAGTTTCATCAAATTTTTTTTTTTTTTTTTTAGATCATATTCCGATACACATCATGTCTGTGGAGTTTCGCTAGCTATTTTAATTTCACTCTGTATATCACAAGGTCAGAAATATTTAGCTTACTCGTGGAACTGCGTAGCTAAGCTAAATAAGTTAGAATTATGTATTACATAACATATTGGAAACTTGTCAATAAATCATAAGCAAATCGGGTTAGGGGAGATAACTTTAAACAGTTCTCGATAATATATCGATTAGGTTATTCTATTGTAACTTTCTGAAGCGTCTGAGACTAAGAATTTAAAATACAGGAATAGTAAAAACGTTCTGACCTTCAACCGAAGGGGTCACCATAAAATGATTTATTTATTCATTTTATTTGGGACAAAAACAGATATACATTGCAGCATTTCCAAAAAGTAGTTGTATTACAGTCGAAAAAACGTATAACCCACACTAGTGTCCACGAAGTGACATCGGAGTATGAAAACGAACGCATGCTAAAGGAAAACAAAAGAAATACATATTTAGAAGAAAGAAACCACTATCTACCGACGAATCGATGGAAGCGGCTGAGAAACCATTCTTTTAAATTTAGATTGCGACATCGCGAAAATATGAAAATCAATAAATTGTGAGTTATAGGTTTTTAAAAGTCGGCGGAGAGGGGCTCGCACCCCAGCCTTCGTTCTACATCGCGCAGTATAGAATATTAGAGGTGCGCGCACCTCCCGCTGAATAACAGTTCTAGGTATTACGTATTACAATCTATTCGAGAGCTCAGTACAATTAAATTTGTGATTTTATATACCGTACAGCATCACAACCATGATCAGAGTTTTGTTTCGAGGCAACATCCACTGAATGATAATAATTCTCTGCCAAATGATGTTTCCCGTAGTTCTTTATGTAATAAAGCTTATATTGAGCAGTGGCCGCCCAGTGGTAACGACCCACCTTACGAGTTGTAGCTCGTGGGTTTGAACCCAAGCAGGCGCTTTTCTTTGTGTAATTTATTCCATCACCACTGTTCTCAAAACGGGGAAGGAAAACATCGTGAGGAAACCGGTATACATTAGAACAAAAAAAATCGAAGACATGTGACATCTACCAATCCGCACTGGGCCCGGGCAGGGGACTGGGCCAGGAGGCTTGTGCCCCAGCAGTGGGAAATTATTATTATATTATAGTTATTAGTCAGCTTACTATAGCCCTTTAATTTACGCACTTTATTACCAATTAGGTATTCATATTCTCATGGGATTTTACAAACGTGTAAATTTTTACAATACGTGGAAAAACATAATTGCACTAAGATATTTTAAGCTTCTAAATTGACGCTCGAAGTTAAATTATCAAAACCTCTGTTCAGTTATCTTGACTTCACAAATACTCTATTAATCTAAAAAAATCCTAACTAAATATTTAGACATCAATATTTCGTAAAATAATTAGTAATTAATATGTTATTACAATAATGTTTGATGGATATTAACTGGGTCGAAAAGTACTGTTTTTGAGCCAAACAGCGCACGGGTGGCGTAAACACTCTTAAAAGCATTTACCTTTATAATCAAGTCAAAAAAAAACTATAATTTATAGATTTATGTCCTAGAAAATGCATTATATATTCTTTCCATTTCCTATCCAGTATCTTCGAGTCCAAGTTTCCATTCAGTAATTTGCTCACGTCTCGATTCCATTACAATAGTATCGGATCCAAGCAGAAACTCCTCACTACTTTAGCTCTTCAAATTTTGATCCAGTTATCATTCAGTCTGATAAGTTGGATCGTCTGTGTATTCAGTTATAGGTACTGGTAGGAGGTCATATGAATTTGTTTCTCCAAGAGTTTCTATTAAAAGCTAGAAAATTTTCTGCTGTTTTTAGTGGGATACTGGAAGCTCCTCAGTGATGACTGTATCTCTAGAAAACAATTTGAAACTCATAATTGTTTTACCTAACTACGGCGAAGCCCAAAAGGAAGGTAATGTGTTTGATCTGAATGTATGCATGTATTTTCCCTCGTAACTACTAAACGGATGAACCCATTTTGATGAATGATAAGTCGTTAGATACGTCTTTATTGTTATAGTCGGAGGCAATAGGTATTTATTGTTTTTAAGAAGATGCCTCCGACTGCATGAGCAATTTATGCTCGTCAAAATATATATGGAGAAGTGGAGCTGATAGTGAAGTACCACGAGAACTCCTCAACGATAAAGGTCCCTGCATCGGGAAAAGCAATATTTTGTAAACGGTGATGAGCAGTTCACATTAAGGCTTGTGCAGACCAGCGCGTCTTGACGCGCGACGCGACACCGGTTAGCTTCGCTGCAGTCGGGTAAAAATAATATTATAACAACAAAAAAAACACTCAATTAAAAACGATTAAAAGTCCAATATAAAAACCCAAATACCCAAACAACTCGTTAGTTCCACCTTAAAACACTTTTCCTTTGACATTTCAGTTTTCAGAAATTCACGAGAAAGAATCGCTGTAAGGATTACGAAGGGTCGACCGATCGACTTAGCACCTCAGTTGGTTTGTCTCACAAAGGTTCAACTTTTAATTGGAGGCTAAATCTGAGATGGGTCTTTCGTTTTCGCCTTCGTTAATTTCTGTTCACCTGATTCCTTCGAAAATGGAGGACCAAAACGAAGGATAACGTTTTTGTTTGAATATTGTTGGAAGTAATTTGTTTCATTGTGATTTTGCAGCTGTTACCAGGCCAAGTGCTTCGGTCACCCATCGGTCTTTTTAGGGTTCCGTAGTAAACAAGGAACCCTTATAGTTTCGCCATGTCCGTCTGTCTGTCTGTCCGTCTGTCCGTCTGTCTGTCCGCGGGTTAGCTCAGAGACGGTTAGTACTAGAAAGCTGTAATTTGGCATATGTATACATATTAATCATGCCGACCAAGTAGTAAAATAAAATTATTAAAAATATTTTTTTTTAGGGTACCTCCCCTACACGTAAAGTTGGTATGTTTTTATTTTTTCTCGTCTACCCCATGTTGTGGGGTATCGTTAGAAAGGTCGTTCAATATTGTGAGTTTGTGAAAACAATTTTTAGATTCAGGGATCCGTTTGCGAAATATTAAGCTTTTAGCTGATTTTTTTTGTTAGAGTCAAGTGTCCCCCCCCTAAACCTAAACTATGAGAGCTAAGTAGGCTCTACAGGTTAACGAGTAATGACCGACCAACTTAAATTTGCGGTTTGAAAAACATGATCTCCCATACATTCCGTATGGGAGAACATGTTTTTCAACTACAATGTTAAGTTTGTTCTTGGGATAAATTCATCCCAACTACGGAACCCTTCATTGTGCGTGGTCCGACACGCATTTGGCCGGTTTTTTCAAGATAATATCGCTTTGCGCCATGTGGTAATATCGCCTGTGGCAGAACTAATAGGGCAAGGCCCAATTTTTAAGGGCCTAGCATGGGCGATTTGGAGTGCTATCAGCCAGTTTATAACCTCTCCTCGTATCATAATAAGCGAAAATCTTAAATTACTGTTACGGTTTTGTTTAAATATTTTTGGGCGTAATTTGTTTCAATGTGGGTGATTGTGATTTTAAAGCTATTGCTAGGCTAAGAGCTTAGGTCATCCATTTGTATTTTTTTAAAGTTAATATTGCCATGTGTCATTACATGGCCATTTGTGGTAATTTCGCCTGCGATATAGCTTATAGTGATATTGGCTTAAACTAAACTTGAACTTATAGTATTTATTTCAATAAAACCTACTTTAGAATTGAAACTCATTTGTTAGTCATAAAAATGAAGCCCAGCCAAAGCGTAGTAGGTTCCTATGAAGAAGCATTGACAAGAAACTTCATGGACACTCTTTTGCGTATCTTCTAAGTAAGTATTTATTTTGCTTTCCATGGAATCGTTTGAGAGCTAAGAGGTGCTTCATATTCTGTCTCTGTATTACAAAAAGCGCGACACTATGATTCTCACCACAAAAGTTTTTTAAAAACAACGAATGTGAAAATTTTGATTACAAACGGAAAATCATGCCATTGATGTTAGAAAGACCTAATCATACCGAGAGAATATTGCGAATTATTGGTGTTTTCACAACACCAATAATGGTGTGGCGGCATCTACAATCGCCACATGCGAACTACGCATCAAAGACCTGACGTCACACAACATCCGGACGTCACACAGATCCTGCATCGCGCAATTAGAGTTTACCGCGCGATGGCATACATACAATCTCCCAACTTCAACCTCTGGGCAGTTGCCCGCCAGACACGACACCCGTCTGGTTTGAGGATCCTCCCTTTTCTATGGGGGATGCGTGAACTTTACACCCTGTTCCTCATGCCCCTAAAATTGCATTATTTATCTCATCGACTCGACGTCCGTATGTCACTGAATCGTCGGGATCCAGCAGAATATCAGCGTTAGGTATATTTACCTGGCACATGCTGAGCTGGACTCCCATTTGGTGTAACCTTGAGACGCACACCGCACAAAGGTATATTCGTTGATTCATTATTTTAAAGAGTGGTATAACCTGTGGTTATGACCAATAGTGTCAACACAATATCTTGTTTTCTTCTTTGTTTTTTGTTTGTATTTTGGCACCTTGCATCTATGTACTAATAATCATGGAAGTTATTATGTAATCGTGTTTAAAAAAAACGAGTGAGACTTACAGTAGTTGCATATGATGTGTAACATCTGCCATCTTAGCTGACAATACCAATCTCTCTGAAAATAGGTTGGTACCATCTGACAGCCAACTCTGGCACCGCGCGCGCTCATTGGTCAAATCAAATAGCGCGCGCTTCCCCGGCTTCCTGTTACACACTTCCGTCCCTTTTTACGAAATCACTCCCACAGATTGTAGGCAAGCGAGAGAAAAGATGTTACACATAAAAAATCTACACCCAAAATACAAACATTGGTCCCAACATTGCCTCCTAAAAATATACCCAATATAAATGTTTAGTCCAATATAAATATATTTACAGGCACGTTTGCATACAGTGTGCCTATACCACGCTCCGTTTATTCCGGTCGTGTTGTATGTTGTGGTGGAATTAGTCACTAGTCCCAGGCGGCCGTGCGATATTCATAGCGATACAAAACCCGCGAACGGAGCTTTTTGGCACAAGATGTTAGCGGTGAGCGGAAATCATGTACTTCAAGGAAAACTAGAAAAACTGCTATGTACTTCATTTATTAAAAAGTGTTGTTAGGGAGTTTGTTACGCCACTTATTCATAGCAAAAGCACTTTTAAGTTCTAAGGAATATTGGAGCCTTATTTGTAATTTTTGTGTCAAAATGTCTCATGTCAAAACGTCAAATTTGACATTCATTACTGGAAACAACCCTTTTAATAGGCAACGCCTATCTAATGATGAAGTGTCGAGCTTCTAACTTATAAAGAACTAGCAGCGCCCCGCGATTTCACCCGCATAAGTCTCGATCCCATGGGAATATCGGGTTAAAAGGTAACGTATATCCTTTTGCAGGTCATGGTCTACCCATGTGCCAAATTTCATTCAAATCCGTTCAGCCGTTTTAGCGTCAAAGCGTAACTAACAAACAAACAAATAAACTCACTTTCGCATTTATAATATTAGTTAGGATGTTATTGAAAATATTCGTATAAAAACTTTGAGTGTTCTGTCCAAAGCACGAAGGCTAAAACTCCAAAGCACACTTGACACTATTATGACCCCACCAAGATAGTCAAGTAAATGCTTAAAAATATGTTTATAAAACAGAGAATTATGACATTACAGTCGATGATCCAACGAACATAGATGCAGTAACATCATGAAAACCCAAAATCATCAGCCAAAACCGCTTCCTCCTATAACTTAAACGCTTATCTAACAGTAATTTGAGTGTCATTCCAGATAACTCGCACATATCAGTTTGATTGCGGCTCGTCAAATACACTGAACTAAGTTAAATGTTTGGTATTTCTGCCAGTTCCGCCAGTTCCGCCAGTCCCGTCAGCTTCACTAGTTCCGCTACCCGCCTGCCGCCATGTTGGTCAACTATATCGAATTGAGCGACCACTGACAGTGTGTTACGCACTTTAGTGGTTGTGTTTAGCAATAATAGGATTAGAGCTGTTCCATACAGTTACATATGTAAAAAAAAAAAAATGTTTAGATACGATGATATAAATAGAAATATTTTATTTAAATAATGACGTGTAAAGTAAAGTCAGGAAAAAGATTTCTTGGTAATTAACCATAAATTCAATTCACAACTTTACTAAGGATGTTGACAAAAAAAAATTGTTTGTCCGTCAGGTTGATTATTAAAAGATATTGGACACATACTTTTTTTTTTTTCGAAACCAGCAGATTACGGCAATACGTTAAAATGTGGCCTGACGTCACTCCTCGGTAGATTTTATACTGACTTGTGACGTAGTGAGCCCCCATTTCCAACTTTTAATGCGTTTTATCTAAACCATTTTTTATTAACATGATAAAGCCAAAAATACGTGTCTAATATTTTTTTATTATCTGACTGACGGACTAAATAGTTTATTTTTTTCCAGTCAACATCCCTATTCTTTGACAGTTGGATGAAATGAATATATCGGCTGCTAACTTCCGCCAGTGGCTTCAGCTACTCAGTGATAATAAACCTATTGCTGAGTTTTTTTTTTAAATCGTTCCAGTACTTTTTTATGTATTTTTGTATTTTTTATTACAAATCTTTTCTCTAGTGTAGATAACTCGACAAATTGACGAAGATACTGTGTGGATCTGCTAAACACTTAATTTTCCTGTCTGTAAGTAGCCGAATAGAATCGTATTCTTAATAGTAGCCTCTAAAAAAATCAAAATTCAAAAGTCATTTATTCAAACTAGGCTGAGAATAAGCACTTTTCAAACGTCAAAATTGCATTTATGTAATGTATGTATTTATTTATGTCTTATAAGACAGTCCCCCAAAACGCCCACCCTTCACCACTTCCTAGTGCAATAGCTGGGAAGAAGAAGTGGCGCAACACACTCCCCAGCAGCACAGCTGTCTGTTCAGTTAGAAAAAAAAAAACTATATAAATAATAGTATTCAAAATAATTTAAATTACGAAACACGAAACATAATTTAAATTATTAGCCATATGTTAGCTAGCACACGCCAATATACCAAACAAAATCATCGAGAACTATACTCAGGCTGAAATAAAAACTAAACGCAAACAGAACTTAATATGTAAATAAAAGCCTCCAGGCATAAAGGGCGTGCCCGCTTACATATAGTTGTAAATGGAAGTTATAAATGATAAACTAGGACCATCGGCGAAAAATAAATAAACAAACAGTTAATTACTGATACTAACAATAAATAATATGATCAATTTTATGGTCGAGGTTACTAGCTAACCACATATTGCAATACAACTCATAAAATAAACATTGTAATGAGTAGATTATGTCAACAAAGAAAAAATAACAATTATATAAATATATAATACCGAATTAAGTTTTCTTTGACATTCAGTATCACCCTTTTCAGACATTCAAGTGCAATATAATCATTGCATTCCAACCAATAATGAAGAAAGGCTATATTATTTTATCTCATCCCTAAAACAGCATAAGAACCAGCCATGTAATCAGACATGAAGTACAGTGAGTGACTTTACGATATAGCCTTTATGCCGGCTACTGAGTCAGCGTTCCCAACCCTAAATCAGACAGAATGGCTCTACTTATGTAAACGATTTGTGATACATCACTAGTCCTGATTTCATGTAACACTAGTTACTAGCGACCTCTGGGGAGGTTGGTTCCGATAAAGTTGAATAATCTATGATGGATCTCGTGTTCTATGTTCGATTGGAATGGTTATGTAGAAAGTGGGTCTGCAACCCTACAGTTTGTCTTGTATTTATTAAATTAGTAGTCACACTAACAATCAAACATGTTGTAGGTATGTTAAAAGATGCCAATTTTACATTGCTCGGATAATGTTAGTTTACATTTAGAATATGATATTTTTGTTGTCTTGTATGAACCTTTCTTTAGAAATCAAATCAATCAATCAATGGTTCTATATATTTTAAAGCGATCAGCGATTCAATGATTTTATAGTTTATTCTGATCCTAAAGGAAGTAAATACCCGTTTTGTTTTATTTCACGAATTAGTAATAAACGATGAATTTCAGTATCAATTAGGGCTGATCTGTTTCAAGTCCTCGGGACTCGGGACCTCGGGAGCAACGCTATGTTCAGTGTAAAGGTGAGAGTGTTTTTCAAGTACGTCACTCGAGCTCAACACTATGTTGAGCTCGAGTGACGTACTTGAAACACTCTCACCTTTAAAATAGTTGTTTGCTCCCTAGGCAAGCAATCTACTATTAGCACCCAATACTTTTTTTTCTATGTTTCAGTTACTATAAAATAAAGTAGACCCAAAAAGAAAAACAAAATCTAATTATATGAACCTACGTTACAACATGATAAGGAATATTCAATCTATCGGTATCGATCGGTTAAATACTAGCGTTTCGCCCTTGCTGCTCACGCTTTTGACGACTTGACAAAACATTGGGCTTTCTTTATTATGTGTTAGTCTAATATAACTACACATACACTTTCCCGAATAAATGATGGTGAAAACCGCATCGAAATCAGTTGCGTATTTTAGAATAACAACGCGGTCACACAGACAGACCAGAAAAGTGAGTAAACACACAAAAAATCTAATCTTTTCTCTATAAAATATTAGTTTAGGTTAGTGTAGAATACGTAAAGATAACATCTTGATTATTTCAGCACTTCATACAAAAATGTAAACTTAAACTACTTTCATAAAACTATTCTACCTAAGTCGCCATCTTGAAAATCTCGCCACACAAAAAAGAACTACCTTCAACATTATTTTCTTGTCGAACCTAACTTCAACATATTTCCATACAACTTTTCCAATTTCCTTTACTTACGAAGTAATTGTGTTATAACAACATTTTTAGTGTTCGTTATTTCTCAAAGAAATTTAATAAAAGCGACGGTCATGTGGGGACCACGTAAAATGAGCTTTGGAATTAATAACGAACTTTTTCCGTTAAAAATGTTGCCTCTCATGTGTGCGGCGATATTAACCCTTGATACTATGAATAATTCGACGGCAGCAAACTACAGAGACAACTGCACTATTTAAGAAATACACTTTTTTTTCATAATTTGACTTGAATTCTTTGTTTTTTTTTCTGTTTAATTCTCAATTTTTTACCGACTTCCAAAAAGGAGGAAGTTCTATGTTCGTAGCGTATGTATGTTTTTTTTTTCAATGTATGTCTACCGATTTCTCCGTCAATTGTGGACCGATTTAAAAAAATATTCTTTGATACGAAAACCCTATGCTCTCAATTTGGTGCCAT
Organism: Agrochola lota; assembly: GCA_947364205.1. Classification (NCBI taxonomy): domain Eukaryota; kingdom Metazoa; phylum Arthropoda; class Insecta; order Lepidoptera; family Noctuidae; genus Agrochola; species Agrochola lota. The sequence goes on from OX376241.1 coordinate 11,634,148, forward strand.
ATACATTTTATTAACTTTGCTTAGATAGTTTTTGAGTTAGCTTCAATAATACGTATTTTTCGCACCTATGATAAGTTCCTGTCACTATTATTTACATAGCAGGTAAGTATTCGAATTTGTGTGGGGTCGGTACCACAACTAAAAAGTGAAAAATAAAAACTTTTTACAAAAAAAAAACAACCGACTTCGAAGTTATTTTTCACTTTGTATTGTTTTTTTTTTGGAAGTCGGTTTTTTTTTTTGTAAAAAGTTTTTATTACAAAATAATATTAAGTCACGTATGTAAGTACACCATTTTTTTTAAATTTACTATGTATACACGGACTAGGACATTACTATTAGTCTGAGTATATGTCGGAAAATCGGCGTGTTTACCTGTTGTAAATAAACATATCAGTCACATAGTCGTTTGGACGTCGGTTTTATAAACTTGCGTTATTTTAGTGCAACAACAAAAATATGTCATGTCAGCTTTACAAATAATAGATAAATAAGGAAAATTATTACCTAGAGACCGATTATTACCGAGGTTGTGGGTTCAAATCCGGACAAGTACCAATGTGACTTTTTCAATTCATATGTACTTTCTGAGTTTATCTTGGACATTACTGACATCGGTGAAGGAAAACATCGTGAGGAAACCTGGACTTTATAGTTAATATAAGTCTGAAATCGCCGACCCGGCTTGAGCAAGCGTGGTGATCAATGCTAGTGCCTTCTCTGTTTGAGAAGAGGCTTTTGCCCTGCAGTGGGACAGTAACAGGCTGGTATATATATATATTACCTAGATACTTTATACAATTTTTTTACCTTTATTTAAAATTTTAAATGAAATGAAATTGATTTGCAAGTATTGTAGTACATAATGGTCGGATTTTTTAACAGTTTCTAAAACAATTCGCTAAAACTGGCATGCAAAATAACATTATTTAAATAAATGAAATTAGCTAATAAAATTGGAACATACATCATAGTTATTAGTGAATAACTATGATGATTTAATTGCTTTAATTAAAGCAATCAACAATGGAACACAATCAACAAAAGAATAGTGATAACTGTTTTAATATTTTAAATTAAATAAGCTTAAGCCATTAGGAAGTCCCGCGTATAAACGGATATAATATGGCAGTTGACTCATTTAGTTTACTTTTTTGTATGAAGGAGGTAAAGACATCTACTGTATAATGGGGTAAAATACAATATTTGACCTTGACCATTTCCTTGGTAATGCCCTATTAACTAATAATTAAAATACTTGACGTGTCCACACGTCGGGTCCGGGTTCGGAATAACTCAATCGTCATCCTGAGGATGCCTCGTTGAGAGGTGAGACACGTGTCGATTTCTTACAGGGTTCTTTATGACTCCTTAAGAACAGTTACGCGGATAAGGTTACTAAATATACGTAGTCTATTGTATTTTATAATGGATTTCCGCAAAGTCACGCCTGAATCAATTAACTATAATAAATATTGTAAAATGGAAGCAGATCTATTAATTATCACAGTATTGCGTTCAAAACGCTCTCCTGTAAAATCATGATTTTTTTGGTAACCGCAAGCAAGTTTAGTAATAATAGAGGATTTTTAGTGTCCTGTTATTTTAGCAGAAAAGCCCATTTCACATTTACCATAAATTCACTGGTGTGTAGAATCGCCCACGACTAAATAATATACTGTCACTGTTAGCCTGTATTATCCCACTGCTGGGCCGGTAGTCGTTTGTTTTGTCCAACTCGTCCTGCCATCTTCTACGTGGTCTGCCGCGCGTTCTAGCTGTCTCAGGGCTCCACATAATGGTTATTTTGGCCCACAACTCATTGGGCATGCGGCAGACGTGGCCAGCCTAATAAGGCCAAAATTATATAAAAAGATCTTCTTTTTCCGAATCGTAAAGAAACACCTTGATTGCCTAGTTACTCTATTGGTCGCAAACACGACTGATGAGCGTGGTCATAGGGTCGTTCCCGGGGTCAGGCAAAATGTTTATTAAGTTTTTCCATCAGAAAAAACTAGGGAGAAAACAGCCTCCTTTTTAACGGGCAACTCATAACATAACTAATGATGGTGATACGTCGTAATTTTATGTTAATTAGCTTTAGCTTTAATAAATGGATAGCTTTTTATCAAAAACCAAACATCACCAGAGGAAAAGTCTGGCACGGAACTCAAATATCAGTTATTCCGTTTCTCTATTTCCAGATCCAGTAAATACAATACTTTCGATCCGAAGCTCTCAAAGTCCATTCCAATTTCACTTACCGCCGTCAAAGAATAAAAAAACATAACAATTTTATAAAGTGGACTCTCGCAATTGTAGGTAGAATTCAAACCCTGGCACAGTACGGTGAGGCACGTACCCAGAAAATCGTATTTGTCCCAAGAACACGTAGGAAATAAACTGTTAACTTCGATACACCGGGACCTATGTTTGTGGTTGCTAACTGAACTTATTTGGCGTTTGACGGTTTTGTAATTTCTATTTTATTGGTGTTTTTTGTTTGTTATTGAGACGTATTGTTGCAATGGGTATTGTATATTAGAAAAACTTCAATGAATTTTCAATTTCAATTATTTTGGTCAGTAATAAGAATCTTTATAGGTTTAAACTCGTACGAATCTTTCTTTCTTTTATTTAACATTTACGACCAAAACAGTGTTTTAAAGAGACATAAAAGTTATATCTTGATAATCACTGAACACCGGTAGATGTTCTAACAACTAACATCGGATCTGCTGCGACCAAAACCGGACAAAACAACAAACCATGCTTAGTAAATATTACAGTTCGAGTTTTGTTTCAAATTCAAATTCTTTATTGCGAACTAAGTGTACAGACTTTTGAAGATGTTAACAATAGGTAGGTTCTTAGAACTTATTTGCATGTTATGAACAAAAAAAAGGCTCGTGACTCCCGACGCCCGGGGCGTCTCCTGCGGCGACTAGGGGCACGAGGACGTTCAGCTTGCAGCTGCCATTCCGGTGTGACTCGGCCCTTAAAGAAATTTAATTCACCGATACAATGTATAATAGATAAACACAAAAACTACTGGACCGATTTTAAACATTATTTAACCAGTAGTATGCTATATTATCACTGAGTAGCATAGACTATAATTTATAAAGATATCACGCTGGCGAAGTCGCTTGCGGACGCTAGTGTTAAATATTTAGGACTTATTTTGTCAGAGAAACAGCAATTTCTTTAAAAAATACGGTCACAGATGACCGTTTCAGAGACCGCAGTAGGTCAGGAGCCAGCAACAATTCAGCCATAGATATCTTCACCGAAAACCACTGCCCAATCTCAACTCAGATCGATTCCTTATGACCACTTCCATTCCAGTTTCTTATCCCTACACAATATAGCATTACCATGCAGCCCTCGTCTTTTGTTCCTACAATCTCGAAGGAGGTCGCAATTACTCTTAATTAGGCCTCTAGCCCATGGTATTTGTTATGCAAACACAGATTCCTCCATATGTTTTCATTGAGGAGTGGGAGGCACGTAGCTAATCCTCTAAAGAGTCTAATGTAATGAGTGTGTGGGACTCGAATAGAATAGTTTTCACACGTTTATCTGATAAGCTGTAGTTTATTTCGGAGTTGTGTGGTTCGATTTTGTTGGAAAGTTTCTGGAGTATAAAGTTCGTTTTTGGCGCAGATAGGAGTAAGACATTAATTAATAAAGTGTATTTAGTATGAGAGTAGTTTATCTACACTAACAGTATAAGGAGAAAAGATTTTTAGATATTAAGGTTTGTAATGAATAAACTCAAAAACTGACCGATTACAAAAATTATTTTACCGGTAGAATGATAAACTATCATTAAGTAACATGGGATATACGTAATTATTTATAAAGATATCACGCGAGTGAAGCCGCTGGCTGGATTTATAAACAGTACTGATAGACTAGTAATGACTTGGAGGTGAATATTAAGAGGAAATTGATCAGGGACTGCTTTGAAGCTTAGAAGGTCTTTACAAAATGCGAAATCAAGTAAGATACGAATCTAATCGTTTTACCTTACATGGTCCAGTCACCACATTTGCCAGTCGGATTTATTTATCGAAGTATACACTTGTACAGGGTGCTGGGAGATGAATGGATAACCTTGACATGGCTTGTATTAAAAAGTATGGCCGTTGGAAGAAAATACTACTTATATTGTATTCAAGTTTCATCCATCATAATATATTATTATAACAACAAAAATCCGATGAAATTCATTAATTTGTGGCCGTGGCGTACAAGAAATCAATACAATAAACTGAATAATTAAATGGTTTATAAAAAAAGTGTCTTAATAATACTTGAGATATTTTGTTTTTTTAGCTGCCTTTCTTCTGTAATTCATTTCAAGGTTTACAAGGATTACCGGACATCCTATAATCGTAAGTGGAGCAGGACCTGTAAGCCATCCTGTGAATATGCGCCTCCTACATCAACCACAAGAGGAGGTAAAGGTCGCTTTAATGCCAGTTGTTCCCACTGCTGGGACCGCCTGTCCCAGCAATGGGAACATTATATGCTTCTCTTTCATTATATTCTCTCTTCGAGAGGGAGTGGACTGTCTCTCATCTAATCTACCACGCGGGCCCAGTGCGGGTTGGTAGATGTAACGTCTTCGAATTTTTGGTTCTAGAACATGCCGGTTTCCTCACAATGATTTCCTTCACCGTCTTGAGAGCAGTGGTGATGAAGTTATTTACACTAAGTAGCGCATGACTTTTTTTTTTTTGAGCTTGGGTTATTGTGAAATAACTTCTCCCGCTCTGGGTGGAGCGGGAGGGCGTGTCAGACGTTAACTGACTAAAACCCACCCGTATTCCTTCCGTTGCCTGAGTGCCGGTCCTTATCGGACGGCGAGCTACCCATTGCTCACCGTCCGCAAGCCCGCGCCTACGGTGGCCGGAAGTCGGCTCGCGACTCCCGACGCCCGGGGCGTCTCCTGCGGTGACTAGGGGCGCGAGGGCGCTAATCTTGCCTCTCCCTCATGCGCTCCGCCTTCTCCTTCGCGAGCATTACTGCTTCGCAGAAGGAAGTGACGGCCTCCCATGCACTCTCGCTCCGGACCATGGCCTGAACCAGGGACGGACGCGAGAGATCGCCGCCGCCGATCGCCTCCGTGAGGACACGCCGGTGCTCCGCCCAAGCAGGGCAGACCTCCACCGTATGCTCCACCGTGTAAGTAGCGCATGCCTGGGTTCGAACGTAACCACTGGGCCACCACTGTTCTAAATCAAGAAAGTCTGCTTACTTAAACATTATTATTATGGAAGATTTTCAACATAATCCGTTCCTTCGTTACAAACTATTTCAACAAAGTGCGCTGTCACACAAAGACTATAAAACTCTACGACCTATAATCGCATCACATACTCCCATGGACCGTGTCCCGCACTGAGTGTTTATCTCGAGATATCTACAATCGAAGCACGTGCCGGCGGGTCCGCTACCACGATTCATGGCTGTTAGATTGCCGTTACCAATATGTCAAGATTGTTGGGCTCGTCTTCAAATTTTAATGTTTTGTTCCTTTTTGGGGGTGTTTATTTTGATAGTTTTTCGGCATTTGTCGCGTATTTGTTTGTCGCAACGGAGTCAGTTTTTCAGTGTGTGTTAACTACTTATGCATTTTTCATAATAGGCTGGAGAAGCTAGAAAAATGACTTTTCAATTGGGTTGAAATAAGCTTCCCGGTAGCTTATGTCAGTCCCATACATTTTTGACTATTCCATCATCATTATCGCAAAATGATGATGATCATGTGATGATGATGTGTTTATCGTGATATACTGATAAAGTATATCAGTTTATCGGTAATAGACTTTCACTTTTGTCTAGGCCCTCTGACTTAGGGGTCGTCCATTAATCACGTGAGCCTCGAAAAGGGGGGGCAGGGGGTTCGGAATAAATCCCGATATATCACAAGGGGGTAGGGACGTATAGTGAGATATCACGTCTAACGCACGCGCGATTTCTAAACCGAAAAACGGCGCGTGAACTTTACTCGCCGTTGCCAATGATTATACCTAAAAGATTATGATTTTTAGGGTTCCGTAGTAAACAAGAAACCCTTATAGTTTCGCCATGTCCGTCTGTCTGTCTGTCTGTCCGCAGCTTAGCTCAGAGACGGTTAGTACTAGAAAGCTGTAATTTGGCATATGTATACATCTTAATCATGCCGACAAAGTGGTAAAATAAATCAAGAAAAATATATTTTTTTGGATTTATGGATCCGTTTGTGAAATATTAAGCTTTTAACTGAAAATTGTTGTTAGACTGAAGCCGAGCTGAGGATTTGTGAAAAAATTCAAGTAGGCTGTTCAGGTTAATGAGTAATAATCAACCAACTTAAATTTGCGGTTTGAAAAACATGATCTCCCATACATTCCGTATGGGAGATCAACAATGTTAAGTTTGTTCTTGGGATAAATTCATCCCAATTACGGAACCCTTCATTGTGCGTGGCCGGTTCTTTTAAAGATACTTAATACAAAAAAATACACGTGATTATGAAGCTGCTATTAATGTGACCACGGCATTAGCGCGATAACTTTTTAGCGTGCAAAATGGCACGCATTGCTTTGTCACTAGACGCAGATGCGGCTTCAGCATTACAGTAAATGCAAGCACCAGAACATAACACTTATCCTATCATGCTGTAACTCTTAAAGCACTTGATCCATTAAATTAAAACTGCATCAACACAACCAATCCATCAGCAAACTCACAGTCATTGTGGAACCAAACTGAATTTCAACTTACATTGCTTCCAAACTTGGAAGACTCTGTAAAACACCACCCGAAGAGCTTTCAATGTAATTGGCATTTTGTCACTCGATGCATTCTTGTAATTGCCATCCATTGCGTGCTCTGCATATACATTGCGTTTCTAGTCTTTAAATCTTGTCTGATCTATATTTATAGTGTTCTCTGGTAATTACTAGAGTGCTGTAATTAAGGCGCTGGTGGCAAGAGGTATTAGATCTCCACCTTATAATTATTGTGGTCTAATCGTGGGTTGGTTGCAGATTGTGGGTTGCCAGCAAATGGGGACGGTAATTCAATTGGTATTGGAGTTAGGTCATTACGTTTTTAGCTCTGTGGATTGCTAATATTAATAGTACCTTTTTGTTTTATCTCCTAAGATTAGTTTTGTTTGTGCTAAGGGGAGGTTCATATCGATAGTGTTGTGGGAAAAGTCAAAGTCGGTAGGCACTTTTGAACGCCAAAATTTCCAAAAAAAAATTAATTGATTCTAGTCGCCCCTCCCAAAAGGTAGTTTTCGTATGGATAAGAATGGCCACAAAACTCCACCGTTACTCTTTTAAAATGTATTACAATTTTTTCTTTAAGTACAATAGCTATATAATTATATGTGAAGACGATGCACCTAGAATAAAATTACTATACCACAATAGGTCATAAGAATTTATAATGAAGCAACGACGGATAAATGTATTATGTGATCGATACATGGTGCTCAAATATTTACAAACATTGTAAAAGTATACGACTTTCCTTAAATTTTACGATTAATAATTCAGTATGTGAGGAAGTAATCACAGAATGTAAAATCAATGTCATTTAGTAAAAGGGTAGGGTTCAGAGTCAATACCAGTCGTTACGACGAAGCCTTAGCAATTCAGCTAAAGCATCTTTTATTTAATCTTGAGTAGCTCTAAGCACATGATAATTTTAGAACCATTTTCTTCAAAATTTGAATCTCTGAACGATTCGAGCTTGGAGATTTGTTCTAAAACAAAAAAGCTGAAAGTCAAAGAAATGGTATACAAGAAGTACAGAAATATGAGTTTTATTAGGTCACAATATATTTTATTCGTGAACGCATGTACGAGTTACCATGTCAAGACAAGTATAACAGGAATAAATATTGTGATAACATAAAATAGAGAAGAGAAGTTCAACTCAAAATGATTTTATGCCTTTTTAATTATGAGACTGTTTCATTGTTGTTGTGTTTTAGTAGCAAACGCTACTGCTGAGCATGAGGTCCTGGGTTCAATTCCCAGGTTGGGCAAAGTTTCCGCCAGTGATTTCTCAGTAGTAGCCCGGAGTCTGGATTTGTGCCCGGTTGATGGCAATAGGCTCGCCCCCTACTACATGGGACTTAAATATAACTGGCGACATGTAGGTGTACTATAGGTACATCTCTGCCTTAACCCTTCGAGTACAAGCGTAATGTTGTTGTTGTTATATACTTATGAGCTGTCACATTCTGAGAACGTTCTCAATTACAATAATGCTATCATGATGGAATGTCGAGAACTGCTAATCACGGGCACGACTTGCGGGTTTTAACCGAACCAGTGCCAATGGGACTTTCCCGATTTCAAATTACCTATGTAATCTTTAGTCGTGTACGTAACTTACTTTGAAGGAAAACTCGTAAGGAAAGTGGAACTTATAAAGATCTAAATTCTTCAACACGTAGTGAGGAAGCTTGGAATTCAATGCTCGTTTTGTCATTGACATTTTCCCAACAGAATAGGCAGTATACTTTTATTTGATGTAAAAAAACCTACAGTGACAAACAATCAGAGAAAATACTTGTATAAAATTGACACCCTCCCTGTATTTGCTGCTACTGCTGTTAAAGAAGACAGTTGTGATTTGAATACACGAAAAGTTAAAGTTGGAAGTCTTTGCTTAAGAACGTTTATTCTGAAAGTGGGCAACGTCGCAAATAGATGTCAATATGTCGCTGTTTTGATTAATTTGGCAATATTACTGTATGGAAATTGAAATGTGGCTAACTAGCGAACTAGAATAGTAATTATATATATAGCAATTGAAACACTGAATTTGATGTTGTAACCGTTTTAGGTGTAAAAACGGCATTTGAAAAGTTTCCACATACTTTTTTTACATCTAAAACTAAATATTGCATTTCATAATGCAAAATCAATCAGAACAGGTAAATATTTGACAGCTATTTGCGATGTTGCCAACTTTTTGGATAAGCGCTCTTAACAAAAAAAAATCTTGATTTTACTTAATTAATAATCATTATATTAGACAATCAATCGGCCTAGCCTTTTCCCAACTATATCTGATCTCCACAACCCAGTTACTGCTGGGCACCACGATACCCCTTGGTAAGACTGGATGTCAGACTTTTGGGCTTCTGGAACAGTTTCACTTCTCTACCTCATCTGTACAATAACCTACATTGAAGCGAATATATAAAGGGGGTGTACAATAAATCTGAATCTTGCGGGATTGTCTAGACAAATAAATGTCAAACCATGTTATCGTATGATGTGTAATGTTGCTGCGTATTTCATAGTGATGTGTGTGTAGAGATTCGATTCGGGAATGTATTATAGGTACATATTTTTTATTGGATGTTTTGTTTTTTAGGTCAAACCCCGGGAATCTTTTAAAAAATCTCTTTAGTTTCTTCAATATGTAATTAAAGTTTTGGCCTTTGTGATACCTCTTGGTCTTGGGATTCCGATATTTTTGTTGGTGTATTGGCGTGTGCTAGCTGACATATAGCAAATAATTTAATTTAATGTTTTGTATTGCGTAATGTAAATATTATTTTGCATACTATTGTATAGAATCTGGTTTTTTCAACTGAACAGACAGCTGTGCTGCTTGGGAGTTGCTGTGGAAGTGGTGACGGGCGGGTCATTTTTGGGGGACTGCCATATGTAATATTGACATTCGAGAAATGCTGATTCTCAGCCTAGTTTGAATAAATGACTTTGAATTTTGATTTTATTGAATTTTGTCAATTAATTACTATACTATTTTAATCGGTGAAGGAAAATATCGTGAGGAAACTATAATTAACATAAGTCTGAAATCAAAGCCTACTCATATGGAGCAAGCGTGGTGATTAATGCTCGTGCCTTCTCTGCATGATGATGCCTTTGCACTGCAGTGAGACCAGGCTGGCATTATTTCAACGCATTTCAATAAAGTAAAAAAAAACATATTGCCATGCTAGAAAATGGTTTTGAGGAGCTGGTGGGTAAGTAATAACAGCCGCACGACAGGTTAGTTGGTCCATGGATGGGTGACCATCTTTAGATACCGAGAATCCTCCGTGCCTCGGAAGGCACGTTAAGCCGTTGGTCCCGGCTGTCATTTGTGGATCTTTGACAGTCGTTACGGGTCGTCAGAAGCCCGAAAGTCTAACAACCAGTTTGGCCGAAGGTGTCGTATTACCCAGTTACTGGGTTGTGGAGTTCAGATAGGCAGTCGTCCCATCGGCTACATGTAAAATACTGGTATTCAGCAGCATCCGGTTAGACTGGACGCCAAACCAACATAGTTGTAGGACTGGTTTTAAAGCAAGCAGCAGTGATAGCCTAGTGGTGTGACCGTCAGACTGCCAAGTCATAGGTCTCGAGTTCAAACCCAAAGCACACACCTCTGACTTTTCGGTTTCATTTGCGTATTGTATAATTAATGGTGAAGGAAAACATCGTGAGGAAATCGGCATGCCTAAGAAATATTTCTCGACGGCATGTGAAGCCAAGCCAGAAGCTCATGGACGGCTTTAAAACTCTGACACCAGGTTAGTCACTAACCACACGAAAAGAAGAAGAAAGCAATTATCATAATTTCATTCTAGATTTCATGATCCTAACTTACATTATAAGATAAGGTTAAAACCACATAACATAACGCCTTGTCTCTCCGAAGGTTTAGGCAGAGATCTACCTATAGTACACCCACATTTCGCCAGTTATGTCTAAGTCCCACGTAATAGAGGGCGAGCCTATTGCCACCAACCGGGCACCAAACCAGACTCCGGGATGCTACTGAGAAATTGTAGATAGAAAAACTTTAAAACTATTCAACTTAATCTTAATAAAATCTCAATAAAACTTTTCCCGACCTGGGAATCGAACCCAAGACCTCATGCTCAGCAGTAGCGCTTGCGACTACTAAGCCAACGAGGACATTTCGTAAATAATTAATTGAAACAAAGTTCTAAGTATCTTAGTTAGGTAATTTGTTTGGAAGTTGCTGAAAGAGAAAATGAATCTAATTAATATTGGTCAATTAGTTTGTATTGACTAAAACAGTTATTATAGAACTTTTCAAACTAGACTAAGATATAATTATTTAATTAAGTTAGCCAATACAATATCAAAGTTTTTCGTGGATAATTGGTACAGACCAAGTTAAACAAAAACTAAGTAATTAGATAAAATGTCGTTAAAATGTGTTAGCATAGCATAATAGCATTATCAGCCTTAATGTTCCCACTGTTGGGACACAGACCTCCTCTCATCGATAGGGAGTGGGCTGCAATCTACCACGCGGGCCCAGTGCTGGTTGGTAGATGTCACATAGTATTATATAATTGCATAGCACATGTGTGAGCACTATGTACCTACTTTACAACTACCATTTACTGGGTACGTCTTTCATTGACTTGAATGTGCCCTGGCGGTTGAGAGTATGTCATGCTCACTCAAATGTCTCGCTGGTGGTGGCGTGTGTGTTGGATCATTAAGTTCCCTTCAAAATGGTTGAGCTAAATGGTTCTGATGCATGCGTCATGTTCGTGATCGGGCGCCGTCAGTGGGGACTGATCATCTCTTAGCTGCCACGGCTTATTTGAATTTATTTTAATTTTTGTTTTTATTTTTATTACGGACGCTTTTAACGTGCACGTCTTTCTTATAATTACAACATGGATGATGTAACCAATATTTTTGTAAAAATATTCTGATTTAAAAGAGTGTCCGTGGAGTTTCTTGCCCGTTCTTCTCCATAAGAACCTACTACGCTTTGGAATGGGCAACTAGCTTCATATTTCTGACTGACAGACCCCTTGACAATTCAAAAGTACCTGTAATTGGTTTATTTGAAATAAACTTTGAATCTGAGTTTTGAGTTTGAGTTCACGGTCTTCGAATTTTTGGTTCTAGTACATGCCGGTTTCCTCACGATGTTTTCCTTCACCGTTTTGAGAGCAGTGGTGATGAAATACACAAAGTAAAGCGCCTGCTTGTGTTCGAACCCACGATGTCTAAGTCGGGGCCGTTAACACTGGGCCACCATTGCTCTTAAATGTGTTAAAAAATGTGTTACAATGTAATAATACATCGTATCGCTATGTATTTTACTGTGGGTATATAAATAATAAAATAAATAAAACTTCTTTTGATTAATTGATTGGAATTGCAATGAGAGACTTTGACATCATTTTATTTTTAGTTGTTTCAATCTAGTTCGTTTCTTCGTTATCTAAATTGTAATGGCGTGACTACACACAGACGGGTGTGTAATGTAAATCGGAAAAAAAAACATGGATTCTCAAAATCTCTAAACCAGGAACAGTTATGACTTCACGAACTATGCTTTGGTTATACTAATTTGATAATTAATTTGTTATAAATAATAAAGATAAAAACATTTTATAAAAATAAATTCAGTTATTTTTCACGTTGTAGTTTTTTTTTTTTTGGAAGTCTGTTGTTATTTTTTTTTGTAAAAGTTTTTATTTTTCACTTTTTAGTTGTGGTACCTACCCCACACAAATTCGAATACAACTACCTGCATGTAAATGTAAATAAAAGTGATGTGAAGTTATAATCATATCATCCTGAATCTTGGACCGAACAAATTTAAGAAATCTAAGAGCCTACCTATCGCTAACTTTTTTAATATGACTTACAGGGTCAAATTAGTTTTAGATTTTTAGTATCGCTTCATTTTTGCCATCGACACACTAAGAAGAGGATGATACTCTAATAAAACAGATAGGGTTTCATAACGCGAGTAGACTGGACTGTTTGTCTATTAATCGCTGCTGCAAACTTTCCACATCGGTGTTGAGCGTCTAGCAGGGATTCGTTAAGTGTGTAGGTTAAGTTTACTAACATAGTTGTTAAAAAATATTTGTTACTAACATATTGAGTCTTGTTACTTGTTAATTGAATATAAATAAAATAACAATTTATCCACTTATACTAAGTGGGAAAGATAGTTATTATTTAAGCTGACTCAAAAACTACCAAAGCAAAGTTAATACAATTATATGGGACCAACTTGAGAGCATACCCTTCCATACAAAACATATTTTTTTTAAATCGGTGGACATACATAAACAAATAAAAATACATACGCTACGAATATAGAACCTCCTCCTTTTGGAAGTCGGTTAAAAAGTGACATTCGATACATCCGACCCCAGTTTATAAGCTGTTTTATGAAAAATTAAAATCACCTTATACATATTTATACCTACATACCTATTATAAATTAAAGTAGCTTTTCTTGTCTGTCTATTTGATTGTGTTGTTCTGTTAAACTACACTAATGATTTTGATTTAGTTTTCGCTATCTATCATTTAGAAAATTTATTCAGGAAGGTTTATGTGTTCATACATTATTAATATTAAACTTAAATATAGTGAAGAAATCTCCATGTTTTGTCAAATCGTGCGAAGCAGAGGCGGGTCGCTAGTAATAAAGAAAACTGATTGAAAAACATGTTCTCCATTACGGAATATATGGGAGAACATGTTTTTACAAGTGCAAATGTAAGTTGGTCAATAGTATTATTCGTTAACTTGTAGAGCCTACTTAGCTGTGATAGTTTTTCTTTTAATTTCGTTGTATATATTTATTTATTTATTATTTATTAAAACTTCATGCACAAGTAAAAAACTGTACAAAGGCGGACTTAATGCCTGAGGCATTTTCTACCAGTCAACCTTATGGTGATGCAGAGACAAAACATGGCAGGTGCAACATAAGGGATAGATTACTTGAAAATGAATACACACTAATACATAGATACATACATACATACATATAAACCGAATAAACTTTGTCAGGAGAAATAACGATTGGTAGAGGAGAAAATAAATCCAACAAATCAGCGCTGCAATGATTCTGATGATATACTACTGCCGTGAATTTTTTCACATAACCAAAACCAACCATTTAGCTGGCAGGCCGGGGACACTTGACTCTAACAAAAGTTAGCACTTTAATTATAGCTTAATACTTCGCAACGGTTCCCTGAATCTAAAAATGGTTGCCACACACTCACAGAATTTTTGAACGACCTTTCCAACAATATCCCACTCCATGGGCTAAACGAGAAAAAAAAACATCCCCAGTTTACGTGTAGGGGAAGTACCCTAAAACAAAACACTTTGTTGGCGTTCTATAAATTATAAGGGTTCCTTGTTGACTACGGAAACCTAAAAAGAGATCCTAAAAAGGAAATTATCATGTTTTATAATTAAATACTTATTTCCAACTTCAGGCATTGACCGTTCTGCTGGGGTTGCGGGTTTGTCCGAAAGGGATATCGCGGCCCCGGCACACGGGCAACGGAAGGAACACGGGTGGATTTTATTCAGTAAAAGTCTGACACGCCCTCTCGCTCCGCCCAGAGCGGGAGAAGTCATTTGATGATTTCCCATCCTCAAAATAAAAAAAAGGCATTGACCGTTCCATTCTACCCCAAGACCCAAAAATGCCTAAAACAGCAATAAACCAATGACAATAAAAACGTATGTCACAGACAAGACAGAAACATTAATCCTCCATGGAACAGCTATGGGTATTATTAAATTGTCCAATGATTTATTTGAGCCCAGCTCACCAAGCTCAACACAATCGCATAGCTCAACGAGCTCAACATCACCTTGCGTTTGTATTGTGACAAATGTATGTGGGTTATTGGAGTATTAATGTTGGTGGTAGATTGTACTCGTATTGTATACCTACAGAATATAATAGTGTAGATAGTCTTACCTCAATTACTTAACATCATCTAGGTATCTACTTAAGACCTTGCATTTTCCCAGTATTCTCTCTTATCTTTAAATCGTTATCATTTTTATCTACACCAGTATGGGTGTTGGTGGATTTACAAATTATGTAAATCCTCTTTAAAAGTTTTTGAAACATTGAGCTTAATGCCAACATTAAAACAACTAGTGTCATAGTAACCATAATATCATCCAAACGAGTGTTATGATGTTGTACTTAATTTCATTATGCATCTCTTTTGCTTTTTCGATCCCATAATACTCATCAAACAGCCTTATTTCGTGGTATCTTTATGAATGTCAAAAAAAGAAAATTGTCATGCACTCGCGTTTCACTACCACAGCGCCCTAAAAAAAAAAACTTATTCATAGTTTGTTTGTATTAGATACTCAGCAATTAAACTTTCCATGAATTTACATAGAGCTCTTACAACACTGTACAACAAACACCCTTTGATTTCAGAACATTTTATAGAGAATTCATATCATGGATGTAGATAAAGCCTTATAAGCAAGTGTACATAATTAGGTATTTAAATACTCATGTGATACTGGCTTCACCTCGTGTGATAAACCCACATTCGTGTTTTAATACCCCTTATTATACAACAGTTACATAAACAACTATTAAACAGCAGTAGCCCAAATGTTTTAACTATCAAACTAGCAAGCTACAGGCAAAATAAAGCTTGACCAGCGATAATTAGTCCGTCAGTCATATAATAAAAAATATTAGACACGCATTTTTTGCTTTATCATATCGATATTTTTTTTTTTAGATAAAACGCATTTTAAGTTGGGGAGTGGGGGTCGCTACGTCACTAGTAAGTATAAAATCTACATACTGTGACGTCATGGCATATTTTACCTCAATATATTGCCGTAATCCTTAGATTACGTAACAAAAGAAAACATACGTGTCCAATATTTTTTTATAACATCAAAGATGGACAAAAAAAAAATTGTCATAATAATTGTTAGGCCGCGCTCACTTTGGACGCAAACGAGATTTTTTCTTTGGGCCCCCTGTACTGTAACGCCTATTAATCGTGTTAAACCTAAAAAAATATCAATTTATCATTTAACATGGTTTTGTAGATTTTATCTTTCAACAGATTTTTAAAAAATCTGTTAAATGATAAAATCTAATCTAATCTATATAAATTTTAACCGGAACACGTAATCGTCATAAAAAGATTTTTTTTTGATAATGCACACAATTGATTCAATTCCAGTCAATGTCATAAATGCATGTATTGAAGCGTTTTTAACGATTTTGAAAAATTAACAAATTATATACCTAATGTTGAATGGGGAAAAATAAAGAAAAATTTAGTTCGTCAGTGAGATAATAAAAAATATTAGACACGTATTTTTTGTATTATCATAATTATAAAAAAATGGTTTAGATTGGTGGGGGATCGCTACGTCACAAGTCAGTATAAAATCTACCGGGGAGTGACGTCATGCCATATTTTAACGTATTGCCGTAATCTTTTGATTACGTAATAAAAGAAAAAATACGTGTCCAATATTTTACAATAAACTATCTGAAAACATTTTTGTTACCATCCCTATTACAGTTCGAGGTGGTAACCAAATCTGTTTTTATTATGTAAAAAATTTACCATTGACGCTGCAGCAGGTCCTCCTTTGTGTAATCCCATTTTTTTGTTTGCTTACTCTCGCGTAAAGTGGTTTATATAAATCAACGTGAAACGGATTGTAGTTATCGGTTGCTTGTCAGTTTGACTCTAGTGACTCAGGCATTAACGGTCAGGCACTGATTATTTAATTCGAAAACTCAATTCAAATTGAATCTAAATTAAGTAGGTACTAGAGGGAGGTTCCCAGCAGCTTCTTACGTTTAAAACGCACACAAAAAAAAACTTATAGAAAATAATCTGAAGATCCAAAATGCAGCATCAGTAACCGAATATTGGTACATTGAGGTGTCAGTCAGTGACATTCGGCTAAGATCGGCTTTGTTCGACTTTGTAACGTGCCTTTTCTCCTACTCACATTGATTTTAATGACAAATTACACGTTATCAACTGACAGCACTAACCCACAGAACATGTATTTTCACTCTTAGTAGTAAAATTTTGTGACTCTGTACATCGGTTTATTACACGAAATATAATATATCTGTCGCAGGCAGATTGTTTGATTCGTCATTTTACAAATGGCGCCGTCCGTTTACAAACGCGTTTTGCAAACTGCCTATGGCAAATTGGCAATTCGTTCAATTGTTATAATTTCGACATTGATTGTTGTTGACCATTATTTTATTATTTTCATTATTGTTGTTGTTGGTGACCATCATAAAACACAGGTTAGACAAATCATACTTTAAAGCAGCAACATATTATGTTACCGTAAAATTGTGAGAACCGTTAGTTTATAATTTATCGGTATGTTTTCCGTTAGATTATAAGCAATCGAACAATTGTGAACTGGGTGAAATGGGTTAGGTAAAGCTAGAACTGTGACTAACCGCGCGCGAGCCAAGCGAGCGGTGCCGCGGCATCGGCCGGCGAGCGCTACTTCCAAGTTGCTCGCAGCTAGGCAGGCTATTAGACTATTAGCGCAAGGTGAGTAACGTCGCATGCAAGTTTGATACCAGTTCACAATTTGTCGGTGGTATTTCTGTTAGATTATAAACTATCAAAAAATAATGTGTGTTAAATTCTAAATTGTTTGTGCAATTCAAAAAAGTTCGACAATTTTGTCCCAATAATATTCTGCAGGAGCCCCGGAGGACTCCTGCGGCACCAAATTCCATGGGCACCTTACGTTTTTACGTGGCGGATAAGTAAATACTTCAATTTGCCGTCGTATTTTGTAAACGGCGTTTGAATTGTTCATCAAATGTTGTGGCTAGTACAAAGTGACTAGGCAATTTACAATTTGCCTTAGGCATTTTGTAAAACCGCCTGCGTTTGTAAACGGACGGCGCCGTTTGTAAAATGACAAATCATACAATCTGCCTACCTACGTATTGAATTAGAGTGTGGCTGTGTTGGTGTTATTTATCTAATGGCGCCTACATCGTGTGGCACCTCGAGAGTAAATGGATTTGAGCCTTTATTTTATTTACACGAGTAACAAGTTAAATAAAATCGAGCCGCATCACTCTCTGACACTGTCAGAAAGACAAGTGTCAAGTGACAACAACACTTCATACATTATTTTTATCCGTTTCTTTCGAATTGCATGAAATTGATATTTCTGTTTTCCTGCGTGTAATTGAAGGATTATAATGAATATGGAATCTTCAAGATGGTAAAGCATGTATTCCAAAAGGCTGTTTGTTTGTTTCAGTAAAATTTCAACGCAATGTGCGAAGACGCTATCCGAGACTGCTGCAGATGTGCGGTAACTTTTGAACGCATGGATTTTAAGTATTTTTGTCTTGGACAAGATCAGAGGTGGAGCGACCTGCACATATTTTAGAAGCAATACTACGAGTATCTACTTCTAAGTCGTCTGAGGTTACATACTTAAATTAATAAAAATGCTTTGCTACATAATATGTACTGTTTTATTTCATGGACCGTTCAAAACTCTATATTCTTACTATTTGTTACTGAAGAGTTAACGATTTTACTAGATTATAATACCGATTACGCCAACCTAGTCACACAACAATAGCTCATTTAGTGATATTTAGGTTATGATCGCAATTCTCAGTATTCCCGTAAGAGGAAGTATAATTAATAATACTACTGTAATCTAGAGATCATAAGGAACAAATCAACATGCGTTTCATTAATGAACACCAAAAATTTTTGTGGGCCTAATCGCCGAACAAAAAAAGCTATCTCCTTTGTATCGTACTTAAACGTATGATCGTGGTCGTACGAATTGAGTGCACACATTGAATACGTTTTTCTCCGTCAAATAGGTAGTGTTCTGGTGATATCGTATTCGTGAAGTCTCTTTGGAGAGCAATGAATAATCTGAATCTTCAAGATAATAATTCTCTTATAACTCGGACACTGCGGTGGCGCCGTCGCTGTCGAAGAACCAAATGGGTGCCTAAAATATATTTAAAAAGGTGAATTTGGTGAATTTCACGAAGTGATAACTTGAATCACTCTGATCCCACAAACATGTCCGTAAACCAAGTTAATAATTTTTTCTACATCCATTTTCAATTTTCAACGCACGTAAGTGTTTTTAAATCCCAACAAGTTCGGATTGTTTTCGGACGTCGGGACTACACGTACGTATACGTACGACTAACTCACACTCAGTCTGCGCGCTCTTGGAAGGTCGGGATCGTTCGTGCGTGTTCGTATGTGTTCGCACTAGTAAAATTCGTACAAAAACGCGTCCAAAATGAGCGCGGCCTTATGATTTCTATTTTGTTGTCTATTTTTTACGAAAACTTCAGGCATACGGCTAATGTATTTTACTAGGTACACAGAAATGATTATTTAACGATCTTACGAAAGCAATAAAATATATTCCAGAATCTCTTTTGTAGTTTGGTACCTACATTGTTTTATGATCGCATATAAGACCTAAAATTAACATAAAGTACCCACTTATGTCGCGATTCCTTTTACCTATTCCAATGTGAAAAAAGAACAAAATCTATTTTGCTTTAGTTACAAGAAAAACGAAAGAAAATAGTTTTTTTTCAGGGTTCCGTACCTCAAAAGGAAAAAACGAAACCCAAAAAAGGATCACTTCGTTGTCCGTCCGTCAGACGAAGTAAGACTTACTCATAGGTTTGATCCATGCGCTGGATGTATGAGAGCAATGCGATTGCTGGACGGCTGGAGAGCCGTGGCGTTAGAGTGGTTTACTCTAGTGTGGGTTTCCAGGTGTCTAAGGCTCTTAGTGAAAAAGATGATTGTTAATGTGGAAAAACGATGGTACATGGTTAATGATTTTTGCAATTATCAATCAGTTTGTTTAGTTCATTTAGATGCTCGTATTGCAATATTGAGGAGTCGTAGATGGTTAGAATTGGCTGAGTCGAACATGCACTGTTGTTGAGTTTTGGTTGTAATTTAACACACGAGGACGTGTGCAAGCAAGATGACCGTGTCGGAAATACGTCACTGATTCGACTAATCGGGGCGCCAGCGCCGCCGGGCGGCGTCAAACGCTCGGACTAGCCGCAGCTAAGCAGAGTTCGTTGGTGGCTGTCAAGCAGTGAGCACGTTATGAAACTGTCGCGCGTTCCAAATAGTTGTGTCGTGTACCTACAGTGTGTGAATTGCTAGTGTGATTAATAAACTATGATTTGATCTGAACTGCAAAAGCTTTTTCTATTGCGCAATAACTAACACTACCCACAGTACACCCACAGTAGTTAAAATATGGTCGATAATAACGAAGAGAGACGTACCCTCCTCTGTTATACCGATGTATGGGAAAACACGTTTTTCAACTACAATGTTAAGTTTGTTTTTGGGATAAATTCTTCCCAACTACGGACCCCCGGCCGGTTTTTTTTTAAGACAAATAGGAATCATGTTATTAAAGTAGAAAAATCTCCTTTTTTTTGGTTATAACTTTTTCCAAAGAGACTTGTGGCTAAGTAATAACAGCCGCTCGGGTCGATCCATCAGGTTAAGCTACGCTTGCCGCGGTTGGTCCGAGGATGGGTCACCATCCATTACATCAAGACCCTTCCGTACCTCGGAAAGCACGTTAAGCCGTTCGTCCCGGCTATCATTTGTAGATCTTTGACAGTCGTTACAGGTAGTCGGAAGCCCGAAGGTCTTATATCCAGTCTTGCCATGGGGTATCGTACAAAGCCTAGTACTGACTGGCACGACGCGACATCCGTTAAAGTGAAAGAAGAAGAGGAGTTTTCTTAGAAATTGTGTTGTTAGACGCGTCGCGCCAGTCTGCACGAGGCTTTACCCAATAACGGAGTTGTAGAGAATACACAGTCTAAGAATGTGTGAAATTTTTCTACTATACTACTAATACGGTTCATGAGATACAGTCCACAGACAGACGGACGGACGGTAAGCGGTGGCATAGTAATAGGGTTCCGTTTGGCACCCTTCGGGTAACGAACCCTAAGACGATTTAATAAATGCCCTAAGTTTCAAGTCAACTATCATCGTCCATATTCAGAAACAGTGATTTGCATATAAATGACTAAATCTAGTAATATCAGATCCTAACATAAACTAAGCCCCCAATCAGACTAGTCAGACTGGATACTAGTTACTGAACAGGGACGAGAGATGCATCATCGTTAATCACAGCTGAAATGGACCGTATATAGTCTAAACTTTCCGGTGAATGGTCCAACTGTCATAGGTATTAGATTGATCCATATGAACTAAACGATTGAACTAACTCATTGAACTATTGTACTAAATCTAGGTATCCTTCGAGCTGTCATAATTCAACTGAGATCAGTACCCATTGGTTATTGGAGATTTGCCCCTTATTAATAAACGTTGATTAAAGTTAATAGAAGCTTAAACGTCAAAAAATGTATGGATAAACAAACGCTTATCATTACTTGGCTTTAAGCAAAGTTTATATACAGAGTGGTGATTAAGTGACCTGCATCCGTCAAGAGGGTGATTCTACCTGTCATACTTTACAATTTTCGCTTTGAAACAAATATTATCAATCAATTTGCCTAGTCTTTTCCCAACTATGTTGGGATCGGCTTCCAGTCTAACCGGATGCAGCTGACTACCAGTATTTTACATGGAGCGACTGCCTATCTGACCACACACAAAAAAACAACAAAACAAACAAACAAAACACACTTTGAAACAAAAATTATACGATTCGTAACAAACCTTTTCAAACTTGAATCGAAATAGTCTGTATGCTGTTACTGGGCTTTTTTGGCGCAGCCCTGAGGCACACTCCCCGTCAAATTTCTGCTTACATCGCACTTTACACTTTTTCATTTGATTTTATTTTTTTTATCTGCTGTGTATATTGTGTGTGTGTTAGTCTGTGCTAAATAAATGTATTTTCTTTCTTTCTTTCTTTTTCTTTTCTTTGTTGTATAGGAATTTGTTTTTTTTTTTCACGAATCGGATATGAGTTTCATCGTGAAAGTTGTTTACACAGTATGACGGGTAGAATCACCCCCTAGACGGATGCAGGTGTCCAAATCGCCACCGTGTATTGGGGGTATATGACCTATTATAACTTATTTAATTGGGTTTAGGCTTACAAGATTCAAGTTTACGATTACGGAGTTCCTCACGTATTTTTTTCGGATACGCCCGGCAAGTTCCGAACTCAAAAGCAGCCATTTTTATTATAGTTTAAAAAGCGGCGCGGTAACAGGCGAAAAACTAATAATATTAGATGACAAGATAGGTACAAAAATGAAATAATTTCGTAAATAACAAATGAAAGACAAATTCAATATCCATAAGTGGTTTGTAGTACCTCTGACTTTTCCGTATTCCTGTGCGTATTGTATAATTATCACTTGCTTCAAAAACGGTGAACGAAAACATTGTGAGGAAACCGGCATGACTGAGATATTTTTTCTTGACGGCATGTATTTTTCTGGGTGGCTTTAAAACTCTTACATCAGGTTAGTCACTAACCACAAGTAAGGAACATATTACAGACACATGAAATAAAACAAGGAACCACAAAAACAAGAATACCAACGAAGGTGATACCATTAAATAAAAGAAGGACATAGAAAAATCAACGGATAAATAAATACCAATGTGCTGAATGGCTATTACTCATTTCACAAAGGAAACAAAGCAAGATGGCCGGCTTTTTAATAATCTTTACTTTTTAATTTATTATGGTTTCAGTGAATTTCATTAAAAATTCAAGCTGAGGAATCCGTATTAGCTGTGCGGTGAGGGCCATAAAATGAGCGAATTTAAACACGGAAGCGATAGCTTTCGACCAGTTGCTAAACTTTCAATACTCTTTTTAGCCAGTAAACGTCCACTGCTGGATCTGTAAATCACCACAGATGGATCTGCTGGAGCAGTGGATGCTTTTTATATATTTTTTCTCAGCACAAATGTTGATTTGACAGGAAGTGCTTAATCTAGAAAAATGGGTTAACATTTGTGAGAGACTGGTGCCTAAAAAAGGCATAAAATACCTGTGTTACGGGTCACCAGAAACACAGATAATCTCCTTTTTACCCGACTATGGCGAAGCAAAAAGGAGGGTTATGATTTTGACCGGTATGGTATGTATGTATGTTCATCTGTTACCTCATAATTTCTAAACTACTTGACTTTTTTGTCGTAGTTGGGTTTGATTTTATAAATTTTGTTTTTTGTTCCTTTTACATATAAACCGAATGATTGTGTTGTGCTTTGTGTCATTGAATGATGTACGACAAGGTAAGGGTCACACTGGCGATTTGGGAACGAATTATCAGCGAGGCGATTGTTCAACGCGGTCGCTGCATGTGCGTAGCGAGCATGCCACGTGTCCGCAACGTATTCGCCACGTTTGCGTAACGAGAACGATTGTCGTGAGTGTACAAGGGAGAGCGAGACAAGCGTGTGTTTAATATTATGAAAACGCGGCGTATTCGTCACGTCGCGACGCGACGTATACGCCGCGTACGCGTCGTCGCGGTAAGTTCGCTTCGCACCCGCAGAGAGCCACGTTCCCAGATTGCCTCGCTAGAAATACGCTGGAAAATCCTCAGTGCGAAAACGCTCTTAGTATATTTTAACTCTCAGTTTTTTTTTACCACGTAAAACGCCTGGTGGGTCTGCTCTTCCTATATCTAGAAAAGATCATACCCTTATACAAATATGGCCCAGTTTGCCAGGTTTGTTGCGGTGCTAAGAGATCAGTCAGCTATATTTGGCTGTAGGTACAAATCTTGTCTATGATTTTTTGAGAGTTTTTACTTCTTACCGTCATAAGAACACTAAGAAAAAAACCATTGCTTTTATAGTGTGCACCCCATTAGGAGAGAACGGGGTTGGTAGCCTATAGGGGTAATTAGACTAACTGTCAAAAATTTGTCCACGACCCACAGGACGACTTTTAGGTCATCTAATCACACCTTCGAGAACAGCATCTAGGTACCACATTTGTTTAGTAGTGTTGACAAATGTTTGATTTATCATACCCAAAAGCGAAATTTTACAATCGTATACATGTTGCTGTGAAGACAACAGATTTATTGTAAAGTACTTTCCTAGTAATACAAAGATTAGCTTAAATAAAACTGATTTACATCCGTCACCTCACACTTCAGGTCTAGTTGTAAATCAGCGTCAGGCACTAGTTGATTGGTATTTTTGCTGAACAGGGCCTACTTGGCGCAGCCGCAAGGCACACTTTTCTGCTAATATCTTACAATCTTACACTTTAAATTCGTTTTTTTTTTGTACCTGTAGTACAATATGTTGTGTTGTGTGACTTTTATTCTGTGCTAATTTTTTTTTTTTTTTTTTTTCTAATTGTTATTTTTTAATCGAATTTAGTGTTTAGGTTACACATGGCAAGTGGTCGTAGATTCGAACCCAGACAGACGTTTTACTTTGTGTAAATTATTTCATCACCACTGCTCTGAAAACGGTGAAGGAAAACATCGTGAGGAAACCGGCATGTCCTAGAACCGAACATTCGAAGACATGTGACATCTACTAACCCGCACTGATCCCGCGTGGTGGATTACGACCCACTCCCTCTCCTCAAGAGGACGGCTGCGTCCCAGCGGTGGGAACATTATAGGATAATTATGCTATGGCACAAAAGGAAGAAGACCTATACTTAGCAGAGGGTCCAACAAATCTGCCAAAGATTTATTTTTATTTTATTTCTTAGGAAAACTTACAGATAGTTGACAGTTAGTGAAAGAAGGCCAATTAAAAGTTTTCACTGACAATATTAGGGTAGCACAAGAAACAGCAGACAGGAACGCGAAAGCATGAACAAGTAAGCACTCGGAGAGAATTAA
The DNA here is from genome assembly GCA_947364205.1 of Agrochola lota. Classification (NCBI taxonomy): domain Eukaryota; kingdom Metazoa; phylum Arthropoda; class Insecta; order Lepidoptera; family Noctuidae; genus Agrochola; species Agrochola lota. The sequence goes on from OX376241.1 coordinate 11,658,853, forward strand.
AAAAAGACAACAGGTTTGAGTGATTTTCAAAGAAGTTTATACACAGTATTTTTTTAAGTTTAGGAACACTGGTGGAGAATAAAGAGCTGCTAGCTTTTATCATATACGAGTTTTTTCGATATATGCACTTCACAGACGGAACATACAGAGGTTGATGATTCCTTAAGGTGAATGATGGAACACGCAGCCCAATTTTACTCATCAAAAAGATGATGATGAAGTGAAAAGTTAGTCCTCTAACCTCAACATCGTGGTTTTCGTAGCTCAGCAGCGACCTCTAACGGGGAGCAGGATAACAAGTTTATTTGTTAAATTAATATTCATCAGCACGAACGTGGTATTGTCTCGCTGCTTCTAATTATATGTTAGAATTTGATGCCACAATACTTGCTTGCGTAGGTATCTTATTTCTGTAGCCATTGTTATATCGGATAGGCACATATACATGCTGAGTTATATAAGCTGGGTTTGATTTAGAAACGTGCCGTCTCGCTAGAAAGCGTGTGAGGTTATTTAGGGGTTCTAGGGGTCTTCTAAAACCTCAACAACATTTTTTTTTTTACCGGAGTTTTATTTTTAAAATAAATAGTTTTTTTTAGGTAAGTTTAATAAATATATACTTATTTACGAATGCAAGAGCGAACGAAGCCAGCTCGGGACTTGGGGCACCCCGACTCGGACAGGTTAGGTTGTTTTTCTTGTTTTTAATTACAGAAATAGGAGCTCCGCCAAGCGGGGCAAATAAAAGCCTCCATGCAGAATAGGTCTTTCCGTTTACCTATACATATAGTTGTAACTCAAAGTCACAAAGAAGTATCGAAGTGAAATAAATAACCAGTTAATTAATAATAACAATAACAAATAAGTTGACCCGATCATAATATCCAGAGATCATGAAACAGTCAAACAATGAGGCCATTATGTAGGAAGGTCCTACCACTAGCCACTACAAAAAGAAAGAAATAAAGAAAAATTAGTTCGGGAAAGTAGGAGTCTGCTCCTTTATAAACTTGCCCCAAGCACTATTTTTGTTAACACTCATAACATAACATCACGCGTGTGGGTGTAGCTATGGTAGGTACACCCACATTTCGCCAGTTATGTTTAAGTCCCATGTAATAGCGGGCGAGTCGATTGCCATTAATCGAGCACAAATCCAGACTCCTGGCTGCTACTGACAAATTCCAGATTGAAAATCCAATAACACTTTGCCAGACCTGGGAATGGAACCCAGGGCCTCATGCTCAACAGTAACACTTGTCGCGCGACGCGCCGCCGGTTATTGTTATACCGTAAGTTTTCTTAGAAATTGTATTGTTTGAGTCGCGTTGCGCGACAAGTCGCGCTGGTCTGCACAAGCCTTTAAACTAAACTCATAAAAACATAAATAAATAAAAAAACAAAGGAAACATTCCATTGCATTTTTTTTTAGTCTAACATAGTTATTTGGAATTCGGAACCTTCTTTAAGACATACACCTTTGATTACTTGGATTATAATATTTTAGCAAAAACATTAACTCGTATTATTCCGAAAACCGTTCTAAGTTTCCAATAATTTGTTCTTTTGCAAAAATCCTATGATTTTCACAAAGATTCCAATTTTCAAATTATCCTGCAACATATACATGCAAGCCTTCCTATGTATACAGAGAACTTTATACCCGAATGCGTAAGCAGAATTGTAAACACCATCGTATTAAGCAGAGTAGGGCCCACAATAAACCATCCCATATCTGAGTACCATAATAACAAGTCGGGGTTCCCCGTAGGGTTAAGCAGAGATGTACCTATAGCACACACATTTCAGCAGTTATGTTAAGTCCAATGTAATAGGGCCTCGCAAGAGGCTCGCCGTCTATTGTCCTGGCATCAACCGGGCACACATCCAGACTACAAAATTCAAAAATTCAAAATATTTTATTTCATATAAACCTACATGGGCACTTATGAAACGTCAGAAGCTAGGTGCACGGTTCCAATTGGTCGTTCCATATCGAGAAGAGCCGACAAGAAACTCCACGGGTTACTCGTTTAAAAATAATTGGCTTTTACAATATTTTCAAATAACAGTGTTAATAGGAGTGTGAAGTGTTAATAATTTGTAATTTCCTATATTTAAAAGAGTGTCCTTGGAGTTTCTTGCCCGTTCTTCTCCATAAAGATCTACGTTCTGGAATGGGCAACTAGCTTGAACTTTCTGACTAACTGACCGACTATTTGATGATTCAAAAGTGCCTGTAAATTGTTTAATTGAAATAAATGCTTTGAGTTTGAATGGGAGGACAGTATAGGTATTTCAACAAGTACCAGGTACTTATAAAATAAAAGATGTTCAACAAATCTACAGTCCACTAAGCCTACAGCGTTCTCGCATTCACAAAACAGAAAGGAATCTAAAAAAAAGATAAATTAATTTAAAAAAACATATTTTAATCGAAGCGAACTTCGGGCTGCTGCTGAAATTCTAGATGCAAATACCCAATAAAACTTTGCCCAACGCGGGAATCGCAACGCGGACCTCATGCTCACTTGCCAGCACTAGACCAACGAGGCAAGAATGACTTACTTAAAGATACTTAGAGGAAGCTTTATTCCTGAAGGTGTAAACAGAATTATAAACACAAATAAAACAGAGCCAACAAACACAATAAACCATCCCTATCAGGGTACCCTAACTCTAAATTTAATTAGATGCATCACCCCCGACCTGTTTGAACGATTACTGATTAGGTAACGCTTTGACCTATTTACCCCAGTCCCGGAAAACCACCTTACCACATGTATTGAAGGTATTTTCTTTATCTATCTCGCTCTAACACTAGTTCTTTAGACACAGTTTTGAATAAAAACTTGACATACTCGTATTTATCTCGAGGAGCTCGTGGCTAAGTTATAACAGCTGCACGGGTCGATCCATCAGGTTAAGCTACGCTTGCCGGGATTGGTCCGTGTATGGGTGACCATCTTTACATACCGAGACTCCTCCGTGCCTCGGAAAGCACGTTAAGCCGTTGGTCCCGGCTGTCTTTCGTGGATCTTTGACAGTCATTACGAGTCGTCAGAAGCCCGAAAGTCTGCCAACCAGTCTTACCAAGGGGTATCGTATTACCCAGTTACTGGGTTGCGGAGGTCAGATAGGCAGTCGCTCCTCGTAAAATACAGGTATTCAGCTGCATCTAGGCTAGACTGGAAGCCGACCCCAACATAGTTGGGAAAAAGCTAGGCACACTGATTTATGGCGACATAAGTTTGCTATTACTAATTCAATGTTATTTGTATGGTTATCTAAGTTTTTTTACAATAGAGCCATGTGACACTGGTGATTTGCGATCGTGTTTCCAGTGAGGCGATTTTTTAACGCGCTTGCTGCGTGTGCGTAGCGAGCACGCCACGTATGCGCAACGAGTTCGCGTTCGGTTATTCGTATTGACGTGAGAGTACAAAATAGAGCGAGACAAGCGAGTGTATAAGCTGCATATTTATGTGTGTCCAGGTATACAATAGAATACCAAATGAATTGAAAACATTAAATACAAGATGTTTCAAAATTAAATTATACAAATGGCTATTTGCCAATAGTTTTTACAGTGTTAGGGAGTTCCTGGAACATAGAATCGCATGATGACTGATTGTTTCGTTATGCATGTAAAATTTGCACGCTTAAGCAAGACATGTTTATTCACATTATTAACATTACCATCTTTTATACCATGTTTTTAGCAAATAAATGATATTTCTATTTCTATAAAATTATGAAAACGCGGAGAACACGTCGCGTAGTCGGCGGTTACTTCGCCTCGCACCCGCGGAGAGCACGTTCACATATCGCTCCGCTGGAAACACGCTGGCAAATCGTCAGTTTGGTAACGCTCTTATAGAATCAGAACCCTTCCGAGAAAACATTATATTGTTATTGTTAGGATATTGTAAGAGAAATTCACGACTTTGTCTGAAATCATCAAAAGGGAGCGAGCAAGATTACTTCGCAATACTTTACTTTAAACGAATAGATCTTTGCAATAAGACGAAGTGCTTTTCATGTCTGTCTGAGTGACCGCTTAAATATTTTAAACTACTTCATTATTGATACTAGATTATTGTCAGTTTTAATGCGGTTTTCACTTAGAACTCTTATTTCGAAAGGTTTATGTATATGTGTCATGAATTCACCCATCTTACTGCGACATCTATAATACTATATAAAACTTAGATACAGTACAAATATCTCGATGTTTTGTCCTGTCGCCACGTTACCCATGCGTAACAGGGACAAGTCACTAGCATTTTTTTAAACCTCAACTAACAAATTTAATACGAAACCCTTCAGAATTTGCAATAATAAATCCTAACATTTTCTTAAAGAAAAGCAGAAAAGTCTTTCTCTCCCAAGAAAAGGCCGCAGCACAAACATAATTTATATTATTATCTATCCATTACCCAAATGGTTTCTATCATTAACCCAATATCATAGTCTGAAGAGTGACAAAAACTATCAATAACTGTCTGAGGGAATTATTAATTATGTAAGCAATCAGCGAAAATATGAGCTAGAGAAAATGTTTCTGTTTTCGTCTAGAACAAAGATGTTTTCTTCTTGTTTTTACTTGGTTATGTAACGTTATTAATTTAGCCAGCCTATTGAAGTACAAAAATCCGGCCAAGTTCGTGTCAGACCACGCACAATGAAGGGGTCCGTAGTTGGGATGAATTTATCACAAAAACAACTTAACATTGTAGTTGAAAAACATGTTCTCCCGTAAATCGACATACGCCACGGTCAAAATAATGTGAGTTTGTAATCGCAAAAAAATATTTTTTTATGTGATAAAACTATACAAATTAACAATTTTCGTACTTTTTCTTTTACTTGTGCCGTGAGACATTTTTTGCCAAACATTATTCTAGGTCAACGGGTAGAAAGTACCTACTCTATAGGTTGATTTATTGTAATACCCAAATATGTCGTTTATTGCGTTGACTTAGTAGCTGGTTTTTCAGAGCTCCAAGGGACCGCTAGACCTACGTATTCGATATTAATGTCAACTTGATACCTCCACGCATTCCTGAGAAAAAGAGTCTTGACAGACAGACAGACGGATGGACGGACGGACAACAACGTGAGCCTATAATTACGGTTTTTCCTTTTGAAGCACGAAACCCTAAAATGGATGTAGGTCTTGCGTAACATATTCGTTTTAGCCGCTAAATATCTACTGTCAAACATAGGCCTTCCAATGATTGCTATTTATTGAAGAAAGGAATAATGTTGGAGGAAAAATTCTTGTATTCTGCTGCATCCGATTAGACTGGAAGCTGACCCTGACATAGTTGGGAAAAGTCTAGGCAGATCACAATTGATGGTAGGAATAACATTTTTAGTATAGGAGTAAAACTATTGGAATCTATCGAAATTCTAAGGGTAATTCTAATCTCGGTCAGAACCGCGGACAAACATTCAGACTTCTTATGAGGTACTTGTAATTTCAAAGGTATTTTTCAAAGATTAAATAATCAAAGGTAGTTTTTGTCAGCTGTTACTGACACTTAAATCTAGTCAAAGTGTACAGAACGGTCACATAATGTTCAGCTTATCGGAGTAAGGACGGCTTGACCCCATAGAGATATCCACAACAGACGATGATCTACATTCCGCAAGCAACATCCTCAAACAAACATAAAATAGGACACTAAAAACAAAACCCATAAAAAATCCTCTACGGTACAAAGAGTCGCGATTCGGGCAATTAGTCCTCATTGAGCTCGAGATTTCCGTGCTTTGCATAGTTGATGCGACTGTGCTCACTTTACCTCTCTGTCCTCTTTTAAATACTTATCTTGAAACGGTTAAAATTCGTTAACTAAAGGTATTTTTAACAATTTCTGTAGTTTTAGAGTTGGTGGTTTTGTCAGAATTTTTTCGTGATAAAAGCAAAGGGTTTCAGATTGATCATCCAACGGGGGTTTATCTCTTCATTAACTACTATAATTATGTAGAATAAGAGACAGGAGTTTTTTTTTTTTTGGAAATCGTAATGAGGAAACTGTTAACCGAAACAACCAACTTTTTGATACGCTTCTCCCTCTCTCTCACTCAAGAATACTAAAGCAAAATAGGTTATTCTCCCCTTAATATAAAATCCAACTTCTATCTTTCCAAGAACACCATTAAAGTCTAGATTTTAGATACAGACAGTTTGAAACTAACATACATTTAGTGGGTAGTTCAAAATATCGGCTGCCATTACGGCGGCATCATGTCGACGTTTCGTCTATGCACGAGAGTTAAAAACTCGTTTAAAATAACTGGGACAACTATACAGGATGTAGGGAGGCCATGAGGCTGTAGGTACCAAATTGAATGCGGAAAATTTAACTTTCAGTAGGCTACTGAATGTTGTTTCCTTCTACTGTCCATCACCGTGCGAGAGCCTTTTGAAAGGTTGACTTTTTAAATAAAATAGACGCAGATATATAGGGTGGCAGGGACATCGACGCGAAAACTGTTATCATGGATTCAGTACCTACATGATTCTGAAAATCTCTGCGTTGAAATTTTTCGTTAGTTTTTTTTTTTTTTAACTGCTGTTTCATACAAAACTGCAATACCTTCGCGGTCAAAATGTATGGAACAGCTGGTTTTTTATAACCGACGAAAAATTTCAACGCAGGGATTTTCAGAATCATGTAGGTACTGAATCCATGATAACAGTTTTCGCGTCGATGTCCCTGTATTTAGTAACCTATTCAGCTTAACTATTCCTAAAGAGTCATAAAAAACCCTGTAAGAAATCGACACGTGTTTCACCTCTCAACGAGGCATCCTCAGGATGACGTTTGACTTGTCGTGAAACCGAACATGGCGTGTTACCACGCCGAGCGCCGGACGCAGAGCGAGCCATACCGCCCCACAACCCCACTTACACTCGCCACCACGACCACTACCACCACTTTCACTTATATATATATCTACGTATTTTGTATTTTATAATGAACTTCCGCAAAGTCACGCCTGAATCAATTAACTAGGTTGCCTTTTGTTGAAATTGGTCTGTATGTTACTATACATAACACATAACATAACACGCCTGTTTTTCCCCAAAGGATTAGGTAAAGGTATGTGCCTAAATAGTACACCCACATTTCACCAGTAATTTTTAAGTCCCATGAAATATTGGCAAGCCTATTGCCATTAACTGGACACAAATTCAGACTCCGGGTTGCTGTTGAGAAATTACTGATGGAAAAACCCAGTAAACACTTTGCTCGACCCGGGAATCGAACACAAGACCTCATGCTGAGCAGTACCGCTTGCAACTACAACACCAACGGGCAGAGCTCTTTATGTTACTCTTAACACTTTTGGAAATACTAAGTAAGTACTTTCCAGTTTCCGCAACCGAACAAAATTGGTTCATATTGGCGTGTGTGAGATGTCTGTTGAATCATTTTATTAAATAACATGATTCAACAAACATTGGTACCTATTGACCTCAGACGGTTGGAGCTATTTTCAGCTACCCAACCCGTCAATTTGTTTACCGAACCTTCCATACTTATATTATAAATTCGAAAGTCACCCTGTTTGTCTTTCGGTCTGTCATCATGTTACCTTTTCACGCCTTAACGGCTGATCGGATTTGGATGAAATTTGACACATAGACATGTATACCATGGCCTGAATAGGACATTCTAGGGACTAGAACATAATAGGGATAAAAGTGTCCCGATAGTAATTTCCCGTGGGATAATTCCAGCCCTCCACGGGGGCGAAGCCGCCGGAAAAAGCTAGTAAGCAATAGGAAGGTACTTAATCCATTTTTTTTTTTTTTTTTTTTGTTTTTGTGTCCCTGGACCTGGGTCAAATTGTATTTTCTTTCTATCCAAAAACACTTTGAATTTTCTGATGCCCTATGAGTTCTTACCCCTTTTATTTCCTTCATCAACTTGTACATAGTATAAATATTTCAGTGTTAGATTTTATATGTATTTAAATATACCAATAACAAAAAACAGAATAATAAAACAGTTATATAAAAATACTTCTAAAACATGGTCTCCTTACAGAAAATGTATAAATTTTCGGTATTTTCGGCAGAGTGAGCCTGCCGCGAACTGCACAGGTGTGCTGGTCGTTAAGTACGGAAACACTTCTTCAACTTTTGCGACTTCCAGGTTATTATAAAAGTGGTAACAGATTTTTGGGCCTGGATCTTCGATGTTTGGTGAATGAGTGTCAGATTTTGGATGAATGATGGTTTGTGTCTAATCTTTTTACTTACATAGATACTAGAAGTAAGTTTATTTGAACTAAGATTTAAGGCTCCGTGCACGAAAAAAAACCTTTTTCGTCAATAACTTATCTAATTATAAGAAAGCTTGACATAATTGAAAAATTTGTCTGTGAAACTATAAAAGTACAGTTTTTGTGGTGTCAGACCATTCGTGTCAGTCACAGCACCTGTTAATAGTTGCATCAGTTTCGCACTCTCGAAAATATGGTTTATTTCGCCTTTGATTTACTTAATGAAGATATTGTATATAAACATAAAATAATATTTTCATTCTATTTCAAAAATAGCTGTAGACTAATGTGTGATTTTTAAATTTCTTGTTACGGTTTGCTAAATAATAGGAAAAAATACATCATTGTCAGGGTTTAAAAAAAAAAAAAATTCAACTTTATTTTTCTGCTATATTTTGTATAGAAGTTGAAAAAAGTGGTGCAGCCACATGCAAGTAGACCATATAAAAATGTTGATGACATTTTTAAATGTTCAAAATTAAAAGTAGTTTCATGTAAAAAAGTGATCAACCGTCAGTTTCGCGTCATTTTTTGGAAAACTTGTTGCGAATATTTGTGATTTTCCATGATTACTTAACTTATTAGAAAAATATCTTTCAGCCACATGCAAAACAAAGAACTCTACTTTTTAGTTTTTTTTTAATTATTTTTCTTTTTCTCACAACTAATGAACAAAATTGATTAAAATCAATTGATTTCGTGCACGGCCTATTAAGGCCTATTCAGATATAAGCGATATAGCTGTCGCGTCGGTCCAAAGTGACTAACTAGAAGGCGGACCAGTATCGCTACCGAGCGTGACAGCGATATCGCTTACATCTGAATAGGCCTTTAAGAAGATTTCTTTTTTCTCTTCTTTTTCGTGTGGTGGAAACATCGGTATTTACTTATCCGTTTCTATGTCCTTCTTTTATTTAATGATAACACCTTCGTTGGTATGCTTGTTTTTGTGGTTCCTTGTTTTATTTCATGTATTCTGTAATAATTATGTTCTTTTTTAGGCTTAACTTGTTCTTTTCGTGTGGTTAGTGTCTAACCTGCTATCAGAGTTTTAATGCCGCCCATGAGCCTCTGACTTGGCTTCACGCGCCGTCGAGAAATATCTCACAGTCATGCCGGTTTCCTCACGATGTTTTCCTTCATTGTTTTTGAAGCAAGTGATAACTATACAATATGCACTTGAATCCGAAAAGTCTAGTTGGCGATCTCTCGCATCCGGCCCTGCTCCAGGCCATGGTTCGGAGCGAGAGTGCATGGGAGGCTATCACCTCCTTCTGCAAAGCAGTAATGCTCGCGAAGGAGGAGGCGTAGCGCGCGAGGGAGATGCAAGTTGCACGCCCTCGCGCCAACTGAAGGGATCAGTAAGGACCAATGCCTGCCAAGGTTGCGAGTTTGTCCGACAGAGATATCGCGGCCCCGGTACATGGGCAACGGAAGGAACACGGGTGGGTTTTAGTCAGTAAAAGTTTGACACACCCTCCCTCTCCGTCAAGAGCGGGAGAAGTTATTTGATATTTTTAAGTTATGCGTTCCCTCACAATGTTTTCCTAAACCGTTTTTGAAGCAAGTGATAATTATACAATACGCACATAAATCTGAAAAGTCAGAGGTGCGTGCTTTGGGTTCGAACTCGAGACCTACGACTTGGCAGTCCGACGGTCACACTACCAGGCCACTGCTTTAAGTAGGTATTAGTTTATTATATGCCAGGAATACCAGCCTATTACTGTCCCACTGCAGGGTAAAGGCCTCTTCGCATACAGAGATGGCACGAGCATTGATCACCACGCTTGCTCAATTTGATGGTCTGTAAAGCACCCTTAAATTTGACCACACAATAGGGATGACGACTCAAAATCTAATCTCAAAAAATATTGGGCACGTATTTTTTCTTTTTTTCGTAATCTAGAGATTACGGCGATACATTGAGGTAAAATGTGCCGTGATGTCACGAGTAAGTAGATTTTATACAAACTAGTGCCGTAGCGACCCCCACTCCCCAACTTAAAATGCGTTTTATCTGAGTAATTTTTTATTAATATGATAAAGCAAATAATACGTGTCTAATATTTTTTTATTATCAGACTGACGGACTAATTAGTTTATTTTTTTTACCCAGGCAGCATCCCTATTCAAACACACACACACACAACGACCTATTCACACACACGTACACACTGTACACGAAGCTAACTCAAAAACTACTAACATTTTATGGGGCCACCGCGTGGACCACTTCTTCAAACGAATAAAGCACCACGTAAATTGGCCTTGTTATGATAGTGACATCAGTGTACATAAATAAATAAAAAAGCTACACGAAGGGTTCCGTACCTTTTTATTGTTTAAAATACTTTATTTAAAAAACGCGTTTCTTGTATGGCCCCTTTAATTTTTTCCTTTATTTTATTTTTATTATTTTTTGTTATAGCGGCCAGAGTAATACACACTCTGTGAAAATTTCAAGTGTCTACCTATTACGGTTCAAAAGATACAGCCCTGTGACAGACGGACGGATAGAATACTCGAATGCATAACCTCCTCCTTTCCTTAAATCGGTTAAAAATATCTAGCAATAGCCGGCAACCAAGAGCGGTCACATAACATATTACTATATGCTTACTACAACATACCTACTCCATAATGTAGAATGTGTTTCAATGGATCTCATTGTCGAAATAGCAAAGTCTTGCCCGCTAATGGAACGGGCAAATAATGCACTATTGAGGCACATAGGCACTTGCCGATACTGCCCACACTACCCATAGGGCTATAGAGGGCTGATAGCACTTATCTTCATGCCCATGTTCGCTTAGAAGGTAGGCAGGATTCTGAGTGTAATGGTCAATGTTTGCACTCAAGCCAGTTTGTGGATACGATAATCTTAAGGATACAAATGTATATATGAAAGTATAGTGAGCACAAAAAGTTTTGCCGATACTTCTGCTAACATTATTGTTGTTACGAATAACAAGATTGTCTGTTGTTTCATAAAACTCATGAAATAATATAACAGTCTTGAAATAGCTGTAGGTAATCACAATTGCATACGAATTGACGGCTGTAGCTGGACGTATCTCTAAAATTGGATAACGCTACACGTCAACTACGCTACAATGTCAAGAAGATCGACATTGGACAATGGACATGTCCATCTTCTTGACATTATTCCATATGGATAGGAATGGGGTGGCCTACTCAGAAAACAAATAAGTTCTATTCACAGAAATATTCGCAGCTCAAAATTAAGTACTTATTTATATAAAATCTTTTTTACAAAAAATAAAACAAGTGACTTCAAAAAAAAAACCTACATAGTGAAAAATTACTTTATTACGGAAGTCGGTGTCTTTGGTTTTGAATTTTCGTTTAATGCCACCTTGTTTTTTTTTTTTGTAAAAAGATTTTTATTTTTCACTTTTTAGTTGTGGTACATACCCCACACAAATTCGAATACTTACCTGCTATGTAAATAATAGTGACAGGAAGTTATTATAACATCATCCATATAGACTAAGTAGGAAAAAAATACGTATTATTGAAGCTTACTCAAAAAGTACCAAAAAGTAGTAAAGTTAATAAAATTTATATGGGACCACCTCGAGAGCATACACTTTGAAACAAAAAAAGAATTTTGTATATCCGTCTATATATGAAGGAGTTACAAAAGAAAAAAAAACATCAGAATTGATAACTTCCTCCTTTTTAGTCGGTTAAAAAAGTGCGTTTCAACATTTGGAACCAATATTACTAAATTAACTGTAACAAAACATAACAAGATTGTATTCTGTTATCTCTTTGCGTTTACCCTTATCCATGTACAACATCAAACAAAAAACCTGTGCGTAATAATTAAAAGGTGAAAACGATTCTTATACACGGGCTTCAGTCCCTGGAGGGGCTCTAATTAAGATATATTCCGAAGGTTCGCCTCAAATAAGTACCTAAGTACAGGGATTTTATTTACTTTAACTGTTTACTGCACGAATCTATCTTGTATTTTGTTGCTATAGAAGTATTTTGTGGGTGTCTTTAGAGATGTAAAAAATAACGCACACAATAATACGCAATTACGCATTACGCATGCGTAATTGCGTATTATTGTGTGCGCATAATTTTATAACTTCACTTACTTTATTATTGGTTTCTTTGTCTTTGCTTGCACTTCGGACTTTTTGCTTTGCCTTAAAGATCTATCTACCTTCTCATTATGTCTGATGCAAAATTAAGGGAACTTTTAAAGAGGCGTGGTGGCTACAAAGCAAAGCTTACGCATTTTAGCAACTTTTTAAGATTATTACCTAGCACGGGAAATGATTTAGATAGCTTCCAAGCAGCAGAATTAAAAAACCGTCTTAGTTTAATGGAAACACTATACAAGGAATTTGACGTGTTGCAGACAGAGTTGGAGCTGTTGTCCAGGGATGCGGACGAAATGTATGATGAAAGGGAGCAGTTCGAGACGCAGTACCACGCGCTGGTGGCCCGCGCGAGGGCGAGGCTCGCCCCCGCGCGCGCCTCATCGCCCGCGCTCGTGTCTGCTACCTCCATCGATGATCTCCCGCGCCACGGCTCTGGCTGCAGGCACGACTTCGTTCGGCTGCCTAAGATAGACTTGCCTCACTTCACAGTGAGTGAAATATAACAAGCTACGACTGGACAGACGTCGAGCTATGTGCCTTCTAGGAGCAACCCCGCTGATCTCACATCTCGGGGGGTGAAGGCTGATTGCATCAGCTCGTCCACTCTTTGGTGGTCGGGACCTGATTTTCTTAATCATAGAGAAATCAAATTTCCTACATCACCTAATACACAAATTTAATCTTTACCAGAAATATCTTTACATATAACTGCTGACACAGATAACCAAAATAATAACGATATATTTTCAAATTTATTTCATAAAAAATCATCATTTACATCACTCAAAAGAATAATAGCCTATATACAAAGATTTACCCATAATTGTCTAAAACAGAATATTTTTTTTTTTTATCTTACTTATCAGTTTCAGAATTACGATCATCACAGAATCTTATATTACAGATTTCTCAACAGGAAATGTTTCCTGAGGAATATTAATGTCTTAAAACTAATCAGGCCTTACACAAAAAGAACCGCTTGATAAGACTTTCTCCCTTCATTGATTCAGACAACTTAATACGCGTAGGTGCACGTCTTAACAACTCCAACTATAGTTACAATGTTAAGCATCCTATCCTTTTATGTAGCAAACATCACTTGACGAAAATTATCTTCGAAAGAGAGCACAAAACACTCTTTCACCGCCGGGCCACAATTACTTTTAGCATACATTAGACTCACCTACTGGCCTTTAGCAGGCAGAAACCTAGCTAAGCATTTAGTGCGTAACTGCGTTCGCTGCACTCGCTTCAAAGCTCAGCCTATTCAGGTCATCATGGGCAACCTACCAAGCGATAGGACTCATCTAGAGTACCCTTTTTTGAATACAGGGCTTGATTATGCCGGGCCAGTGCTGATAGCCGACCGTAGGGGTAGAGGATGTAAGCTACTTAAGTCATACATTTGTGTTTTTGTGTGCTTTGCAGTCAGAGCCGTTCATCTGGAGCTGGTTTCCAACCTCACCAAGGAGGCTTTTCTTGCAGCCTTCAGCCGATTTATTAGTCGTCGGGGCAAGCCTCAACGCGTGTACTCCGACATCGGCACTACGTATACATTTGTGGGAGCTTTCAATGAGCTTTCACGCTTCTTAAAGGTTTCATCTAACAATATAGAGTAACATCTTGCAACCAAAGACATTGAATTTAAATTTATACCTGCCTACAGCCCACATTTCGGTGGAATTTGGGAAAGTGCAGTAAAGTCCACCAAACATTTATTGCGTAGAGTTATGAGCCTCACTCATTTAACATATGTATGAAGAGCTCTCAACTTGTCTTATTCAGATAGAGGCTATTTTAAATTCCAGACCTTTAACACCTCTATCCACTGATCCATCAGATCTTTCTTATCTTTCTCCTTCACACTTCCTCATCGGACGATCACTCACGTCAGTCCCTCGTCCTCAGATCACCGATGTCAATATCCAGCGGCTACAGCGCTTCGATCGCATCGAAAAACTACGACAACATTTTTGGCAGCACTTCTCTAATGAGTATGTGTCTCTCCTGCAGCAGAAAACCAAATGGCAGACAGCTGGTCAAGAGCTGAAATTAGGCACCATGGTCTTAGTGAGAAACACTAATCTTCCTCCTCTTCTGTGGTTGCTGGGCAGAGTAGTTGCAGTGAAGACTGGCTCTGACGGACATTTTCGAGTCGCCGACACCTTGAGCGTGTGCACACATATCGGTCGTCTCATCTAATTGTAATCAGCAAAAGAAATACAGTACTTGTTATATCGAAATCAAGTAGTTTTATTCAAGACCACCAGCAGCACACCTGGAGCTTGATACTCAACAGGTTCTAAAGACAAGTGAACTTGATTACGAAAAAAAACCGGCCAAGTGTGAGTCGGAGTCGCTCACGAAACGTTCCGTACCACCGTACAATAGGGATGTTGACAATTTTTTTTTGTCCTTCGCGTTTTATCTAAACCATTTTTAAACACATTGTACCGGCCAGTGGCGTCATGCCACATTTTAGCGCATTGCCTACTCAATGTACTGTCGTAATCTTTTGACTACGTAAAAAAATAAAAATACGTGTCTAATATTTTTTTATTATCTGACTGACGGACGAAAAAGTTATTTTTTTCATAGTTAACATCCCTATTATTTAACACAATTTTTTTATATTTTGGAAAAAAATACTTTTCTTTTATGGGGTTGTGCGTTCCTTGGCCCTTAAATTATTTACTTTATTTTAATTTTATTGTTTGTTAGCTGATTATTAAGGATTATAGGAGCACACAATCTGTGAAATTTTCAACTGTGTACCTATTACGGTTCATGAGATACAGCCCGCTGACAGACAGACGGACGGACAGCGTAGGCTTAGTAATAGGGTTCCGTTTGGCAACCCTCAGATAAGGAACATTAAAAAGTAATTTACTTGCTGTTTCGTGCCCTGTGGCTTCATTTGTGTGTAATGGTTTAGTTTACTGGGATGGAAGTCGTACTTGTAATTAATTATTATGGGTCATTCTTCAAGTACCTAGGAAGTTAGGCACAGTAAGCCTCACATCAGTCGTGACATGTCCACCTTGAGCTGACCTAGCCGAGTACGGAGTTTCAATAGAATAAGAGGCCAACTTTTTTTTTTAATTTTTTTTTATTTAGGGACATTTATATATAAGAGGCCAGCTTATATGTCACAGTATTGTTATGTACTTTGTTAGTTTATAATCCATCGGTATTATTTCTATTAGATTATAAACTGTCGAGAAATTGTGAACTGCAACAAACTATTTACAATTTAACACATTTTTTAAAATAGTTTATAATGTACTAGCTGCGCCCCACGGTGTCAACCGCATAAGTCTCGATCCCGTGGCAATATCGGGATAAAAAGTATCCTATGTCCTAACCCATGCTTTAACCATGTGCCAATTTAATCCAAATCCGTTCAGCCGTTTTAGCGTGAACGCGCTACAAACAAACAAACAAACTCACTTCCGCATTTATAATATTACTTAGGATCCTGCCTATAAGTGCCTTGCCTGCCTAGATAGTACCGCTCGCTTTGCTCTTGCGGCTCGCGCGTCGTTGGTCACAGCTCTAAGCTAACCTTACTCATTCCACCCAGTTCACAATTTTTCGACAGTTTACAATCTAACGGAAATAAAACCGATTATTATAAGCTAACGGGTCTTAACTTCAATCTTACGGTGACATATCTGGTTTTGTTACTAATGACGTACAGGGTAACGTATAAAGAAAGAAAGAAAGAAAAATATTTTATTTGGGACACGCACAGGAAATACAAACAGTAAGTAATAATAAAAAATAAAAAACATACACACACACACAGGTACACACACAGGTACAGGTACAGGTACAGGTATCTGGACCACAGGTATCAGGTATGTTGAATATTTAAGTCGTTAAAATCAAACAAGACGGTTTTCAGGGCTGTCCAGGTATGAAGTGGAAACGAAATAGTATAAAACTATTAACCAAACCGACAAAAAAATTACTGGAGCAAAAATATTAAAATTCTGTGAAGAGAAGGTGCCCTATACAAGCAGTCTTTTATATTTAATCCTTGACTTATTATTACTCTGTAAACAAAAATTAATTAGTTCAACAAGAGGACTCGTCAAACTAACCTCAGAGTGGAACTACAGAATTAAAGCTTAGTTATTACCCTAGGGCAATTACAATACGCGTAATGTTATGGGGAGTTGCCACTGTGCGGAAATGGGCGGCACAATCAGAAAAGTCATAGCATTTGCTGAATAATACCTTGGTCACTCACTAATCACAAAATTATTAGAAAATGCTTTAATGAAGATGCTAATACTTAATTCTGTAACAATGTATTTGGAACAGTTTTTTGCATAATTATCGCATTAAGCAATGTGCAGGATCTGAGGTCGATTACCACAAATGCTGCCCATTGCAGTTGGCCGTAATTAGTGAGGAATTAATAACTGCTGCCAGATTAACAAAACCTTTATTACTTTTCATTCCACCACATTCTAGACGCAACCGGCTCTTCCCGCACTCACAACAGTCACAACAGATTACTATCGCAGCTTCAACGCAAGCAAATTTACACGCCCCCTTACAAATACCAGAAATACAAACTTGTGGTTATGCGCAAACTTTATCAAGAACTAAATAGACGTTAATACTCGTATGCTTAATGGTGCGGTCGCAATGACAAAAAATAGATATGGTACAGAAGGTCGGCTATATAATGAGCAAGAATAGGTGCATACACAAATATACTTGAACGTTTAATCGCATTCAGTAACTCGTAAAAATCGTAGTTAGTGACGTTGGGGGACACCAGTACTGACAAAGAAATTAGTAGTTATTTGAAAAAAGAATGAGCGAAATTGAATGAACTTTACAATGTACTGATATGCATAGTTTTAATTGAATTCACAACTAGATTATTCACCAAGGGAATAAAGCAGTGTCACGGGCGCTATTTTGAATCCCAAACATAACAAAGAATTCTAGCCTAGGGTTTTAATGAATGCTTTAGGTTACGACTGCATGAAATATAATTGGATATTTTGAGCAGGTGGTGTAACACACTGAACAATTTCAATTCAATTATGATAATTTATTCAATTTTTCCATTCATTCTTTACGCTAATTCAAACCGCGTCTGTGGTCTAGAGGACCACCTTTCTCAGAGCCAGAGGTCCCCGGATTCGATTCGCAAAAATTTTGGTTGGCTTGTTCTAAGTCCGACTCGCTGGCTACCACCATCTTATCTAAGTCTGTCGCCATAACAACAATGTTAACAGCATTGTTGTGTTTCAGCAGTTAGAGGTAAGATAGCCAGTTCCTCTGTGGTTGATTTTTCCGGGTGAAGCTCGCTTCCACCTTCGGCCTGATTATCACTTACCATCAGGTGAGATGAAAGCCAAGAGCTTCACCGTTGTGGTTATAAAAACGTCCAACGCTTAGTTGTAGCATGGTCAAAATAATTTAGCTTTGGACTGACAAGTTACTGGATACCAATCAAAGTTCAACTTCAAGTATGGCGCGTAGGAGATCGCCATCTCAAACAAATGTCGGTCGCGAGTGCGCTCACACTCACTCACTGTACGTAAAGCGTGTCTATGTGTGTGTGCATTTTCGCTCATCGTAAGGAGCTGACCTTCTGTAGCTATCTATTCTATGGTACTTGCTGCTGGTGCGGCAGTTGCCGAGTTCTAGTGCGGGGGGATCACTTAAGTAAATGACGAATCATTAGCGCATGCTCTTATATCTTTGTTGACGGTTTTCGGGTGTTGTGTGCTGGTGCATCATTGTATGGTTTGGTAAGGGTTTTGTTAGATGGTCGCAGGTAGTTTTGGGTTATTAAATTAATTATATTTACCTACTTTGAAGTATGTATCATAAATGATATTAAACAATCACATGAATATTGAGAGGGAGCAGTGGTGGCCCAGTAGTAACGGCTCCGACTTACGAGTTGTAGGTCGTGGAGGCAGGCGCTTTACTTTGTGTAAATATTTTCATCACCACTGCTTGCAAAACGGTGAAGGAAAACATCGTGAAGAAACCGGCATTTCCTAGAACCAATAATTCAGAAGACATTGTGACATCTACCAACACTCGGCCCGCGTGGTGGATTACAACCCACTCCCCCTCAAACTGAAGAGGCTTGTGTTCAGTGCGGAACATTATAGACTGATTATGCTACATAAAGAAAGAAAGAAAATACATTTACTATACACACACATACACACACACACACACATACACGCATACAACACACACACACACACACACTCTTATTTTTTCTCATGAATATTAATTGATCTACATAGGTAGTTAACAACCACTATATGTTTTGTTAAGGTACGAAAAAATTGGAAAACCGAATCGAGCCATTGGGATCTAAAGACGAGGGGAGTCGAGTCGACATTTTTTCTGGTTCTTCACTACTCCAGACTGATGTTTAGGTAAATTAATTAAGACTGCTCAGAATTTATCGAAAAACTAGTTGCTGCCCGCGGCTCGCTCGCGTGGACCCTAATTCTTCCTTTTTCTAAAATAAAATCTATTAAATTATGTTAATCCTTATAATACAAGCTATCTGCCAGTAAAAGCCCCGTCAAAATCGGTCCAGCCGTTTCGGAAATTAGCTGGAACAAACAAACAGACAAAAAGTACAAAAAAAATTTTTTTTTAATCCTGGGATCAAGTTTCAAGCTCCAGGTGGTTAGGGCTGCTGAGATAGGAAACTCCTCACAAGACGAGCTGTATCCAGGAGTTTCACTGCCTACTGAATCAAGCCCTTGATCCAATCGCCTTACGAGAACTTCGAGAGATGTTGGTCGAGGCTTTCGACCCTCAGGCCTTTAGCCGTTACGACAATCGACACAATGACAGCCGAGCTCATAATCCACATGTCGACAACCTCGAGTGCTAAGTCGATATATTTTACTAGTGTAGATGTTAGATGGAAATTCCTTCCGTACAACTCATCAAACAAATCAATATCCTAATCACCAACAATGATAGATTAGCATAACAACTGAGAGGCATCCGTGGTCAGTGGTGACGTCACAGGATTTAACTGAAGCCGGTCCGTGAGCCAGCCGTTGATAACAGATAAAATCACGACACTTTTGTTAGTCCTCCCGTTGATGTGGATGCGTTTGATACCGTTCGGCATTATTCTGTTCAAACTTGATGATCAGTTGGTATATTATTATTATTATTTTTTTATAACGTTGCCCCACACTAAATTTCTTCTTGTATCGTGGGTGCGTTTACAAACATAGAAACTCACATACACTAACACCCAGACCCGGAACAACTACTAGCAGATCATACAAATATTTGTTCCGTGCGGGGATCGAACCCGCGACACGTTGCGCAGCAGTCGATCGCTCAGCCTCTGCGCCAACCGTGTACATATACACTATAAGAGAAAATATACAGTCAAGATACACATTACGCCATAAAACTAGATTAAACCTACCAAGCTCTAAGCTAAAAATACACTCAACAAGTACCCTAGTTATAAAAAAGTATAATAAATTACCGGAAAAAATAAAAAAAAATAACAAAAGTTTAATACATGGTCCATAAATAAAATAAAACAATTTATAAAATCTAAATGCTATTAAAATATCAATAAATATCTAAATGACAAATAAGTGACATGTTTTATGCTTATTTCATTGTTTAAATTAATTAGTGTTAGATTTAATTTAGTTTTTTGTAATTTTGTCATTTTAATTTTATTCTCACGCTGTGGTCCTGGTCCATGTTTTTGTACCTAGCTTTAAGCCTTATGTAACCTATTTTCTACAATATGGAATGCAAATAAATGTATATTGTTAGGAATCAGAAATGAAATAAATCAAAAAAATAAACAATCTTTAATTCCTTTAAATCACAGGTTACAAAAACTTATAAAAATATAAAAAAAAAACACTGTAAATATGAATCAAATAGAAATCACACAAGCCAAAAGGAATAATCAGTTCATGAACATAAATACGAGTATAAACCAAAAATAACCAAGCAACCGTTAATGGTCAAGTAACACGTCCGTTCCGAACACCGTCCAAGCAAAAAAAGGGCCGTTGCAGCTTTTTTTTTTTATAGGGCATCTCGTAGCTGACCTCTGAGGTCATGACTACTTAACCGGTCAATCCTGTGGCTGCCTTAAGCTTCTACACTCAAAGCCTCCAGCCAGGGGCAAAACTATGGTAATTAAAACTAGGCGAACGCTCGCTAAGGGCACCCCCTGTGGGGTACGAACCTCGGCTTAGGGCGTTCGCTGGGGGGAGGACAGCAAGAGGGACAGGCTGGATCAAAAGTATATCATTATTATTAATCGGGGAATTTAAAGCTAAAGGCTCAGCATCGACGCGGGCTGGCGCATCGTCGAGCAAGGGTCAGGGGGAAGGGCTGTTGCAGCACCGCGCGCCTCCTTTTATAACCTTCTATCGGTTGACAGCTGATCGCCTGACTTCTTTAAGATGTCACCTCGTCTTCCGTTACCAACAATATGAATATATTTTTCACGCATCTATACGGTATCTTTCGAGAATGCACAACTAGAAAAACGGAAAGGAGCATAAATAAGTTGTTTTACACTGACACAAGACTAAATATACTGATAAGCAAAAGAAAATTTTCATAATAAATGACGCTTACCTTCTTCTATTAACATTCATTAATTCATCTATTGATATAGGTACTTCACTGTCGCCGTATTAATTAACTATTTATGACACATTTTTGTCTTAGTTTTATTATAATTAATAACCATTCATATAAACTAAATAACAGTCAGTGTATCTTTCCGCCGCGGTCGGCGGCCTGTTGCATTTTGTGAAATTGTGAGTACACGGTGCAAATCAATCTAGCTAATGTTCTTATTGTTTTCGTATATTTTTTGTTGTTTTTGTAATTAGTTTATTTGTTTACTAGTTTATTTATTTATTTAGAAGTATAATAATTATGTATTAGGTATGTTGAAACTGTACTCCCCGTCACTTGTCCACAAGGGTCCATTAGAAAACCAGCGTCAGACAGCATATGTCTGGCATTAATGCTGAAATGAACCTTTTTGGCGCAGCCGTGAGGGCTACACATATTGTTAAAAAGATTACTTTCATTTTAAATTTGTTTGTATTTTGTGTTTCACGAACTGTGTCCAAATAAACGTTTTATTTCAATCTTTCTTTCTCTCTATATCTAATAAACTTGATTTAAAACAAAGCCGCTTTTCGCACAGTGCACTAAAGTAGGTACCTTTTGTATGTGTCTGCGTGACCACGGTGCGTGTGCTTCTAAAATACGCAACGGATCTTGAGGCGGTTTTCACCAACATTTGCAGAATTTATTCCGGAACGTAGGTATATAATATAATATCTAAATTAAACATTTAACTTCGATAGGTAAATAGTCTATTTCGATGTTTTGACAGCCGCCACGTTAGTGGATTCCAACCGAGCGAAGCAAATAAATAATAAATGTTTAAAAATTAAATACAATACTTACTCAACTTACACTTGATTTTAAAATGAATTTACCGCTTCCAGTAGCGGCACTAATTATTCCGAAATTGCTGTTATTATTTTCAATTAATTTTCACCATTAATTGCTTCTTCAGTATCTTTTCATAATTTCATGGGAAACTGATCTGAGTAATTGGAATTTGACGGCCAGTTCGAGGTAAAACACTAGGCAATTAAAACAGGAAGAAAACAAATGTTTTATTACCAATCTGTATTATTTCATATTTCTATATTACCGATACATAATACATTTATTTACCATCGACTCGAAAAGTCAATCTGTATAATCCCACCGACCGCGCGTTTCTTTTCACATAGCAGAAACAAGCAGTGATCAATCACCAAACATTGCATACCTAATTATAATTTCCTTAAAATGTTTTAAAAGTAAAAAGAAAGAAAATTAATTTTTATGGAGTCAGAATAAGATTAAAAATAATAATATATTTATTTTTGCATAACAACATGGTAAAAAAAGGTAATTAAAGTACAATTTAGAACAAAACATGTTAAGCCAATATGCATCAGCATGAAAATTGTTTAGTGGGTGACTTACATTAACATTTTTTGTCAAGAAAATCTTTAACACTATAGAAACAAATGTGTAACTATTCGTGAACTTTATTTTTAAATAATCTACAGTTTAAATTTTTTCGATCATTCGGTAAGGAATTGCCAAGGTAAGAACCGGCATCCTTTTCCATAACACATGACTATATGGCTCCCATTAAAGGCTTGTGCAGACCAGCGCGACTTGTCGCGCGACGCGACACCGGTTATTGTTATACTGTGAAGTTTTCTTAGAAATTGTATTGTTCGTGTGATGTCTGTATAAGCCTTTACTATAACTATGAACAGAAGATTTCAATTAAATCTGCTGCATTACTTTCAATACTTTGAGGACCTCCCTAAGTATTAGAGGTGTCACGCTTTACGAATTAAGCTTGGTTTTACTACGACAGCGGTGGCCGCCACATAACGCCCGTCATGAAATTGAAGGAACCAAGGTTTGACTTTACGGTGTTAAAAAACTCTCTGTAAGGAAACACCAACTTACTTTCATAAATAACGTTTCAATGGCGTCATTCAACGGTAAATCGCGGACGCTATGTGACGGTCACGGCAGGTAGGAAACTCAAGTTTAACTTCTTTTATAATTATTTCAAACTAAGGCGTCTAACTCCGAAACCTTCACGAGAATCTCAAGTGCTAGTCGGTCGACACTTCGGTCAGGGATTAGCCTGCGAGTGTTGGACGAAAATCCGGGCCCCCGCCGCTAACAGCACGTACAAACGAGCCCGCTAACTACTGCCACAGTATGGCCAAATGTGAAGCAGCTATGTAGGTATTATTCTGTTTTTGAAAATGCCAAGCTATGTTGATGTTGGATGTTGCCAGTGTAGATTCAGATGAGTAAAAAAAATACATTACAGGAATGAAATGAAATTGTTCCTTGTAAAAGACCAATCAATCTGCCTAGCCTTTTCAGTCAACCGGTCTAACCGCAGCTGAATACCAGTATTTTACAAGGAGCAACTGCCTATCTGACGTCCACAACCCAGTAACTAGGTAATACGATACTCCTTGGTAAGACTGGTTGTAAGACTTTCGGGGTTCTGACGACACGTTATTATTAAACCTTTATTGTCAACACAATTTCAATCTTAAATTATAGAATATTACATTATAGAATTTTTAACAATAAAATTAGTTAGTAAACAATCTAAGTAATTGAGCTTGTATATTAGTTACTGGGCGTCGGCGTGTCTTTGCGACACGAAGGCCTCCTCCAGCTCTTTCCAGTTTGCTCTTGTTTGAGTTGTTCTGTGCCATATTGAACCTGCAATATTTTTGATGTCATCAGACCAACGTTTTCTTTGTCTTCCTCTTTTTCTCTTTGTTTGGAATCTAGGCGTCCACTTTGTAATATCTTTTGTCCATTTATTACTTACTACTCTCTCTCATCATGTGGCCTACCCACCTACATTTAAGTTTTTTGGTATTGACTACAACATCTTCAATTTTAGTAATGTGTCTTATATCTACGGCTCTTTTCCTGTCTCTTTTTGTGTAACCCAGAATACTGCTCTTTGATATGTTATCAGATTTTGGTTTTGTTTTTCTGTGTTTGCCCAGGTCTGGCACCCGTAAGTTAATATTGGTAATATGCATGTGTTGTATATTTTTCTTTTCATTGCAATATTATATTGTTTATGTTCGATCCTTATTATCGAATTGAGGGTAGTTGGTAAATCATCACCAAACCTGCTCACGACCTACGTCGCGGAGATATGCATCCGTGGCGAACAGTACGGTTTTGCGCCTTGAGCTGAATGAACGTTTCTTCCTCTCTTGTTGTGATCGTGTTTCAAGCTAAACGTTTTAGCATCTGTAGTGTTTGTGGACTCACTACCGTGTGGTGTGCCTTTGAACCCAGAGTACATCTAAACTGCCTATCTGTGAAGTGCCGTGCACGCTGAAGCTCTCCTGCTGACACGGGAGTTGAGACAAGGTAGGTGGTGTTCAATTGCTTTCTTGGAGATAGTAGGGACGAACGATTTCCTCCCACAAATACTTTACTTTCAACATTCTAAGGTTCAGAAGCCGCCAGTAAATATTTTCTTAAAAAAGGTTGGTCAAAACCGAACAACCAAAGTGGTCCTTCGATCTCGGATGGTTTATGAACCCTCGAACTCGTAGTTCGATCCTAGCCGTGCTAGATAGTTTTCTACCTAACTCGTAGTTAGTGTAATTAACTAATTACAGACGTTCTGTCCTCCTGACATTTGTTCCTTCTAATTCTGACCGTAGGTATCAGTGTCATATTAATTATATTACCTATAGTTTCATCTTTACACATTATACACATATATATTAATTAATCGTACATAATAGTTGGTGTGTTGGTAATTAATTTGCAAAAACGTTCGTTTATTCCGTATTCGTTCATTTTTCTTTGACCAAGCCACGCCATCTGCGTCGTAGATAAAACAAAATGGCGCCACCGGTCATCAAAAGTAAAGAAATGAAAGAAGTGGCTGAAGCGTACCAAAGTAATGAATTAACAGTGTTAATTAATAAAAAACAATGAATGTTTGAGCGAATGCAAAATGCCTATGATCTGTCATTAGATATTTCAGATCCCGCATCGAAAGAATTGTTTTTGATGCACGTGGCTGATATTGATAATTTAAGTACTTCTTTTGAAAGTCTAATCGTTGAAATTCTTGAAAAGGAACTTGAATACGACCCTAAGTCATCCCTTTGTAATCATGAATTGAAAAGTTTTGATGATTTGTATTTCTGAGTTAAGTTATGTGCATCGAAATGTGAACCTTATGCCCGTAGGGTATAAGGTTGAAGATAGTTCGCGCTCTGTGGAGTCTAGACCAAGACTTCCTAAGTTAGAACTTTTCACATTCGATGGGAACATTGAAAATTTTAATACATTTTACGAGACATTCTGTTCTTTGGTTCATAATCAGACAAGTATTTCAAAAATAGATAAATTTCACTATTTATTGTCATGCACAAAAGATTCTGCATTAAATATTGTAAAGAGTGTGCCTATTTCTGCGAATAACTATGAACTCGTTTGGCAAAGTCTCCTTGATAAATATCAAGATAACAGAATGTTAGCTGGTCGGTACTTAGATAAAATGTTAACCTTTTCGCCGCTGCAAAAGGAATCGGCTGATCATTTGAACTCATTTATAGAAACCTTTGACCATTCATACAAAGCTATAGAAGCATTGAACATTGAGAATTTGAATAATTATATAATACTAACTGCCCGCCCCGGCTTCGCACGGGTAGCACTATGTACTTATCTACGGTGCAACTACCTATCCTACCTACCCTACCTACCCTACCTACCCTACCTACCCTACCTACCCTACCTACCCTACCTACCCTACCTACCCTACCTACCCTACCTACCCTACCTACCCTACCTACCCTACCTACCCTACCTACCCTACCTACCCTACCTACCCTACCTACCCTACCTACCCTACCTACCCTACCTACCCTACCTACCCTACCTACCCTACCTACCCTACCTACCCTACCTACCCTACCTACCCTACCTACCCTACCCACCCTACCTACCCTACCTACCCTACCTACCCTACCTACCCTACCTACCCTACCTACCCTACCTACCCTACCTACCCTACCTACCCTACCTACCCTACCTACCCTACCTACCCTACCTACCCTACCTACCCTACCTACCCTACCTACCCTACCTACCCTACCTACCCTACCTACCCTACCTACCCTACCTACCCTACCTACCCTACCTACCCTACCTACCCTACCTACCCTACCTACCCTACCTACCCTACCTACCCTACCTACCCTACCTACCCTACCTACCCTACCTACCCTACCTACCCTACCTACCCTACCTACCCTACCTACCCTACCTACCCTACCTACCCTACCTACCCTACCTACCCTACCTACCCTACCTACCCTACCTACCCTACCTACCCTACCTACCCTACCTACCCTACCTACCCTACCTACCCTACCTACCCTACCTACCCTACCTACCCTACCTACCCTACCTACCCTACCTACCCTACCTACCCTACCTACCCTACCTACCCTACCTACCCTACCTACCCTACCTACCCTACCTACCCTACCTACCCTACCTACCCTACCTACCCTACCTACCCTACCTACCCTACCTACCCTACCTACCCTACCTACCCTACCTACCCTACCTACCCTACCTACCCTACCTACCCTACCTACCCTACCTACTCTACCTACCTACCCTACCTACCTACCTACCTACCTACCTACCCTACCTACCTACCTACCCTACCTACCTACCCTACCTACCTACCCTACCTACCTACCCTACCTACCTACCCTACCTACCTACCCTACCTACCTACCTACCCTACCTACCTACCCTACCTACCTACCTACCCTACCTACCTACCTACCTACCTACCTACCTTAGGGGTACGAAAAATAGATGTTGACCGATTCTCAGACCTACTCAATATGCCCACAAAATTTCATGAGAATCGGTCAAGCAGTTTCGGAGGAGTACGGGAACAAACATTGTGACACAAGAATTTTATATATAAGATGTCATATTGCTTTGAGGGCTTTAGATCCTGTACACGTAAAATCTTTGAACAAAATGTAAATCAAAAAACTATTCCAAATTTTTCAGATGTAATTAGTTTTGTCCAAAATCATATAAAAGTTTTAAGTCATTCTGCATCTTATTCATTGGGTTCAAGTGCACAGCAAACCAGCACAGCGAATCAGCGTAAACAATTACCGCTTAGTAGGCAGAATAAGAATAATTATTCGCATGTAACTTCAAGCTCAAAATTGTCATGTTTACATTGTGGAGATAATCACATGATTTTTAGGTGTAATAAGTTTCGTGATCTGACTAATACCCAACGCATTAGCCGTGCTAATGAATTAAAGTTATGTCACAATTGCTTAAAACCGAATCATACAATGAAAGACTGCAAAAGTGAATTTAGATGTTATGTTTGTAAGGAGCCGCATCATGTTTTATTGCATCGGGAAGCGAGCGATAGTGGACCTAAACCGGTTTGTTATTCTGTTCCCACCGCAATCGAACAGGCGCCCGCGCTGGTGTCGTCATGTGAAATGCAAGCGTCCGCTGTTATCAATGATACTAATAATCACTTAGCATCCACACTTAACTATGCAGTCATATTGGGAACAGCTATTGTACATGTGTTGGATTCATTTAACAACTACCAAACTGTTCGTGTTTTAATAGATTCAGGTGCACAATCGAACTTTGTTACACAAAATTCCTTTCAACGTTTAGGATTATCTGCTAAAAGGTGTCCTTATAATATTTTAGGCCTCGGTGGCGAACTAACCAAGAATAATGGCATGGTATCGTTAACTTTAAAACCACGTTGTGTGACTTCTTGTTTTAATTTAAATGCAGTAATTTTACGTCACCTGACTTCGGACACGCCTACCGTTGAAATACCTCAAAAGGTAGTTGATGATTATAAAGATTTAGATTTGGCCGATCCGTGGTTTTATAGAAAGTCGGCAATTGATATTATTTTGGCCGGTGATATTTTCCCGTACATTTGCGACGGAAAAAGATAATAATAAACCCCGATGTACCAGTCGCGTTAAGCAGCGTATTTGGTTCTGTCGTAATGGGAAGACTAGAGATGCAATCCTCTAGCAATTGCAATGTTCTAGCGACTACAACATCGTTAGTATCGTATACTATCGAAGAAAATAATTTAAATGAAACTCTCAAACGTTTTTGGGAAGTGGAATCTTTACCGTGTGAAGTTCCTATTGATCCGTTAGAGGAATTTGCGGAAAATATATACATGGAAAAACATTATCGTGATGAAATCGGTAGATATGTTTCCCCAATTTTATTGAACCCTGAGCATGAGGCGCTCGGTGATTCATATAATACTGCTCTCAAACGACTTATTCAGGTTGAGCGTCGTCTGGCTCGATCTCCAGATCTTCGTAAGGCCTACGTCGACTTTATGAACGAGTACGTGTCGCTTGGACACATGGTACCATACACTGGTACCGAACCTTCGGGTTATTTTATCCCACACCATTGTGTGTTGCGCCCGTCTAGTACTACGACGCCCTTGCGTGTAGTTTTTGATGGATCCGCCAAAACAACCTCGGGTATTTCGCTAAACGATACACTTTTGACCGGTAGAAAGCTACATCAAGCTTTATTAAACATAATATTCAATTTTAGACTTTACGATCTCTGTTTCACTGCTGACGTGTCTAAAATGTACCGAGCCGTACTCATAGATCCTGCTGACAGCAAGTATCAGCATATACTCTGGCGTGATAGTCCTATGGACCCGGTCTGTATTTTTGAGTTAACTCGAAATACTTACGGTCTTCGTAGTGCACCTTTTGTTGCTGTACGTACGTTACACCAGTTAGCCTCGGACGAGCTAGCTCAAAGCATGCTGCATGGTGATGCAGACCCAAGATACAAGGCGGTATACATACTGACCAAAGGCTTTTACGTTGATGATGTGTTGTGGTCTTGCCAGACCCTGGAAGAAGCTTGCACGTTGCAAGACGATTTAATTTCCTTACTTAAAAATGGTGGATTTGATTTAAGAAAGTGGGCTAGTAACTGTCCTGAGTTGCTAACAAGAATGCAATCAGACCAGGTTTCTACCATCAACTTTCAGGACGATACGTTATCGTCATCTCTCAAGGTTTTGGGATTGACATGGTTACCCTCTTGTGACTCATTCTCTTTTAATTATAATTTAACAGACGCAAAACAAACTAAGCGTTCCGTTTTAAAACTACAGGCGAGCATCTTTGACCCAGTAGGTTTTATCGCGCCATGTACCTTTGTCGCAAAATGCATAATGCAAGATCTTTGGAAACTCGGCCTTGGCTGGGATGATCGGTTGCCAACTGAACTGACCTTCCAGTGGAACAAGTTTATTTCCGAATTACCAGTTCTAAGTAAATTGCGAATTGAGCGTCATATTTTAATATCTCACTTCAATCAAGTGCAGCTAATAGGATTCAGCGATGCGTCATCGCGTGGCTATGCAGCTTGCATCTACTTACGTAGTGAAGACAAGGATGGTCACGTGAAAGTGAGGTTGCTGATGAGTAAATCTAAGGTCGCACCTCTAAATCCAATTATGTCTATGCCTAGGCTTGAGCTCGAAGCTGCGGTTCTATTATCAAAGCTAATTAGTTTTGTCGAAGAAAACTTAAACGATTTTAGGGTTTCTATTATTGCGTTAGGTGATACAAACAACGTTTTAGCATGGCTGCAAACGCCACCTTATAAATTAAAAACGTTTGTGGCTAACCGTGTTAGTCAAGTGATCGCCGTAGTGCCACCAAATTGTTGGTTTCACGTTAACAGCGAAAATAACGCTGCCGATGTTTGTTCGCGCGGAGCAATGCCAGCTCGTTTCGTAAAAGATGCTACGGATTGGGTTCACGGTCCAACATGGCTTTATGAAAACCAACAACAATGGCCAATAAAACCATTTTATGTAAAGGAAGGTTTTAACATTCCTGATAGTAAAACTAATTGTGATACGTTCGTTTTAACTACGTGTGACTATCAAAATATATCATTTAAAAATAATTTAGAAGATACATTTAATAAATTTTCATCTTTTAATAAATTGCAACGTCTTATGGCCTGGTGGCAGAGATATATAAATAATCTCAAGTCTAAACCTGCAAGGGCATATGGGCCTCTCAGTGCTTCAGAGCTAAAGAAAGTTCGGGATACCATAATTTGAGTGATACAATTAAATCATTTTCATAATGAAATAGAATCGTTGCTAGATATATAAAAATAAAAACATTGCTTCCCTTCGTAAACTTTCACCCTTTGTAGATTCTAACAATGTCCTCAGGGTGGGGGGTAGACTCGTGCATACCGACCTACCTTATAACACTAAGCACCCCGTGCTCTTACCTAAATGTCACACGACTAATTTAATTATTGAATATTACCACAAGTTATATTTGCATGTTGGGCCTCGTACCTTACAAGTCATACTATGTAAAAATTATTGGATGATTAGTGCATGGAGAATTATTAGATCCGTTCTATCAAAGTGCAAGAATTGTTTTCGATGCCGACCTAGCTCAATTCAGCCTGCAATGGGTCAGTTACCCGCACCCAGACTAAAGCCTGGTAAAGTCTTCGACCACGTTGGTTGTGACTTGGGTGGCCCTTTTTTTCGTGAAAGAGAGTTTGAGACGCAATTCAAAGGTTCATAAGTCATATTTATGCTTGTTCGTGTGCTTCTCAACGAAGGCTGTACACTTAAAGTTCTTACAGATTTAAGTTGTGACTGTTTTTTGGCGGCATTCGACCGCTTTGTAGCTCGCCGCGGACTTTGCATTTGTTTATATTCTGACTGCGGCACTAATTTCATTGCAGCAGCTAAACATTTAAAAGAAGTTGTGAACTTCTGGAATAGTAAAACTAGTGCTGATACAATTTCTAACGGATTAACGTCACGTCATATAGAATGGCGTAACAACCCTCCTAACGCTGCGAACATGGGTGGACTCTGGGAAGCAGGAATAAAATCCGCTAAATATCACCTCTATCGTGCAGTAGGTGACAGATCACTCACTTTTGAAGAATTAAGCACAATTATCTGTCGGATTGAAGCCGTTTTAAATTCACGGCCTTTGTGTTCTTTATCGGACAACCCAAACGAGTTCGAAGTTTTAACCGCAGGCCATTTTCTCAGAGGTCAGAGTTTATTAGCTGTACCGGAATATGACTTGGAAGACGTTCCTCAAAATATATTGTCACGTTAGCAACTCGTTCAAAAGGCTTCACAGTCCTTTTGGAGGCGTTGGTCAGATGACTACCTTCACACTCTTCAGCAGAGAGCGAAGTGGTTTTCTACTCCGCCTAACTTAAATGTTGGAGATTTAGTTTTACTGAAGTCTCATTTAACTAAGCCCTTCCTATGGAATTTAGCCCGGGTTGAGAAGGTACATAGTGGTGTCGACAAAGTTAATCGCGTTTTAACTCTACGAACTAAAAATGGATTAATTCAAAGACCTACAAATAAAGTTTGTCCGTTACCCTATGCAAATTAATTACCTTCACAATTATAGTATTATAAATAGTTTCTTTAAGTTTTCCTTTTGTTTTTTCTGTACCATATACACTTTGCATTTAGAACACTCTCTACATGTAGAATTATAACTTTATTTATGTTCAAGTAACTTTTGTTTGTGTAACATATTCCACACTTATCATTCATTTAGGGAAATCAATCATATTGATTTCGGTGAGGGGTATGTTCGATCCTTATTATCGAATTGAGGGTAGTTGGTAAATCATCACCAAACCTGCTCACGACCTACGTCGCGGAGATATGCATCCGTGGCGAACAGTACGATTTTGCGCCTTGAGCTGAATGAACGTTTCTTCCTCTCTTGTTGTGATCGTGTTTCAAGCTAAACGTTTTAGTATCTGTAGTGTTTGTGGACTCACTACCGTGTGGTGTGCAGTCTTCAAGACCTTTGAACCCAGAGTACATCTAAACTGCCTATCTGTGAAGTGCCGTGCACGCTGAAGCTCTCCTGCTGACCCGGGAGTTGAGACAAGGTAGGTGGTGTTCAATTGCTTTCTTGGAGATAGTAGGGACGAACGATTTCCTCCCACAAATACTTTACTTTCAACATTCTAAGGTTCAGAAGCCGCCAGCAAATATTTTCTTAAAAAAGGTTGGTCAAAACCGAACAGTTTACCTTTTAGCACTTCTTTGAGAGACCAATATCACTTCCATGCATTGGCTATCCGTCTCTCTATCTCTGAGCCCATTTGGTTGTTAAAGGCAATAAGTTGGCCCAGGTATATATAGGGTAAGTCCAGGATACGTGCCCCAATGGGATAGGTGCCGCGACTTTAAATTCTCAATGTTAGAAATATCGTAAGCCAAAATCGTACTATACAATAGGAAGCGCCCCCCCGCAGACCCTAGTGCCACGCCAACCGTAGGGGACACGCGCACGTGTTTCGTCCGTAAGTGTAAGTCTTCCGCGGGGAGACCTCAGCAAGCGTTGAAATTATAATCGTAAGTACTTACTATAGAATATCTTTTTACTCCGTTATAAATTCATTTTTTTATTTTTTTATTGCTGATATTACAGTTTAAAGCACACGGAATAATGCTTTAAATTTTAGTGTCCTTTTTTTCTTATTTTTAATTTAAAAAGGCATCTATCCTGTGCCAAAAGTATAGTTGCCCCATCTGCTGTGGCCATAGATGCCCCTAGGGGCATCTATCCCTAACTATGTCTATTAATGTTTTCATACCGCAGGTGGAAGCAATGCCTCGGAAATAAAGAAAGCCAAGAAGACATAGGAAAATAACAAAAAAACCAAGAAGACAAAGGAATATAACAGAAAAGAAAAAAGAAAAAAAAATAGAAACCGGAAACTATACCAAGCGGTAGCAAAACGTAAAATAAGGAAAAAAAATAAAAAATAAAGTGAAAGCAAAGAATCAGACGCAGATATATAGTTCTAGCAGCAGTGAAAATGAGATGATTAAGAAGAATGAGAAAGAATAAGAAGAATTAAGATGAAGAAAATAATACTTATACAATTATCTATCGTTAGTTCTGAAAAGTATATTGATTGTGTTAAGTAGATGTATATGATGATTACACCAACAATTACAAAAATGCTTCTTTTGTTGGAGAATTCTATATAGATTATATAATTATAAAAGATGTCACAAGTTAATGTTAAAATATCGAATAGAAACTGATTATATTGGAACTAGTCCGTTTTATTTCAATTAGAACCTAATATTGAAGCATTCATGCGGCGAGTCTTCTATCCCTTGCCGCATTTTTACTACGAGTCTTCTATCCCTCACGGTAGGCATCTATCCTACTTTTGAGAGGGTAAAAATACATAATTTCCTCAAAATCTATGAAAGTTAGGTACAAACAAAAGGGATTAAATATATTATATTAGCCTCATAGATTCAAGATCAAAGTTACCATATGCAAAAGACGTATTAATAATAATAATAATAATCTTACAAACTCTTTATAAAGTCCTGACAGCCTGTGTAAGTGAAGTAGTATACAAACACCTAACTCAACATAACATTCTTGCAGAACAACAAAAGGGCTGTCGTAAAAATAGCCAAGGATGTAAGGAACAACTCACTATAGACGCGATTGCTATGAACAGTGCAGTGAAAAACAAAAAAGATATTCATACCATGTTCATCGATTACCAAAAGGCCTATGATTCAGTACCGCACAGCTGGTTGTTGCAAGTCCTAAATATCTATAATATCCACCCCACACTCAGATTGTTCTTAGAATCTACCATGCAAAATTGGCAAACTGTACTTAAAATAAATCAAGCCTCCACGACCTTGGCCACTGAACCAATCCACATAAAACGAGGAATTTTTCAAGGCGATGCTCTAAGCCCTTTATGGTTTTGCATGGCACTCAACCCACTCTCACACCTACTAGATAAAACTAACCACAGGATTCATATTGACAAACGATAAGACACAATTCACTTTAACACACCTTATGTATATGGATGACATAAGTACGCAGCAGATAAAAAATCACTTTTTCATTTAGCAGACACCATACAAGAATTTTCTAACGATATAAGTATGCAATTCGGGGTAGACAAATGCAAAATGTTGTCAATTGTGAAAGGAAAAATACAAAACAACAGTTACACTCTCGGATCAGGTAAATCTATTGAGCCAATGGATGAACACAGTACTTACAAATACTTAGGTTTCAAACAATCTAGACAGATGGAACAAAAGATGACAAAAGAAGAACTGCTCAAAAAGTTTACACATCGCCTTAACCTAATCTTTAAAACCAACCTTAACTCCAGAAACACAATTAAAGCTGTCAACACATTCGCAATACCCATTCTTACATACTTTTTCGGAATTATACGATGGTTAAAAACCGATATCAGAAAACTACAGCGTACTATCAATCCACTCTTTACCAAACACAGAAAACACCACCCAAAATCATGCATACAGCGACTTACGCTACCACGCCAAGAAGGAGGAAGAGGATTAATTGACATACACAATTTGCACAACAAACAAATACTTTCACTCAGATCTTACTTCCATAACAAATCAGAACATTCATCACTACACAAACATGTAACAGACGCAGATAAAAAACTTACTCCACTCAACTTACAAAATAGAAACACTCAAATTAATGAAAATCTCATAATCACACGACAAAAAATTGCCGCATGGTCTGCCAAAGCCCTTCACGGAAGACACCTAGCCTACCTGAGTAAGCCACACGTCGACAAAGCTAAGTCAAACGAATGGCTCAAACGAGGTGAGCTGTTTCCCGAGACCGAAGGGTTCATGCTGGCGATACAGGACCAAGTAATAGCGACTCGCAACTACAGAAAATACATTATAAAAGACCCTCGTCAGCCGACTGACTTATGCAGACATTGCAACACTGCCTCTGAGACCATACAACATATTACAGGAGCCTGCAAATCACTTGCACAGACTGACTATAAACACCGACATGACCAAGTTGCTGCAATTATACACCAACATTTAGCATACAAATATAAATTCATAAGTGAGATGATACCGTACTATAAATATAAACCCGAAATTATACTAGAAAATAGGAATCAGAAAATCTATTGGGATCGGACGATAATAACAGACAAAACTATACACTTCAACAGACCAGATATAACCGTTCACGACAAAACTAATAAAGAAGTTTACCTTATAGATATAGCTATCCCTAACTCACACAACATTCAAACCACAATATCTGAAAAGCTGAGCAAATATCAAGACCTCGCCATAGAAATAAAAACCCAGTGGAAAGCACAAACCGTTCACATCGTCCCTATAGTACTCTCATCCACTGGTATAGTACCAAATTCTCTTACACAAAGCCTTAACACTCTACATATGCCCACTCATACCCTGCACCTGATACAAAAAGCCGCAATTCTCAACACCTGTCGGATCACCCGGAAGTTCCTTACTTCTTCCACAATATCATCAACGTTCTTTATTTAAATTACTCCTTACACACTTGGTTCCGACCCGTGTGCAAGGTTTTTGTACTCAATAAATGTTTGTACTAAATAATAATAATAATTGCTTTATTTTCAGGCAACTAAAGCCCATAGACAAAATACACAAAATAATCATAGATAATTATAAACTAATACATAATAAAAAACATTACTACAAAATCTAGTTAGTACGTTGAGTTGGCGACGTATTATTGCACTGAGTCGTGGTGTCATGTAGCCTTCCGCGAAAACGCCGATACACGACACCCGTCGGCCAAAATTCCTCCTTCATGAAAGTCTCCAGGTGATGAGCACCACAAAAGATTTGAAGTTAATCTTATGGCGCGACTCCAACTTCTCGACTCTCAAGGTGAACTATATATAACTATGTATTGCCAATAGATTTTTTATTAATAAGTTATGGCTCCCTATTAAAAAGTGGGGCAGCTATCCTGGACTTACCCTAGGAATTTACATATTCTATTTCGTCCTTACCTATTGAGATGTTTATTTCGGATCTGTTAGTTATTCTGGTCTTTGTTTTTTTTATTGTTAGGCCGACCTTTTTGCTTTCACGTGACAAATCTTGGAGCATGTTTGAAAGCTTTCCGGGTTATCTGTGATAAGTACTATGTCATCTGCGAACCTTAGGTGATTTAAACACGACACTTTGACGACACCTAACGACTGTCAAATATCCACGAATGACAGTCCGAACCAACGGCTTAACGTACTTTCCGAGGCACGGAGGAGTCTTGGTATGTAAAGATCCACGGACCAACCCCGGCAAGCGTAGCTTAACCTGATGGATCGACCCGTGCGACTGTTATTACTTAGCCATAAGCTCCTTGTAAAAGGCACGAGTGGATATGAATAACATAATCAACCCACAACATTCCCACTGCTGGGACACAGGCCTCCTCTCTGTGAAAGGGAGTGGGCCGTAATCCACCACGCGGACCCAGCGCGGCTTGGTGGTGGATATGACTGGGTTTAGTTAATTACATTATTTTGAAAGATTTTTTCGCAAGCTATTTGAAAGAAAGGACAACAAAATACACATAAATATTTCTTTTTTAGGGTTCCGTACCCGAAATGTGCCAAACAGAGCCCTATTACTAAGCCTCCGTTGTCCCGTTCGTCCGCCTGTCTGTCAGCGGGCTGTATCTCATGAAACGTAATAGGCAGTTGAAATTTCCACATAATAATATTGTGTATTTCTACGGCCGCTATAACAACAAAATATAATAAAAAAATTATAAAGTTAATAATTAATACAAGAAAAAAAATGTTTTTTTTCTGCGTTTTTTGCTCGATCTTAATACGGTACGCACTTGGCCGGTTTTAGACAATGTACTTGGTTCATATTACATAACTTAATAAGATTATACTTAAGCTATAGATTATTATAGTCTTTATCTTCTTGCCCGACTCCAGTTGTGGACTAAAATAGTGGTTTAGCGACAAACGTTACATAATAACAAACAAACAAATATATATACAAAAAAAGTATTTACCTTCGTCCGCCATCGTAACATTAAGGTACAAAGACTTCGAATACAGGGTGTTTCATTTAAGCCAAGTAAGTCCTTACACGTGGCATAGTGAACCGAAGATACGAAGACCCTCAAATGTAGGTACCAGGATGCAATTTATTTGTCAATTTCATACATTAGGTACTGTCTTAGTTAATACAGTAAAGGAAAATATCATAAATAGATGAACTATCGCCATCTCATCACGCAGTGATCATGAGTTTAAGTTTATACTCGGTCGTTTTCACTATGGAAAGCAATTGCTGAAGCTAAACTATTTTAAGGTTCGTACCCGAAGGGTGTCAACTGGAACCCTATTACTAAGCCTCCACTGTCCGTCCGTCCATCCGTCTGTCTGTCAGCGGGCTGTATCTCATGAACCGTAATAGGTAGACAGTTGAAATTTTCACAGATTGCGTATTTTATTTGGCACTATAACCAATAAAAATAAAATAAAGTTCAAAATTAAAGGGAGTTTCCACACAAGAAATGTGTTTTTTCGGCGTTTTTTGCTAAATATTGTACGGTGGTACGAAACCCTTCGTGTGCGAGTTCGACTCGCACTTGGCCGCTTTTTTTATTTATTTATTTCAGATATTATTTGACAAGCCAAAGCTGTAGTTCCAAGCTATAACTGTCCAGCCATGAACTGACCTTATTTATTTAATTATTATAAACTAAAACTTACTAGGAAGATACAGAATAAATCTTGACGCAAAACTGTGCGACATGGTAAAACAAAATAAAGAAATTACCCATAATATAAGCAGCCTGTATAAAATAAAGCCGGGTCCTCCACATCGGGTAATGTCGTGGAAGTAATGCCCACACATTGTGCTGATCACGTGTGCTTTGTGCTTTATTTATACATTCTCACAACTAACATAATAATATTATACGGGTACTATTCAGTTTGGGATAGTTGGTAACAGGTATAAGGGTCCCTTTTGCTGTTGTCAGCAAAAGTTTTTGATGATCCGTTTTTGCAGGATATCCCGTGACATATATCCCTCATCATATTATTTATTTAGTAATATACGGTATTTTTATCTTAACGGCGGAGCTCGTGGCTAAGTAATAACAGCCGCACGGGGCGATCCATCAGGTTAAGCTACGCTTGCCGGGGTTGGTCCGTGGATGGGTGACCATCTTTACATACCGAGAGTCCTCCGTGCTAGCACGTTAAGCCGTTGGTCCTGGCTCTCCTTCATGGATATTTGACAGTCGTTACGGGTCGTCAGAAGCCCGAAAGTCTGACAACCTGTCTTACCAAGGGATATCGTATTACCCAGTTACTGGGTTGTGGAACTCAGATAGGCAGTCGCTCCATGTAAAATACTGGTATTCAGCTGCATCCAGTTAGACCGGTAGCTGACCCCAACCTAGTTGGGAAGAAGACTAGGCAGATTGATTTTATCTTACCGACATGTCTGTGCTCCCCAAAGGGGTATGCAGAGGTACATCCATATTTCCAGCCAGTGATAAGTATTCCTTAAAAGTCTCATGTGTGTGTATGTGTGTCTGCGTTTGTGTGTGTGTTTATGTGTGTTGTGTGAGGGTGTGTGTTGTGTGTGTGCGTGTGTGGGAGCAAGCCTATTTTTATTAACCTGGCAAAAAACTCTAACTTCAACGTCTTGTTTAAATAAGACTTTGTAAGTATTGTTCAAAATAAAATGAACATTTTGTAGGTAGAAACTACAGAACACGAGCTAAGATGCTGACATTTGCATCTTCTACATTTATGCATCTTTTCTTACGTTCGCCGTCGTTGAGAGTAGGTTAGGTAGGTACTCCGCATGTAATCTTTTCAAAGCTCATCACATAATTATGAAATTCCACAGGTAGAAGGCCACTGCATCTTTTGTTTAGAAAATATTTCAAAATTTTTGTTACTTCGTATCTACAGGGTAAAATGAAATTAGCTAGCGAAACTCCGCAGACGTGATGAGTATCGATATCTTAAAAGCGTTCATCCAAAATGTTGGCAACGTAGCAAATAGCTGTCAAATATTTACCTGTTTTTATTAACTTAGCAATATGGTTAGGTAACTAGTGCACTAGAATATTAATAATGAATTGCAATTATAACACTGAATTTGATGTTGTAACTTTTTAAGTATTTGGAAAGTTTCCAAATACTTTTTTTACATCTAAAACTAAATATTCGGAGTTACGATATTAATTATTACAAAAACTGATTTTCTCAACTCATATTTCAATTAAAAACACTACCAGCGGTCAGTAACCCCACAAAAAAAAAAAAAAAAATTATCGTGTTTATAATTTTAGATAACCATCAACCATAATATAATTTGACACTGTTTTGCTTATAAGCGCACAGTCAGTGAATTTTTTCTTTAAAACGAAATAAGTAATAACTTGTCAGGAACATATTTTACATAAATTAAAATAAAAAACGAAAACAAACAAATAACTGCGTTTTATATTTCATCTATGTGCCTAAACTAATTTAACCTGCTGTTATTTTGCCATCGCACAATATTAAACACAAAATAATTCCATTAGGTACTTTGGTCCTACTAGACAGAAAATTAAATCCAAAACCCTTTAATGTGTCAAATTTCAGTTTCCTCTATTGGCCAATTTACAAGCAATACAACTAAAACTAAACTAGAACTACTCTCATCAAAGCATTGCGAAGGGCCATTGAAGCTATTAACAGGGATGCCCCATTGCCCCAATTGCCCGGATTGCCCAAGCCTGGTTGCCCGAAAGTTGTTTTAATTTCCATACTAAGGCAATAAAGTGGGGGAATACACGAGGACAGCGGAGTTTTAATCCAGAAAATGTTGGGTGAATGTCTAAAACCACCCATGGCTTAAACGAAATTATTTTTGAAATACATGAACGAAAGTAATCCCAGAATTCACTAAGACTTTAATTAATTGTGACAAAAATGCCTTGTAAGTAGTTAAGCACTGATTACATGATAATCTCTAGCTAATGAACCTATAACACTAAAGATCACTAAGATATTGAGTTGGTATCGATTTGGCACAAATATTACTCAATAAGTCAATCAATACATAGATACATAGCTTCATGCCTGTATTCCCCGTATAAAGAGACAGAGGTGCACCTATAGTAAAGTCAAAGTTAAATCATTTATTTCAAATAGGCTCTTGTGAGGCACTTTTGAAAGTCACAATATACAAAAAAAAAATTGATTGCAGTCGAGAGAAGAATGGGCAAGAAACTCCACTGTTACTCTTTTAATAATAGTTTATGAAAAAGTTGCATAAAGAGGGGTATTAAAATACGAGTGTGTGTAAAACCGAGCGTAGGCGAGGTTTTTAATAGTATCACACGAGGGTTTTAATACCTAGTTATTTGCAGTTTCATTCACTACTTTATCTACTCTCATACATTGGAATTGAACCTACTAAATAAAAGATCAAAGTTAAAGATCAAGAATAAAAAAATCCCACGAAATTCAATTCAACAAAACGTATGAATGGCGCCTGCACCCAGCACATCACCGCGCATGCGCTAGAGCGGTACTGCTGTCCCCCGCTAACGTTCCATTTCAAAAATAGATGGAAACTCCTTGGTGATATTAACTTCTTGGATTTGCCCTGTATCGTAATAGTTTTTTTTTTAGTTTTATAGCATTAATTTGTATAGTTTTTGTTACACAAAAAGTGTTATAATATGATTATATTTTTAAATTTCGTTATTGTGTTTATAATGTACGTCAATATAAACTCTTTTTGAAGTTTATAATTCTAATATTACGATATGAGAGTAGTTAATATGTTTTACAATATTTTGAATTGGTACATTAGTTATATAATTATATATGTGAAGACGATACACCCACATTTCGCCAGATATGCAACATCCCGAGTGAGCCTATTGCCATCAACCGGGCACAAATCCAGACTCCGGGCTGCTACTGAGACATTCCTGATGGAGAAAACCAAATAGCACTTTGCCCGACCTGGGAATCGAACCCAAGATCTCATGCTGTGCAGTAGCACTTGCGTCCACTAGACCAACAAGCAGTCTTCTTCTTCTTTTCGTGTGGTTAGTGACTAACCTGGTGTCAGAGTTTTAAAGCCGCCCATGGGCCTCTGATTTGGCTTCATAAGCCGTCGAGAAATATCTCTCAGGCATGCCGGTTTCGACGGGGTCGAAAGACCAATGCCTGCTGGGGTTGCGGGTTTGTCCGAAAGGGATATCGCGGCCGCGGCACACAGGCAACGGAAGGAACACGGGTGGGTTTTAGTCAGTAAAAGTCTGACACACCCTCTCGCTCTGCCCAGAGCGGGAGAAGCCATTTGATGATTTCCCATACTGAAAAAAAAAAAAAAAAGGCATGCTAGTTTCCTTACGATGTTTTCCTTCACCGTTTTTTAAACAAGTGTTAGGTTTCAATTTATTAATACATAATTGTTGGGTATTGTACTGGCAGCACCAAAAGATCCGATATGTCAAAATGGCGCACCAACGGCCTTCTGGTTCGGGCGTGCGCGGCGGTACGATGTTTCTAGTGGCTGTGTCGGTTAAAAGATAGATTGGCATAGATTTGTTTGAGATCTACTGTAAATTATTAGTTTTATTGTAATTAGTCGAATATTAAATAAATAGAGATATTATGTTGGGAATAAGAGATGTGATGGTATGGTGTAGAATATTGGATTTGATGTTGATAAAGAAATATAAATGAATGACAAAATATCTTGGTGTTTCATATTATTTTCCCTGAAATATCGTAAATAAGTAAATATTATAATTAGTACCTATTTTGAGGTAATAGTAGTTTTAGAACTAGGGTAGTTTTTATTATACATGTTATAATCGAAGGCAGTCAAATATTAATAATAATAATGTAATATTTCCAATATAAAATAAATTCTTTGGAATCCACTCTGCAACGGGGTGCTATAAATATCGTGAATACAATAAAATGTTTTTTTTTTTTACTATGAAAAAGCTGGGAAAGTTTTTCAGATTTACGTTCGAATTTTTAATCCTCTTTGAACTTCAAGGAGAAGCATTAGCAATGTTTGAAGGTATTTAATTTATTTATCCATAATTAAAATAATATGCATTGCCATATAACATGGCGATGCCGCCAGTCTCTAGAGTACATTACCAGTCGACAGCGATGCGGAAAAAAAAATCGATTCTATATTTTAGTTTGTGATATTTTTTTGTAAAGTTAGGATATCTTAATGTTATTTTTATTAATTACTTAGGTATTTGTTGTTATATATTTTTGAATAGGCATTCCAGAGTTTATTATTGAACGTTATTCCTTCTTTTTTTGTTTGTTTTTTTTTTAATTTCATTTATTTTTTAATATATAATTCTGTATCTAACTTTCCGTGGCATCAGAATACCAGCGCTGCGACATTAAATTTTTTAAATGTCGCACCATCATGCTGAGGTAGGAGCCTTTTGGCCTCGTACAGGACTGCTTTAAATTTTACTTTGTTTTTTATTGTTTTTTCTTTTTTATTTATGTTTAGTGTTTTTTTAGTTTAATTTGTAATTTCCTGTGCGAGTCTCAATAAATATTTTTTCTTTCTAAATTATTGGAATTTGGATTCTTCTTAAGCCACTCCATGCTAGTTGCACCAACACTTGTAACAACACAAAGCAACATCTTCTGGGTATATCTTAGCATAATCAGCCTTTAATATCCTCACTGCTGGGACGGAGAGAGAGTGGGATGTAATCTACCACGCGGGCCCAGTGGTAGATGTCACATGTCTTCGAATTCTTGGGTTTAGAACATTCTGGTGTCCTCACGATTAAGGAAAAAACGTTATACACCGATCCAAAGTAAATTGAAATATTGGTAAAAGAATTAAGCTGATTGTACAGATTCTAGCATCTGCTTTGATAATAACGAAGGATGGCTCAGATTAAAAATGCTTCTTCTATTCTGCTTAACTATTCATAAAGAGTCATAAAAAACCCTGTAAGAAATAGACACGTGTTTCATCTCTCAACGAGGCATCTTCAGGATGACGATTGACTTGTTGCGAACCCGAACACGTCGTGTAAATATTACAAAAAGTTCGAACTTAAGTCAGGGCTATTCTTTACAAAACTAGAAAAAAAGGGAATAACTTTTATGCCAATCAAAACCCTTTCCTTCGTAGATT
This sequence comes from Agrochola lota, assembly GCA_947364205.1. Classification (NCBI taxonomy): domain Eukaryota; kingdom Metazoa; phylum Arthropoda; class Insecta; order Lepidoptera; family Noctuidae; genus Agrochola; species Agrochola lota. The sequence goes on from OX376241.1 coordinate 11,702,104, forward strand.
CATTCGCTTTCAGATTTTATTGTTTATTTATGGTTACTTTTGAGTGCCTTCATTCAATCGGCGTAAAATATTTTATGTCTGTAGGACCTATGCTTCTTTTGCATTGGTTTTTACTTGGTCTATTCATTGTTATTTTTTATTCTCTTTAATAATGAAATCGAATAGAACATCGGTGAGCTATTCTTAAAAATAATGTCGCAGTAAGATGGTTATAGCTGTGATATATTTATATCCTTAGGGATATAGCTATATACCGTTATATATTATATAAACTTTTCTGAGCCTAATTTAATGCTACATTTTTTACTAAAAAAAAAAACTGCTTCGATAAAAAACGGATTAGTCTCTAACAGTGTTTCTCCAACAACGAAATATTTTATATCTTTAATTACCAACTTAAAATAACCTCGTCTTCTTTTACTTCTTCGTTTCGCCCTTGACGGAGCGGTTGTGGTCATAATGAACTGTGTGCAATCGCAGGTGTGGTCGTTGCCTGCCTCACGATGTCCCTCCATCGGTTTCTGTAACATGACAGTCTGGCAAAATAATCTCTTAGGTTTCTGAAAATATTATAATTATGTCCTATCAAACAAAAGTTTCCTGAAAGAATCATGATGAAAGACCGTCTCATTACTCTGCTATGCCTGTATTCCGTTTTTTTGCAATTTATTCGGCCATGTTTTTTTTATGAAGAGACAAGTCTTTCCCTTGGGTGTCGTAGATATAAAACTTAGGGATTAAGTATATCAAAAGGATACGACTGTTATCGAACTTTGATTTATAATACTACATTTCGTAGGTCCTCTCATTGACGGCACCATTGAGGGACATGTTGTTTTGAGTATGAGTGTAGGTGGCTCTCTGGGCATAAGGCTGGGCGACTTTTGACGCCGCGTTACCTCTTTTTTCCAACATGTTGGCACTATAGCACATCAGTACCAAGCCATTCAACATATTGATATGTATGTTGCAGGTAAGAGACGCTAGAACTGCTGTCGCAGTACAAAACTTGAGTGCTTTAACTTCGTGTAATTTCGATATCATCAATTCAATATGGCATATTGGTCACATTTGCAAGTATTTCGCTCATTAATACTCGTATTTTGCCAAGTAATCCAAAAAGGTCTAAATCTGCAAAAAGTGACTAGACTTATTTTGTAATCGACTGTGCTTAAAAAAAATCCTTATATGTTTTGAAGTGTGTCACATAAAACAAGTTTTTGTTGCACTTCTCCTTCTTTGGATTTAGAGAGATAGTCCTTCTTTCCTGGGCACATCCTCGTATTTTCATCCTTCTCTAAAAAAATGGCAACATCTCCCTTAATTTTCAGCATTTTGGAGCTGAAACACACGAAGTACAGGTTTTTTTGTACGTACATTATTTTTGAAGAAAAAAATAACGGTCTCTGTAGCAATTTGTATTTTTCCACTGATTGCAGCTTCAATATTTTGTAATATTTTTCTTTTCTCCATGTTTACTTCCAAGATCTTCATAGCTATTCTTGAGGTCCCTTGACAGTGCTTCTCTGAAAATGAGTCTTCTTCTTACAACGCCAGGAACTCGTATATTCTTTAAAAGCGAAGACACTTTATTTGCTGTAGAGTCTGAGTTAGTATTTTTAGATTTCAATCTCAAATACTCCTTTTTGTATTTTTGGCTAAGCTTGACTGCGTTCCTTGCTTTCTTGATGATGAGAGCAGATAAATTGTCTGCTCTGGGCTGCAAAGATGGTGCAGGACTTGTTGGGACGTGGTGTTAAATCAACTACTACTCTTTGTAATTTTTTTTGCGAGCGAAAAGCAAAAAGCTAGTTTCATTAAATCGCTTTTCCCTATACAGGGTGGATTTTCGAGATGGAGCAGTAAGGACAGCTACCTTAAACGTTGTAGCTACACGAAAACAGTCTTAAAAGACTGTCCTTAACTTTTTGAAAGATTTTGATCTGCATTCACAGATTTTGAAAAAAAAGTACAGTCAGCAAGAAAATGGGCAGTTGTCACAAAAACTTTTTTGTAAGCCAATCGATCCTGTTTCTTATAAGGATCAAAAAACTCTTCTGGACCAACTGAGCTTTGAGTACTAGAAAAGTAAAGAAATCGCAAACAACTTTTCCCATACATTTCATAGGAAATGTGACTCCAACTTACTATTTTACGATGATAGACTGGCAGAAAGTAAACTAAAACAAATTGAACTTCAAATTTCGAACGAATAGAGAACAAAATTCAGAACCTTTGTTGCTTTTGAAAAAGCTTTTTACATGCGAAGTTTGTTTTTTTTTGCAATTTCTGTTTTTTGTACTGTCTTTTGTAACGTTTTCCAAACTAGTCTGAAAGTTATAAATAACTTCTGACTAAGTGAACGCAATCAAAAATACGGCCATTTATACGACATACTTATTTTGATACTCGAAAATAAATCAAAACCTACAGGGTACTTCCTGCTAAACTAGAATTATGAAATTAGGCAAGAAGCAAGGTCTCATAACACAAGTAAAGAGAAAAGGCCGAAAATCGGTAATTTGTAGTTTTACCACACAAAAAAAAAACATTTACAAACTTACACTTGCAGAGAATTGACCGTAACGTATATCGATGTATGGGAGAATATGTTTCTCAACTACAATGTGTTACAAGTTTGTTTTTGAGATAAATTCATCCCAACTACGAAACCCTTCATTGTGCGTGGTCCGACACGCACTTGGCTGGTTTTTTTCTCAGAACGTCGGACATCACAAGCCACAAACTATCTTGTTCGTAGAGTAAATAAAATTATAACGCGTGTTCGTTCGAAGTTTAAATTTTTTGTTTCTGTTTGGCTAGGCAACATAATAAAGTATGTAGGAGTTTCTTTCTTACGAAATGTATGGGAAAAGTTTTTTGCGTTTTCTGACTTTTCTAAGTAGTCAAACCTCAGTTGGTCTAGTAGAGATTTTTGATCCTTATAAGAAACAGGATCGATTGGTATCAAAAAAAGTTTTTGTGAAAACTACCCATTTTCTTGCTGACTGTACAATTTTTTCAAAATCTGTGAATGCAGATCAAAATGTCTCAAAAAGTTAAGGAGAGTCTCCTAAAACCGTGTTCTTCTAGCGACAACGGTTAAGGTAGCTGTCCTTACTGCCCTTACTATTCTTTTTCCATTGTTTTCTTTATCTCTCTATCTCTCTCTTTCTATCTCTCTCTCTTACTCTCTCTCTCTTTCTTTCTCTATCTCTTTCTCTCCCTCTCTCTCTCTTACTCTCCCTCTTTCTCTCTCTTACTTTCTCTCTTTCTCTCTCTTTCTTTCTTTCTGATCAAATTCATATATTCACAAATTACCTAATGCTTTTTATTACCCATTTAGTATCAAATTGTCATAAGAATCATTCCCCTATCCTGTCAGTCATATTCCATAGTTTTTTTTTAAGTCATTTTCTACATGCTAAACACAAAAATATGGAGGACCTTCGTTTTTAAAAAACTCATTAAAGTAAAACTTTGTATGTCTGCAATTAAAAAAAAAAATTAAATTTCGAAATTTGATGAGAAATACCCATTATATTAATACCCAGCAAGTCTGTAAAGTTTTACTAGCTAATTTAATTTGATCCTGTTGATAGAATGGGGGTCAATACTGAGATGTCGGTTGATTGAGATGTATGAAGGAAAATCACGCTGCACCAATTCCAATTAAATTGGCAGCGCAGCAGAAAACCGGTTACAAAAGCGAGCATTTGACTTCAATGCTGCTCGTCATGCTGATAATGCTAATAATCGAATCCATGTTTGTCCACGGTTAACATTCTCTTCCAAATATTATTTTCCACTTCCAGTCCTTAACAATGGATATTTCGATTCCCAAATAATAAATAATCCTCTATCAATCAATCTGCCTAGCCTTTGCCCAACTATATTGGGGTCGGCTTCCGGTCTAACCGGATACAGCTGAATACCAATATTTTACATGAAGTGCGTTTATTGGCATTACAGCTGAAAAATACAACTTATAACAAAAAAAAAAAAAAAAAAAAAAAGAGTGTACCACCTGACTCTGATTTTCAGATGCAACCTACGAGTACACTATGCTAGAATAATAAAGACAGGGAAGTGTGTATCCGTTTTAATAAATTAACGGAATGAATTAAAGGTAAGTAGTAAAAGATAGGATAACATGAAAAACTCACAAAATCAAATAAAATGTTGTGACATACATCAGTGTGTGTGGTGTGTTGTGAATGAGAAACTAAAATAAACTGCCTATCTGACCTCCACAACCCAGTAACTGGGTAATACGATACCCCTTGATAAAACTGGGTGTTTGACTTTCGGGCTTCTGACGACCCGTAACGATTGTCAAAGATCCACAAATGACAGCCGATACCAACGGCTTAATGTGCTTTCCAAGGCACGGAGGAGTCTCGGTATGTAAAAATGGTCACCCTTCCATGGACCAACCCCGGCAAGCATAGCTTAACCTGGTGGCTCGACCCGTGCGGCTGTTATTACTTAGCCACAAGCTCCTCAAATAATATAACTCCTATGTTTAATGAAAACAAAAAACTTAATACAATATTCATGTTAAAATACCGAGTCGTTTCCCAAACTCATTAACACATTCCGACCGACAGCGACACTTGAGTCGCCAAGTTGAGCTTCCTGAAAGTTAAGCTTGTTTGAAAGTTGAGCGAATTTCCTCTAGCCACGGTGCTGGGTTGTATACTGAAAGGAACACGGTTAAGCTTTGTTTCTTTCATGATCACCTTTGATTTAACACTGTTTTTTATAGGCTGCTTTATTTACAAATAATTGTATTTCGTGATTTTTGACAAAAGATTTGCCACCTTTGAGTGTTGTCAAAGATCTCCTTACTTACCATAGCCACAGATTAATACAAACGGTTTACTCCGCAAAATCATTTTAATAAAATGCGACTCTTTTTACACGACACAAATACAGTGCAATTCAGGTCGCACAGCGCTAATTACCTACAGTTATATTCACCTAGAAGTTGCCTCTCTTTCTATCGCATAACTCTTTGATCTTTTGATTACGTTACACTCACTGAATTGGCCCAACAGCCCGAACCGAGCCCGCCGCGTACTTGTAGCTTCATTCTTAAAGGGGCATGCAGACCAGTGCAACGCGACTCAAACAATACAATTTCTAAGAAAACTTCACGTTATTACAATAACCAGTGTCGGGTTGCGCTAGTAAGCTTAAAATCATCTGTATTTATCCGTGCCTCAGCAGCATAGGAAGGGCCAATAACAGCAACGGCTCACAAAAACAAACGACAATCATCAATCCCTTTGCCAAGCGAGGTACCATTCCGTAGCGGACCGCAGGCGGTAGCAGCAGGCGACGTGTCGCTGCGACACGACTGGTTCCTATGTATTTCTATGAAACCGACGTGTCGCTAGCTACGTAATTTATTTCATAGGGACTCACCCAAACATGATGTATTTACGTGATTCCCTAGACGGTTTAGATTCCAAGTTGGACCTGGTAGGTGGCGCTGCGATCGAGTTCTAGGAAACAAGACAACTTCTGTCCAGTCAGCTAGTAATATATAAGGATATGTGTAGATATGAAGATCAGCACAGTCACACAGACATACACCAAAAGCGCCGTTAATTTATAAAATGTATAGAAGAACAATACAAAATTCTTGAATTGGTATTAGGTATTCATGAAGTAGGCAATGAATATTGTTAATCATGCATAATAGGGATATTGTTTACAGATTTAATTTGATAATCTGTATCTGTGATCAACTTCCTACTGCTAAGACTCGGGGCTCCTCTCTGTGAGAGAGCCCCCTTAAGGTACCATTCCATAGCCGACCGCAGGAGGCGGCAGCAGACGACTTCATCAAAATTGGTCCAGACGTTTAGGAGGAGTTCAGTGACATACAGAAGTACAGAAGAATTATATTATATATAAAGTAATCTCAATGATTTGTCAAGTCATAAAAATGCGCGTAGCAGGGACAGGTCGCTACTAAGAAGTACCTAATAAATAATTAGCCTCATGATCACAGTAACTAGTATATAATACAAAACTTTCCAACACATACTCATTTCCTTCTTACATTAAATCATATACGTACACCTACTTACCAGCCCCAGGTGTTCGCAAACGTAATTCCTGCTACTTGATTGCGTACCATTGGGAGTATTGGATTACCGACTCTATTTAGTTTGAATCGATTACCTGCGTCCATCTGAGACTGATGAATACTCAAATACGTAGGCTTAATGTATATATCGTGATTGAGTTGTCAAGTAGTGTGTGTTCAATAATAATGGGCATTTTGATGATTACTTATTCAGCCAATAATGTTCCCACTGTTGGGACACAGGCCTCCTCTCTTCGAGAGAGAGTGGTCTGTAATCCGGTCAGCGCGGGTTGGTAGATAATAAAAGTATAAGTAGCCACTGGGCCACCATTTATTCTTCTTTCATGTCTTTAACTATTGGAACTAGGATTGTTTTTTCCGTGGTGAAAAGATTGGGTGCTCAGCAAGATTAACATCGGGACAGACTGTTTATTTATCCGATCGTCACTGAACAAACATGTTTCAACAAAGTGTTTTAATTTAAGGCACGAACAAACGCTTGCTCGCTCAGACCTGTTCATATCGCTAAGTGAAAACGCAGCTTACAATGCCTGGATGTACTGCACTAGTTTGTTTGTTATATATAATGGTTTGTAGCGTCCAGAAGATTTAAAGACGGCTTTAAATATACTTAGTTTCATACTGAATGTCTAATAAGTATAAATATTTCTTCGAGATATTTAAAAACGGAATCGTTTAAACACCTCTATGGTCTTGTGGTTAGACCCAGAGGTTAGAAGTTCGATACCCAGTTGGGGCCAAATTTTCTGCTCGGTTTGGTTGGTGGTAGGGCTTGTTCTAAGTCCGCCTGGCTAGCTACCACCATCTTATCTAAGTCTGTCGCCATGACAACAATGTTGACAGCATTGTTGTGTTTCGGCAGTTACTTATAGGTAAGATAGCCAGTTGTTCTGTGGTAGGGGATTCCGGGTGAAGCTCGGTTCCACCTTCAGCCTGATCATCACTTACCATCTGGTGAAATGCAAGAATATCCCGGGTTTGGATAAAAAAAAACAAAATCATCCCTAATTTTACCCGTTATTTACTTATTATATTTCCTCCAAAAATATCCACACTATAATAAACTCTTGTAAATTTTAAAACACGTCCAAACAGGTATATTTTGCTCTCTGGACATGTGACTACAACTGTCAACCAACCCCCATCTCGCTGTCGCCTCCGGGAATGCCCCAACCCTTATAACTGCCACGACTTTTTAACATGTTCACTGTTTAAATACCCTGGTCGTGTTGGCTGGACCAGAGAATTAGAAATTCATGTAGAAGTGAACCTCATGAACAGTAGGCACCCAGCCACACCCAGCCGCTCTAACATGGCACCATTTCATGAAAAGGTTGTATTTCATGAAATCGAACATCGATCGCTGGTTACGTCATGATGTTGTCTGGCCAGATCATTCAATACTCAACGTTTAAAGATATGAACAGTAAATGCACAACTACTTCATGATGTGGCCAACCATTAGTGATTATATAGTAAAATTGTTAGATTATCCACTGGTAGAGGCGTTGATGTTGCTTTGTTTTTGTTGTGCATCATGGTGCAAAACTTCGATGGACTTTTATTGAAGTTTTTTTAACCTCTGATGTTGCATCACTGTCAAAATCACAGTGATCTTTATTCTCATTATAATAGGGTTGCTGTTGCTTTGCTGCTGTCAAATGGGACTGTACCCCAAACTGCTATAACCGACGCGTGCCCAACCTTAGGGTTGGTCCAATTTGTCTATGATTGAGCAGGGATCGCTATATGCGCCGCAACAAAAGACACGTTGTGTTTGTTGAACGTTTTTTATCCTCGAATCTGTAGGCATAGGTATAGAATGCATTCAGAGAGGAAGTAACATAACATCATACCTTGTTTCCCCATAGGGTTGAGCAGAGGTGTACCTACAGTACACCCACATTCCGCCAATTATGTTTTAAGTCCCCTGTAATAGGGGGGAGGCTATTGCCATCAACCGGGCATAAATCCAGTCTCTGGGCTGCTACTGAGAAATTTTAGATAGAAAAACTGAAAAACACTTTGCCCGACCTGAGAATCGAATCCAGGATCTCATGCTCAGCGTAGCGCTTGCGACTACTCGACCAACAACGCCATCGGAGAGGAAGTGTCTCTTCTATATTAAATTTTTAGTCTATGGCCGGACCTCTTTTTTTGTTTTACCTAACCGTCAAATGCTTACCACATTTGACGGTTACGTTGTACCGTCGATTTAATTGTTCTTGGTCGTTTAATGATGTTTGTACTGGTGACCGACAAGGGTCTTAATTAGTTGAACCGATTTGGGGGTCTTTTAAATCGAAACATTTGTCAGAGGAGTACTTTTAATTGGTCGGAATCAGTAAGGGTTGAATAAGAACGTTATTCATTTTGATTGTTTAAATACTTCTCTTTTCTTTTTGTTTATTCTTCTGAGTTTCTTTTTAGGTTATAGAGCTGACAAGAGTTAAAAAAAACTACATATTTGTCATGCTTTTTGTATTAATTATAGTCCAACGCTTTGCAGAAAAATTTAAGCATGATCATAAAATTACCAAATAAATGTCAATATTTCATTATTTTAATCTACACACCGTTCATTATAACTTGACTCTTGCCATCATGTTAAAGAAAAGAAAGAAAGAAAAGAAAGAAAATACATTTATTTAGCACAGACACGCACACAAAAGGCACACAACACAACATATTATACTATAAACAAAAATCAAATTAAAAAAGAATGAAAACAAATAAAGTGTAAATTGCGTTTTATGATACTAGCAGGAAAGTGTGCCTTGCGGCTGCGCCAAATAGGCCTAGTTCAGCAAAAATGCCAGACAACTAGTGCCTGACGCTGGTTTTCAACTAGACCTGAAGTGTGAGGTGACGGATGTAAATCAGTTACATACTGCAATGTGTATATGTATACTTAAATATAATAAATTTGTGTAAGATAATGATGACATGAGATGTTGACATAATTGCTTGTCAAGCTTAGTTTCAATACAAATAGAGTTGATAATGGCGACTGACAGAACAGTACTACGAATCGCGTCACGGGTCAAGTTATAATGAACGCCTGTAGATCCAGAATTCCAGATTTTAATGCAATCACAATCTCAAAAGTGACATATTAACGACTAGCTTCTGCCCGTGACCTTGTCCGCTTGAAACTTGTTTTAAGGCGACGATAACCGAGATTAAAAAATGTTATACTAATGATCACGTATTCGGTCCAGCCGTTTCGGAGATCAGCCGGAACAAACAGACAGATAGACAATTATTTTAAAGAAATTGTTTTTTTGTTATATTTACTGTTTAAACTATCATATGAATTTAGTAAGAAGCTGTTACTTTGACATTACAAACAAACACTTCAATTTTATTTATTTGTATAGATTGAAACCTAACTTCGTTTCACACTGCGGTTCACGAAAAAACCTCGTCTTTAAATTCGATTCCCACTACAACCTGTATAAATCCATTACAAAATAAAAATAAATACTATAAATAACCAGATAAAGTCCTCCGAGGAATCCATAACCAACGAAACGGATGAAATGAAACGTAAAAATATTTTCTCGATGTTTTTAATGTGAAATGTTTCGACGAGTCTTCTTTACTGATTCAGGTGTGTAAGCTGCAATCAATGTTGATCAACACATCTTTTGGTTGAATTAATTGGTAAATATTTTTGTATCTGTAGAGCTGTAGTAGGTAAGTACCTACGTATTTTTCCACCGATGATTCCAAATGCATACTTATTTTAGATTCTTGCCCTAAATATTAAACAGTAGAACCAAAAATTATTGTTCTTGCCAGAACAATGTGGGATAATGTCTAGAATGCTAGTTCATTGGGTCATGGTCACCCAATTTGAAGTGTTTTTCTCATTATCTACTCATAATTTTTTGACGAACTTAAGTTAGCTTAAATGGTTACCTAGCTGTTGAGGTTTCCTTCAAAAATAATAATAGAATCGAAAAGAACTAAAACCCAAAAGTCATCTAAAAAGGTACAGACAAATTAAAAATCCGAAGTCACACGTGTTAAGCGTAAATCGAACTGATTACGTGTCCTCTAGAGGGCGCTATATTTAATTCAATGTGACGCCACATAGCCTATAACCAGCGGACGATGAAGACGCTTCCAACGATACCTCATTTGTCAAATTATGATGAGCAGTTTAGAAATAATGAGGGAATAGATGAACATAGCTACATACATACAAACATACCGGTCAAAATCATAACCCCCTTTTTGTTTCGCCGTAGTCGGGTAAAAAGGGACCCAGAACTGAAAGAAAAAGAAAATAAAGAAAGAAAAGAAAGAAAGAAAAGAAAAGAAAAGAAAGAAAATGTATATATTCATTGCACATATACCTTACTTAGGTACTCAATTACACTTTATTCTAAGCGATATTACGTCCATGAAGTCCGACAAATTGATAACACTAATGATCTAAAAAAACCCCGTTCAAACTATCTCCTATCAATGAAGCTACAAACTGTAAACAAATAAACACAACACAAACATAGATTGATGGGTGTTTTGTCTCCCATTATAGTTTCGATATTGGCTGGCAACACCGACTAAGTTTGATGTGAAGCTCTGGCAACGTTTACAAGTTCTAGCCCACAGCAGACAATGGCCTTCTTCATTTAGTTTATGGTATGTACTGAAGTTTCGTATTTCTCAGTGCCCGGAGTCTGGATTTGTGCCCGGTTGATGGTAATAGGCTCGCCCACTCTAACATGGGACTTACACATACTTGTGAAATGTGGATGTACTCGTAAGTACCATAGTTACACCTCTGCAAAACCCTTGGGGACAACAAGGCGTGATGGTATAATGTTACGTTTATTGTAAGATTTTGCAAAAAAAAATTCGTTCTAAATTTTTCACAGCAGTAAAAGTCCCCACAGTCAGACCATACGGTTTTTAGGAAAATAAAATAAGAGATAAGTCTTTATTTGCCTTAATAATGGTATAAAGTTGTTACAGTCTGGTTTTGATATAATGTCCACATGTTTAGCTATACAGATTATTGTATCAATTGCATGCATAATAATTAATAACGAGTCAAAGGCGAAATATAGAATATCGCAGATTAATTGGTAACACAATTATAGTCATTCAGATCATATTTATCACAAACATTTTCATTAATACCTGTACATACACATTTTAAAGTTACGTTAATCATTAATGTTGTCCAGTCAGCCATTTATATAGTTTGTTTTTAAATGAATTAAGATTATTTAATAATTTTTGTTCTTTTGGTATTTTATTGTATATACATCACAAGGCAGCTTTTAGCATACTTGGCTGACTTAGGATTATCCTTTAATACAAGCCTGTGTGGTAGGAGGTCGTGGCTAAGTAATAGCAGCCGCACGGGTCGATCCATCAGGTTAAGCTACGCTTGCCGGGGTTAATCTGGGGATGGGTGACCATCTTTACATACCGAGACTCCTCCGTGCCTCGAAAAGCACGTTAGGCCGTTGTTCCTGGCTGTCATTCGTGGATCTTTGACAATCGTTACGGGTTGTCAGAATCCCGAAAGTCTGATAACCAGTCTTACAGAGGTCAGATAGGCAGTCGAACCATGTAAAATACTGGTATTCAGCTGCATGCGGACTATTATTCGGACTATTATATTATTAGACTGGAAGCCGACCCCGATATAACTGGGAAAAGGCTAGGCAGATTGATTGATTGACAAGTCTATATGGATCCCTTGTTGGAGAAGAGATGAATTCATACGCTTTTTTTAACAATAGGGATTGTTCAAAAAAGTGTATGAATTCATCTCTGCTCTTCATTACTGCACACAAATTAACAGATTCCAAATATGTAAAGTGAGGGAAGTGGTAATAAACCTAGCTTTTTTAAAAACGGTCTGAGGACGGAGTCCACAAATGGTCCTGGTGCATGTTTTTTGCACAATAAATGCTATAATCCTTATCCGTACTGTTCCCCTATATAATAAGCCCGTAACGTAAAATGGATTAGATATGCGTGGTATGTAATAATTGCCGTTTTTCTATTTGTCACGTCCTTTACTTGTCTGAGCGCATAAGCAAATTTATTGATCCTATTCTATCTTAATGCACAAATTATCTAGATGTAAGTCTTGATCTATGAGTACACCCAAGAATTTGGTTTGTATAAGTTCTTTTAGTCGATCAATATTAAGTTTGAATTTGTATTTAGCATGTTTAGATTTAATAAATTGTATAAAATTAGATTTGTCTAAGTTTAGTCATCCTAAAATATTGTTAATAGTATTATTAGTGTTCATTTCATGATCAGATATTGATTTATACTTCTTATCAGACGTCACGATGATTGAAATGTCATCTGCAAATAATATTCATTAATTAATAGTTACTAATGGTATGCCATTTCAATATAATATAACCAAAATAGGTCCTAAGACACTCTCCTGATGGACGCCGCATTTATTTTCCCTGGAGTCAGAAAAATAGGAAGAAAATAGATTTTCATGTTATTTATCTAAGACAACGTATTGTTTCCGAGCACTTAAATAAAACGAATCCACTGCAGTGCTCGTCCTCTTATTCCAATACCTTCAAACTTTTTTAATAAAACGTCATGTGCTACAAAGTCGAAAGCTTGTGACAGGTTGAAAAAAAGTCCTGCTGTTATATGATTATTATGTAGATTACTCAGGATATTGCTCATAGGGGAAAATATTGCCTGTGTTGTCGATTTCTGCTTTTGAAATCTAGCCTGTTAATTTGCTATAACGTTATATTTGCTACAAAAGTGAACAAGTCTGTTGAACATAATTTTTTTGAATCATTTTGATAAAATAGGAATAAGAGTAATCGGGCGATAGTATTTCATGTGATTTTTATTGCTTTTTTTGTAAAGTAGTTTCACGACTGATATGTAGTTTTAAGCGCTTACTGTTATATTCAAATTTAAATTCATGTTGTGAATAAATAACATTTCCAAGGACTGTAACAGCACCCCAGCAACCAACTCTATCAAATATTTTGCAAGATCCAATACTGTCCTACCACAAAATCTTAGCCAAGGATCGGAAGCAAAGGCACTACCCTTCGGAAACCCCATCAAAGCATGGCCAGTGTTATTGCAACCGTTCTTTAATGCAAACCTAATAGAGGGCAGTAATTCTACTATAGGTGTACCTATAGTTATGCAAATGGGTTTATCGAAAGGAAAGTGATGTTTTAAATGTGGGTCATATGCATACGGCAAGAATTTGAAAATTTAGGTCAGACGTGCTTCAAAAAGTTACTTAAGTACTCCGTTATACACAATGTTTATGTGCAAGCTGTGCACAGTGCGAAAGTTTGTATGTTTTGTCAACTTTCTCGATGAAGTGTGTGGAAAGCTGCAAGAATGAAGAAGCAGTAACTTTATAATTATACAATATGTAAAAAAAACCGTGCCGGATCCGAAAGGAGCACATAGGTACTGCAATAACATTACCAAAAATGTATAAAAATCTTATTATTATTATTGAAAATAAAAAAGTTGAATCGTTTTGAAACAGATTGCTAATCCATTGCTCCATAAGTTCCAAAAAAAATCTGCTCAACAACGTAAATAACGTAATGAATGTTGATGAACTGTCAAAAATAAACAGATTAGTCGTAATCGTTTACGAAAATGTGTAATAATGAAGAAGCCTGGGAAAAAAAAAACTAGTTAGTCCGTCAGTCAGATAATAAAAAAATATTAGACACGTATTTTTAGCTCTATCATATTAATAAAAAAATACTTAGATAAAACTCATTTTAAGTTGGGGAGTGGGGGTCGCTACGTCACTAGTAGGTATGTATAAAATCTACATACTCGTGACGTAATGGCACATTTTACCTCAATGTCAAAAAAATTGTCAGCATCCCTATTAGATAGCTGGTCATACTTGCACGTTTGCTGCGGGTACTACATATCTGACTTTTCTAAAGAGCCAATAAGGTTAGTATAATATGGTTAAAACAAAATAAGTAAAAGCTTATTGATAAATAATTATCCTATATAGATAACTAATTGCGCCCCGCGGTTTCACCCGCATAAGTCGTAATCCCGTTGGAATATCGAGATAAAAAGTATCCTTTGTCCTAATCCAGGTCATAGTCTACCCATGTGCCAAATTTTATCCAAATCCGTTTAGCCATTTTAGCGTGAAAGCGTAACAAACAAACAAACTTACTTTCGTATTTATAATATTATTACTAGTTATTGCCCACGACTTTGCTGCGATCCAAGATAAAAAAGTAGCCTATGTCCTTTTTCAGGTCAAGTTCTACCAATGAGCCAAATTTCATCCAAATCCGTTCAGTTCCGTTTTAGCGTGAAAACGTAACAAATAAACTCACTTTTGCATTTCTAATATTAGTTAGGATAGTTAGAATTAAGGCTCCAATTTTATCTTCCTCAATATTCGACAAAACTGCTACTACTCGTACTTTAAAGTTGAAAGGATATTAGGTTTTTCTCTTACAAAAACTGACACCCTCAGTATCAGTGCTGCTACATTAGATCAGTGTTCGATAAATAATGATATCTTCGCCCCTTTTCTTACTAATACTGTCACGTATTTCACCTCTACGCCTTCGGATTACAGAAGGGTAGTTATTTATATTCAATTTATTTTTGACACTTATTCGGTCTTTTTTCGTATCGGCAGGAGTTAGAGGATAGTGGCTAAAATATATGGCGGTCAGCAGGGAAGGTGTTAGGGGTGCTAGACACATATTAGTGAATATGCACGTAATTCAAAACTTATTCATTATTTAAATAAAGATTATATAGGAGTCAAGAAACAAATTCTGAGATTTTTTGACCCATTCGTGTAGATTGAAGCGTCGGGTCACACCGGAATGGCAGCGGCCGGCAGCGACGCGGCGAGCACTGTCAGTGTGAAATAATTTTAAACTTTACCTACATACTTAAAAGACCAGTATTGCTTGAAAAGCTTGAAAGGTCTCGAGGCTGCCAGCGGTGCCGCGAGCAGCCGCGCGCCTCGCGCATCTTGTCGGTGGTTCTGCCTGCGGCTGCCAGCGGCACCGCGGGTGGCCGCGTGTATGTAATGTAGAAACTAAACGAGTCAAGAGGAGACTAGGCACGTGGGATCTGGAGGTCGCGCGAGGCCGCCAGCGGCGACGCCGGAGGCCGCTGGCGGACGCTGGCAGCCGCTGGCGGACGCTGGCAGCCGCTGGCAGATGCTGGCAGCCGCTGCCGGCCGCTGCCCGCCGCTGCCATTCCGGTGTGACTCGGCCCTAAGACACCAATATAATGCCAATGGCCTTGAGTGGTTAGCTTGCGTGTTCTGTGCTGAGTTCACGCAACGCGCCGTACGTCCAGCCAGTAATAGAACTCGCATTATTAAATAATACATAAAACAAAAGGTATTTTAATAAATTACGGTTGCTACTTTTTTACAATGTGAGATTTCCTATCTCGACTGTAGGTCTTATAGTTTACTTAGCATAATTAAGTTTTAGCACATAAATATTTCAATTTTTTTTTTTTTATTCATTGTTAGACGAGAACTACTGCCGACAAACTGTTTTACAGTTTGGCAGACTTTATGTATGTTATTGTTAATACAGATTTTGAATAAATTTTTGCGTGATTCTTTTTTTTATCCGCGTTATACATTTAACAAATATAATATAAACATAATCTAAAATATTCACAGATTAAGTTATTCAAAAAATGCTCTAATTTAACATATATTTTTGCCAAATCATTAACACTACGCGTAATCGTAATCTTCAGTATAAAATCATTAAAAGTCCGTTCATGTCGCCTTAAATACACCAAAAATCGAAGGTTGGTACCCAAACTTAAAATTATACTTAAGCTTAGGAATCGAAAGCATTTTATCTTAAAGACGTCTAATTTACTGTAAATTTAATTAAGCTATTATCCATTGATTAGTCTGTAAGTGGTACTCAAAACTGAAACCTAGCATTATCTTAGCATTTGAATATTAAACACTCAGAGATTGAGATAAGATTAAGATTTGCTAATAAAATTAAACAACGGCATTTAAAGTGGATATTTGTGTAGTTGTGTGTATTTTGAAATGGTTGTAAAATATTTGTTTATTAGATTACCATTTAGTAAAATAGTTTTAACAAACCACAACATTTTTGAAGATTCGTTTGCATTTACTAGTAAATGCTACTTACTTTTATTTACTGCTAAGGTAGCAAAGTAGTTCTATTATTAAGGATTACATATCATTACGCTTGTATTGCCGAAAGGGTTAGGTAGAGGTGTACCTATACTACCCTCACATTTCGCCAGATATGCCTATTTTTTTTATTGTATACATGAGTCGTTAGCTTGCGTGTTCTGTACTGACCTCACGCAACGCGTCGTACGTCCAGTCAGTAATAGGACTCGCCCATCAAGGCGCGCTGTCCGATATTAGACGAATTATTTATTTATTATACACAAAACAAAAGGTATTTTAATAAAACATGTATACTAAAAGATCAATAATTAAATTATCTTAAAACTGGTGAAGGTATCAGAACAATACGCTTGATAGATTTAGCGTGATTCTCAGTTTTTTATCCGCGTTAGACATAACTTTACAAATTAATTTCACTATGTAATATAAACACAATCAAAAATATTCATATATTAAGTTATTAATAAAATGCTCTAATTTAACATTTTTTTTTTCCAATCATTAACACTACTCGCTTAGACGTGATCTACGGTATAAAATCATTAAAATTCGCCTTAAGACTGGACCATGAACTGCTCGTTCCTTCTCTGGCTGAGAAGAGATTTTTGAGGCAGTGAAAAAATCACAAGCTAGTATCATTGTATCTTATTTGTCCCAATAAATTCCTACGGACAAGTTTTCTAAGAACAGTAGATAACTTCGTAAATCCTTACTATAGTTAAGCAATCAATTAACCTTACCAACAAGTTAGGACAGAGGAACTTTTACTTACGATAACAACTAGATAGAAAAACTTTTATTGGAATCTAACTTTGTACTAATCAGATTATCGTCAATATCATACTGCCTAACGTTTTCCCAACATGTTGGGGTCGGCTTACAGTCTAACTGGTGCAGCTGACTACCAGTATTTTACATGGAGCGACTGCCTATCTGACTTCCACAACCCAGTGACTGGGTAACACGATACCCCTTGGCAAGACTGGTTCTCAGACTTTCGGGCTTCTGACAACCCATAACGACTGTCAAAGATCTACGAATGACAGCCGGGACCAAGGTGCTTTCCGAAGTACGGAGGAGTCTCGGTAGATTAAGGATGGTCACCCATCCACGGACCAACCTCGGCAAGCGTTGACGATCGACCCCTGTGGTTATTACTATTTAGCCACAAATAACGAAAATAAAACGTATTAAATAGCAATATAATAATATATAATTAAAAATTAAAAAATTAGAAAACGATATTTAAAAATAAATACCGCAGCGCTGCGGTATTTATTTTATTTTAAATATCGCCGCATTATGCTGAGATAGTGGCCTTTTTGGCCTCGCACAGGTCGTTACTATTCTGTTTGTTTTTTAATTTTATATTTTTATTTTTTATTATTACTTACTGTTTGTATTTCCTGTGCGTGTCCCAAATAAAATATTTTTCTTTCTTTCTTTTCTTTCAATATTATGATTCTCAAAACCTCAAGAGCACTCAACATAACGGGTGTTTGAAAAATTTAAAAGTCAAATAGGTAAGTTCTTTCATAGAAATACATAAAAACCAGTCCCCGACCACAGGCGGCAGCAACAGGCGACGAGTCGCCGCGACACGACTGGTTTCGATGTATTTCTATGAAAGTGACGTGTCGCTAGCTACGGAAGTTATTTCATAGAAATACATAAAAACCAGTCCCCGACCGCAGGCGGCAGCAGCAGGTGACGTGTCGCCGCGACACGACTGGTTTCTATGTATTTCTATGAAACTGACGTGTCGATAGCTACGGAAGATATTTCATAGAAATAGATAAAAACCAGTCCCCGACCACAGGCAACAGCAACAGGCGACGTGTCGCCGCGACACGACTGGTTTCTATGTATTTCTATGAAACTGTCGTGTCGCTAGCTATGGAAGTTATTTCATAGAAATACATAAAAACCAGTCCCCGACCACAGGCGACAGCAACAAGCGACGTGTCGCCGCGACACGACTGGGTCCTATGTATTTCTATGAAACTGACGTGTCGCTAGCTAAGGAAGACTTTCATAGAAATACATAAAAACCAATGGTAACAAATTATACCTTATCAAAGAGATGCAAGTATCTATCCTTTTTGCATGGCAAGGAACTGACACTATAATCATGTCGTATGGTTTCCAACATTCCAGAAACAAAAAAAAAAAAAATGAAATGAACCCCGATAAAATATATACACCATACCGTACTATAGGTACATCCCTTCCTAACCCTTCAGGGAAACAGGTCGTGATGATCATGTTTTATGTAAACATGATACATACCTACATGGCCCTCATTTAAACCTCATAATGTAAACATAGAAATCAAAGGGTCTATAAGGATCCAATACACCATCAATTTGTGTACAAGATCTATTGTTGCATTATCTGTTCCAATGCTGTTATGTTTTAACGTAGCAATTTCGGGCCAACCGCGTGAAATCTTTGGAATCGTTTAGGTGAATGCTCCGGGCGTATCACTGTGCAGGCGAATTGCAGAAGGACAAATCTGGAACAAATTCATTCTGCCTCCTACGAAACTTGTGTTGCCTTACTGTTTCACCTGGACAGTGAAATACTTTATTTTATTTATTTATTTTATTATATATTTTTTTTTTTTAAGTATGGTCTCATGGAATATTTCGATTATCGTGGACTAAAACTAAAGTCATATAAACAGATTATTAAATTTCACTACATGCTGCGTAGATTAGAAATAGATCTAGAATAAAAAAATAATAAAAATAGGTTTATCAGTCACAGAAACACGTGCATACAAAAGATCAGTTAATTTGGGCAACAGATGTAAGAAGTATCTACAGCAGGAAAGAATACATGCAATGCCAAACAGCATCTCAACCAAATATAATAAATTATAGTCGCTATTCGTGTGTGTCTCTGTGACCACATTGTTCTTCTAGTAAGGATTTTGATGCGGTTTTCACCATAATTTAGAGAATTTATTCGGGAAAAAACCAAGATGAAAAACCATGCGGAGCAGGAGCGGCTCGCTAGTCTAAACTGATAATATTGATTTTTTGTATGTTTTTTTGGGAAAACGTATTTTACCCTAAGACCGCTGAACGGATTTGAATGTTTGGTAGACCATGACCTGGGTTAGGACATAGGACACTTTTTATCCCGATATTCCCACGGGATCATCAATGGCCGGCCGCTCGTTATCGACTGCAGACCTACTGTCAGTTCTCTCAACGATTTTAATTTCATAAAGTTGTCTAAAATACTTTTTCTGCTATAAACTATTCACAATTCTAAAGTGCAACATATAAGTGACAATCTGTGAAAAAATTGTAGTGATACACCCAGTGGAACTATACTAAATCAACATTAATAAAAAATAACGAACTCATATTTTGTTTAAAAGTGAACGTTTGAAGTGAACTTTGGACTGTGTGATAACGGTACCAACCCAACCCACAATTACATCGGCGACTCGTTGCAAATTCTGAGAGGAACGGATCAACAATTTTGTCAATGCAATTAATGTACGATTAGCCTTGCGGAAATCAACTCGACTCCGCTCCTCGGGAGTCTAAGTTCAAACCCCACGAAGCGGTCGCTCTTTTTGTAGATGTGAAAGTTCTGTCTTTTTGTTGTATTTGTTTGTTTATTATTTTGCAAACACTTTTAAACTTATAATCTAATTATATAAAACACTACAAATTCTTTGAAATGGAAGTAGATTACATTACTACAAGAAAGCCAAAACGTGCAAATTCACTCGATAATTTGTTTATGAATAACTCCACATTGCTCGATACCACAATGACGAGTCTGCCAAGTACGTCCATACATGACGACGACACAATCACCAACCTGAACGAAACCATTAGAAGATTAACTATGGAACTTCAATCAGCACATCAGGAGATTGAGGACTTGAACAGTGAAAATTTCCGGCTAAAACTGGATATAGGTGAAGGTCAGAAAATTATCGGAACGTACAAAAAAATTCTCTCATCCGACATGACAAATACGACACCAGTGACCTCACGCAAACGAAATCTCATTAGAATGAACAGTAGGTCTACTCATTCTACACCCCAGAATCACGTTGGAAAGTCTAGTATACACACCCATTCAATGCCCCTAAAACCTCAAGTTTTACCTAGATCCACTTACTTCGATAAGAGTCCAAGCCCGTCTACACATAGTCCATCCAATCTTAGTCAGGATACTCGCCTAGAAGACAATTATTGTAACGCAGAAAATAAAGTTGACATGCTTAATAAAGAAACTCAAACTTCCGATCAGACTTATGACAATGCATTGACACAGAATAAAAAACGGACTTTAATAACTCACTTGAGTGATGTTGCTATTGAAAAACCATCAGGCGTACTTCCAAAACAAAGGAACAAACTGGCTATAATAAGCAGCGGTTGCACAAAAGGAACTCTGCCGTTGATTGAAGAGGTCTTCTCAGACAATTTTGAGTATTGTCATTATTTGCTGCCAAACGCCATCACAGAAGACGTATTGAGCACTATTGAACACCAATTAAAAACCTTCTCTATTAACGACTATTGCTTAATTTTTATGGGAGAAAACGATTTGAAGAATAACGATTACATAGGAATTCTTGATAACTTAAGAAAGTATCTGAAAAAGAATACCCTCACTAATCTCGTAGTGTGTGCCCCAACGTACATATGTGGTGCATTAATACATAATTACAAAGTCGAACTCTTCAACAATCTCCTCTACTGGGACATTAAAAACAACAGACATGCATATTTCTTCGATAGTAATCGCACCCTATCGCTTGAAATGTTTTCCATCAATACTGGAAAGATAAACAAACACGGATGGAAAAACATCTTCGAACAAATAAGGTCCAACATAATTTATGACTACGAAATATTCAGCTGTCAAGACAATTTGACAAACCCAAATGGCAGAAGTGAAGACCAACTATCTACTACAAATAACACGGTGACTTTAACTGATCCGAATGAATTGAGTGCAACGCAACAAACTTGTGACTTTTTTCGTAAGTAACAGTATGAAGGACTGTGGTTTAAATGACTTTAATTGTAGTCGTCGAAATGATTTTATCTTACCTCGCTTAACGAACATCAACACAAACAAAAACTCTGTATTATATAATATCTATCATCAAAATTTATGTGGACTTAACAACAAGAAGGATGACCTTGAAATTTATTTGAATGACTTAAAATCAAAAGTAAATTGTATTTGTATAAGTGAACACTTTTTAAATGAAATCCAAATATCACAATTACAGATGACTAGTTATAAACTTGGTTCCTACAACACAAGAGTAAACAAAAAAAGAGGTGGTACTTTGGTGCTAATAAGCGATGACAGACAAATAGAGGACATAGAAATTTGTAAAAAGCTCTATAAACAAGATTATTTTGAGGTATGTGGACTAAAAGATTTAGAATTTAATATTAATATTGTCTGTTGCTATAGAACTCCTGTGAATAATAATTTTGATAGTTTTCTTGAAAGGCTGGAACAACTATTGAAGCATTTCTTCAATAAACAGTGTTTGATTTGTGGCGACTTCAATATTAATATGATGAAAGATGACAAATACCGAAAATCATTTCTATCATTGCTCACATGCTACAATTTTAGATGTTTGTTTGACACTACAACATTCGTACGTAATGGCACAGAGTCATGTATTGACAATATATTGACAAATCTAATAGATACTAATATTAACGATATCCATATTGACCACAACGGATTATCAGATGGACATGCCGGTCTTTTTTGCACAATAAATGTAAAAAAAGTAACAGAAGAAAAAAAACGAAGTAATTTTAAGTATATTAAAAAAAGAATATATAATAAAAAAAATAAGGTGGAATTTAGGAAAAAGTTGTCAGAGATAGATTGGAATCTCGGCATAAATACATTTATAAGAAAATTTAATGAAGTACATGATAATTCTTTTAAAAAAAAGGAAATTTTAATTGATCTCAATAAGTCTGGTAAAAGTTATTGGTTTAGCAAAGGAGTTAAAGTATCCAGCAAAGTCAAGCGCATTTTGTGCCTTATTGATAAAAAGAGATGTGATAAATCAATTTTAAAATATCGCGAAAACTACTTAAGGATATTTAGAAAGGTAGTAAGATGTGCAAAAAAGCTCGACACTAGGAAAAAGATTGATCAGGCACCTCAATCTAGTAAAGCCATGTGGAAAATAGTGAATAGTAGACGTAATTCTAATAAAAAACAAAGCACTGATATTGTAATACTTAAACAAGATAATAAGATATATGACAGCCCTGTAGACGTAGCCAACATTTTATCTGACCAATTTGACAACAAAATTACATTAAAGTCTTCTGATCATAGCTTAGCTAACAAATACTTAACCGACAATATGGCTAGAGTAGACGATAACATGTTGTTTGATCAAGTAACCCCGGTAGAAATCTTCAAAATGGTTAATAATATGTGCAATAAAAATTCTCACGGTCAAGACGAAATACCCATAAGTATCATCAAGGATAACATTGACATATTAGCTGAGCCAATAGCTGACTTTTTAAACAAATGTATTGAGCAATGTGTTTTCCCTGAGCAATATAAAATTGCTCGTGTTTTGCCCATATTCAAAAAAGGCTCCAAATTAGATGCGAAAAACTATAGACCCATTTCCCTATTACCGGTATTCTCTAAAATATTTGAAAAGGTAATGAAAGATAGGCTTGTCAAACATTTGATTAAACACAATATCATTAGCTATCAACAGTTCGGGTATCAAAGAAGCATAGGAACCATTGATGCAATAGACTCACTAGTGGATGATGTGGTTAGCAAACTGAATAATAAAGAAAAAGTGGCAGGACTATTCTTAGATCTTAGCTCTGCCTTCGATACTGTTGAACATAAAATCCTTTTAGACAAACTAGAACACTATGGGATAAGAGATAACGTCTTAAAGCTTTTCAGTTCATATTTACAGAATAGATCACAGTATGTCGAAATTAAGTCAGTTGAAAGCGGACATGAAAAAATTAACAAATCTAAGCTTGTTAGAGTACAAAAGGGAGTTCCACAGGGCTCAGTCTTGGGTCCAATATTTTTTATAATATTTCTTAACGACTTAGCTAAATATATGTATAAGATAGTACCAGACATCAAAATGGTTATTTTTGCTGATGACACAAGTGCTGTTATGAACGATATCTCTATAAGGGACTTAGAAAACAAAGTGAATCATGCACTGTCTGCTTTTGAACATTGGTTTTCCACTAACAATTTAAAACTCAATGTGGAGAAAACTAAATGTATGCTATTCAAATCAACTGTGAGGAATAATGATAGTATTGAAATAGCTTCATTGGGGAATAAAGTGGAAATTGTGCAAAATTTAAAATTTTTAGGAATACAAATTGATGAGCTCTTGTGCTGGAAACAAGAACTGGAAGCAATCACAAATACTCTGAGCAGTGCATGCTATGCCTTAAGAAGTTTAAGGGACGAACTAACCATTGCTCAGTTACGAAATGTTTATTTTGCCTTAGTTGAGTCCAAGCTGAGGTACAGTATTAAACTATGGGGGAACAGTTATAAATACAATATAAATGCAGCCTTTGTTATGCAAAAAAGGGCCCTCAGAACTATTCTTCGCATAGAGCAAACTGAATCTTGTAGAGAGCATTTTGTGAAATTAAAGATTTTACCTGTACCTTGTCTTTATATTTTGGTCCTACTAAGTAGTTTTCTAAAAAACCTAGAGAAATACGAGACAAAGGAAGAAAGGGTAACTAGGGTGGAAACGCGCAGGAAAGATTTGCCTAATTATTTGCAGCCAAAATTAAATGTTGTCAAACATAGCTCTAAAGTACAGTCTGTACAAATTTTCAATAAATTGCCATTAGAATTAAAAATGATTAATAATCCAAGAATATTTAAATTCAAATTAAACTCATTCCTATTGACGAAGTGCTACTATAGTATAGAAGAGTTTTTTAGGGACAAAAATAATGCCACAGTGTAACTTGTTTATCGTTTAAGTCTAATTCTTGACATGTTATTATTATTTTTCTTGATTTTTTTTTGATTGAGTTGAATTCTTATTTTATTTTTGACTTTTTATCCATATTATTTGTAAATTTTATTGATTATTATTATTATTCCGTGTATTAATAACTTGTAATTAATTGTAACTTTTATTGATTATTATTATTGTATTAATCCTGTATTCGACACAAATGTATTTTTGTTCAGAATAAATAAATAAAACGATCGAAACTTATACGAGTGAAATCGCGGGCGCAGATTGAAAATAAACTCATATTGGTCTACTGCCATCTCCCTCTACAGTGACCATCGTTGATGTTAGATCCTTGAAACGTTTACCGTTGATTGTGCTTCACCATTTATTTCACACACTGCGTCTCCTTTGATATTCCGAAGGTGATGTGTTTACGAGGCCCCCAAGGCCTCGTATCATCAAAATTGAATACGTGATAATCAAAAAGCTGAAAAATGTTTACTTTCATTTTTTCTCAGGAAATTGTCAGACTTTAGAGTTGATTGAAAAGAAATATTATTTGAGATTGTTTTCTTGACGTGCATGTAAATTGGATGACAAAACGATATGCTTTAGAAATTCAATTATTGAGTTTTCTTTTGTTTACCTGCAGCTGATGAGTCGCCATTATACTGAAACTTTTTTTTTATCCACAACGGGGAAGCCACATCTCACCTGATAGTAACTGTTGATCAGGCCGAAGGTTAAAGCGAGCTTCACCCGGAATCCTCAACCACAGAGGAACTGGCTATCCTACCTCTAACTGCCTAAGCACAACAATGCTTTTAACCTTGTTGTCACGGCGATAGACTTACATAAGATGGTGGTAGATAGCCAGGCGGGCTTAGAACAAGCCCTACCCACCAACCAAACCAAGCAGAAAATGTTGCCCCCATTGGGAATCGAACTACCTCTGGGTCTGAGACAGTTGGTCTAACCACTAAACCACAGAGGTGGTTAAAATAATATGATTAGGTTTATTTATTTAAGATCTCCAGCAAAAGATATACACAATACATGGCACATAAATAATGAGCAATACAAACCAATCTATTATGTACACATCTCACCGTGAAAACTTAGGTGAAGTAAGATCGAGGTGAGCTGTGAGCCACCAGCTGCCAGTGACCACCGGCTCATTCTTAATCCGATCCAGCCTGCCCCTGGCTGTCCTCCCCCAGCGACGCCCTAAGCCGAGGTCTGTACCGCACAGGGGGTGCCTTTAGCGGTAAGTCACTTAGTTTTTTAGTTTTATGCCTTGGCTGGAGGCCTTAATTTATTGAGGCATCAATAGGATAGTCCGGTTAAGCAACCGACAACCTCCTAGGTTGACCTGCGAGATGATATTCCTAAAAAAAATAAACACCGGCTCATTCCCACACCCGGCAGCTCACTTTACCATTCCCTGTTAATTTAATTAATAACTCCTTAATGTTGTAACTTAAATATTTTTATTAAAAATCCATCCTTTGTTATCTTCTGATTACTCTTTAATTCAATTTCTATAATTGACTGCTCACTTCGATCTCACTTCACCAAAGTTTTCACGGTAAGATACGGTAAGGAGGGTACGGTAAGGTACGTATATAATACTCACCGGCAGCTATTAAGTACATTTTGACCGCGTACGTTTTGCACTTTTCTATGAAACATCAATTTTTTTCGTTAATAACTGATGAAAAATTTCAAAGGGGTGGGTTCAGAATCATTTACTGAATCCATGGTAAAAGTTTTCGCGTCAATGTCTCAGCCAGCCTGTATATTTTTATCCTCTTTAATAGATCATATATATCTCCTTTGTAGGAGATATATATATAGTACACATCTTTTTTTATATCCCAATTAAAATTATGTTTCAATAAGTCAGGATAGATTTGAAATAATAACAATACTTTAATATTTCATGAATTACAGCAATAATTAATCCCATAATCCTTTGATGTAACAAATAACACCAAACTATGGAAGCGTAAGATCCTACACGCAACGTTTCATTCTGATCCGTTAAAATGTTAAATCACCAAAATATTACCTGCCTATCTACTAGGTAAATATTTTCCCGCAAATTAATAACTACTGTATTCTAGTATTTAGAAACAAATATTTAAGGGTGATTTTCATTCTGTAATGTATGAGGAGCTCGTGGCTAAATATTAACAGTCGCGCGTGTCGTTTTGTTTTTTCGGTTTTCGTTTTGTTTTTTGGAAAACCTATGTTATTCAGAATATGAAGTTTCAACGTGTTTTTCGAGTTGCTACATCATTAGCAACAATTCTGCAGTTATTACCGACCATTAAACTAATTATAGCAAAATTAAATACACAGTCTATTTTGTTCACCTCTCATCTAATTGCATCTAACTACCTCGTTGGTGTAGTGGTCGCAAGCGGTACTTTTGTCCATGAAGGTCCTGGGTTCGATTCCCGGGACGGGCAAAGTGTTATGGGGTTTTTCCATCTGGAATTTCTCAGTAACAGCCCGAAGTTTAGATTTGTGCCCGGTTAATGGCAATAGGTTCGCCCCCTATTACATGGAACTTAAACATAACTGGCGAAATGTGAGTGTACTATAGGTAAATCTCTGCCCAACCTTTCAGAGAATACTGGCGTGCTGCTATGTTATCTAATTGCAAATTCTCAATACCTACACTGCAGTCTCCAAATTAATGTTCAACTCATAACTGCAGTCCACTACGCCTTTGTTAATTTACAAATTCTGTGGAAACTAGCAAGATGCAAGTAAGGAAGTGTCTATAACGGAAGTCGCCATCTGCTCCCTGCCAGTTCGGGCGCTGCGACTTCGAATTTTGGACACCGTCTGATGAACTTAATATCGAAGTCGAAAATATTTCGGTGCAAAGTTGCGTCGGACTGAGCTGTAGATTTCATGGTAGAAGGACTATTTGTTTTGATCTATTTACAATGTCGCCCATGGGCATGTGACCGCCCGTATTTTTCTGAATATTCATGATAAATTATCGATAATAAACTTAAAAATCTATCTATCTTTAATTGATTTTTTTTTTCATTTTTTCTTATTTTTATTTTTTTCAGTATCCCGCTATAATTGTATGTATAATTAACATAATTTCACTTATGTTTTTTAAAATAAATACTGTTTTTTTGGAAAAAAAAATCTTCACCTCCGTTTTTTTTTCATAGTCGACAAATTTTACTAATTTTTTTTAGTTAATCCGATAAAATAACTCGCAAGCTATTAGAAATAATAAACAGAATACAAATCGAGCCAATAACATAGAAGATATGGCAAACGCTACTAAAAACATAAAAAAATTGAATAACATGAAAAATATTAAAGATAGACCCCCCCTTTTAAAGTTAATTTTCGATAATTTTTCATGAATATTCAGAAAAATACGGGCGGTCACATGCCCATGGGCGACATTGTATGTGATTGTCATTTGTTAAAATCTTTGTTGATTAGCTGAGTATCGAGGTGAGTATACACTAGAGCATTATCTCGTGCTTTTCTATGTAATTTAATGTTCTTTTGAATGGTACTATACAAGCAAAAGCTGTATTGTATTGACACGTTGTTCAAAGATTGATTTACCTGTAACATTCCTAACTACTTTGCGTTAACTCGTCGTTGAATAGTTGGATCTTCAGGTCGCGTGTGATGCGTTTATTTTGCTCGATGAAATGTTACACAAGTTCGCTGGTTCGTTTGCAAAATCAAGTTGGAACAAAGCATCGAGCGTCGTGCTCATTGTTTTGTCCGTGAAAAGGTGACACATAGAGCGGCTCGATGTTTTGTTACAAGTAAATGCTCTAGTCTATACTTACCTTTTAGCCAATTTGCAATAAACAGGTTTGGCTTTTTTATAAGTTGGGCATTTCCTGTTTGATTAAGGAGATGGTTATGCCTAACCTTAATTCAGAAGGTTCTAATTAGGAGCTCCTTTTACACATCCTAAGTAGGACGGACGTAGAAAAGATGATTACCGAATGTAAATATTGTATATTTTGAACTTGCATAAACTCTCGTAAATTTAATAAGTACCTAAGTACTTCATAGCTCACTTAAAATTATTTTGGTATTAATTATTAACAAAGATAAACTATTTTCAGTGTACTTGAAACTCTCAAGGACCATTAAATTATTGGTACTTAGTTTAAAGGTAATATTTTAAAAGCACCTGAGCAAGTTATAAAAGTAATCGAAACTTTTCGTTCAAAGGCTTACACTACTTTTGCACCTGATTAATAAATAATGTTCTTAATTACTAACTAGTATTTTGTGTTATTTATGGTCACTTACTTTTCATAGATTTTAGGCACTGTGCCGAACCAGCCAGTCCGTCAGAAACTTTAGTGAAGTGAGCGTGAAGTGAGTTGTCATTCCACCTGATGCTGGAGTTGCGCTACTGATAGCTCACTTCACTTTTTCACGGTGACATTTTGGCAGAATAGCTCGGCAGAGGGCGATATTCTATCAGCGCTAACGATAATGGAAAAGTCAAAAATGCTAATTTAATAGTATAGGATTGATATCCTATACTATTAAATGAGCAATATTTGTATAAATATATATATATATATATATATACATATGTAATCACGTTCTCGAAAACGGCTCTAACGATTTCAATGTAAGTTACAATATAGGGGTTTACGGGGGCGAAAAATCGATCTAGCAATAACACAATATAAAATAAAATAAATACTCGTACCTACAATACTACAAGCACAACAAGCTAACGAAAAGCTTATGATGTCAATCCTGGTGAAAGTCGTTATAGAAATACGAAAATATTGAAAGCGGTTTACACTTGCCTAAGCTCTCTGGGGTGATGTTAGCATCACTCCAGACGACGACATTGTAAAGTGCCGAAAATATTAAAATAACCTTAAGATATTAGTATCTTAAGGTTATTTTAATATCGTCGGGACTTTAGAATACGTCATCTCCTGTCTTCATGATTTTATTTTTAAACTTGCAAACAAATACATAATTATAAATACTTACATTGTTATAAACAAAGTTAAGCTTTTTTGATGCAGTATTCACCATCATTTAGAGAATTTTATTCCGGATGTTTTTTATTTATAATACATTAATATTATACTTATATTTTATAAAGATAATTATCTCGATGTTTAGTCAACACGTTAAAATCGTGCCAAACGGGGGCGAACCGTTACATTGTTATAAATAAAGTTAAGCTTTTTTGATGCAGTATTCACCATCATTTAGAGAATTTCATTCCGGGTGGTTTATATTTTTATAATACATTAATATTAAACTTATATTTTATAAATACTTACATTGTTATAAAGAAAGTTAAGCTTTTTTGATGCAGTATTCACCATCATTTACAGAATTTTATTCCGAATGATTTATATTTATAATACATTAATATTAAACTTATATTTTATAAAGATAATTATCTCGATGTTTAGTCAACTCTTTAAAACCGTGCCAAACGGGGGCGCGGGTGGTCGACAGGTATTAATAAAAATAACCCTTTCAAACAATCCTACGTTCTCAGTCACCTTCAGAACAACAGCCATACCGTTTCTACGCCTGGTAGTGACAGCAAGGCATGACAAACGAGGCGTAGCTCGTAAGTTGTTACCGTCCGTAACTAGGTTACAGCAAGCACGTTTACAGTCTCTTCTTGTGAAAATAAGCGGAGCTTCTAGCTTGGAATGTGGGTAGTAGGTATTGTGGTAGGTAAACACAACATAACATAACGCCTAGAAGTCCCGAAGGCTTGGGCAGAGGTGTAGGTACCTATACTCCATAGGTTTAGCTAGTTAAATAAAGGTAAACAAATCGTAAAAAGGGTTTTTATAGAAGACACTTTTTTGTTGAAAAATACGATAATATATATAAAACCAAATTAAATGATATAAATATGGAAAAATTACTAATTAGAGTACAGAAGGGTAATATTTACAAGTGGGTCCATAACAACTTATGACTAAATAAAAATAGCAAAATTATATATTATATTCTAACTTAATTAAAACTATTCAAAAACTAAAATATAGCATCGTAAAATTCATCCGCATCGCTGTCGACTGGTAATGTACCCAAGAGACTGGCCGCATTGCCACGTTGTATGGCAATGCTTAGCCTCTGCCCAAAGTAAAAACCAGCTCTTGGGTCACGGGAAGTGTCAAATAGCCGTTTTGAAATTTCATTAAATAGGCCATGAGCACTCGGACCCCACGGCCCGAGGGTTTCGACCCCAAACGGCTCGAAAATATAATTACCTGTAAGGTTATTATACTTACGCCGCTTGAGGTTTTCTGCAGCCGCAGCAGCAGCACCAGCACAGCACGCCGAGCCAGGAAGATGTGATGGCGCAAGAGTGTCGACACAGGTTGCATCCCACACTAAAGGCCTACCCACCTTCCATGGAGATAAAGACATGCCTTCCGGTCTCTTGCCGTCCGGTCTCTTGCCATCGTCGCGTGCCAAGCCATTGGGTTCTATAAATATTAGATTTTTACAATAGTTTTCTCTTTGTTTGTTAAACTTTATCATTTATTCTTCAACTACTACTATTATTTGTAGGTGTAACTGCTTGAGCACAATTTTTTTGTTAGATTTATAATAATATTTTGTAATCTGTCTATTGTAAAGAGCCCAAACTCAAAACGTCAATGAATTATAACGTTGCTAAATTGAAGAGTACAACTGTGACTTAGCATGACAATTGAAGTTACAGGTATTTCAGTTCAGGTATCACGTCACAGTCGGTACCTTGACAGCTGTCTCGTCACGTGGTTTTTTTGTTTACCTTTATTTAACTAATTCTCATCATTTTTTCTCGGGTAGTGATGAGCAGGTCCACCGTCTGGTGCCCGCTTATCGTTGAATTTTGGGACACGTTGTATATACCCACATTTCACCAGTTGTGTGTGGGTAGTCGGTAGCTTTTCCAAGCTCTCTAGCTCTACTTACCTTCTACAATGGCGACACTGTATGTTGGGTTGTGACGTCAGCACGTTTGTATGATTTTTTATATTGAATGTTAAATATGAGGAAGCAGATGCCCTACTACTTTGTTGTACAGGATGCAAAGATAACGTACCTACCACTGGAACTCTAATGTTTCGACTGGATAAGCTGTATTTTATTTTATATTTTGTTACAGGCGCTATCATTCATTGCACAGTGCGTCTCATCAATCCATGTAGGCATTCGTGTAGTGCCTTCTACATGCATTGGTGAGAGAGAAAATCTCCTAAGAAAAGTTTGAAAGTATTTCAGATTTAGTAAAACCAAAACAGACAAAAACACAGTCTTTTAATCTGTTAGAACTTCTGCCAGTCTGTTTAGTCAAAACTAACATTGCCAAAATACAGTACAGTTAAAACAGAACAGGTATGTGCTTCGGTAATCTTCGAGTTTCTGAATTAGTACGAACGTCGCGCCACAGAGTAGAGGCAAAGCTGCTAAGTTTTGTACTGCAGCGCTTTGTATTAGTGCCACAGAATGGTACAGAAGGCGCACTCTACATTTTAGGTATGAAGCTAGGTAGGTAGGTAGGTAGGTACGCGGTGGACTCGTCTTGTTGAGCCAATTCAGTGAGCGTAACGTAGTCAGAAGATATATGAGATATATAATTAGCGCTGTGCGACCTGAATTGAATTTGATTGTGTCGTAGCAAGACTCGCCTTTTATTTAAATGATTTTGCGAAGTGAACCATCTGTATTAATTTGTGGTAGTGCATCTATCATTGCGCATTTGTTTGAAGCTTTCTCTGTAATAGCTTAGCTACCCCGGCCGTACCTCATCATCGGTCACACAAAAGTTGATAATCTCTAATTTTGTAACCAAGGTAATACAAAATATACGTAAGTACGTAAGTTCCGTGATTTGTAACAGCTCTAATAGATTTCATCATCGAACGCTCGTATTTACAAAGATAGGCGATGATTGCCGAAGCGCAAACATTTTCTGAGAGATCTGTACCTACCTATCTACATAATAAAACATGTTGATCTGAAAAAAGGTAATGTCGGTATAAAGGAGCCGTTTAGTATTCTAAGCGCGTACGAGTAGAAGCTTCCTCATAAGGAAAACTCTAAGCCCCTAATGAATACTTTGGCTAAGTGTTTCTGCACGTTCACAATCCTTGATATCCTTATGTAGGTATACTTTTCAGCAATAATAATGATATGAAGTCATAAATCTAAGTAAATAGTTACATACTTTAGTATTTTGACAAGTTTTCAATCCAATATACAAGCTAACACTAAAATATATTTATTATATTATGTACTAGTATACAGGGTGGCAGGGACATCGACGCGAAGCCTATTACCATGGATTCAGTACATGATTCTGAACATCCCTGCGTTGAAATTTTTCGTCGGTTATAAAAAAAAAACAGCTGTTCCATACATTTTGACCGCGTAGGTATTGCGCACTTTTCTATGAAACAGCAGATTTTTTTAAAATAACTGATGAAATATTTCAACGCATGGGGGTTCAGAATCATGTACTGAATCCATGGTAACCGGCTTCGCAGCGATGTCCCTGCCACCCTATATAAAAAAGAAAGATAATATAGGCCTGACAAAATTTCGCCAATTGGAAAAGTGACCAACTACCGGCTATGGCATTGCTACATTGGGTGGCAATGCTGCATCTTTGGCCTAAAAAAATGAACCATCTGGCCATTTTTTTTTTTTTACATGTCGTTAGTCTTGCACTCAAACGATCGATTATTTTCACGCAATACATTGACAGCATTTAGCTTCAATGTTTTCTCGTGAGCAAGACCTGCCAAAAGCAAAGCCGCAATATTGATCCTACGCGGTGCAATGAAAATATCGCGCCATCGAGAATATCAATGAAAATATGTCAGTGAAACTCACACAAAGTTTTTGATCTATCATTGCACAATGTTCAATACTAACCCTAAGTGCTCAGGGCGACGACGCTGTCACCGCGCCACGAACGCAACGTTGGCAGCGCACTGCCGCGCCGCCGCCGTGCCAAAACCTAAGGCTGCCTGTCCACTGGAGCGGAGTAGCGGTGTGCCAATATTAAGCAATGGAATTGCATAAAACCTCCGCTCCGCTTCAGTGGACAGGGATTTGCGAACTAGTTTAAAAATTCATACAAAACCGAGAAGCGGAGCGGGGAAACGGAGCGGAGAGCTCCGCACAGTCCGCAACACCGCTCCGCTACCTCGCTCCGCACAGTCCGTAACTCCGGTCCGCTACCTCGCTCCGCATCAATGGACAGACACTGTCCGCAACTCCGCTCCACTCCGCTGCCATTCTCCTCTCCGCTTCCTCGCTCCGCTTCAATGAACGGGCAGCCTAATAATTGACTTCTTACTTTGATTTTGCCACTTTCTGTACATATAATATGCAAGCACAAACTT
This sequence comes from Agrochola lota, assembly GCA_947364205.1. Taxonomy (NCBI): domain Eukaryota; kingdom Metazoa; phylum Arthropoda; class Insecta; order Lepidoptera; family Noctuidae; genus Agrochola; species Agrochola lota. The sequence continues at coordinate 11,735,838 of OX376241.1, forward strand.
CTTTTGTTTTAGTTAAACTCAAAATTAATGTCCTAGAGTGATAGATATGGAAAAATCAAGCGGTGTCGGCGCGCTGCGGTGCCGTCTACACGAGCCCATATAGGTAAAAAAGATTGCTCAATACGTGATATTGTGCCATTACATAATATTCTAGGTGTAGGGGTTTTTCCCAGATATGAGACCTAGCTAGATCGATTTTTCGCCCCCCGTAAAGCCCTATTTTGCAACTTTCATCGAAATCGTTATAATTTTCCAGAACGTGATTATAAATAAATGTAGACAAATATTGCTCAGTTATATATGTGGTATAGGATGTGATACTTATTTAATAATCGCCGGATTACATGATAACAATCGACAACGCAAAGGGTGAATACACGCCATAACCTCCTCACCATTGTAATATCTCCAACCTCTTAAGATCCTTTAAACCTCTCATCAACCGAAAGGGTAACCACAATACAGGGTTGATCTACGACAGATGATCTTCCTTCGAATTAATCGTAAAGGCGTTCGCACACCATGACAATGACGGATGTCCCGCGCGCGTTCGCGTAATCTCGGTAAGGCGCGGCTTATGGCTTAGGGACCGGCGCGACGTGCCCGAATGTGGGTAGTGTTGGGCTTTTAAGTCGGGTTTTGAGCGGATTTTCGGGTTGTTGTGACGATGGGTTTTTGGTAGACGCGTGTATGTGTGTGATACAGCAAGGGTGGTGGTGTTTGAAGTTGTAAGTTGGAGTAAAAACAACATGTGATTGCAATACTTTTAAGCGCTTGGAGCGCCAAAATAGTTTTTAGTACACTTGTGAAAACAGATTGCGATAGGTTTATACGTTGTTAGCTTCTCTTTACAAATTGTAATTGTTTATCTGTCATTTTGTCTATTCTTCCGTCGAAAAAACCCGTTTCTATGGTTGTCATGCTACACGTGCAGCATCGAAACTGTGTGATTTACCTAATAATGTGTCGCATAACAGAATTTGATGCACTATCCAAATAAAATTTACACTGGGTATATTTCCTACGTAATTTTTTAGTAAATAATATTGTACGTATTTCAATTTGTCTACAAAAAATTAGGCACGTTTTTTGTCCAAAGATAGCGAGTGTTCGCGCTGAGTCAATCTGCACAAACCTTTACTTTCTAAATATTTATGTACTTTCCTTAAACCTTTATCAATTACCACAAAAGCGCGTATAAAACCCGCTGGTTTTAAAGCTTTAACCTCAAGGGGCAGTACCCAGAGCCACAGAAATAGAATCATTGTGAGAACGTAGATGCTTTCAAATACACCACTCGAATGCGAGCAGAAGGAAAAGGTTGCGAAATACCTCTCTGCATATTGTCACTTGTTACCTTTATGTTGTAAAGTAGGTCATACTATAGTCCGTGCGCGACTGTTCGTCACCGCTTGAGGTATGTGAGCGGTGAAACGGGGGAAGTAGACAAAGGCCAAGCTAACTCAGTTTGCCAATTTTGTCAATGGCGCCCTCCCACGTCCACCGTCTACATCGCGGTGACTAGCAGTCGCGCACGGACTATAATCTGCGTTCGCAATTTATTTGCTAAACATGTAAACAAACAGGAGTTTTAGGAAACATAACTGTAATGCCTACACATAAGGTTCAGTTTACACTACAACTTCTTATTTTTGTATGACTTTTTGAACAGTAATAGTCAGTTTAAAATCAACTTTATTTACATCTACATAAAGTTGATATTAATTTGTTTAAGTGTAAATAATTTCAATTGGAAACAAGGATTTAAATAGACCTTAGATACACATAGTTTTCGTCAAAGACTGGCTGCCTCTTAACCACAGTGTATCTATACTTGCCGGGGTCGCGGGAAAGTCCGAAAGGGATACCTTGACTCTGACACGCCGGAGCGGGAGAAGTTATTTGATAATTTCCAAACCTCAAAAAAAACAAAAAAACAAGTGTATGTAGGCGGTAATGTTCAGAACTACTGATCCGATTCCGATTTTTTTTTCACTAATTGACCAGCTACATTATCCTTGACTGTCATAGGATATGTTAAAACGATAACGTCATACGAACGAAATCGCGGGCAGAAGCTAGTGTCGTATGGTAGCTAAGAAGATAGGTAGAACGGATTGATGCAATCAATTCGTTGGGATGCGTCAAAAGGACAGGAAGCAACGTCCTGCCTGCCGCAGTAATCATCAATAATATTAATATCATTCTAAATGCACATAGTTTTCGTCAAAGACAATCTGAAAATAACAAAAGAAGACAAAAAAAAAATATGCCCAAAAAAAAACAATAAAAAACAAACTCTCATCCACAGTGGATGTCGTATAAAAGGTAGCTAGGAAGGCAGGTAGGTAATAGGGATTGAAGTAATTTACTAGTTGGGATGAGTTAAAAGGATAGGTAGCAACGTCCTTTTCTATCTACTTAACACGTTCAGAGACTAGCCCTCCTGGAGGGTTCACCGTCGCATATGAGATGCCGGGTGCCCTCGCGGAGGGATCATTTTAAATGTAGGTCTTTCTTAGCGAATATAGCATTATAAACCGTGAAAATAAAATCTAATGTATATTTTAACAAGATTTATTAGTCCTTGCCTTGGTTAAATCCAAGCATTTTTTTTTCACGGTTACAATTATTCACAAAAAAATTTCAAGGTTCCAAACTACGTATAGCAACAAGACCCCCTGTATACACAATTTTACTTCGTTTTACAGTGTTTTATAAAACAGTTTTAATCCTAATGCCGTTGACCGTCCGCGATGGTTAACTTTGGCAGTGGACCACAGACATTGCCTACACCTACGGATTGATTCCTATAAGTTACGGACCGTTACTGGTTAAAATTAAGACTCTTGTATCTTTACCAATAATGAAGCAAATACCTCATAGCTATGCATAGTAGACCTCCCTGAAGGAAGTAACTATCACAGGTAAAATTTGCTTATGAATCTATTTATATACCCAGTTTGACGATAAAAACTTTTACCATTGGTAACTAAAACGATTCGTTATTGTTTATAGGAACCGAGCAATAGTAAAAGAATCGCCCTTTCATTTCTCAACCAAGAAATACGGTCCGCAAAAGGTATAAAAACAATTAATTGTTATATAAATTAATTGCTATTAAAAACGTTGTTTTTTCCATTATAATATGATGATATATGTTTTTTTTTTATTACGGAGCTCGTATTTGAAACTTTTCCAATATATTTTCGGTTGTTCTCGCATCATGCCGCACGTACTCAGCTATCAACTTTTCTCCCTGCATATGCGGTTAAAAAACCCTCTGGGCGACTAACACTCGTGGGTACTGTTAGAGCATATTACTTTTGAGTTTAACGAATAAGTTAAAACTTCTGATAAAGTGTATTTTAGATTGCCATAGTTTATCCTTCTTAAGGGTACGCTAGTCGGTGATTCTTCCATACAAACGTAGTATGGTGATTAGGTACTCGTCTGTTTGACGGTGTACGTTCAAAACTAAAATTTATATCAATTTGTCTTGTCATTATCTAGCCCTGTGTGTAAGAAGAATTGGAAATAAGTATTGGTTTGGAAGTTATGAGCGCCGAAACTTCCATATTTCAACACTAATTTTAACTCGTATTTGGGCGTAAATAAATAACTTATGTAGTAAAAAAATGGCAAAATAGAAACCGTACGGGGATAGATAATTTATTCAAAAGTTCAAATAAAAATTATTTTGATTAAATACATCCAGTAGTTTTTCCATAATATATATGTGCCCAAAGATCTGCTCATGAAATTTTACGCGCTCGTTTTCCTTATAAATCATCATCATCATCATTTTCCTGCCCTTGTCCCATGTTACTTGGGGTCGGCGCAACACGTTTTCTTTTTCCATTCTCCCCTATCAACTGTCATGCTATCATTCACTTCCGTCTCTTTCATATCATTCCTCACACACCCCATCCACTTTTTCTTAGGCCTTCCTCTCCCGGTCCATCCATCAGCATTTATATTCATCACTCTTTTAGTCACATGCGTTTCCTCTCTCCTCATCATATGCCCATACCAGGCCAAACGATTTCCTTTCAACTTTTCTGTCACTGGCGCAACTTTTAAACTTCCCCTTATATACTAATTTCTTACTTTATCCAGTTTCGTTGCTCCACACATCCATCTCAACATTCTCATCTCCGCTAAATGCAATCTTTTTTCATCCGTCTTCTTCACGGCCCAACATTCCGATCCATACAGTACGACAGGCCTTATCACGGACTTATAGATTTTCCCCTTTAACTGGAGGGGCATCCGTGAGTCACAGGTTGTTTCTGTGACCTGTCGCTATTTTATCCATCCTGAGTTGATCCGGCGTGTTACGTCTCGGTCTACTCCGCCATCCCCTTGGACAAGCGACCCGAGGTACCGAAATTCGGAACAGATCGGTAAGGGCGTTCCGGCGAGAGATATGGACACAGGACTGGAAGAACCGCCAAAATCGCAAAACAAGTATTCCGTTTTGGTTCGACTTAGTCTAAGGCCAACGGTCTCCAGTCTTTCCCACCACACCTCCAATCTGCTCTGGACCTCTAAGCCACTCTCGGCAACCAGTACAATGTCATCGGCAAACAGCATACACCAGGGAGCCTCTTCTTGGATATCCGACGTAAGAGCGTCCATTATCACCAAGAAGAGGTAAGGGCTGAGTGCCGACCCTTGGTGCAAGCCGACCGCCACATTGAAGCTGCCAGTAGTGCCCACTGTAGACCGGACTTGGGTACTGCATCGACTGTACATCGCTTGAATCAACTGCACATACTTCCCTGGCACACATTTCTTTTTACGAGCCCACCACAAAACTTCACAAGGCACTCGGTCGTATGCCTTTTCGAGGTCAACGAAAACCATGTGCAAGTTTTGATGCGCACCTCTGTATTTCTCGCACAGCTGGCGGATAGCGAAGATGGCATCCGTTGCTCCCCGACCAGGCATAAAACCGAATTGGTTTTGCGAAATTTCACTCTCTTCTCTCAGTCGCCTTTCAATAACTTTCTCCCAAGCCTTCATACTATGTGACATTAGCTTTATTCCTCTATAGTTGTTGCACTCCAGCACATCACCTTTGTTTTAAAAAATAGGCACTAGCGAGCTGTTACACCATTCGTCAGGTATGGCTTCTTCCCGCAACAACTTATTGAAGAATAAAGCTAACCACGCCCATCTATCTACCCGTAATAACTTCCACACTTCAACTGGTATTCCGTCAGGACCTATAGCTTTACCATTCTTCATCCCATTCACTACTATTCTCACTTCATCCATACTAATAATTCTCACTAACCCCTCATTTATTGGTTTATTCTCAAGCACACCACTCCAGTCATTCTCCTCATTCATCAGTCTTTCAAAATAGCCCTTCCACCTATCCTTAATTTTCTCATCATCCGAAAGGACTATTCCAGTTCCATTCCTTATACATTTTATTTGACAAACATCCCTCGTCTTTCTCTCTCTAGCTCTAGCAAGCCGGTATAGATTTTTTTGGCCTGCTGGACTGTCCAGTGTGTCATAAAGCTTGTCCTGGGCTTTTGCTATGGCCACTGCTTTCTTGGCTTTTTTCTTTAGAGCATCATACTCACTCTTTTTTTCTGTTTTTAAACTAACATTCTCATCTTCAACACTCTGCCATTCCTTGAACTTTCTCTTCTTATCCTGCAACACATTCCGTATTTCTATCGACCACCACCATGTATCCCTATCTATCGTACCCTTTCCTTTCGTCTCTCCCAAAATATATTTCGCTGCACTCCTGATATACCCTGCCATCTCATTCCAACATTCATTTACATTTCTATCTTTCTTCTCTCCCATATCTATTATTTTATCCACAACTCGCTCTTTAAATTTCTTTGCACAATCATTCTTCTCCAGCATATGCCATTTTATTTTAGGGGGGCGTCGCTCCTTGTTTTTATTGAGCTTCATTTCTAAGACCATTTCCATAATAAGGAGACTGTGCTGTGAAACTATGTCTTCTCCCGGTAACACTTTGCAGTCTTTGATGTTTTTTAGTTTGTTGCGTCGTACTAAAAATTAATCAATTTGCGTCTTGTGATTGCCACTTTTGTACGTAATTAGATGTCCATTGTTCTTCTGGAACCAAGTGTTGGCTACTGCCAGGTCAAAGGTGGTAGCGGCTTGCAGCAATATCTCTCCCTCTTTATTTATGTTGCCAAATCCCCATCCTCCATGCACTCTTTCATAAACCCCTTTCATTCTTCCATTTTGACTTTTTTTTTTTTTTAGTTTCATTAAAATCACCTCCAATTATCAATTCCTCATGCACCGGGATATTCATCAAAACTGTGTCAAAGTCCTCCCAAAACTTCTCTTTCACCCTTTCATCACATCCTACCTGCGGTGCATACACACTAATTACAATCAGCATTATATTTTCTAACATTACTTTTACAACTATTACTCTATCTTTAATTCTTTTTACCTCCATCAGAAAGAAAGAAAGAAAGAAAAAGTATTTATTGTGACTCGCACAGGAAAAAAACAAAAACAATAAAAAACAAAGTAACAGTAACATAAAAAGAAGGAAGTCCTGTACGAGGCCAAAAGGCTCCTATCTCAGCATGATGCCGCGACATTTAAAAATAAATAAAAATGTCACAGCGCTGGTATTCTGATAGGGCCCGCAGTGATGTCACGGATAGATACAGACAAATAAATATAATAAAAAATAAAAATAAAAAGGAGTGTGAAATACAATGAAGAGTGAAATATTATATAATCCGCGTGTCTGCATCAGACGTAACATCAGTTACTTGTCTATGCCTTTAGTATCTGCGGTACTCTATGGCATCGTATTGACAAGTAAAGAGACGCAGACGCCGACACCGGCAAAAATAATTATTTACATTACGGCTGTTTATTGTGTATAGTATAATATAGTGAATAGTGGAATGAAAAGTGTTTTGTGGTAGTCAGCCAACGGCATTTGGAGAAATACAGATAGTTTAATGTGGTTCAAGAGTTCTGACAAACAGTGCAAAAGAAAAAAAAAGAAAAAATAAATATATAAAAAATAAAACAAAGTGCGAAAGAACCACTGTGTTTGTACTTAGTGCCACCATCGCCAGACGCGTGCAGATCAGGGGTAAGTTTATTGTGTGGTATCCTTTTGAAGCTGTAGTAAGTGCTGTTTACATTTTATTCTGAATGTACCAACTGTCTTTATAGCACGAAACGGCGGTGGCAGATCGTTCCAACAACGAGAGGCAGCGAATTTGAAACTACCACGGAAAGCAGCAGTTCTGTGCGATGAGGCCAACATGAGGTACGAAGATGCTCTAGTTTTAATTTTGTTAACATCGCGCGACCAAGACAGTTTTTTGTATAAATAGTCTGGTTTTTTTGTGAGAATAGTACCAAAGAGTAGGGTAGCCAGGTGAAGTTTTCTGCGTGCTGACATTCTCATCAAATTACCCTTATTTAAAAAAGGAGTGATGTGGGAACGTGGTGGGACATTGTAGCAGAATCTTGCGCAAGCATTCTGCACCCGCTGGATAAGTTTTTCGCTTCTACCGAGAATGCACGCCCCATACACAGTGTCAGCGTAGTTCAGCTTGGATAGAACAAGTGACTCACACAGCATGACACGCATATCCACACTTATGTAGGAACGGACACGATACAAGAGCTTGAGACGGTAGAAGCAGTTGCGCACGGCCTCCATTATGTGAGTTTCGAAATGCAGCTGCCCGTCAAATACTACCCCAAGATTACGAGCCTCCAGAACCCTCTCCACACCACAACCATCAATCCTGAGGTCCAGGTTGCAAGTAAGCATTTTGTTCAGGAAATCCCTAGATCCCATCACAATATACTTAGACTTGCTCGGGTTCAGGACCAAGGAGTTTCTTCTGGACCAAGTGGATATCCGTTCTAAATCCTCATTTATTCTGCTTACAGTTTCAGCAGTATCCTGGGAGCGGATCACGCCTTCTTTCAAATTACTGTCTAGTACTATTCCCACGCCATTACTTTTCCCGTCACTTCCACAGTAGAAAAACTTGTATCCTTCTTCCTTATAAATCATCGTCTATTTTACTAAATAAATTAAAAAATAAATAAATGAAATAAGTGGACTAATTAGCATGCATATTAGTCACGCCCACCAACAACTTCGAGCCGTCGGCTAGTGCACCCTTAAACCTGAAGGTGCTGGCAACAAAGAAATCAAAGGGGTCGGGGGGTCGAAAAAGTGATTTAAATTGGTAGGCACATTATAATTATTATCACTATGCCCACTGCTGGTAGGTCTGTCTCAAAGATAACCACAATGTCGTGTGCTTTATTGTTTACTACATTCTCAAAATCAAAACCAAAATATTTTACTTCGCATAAACCTGCATGGGCACTTATGAAACGTCAGAAGCGACTCGTAGGTGCACGGTTCCAATTGGTCGTTACCTATGGAGAAGAGCCGGCAAGAAACTTCACGGTTACTCTTTTAAAAATAATTGGCGCTTACAATATTTTCAAATAATAGTGTTAATAGGTATGGGAAGACAATGTAAGCCTTTCATAATAAAGTAATACAAATAAAAACCTATTTAAACCAAATGACATGATTGCCATTATAACTATAACAAATCTGAATAATTATCATGTCCACAAAAGCCTTATAAAGAGTTGAAATTAAATTATAGGTATATAATGTCAAACTACTAACTTACATAACACAATACCTTACACAATGAATTTTAAATTATTTACTGCCTAAATATAGCTACATAAACAACAGCAAATTCATCAGAATAACCTATAAACCCGGAACCGGCTAGTTCATCAAAATTTCATGGTATTATTAATATTTTACGGACACGACGTCTCGTCGGCGGTTCTAAAGGTCAAACCGTCAAAATAATTCCGGACACTGTTATCAAGAGGCTAAATATAGCATTATTCATGTCTTTCATTGTAGAAGTCGGGTAAGGAATTCGCAGCGGTAATTTGAATGGCATCATCAGCCCTCAGACCAAATAAAATACCAAGACAGAGCGCTGCGAACAATACAATGTGGCATGCCAAAACTACACCGCCGATCTGTACATACGCGCTCACACGCACACATTTACAACCTTTTACAATGACACTACAATCAAACTACACCACACAAAGTCCGCACCTGCCGTTCGATTCTGTAAAAATATCACCGTGAAACTTAGGTGAAGTGAGCGTGAAGTGAGCTGTCAATAGTGTTATCCCTAGCATCCTGCCGGTCGATTCTGTGGCAGTGACAGCTCGCTTCACGCTCACTTCACCTAAGCTTCACGTTAATATTTTTACAGAATCGACCGACTGTTTACGAAACCGGCTTCACTTCACTGTTGACAGAAAGAAAGAAGAAAGAAAAGAAAATGCGCTTATTGGCATTACAGCAGAAAAATACACCTTATAACTAAAATAAACAGAAAACAATGATTATAATGCCAAAAGGGCCTCAGCTCAGCATAATATCAGATGGCAACACAAAGTGTACCACCTGACGCTGATTTTCAGCTGCAACCCACGAGTGCCATACGCTAGAATAATCAAGACAGGAAGTGTATATGTCCGTTTTTAATAAATTATCAGAATAAATAAGTAAGTAGTAATTAAACGATAGGATAACATGAAAAGCTCACAAAATCAAATAAAATGTTGTGACATACTTACATGAGTGTGTGTGGTGTGTTGTGAATGAGAAACTAAAATAAATAAATTCCCAATAACTGTGTCATAATAGCTACGTTAAAATAAAATGAAAAATCTATCCTCTATAAATAGAAAGTCTAGTTTGACAGACACGGTTGGTGCAGTGGCTGAGCGATCGACTGCTGCGCAACGTGTCGCGGTGTGATCTGCAAGTAGTTGTTCCGGGTCTGGGTGTTAGTGTATGTGAGTTCCTATGTTTGTAAACGCACCCACGATACAGGAAGAAATTCTTAGTGTATGGGCAATGTATTTAAAAAAAAAAAGTAGGTACCTTCAATGCAAAAAATCGATGACTGCGTTGTTCTTCTAAACTACGAAACGGAACGGATTTTTACAGCGCTCTGTCTTGGTTTTTTATTTGGTCTGAGAATCAGCCTATAACGTTCCCACAGCTGACACACAGGTCACCTCTCTTTGAGAGGGGGTGGGCTGTAATCCAGCTGGCCCAGTACGGATTTGTAGATGTCACATGTGTTCGAATATTTGGTACTAGAACATGCCAGTTTCGTCACGATGTTTTCCTTCACCGTTTTGAGAGCAGTGGTGATGAAATTATTTACAAAAAGCAAAGCGCCTGCCTGGGTTCGACCTCGTTAGTCGGGGCTGTTACGACTTCGCCACCACTGCTTTCAGAATGTAGTGACAAAAAATTATAAAGAGTATGCTTAGATAGTTTGGCCATGTTTAGAGGAAGAGTGAAACTCAACTAAAAAAGATAGCAGGGCAGGTGTGAATGAAACGTCGGGAAACGCAAAATTTTTACGCGCGTTTCCTAATCGCGCGTCTAGACATCCTGACATTTACCTAACAACCGAAACAAGGCGCGCGCATCAGTGAGCGTTAACGAAAAAGCGCTCAGAGAAAAAGTGTCTAAGGGTAGGTTCAGATGACAAGCGCTCAACGCGCGTTTTGATAACGCGCGTTTACAACTACATACATTTTATTCAGGCCGTACACATGCTAACGCGCGTTTTAGTAACGCGCGCGTTCAACACTGCGCTAGCGCTCGACTGTTGTCAGCGCGCGTCAACGCCGCTTTGAGATCATTGGTTTTCTATGTTTCCGTTCAGTTGAGCGCGCGCTTTCGACGCGGATAGACGTATTTTAGGGTTCGTCAAGTTCGTCCGAAAATCGTCCGAAATGGAAACCGAAGCTTTTAATACGGAATTATTAATTGATGAAATAGAGAAACGTCCTGCGATATGGGACATGACAAGTAGCGATTATTCAGATAAGAATTTGAGAAGACGGGCTTGGGAAGAACTCGTCCTTATATTTTGTGAAGGACATGACAATGAAGAAAAGAAGAAAATATTATGTGAGTATATATATTTATTTACATTTACAATCGGTTTGTGTTACAAGTTAAATATAACGATCCTGCCAATCTACTTTTCCTTCATTAATGAAATAGTTTGTTAAATGTACTCGAACATTATCCGCCTGTCGCACAGCACGTCCGGTATAATGTGAGGCTAGATTTTCCAGGGGTGGCGTATAAAGTGTGTCTTCAAAATTGTAGCCATCCCTGATTCTGACATAATTATTTAGTGTACATATCGCTTTTACGATCTTTTCTGCAAAACCGATGTTAACATCTAACGGCCTGTGTAAAATGCGCCATTTATTGCACATTATGCCAAAAGTACATTCAACATACCGGCGTGCTAATGTCAAACGGTAATTAAATATTTTTTTAGCATAAGTTAGTGACCTTCCCCCATATGGACGCATTAAATTCTCCATCATGCCAAAAGCTTCATCAGCCACTATCACATATGGCAACGTTGTCGGTCTATTTTGTATTAACAATGCCTTTGGCTCAGGTAGATCTAATGACCTTTCTGTCAGCTTTTTGTACAATGAAGAATTCTTGAATATACCTGAGTCACTGTTTTTACCGTAGGCACCTATGTCAACCCACACAAAACAATAGTTTGCATCCGCTAGCGCCAATAAAACTAGCGAAAAATAATTTTTATAGTTATAATACATAGAACCCGTGTGTTCAGGCTGGATTAACCGTATATGTTTCCCGTCCAAGGCTCCCAAACAATTGGGAAACTTTGAGTTCTTTTCAAATATCGTGGATATTTCACACCACTTTTCTTTCGTTGGTTCACTCATAACAACGGGCCTTAATTTTTTCCAAATAGTTTCACATACATGTGGTATTATAGTAGCCACAGTAGATTTGCCAATTCTATAGTCGTAGCTTAATGTCCCAAATGAACATCCAATGGCCAAATATCTGGAAACAAACATAAACTATTACTAAATACTGTTTTTTTTTTCAGCGTCATCCCTGCAAAAAAAGTGGAAGAGTTTACGGGATAATTATATGAGAGAGGTGAAGAAAATAAAGACTGTCAAATCTGGATCAGGAGCTTCCAAAACTTCGACATATATTCATTATAATAGACTACGATTTCTACAGGCATCAATTGCCAACAAAGATACAGAAAGTAGTTTCGATGCAGATAATGCATCAACTTCGTCAGAGGTTGCTGAAGTAGAAATAAGTTCTGGCTTTAAGAGTCCTAAATCTACTTCAAGAAAAAAACAAAAATTAAATCCTGCTGATGAAAGATTTGCAAACATATTAGAGCAGAGTTTAGCACAGAAAAATGTGTCTCATCCAAAAGAAGATGACGATGAAGACAAGCTGTTTTGTTTGTCACTCGTTAAAGAGATTAAAAAAATTCCGGAATATAGGCGACTTCAAACTAAAATTGCCATTTATAATTTAATTTTGCAAAACCAAAATGAATTTCAAGGACCACAACAACAGACATATGAAAATCAAAATTACCCGGTATCACAACGAAGAAATTATTCATCACAAGAGCAGCGTCATCAGTCATCAGCTTCTGTTGAAGGCTTTCGTTATCATGATTATAGATCACAGCAGTCTAGTGTGTCAAATAATTTTGCACATTATGGTTATACTACAGCAATGGGGTCTCCATCGCCAGTAATACCTACTCCATCGCCAGCACCAACTAATGTCAGCAATGAATCAGAGTTAGAGTTATTCTGCGAGTAACAAAATGTTATTTTTTCTTTAAAAAAATTGTTCCTAAACAAGTTGATTTGATTTATTTGATTTATAGATTATGTTGATTATTAAAAAACTTACCTCAATGTAATTATGAGTTTTTCTTCCGGTGAAATGCTATATCGCACAGCGTTTTTATCTGCTACGAGTTCATCGTTTATGAGAGTCAGTAAGTCATCAAATGACTTGATGGACATTCTGAAGTAGTTAAAGAATTTGGGCTCAAATTGCCTTAACTTAGGATATAAAATAATGTACTGACTTTCAGTCAGCCTGGTTGACAAAATTGGGTGAACCCAATATCTCCATCTTCTGTTGTGTCGTTTCTGCCGTCTGTATAAAATCACCGATAAAACTGTTTCTACGTCCATCTTCGACAAATGTAGAACTCAAACTGGCCGCAACAACGCGCGTTTAACGCCTGACAAGCGCGCACCATGTGAACACTATACAAAAATTCAACGCGCGTTCAACGCGCGCTGAGCGCTTGTCATCTGAACCTACCCTAAATGCAGGCGATCGCGCGTTGACGCCTTGAAACCAGACTCCCAACGCGCGTTAGCGCTCGTCATCTAAACTCTCTTTAAATTTGATCGTGCGTTGACGCGCGTTACATGTGAACTTAGCCTAAAAGGACATACTTATACTGACCTTATTGGTGATGTTCTTCAGAAAGGTCAGGTGCGCAGTACTCGTAACAGACGTAAGTGTATGACCAGATGTTTGGACGTACACGAGGGAATATGTAAGGATCGTAACAGATTGCGTTCTGAAGTTTCTGCTTACCCCCGTGGCAAGAAGGCTTGAGTTTACGTATGTCTGTATGAGTATAAAAACTTCATTCTAGTTTATTCGGTTTATACAAATCTTCCCACGATATATTGCAAATTTATACATTGAATATCAATCAATCTGCCCAGCCTTTTTCCAACTATGTTAGGGTTGGCTTCCAGTCTAACCGGATGCAACTGAATCCCAGTATTTTATATGGAACGATTGCCTATCTGACCTCCACAACCCAGTTACTGGGTAGCACAATACCCATTGGTGTGTATTTCAGGAAGAAACAATATCATAAATGAACGAATGAAAATAAAATAAACACTACGAAAATAAATGCTTTACTTTACTAACATTTCCAACACACAAACGAACTGTCTGTATGAAAATAAATCCTTTTGAGATCAGCAAAAATGATTTCATAAATGATAAAGTTCCCTTTACCATTCTCGTTGATGAAAGCATTTTATTGGCAGATTATAACAAAATACGAAATGAAATAAATCCTCTTTTCATAGTTTAAATTTTTAATTATTCCCGACCTTCGAATCGTTTGTGAAAGGAGCTTCTTAACGAATAATTTATGAGTCCAATGACTACTTTTAATTAAGTATTCAACAGAGTACGGAATGGCCATATCAAATCAGGCAAGAAATTATCGAGAAAAGAACCGGAGTTACCGACATAGCAAAGTGAGCAAGTTGAAGTGGCAGTGGGCTGGCCATGTTTGTCGAAGGCCCGATGGCCGGTGGAGCGGACGTTTTTTTTTTTTTTTTGAGGGTGTGAAATCATCAAATGACTTCTCCCGCTCTGGGCAGAGCGAGAGGGTGTGTAAGACTTTTACTGACTAAAACCCACCCATGTTCCTTCCATTGCCTGTGTGTTGGGGCCGCGATATCCCTTTCGGACTAACCCGCAACCCCAGCAGGCATTGGTCTTTCGACCCCGTCAGTTAGTGCTGACATCTCTTTGAGGCGCGCGTGGAACACAACGCGCCGTCGACACGGGCCAGGGGGGCTACTCCCTAAGCACGAAGTCCGTAGTTACGGCCTTAGTTACGGTCGTTTCCTACTCCCTATCACCTACGGACATACGGTTAGTTTGGAGCCCAAACAAAGAATGAACGACGACACGATTTGACAGTTGTCCCTACTCCCGATGTATTTTTGCCCGTCCGAAAAGTTGAATTTGACACTTGTTTTGACGGAGCGTTATGTCAGTTGATACGACATCAAAATAGGTGTCGTGCTGTAGACGAAAGTAAAATTTTGTAAAAATTTACCAAACTATGTCTGCTTTTTTAATGCTCGAACTGCTCGAAGAAGCACTACAGGAAGATCGGAGGCGTCACCGATTATACTTGCGCCGAAACTTTTGGTTGGCGAATATTCTAGACGTTGAGTTCGTTCGTTTTTTTATTTTGCTTACAGAACAATTGGTGTTGAGACTGCTGGAAAATTGTGATATAAAAAGATTTCCACAATAAAAGCATTGTTTTTTATAACAAAATGTTTTTTATTTATTTAGCACCAATAAAATCTGAATAAAATCAACACTATTACAATCAGAACAGATTTTCTTATATTTATCTATTGTAGTCTTAAATTATGGCTAGGAACTTAGGTTCTCTTACTTGTCTACTTCAGTCTCAAATACCTAAAATCTGAGTAAAATTAACAACCAAAACAAAGATATCCTTATAGTTATCTATTGTAGTCTTAAATTATTGCTAGGAACTTAGTTTCTCTTGTCTACTTCAGTCCCAAATACCTACTAATCTAAATCAAATTTACAACCAAACACATAGATTTTCTTTTGTCCTAGACTAATCTCAAATTAAGAATCAACATCATACAATCAATATATATGTTTTGACCAATCGGATCAACACACAAGTTTTCATTCTGTAAATCATTGAGTTGAAAGACCAGAGACTCCAAGCAATAAAAGAAATGAGAAGCTCGGGAAATAAATGCTGCAACATTATGAACCAAGTTGCAATCCCATTCGATAGAATATAAACACGTTACTGAGCCTGCGTCATCTCACTGCTGGACAACGGCCTCTCCCCATGACTTCTACAACTTAACTATTTCTAGTAAGGTGTTCCCTAACCAAGTTACAAAGGTCCACAATGGCAACCTTTATTTCACCGAGCACCTCATTTCTCCTGGTTTCAACTAGCAGTCTCTGCTCTTCCAGCTCAATATTTGGCTTCTTGCTGACGAGTCGGCAGGGAGGTGTCGCCGAACACGTGCACAACGACGGTTGAATGCTGTAAACAAAATAAATATTTTTTAGTCAGTTTTTCTGAAACATGATTTACGTGATTTCTTTTCTACTGAACAATAATACTTACTTCGCTGACTTCGCATTGGCACCTCCAGGTCCAGTGCCTCAGCGGACACTAAGGGTTGCTCCTGGGAGACTGCATTTTCAGTTGTAGCAGCCGATGTATGAGGGGGTGAGACGGCTGCTGGCTCTTGTTGCAGGTGGTCCCTGTACAGCAAAAACTGAATATCATTGACGGATACAACAAATAATAACTATGTATCTGTAATTTATTACTATTTATTTAAAAAGTCACGGAAAGACTCCATGCAACATAATTTTCAATAAAAAAATCAAATACATTATTCCTGTTTTTCTATTTTACCATTCAAACAAACTTATTATCATATATATATATATACATTTTATTATTACCGAGGGAAAAGCTGGCACTCTTACCTCGGTTTGTGTGTGAATTCCACTTGGGAGAGGGTTGGTGCTACCGATGGGCCTCCACCTGTAGCACATGCATCCCGTCTGGCAGCTCCAGCAGGTTTTTTGACTAAATGTTTTTTATCAGCCCAAACCTAAAATTTTGGTTATTTGGTTAATTTTAATTATATTCAAAAACTATATAAAAACCAGTATACTCGTAAGACCTGCAATAGATATGTATTTGGAGGATGACTGATTATCATTGTATTCACTTTATTGATGACAAGACCTTAAAAATCATATTAATATAGACAAGCAATGTAGTAAACTCACCCATTGCCACTGTTCCACGGAGTTTGTGCAACTTCCCATAGAATTAAGGGAGTTGCTCAGGCTTTCCCACAGCCGTTTGGACCGTATTCTTCCATCGGCACCCCTCAATAGTCCGCGAGCCAACTCGTGATGGTCAGTCATAAAATTGAGGAGTGCCTCAATTTGCGCTTGAGTTGCTGGTGGAGCGGTTGTGGCCATTTTACGATATTATGTTATTTTTTAACGAAAACTCTCGATAATATTTATTCTCCGTATAGTTACTTTACTCTTTGATATTTATGTACCTACCAACTAACCAAAATAAAAAACTTTGACAATTGACATATGAAAATAATCGTCAAAAAGAAAAAAGGCAAAGGTATCAACAGGATAAAGCCGCCATCCGGACTAAAATGGCAAAAATAATTCAATTGTTTATCTAAAACGAAATATAAAGTAATTTGTTAAAAATGTGGTCATTTTCTAACACAACAATATGGTTTTTTTGTTTATTAAGCTTGAAAACCACAAAATAAGTAAACCGGTGATCGACCGGTAAAATAGCGCAACTCTATCGTCATGTATCATTCGCTCTCAATTATTGTCTATGATTCCGTTCGAAGCTCGTGAATTCGAAATCAATAGGGAGTAGGGTACACGCCGTCGTTTCGGACTACCTTCGGACGGGCCCGTCTTTTCGTTGACGGACTTAGGGAGTAGACCTCCAGGGGGGGCTACTCCCTAAGCACGAAGTCCGTAGTTACGGCCTTAGTTACGGTCGTTTCCTACTCCCTATCACCTACGGACATACGGTTAGTTTGGAGCCAAAAACAAAGAATGAACGACGACACGATTTGACAGTTGTCCCTACTCCCGATGTATTTTTGCCCGTCCGAAAAGTTGAGTTTGACACTTGTTTTGACGGAGCGTTATGTCAGTTGATACGACATCAAAATAGGTGTCGTGCTGTTGACGAAAGTAAAATTTTGTAAAAATTTACCAAACTATGTCTGCTTTTTTAATGCTCGAACTGCTCGAAGAAGCACTACAGGAAGATCGGAGGCGTCACCGATTATACTTGCGCCGAAACTTTCGGTTGGAGAATATTCCCGACGTTGAGTTCGTTCGTTTTTTTATTTTGCTTACAGAACAATGGGTGTTGGGACTGCTGGAAAATTGTGATATAAAAAGATTTCCGCAATAAAAGCATTGTTTTTTATAACAAAATGTTTTTTATTTATTTAGCACCCATAAAATCTGAATAAAATCAACACTATTACAATCAGAACCGATTTTCTTATATTTATCTATTGTAGTCTTAAATTATGGCTAGGAACTTAGGTTCTCTTACTTGTCTACTTCAGTCTCAAATACCTAAAATCTGAGTAAAATTAACAACCAAAACAAAGATATCCTTATCGAGGGGTGAAAGGCTATTTGGTTGAAGCGACATCTTGGGCGATATTGAGTTATATACATATTCGGAATCAGCAATTTTTTCTCCGTCGGATGATGCCGGATTCATTTAAATCTGAGCACTTTTTTGGCGCTTCAAACAACTCTATTTTTGGGTTGTTTCCAAAGTGGCAGTGTATTATCTGACGTCGTTTTTGCATTAATTTATTACTAGTGTACTTGAACTATACAATGATTTAAAGAACCGAGACATAAATCAGTAGGCCTTTCTCAGAAAAAAGATTCAATATCGGTTAAAGCGTTTTTCGTTTCTATTTTTTATTAACATGTGACTTAAATAATTTTGATATCCACGATTTACATGTCGCGATGTCGCTTAAATCATTTGTCCGTCAACAAAATACGACATGGAGTGTCGCTTAAGCTCTTTCAGCTGCATCTATTTTCTACCTACGGTGCTTCTTAAACTAAATAGCCGTTTTGTTTTAGCTATTTTGCATGTTCGTTAAAACATTTTGGTCCTATTATTTTTTCAAATGAATGACTCTTAAAACAGACGGTAAAATGAACTGATGGAATTTGAAACATTTTTTCAATTTTAATAAAAAGAAAAGTCGACCTTTAAATCATTCAATTCTAATATGATACATTTCATTCATGTCATATAATACCATTATTTATTCTATCATCCGGGAGTTAAAAATCGTGATCATTCAACGACACTGTAACGCTCAGGCGCTTCAGTCGAACTCCAGAGTGTATCAAGGTGTGACGTGACTCACAGTTGCCGCCAGTGTTTATAAAACAGCGCTCTCCAAAACAAATCGTAAGTGTTGTTTATGTAAGATTTCAAATTGAGATGAAATGTAATACGTTTACTTATTTGTTATTATTATTTATTAGTTTAATTATGTTACTAATTCTATTAAGTATGTAGTTAATTCATTATTTTAAGAGAATTATTGCAATCTTAGGCTAACTGTCTTCATTTAAGTTCGGTATAATTGTATAACAATACATGATTGTTATTATTGATATACACACTGTTTAATATAGTTGTACTTATAATTATTTAATACTCGTATCTTTAGATGCATTTTAGGTACACCTAGTTTGTTTATTACAATAAAATTACCGATAAGCGACATGCAAATTACTTTTTCAGTGATCTATTATGTAATAGATTTGTCGTTTATTTGTAAACTATGTTAAGTACTAACATTGAGCGCCAACTATGAATATGATATAGGTACATACTTGTGGTTGTAAAAGGATCATCTTATGTACTTCCCTTATAATTACTATTTCAGATAAATATGAAGACAGAAAGACAGAAATTCTACAAACACAAAATCAAACGAATCAGTGTGTCAAAAGAGGAATAAGTCTTCCGTAACTGATAAAAGCGACACCACCAAATCTACAGTAACAATCTTAGGAAGTGCCACCTATCATGAACAAGTCAACGATTTAAGTATTTTTAATTCGAACAGCATAGAACACGTTAAATTTTACTTATTTCAGACAAAAACGACACAATATATACCTGATGATTTGAAAGACGAGGATTTAATTATTAACGAAGTAACGATTGAAGTGGAAAGAGAGGTGATTTTTTTATATAGTCACTAGTTTCGTAACTTTGTAAAAAGTAGTCCACGTGTTATTTTGATTTATGATCTATGTTACTGTTAAGTTTTATCAAAACCTAATTAATATTTTCAACATAAATGAGCAACAAACATCGTATTATCCATCTACCCTCATAAACTTTCGCGTTTACTGTAAAATCTAGTGCGGAGTTTTTTTGCAAATTTGATGGTGAATAATATTTCAATTGTCTTTTAGAATCAAGAAGAAAAGGACAAACCTGAAGTAACAGAAATAGAAAGGACAATTAGTAACGACAGTCTTCAACCAACTATTACTGAAATTATACCTGAAACCGACATGGATATATTAAGGAAATCTTTAGAAGATAATAATACTGATGACAATGTAGAAATACAAACAGAAGGTGATCATCCAATACCTTGTAGGTAAGATAAGTAAAATCCGTACAGCAACATTTAAGAAATCTCATACAAATCAGATGAAAGTAAAATTTTCAATGAAAGATAGTGCACCGGAAGATACTATACAAATTATTGCGAAACCTAGAGCTATCAATCGTAGATATAATTCAAGTTTGCCGATTACTAAAGCCAAATACATGGATCTAAAGACATTATGTGACACAGGGGTTGTACCCAAGATATTTCATAAAGAATATTTAAATCTGCAACACTGCAATTCCAAAGACGTTCTACTCGATACTGATGTGAGAGAGAGAGATACAGAGGATACAGTCGAAGAAAATGATAACTAAATACTTTTTCGTTATTTTTTATTGCATTTTATTATCAAGCATTGATTGTATTTTATATAATTGCTAGAAGTTTTGTTGTTTGTAATAAAAGTTAATTATAATTATAGTTGATGTTCCTACATTGAGACTGATTTTACATGATTATTATACTAAGGTAAATTACACCACACACATTATACACCACAGTGTGTAATGTGTGTGGTGTAATTCATAAAAATATTTATTCTATAGCTATTTTATTCTTTGTCACTTTGTCATTGACAGTTCCTGCCAAATGTGTGAAAGTGACTAAGCAGAAAATAGCTACAAAAAAAACTTGTGATTTTTATCGTTTTTCCGTTCCCTGAAAAATAGTGGCTTAAGGCAATTCGTATTAAGCGACATTTATCTTCTTAATTAAAGGTCCGTTTTATATGGTATAAGCATCAACACCTTAACGTTTTCAAATTAATTTAAATTAAGTTTACTCCATTCCAATAGCTGAAGAAGTTTTTTTGTTATGATTTTTTTTCGGAAATTTTATACTTTAAATGGCTCTCCTGTAAAGTTGCAAAAATGTCGCTTAAACCAAATAGCCTTTCACCCCTCGTTATAGTTATCTATTGTAGTCTTAAATTATTGCTAGGAACTTAGTTTCTCTTGTCTACTTCAGTCCCAAATACCTAATAATCTAAATAAAATTTACAACCAAACACATAGATTTTCTTTTGTCCTAGACTAATCTCAAATTAAGAATCAACATCATACAATCAATATATATGTTTTGACCAATCGGATCAACACACAAGTTTTCATTCTGTAAATCATTGAGTTGAAAGACCAGAGACTCCAAGCAATAAAAGAAATGAGAAGCTCGGGAAATAAATGCTGCAACATTATGAACCAAGTTGCAATCCCATTCGATAGAATATAAACACGTTACTGAGCCTGCGTCATCTCACTGCTGGACAACGGCCTCTCCCCATGACTTCTACAACTTAACTATTTCTAGTAAGGTGTTCCCTAACCAAGTTACAAAGGTCCACAATGGCAACCTTTATTTCACCGAGCACCTCATTTCTCCTGGTTTCAACTAGCAGTCTCTGCTCTTCCAGCTCAATATTTGGCTTCTTGCTGACGAGTCGGCAGGGAGGTGTCGCCGAACACGTGCACGACGACGCGACGGTTGAATGCTGTAAACAAAATAAATAATTTTTAGTCAGTTTTTCTGAAACATGATTTACGTAATTTATTTTCTACTGAACAATAATACTTACTTCGCTGACTTCGCATTGGCACCTCCAGGTCCAGTGCCTCAGCGGTCACTACAGGTTGCTCCTGGGAGACTGTATTTTCAGTTGTAGCAGCCGATGTATGAGGGGGTGAGACGGCTGCTGGCTCTTGTTGCAGGTGGTCCCTGTACAGCAAAAACTGAATATCATTGACGGATACAACAAATAATAACTATGTATCTGTAATTTATTACTATTTATTTAAAAAGTCACGGAAAGACTCCATGCAACATAATTTTCAATAAAAAAATCAAATACATTATTCCTGTTTTTCTATTTTACCATTCAAACAAACTTATTATCATATATATATATATACATTTTATTATTACCGAGGGAAAAGCTGGCACTCTTACCTCGGTTTGTGTGTGAATTCCACTTGGGAGAGGGTTGGTGCTACCGATGGGCCTCCACCTGTAGCACATGCATCCCGTCTGGCAGCTCCAGCAGGTTTTTTGACTAAATGTTTTTTATCAGCCCAAACCTAAAATTTTGGTTATTTGGTTAATTTTAATTATATTCAAAAACTATATAAAAACCAGTATACTCGTAAGACCTGCAATAGATATGTATTTGGAGGATGACTGATTATCATTGTATTCACTTTATTGATGACAAGACCTTAAAAATCATATTAATATAGACAAGCAATGTAGTAAACTCACCCATTGCCACTGTTCCACGGAGTTTGTGCAACTTCCCATAGAATTAAGGGAGTTGCTCAGGCTTTCCCACAGCCGTTTGGACCGTATTCTTCCATCGGCACCCCTCAATAGTCCGCGAGCCAACTCGTGATGGTCAGTCATAAAATTGAGGAGTGCCTCAATTTGCGCTTGAGTTGCTGGTGGAGCGGTTGTGGCCATTTTACGATATTATGTTATTTTTTAACGAAAACTCTCGATAATATTTATGTACCTACCAACTAACGAAAATAAAAAACTTTGACAATTGACATTTGAAAATAACCGTCAAAAAGAAAAAAGGCAAAGGTATCAACAGGATAAAGCCGCCATCCCGACTAAAATGGCAAAAATAATTCAATTGTTTATCTAAGACGAAATATAAAGTAATTTGTTAAAAATGTGGTCATTTTCTAACACAACAATATGGTTTTTTTGTTTATTAAGCTTGAAAACCACAAAATAAGTAAACCGGTGATCGACCGGTAAAATAGCGCAACTCTATCGTCATGTATCATTCGCTCTCAAATATTGTCTATGATTCCGTTCGAAGCTCGTGAATCCGAAATCAATAGGGAGTAGGGTACACGCCGTCGTTTCGGACTACCTTCGGACGGGCCCGTCTTTTCGTTGACGGAGTTAGGGAGTAGACCTCCTGGTCCTTATCGGACGGCGAGCTGCCCATTGCTCACCGTCCGCAAGCCCGCGCCTACGGTGGCCGGTATTCGGCTCTCGTCTCCCGACGCCCGGGGCGTCTCTTGCGGCGACTAGGGCAGCGAGCGCGTGCAGCTTGCATCTCCCTCGCGCGCTCCGCCTCCTCCTTCGCGAACATAACTGCTTCGCAGAAGGAGGTGACGGCTCCCCATGCACTCTCGCTCCGAACCATGGCCTGAACCGGGACCGGATGCGAGAGATCGCCGCCGCCGATCGCATCCGTGAGGACACGGCGGTGCTCCGCCCAAGCCGGGCAAACCTCCACCGTATGCTGCACCGTGTCCTCCGGGCGATCCACACAGTGGTGACACCCGGGCGTTTCCTCCCGCCTTATGCGGAACAGGAACCTCCCGAAACAGCCGTGTCCGGTGAGGACCTGCGTCAGGCGGAAGGTGAGGACGCCGTGGCGCCTCTCAAGCCACTCCTCAAAGAGGGGACTTATCGCCACAATTGTGGCGTGCCCAGAGCAGACGAGTCCTGGAGTGGGGATCGCGTATCGGCTAGTGTAGTGTGGGACGCCCCCCAGCTAGATGGACCGACGACCTTAAAAAGGTGGTTGGGATAGACTGGATGCGGAAGACGGAAGACAGAGTGTTGTCTCGCAGCCTGGGAGACGCCTATGTCCAGCAGTGAACTGCGATAGGCTGAGTTGACTGACGGAATGTCCGCGCTGACAGCACTATAGTCTGTTCTAAAAGTATTAGATGAAAATCTAAACACAATGGGTCAGAAAACGTACCTTTGGATGCCAATTTGTAGCGTGACTTACAAATTGAGTGCTTTGATTTAATTATTTGAATACTAAAAACCCGAAACTCTTATTCTCATTTGACAAATGAATAATGTTATTCAAACAATAAGTACAGTACAACTATTTTTAATGTCCCTCGGCAAACTTCGAGTTTCGTCAGTCGTCGGATTTCTATCAGTTGCCCTTTGCACTTGGTAATTATGGTTGACGGCAACGCGGGTGCAGTGGTAGGAGTCAATACGTACAAGCACCAAGTGCAAAGTGCAACTGATAGATTTCCGACGACTGACGAAACACGAAGTTTTCCGAGGGACATTAAGAAAATAGTTTTACTGTATGTAATTATTGAAAAAAGAGGTGAGAAGAAGCGCCGAAAGTCCGTTGAGCGCACAATTTCCGTCACGGTCGTCACGGACGCCATTCAAAGCCGTCAGGTCCTATACGTCATTTGCGTCGTAGTGCGAGTACAGTGCGTTCATTATAAATTGACTCGTGACGCAATTGCTAGCACTAAATTTTCCAGTATTAGCTTCAAAACTAATAGGGTTCAAAATGGCGACTGACAGAACAGTACTGTAAATCACAAGACTGCAAAATTCAGTGTTACAAATCGCGTCACGCATGAACGC
The DNA here is from genome assembly GCA_947364205.1 of Agrochola lota. Classification (NCBI taxonomy): domain Eukaryota; kingdom Metazoa; phylum Arthropoda; class Insecta; order Lepidoptera; family Noctuidae; genus Agrochola; species Agrochola lota. Next base: position 11,760,252 of record OX376241.1, read on the forward strand.
ACTATACCTACGTGGAACACACTGAAAGTTCTTAGAAATTAAAAACTGTTTAAAGCATTAAGTTGCTAATACCTTTACTGTTTTTCGAAATATTCTCCATTCCTTTCCAAGCAACGTCACATTCGTTTGGTCCGTAACTCAGTGGGTTACGGACGAAACGTTCACGACGTTTCGCGGCGTTTTTGGTCTTCGGTCAAATTATGGATTATCCATACAATACATAGCTTCCTGACTCTATCATGCGCCGCACAATAATGATGTTATAATCAGTCGTCACCGTTGCAGGACGTCGGAATCTCGCAGGTCATCAGTAAGATTCCCACGACCACGCTTAAACTCATTGAACCAGTTGTAAACAGTGGCACGTGATGGGGCTTCATCATGGAAGGCTAATCGAAGTCATAACTTTGTTGGTGACTAACGAAAGTCGTAATAAATCATAGAGCGAAAATTTTCTCGCGGTAAATTCATTTTGACGCATACTACACGCATATTTTTTATTGCCACCAATAGGAAAAATTAAATATACATCATCAGAGGGGCAATTCCCGTAATTTTTAAGATCGTACGCATTCGCATCTCATTCGGAATCTGTCAAAAATACAATCTATTTACCAACATTTTTGACAAGTTTGACAGATTGCGACTTGAATGTGAACGATTTTAAAGTACGAGAATTGGCTTTCAGGTTACCAAAGAGTTCTAAATTCGACATTTTAATTTAAAAAAATCATTGGATTTGTTTCTAATCAGCCAGTTCTAAAAACTGTCAGTGTTAACCTTGTAACGACTGCACGCTAGGTTTATATGGAAAGTGTTGATAATGCCGCCTCTGCCAGCGGCCGCCGAGGCGTCTCCATGTTCTGTAGTATTTAAGATTAAGCCTTGACTGATGAAGAATAAATACATTTTACGTAGCCTTTTGTGTTAGAAACTGCTAAAAGATTAGTAAAGTGAAAAAAACTAATCCATTCCTTTTATGATACATTTGTAACAGCATTTTCTTTAAAAGTCAGGGAAATTAGGGGTTTATTTATAAAGATTGCTTAAGACCAGGCACTCTAAAGACAATTTCCACGCAAACTCCGCCCCCAGGCACCCCACCACTCCACGATGTTCAAAACGCTAACACGTCAGTAATAAAGTTGTATATCGCGTGCGCTCTTTGATCGTGTTCGAGCACTGAACTAAATGGCGTAAGTCACAATTCTTATTACGTGTTTAGCTAAAGTAATAATGGATCTAGAGAAAAAATATCTTGTGGCTGGAAAATAAACTATATTTTCTTACTGTGAATACTTATCTTAGATATAAAAATCGAGAAATCTTGATTTTATTTAAATAATCTTTAAAAAAAGACATGTTTTTCGAATAAAAATGAATCGAGCGAAAATTTTACAATGACGTAACTGTCTTGTACATGGAAAAAAAAGCCACAAAAAATCATATACTAAAGTTCCATTTTGATTGTATGCGTGACTGTTTCAGAATATTAATGCAAATTAACATACAATTTACTATTTAGCCCCCCTTAAAGTTAAGTGACTTTCAAACGTCAAAAATGTATAGTTAAACAGTCGCTAATCATAACTTAACTTTAAGCAACGTTTTTAAATAAACCCCTTAATTGTTTAGGTAAGTGAGTACCAACTTTAATTGTCCTATATATTCAAAACAATACTGTCATTCTCTGACAGTTGTATGAAATGGTTGTAACACGGCAAATTAACGTAAGGTGCCAATTTTATAAACAAGTGTTCCCTGACTGTACTTACATACATTAAAGGTATTTCGAGTGACAGTATTTGGATATGTATGGGTACCCATACATATCTTGCATCTTTCTCTTCCGTTCCTATGTCCGGCTCATACTGGGTAATCAGTACCGATACGAATCTTGCTGAATAGGTTATTTTTGCACTACTCTTTTATAGCTCGTCCAAACAAAGGGAAGTAGCTAGTTAGATACTTTTCGAATCGGGGATTGTCCTGGCTTGGCAGGGTTCATGTAAGGATGCTTGTCTTTATTTTGAAACCTTAACTTAAGGCGACGATAACCGACTTTTAATGATTTTATACTGAAGATCACGTCTAAACGAGTAGTGTTAATAATTTGGAAAAAATATACGGCATGTGATCGGAGGTTGCTTTTATAATATATAACATAATTAATAATAAATGTGTTTCTCTACCAGTGTGGTTTAATTAATAAATATTACATATGATAAGTTTTTTTTTTTTTAATAACTTAATACAGTGTAAACTCCATGTAACGTCACTCTATTTAACGACAAACTCCCTTAAGCGTCGAAATCAATTGGCTTTGGTTGGTTTAGCTTGTCTTTCATACAATGTTTCACTCTACATAGCATTACACCCACTCTCAATAACGACAACAATTGAGTAATAAAAAGTACCTTTTAAGTTGCTAAAATTAGTAAAAACTGCGCAGCTGTGTACGATCTATTGTCGCTTTATTATCCTAGCCCGCAATAAACTCGACTGTCGGCATCATGCATACCGAACTTTCTAAGAAATTCGTTCTTTTGTTTACAATTTGGGATTGCTTGTACGTGTAGACTGTTGTTGACCATGACTCATAAGTAGGAGTCATGGATTATCTATACCTTATCATATTCTTAGTTGCTCACAAACTTTCAAACTGTAACTGTAACTGTACTTTCAACAAAATTACTGGTGCAGCAAAAGACGTCAGACAAAAATAACAGACTATACGCAATAGCGTTCATATAACATTCTTTTTTATGCACATAACTACTAACAATAGTCGGAAATAAACTTTTTCTTTTTCTAATTCTGATGTTTCTTCTCTCCTTTTAACGACAACTCTCTATAACGCCATAAAATGCACAGTCCCTTCAGTGTCGCTATATAGAGTTTACACTATGAATATTTTAGATTTTGTTTATATTACATAGTGAAATTAATTTGTAAAGTTATGTCTATGCTTACGCGGGAAAAGACTGAGAATCACGCAAAATCTATCTAGCGTACTTTTCTGACACCTTCACCATTTTAAAGATAATTGATGGGAGAGTCATATTACTGGCTGGACGTCGACGCGTTGCGTGAGCTCAGTAAAGAGCACACAAACTAACCACTCAAGGTCACTGACATATATCTGCGTCTTAAAATACCTTCCTTTGCCATGATTACTTTAACATTGATACCTTTTTCATATCCCTTTTCCTACAGATCATTCGGCTATCTCCTTTGCTAACTTAAACCTTAATTCCCCAAAATGAACGTAACTTACCCCAAAAATATGGCCAGCTTTAATCAGGCCTTTCCGCAGACATTTTAATATTTCTTCCAGACATTTTATTATAGGTAGAGGGAATACATAGCAATTCGGTGTACTAAATTATGGAGTAAAGGGGTAATCCCCGGGGATTGGTCGCACATTTATTATAATCATTGATTTGAACCGGAATTATATTGTCATATGTGTATTGTGGGTTGGTTCCGTGATGCTTCTAAATTAAATGTCAAAGAGGATTGTGTTTGTTAGAGCGATAAATTAGGTGTTAAACATAACTGTGTGGAACTGTTTTGTTGATTTAATACAATACATTATTGTGGTGAATCTGATTGTTGATTTAGATATTTGTATCCTCAATAGTATTTTCCTATTATTTAGGTTTTGTCATTATTTACGTGATATAATTAGCTTCACGATTTTGCATTAAATCGATATTATATTGATTGGTTATTTTACTATAATCTACTAAATGCTCATATACACGAGCGACACGTGTCAACGGCAGAGGCAACTGCAGCCGTCGACACCCGTCGATACGTCACGTCAATATGGCGCCCTCTAGACTCGACATAAAGTCATCTTTTTTTTCGCTGTAATTCTTCTATAATTTTGTAGGCATGCAACCACGGCATTACCTTGGCCATTTTTGTACCTATGTCTTGATTTCTCTCTGAAAGATTTTCTAGTTTCATACTTTTTAGAACGTGATTTTTCAGTAGACATGTTTTAGTTTTTGAACTTACTTTTTATAAATCTTGAGAGATTTGCGCGCCAGTGCTGCCTGCCACGCGATTCACGTGTTATCGCTGTGATGAACGCCGCACTACTGGTCTGCCGCGCAGCAGTGCCGTCGCAGCATTGCTGCCGTACTAGGAATATAATCTTTTATAAACCTATAGACAATGTATGGGAACCAGTAGTGACGCGGCAACACTGCCGCGTGCAGCGTTGTTCGGAATCATACCTTAAAGCTTCTTCTTATATCCTCTATTTCTTGAAGTGTTTAATAATAGCATTATGAAATCCAATCCATCCCGAAGTTTCTGGAAAAAAAAAAGCTAGGGTTGTACTTTTCTGTTCTATTCTTTCTTACAATAAAAAAAAAAAATAAAAATTCTTTCTCATTACATTGACAGTACCTGGCCGACCGACCTCTGCTCGGGTGAAAATAGAGAAAACGAATTTTCCCAAATGTGAAAAATACCTAGATCGATTTTTCACCCCCGTAAACCCCTTTATTGCAAGTTTCATCGAAATCGTTAGAGCCGTTTTCGAGAACATGATTACAAATACATATATTTAAACACAAATATTGCTCATGTAATAGTATAGGATAAAATAACAATGAAGAGGTAATTTACAAAGTATTTATAGAGTCAACTTTGAAATTCCAGAAAACAAGCGTACTGCAAATTGTTATCTAACCCAAATGTGACCACAACTCAGATCTGCTTCATACTTTTACTGTTACACGTTATTGTTGTTTGTTGACTCGAAAGTTGGATTCGCTTCAAGCTCAAATACAAGTTACCTACAATGTTGTACAGTACTACCAAATGGCGACATTGAGGACAACTTTTCTTTTGATTATTGCAAAAATATCTCCGGTCCGTCCTGCTTTAGATATCTGAGAGGTGTTGATGGTCATCGAAAATGCTGGTTTCTGATATCATTATTCAGAGAAAAATAAAGAAAAATGGTTTATTGTCACAGAAACACGTACATATACAAGAGAGAAAAGTTTAAGTCAAAGTCAAATCATTTATTTCCAATAGGCCCTAAGTAAGGCACTTTTGAACGTCAAAATGTACAAAAAAAATTGAATTGATTCTAGTCGCCCCTTCCAAAAGGAAGTTTTCGTATGGGGAAGAATGGGCAAGAAACTCCACCGTTACACTTTTAAAATGTGTTACAATATTTTTTATATGTACATTACTTTAATAATTATAATATATGTGAAGACGATGCGCTTAGAAAAAATTTGAATACCACAATAGGTAAAAAAAAAATAAGCAACGACAGATAAATTAATTACATAAGTGATAGATACATGGTGCTCACATATTTACAAACTTTGTTTAAGTAGAAGATTTTCCTAAAATTTCATAATTAAGAAGTCAGTGTGTGAGGAAGTAATCACAGAATCTCAATCAATGCCATATTAAAAAAATAAATTACACAATTAAATTAGCAACCAGTTTGATTTCGTTAACTGCAGTACTTACTTAGTATAACGACACATGAACAAAAATATATGTCGTAAATTATAAAAGTTGCGCGATAATAGTCTCTCAATTCATTATTGTAGTACAAAATCAAGGGTCTTCAACCTTTTTGAAGTCAAGGACCGAGAATACTTTGATTTTGGTTCGGTAGTATAAACTTATTGGTAATTAGGTACCTTGCAGTTATTTATTATAAACAATTTACAATCCTCGAAACAGCTAATCATGATACTAATAAAATTCAATCAATGAGATGTTTGGCATTGTTTACTCTTAACTAATTTATCAATATCTGCTCCATTATTGGTTGTTGCAATTCTCAAACTGTTTTCAAATTGAATATCGGTGATTCTGGTCCTTTCCCTGGACTTTACGTTTTTCATTCAGAAAATAACTGCTCGCATAGATAAGTGGAGCCAAAACCGAAGCAAGAAAAAAAAGTAATCAGTAGCTGCACGTCATGACTGTGACAAAAAGGCATGACCCAAACGATATACTTAATAAAATATGCATCAAACTATATCCATTATCCAAACTGTATTGGAATCTACTTCCAGTTATCTGTGTGTTGTAATCCGCTACTCATCAATGCTGGACGTAGGCCTCTCCAATCGCAAGCTATTTCACTTCATCCTAGTATAAATGTTTTACTATATTACTGATATTTTTCTACTGTAGATATACCAGCATTTTCTCATTTGTATTTTAAATTTTCCTAAATTTTTGACAAGTTTTTGACATTGATTGTCGCTGACACGAGATTGCGACGATAGATTTTGAACGTTTTTAGGGTTCCGTAGTAAACAAGGACCCCTTATAGTTTCGCCATGTCTGTCTGTTTGTCTATCCGCGGCTTAGCTCAGAAACTGTTGATAATAGAAAGCTGTAATTTGGCATGGGTATACATATTAATCACGCTGACAAAGTCGTATAATTATTTTACAATGCATTTGCTCGAAAAGAGCGTTTTCCAAGCAGTCAATTTGTGCGGAAAGTGTCACTTTTTTTCACTATTGCTTTTTACTTTTCTGTTTTTTTTTAATTTTTGAGGCCGTCGTCAGCCTGTCTCGTCTCAGAGATTTTTTTATTTGAGAAAAGTTTTCACAATCAGATGATGATGATGATGACGATGGCGATGATTATGACGACGGTTAAAATCAAAAAGTCGAAGTCAAAGTCAAAGTCAAAGTCGAAGTCGAAGTCGAAGTCGAAGTAAATATCTAAGCCAAAAGTCAAAGTCATGAATCAATTTTGTTTTTATCATTTATATACGTCGTCGTATGTTAGATGTTTACATATCACAGGCGACTGCCGTAAGGCTCGCTCGTTTTTTTTTTTTTTCCTGGCACAATGCATAGTAAAACGTTGTATGATACACGTGCGTAAGATGATTTCCGACTCGTGTCGGAAAAATGCCACTCGTCGGAAATCACCTACCTTCCGCACTTATAGCATAAATAACTATTTTGGGTACCTCCCTTAGGTACACGTAAAGTGGGGGTGTTTTTTTTCCTTAACTATCCCATAGTATGGGGTGTCTTTGAAAAGCTTATGGAAACCATTTTTTGGATTCATGGAACCGTTTACGAAATATTAAGCTTTAAAATGCAAATTTGTGTTAGAGTCAGGTGTCCAGCTAAATGGTTGGTTTTGGATATGTGAAATAATTCACGGCAGTAGTACATATACCGAAATAAGGAAAACTATCACAGCTAAGTAGCCTAGTAGGCTTTACTAGTTAAAAAGTAATAATCGACTAACTTACATTTGCAGTTGAAAAATATTTTCTCCCATACATTCCGTATGGGAGAACATGAGAAAAATATTTTCTCCCATACATTCCGTATGGGAGAACATGTTTTTCAACTACAAAGTTATGTTTGTTCTTGGGGTAAATTTATCCCAAATACGGAACCCTTCATTGTGCGTGGTCCGACCCGCACTTGGCCGGTTTTTTATTAATTTTGGGACATGACCTCCAGAAGGAAAATTGTCGTACTTAAAAAACGTTCACATTCCAGTGGCAATCTGTTAAACTTGACCAAAATGTTGGTAAATTGATTGTATTTTTGACATATTTGGAATACGAAACTTCTTAAAAATACGGGAATTGCCCCTCAGACCTCCGCAACCCAATATCTTACAATTAATTTGTTAAAGACTGCGAACCGACGAAGAGGAGAGTGTCCTTTTCCCAAACTTCTCTTATTTTAGAGACTTTTGTAAGGCTTTTACATATTTGGATATTTATAACAGCATCAGATTTACACTTCAAAGTAGGCGTACATATTACCCACTGGTCTATTCCCAAACAATTGTTCCATCCCTTTCATTCATGAAAAGTTAGAGCAAGATGGTCGACGAACATTCGACGCCACAGAATGTGGGTACAAAAGGGATCCTGAATCCTGAAACAATTCGAGATAAAAGGTTGTTGGAACTTAAAAGCCTATTGTTTTTATGGGACGGTTTGGGAAAACAAAGATATGGTGTAGTGGAGTACGTTGTAGTGGAACCGTATTGGTTTTACGAATTGAAAATTGATTAAACGTTTTAGCCTGATAGGGGGACACAATTTGTAGATTATTGCTTGATAGGTGAGCAGAAAATATGGGTTTTGACTAGTTTAATAGTGAATATTAAGTGAAAGACCGTGAGATAGAGTTGTAAGGTGTTTAATTTTGATCCCAAACGATACAGGAGCACATTATTATTTAACAAACCATTTTCTTCGTGTAGCAGAGAGAGAGCACAGACAATAATCTAAACTAAATGTCAAACGACCATAAGCAAAAAACTTTATTTTTACTTTTCTTGTGTTAGTATCAACATTTAAACTTGTGTAGATAGAAAAAGATTTCAGAGTGATTTCGAAAAGTGAATAAATATGGATCGAAAAAGTCATATTGGTGTCACAGATGAATGCAAACAATATGTTCACTCCGCAAAATCATTAAAAAAAGGAGAAGAAGATCATTAAAAGGCGACTCTTGATAAAGTGCAATTTAGGTCGCACAGCGCTAATTACCCACAGCTATATTTGCCAAGAAGTTGCCTCTCGTCCTATCGCGTAACTCTAAAAGGCAGCGCGCATTTTGGATGTGTTTTCGTATGAATTTTCCTCGTGCGTACGTACACGTACGAACACGCACGAACGATCCCGACCGTCCAAGTACAAAGGGAGCGCGCAGACTGGGTGCGACCTAGTCGTATGTATACGTACGTATAGTTCCGACGTACGAAAACAATCCTAACTTGTTGAGATTTGTTATATTTGACGGAGAAAAACGTATCCAGTGTCGTACGTGTACGTACGAGTGAAATTCGTACGAAAACGCATCGAAAGTGTGCGCGGCCTTTTAGAGCCTTTTAGAGAGAATTAGCCCGACAAGTCGGGCCCGCCGCGTGCTTGTGTGTACCTAAAATGTGGGGTGAACCATCTGTAAGTATACATCTTTGTGTACTTGTGCGGATTTGAAGCCACAACCTTGTGCGACGAGGCCATCAAATCACTAAAAACTAAACTAAAACGAGTAATTTTCCTTTAAATCCTAACGCGCCAGTAAGATATAACCAGCCATCCAACCCCATTCCCGCCAGTAATGAAGTCAGACAAACTCGGACAAACAACATTATCCGTTAGTATATATAGAGATTTACGAGACACCGACACGGGAACGATATTTAGCAAACATGTCGTACTGGGATTTAGCTGTGTTTTAGCTGTGTTTTCAACGATTTTTGTTTTAAAACATCCATTTTTGAAATTATGGTGAGAGTGAAATGGTTTCTGCTAGCCTTGTTTAATCTTTTAACACATTCTGTTATACTAACATCGGTGCACATGGTTGGCTAATAATAACTATCAACCATTACGATATGCTCAACAAAAACTTAAGAGCGTCCGTCCAAAAAGTTGGCAACGTCGCAAATAGCTGTCAAATATTTACCCGTTTTGATTAATTTGACAATATTACGGAAATAAGAAATATGGCTAACTAGTGAACTAGAATATTAATAATGAAATGCAATTATAGCACTGAATTTGATGTTGTAACCGTTTAAGGTGTAAAAAAGTATATGGAATGTTTCTAAATACTTTTTTTTACATCTAAAACTAAGTGAAATGAAATGAAATGAAATGAAATTGTTTATTCTGTAAATAGGATATAGGAATCACTTTTACACGTCATATTAAAAATATATTAAATTTTGCTAGATGAGTTCGGCGTTTCCTATCCGACTACTCTGAGAAGAAAGGCCGAAACAAACTCAGAGGTCACAGTCTCTTTTAAAGTCCAGACATAATCTTGGTCAAGCCATATGAGGACCATGTAGATTCATGTCTGAAATGGTCTTTTGAGAAAAGAACCACACAGATTTGAGTGGACCTGTCCAGTCAGTGCAAGCATTTGTCAGTAATCGTGGAGCTCAACTCAGAACAAAAGGAGCTCAACTCGACGAACAATACCAAAGAAAGGACATTTGGGTAGGCCGCATAAACTACTCAAACTGCCAGACCATCATTAAAACTAACTGAGAGAGGATAAAAAAGGAGTAATGAGAAAAAAAAAATTAAATTAAAAAAAATATCCACATAGTCCTCACATTCACAATAGGTAATTAAAATAATATTATACTTTACAAAGTAATCATGTCATTTTGTTTTAATGTTTAAATAAAACTGGTATATTTTAATGATTTTACTAAATAATTCTAATGTCAAGTTTTATGGTTTTATCACAAGGTTTAGCAGAGCGAGCAGCTCAATCCCAAGCTTTTTTATCTTCTAAATAATCTGAAATTTTATAGTACCCTTTTTTACAAAGTTTGGTTTTAATACAAATTTTAAATCGTTTAATGGGTAAGTTTCGAATGTCAATGGGAAGTTTGTTGTAAAAGCGTATACATTGACCCATGAACGAGTTGCCTACTCTGTGGAGACGAGTGCGATGTACAGCAAGGTTGTGTTTATTCCTGGTATTTAAACTATGAATATCAGACATTTTCTTAAAATTTGATATATTTTTGTGTACATACATTAGGTTTTCAAAAATATATATTGTGAGGCTAGAGTTAGAATATTCGTATTCGGTGTTATTGCATTTCATAATTAATATTTTAGTTCACTAGTTAGCTATATTTTATAGTAAAACAGTTTACAGTTTTTTACAGTAAAATTGCCAAATTAATCAAAACAGATAAATATTTGACAGCTATTAGCGCCGTTGTACACACTTATAAAAAATATTACACTATTTTTAAGCGCTCCAACGTTAACAACAAACCCTATATTTCTAAGTACTGCAAAGCTTCTCCGATCAATGAAATAAAATGAAATGAAACTCTTTATTCTGTAAATAGGATATCGGAATCACTTTTACTCGACATACTTATTATGCAAAAAAAATCTTGGTCAGATCATGTAAGGACCATATAGATTAGTATCTGAAATGGTATTTTGAGGAAAGAACCACATATATTTGAGTGGACCTGTCCAGTCAGTGCAAGCATTTGTAAGTACTCGTATAGCTCAACTCAGAACTTAAGGAGCTCAATGTATTGTTACAAGATAAATTACTAAATCATATAAGTCATTCAACGCGTTCTGAATTCAAAACGGCAATAACCCCTCATCCGAAGGTGTCGATTTCGCAACACGCAGCATACCCTAATCACACTTAACCCGACGCTGCCGTAGTTTATATCTACGCCGTAAAGATTTTTACAACCAGCGATCATCAAACGGTCTCTAGGACCCCGACCTATCGCCAATTGCCAATAAACCTTCGAGCTTCAGGATTTCAATGAAGACCGACACATATTGGCTCTTACTACGATCTAAACGGGATTTCGCGTTCTTGAACACCAGAATCATCGCTTTGATGTACGACCAACGTCTTAACCCATTCGATGCGACAATTTCGCTTGAGCAAAAATCTTCGCAATAATAGTTGGGTTCGATTGACCATCGGGATGTTGTAACTATATTGCTATCTGTAATATCTCGTAATAACCAAAATCCCTAAGGGCGAAACGAAATACTTAGACTGTTATTTCGTACGTGGTTTCCTGTACAGTAACAGTAATAGTGAAAACACGTTGGCTGACGTGACAAATGGCAATAGTGAAATTATTTATTTACTGCAATAATAACATGAGGGGAGGTTGAAATGTTTTGTTAATAACACACTGGCCCCTCGAACAATATGCTATTATGTTTATTACATTTCGTTTTTTGATTTATCTCTTTTTGTGGGGCGGAAAAACGCAGACGTTTTTTCTAATAAATTGCGTTCGCCCAATCGAATTTTTGTGTTAAAATAAATTATCCTGTTGACATGTTACACGAATATCTGTATGTATTATTGTTGTATATTATTGTAACTTAAGTGTGGAAGAAATATTTACAATTACGGTTCCTTATAGGGATGATGACCAAAAAAAAATGTTTTTATCCGTCATTAAAAAATATTGGACACGTATTTTTTCTTTTTTTATGTAATCAAAAGATTACGGCGATACATTGAGTTAAAATGTACCATGACGTCACGAGTATATAGATTGTATACTTACTTATGACGTAGCGACCCCCACTCCCCAACTTTAATGCGTTTTATGTAAGTAATTTTTATTAATATCATTAAGCAATAAATACGAGTCTAATATTTTTTTAATTATCTGACCCACAGATTAAATAGAATTAATTTTCTTTACCCAGACATCATCCCTATTGTGTATAAGGGAACAGGATTATTGTGTATATGGAAAGGGTACAGGATATAATTATATAGCATTCTTGTGTGTGCGTGAGGAAACGTAGTGCTATCATCAATATATCCCTACACGTAGTATCATTGTTCTACAACACAAGAAAATATATCCTATACACCATTTTAAGCAACGCCTATAAATATCTTACGAGTATTTAGTGTTTTCGTATTACACTCTCACTCTATTGACATAAAATGGCCGCTTTTAAATATTATTTACCTTTTTTCGGCCAACAAATTAATAAACTACAACAAAGTCACAAACTCCACTGACATGAAAGCTCCTAGTTGGTAACCGGTCACAAAGGCGATGATCCGTGAACTGGAGCACCATTTAATTCGGTACAGTAAGCAGCGTCTGATTGGAGATTACGAGTAACTCGGGTCTGCGAGACCCCCTCATTAATTCGACGTTCCATCACCCGGCATTTACGGGTTAGCGATTATGTTGTATTGTTGTAGTAGAATAGTGGTCAATGTAATTGATTAGCAATATATCCTACAAATCCTACTAATATTATAAACGCGAAAGTTTATGAGGACGGATGGATGGATGTTTGTTACTCTTTCACGCAAAAACTACTGTACGGATTTGGATGAAATTTAGCACACAGATAGTTTATAACCTGGAAAAAAAATGGATGAATGGAATAATAATGGATGGATAAATGATAGTATTTATCCCGATATTGCCACGGGGTCGAGACTGGTGAAACCGCGGGGCGCTGCTAGTTGTTTTTTTTTCCTTTTCTCATAAACGTTGCTTAAAGTTCGCGTAAGAGCTGATTAAACGTCAAAATTGTATGGTAAAGCAGGGTTCAACAGTAGCTAATTATACTTAAGTTTAAGCAACGTTTATAAATAAATCCCTTTATTGGTAGTGTAAACATTATTTTGTCTTGCAAAAAAGTAAGAAATGGCAACACCTTTTCGTACTTTAGGTTTCATTTTTTGACACTCCCAGGATTCTTATGTCCTTACATACCTACTGAATATAATTTTTCCTCCTTCTATACCCAAAAGGTCACAATTTTACAACTTGGCATCGATATTTACATATCAATACTTCCAAGTATCGATAGATCGCTTCCAAAATCGAATTAATTGGCTTAGCCCGATTAAACCATAACAAATAAGTGTAATTGAGTTGTGCAAATCTCATTTACTTAATGCACGGTAAACACAAATAAACAAAAGTAAGAACATTCGCAGATCACCGAAGACCATTGGGCATCTCTTGGCTAATCAAAAGTTGCCCGAAGCGCCGGTAGATCTCAGTTTACCAAACTAACTAAAAGTTCCGATTAGTTCTTGTATTGTTCGGCTGCTTTGCCTATTGATCGATTGCACGGTTCAGTTATGGAAACGATTTATTTGTTTAATTGATTGAATTGATTAATAATAACATGTGAGACGTTGGATGTTATGAGTTATGACCAGTGATCGGAGTAGGTAGATTGAACTGGGGTCATTGATCCGAAACGTATATATTACTATGGACATTCCTCCGGAATTGGTGGATTATTAAAAAAAAACCGGAACTTATGTAGGAATTGTATTCTGCCAGAGTGGATGGAGTCATTTGATGATTTGCCATCCTCAAAAAAAAGGTAGGAATTGTAATAAAATGAGCAATTTTATTCTTTATTATTCTTCCTATTTTTTTTTTTGTCACGATTTGACAAAACCCAACGACCAATCAGAACAAAGGATCATGGGTGGTACAGTAGTAATAATATCACTACCAACATTAACAATATTTAATTGAATCCGGAAATACCGGAATTACTTTCCGGAAAAATGGCTTATCCATGTTATTCTTTCTGTGTGCATTTATGATACAAGTACTAAAAATCAATCTACCTACTCCGATCACTGGTTATGACCGTGTGTTGAAATATAGTCACTGCCGCGACTACGCGGAATGAATGATAACTGGCGTTAAAATAATCTGCCACTATTGTTTTAAACGTTAGTCGTTAGTCGAGGCACCGATTTTTCTGTATCGACATCCATATTTTATATCGTCTGCGACCGACAGCATAAATAAACAAATCAATATAAACATAGCCTAAAAACCGCAAATTTTAAACATGGAACACTAAAAATTCATAGCAAAAACATGAAAAATGTTGTTCGTCAGTGGCCAGTGCGATGTTTTGGCGCGAAATTCGTATTTCGAATGGGACGCTTTATTGCGCGTCACTTTGATGTGTCACTTCCTAGTGATTGCTGCGTTCCAATTGGAATTTTAAAAAGTTCGCACAAACAGATTGCATGATTTTGATGGCGTCAGCCGTTGTCTATGTTGGTACAGGCTATTTGTATTTTGAATACAGGCTTTTATGGTTGCTATCCCAGTTTTTAAGACTTTAGATAAACAATTCATGTTGTGGCAACGGTATGAATAATTTGCTATCATAAAGCAGCTTAAATCTATTCAGGCCTGTAATACGTACTTCAAATGTAAAACTAGTTAAGGGCAAGTAAATGAATCGCAGATACAGACAAAAGAGCAATCAGAAACTAAAAGACAAGCGCTACTTACTACATATTATATTCTTTTTTCAAAATTACCACGAGAATTTTCAGACCACCTCCAAAAATACTGAAAAGAATAATCTTCCAGCACGGACTTCCCTACTTAGATTACGTCACTTCGTCCTGCGGTTATTATTTTTTAGTGTGGCAAGCTCTCATATTTCGTGAGAACGTGAAAATTCCTCGCTAATAGGAGACGGTTCATTAGAAACTCGTCAGAATTCCGCTCGCTGGCTCAGCTTAATTCTGTTAACCATTTTTGTGTCCAAGACCGAAACGTAATTTTTAAAAGTTGGTACTACCCAGGGCTTGTTGTCCAGTTGTAGTTTTAGTGATAAATGTTTGATATGTTTAATTTTAGCGTGTGTTCTAAGATCTTGTCTCAAATAATAAAAATTAAGAAAACGACGTAGTTTTACAAAATTGAAATTAATTGCGCTATCGGTCTATTTCAGCCTACTTCTAAACAATAAAAATAAACAATAATACATTATATTATCTATCTCACTCTAATCTACGTCTCATTGATTTTCTAATCAATTCACGTGTCTATTTTAATAAAATAAAAAATCCGTAGAGTGAGACCACCCCACTCAAATTTTACTTGGCAACCCTAAAAAGCCCGGACCCGTGCGTCCTAATTCGCCGTACTCTTCATTTGCTCACAACTTTTGTGTAATAAAACCTTTTTCCACGTATGTACATGATTTTTTTAATTATGAGCCGTCCCGTTGTTCTACGTGCGTCGGAGCTTCCTAGTCGTTGTAATAAATTCGTGTTTACGTTAATATAGTGATGCTGAGCTTTAAAAATATAATAAAAATCTTAGCAAGGAAGTTTAATATACTTCTCGTCTGTGGTGTCATAAATCTTTGAGGTTATGTGGTGAGGTCGCACGTTTTAAATAATTATTATTGTGTATGTAACATTTTTATGTTGAATTATTCAATTTTTAAAACATAGGGGAAGTGGTCATGTGGTTTTGACGTTTTAAATGATAAAATAAATTGTATTTAAATAGTACTTTGTACTTCCTTATTTCTGTCATGTTTTTTTATTTTTTTGCGGTTATCCTGGTGGCAGAGTTAATGCCGCCCAATGGGCCTCTGACTTGGTTTCACATGCTGTCGAAAAATATCTCTCAGGCATACGGGTATAATACCGGTTTTGGGGTTGCTGGTTTGTCCGAAAGGGATATCGCGGCCCCGGCACACAGGCAACGGAAGGAACACGGGTGGGTTTTAGTCAGTTAAAGTCTGACACAACCTCCCGCTCCGCCCAGAGCGGGAGAGGCTATTTGATAATTTCCCACAATCAAAAAAAAAAAAAAAAATGGCATACCGGTTTCCTCACGATGTTTTCTTTCACCGTTTTTGAAGTGATAATTATTTTATACGCACATTAATACGAAAAGTCAGAGGTGCGTGGCTTGGGTTCGAACTCGAGACTTATGACTTGGCAGTCTAACAGTCACACCACTAGGCTTTCACTGCTGTCACTTGCAGACATGAAATTATATTAATAGAGAAGTATTCCTACGAAACGCCTAGATTCCCAGGCGTTTGTTAGGCAGACCTCCGCTACATGAAGGTCCAGTATCGAGAGGTTGATGAAAGTGCAAAACTAAACTCCATTAACTGATAATTCTTTGACTGTGATAATTTTTAATGATATTTTATTTTTATGATAATTATTATTGATATTTTTTTATGTTTTTACTACTTATTTATTATATTTTTTGTATATGGGTATTGCCTGAAATAAAACACTTTTTTTTTTATAGCAACCCAGGCCAGAGCGTTTTGCCGCCGCTGTACAAGAAAACCCGACCCCAGAATACCAGATAGAACTGGGATTAAGAGTCTATAATACCTAAAATTAGTTAGCTTGATCCTCCGTTATGTCGAAAATACTGCAGCATTAATTTTGATATAAATATATGTTAAAGTTGGTACTATGTTTGACGATATACCGATTCCATAAAAAAATCTCTATAGAAAAAAAATACAAAGTTACCGCCAAGCCGAACAATAAACCGCTAGTATTTTATATATTAACTGAACTTACTATAAAGCAGACACTATGATTTTTTTTTATTACCATTTTTTGCCGTAAATAGCAATTACCTAAACTATTAGCGCCTTGGAGCCGCCAGGACTCAGTCTCACTCACTCAGTCCGCGAACAATATGGTGCCAGCGAGATAAAAAGTGAATTTGAGCTGAGGTCGTATGGGCTCTGAAGGGATGGAAGATTATGAAGAAGAGATATATGACAAGCATAACTTATCTTTATAACAAACCATAGGCTACTTATGGATAAACAGAATCGAGCATGATGAAACTACGAAGGTTTCATTTTGGTACTAAACCTGTGAAAAAAGAATACGTTTAAGTTAGTGATAAGTAGGTAAGTAGGTAAACAAAGTTCTAAGTTTTACTCACAAACATTTTGCCAAACTCCACTTCTTTTATCAAAGCTGTTAAAGAAGACGAACACAAAAACAATTTATCCAAAACTTCAGCGAGGGTAAACATTTTTAAACCGTTCTCAAGTTGTAAAATACTTCCGTAAGTTGTAGATGTCAGCACTGTAGCTGAGCTATCGGTACATCTGTTATTGTCTTACTTGAAGCCAGTCCGCTTCGGTATCAGTTACCGTCTCCCGTACAAACTTTTCGCGTTACCAGGGATCATAAAAAGGAATGAGAGCGGTTCCATCAGGGGGGGTCAGGAATGGAGGGGGGCAATCTGGTGTACTTGTGCTGCGAACAATACTGCAATGTGATTGGTTACATCCCTTGCTTGGTATGGCTTTTTTTAATTATAAATAAATCGGTTTTTAGGTTTCGAATCAGAGATTATTTTTTTG
The DNA here is from genome assembly GCA_947364205.1 of Agrochola lota. Classification (NCBI taxonomy): domain Eukaryota; kingdom Metazoa; phylum Arthropoda; class Insecta; order Lepidoptera; family Noctuidae; genus Agrochola; species Agrochola lota. The sequence goes on from OX376241.1 coordinate 11,777,944, forward strand.
AATAATAAATGTTGCCTAAAAATAAAAAATACCTGTTTCTATGGTTGTCACGCTACGCGTGTGCAGCACGCGTAGCGTGCTTATTGTTGGTGTGATTTGGTGGGTGGTGGAGTTCCAAAAAACATAAAAACATTTGAATTTTGCGGGTTCCCTTAGCGCTTCCCCCTTAAGTACCCATTTAAAAAATATTTTGGGAACATCATCGCCACAATTATTCTTGACGAGGCCTACAGCTATAGTTCGTGCCATTACGAGAGAAGAAGATAAATTGAGTGTATGGCCCTTTAAAATTCTACTCTTCTAAAGCCATAAATACATGCGTTAGAACTTTGAACAAAGTCACACAGATTACTATTTCTTTTGAAAGCTACTCTTAGTTTAATGCATAAAGCGCGGTGTACATGCGAGTGGAGTGCTCAAGCCTTTCACATTTACAAGCCAATTAAGACTAGCTCAGATGTGTGTGCTGCTTAGAAAAGCTTTATGTTATACTAGCATTTGCCCGCGGCTTCGCCCGCGTGAATGTCGAAAAATATCCCATGGGAACGTCCTATGTCCTAACCCAGGTCATGGTCACCATGTGCCAAATGTCATCCAAATCCGTTCGGCCGTTTTAGCGTGAAAGCGTAACAAACAAACTCAGTTTCGCATTTATAATATTAGTTAGGATTAGGATGTTGTGATAAAGGGAGCATGCATATTACAAAAGTTAGAAGTACACTCAAGACTATAAATAAAAAATATTACGCAATGATTCAACAGTAAATCAATAATAATAATAATAAAGCTGAAGAGTTTCTTTTTTTGTTTGTTTGAACGCGCTAATCTCTGCAACTACCAGTCTAACGTGACGAGTGTTCGAAGAAATTTGCGCGAATTTCTCCCAATACACATAAATTTACTTACGCAAGCCTAAATTTGCGCAATTATATCATTACTTATGTCATTGTGTGGCTAGCAAGTTAAAGAAATCTATTATTCGCCGTTTAAATTTATGAAAAAAGTATCAATTAAAAATCTTCTAAAAAATTCACACCTATCACAAAACAAAAGCGCAAACATTGACACGTGCATTATTTTTAGCGCAAACTAACTCAGCCACATGTTTCAGCAGCCCGTGTGAAACTGCCTAACACTGAGTGACAGGACAGCTGCGGCTAAATTTAAAATGGAGGGTCGTTTCATGTGGTGTAGACGTGCAGTCGCTGCCAAACGTGTGTGATCAGTAATTGAAGCTAATCTGCTAGTTTGGATTCTGAATGACAGTTGTGACTTGGGTAAATTGCATTGGCGATTTGTCACTGTTATAAGAATATCAATTCGGAGTTTCAATTTGATATTTTTATGTTACTGCAGTGATCGCTTAGTGGTGTGACCGACCATAGAAATATAAATAACAGGAGAAGTGGCATGGAGGCGTGTCCGTGTCCGCGCGTCGTGATCACGGTGCTCATGTCTCAGGCAAATGGCCGTCTCCGCTAACTAATGCACTTTCGAACGCGATCGTGATAACATTTAAGAATACCATGTTTTTCAGTGGTTTCTTGTAAAAATCGAAGCCAAACTAGAAACTCTATAAATCACCACTACCACACCACAGAACAATACGGTATAGAACGGTATCACCACTACCACTTATAGAACCACATATTCATTTCATTAACATAAATCAGCACAAGTATTTTACTATATTTGTGTTAAAAATCAAGAAAAACAAAAAATCGTAAAATATTTCTTGCCTTTACTACGTTATTTTTGTTTTCATATATCACAGCGACTTTACCACTACCAAAGTATGTCGCTAAGTAACTGGACAAGCAATGTAATCACGAAACGATGCTTTCTTTCAGCGGTTGCATCGCGTAGTACGGCCGCTGTTACTTGAGACGAGTTAGTGATGTGGTTGTGCAGATCGACAATCGACATAGTTGTCAATAGCCTACGTTATATTGACAACTATGTCGAATGTCGTATGAATTTATATTACTATTAAAATGTATTCTTCAATTTATCAACAGAAACTTTGTCAAAAAAGGAAAATATTTATAAAAAAATTACCATTGACATAGTAAATTCACCTAAGAAAAAAACTACTAAAAAGGTTCCTTTAATAGATCTCAGCGTTACTCCCAAAACAAAGAAGAATAAAGAAAAACTTACATCCCAAATGACTACCAAAACAACACCTACGACTCCAAAAACTACACCTAAGCTGACCGACAAATCCACACCGACATTACCTAAACCTACACTCCAGACTGCTGATAAATCAACTCAATGTGACGATTATGGTATAAAGCGTGATAAATTCACGAATAGGCGATATTCGACCCCACAAGCTAAAACCAAACTCTGTGTAATAAGTGCTAACAATAGAAATAGACTATGTGACATATTAGAAGATAGTTTGGGAACATGTCATGACTTCTGCCATTACTCGTATCCAAATGGTGGCATAGAAGAACTTCTACTTGGCATAGAAAATAAGCTTAGTAATTATAATAAAACAGACTACTGTGTCTTATTAATTGGAGAAAAGGATTTTTTAACTACTAAGAACTATCATGATTTAATTTACCATATTAGGGATACCATTGACAAACTAAGTCACACAAATATTATTATATGCCTCCCGACCTTCAGAATATGTGGCGAATACACACTATATAACTCAAGGATTGAAATGTTTAATAGTTTATTGTACCTGCATAACACAGCGTATGAATACGCCTATGTATTAGACTCAAACGCTGACTTATCATACGATTACTCAATGTTTTCGGGTCGTCAAGGACTCCTGAACAATGCAGGTATGAAAAGCATATTTATGAATCTCAAAAGAACGATTTGTGAAATCCAAATGATTTATAGAGACACTGACATGAAGGATACATCGGAAGAAACATCAAACCATTTTTTTCTATAACTATCTGACAATAATGCATCAAAATATCGCAGGACTGATTAATAAGTCAGACCAATTAGTATTGCACCTAGATGAACTTCAAAACAACATAGACATAATTTGTGTAACCGAACACTTCATGGAAACTGGATATGAAGGTTTCCTCACTATACCTAACTATAATTTAGCAGCTTGTTACTCAAGGGACACAAAGAGAGGAGGAGCATGCATATTGGTAAAAATTGACCACCAATATAGAGAGCTTAACGAAATCAAGAAACTTTCAGTGCAGGGAATTTTCGAGTGCTGTGCAATCGAATTAACACAGCATAACGTTATTATTGTATGTGTTTATAGGATACCTAAATCTAATAACCTTGACATGTTTTATTCGAAATTAAATATTCTTCTACCAAAAATATGTTACAAAGCGCGCAAAAATGTCATATTATGTGGTGACTTTAACATTAACACTTTGAAAAAAGATAGAATTTCTCAAGAATTTATTAATAACTTATTAAGCTATAACTTAAAATTACAAATTGATGAGCCTACCAGATTACAAAGCAACACATGCATAGATAATTTTGCGCACAATTTTCCGCGAAAATGCAATCATAGAATAATGGATTTCAACATGTCAGATCACACAGCCCAAATTTTAAAGATTCCTGTCAAGAAAACTTGTACAATAAATAGTTGGAGTATTACAACGCGTGACTACAGTCACAATAACTTGATTAAATTCATAACATGCTTAAATTCTTTATCTTTTTGCGATATTTATCAAGCTGTTGATCCAAATGTGGCGTACGATAATTTTATGGAAATATTCCAGCTGTTTTATAATTTATGCTTCCCCTTAATTAGTAAAACGATTAAGTCAAAAAGGAATCCGAATTGGTTGACACCCAGTATCAAACGTTGCAGTAAAAATAAACGACAACTTCTTTGGCATTTAAGAGCAAAACCTAATAATACAAACCTGACAAAACTTAAAAATTACTCAAAAAGACTTAAGAAAATAATAAGATTGACACAAAAGGCCAAAAATAATCATAAGATAGTGACATCAAATAATAAATCTAAGGATACATGGAAAATTATAAGTGAAAACAGATATTGTCCTCCACGTGAATATATAACAGAAATACGTAGTAATGGTACTACATTAACAAACCCCAGTGATATAGCAAACGCATTTAACAATCACTTCGTAGAGCAAGCAGAATTACTTTCAAAAGCCTCAAAATCTGTTAGTTGTAAGACTCCAAATATATGCAATAATTCAATATTCTTGACTCCGACTACGCCTAATGAAGTGTATCATATAACACAAGACCTGAAAAATAAAGTTAGCGTAGGTTATGATGATATCTCAACAAAAGTACTAAAATTCGTTTCCCAAGTGGTATCAGGTCCCATTTGTCACATAATTAATTTAAGCATTTGCTCTGGAATCTATCCTGATAAACTAAAGCCCACTATAATTAAGCCTCTATTTAAAAAAGCCTCTATTTAAAAAAGGTGATAAGACTGACATTAATAACTACCGACCAATTGCGCTTATACCGGTAATATCAAAAATATTTGAGAAAATTATTTATAACTGTATGTATTCCTTCTTCACCAAACACAACATCTTAGTTAAGGAACAGAAAGGCTTTAGGAAAAACAAATCCATAAACTTGGCTATCTATGACTTCCTTAATATTATAATGCCAGATATTGATCAAAGAATTCCCACTAGCGCTATATTTATGGACATGACGAAAGCCTTTGATCTAGTCGATCATAACATTTTGTTAGGAAAACTAAGTGCTTACGGAATAAGGGGAAACGCTCTCTCTCTAATAAAATCCTACCTCGATAATAGAACACAGTGTACGGAAGTTAGACGAATTTGCAAAAAAGATAAAAGAGAATATAAATACATTTCAGGAAAACGTAAAATTACATTTGGCGTGCCACAAGGCAGCGTATTAGGCCCACCATTGTTTTTGGTCTCTATAAATGACTTTCCAAAACACGTCACTTTTCCTATGGTTCTTTTTGCCGATGACAGCACTTTAATTATTAGGCATGATGATTTAAATACAAAACATGAAAGTGACATTAAAAATGCATTACAACAATCAATTGCTTGGCTTGAACAAAATAATTTAATTCTTAATTTAAATAAAACTAAAATCATGCAGTTTCGACAATGAATTACCACTTCTGACATTAATGTAACTTTTAATAATAATAAAATGGAAGAAGTAGGACATATTAAATTTTTAGGATTGACAATAGACTCTAAATTGACGTGGAAAGAACATGCATCGATCTTAATTACAAAATTGACCAAGTTTGCCTTTGCTCTTTATAAACTCAGTAAAATAGTAAATCTGGCGGCTGTCGTCACCGCGTATTATGGCTACGTAGATTCCATATTACGTTATGGAGTAATTTTCTGGGCAAATTCCTGTACAAAACTTGACATTTTTAAAGCACAAAAGAGGTGCATTAGATCCATATGCAATCTTAAATCAACAGAAAGCTGCAAACCGCATTTTATCATCTTAAAAATACTAACGTTACCTTGTCTTTACATATACGAGACTGCTTTGTTCGTAAAGAAAAACGGTGATTTATTTAAAAAAGCTTCAGAACAAAGCTATCGATCCATAAGACCAACATATCGACATGAATTATGCCTAAGAAGTTCAAAAACCGCACTTATGCACAAGAGCATACTTTGCATGGCTCAAAAAGTGTTTAATAAGCTACCAAATGACATAAAAGATTTAAACTTGACACAATTTAAACGTAAACTAAATATTTTTTTAATAGACAAGTGCTACTATACCATTGACGAATTCCTAGTTGACAAAATTTCATGTGACTGACCATTTATTGTATTTATGTTTTAATGTAATATTCTTATACATATGTCCATTAATTTATTACAATATATTAAATCTTAAATTTTATTTTTTATGGACATTAATTACTTCTTTATGTTGCATGTAATGTATAACATCTAATATTGTAATTTAACAATGCATGCCTTTTAAGGTAGATTTTTGAGCTACTATAAAATATGTTTAAGACCCTGTTGTATCACCAAAAATCGCATTAATAAAAACTTTGAACTTTGAACTTTGAACAGTTATAGCCTGGTTGGAAAACCGATGTGAAATCTTGTTTCATACTCATTTAGATATTCTCATAATGTTAACATTTTTTGATTTACTTAATATATTTTTTTTAGCAACTTTAGCGTTTATTTATATAATCTTATTATACGAGTATGTATATCGTTTTTTTATTATTATTTTTTCAGGAACTCTCAAAAATCTAATGGGAGAATCGATAACTTTCCGATTTAGTCTGTCACTAGCGTATATGTAAAATAAATGGCTTTTGCACTGTACAACGATAACGATCGATGTTTTCGTGTGAGTGAGTTGTACGGTGCATAGTAAATGCACGCTGTGTTTGATGGGATAAGGTTTATAATTGATTGTGTAGTACGTTGTGATTTATAAATTGCAAGTGTGAGCGCGACCCCGTATTTATTGGGTTTACTCATCTGCATGTGTAGTTGTGGCGAGGTAGTAGGGATGTAGTGGAGACATTGGATTTCGATACATTTTCAACTACCGGGCATATCTCCTTCTTTCTTATATCTATGGGTATCGTATTACCCAGTTACTTGGATGTGGAGGTCAGATAGGCAGTCGCTCCATCGGATGTGACCGTCGCCGTCAAACTGCCAAGTCATAGGTCTCGAGTTCAAACCCAAGTCACGCACCTCAGACTTTTCGGATTCATGTGCATATTGTATAATTATATAACTTGCTTCAAAAACGGTGAAGGAAAACATTGTAAGGAAACCGGCATGCCTAAGCGATATTTCTCGACGGCATGTGAAACCAAGTCAGAGGCCCATGGGCGGCTTTAAAACTCTGACACCAGGTTAGTCACTAACCACACGAAAAGAAGATTTCATATTTTCATGTTACTACATAAAAGGGCTTCTTGGCAGTAATTGGTACTCCTCGTAGTGACTGCAAGAATCTGGTTAACCAGATAATCTTGAAGTGCTTTGCACTTTAAGGTTCTCATTTTCCATTCATTCTTGTATCTCCTACCTGGAGTGCTATTGTAGTTCCTCACGGCAAAACCCAATCAATAACCCAATTGGGACGTTAAAACCGAAGTTAGTTTGGTTTTTCTATCTCAAGTATGCCAAAACTGGTGATAGATAGGTTATCGGCAGTTTTTTGGTTTGGCCGTTAATGATGGGACACTTTACCTATGTCGTATGTTTATTTATTTATATACAGTAAAATACATAGAGATACGACATCATTATAATTTGAGTACAAAGGTACTGCTTATTTCTTAAGAAATTTCTTCCAGCAGACCTGCGAAAGGAGAAATGAGAAAGAAATGTAGACAGTATGTTCCGTCATGCATGCTAGTGGAACTAATAGCTGCCAATGAAATCATATTTCCTACCTACTTCTCGGTAGATTCTGGGGCTAAGACTCGCCCAAGATAAAAAACGTCTGCTGTGATCGAATTGGATCAAAATTACCCCACGTCTGACAGCAAAGCTACCAGCTAAGCTTTCAGGGCTACTTCCATTTTTAATATACTGTTTGCTTGTTTTTATTGCATGATGTGGTCTCCTATAATTGAGGGAGCACATAATATTGTTGTTCTTGTCTCTATATTATAGCATGTAAGGTGTATTCTTTGTTGCTGATCCTAATAAAATAAAAATAAAATAAAATAAAGAGAAATGCAAAAAAAATATAGTTTCGGTTTAATTCAAATTAATCTATCCGTACCGGCTAACATAGGAAAACAATGCTCTAAATTATTAATAGCTGTTTCTTAGAAAGAAGAGAAATCTGCGTGATTAACAAGCTTTCTAGTACAAAGAGTCTATGAGCTAAGCCGCGGACAGACAGACAGATAGACAGACGAACATGGCAAAACCATAAGGGTTCATTGTTTACTACGGAACCCTAACAAGGTCAAATTATGAAAGCGGTCAATTCTGTTTATTCCAATTTATTTGAGGTCAGCGCAACATGTTTTTTTCTTCCATACTTCTCTATTCGTCGCCATCTCGGTAATCACACGTTTTCCAGCCCACAGCTTCCACACAGTCCACCCATCATTTTTTTAGTCTTCTTCTACTCGTAGAGCCATCCACATTCATACTCAAACAACTTTCCTGACGATATTTTCCGCATTCCTTCGCATCACATACCCTTACGGACATACCATGACACGATTCCACACTCAATACATACCTAACCTGCGTTCGCAATTTATTTTCCAAACATGTAAATAAACACGAATTTTCCACTTAGACAAACATCAACTTTAAGCGAGTGTGAATAATGTTGATTTTAGACCGACAAGTGCTGTTGAAAAAAATATAAAAAAATATGAAGTTGTAGCGTAAACTGAACCATATGTCTAGGTATTACAGTTGTTTTTCCTAAAACTCGTATTTTTTTACATCTTTGGCAAATTAATTTCGAGCGCAGATTAAGTACTAACGATCATCCAAAACCTCATCTCACGACGTATTACACGAATACCATCCAATTCCCACAGACAGTCACAGTCAACAGCAATGCTAGAACATTCTACTTCACAACACACTGCATCACGATTACTGCACTAATCCAAACGTTACCAGTATTATACTGTCAAATGGCGAGGCATTTCACGTTATTGCTGTTGCAGCAAACGACTGTGCGTCGTAAATTAGCAGGATTATATCACGGATATTGCCGGCTTAACAGCTGTTTGTAACATGTTTGTTCAAGAAAAATATTGTTAACTACAATGTTTTCGTTTGTGTTCTTGGGATATTAAATTGGTTGTATTGTGTGGTAGTTTTAGTAGCTTGGAGTGTAATAAGATTTCAAGAAAAGATTAAGAAATGTGGAAATGCGTTACGGATCCGTATAAAAAACTCCAGCGGGGTAATTGCGAAGCACACTAACAGTAGCTGTTCGCGACTATATAATCATAGTTGTGTATAGAATCGTAGTTATGTAAAAGTAGTTAGGAATAATCGTAGATTTGTATAAATATTAATGTTAGTAAAATTGTAGAGTTAGGAACAGCGGATGGTAAAGACCATACCAGCATTGCCTGTACCTGTGGGAATAGCACTCGGGATAAACCCGCCTGCAGTTAACACGCGGCCCCATAGCGCTCGGGATAAACCTGCCTGCAGTTCTCACGCGGGGGTCGCATTGCGCTCGGGTAAACCCGCCTGCAATTCTCCGGCCGGATCGCCAAACAATGCCTCCTCAGCCGACGCCCACCACCCTTAATTTGCGACCAATAGAAGCCGCTGTTGTTGGTGTTTGTGTAATGCGCCTGTGTGCGTACCGTAATTTGTTGTATAAAAGGAGCGAGTCTAGCCCATAGTTTAGTAGTTCATCAGTTCACGTCAAAGAGTCAGTTCAGCTCTAGCTCCGCTACAGTAAATAGCAAATAAAGGTAGCACTCTCTTGGAGCAACACATTGTTCTGCTTCATTCATCGACCAGCATCCGCCCAGTTTAGTTGTGAGTCAACGAAGGGGCTCGCATTCATGGTCCTTCGAGCCGCGGATCAGAAGATACAGCAAGAAAGAAATATGCCAGAAACTAGAAACCAGAAGGCTGCATCCGAAAAGAAGATGAGCGACGCTTTGAATAACAGCGTCGCTTTGAACAACACCGACGCCTCCAACACAACCGGCTCTCACACGAACGGTACCACGGAGACGAGCGGCACTTCGACGGAGACAAGCAATACGACTGGTAACGCTAGCACCTCACAAGCGTGCGGCACCGTAGTGGAGAGCGACTCGCCCTACAATGGAGACTGCCTAAAACAGAAAATACGCTCACGCCCGCCCAGCGCGTCGAGTTCGACGAGCGCACGTAGCCGCCGTAAGGAGCTAGCCATAGCCAGACTAGAGTTACTGAGCAAACAAGAAGAGCTAGCAGCTGCACGAGTCACACTACTCGAAGAAGAGTCAGAGGATGAAGAACCTGACAACATCACGTTACGAGAGGCGGTAACTTCAAAGGTGATGTCAAAGTGGAGCCAGTCCACTGTACTAACGCTGCCACAGGAACCACATAATAAAGATAATACAGACGCAACGGAACGCCGTCCCCACATCAAGATTAACGCTCCAATTCACCGTGCGAGCGAGACACACACTGAGACACATACTTTAGCCCCCGTGCGTGTAAACGAGACACAGGCGCGTACAACAGAAGCAGAGAACATGGCATCATGTGTTCACCCTGTGGCATTGTCCTCCATTCATCATGTGACCACCACGCGAAATCAAGAACTGCCCCCGTTCAGTGGTGCATCAAATGACTGGCTGCAATTCAAGACAGCCTATGAGGAGTCTGCCAGTCTACTGTCAGAGCAAGACAGTAGACTAAGAGGGATCGCAAAAGATGCGGTGCACAGTCTGTTTGTCGGCTCCACGACAACAAACGAGGCTATGAAACTTCTAGCGGCGAGATTTGGCCACCCCGACGCTCTTGTAACAGCAGAGATGAACAAGCTACGGAACCTACCACGCCTATCTGGGAACCCGAGAGACATCTGTGTTTTCGACTCAAACGCGCAGAACATCACAGCAACAGTCAAGGCGCTAAATAAGCACCACTATCTCTACAACGCTGAGGTAGTACGCGGGGTCGTCGAGAAACTGCCATCGACGCTACAATACCGCTATTATGACTACGCTGCTGAAGAGCCTGAAGATCTGATCAGAAGGTATCCAAGTTTCTTGAGAACACAGCTGATCGTTGTGGTCCTTACGCGCCCGCTGAATCAATTATTACACATGACCGGTGGGAGACGATCGTCAAGAAACCAGTTCGTAGTTATTATTATTATATTTTTTGAATAAAAACCATCACTTTACATTTAAAATTAAATTGGAACAATAAACTTTAAAGATAATCTAATAACGAATATGAGAAAAAGCATATTGGTACATTAATATCTAAAAACTAAACTAAATATACAAAAGTAAATACTTACGAGCGAATAAGTTACCACACGGACGACTGCTGCATGGACCAAATGATGAAGCAACACTTCTCACAAGAATCTCTTGGCGTAGAAGCGAAGCGCTCGTATAATGACGATGAAAAACGAGCTCTCCTGATTTTACAAGAAAAGACGCGTCAGTTACCGGCGGGAGAGTACGAGACAGGTCTGTTGTGGAAGACAGATAACCTGACCCCACCGAGTAACTACGATACGACGCTGAAGAGATTGGAGCTCGTGGAAAAGAAACTAGATCGAGATGAGCACAAAAACGTCGTCCAACTTGACTCAGAAAAGATATTGGGCATGGTATGGAATAAAGAGCTCGACACAAGATTCCTGCCGACATATTGGATGGCGAACGAAACCCAACGAAAAGAGAAGCACTACGGACCGTAATATCAATTTACGATCCACTAGGCAGAGCTACACCTGTCACGATCCAAGCCAAAAGGATCACGCAAGAGACCTGGCGCTCGGGAATCGACTGGGACGTAAATCTACAACAGGCAGAAGCAGACGCATGGAAGAGATGGATCGAGCAAGCCAAACGTCTGTCACAGCTCAACGTGACGCTGTTACACGAGTCTGGGAAGCGCACGAACGATCCAAATATACACGTTCGTGGGCGCCAGCTCGTCAGCATATGCTACAGCTGTTTACTGGAGAGTGATAGACGAGGACAATAATATTTACGTCTCACTAATACGCCTCTCAAGATTATTTCTCTACTAAGGCTCGAACTCCAAGCAGCGGTTCTGGGCTGTCGTCTAGCACAAACGACCAAAGAAGAGCATGACCTCAAACCCTCAAGAAGATTTTTCTGGTCCGATTCCCAGACCGTACTTACCTGGTTACGGAGCGACCCCCGAGCATATAAACCCTTTATCACTCAACGAGTAGCCGAGATAGCTGAAACCACAAAGACCAGCGAGTGGAGATGGGTACCCACCAAACTCAACGTGGCGGACGATGCAACACGTGACACACCACATAACTTTGCCTCACGGCACCGATGGTACCGCGGTCCCAACTTCCTCTATGTATCGGAAGACGAATGGCCAATTGAAAAAGAAAACATCACCACAGGTGCACACTGTGGCGAAGAGCGCATGCACACAGTAGTCACCTCTGCACGCTTATTAGAAGGACTACCGGATCCATTTGAAGGATGCTAGTCATACGCATAACGGCACGCATACTGCAATTTATCGACCGGGTTCGCATTACACAACGATGTGCGCAAGCGAACAAGAAGAAGAAAGAAGAAGCACTCACTACGCTACTGGTAGAAGTCGAAAACACGGTAAACAGTCGCCCTCTCACCCACGTGTCGACCGCTGCAGAAGACAACGAAGCCCTCACACCTAATCACTGCCTACTGGGTGGCCCGTCAAGACTTTCTCTGCCTGGAACGTTTACCGCAAAGAACACAGCTGGCCGGAAGGAATGGCGGACAAGACAGCGACTTGCAGATATGTTTTGGGTGCGCTGGGTACGAGAGTACCTCCCTAAGCTACATCACCGACGGGAGCCTTGCGTACGTGGAGCCATCAAAATGACCGACCTCGTTTTGATACTGGAACACCTGGTCACGTGGAGTCATAGTGCTACTTATCCTGGTCCAGACGGTGAAATACGAGCAGTCGACGTGCGCACTAACAAAGGGGTGCTCAGAAGGCCTACCAAAATGCTGGTGATCCTGCCAACGACGCTGGAACGAGAATAAACGATCCTACGAGTCTTCACGGTAGTCGGCGAACTCCAAAGATATCAGCTACGAGAGCTGCAGCAGGAGGATATGTTCGCGACTATAGAATCATAGTTGTGTATAGAATCGTAGTTATGTAAAAGTAGTTAGGAATAATCGTAGATTTGTATAAATATTAATGTTAGTAAAATTGTAGAGTTAGGAACAGCGGATGGTAAAGACCATACCAGCATTGCCTGTACCTGTGGGAATAGCACTCGGGATAAACCCGCCTGCAGTTAACACGCGGCCCCATAGCGCTCGGGATAAACCCGCCTGCAGTTCTCACGCAGGGGTCGCATTGCGCTCGGGGTAAACCCGCCTGCAATTCTCCGGCCGGATCGCCAAACAATGCCTCCTCAGCCGATGCCCACCACCCTTAATTTGCGACCAATAGAAGCCGCTGCTGTTGGTGTTTGTGTAATGCGCCTGTGTGCGTACCGTAATTTGTTGTATAAAAGGAGCGAGTCTAGCCCATAGTTTTTGTACGAACGAAACCCTCCATCTCGACTTTAAACTCCCCACAATCCACCAGTTTCTCAAACGCAATTCCAAGCGTTTCTTTGATTCCGCCGCCACCCACCGCAACCCTCTGGTTGTCGAGGCCGCCAGTTATGTCCCAAGTCAAATCAGTAAGATCCGCCGCCCGAGGCAAATCCTTTCCGACCCAGACGACCCCATAACCCTCCTCCAGGAGAGCAATAGAGAAACCAGTACAGTGAGAAAACACACACACCGACACACTTTCCGACCTCGCCGCAGAGGTCCGCGATCGCGACCCTCCCGAGTAAATGATACTCCCCCCCGACCCTTGCTCGAAGATGCGCCAGCCCGCGTCGATGCTGAGCCTGTAGCTTTAAAGCCCCCGATTAATAATAATGATATACTTTCGATCCAGCCTGTCCCATCTTGCAGTCCTCCCCCCAGCGACGCCCTAAGCCGAGGACCGTGCCCCACAGGGGGTGCCCTTAGCGAGCGCTCGCCTAATTTTAACTAGTATAGTTTATGTCCCTGGCTAGAGGCTTTAAATGTAGAAGCTTAAGGCAGCCACAGGAAAGTCCGGTTAAGCAGCTACGACCTCCTCAGAGGTCAACTGCGAAATGACATATAGAAAAAAAAAAACATAGTTTAGTAGTTCATCAGTTCACGTCAAAGAGTCAGTTCAGCTCTAGCTCCGCTACAGTAAATAGCAAATAAAGGTCTCAAGGTTAGGAATAAGGGTAGGGTCTCTCTTGGAGCAACACATTCTTCTGTTTCATTCATCGACCAGCATCCGCCCAGTTTAGTTGTGAGTCAACGAAGGGGCTCACAGTAGCATTGGCTTTAATTTCAACAGTACAATAACATTCATTGCGTTATTTACGCAGACAAGTTTTTGGAACATATGAAGCAATGGATTAGTAATATCATTCAAAATCATTCAGATTGTAATTGAAAGTGTGTTACGCAATTAGGGTGTAGATTTAGAATTCAAACCTAGCTGGCGCTAATATGACTTTTTCGATACGAAGTGAATTTCGTTGGTAGGTACAGTCCGCCGCACATTAGTGGCTACAATTAGACATTTACAACGCCTTTATGTCGTACCAACAAGGGTGAGTTTAGTAGTGCAAGTATTACCGTTGAATGTGCACTTGACTGTACCTACTGTATAAGAAACCATAGATTTTCCATTAATAAGAAAAATGTGGTGGAGCTGATGCTCCCCTACATTTTCCTTTGTTGGAAATATTTGGAACTTCCAAGCCAAAACCATTTATACTATAGAGGCATGAGGAACACGGTGTAAAGTTCACTCATCCTCCATAAAAAAGGGAGGATCCACTGGTCAGACGTGTGTCCTGTCTGGTATCGGGAATTTGTATACAGGGTGGTAGGGACATCGACGCGAAAACTGTTACCATGGATTCAGTACATGATTCTGATATTTTTCCCTGCGTTGATATTTTTCGTCAGTCATATGCTAGTCGCTCGGTGAACTCTGCTTGTGCGATGCAGGATATTGCGTGACGTCAGTATGATGCGTAGTTCGCATGTGACGTTGTAGATACCGCCAGAATACATCATCAGAGTTATCTTGATTCATTTGTAAATTACACTAATCATGATGCATACATACATACATATACATTCTAGCTTTGAGAATATGGTATCGTTCGACAAAACTGTCGACGGCTCCATATAATCATGGGGATTAAAATTATCAGAACTCTTTATCTTTATTCCCATCATTCCTAATTATATGTAACATAACACAACACTTACCGTAGGTACGAGAAGTTCAGGAAGCACTTAAAATATACACCTCACATGATATTCATAAAAACTAACTAGAACTGCGGAAGTTTGCGATTCGCAAACTTAGGCACCTGTCCCACGAGAAGCGAGCGAGAGCTAGCAACTAAGAGCGTTACCACACTAGCGATGTGCTGTCTGCGAGAGCGAAGCAAGCTAGCCGTGATCATGCGTTATCACAATATTGTACAATACGACACAACTTAGATGTAGATTACCATCTGAACTGAGTGCGCCTTCAAAATCACCTATCTTTATTACTGGTTTAGGTGAAAATGATCTTTACGCAAATGCAATAACTTATCTAAAGTCATATAACTAAATACATTCGTAAAATTGAAATGAATGTATGCAAATTTTCAAATTTATGCTACATCTAAGTTGTGGCCCTGTACTGTGTGTGTACTGTACCCTCACTTGTCTCGCTCTCTCTTGTACACCGTTCCGAAAACGCGGCGAATGCGTTGCAAACACGTGGCTTGCTCGTTATGGACACGCGAGCGAGCGTGTTACACTATCACCTCGCCGGTAACGCGCTGGTAAATCGTTAGTGTGATATGGCCCTAAAAACCGGCTAAGTATATTTCGAACAACGCACCATGAAGGGTTCCATAGTTGGCATGAATTTATCCCCAGATCAAACTTAACATTGAAGTTGAAAAACTTATTGTCCCATACATTCGAAATGTAAGTTGGTGGACTATTACCTGTTAACTTGTAAAGCCTACTTAGCTGTAATAGTTTTCCTTTTAACTTAGTGCCGTGAATTTTTTCACATATCCTAAAACAACCATTTAGCTGGCAGAGGGGGGAGGGAACACTTGACTCCTAACAAAAATGAGCACTTAAAGCTTAATATTTCGCAAACGGATTTCTGAATAGAAAAATGGCAAACACAACCGCAAAATTTATGAACGACCTATCTAGGAGACCTAGACACGTAAAGTAGGGAGGATTTATTTTTCAAATATACCTCTTTGTCGGTGTGATTAATATGTATACCCCATACCCATGCCAAATTCCAGCTTTCTAATACTAAAAGTCTCTGAGCTAAACCGCGGATAGACAGACAGACGAATATGCCGAAACTATAAGGGTTCCTTGTTGAATACGGAACCCTAAAAACGAGTTAGCGAGCAACGAGCAGCGAGTGCGCGAGGGCGACGAGCGATTACTGGCCGGTATGCGGATGTACCGCCCAGCAAGCATCGCTGACCGAGGACTCTCTTTGATAACTCTAGTCGTTGCGATAAACGAGCATTCGCCGACGATGTATACAGTCAGCGATTAACCATTAAATTATGTATCTCTTTTACTTATACGGGACCTACAATCTTTTGCACGTTTCTTGACCAATATACACCGCCGCCGAGGAAGCGACAAGCTATCAATGCTAGTCGCTTCCTCGGCGGGCGGTGGGACAGGTCCCCAACTCCAAGGGAAGTCGTTATAGTTCGCGCAACTCGTCGCAAACTTCTCGAAACACCGATTATCGTGTTACTGCGAATAATATACTTCGTTAACTTCGTACGCAAAATAGAATTATTGATATTAATGTGATTTTTAGGGTTCCGTACCCAAAGGGTGCCAACGTGACCCTATTAATAAGGCACCGCTGTCTGTCCGTCTGTCACAGGGCTGTATCTTTTGAAACATAATAGGTAGACACTTGAAATTTACACAGAGTTTGTACTACTATGGCTGCTATAAAACCAAACAAAATAAAGTTAAATAAAATAAGGGGAGTCGGATACAAGAAACGTATTTTTTTCGGCATGTTATTTTTACTAAAGTTTTGTTGTAATAGGTAGTGTTAAAAATTAGAGGAGCTCGTGGCTAAGTAATAACTGCTGCACGGGTCGATCCGTCAGGTTAAGCTACGCTTGCCGGGGTTGGTCTGTGGATGGGTGACCATCTTTACATACCGAGATTCCTCCGTGCCTCGGAAAGCAAGTTAAACTGTTGGTCCCGGCTGTCATTCGTTGATCTTTGACAGTCGTTACGGGTCTTCAGAAGCCCGAAAGTCTGACAACCAGTCTTACCAAGGGGTATCGTATTACCCAGCTACTGTTGCGGAGCTGTGTTGTGGAGGTCAGATAGGCAGTCGCTCCATGTAAAATACTGGTATTCAGCTGAATCCGGTTAGACTGGAAGCTGACCCCAATAAAATTGGAAAAAGGCTAGGCAGATTGATTGAGGTAGTGTTAAATATTATGAACCCGGCTTCGTCGAATCCGACCCGCACTTGGCCGCTTTTTTTCCTTAAGTTGTGTAGTGGAGCAAATCAATGAGATTGTTGAGCTATAATTGGGTAACTTTGAAGTGGGAGCTTATTTATTTAATCTTATTCATCAGTCTGCAAAATTGATTAGTGTTGAGGCAACTGACGTTCATCTCCATTATGCATTATTGTTGTGGGCGTGGAAACTTATCGTGCAGATTACATGCATTGCATAGATTACTTACTCACATAGAGTAGGCGATACGTAACAGATACTGCCTGTAATATCTCATTTATCACCCTACATAATACTGTTAGTTCCACACAATGCTACAATTTAGTCAGGCTATCCATCTGAGCCTAATAAAGCAAACTAGTACTGCATTGTAAACTATTTTCTGTGGGTTGTAACTAACCAATCAATCTGCCTAGACTTTTTCCAACTATGTTGGGGTTGGCTTCCAGTCTAACCGGATGAAGCTGTTTACCAGTATTTTACTTAAAGTGACTTCATAACTGACCTCCACAACCCAGTAATTGGGTAATACGATACCCCTTGGTAAGACTGGGTGTCAGACTTTCGGGCTTCGTTCCATTTTTAAATAACACGATAGATAAGAGTTTTCATAGTAATTTATTCGGCCGCTAAACACGACACATATGGATTTTCATACAATTGCCGGCCGGGCACTCGCATGTATTCAACCAGTACAGCAATTTTAATGTATCTCGAAGATAGTGGTCAAAATAATGCTCGAATTTTCGAGTTTCTTTGAGAAAAAAAGTTTTAATGTTTTTTTTAATTCCATGAATATAAACAACACGCAGAGAGCTAATCCAATAAAACAACCAACTTAGGACGATCGAAAAACAATTGAACTTGCATGTTCCACCCCGAAAAAAAACAATTGCCAACAAAATTTGAATACAGAATCGATCGAAACTTCAACATAACTCCACATACCTTCAGAATCAATAGAATTCGATGGAAAAAGAATTGGACCCCTATCATTTGATCCCCATAAATACCGAGGTGGTCCCTAAGGTACGAAAGGGACTGTTGTATGGGAATGACAGACCCTTTGAAAGTTTGGAAGTTATACCTATGAGAGGCGTTTAGAGTCTTTTTTCGTTTTCGGTAATCTAGTGAAAATGGTCCTACGTAGATATGTGTTTGTATTTTCGGTTAGGAATGCTTCAGATATGAAGCAATAGACTCAGTCGGTTTCTGAATTGAGAATTTGAAGTTGACGTCTTTCTAAGTCTACTTTAGAATTACTTAAGATGATTCCTTCAATGTAGCTTGAAATTCAATATTGCTTACGGTTTTTCCAAAGAAATTTACAATTTCGCGGGCTGCATTAAAGAAATCACCCTTGAGATTGACATTTTCTAAACTCCAAATTCTCAATCCAGGAGCCGGATGAAAGTGAAGGTGTAATTGAAAAGGTGCTTAAGTATATTCGGCATTTAAAAAACGAGCGAGCCTTACAGTAGTCGGATATGATGTGTGACATCTGACAGCTCAAGCTCTTGGTAATAAGCAACATTAAAGGCCTCGTCAAATTCGCTTCTGACAGCTAACTCTAGCACCGCGCGCGATCATTGGTTAAATCAAATAGCGCGCGCTTCCCCGGCATTGATTGTTTTGCCACAGATTTGATTATTTCAATTTTGATTTCGATTTTAATTGCAGAAAAGCGAGAGGAAAGATATTACACATCAAAAATCTAAAAAAATCATCATCATGCGATTGGCATCATTTTCCTGGGGTTGACCCATCATCTTTGTGTATCAGACGTAATCTCACACCCCCCCCCCCCTTTTCATTATACCTACATCTTCTACACAATCCAACCATGGTCTTGCCCTACTCTTTCCTCCTTTAAAAAAGGTATGAAAAAATTAAAATAAATATTAGGTTTATTAATCAAAAACATGAGTAATCTGCCAGAAAAACATCATAAATTCTTGTTTACATACAAAAGTCCTATCTACATGCTTCAAGGCGGTTCACCCTTCCGTACTAATTGGATTCCTGTGGAGATTTCTCGAAGGCAGCCTGTTACTGGACGTAACTCCTTCCCCCCACCTCCCATTAGATAATATAAACTCAAGAATGTTCATGCAGATTTTTCTGCGGGCTTTTTGCATGTAACAACAGCTGTTGCGTTAGAATATCTTGATGATATTTTTCAAGTAAAATGTCGTTTTCGTCTTTCCTAGCTCTATTTGCGCTATCCTGAGTATTTTCAGCATCGTAATTACATCTACAGATATAAAGCTTACAAGCATGAACAGAATTACCAAACACGAAACAAAGATCTGCAGCGTAACGCGGCTAGCTAAGTTTAAGGTTGCACTAGTCGACGGCTCGAATTCTTTGGTGGGCTTGGCGCATGTTTTATTTATTAAATTTTATTTATTTATAAGCTGTACCCTGCGGTTTTACCCGCATAAGTCTCGATCCCGTAGGAATATCGGGATGAAAAGTATCTTATGTCCCAATCCAGGTCATGGACTACCCATATGCCAAGTTTCATCTTAAATCCGTTCAGCCATGACGATGATTTATAACAAAAACGATTGCGTTAAATTTCATGAACAGACCTTTGGACGTATCTATAGATATTAAGAAAACACTACTAGATGTATTTATTCAAAATAAAGTTATTTGAATGTTTTAATAAATTATCTGTCTCTTTACAATTACAGTTTTGCCATTTTCATACTCTGGGAGTTATTTATTTTCATCTAAAGATGCGTAAAAATTACTGTTGAAATATGGAAGTTTTAACGTTCATAACTTTCAAAACATTATTTTTTTACATCCTATTTCTGTTACGTTCAAGGTTGAGGATGACGAGCCAAGTAGATATAAATTGAATGTACACTGGTAAACTGTAGAGTAAACTCCTTACGACTTTAGTATGACAGAATGACTGACTAGGGTAACCTTAAGGAAGAAGATTGTCCAAATAATTCAACAATACCATACTATGACCTCCAACCATCCCGTGTCTTCCTCACCATCTTCATGCACAGCCCGCCTTCTCTGACTGCAAGGCATAAGCCTCTCTTGTGCCAATCTTCACGCTGTGCCAGCCTCATCTATACCGTGTCTTAAATGATAATAAATAAAGAAATAATAACATTTTACAAAAAAAAAAAGGATTTAAAAAAAAAATATTGAATAGTTGAGGTACCTACCCTACACAAATTTGAATACCTGCTATGTTAATAACAGTGACAGGAAGTTATCATCATACCATCCACATATACTAACTGGTCAAAATACGTATTATTGAAGCTTACTCATGAAACTATCCAAGAAAAGTAAAAAAAAAAATATGGTTCCAACTTCAGACCATATAGAATGTAACTCATTCTGCAATAATCACTCCGTAAAGAAAGAAAGAAAAGAGAGTAAGAAAAGAAAGAAAAGTCAGAAAATACATTTATTTAGCACAGACTAAACACACAATATAATTACAAAGCAGATAAAAAAAAACAATCAAATAAAAAGTGTAAAGTGCAATGTAAGCAGAAATTTCATGGGGAGTGTGCCTCACGGCTGCGCCAAAAAGGCCCAGTTCAGCAAAATAAATTTTTGTTAAGTAAATATATTTTATGAACACGAAGCTCGGCCTTCGATCTGGTGAAAGTTACACGGGGATATTATCTTTTTACAACGAAATCAAAATACTACACCTACCGCAGCATTTCTTTGTAAACAATGTTTTTTGTTTTTCCTTCAGGTGCTAGAATCACCAGGCTACTCTGTGCGCTTCCTCTGGAGCATGCCACATACAACTGGCCGTGAGAGAAGCAGCTTTCCCTCAAGTCTATGAGCTTTGTTTATGGTAATTGCGAAGCAGACTTTGATGGGAAACTGCACTCTCTTGAATTCGAAGGGGTAATTTGATGGTGTTAGGGGAATCCTAGGAATAAATACAAACCTCTGTAAATCTTAGAAACCTTCAAATGTGGTACTAATATAGCACGGTGACTTTCGAGACATTCCAATTTTAAAGAGTATGTGCATTGCACCAAGCTTTTATGTGAGTTCAACCTTTTTTAAATAAAATCGGATTGAGTTTTCAAACTTGTGTCAAAATAAAATTTAATTTAAATCAAAAGCACTAAGGAGTATTGATATCAACTTTGAAGCAAATCACTCCCCAAATAACGTTCTACCCCTATTTAACCCCGTTAGGGGATGAATTTCAATAAAATACGAAACACGTCTTCCATCAATTTTGTTAAAGAATGTTTATGCAAGATTTGAAGTAGATTGGACCAAGGAATCACGTCGTACCATACAAACTTTGCCCCCATTTTTTACCCCTTAGGGGTAGAATTTCGGAAAATCCTTTCTTATCGGATGCCTACGTCATACAAAGAACATACCCACCAAGTTTCAGGTCTCTACGATCAGCGGTTTAGGCTGTGCGTTGATCCGTCAGTCAGTCATTCAGGACAAAGAATTTTATATGTATAGATTTGGCACAACATAAAAAATAACAGAACAAAATTATATCTACAATCACAGATTTAATAGGTAAGGAAATTATTAGTTTCTGGGCATAGTTATATAAGAGCATCAATGGCTGCTTACATGATACCTCACCATAATGAAAGAAAAACCCCCCATATCTCAGTACCAATTAGTTACTACACTTTCCGACGACAAAACCCCATATTCCCAAATCATCCACAATTCAACCTTCAAACACCGCGCTAACAGAATACTTACACGCACGGGGTATAAATTAGAGCAATTTTCGGTATTTCTTTTCTCCTCAAAGATAATAGACTCCCCTCTAGCGGGATATAACGAAGCTCCACGGGGTATTTGTCCCGGGATATTCGTCCCAGCAAATCGTACGGGACTTGTAACCGAACGCTTTTTTATCGTGAAATCGAAAACATTAAGGCCTTAATCGCTTAACGAGTGGTATTTTGGATATTCTCAGGGGACGCCTTTTGTGGATCTTGAGGTAGGATAATAGGATTGGTATATGAACTGTATTTGTTTAGGTGTTTTTGGCGAACAAAGATTAAATACAGAGTGAGAGAGAGCTGCAATGTTTTTCTACCTTTATTTTATGGCGCTTGTGGCTAATAACAACCGCACGGCTCGATCGATCAGGTTGAGCAACGCTTGCCGCGGTTGGTTCGTGGATGGGTGACCTTGTTTACATACCTAGATCCATCCCTCGGAAAGCACGTTAAGCTGTTGGTCCCGGCTGTCATTCGTGGATCTTTGACAGTCGTTACAGGTCGTCAGAAGCCCTACAGTCTGACAACCAGTCTTACCAAAAGGTAGTTTTCAGTAGTTTAAAAATGTTACTTACGTCTTAAAAACGTTTGCGTAAGTGTTTGTGGATTATTAAACACACGTAAGTAAACAATATTAAATGTTTTATAATTAAAACTACCTAATGACTACACCACCATTCTTGTTTGCTCGCTTAAATCATCATCTGTCTAGCCTTCCCCCAACTATGTTAGGTCGGCTTCCAGTCTAACCGGGTGCAGCCGAATACCATTATTTTACGACTGCCTATCTGACCTCCACAACCCAGTTACTGGGTAATACGATACCCTTTAGGTCAGACTGGTTGTCAGACTTTCGGGCTTCTGACGGCCTGTAAGGACAGTAAAAGATCCACGAACACAATACAACATACACACAGAAGGGCGGATTAAGGATTTATTTCTGGGACGGACACATGGGCCAGACAGAAGTGACTCCCATTTCTTTCTAAGCTGTTTTTGGGATTCAATGATATGATGGTCTAGCAGTGCCCCGCGGTTTCACCCGCATAAGTCTCGATCCCGTAGGAATATCGGGATAAAAAGTATTCTATGTGTTAATCCAGGTTATAAACTATCTGTGTGCCAAATTTCATTCAAATCCGTTCAGTAGTTTTTGCGTGAAAGAGTAACAAACATCCATACATCCATCCATAATCACAAACTTTCGCGTTTATAATATTATTATAGTAGGAAGTAGGATATAGGTAGTAGCCTACTTCTTCAGCGTTCATCATTGAAGTAATGTCTTGATAAATATCCATTGAAGCCAGTCCATTCAAACTATTCGATTTTATTTTATTTAAACCGTTTGGGGGGGCACGTGCCCCTGTGCGTCCTGGACTCGCCTTTGTCAAACACACAGAACTGTCCTACAACAATAGGCAAGCCTTACCATCCATATCACAGCTTACTATCCGCCATTAGCCTAATGTACCTTTGGCCAGATTTCCCACAGATTTTGTCGTATCATTAACTATGCAAAGGCGAGGTTATCCCTCAAAGGGTTACATGAGCCGCCACTAAATACCAGTACTAGGCTGTCAGAAGATACGAGCAGGATACCCAGGGCTTATACATGGCTAATTGATATCTTAGAGGTGTGGGGATCTGGTTTTAAAGCATTAGGTTACAGGTTCAAACGCTGTTTTGTGTTTGAAAGACTCTTTTTAGAGCTCTTGTACGCAGCACCGTCCCCGCACGGTCTCCGCTTGATTTTGCCATATCACTTAAAAAGCGCGTGCATGTTTTCAAGCGGCCGTTGATTGAATAAAAAAAACAGGTTTACTCAATACTAGCGGCGGTGCGGCGGCGGCGTGGCAGCGGCGTAGCAGCGGGCCGGCAACGTTACAAATACACAGCTAAGAGGCGCGGTTGCGGCGCGTTGACGGCGTCGTGTCGCTGAGCACTTAGGGTTCCGTTCCCGAAGGGTGCCAAACGGAACCCTATTACTAAGCCTCCGCTGTTCGACCGTGTCTCTCTGTCTGTCAGCGGGCTGTATCTTATAAATATGTATCGCCCTTCTGAATGCCAACCCTGAATGTGATGTGTTTGCGGATGAATGGAATAAAATTATACGTATATGTCTGGTGTTCTGTGAGAGACAGTATGCAAGGGAGTCCACTGTTCCATGTTAGTTTAATTAAATTATATAATTGTCAATATTAATCTTTCTATATTTCTATGTTAATTAATGTAATTGGTGTTGTACCGTTTTAACTAACTATAAATAAGTAAATAAATAAACTGCAATAGGTAGACACAGATTATGTATTTCTATTGCCACTATAACAAAAATAAATAAAGTTAATAATTAAAGGGCCCTCCATACAAGAAACGTGTTGTTTCGGCGTTTTTTGCTCCATCTTAATACTGTAACGCTTGGTGTGCGACTCTGAATCGCATTTGTCCGATTTTTTTTTAGTTTCATTCAATATAATACTATAAAACTTTCGTTAAAAAAATACATCAGAACCTAGACCATTGATCTGCAATTTGCAACTTTCAAAGAGCATAGTAAGTAATGTCTTCTTTTCCATAGACTGCGTTTACAGGACGTTTTTTTTTAGAACAAGAGAGTGTGTAAATAATATGCCAATTTTGATTTAATAAACCACTGCTGGACATAGGCCTCTCCCAGGCTGCACCACAAGTCTGTCCTCCGCCTTGTGTATCCTGTCTGTCCCAGCTACTTTTTTAAAGTCGTCGGCTATCTAGCTGGGGGGCGTCCCACCCCCAATCCAACTGCTCAGAGGGGTGAGCCAGGGGGATGTGATATCCCCGTAACTTTTCTCCAATGCGTTATTCATATACGAAAAGTAATTTTATTGTTAACACCTATCAAATGGAAATCGCTCCAGAACCCATGATGCAACGTAGCCACATCTCAGAAATATACGCAGATTCGAATTGGGACAAGTGATGCTTATCGTGAAACACGGCAATAATTGGATAAGGCCGCAGTTGCATCGTCGTGATGAATGTTTTGGCCTACTGCCAGATGTCTGCCGATACATATTTGCTATAGACTCGACGCGTTATTGCATTTTTGTGTTCATTTATGTGGTGATGAATTTTGGAGGTATTCCACTCGAAGCACTGATTGTAACAGCACTTGTCCAAACCACACCAGCACGCTTAGGATGACCACAATAGAAACGGGTTTTGTCGACGGAAGAATAGACAAAATGACAGATAGACAATCACAATCTGTCATTTTGTCTGTTCTTCCGTCGACAAAACCCGTAGAAAACCGTATCTATGGTTGTCATGCAACGCGTGCTGAGAACTTCCGCTAACAATAGCTTTGAAGTATGTTTTAAAATTTGATTATTGAATAAAAAAAGGGGAGATGTTATTCTAAAACGATACCCCGGATAAGTGGGATAGACGTAGATTATACGAAAGCTGGTAAAAGTGCGGAGGAAGCGTATTTTTTATGTTTTTCACACCGAAACCCCCACGTCCATCGTAAATGCTTTCTGATAGTAAGGAATACCAATTACTGTTTTAAATTTGGTATCTGTTTCACAGGTTTCTAGTCCACAAAAGTCGTAGATACTTCATAATGAATTATACTAAACTAAAATTCCAATTCATTAAAAAATACTTAACCCCATTCTGCCAAGTGGTTTCTACCGAAAAGGATTACGTATAAAACCTTTTTTCACGTTTGAAATCAGTGCATTTTAAAATCGCATAATGTACAAGGGATGCACGTCGACACAGAGTACTTTGGTTGAAGGAAGAGAGCGTTTCCCTGTACTAGTGCTGTAAAGAAAGATTTTTACGGTTTTGTGGGGCAAAGGGGGTTAAAAGAGGGGAGTGAAAGACGTATATCCTTATTTTCCGGGACGTGACCGCAACCTTGCATTCTAAAAGGTTCCGTAAAGTGAATTAACTGAGAATTTATTTGATTAATTATGTTAAGTAGGTAATGTTTGCCGTAGAGTTTTAATTATGTACGATTTTCTGGTGAACAGACAGCATGTGCAACGTAATTTTTAATTATATAGCTTTTAAAGGCTTGCCTTTTAAAGCATATGAGCTTTACGTAGTCGTAAAATAAAAAGCTGATAATTAAAAGAACATAACATCACGCTGGTATTCGCTGAAGGGGTCAGCAGGACACCCATTTTTCATCAGTTATATTGAAGAGTTAATGGGTTTTCCATCTGGAATTTCTCAGTAGCAGCCCGGAGTGTGGATTTGTGCCCGGTTGATGGCAATAGGCTCGCCCCCTATTACATGGGACTTAAACAACTGGCGAACTGTGTGTGTACTACTCAGTTTTTTTTTTTTTAACGCAATTCAAATTCGGGCTTTCGGTATTTATTTTTAATTTGTTTGTAGATCAAAGGCTCGTATTTAATTTTCTAGCAATCATCTGTGTCAAATACGAATTTTATAATATTCTACAGTTACTTTAGATAAAAATAAAAATAAAATGTTGCTAATTTTGTTTTTTTTTTAAATGAAATTATTGACGTTCGAAGTTTGAGCAACTACGAATCTCAAATTATAATTTTTTTAATCATTAAAAAAAACATTGTTGCCTGTGTCTTGTTATTGGGCCTAAACATGTAGCAGACGACCCCACAGATGCACCATTTTCGTATGTTCAACCATCTGTCGAACACCCTGTATATTGAAGTTCCATGTAATAGGAGGCAATTCAATAATAAGGCGCTGTTAAATTCCAATTGGAAAAAAACTAATAACACTTTGCACGATCTGGGGATCGAAACCAGAACCATGCGCTCAGCAAAAGAGCTTTCTAACACTAGGCCAACGAGGCAGTCTTATGAAAATTTATAAATAATAAAAATAATACCATAAAAACTAGCATAAATGCGGAACCTATCTGCAGTAAAATTTTCTTTTACGCACACTATATCTGGCACGTTATATCAGCAAATAAAACCACCATTTTAGTTCAAAACTATATCCTAACTTTATGGCTGAAATTCCATACTGCGCGACTTTTACCACGACCTAAATACGAATGAAGTAAACAAGTAATAAACTTGAATATTTTATTAAATAAAACTCAACAATGATTTCACAAGTAACATAAAAATGAAACAATACTTAGTTACAACTTAAGGACCATGCATCTATTTTATTTTGTTATGTTATGTAATAGACAAGAAACTTTATAAAACACACCTCTGTTTTTTATAATGCGGTTATTTGTAGCTTTTAATAAATAAATAAAGGTAATATTTAGGCTAAGTAAATTAATAAAGCAAAACGTGTACAAACTAATGCACATAAATCGTTCTTTTTTAACAAAAGACGCAATGTATCATGTGTACACTCTAATAATACAATTAATTTTTATGCTTACAAATATTGTTTCATGAAAATTAAAAATAATTTTGCTTCATTCAACATTTTCAATAAATACGAAATACTTTTTAAAACTTCGAACAATAAACAATCTTTGTTCGCTTTTAAGGGTTAACGAATATTTTGGATTCATTGTTATTGTGAATTTCGAATCCATTGGAGAGCAAAACAATTTTTAAATGTCGAACAATATAAATAAATGCTAATTGCAATTATTAAACTTAATTTTGAAGTACTTAATTAGTACAAAATGAAGCAGAAATGCATTGGTGTATTTTTATGTTAAGAGCTAAGACTAGCGACATTCACGTCTCCATTGACTAGGTTAGAACAATCAATAATACAAAAGATTTATCACAATATCGCGCAGTTTCTCAACACAAAAGTGATACAAATGAGACGAGAGAAATAAATACTTGAAAACATGCATTTAGTACGTATAACAAGGCCCGTGGCAAACTGTATGTACATTATTTGAAAATGAAAATTAATTACAGACAAGATAGAGATTTTAAAGAACCTAACTTACAATTTACAGCACCTCACAATTGATTCGTTTCGATCTATACACGACAAACATTCTCTTCATCGACAATCGCTATGAATTCGGTCTAGAGAATTTTAGGATTATCCTGAAGGATTTCTTTAGTCTACCTACAGTTGTCAGCATCACATTCCTCAATTTACATAAATAGAACATTTCTTACAAACGATGTGTATAACTTTCGAGTAAAATTAATATTTATAGGAGGCTTAAAATTAAGTTAGTCCTAAGTGGTTTAATTTTCAGTGCCGGTGATCCATTGCAGGTACTTAAAGGATCTGGACTGCAGGGGGCTGGCACGGGATTCCCGGTACACGCGTGGCTGGTACGAAGTCGGTTGCTCTCTGAAAATAGCGGACATCGAGGTTATTTTGAGAAAGCGTTTCGGTTTCAGCTCAACAATGATGACCATTTGAAGGAATGTTGGGAGATTTAGTTGCTAAATCTGGACTTTTAAATAGAGCCGAGTGCTTCCTGGTTAAAGAAATATATTTTGATGACTTTTATGACGTTCCGTAGATTATAATCAAAGATATATTAGAAAACAGAGAAAAGTAAAAATAAATAAATGTTTGTTGTAAGACAACGGGAGCTTCGCGCAAGTGCTATCATGGATGGCAAACAACTGGTTGATACAATTGGTTTTAATGGATGAAGCAAATGTTGGGTCTTGCTCACCTTGGTTCAGCTGAAGCACGAGTATGATACGCAGGCACGTTCGGGTTGTGGTAGCCACCGTGTGGCACCGGGGTCGTCAGAGTATGCGCCTGCACCGGCGGGTGTTCCGACGGTGAGTGGTAGCTGACAGGGTTGTACCGGTCCACCGATACGCCTCGGGTCCTCTCGGGAATCGGCGCGTCCACACTCTTGCCAATAGTACTCAGAGGCCTGCTCCTGCCCAAAGTGTTAGTAGTATTCTTCGGCCACTCTTGCGACACATATTCAGATTCGAAACTCCGCTCGCGGAAAGAACGCGGTCTTAAAGTCTGACTCCACGTTGGGGTCGGAGTATACGCCACGGACGGATTCTTCAGATAATTAACTTCTGCTTGCCATGGAGGCTGCACGTTTGTTTGCTCTGTAGTTGTAGTCGTAGTTTGAGAAGTCTTCTCAGTGAACTCTCTGAGCTCTCTACGCCATTGAGGCTCAACCTCCTCCGAAGGTTCATTGTTATCGTAATAGTACTGTGGGGACGGATCTGGCTGTGGCTGGTACTTGGTCTCCGACGGGATGTAAGTAGACTCCGGGACAGTGATGTACCGTCTTTCATATTCGCTGTAATAAGTCTTACGTCCAGGAGTCCTGGATTGTTCGGAAACAGAAGCGGACCTAACAAAGGATTGGTTGGGTGCTGGTGGTATATAAGCAATTGGTGTGTTTTTGGTGAATTTCACTGGTGGTGGTTTCCAGCCCGCGGCAGGAGCGGGATTGTAAGATTGAGTTTCGGGCAGCGGAGCCGGTGCGTAGTATACTTGTGAAGTGTTATTGACAGATGTGTAACTGGTATCCTGCTCCCATGGGGGAGGGACGTAGCTTGAAGAGTACTGCTGTGTAGATTTTAGGTAGCTATCTGAAGTGTCTTTGTAAGAGTATTGATTAGATTGTGTGGTGTTCTGTTGTGAGTCAGTGTTGGGAGCCCATGTAGGTGTAGGTGTGTATGTAGAGTAACTTGATGGTGCACTTTCGGGGGCTGGTTCTGAGTAAGAGTGTTGGTACTGGGGAGCGGAAGATGGCTGGTATTGGGGCTGTGGTGTAGGCGAAGGTTGGTACTGTTGTGTAGGTGACTGGTACTGCTGTTGGTGCTGTTGCTGAGCCTGATACTGAGGTTGCGGCTGATATTGCTGCTGTGGCTGAGCTTGGGATTTAGGCTGAGCCCAAGGCTGACCAGTAGGTGTAGGGGTAGACGAAACATTATTGTAAATAATATTCTGGTTCGTTTTTTGGTACCACTGCTGGTCGCTAGTAATCGAACTAGGTTTCACATTGCTAACAGTGAGAACCTCAGCCCGAGGTTCACTTGGATACTGATTCTGATCGTAAGACTGATTATTCTGATTACCATATTGGTAAATGTCTGAGGGCATTTGACGTTCCGTGCTAAGCCTTTCTAAGAGTAGACTGTGACGTCTCTCAGTAGTTGGTTCAGGGGGATATACAGGTTGGTAAGGCCTTGAAGGCATAGGGGAAGTCGAAATTCTATCTATACTAGGAGGCGGAAAATATGTCCTGACGGTCGGAATACCTTGTTGCGTCAAATTCTCGTAATTGTGATCCAGAATCTTTGTAGTGCGGTTCACGGTAACAATGTTTTCAATTTTGTTGTATTCTGTCTGTCGGCTCAGTCCACTGGATGGGTCGATTGTGCTAGTGATAATTTCAGTATTTTCAGTGTGAGTTTTAGAAATGATGGGTGAACTTCCAATAGGTTTGATCTCAACATCTTCGACTTTGTCAAGAGGAATGGATGGCTCCCTAATAGGTATATTGTATTGTGTCTGGGGCGCTGGTACAGGTTTTTCTTCTTTCGGTTCCTCAGGTGGCACGACTTCCACCTTAACAACTTTCTCTTCTGTTTCTTTTGGTGTTTCCTCAGGTTCTTGAGCAGGTTTTTCTACGACGGCTTCTTTCTCTTCTTTTACTTCTTCTTCAACAGTTTCCGCCTCTTCTTCTTCTTTGGTTTCCTTAACTTCAGTCTGTTTTTTTACTTCTACTTTGGTTTCCTCTTTTTCTTCCGCCTCCTCATATTCTTCCTCCTCTTCTTCCTCTTCCTCTTCCTCATCTTTGGGAGGAGGTGCTTTTACTACCTCTTTTTTTACTTCTACAACTTCATCTTCTTCAATCTCTTCCTCTTCTGGTTCTACTTCTTTCTTTGCTTCTTTTGGAGCAGGTTTTTCTTCTTCCTCAAGCTCTTCTTCAACTTCTTCCTCTTCTTCTTCTTCTTCAACAGGTTTGGATTCGGCTGATGGTGGTTCTGGGGTCACTTGCTTTTTCAGAACAACCGTCACTGGTTCTGCTTCTTCAACGACTTCCTCTTCCGATTCCTCTTCCTCTTGTTCCTGTTGTTCTTCTACTTCCACAGACTGTTTTTCTTTAGGAGAGTCTTGAACAACGACCACTTTCTTAGTCGTTGTTGTCGTTGATTCCGACCTTTCTTCCGTTTTGACAACTTTGCTCTCTTGCCCATTTTCTTTAGGAGCGGCAACTGTTGTCGTCACTTTTTTTATCTCAGGTTCTTCATCCTGAACTTCTTCAACCTCTCCCTCCTCCTCCTCTTCAACAACTTCCTCTTCAGATTCATCTTCCTTCGGAATTATTGTTGTTTCCGTTTTTGTTTTGATTTCGGTTCTTCCGTCAATTGTCGTTTTTGTTGTTGTAGTTTTAACTTCTTCGACAGATCCATCTGGTAAAATTTTCTTTACAACTTCTACTTTAGTCTCAGTTTTAGCTGCCGATTTCTTTGTTGGCAATTTTACAGTCAATTCAGCCTCAACATTTGCTTCTCCATTCTGATTATTATTTTGTTCCTCTACTTTATTTTCTTTCTTAACTTGTTTCTTTACCACTTTGACTTGACTCTGAAAATTAAATGAAAACATATTGTAATGGGTGTATTCTTTCTAAAAGTTTAAACTGTTTAGTACAATTTATTAGCTACGTAACAACAAATAAATAAATAAATAATGTGTATTTGTGTATATGTACAAATATAAATATAATTAAATACGAATAACAAATCATTTAAACTCACAATGAGAGTTAGTATGTTCTCTATAGTTCCGTAATGTTGTATAGTAAGTATGTATAACAGACAACGTAAACAGACATATAAATAAAGACATAATAAGTATACAGTAATTTTAATTGAACCTGTTCATTTTCAGTCCCTGCATTTTCTTCAACAGGCTTTGTTACAACGGGTGTAGGAAATATTGTTGGAGTAGTCAGTTCCTCTGTTACTACTGGTGCAGTAGATATTGTTGGAATAGTCACTTCTTTTGTTACTACGGATGTGGGTACAATAGTCGGAATAATCACATCATTTGTTACTACTGGTGTAGAAACAGTAGTTGGAATCGTCACTTCCTTTGATACTACCGGTGTAGGAACAAAAGTTGGTATAGTCACTTCAATTAACGGTTTGATTGTCAAATCTAAGCTTGTTTCTACACTTTCATTACTAGGTAGTTTGTCTTTTTCCTCACTTATTTCCAACTTAGGTATCTGTTCAGGTGCACTATAAACTTTCGGTGGGGCACGGAAATACTCGGCCTCGTAACTAATTTCCGGAAGTACTGGAGCCGTATATCCATCGCTGCCATAATTCACTCTCGGTAAACTGTAAGTATTTACCGGCGCCGGCGCGGGCGTTGTGTTATACTCATACATTGACACAGGTCTGTTATTGTTTACCTGCGAGTACGCTGGCGTATATATATTATTGTTGTTATTAAATGTATCATTATTATCAAATCTTGTATTGTTTACAGTCGATGGTATAACCCTTTGAATCGGAGTTTCTCTAGGGTCACTCCTGGTTCTGAGTAAAGATTTTGGATTAGCTGGCAAGTTGAACGATGGAAACACTTGAACTGGCAAACAATTGAAGTTCGGAAGTGCTACCGGAGCCGATGTATTTGATTGCGAGTGAACCGAGTGCGCTGGCGTTTCAGGGACCCCTTGATTCATTGCATTCCTCATTAGCCGTTTCGCCATACGCTCGGACTTAATCTCTGAGAGATCGAGTCCACCCGGGGTGTAGGTGAACGGCTTGCGGTCCCGGCTCATCGCGCCGTGGAGCGCTGACGGTGGATTCATGTCGCTGAAATAAGTTTTCTTACGTTACTCCAAAGCCATTGGCGTACATCATAAAGTTTACGATGGGATATTATATGTAACATAATTTTTAAAATGTTAAAAGCTCGGGACGCGATTTGGCAAATTGACAAAACAGAAGAAAATAGATACGAGGTACTCACGAAGTCTGATGTTCACCACAAAATGTTAAATGTATTTACTTCCTGCAATGCAGTGAATTACGGTTCAGAGAGCGTATTTGTTTATCCAGCGAGCACATTTATATCTGACACTGAAGGTAGCACACTAGTCGTAGATCAATTTTCACATCACAACTTTCGGGAGACGGATCACTTATTTTTGTGAAGGAACATGCAGATATTAATCTGGTCGCAGCGGTTAAATATAGCGCGGGTGTAGTAAACGAGCCGGTACATTTGAATCCGGGAGGTGGTGCGCGCGGTCGGCGCGTACGCCGCCTGCCGCCTACTGCCGTATGCTCCGCCGCCGCCATGTATTTTGGTACCGACCCCAATAACGGGCGCCTCGTCTACAATTTGTCTTGAGCAAATCGTCAAAACAACATCCATAATACTTCCGACAGTTTCGCGATTATTATTTATCGCAATCCCACGCCTCCATTCATCCGCGATGCAGCTACTGTTCATCTTACTTGTACCATTGCGATTGCATCACGACCGATCACGACGTGGGTGTCGTCCGAATTCTCACCGCTTTATATTTCATCGCATAGTTCATCCACCTTTGCGAACACAGCTATTATATGACATTGTCCTATTTTTCTATTTCTGTTTTCCGCGTTTCGGAAAAGTTTAAAATAAAGCGATGATTTTATATTTCTGTATTCCAGTGTACTTGATCTTTACAACAATTCAAGGCGGGTGTTGAATTTGTTTTACAGTAAAGTTGTTACATTTTTCTCGTGTCTCTTTTAAAGGCGGAGCAAGTTTTTGATATAGAAAGTAAAATATTTATATAAATGCAGCTTTATCTCGAGATTTACAGCCGACAGCGGTTGCTCGTCCAAATATCACCCCGCTATTAATGTTGGCTCCAAACCAAAACTTTCTGGTTCGACATTGCTTACATTTGCTACTGAATCGAATGGTATTCACACATATTCAGAATATTGGATCTATTATATATTTACAATATCTCGTTTCGATGCATTTTTTGAAGATTTCATGCACTCGAAACTATGTACTGCATTGAAATAGCATCTAAATGTTTTAATTTCGCTTATATTTTTTTGTTTGTGGAATGTTTTGAATGAATAGCTATAACTCAGAGATTGGCACTAATAGCTAGATGCATCTGTCGTTTCGACACGCACGACTGTATGTCTGTGTAAACAAAGTCAATTCGAATGTCTTTGAAAGAGTTGTCAAATAAAAGGGCTATAAATCCAAAGGCTTTCATGGCACTTTCGTGTTGGGAATAAAGTTCTTGGTTTTAAGTGGAGTGCCGTTAAGTTGGCTCAGAAAAGTCATAGGGTCTAATGAAGAATAATGTTGTGCGACTTTGGCTAATCCAAGGTCGCGTATTTACAATTTCATTGTACGCCTTCGGGTTGTTGTTTGTTGTCGCAAAGATGGATTATACTGTCATGTCAATGAATTCAATACTGTCATTATTCGGGTGCACAATAGACGTTGTTTAAATAACAAATGTTTAATTATTATTTGATTACTGTTTAGTCAAAATAATGTTCTTAAATTACATACACAGCTCTAGGATGACATTCCGTTATTTTTACAATATTAATACTTTAGTTTCCTTTTTGAGATGAACTCACGTTTTACCTATGTATACTAATATTATGAAGAGTTAAAATTTGTGAGTATGTATATATATTATGTATATAACATCGAATATACATCGCTCGTGCGTCACTCGGAGCTCGTAGCTAAGTAATAACTGCCGCACGGGTCGATCCGTCAGGTTAAGCTACGCTTGCCGGGGCTGGTCTGTGGATGGGTGACCATCTTTACATACCGAGACTCCTCCGTGCCTCGAAAAGCACGCTAAGCCGTTGGTCCCGGCTGTCATTCGTGGATCTTTGACAGTCGTTACAGGTCGTCAGAAGCCCGAAAGTCTGACAACCAGTCTTACCAAGGGGTAACGTATTACCCAGTTTCTGAGTTGTGGAGGTCAGATAGGCAGTCGCTCCATATAAAATACTGATATTCAGCTGCATCCGGTTAGGCTGGAAGCCAACTCCAATATAGTTGGGAAAAAGCTAGGCAGATTGATTGTATGTATATTATGTACATTTGTACGTACATCTTCGGAACTAATCATGCGATTCCGATTTACTTTTTTCACTAATGTGAAGCTACAGTGTTTCTGAGGATATATTTTATATTAAAACAAGGACATTTGACGCAGACGAAGTCGTGGGCGAAACTGCGAAAAAAAAAGAGTTCCTTCACACATTTTAAGTAAAAAATATTAGACAAAAGTCGGAAATTAACAGCTTTATTGGTTCATGATGACAATGACCTAAATACAACACGATAAAACAATTCTTTTATACAATTTTTATTGACCTAAATAAATCGTGCTGGATAAAAACTGTGTCAGGCTTCCACAAAGAATTTGATTCAACGAAATATTTTGATTATAAAAATTCAATGAAAGAGAAGAAAGTTAAAAAGTTTATAATTTTTTGAATAATCACCTTGTCCAAGGTTTATCTAAGCGTTGATAGCATAATTTTCATTACAAAATTAAAAACAAAAGGTCTGTTTTAATTGGGTTGATCGTAATTTTATTATTGTATATCAACACTATTTTTAATTTTGTTTTTTTTCGATATTTTTTTTTTCATTGACAGTTTCGCGACAAGCGTCCTTTTCGATTAGAAGAAGACGCACGCTGGTGAATGAGAGAGACAGGTATAAAACTATGGACAATTTGGTAAGTTTTAACCAGAGATAACCAATCCGGTCACGTACTATTAATGTACCCGGGCCGACCGAAACCTTAAGGCGAATTTACATCAGGTTTCTTCACCTCAACGCTGTGTGTTTTAAGAAAGCACATAATTAAGTGTTGCGTTGTTGTGTTGTGTGTGTGTGTAAACTACGAGCCTTTTGAAATTATTTGGAGAAACCTTAAAATAAATAAATCATAATAAGTAACTACAATCGACACGAAATCATGAAATATAATTATGATTTTAAATAATCGTTTTTTAGGGTTTTACCAGAAGAGTTCCAAACGGAACGCTATTACTAAGCCACCGCTGTCCGTCTGTCTGTCAGCGGGATATACCTCATGAACCGTAACAGATCGACAGTTGAAATTTTCACAGATTGTGTATTTCTATTGCCGCTGTATACAAACAAAAACACAAATAATAAAAAGAAAATAAAGTTAAAAAGTAACGGTACAAGGAACGTGTCTTTTTCTGCGTTTTTTTGCTAAATATTGTATGGAGGTACGGGACTCGTCGTGTGAAAATCCGACTCGCACTTAGCCGGTGTTATGTTATTTTTTCCCTAATAATAGGGCCTCTATTTAATAAGTCACCAGTAGTGTAGAACGAAAAGCTTATGAGCCGCATCAATCAATCTGCCTAGCCTTTCCCCAACTATATTGGGGTCGGCTT
This sequence comes from Agrochola lota, assembly GCA_947364205.1. NCBI lineage: Eukaryota > Metazoa > Arthropoda > Insecta > Lepidoptera > Noctuidae > Agrochola > Agrochola lota. The sequence goes on from OX376241.1 coordinate 11,814,347, forward strand.
CTAGTCTAACCGGATACAGCTGAATACCAGTATTTTACATGGAGTGACTGCCTATCTGACCTCCATAACCCAGTAACTGGGCAATACGATACCCCTTGGTAAACTTGTCCGACTTTCGGGATTCTGACGATCCGTAACGACTGTCAAAGATCCACGAATGACAGCCGGGGCCAACGGCTTGACGTGCTTTCCGAGGCACGGAGAAGTCTCGGTATGTAAAGATGGTCACCCATCCACAGACCAAGCCCGGCAAGCGTAGCTTAACCTGACGGATCGACCCGTGTGGCTGCCATTACTTAGCCACGAGCTCCTCAAAAAAAAACCACATAAAAGCCAATATATTGTTTATGCTAGTTGTTTTACGTTTCACTTACGCAAGTAGTAAAATTATAATTAGTAAAAAGTTGGAATCTTGACAGCGAACGAACATTGTCAATAAGTCAGTAACCTGTCGGTAACTCATGATTATTATGTATTTTTATATATTTATTTATATACTTACTTATATCTAAGAATTTTTGTATTTATTTACGTACTTATACCTAGGTACTGACTTTTTTGTTTTTTATTTATTAATCCTTGTATCAGCCAATAAAGAAATAAGCAAAAAAAATAAAAAAATTGTAGAATACTAATTAATTTTAATTTGATGGAAAAAATTGTATAGTAGTAGTTCATCAAAATAGATGACTTTTAAATGATTTCCTCAATAGTTTTCGTGTTTTAAAAAAAAAAAAACAAAAAAAAATTACAGACAAAAAGTTTTTTTTTTATTTTTTTTTAATTGTTTTATTTATTTATTTCTCATCAAATTGGAAATTAGCTGTGAATTTTTTTTTGTTTGTTCCTATGTTACGACTTTCCAAATTCCACTTAAAAACGACTTGAAAAATTCATCACAACTCACTGAATCCACATTTCAATACTCGTAACAATCATTCTATGCACTGATTACGGCCAAACAGTTTCACTATTTGCGTTCAATATTTATGAGCATGTATAATACTATATACACAAATTGTATATGCTTAATCTGGCATTTTTCCGTGCCCCAGGGGTCCTGAACCCGTAATTCGGTACACCTGTCGTCTGCTCCTGAATGTCTTTAATAATTTATGAGTAGGTATGGTACCTTGATGGAGGAATTATTTGGGTACCAGTACGTATGGTCAAAGATAAATACAGATGTTTCACTCCACATTTTAGGTATGAAACTACAAGTACGGGCTCGACTTGTTGAGCCAATTCAGTGACTACGCGATAAAAAGAGAGGTAACCTCTAGGTGAATATAACTGAAGGTAATTAGCGCTATGCGACCTGCTGAATTGCACTTTATTGTGTCGTAGCAAGAGTCGCTTTTTATTTTAATAATTTTGCGGAGTGAAACATCTGTGTTCATCTGTGGTACGGTTCGCTTAGTATTTGTTACACAATCAGGAACATACATAATCTTCAAGTAAGAGCCCTGCAATGTGTGGTAGGGATTTTTTCGAAGATTAATTAGTAATTAGGCGTTACTTGATAGACAACGATCTTTTAAAATTGTTGTATCAGTTTTTTTAAGTTCCTATAATTTTATGTACATGGTCATTTACAATTCAGGAAATGAACACAAGATTTTCATTCATCAGCAGATAGTTTTTTTTTTTTTAATGCTGTTAATATTTATAAAGCAATAAAAACTCTAGGACATATATTTAAGCTATCTATTTATTAATTACATTAAAATGTACATCGTGAGGAAGCCGGCACGCCTGAGAAATATTTGTCAACGACATGTGAAGCCAAGTCAGAGGCCCGTGGGCGGCTTTAAAACTCTGACAACCAGGTTAGTCACTAACCACACGAAAAGAAGATTAAAATGTACGAGACACTTTGTTACCACAAAATCCGATATCAACCTCCATAGCTTCACAAAACGACTTTCGTCTAGGATTTCAGTTAGTTTTCAGACCATTAACTTTCAACGGTTTCTAGTACAAAACCATAAACAATTGAATATTTTCCTCATTCCTACGCTCTATTTATATTGTTGAACTTTCTACCACATTCCTTGAAATTCCTCCTAATGCCCTTTCCTCACTGGTAGGTGCTTGAGCGGTGCGGGATCAGCATGCTTGGTATACCTCGGTACACCAACCGCCAATTTCAATGAGCGTTTCCTGATTGGCTCGGTATGCGCAGGATCGTTTCGGTATACCGCGTCTCGGTAGAAACATTCAGAACCCGCTCGGTGTTTAGATACACGTCACGCGGTTGAAAATATAATTCTTTTTTGAATTTACGAATGTCGCCAAAAACGTTTTCGTTTTTTTCGTAAACGGGAATAAATATATGACATCTTCATCACTCGAAGACGACATTTTCTCGCGAGGAATTAAGCGATACTACACAAATTATACCGAAAACATAACGTCAGGTCCGTAAATGAAAGCAGTGCGGTATCGTTTCGGTACAGAGCATATTATACCGAAACGATACCGCACCGACCAATGAGGGAACGGCCTAAGATGGAAAATTCAATTAATGGGTCGAGTTAAAGTGAAAAACTTTTCAATGTATATTAACTTCTTAAGTACCTAATTTGCATGGTTTATAAAAGCGTTTTTCTTTGGGGTAATCTCGGTACGATCGGCAAAACAAATCTATCTACAGGTATAATAAAATAGTAACGAAGATTGAATATTTAGAAAAAAGTAATTGATTGTTTTTTTTTTTTTTTTATGTCCGTTTGTCTATTTATCTAGATCTATGTTTCGGATTGCAAATTCGCAAAAACGGCTGAATGGATTTGGATGAAATTTGGCAAACAGGGGGCTTATAACCTGGATTAACATATAGGTTTATTTTAGTCCTGGTAAGATCCTGTGGGATATTTTCTGACATCCACGTGGGCGAAACCGCGAGTAACAGCAGCAGCATTATTTTATCACACTATAATGTTCCCACTGCTGGGACTCAGGCCTCGGATCCTCTCTTCGAGAGGGCATGGGCAGTAATCTACCACGCGGGCCCAGTTGGTAGATGACATGTCTTCGATTTTTGGTTCTAAGACATGCCGGTTGCTTCACAATGTTTTCCTTGATCGTTTTGAGAGCATTGGTGATTAAATTATTTACACAAATTAAAGCGCCTGCTTGGGTTTGAACTCAGGACCTACAACTCATGAGTAGGAGCTATTACAACTGAGCCACCACTGGGTTACTTAAGCCGCCGATATATGCCAATGGCCTTGAGTGGTTATCTTGCGTGTTCTGTACGGAGCTCACGCAACGCGTCGTACGTCCAGCCAGTAATAGGACTCGCCCATCAAGGAGCGCTGTCCTAAATTAGACGGATTATTAATTTATTATACATAAAACAAAAGGTATTTTAATAAAACACGTATTCAAAAAGATAAATAATTAAATTAACTTTAAAATGTGCATTAATTTTGCATGATTCTCAGTTTTTTCTCTGCGATAGACATAATTTTACAAATTAATTACACTATGTAATATAAACATAATCTTAAACATTTATAGATCAAGTTATTAAGAATATGCTCAATTTTTTTTTCAAATCATTAACACTGCTCGTTATCATAATATCATTAAAAGTCGGTTATCGTCGCCTTAATTACTAGGTTGATAATCCATGTATTTTCAAATAGCTTTAATAGGTAGCTACTAGCTCTGTTGCTTTGTGTAATTCGTCTTGTCTTAAATAAGTCGTCTGTTATACATAACTAATAATATTTGTAAGTTCTATTATTATTAACATTATACATATAAGGTAAAATAACGCAAATTAATAGTAATAATACTTACTTTGACTTCTGTTTTTACAGATTCTCCTTTTGACGCCATTCTGTAAAAATAGAAAGTATATTTTAGTCAAACTGAATAGAAAACTTTCTTTTAGGAAATACATTCAGACACGTTTCTAGATTTTTTTCAAATGGTGGCTGAAAATAATTATGATTAAATAAATACAACAATCCCGAAACTGTTTTATGGCATCGAGACTGCTTTAAGGCTTGTGCAGACCAGCGCGACTTGTCGCGCAACGCGTCACCGGTTATTGTTATACTGTGAAGATTTCTTAGAAATTGTATTGTTCGTGTCGCGTCGCGCGACAAGTCGCGCTGGTCTGCACAAGCCTTTATGCCTAATCTGGTTAGACTGGTAGCTGACCCCAACATTCTTGGGAAAAAGCTACGCAGATTGCGACTGCCTTTTGCCTAATGATAAAACTATTATTTTACAAATACTTTAACAAAAAAATTGGCAGTCATGGGTCTGACTGAAGTGATTTAAAACTATGAAATAAGAATAGTCACCCGCAGTGCTATAAGTAGATATACTGTTAACATTAGCATGTAGTGACGCGAACCCATAAGATTTTCCCCTACCAAAAAACGCTAAACGGGCCTAAAGAAGTTTTTACTTAAAAATCTTCTTCCTACTTCGCTCTAAATAGGGCAAACGCATAACCTGAAGAAAAACAGTAGCGTTTTTGACGTTTTATTTTCCAAAAATTAGCCGCCATTTTGTGAACAAATATCCGGTTGTCTTAATATCTGTCGCATATAACTTTAAAACAAATTCTTATTGATTCCGTTTATGTCCATTATTGAGCAATATTGAGCTATGTTTTTTTTTGTGTCTAATAATTGGTTGGGAGAAACCAACAATTGCCTGGTTATTCAATTTTGGTTTAGTAGGATTGTGTGTGGTGGTAGGGCTGTCGGATTTATTCTAAAGCTCAAAGTTAACCTACTTCAGCACAATATTTGTCGTTCTTATAGCAGTTACTAACAGGCAATAGGTAAAACGTACTAAAGGTATTTGTGGTGGTGTGTGGTAGGCTTGTGGTTTTACTTTTTTTTTTCAAACATACGTAAGGTATGTGTGGTTGGGTGTGTGTGTGTGGTGGTGTATGGTTGATGTATGGTTGTTTGTGTGTGTGTGTGTGAGTGTGGTGGTGTGTTTTTGGTGAGTGATTTTACGTTTTCAAACATACTAAAGGTATGTGTGGTAGTGTGTGGTTGGTGTATGGTTTTACTTTTACAAACATAGTAAATGTATTGGTGGTTATGTTACGCGAAACAGTAAATTCGGTGGTTATGTTACGCGAGACAGTAAATTCTTATTATCTTAAGGTTTTGACATTGAAGGGTTTTTTTCTAAAAACCTATTATGATGGTATTTTTTTGTTTTTACTTGTGAGCCACTTTTGATTGGAAATCGGTTTGAAAAAATACATGTTAGCCAAAAATAGCATTAGCAATTAGCATTTTTTTTTAAATATCAAATTAGCCTCAATAGCCTAGATCAAAGTCCATCCTCTTTCGTTCTGCAGTCACTATCTTGCCATCACCCATGAGGATTTACTTTAGAAAAGCGATATACAAATATACCAAAGTAAATAAAGTGTATAGACATCAATGCAACAGCCCTATTTACTTTATATTTAACCGGAACAAGCCACGAGTATCAAAAGTTAGTCTTTGCATTTCTTTTACTATATTAAACAGTAATGGAGCCGGTTTCGAAGTTGTATGGTAAAATAAACATTTAAAACACATAAAAATTCTTATTAGCTTTGAGAACCGTTTCGATTGAACTTGTTTAAATGCAATGTTTATTTTAAGTCTCTTTATAAAATAATTAATGCTCGGCTTGGATTTTGATGTTTTAATTTTATTATGTATATTTAAAAAAAGCTTTTGCCAGTTACATAAATTATTAAAACAAGTAAAAAATATATATATATATATTATGTTATAATTTATAATTAAATATTGTACGCCAAATACGCGCTTTGGCCGTGGAGTTACGGACACCAGCCAGTATTATCTGTTACCTAAAAAAATATGAATCCACCCAAAAATGGATTTACACCATTTACCCATCACTTACATTATTGAAATTATTTAAAAATTATTCCTTTAAAGCGATCGCTTCGATAGGAAAGGTCGAGTCTAAAATCATAAAATAAGCTAATATTTGGCTAAAATATTATAAATAGAAATATATTTTTGTTTACTACCTAATAACTACGCGCAACGAATAACTACGGAATTTGGCATACGCTGGGATAACAAACATTAACAGGAATTACGATAGCCGTAAAATATTTAGTAGATATTCAGCCGGTTTCACGCTGCTGATAACTAACTACATTACATGAAATGTTTTATATGCTTAATAAAGTTTCACGTATAAATTACTTTTCGAATTGATATAAAAACTTATAAAAAGAGTTATCTAATGATCGCAGAAGGTGGCGTACTGTAGTGTCTGTCTACCCCCATGAGAAGGCGGCGTAAGTTTATGTATAAAAACTTCTTTCTAGTTTATTCGGTTTATACAAATCTTCCCACGATATATTTCAGATTTATACATTGAATATCAATCAATCTGCCTCGCGTTTTCCCAACTATGTTGGGGTCAACTTCCAGTCCAGTCAACTGAATGCAGTCTAGGCCTGTCAACAAGTACATAACAAAATATAAAATGGTCTACAAATCTATAAGCCGTTCTCACAAAACCTTGGAAAACCTTGGCATTTCTCATTCGCCTAGACAGACCATTTCAGAAACTTAATGTAATTGTTGGTAATACCTACGTCGTTTATATCATAATACGGAAACTTCAATGTCATTGCAAATTGAAAAACATGTTTATGTAAATTAAGTAGGAAGGAGGAGATACACTTGTATAAACACCAAATAGACATTTGTAGGAATTGTAATAAAATAGCATGTTGTCTGAATGCAGTTTTATCTGTATGGTCTGTGTCTAAAAATAAATAAAGCAGAGTCATGGGGCCTGAGTGCGCGTCTCCTGGCCGACTGGTCGACACGTGACCAGAGGGCTGGCTCGTTCCCAGAGGACACGGTGGAGCATACGGTGGAGGTCTGCCCGGCTTGGGCGGAGCACCGCCGTGTCGTGAGGACACGGCGGTGCTCCGCCCAAGCCGGGTGATCGTCGATCGGCGGCGGCGATCTCTCGCGTCCGGCCCTGGTTCAAGCCATGGTTCGGAGCGAGAGTGCATGGGAGGCCGTCACCTCCTTCTGTGAAGCAGTAATGTTCGCGAAGGAGGAGGCGGAGCGCGCGAGGGAGATGCAAGCTGCACGCCCTCGCGGCCCTAGTCGCCGCAGGAGACGCCCCGAGCATTGGGAGTTGAGAGCCGACTTCCAGCCACCGTAGGCGCGGGCTTGCGGATGGTGAGCAATGGGCAGCTCGCCGTCCAATAAGGACCAGGCCCGTGTCGACGGCGCGTCGTGTTCCACGCGCGCCTCAAAGAGATGTCAGCACCAACCAACGGGGTCGAAAGACCAATGCCTGCTGGGGTTGCGGGTTTGTCCGAAAGGGATATCGCGGCCCCGGCACACAGGCAACGGAAGGAACACGGGTGGGTTTTAGTCAGTAAAAGTCTGACACACCTCTCGCTCTGCCCAGAGCGGGAAGTCATTTGATGATTTCCCATCCTCAAAAAAAAAAAAAGGGCTGGCTCGTTCTTTGGTCAAAGAATTTGCATTTACATTGCCATTCAACGTAGCAATGCTGCCAGTCTTCTGGGCACGTTTCCGGATAACAGCGATGCGGAAGAATACTTCAACGCTTAAGTGTCCGTTTGTCTTTGTATTCATTTGTATAGTTAGTAATTTAATTTAGTGTTAGATTGTATATAAGATTTGTCATCTATGGTTATATTAAAACTGAAAATATTTTTTTGTAGAAGGCTGTGTAATAAAGGCAACTTAAATATAAAGCAGAGTGATCTGGAAATTTGAAAGGATTTGACAGAGAAAGAGACGAGCAAGATGAAGTAAGAACTAATTATTTTTTATTGATATTAATTAAACGAAGTGAAAGTTATTTTCAAGTTTCATTTTGGTCTGCACCCCTACACATTTTATATCCTTTTTACATATTTTAAGTTGATTTTACAATCATAAAGTAGTTATTCGATTTAAATCGATCGATGATGGTTCTGGTAATCAAATCGAATTGAATGATTAGCGCATTATACTAACAAACAGTCTTATGTTAGTCTGTAATAGCCGACAATAGCCCAGAATTACGTATATCTGCGCGAATTTGTATTACGTAACTTCGTTTTTAATGTTTGACTTTGAAGATTCATTGATGGATGAGTTAACCGACATAACTTACATGATTGATGCATGGTTAAATCTGAAATTATGAAAAACAGCAAATAATAGGTCCATTCCATTTTTAAGACTTGTGAATCCATTAATTATATATTGCATTATAATTTTTCATTTAACTGCATTTAACAAGTCCTATTTTCCTCTTTCATGTGTTATCATTGTCGATCATAAGGTTAGAGATTCGTATTCTTTATTGTATACTTAAATTATGTTGTAGATATAAAATATTATTAATATTTTATTGTTTATTTTTTTACATTCTTCCTTGACATAATCATCCTAATATTTGACATTATATACCTACAATTTAATTTCAACACTTTATTAATGGCTTTTGTGTACATGATAATTATTCAGATTTGTTACAGTTGTAACAGCAATCATGTCATTTCGTTTAAAATAGGTTTTTATTTTTATTAATTTATTCATATTTTATTACTTAGTTTTTTTTTTTTCTATTTTGTGAATTTGAGAACGCTGTAGGCTTAGTGAACTGTAGATTTATTGGCCATCTTCTATTTTGTTAAGTACCTGGTACTTGTTGGAAGACCTACACTGTCCTCCCATACCTATTAATACTGATATTTGAAAACATTGTATAAGTACAGTTATTTTTAAAAGAGTAACCGTGGAAGTTCTTGCCGGCTCTTCTCCATAGGAAACGATCAATTGGAACCGTCCACCTAGCTTCTGACGTTTCATAAGTGCCCATGTAGGTTTATGTGAAATAAAATATTTTGTATTGAATTGAATTGAATTTATTATATAATAATATATTTACATTTTGGTTTATATCACACAATACATTATCAGCTTACTATTACTACAGTACCGTCAACTGCCCTAACTTCGCCTGGTGTCCTATGTTTGCCTATAATGAAAAAGATGTGATATCTTTTTCATTTTACCTTATGACAATCGAAACTTAAAGTGCTATAAGAAAACTCAAAGTTTTTATTGCCATACAAGTAAAATGAAAAATATATTGCATCTTTTTCATTATAGGCAAACATAGGACTCCAGTTAGGGCAGTTGACCGGTCCTCTATAAATGATGTCTCCTTTTTTTTTTAAGCCTACGCTGGAAATTGCGTCCCCAGAAGATGTTCACTCTTTGTTTGAAGGTAGACGGGGAACACAGACGCTGGCATAGAGTTCCATACTCTCGCCGTGCGCATAATAAATATGTTGGAGAAGCGCTGAGTACGACTGGTTTGGACATCAACCATGTGCGGATGGTACCCAGCAGTACGGTAGTACAAGAATGGCACCAGGTCGTGGAGCTCCTGCGCACAGTCTTTAGAAGACCGAATGGCAAGCAACATTATCCTCATTCTCCAGCAAAGAAACAACACCAAAATATTCAGCAAATGAACCTGCCATTTACGACTAAACCAATAGAAGCACTACGAAAACGTACTAAATTCTAGCCCCATTATCTCCAATTTAGTACTACAATAATCTCAAGGTTTATGTTCAAAATTAACTTTTAACGTTCCTAAATAACTTTTGGACGAATCGTCGGTATTTCCAAAGGGCTCCCGGACCCTAATTCATAGTTATTTTATTTGTATTAGGTTCTAATCTGAACGTTTAATTAATTCCGGCGGACAATTAAAAAGGCAGAGAGGTGAAGTTTCATCAAATACGCTTCAGAGTTGGGAATTAAGAAATAGGGATAAAGGCTGTTGTTTATCAGATCTTCTCAGATTCTAAAACAGAAGATATCGTTATTTAGTAATACGATAGTTAATTTGAGGGTGATTAAGGTATTCTTTGAATCTACAACCGTATTGTTAAGTTTGATAGTTAAGTAGTTTCATGATTATTTACATTATTTTATATTTTATTATTATTGTTTTTGTTTTGCGGTTAGACCACCTGTCTCAGACCCTTCTCATTTTCTGCTCGGTTTGGTTGGTGGTAGGGCTTGTTCTAAGTCCGCCAGGCTGGCGACCACCAACTTATCTAAGTCTGTCGCCATGGCAACAATGTTAACAGCATTGTTGTGTTTCGGCAGTTAGAGGTAAGATTACCCGTTCCTGTAGTTGAGGATTCCGGGTGAAGCTCGCTTCCACCTTCGGGCTGATCATCACTTACCATCAGATGAGATGCAGACCAAGAGTTTCCCAGTTGCGATTAACAAAAAAATAAAAAATACTACAAATTAATAATGATGTACATTGACACCCTACATCAACTTGCCGTGGTATAGCCATTTCATACAACTGTCATTAACACGGACAACTTTAGTTGCTAGGCAATTTTCTTAACAAATTATTTCCCTGACTTTGCATTATGCTAACTATTGCTATTTTGTTTGTGTTTTCAAACAATGTCCGCAAAATATGTTCTAAACTATAACAGCAGTAGGTATTTTATGTTATGACTAACTTTTAATAGTAACTTGTTTAAATTAAATGTGATTTTCTACAAAGTTGTTTACAATTTCCTGAGTGTGTGGTTTTAACTCTGAAATCGTATTGCATTTACTAATTCCGGGCTAGTCTCCTGACTTGTGGTGGAACTAAAACAATTTAGCCCACGTTCGCACCGACGTAAAGATATCGCGGCGGGATTTTATCGCGCACTGGACGCACTCTCGTCCCAGCGCGTTGGAAAAACACACTGTTGGATTTTCAACTCTAGACGCTAAGCAGAGCGTTGAAAATCCAGTGCACGAAAACAAATCGCCGCGGGACAAAATTAACTGGGTGAACCTGGGCTTACAACTACCCATTATGACAACTTCGACAACTTCAACTGCAACATAACGTAGCATCTCGCTTGTAATCCCCGGAGGATTAGGCAGAGATGTACCTATAGTCCAACCACATTTCGCCAGTTATGTTTAAGTCCCATGTAATAGAGGGCGAGCCTATTGCCATCAACCGGGCACAAATCCAGACTCTCGGCTGCTACTGAGAAATTTCAGATGAAAAAACCCAGTAACACTTTGCCCGACCCAGGAATCGAACCCAGGGCCCAGCAGTAGCACTTGCGACCACTAGACCAACGATTCCCCAAAATATTTGATTTATAAACTAAATATTTAAATCTCAAATCTAAAACATAACTCTAAACACTCAATTTCACACAACCATTAAACTTTATTCCTTGGCTGTATAACAAATCAAGACGGACCTTTGCCCGGAGTCCACACAATCGGATCCGGCGTCGACTGCAATAACATTTAGACGTAATATCAACCTCGTTCTCACATCGTTAATGCTTGGGGTCATCTTTTAATCACGCGAGGTTCTTTAGGTTACTTTTAAACCCCCCTTCGGTGATACGTCATGAGGTTTTTGGCTAGCTCTCATCTCCCCTCCCAAAATCACCTGTATTTTTATTATTGACAAGATCAGATATTTTAGACACAAATTCGCTCGCTCGGATTTTTACACGGTCGCACAATTCTATTAATTTTTAGTAAAAAATATTTTACATGTCACACATTAAATAACATTTTTCGGCGCACGAAAAAATACACGTGAATATACCATCGAGATAAATCGTGATATTATTCTGATCCGTCCCGCTTGTTCGAACCTCACGTAATTAAAAGACGACCCCTCGTCCGGCTGTCCGGCTATCCGGATCTCCCAGATCTCCCGGATCAGCCGGAAGTACTATATCGGATGTTTGCAATGCTATTACTGGTTTATTATTACTGGATTTTATTCTTCGATAGAGCTAGGAAATGAGGCGGTATTGTTATGTGTTTAAGTCGATTGAGGGAAAAGTTTACTAAGTTTATTTAAAGACTATTGTTTTTTCATAACTCTCGCTCATCGACAGAATGTAGACTATATTATAAGCACTCATCATGTAATTGCTGTCGTTCTGGTTCAAATAGTTGATTATGCATTTCATAACGGAACAATTTAAATGAAATCTCAAATGATAAATTTTCAAAGAAAAATCTACAAGGAGGTAAGTACAGTCCTATTGAGAACTAAGTACTTAGGGTACCTGCAGCTTTTTTAGAAATAATCAATTCAAACATGGCGGAGAATCAGTCATTTGGAGCGTCAAAATTACATTAAAGAAAGTCCCCCAAAAGACCGCCTTTTACCAATTTCTACGGTTTTATCTGCACAGCTGTCTAGTAAATTAAAAGATAGTTATAGCTTGATATTTCACTATAAGAATATCATTTGAAACATTTATCTCCACGACTATAACATAAAAAAACAAAAGCCGCTCATCAAGCGAACATTAGGCAACAATCCAAAGAAGGTCCATTAACCCCGCTTAAAGAGTTAAAACGTTATCACAGCTCCATACGAACAAGCGAATCCGAATGGAAAGCTTCACGTCATAATAAACAATTTTTTCGCGAGAAAAATAACGTAAAAATAGATCGCAGACCGTCCACATAAATCGAGTGCGAGAGCGCTGCACTATTTTATACATCGCAGCGGACAACCGGGCGATTCACAGCAATTTTTTCTCCCAGCTTTTAAAAGATAATGCTGATAAAATATAGCTATGAAACCGCAAGGAAATACCCTTCGTGGAGGCACGTTGGCTTGTTTGTAGAGGATAGACCCGGGAGCAGTAACTTGTATAAAATAATGTCGTGCCTTGCGGAAAAATCTCGCCGGCTTGAAAGGCAAATTCTGTTCCGCGAGATAGTTTTAGTAGCGGTGGTGTCTGCATAATATGATCCGGGTGGCGCCATCTTTTGTTTGCTTTAGGAATTTTATTATTTTTGGTTCAGCTTTAGCTGTCGATTCTCGTAAAAATGCAAAAATCTTGTGAAGTATAGATATTGAATGTTTACATGAATTTTTATGGAAAATGCATAATCTATACTAACATTATAAAACGTCGGAACTACTGATTCAATTTCGAAAATTCTTTCACTAAAGCTAAAGGCTACACAAAGTGCCAGCGGCGCGAGCCGAAGGCTTTTGCCGAGCGGCACTCCTTTGTGCGACAAGCCGGGCGCGGCTTGCCCGGTGGCAAGGCCGGCTGTGTGTTGAGGCCTTTATGGGAAGCTACAGTATTGCCGAATGGTATAGGATATATTTTATATTTTCACGCGGATGAAGTCACGGGCAGAAGGTAGTGGAAAATAAATTGTTGCTACTGATTGCCTTTTTTTAGTTAGAATACAATTTCTCCCCAAATTCTGTTCGAAAACTATTTATAGATGATATCTATGTATACGTACCAATTACATAAAACCAATTCCCATACCTACATAAAACTAAGTAATCAAGTTTGAATTACACACATGAATGCGTGAGCCAACAAATATAAATAAAACCTTCAAATTGGGTTCAGATATAATCTCTGGCCGTTCATAGTTATTTTAATAATTAATCCTATATCGATAAGTTAATCGGATTATTCGATACACACTTAGTTTCCATTGCAGAATAATCCTGCTTACAAATAAAATTCACAAGTCGAATAAATTAATTCGATGGGACGAATAAATTTCTATATTTTGACTAAAATAAATACACTTGGAGAACAGATTTTTAAGTGTTTTGATAGTTATTTGTTACCTATACCTACAATTGTAGTAACATTGTAGGGCACAGTTATAAAGGTATGTAGATACACTCTTCATATCAACAAGAAAATAACATTTTGGTTTCTACATTTTGAATAAAAATTATAAATTATAAATTTATAAAAATAATAGTACTTACAAAAGATAATAATAGCAATTTCTATTTCCATCATTACATGGAACGGAAGAAAGATTTCTTTTTGTTACATAATCACCTGCTTTTCATGCCAATTGTACATTAACAACTAATATTTAACAGATACTACAGTAAAAAATATCAAGCAATTTATTTAAACTGCGCCATTTTGTAAAATGATTTGTTCAGCAATAAAAGTCAACTGTGAAACAAATATAATTTATTTAAGTTTTAAACTTATAAAGAAGAAGTCGGTCATACGTGGGCTGTTATAACATTATGACGGATTTTATGTATAAAGTTTTTTTTTTTTTTTAAACGTTGCCCCACACTAAGAATTTCTTCTTGTATCGTGGGTGCGTTTACAAACATAGAAACTCACATACACTAACACCCGGACCCGGAACAACTACTTGCAGATCATACAAATATTTGTTCCGTGCGGGGATCGTACCCGCGACACGTTGCGCAGCAGTCGATCGCTCAGCCACTGCGCCAACGGTGTCGTCAAACAGAAAAAGTCTTTTCGTTTTGTCATCGACAAAAGAAATACATAACAAGTTCGTCCACTTTTGTCACACTGAATGATAAAGGACGCCCACTATCCATCCTAGACTCGTGTAGAGCTAGATTTAATGTTTTGTCCAAACTCGGATCTGTTTTTGCAATTTTATTTCATACTAGGTTCCGCCAGCGGCTTCACCCGCGTGATATCTTTATAAATTATAGCTTATGTTAATCAGTGATAATATAGCATTCTACTGGTGAAAGAATTTTTAAAATCAGTCCAGTAGTTTTTGAGCTAATTCATTAAAAACAAAAAGATATACAAAAAAAAAAGTTTTCTATTTTTTTTATATTAGTTTAGAAAATAACGTCGAGGTATATATTTCAAGAGGAGGTGGGCAGTGATGTATAGAACCCCGTCTCAGTTTCGCTAGCTAATTTAATTTAAACCTATATACAGCGTGTAATAAAAACCCCGTCAGATCAGTGAGGGTGTTGTTAAGAATCATACTGAGTCTATTTATGGGGTAATTTTCAGGAAAAATAATTTTCCGCAGCGTTTCGCCCCCCTCCCTCCCCCTTTGATTTTAGGGAGGGAATTTGACCCCCTCTGCCCCCCACTTCCGTGGTCCCGGCCTACAGAGACTATTTAAGACTGTAACTAACTAAACGATAAACTCAGTATTTTTCAGCCCCATTCTAAGTACACACCAAATTCTTACACTAAAGACACTTCCCCTAGACTCGATAGCAATATTTCTTATAACATTTGTTTTGATCGCTCCCTCGCTTCAGATAAAACATGATAGCATGGTCCCAAGATTGAATATCGCAATCCCAGAGCAAAGGGTAACTTAGTTTACGATTCGGGAACAGAGTAATGTGTAGTAGCTATAGAGTTACTTTCTGCTGACGTATCCAGAAATTGATATAGGAGACGCATTTTTGGTGAAATGTGGAGTGGAAGAAGTTTTGTTGATTTGTGTAGCTTTAATTTTACAGCAAGTAATACTTTATTAATCTTTTCAAGAACGAACTGTTCGAGAACATTCTGCTGCATCAAAAGTTGGTCTCCTACCCACCTATATTTGATTAGCAAAACTGTAAACTTCGTATAAAAGTATTTCCGGTAAAATTACATTTCGGTGGCGGGGATTGCTGCCCAGAATGCCTAGAATAGTCTTCCTTTTTCTTTTTGGATGCGCTGGATGTGTAATTTGAATATAATGTCGTTATTTAAGTAAGTATACAGGGGGCCAACTTTGTCACCTGCATCCGTCAAGGGGATGATTCTACCCGTCATACTAAACTAAAAACTAAACTTTCACTATGAGACTCATTTACGATTCGTGAAAAAAAAGACTATTACGATCAGGGCCGGATCCAGGATTTCATTTTAGGGGTGGCCATTCTGACAAGGTTCGGAGCTATGGTTAAAATCATAAATGAACATTAAATAAAGCTTTTAGCTCCATTTTTTTTTAATTTTATAAAATTACGTGTTTAGCGTTTTTAGAATTTCAACTCGTGTAAAAAAATGCATTTTACTTTTTTATTTTTTTTTGTCCCAGTCCCAAGTAGACGACATTACGAAGTGGGTTGCTAGCTAGTGATCCTAAGTATGTACATGCTTGTTATATCTTTGTATGTTAACTGAGAAGTAGAAATTCACCTGTTCAAAAGAATATATTTCTGTTTCCTGATATACCTACCATTGTGCACCTGAATTGAATCGAAAAGTTGAGTCAAAACTATGGAATTCCTCTGTCTTTTGGAGAGGCCATGGCCCCCATAGCCCTTTGTATCCGCCAATGTTTTCACTTCATGTATGAAAAAAAAGTTTTTTTACAGTTATGTTTCATAGCGCATGTTGTATAATATGACAGGTAGAATCACCCCCTCGACAGATGCATGTCACTAAATCGCCACCCTGTATAGTAATTTGTTTTTTTTTTTACTCTGTTTTTACAGCAGTACCTACAGATATTAAAGTAAGACATTACTTTGATATTTGTAGGTACTACTGTACTTGTGTGGAGCAGATACGCCTCTGAATACAAAATCTTAGCCTATTAGCTCGTAAGCTTAATATTGCTATTACCAACCAAGCTTAGCTAACGGATAGGCATCTTGGCATGGATAAACTTCAAGCACCTACATACTTCAATTAGTCAATTATTACATGCCACTGGTATTATATATTTTTTGAGGTCAAAAAGGTCGGAAATTATCCGACGGGAACATACTACCGAAATAAATAGTATCCTATGTCCTAACCCAAGCCTTGGTCTACCCATTTGCCACATCCAAATCCGTTCAGCCGTTTTAGCATGAAAGCGCCACTGTGGCGGCATCTACATCGGCACAGGCGAACTACGCATCAAAGACCGCACGTCACACAAAAACCCTGACGTCACACAAATCCTGCATCGCGCAATTCGAGTTCACCGAGCGATCGACATAATACTCGTATACAAGATCCCGACTTCATCCGTTGGGCAGTTGCCCGGCAGACCCGACACCTGAATGGTCGGAGGATCCTCCTTTTTTCAATAGAGGATGAGTGAACTTTACACCCTGTTCATCATGCCTCTAAATAACAAACAAACAAACTGACTTTCGCATTTATAATATTAATTATGATTTTTCTATGGTAACATTTATTTTTGATAATGTTGGTTAACCTGTAATTGGCAAATGTGTAAGTCTAAGGTTAATTGTTCCTATACTTTTAATATAAATTGTATACAGAAGCTGTTGGTAAACCTTTAGAAAAAAATAAAAAATAAAATTTAAAATAATATGTTTGAACAAAACCGGCCTAATTAACCCAACACTCCTCCAATTATTTCTCTTATAAACCGAAGAAATGTAAAAGTTAATTTAAACGATAGCAATCAAGCAACAGTTAATTTATACCTATAGGTAATCAACTTTATAGCTTAATAACCGATCTGACCTTTTCCTATATATATATTAAATTTTCTCAGTAAACTGTAGGTTATTTTAACTTGAGCTACGGTGCCTAGGTTCATAATTAACAAGGAATATTATTTCGTTAATAAATCAGGTTCTGGAAGAAAGTAATTTTAGGCATTTAATAATTTTTTGGTAAATTGAACTGAGATGGCGGAAAAATATGGCTGATTTCCTTCGTTTTTTTCTCTGGTTAAAAGAATACGTTTTTGCCGGCGGCCTAAAAAGTTGAGTATGCGTCTGAACCACTATTGTCACACTCACACGTAAGGTCCTAGTTATAACAGGCGCCCGAGGCGCGCGTCTTGAACTCTTCGTTTTGGGCGTTCAATAAAATATGAATTTCTGTGTAAGGCTGGTTTCACAGCTGTGCTGAGACTTGGACGGGTCGCCCATACCCGGGAGACCCGTACGGGTAACGCCCACAATGCTCTGAAACGAGGGAGTAGTACGATACGTTGTACGGGCTCTAGCCGGAGCGGGTCGTTTAGGGAGTAGTAGGCCCCCACGTACGGACCGCGTCGCTGTGAAACAATGTTCTAGCGCCTCACATGTGTCTCCGTTCCGGGAGCCCGTACGGTCGACGAGTCCCGCACAGCTGTGAAGCCAGCCTTATGTATTCCGTAACGCACGCCCTTGGACGGCAGCGCTTGATTCTGATCGTATTCGTTACATAAAAAATCATATTTTATTGAGCGCCCAAAACGCAGCGTACCTACGCCTCGGGCGCCTGTTATAACTATATACTACTATAATGTGACATTACAACGTTTAAGAAGACAAGCTGTGACTATTCTTACGTAATATTGCTGTTAAATATAATATTCAGAAAGCAATAAACGACTTTCATCAACAGAGAAATCAAAATCTCTCTTCACAACTACGAAAATTACTTACAACCATTTGACACTTTTCCAAAAAGTTTTATGATACGCATATGCAAATACATTCCTGTAAAACTAGGTACAACCAAGTACAATAGACATAATACATAGATAATGTGTTATTGTGAAGGAATCATTTCGGGACTTTGGCTTTTTGCCACGACGAGATGTACCGACAGACTGCGTACCGGTCAGGGATGGGAAAAATTTGCTTTTTTATTTATTTAAATCAGAGATTATTATGACTTAATATAAAAAAAAGATTTTTTTTTTCTTATTTTTGTCCAAAATATGTTTTCTGTAAATATTCGACTAACATTGTTGTATTTAGCATGTTGACCATTGTTCCTCTTTTATTTTAAAAACATGTTGATATAAATTATTGAGGCATTTTTCTGTAGTAAACAATTATGTTTATTATTCTAACTACTCTTATTTTTCATTCTGATTATTGCTTTTGTTTATATTTTCTAAAAGAAACCCTATTCAAAATGGCAGTATTTTTGATTTTCGTAATTTTCCTTTAAATTTTATTTACAATCAGCCAACCCTCGTACCGGTACAGTCGCGTACTAAATCGTTAAATGTGATTTAACGAACCTCTGCCAACGTTTGGGTAAGAAATCTATTCTTGTTATTAGAATTGCTTCATTGGTTTAGTGGCAATAAGCTGTGCGGAACTAGAGGCCTTGAACTCGATTCTCTCGCCTGTTCGTAATTAGATTATTTTTATTGGATTGCTTTTGATTTTGGGATTTGAGTTCCCGGAGATCAGAATTAAATAGAGAGTATTCGATGTCTATCTATTGTAATTCACCTATAAAAATAACTAGCTTCCGCCAGTGGCTTCGCACGCGTCATAATATCTTTATAAATTATAGCTTGTTACTCAGTGATATTTTAGCATCCTATTGATGAAAGAATTTTTAGTATCGGTCCAGTAGTTTTTGAGTTTATTCATTACAAACAAAAAGATAAATCCTTTCTCTTTATAATAGTGTAGAAAATTAAATGCTGTTTATTGGTAAGCGCATCACTTGATAACGGCTGGACCGAATTGGCAAATTTGTGTTTAAAAATGTTCGTAATAGTTCTCTTACGTAAAAAAGATTTAAAGTTGCCGAGAAAATTTGAAAATTCGAGAAATACCAAACGTCCTTTCTATGCGATTTCTGTATAAATTATTGTTTGGACAGGACAAAGTCTGTTGGGTCAGCCAGTTGATAATAATAATGAATTAATAACAACAACACACGATGACCTAAGTAGTATTTTCCTTTTCAACGTGTTTCAGGCCGGAACTGTGAACTGTATTATTCCACCATTTCCTTGGCTTTGCGGTCTCATCAGCCACACGTTTTCGAATTTCTCGCGTACCTTTGACTTGCGGGGTAATTGCGTAACACTTTCATTTTGACAGTTGTTGAGCAGACAATTTTTTCGGACATATGAAGCAATGTATCAGTAATATCCTTTATAATGATTCAGATTGTGATTGAAAATGTGTTACGCAATAAAGGTACTGATTCAAAACCGTTTACTTAATTTCCAAGCAATGTAAAACATAACGTATTACCTATTTACATAAACAAGATTAATCGCAACTTGGTATCTTTAATTTATTCATTGTCTTTTAATTCCAGTTCGTAATAACAACCCGATCGTTTGAATTATTTGCGAGCCGGGATCACAACGTTTGAAATTCAAATTTTGAGATCATTTTGTCGCCATTAACGCACTTGGTATGTCAAAAGGCTTGCTCAAAATTTCTCGTTAAATATGATCATATTTACTCTGGCTGTTTAAAAATTTAATGTTGTAATTATTTGCGTCAAAGGTTTGTAATTAGCTACGAGTATGCTTTGCATTTGTTAATGTTTTATGCATGTTCTAATCGTTGTTTTACCAACGTTTTGGAGTTAATTTTGTGGTTTCTCACACTTAGGGAAAATCATTGTGAGCTCGCTTGAGATGTAAAAGCTAACTGCGAACACAGAATCTGAATCGTAACGATATAAAATACGTCATTTCATCATGTCATATTTTTTTATCAATCTCTTGTCATCTTATCTGTACGTGGACAAAAGACATCATGTTATAGTTGTTGGTGGGGTTGGCTTCCATTCTAACCGGATGCAGCTGAATACCAGTATTTTTCAGTAATGTTACAACAAACGCTATTTGTTTCAGATAAACGATTCAGCTATTAATATTTAGCTCTACTAAAAACGTAGTATATTAATGCACTTCCATTAAATATAGCTTCTGGACTCAATTTGGTCGCAGTTTGACGTACGTTGATGGATGAGTAGTAACTAGTACTTTGATGGATCTCTTGTAAACGAATAAAGTAGTGGTTTTTAACGTATTATAAACAGGAAATTGAAGGAATATGTTAGTTTACAACAGGTTGAAAATGAAGAAGTGCGAAAAAACTATTGTAGGTACTTCACTAAACACATTACTTAGCTGTCACTAACGAGACACAATAGAAGTTTATATTGTTATCGAACGGAATTAGCTTGCGTGCCGGCTGAGGTATATTCCTATATAATTTCAAATGACAAGTAAGAAAGGTAAAGCTTAAGGCGACGATAACCGACTTTTAATAATTTCATACTGAAGATCACGTCTAAACGAGTAGTGTTAATGATTTGGAAAAAATATGTTAAATTTAATAATATAAAATATAATAATAATATGTTTAATTTTTATGAGCATTTTCTTAATAACTTGACATAGGAATATTTTAGATTATGTTTATATTACTTAGTGAAATTAATTTGTAAATGTATGGCTAATGCGGATAAATAACTGATAATCACGCAAAATCTATTAAGCGTATATTTTTAAACCTTCACCATTTTAAAAATAATTTAATTATTGATCTTTTAGTATACGTGTTTTATTAAAATACCTTTTGTTTTATGTATAATAAATTAATAATGCCTCTAATTTGGGACAGCGCTCCTTGATGGGCGAGTCCTATTACTGGCTGGACGTACGACGCGTTGCGTGATCTCGGTACAGAACACGCAAGATCAACAACTCAAGGTCACTGGCATATATCTGCATCTTAAGGCTAAATATTCGCAACTTACTTTTCTTTTTATGTACATGTTTCTGTGACAAACAAACCTATATTTTATTTCTTTTTGTCTTTCTTGTCTGTCTATGCAAAACAGTCACAATAGCAACCAATAAAATACGAAACATAGCATTTCTTAATTAACTAAAAGAGCTTGACGAAATATATGACTGGATTGAGTTGAGCATGTTAAAAGACAATATCGTACCTAAATAATAGTGTTAAACAAACCGACACACGAAGGTCTAACGTGGTGATCAATTCAAATGTATCTTGGCAACTAACTAATTGGTACAATCCATCCAAAACATAACTCTTTGTTTGTGGTAATAGCCGCGACAATTACATAACATAAAACATAATCACCAATATTTTGGCACTGCTATAAACTCAGTGTGACCCTTCATAGATCACTTGTACATTTATGACGATAATAACTGCCATAATACAGCTGACTGTGACAATAATGGCCGCGGGTAACATGTCACTCTCGCCGTAAATTTGGCGGGCAGTGTAATGGCAGCAGACATTGTACCTGATTGATATGCAAAAGCTTTCGTTCTTAAACGTTAAAGTGCAGCATGCCATCTTTGGTTACATTTGAAGGTCGCTAGTTTAGATTTTATTATTTTTTCGACTCTTATTTTTATTAACTTGTAGATTTTCTTGGGACAGTTTGGCTGTGACAATAATGGCCGCGGGTGCCATGTCATCTCTCGTCGTACATTTGGCAAGCAGTGTAATAGCAACAGAGATTGTACCTGATTTATATGCAAAAGCTTTCGTTCTTAAACGTTTAAGTGTAGCATGCCAAGCTTTCGTTACATTTAAATAAGTCGCTAGTTTTGATTCAATTATATTTTCACGTGTTTTTCTTAATTTGTGGATATTCTTGAGACAGTTTGGCTGTGACATTAATGGCCGCGGGTGACATGTCACTCTAGCCGCGCATTTAGCAGCAGACACTGTAACCCGATTGATATGCAATTTTTTTAGGTAAAATGATAAACAGTAAAATGTCAATCAATATGGAATTAATAGACCGAGGAAATTAGGTTTGAAAAGACTTTTCTAGACCAGGGTCTAGAAAAGTCTTTTAATCCTTATAGGAAACCCAAAAAGTTAAAAACAGTCTCCTAAGAACATTTTTAGCTGCCCCCGCGCCCCCCTAGAGGTTAAGTTAGGGTTTTTTAAAGTTCGATATCTCCTAAACGGGGTCTGGAGTCTGGGGACGTAATATTCATATATATGTGTTGGTGGTAGGCCCAGTCCTAATACCTATTAGGTTTCAGTTCTAGAGTTCAATAGTTTAAGGAAAAACGACCCGAAAGGTCTGTTTCCAATCCATACATTGAAAATGGAAATTATTATTTTTCTCAGTTCCTGTCGGGACTACCGAGTTGAAACTTTGGGTTTGGCGATTGTGCGCCGTAGAGGTGACTCGCACTACAAGTGTAAGTGTAAGCTTCATGACTCACGACAGTACCAACAAATCATATTTGCACATCCTCCATATATCAACTTGCCCCCCCTGGACCATCGGCTGGCGACGCCCTTGTACATACATAGAATATTTCAACTTGTGTCTCTAATTTTGTCCTTCTCTGGTAGTTGGGCATGAGCTACGTTAAGGAAATAGCACACAAATCAACTCGGAAAGGGATCGTTACCGTATCAACTCGAGCTATTCAGTATTCTTTGCATGAAACTCCCTACTGCAACGCACATAAATCGGAATCGTAACGTAATCGCCTCGCCTCGGGACAAGCTCACGAACCGCGGTTTATGCAAGTAAGTACATACACGATAGATTTTGAACCGTAAACCTAGTAAAGTAAAGAAAAGTGTCTGTAAACCGTCAAGCTACCACGCCAATTTTCAACTTAATGATACCAGCTTATAATTGTCCCACTATAGAGCAAAGACCTCTTCTCATACAGAGAAGGGACAAGCATTGATCACCGCGCTTGCTCATGGTGAATTGACGATTTCAGATTATAACTAATCAAACCAATCTAATCTTTTTAGTGTGTGCCTAGCGTTTTCCCAACTATGTTGGGGTTGGCTTCCAGTCTAACCGATTGCAGCTGAATACCAGTATTTTACATGGTACACTGCCTATCTGACCTCCACAACCCAATAACTGGGTAATACGATACCACTTGGTGAGGCTGGTTGTCAGACCTTCGGGCTTCTGACGACCCGTAACGACTGTCAAAGATCCACGAATGACAGCTGGGACCAACGGCTTAACGTGCTTTCCGAGACACGGAGTAGTCTCGGTATGTAAAGATGGTCACTCATCGACGGACCAACCCCGGCAAGCGTAGCTTAACCTGATGGATCGACCCGTTCGGCTGTTATAACTTACCCACGAGCTCCTCACCAATAATGCTAACTGAACAATATTTATTTTGACAGCAATAGTTTTTAATGAAAAATTTTATATTGTGTTTATGTTAAACGTTTTACTAGCTTCCGTTTCTATTCAAAACTGAAAGTTGAAAACATTTACTTCCGTGTTCGTCTAAAATTAATATTAACTAAAGTTTTAACATCAAAACACGTGCTCGCGTACGTTTATTTTGTTTTAATATACCTAGTAACATATACATTTTGTGTGAAGTGGAACAAACATTTATTTGATAAAGAAATCACAATTACATGGGACTTTTAAACATAACTGGCGAAATGTGGGTGTACTATAGATAGACCTCTGCTTAGCCCTTCGGGGGACACAGGCGTGATGTTATTTTTATGGTAAACCGATCTAATCCAATAGCCGGATATTTAAAAAAAAATAAAAAAGAGATTTATCTTAGAAAATTACAAAGAGAGCAAGCGACCTATAATTATTTGTGAAATTAAAATCTATCTTCGATTGGAAATCACGCCAAATTAAAATACTAATTCCTACTTCAAAAACTACTATGCAAATAAACAACAATCAAGCACCAATCAGCCGGCAAAGCATAACCACGACGCAAAAAAAACAGAATCGTAATTCTACAATCCGAGGTGATCCGAGCTCACCCGAACGCAAACACGGAACTCCAGACTCACAAAAACTAAAAACTCCGAGGTAGACGCACTCTCTAAGTTCATTACCACTTGGCAGGAGACAGCCGTCACCTGTAAAACACCTTTTACCACCTACGGCTTGGCTGCCTGCCAGACCTACCTATACATCCATTCTCCATTCAGTATGA
This sequence comes from Agrochola lota, assembly GCA_947364205.1. Lineage (NCBI taxonomy): Eukaryota > Metazoa > Arthropoda > Insecta > Lepidoptera > Noctuidae > Agrochola > Agrochola lota. Next base: position 11,838,841 of record OX376241.1, read on the forward strand.
GGAATCTTAGGACGTCTGCAGACTGCAGACTGTTCACCGACACGACAGTTTAAGACGCTGACAAGAGCTAAAACGCAGTCACTGTCGGACTGCATAAAAAAGAAAGAGAAGCGCGATGACACAACGCTTGTAATTTATTGCAAAATATGAAGCAGGATTAATTATCTCATTTTTGTGTAAATAGATAATTATTTACACAAAAATGACATAATTAATCCACCAAGTTCTGCATTCAATTAAGGCGTTCTTGTTATTAATTAAATGACAACGTACGTTGATATTTTGGATTGGAACTCAAGATAAAAGTTTAGTTTACCATTTTAATTTTTATTAAGTTTTTGTTTTTTCAAAACATGTTTTGGTAACAACCAAGTTCTGAGAAATAGGTTCAAGATTAACATATATTATTTCCGCTACGACAAACTATAAAGATCTGGCAAATATTTTTTTAACACATTTCTACTTATGACATTTGCCTCTTGTCAGCACCTTAAGGTGTTAGCACATTCAGTCGACCAACACTTATAAATGTCATCGATCGATAGGAAGTGACTCTCGGCTTCCTTAAGCGTTGTTTAAACCCTGGTTTCAACCAGTTAATTCGTTTACTGTAGGTATTAACTGTCCGTTTGCAAAACATGTTGAAATCTCTATTTTTTGTCAAACATGTTTGACATGAAATAGAGATTTCACCATGTTTTTATGTGAATGTTTCGCCAGTGCAAACGCACAAGTTTCATACTGTTGACTGATCCAACTATCGGCCGACTGAAAGGCTCCAGTTTGTGCTGGCCCTTATGCACACAGAACTCAAACTTAAAGATAACACGGTGTGATTGATGACGGGTCCCAGTAGGTATAGTATTATTTGGTCGGGAGGTATTTACACTATTTGTGTTAACGTGTACAGATGTAGGCCTAGGAGGTTGAAAGGACCTACAATTTAGGTCGAGATATTCATAGTAGGTATACTGTTTGTGGAGATATATTTTGCGGTGATGTTCAGAATTTTGTTGAAATGAAGGAAATTGATAACGAGTAAAACTTTATATAAGGAACATTTTCTTAACGTATGGAACTCTGAATGTACCTACAGACACCATAATGGCGCAAACATCTAACATTACTTTCAGCTAGAAACCGTTTTTTTCCTTCATAAATAAATTTTATAAAAAATTGTTTAGAGTTTGAAAATTTACCATTGTAATGTTATTTAGATTAAATTCGGAGTGAAAGCCTGGTGATCCGTCACACAGGGTATCCTCGTATGGACGCCAGTCTCTCACAAAAGATCATATTTTATGCATTTTTATCAAAAAGCTATTATTCTAGTATCCATGTTTATAACTATGTGAACCTTTGTGAAGAGAGAAATAAAGATTATTACTATTTACTATTCCTGGCCTAATAAAATTTGTTGAAAGAATGACATGTAGTCTGGGCTCTCAGGCTGGGAAAACCCGACCGCAATGAGCATTTCCCTGCTTAAAAGATCTGGCTGAATTATAACGAATTAAATAGGTATATAACCCCGGATTACCCTAATTGCAATGTAAATGTTGTCTTTAAAAGATCGCTTTTAACGATAAGGTACTGTATCATCCTGTGTAAATTTTCTACATTTTTATCTGTAATTCATATAGTGTAGATAATAAAAAGTATTGTATTATATTCTAAATTCTTATCCAAAGTGGCAGTGATAGCCTATTGGTGTGACCGTCAGACTGCCAAGTCATATGTGTCGAGTTCCATCACAAGGCATGCACCTTTGACTTTTCGGATTCATGTGCGTATTGTATAATTATATCACTTGCTTCAAAAATGGCGAAGGAAACATCATGAGGAAACCGACATGCCTGTGAGATATTTCTCGATGTCATGTGAAGCCAAGACAGAGGCGGCCCATGGGCGGCTTTAAAACTCTGATACCAGGTTTGTCACTAACCACACGAAAAGAAGAAGAACCAAAGTCGCAATCAATTAGGCATCGGCTGAGGTAACGAAGGTTATCGTTATTATAACTGGGGTCTAATGTACCTACTTTTAACGTCTAACTAAGAGATGTCGTTCACCTTATAATTCGTCAAATTGTCAGAAAAGAGGTCACGGCGGAAAAGGGTCATAGATATAAAGGACTAAGGACTTATCCTTCCTTACCCCTTCTAAAGACCTGTACCGGATATCTTTGAATTTTCCTGAAGCTTTGTATATTAGACATAATATCACGCCTTTTTTCCCGATGGCTTAGGCAGAGGTGTGGGTGTACCTGCCTACTTTTGTTTAGTATGAACAATATGGATTGTGTGGAAAAATAAATACAGAATTGAAATATACATACACGCTGGGTGCGTGTATGACCGATGTGTGGACGTAAACGAAGCAAAAGCAGTATGTAAGGACCGTAGCAGGTGGCGTTTTATAGTTTCTCCATACCCCCATGGGGGGAAAGCGTCAGTTTATGTACCTATCAACCAACCTGCCTAGCCTTTCACCAACTATGTTCAGCTTCCAACTAGGGGTCAGCTCCCAGTCTAACCGGATGCAGCTGAATACTAGTATTTTACATAGAGCAAAAAATTCAAAATTCAAAAGTCATTTATTCAAACTAGGCTGAAAATCAGCACTTTTCGAAAAATTACATAAGACAGTCCCTCAAAGCGCCCACCCTTCACCACATCCTAGTGCATTAGCTGGGAAGAAGAAGTGGCGCAACAAACTCCCCAGCAGCAGAGCTGTCTGTTCAGTTAGAAGAACAAAAAAAAAGACTGCCTATTAGACCTCTACAACCCAATAACTGGGTATACGATACCCCTTGATTACCACTGGTTGTCCGACTCTCGGGCTTCTGACGACCTGTAACGACTGTCAAAGATCCACGAATGAGAGCCGGGACCAATGGCTTAACGTGCTTTCCGAGGCACAGAGGAGTGAGGAGTCGCGGTATATAAAGATGGTCACCCATCCATAGACCAACGCCGGCAAGCGTAGCTTAACCTAATTTATTGACCCATGCGGCTGTTATTACGGCTGTTTTGAAGCCAAGGTTAATCTGAGGTAGTCAGCGGGGCTGAGAGCTGAGGGTATACCAGACGTGGTACTAAAGTGTTAGCGCTCTTAGAAGCAATTTAATTAACAAACTTCGACACTTCCAAGGTGTCGTCGGTGGCCGTGCAGAGGTCACATGATCTGTTAAACAGAAACATCCAGCCTCTGTTCCGTAGAGGTAGGTTGTAGTTACTCAAACTCAAACTCAAACTCAAAGCATTTATTTTAAATAAACCAATTACAGGCACTTTTGAATTGTAAAGGGGTCGGTCAGTCAGAAAGATGAACCTAGTTGCCCATTCCAAAGCGTAGTAGGTTCCTATGGAGAAGAACGGGTAAAAAACTCCACGGACACTCTTTTAAATCAAAGTATTGTTACAAAATATTGGTTACATCATTCATGTTGAAATTATACATGTGAGAACAATGTAGAAAGACGTGCTCGTTAAAAGCGTCCGTAATAAAAAGATAAAAACAATTCAAAAATTAAAATAAGCCATGGCAGCTAAGAGATTACCAGTCCCTACTGACGGCGCCCGTTCACGAACATGACGCATGGTCATCCCATCTTCCCCCTTGGCTTCGGAGCCCGTTCAGAGACTTCAAAGTGGACCACGAAAGATTAGACCCTGCGGGGAGATGCTCACTTGGTGGCAGGTATTGAGTGAGTGGAGGGAGAGTCATCCTGCCACGGTTTACAAACGGGGGTCGACCGGGTTTCATAATACAGATGACTAGCTCCCGCCAGCGGCTTTGCCCACGTGATATCTTTATAAATTATAGCCTATGTTACTCATTGATAATAAAGTATTCTACTGGTGAAAGAATTTTTAAAATCGGTCCAGTAGTTTTTAAGTTTATCCATTACAAACAAAAAAAAAACTTTTCTCTTTTTATAATATTAGATTAGATAACAAAAAATAATTTAATTATTGGCAAGAATAGCATCAAATTCTGAATTCATAACAGAAACCTCAACGTTCAGAATAACAACGAAGTTACATAAACTCAAAACAAAGAAGGTAACAAATATGAAAAAGCAGTATACCAAACTTCGGTTAAGACAAACTAAGTTCGAACTAAAACAACGGGGAAGAGTGAAATCCTACAAAATGTTACACAAGATACCGCGTCCGTGATGTGAGATAAAACACACTGTTTTGTTGCTGAACATTATGCTGATAACGTTATAAGTTAACATATATTATGATGTGGTGAAAACTACGCGCGCGTGTGAGTAAACTTGAGTTTTAATTGTAAACGTACTTGCTCTAGATTTTAGTTCGGTTCATTTTGTTTTCCTGGTTGGTTTAAATTGTCTGGGATATAGATGATAGGTTGGAAATCAGCTCAATTCATGATGGGATATGTGATGACCATAACACTGATGCTTGTTTTGACTAACACTACGCGACGCCTAAATGAAATCACGCAAATGGATTTGCAACACTCGGTGCTAATTATTCGAAATCCATCAATGCGCATTTATTTAGGCATTCATTTATGTCGAGTGTTAGAGGATCAAACCTTACCCATAAACCATAGACAAAGGTACACAAAGTAAAAAAGTCTCTTTGAATATCTAGCAATTATATTCCAGTATCTTTTCTCTCTGCATCACACTAAGGTTGACTGGTAGAAAATGCCTCAGGCATTAAGTCCACCTTCGTACAGATTTTTTTTTACTTTTGCATAAAGTTCTAATAAATAAATTGCTATAACTGGATAGCTTGTTTTCCTTTAAACTAGAACATAGCAATGTTGTTCGGAGAGCAATCTTTTCGCTTACAACTATTAATTTTATCTTACACGAAGGAAAATTGTGTGAGGAATGGTATGAAAGAAAAGAAACTCAATGATAACGTGACGGTTGACAAGAATGGAAGAAGAACAAGGCCAGGAAGATGATGATCCAGGCAGTTTACAAGGGATGAATATTTCCTACGAGTCTAAAGGCACGCCTGCGCACTCGCATGAACCGTACGGCTCGAATGGCTATGGACGCGTCACATTCTCCGCGCGCATATTGCAAACGGTTCGCGTGCAAGGGTTCACTCCTGCGCAATTGAAGCTCACGCGCAAAAACCGTGAAGTGAAGGTGTCCATACTATGTTCTTATGTACGCGAACCGCACTGTTCGTGCGCGAGAGAACATTTAATTTGCACGCGAACTGCTCGCTTACCGCTCACGAACATGTCCATAGGTGTTCGTGCGCGTGCACAGGTGTGGACCCGTCGTTAAAGATAGCAAACAACTGTCAATAATTATGATATCAGGAAACAGTAGTAAATAAGTAATAAAAGATAAAAAGTGTTCACAGATCATATTTCATTCAACCAGTGGTAAACAGCTGCAAACAATCCATTTTCGTGGTTTTTCTAGCAGATTAACCATCAAAATAGTAAGAATAATAATCAAGAGATGCTTCAACGAAAAATATATCAATAAAACTAGAGACGAGGAAAATTCGTTGGAGGCCAGCCAAAGTTTAATAGAACTCATTTAAATTAATACTGATGAACCCAATCTTCTGTGCTAATAACATTAATTTCCGAAACACTTTTAAGATTATTATTCTGCTTTTGCAAGTTTTAATAGGTATAAGTAAAACACTTGAATAAAATATTTTTAATATGTTATAACTGCATCAGAAATTTCCAATTGATGGTTCATGGTATCAATCCACAAATATTGTGCTAGACTTGGGCACTTTTCTCTAAGAAGAAGGATAAAAAAGCTATTGCTAAAATCACGATGTTTGGCGAGGTTTGCAGATCGCAGTAGATACACGACAACCAAAACCAAAACTACGCTTATGTATCTGTGAAAGCTATGAAAAGGTCTAACACTACAAAGAGTTGAATTACCTAATAGCAGTACGTTGCGTAACTGAATTCGTATTACTTTGATATAGCTGAAACCTGTTAAAGACTCAGCCCACTATCGACCTCCGGTCTCCGGAGGGGAGTGATGTGGCGGCATCTACAATCACTACATGCGAACTACGCATCAAAGACCTGACGTCACACGGCATCCTGACGTCACACAAAACCTGCATCGCGGAATTAGAGTTTACCACGCGATAGAAATATATACATCTTCCCTTTTCTATGGTGGATGAGTGAACTTTACACCCTGTTCCTCATACCCCTAAACATTCAATGTTCGCAAGAAAATCTGCTACCTATAAGCCGTAACTAATGAATCATCTCATCGTCTCAACTGCCATCATAAATTTCCGAATGAATTTTTATTTTTTTTGTCTTAACTCATAGTACTCTACATTTTCACATTACCGGTATTCCCGTAACAAAACGTAAATAAAAAACAACAATAAACGTGATACGCCGTGAGTCGTATCATTCAGACGTCGAGATGACGTGACGGAGTACACCTGTCTGGCGGCGCCGGCGCAGGTGACGTCATCAAAGATTTATAGTGCACGTAGACGCAACACCTTTGTGACGTAGGAGCAAGAATTTTCACCTTTGACTGCATTGTTGGTCTAGCAAGATATATTAAGTTCTACAAAAAAGTGACAAAATGGGCAGTCGGAGCATGGTTCCTGGGTTGGATCACCAGGTCGGGCAAGCCATCTCGGGTTTTACCATTAAGATATTTTCTCTCAGAAGCTTCTCAAATTCTAGACTTTTCCAGTTGAGGCCTCAGCCTACTCCTTTGCGGCATACAGCGTGATGTTATGATATGATATGGTCTGTTCGAACAGTATCTAATGAAAGTGTAAACAAAACGCGTCCCGTCCGGTTAAATTCTCACGCAATCACTCACTACACTTTTTCAAACAATTATTGTTTGAATAACTTTATAAAATTTTAATTGAAAAATCATTGACGAAAATAGAGGTTAGAAGCATAATCAGCATAAAATTTGCCATCGTAGGGACACAGTCCTCCTCTCTTCGAGAGGGAGGGGGATGTAATCTACCACTCGGACCCAATGCGGGTTGGTAGATGTCACTTGTCTTTGAATTTTCGGTTCTAGGACATGCCCATAATGTGGTGATGAAATTATTGACACAAAGTAAAGCGCCTGCATGGGTTGGAACCCATGACCTACAACTCGTGAGTCGAGGCTGTTACCACTGGGCCACCACTGTTTTTTTAATAAAATTAACCTCAAGTCAATTAAGTGCAAGTATTCAAATAATCGAATCAACGCATTCAATTAGTAAGTGGCACAGCCCGAAAGTCTGACAACCAGTCTTACCAAGGGGTATCGTATTACCCAGTTACTGGGTTGTGGAGATCAGTATGCAGTCGCTCCATGTAAAATACTGGTATTCGCATCCGGTTAGACTGGACACCGACCCCAACATAGTTGTGAAAACGCTAGGCAGATTGATTGACATTGGCATCCACAGGAACGTTTTCTGATCAGACATTAGGCATGTTGTCATCTTTCTACATCAAAATACAGTTTATTTACTTAACCAAGGTTTGTTTGAAAGGCTATTCAATTAATCCTTTCCATATCACTTCACAGCAATTGTCAAGGAACTATTGTGACTGCTTTCTGAACAGTGAAATTGTTAATCCATTGTCTTTCAAATTAATTATATGAAGTGTTATTGTGATTTAGGTTTACCACTTACAATAACTAATTAATTAGTGATGTGACAATAGATCTAGTTACTGATTATTACTCGACCAGGCTTTTGTGTTCTGAGTGTGATAAACAAATCGATCAAACGAAGTCTGCTCCATAATGATACTATGAATTACAAAGCTATATTTGCAATTGCAGAAAATCGTCCATATTTAAATGAAATACCGAATGAATCGACGTTTTTAGTTGATTAGTATATAGTACATAATATATAAAAGTTTCAAATTCCCAACTTGTTTAGTTGTTGAGATAGAGCTCGTACAAAAATAGTCTAAAACTGGCAACTTTTACGTTCGCTATTTCACCATTTTTAAATATAAAAAAGGAAAATATATGATAGTTCTCTTCTCGACAATCTCTTGACAATGACACCCCACATGCCAGGTCTAGTTTTTTTTTAAATCAAAATTTTAATCAAATCATTTTTTTTTTGTATAGACACCCCCTTAATTTTTTTATTTTATTTATTTTTTGTTATAACAGCAATAAAAATGTATAATCTGTGAAATTTTCAACTGTCTACCTATTACGGTTCATGAGATACAAGCTCGCTGACAGACAGACTGACGGACAGCGGAGGCTTAGTAATAGGGTTCCATTTGGCACCTTTCGGGTACGGAACCCTAAAAAACAAACCTATCCGGTTTGTATTGTGGGTTAAAAATATATTGGTTTAACAGAACCCATTGGCCAAAACCTAGAAATTCCATTCTATTAAAGCTAGCATTTTGTGAATTGGCACCTTGTCACAATAAACAGCAATTTTATAATCTGTTAAATATGGTACCATTACATATTTATGCCAACTAACGTACGTGCAAGTCGTATTCTGGCACCTATTAAAACTGTTGTGTTCTTATGAAGCAATTACTAACAAGATTTTATAACGTACATAATCGGCCATGTAGTCTTGGCTCTAATTTTAAGAAGATGCTACTAAAAGGGATATTAGGAAAATGGCCAGAATTACCCATCTGCGTACTTAATCCTGGCCTCGTGCATTCCTTATGGACCATTCCTGTTCCATGTCGATATTTATGTTGGAACACGAGCTGAGAATCAATGCTAGTGACATTTATGATCAAACCATTGTTTAAGGAGCTAAAATCAAACCAGACTTCAATAAAATTTTGCACTTAATTAATTAAGAACATTGACAACAATCTTCCAAGTCTATTTTGATATTTCCACAAAGCACTATGAATTTCGACCGGACACGTGCCTGAACGAATTGTCTAAGAATATAAAAGAGAATCATAATAGCAACCAGGACACTAAACAAAGTTATTTCTATCTATTATTTTATTTACAAACATATAATTTACAGGCTTTAAAGGTTGAAGCGAGCTTCATACGGAATCCTCAAACCACAGATTAACTGGCTATCTTACCTCTAACTGCCGAAACACACACACACCGTTACAATTGTTTGTATGGCGACAGATTTAGAAAAGATGGTGGTAACTAGCCATGCGGACTTTGAAAAACCAACCAAACCGAGCAGAAAATGTTGCCCCCACTGGGAACCAGACCCGGGACCTCTGGGTTTGTTACAGTAAAAATAGTAGCCCACCGGTTTGGGGAACAGGGTCCAACCTACCGGTGGTCAGGGCTCTTGAGGGATGAACGTCCTTACGATACGCGCCGTGTTCAAAAGTACCGCTTTCTGGATCAAGCCCTTGTTCCAACTGCCTAACGAGAGCTTCCTTAGGTCTTGGTGGAGGCTATCGGCACAATGATCGCTGCCAGCAACCTCGCGAGCCAGGTCAAGATATTTAATCTGCTTATCTTTTTCAGCTTTCACGAAGTTCTCGCCAGGCGGAACCGCTATATCTTATTATTATTAAAATAAAAAAAAGCCTATGATATCCCACTGCAGAGTAAAGGCCTCCCTACTCTATTTCCCCTTATCCTGTTTAAAGCTGCTAAGGACCAGTTCTTGTTACAGGAGTTCAACATCTATACATATTGTGTGTATGTATGAATGTGTGTGCGTGTGTGTATATGTATGGATGGTGTGTGTGTGTAAGTATGTGTGTGTATGAGTGTGTGTATGTGTATGTGTGTTTGTGTATGTGTCAATGCTCGCACCTTCTCTGTATAAGAAGAGGCCATTGCCCTGCATAGGACAATAATAGGCTGTTATTATTATCCTAACTATATTTAAATGCGAAAATGAGTTTGTTTGTTTGTTACGCTTTCACGCTATAACGGCTGGACAGATTCGGCACGTGGGTAGACCATGACATGGATTAAGACATAGGATACTTTTTATCCCGATATTCCCACGGGATTGAGACTTATACGGATGAAACCGCGGTTCGCAGCTAGTTTAAAATACATTATTATTAACCATACCTACATAAAACAAAGAAATCATTGAGATTTCTTGCGACCCACTCTTGCTTACAAGTGCGGGTCGCTAGTAGCTTTATAATTACATCTACATGTTACTACAGAATTTTCTATCGTAGAAAAAACTACACAAATATGTACATATACGTTACGCTGAGCTGAGGCCCTTTTGGCATTATAATAAATGTTTTCTGTTTTTTCTGTTCTTATAAGGTGTATTTTTCTGCTGTAATGCCAATAAACGCATTTATCTTTCTTTCTTTTCTTTACATTCCCATCCCTAACAACACGAAAACAACATCAGTTCTTGTTTTAACCAATTTCTCATTCAAAACTAAATGTACAAAGTTTCCTGACGTAACCAGATGGAAAAGTAGCGATAGAGCTGTTATAAATCTCTATTCAATCCATTTCCTAACGTTGATTTACTAGTAAGACTTTTGGCAATGTAGACTGATTCTGATTGAATAAACTAGTATACGTGTGCAAAACGAAAATACATGTATCGATGAGGAAGGAACTGTTATCTTTATGGCTGCTGGATTTTGGATCTGGAGTCTTTAATACTAGGAGTCTTAGATTGAAACATTCGGGTTGGCTTCCAGTCTTTATGTCAATAGCTTATAGTTGTCCACTGCTGGATATAGGGCTCTTTAATTGCACGCCCTGTGCATCCTCAGCTACTCTGACCCATCCATTACCATCCACCCTATTTAAAAAGTGGCTCCACCTTGAGCCTAGTCTGAGAGCTTTCAACTTAAAAACACGTTTACGCGCAATGATAAAAAGAATCATGTTATTGGGAACCCAATAACAATCTCATCATTAGGAAAAGGCTTTTGTGACATTTTTGAGCCCATAAAACGAAATTACGAAAATAGATTTATCTTTTAAGATATCATTTATGATATGAAGGTCACCCGAAAATGCTTAGAGCATTTTCAAAAAGTCTGGTTTCCAAAAAATAATAATTTACAATTTGAATGTTTGTTAGAACATAGTTTATGAATATTCTTAGCACAGCAACGCGGTGAGATCACTCACTTTTCCGTTCGTGGCAGCGAGCCGAAAAACTGTTTTTTTTTTCTACAACACTCCAAGGAATTAAACTATTTAACCGCCAAACAACGTGTGCATCGATAAAAGTGTTTAAATACGTTCTAGGAGCCTGCAAGCTTTGTTCAAAGGCATACTATTCTATAAACGACTACTTAAATGATAAGAATAGTTGGTCGCTGTGATTAACTCAAGACAATGTTTATGTTCTTTCTCCAGATTACCTACTGACAAGTTATATGAGTTTATATAATTGTATTTTTTTTTTATTTGACTTTATAAGTCAAGCTATTTTTAATTTTATTTCAATTTATTGTTGACATAATCTACTCATTACAATGTTTTTTCTAATGAGTTGTATTGCAATATGTGGTTAGCTAGTGACCTCGACAATTGATCATATTAGTTATTGTTATTAGTAATTAACTGTTTGTTTTATTTATTTTATCTCGATGGTCCTAGTTTATCATTTATAACTTCCAGTTACAACTATATGTAAGCGGGCACGCCCTTTATGCCTGGAGGCTTTTATTTAGATAAGTTCTGTTTACGTTTAGTTTTTATTTCTGCCTGAGTATAGTTCTCGATGATGTGTGGTATATTGGCGTGTGCTAGCTAACATATGGCTAATAATTTAAATTATGTTTTGTGTTGCGTAATTTAAATTATCAAAATTATTTTGAATACTATTATATAGAATCTTATTTTTTTGTTCTTCTAACTGAACAGACAGCTGTGCTGCTGGGGAGTTTGTTGCGCCACTTCTTCTTCCCAGCTAATGCACTAGGAAGTGGTGAAGGGTGGGCGTTTTGGGGGACTGTCTTATGTAATTTTGACGTTCGAAAAGTGCTGATTCTCAGCCTAGTTTGAATAAATGACTTTTGAATTTTGAATTTTGCAAATTACAGAATTAAATTGAAAATAGGGATGTTGACGAAAAATATATGTTTTGTCCATCAGGTAGATTATAAAAAAATATTGGACAATTTTTTTTTTTTTTTACGTAATCAAAAGATGATACATTGAGTTAAAATATGCCATGACGTCACTCCCCGATAAATTTTATACTGAATTTGACGTAGCGAGCCCCCCACGCGTTGTATCTAAACAATTTTTTATTAATATAATAAAGCAAAAAATACGAGACTAATATTTTTTTTATTATCTGACTGACGGACTAAATAGTTTTCTTTTTCCCAGTTATCATCCCTATTAATTCGGCACCAAAAGCTCCTAAAAGCTTATGTCATTATAACTGCATACTTCATAACCTCTGACAATGTCATATTTGACAAACTTAGAACGATTAAAATATCCGAAAAAAACAACTGATAGTGAGTACAGATAGTACTCTAGTAATTTAAATCCGAAAACAAACTATCACTAACAAGATTATTATTACTTTGCCTAATATTGATAAATCACACAACAGTTTGAAATATCCTAATCTCATTCTCCCGTCGCTAAGAAAGATCGAAGAAAATCTTTCAAGAATTTTGTTTTTATTTTCTTGCATAGAGCTTTCCCCTCGAGTATAAACAGTCATCTTTCCTTTTTGACACACCTTTAAGGTAACTAAAGGCTTAAAAATTCACGTCTTTATCCTGAAAAGCATTGTTCTGACAATAAAATTACTTTACAAAGGATATTCATTCATTTTGAAACGAAGACGTAAGTTATTAGCACTGTAATAACACATGAGATCATACATGACGAAATGCAAGGCTGAAAACAGCATAAAACGAGTTAAAAATATACGAAATAACTAGCGGGATCTTCCAAATATCCGAAAAGTTATTAAAACGGTCGGAAATCCAGTGGCGGAGACGACCTTCGGGGTACAGGGTCGTGGGTTTAATTCATGCAGTGGCAGTTGTTTGGTTGACCTAGACTCGAATGTAGTTCATGAGATTTGTTTATATTTGTGCATGACAGAAGTATTACTAATTGCAGTAGGTAGTCTCCGAAAGATTTGCCACTGCGATGAATCTAGATAAATAATATTTATTTCTATAAATTGGTTGTAAAAAACACTTTTACACGTCAAAATTGTGTTTCAAAAATAGATGAGTTTGGTGTTTCCTAACTCTAGTCTCTTTTAAAAAATCCAGACATAACTATGGTCAGGCCACGAGCTCCATGCAGGTGACATGATCAGTCTGAGATGGTCTTTTGAGAAAAGAACCATACAGATTCCAGTCAGTGCAAGGATTTGTCAGTAATCGTGTAGCTCAACTCACAACTTAAGGAGCTCAACGATAAATGTATGAAGATGTATATCTTTGTGATGGGTCAAAAGTAGGCGATATTTTTTTGGACTTTGGTAAGGATTACGTGGTGATCAATGCTCGTTCCTAGAGAGAGCTTTGAGCCCTGTAGTTACAAACACATAGACATTTCAATTATTTTGTTATTTTGTGGAATGTTTTCAGTCAAAATAAAACAGATTTACATAACACTAGCTTCCACCGGCGTCTTCGCCCACGCGATATCTTTATAAATTATAGCCTATGTTACTCAGTGATAATATAGTATTATACTGATGAAAGAATTTTTTAAATCGGTCCAGTAGTTTTTGAGTTTATTCATTACAAACACGCCTTCACGCCTTCTTACCAAGAGGGTAGACAGAAAGTACAGATCGCCACCTGATACGTAAAAACAGTTTTCCTTTCCAAAAATATCATCGGCTTCTTCGAGGAATGTGTAGTTTTAGTTACAGTATGTTTAACGAATTAAACTATTAACACTACTCAAATAACCGAGCCCTTTCCCAGTAACATCTGTTACAACTTAACTAACAGTCAATGAAGAGAACTTTGAAGTTTTGACTGTTTATCTGAGTCTAAAGTATCCCTGTCCATCATAGGAGCTGACATATAAAAATTATAAACATTTTGTTTTTAAAAGCGAGAAGCTCATTGAGCCAGCGAGATTTATGCTCCACCTAGAAATAGATTAGATATAGAATGTACTGCGCCAACGGAAAATGTTACAAAATGTCTCCTCCCACGCGTACTAATAAAAATATCCTATCATTTCTCGTAACTAACGAATAACGCTGTAATTATATTACTTGGGAATTTTCTTTGAATATTGGAGAAGTCCTTGAACATATCTAGGCAATGAAATATTTTTAATATCAATATCTGTCAACGTTATTAAATTAGATTCGAAGAATATGAAATAGTTTTGTGAAAAAATATTTTAAATTACATAACATATTGTATCATGAAATTAAATCCGTTCTAGAAAGAATTTAACTAAAAAAGAAATTTAATAACGCAAAAATTTGATATCTAATTCCTTTTGATAGCTATTTCAAAATTAGAAACACATTCACTAGAAAAAAAATCCACTCCACCTCTACGAAAAAATCTTAAAAACGTTTTTTAAAGAAGTAACACAGACTGCACCACTTAAGAAACTTAATTAAATACATATTGAAGCAGGTGAAAGCATTAAATAGATTATAAGAGTTGACAGTTTTAATTAAACACAAAGGTCAATCAGTCCAAGTTAAACAAACACTTTTCCTCAGAACCCGACAGTCACCACTTCCCTTCTTCCCTACTCGTTAACATATTTCCCAGTCCATAATTACTTCCTGTACACTTTTACTGCAAAATTAACTCGTGTTTTTCCGTGCCAACGACACACCGGTGAATGGCCTGTGAGTTTTGAGCTTTGTTATCCACGTCTGTTATTATAATAGTGATAATGACATTGCGTTAGGTGAGACAGGTGTACCTGAGAGCAGTCTCGAGTGGTTGCGCCTGCGCACCGCACGCCTCCAGACCTCCAGAGAAGAACTACGCAGCTCCCTCTCGACACACGCCCGCGAGCCCGAATCGGCTATTTATAAACGTATCGCTTATAATTTTATTGTTTGAGCGAAAAGCCAGAACGCGACAAGTACGCGCGGCGGTCGTAACACTAATGCCAACTCGAATGTTTCCAGTTTCTCCGCGTTCCCTACGTAGTACATTGATAATTCCAGCAGTATTGATATTAAAGAGACGATTGAAGGGTTTCTAAGTCATCGACGTCCTTCAGTTGGGCTGGAGCAGTCATCTTTACAAAGTTCGCTCGTCTCCATCCGACCCCGACCGGCTGTCGCATTCAATGTTATAACCTAACATGTAGGTCACCAGACTAAATTCAAAACGAAAGTAAAAAGGATTTGAACATAAATTTTAGAGCAGCGGCGGAGTTTTAGTGAAAAGTTGCAAAACTGCCATACTTCATATTGAGATGAAATTGAAAAAGAGTTCGCGTTTTACTATTGATTTTGACTAAAACATAAGAGAATACGTGCTACGGTTTTTAGGTGATGCTTTGAATATTTTAAAAGGTTCTGAAATATTTGAAGTCCATTGAAACTTTTCACTTGTGTAGAAAGCAAAATATTATAAATAAATTATTCGTTTAGAACTGACAGTCCGTTAGTTCAAGCATGGATTTTAAAATATGGCTGCACCTATGGGAATATCGATTCCGACTCAGCACACATGAAAAAAGATAATTCCCGTTAATTGCTGGCTATCTAAATGATAAAGTTAATCTCTACAGATAAATTGGGTACATAATCTTCAAACATAAGTATTTTGTTTTAATACTGCCGATAGAGAAATATTATGTGAGCCGAAAAACTTCTGAAATATCTCCTTGCCTTTAGCAATTTATTTCACAATTTTGAAAACCCGTTGACAGGTTTCAAGGCGTGTATTGAATGTGTTTCGTTATACGTCCAAAACAAAAAAAAACGCTGGATATTGAGATATTTCATAATCCACAGTTGCAAGGACGCGACTCAGTTTCTGCGAAATCCCAGTGTAACTAGTAGAGAGATGAAATAAATCATGAAGGGATTGACGAAGAAGATGTCGATAGCTATAAAAGTAGGGGAAGACCAAAGAAACGATGGATGGACTGTGTGGTAGATGATATGGCTAGAAAGAGGGTGACTATCGAGATGAAGACTGATAGAGAAGTATGGAAGAAAGGGTAATGTTGCGCTGACCACAATTAAATTGGGTAAAGGGCAAATGATAATGAATAATAAAGTGTCGACAATCCCTTTATCATTCATCATCAAGCCTGCTTGGCTTGAATAAGAGCTGTGGTGACCCAGTGGTAACGGCCCCGACTTACGAGTTGTAGGTCATGGACCCAGGCAGCCGCTTTACTTTGTGTAAATAATTTCATCACCACTGCTCTGAAAGCGGTGAAGGAAAACATCGTGAGGAAACCGGCATGTTCTAGAACCAAAAATTCGAAGACATGTGACATCTACCAACCCGCACTGGGCCCGCGTGGTGGATTACAGCCCACTCTCTCTCGAAGAGAGGAGGCCTGTGTCCCAGCAGTGGGAACATTGAAGGCTGAATAAGCTATGTTGCTTGAATTACCTGTTGAAGAACTTTAGAAAGTCAAGAATTGTAATCTAATAATCGATCTCAGCTACATACCATGAAAAAATTTGGAAGATGGACTAGGAACCAGAACCAATAAAGAAAGCAAGGCGATGAACCAGAATTAAGGCCTAGACAAAGTGGCCTTCAATCAGCAATAACTTTGAGAGTAAAATATACGAGTATGGGATTGACAGATACTACCGAGAAGCTATGTTATATAGTGTATGTATTTTATTCATTTGTCACTTGTTTACGATTTGGCGGCAAATTTAAAATTTTCTATGTCACGTCAGCATGAATTGAACGCGAGAAAATTTTCGTACAATGATTTTTTATGACTTTCGATGTCATTTAAGTCAACAAGAAAGTTATGATAGACTTCGATTGGCCTTTCACGATGAAGCCCCATCTCGTGCCACTGTTTACAACTTGTTTAATGAGTTTAAATGTGGTCGCACTAATCTCACCGATGATCTGCGTGAGGGACGGCCTTCGACGGCGACGACTGAAGATAACATCAGTGTTGTGCGGCGTATGATAGAGACTGACAAAAGAGTGACTTATCAGCAGATTTGGACAAGCGTAGGCATCGGTATGAGTCAAGTGCACAAAATCCTCCATGAACATTTTTGCGGTCAGGAAGCTTTGGGCCCGGTGGATACCTCATAATTTGACAGAGGCCCAAAAACTCCGTCGTGTTGATTGATGTCGTGAAATGGTTCAAAGATTTAACGTAGGTGACTCAAATGCTGTGTTCGACATACTTACGGGTGACGAAAGCTGGATTTATTGTTATGATCCTGAAACTAAGAGACAGTCTGCTGTCTGGGCGTTTCCTTCCGAGGAGTTGCCAACTAAAGTGAAGAGAGGTCGAAGCGTGGGAAAAAAGATGGTGGCCTCGTTCTTCGGAAGGACAAGTCATTACGCAACAATTGTTTTAGAGGATCGAAAAACAGTTACTGCAGAGTAGTACACTAGCAATTGTTTGCCACTTGTCTTGGAAAAAATTCGGTAGAAACGATCTCGCACTAGGATGCTCCTTCACCACGACAACGCCTCGTCGCACACCGCCAAGCAAACAATCGACTACTTGGCGACGTCAGACGTGGAATTACTGGGCACCCGCCCTATAGCCCGGACACCCTGCGATTTTAATTTATTTCCGAAAATAAAAGAAAAACTTCGAGGAAAACGTTTTATGGTCGCCGAGGAAGCAGTGGCTGCGTTACAAAATGCCGTCAAAGAGACCCCTAAGGACGAGTGGGCAAAGTGCTTTTCTCAGTGGTTCCATCGGATGCAGCGATGTATTGATGTAAATGGACACTATTTTGAAAAGATATAATAAAAGTAATAACTTGCTAGTTGGTCAGTTTTTGATTTTCTAAGAACTTTCAGTGTCACCCTCGTAATTGTAGAAGTTCATTGATGTTCTTTTCTTTTTCGTGTTCATATTTCCCTATAGACAATGTGTTACTGAACTAATGCACAGTATGAAAGTAGTTGGTTCAAAACAACTTTTGTCCTTTTTTATATACAGGGTGGCAGGGACATCGATGCGAAAACTTTTACCATGGATTCAGTACGTGATTCGGACATTTTTCGACGGTTATAAAAAAAAACAGCTGTTCCATAAATTTTGACCGCGTAGGTATTGCCCTTTTCTATGAAACAGCAGTTTTTTTATTTAAATTTTTCGTCGGTTACGAAAAATTTCAGCAAGGTGTAGTTCAACATGGTCAAAGCTTTCAAGTTGATATCCCTGCCACCCTGTATAGGTAATTTTTCATCCCAAAAATAGTTGAAACTAAACAACAAGAATGAATAACATTATTTTTACTTTATTTTTTTTATTTATTGGTTGAACACGAGGCCTTTGGCTTTTGTACGTGTGTATTTTATGTATTTTTGTCTTTATATGTGCGGTTTGTTTGTGCGGAATAAACCATTTTTCTTTATTTCTTTAAACTACGTAAATTACAGACACACTTCCGCTATACAGTCAAAATAAACCAAAATGGACGAAATACCAGATTACACCAGACCTATATACGTGTGCGACTGTGTGCTTGCGTAGATTTGTAATGTGACCATAATTTTCTCCCACAATCAGTTTAACTAATCTAAATAAACAATGTTTTAAACATAATAATAAATATTGGAGTGTTTAGTAGTGTACGTTAATTCCAGGTCATGTTGTATAAAACAGCGTAATTAACAAAACAAAGCACATCTAACCTGAAAAAAGAAAATCGAACGTAAAAATATCGCGGCGGGATTTATCACGCATTGGATTTTCAACTCTCTATGTTGAGCCGAGCATTGAGAATCCTACGCGCTGGGACGAGAGCGTCCCAGCGCGTTGAAAAAACACACTGTTGAATCTTCAATTCTCGGCACTAAGCAGAGCGTTGAAAATCCAGTACATTGAAAAATCGCCCGAGCGAACCTGGACCAACACGAAGTTTGCCTGTTTACCGTAATTTCCAATATAACCTTGAGTTTGCAGTGTAGTTCATGTTCTGAGCCAGAATTTGTGTTCTTTGGCAGTTCCAGGTTTGGAAACTATCCCGAACTATCCTGTAAGACTTAACAATGTCAGTCAAACTTCGACTGGCGTTGAATTTCTGATGTCTGGTTGACGGGGCGTTAATAAATTTGGCAGTGATTCGGTATTTTGCCGGCATTTTGCGGTGTATTGTATAATAGTTTGGCGTACGTGCGTCTGCGAGTGCTTTGTCGTGTTGTTATTTGAAATAATTAGTAGCTTTTTATACGTATAGGTACCTATTTACACTCTTTGTTCATAATTACAAAAGTATACCTACACAGTTCTCCTCGTGGATTGTACACACGGCTACACATCAAGCTATACATTTCCAGTTTATGCTAATCTCATATTGAATAGGATTTCCGCAAAATGCGAGGTCAGATTATACTGGAAATGTATAGCTTGATGTGTAGCCGTATGTACTAGACAGTTTGATAAAACGCCTGAAACATATTCATTCTTCGACAATTTTCATTCTTCCTGCATTAAGGAATCTAAGCTTTTATTAGTCAGTGGTTACAAAGCCCACAAATTAACATTTCATTTCGTTTTAATTTATGCTCGATAGATAACTTGAATACTTAGCAATATAGAGCACTTCAATTAATGTATCATTAGCAAATAAATATATACTTTTGATTTGCTAACAATACATTAGTATAAAAACAACTATAGTGACAACTTGGCATACTGACGATAATAATATATTTTAAATACATTCGGAAATATTTAAATGTTTTATATTCAATAAATTATTATTATAATAAAATAGTAAGGAAGAATTTTTGTCCGTTTTTTGTATGTTTGTCAGGATGTATGTTCCGGTTTGGCGCAAAAACGGCTGAACGGATTGGGATGAAATTCAACTCACAGATAGTTTATAACCTTAAGTTTAATCCCGGTAGTACGTTCCCGTGGCATATTTTCCCCCAACTTATTCTTTATTTGTTTTGTGTTCTTTCTTTGCGTCATGTTTACCGCAAATAAACAATTTTCTTTCTTTTCTTTCTTTTCTTTCTTTTCTTTCTTTTCTTTCTTTCTTTTCTTTCTTTTCTTGCTTTTCTTTCTTTTCTTTCTTTTCTTTCTTTTCTTTCTTTTCTTTCTTTTCTTTCTTTTCTTTCTTTTCTTTCTTTTGTTTCTTTTTTTTTCTTTTCTTTCTTTTCTTTCTATCGACGCGGGCGAAGCCGCGGGCAAAAGCTTGTTTAGAGTAATCGTGCATGTCATACAAATCAGTGTTGCAACTGGTTGCACCTGTCACTTGTTTCTTTTACAACTAATATGTATGTCACTGCTACAAAGATCCCTCTTTTGTTGCACTTTATTTATGATATGCTGCATCATAATCTACGTTCAAAGTTTTTCTTTGCGTCCCTAGAGATTCTCTAACTCAGCTATTATAGTTTAAGATTTTTCCCTACTGAGTGATCTCATGATACTGAGAAAAAGATGGTCACTGGAAAATAATAGTTGGGTAAATGGGCCATTTTTTTTTTTTTTTTTTTTTTTGCAAGTATTACGTAAGTGTAGTAACATAATCGATAGTTTTTATTTTTATTTTTACAGGCAAGCGCACATCCGTGGTTACCATTTGACATGGACAGAGCGCCTTTATATCTTAGCAGTAATGGTGATTTTCGTATTGCAAGTGTTACCTACCGCGGTTGACTGTACCTATCCTATCTTCCAGATCCAAGATTATCAAACTTACTTTTACGAGAAACTAAAAACGCAGTTTTATACAAATTTCTCCGCTCAAGGTTCCTTTGACCACCTTTTTTCCCCTCAGTCGCAGTTCAAAATGCAATCCTAAATAATATTATGAATAGAAAATCAACTCAAAAACTACAGGACCGATATAAAAAATTATTTCACCAGTAGTATGCTATATTATCACTGAGTAACATAAGCTATAATTTATAAAGATATCATGCAGGCGAAGCCACTGGCGGAGGCTAGTCTATCTAAACTAATAATAAAGAGAAACGATTAGATTTTTTGTATGTTTGTTTGTTCAGCTTTCACGCTAAAACGGTTACACAGATTTCGATGAAATTTTGCACATGGATAGACCATGATCTTGGTTAGGACATAGGATACTTTTTATCCCCATATTCCAAAGGGATCGAGACTTATGCGGGTGAAACTGCACAGCACTACTAGTCTAGTATAAAACAACGATGGAACTTATCTCCATCTAGCCAATCCTATTATGTCTAAGTGGACAATATCATTATTATCAGAATGATAGACAGTAGCACCTGCGTACTGATTCATCACACTGCGACCATGAATTAGCCTGCCAGCGACTAATAATAATATCACTAAACATGTTTATAAGTTATTAATTATGTTTAGTTAGAGGAGCTCGTGACTAAGTAATAATAGCCGCACGGGTCGATCTATCAGGTTAAATTACGCTTGTAGGGTTGGTCCGTGGATGGGTGACTATCTTTACATACCGAGACTCCGTGCCCTGGAAAACACGTTAAGCCGTTGGTCCCGGCTGTCATTCGTGGATCTTTGACAGTCGTTACGGGTCGTCAGAAGCCCGAAAGTCTGACAACCAGTCTTACCAAGGGGTATCGTGTTACCCAGTGACTGGATTGTGGAGGTCAGAATAGGGTAAAATACTGCTATTCAGCCGCATCCAGTTAGACTGGAAGCCGACCCCAACATAGTTGGGATAAGGCTAGGCAGATGGAATTATGTTAGTAGCTAACAAACAAAGACTAAGTAGGTATTTATAAAGTAGCAAAAGATTCATGATAGAATAAGTTCTGTGGCAAAAGATGTCCATGGAGTTTCCTACCTGTTCGTCTCCATAGAGATCTACGTTTTGGAACGGACAACATGCTTCAACTTTCTGACTAACTGACCGACTCCTCAACAGTTTAAAAGTGCCTGTAAATGATTATTTTGCAATTTTTTATTTATTTGTAGAGCAGTGGTAGCGTAGAGTAGTGGTAACCTACAACTCGTTAATCGGGGCCGTTACCACTGGGTAACGGCCCCGACTAACGAGTTGTAGGTCGTGGGTTCGACCCCAGACAGGCGCTTTGTGTCAATAATTTCATCACCACTGCTCTCAAAATGGTGAAGGAAAACATCGGGAGAAACCCATGTCCTAGAACCAAAAATTCGAAGACATGTGACATCTACCAACCCGGACTGGGACCGCGTGGTAGATTACAAACAGGTTTTGCTTGGACAGTTCTTGTTGATCTCGTATTTTTTTGTTGTTATTTTTGTAATTCGTTTATTTGTTTACTAATTTATTTATTTATTCAGAAGTATTATAATTATGTATTAGGTATGTTGAAACTGTTTGTACTCCCCGTCACTTGTCCGTCCATAAGGGTTCATTAGAAAACCAGCGTCAGGCAGCATTTGTCTGGCATTAATGCTGAAATGAACCTTTTTGGCGCAGTCATAAGGCACTTGTTGCCAAAAGATTACTTCCACTTTTAGTTTGTTTTTATTTTGTGTTTCACGAACTGTGTCCAAATAAACGTTTTCTTTCTTCTTTCTTTCTTTCTTTCTTTATTACAGCCCAATCCCTCTCGACGAGAAGAGGCCTGTGTCCCAGCAGTGGGAATTTATAGGCTGATTATGCTTATCTTATACTTTTGATCTTGACTTTGATAGAAATTAAGACGCAGAGAAGCAGCAATTATAAACCATTCTGGCAGTAATACCCACCGAAATAGTACAACAATTAATGGTGTTTTAGGTGGGTACATGTTATATGGACGCACGGTTATGCCTGCGGATAATTGTTTTTATGTTTTTAATCATTTAATTCTTATTATTGGTTGTATAGTAGCATTATATTGTAAGTACTGTTTATTTTATTTTATTTTTTTATGTATAATTCATTAAACCTGCCTTGGCTTCCGTACGTCTTTTCCGGGTGACCACTGAAAATCAGCGCTGTGCTGTGGGTCCCCATAGCACAGCATCATGCTGAGTGGAAGCCTTCCTGTCACATTCATGACGTGCCAGCAGCTGCGACTATTTCTGTTCTGTGCTCGTTATTGTATTTTAATCTATTGTGTTTTATTTTCTTGTTCAAATGAGTTTATTATCGTTTTTTTTTTATGCACATGTTTCTGTGACAAATAAACTTATTTTTCTTTCTTTCTTTCTAGTCCATGATATAAGATTCATCTCTATCGCATTTGAGATTGATATCGATCCATAGATAAAATAAGTAATAGACATGATTTTTATGATGTAAACATTACTTTGATGAAGGTCACAAGATATAGCACAAAGCTATAAAATTCCCCTGATATTATTCAGTGATCAAACTTCTATGCATAAGTAATTAACACCCACTGTCAGATTTGTAATTAAACACTCGTTATTATTTTATAGCCAGTATCAGTATTAGCATTACCTACCATCAACGATTTCAGCGCCGCTCGAAATTCATTTTACTTGAAACAAAAAAAAATAGTAGCTGAAACTCCTCTTAAATTTTTTTTTTGTTTCCAGTTCAAAAATCTTCACCCACTTTTTTTTTTGCTCAAACTCAAAGCATTTTCAAACTCAAAGCATTTATTTCAAATAAACCAATTACAGGTACTTTTGAATTGTCAAGGGGTCGGTCAGTCAGAAATATGAAGCTAGTTGCCCATTCCAACGCGTAGTAGGTTCCTATGGAGACGAACGGGCAAGAAACTTCACGGACACTCATTTCAATCAGAATATTTTTACTAAAAATTGGTTACATCATCCATTTTTGTAATTAACATGTGAGAACAATTTAAAAAGACGTGCACGTTAAAAGCGTCAGTAATAAAAATAAAATCAAAAACAATTAAAAAATTAAAATAAATTCAAATAAGCCGTGGCAGCTAAGAGATGACCAGTCCCCCACTGACGGCGCCCGTTCACGAACATGACGCATGCATCAGCACCATTTAGCTCAACCATTTTGAAGGGAACTTAATGATCCAACACACACGCCACCACCAGCGAGACATTTGAATGAGCATGACATACTCACAACCGCCAGGGCACACTCAAGTCAATGAAAGACGTACCCAGTAGTAAATGGTAACTGTAAAGTAGGGACATAGTGCTCACACATGTGCTATGCAATTATATAATACTAAGAGATTGAATTTATACAATCTAAAGATAGTTTTACAATCTTCAGCAGCTGCAACAATATTTTGAATGCTAATCAATTAGTTTATGCGCCCTTGTGGAGTACTACCACAGGTATCTTCTTCAGGAATCCTCAACCACAGAGGAACTGGCTATCTTAACTCTAAGTCAAAGTTGTGGCGACAGACTTAGATAAGATGGTGGTAGTTAGCCAGACGCTTAGAACAAGCCCTACCTAAATTTTGCCCCCACTGGGAATCGTACCCGGGATTTCTGGGTCTGAGAAAGGTGGTTTAACCACCACTACACCATAGAGACGGTTAAGTTCCCACTGCAAAGCATAGACCTTTCTTTTCTTGTGCCGTTCCCCACGCTTCTGTGTCAGCCTCATCTAGGTTCTACCAGCGATGGTAGCAATGGCGTCCTATCATCATCATCGTCATCAATTCAAGCCGAAAGACGTCCACTGCTGGACATAGGCCTTCCCCAAGCACCGCCACTTCAACCAGTTCTGTACTTCTCGCATCCAGCGGTTTCCTGCGGCCTTCACAAGGTCATCGGTCCATCTTGTGGGAGGCCTTCCAACGCAACGTCGCATGGCGTCGTAGGCATGAATCCAATTACCAAGATACTTAACGTAGGAGTCCACTGTCCAGCAGTAGACATAACTTGGGATTCTGATATGATGATCATGAGAAAACCACCTCTCTGGCAAACTTCAGTACAGTAGGTACTATTGCGCCACTTCTTCTTCACAGCTTAAGCACTAGGAAGTGGTGAAGGGTGGGCGCTTTTGAGGGACTGTCTTATGTTATTTTGACGTTCGAAAAGTTTCAGCCTAGTTTGAATAAGTGACTTTTGAATTTACCTAATGTACTGAAGTTTGCTACGAAGCAAAAATTATAATCCAACGGGACAAACAGAGGACATTGTAATGTGTAACACGAGAATGTTTGCATTTACAGGCAGGGGCCA
This sequence comes from Agrochola lota, assembly GCA_947364205.1. NCBI lineage: Eukaryota > Metazoa > Arthropoda > Insecta > Lepidoptera > Noctuidae > Agrochola > Agrochola lota. The sequence continues at coordinate 11,863,979 of OX376241.1, forward strand.
TCAAATGATAGAGGCGTTATTTTAAATTAAACCCTATATAAGTTAACACTTCACACGCCGCCAGAGAGTTCCGTACTCCCAAATTGGTAACATAACACTATAATGTTCACGCCGCACTAGCAGCCGTCTGCCAAGCAAGTGTATCGATTACCTTATAGCGTGAAGTACTGTGTTATACAACAGAGTAGGGAGTAAACAGAGTGCTCATTAATTTTCGTTAGTAGATAATTTAGTCATTAAATAAACTTTATAGCCAAGAAAAGTGAAGGCAGAAATGTTTTCCGTTGAGCAATCATCTTTCTGTACTTATAGGTATTGTTGATCTCGTAATTGCTTTATCAATTTTGACAATAATTCCCAGTAAGTTGAAACTTCACTAAGGATGAAATTATCTAGCTGACCCATAGACAAATATACCTTGTCGTTTTGTGACATGCAAGTGACATTCAACCTTAGGATGGTAAATTAAATTAAGAGGTCGACTATAGGTACCTACTAGTGCAGTAAATATTAGTCATCAGCGTTATTCCTGGCAGAGGTTTGATTAAATTAATAAAAAATATTAGTGCCCTTTCCTGTGTAATAAAAACAGCATAATGCAATCACCAATTTACAAGAAGAACGCAATATTTATGGCAATATCACGTTGGTGCAGTGGTCTAATGAGAGCCTACTAAAAACTTGCTGGTCAATATGATATTATGACTTTTACCCCGATAGCATAATGTCTGTAAACAGTGCTACAAGGATCTTTTGGCTCTCAAATGACGTTGATATGGAGGCGCTGTTGGTAAACATTCAAAAATGGTTTTGTGAATTGTATTGAAAAAACAAGATGGCTGCGTTCGTTCCGATTTTAGCCTCGTTGAAAAATATCCGTGTACATAAGGTGGACCGGACCAATCTGCCACAGATTGGTTGTCACTTCATCCACTCAATACTCCATGCCCTTGTAGTCTGTACTCTACGGGGCTTACTCAGCGACTCAACGTAACTTTAAGTTGAGTAATATTGCATCTTGAGCAATTTCTACGAAGTTTATGAAAAGCTAAGTGTTGTTACACGCAGATTGTATGCATGTATGCTGAGACAACTATCGCACCAAGTTATCGAAAGTTGTAAGGAGATTTTGAGCCAAAGCGGGTGAAAATTATATTCTTTAAATATGCTTTTCGGAAACAAAACAGTTCAGGATATTTATGTTGATAACTTTTCTTCTGAGCGGAAGGTTCTTAACATAATATATTAATATGCAGTGAATGGACAGTCACGACCTATCAATGGCGGTCAAAATGCTGAAAAAAAAAAAAAGTGATTTTCAAATTAAAACTGCTTCCTCTTGCGATTATTTCACCCTTTGAATCCACTTTTATTTTATAACAGTTTTTCTTGAGAATGTTATCGCAACGCAAGGGTTAGCTTAATGCACTTCCTTCAGTAACATTTAAATAGCATCTATTTAATCGAACCGCAATTATAATTCCCATTTTGCTTTCCTAAAAATATTATTAAACACCAAAAATAATGTGTCTTTTTGTGAACCTCCAATTATTCCAATTTTGGGGTCCTAAAAATAATAAATAGTAGTAGTAGCAAGTAACCACGACCAACCTTGATGTAGCGCTCACGCAGCTCGCGCGCGGTTGCTAACAGTTCTACTAACCTAGCCCATTTATTGGACCTACCCAGATACTGCGACCAATGAGGGTTTTCATGAAAATTCACGCCACCAGTTGACGCTAAGACAAGACAAGAAGTCTTCCATTTCGACAATGAATATATAGTATATGATGACGTTCTTCATCATTTAGTCACCACTAAAGGAAATATAGGTGCTTTGACACGTTTGACAGGTGCCCGGACCTTTATTTTTTTTTTTCAGGATCCGAAATCATCAAATGACTTCTCCCGCTCTGGGCAGAGCGAGAGGGTGTGTCAGACTTTTACTGACTAAAACCCACCCGTGTTCCTTCCGTTGCCTGTGTGCCGGGGCCGCGTTATCCCTTTCGGACAAACCCGCAACCCCAGCAGGCATTGGTCTTTCGACCCCGTCGGTTAGTGCTGACATCTCTTTGAGGCACGCGTGGAACACAACGCGCCGTCGACACGGGCCTGGTCCTTATCGGACGGCGAGCTGCCCATTGCTCACCGTCCGCAAGCCCGCGCCTACGGTGGCCGGAAGTCGACTCTCGACTCCCGGGGCGTCTCCTGCGGCGACTAGGGCCGCGAGGGCGTGCAGCTTGCATCTCCCTCGTGCGCTCCGCCTCCTCCTTCGCGAACATAACTGCTTCGCAGAAGGAGGTGACGGCCTCCCATGAACTCTCGCTCTGAACCATGGCCTGAACCAGAGGTGCCCGGACCTGACGTCTCAGTGCTGCCACGTAGTGAACGTCATCTCAGAAAACCCTTATTCGCTTTGCGCGTGGTTGATTAGGTGAGCCGTCCACCGCGAGCTAAACTAAGTTAGTTTGCAGTTAGTTTAGTTTAGCTCGCGGTGGACGGCTCGCTTCATAGTTTCAACCTAACCTAACTCGTTTGATCTAGGTATCCTAGCTAAGTTACTGCGACCAACTGTGGGAAAAGGCCTGAGATTTAAAAAGAGTGCATCATTCGAAACTCAAAAGTTTTTAGGTGTTACAGTTAAATATTTCCCCATTCAAATCCGGAGTAAGAGTCATCGCCACCACTGAAGTCCATTTGTATAACAGCCAATATTATGCATAATAAAATATAATATATATTATGCATAATATTATTGTATCATAGGATACAATCAATAGATTTTTTCAAATTAGGTGCCGTTTTTTAACAAAAACCGGCACTAAATCTCGTTTTAAGACATATGTCAAAAAATAGTTACATCACCGTGTGCAAGGATATAACGGCTATTCTTGCCGTTCCGGAGATATAAGAGCTAGCTCCATACATGTTTCTAGCAAAAAAAAAAATAAGTTGCTAATTTGCCTACCTGATTGTATCCTATGATATATTTATGCATAATATTGGCTATAAGAAGCAATTTTAACCAAAAACCGACACTTTAAAATTTAAGCTCGTATTTCTTCGAGAGCCTTTTTTCGATCCACAGTGTGTATGTCATTGCATCACATTGCATCCAAAAAAATGTAGGCCCACAATTTACCGCCGGCGTTCTTACGCTAAATTCCACAATATTGGCAAAGATACGACAGTTTATTGTTCAGTTTTTTCTACCAATGACAATCAAGACAAGAATCGGGCGATCTAAATAAAACTAAATCTGTTTACAACATTGGAATTTTAATTTGCAACAGAAATGCGGTTTATATTTTATTGCGAGCCACAACAATACTTCTGAAAAGTGCATTTTTAGGGTTCCATACCCGAGGGGTGCCAAACGGAACCCTACTATTATTAAGCCTCCGCTGTCCGTACGTACGTCCGTCCGTCTGTCTGTCAGCGGGCTGTATCTCATGGTAGACAGTTGAAATTTTCCCAGATTGTGTATTTCTATTGCCGCAATAACAATAAATAATAAAAATAAAATAAAGTAAAAAATTAAAGGCATACACGAAACGTGTTTAATTTTTTTAAGTGAATTTTTTTATAGTTTTTTTACAAAAAAGCGACTTCCAAAAAAAACACATAAGTATAACTTTAATTTCGGAAGTCGGTGGCAAAAACCAAAAATACTGAACTACGGACACCGGCTCCGAAATAAAAGTCACACAAATCAAAAGTGTCTAGGGATCAAGTACATTTTCAACTATAAAAAAAATATCCAACAATTATGATTAATTGCAATTTTCGCAAATTGTGGGAAATTAACCTAAGTTAATGTCGTCAATTAAATGGCAAAAATGAGGATTTATTAGATTTTTATTGTAAAGTTAAAAAACATAATAATCAGTGTTTCCACCATTGACACGAATCACACAATTACAGCGATTGGACATGCTTAAAATCAGTTAATCAAAATCACTTTGAGGAATGGCCGCCAACAATAACGATCAAAAACTTAATATCTAGACACTTTTGATATGTGTATTTTTTACAATTTTTTTGGAAACCGGTTGGTTTTTTTTTTTGTAAAAAAGTTCATTTTACGTAGAATAGGACATTACACTGTAAAATTCGATTGTCTTAAATTGCAAATGCTAACATTCGTCCAGTACGTAGCATACTCCATTTTCATATGTAGACCCTATGTTCCGTTTGCAGTACCAAATATTTAATAAAGAGTTCTATAAAGTACAAGTATTTGTGCTTTTCAAGGAGCATTCCTTCTTTGTTGTGATGTTGGGTAAGAATGCAGATCTCAAAGCATTAAGCTTGTAGGTACGTACTGTTCTCCTTTCTCAAATATGAATATTTTTAGAAAGTAACATCAACATAACATAACATCTCAAATCAAAAGTCATTTATTCCATCTAGGCTGAGAATCAGCACTTTTCGAACATCAAAAATCATTACATAAGACAGTCCCCCAAAACGCCCACCCTTCACCATTTCCTAGTGCTTTAGCTGGGAAGAAGTGGCGCAACAAAATTCCCAGCAGAAGTGTGTTTGTATATTTATTACGCTTTCACGATAAAACGGCTGAACGGATTTGGATGACATTTGGCACATGGGTAGACCATGACCTGGATTAGGACATAGGATACTTTTTATCCCGATATTTCCACGGAATCGAAACTTATGCGGGTGAAACCGCGGGCGCAGCTAGTAAATGAATAAAAACAAGTAAAGTCATTTGTCAGTACATACATAAATAAGATTTTTTTCTTTTTACCTTATTATGAGAAGGAAAATAATTCCTGCTTCGCAACACATTATTGAACTCAAATAATCTTCTTATTTAAGTTTTTCCGATCCAACATTTTGATCAGGTTTGCAGAAATCTTATGAAAAACATGAATTTTACTTTTGTATATTTTACTCAGAACTTTGAACACAATAACAATACATCTTACTTTAAAAATTCTTAGAATACCTCGAGCTAGACAGTAACTTTAATTTATAATGGCTCTTAAACCCAGGATAGATAGTGCTTTAGGCAAATAAAATTACAATATTTAAATCACAGATGCTTACTTTAGAGGACTATTAATAGTTAATTGTTTATCAAATTGACACACTACGTTAATTGGTAGTATTATAAAGCCGTTATATAACTGTCAAAAAATTACAGTATTCGATTCGTTTTTTTTTAATGTGTAACATAAACCTCTCAGTTCCCTGCAATCTGTGTCACAGAACATATATATCTATAACTTCAACTTCATCTTTAGGAGTGATTTCGTGAAAAGGAACGGAAGTGTGTAACAGGAAGCCGGGGACGCGTGTGCTATTTGATTTGACCAATGAGCGCGCGCGGTGCTATAGTTGGCTGTCAGAAACGACCTTCCCCGCCCCTCTAATGTTGCTAAACTTGAGCTACAGAAATTGACTTGCGCAAGCGATTTCCAACGTATAAACGCTCGCGCAAGTGGCGCTTCTGCAAGTTTTAGTGACTTACCGAACTTGCTGCAAATCACACGTGTATACGATTGTTTTGACCTTGCACCAAGCGCTTGCGTCTTTATTTTGTTCACACAAAAGAGTTGGAGTTTTTAAGGCAAGTTTTATTTTTTTAACTAAAAAATATTTAAGTAATTGCTGGATACACTTGATACATTGTTTGTATATGTCAAATTATAACTTCAGATAAATAATTTCAAATTGAGCAAAATATTGAAGGTGGCTTCAAAATTCAAAATTCAAAATTCAAAAGTCATTTATTCAAACTAGGCTGAGAATCAGCACTTTTCGAACGTCAAAATTACATAAGACAGTCCCCCAAAACGCCCACCCTTCACCACTTCCTAGTGCATTAGCTGGGAAGAAGAAGTGGCGCAACAAACTCCCCAGCAGCACAGCTGTCTGTTCAGTTAGAAGAACAAAAAAAATAAGATTCTATATAATAGTATTCAAAATAATTTAGATAATTTAGATTACGCAACACAAAACATAATTTAAATTATTAGCCATATGTTCGCTAGCACACGCCAATATACCATACAACATCATCGAGAACTAAACTCAGGCAGAAATAAAAACTAAACGTAAACAGAACTTATCTAAATAAAAGCCTCCAGGCATAAAGGGCGTGCCCGCTTACATATAGTTGTAACTGGAAGTTATAAATGATAAACTAGGACCATCGAGATAAAATAAATAAAACAAACAGTTAATTACTAATAACAATAACTAATATGATCAATTGTCGAGGTCACTAGCTAACCACATATTGCAATACAACTCATTAGAAAAAACATTGTAATGAGTAGATTATGTCAACAATAAATTGAAATAAAATTAAAAATAGCTTGACTTATAAAGTCAAATAAAAAATAAAAAAATACAATTATATAAACTCATATAACTTGTCAGTAGGTAATCTGGAGAAAGAACATAAACATTGTCTTGAGTTAATCACAGCGACCAACTATTCTTATCATTTAAGTAGTCGTTTATAGAAGAGTATGCCTTTGAACAAAGCTTGGATTTTACTTTCGTTTTAAACGCATCAAAAGGCAAATCTAGCAAAGAAGAGGGTAGCTTGTTATAAAAGGTTATACCAAGCCCAACAAATGAGTTATGAACCTTATGAAGCCGGTGAAAGGGAGCTCGTAGTTTGTCCTTATTTCTAGTGTTAACATTGTGAAAATCACTGTTTTTAGTGTATAAGTGTATATTTTGCCTAATATATAAGATGTTGGCGAAGATGAATTGGGACGCCACCGTGAGGATACCAATATCTTTGAAAAAATCTCTCAGAGAAACTCTGGCACCTAGCTGGTAAATAGCTCGAACAGCTCGTTTTTGAAGGACAAATATATTTTGAATATCAGCAGCTTTGCCCCACAGCAGAAGACCGTAGGACATAACGCTATGAAAATAACTAAAATAGACTAACCGAGCTGTATCGACGTCAGTGTATTGTCTTACTTTCCTGACGGCGTAGGCGGCCGAACTGAGCCTTCCCGCTAGGCTCGATATATGTGGGCCCCACTGAAGTTTAGCATCTACTGTTATGCCCAGAAAAACTGCCGAGTTTACAGACTCAAGCACCTCTTTATCTAAGACGATGTTGGGTCCTAGATTTCTAATATTTGGTAGGGCGAACTTTACACATTTCGTTTTCTTGGCATTGAGAACTAGGTTATTTGTCGTAAACCAATCCGTAACCATTGAGAGAGCACTGTTTACATCGTCAAAATCTTGTCTATTCCTGTCTACTTTAAAAATAAGAGAGGTATCATCTGCAAACAGTACAACTTCACAGATACCCTTTAAATAGAATGGTAAGTCATTGATATACACTAAGAACAAGAATGGACCTAGTATTGAGCCTTGAGGTACACCTAACTGAACTGGTAGACCGGAAGATTTCACACCATTAACATCTACACATTGGGACCTATTGTGTAAATAAGAATTTATAACGTTGAGAGCTTCGTTTTGAACACCGTAATGACGCAGTTTACGCAAAAGCGTGTCATGGTGCACGCAATCAAAGGCTTTGGAGAGGTCACAGAAAACCCCAATAGCATTTTGCGAGTTCTCCCATGCGTTAAATATGTGTTTCAGCAGAGCAACACCCGCATCTGTAGTCGAACGACCTTTTGTAAAGCCATATTGTTCATTATGAAGGAGGCTATTTAAATTAAAATGTCTAAGTAACTGCTTGAGTATTCATAGAAAGTTTTTCTGAGTTCTCTTAATCAAGAGACCTAAATCATTATTTTAACAGCCCCATTTACCAGTTTCTCAGCCTAATTTGAATAAATGACTTCTGATTTCGATACATTAATCTCACTTCGAAATCAGTTACTGCATTCAAAACCAATAGGTACGCCAATCAAAATGCTAACAAATCCATGGTCGTTGAAAATAGGTTAACAATTGCCGATAAAAACCAAAAAAGAGAAAACTTCGACAGCCCTGACAACACAAATGGTTGACAATAGTTATTGACATGGCTGTTGACTGCCAATAGCTGACAATACAGAGCTTACAATCCAGTTGAGTTTAGATATGCAACAGGTTTTTTAACTTTTTTGAACTAAAAGTATAAAATCAAAGCTTATTATAAAACAAAGTAGCCTTTCATGTGTGCCTGTGTGACTGGTTAGATCTTTAAAACTGCACTGATTTTCATGCGGTTTTCACCATAATTTAGCGAATCTATTCCGAAGAAGGCGTGTGTTTAAGTATGTATAGCATAGCATAGAAATCTCGATGTTTCGACATGTCACCACATTAGGATCTGCGTTCGCAATTCATTTGCCAAATACGTAAACAAACACGAGTTTTATAAAAAAACAACTATAATACCTACACATAAGGTTCAGTTTGCGGTACAACTTCATATTTTTTGACTTTTTCAACAATACTAGTCGATCTAAAATCAATTTTACTTACACTTGTATAAAGTTGATGTTTGTCTGAGTGGAAAAGCGAGCGAAGCCCCTGCTTCCCTCTTGTGGTCACTAGTACATAATTAAATAATCAGTAAACTTTCAACCGTAATTACTTTGATTTTGATAATATACTCATACAGGTCGACATAAAAGAGTCTGATGTGGTGACATTTGGAATTAAATATTTATGTAATGCAGATCTATGATGATGGCACTATTTTGACGATAAGTGCTAGTAGGTTTTGAGTCACAAGCAGCGTTTTTAACAATTTGTTTAAATTCTTTTACTCAGTTCCCATTTGAAGTGGCCTAAGTGCGATAGTGGTACCCTCATTTTTCCAAGCTGGACATAGTAAATAGATCGTATTTTGTATTGTTGTGTGTTTAGTGCGTAATATAGACTTAAAACAGTACAGTGATAAAGTAACTTATCTAGCAGCATTAATACTTTTAGTGTTATTGCGTTTTCAAAATATTATTGTATGATAAATTCAAACATAGGTACACACATATTGGTTTGACAACCAATTGCAGAGATTGATGGGTCAGAATGTGCAACAAACGACCATTCATTAAACGGCAAATCAAGCTTAGATCCATTGATATATGTTATAGCAATTTGACATCTATTCTAAACTAATTAGTCTCTCGTTTCCGACAAATGATAATGATAATGACGCCTTTGACACAGCCAAACTGTCTGATCGGATCGTTGGCTCGGTTCCTAAGTGCACGTTATTAATTGACGATTAAAGTTTTATTAATTTGTTTTTATTTTACTGATATTCCACACTGAGTATTTGCGTCTAAAGACTTTAGTTACGAGTATTAGAGTAGTACCTCCGACAAAGTTTTTAAAAGGAATGATTTGCTTGTAGTATATCACAGTACGTAGGTACCTGCTAGATGGACCTACAACCTCAAAGTGGTGTCTAGGAGAGACTGGATGCAAAAGGCGGGGGGGTCAGGGTGTTTTGTGGCACAGGTTGTGGAAGACCTATGTCCAGCACTGGACCGCCATAGGTTGCGTTGATTGATAATACCTAGTTACCTACCTATATGAACGCGTACGTCATCATTATCATTAGCATCAGCAGTCCACTGCTCGACATAGGTCTCTCCAATTGCACGCCATTCAGCTCGATTCTCGGCAACTCTCATCCAGCAGCTACCTGCCACCTTGCGAAGAGCATCACTCCACCTAGCCTGAGGGCGTCCCACCTTACGTTTGCCGATTCGCGGTCTCCACTCAAGAACAAATCTACCCCAGCGGTCATCGGTTCTACGGCTAATATGGCCGGTCCACTGCCACTTCAGCTTGCTTATTCTTTGAGCTATGTCAACAACTTTGGTTCTCTGCCGGATCACCTCGTTCCGGATTCGATCCCTCAGAGAGACTCCTAGAAAAGCCCGCTCCATAGCCTGTTGAGCGACCTTGAATTCATGAACCAACCGTACCGTGAGTGTCCATGTTTCGGCTCCTTAAGTCATAACAAGCAGGACGCACTGATTGAAGACCTTCGTCTTTCGGCTCTGTGGAACACGCGACGAGAAGACTCGACGAAGCTTCCCAAACGCTACCCAGCCAAGCTGAATCCTTCTGTTAGCCTCCCTCTTAAAGTTGTTCTTACCAAACTGCAGAGCACATAATACTGTAAAGGATAAGACTTACTACAGAGTGACTGAGTTTTTATCAAATAATTATTTTTGCTGAATGTTGCTCCCTTATTCTTTATTGACATTAAAAAAAAAATTGATACGAGATTGTGACTAAATACCTATTTGTTTATGTGCCGTCTTAATTTAAAGACATTTTATTATTATTGTTAACTATTAGTGTTTGGCATGAAATTACATTGATTTTATATTTTTATTTTCAGTTAATGTGACATTTGATACTTAAACAATTTTGTATGGCTTCTGGCGGGGTATGGACCGACATTTATTTGTAAAAACATCTGTATATATTTTTTTACCCTATGTTCACAAAAAGAATAAAAGAATTGAATTGCATGCTTACGATATCTTAATAACAAATGCTCGCGATTTCTTTCTTCAGTAGTTACCCGTTACAAACTGCCATAATAAAAAAAATTGAGAACATACAAATAAAATCACCTTACAAAGTTATGATTTCATTTTAAAGTGAACGTTCGCTCATACTAAATGCCGTCTTATATTTTTACATTGTTGGAATGCTTGTTTCATACACAAGTACCTATGTGGTACACTATGAAAATTCCGGTAAACTGTAGTACACTCTACTTCTTGTTTACTCTAGCTTGCGCTCTGCACGGACAACAAAAGAAGGTCCAGTTCACTTAACTAACAAAAATCTAGGTATCATTATTGCAGCAAGTATTGCAAACGTTAGTCTGCCTCATTCGTCGAGTGATCGCAAGCGCTACTGCTGAGCATGAGGACCTGGGTTCGATTCCCGGGTCGGGCAAAGTGTTATTGGGTTTTTAACCGACTTCCAAAAAGGAGGAGGTTATGTGTTCGTCATGTATTTTTTTATTTTTTTGTATATCTACCGTTTTCTCTGTCAATTGTGAACCGATATAAAAAAATCTTCTTTTGTATGAAAGGGTGTGCTTCCATGTTGGTCCCATATAAATTGTATTAACTTTGCTTGGATAGTTTTTGAGTAAGCTTCAATAATACGTATTTTTCCCACTTAGTATAATGTGGATGATATTCGAAAAAGAAAAAAAAATCGTGTTTCTTAGGCCATTAGCACTTTGGCTGCACGTAATCTTATTCTTCATCGAACAAACAGACTATTAATCATCCTATAATGTTCCCACTGCTGGGACACAGGCCTCCTCTCTTCGAGAGTGAGTGGGCTGTAATCTACCACGCGGGCCCAGTGCGGGTTGGTAGATGTCACATGTCTTTGAATTTTTGGTTCTAGGACATGCCGGTTTCCTCACAATCTTTTCCTTCACCGTTTTGAGAACAGTGGTGATGAAATTGTTTACACAAAATAAAGAGCCTGATGGGTTCGAACCCATGACCTACACTGCTCACCAGCCCTGCCCCATCTGAGCTGGTATGCTCAAATGCTCAAATACTTTTATGTTCTTTCAAATTTTCTAGTATCGTGGCAATACTAAGACGCCCTCGTAACATAAGGTCCAGTTGAAAACCAGCGTCAGGCATTAGTTGGCTGGGCCCGCCACAATTGTGGCGGTAAGTCCCCTCTTTGAGGAGTGGCTAGAGAGGCGTCACGGCGTCTTCACCTTCCGCCTGACGCAGGTCCTCACCGGACACGGCTGTTTCGGGAGGTTCCTGTTCCGTATAAGGCGGGAGGAAACGCCCGGGTGTCACCACTCTGTGGATCGCCCGGAAGACACGGTGGAGAATACGGTGCAGGTCTGCCCTGCTTGGGCGGAGCACCACCGTGGCCTCACAGAGGCGATCAACGGCGGCGATCTCTCGCGTCCGGCCCTGGTTCAGGCCACGGTCCGGAGCGAGAGTGCATGGGAGGCCCTCACTTCCTTCTGCGAAGCAGTAATGCTCGCGAAGGAGGAGGCGGAGCGCACGAGGGAGAGGCAAGATTCGCGCCCTCGCGCCCCTAGTCGCCGCAGGAGACGCCCCGGGCGTCGGGAGTCGTGAGCCGACTTCCGGCCACCGTAGGCGCGGGCTTGCGGACGGTGAGCGATGGGTAGCTCGCCGTCGGATTAGGACCAGGTCCTGGTCAACGGCGTGTTATGTTCTACGCGCGCCTCAAAGCGATGTCGGCACCAACTGACGGGGTCCGTAAGGGCCAATGCCTGCCAGAGTTGCGAGTTTGTCCGAAAGGGATATCGCGGCCCCAGCACACAGGCAACGGAAGGAACGCGGGTGGGTTTTAGTCAGTAGAAGTCTGACACACCCTCCCGCTCCGCCCAGAGCGGGAGAAGGTATTTGATAATTTCCCACCCAAAAAAAAAAAAAATAGTTGGCTGGCATTCATGGTGAACTGGACCTATTTGGCGCAGCCTCTGTTCTTTGTTTTCGTCGCAGTAACTTAGCTAGGATACCTAGATCAAACGAGTTAGGTTAGGTTGAAACTATGAAGCGAGCCGTCCACCGCGAGCTAAACTAAACTAACTGCAAACTAACTTAGTTTAGCTCGCGGTGGACGGCTCACCTAATCAACCACGCGCAAAGCGAATAAGGGTTTTCTGAGATGACGTTCACTACGTGGCAGCACTGAGACGTCAGGTCCGGGCACCTCTGGTTCAGGCCATGGTTCGGAGCGAGAGTTCATGGGAGGCCGTCACCTCCTTCTGCGAAGCAGTTATGTTCGCGAAGGAGGAGGCGGAGCGCACGAGGGAGATGCAAGCTGCACGCCCTCGCGGCCCTAGTCGCCGCAGGAGACGCCCCGGGAGGCGAGAGTCGACTTCCGGGCACCGTAGGCGCGGGCTTGCGGACGGTGAGCAATGGGCAGCTCGCCGTCCGATAAGGACCAGGCCCGTGTCGACGGCGCGTTGTGTTCCACGCGTGCCTCAAAGAGATGTCAGCACTAACCGACGGGGTCGAAAGACCAATGCCTGCTGGGGTTGCGGGTTTGTCCGAAAGGGATAACGCGGCCCCGGCACACAGGCAACGGAAGGAACACGGGTGGGTTTTAGTCAGTAAAAGTCTGACACACCCTCTCGCTCTGCCCAGAGCGGGAGAAGTCATTTGATGATTTCGGATCCTGAAAAAAAAAAAAGGTCCGGGCACCTGTCAAACGTGTCAAAGCACCTATATTTCCTTTAGTGGTGACTAAATGATGAAGAACGTCATCATATACTATATATTCATTGTCGAAATGGAAGACTTCTTGTCTTGTCTTAGCGTCAACTGGTGGCGTGAATTTTCATGAAAACCCTCATTGGTCGCAGTATCTGGGTAGGTCCAATAAATGGGCTAGGTTAGTAGAACTGTTAGCAACCGCGCGCGAGCCGCGTGAGCGCTACATCAAGGTTGGTCGTGGTTACTTGCTACTACTACTATTTATTATTTTTAGGACCCCAAAATTGGAATAATTGGAGGTTCACAAAAAGACACATTATTTTTGGTGTTTAATAATATTTTTAGGAAAGCAAAATGGGAATTATAATTGCGGTTCGATTAAATAGATGCTATTTAAATGTTACTGAAGGAAGTGCATTAAGCTAACCCTTGCGTTGCGATAACATTCTCAAGAAAAACTGTTATAAAATAAAAGTGGATTCAAAGGGTGAAATAATCGCAAGAGGAAGCAGTTTTAATTTGAAGATCATATTTTTTTTTTCAGCATTTTGACCGCCATTGATGGGTGGTGACTGTCCATTCACTGCATATTAATATATTATGTTAAGAACCTTCCGCTCAGAAGAAAAGTTATCAACATAAATATCCTGAACTGTTTTGTTTCCGAAAAGCATATTTGAAGAATATAATTTTCACCCGCTTTGGCTCAAAATCTCCTTACAACTTTCGATAACTTGGTGCGATAGTTGTCTCAACATACATGCATACAATCTGCGTGTAACAACACTTAGCTTTTCATAAACTTCGTAGAAATTGCTCAAGATGCAATATTACTCAACTTAAAGTTACGTTGAGTCGCTGAGTAAGCCCCGTAGAGTACAGACTACAAGGGCATGGAGTATTGAGTGGATGAAGTGACAACCAATCTGTGGCAGATTGGTCCGGTCCACCTTATGTACACGGATATTTTTCAACGAGGCTAAAATCGGAACGAACGCAGCCATCTTGTTTTTTCAATACAATTCACAAAACCATTTTTGAATGTTTACCAACAGCGCCTCCATATCAACGTCATTTGAGAGCCAAAAGATCCTTGTAGCACTGTTTACAGACATTATGCTATCGGGGTAAAAGTCATAATATCATATTGACCAGCAAGTTTTTAGTAGGCTCTCATTAGACCACTTCACCAACGTGATATTGCCATAAATATTGCGTTCTTCTTGTAAATTGGTGATTGCATTATGCTGTTTTTATTACACAGGAAAGGGCACTAATATTTTTTATTAATTTAATCAAACCTCTGCCAGGAATAACGCTGATGACTAATATTTACTCCACTAGTAGGCACCTATAGTCGACCTCTTAATTTATTTTACCATCCTAAGGTTGAATGTCACTTGCATGTCACAAAACGACAAGGTATATTTGTCTATGGGTCAGCTAGATAATTTCATCCTTAGTGAAGTTTCAACTTACTGGGAATTATTGTCAAAATTGATAAAGCAATTACGAGATCAACAATACCTATAGGTACAGAAAGATGATTGCTCAACGGAAAACATTTCTGCCTTCACTTTTCTTGGCTATAAAGTTTATTTAATGACTAAATTATCTACTAACGAAAATTGATGAGCACTCTGTTTACTCCCTACTCTGTTGTATAACACAGTACTTCACGCTATAAGGTAATCGATACACTTGCTTGGCAGACGGCTGCTAGTGCGGCGTGAACATTATAGTGTTATGTTACCAATTTGGGAGTACGGAACTCTCTGGCGGCGTGTGAAGTGTTAACTTATATAATATAGGGTTTAATTTAAAATAACGCACTATCATTTGATGGCCCCTGCCTGTAAATGTAAACATTCTCGTGTTTACAATGTCCTCTGTTTGTCCCGTTGGCTTATAATTTTTGCTTCGTAGCAAACTTCAGTACATTAGGTATATTCAAAATTCAAAAGTCATTTATTCAAACTAGGCTGAAACTTTTCGAACGTCAAAATTACATAAGACAGTCCCCCAAAACGCCCACCCTTCACCATTTCCTAGTGCTTTAGCTGGGAAGAAGAAGTGGCGCAACAAACTTCCCAGCAGAAGTGTGTTTGTATGTTTATTACGCTTTCACGATAAAACGGCTGAACGGATTTGGATGACATTTGGCACATGGGTAGACCATGACCTGGATTAGGACATAGGATACTTTTTATCCCGATATTTCCACGGTATCGAAACTTATGCGGGTGAAACCGCGGGCGCAGCTAGTAAATGAATAAAAACAAGTAGGTAAAGTCATTTGTCAGTACATACATAAATAAGATTTTTTTCTTTTTACCTTATTATGAGAAGGAAAAAATTTCCTGCTTCGCAACACATTATTGAACTCAAATAATCTTCTTATTTAAGTTTTTCCGATCCAACATTTTGATCAGGTTTGCAGAAATCTTATGAAAAACATGAATTTTACTTTTGTATCCTTTACTCAGAACTTTGAGCACAATAACAATGCATCTTACTTTAAAAATTCTTAGTATACCTCGAGCTAGACTATTAACTTTAATTTATAATGGCTCTTAAACCCAGGATAGATAGTGCTTTAGGCAAATAAAATTACAATATTTAAAATCACAGATGCTTACTTTAGAGGACTATTAATAGTTAATTGTTTATCAAATTGACACACTACGTTAATTCGTGGTATTATAAAGCCGTTATATAACTGTCAAAAAATTACAGTATTCGATTCGTTTTTTTTTTAATGTGTAACATAAACCTCTCAGTTCCCTGCAATCTGTGTCACAGAACATATATATCTATAACTTCAACTTCATCTTTAGGAGTGATTTCGTGAAAAGGAACGGAAGTGTGTAACAGGAAGCCGGGGACTCGTGTGCTATTTGATTTGACCATTGAGCGCGCGCGGTGCTATAGTTGGCTGTCAGAAACGACCTTCCCCGCCCCTCTAATGTTGCTAAACTTGAGCTACAGAAATTGACTTGCGCAAGCGATGTCCAACGTATAAACGCTCGCGCAAGTGGCGCTTCTGCAAGTTTTAGTGACTTGCCGAACTTGCTGCAAATCACACGTGTATACGATTATTTTGACCTTGCACCAAGCGCTTGCGTCTTTATTTTGTTCACACAAAAGAGTTGGAAATTTTTAGGGCAAGTTCTATTTTTTTTATTAGAAAATATTCAAGTAATTGCTGGATACACTTGATACATTGTTTGTTTAAGTCAAATTTTAACTTCAAATAAATAATTTCAAATTGAGCAAAATATTGAAGGTGGCTTCAGTCATTCATAGAAAGTTTTTCTGAATTCTCTTAATAATTAGTTTAGAAGACCTAAATCATCATTTTAACAGCCCCATTTACCAGTTTCTCAGCCTAGTTTGAATAAATGACTTCTGATTTCGATACATTAATCTCACTTCAAAATCAATTACTGCATTCAAAACCAATAGATACGCCAATCAAAATGCTAACAAATCCATGGACGTTGAAAATAGGTTAACAATTGCCGATAAAAACCAAAAAAGAGAAAACTTCGACAGCCCTGACAACACAAATGGTTGACAATAGTTATTGACATGGCTGTTGACTGCCAATAGCTGACAATACAGAGCTTACAATCCAGTTGAGTTTAGATATGCAACAGGTTTTTTAACTTTTTTGAACTAAAAGTATAAAATCAAAGCTTATTATAAAACAAAGTAGCCTTTCATGTGTGCCTGTGTGACTGGTTAGATCTTTAAAACTGCACTGATTTTCATGCGGTTTTCACCATAATTTAGCGAATCTATTCCGAAGAAGGCGTGTGTTTAAGTATGTATAGCATAGCATAGAAATCTCGATGTTTCGACATGTCACCACATTAGGATCTGCGTTCGCAATTCATTTGCCAAATACGTAAACAAACACGAGTTTTATAAAAAAACAACTATAATACCTACACATAAGGTTCAGTTTGCGGTACAACTTCATATTTTTTGACTTTTTCAACAATACTAGTCGATCTAAAATCAACTTTACTTACACTTGCAAAGCAAAGTTGATGTTTGTCTGAGTGGAAAACTCGGAGCGAAGCCCCTGCTTCCCTCTTGTGGTCACTAGTAGATAATTAAATAATCAGTAAACTTTCAACCGTAATTACTTTGATTTTGACAATATACTCATCAGGTCGACATAAAAGAGTCTGATGTGACATTTGGAATTAAATATTATACCTACTTTAAGTAATGCAGATCTATGATGATGGCACTATTTTGACTATAAGTGCTAGTATGTTTTGAGTCACAAGCAGCGTTTTTAACAATTTGTATAAATTCTTTTACTCAGTTCCCATTTCAAGTGACCTAAGTGTGATAGTGGTACCCTCATTTTTCCAAGCTGGACATAGAAAATAGATCGTATTTTGTATTGTTGTGTGTTTAGTGCGTAATATAGACTTAAAACAGTACGATGATAAAGTAACTTATCTAGCAGCATTAATACTTTTAGTGTTATTGCGTTTTCAAAATATTATTGTATGATAAATTCAAACATAGGTACACACATATTGGTTTGACAACAAATTGCAGAGATTGATGGGTCAGAATGTGCAACAAACGACCATTCATTAAACGGCAAATCAAGCTTAGATCCATTGATATATGTTATAGCAATTTGACATATATTCTAAACTAATTAGTCTCTCGTTTCCGACAAATGATAATGATAATGACGCCTTTGACACAGCCAAACTGTCTGATCGGATCGTTGGCTCGGTTCCTAAGTGCACGTTATTAATTGACGATTAAAGTTTTATTAATTTGTTTTTATTTTACTGATATTCCACACTGAGTATTTGCGTCTAAAGACTTTAGTTACGAGTATTAGAGTAGTACCTCCGACAAAGATTTTAAAAGGAATGATTTGCTTGTAGTATATCACAGTACGTAGGTACCTGCTAGATGGACCTACAACCTCAAAGTGGTGTCTAGGAGAGACTGGATGCAAAAGGCGGGGGGGTCAGGGTGTTTTGTGGCACAGGTTGTGGAAGACCTATGTCCAGCACTGGACCGCCATAGGTTGCGTTGATTGATAATACCTAGTTACCTACCTATATGAGCGCGTACGTCATCATTATCATCAGCATCAGCAGTCCACTGCTCGACATAGGTCTCTCCAATTGCACGCCATTCAGCTCGATTCTCGGCAACTCTCATCCAGCAGCTACCTGCCACCTTGCGAAGAACGTCACTCCACCTAGCCTGAGGGCGTCCCACCTTAAGTTTGCTGATTCGCGGTCTCCACTCAAGAACACGTCTACCCCAGCGGTCATCGGTTCTACGGCTAATATGGCCGGCCCACTGCCACTTCAGCTTGCTTATTCTTTGAGCTATGTCAACAACTTTGGTTCTCTGCCAGATCACCTCGTTCCGGATTCGATCCCTCAGAGAGACTCCAAGAATAGCCCGCTCCATAGCCTGCTGAGCGACCTTAAATTTATGAACCAACCGTACCGTGAGTGTCCATGTTTCGGCTCCGTAAGTCATAACAAGCAGGACGCACTGATTGAAGACCTTCGTCTTTCGGCTCTGTGGAACACGCGACGAGAAGACTCGACGAAGCTTCCCAAGCGCTACCCAGCCAAGCTGAATCCTTCTGTTAGCCTCCCTCTTAAAGTTGTTCTTACCAAACTGCAGAGCACATAATACTACGTAATTTTGTAAAGGATAAGACTTACTACAGAGTGACTGAGTTTTTATCAAATAATTATTTTTGCTGAATGTTGCTCCCCTATTCTTTATTGACATTAAAAAAAAAATTGATACGAGATTGTGACTAAATACCTATTTGTTTATGTGCCGTCTTAATTTAAAGACATTTTATTATTATTGTTAACTATAAGTGTTTGGCATGAAATTACATTGATTTTTTATTTTTATTTTCAGTTAATGTGACATTTGATACTTAAACAATTTTGTATGCCTTCTGGCGGGGTATGGACCGACATTTATTTGTAAAACATCTGTATATTTTTTTTTTTTTTGAGGGTGGGAAATCATCAAATGACTTCTCCCGCTCTGGGCAGAGCGAGAGGGTGTGTCAGACTTTTACTGACTAAAACCCACCCGTGTTCCTTCCGTTGCCTGTGTGCCGGGGCCGCGTTATCCCTTTCGGACAAACCCGCAACCCCAGCAGGCATTGGTCTTTCGACCCCGTCGGATGGTGCTGACATGTCTTTGAGACACGCGTGGAACACAACGCGCCGTCGACACGGGCCTGGTCCTTATCGGACGGCGAGCTGCCCATTGCTCACCGTCCGCAAGCCCGCGCCTACGGTGGCCGGAAGTCGGCTCTCGACTCCCGACGCCCGGGGCGTCTCCTGCGGCGACTAGGGCCGCGAGGGCGTGCAGCTTGCATCTCCCTCGCGCGCTCCGCCTCCTCTTTCGCGAGCATAACTGCTTCGCAGAAGGAGGTGACGGCCTCCCATGCACTCTCGCTCCGAACCATGGCCTGAACCAGGGCCGGACGCGAGAGATCGCCGCCGCCGATCGCCTCCGTGAGGACACGGCGGTGTTCCGCCCAAGCCGGGCAGACCTCCACCGTGTCCTCCGGGCGATCCATACAGTGGTGACACCCGGGCGTTTCCTCCCGCCTTAAGCGGAACAGGAACCTCCCGAAACAACCGTGTCCGGTGAGGACCTGCATCAGGCGGAAGGTGAGGACGCCATGGCGCCTCTCAAGCCACTCCTCAAAGAGGGGACTTATCGCCGCAATTGTGGCGTGCCCAGCGCTGGGTTGCGACAATCGCACACTCCATGCCGCCATGAGATCCCGCCGGAGCTCTGTCCGCTGTGCCGTGATTTCTCGCGGCAGCGGATTTACACCCCGGCGTTTCGCCTCCTCGCGCAACTCCCACATGTGCGCGAGGACTTTCGCCTCCAGATCCCATGGCGGTAGTCCGGCAAGGATGCGTTACCCTATGTTCACAAAAAGAATAAATGAATTGAATTGCATGCTTACGATATCTCTATTACAAATGCTCGAGATTTTTTTCTTCAGTAGTTACCTGTTATGAACTGTCATAATAAAAAAAATAGAGAACATACAAATAAAATCACCTTACAAAGTTATGATTTCATTTTAAAGTGAACTTTCGCTCATACTAAATTCCGTCTTATATTGTTACATTGTTGAAATGCTTGTTTCATACACAAGTACCTATGTGGTACACTATGAAAATTCCGGTAAACTGTAGTACACTCTACTTCTTGTTTACTCTAGCTTGCGCTCTGCACGGACAACAAAAGAAGGTCCAGTTCACTTAACTAACAAAAATCTAAGTATCATTATTGCAGCAAGTATTGCAATCGTTAGTCTGCCTTTTGTTGGTCGAGTGGTCGCAAGCGCTACTGCTGAGCATGAGGTCCTGGGTTCGATTCCCGGGTCGGGCAAAGTGTTATTGGGTTTTTAACCGACTTTCAAAAAGGAGGAGGTTATATGTTCGTCACGCATGTATTTTTTTATTTTTTTGTATGTCTTCCGTTTTCTCTGTCAATTGTGAACCGATATAAAAAATTCTTCTTTGGTATGAAAGGCTGTGCTCCCAAGTTGGACCCATATAAATTGTATTAACTTTTTTTTTTTTTGTTTTTGAGTAAGCTTCAATAATACGTATTTTTCCCACTTAGTATAATGTGGATGATATGATGATAACTTCCTGTCACTGTTATTTACAAAGTTGAATTGGTGTGGGGTAAAAATCTTTTTACAAAAAAAAAAACAACTGACTTCCAAGAAAAAACACTATAAAGTGAAAAATAACTTTAATTTCGGAAGTCGGTGGCAAAAAACGAAAATTCAAAACCAAAGACACCGACTTCCGAAATTAAAGTCTTTCTTCTTGGAATCTTTCACTTTGTAGTCTTTTTTCTTGGAAGTCGGTTGTTTTTTTTTTTCCATCTGGAATTGCTCAGTATAGCAGCCCGGAGTGTTGATTTGTGCCCGGTTGATGGCAATAGGCTCGCATCCAACATGGGACTCAAACATAACTGGCCAAATGTGGGTGTACTATAGGTACACCTCTACCCTGACCCTTTGGAAAGTACAAGCGTGATGTTATGAAAGTAACTGTAATTGAAATACCGTTTTTTTTACACAAAACTGACTATTTACTCCGGTACTAAATTGTCAATTTGTATTAAGAACTTTACCGAAGTTGAAATAAAGTAAAAATTCAAAAATTCTGGGCCTGAAAATAAATCCTGTTTTGTAAAGTATTGGAAAAAAGAAAAAAAAAATCGTGTTTCTTAGGCCCTTTAGCACTTTAGCTGCACGTTATCTTATTCTTTATCGAACAAACAGACTATTAATCATCCTATAATGTTCCCACTTCTGGAACAGGCTTCCTCTCTTCGAGAGTGAGTGGGCTGTAATCTACCACGCGGGCCCAGTGCGGGTTGGTAGATGTCACATGTCTTTGAATTTTTGGTTCTAGGACATGCCGGTTTCCTCACAATGTTTTCCTTCACCGTTTTGAGAACAGTGGTGATGAAATTGTTTACACAAAATAAAGAGCCTGATGGGTTCGAACCCATGACCTACACTGCTCACCAGCCCTGCCCCATCTGAGCTGATATGCTCAAATGCTCAAATACTTTTATGTTCTTTCAAATTTTCTAGTATCGTGGCAATACTAAGACGTCCTCGTAACATAAGGTCCAGTTGAAAACCAGCGTCAGGCATTAGTTGGCTGGGCACGCCACAATTGTGGCGATAAGTCCCCTCTTTGAGGAGTGGCTAGAGAGGCGTCACGGCGTCTTCACCTTCCGCCTGACGCAGGAATCACCGGACACGGCTGTTTCGGGAGGTTCCTGTTCCGTATAAGGCGGGAGGAAACGCCCGGGTGTCACCACTGTGTGGATCGCCCGGAGGACACGGTGGAGTATACGGTGCAGGTCTGCCCTGCTTGGGCGGAGCACCGCCGTGTCCTCACAGAGGCGATCAACGGCGGCGATTTCTCGCGTCCGGCCCTGGTTCAGGCCACGGTCCGGAGCGAGAGTGCATGGGAGGCCGTCACTTCCTTCTGCGAAGCAGTAATGCTCGCGAAGGAGGAGGCGGAGCGCACGAGGGATTGGCAAGATTCGCGCTCTCGCGCCCCTAGTCGCCGCAGGAGACGCCCCGGGCGTCGGGAGTCGTGAGCCAACTTCCGGCCACCGTAGGCGCGGACTTGCGGACGGTGAGCGATGGGTAGCTCGCCGTCGGATTAGGACCAGGTCCGGGTCGACGGCGCGTTGTGTTCCACGCGCGCCTCAAAGAGATGTCGGCACCAACTGACGGGGTCAGTAAGGTCCAATGCCTGCCAGAGTTGCAAGTTTGTCCAAAAGGGATATCGCGGCCCCAGCACACAGGCAACAGAAGGAACACGGGTGGGTTTTAGTCAGTAAAAGTCTGACACACCCTCCCGCTCCGCCCAGAGCGGGAGAAGGTATTTGATAATTTCCCATCCAAAAAAAAAAGAAGAAGGCTTTAGTTGGCTGGCATTCATGGCGAACTGGACCTATTTGGCGCAGCCACTGTTCTTTGTTTTCTTTCTTTTCTTTCATTTCTTTCTTTTCTTTCTATTCTTTCTTTTATTTATATGGCGATTTCAGTTTTCATCATTTTCAGAAAGAACTGGCCTTCTCTACTTTCTCTTTTCAGTGGTTTCGAGTGCAATACATATTTTCCTCCGAGAATAAATGACTCAAATGTTGCACTGCTATGTTTGTCCATCTGTTCTCATATTCTTACATGTTCCAACCTAATTCTTTATATGTACTTCAGTGCAAAGCTGTGTTTATATCATAAAAGCCAGATTTAGGTAAACGTTTTGAAATTCTTTGCCGTTTATTTTGAGTTTGTACTTGGAAAGTTTTCATTTAAAAATACGTGATTTTTTTTGTTTTGTAAGTATCATAGGAGGGGCTCGTGGCTTAGTAACAATAGCCGCAGGGGTCTACCGATCAGGTGAAGCTACGCTTGCCACGGTTGGTCCGTGGATGGGTGACCATCTTACATACCGAGACCATTCTGTGCCGCGGAAAGCATGCTAAGCCATTCGTCGTCGGCGTCGTTACGGGTCGTCAGAACCCCAAATATCAGACAACCAGTCTTACCAAGGGGTATCATATTACTCAGTAACTGGGTTGTGGAGGTCAGATAGGCAATCGCTCCATGTAAAATTCTGGTGGTCAGCTGCATTCGATTAGACTAGAAACCGACCCCAACATAGCTAGGAACAAAACTACGCAGATGATGAAGTACCATGATAGATGATATCAGCATCATAGGACATCAATTTTATTATTTTTCCAGATCCTTCGACACTTAAAATTAAAATAAAATTGCATGTTTTTCAGGAGAGGGTTCTCCTGAAAAACATGCAATTTTATTTTATTTATTCAAAAGGAACAACAAACAGCTACAATATACAGTAAATTAAAATAAATACAAATAACATTTGAACAATATTGTCACCCACAACGCTGTTCACAGATTAACTGTGGAATTTAATATACAATTAATTAAAAGCTAGAGTAATAATAATACATAATAATATTAAAAACTAAACTTACTTAACTTAACTGTCATGCTTAATTCTTATTCATATCTATATCTTTACACATAAATTAAGAGAGTTCCTTAAGTATAAGACCTTTGAACTTACTGGGAGAACATGGAAAAATGTCAATATCTTCAAAAGTCCCATTGTAGGCATCTATCAGAATTAACCACCTAACTGTTGACAAATCCGCAAACTAGTACTATAACTCATATAACTAATCAACCAAAATGAATACCTACCCAGATAAACTTCTATTCAATCACATTTCACTGTGCTACGCACTGAAATAATAAATTCATTTATAAAATATGAACGTGCACAGTGGCCTCCAGTGGCAAGATAATTACTTTTCACTGCAAAATATTGCACTTTATAAATAAAACCCTGCCTGCAACAATATGTCTGTTCCATTATATTTATAACTAATTCAACATGTTAAATATTAATGTCAGGGCTGTCGACGAAATCTTTCGAAGAAATAAAATCTTTTTGTTTTGTTTGACTAAAAGGAAGCATTAAAAATAAAGAATTCGTTTCTTATAACATGCTAAAACCAAAAACAAATAACTCATATAACTGACATAACAGTAAATTACAAAAAAATCGTGCATTTCAATTTACGTTTTACAACAATGTCATTTTGACAACATAACAAATGGTTGTTTTAATCCACATTCTGTTTTCGTTTAGAAAGTTCACCCCTGCGGCTGCGCGTGGGCAAGCGCGCGATCTATCAGTGTCGTCACCAAGGTCGATGCGCGGACGCACGAAACAACGACGGTATTTTCAGAACTGAATTACGCAACGCGCGCCGACTATTCGATTTTCAAACTGTAAAAAGTTTTCGTCGCTAATTAGCATCGATTCTTCCGCTTTCACGCGTCATCGTTGACGCTTTTGAAATGAAAAAAAGTAAATGTTCCTCATTTCCGCTGCTTTCTATATTCAAATGTCTATTAGACCGAAATTTGAATTTCGTCATAAACAAAATACTATCGCATATTCATTCCAACCTTTTTTTAAACTTTGAAATATCGAACGTCACTTTTTTATTAGTAGAACTGTCAGTTATGTTGACATTACAAGTATTGGTCTTTAAAGCCGGGTGCATTTTTTTAATCCGTTCTTCTTCTTAATGGTTTTGTTGGCAGCACGTAGACTACACGTGGGTGATGGAGCTGCAAGTCAATGATCTCGCATCACTCGCATACTAGAGCCCGCCCATATACATAATTATGTATAAGCATCACAAATAAAATACATACATAATCTTTATGCATGCGTGTTGCCTAGAGAATTCCTCGCAATTCCACCAACGTTTTTATCGTTAGGCACATTTATTTGCCAATGTATTTAAATGTGGTTGCAATTCGGACTCTTATAATGTCGGAGATAGATTTACGAGAGAGGTCAACCTAGATTCAACAACAACAGATCTATCTTAAGCATAACTGGTGAAATGTGGGTGTAATATTGTAGGTACACCTCTACACAACCTTTCAGAGATTACTAGCGTGATGTTATGTAATGATAGATCTACTTTACTTTCTATTACAATCATAAAAGGCGATTAAGAAAAGGTATATTTTTCAAGGCAGATTTGAGTGGAAACGCCAGGGCGGGGACGCCGTAGAACAGGGGTTCCCAACCTTTTAACATACGCGCCCCCCAACTTTCTTTTAAAATCACTACGCCCCTGAATTACTTCGTCGAGGTAAGCAGAAAACTTGAAGAATCATGAGAATGTAGAATGCAAGAGCGGGTAAAGTGAGCTCGAAAATTGTAGCACGCCGCACTGTGGATCGAAAAAAGGCTCTCGAAGAACTAGGAGCTTAAATTTTAAAGTGTCGGTTTTTTGCTTAAAACTGCCCCATAGGCAATATTATGCACAAATTTTGTTTTTTTCAGATCAGGTGCCGTTTTTTTCCCAAAAAAGGCACTAAATCTCGTTATATGACGTATGTCAAAAAATCATAAATAAATAGTTACATCACGGTGTGCTAGGATATAACGGTTATTCTCTCCGTTCCGGAGATATAAGCATTAGCTCCATACATTTTTTTTGAAAAAGAAATATAAGTTGCTAATTTACCTACTGATAGTATCCTATGATATATTATATATGCATAATATTGGCTATTAAAAGCCATTTTAAGCAAAAAACCGACACTTTAAAATTTAAACTCCTATTTCTTCGAGAGCCTTTTTCGATCCACAGTGCGCCGCCTCGGATAGGTTCAGTTTTATTTAGTCCTTTCATACAGAAGTAGGAAAACCAATTTTTGTCGACTTATGCAGAAAAGCTGAAGCTCATTTTACAGTAATACCTTCGTATTATGAAACGTTCGGGTTTTGAAAACTAGCCTTACCTATTTTTAAACCAATCAATCTGCCTAGCCTTTTCCCAACTATATTGGGGTTGGCATCCAGTCTAACCGGATGCAGCTGAATACCAGCATTTTTACATGGAACGACTGCCTATCTGACCGCCACAACCCAGTAACTCCCTTACCCTTGGTAAAACTGGCTGACTCAACTTTTTCTAAATCAAAAACATATAATTTAATAAATCTATAGTTTATTATTAGAGCCGCCGCGCCTTCCCATTGGTTACTCTACGCCCCCCGAGGGGGGCGCCCCCCACCGGTTAGGAATCCCTGCCCTAGAAGGACGCATAGTGACACGAGTTCTTCAGAAAGGTCAGGTGCGTAGTATTCGCAACCGACGTGCGTGTATTCAAAATTCAAAAGTCATTTATTCAAACTAGGCTGAGAATCAGCACTTTTCGAACGTCAAAATTACATAAGACAGTTCCCCAAAACGCAGTGCTATGTCCTGGTTTTTTATTGGTCTGAAGTGATGCCTGAAGATTTTTTACGTCTTTTTGTGACAGTCATCATAACAATCAAGTTATTCTGAAATTGGGTGAACCAGTGCATTTACAAGAGAACCAAACTTTCCTTAACGTTCCAAAATAAAATAAATAAAATTTGACAAATTAAAAATCCGGTTAAAAATGTTACACGTGTGACTCCGGATTTTTTATTTGTCTGTCTGTGATGTCTTGTTCCTGTTTTTTTTATTAATTGATTTTTTTGTCATAGTTGGGTTTTAGTTCTTAGAACATTTATTTTTATTTAAAATATTTTAGGGTTATAATAAATAATATATATTTAAATGTACTAATTAAGCCCTTTCAATAGATACCCAACATGCCATGATATTTTTTTTTTGTTCGTGGATTTATGTCCTCTAAAGGACGCCATATTCAATTGAATGTGACGTCACATAGTCTATAACCAGCGGACGACCAAGACGCTTCCAACGATACCTCATTTAATAAAATATGATAAGAAGTTTAGAAGTTATGAGGTAACAGATGAACATACATACAAACATATATACACACCGGTCAAAATCATAACCCTCCGTGTTGTTTCACCGTAGTCGGGTAAAAATAATCCTTTTCCACCCACGTGGCATAATTTCAAATGACCCATTTTCTCACAAAAATACCTACAGTCAAAATTAGCATCTTATTGCAGTTCCAGTAACCGCCGTAAAAGTGAGATCTTAAACGTTTAAGTGTTATTTCGTACTTAATGCCATTGTTTGTTTAAATGCACCTGGGCATTAGAGATGGGTCTTTACGTGATTTTCGCGAAACGTAACGCAACTACTGGCTTCGAAGGCGTCACCTGTTTTGAAAACTAGTGATTTTAGTAACTAGTTATTTTTTCAAATTTTATTCGGTGATTCAACATGGTGATTTTATTGAAGCTAGGTACAGTTGTTACAGATATTTGCGAAACGAAAATATAAATGATTACCTAAGTAATACGTTACTTATCACAAGTTTTAAGTTATTGGAACGCATATGTTTTTGTAGCTACTTATGCAGTTACATCAGTAACGTATTACTAACACAAATAAACTTTACTTTATCCAGGCTTAGGACTGACTGCATGGAAAATGTAACTACTTACAAAATAACGTGTTTACAGTTTGACTCGAAACTAGCTATTCGACTACATGCCCCGTAACCAGTTATTGTAACTAGTGACGTGAAATAACGCCCATACCTACTGGGCATTGAAATAAAACAAATATTATACATGCACAAGAAACTTTCGCATATGGCAGCTGTATTTCATAAATGTACTGGATGTCGTAAACTATAGGAATTGGCAGTTTTATGTCCGTGTTTTGTGTGAGGAGACTTGATGCTATTATTATTTTAACACTTTCGACCTCCCATTTTCATGAAAACTCATACGCCATGCCGCCATACATATTGGAAGTGGATAAAGATAAAGATCATTTATTTGTCAAACATGCGTTTATATAAACTGAGTAATCAGACATGCAACGTATTGAATTAATAGATGTTGTGTGCGTCCATGTTTTGCCAATAATGGCGTACAAATTTTGTAGGTATAGAAAATTACATTTAATTGCATTTACATAAAGTCATTCTAAATTTCATTACAAAATACAAAACAAATAAATAATAATTGATGTCAAGATATTAGGTATGGGTATAATAAAGTTAAAATAGATTAAATTATGGCCAGAATATTCATGCAGTCAAATAGAATAATTCAAAATTGATTTAAGATTTACATTATTCAATTGTTACAATTATTCAATTCTTAACTATGTATATTAGAAGACGGAATAGAAAAGTCCTTTTCATTTAAAAAATCGATAACATTGTAATACACTTTACTAACTAAAAAAAATCTCAGCTTATTTTTGAAAAGTGACAAGGGCAGTTCTCTCCAACTTTTAGGTAATTTATTAAATATGGTATGAGCCATACAAAATACACTTTTGCGCATGAGGGTTGTTCTCGTAGTATGAGAGCATATCCTGCTATTGTCGCGCCTATTACGTGGAACTACTTCTTCTAATCGTTGAAATCGGTGTGGATTTGTTTTGACAAAAACAGCTACTCCTAAAATGTACAGACATGGCAAAGTAAGAATTTTATATTTTTTAAAGTAAGGCACGCAACCATCAGTAGGTTTAATTTTAAATATTGAACGAACGCATCTCTTTTGCGCCTTGAACACCGTGTCTTTTTCTGTTGATTTGCCCCAAAAAATAACACCATAGCGTAAATGAGATTCTGTTAAACCATAGTAGCCTTTAAGTAATGCCTCCACACTTATTATAGACGACAATGTGTGCAGAGCATAAGCAGATTTACTGATTTTCTTGCACAAGATTTCGATATGGGTTTTCCAATTCAGTTTTTTGTCAATGTGGAGCCCTAAAATTTTTGTTGTTTCTACCTCTTCTATAGGCTGGTCATCGTAGTGTATATTTAAGTTACTCCTGCTATTGATCCGTTGACTAAAATGTATTAATTTAGTTTTTTTAAGGTTAATTTTTAAGTTATTGTCATCTAGCCACTTTACAGTTCGATTTATAGAATCATTTATGTCACTTTCATAAGTATCAACACTTTTACAAGCTATCGTTATGGTGCTATCATCGGCAAATAGTTTCAGAGGTTGAGGGATGCCTTTCGGTAGATCATTAATGTATAATATAAATAAAGGAGGTCCTAGAACACTCCCGTGTGGCGCACCAAACGAAACTATACGTTCTGAGGATTGAAATACAATTTCATGTTTACTTTTCATATTAATGTGGTTTATATCTGTTATTTGAGTTCTGTTATGTAAGTAAGATTTAATTAGATTGTTGACATTTCCTCAAATTCCATATGCTTCAAGTTTATTTAAGAGTGTACCATAATGCACATAGTCAAAGGCTTGCCTCATGTCACAAAATACGCCACAGACCGGTTTCCTCTTATCCAAGTTAAATGTAACATTAAATAAAAAATCATTAATGGCCATATTAATAGTTTTACCTATTCTAAATCCTTTCTGTTCTTCGCAAAGAATATGATGTCTTTCTATAAATGAATTTAGTTCCTTGTAAATGTATTTCTCAAATATTTTAGAAATTATAGGAATTAGTGATATCGGCCGATAGTTCTCCATTATGTCCCTATCTGCTTTCTTAAATAGTGGCTTGACGATAGAAACTTTTAGAGCATCAGGGTAAACACCTGCGCTAATGCTGAGATTGATGACATGACTCAAGAGACCGCAGATTTCATCCGCAACATGTTTTAGTATGTAAGTAGCAATACCGTCATATCCTACACTGCTTGTATTATTCAAGGACATTATTATCTTTTTAATATCGTCTGGTATACTAGGGGCCATAAACATAGTTTTGTTATTGAAATCTAATGTACACGCCCCAGGTCTGCAGTCGACATCCAGTTTCGGCTGTATTTTATCAATAAAAAAATCATTGAATGCTTCTGCAATAGTCTTGTGTTGAGATATGACACAGCCACCCATTTTAATTTTATTTATGTTAGATTTAGGTACGTTATACTTTGCACGATTTATAATTTGCCACGCAGTTTTCGATTTGTTTTTAGATGTTCTTATATTGTAATTGTTTTGTGCTTTTTGTGTGAAGCAGATATTTTTTTTGTACATTTTAGAATAATTATATAATATGGTTTTATTAATATTACTACGATTAAGTCTAAACTGCCATAGGAGTTTCCTTTTCTTTTTACTGCATAGTTTGATCCCTTTTGACAACCACTTAGTTCTTCTTATTGTATTAATTTTAACCACTTTTAATGGAAAACACAAATCGTATAATAGCTTGAAAATCTCAATGAAATGATTATATGCTACTTTTGGGTCATCCGTGTCATATAGTGGACCCTCCGTGAGGGTTGCCGGCATTACGTTAACCATCGCGGACGGTCGACGGCATTATGTTTATAACCGTGTTATGAAACACTGTAAAACGAAGTAAAATTGTGTTTTCAGGGGGTCTTGTCGCTATAATACGTAATTTCCAACCTTTTAATTTTTTAGTGAATATTTGTAACGGTGAACAAATATTTAAAAAAAAATGCTTGGATTTTAAAAACAACGCATATACGAATAAATCTTGTTAAAATAGACATCAGATTTTATTTTCACGGTTTATAATGCTGTATTCGCTAAGAAAAACCTACATTTCATGAGCCCAATGCGAGGGCTCCCGGCATCCCATATGCGACTAGGCGAACCCTCCAGGAGGGCTCCCGGCACTGAACGTGTAAAGACGTATCTAGTAGTCCTTGTGATAGATTTACCATTCGATTAAGGTAGGTATTTTGTATGATTCATTATTTTAAAGTGTCTTAGCCTGTAGTAACATCACAATGTCTTGTTTTCATATTTATTTTATTTTTTTGTATATTGACACCTTGTAGCTATATTCATGTATTTAGTTATTATTTAATCGTGCTTTTGTATTTTGTGTGCACCAAATAAACGATATACAGGGTGGTAGGGACATCGACGCGAAAACTGTTACCATGGATTCAGTCCGTGATTCTGAAGCCTCCTGCGTTGAAATTTTTCGTCGGTTATTTTAAAAAATACCTGCTTTTCCATACATTTTCACCACGTATTGTATTTTTCTAGGAAACAGCAGATTTCTTTTTTAATAACCGACGAAAAATTTCAACGCGGGGGTTTCAGAATCAAGTACTGAATCCATGGTATCAGATTTCGTGTCGATGTCGGGATGCTGTATATATCTATCTATTTCTGCCACCAAGCTCTGTTGTATTCCGGTGTGATAAGGTGCTAGTAATATTATAGATTCCTGTTCAAAATCTGTCCTTCAGTCAAGTCAGCCTATAGCAATCCAGTGCTGGAAATAGGCCTCTCTTAAGTTGCTCGTACCAAATCTAGAAGAGAACATTAATGATGTGTACCACCAGGTTTTAGACCACAAGCTTACAGCTTAAGACGCAGATGTATGCCAGTGACCTTGAGTGGTTAGCTTGCGTGTTCTGTACTCAATGCTCACGCAACGCGTCGTACGTCCAGCCAGTAATAGGACTCGCCCATCCAGGACCGCTGTCCCAAATTAGACGCATTATTAATTTATTATACATAAAACAAAAGGTATTTTAATTAAACACTTATACTAAAAGATTAATAATTAAATTATCTTTAAAATGTTGAAAATTTCAGAAAAATACGCTTGATAGATTTTGCGTGATTCTGTTTTTATCCGCGTTACTTTATAAATAAATTTCACTATAAAATATAAACATAATCTAAAATATTCCTGTATTAAATTATTAAGACAATGCCCTAATTTAATAAAAAAAAAAAACAAATCATTAACACTACTCGTTTAGACGTGATCTTCAGTATAAAATCATTAAAAGTCGGTTATCGTCGCCTTAAAATTGAGGTTCATAAACCTTCCGATGCATTTAATATCTGATATAATCCAGAAATAAACGTCGACCTTACCACCTAATTTATTTAGCTCTTCGTCATATTCTTAGCGCCATCATAATGCGCACGCGTTGTTTCGTGGTTCTCAGTTAATTTAGCTCGGTGCTGACCTTATTTATTGTTTACACGTTGTAATAGCGAAGAATTAGTGCTAGTTTATTATAAGATGTAACTGCAGTTATTAGCTGGAGTAAGTACGCGTAAACAACTGTTGTAAGAGCAGAAAATTAGACTAGCTATCTAATTACGCAACACATTTTTGGTTTTTTGGTTACGTTTGACTAGAATTGCTTTCAATTTACAACTTTTGAAAGCAATTCTAGTCAAACGAAACGAATTTGACTCAATTGCAAATCGAAAATGTGTTGCGTAATTAGATAGCTGTTTTATTATAAAATTGAATCGTACTAAGAAATTGCAGAATTGAGTGTAAGAATAGAATTTCTTAGCTAACTGTTTTGCTTTTAATTTAGACGATAGTAAAAAATAGACTGTGTTCCTCCGTAATTTTTTTCCGACTATGAGAATATAAAAATCTAAACTCTATAGGTATAGAAAGTATCTTCAATTCTTCATATATACGTAGTTAGTTAGTGACCTAATTTACCTAATAAAAAACACGTTGATTTTTAAAAATTACAAGTTAGAGAAAACACTTAAATTCCCAAACAATAGTATACTTATACTGCATTTGAAATAAGATTATACATTTAAACAAACCTTTTTTACAGTACGTTCAACCGATTTTGACTTCTATTCCGTAGGCATAAGGATGGCATTAAAAGCAAAAAAATGGTTACATTATCAATCGTTTACTGCAGCTGCCATTTATCATGCCACCAACGCAATAGAAGTCAAAATCCGTTGAATGGACTGTAAAAAAGATTTATTTACATATCTAATATTATTTCAAATGGTATTTACGTACCAAAGAATGCCATCATCATTTCAGCCGAAAGACGTCCACTGCTGGACATAGGCCTCCCCAAGCACCGCCACTTCGACCGGTTTTGTGTTTCCCGCATCCAGCGGATTCCTGCGGTCTCCACGAGGTCATGGGTCCATCTTGTAGGAGGCCTTCCAACGCTATGTCTTCCGATACGCGGTCAAAAGAATACCATACTAAGTGGCAATCTTTGGTAACCAACACCATTAAACCTTGTAATCAAGGTTTCCAAAACTTGATGCTGAAGTGGTTCAAAGTTGAAGAAGGAGGTAACTCGCGTATTCCTTAGATTGTTTGCTAAATCACTTGAAGTATAAAAAACATTTCAAACAAAGAAATCCCGAGGATTTCTTTGCCATTATTTTCTTTCTTCCTTAGTTGGTTACGGGAATACCATTGGCTTTGTTAATTTGGTTTTATAAATATCCGTTGTTAAACCGCATAAACATGTCCGTCACGTCTAGTCACGACTGTTGTTCAAAAGCTCTCGTACTCAAATATTTAAATATCCCGATAGTTTTATAAAGTTGGATGTCTTTCACACATAGTAAATCTATAAATACTAATAAAATATTATAAAAAATTCGAAAGTGTCTCTCTGTTTGTTACGTTGACACGCCATAAACCGTTAAATTGATTTTGATGACATTTTGTTCCTTCAAATAGCTTGAATGTTGAGGAAAAACAGTGTTGAAGTTTGCATGGGAAACTTCGAAATGGCGGGCGAAAGCTGGTATTAAAATATCCCGATAGTTTTAAAAAGTAAGTCATTTTCACACGTTCTAAATATGATTTCGAAATGACTTGAAATTATTATTTGATGCATTAATTCAATCTTGTTTGAAAGACGGAAATTTTTGGCGGCCATTGGAAATTGGGCGGCGTATAAATATGTAAACATATTTTTTTGACTACTTCTTTCTATTCAGGTCTATCTGGAATTATGAATGTTGTCAGGTCATTGACTTGCAGATTTTTAGCATACCTACTGCATATTTTACACTATTTTAACTACCTACTTATAGAACATATCGTGAAGAAAGTACGTATAGTTACTTCATTTACCTGAATAAAAAGTATTTTGGGCAATCGGATATCGAATCCAATAATTGAGTTTCGAAGGTTAGTTGGCAGCTTCCGGTAAATTTAGTTTAAGCCGTTTCCGGTTTTAGTTAAGCCAACCCGATCCAATGAAGTTACGCTGAAATACGCAAAAAGTCGAAGAATAGAATATATAAATCTCTGTCAAGTGATTATTCTTTCATTTCTTTTAAGTTGTCGTGGTCCATTTATCTACAAATTCACAAAATTAACGTGAGATTGTACAATAGATCAATCAATCTGCCTAGCCTTTTCCCAACTGTTGGGGCTGCTTCCAGTCTAACCGGATGCAGCTGAATACCAGTATTTTACATGGACCTACTACCTATCTAACCTCTACAATAATACGATACCCCTTGGTAAGACTGGTTGTCAGACATTGGGACTTCGGACGACAGATAAAGTTGAATAAAACTGCCCTCTTGTAGACTAATATTCTTAACATCTTTCATATTTAACCACTTAAAACTTTGCTCAATATCAATAAATAAAGAAAACTGTAGCATTATTCAACCCGAACACAGTTAAATTTGGATGTTTACAATGCGAGGTGCCCATGCGCAGGATGACGTCACATGCGTGGCCGCGTACGTGATGAAAACATTACAAAAAAAGTTTTTTTTTATGAAGGTCCAATCATAAAAAAAAACTTTTTTTTGTAACGTTCGCATTCAGACTGACGACGGGCCATTTATTGGGAGATAGTAGTTGGGATTGGAACAAGAAAAGAGAGGCCTATTCCCAGCCATGGGCGAAATCGGACTGTGGATGATGATGATGAGCTGCTGCTTCTAGACACCAGGAACCACAAGGCGTCTATTATTATTATTTACTAGCTACACCGCACGGTTTCACCCGCATAAGGGCCGAGTCACACCGGAATGGCAGCGGCCGGCAGCGATGCGGGGAGCACTTTCAGTGAGAAATAATTTTAAACTTTATCTACATACTTAAAAGACCAGTATCGCTTGAAAAGCTTGAAAAGGTCGCGAGGCCGCCCGTGGTGCCGCGAGCGGCCGCGCGCCACGCGCGTCTTGTCGGTGGTTCTGCCCGCGGCTGTCAGCGGCGTCGCGAGGCCGCTCGCAGCACCGCGGGCGGCCGCGCGTATTTGTACAAACTAAACTAGTCAAGAGGAGACCAGGCGCGTGGGATCTGGAGTTCGCGCGAGGCCGCCAGCGGCGACGCCGGGGGCCGCTGGCGGCCGCTCTCGTTCCGGTGTGACTCGGCCCTAAGTCTCGATCCCGTGGGAATATCGAGTTAATAATATCCTATGTCCTAACCCAGATCATGGTCTACCCACGTGCCACATTTCATCCATGTCTGCTTAGCCGTTTTAGCGTGAAAGCGTAATATATACGACTGGATTGCAGACAGTCGCGGGCTACAGCTAGTATAATGATAACTGATATTATAGTTTCTAATGCTTGTCCAATGGCATGTTTTGTTTACAGTTGGGTTTCCACAAACCACTTCAATGAATGGTCTTGAAAAATCAGCACACAATAAACGCACATACCTACATTGTTCACGACTGTTTTGTCTACAAGGCCGGGTTTATAACATTATTACCGAATAGTTACGAGTTACGAGCAACCTCGGAAACAGGGAATAGCGGAGTTACAGCTGTCCATACTGTGCTGGATATTGTCGATTATTTTAATAAGTACAAAACAACACAATCTGCCTAACCTGTTCCCATCGTTATTGGGGTCGGCTTCCAGTCTAACTGTATGCAGCTGAATACCAGTATTTTACATGGAACGACTGCCTATCTCCACAACCCAGTAACTGTGTAATACGATAGCTCTTGGTAGGACTGGTTGTCAGACTTTCGGGCTTCTGACGACCCGTAACGAATTTCAAAGATCCACGAATGACAGCCGGGACCAACGGCTTAACGTGCTTTCCGAGACACGGAGGCGTCTCGTTATGTAAAGATGGTCACCCATCGACGGACCATTCCGGCTGTTATTACTTAGCCTCAAGCCCCACTAGTTCTTAAAATATATATGTATAAATCTGTTGGAATACCTTTATAAATAAAGAATAAACAATCTCCTTCTTCATTCTTATACCGAACTAAAACCTCTATCTTCTTCATTGCAGGGCATCAGACGACCTTGGAAGGGCGTACTAATGGTGGGTCCGCCCGGCACCGGTAAGATCATGCTGGCGTGCTTTCCGAGGCACGGAGGAGTCTCGATATGTAAAGGGACCTACCCCGGCAAGCGGCTGTTATTACTTAGCCACGAGCTCCTCACGAGCACGCTTATTTTAAGAAGTATTGTAACAAAACTTAAGGACACTCCTTGTCTGTTACGATGAATATTGTTTTTGCAGATTGAAATATCTTCTTTAATGTTATTTCATATTTGCGTACAAAATGAAATGTTATTAGCAAATTTAAAACTCAAAACTTGCATAAAGTTGATGTTTGTCTAACTGGATAACTCATGTTTGTTTACATGTTTTGCAAATGAATTCCGAACGCAGATTAGGTATAACTAAGAAATCTCGATGTTTTGTCAAGTTGTAAAACTACACAACTATTTTATTTTTTATAAATAAAAGTTTGATGTTCAGTTACTTGGATGGCTTGAACGTCGTAATGTAAATCAACCTATTGGTAATTTAATTAAGTTTCTCTATAAGTGAACTGTAATTTGTTTTTTGAGAAAATAAATGTCTTTAAACCGAAATTAATTATTTGTATGAATGCCTCCTTAGTTTGTGTGTCAAAGTTAGTATTATACTATATTTTAAGTTCTAAAAATGTACAAGTGTACAAGGATTTCACTTAATTGAGAGTAAGTAAATCCTTGTAATTTCTTATTGAGAAATTCATTTCTTTAACCATAAGGACTAGTGTGTCGCCCTTGCAATCTACTTATGTATGTGGTGACATCAAAACATCGAGATTTCTGAGCTATATTCAAGTTAAATATTCATGTATTATTTACATAAAGCTTCCGGAAATAATGCTCTAAATGATGGAGAAAACTGCATCAAAATTAGTTGTGCAGTTTAGGAGATCTAAGCGGTTACACAGACAGCCCCAAAAAACTAGTTTTTATAATAATTCATTTTTAAAGAAACAATATAGGTTTTCTATTAACTCCTCTAAGTCCAACATCCTGACTCCGGGCTGCTGGACTTAGAGGACTTACTACTGAGAAATTTTTAATACAAAAAAAAAACTTCACCCGATCTGGGAATTAAACCTACGATCCCATTCTCAGAAGTCGCACTCGCGACCATAATGACCAACTAGGCCGTCCAATAAAATAATAAACTTTTTAATAATATAACATAACATCAGACCTTGTTTCTCTGAAAGGGTTGGGCAGAGATGCAGGTCGGAGTGACGTCACTCAATATATGTGTGAATGTGAGTGTGATGGGAGCACAAAACAATGATACACGGGTCTTCTATACTCTCATATTGTGTACTGCATAATTATTTTAAGTTCAATACAATCCTTTATAACAACGTGCACACTATTCGGTAGCTAGTGTTCGACAATTTTTTTATTAAACAAATACCACTTTTTTTTTTTACTAATTTTATTTAAAATACAAATTGTCAGAATGTTCGAATGCTATTTTCTTAACAGCCTGTACAACGTAAGGCTGCTTATTACATAAAACCTTCCAGTACAACCACATTTCGCCAGTTATGTTTAAGTCCCATGTAAGGGGGCCGAGCCTATTGCCATCAACCGGGCACAAATCCAGACTCCGGGCTGCTACTGAGTAATTCCAGATGGAAAAACCCAATAACACTATGCCCGACCCAGGAATGGAACCCACGACCTCATCACTAGACCAACGAGGCAGTTTTTAATCTATACTAACACTAATAATAATTAATAATATTATCTCTGGCTGTTCTCGTCTGGCTAACGGCGAGTACAGGCATAACTAAGTGGCCAGGATTATTCACCAGCAACTTGCTTTGAAATATAAACTTGTGGATTCTGAGGTACCAAAAGTATGTGCCCGACCCAGTTCTCGAAAATGACCATGCCACGTTGTACTGGGATCGGTCTATCATTACTGACTGGACTATTGTTGCCAATAAGCCTGATATAGTGGTGATAGACCGATTAGCGCGCCGCGCAATGATAGGCGACGTTACCATCCCACATGACGGGAACCTCGTGAAAGCTGAGAAAGAGAAACAAATTAAATATCTCGACTTAGCACACGAGGTTGTCGACATGTGGAATGTGAGATCGGCTATCATTGTGCCGATTGTCGTAACGGCCAATGGCCTGATGGCCGAAAGCCTCGACCAACATCTCTCGAAGTTCTCGTTAGGCGGTAGGATCAAGGGCCTGATTCAGAAGGCAGTACTCCTCGATACGGCTCGCATTGTGAGGAGGTTCCTGTCTCTGCAGCCCTAACAACGGGTAGCTTGGACCCTGTTCCAGACACCGGCGGAACACAATTTCTTTATAATAAAAAAAAAAATTAATAATATAATAATAATATTATATAGAGGTAAAAGTTTGTTTGTTTGTATGTAGGGGGTAATCTCCGGAACTACCAGTCGGATTTGAAAAAATCTTTTTGCATTGGATAGCCTTTAATTCTTGAGGAAGGTTAGGTATAGGCTTACGGACGAAGTCGCGGGCAGAAAGTACGTAGTTTCAAAGTCAAACATTTTTTTTCAATTAAGCACATAAAAGGCACTTATAAACGACAATTTTACAAAAAAAAATAGAATTGATTCTAGTCGCCCCTTCCAAAAGGTAATTTTGGTATGGAGAAGAATGGGCAAGAAACTCCACCATTACTCTTTTAAAATATTTTCGCAATACTTTGCATTAATTATATATATAATTATATGTGAAGACGATGCATCTAGAAATAATAATATAATAGAATTTTAAAATAATACAAATGTTTTGTTTTCCCTAATACAATAAAATTAAATAAAACCGTCCAACAGAGGACGTTAACCGGCCAATACAGTTGTAATGATTATTATTCCTAACTCCCACGTTGCAGTTCTCCAATAACATTATTCCAACCGCGGATCTGGGAAGCCTTTTAATCGCCATGTATCAACGTTAGCTAGCTATAATAATGGATATGAACATTAATTCTGAAACCATAGTATTTCCGCTGTCTTACCATAAACAATACGACGTGATTCATGGTTCAAGAACAGCTTGCAACTGGAAACCAATAGTTGGGAACGCTGAGATCATTATTTACAATATATTATTTTGAGATATTATAGTCTGGTTCAGTAGTTAGACTTGAGAAACTTCTAGATGGACTTCACGAAAACGGACTCAGATTGTGGGTTATGTTTTTATCCCAATTATAGAGTATTTGTGGTCAGCACAACATGTGTTTTTCTTCTATACTTTTCTGTATCAGTCGTCATTTCGGTAGTCAGTCATATCATCTTTCACAGTCCGTTGTGTTGTTGTGATGTTGAGCTCCTTAAGTTCTGAGTTGAGCTCCACGATTACTGATAAATGTTTGCACTGACTGGACAGGTCCACTCAAATCTGTGTGTGGCTCTCAAAAGACCATTTCAAACACTAATCTACATGGTCTTCACTTGATCTGACCAAGATTTATGGTTGGATTTTAAAAGGGACTGTTACCTCTGAGTTTATTTTGGCCTTTCTTCTTGAGTAGTCAGATAGAAGCCGACCTCATCAATTTTTTTTTTTATGGCGTGAGTGATTCCAATATCCTATTTACAGAATAAACAATTTCATCCATCATTTCTTTGGGCTTCCCCTACTCTTATAGCCATCCACATTCATACTCAAAACTTTCCTCACGACATTTTCCTCATTCCTCCGCATCACATGCCCATACCATGACCACCGATTTCCGCACATCTTTTCGGTCACCGGTGCCACTTTCAGAACTGCTCATCTCAGTACGCATGTCGGGAATAGACTTGGATTTTCCGAAATATTTCTATATATCAAAGTCGCTTCAAAATTTTAGACAGGAAAGCGTACCAAACAGACAACGGACAAAACTGTTACTTTTAAATACATTTGCATCATGTTCAGTCATGGGCAGCCGGAAAAATCTGTGAATAGTAGGCAGCTTTCAGTCTTCACAAAACCTGCAAATATTATACCTGAGTTTCATTCAAAAACTACCAAAACCTATTCCCGAGCTGTATTTTATTTTTAAATCCTCGATATCACTCATAGGCACTTCACAGTTTTCAGTTACATTATAAAAACGATGGGGCTTAAATTTTCCATTTTCAAAGTGCGTTCCTATTTCAAAGCGGAGTGACAATGTGACAATCGGCGCTCGTCGGGCGAGCTCGGCTCAGCACGGGAGCTATCGGCGCAAACGCTGCCACTACCGAGTTAATTGAGCTTCGGCGACACAATCCGATCAGGTTGATTGTTTCCTCGTCAATTCGTATACCTGGGGAAGCTATTAAATATGGTGATAGGAATTGTGGGCTATTGCTATTGTGGTTTGGGAATTGCTATATAACATTATAGTGGGGGTCTTATTTTTACATCTTAGAACTAGTATGCCAAACCTAACGATGTTTCTCAAGCTTTTTGAAAAACAACAAATCGACCTTTATCATCCTGCATTTACTACCTCCCGATTATTCGAAGACAAACGGTATACTTTTCTTTAGTCTCGGAGGGGCTCATGGCTAAATAATAACAGCCGCATGGGTCGTTCTTCAAGGTTAAGCTACGCTTGCCGAGGTCGGTCCGGGGATGGGTGACCATCCATTACATACCGAGGTCCCTCCGTGCCTCGAAAAGCATCCGGCTGTGATTTGTACATCTTTAACAGTCGTTACGGGTAGTCAGAAGTCTGAAAGTTTGACAACTAATCTTACCAAGGAGTATCGTGTTACCCAGTAACTGGGTTGTGGAGGTCCGATAGGCAGTCGCTCCATGTAAAATACTTGTATTCAGCTGCATCCGGTTAGACGGGAAGCCAACCCCAACATAGTTGGATAAAGGCTAGACAGATGATGAATCGGTTTACTTTTCTTTGCATAGTTATAATTCAATTCAATTAACTTTTAATTATATACTTAAGTTAGATATTAAATAAAAACTTTATACGAGTAGACGCTAGAACAAACTCATAAGACAACTTAGCCAACTAAGTTAAGTTACTTAGATCAACTATAATCTTTTTAGATTACCTGCAGCGAACTTTGT
The DNA here is from genome assembly GCA_947364205.1 of Agrochola lota. Classification (NCBI taxonomy): domain Eukaryota; kingdom Metazoa; phylum Arthropoda; class Insecta; order Lepidoptera; family Noctuidae; genus Agrochola; species Agrochola lota. The sequence goes on from OX376241.1 coordinate 11,905,328, forward strand.
AATAGTTTTATTTAAACTATTAAGTCTATAAGTTAGGAACAACAATTAATTTTGATTGCGATAATCATTGATCAGCTTATCGTCTGTCATTATTTTTTACAATTGTTACTAGTTTGTCTATAGGTTTAGAAGTAATAAAATAATAATTATAAACGATTTATTTCAGGTGATAAAGGCCCATAGTTACCTTAACACCGGACACTTACGAGTATCATAATTAATATTATTAATGCGAAAGTGAGTTTGTTTGTTTCTTACGCTTTCACGCCAAAACGGCTGAACAGATTTGGATGAAATTTGGCACATGGGTAAACCATGGTCTGGATTAGGACATAGAGTACTTTTTATCCCGATATTCCCACGGGATCGAGACTTATGAGGGTGAAATCGCGGGGTGCAGCTAGTTTTAATATAAACAAAACTTGTGATAGTAAATAAGGCTTAAGACTATATTAGTGGCACTTTACTTTGCACTAGCTTGACTCTGTGCCTGTGGAACTTGTCCGCGGAAGCAATGGAACACCACGCCCTGTGACCAAAAGTCTTCTTACGAGGCGCAGATAACAATTCAGTACACGCACCACGAAAGCCTCACAGTTGACGTTGGTTGCGGCGCGACTCCAGTAACAGCACCCTTGGCGTGTACCTCTTCTTCTGATGCACGTACTCCACGATGTCCTCCACTTTAGCAGTACCTAGGTGCTGACTGCTAACTTTATTACCATTTATTATATCCGTAATACCTTGTTCTATTTCGTCCCTATCGTTGGCCTCAACTTACATCATTGCAATGTCTTATTTCTTGATGCGATTTCAGATAATGAACTCCAAGTTTCCTAACACAACCCTTTAATAACAATCTGCCAATACAATAAACGACATCCTAATCCTTACCCACACAATGTAATTACATCCTTTTATCCCCAAGTTACAGGTTAAGATCCTCAATAAAGATGGCCGCCATTCTGTAGGGATCTATTTGCCATCAACATAGGTAATAGTGTTGGGCATCATAATCCCGCGACGACGCTCATGAAATTGTTAATTAACGGACACGGGATGGCCAGGTGACATCACTGTTTTATTGGATACAAGTTTCACGGTTTCGGAGTTGTTTTTGGTAATTGTTTGTGTTAATCATTTGAGACGTGATTTTATTTAGATAGTTATAAAATTATTTACACAAAAATCTTTCTTACTGATTCGTTGGTGTATACTGTTGATAAGGATATCTGTTTGCCGGCAGTAGTATCGGGTACGCTGAAAAAGCCTATGCCTGGGAGAGTTGAGCCCTCCTTCTGCAAGACTGTATTATATGAACCTCCAGAAGGAGGCCACAGACCAAGATAGGAAAAGGGAACAAATATTCAAAACAGTTCTAAAATGTTTGCGTATTAGATTAGTGGATATTCATACAAATAACAAAGCTGATGAGTTTGTTTTTAGGGATCCGTAACTCAAAAGGGAAAAACGGAACACTTACAGGATCACTTCGTTGTCCGTCGTCAATCTGTCAAGACATTTTTTCTCAGGAACGCGTGGAGGTATCAAGTTGAAATTAATATCAAATACGTAAGTCAATGGTCCCTTGGAGCTCTAAAAAAATCAAGCTTCTAAGTCAACGCAATAATATACGGTCATTTATGCACATAGTTTGATACTCGCAAATAAATCAAAACCTACATAGAATCATGAAATTTGACAGGAAGCAAGTTCTCACAGCAAATGTACAGGAAAAAGTCCGAAGATAATGAATTTGTAGATAGTACACAAAAATATATTGTTTTTTTCGATTACAAACTTACATTTGCAGTTGAAAAATTGACCGTGACGTATATCGATGTATGTTTTTCAACTACAATGTTAAGTTTGTTTTTGGGATAAATTCATCCCCACTATAGAACCCTTCCCTTTGAAAGCGCTCATCTCAGGAACAACCACTCGAATTTAAAAAAAACCTAATTCTTGAGGAAGGTTATAGGGCCTGTATTGGGTTTTCTCTTTTTATCTGCAATCGGTTTTATGGCCATAATCACATGGACCTCTCGTCACTACGATACTAAGAAAATTTTACCTTTTTGTACTCAAACTCAACGCATTTATTTAAAATAAACCAATTACAGACACTTTTGAATTGTCAAGGGATCGGTCAGTCAGAAAGATGAAGCTAGATGCCCATTTCAAAAGCGCAGTAGGTTCCTATGGAGAAGAACGGGCAAGAAACTCCACGGACACTCTTTTAAATCAAAATATTGGTGACATCATTCATGTTGAAACGTGCACGTTAAGAGCGTCCGCAATAAAAAGATAAAACAATTCAAAAATTAAAATAAATTATTAAGAGCTAGTTTCAGGAATATTTTAACAGACCATGTTTAAAATTAAATAGGGTTATATTATGTACGTAATTAATTAATTTGGCAATGCTTGTTGCAACGGTAATCCGGACAGGACAACTTCGTCACCTGCCCTCATTTTCAAGGAAGTTTATTTTAATTGCTCCAAATTCCCCAAAATGATATTACACTGGAACTGAGTTGATCTTTTTATGTTTTTACAAACTATAAATGGCACCGTATCATAACCGTTACTTTATAATCTATCGGTATTACTTCCGTTAGATTACAAACTGTCGAAAACTGGGTTAGGTTAAAACTATGACCAATGGCGCGCGACCCGAGTAAGCGAAGCGAGCGCTGCTGTGGTAACGACCAGCGAGCGCTACTTCCAAGTTGCTCGCAGGCAGGTGTGTTACGTCGCAAGCAAGTTTGATAATTTGTCGTTTTCCCATGGATAGATTATAAACTATCGAAAAATAATTCGTTAAATTGTAAATAGTTTGTTGCAGTTCTCAATTTTTCAACAGTTTATAATACCGATAGGTTATAAACTAACGAAGTTCATAATTATGTGGTGACATATACATGACAAAAGCTCATGCATTGGCAAAAAAAATATGGCCCTTTGTTCACGGCACGGTTCCTTTACGGTACGTATAAACCGCGCCGTAGATAAGACATGTCCGTCAACAAGCTTCCAGAGTGATCCATACAACACTGACGACCGTGCCAACACACGGTGTATAAACTGCGCCACAGAAAAAATGTGTCTATCAACAAGCTTCCAGAGTGATCCATACAACACTGACGACCGTGCCAACACACGGTGTATAAACTGCGCCACAGAAAAAATGTGTCTATCAACAAGCTTCCAGAGTGATCCATACAACACTGACGACCGTGCCAATACACGGTGTATAAACTGCGCCATAGAAAAAATGTGTCTGTCAACAAGCTTCCAGAGTGATCCATACAACACTGACGACCGTGCCTACACACGGTGTATAAACTGCGCCATAGAAGAAATGTGTCTGTCAACAAGCTTCCAGAGTGATCCATACAACACTGACGACCGTGCCTACACACGGTGTATAAACTGCGCCATAGAAAAAACGTGTCTGTCAACAAGCTTCCAGAGTGATCCATACAACACTGACGACCGTGCCAACACACGGTGTATAAACTGCGCCATAGAAAAAATGTGTCTGTCAACAAGCTTCCAGAGTGATCCATACAACACTGACGACCGTGCCTACACACGGTGTATAAACTGCGCCATAGAAGAAATGTGTCTGTCAACAAGCTTCCAGAGTGATCCATACAACACTGACGACCGTGCCAACACACGGTGTATAAACTGCGCCATAGAAGAAATGTGTCTGTCAACAAGCTTCCAGAGTGATCCATACAACACTGACGACCGTGCCAACACACGGTGTATAAACTGCGCCATAGAAGAAATGTGTCCATCAACAAGCTTCCAGAGTGATCCATACAACACTGACGACCGTGCCAACACACGGTGTATAAACTGTGCCATAGAAAAAATGTGTCTATCAACAAGCTTCCAGAGTGATCCATACAACACTGACGACCGTGCCAACACACGGTGTATAAACTGCGCCATAGAAAAAACGTGTCTGTCAACAAACTTCCATAGTGATCCATACAACACTGACGACCGTGCCAACACACGGTGTATAAACTGCGCCATAGAAAAAATGTGTCCGTCGACAAGCTTCCAGAGTGATCCATACAACACTGACGACCGTGCCAACACACGGTATATAAACTGCGCCATAGAAAAAATGTGTCTGTCAACAAGCTTCCAGAGTGCTCCATACAACACTGACGACCGTGCCAACACACGGTGTATAAACTGCACCATAGAAAAAATGTGTCTGTCAACAAGCTTCCAGAATGATCCATACAACACTGACGACCGTGCCAACACACGGTGTATAAACTGCGCCATAGAAGAAATGTGTCTGTCAACAAGCTTCCAGAGTGATCCATACAACACTGACGACCGTGCCAACACACGGTGTATAAACTGCGCCATAGAAGAAATGTGTCTGTCAACAAGCTTCCAGAGTGATCCATACAACACTGACGACCGTGCCTACACACGGTGTATAAACTGCGCCATAGAAAAAACGTGTCTGTCAACAAGCTTCCAGAGTGATCCATACAACACTGACGACCGTGCCAACACACGGCGTATAAACTGCGCCATATAAAAAATGTGTCCGTGGACAAGCTTCCAGAGTGATCCATACAACACTGACGACCGTGCCACCACACGGTGTAGAAACTGCGCCATAGAAAAAAGGTGTCTGTCAACAAGCTTCCAGAGTGATCCATACAACACTGACGACCGTGCCAACACACGGCGTATAAACTGCGCCATATAAAAAATGTGTCCGTGGACAAGCTTCCAGAGTGATCCATACAACACTGACGACCGTGCCACCACACGGTGTAGAAACTGCGCCATAGAAAAAAGGTGTCTGTCAACAAGCTTCCAGAGTGATCCATACAACACTGACGACCGTGCCTACACACGGTGTATAAACTGCGCCATAGAAAAAACCTGTCTGTCAACAAGTTTCCATAATGATCCATACAACACTGACTAAACAGCAAGGCACATGACAATTTTTCAGGGCAAGAGAAACGTGTGTGTACAAAGAGTCAGCTAACAAGATGTTGCGGAGCTGTCAAACAGAAGGCCTAGACATAGGACAACCGCTTTTGAAGCGGTTCGTATTTACTCAACAAGTTCCAACAGTATTGACATATGGCTTTTTGGTAGCTTATGTCAAACCCATACATTTTTGACTTTTCTATCACCGTTATCGCTGATAGAATGTCATTTTTGTCTAGGCCCTCTGGGGTCTGCCACTCAAGTAGAATATTTAATTTAATGCTCGCAATCTTGATGTCATACTAAGGGGTGATTTCACCCATGAAACTAAACGTGATCAGCACATCTAAACCGCGTTCAAGAGCTGTCAGTGTCATCATTGTTGTGGAATATTGACACTGACAGCTCTTGAACGCAGTTTAATCGCATTTACTTTAATTGGAGATTTTCGCCCTTAATAGTTAGTCATTAAAATGAACCCTTAAAATCACTACGTTGAAATTACGCTTTCAATTCCAAGAATTAACCCTACAAATCCGATCGAAGGGTAACAAAATGCTGTTGACGCTCCCCGGTCAATAAGGGCGGGCTCTTTATACCCCGTGTTACGGATCACTGACAACGTTCATTAAATGTTGCTCGTGTTCTCAGTAATTGAGTTTGTCTCACTGGAATTAAGACAGTTAAAGTTTACTGATTAATCTGACAGGTTATGGTCGAGTGTCTGAAGGATGTTTGGTCAGCGGTTTAACTGAGAGGTTAAGCAAGGTAACTTTCCTATGGGGACGTGTAAAGGTCATAGAATCTATTTGTCTATGCAACAGTTAAACAAACCCTGTTATGAGGGTTTATCCTAAAAGTTGGCAACGTCGCAAATAACTGTCAAATATTTACCCGTTTTGATTCATGAAGCAATATTACTATGTGGAAATAAAAAATTGTGGCTAACTAGCGAACTAGAATATTAATAACGAATTACAATTATAACATTGAATTTGATGTTGTACCCATTTTAGGTGTACAAAACGCATTTGGAAAGTTTCCAAATAGTTTTTTTACATCTAAAACTAAACATTCGGTGTTACGATATTAATTATTGCATTTCATAATCAATATTCTAGTTCGCTACTTAGCCACATTTTTTATTTCCACACAGTAATATTGCTAAATTAAACAAAACATTGAAATATTTCACATCTATTTGCGACGTTGCCCACCTTCAGAATAAACGCTCTTATGTAACAAAAACTTAGAGAGATGTATTATTTATTTAATTATTTATTGTTGCATAATTACCAGTGATCGGAGTAGGTAGATTGAACTGGGGTCATTGATCCGAAACGTATATATTACTATGGACATTCCTCCGGAATTGGTGGATTATTAAAAAAAAACCGGAACTTATGTAGGAATTGTATTCTGCCAGAGTGGAAGGAGTCATTTGATGATTTGCCATCCTCAAAAAAAAGGTAGGAATTGTAATAAAATGAGCAATTTTATTCTTTATTATTCTTCCTATTTTTTTTTTTGTCACGATTTGACAAAACCCAACGACCAATCAGAACAAAGGATCATGGGTGGTACAGTAGTAATAATATCACTACCAACATTAACAATATTTAATTGAATCCGGAAATACCGGAATTACTTTCCGGAAAAATGGCTTATCCATGTTATTCTTTCTGTGCGCATTTATGATACAAGTACTAAAAATCAATCTACCTACTCCGATCACTGATAATTACACTCAGTTACAGGCTAGGCTAAAACTTATGAGTTCATGACCCTGTTAGGGCGCAGCAAGTACTTAGATTTAACTTAAATCTAGGTTAAATATTTGGAAGTTAACATTATATTGTATACCTACTAGATACAATATCATAACATTCATTATTATTACTACTAATGTTTAATTTCTTTGTAACATATTTAATTTAATTCAATTTATATTAAATTTCGGAATATATAGGTAGTAAAATTTAAAAAATCATTTTATACATAGTTATATAACATTTGTGCCTTATTTTAATTATTCTAATGATTATAATTCTGTAAATACATATTTGTTATAGTTGCGAATCATATTTTGATCAAGATACAACCTGACACTGACCTGCAAATTGCAAAAAACGTAAAAAGAAAAATAAATCGCGGACTACCACTGCGGATCCATCTTAAACAATCACTGATTAAAGGGAATTATAGTAACAGATTCATTTGTTCTGTATTGAGAAAGTTCCACTTTATATCTCACCACTTTTTCATGCAATTTATGTTTGAATTATCATCATAATTTCAGCCGAAAGACGTCCACTGCTGGACATAGGCCCCACCGCCACTGGGACCGGTTCTGTACTTCCCGCATCCAGCGGATTCCTGCGGCCTTCACAAGAGTTTGATAACTTGTTTGAATAACATTATTAATTTGTAATTGATATAAAATTATTTCGGGTTTCAGTATTCAAATAAGCAAATCAAAGCACTTAATTTATAAGTGGCACAAATTGGCATCCAAAATACATTTTCTGTTCCATTTGTTTACATTTTCAACACATACTTTTGCAACAGACTATATTTTCTAACTTAATAAAGTTTAAATTTACTGGGAATGGTTGTCTAAAATAGTCAATAAAAAACGAGCGAGCCTTACAATAGTCGTATAAGATGTGTAACATCTGACATCTCACCATGGTAATAAGCAATATTAAAGGGGCGGGGCCTCGTCAAGGTCGTTAATGACGGCCAACTTTAGCACCGCGCGCGCTGATTGGTCAAATCAAATAGCGCGCACTTCCCAGGCTTCCTGTGACACACTTCCGTCCTTTTTCACGAAATCACTCCCACCACATTTGCTTAATTTGATTTTGTTAATTTAGATTTTGATAGCGAGAGGAAAGATATTACATTCCAAAAAATTACTGTCCCATATATTTTCACGCGTAGGTATTGCATTTTTGTCGGAAGCAGCTTTTTTTTTAAATAACCGACAATTAATTTCAACGCAGGTGCGACCATCAGCCCCTGATCTTGGGGAGGGGGCAAACTGGGGCCCGATAAATTCAAGCGTAGCAGAGTAGTGCACCACCCAGCACACCGCAAATATGTTGCTGCCAACATATCCATTTCGAGAAAATTTGAATTTCGTGACTACCTTAGCGCATACCCCATAAAGGATTGGCGGGGGGCGGCAGACGCCAGTTTTTTCGCCGCCCCAAAAAGAATCTAGATCCGGGGCTAGCTAGATCATGTACTAAATCCATGGTAGCAGGTTACGCGTCGATGCCCTGCCACCCTATATGAGGCTGCCTGTCCACTGGAGCGGAGAGGAGAGGAGCGGAGTAGCGGTGTGCCAATATTAACCAATGGAATTGCATAAAACCTCCGCTCCGCTTCAGTGGACAGGGATTTGCGAACTAGTTTAAAAATTCATACAAAACCGGGAAGCGGAGCGGAGAAACGGAGTGGAGAAGCGGAGAGGGGAAGCGGAGCGGAGAAGTGGAGCGGGGAACCGGAGCGGGGAATTATTACTCGTCGCGTGAACTCGGTCTAGCTCCGCACAGTCCGCAACACCGCTCCGCTACCTCGCTCCGCACAGTCCGTAACTCCGCTCCGCTACCTCGCTCCGCATCAATGGACAGACACTAATCGCAACTCCGCTCCACTCCGCTGCCATTCTCCTCTCCGCTGCCTCGCTCCACTTCAATGGACAGGCAGCCTGATGCTTGTCTTATTATGCCATGAACTGACCTAGAGCGATGACCGCTCATTCTACATTTCTAATTTTACACTTACAATAAAAATGTAGATTAATTTCACATCTTCCCCTCGAATTTGACATTTTGGCTCCGTAGCGATTTCGACGACATTGTTTATTACTTAAACAACATTCAGAGTATATAAGTACCGTTAACATTTAATAATATTCGTTCTAACAGATATAATAATAAATAATAATAATAAATTCTTTATTGACACAAAATACAGGTGTAACATGCTTATTTGAAACCCTGGCTCCTGAGCTAGGTAGCAACCTGTGTTACAGGAGCCAGTGTCGTAGTGTATATTGATCGTCAATCATCGAATAATTTTTGAAACTCAGTGAGTTCAGGCGCGCACATTATTTTCTTTTGATAAAACTTTTATAGGGCTGTCAGAGTTATGTAATATAAATTAAACATTTAGATGTTATTTTGCCTAAATTCCTAGTGTTTTTTTGTATATTTTTACTTATTAAACATACTGCTGTGAAACATTATTAGTCGCTTACGCGAATTTAGTAAGGTTTTCCCCAACAGCTTTTAAGGTAAAGACCTGCAAAATAATGTGAGGTCCATTGCTATTTTGGACATAAGTTTGGCCAATTTAGCGCCTCTTATTGAAATTGTAACCGTGGCAATTCAGTTACAGAAACTTGTTTGAAGCCTCTGAACTAGGGGTCCCTGTATCTCAGGAGTCAGCGCACTCTCCCATTTTATTTGGCATAGATACTAATGTCAACATAGGAATAGACAAACATATGTGCTACAAAATACAATAAAAAAAGTAAAAACAAATAAAATAAAATACTACAACAGAAATGATAAGAATAAAAAAAAGGATCAAAAATATCATTATAATATTAATACCTACCACCCTGTTACTGTCCCACTGCAGGGCAAAGGCCTCTTCTCATAAAGAGAAGGCACGAGCATTGAACACCACGCTTGCTCAAGCCGGGTCGGCGATTTCAGACTTATATTAACTATAAAATCCAGGTTTCCTCACGGTGTTTTCCTTCACCGATGTCAGTAATGTCCAAGATAAACTCAGAAAGTACATACGAATTGAAAAAGTCACATTGGTACTTGCCCAGATTTGAACCCACAACCTCGTGCATGAAAGGCGAGGCCTTAACCACTGGGCCATCAGGACACAAAAATTGAATTATTCTTAAACTATTATATCGTGCTGTGTGTGTGTGGGAAGTGTGTACATTTGCGTGTGGGTATGTAATATTCGTTGAAAGATCTATATCTCTTTTCATCAGTAGAATGAACTGTTTCCCGAAGATAAATATTTCTAAGACTAACCTGTTGAACACAACACAACCGGGGGGTACCTACTAGCCACTTGTTAAATACTGACACTTGCAGCCAGACTAACTTCTTTTTGACTTTTCACTTACCTATTTTGTATTTCTCAACAGTCGATCGATTTTCCTACATCAAAACTGAAGCTACGGTTTCCTGGAAGACCGACGGCAGCTACATAGCGTCTGAAATTGACCGGCGAATGACGTCCCTGAAACATTATTTATGAGAGTAAGTTAGTGTGTTTACCTAGAGAGCGTTTTTTGACACCGTAAATTCAAACTCCGCTGCCATCATTATCATGACAGCCGTCATTGCGGGCTATAGGTGGTGGCCACCGTTCTTCCAGGAAACCATGTATGTCATCCTCCATCAGGACATTTTTTTTACTAGCCTACGCTGTCCCACTCCTTCCCCCGTTCGCGATCCCGCGCGTCCTCCTTCCAGTTTTGACGGAACCTATCCAGCTCGTCCCGCCATCTTCTACGTGGTCTGCCACGACCCCGCCTCACTGTCTCAGGGCACCAGTTCTGTGCTATTTGGGCCCACAGTTTGTCCGGAATGCGGCAGACATGTCCTGCCCAGTTCCATTTAAGTTGGGAATTTGTTGGGTTGGCATTTATTTATTTTTATTGTACACCTAAAAATACATAGCAAAAAATATATTTAACACTACAAAACACAATGGGCGGCGTTATCGTGTCCTGTGATCTCTTCCAGGCAACCTTGGAATGGACAGTAATTGCGTGGACATAACAGCGTGCCAGCTTTCAACAAAAAAATTCTCTGAACCACATAACTCCACAACTGCCATACCTATATAAACACTATCTACCACTAGCTACTCCAGCCTCCACCTCGTATCTTTTCTATTAGTGTCGTATGCGGGATGGAGTTAGTTTCAATTGCAGCAGATAAGAGCCAGACATGACAATATGAATGTACGTCACAGTTCCGTTGGCAGGCCGGCGGCAATTGGTTTGTGTGTCGACGTAGAACGACTAGATGTGACTTAGTGACAGGGTTATAAAATAAAGATTTTTTTTCCTTTGCACACGAAATTTCAATACAGTACAAAAAACAAAACTATCTAGTAAAACTAACTAAAATGAACGGGTTTATCACTAAAGTGATACCGATTCAAAGAACAATCAATCTCACTAACAGGAAGGGATTACTGCTACGTCATAAAGGCGCTGTCAATGTCAAACTGGTGTTAGCCCACGGGAGTGCAGTTGACTGTATCTACTTTACACACATTTTATATTACTTAATTGGAAACTGCTAAATTCGTAGCTTAGGTAGGCTTAATGTTTACTTGTGCTACGAAACTTATTTTCAAGCACAAAAGATGCTTTAATTGGCAATCGACCTTGGTTTTGAATGTTGTATGGCTTATCAATTTTTTTAATTAAAATTCTCATGTGCCTTAGATTTGGAAAAGTAATATTAAGTTTATTTAAATTCAAGATTAAATGATTAAACAGCTAACTATTATATGCCTTATATGCCTTGGTCGTGCAATCATTTACCTACTGCTTGACACATCCAGCAATATCTCCAACATCAAATCCAACTGCACTTTAATCACGCGCAGGATACAATCTCTAGGAATTCCGACATACAATACACACATATACTCGTATAAAAAACTCTTGACGTCATCTTGACGTCACGTTATTGCCCCGCGAATAAACGACAAACGTCGACATCTAAAATAAACATGTCCTACTCCCAACCTATTTGTGAAAGAATGTGAGTGAGGGAATAATTGCCTGGCTGTAGATATATTGCTCGGCTATGTAACGTGGCCAAAGATCGTTGAAGGAAGAGAGGTATAATTAGAGATATGTTATCCGTTAGCAAGGAATACATTTTGTAATTAGCTGTAGGAGAGGAAAACCGAAGGAGCTCGTGGCTAAGTAATAACAGCCGCACGGGTCGATCCATCAGGTTAACCTACGCTTGCCGGTATTGGTCCGTGGATGGTGTGACCATCTTTACATACCGAGACTCCTCCGTGCCTCGTATAGCATGGTAAGCTGTTGGTCCCGGCCGTCATTCGAGGATCTTTGACAGTGTTACGGGCCGTCAGAAGCCCGAAAGGCTGACTACCAGTCTTACCAAGGGGTATCGTGTTCCCCAGTAACTACTGGTATGCATCCGATGAGAATGGAAGCCGACTCCAACATAGGTTTGGGAAAAGGCGAGACAGATTGGTTGAGGAGGAAAACCAGCTCAAGTGGAGGATTTTTCTTTAGGTTTGCTTGCTATACAAATCGAGGGAAAAATACCAGTTTCATCACTCTCAGACTTTAGCAGTGCACTGCAGCTAGACAAAGGCATCTCCATTTACGCGCACCCATCCCACTATAGATATAATATTCCAAACGCGAGGATGGATCGACGGATGTTTATTACTCTTTCACGCAAAAACTACTGAACAGATTTGGATGAAAATTGACACACAGTAATTTCAATTAGGCACATAAAAGGCACATATGAACGTCAATTTTACTACGCCTACGTCTATTTTTTAATTGATTCTAGTCGCCCCTTCCAAGAGATAGTTTTCGTATGGAGAAGAATGGGCAGGAAACTCCACCGTTACTTTTTTAAAATGTTTTTACAATATTATGTATACATTAATTATATAATTATATGTGAAGACGATGCATCTAGAATAAGATTACTATACCACGATAGGTAAAAAAGAATGAAAAATGAAGCAATGACAGATAAATTAATTATGTGATAGATACATGGTGCTCACATATTTAAAAACATTGTAAAATTATACGATATTCCTAACATTTTAACAAGTAATACTAATAAGTCAGTGTGTGAGTTCAAAGTAATCACAGAATGTAAAATCAGTGCTATAAAAATAAAAATAAATATAATTAAATAAGCAACCAGTTTGATTTTGTCTAGACTCTAAATTGTCCTATGGAGCAGGACCAGCATGTTTCCAAGTATTCTTATCTTGGATATAATCCTCTAATTTATAATATGCTTGTTTACAGAGTGTACTTTTAATATGAGTTTTAAATTTTCTTAATTTTAATTGTAATATATCACAAGGTATATAGATAGTTTATAACCTGGATTAACACAGGATACTTTTATCCAGATATTCCCACGAGATCGAGACTTCGCGGGTGAAACCGCGGGGCGCTGCTAGTTCGATTACCCGTTTAGGGGCATGAGGAACAGGGTGTAAAGTTCACTCATCCACCATAGAAAAGGGAGGATCCTCCGACCAGACGGGTGTCGTATCTGGCGGGCAACTGCCCAGAGGTTGAAGTCAAGAAGCTTGTATATATGTTCATCGCGCGGTAAACTCTAATTGCGCGATGCAGGATTTGTGTGACGTCAGGATGTTGGGTGACGTCAGGTCTTTGATGCGTAGTTCGCGTGTAGCGATGTAGATGCCGCTACATCACTGCCCTCCGGAGACCGTAGGTCGATAGTGGGCTGAGTCTTGAATCTTGCGATGCTTCACAGTGCCAGCTGTGGTTCCAGTGAGTCGGAACCGGGTGCCACATAGTTCGCGGTGAGTCGGAACTGTCTGCGGTGATTCCCCAGGGAGTCGGGGTAGCGCTGCGTTATGATCCAGTGGGTCGGATGTAGTACAGCGCTGGGTTGTGGCTGAGGGTGATGACCAGGAATGCGCGTTCGCTGCATGCTGGTGGTCAGGATACCCGTTGAAGCCGTGGGTGCTGACTGGCTGTGTGACTCGCCACACGAAAGCTTGCGGAGTGATGATGATGATGACGTCACGCTGAAGTAGTTGCACGAAGGCTGCGTTGACGTTCATACTCGGAGTCACCAATTTAGGGGCATGAGGAACAGGGTGTAAAGTTCACTCATCCACCATAGAAAAGAGAGGATCCTCCGACCAGACGGGTGTCGTGTCTGGCGGGCAACCGCCCAGAGGTTGAAGTCGGGAAGCTTGTATGTATGTTTATCGCGCGGTACACTCTAATTGCGCGATGCAGGATTTGTGTGACGTCAGGATGTTGTGTGACGTCAGGTCTTTGATGCGTAGTTCGCATGTAGCGATGTAGATGCCGCTACACCCGATTACATCATTTAATCACTTTGAAAGCCTCTTCTCATAGGTATATGATTTCCGACTTCACGCACATGCATCATGTAAAAGTGATAAACACATAACATAGCATAACATGACGTCTGTATTCCCCAAAGGGATGGACAGAGGTGTACGTATAGTACACCCACATTTCCCCAGTTACATATGTTTAAGTCCCATGTAATAGGGGGCGAGGCTATTGCTATCATCGCGCCCCAATCCAGACTCCGGGCTGTTACTGAGAAATTACAAATGGAAAAATCCAATAACACTTAGTGTTAAAGTGATAATATTTCATGCCTAAAATATATCAGCAGACATTTTAGAGCTGGTGTTTTATTTTTTATTTGGTGCACCAATAGCAGTACATAGAAAAAATTAAAATAGAACAATAACATAATACAAGTTCTGGTATGTATGCCTCAAAGAGATGTCAGCACGGAGTCCGTTAGGGCCGATGCTTGCCGTTGTCGTGGGAAAGTCCGAAAGGGATACCGTGGCTCCTGGCAACATACAAGCAACTGAAGGAACACGGGTGGGTTTTAGTTAGTAAGAGTCTGACACGCCCTCCCGCTCCGACCAGAGCGGGAGAAGTTATTCAATAATTACTCACCCAAAATAAAACGAAAAAACAGTACTGGTATGTATGTATGCCTATTATAGGTATTACAGCATTCACCACAAAACAACGTCGTAATAAACTAAAAAAAAACTAATGAAAACTATACATAAAATACAATTAGTAAACAAAATTCAAAATAAATTAATAATAGCATTAGGTATACAAGAAAGTAAAATAAAATGTAACCACAAAAGGTAAAAAGGAAGGTGTTCACTCCCGTACCTCAGACACCGATCTTCTAAACTTGTTAAGTTTCTACTAGAAACCGACGAGACTAAAGTGCCTTTCATGTGCCTGCCTAATTGAAATAAATTATTTGACGTATTTGACGATTACAAAAACTGTTGAAATTTCTGCACATTCGGATCAAGGGAGCGTTCAAACCAAGATTGGATTTGCGGTGAGGGATATGAAACAACCTGGTGATGGGATGTCTGGGGGGCTTTGAAGGGACTTAATATTGGTGTTTTGCTTTGCCGGTATTTATTTATTTATTTAACACTTTAAGCAAACAAATGTACAGAGGCGGACTTAATGCCATAGGCATTTTCTACCAGTCAACCGTTGGGTGATGCAGAGATAAACAGTGGTAGGTGCAATATCGAAAATTGTGGAATAAATATTTATTTAAATATAAGGATATACATATACCTATTAACCTATATATATAATACAATATAAATACATACAAGAACAGATAAATACACATAAATACACGAATATACTAACACAAATAAGACAAACAATGGGAAAACATTACCGTTGTGATGATACTGCCAGCTTCTTACGAATGTAGTGTGGTATTCCAGTATCCAGACCATCCGCCCACCTCAATATAAGTATATTTAGATTTAAAGGTATTTAGAGGATCTTGAAAAATGACAAGTTGGTGTTGTCCTAGTTTCGATCAGATAAATGATACATCTTCATTTTTTTGATCGAAAACGCGAAAAATTTATTACGAATTTTATTTTATAATTCATTAAAACTCGGTTTGACCCACATGACTGGCATAGAATCTTGTTTATGACACCAAGATGGCCTTGAAACCATTTGAAAACCAGTGAAAATAAAAATAAAACAACTTTCGATGTAAACACCATTCTTTCTAGATGTATGAGAGGTATCAGTGCCAAGTTTCGAGACGCTTTGATATGGATTTAGATAAACGACAAAATAAAAACAGCTATTAACTTTTGATGGAAAACGTAGCTTTTATTACGTATGTGCGCGTGCAAAACCTACGTAAATACGTACGTTTTTTGCATACTAAGGTAATGGTACCAAAATATAGGTACAGTACAACTATTTTCTTAATTTCCCTCGGCAAACTTCGTGTTTCGTCCATCTTCGGATTTCTATCAGTTGCCCTCTGCACTTGGTAATTATGGTTGACGGCAACGCGGGCGCGGCGGTAGGAGTCAATACGTACAAGCACCAAGTGCAAAGGGCAACTGATAGAAATCCGACGACTGACGAAACACGAAGTTTGCCGAGAGACATTAAGAAAATAGTTGTACTGTTCTTACATAACAGGTTCACTGAACCAGACATAGTACTTACCTAGTAAAACAATCTAACCCTGTACCTCTACACAATATGGTTCCACTGCAGCAGGGCAGTCTTTTCTTTACTACGGTCCAGGATCCAGGAAGTTATGGCGTCCAGGATACTCATATTCTTCTGCTTTCTTACATCTAAGTTAAAACTATCTTGGATTAAACGTATTAATGACATTTCTATTTTTAACTGGTGTACAGTCACGATCGCTTATAAAACTAAGCTATTCACTAACTTCACTTACTAACTTAACTTTTAACTAACTTTATGTATCCACTTAGCAAAATTCAAAAACGATTTTCTCGTGAAATATTTCACGAAAATAGGAAATAGGACTAATACGAAATAGGTGTTATCTCAAAATATTATATATTATATTAGTATGGGTTCCAAAATACTATGTTTGTAACAACATAAAATTACAATCACCACAGTTGGAGAAAATTCAATTTAAAAGTTGCGAAGTGCTCGTGACTGTACTTACCCTCGACATCTACGAGTATTTTATTATATCGATTCGATTTTGCTGGTTTTAGCTATATGGATTTAGTTTAGAGTTAAACTATAGCTTCTGTAACTCCAAAAGCTTTGCAACTCACCTCAGGCACAGATGAATACAGATAGTTCACTCCGCATTTTATGCTGCCGGTATGAAGCTACAAGTACGCGGCGGGCCCGACTTGTTGGGCCAATTCATTGAGTGAAACGTAGTCAGAAGATATAAGAGTTACTCGATAGAAAGAGAGGCAACTTCTAGGTGAATATAACTGTAGGTAATTAACACTGTGCGACCTGAATAGGTATGTTGACTGGGAAAAAAAAACTATTTAGTCCGTCAGTCAGATAATAAAAAAAAATTACACGTATTTTTCGCTTTATCATATTAATAAAAAATGGTTTAGATAAAATGGTTTGGCGCATTAAAGTTGTAGTGGGGCCTCACTACGTCACAAGTCAGTATAAAATCTACCGTGACGTCATGCCACATTTTAACTCAATGTATTGCCGTAATCTTTTGAATAAGTAAAAAAAGAAAATAATATTTTTTAATACCCTAACTTATTTTATTTTTTTTGGGTGGGAAATTATCAAATAACTTCTCCCGCTCTGAGCGAAGCGGGAGGGCGTGTCAGACTTTTACTGACTAAAACCCACCCGTGTTCCTTCCGTTGCCTGTGCCGGGGCCGCGATATCCCTTTCGGACAAACTCGCATCCCCGGCAAGTTCTGTATGTACCCTATCCTATCCCTACCCGTATGTGTGTTCACGAAAAAAAAGAAATTTAATTTAAATTTAATTTGAAAAGCTTTCAAAAAGCGCAGGGCTTACCCAACACAATGGGACAAAAATAAATGAAACGTGGTCAACAAAAAGCAAGTTCATCACATAATCTGATACGTGCGTACATCAAGTCATAAAAAGTGTTTGTTATCGAGACCACTGTTGGTACGTATGTTAAATAAAAGAAGTTTTATATGTGCTTTTTACTGCCTCGGCGGGCATCGTAAATATCCATTAAGCTAAATCAGGGATGTCACGCGCTGATAAAACTGATTAGTTGTGTCCTTTTGACCCAGTGGGCGATAAGAGAAAGTTTGTGGGTTATTGAATATATTAGATGTTAGATAAAAACTGTATCTTCGCGTTCTGTCTATGAGAGTAGGCAGAAACTACGTTTAAATACCAATTTTAATTTTATTTTATTTATTTCACACATAAATTTAGTCTATAGTTTTACACTCATACATTTAAATTATAAACTATTTTAAATTCTAAGCAGATAAAAACCCAAAATAAAATTGTGATGAATTAAATTTAAATATTCAAAAAACTCATTAAAAATTTTTTTTTTTTTTTTTCAGCGTCGTATAGAAAATAAAATGTCAAATTGTAAAATGTTATAAAAATTTCAAAATATTAAAAATAAAAATAATCAAATATTATTATTTTATTAGTCGCCTTTCACTCATCCTCCCAACACGACCAAATCATCTAAGCACACTCTTTTCAATTTTCGTCAAAGCTGCACGGTTGCCTTAGCAAATAGCTTGCGTGATAGGCTATCATTCATAGTTACACAACACATGCTTCGCAAGGAACGCATTTAAATCAGCATCACACATAACCAAAATACAAACCTACCTATAAAATAGTTCCGTGACTGATTGACGGATAGAAATATACACATTGGTAGAATTTGGAAGTGCGCGGCGCTCAGGAAGAATTTTTCAAAACTCCACCCCTGAGCCCTCTACGCAACTTCGTAGCTCGTAGCAGGCGTAGCAGTCGTAGCCGTTCGTAGCTTGTAGCCTACATACATTATGAATTTATGACCATCTGAAGCAGAATATGAACCCAATAAAATGACTCAACGGTGTTCATGGATTTGTCCATGAGCTATCATTACACAAGTCCGTTTACAAATATCATATTTATCAAGATCGTATTATATGTTCTAACCAGCTTCCGCATGCGACTTCGCCCGCTTGTTTTAACATAAAACATATCCTACCGGCAATATTGATCTATAATCGCATCAGTACTTCCAGAGATCATCTCCTACACTACAAACATATTAAAAACAAACAGGTTTACTTTTTTTTTTTTTTTTAGAAAAACGAACAGAATGCTCCCTCTCCTAACCAAAATCCCTAATCACGTTTTAATATTTCTATTTCCAAAAACTAATCACAGATGGCACCACTCCTTACTTCAACACTGTGGTCATACTGTGTAACTAATAGCAGTGACCAGCGGCTGATTACGTTAGAAATCACTGCTGAAAATTACAGATGGAGCCACTTAGATGTTAAAGTGTTCACTTCATTAAAAAGTTCATCCCTTTCTTTTCTCATAATTTTATTACCGTGGAAAATCAGTCACTCTAAAAAAAAATCTAATTAAAAATCTCAGTTGCGAGTCACAACTGAGTTTTTTTATTTAACTTTTGTTAAATAAAAATATCTGTCTCGACATGAAAACATTTTTTTTTCATTTCGGTTTCGGTGTGACATTTTTCACTCCCTTTTCTGCGTTATCGTCGATCAGCTACATAATATTATTACGACTAGGTTCATGTTAAAAACCATCACCAAAGCTCTTTAATAATATTGAAAAAGTTTTCTTTAATAAGCAATAATCATACTAAAGCCAAAAATCAAAGACAAATACAATTTTATAACGTTTTATTATAAAATTAAATTATACTTAGATACTATATATTATGTAATAAGATTAAGCAAAATATAAAATCTATAATAATTTTAATATAAAATAAATTTTATAATACCTAGGCGTATATGTATAATAACATACGTAATATACTTAAGAAAGATCACACTGACTAGATTGCCACACCCCTCGTCTGATTTCAATATGTTTTACACAATATAGTGATTGTAACTGGTCATATAATAATACGAAATATGTATAAAGTATACTAACAAATATTATACCGTTAATATACGAAAGTCTTTAATTTTTTTTTGTAAAATATCCAGTCAAAAATAAATTTATAAATTTAAATACACAAAATAAAAACTATACATTACAATTATATAATCGATTTCTAAACATAGAAATCTATAAATTACACGTACATAATAATTATGAAAAATAACAACTATTATATATATATATAATAGTAACTGTAAAGAGAAAATTGAAATATAATATAAAATTTATCAACCAGTCACATCACTAAAGTGCTAAACAATTTTTTTTAGTTAATCACAATACACAAAACAATTTTTTTTTCAGGAACTTCGGAAATGCCAACATCGTTATGAAAACACGAATCTTCCAGAATTAATTTGTTAGTATCCATAACTTCGTTAATCCGGTCCAAAAACAAAAAATATATATTTATTATTATATAACAAATATGGAAATTAATTAAGGATTAGTAGGGACTATGAACTGAATTATGAGGAAGAAATAAATATATAAATTGTTTAAATATATATAAAATACAGGCAATAAATATAAAATAAATATATAATAAGGTGCATTAGTAACAGGAAATATAAATTCATTACATTTACGAAATCTAAATGTAGAGAAGTAATTAATAGATTTGGTAACTTTTAAAACAACTATTAAAGATAATAATTAGAATACCTACACTTATACCTATATAATATATTTCGAAACTATAATTTAAACATTATTCCGATATATTTAAGAATAATTTATTAACTACATCTAAGATTTCTTTGGTAAGCTAGCTGTGTTCATGAGCATTAGTAAAATACCGAAATAAAAGCATAATATTTCGGTTCGCCGTTATTATTCGATTTATATACAAAATGTATAATTATTCGTAAGATTTATACATTATATAATATAATAATATCGTTAATTAAATTAATAATACATGTGTATTTCTGTACTCCTTCATTTATTAAAACAATTATTAAGTTTATTTACTAAAATATAGATTACATCACTATTTTAATTTTGTGGCTAAATTATTAATGAAAATAATTTATCATCAATCCGACGCTAGATCAAAATATAATAAATTCTAGAGAGTTAAAATTAGAGGAACTTAGGTCCAAGTCCAATAATTCAGACAACAAGTTATTCATAATATCTGTGACTTAATTTTTAGCCTTTAATCCTATTAGTACATAACACTAGCAAATTGATAGGCGATAAACAATTTTTATTCATATAATATAAAATACATTTTCGTGATACAATACATATGTAACTTAAGTGTATGCTTACGTGGATTGCCTTATTATATTTTTATGACTAACAGCAAAAATATATAATTATACTTAATAAAATAATATATATATTTACATAAACATTTTATAAATCGGTGTATCCGTGATGTTTTTCAATCACTTGGATGTCGTCCAGATCCTCGGTACCAGTGATGATCTGCAGAACCCTGAATGCCTTCGATTGTCGTGGGCGCCCCTCTTGCGTAAGCTTGTGGTAGAATACGCTGAAAATTTATAATATATTTATGATTATTATATGATATAAAATATATCAGTTTTATTTAGTTATAGCATGAATTATTGTGTGAGGATGATGTGTTTTTAGAGAAGAGTTTTAAATATTTTAGGTTTACACTGATTATTATTTTAAAATAATGTGTAATTATGTTTACTATTTTTTTTTTATACTGTTGTTTTACAGTGAAAAAAAAATATAAGACGGATTGGTTTAGTTTTTATTTTATGTATGGAAATTTGCTTTAAAGTTTCATGTTAAGTATGGATAAAAACAATATTTTTATTACTAATATTATTTTTAGAAAGAAAATACAAAATATAACACAGTTTTAAACAAGAAAACAACGTACTTAGTTAAGAAGCGCAAAAATTGAGCAGCAGATGTATTATGCACCTAGCATTAGGTTCATTTTAAGAAAATAGCCGTGACCTGATAGCAATGGTTTATTAAAGATCGTGATGAACCTGAATAGCCAATTAATTACGGCAACAGCGTAAGGAGAATGATTCGATTAGTGGAAAATAAAATTAGAACGTGTTGAAGAGAGCGCTAAATATAAAGCAAGCGAAAGACTGAGTCATTTAGAAGCGGTGCAGTAAAAACTGTTTACTTTGGACCAGTAGCTCCCTTAATACCGCCCACCGAAGCTGAAACGAGGATAGACAATTGTAATGTGATATTTAGTTTAAGATTTTGGAGTAATCCCAGGATTACTCTAACATCTTAGAGAGACGGTAATTAAATGGCAGTGACGTAATTGAGTGTCCTTGGATTTCATCTAAAAGCTGTTGAACAATTTGTAGATATACATATTATAGATAACATTGTTTTTTGTGCCTATAATTGTAGCAGTAGTACGCTACAAGGTGTGGATTGAAAATAGGTTTACCATTTAATCATCCCAAATATAAAATTCCAAATATTTACCTTTTGTTTGCCCCGCCATTTCCACCTTCAATCTGAATCGGGATTATCCTCGTCTTTGGCTGACTGTCTTGGAAACTTCTGTTCAGGGTCGGCAGATCCGGCTGTTGGTTTGTGTCTTCTAACCTCACCAGTTGTGGTGACAACACCCTCATGATGCGTTGGGTTGGTGGTGAGAAAGGCGCACGAGCTTCTGGATTCTGGTTCATACCAATTGTAATCCTCAGTCCAGGCTGTGGATGACCACCATGCCTAGAATCTCTCGTCTCCGTTGTGGATACCTCCATTTGAATAGGAATGACCCTTGTTTCCGGGGAACCTGGTGCATTATCCCTTGGCAAACTTTTACGGTTCTCTGAAGGCCGTGTTGACCAGGACGGTTGTACAGTCTGCTGGTATTTAGGAGGACTGATCACTTCGCGAGCACCTCTTTGCATTTCATTACTCTTTCTAATCCATTCTGGTTCCTGGTTTGTGTCTCGAGGTGGAGTATTCAGATCCCTAGAAAGACTTTTCCTGCCATCTAGAGGCCTTTGAACCCAAGTTGGAGGAGGAGTCTTCGTCTTTTCCTTCTGCGTTTTCACCCAAGGAGGAATAGACTTTGGACTGTCGGGACAGAAGTATACTGGCTCCTCATTCACATACACTACCTCCTTTTGCGGTGCGTTATTGTATTCCGGCTGTGGGTTTTGTTTCCTAGGTGTCACAGGAATGGATATCGTCGATTGGTAACGAGGTTGTTCTTGTTGATTCGATTTTGGTGGTGATGCGGGAGCCTCATGACTTCTCCAAGGTGCTGAGTTATTCTCTTGAGCTCTGTTGTTATTAGCGTCCTGCGAATTTATCCATGGAGGGATGTACTGCTGTTGAGGTTTATTTTCTTGCTTCCAGGCAGGAACATTTGTGTTTTCGTTATTTGCTACCGAGTTATTGTTCTGGTTAACTTTCCACGGAGGGATGTACTGCTCTTGATTCGAGTTAGTATTATTATAAATTGGTTGCTGATTTTCTTGCTCCCTAGGATGTCTGTTTAGGGTAGCTGTCCTCCAAGGAGCTGCATTAGAGTCATTTGGAGGACTTGGTTTCGTGGTATTGTACACCACATTGTTGTTCTGCGGTTCTGCGTTTCTTTGTCCAGCTCTGGGTAAGGTATGGAAAACTGGACCTGAGTTGGAAGGTGGGCTTTGAGTTTGGTAGTTAGGGGCATATTGCTGGTTATTTGGCGAATATTGCTGATTATTTGGCGAGTACTGTTGTGTGTTTGGTGAAAACGGATTGCGATTTGATTGTACGGATTGTGGGCTGCTGTGAACATTGTTAGCAGGAGAGTCTCTTTTCTCTGGTTGTCTCCAATTATTATTGGGGCTAGGTGAATAGGGCGAGCTGTTTGAGGAAGGCATACCAGCATATGGTTGAGGACTCTTGTTGAATTGTGAGTCCTGTCGTTGTAAATATTCTCTCGTTGGAGGCGACCCTTGAGGGGAGTTAGAATGTTGGTGAGCATACTGAGCTTCAGGCTTATAGATAGGACTTTCAGGGTTACGTTGATTGCCGTACGGAGAACGTTGGAAGTTATTCTGCGATGGCGGTGTATAAGTTTGGGGCTGTTGCTGCGTGAAGGAAGAAGGAGGCATTTTCACCGTCAGAGGACTAGGTACTTTATCTACGTACTTAGGAGCATTTCCTAACTTCTGTAGTTCTGCCTTCTCAACCTCCCAGTGGTAAGGGCTGTTCGTTTTTCGTAACATTCCAATGGGGTTTTCGGGGATTACTATTTCGGGACGTTCGCCGGGTGCAATGGGTTTGGGGGATTTTGAGTTTGGTGCTTGAATGACTATTGGTGGTGGTGGAGGTGGAGGAACGGGCATTTTTGGTGGCGGGGGTGGAGGAGGAGCTGGTCCTCCTTGGGGATTGTAGCCACCGTTGGTTGGTTGTTGAGCGTAGTACTGTTGTTGTTCGTGGTCTTCTTGAGACCGCTGCCTTGCCATTCTTCTCGCCATGCTGGGAGTTTTGATCTGGGACAGATCGAGGCCACCTGGTGTGTATGTGAAGGGCTTCTTATCCTTCGTCATCATGGCGTTCTGAATGCATGCTGGTGGCTCGTAGGCACCCATTGGCTGAAAATTACATAAAAGTCGACGTTAATACAAGGTCACAAATAGAAAACTGGTCTTTTTTGTTGTAATTTCTCTGTGCTGTATAACCATGTCTACTACAAAAACAATGAAGTCAAATAAACAGCTTGTGGACACGAACACAAAAATTATATTTATTTCGTTCAAAAAATACTCTGTAGCAAAATCCTAAACCAACCAATTTTATCATCCATCACCACAAACAAAGTATCAAAACTTAAAACTTACGTTAACATGAGTTTTTCCGTAGGTGGGAATTCTGCCGATGTGTCCAGCGGTTGGGCCATACCTGGAAATCAGCCAAGATTCACGTTATTTTTACATGGACTGACATCGTGGACACTAGCTTACCGCCCGCTGAGGGCGACTGATGTGACCTATTCCACTTTTAAGCCAGTTATCCGGAAATCGTTGTTCAATTATTAAAATAGAATACTTTATTAATCGTGATATTGGTGTGCCCATTTCTCATTCTGATTTGTAATAGTTTGGTTGAAGATTTATGCGATCAAGCTTTAGTGGCTTTGCATGATGTCTGGAGTCGTAAACGTCGACATTCGTTTCGGAATTTGAAACAATAATACAATAGTTATTTAAGTCTGCTGTTTCTCCAGAATTATTTACGTCAATCATAACTGCTTAAAGCCAACCTTGCATTTCTGAAGCAAACAAAAACAGTTTTCGTGAATTTAAATTGAAAAACTTTCTTACCCGTTCTCAGCCATTTTCTTCGATTTCGGATGCAGTCAACAGTCCATACAAACACGACTCTCGTTCCTGCGAAATGAGATCACGCCTTGTAATCGTGTAAACACATGTTTTTCGGAAAGCTCGCCTCATGATCTATACCATATGCTTCGTTTGGCCAAGGTTAGAAGCTAGGGGAAACTCTATTTGTGGAAACTGGAGCAGTAAAGTTATGTTATGCAGTTTTGCATCTTCGATGTAATGCTTATAGATTAATCCGTTTTGAAATAGTTTGAGGGGATAAATATATATTCCATGGCACCAGTCTTCCTCTTATATTTCACATAACAATGTGGTTGTTTTTGTAGATACTGTGGAACATTAAAGTCAGTAATTTTGACCTTTAAATTGTTTTGATTTGTGTATTCTTTTGGCAGCTGAAACTGTTTTTTTATTCATCATTACACTATACAATATAATATATAGTCATATCCTCTCGGACAAAATTCACACTGCTCTCACCGGCCAAATATTCAGTATCATTGTCATAAAATATTTACGTCCCAAAGCATACAGTCATTAGTCACAGTCCAGGACTAACGTATGTCCATAAGGTATTGATGCCAGACATGGCATGTAATGCTAATAGAATTTTGGCACTCTTACTATAATTATAGTGCATGGCTTGGCGCCAAAATTATATTTAGGTTCTAAATGCGCCTTCCCATTCCTATAACGTGTATTATAATCTCCATAGTTCTTTTGAGTAGGTGTATCGAAACGTTTTTTAATGTTCTATTTTTAAACTTAAAATCCTGTCAATTGTTTTCAGAATGTGGTGTATAGTTATTCATTTGTTTATTGGCCGCCATTTTAATTTTTTGGCGCAAAATATATATTATATTCAATAAAGATTTATTCCATATACATTAAAATGATTATAACACAAGTAACTATTTACACTAGGTACTAAATTAAATGACTAAATAAATAAAATATGATATATTAGGAACTATTTAGGGCAACAGAATGCAATTATAATATATCTTGTTGGCATTATTTTAATGTAATCACAACGTGACAGAAAGTGGGAGTGGAACAAGAAAAGATGGCGCATGCTGCGGCAATAAAATATATTGGAGTTATTATTATGTTCCAGGGCCATATGACATGCTACTTATAAACAGAAGAAACATAACCTATGTTCCTACCTCGGTACCTACTATCCAGCCAAAAGTGTGTTTTGCCAATTTCACACACGACAAACTTTAGAAAGTTCCTACTTAATATTAAAGCCCGTATAATATCATCGAGTGGGGTTACGGGGAATGCCCATTGTAATTTTTTTATTCCAAAATATAAAAACTGCTTACCCTCTAGATAGAGCATAAGCAGTTTTGAAAGTCAAATCTTTTTTTTTCCGATTT
Organism: Agrochola lota; assembly: GCA_947364205.1. NCBI lineage: Eukaryota > Metazoa > Arthropoda > Insecta > Lepidoptera > Noctuidae > Agrochola > Agrochola lota. Next base: position 11,931,805 of record OX376241.1, read on the forward strand.
GTTTTTTCCCTAAGTAAGGTAAACACGTAAATCTGTCGTTGAAAACATAATTTTTGCGAGATTGTCAGTGGGTAAAGCGGTAAAGTCAAATATATCTTGCATGAAACATAGATTTCGACTACATTTCCAACAATAAAGGCTTAATAAACAGCAGTTGAATTTTTTAATTTATTTATCTGCGAAGCCGCAGAAAATCAGCGCTGTGCTGTGGGCCCATAGCACAGAATTATGCTGAGTTTTAAATGTTTAATGAATTAGCCTTCCTGTCACATTCATGACGTGCCAGCAGCTGCCGACTATTTCTGTTTTGTGCTCGTTATTGTATTTAAATCTATTGTGTTTTATTTTCATGTTCTACTCGAGTTTATTATCTTTTTATTTTATGCACGTGTTTCTGTGAAAAATTAACAAATTTTTCTTTCTTTCAGTTTATTGCATTAATCTTAATTAAAATTCGTTTTTCTTTAATCCCTTTTTTACTAAAATAATTTCAAAAGTGCTATCCACTCCCTTTCATCAAAGCACTTCGCACTATGCACTGTTATGAAACTTATGATAACGCTGGCAGCGGCGCGTTTAGGTACTATTGTTAGCCGAGGACGTGCAACTGGGCCGAGCGCCGCGCAGGTGAACTGAGGAGCTTTCGTACTGGACTGTATGATCGGCCGACCTCGGCGAGAGGTGCGAAATTGTGTGAGGAATTTACAATGTTTGAAATTATTACGTGTGCACCATATTTTTACTTTTGTTTTTTTTAATGTTTCAATGAGTGTGTTTAGTTTAGGTTGTAATCACCCTGTGCGAGTATCAAGAAATGCTTATACTATACCTCTTTCTTTCTTTCTGGTATAAGAGAAAAGAAAGAAGAAAATGTTTATTTGAAAAGGGTATTCATTTTTAATGGCGATGGCAGTGGGGAATTTTTATCTCATGGTCGTCATCAATTAAGACTTGAAATCTGGTGTTGAATAGCCAAGACAATTATAATTCTCAATTCTAAACTTTGATGGCTTCCCCCAAAGTGGGTCAGGTACCTTTATCGCATTCATCAACCTGAAGAACTTCCTCCTTTCTGGAGTTACCTATCCCCTCAGTTAAAGTCCGAATGGCTTGGATAATTAGTCATAATAAAAATATATAAAGTCGAACATAGAACTTCCTCCTTTCTGGAGTTACCTATCCCCTCAGTTAAAGTCCGAATGGCTTGGATAATTAGTAATAATAAAAAGTAATTACTAAAATAATTGTTGTATTTCTATATTTATCCCTTGCTCCCAATCTCCGATCATATCAATCACAAACCGTTTGTCAACAGGTTTATTTGTGGCTGTTTGATGATTGACGATGAACGTTATAGAATGCAGGTGATAGCAAACTGATGATACGTCTTTATATTAGAAATCATATCTGAAAATTATAAACAAACTGCTATTTACTTTTATATACAATTAAAACAGCCATCAAGATTACCTAGCTATACAGGTGTCTTAAGCATAGTGGTCCACAGGCAAATAGGGTAAAGCCGACGTGGCCACCTATCATTTAAACATGTTAAAGTTCGAATATTTTCAACAGTTCAGAAAATTGTATACTTTTCAATAAATTTTATACTTTCACTTGAATTTTTCGACCCTGTGCAACAAAAATTTTCTTTGTACCTACACGGTACAAGGTTATGTTCCTATTTACGTTCAGTGTGACGACGCTTAAGATTTAATTTTTACTTGTCTTTTCTAACGTATTATTAAACTTTTGCGAAACTTACTTTGTAGTACTTTTTTTTTTATCTAGCCTTTGATAGTTTCGCTAAAGTTTTTAAATGATTGGTGGCCACCTCCCGCTTTACCCCATTTGCCTTTGGATCACTACGTTTGAGACACCCTGTATACTAAAATGTAGGTCTGACCTAACACCTTTCTGCGTTTGTGGATCAACATGTCAAGTACAAGAATACCCGGGGATTTAAAAGGAACCAACTACAATATTTCATAGGTTAATTTTTTTATTGACAACGACTGCAAGAACATTGTCGGAAACTCCTTACGTTTCCAACAATGGTCAACTTCAATATGTAGCTACGACGAATTGGTACCTAACTTAATAGTTAACTAAATTATTGTAATATCTATACATGCTATGTAGGCATTTGCCTTTAAGAATTTTTCAAGTCATCTTCGAGCAGGAATATGAAATACATACATAGACAGCCAAAATCATAACCCTCCCGGCTTTCGGGTAAAAATACGAAATTTAGCTTTGACCTGCCATCTTACATAGCCTAACCCCTTGCGCCGTCAATGGTTATAAAATTTTAGCAACGCATTACATAAATATCCTTTGTTTTTATATCGAAAAATTTCATATTTCTTGGTGATTTATCGAAATTCAATATTTTTTACTTCTCTCTTTCATAAAGTAAAACTAAAGCCTCACTTTGAATTCATTGACTTTATAGGGGTGAAAGTACCTACTTACCTACTCATGAATTTGAACAACTTTTACTGTAGAACCAACATAGAAACAGCGAAAAGAAAAGCATTTTATGCTTATTCTTCCTGACTGCACAACGAATTTTGATGCGGTTTCCACCACCATACCTATACAAAATTTATTCCGGAACTTCCGGAATAAATGATCTAAAATAACCTTCTGCACCGGAAGGTTTATGTGTATAATAAGGTAGTATTACACTTCCGTTTATCAAAGAAATCTCCAATGTTTTGATAAGTTTTAAAAACCGTGCGAAGAACGGTCGGGTCGGAACGGTCGCTAGTCTACACTCATCTACATCTAAATATTATAAAGAGAAAAGATTTGTATTTTTAACCGACTTCCAAAAAGGATGAGGTTATATGTTCGTCGCGTACGTGTTTTTTTTTTTAATGTATGTTCTCCGATTTCTCCGTCAATTGTGGACCGACTTTGAAAATTATTTTTTTGTATGAAAGGGTATGCTCTCAAGTTGGTCCCATATAAATTTTATTAACTTTCCTTGGATAGTTTTTGAGTAAACTTCAATAATACGTATTTTTCCCACTTAGTATAATGTGGATGATATGATGATAACTTCCTGTGACTGTAATTTACATAGCAGGTAGTGGTATTCGAATTTGTGTGGGGTACCACAACTAAAAAGTGAAAAATAAAAACTGTTTATAATATTAGTTAGAATTATTAGGGACCTATATAGCTATAAATACTCAAAAGAAAAAAATAGTATTGACATAAGTAAGAGTAATATTTACAAGTGGGTCCATAACAACTTATGACTAAATAAAAATAGCAAAATTATATATTATATTCTAACTTAACTAAAACTAAAACTATTCAAAAACTAAAATATAGCATCGTAAAATTCATCCGCATCGCTGTCGACTGGTAATGTACCCAAGTGACTGGCCGCATTGCCACGTTGTATGGCAATGCTTAGCCTCTGCCCAAAGTAAAAACCAAAAAACCGACTTCCAAAAAAAAACACTACAATGTAAAAATAACTTTAATTTCGGAAGTCGGTGGCAAAAACGAAAATTCAAACTTCATTTTGTAGTTTTTTTTTTTCTAGAAAGTTTTTGTTTATAATGAATAACTCAAAAACTACTGACCCAAAAAAAAAAACACCTATAGAATGCTATATTATCACTCAGTAACGAAGGCTATAATTTATAAAGATATCCCGCGGGCGCAGCCGCTGGCGGAACCTAGATATTATATGAAACTCTATTATGTTATATATGTTATTCGAAATTTTCTGACTGAGACTGATTTGACATTTCAAATGTTGTGTTTCAATTTGGAGTTTGACATTTGCACCTGTCAAATTAGTCTCGGGGATTAAAAAACGAACTGTAGTTTAAACCCATAAAAAAGACAGCCGCCATCTTTCCAAAAAAATAATAATAAGGTATGCATATATAAACAACATTGATTCTCCGAATTATTCTCATCGCGATCCGAAACATACGTCCTCTTTACGACAGGAAATTTCGCAATAATATCAGCGGTTTGGCCACGAACACAGCTAAACAGCTGAAACTTCAGGTGCAAACGGTTATTACAGTCACAAAATGGCCGACTTATTAATAACATGCACCTGTGCCAAGACCTCTTTACAGACAGATTTAGTGGAAGGAAGAAAGTTTTGTGACCGAAGTGCTAATAAGATGATGCAAAATACCTAAACCTCTTTAAGATTTAATGTAACCGAGAATAAAATTAATATTTGGGATGATGTAAATGTCCTGTGTGTAATTATGTCGGTTGGTTGATAGGATGTCAACCAAAGCTTAATTCATTTACATTGCATTTCAATGTCTAAAAAAAAAGTATTCCAAAAGTCTTCATGAAGAATCTTATTACTCTTTCGTTTAATAAAAATATCCTAGCGCTGTTTTAAATGTTAATATTTACACTTGATAAACAAACAGGTAGGTAGGAAATCTTAGCAGTAAATGGACAACTTGGACCAATGCACTTTTCGCCAAGGTATAAATGTAGGAATCTCGATGATGTCCCAACTCAAAACTATTCAACCCCCGAACACCGATTAACCAAATCGCCATCGGCAGCCATTAAGTACATGAAATCCAGGTAAATACCAACACAATGATCAGAAAACTTTCTAGGAATCTATTGTTTATATCTGTTTGCGCCCGCGCGTGCTTCTAAATCCGAGTCGATGTGACGTCACTTGTACCGAGCTGACATGACGCGTTAATGTGTCATTAACTCATTATACAACGTTATTTATAATTTATCTGTCATCGAGGGCGATATTTATAATTTATCTGTCATCGAGGGCGATATTTTGAAGTGAACATCATGTCTTTGGAATGTAATTGCAATGTGATTTTGGTGCATCGTGGTAAACTTACGTTAAACGCCCAATGCTAGTCTGCGACAAATACAATGAACGTTTATGCGGACCTTACCTACTTTAACCACCATGGTTGGTAAACGGTTTTGTTAAGGTAATTTGTCGTTTATGCTGGGGCCGCATCTGCGTCTATCGTGACAAAGCAATGCGTGCCGAAGCTTCCTATGTTTTGCTCACTAAAAAGTAATCACGCTAATGCGGTGCTTACATTAGCGGCTTCATAATTTTAACGAATTATCGTGCAATAATCCAAGATGGCTCTCCGTTATTTCGACAGAGCGTCTACGCAGTCCGGAAACAACAGTCGAAAGGAACAACGCTAGTCCGACCACACGCCAGGGTAATTAGCGCTAACTCTTTGATGTACCGCCACCCGGGTGATAAGTGCTATGCAGCCCGAACTATCGCGACGATACCCGAACAGTTGATCACATCTGCGTGTATTGATTGTATCACTGTTTCATCACGATAGCCGCAGGTGCGGCCCCAGCTTTAGAGACAAGCAGAAGCTGTTTATTGGGATTTTTAACGTTTTCATTATTGTTGTGTATGACATGATGCCCATAGGATAAAAAACTAGGCTGTCATTTGGCTATTAGGTTTAGGTACCTTCGATACACAATGTAGCCGAAAGACTTTCCCTTGAATATCTTGATTTGATTGCATTGTTTTTGTACTTACTAAGATAAATAAAACAATTATTATTCAAATAATAAATCTGAATTAATTAATTTTTAAACTATGCATTTGATAAATATTATAGAATATAGAATACTTCTTTAAAACTTTTACTATTCCAAACACCCTTCAACCTAAATCAATATTTAACTCTAAGTACTTATGAGGTACCAAATTAAATTAAACAAATTATTGTCATAAAAAAACATTGTAAAGTTTAATGAATGGATTGCTAATTAGTTAGGTACTTAGTAATATGGTCTTTAACAAACAATTTATTGTGTATTGTTGTAGAACAACAACAAGTCGATATTTGTAGTTATGTATCTAATTAGGTACTTACAAACAAACAACAAAAAGTGGAAATCTGAATAATATATTTAACAACTTAAATTGAAAACAATTGTTTATTTAGGAACTCAACAGTTTTCTTTGAATTCAGCATGCGAATGATCAAACTGTGTTTATTTAGCCATTATAATCACTTACCAATTTTCATAGTGCTAAAAACACTGTGAAAATTGCTCTGTTAGTTGTTATTCTACTTTGGTGTACTTTAATTCAGCATGAGACACAATTAACATCAAAGGAGAGACATTACAAATTCCATCCGTTCATCTGCCTCTGTCCACTCCTTGATATGTAATTATTTACAGTGAAGTCAGAGCTTTGTTCTAACTATGTTTCAACCTGTCTATTACTCATCATAAAGCTTACGTAGGTGCGCACACGCATATAATATTATACAATGGTGGAAGGTCAACTACGTGCTAATAGTTACACAATAAAGATATCCCTTTATAAAATAAACTTCTGTAACATTTCTGTTAAAATTAAAACAAAAAATGCTTTTATACTGAATGAAAAGTTGAAACTGAAAAGCTCTTTTACTCATACGTATTGAGTTTTTATCGGCCATGACCCTTGTTTTTTCACCCCAAAACGAATGTATTTGGCAGCTTATAACAAAAATCTGTGGCAATCCGTGTGCAAACCGTGGTGATTATGACGATTTCATGACCGTTCATTACGACGGCAGTTGATCAGAAGTGAACGATTATTAGCTGAAAGATGACAATAACCCGTGTTGCTACTCGTTACCGACAAAGAATGAGCCAGGGCCACATCTTCCCCGTCGGGGGTGCGGCGAATGTACAAGTATCTCCCGGGCCACCGACTCATTGTAGTTGTAGGAACAGTGTTGTCATGTTCGTGAACGGGCGCCGTCAGTTGAAACTGGTCATCTCTTATCTGCCGGGGCTTATGTTTAATCTTGTATTTGAATTGTTTTGATTATTTTTTGTACATTGTTTCCACATAAAGAAGCAACAAGAATAATGTATCTATATTTCAAAGAGTATCCTTGGGGTTTCTTGCCCGTTCTTCTCCATAAAGATCTACGTTTTGGAATGGGCAACTAGCTTTAACTTTCTGACTAACTGATCGACTCTGACAATTTAAAAGTGCAAGTGGTTTAATTGAAATAAATGCTTTGAGTTTGAGTTTAGTGGGATTCGTCGGTAGGAGTCCGACATAACCATACGTTCTCCCTACACGGGGAGTACCCACGAGACCCCACGAAAAAAAAGGGCCACATCTTCGGGGATGTGTCCTAAAACCTAACGTTGAGCATAGTAGGTATTTATCGCCGGTTCACTCAAATTCAAATAAACCTACATGGGCACTTACGAAACGTCAGAACTTCTGACTTTTCATAAGTGCCGATCTAGCTAAGTACACGGTTCCAATTGGTCGTTTCCTATGGAAATGAGCCGGTAAGAAACACCACAGCTAGTCTTTCAAAAATATTTGGCTATTGCTATGTTTGTTTTCAAATGACAGTCAGTGACATTAGGTCCTCAAAGATGCAGCTGTAATGGAACTTAGGACAACACCAACCGGTCGACTTTGTAAAAGTCTCACTGTGAAAAATTAGAGGGAGTGAGCTTAAAATGAAATCCCTTTTGACACAATTGACGGCTCATTAAAGCTGTTTAAACGGTGAGATTTCAACAGAACAGGACAGCAGTTCACTGCAAGGGTGGTCTTCGCAAGAACCCCGCCGTAAGCAATTTACTAGCAGCGCTCCGCGGTTTCACCCGCATTAGTCTCGATCCCGTAGAAATATCAGGATAAATAGTATCCTATGTGTTAATCCATGTTATAAACTATCTGTGTGCCAAATTTCATCCAAATCCGTTCAGTAGTTTTTGCGTGAGAGAGTAACAAACATCCATCCATCCACCCTCGCAAACTTTCGCGTTTATAATATTATATTATAGTACCTAGGATTAGTAGGATTCTTATAGATAGCCGTTCCATTTTATATGTAGCGTAGCACTCATCATTATGATACTTCTGCTAAAGCGTTAACGCCAATCGTGACGTAGATATCTAAATCACATGTCTACGAGAAGTATTTATACATTTTATTGAGCTGTATAAATAGAAAACTTATATTGACTTCAAGGAAATACTTTTTGAGTTTAATTCGCACTGACTCCGACTATATTATCACGATTATTCAGCTTGGAGAGTACTGAAGCTTTCTGCTTACCCCGAAAGTCGCATGGGTTGAACATACGAACTACACGCTTTAAAGCAATCTTTCTATGTTAGATATGAATTTGTACAAATATTATCAAGGCAGAAAAGTGTGCTGAAACTGAAATTAATACCTGAATCAAACACGACTATCTTTTAATCAATCATTTTATCGCTCCCTATCGTTTTAGATATTTAAGGAAAAACCTTGACTGCGTTAAAACGGTACGATATTAAAAGCTCTTTCATGAATTTTCGACGTTTTGAAACATACGAGTATATGTGTCAGTATCCCAAAATCTTTTAATTAAACACTGCTCACAAAAAGAAATAACACTGTATTAATTTAAACGAACATAATCTTCGACTCACCTGAATTTCTTTATTTAAAAAAAAATCCAAACTCCGTCAGCACAGCACAAAAAAAAACAAAAGTTAAATAAGGTGTAAGAATATTTTTTCAGAATAGGGTTGTAACAGGATAGTGCAGGGTTCGCAAACGCGGCACACGAGTGGGACAGTTCGTTCGTTCGGATGTGATGCCGGCCGCTCGGCCAGTATGGAACGACGCCCGCGCGATTCGCTTGCGAGCGAATAGTGATGGGATTGAGCGAGTATCGATATCGATAAGTTGGGGGAGAGATGAAGTGCGAATAAACGTGGCTACGCGGGAAGGGACAGTAACGTTATGGCGGTTGGATGAGCGATAGACGGGTTGCGGGTTTTGCCCCACCCGCACTTTGTACCCTATTGTTATAAAGCTTAACGAGAATAGTGGTAATGAACAACACAATTTCATGTTTGAACTTGCATACTAGAAACAAATGAGCCTTTATTAAAATCTCAGAAGTGCAGCGTGGTAATTAGTATAAAGTACTTAGTCCTATGCCTGCGTAATCCTTCGGGTAAACAAGCGTGATATATTGTTATATACTATGTAATTCTTTTGAAGTCCGACACAGTCGTTTTACTAAGGGACATCCAGTTCAACTCGATCGTCAGTTTTTACCTTTCCGTGACACATTTACAGACAGGAATATCTACCTCGTGTTATATTTTATCAATCTAGATTATTATTGGATGACTTGGATCTAAATATTTTCTACTAAGTATAGCCTTAAAGGCTGAACCAGTTTCTGACATATTTATCAAGGAGTCCCTAAAAATCAGACTTCACCTTTTCTTACGTAGAATCTTGATACAAAGTTTATCGACATTTTGTCTGAAACTTTTTCCCATCACTAAAGACATGAAAAGTTTCACTGTTGCCGGCCTGTAGACTTGCTTCAGTCTTCGTCCCGCGCACTTAGCAATGTTTTGCAAATCACAGATTATAATTAGGCTGGTTACTCATATGTTTTCATTAATCATATATCTAAATGTATAAGAGTTATATTTATAAAGACTCTGTGATAAAATGTAGGCGTTAATTCAACGAGATAATTTCGAGGATCATAATTTATGATACACGCAAAAATATTCGTGTTTTTATATCTGATTCGATAATTTTATAATCAAAATTAATCTAATCACAAAAATCTAATCTTTTGCTAGATTATCTTACTCTTAAATCGGAATCAGTCGAAGATTACTGTTTTCATGACCTGACACAATTTTAACGATGAATTTTAGGAAGCACCTACCTCTTCTGTGCCCGCCCTCTATTACATGGGACTTAACATAACTGGCGAAATGTGGGTGGGTGTGGGTGGTGGGTCACTACGGGGAATACGTCATGTGTTGATATTATGTTGTATAGTCTAGAAATCCAACGAAAATCTTGACGTAGCAAATCAAATATCTAAGATGAAGTATCAATAGCGAATTATTCTATAAAGGAAGATACAGTACCTACATCGGAATCGTGAGTAGTGAGCAAACTATGCAACGTCCAAGGCTAGTTGTTCAGACATTTGTTATGTGTAATTGACTGAAATTATACGCGCGTGCATCAGACTTAATGGCGCGAAGTGCACATCTTCACAAGCCAATACTGACGTCGACAGACTATCCAAGACTTTAATAGGTTTCCCTCATCATAATCATTGGCACTTTGGAAGCCTCGTTCCTCACTGATAAATATACCTCCTCCCTTTTGTGGCTGGCTTCCCTGAAAAGCCAACATTTCTCTAAACATTTGAGGCATGTATTGTGAAAATAATGTGCTTTTACAATTCTTTATTGCATTCCATAATGTTGGTAAAACAGTTGGTAGGCTTGGGTAAAAAAAAAAGAAATTGTAATTAGTCCGTCAGTCAGATAATAAAAAAATATTAAACACGTATTTTTTGTTGTATCATATTAATAAAAAATAACTTAGATACAACGCATTTTAAGTCGAGGAGTGGGGGTCGCTACATCACAAGTATAAAATCTATATACTCGTGACATCATTGCCCATTTTAACTCAATGTATCGCCGTAATATAAAGATTTAAAAAAAAAAAACATAAAAATATATCTAATACATCTAAAGATTATAATTTTTTTTCGTAATCGAAAAAAAGAAAACACTTGTCCAATATTTTTTAATAATCTTCATGACGGACTAAAAAAAAATTGTTAGTCATCATCCCTATTAATGAAATAAACATAGCAGAAGAGGAAAAGCGCTTATTTGCGATTTTTATTATTTATGTATTCTGGCAATAGGGATGACAAAAAACTTATTTCGTCTGTCTTTGTGATTATAAAAAAATATTGGACACGTATTTTTTCTTATTTTACGTAATCTCAAGATTACGGCGATACATTGAGGTAAAATGTGCCATGACGTCACGAGTATGTAGATTTTATACGTACTAGTGACGTATCGACCCCCACTCCCCAACTTAAAATGCGTTTTATCTAAGTATTTTTTTATTAATATGATAAAGCAAAAAAATATGTGTCTAATATTTTTTTATTATCTCACTAACGGACTAATTAGATTTTTTTTTTTACCCAGGCATCATCCCTATTATATTTTTATTTTATTACTACTTTTTATTCTTCTGCTATATGTCATTTATTTAAGTATTTTAATAACATTTTATGTAAATATTTATAGCTTAACTGTACCAGTCAGAAGCGAATAAATAGTGTCGCCTCATTGGTTTAGATCTCGCAAACACTGCATATCATTATGCCAATAATCCCCGAAGGATTAGGCAAAGTTGTATCTACCTATAGCACCTACATAGTTAAACACTACTTCGGTTCTTATACCCATAACTCTAGAGGATTCACTAGCTCCTCGACAGGTAATAATCTCATACATCCTGCATTAACGATCCAATAGGAACAAGAGAGAATAATTTTGCGGGTCACTGACTGTTTTATAAACTCTCAACTCATAAGAAGTACTTTCAACAACCTCGTAGGCAACCATGTTTTAAGCAAAAAAGAAAATATTCTTTCCAAGCGTTACATCACAAGGAAACTTTAATAACTTTCCAAAAAAATTAAAGTGACTCAAGCGCAAACAAGCTCAAGCCTTCAATTAATAAATACAAACTCATTGGCGATATAAACGGATCGGAAATGCCGTGTGCCAATATTAAAGTGACCTGGTGGTGAATCATGCTCAAACCTGTATCGATCTATTCGTGGTTTACAAGGTTTTAAGTGGCAAGGACGAGGCATGACATAAACGAAAATAACAAGACGAGGCTGAAGGTTGAACTCTAAAACAGTTCAAGATCAAAATGTTTTTCGTGATATTTCCAGACCGAAAGTGTTTTTAAATGTCGTAATGTTCAAGTTTCAGTGAGATTTTTTCAGTTTCATATAAAATAGGTACCACTTTATTAGTCTTGAACGCCACACGTTTTGAGGAAACCTGGGTTTGAGCATGCGTTGATGATCAAATCGAAGAAGCCGTTCCTCTCAATGGAACAAATTCAGACTAATAATCTAAATAGGTATTGTATTCTTAAAATAAAAACATTCAAGATAAAGCATTGTAGTGAAGGTAAAAACACTAGAAACAGAAATTCTTTGACGACCAAGATTTATGAGTTCGAGACAAGAAAAAGATCTTAATGATTGTATGTAAAAAAAAACTCAAATATCTTCGTTATCTTACGGTTTCCCGGCCTTATGCCAAGTTTTATTTTGCTTAAATGATCTGGCGAGCAGTGGTAACAGCCCTGAGTTACGAATTTGTAGGTCGTGGCTTCGAACCCAGGCAGGCGCTTTACTTTGTGCAAATAATCTCATCACCACTGCTCTCAAAACGGTGAAGGAAAACATCGTGAGGAAACCGGCATGACCTCGAAGGCATGAGACATCTACCAACCCGCACTGGACCCGCGTGGTAGATTATAGCCCACTCCCTCTCGAAGAGAGGCCTGTGTTCCAGCAGTGGGAATATTATGAAGCTCTTTAGGCTGAAAACAGATCTTTGTCTGTGATTCCGGTTATTGTGAAACCTGGTTCTCAAAAATGCAGTAGGTAGATAACTTTGATGTTTCTGATGCTGCAATGTTGATACATTCTGCTGTCTTTCCTATATTCCAAACAGAGCACATGATAATAATAATAGCAGGTATTATATTTCCATAGATAATAGACTGTAATCATAAACGCTCAAATAATAATTTCGGAAATGGAAGTTGATTCAAATTAAATCCAAATTCTCGTTACTTAGTGATTTCAGTTTGCTTTAATCATGTCGCAGCGAACAGCGGCAGCGGGTTGGAAATGGAAATAATCTTGACAGAATTAAAGCAGATCAAGAGATAAGATCAACTTGATTTCTTAAGCTTTACTTCCAATGCTTTTATAAAACCACGCCCTGACGACATTTAAATATATAAATCTTACATTTAAATCAAACTCAAACTCAAACTCAAAGCATTTATTTCAAATAAACCAATTACAGGTACTTTTGAATTGTCAAGGGGTCGGTCAGTCAGAAATATGAAGCTAGTTGCCCATTCCAACGCGTAGTAGGTTCCTATGGAGAAGAACGGGCAAGAAACTCCACGGACACTCTTTTCAATCAGAATATTTTCACAAAATATTGGTTACATCATCTATTTTTGTAATTATACATGTGAGAACAATGTAAAAAGACGTGCACGTTAAAAGCTTCAGTAATAAAAATAAAATCAAAAAACAATTAAAAAATTAAAATAAATTCAAATAAGCCGTGGCAGCTAAGAGATGACCAGTCCCCACTGACGGCGCCCGTTCACGAACATGACGCATGCATCAGCACCATTTAGCTCAACCATTTTGAAGGGAACTTAACGATCCAACACACACGCCACCACCAGCGAGACATTTGAGTGAGCATGACATACTCACAACCGCCAGGGCAAACTCAAGTCAATGAAAGACGTACCCAGTAAATGGTAACTGTAAAGTAGGGACATAGTGCTCACACATGTGCTATGCAATTATATAATACTAAGAGATTGAATTTATACAATCTAAAGATAGTTTTACAATCTTCAGCAGCTGCAACAATATTTTGAATGCTAATCAATTAGTTTATGCGCCCTTGTGGAGCTGGACCAGCGCTGAGCCAAGCATTTTTGTCGTCGATGTAATCCCCCAACTTATAATATGCTTGGCAGCATAGTGTGCGTTTTATACAAGATTTAAATTTCGTTTCGTTCAATTGGAGTATGTGGGGAGGTATTTTATTGTAACATTTCAAACAGTACCCCATGAAGGATGAGTCTACTTTAGCCAGTCTGAAACCCGGTTGAATCAATTGGTCCCTATTTCTAGTCCTATAATTGTGTCTATCACCTCTTTTACTGAAAAGACTTAGATTTTTCCCAAATTCCAATAAGACCCCTATTTTCCGAACAATTGACAATCCTCAAATAAAATGTACAATATTAAATTCTCAAAAAATTAAAGTCCCTGGAAATCGTTAGGGAAGCTGTGAAATAACTCGATCGTAAAGAGAAAAACATGTAAACAGGGCCGACCTCGTACGCTAAAAATAAAACTAATATTTCGGAATATTCTCGCCTCACGCCATTCCGCAGACTACACTTGTAAATATTTAAACCTTGTCTTACTGTATACTCAAACATTTTAACTGTTTGTTGGATTCAAATGATGTTAAGTTACATTTTGTCCGTGAAACGAGAGTAGGTACCTTAGTAGTTATAGACACTTCATGAGGCAATTTTGTTTTACCCCTAAATACATATTGCTTTAAAAAGTAGGAGGATCTATCAAGCCTCTTCTTCGAGAGGAACTTCTTCTTCTTCTTTTCGTGTGGTTAGTGGCTAACCTAGTGTCAGAGTTTTAAAGCCGCCCATGGGCCTCTGACTTGACTTCACATGCCGTCGAGAAATATCGCTCAGGCATACCGGTTTCCTCACAATGATTTCCTTCACCGTTTTTCAAGCAAGTGATTATTATACAATAACCACATGAATCCATAAAGTAAAGAGGTGCGTGCCTTAGGATCGAACTCGAGACCTATGACTTGGCAATCCGACGGTCACACTTATACTATGTGGCAATGACTTAGCTACAGGTAGGGGGGTAGCTTGGTACAGCGTATAAGCTCAAACCAAATAAAAAAACAAATCATAGTGCTGTCAACAGTTAGGTGAAGCAGGTTTCGTAAAAATGAGTGCACTTAATGAGGTGTAGTTTGATTGTAAATGTTTATAAATGTATGCATGTGAGCGGAGAGCAACAGAGCGGAGGTGTAGTTTTGGAATGCTTCACTGTATTGTTCGCAGCGCTATATCTTGGTTTTTTATTGCGTATAAACTCAACTTTATAGCAGCAGCCCCGTTTGAGAGCAGTGGTCTTCCAGTGATACCGGCCCCGACTCACGATTCGAAACCATTTCGACTTTGTGTACGTGATTCATTTTATGACCAGTGGTCTCAAAACGGAGAAGGAAAACATCGTGAGGAAACCTGTATGTCCTAGAACCAAAAATTCAAAGACATGTAACATCTACCAATCCGCGCTGGGCCCGCGTGGATTACAACCCACTCCCTCTTGAAGAGAGGAGGTCTGTGTCCCATCAATGGGAACATGAGAGCCCTTTGATTGGAGTTTAAATTAATCTGCAGCAATGGCGTTAAGCAGAATATCAAAAACAGAGGTCAAACTAACATTACTGTAATTCCCTAATTACTTCCTCCAAACATGAGGATTAGCAATGAAAGCGTCAAAAAATCTGAGGGCCAGTGCCACAAGTCACACACAAAAATAGCGCTGTAAAACACTATTCCAACTACATACACGAAAAACTGTGTATCCGAAAATATACACCATCAATGTTAATAACTATTGCGAAATGACACCGTGTCGCTGTGTGTTCGTTGTTGGAAAGTGAGTGTGCGGTCGATTGGAATGGTGCCGATGAGCGGGAGTGAGTCGCGCAGTATTTATAGTGGAGTGACCAACGATGAGGTGTAGGATAAGTGCGGAGATATCAGCGGGTATCAGACACATAACATATAACTTCACGCTGTTTCCCTGCACGGCTAGGCAGAGATGTGCCCATACCCGTAGCACACCCACATTTCGCCAGTTATGTTTAAGTCCCATATAATAGGGGGCGAGCCTATTGCCATCAATCGGGCACAAATCCAGACCTGGACTGCTATTGAGAAATTTCAGATGGAAAAACCAAATTACACTTTGCCCAACCCGGGAATCGAAACCAGGACCTCATGCTCAGCAGTAACGTTTGCAACCACTGGACGAACGAGGTAGTCTATCAATGAGACAGGTATTAGAAACAGTCATCCGCTAGCTAGCGAGATAGGGCTAATATGTACATAGAACGGCTGCCATCTGACGTCGTCAGATCGCGTCAGACTGACGAGAACAGCTACCTATTGATATTCTTAGGTCAGACCGATTAGACCAGTTGTCAAACTTTCAGGCTTTTGACTGAGACAGTCATTGATTTTCGCATGATTGCCTAATGGCTTTACGTCGTGTTACCGATGTGTTCAGGATGATCAACGGCAAACGCAGTCTGTCCTAGCTGATCGAACTGCAACACTGTTATTTTATTATTATGTCGTTTTACATTTTTAAATATTTCTTACATTTAAAAGATATAAAAAAACATTTAAAAATATAAAAAATAGAGTTCCGCCGGTGTCGAGAGCAGGGTCCAAGCTACCGGTGGTTAGGGCTGCAGAGACTGGAACCTCCTCACAATGCGTGCCGTATCGAGGAGTACTGCCTTCTGAATCAGGCCCTTGATCCAACCGCCTAACGACAGCCTCGAGAGATGTTGGACGAGGCTTTCGGCCATCAGACCATTGGCCGTTACGACAATCGGCACAATGATAGCCGAGCTCACATTCCACATGTCAACAACCTCGTGTGCTAAGTCGAGAGATTTTATTTGTTTCTCTTTCTTAGCTTTCACGAGGTACTCGTCATGCGGAATGGTAACATCGACTATCATTGCGCGGCGCGGTAATCGTTCTATCACCACTATATCAGGCTTATTGGCAACAATAGTCCTGTCAGTAATGATAGACCGATCCCACTACAACGTGACATGGTCATTTTCGAGAACTGGGTCATACTTGTAGTACCTCAGAATCCACAAGTTTATATTTCAAAGCAAGTTGCTGGTGAATAATCCTGGCCACTTGGTTAAGCCTGTGCAAGTACTCGCCGTTAGCCAGACGAGAACAACCAGAGATAATCCCTCTTATTCATAAACGGTGCTAAAAGTTAAGAAACGTTTAAACGTCAAAAATGTATGGTTAAACAGGCGCTAATCACTACTTAACTTTAAGCATCGTTTATGAATAAGGGGGAATATGTCTAATGGACTCACCCGGACGATGGCATGCCCGTCACACGTCAACCGTCCCATATATAACTTCGTCCATAATTGCACAGACAAAACCCTCAGTTTCCCCGAAAAAGTCACCGAAACGTAGCCAGGATACGGACGCTAAGAAATCTACACCGGGCTCATGAAGAGCCCGATAGTAACGCCCGTGAAGCTCCTTGCTCTGCCATACCTCCTTGCGGTCATCTGTAGTAAGTACTACCGGTTTGCGCCAGTTCTCTTCAGCCATGGAGAGCGGGGTGAGTCCCTTGCCCACTGCGATCACATCACGGTGCATACCCACTTCGGCTTTTAAAATATAATCCCTGAGGCTGCACACCTCGCGGTTGTACCCCACAACCGCGAGGTGTGCAGCCTCAGGGACTCACCCGGACGATGGCATGCCCGTCACACGTCAACCGTCCCATATATAACTTCGTCCATAATTGCACAGACAAAACCCTCAGTTTCCCCGAAAAAGTCACCGAAACGTAGCCAGGATACGGACGCTAAGAAATCTACACCGGGCTCATGAAGAGCCCGATAGTAACGCCCGTGAAGCTCCTTGCTCTGCCATACCTCCTTGCGGTCATCTGTAGTAAGTACTACCGGTTTGCGCCAGTTCTCTTCAGCCATGGAGAGCGGGGTGAGTCCCTTGCCCACTGCGATCACATCACGGTGCATACCCACTTCGGCTTTTAAAATATAATCCCTGAGGCTGCACACCTCGCGGTTGTGGGGTCTTAGCGTTTAAAAAGCCTCGACCCCCACACTTCCGCGGGATGTACAGTCTCATCACCGATGAACGTGGGTGATGCATCCGGTTTGCGGTCAGGAGTGTACGGACCCTTCTGTCCAGGGCGTCGAGTTCGGTCTGAGACCATTTGAGTATGCCGAAAGAGTACATCAACACCGGCATGACCCAACCGTTGAAGGCTTGCCTTGTTTCCGCCCGAAAGAAGAGTAATTTATTTTTATTATTATTAAAAGCTTTTATTTAACTTCACTTGTATGTACATGGAATATTGCAATCAATATTTTACCCACTTCCACTGAAGTTACCGGGCTGAAATTTGGCAAACGCGTTTGGTTCTCGTGACAATGCATGTTAATTTTTTTTTTTTTTTTTTTTTTTTTTTTTTTTTTTTTTTTTTTTTTTTTTTTTTTTTTTTTTTTGGCAGGAGTGGGAAATCCTCATGGACGCCCAGACTGCGTCACAGGTGACCCAGTCTGGGCAGTGCCGGACTCTTACCGGCTAAAACCACACTCCTGCCTTGCCTGTCCCTCTGACGTGATCAGAGACCTTGTTCTTTTAAATTTTCATTTTTTATTTACTTTTACAATTTCAAGACAGCAATAACCAAACAGAGACATTTCTCTGCTAGACACCCAACATGCATCAAATCTTTAAGTTCTACGGTGTGATACATTTTTTCAATATACATATATATATGTATATGTTTTTTTTTTTTTTTTTTTTTTTTTTTTTTTTTTTTCTTACGATTATCTTATGTGTCTCGTTTTATACATTAATAACATCAATTTCCGGGACAATTTTTATTTTTATTTTTTTTACCCTTCTTATTTTCTACTTAATACGTATTATGTGGTCGTATATATTAAACAATATATATCTAACATAATTTTATTTAACAATATTTATATATAACTTATAGCTATAACAATTTTTATTTTTTTTATATTTAATGTTTATATTATTTAGGTTATCAAATATATTAAATTAGACAATGCATGATTACTGAAAAGCTATTAAAAAAAAAACAGCTTTTTATAAACTTATTTATGTTTGAAATGTGCTCGTGGCTAAGTAACAACAGCCGCACTGGTCGATCCATCCGGTTAAGCTACGCTTGCCTGGGTTGGTCAGTGGATGGGTGACCATCTTTACATACCGAGAATCCTCCGTGCCTCGGAAAGCACGTTAAGCCGTTGGTCCCGGCTGTCATTCGTGGATCTTTGACAGTCGTTATGTGTCGTCAGAAGCCCGAAAGTCTGACACCAGTCTTACCAAGGGGTATCGTATTACCCAGTTACTGGGTTGTGGAGGTCAGATAGGCAGTCGCTCCATGTAAAATACTGGAATTCAGCTGCATCCGGTTAGACTAGAAGCCGACCCCAGCATAGTTGGGAAAAGGCTAGGCAGATTGATTGATTTATGTTTGAAATAGTACTGTAGTTATTTACCTACAGATTATCAGATCGTTGCAGCAACTGGCCACTTGAAGATCAATGAATCGCCCTTGATAGAAAATATTCTTCAAGCAACTCCATAAATAGATTATAAAACCCGGACTGACTGTGGTGGTTGAAACCCAGACAAGAGTGGTAAGATTCAGTATAGGGCACACAATTAGTTTCATTTTCTAAAGCTTAGGGATTTACCAGTTTTTTAAAACCGCCCCGAAATTCCTCAGAAGTGCTAAAAACCAGTAGATACAATTATATTTCGAAGAAACAAGGACCAACAACAAGAAAAAAAAAAAGATTCAATACTATAGGTACATATCTGCCTACTCTCTCCTTGGAGATAACAGGCGTGGTGTATGTTTACGTAAACTCGGACGAATACCTGCCCTCAACAATGACGTCTTTGTTTCTCGCTTCCTCTTATGACTTACGACATTTATTTGGAAGGACAATAAAGTTTCAAATACAGATTTGGCTATGAATAATCATAGTTAAAATTATCTCAGTATTAATTATATTTGTGACTGTAGAACGTTTGAGAATATTTACAAAAAGATAGTCGTTATTCTCATAATCGTAAAAGATTAGTTCCGTTCGTTAAAAGATAAAAGTTGAACTAAGCTTAGGGTTGAACACTTTCTCAGAACTCAAAAATAGGAGATAAAATCATTCCCACGGGGAATTCCTGATAGACACAAAACCCTCATTCAATTTACGAAGTAATATTTTTTTACGATTTGTGTTGTTTCTTGTATTTATAAATTCAACTCATTACCCTTCCTTTGCTGCACCGTATTCTGGAAAACAAGCTAGTTTTAAATTAACTTCCGTCATTCTCTATCAACTGTCAAAAGGGTGATCCGTTGAATTCTAATCAGTAAGTCGACCTCGTAATTGATTTGCCACTTATGACAACAGTTCCCAGTAAATTGATACTTACTAAAGCCGCGTCTCCACCAGTATGCGGCACAGAGTACGGCAAAAATGTTTCTTTCGGTGGACTCACTCAAGTAATCATTTACACATATGCTGCATTATACACTTACAAAAGTTACGTATAACTTTCCCTGAGAAAACAGAGAGTATTATAACGAATCTGCAGCTCAGTACGTGCATTGTTGGAGTTCTAGACAAAATGTTTGTGAACCAATTTTGGTGGAATCGCGCATTAAGGTTGAAACTGTCACATAGACAAATTGATTTGTCATTTTAATTAAGAGCTGGCCGGACCTGACGTCTCAGAGCTGCCACCTAGTGAACGTCATTTCAGAAAACCCTCATTGAGGTGCTTGTCTTTTAAAGTGACGTCCAAGTGACATTCTCTAGGAACTTTACTATAGGGTTATTACTTTAGGGTGGTCAAAAAACTACGAGGTCGACTATACAACGTACAGTACGTGGTAGGTACTTCAATAAAATAAAACGATCTTTAGAGGAATAACCTTTATATTCATTTCTTTCATAGTTTCACTCTTAACTATGCGCTTAAGGCTATGTTACACGGTGTGCATTCTACATCCCTCTTTTTTCAACAAACACCAGGTTTTAAGTGAAAAACAACAGTGTAATGTCAAAAATACATGGCAGTTTCTTAATATTACTAGAATTCACAAAATTCTTATGTAAAATTGCGAGGAAATTGTTTTTACAACAATTATGACAAGATTTTTACCCTATTTAGTTATCAAACTGAATGAACTATTATTTTGTTAATATTAAATGTCATTATTAGTGCATGCAGCGTTTCAACTTGCCTTTTTATACAAAACCATTTTGTATTCATTTTTATTGAATTCAGAACGCGTAATACGCTTTTACACAAACACAGTACCTAGCTACCACAAAAAAGACCGATTTTCAAAACCAAATAAGGCTTTGGTGTCCTATTTTATGCTTATGCGACATCCGACGTCAACGTTCCGATCGACGTCAGAACGCGACAAATCGCTTACGTCGACGTGTGAAAGAGACCATAACAGGACATTTCAATAGTAAGCATTGTGACGTTTATAGGAAACCATAGCCTTAAAATATCACTTCTCATCAAGAAACTTTTATACAGGCAAGCAGAAAATTCGCCTTTCAATCAATACTAACGCTTAATATTAGCTAAGATGCCACCAATCTTGTTCTAACTTGGCAGACCTTATGCTAATCACAATACCTTCTAAAATCGCTTGTAGTTACTCAAAATCATTCAACGGGATATAGGACCACAACGATGTCGCCGAAACAACGTTCAACTTGTTTTAAACAAGAATACGACGCAATTATTTACAAAAGCCATAGTTTATTAATGTTCTTACGAACAACAAACATTAGTCTTCAAACTTTGGATAACTTCGGTATATCTCCAATAACTGTTAGTCAATGGTTCACAATATAATAATAGGGACAATGACTAAAAATTTTTTTTGTCCGTCTGGTAGATTATAAAAAAAATCGGATACGTATTTTTTTTTTTTTACGTAATCAAAAGATACATCGCGATACATTGAGTTAAAATGTAGGATGACGTCACGCCTAGGTAGATGTTTCTCCTAGTTGTGACGTAGCGAGCCCACACTTTAACGCGTTTTATCCAAGTCATTTTTTAATCATATTATAAAATAAAAAATACGTGTCTAATGTTTCTTTATTATCTAATTGACTGACTCAATATTTTTTATTTTTTTTACCCAAGCATCATCCCTATTGCACGCGAGAGGTGAAACATTACGGCTCTCGATAACTGTCCTATGTAGAATTTGACAAATATCTTTAGTATTTCAAAACTTCAACATCTTTTAAAAAACTTACCACGTATTTAATATCATCTAAAACCCTTTGTATCCTTTTCATCACTATAAAGAGGTATTTTCGATACACGATTTTTGTGAGAAGCTTCTAAGAGAAAATTTTAATGAATATAGTTTATACCAAGGACCGTCTCGCGATTTCTTTGCTTTGTAATTTGGGAGCGCGACCACGCTTCACATTTTAGTAAAAATATTCTCAATAAATTGTATTATTTACAAAACATGCACAATCCGAATCTTCACAAAGACATTGGTAACAATATGAAAAATTGTAAAATTCCGACGCATAAACTAAACCGTTATAAGCAATAACAAAAATAACATAATATTTTGTGATGATCACTCGTTATCAACGTAAAATTGAACATTTTATAAAAAACTGATTATTTTATGTAAAAAGAAAACTGCAAGCATAATATTCTCTCTGTTAGAGATACAATAATAAACACTATATTAGTTTATCATCGAAAATTTCGATCGTATTCATCTTAATAAAAAAATAATTATGATTAAAAAAAAATCGAAAACACTAACGTTCACTAACAGTAACTGTATAAAATCATTCAACACAAGATAATTATTAATCTGCCAAGTAATAATAATTAAAGCAAATCTTAAGCAAACGACAAAAAATCTCATATACTTTTTAAAAACACAGTTACAGTACAACACAACTTAGATGTGGCATCGGCAAAGTTCGTAAAACCGATCATCACCCGAACTGAGTGCGCCTTCAAAATCACCAATATTTATTACTGCTTTAGGTGAAAATGATCTTTACGCAAACGCAATAACTTGTGAATTCATATAACCATGGTCTAATAAAACAAGATCTGGCAGTCCGGGACAACACATGCTTACGTCACTATCCAGTTGCCACTCTATTGCAACAAAACACGATTAAGGAAAGATTTTCAGCCACCATTCTGTTAAAAAATATGTACAAAGCTTTTAAATTGTCGTTGCGTGTGTATAATCAAACGAAACAATTCAATTTAAACATAAACCAACGTAATTGTTAATTAAAACCTCATTCGATTTATCGGATACGCACAGGTAATAAAGGTGGTTGGGGAGTTATTATTACAAACTTCTGGTAACACAGATGTGATGACGTAGACTTGTGTTGCCCACATGACCAATGTGTTTCGGGGTGCTATACCTGGCGAAGTATATTATTATACCATGATATAACCAAAAACATTCGTAAAATTTAAATGAATTAATGCAATTTTTTTAGCTTATGCTACATCTAAGCTGTGTCTAACTGTACTAACCTTAAATATCTATAACCACTTACGATTTTTCGTACACAAAATATGTCATTTTATTCTTAACTTACATCTAGTGTAGACATTCACCGAAAATAATAAAGTCACACTTTTTCGTGAGAACTTGACATAAGCCGACTTCGAGTGCGCGCACGCATACTATACACGTTTTGTTAGCACATCACAGATCATCTAAAGACTTAGCGAAATTGCATGAACTTTTGTAATTTTAGAACTAAATAAATAACGAAATAGGGACCTCGCACGCACTATACAAATTTATACAAAGGTATTTGTAGGCATGTGGTAGTGAATGTTCGGCTTGATTAAAGTGTCCATGCAATTCCTCTAATGAGGCACACTTCACGCTAACAAAAATACAGCCTTTCCCTCAACACGCCTCGGCTCTCGCGCCTAAACGTTACAAATATCATAAATTACACTAAATCTACCTTATAACAACGCGATAGCTTATCTCTATCGAAAGCTAATTCCCATTTGGCTTCTTTCAAGTTGAACCATATTTATGTCTTGTTTTATATCATCTACACTAGGATTTATTATATAAAAATGCCTTAATTTGGTATAGCTGTTACAAAAATTCGTTTGTTTTCTAGTTTATACAAATAATCACGAACTCATTTCATTTCTGTTGAGCAATGACAATGTTTGTATTCGTCGTTCATATTCTTTTCATAAATACTAATATCTTAACATTATTATTACTTCATTTAGGATTTGTGAAAAATATTTTACTGAGATCCCTTATATGTTCTTTAGTTTGTTCCGTCTCAATACTGTTAGATACATATCTATTATATTTAACTTATTTACTGCAACTACTTATATTATAGTATAAATAGACACAAGACATAAATGATAAGTTCACCTCTTGTTAACGAGCGATGCACATCCACGACTGGTGCAAACATGTTTCTAAAACCAACAATTTCTTTACCAAACCAAATCAACTAACAATTATAGTGCCGGAAGACGAACAACAAATAAATTTGGAAGACGTAGGCCAAATACGTAATTTTGTGATCACAATTTTTGATTAAAAAATAATGACTTAAATAAATGCTATTCATATGGCATCTTACTCCTTTAGAATGAAAAGTATGGCATACTACTTATGCTAGAACAACATAAAGTTACAACACATTTAGGGTAGAGTTCCAACAACTATATCACCACCATCTTCACCGCTGCAGTGACACACAAGTAGTATGACACACGCTCACTACCGCACGTTTCACTCGATACAATCACATCACTATTTATCGCCACTCTATCGACTAGGTCGTCCTTGTCTCGCACTAGTGTGGGGGTCGCTAGGGATGCGACGCGCGCGGTCGCTCGAAGGCCTCAAAAGAAGCCGATCAACTCCTACTCGATGGTGCTCCGAGGACCATCGATTGGCATCGTGTGCAGGACCTCGTCGAGAAGCTGCAGGGCTCTGAGGGTAATGTGGAAATTTGGTTAACACAAGATTGCACAGAAAATTCTCTAGTATTTAGAATAACCGTATTCAAAATTTTGCTTGTAACTTGTTACAAGACAGGGCAAATGCCTTTTCTCGAGTCGACATGTAATAATCATTAGAAATCTTTCTAATTTATTGCCTGCTGACCATTTAACTTTACTTTGACCTTTACCGCTGTACGGCGCCTTAGGTTTGTACGCGGCTCACGGGACGGCAGTGCACCGCTCATTCGTCAACGCTCACGGCGCGCGGCGTCCCCACCCCCCGCCTGACCGCGGTCTCGGTCAAACTATAGGCCATTTTGTATCAAATTGATTTTCTTTTAACGTAACTCGGAAGATTCTACTGTCTTTGAGATTCAGTGCAGACTGAAAGGATCACAGCGCCAAAGATTTTCTGATGCCATTGAAAAATACGCTATATTTTATAAGATAAATAAAAGGCAAAGTAAACTAGGTCGGCGGTAGGGTAATTTGTAGATATAAATTCTCAGAGGGCTCACATTGCGCTCCAAACTCGTAAGCACTTAATGATTCTCGTAACAAGGTTAATTATGCACTGTCATCTGAAAATCTTCTGTCCTGCGCTCTCAAAGCCACATACATACATTGGTATATTAACCGGTTCAATGCCATAATTACAGAAACAATTACCTAATAATAATTACATACTAATTATTATTAGTATAAAACCAGGCTGTAACTGTCCCACTGCAGGACAAGAGACCTCTTCTCATACAAAGGTTTTTATACTACAACTAAATAAACATAAAAACTCCTCACCTATGAAGATGCACCTCAACCCAGCAAGGCGTCTCTTTAATCGAAGTCCTAGGATAGTCGGGTCCCCATCCTTTAACAAAGGACAGTCTCACGATGCACAGCCGCCTCAGGTCGTCGACCCCGATCCCCGCCGCTGCCGATAAACCTGCGCCATTTAGATACTTCAGACACACATGGACTGGACATGGTTATTATACTTCGGGTATTTTGTAAATGTCCCCAAAGTTCTGCAGAGTTATTCACAATTTTCCGATTTTTGTTTCGTGAATAGCATTTGGAGGTAAACGAAGCAAGTTCATTCGAAATAAGAAATACATATTATATTATTTTATAAAATGACTGCTGGTAAAACACTCAAATGTATATTTATAGTAACACATAAGTTGTTATAATACCTAATAATGATAATTTATTTACCACTTATTTTTTCATTTTTTTTGTAGCGTTCCCTCTAATCGAACCTTAACAATCGAATCCAATAATGAATCGAATGGTTGTGAACAGCTGTGCTGGTTACTTCAATTTTACTTACTTTCGACTTTATTTTGCCGTCCGCAAAGCTCAATTTTGTTTTAGCAGTGAGATCCATTCGTGTAACACCACAGATCCCAGATCTTATTTGAAAATTTAAATAATTTCAATGCATAGCATATGGGGAGCAATCCCTTAACAGAGGTAAATTAGGTGTAGGACTAGCTTCAAAAAAACTAGCTTCTTCTTTCTTAGCTATAATAGTCGCGTAAGTTTTGATGGTAAAAAAAAGTTAAATACAGAGTTTTACATACAAAAAGTCTAACTAAAATGAGCTAAGTAACAAACTACGATCTACGGGTGAAACTACAGACAGTCGGGAGCCAAAACTCTCGACCGCTCTGAACTTAGCACTGAGTGGAAGTTAGCATAACTACTGGTTCATTGGATGATCATAACAAATACTATGCAATCAAAATAATTAAGATATTTAAACCCAATACTCAAGCCCCGTAAACTGTAACAATTGCAATCACGGCCGCTTATTTTTTGCTTTATCATATTAATATTTTGTTTTAGATAAAACGCATTAAAGTTGGGGAGTGGGGGCTCGCTAAGTCACAATTATAAAATCTACCAGAGAGTGACGTCATGCTATATTTTAACTCAATGTATTGCCGTAATATTTGGAAGACGTAAAGAAATAAAAAATACGTGTCCAATATTTTTGAATAAGGACAAACTTTTTTTTTCTCGATATCCCTATTTGTCACATTAATTTTCTTTCGAAAAACTGACCGTAATAATTAAATTGCAGAAGTGAAGTGAAATAATTAGGAAATTTAGTTTTTGCCCAGGTTTGCACAGGCAATTTCCTCCCGCGGCGATTTTTTTTCGTGCACTGTATTTTCAACGCTCTACTTAGAGCTGAGAGTTCAAAATCCAACATGTTTTTTTGACGCTCTGTTGGATTCTCAGTGCTCGGCTCAACACTGAGAGTTGAAAATCTAGTGCGCAATATAATCCCGCCGCGATATTTTTACGTCCGTGCGAACGTGGGCTGAATTGATCGATCCTTCGGCTCGGTTTAGGACAGTCCTATTCTTATTCCAATCCCAAAGTTCGCCTACAAGGCAGTCGTTCAGAGCGGTCGCGCAGTCCAGCGCCTCCCATGCGCCAACGTACACTTGTTCATGGTGGGGTGCTGCGGCTGGACGTGGCCGGCCACGGCGGCGGCCTGCGCGGCGGCCGCGGCCTGCGCGCTGGCGGCCTGGCTCTGCATCTGGCGGTGGCACTGGCGCAGGTCGAACACCTGCGGGCACGGCGGACACGCTTACTGGACGCTGCAGTCGTACGCAACTACGACTGTGCAATAATAGTGCCCGTTTTCACTCACACTAATAATAAAAGCACGCTGTTGGATTTTCAACTTTAGGCGCTAAACCGAACATTAAAAATCGAAAAGCGTGCTTTTGGAATATTAGGCACGTCGTTGCCGGGCGCACGTCCGACCTCTCGGTCGAATAGTACGACTGTAGAACAGAAAGTAGTGTAATAGTCACCCGTCTCATAATGAAGTATATTATTACCTTGATGCAGGCGGAGGGGTATATTTTATGCACGGCGTCGCCAGGTGCTCGTCCAGCCTCTCGGTCCAGATAGTACGACTGTACGAAGACAGAGTGGTCTGAGAGACAACGTAGCCAGACGTCGCCCTCGCCCCGGAGGTCTAGTTGTACGCCTTTGCCGATGTGTAATCTAGAAGAGAGAAGTTTGATTTAAAATAGCATAAAGAAAGGTATCGTTAAGCCCCCTAGCTAACTGGCTAATATTTTTATCACGGCATAAGATTCTCGTATAAATTAGACTCGACTAATAGAGTAGTACGAAAGAAAAAGACATGTTGCGCAAGAGAATTATGATGATGAAATTCTCGTATAGTTCGTACCAGGGATGTTGCGGATACAGATATTTCAATTCGCGGCAATTATAATAAAATAATTACTAAATTATAATCAATAGAGATGATGACAATTTTTTTTTATTAATCCGTCGAGTTTTATTAAAAATATTGGACACGTATTTTTTCTTTTCTTACGTAATCTAAAGATTACGGCGATACATTGAGTTAAAATGTGCTATGACGTCACGAGTATGTAGATTTTATATTTACTTGTGACGTAGCGACCCACACTCCCCATCTTAAAATGCGTTTTATCTAAGTATTTTGTTATTAATATTATAAAGCAAAAAATACGATAAGGCCGCCATTGTATGTTTTGTAGTGTTCAATTTATGATTTACTATGTATTTTCTGGTGTACAATAAAGTATATATTCATAAATAAATACGTGTCTAATATTTTTTTATTATCTGACTGACGGACTAATTAGAATTTCTTTTTTTTACCCAGGCATCATCCCTATTAGAAATTAATATAGCTTTCGTGAAAATGTGACGATTTAGAGCTATATTGATGATTTAAAATTTTAAATGATTATAATTTCCATTTTGTTGATTATGATTTTACTTATATTCACCCTTTTCCACTAACATCTGCATCCGCATAAGCTCCGCATTAATTAATGCGGATGGTAATGCCGATGTCCTAATAAATGCGGAAGCTCCGCAATAGCGGATGCAGATGCAAATATCCGCAACATCCCTGGTTCATACCGATACGAAAAAAAAAGTATCTCTTCAATCGCATTATCTTTCAACTGGATATTATCTATCACTGGACGAGCGCTGCGCAAAAAAAAAATATCTACGCTGCTTAATTTTACTGGTAATAACAAGAACTACCAATGATACATTATATTATTTGTCCTTTGAGATAGTGATGATGATATTATAACTTACCTCGCGCGCTCACTTTGCTCTGTCCTGTGAACGTTACTGAGGGCTCCCAAACAGAATCTATTGCCACCTGAAGGATCCACATACCCATCCACCTGGAAAAATATATTTAAACATTAAGGAACTGAAAACCTACATAAAGGTTTCATCTCTAAGCAGTATTTAGCAGTCATCATCATGATTTCAGCCGAAAGACGTCCACTGCAGGACATAGGCCTCCCCCAAGCACCCTCACTTCAACCGGTTCTGAGCTTCCTACATCTAGCGGATTCCGCAGCCTTCACAAGATTATCGGCCCACCTTGTGGGAGGCCTTCCAACGCTACGTCTTCTGGTACGCGGTCGCCACTCCAGAACCTTTCGGACCCATCAGCGATCTGTTCTGCGAGCAATGTCCATTGCCACTTAAGTTTGGCAATTCTTCGGGCTATGTCGGTTACATTGGTTCTCCTGCGGATCTCTTCATTTCTGATTCGACCACGTAGAGAAACTCCAAGCAGCGTCTTTTGAATGACTTTGCGCCTTCTCATAAGGCCCTTATAGGTATTATGCAGTTGTAGCCTAGTAATGTTAAATGTAAAAAGTTTCCTAGAGTTTTCTTTCAAATGAATATCCTAATATAGCCAATAGCGAATCGGAAATCGTAACGTTTTCTCCGTCTTTAAGTTCGTCGACCCTACCACTAGATGGACCGACAAACTTCTTCTTCTTTTCGTGTGGTTAGTAGCTAACCTGGTGTCAGAGTTTTAAAGCCGCCCATGGGCC
Organism: Agrochola lota; assembly: GCA_947364205.1. Lineage (NCBI taxonomy): Eukaryota > Metazoa > Arthropoda > Insecta > Lepidoptera > Noctuidae > Agrochola > Agrochola lota. The sequence goes on from OX376241.1 coordinate 11,961,314, forward strand.
TCTGACTTGGCTTCACATGCCGTCGAGAATTATATCTAAGGCATGCCGGTTTCCTCACGATGTTTTCACCGACGACTTAAAAACGGAGAACCCGATGTTGTGGTGGAAATTGGAAGAGACATGCCTAGCATTGGACTATTATAAGCTGAAATGACTGTATGTTTATGAAAACAATAATCTTAACTAGTAGATATCGTACTCACGGTAACGTTGGGTCGGCTGGAGGGCACCTTGAACGTCTCCCCGACCTGCGTGTCCAGTTCGAAGTAGGCTACCGAGCACCAGTACTCGGGCGCCGGCTGGCTTGAGAGCAGGCCGCCTGGGTTGCCGTTGTCTGGAATGGATGAGTCTACTCTTTACTTTCAATAAGTTTTCCTTATACTGAAGTCTTGAGACGAGTAGTGCGAGATTTAGCCTGTTTTCAAAATCGGTCCACAGCTGACGAAAATATAGATGAACATACATAAAAAATATATACAGACGAATTGAGAACGTCTTCCTTTTTTATCAAGAAGTCTGTTAAAAATAGATACAAATAGGATAAAAAAAAAAATGAAAAACCTCGATGGACGGTACGTTTAGGGGCAAAAACCACAAACTATTCTTCAGATATTTTTATCATGCTGTCCAGGTACATGTTTGAGAGTAAAAGTTACAATGACTTTCTCGCATTCGCTTTGTTATAATAACAACATTTTACTCACACATTTAAATCATTGTTTTCATTTATATCTCTGCCTTAGTTAATAGTGCTGTGATAATTAACAGTTGTCCCTCGCTAATAACAGTACCGACAGGTCGTGCAAAAGCAGAAAAAATCCTTTAATAATGAAGTTGTTGTGCATAGCAAAAGAGGTAATTGACCAATCAAATCGGCTCCGGCATCATGTACAGGAAGCCTAAGGACTACATCCTTTGGTGCACATGTACTATAAGCTATCTATGTTCAACTTACAGTAATGATGATGTGGAGGTGCGTCCAGAGGAACAGGCGGAGCGGCGGGTGGAGGTGCCAGGCTCTGTGTGTATGTTAGTGTGTTGTTGCCCGTCCAAGTGCCTAGAGAAGGGAACAATCACTTATGTTACTGTTATCCAGCCTTGTGAAAGTATAATTTTGTTCATTCGGTTCGTCATCGAAAATGTATGAACCGCCGCAACTGGAGGAACAGAAAGTAGAAAGTATTGCGCGTATTTTTCTGTTCGTTTGTTGTCAGTTTGTTAGTAAATAAAAAAAATAAAAATGAAGTTAGATTTTCAGTAATTCCAGAGTTTAAATTCTGTATCCACGTTCTATGAAAGGCTTAGTTAAAAAACAGCTTTTTGATATTGCTTTGCGTATTTCACTAAAAGACAGAGATACAGAACACACTAAGTTTTGAGGAAGAACTTGCAGGCGGTTTACCACTAAGTTGATTTGAATTTACTGAAAAACTTTAATTGATGCAAAAAAAGCTGACCTGTTTTTAACAATCTTAGACACAGATTAATGCAGATGGTTCACTCCGCAAAATCATTTAAATAAAAAGCGACTCTTGCTACGACACAATAACGTGCAATTCAGATCGCACAGCGTTAATTACCTACAGTTATATTCACCTAGATGTTGCCTCTCTTTCTATCGCATAACTCTTATATCTTGTAACTACGTTACGCTCACTGAATTGGCCCGACAATAGAAAGAATGAAAAAGTATTTTTTGTGACTCGCACAGAAAAAAAACAAAAACAATAAAAAACAAAGTAACAGTAACATATAAAGAAGGAAGTCCTGACGAGGCCAAAAGGCTCCTATCTCAGCATGATGCCGCGACATTTAAAAAGAAATAAAAATGTCGCAGCGCTGGTATTCTGATAGGGCCCGCAGTGATGTCACGGATAGATACAGACAAATAAATATAATAAAAAATAAAAATAAAAAGGTGTGTGAAATACAACGATACAATACGAGCCAGCCGCGTACTTCTAGCTTCATACCTAAATTGCGGAGTGCGCCTGCTGTACTTTTATGTTCCTTAGATAACTTTATTAATGAAAATATACCTTGTTGCTGCTGATGTTGCGTGCGATGTGGCAAGGGGCTGGGTTGAGGAGCAGGACTACCATCAGTCGTGAATCCGTTCTGTTGAGAACCTTCGCCGGAACCGGGCGATACCGTGCCGGCTGCGTGAGTATCTGATAACACAAATATTTTTTTTAAAGGCTGTAGAAGATAAAGAAATTTCTGCACTTTAATGCTGGGGCTATATTGTCGGGTTATCGCGAACTTTACTTCGCGCGCTCTCTGTTGCTCAGCGAGACGTAAAGCGGTGTGCGAGAGAGAGCGCGACAAAAGGCTCAGTTTCCACTGAGTCGATAGTCGTTCTATTACATACCATATTTTGCGGTGCATTTGCTATTGTAAAACTCAACGATAAATTATCGTCACTAAACACTCTATCTAGGAATGGTTTCTATATGGAGCACAAATCGTGTGTTTTGTTTCCATAAAATTAAACGAAGTTCGAATCGTAAGTAATTTTACTGATATGTAACATCGTTCCTCTCGCTTTCCTACAATCTGTGGGAGAGATTTCGTGAAAAGGGAAGGAAGTGTGTAACAGGAAGCCGGGGAAGAGCGCACTATTTGATTTGACCAATTAGCGCGCGCGGTGCTAGAGCTGGCTGTCAGAAACGACCTTGACGAGGCCCCACCCCGTTAATATTGCTTATTACAAAGGTGAAATGTCAGATTTTACACATCATATGCGACTACTGTAAGGCTTGCTCGTATTTTTAATGTATATATATTTACGCTTATTTGTGGTGTACCCAAAAAAAAAACGAACAATCTTTTGTATTATGCCTACAACTACAATACTGTACTATCAGTCTGAAATTAATGTTAAGGCAGAAACCAGGCTTGTCTGCATTTATAACGAAACCACTATAAATGATCGTATTCTTTTTACTGGAAAATTACATAAAATGTAAGTAAACTTACTAGATAAAGTTTGCGTAAGCTGAGGAGAATCATTGGAAGTTTGATCCGAAGTGAAGAAGGTGGTGGTTGAGCCATCAATGAGCGGAGTGGTGTCACCCGGAGACATAGTCACTGGCATGGCAGCTAGAACACACGCAGCGGTTATTTACTAGTCATCAAATCTTAACTTTTCATGAGCCTTGGTTAAATTAGAACGTCAACAAAATTATAATCAAGAAAAAAATGTGTATCAAAATGAAAAAACAGTGCAAATCAAAAGAATAAAGCTTACAATGGTTCATTCGTTTAGGCAGCCACATAGCGCGAGCGTCCATCGTATCGGGGGGCTCGAGTTTCGGAGCCACCGCGCGTTGTTGAGCCATGACCATCTGTTGCGGACTGGGTAGCGACATCGGCCTATTCATTGAAGGCATTTGAGGCGTTGCGGGCGACATTGTAGGGGCAGCTGCGAGGCGAGGAGAAGACATCTGCCCTTGGCCCATTCCTCCTCCTAGCGGTGACTGGGCTCCGACCATTTGTGGCCCGGCCATGGGCCCCGGGTGTGGCCCACACATCTGCGGCGAGGGGGCCGCGTGGCCCATGGGTGGCGCGAGCGGCGCGTGCGGCGGCGCGTGGGGCGGCGCGTGTGGCGGCGCGTGTGGCGGCGCGTGTGGCGGCGCGGGTGCCCGGAGAGGCGTGCGCGGCGCGTGCGTCGGCGAAAACATGTTCGGAACGCCTTCAGGCGCTAATAACCACATAACGCAAAATAATATTTAGCATGCAGCAAAAAATAAAAGTTACACAGATACTAATGGAATTAACTCTTTGAATGACATAGGCTGATAAATATGAGATGATACAGAAACTTATTTCAATGCTTTTTCGCCTACTAAAAAATAATAATAGTAATAATTAGTTTACCGAATCAATCTATTCTCTTCATATCATCGTTTCTTCCAGGCTATGCCATACAAAAGTGTTTTCTTCCTTCAACTTCACAACAGACAACTTCAACATTAAGTCCACTTACTTTGTCCCTGATTAATAATGATATTCGTCGTCTGGAACTGCTGATGATGGTGCGGCATCGGCGTATGATGATGCCGAGGACTCGTCGCATGGTGCTGAATGGTCACCATCTCTCCAGTGTCCATGTCCATTCCGTTTCCACTCAGGCCGGCCGTGTATTCATCCTTTACTAACCTACTGGGGCCGGATTGTAGGGTGAGACCTGATAAATCTGAAAATGTTTTCTTCATTGGAACACATAAACACACGTACACTGTATTACTGACAAGTGAAATCGACTTTTATGGAAGGAAGGTTTGAAGCAACTGATGAACTGTGAAAGTTTAAAGCAAACTTTAGGGTTAAATAACAATAATAACATCTTTCACTGTAGCAGGGGTCTGTCTAGACTAACTTTTATATTCTAAAACCAGTTATCAACACAATAGACATAACTATTAGAAGCATTATTACTAATACTGACCGATTCCTGGGGAAACAACCCTCTCATAGTGGTACGGGTTCACACAGACCGAGTCACATTTTAGATCGAAAGCAAACTGGCAGAACTTGACGTGTTTCAATTCATTTTTGTGTAAATCTGGCCACCGCCATATGCGCGCATAGATTACATGGGGGAAACCTTTTCGACCGGCCACCTGAAACAATAGATTACAATTCAAGCTGGAGCCTTGTCTAGCTACAAATAGAAATAGTTTTGGTCCATTTCTTTATACAGATGACTGACAGATGAGTAGGCCATTTGCATGAATCATTCAAAGGAAAAGTACAAATCTCATTCCAACTACAATAGCAAGTTAAAACTGTGTGCTTTGAGTTACTTGATTGACTTATCAGTTAACGATTTTAAGGAACACTGGAAGATATGTTACAATATTTGTTTTTAAACCAATAATGAGATGATTGCCTAAATGTCATTCCCATTCAGAACTCAATGATTGGACAGCCACCACCAAATGTTGTAACTGAGCAAACAGCACTCCGTGAACTTTTTTCAAGGGTATATTCAATACAAAAGATCATAGCTGTAGAAAGGGGAAGTCAGGTAGGCTAGTCATTCTTAGAATCCTTCTGGTACACCTCAATTAGAGTGATTGATAGTTGTAGTAGTGTAACATGACAACCATGGAAACAGGTTTTCTACAGGTTCTGTTGATGGAAGAATAGACAAAATGACAGCTTTATTGTTTTTCTGTCATTTTGTCTTTTCTCCTGTCGACAAACCCCATTTCTAAAATCTAGCACATACCAGCTACACATCATAACTAAACTCTTGGCTAAGATGTTTAGTGTTGTCTGTAATATTTTTTTATTTTAAAGCCAATAGTAAATAAAAATATCTGTAGTAATAGGGCTACCTTCCCAAGGTGCACTGAATGAACAACTGTGTTGTGGCAGCTCAACTTTTGAATGCCTCATTTTCAGCCTTTGGACATTCACAAACTGATCATGTATTTGAAAATCTCTCTTTCTAATTTCTTGGATACAAATATAAATTTAATTAGCAGTGCACAGCAGTGTGCGGTGTTTGTCCAGTGTACTCATTCTCTCTAAAATATTTTTGATGATAAAGGTACAAGGTCTCTTAAACATAAAAAGCAAAAGATTTTCTTGAAATTGTTTTTTTTAGTGAATAAAGTCGTCTAATGTGTGAAGTAAATGATATTATATTAACGTTTAGTTGAAAAAATACCTGTAATCGGCCATCAAGAGTCCTTTGTATCGTTACACATTTGCTTGGGTGTGCTCCATTGGTAGTTATTGCTGTTATGAGAGAGTCTAACTCGTCTCGCTTCTCTTTCAGTTTCTTCACGAGGGACTCAATGGCACGCTTGGAGAAGCCCTCACTCTCTCCTCCCTGTCTATGGCACATCAGCGAGTGCACGATGCTCAGGCATGCATCCGCCGACGTTGGCGCCGTGGTATTCATGACTGAGGAGACAATATACAGAATTGTAGGTTACAAATACAGCATACTTTGCTAATAGAACGCTCATATCGACGATGTTAAATGGAGTTTAGTTTATTTTATAGGCTAAAATTAAATAGAATGCTGCAATTATTTCATCTATAGATGAAATAATCAGACAAAGTGATCAGCACATAATTAATTTCAAATCAGAATACTGAAGTACAAAAGCTAAATAATAAAGAACGTCAATACTGTGTAACATATTTGTTAAACTTTAAGCTGGGCCGTCCGAGATACGGCTAGGAACATAATTTATATCAGAAATTCACAAAAATAAGTCATAATAAAACTGAAAATAAAAGGAATTATTCACATAACGAAATGATCTGTTCTAGGATATCTAGGAGCTAAGAAATTACCTGATTGATGCACCAGATTTGCTTTAAATATTTATAAATGAAAGCATTTAATCACTTTGCTTTTAAACACTAAAGTAATGAGTAATTACCGAAATTAATTTCTTTTATTGTGAGACGATACCAAAACAGAATGCGACATTTTGGCGGCCCATAGACAGATAGAGTGAGAAATGTTGCCACCAGGCATTTCATAAAATCATTTTTGTTGTACCGAGGCTTTTTGCTTCTGCGAACCCATATAAATAGTTTGGGAGAAAACTGTCACCGATTACCTTGGGGTGAAAGTCAGGGTCATATATACGTATTCGCGACTAGAAACTCTAGAAAGTAAAACCTTAAACATTGTAAGTAATATGTAAGTGTAAGTGTGGTATCAAATGATGCGATTAGACAAATGTTGCATTGACTTTCTGTTTCACATTTAATTTTTTGAAAATATAATAGAGCCTATGACCTTCCTCGATAAATGCACTATCCAGTATATAACACGTTTCACACGATAAGCCGTGGGCTTGTGGAAGCTAAGGTTTCCAAGAGCGGTGGCCGCACTTAACGGCCGCTGTGTCGGCTATCATGAAAATTATGACAGAGGCAAAGATTTAAATTGTTAGATTCCCTCTACCGGGTCAAAAGATAGTCGCTTTTCCGTTTCATTTTGACACCTCTGACACACAATGACGCAGTAACTATACTTGTTTGTCATGGAAATGGAAACGCTGTTTAATAGTGTGAGAGCTCTTCGCAGTATGGACACTTTTTCTTGTGACTGAGTACGGTGAGGGCAAATCTAGCGATTTAAATCTTTGGGGGGCGGACTTCATACTGTCAAATACTGGTGAAAATAACAGATTTTCAAGACATTAATAAAGTATGACGGACCCGCTTTTCTAGGAAACCGTAGCTTTATAACACAAGCCCACGGCGATGAGATGATGAGTTTTACAGTCACTATAACAGTTAGAGTGAGTGTGAACTGTGTGAAATTCATCACCTCATCGTCCGTTACAAATCTACGATGTTGTCTAAAAAAACAAACTCGGTGAGTTTTATTGTTGTTTTTCACTAATTAGAATAGTGTTTATTACTATTGTCTACAATTATTTTTTATTTTTTTGTTAATCATGACAACAATAATATGGTGAAACGAAACGCAAATATCTGTCGAGTTGGGTGATGACAGCGAGTTTTGACAAATTCTCGTTTTTAATTTCTTCAAAAAAGTCAAAACGAGTTAAAAATAATGAGAATTAATGAAAATATGCACCGTAATTAATTAGCAGTTGCGAAGAATTGCTATATCCATAAGTTCGTTGTAAAATAATATTCGCGAATAAAGTGGGTGGATTCCGTTCGAACTAATAATCATAGTGTTATTTGTGTCATGCCCGCAAAATCGACGAATTCTGTTAATGATGAAAAGCAGATGAAAAATGAAGGGTGTCGATAGTTTATCAGGCGACCGTGAAGGCATGACCCACAAACCGATTGTTACATGTAAGTTTCTACACCTTATGTTTATGCAAATCTTTGATTATTTTTATGTGGATAAACAAATTAATTTTAATTGATGTTAGGCGCGGGAGACTGGAATCTGTTTTGCACCCTAGAGGCGCCCCTGGTGGCCGCCATACCGCAGGACTCATGTGAATGGAGACGGTCATATGGACGGGCCACCAAGTCTGTGTATTTGGAGGCTTCATTCACCAAGTATAATAAAGACAGAGCGCAGCCGGAGCTGAACTTATTGAAGAAGCCAATATTTCATATTTACTGGACGGACTGTGTGGTTTGTATATTTTTTGTTTACGTTTTGATATCCCATTGTTGCTATACAATGTAAATAATCTGCCTAGTCACAAGCTAGTTATGATCAATTTAACTATACCCAAATCGCTTTAGAGTGACAATAGCAGTGACAGACCCACCTGTATTTACCAGCATTATTTATTAAAAAAACTGAAACAAAGTCTGTTAACATCCTGAATAATGAAAAACTGTAGATAGTTTATTGTTTTGGTTCCTCCGGAGAGATATTAGGGAAATGGTAATGACTGCTATTTGATTCTGTATATTCTATCATCTGTCCTGCAATTTACTTATAAATACATACCAAGCAAATAGAAAGACTCACATTTTCCCATTTATAATATTAATGTTGATTTCAACCATACCTGAATGGTCAACTAACTATAAAAAATAGATTCCTGATAAGGTTATGTTGTGTTCTGCTGATAAGATTTACTTATTAGTTTTTAACTAAAGTTCATATTTGATAGCCTTCTTTGCTTTAAAAAAATTGTTGATAGTAAATTCAATAATTAAAACATGTGTGTTATGTTTATATTTTGCATAGTATAAAATAAATTTACTGGAGTAACTTGAGCCCTTTGCGTTACATTAAAGTTAAATTAATTCTTACTTTATTTCTAACTATCTGAGTTGCTTTTCAGTAGTATGTCTGGCAAACTTTCAAATTTAGTTTCTAACAGAAAGCTTACAGTTACATTTTAGTGGGCCACAATTATGCAATGCGCCAATTACCGTAAACTTAAATAATTATTTTTATTTCCTGATTTACAACTTTCTACTTCCCAATAACTTTTACAATTTCTTCGTTATTTTTTATATATCTGGTAGTTACTACCACAGTACAAAAAAAATAGTTTTTTTATTTATGTACACACAGTAAAATACATAGAGATACGACATAATTATAATTTGAGTACAAAGGTATTGCTTATTTCTTAGGAAATTGATAATAAATTTATGTATATTTTGTAACTTTCCTATCACAAAATTAAAATTTAACCTTCAATCTTCATAAACAGGACATTGAATACTACAAGACAACTCTTAGAGAAGATATAGAGGCATGGCTGAAACAACTCGAAAAAAATGGCATTACAGACTGGATGATAGTATTAGTAGAAACTTATGACATACGAAAAACAAACAAATTATTACCAAGAACCACAGTCTTGGACAAAATCAAAGGTGATTTTGGCATAAAACAGACAGAGGATAGATTTATCTCTGTTATAAATCCTATCAAATCTGAGGCAAGGAGTGCAGAGTCTTGGAGGGCGCTGGTAGCAAAGATTAGACATTTTGTCCTAGTGGCATATAATAAGGCTCTTATAAAATTTGAGGAGTATATGAGAGAACAGAGAGAGAAACGAAATGATCCAGATTGGGATTTTTGTAAATATTTTATTCTGCAGGTAAGGATTTATATGTCAAATATACAGGGTGGCAGGGACATTGACGCGAAGCCGGCTACCATGGATTCAGTACATGATTCTGAACCCCCTGCGTTGAAATTTTTCGTCGGTTATTAGTATTTAAAGATAGTGTTGCTTCAAGTCTTTATTATAGATCCTTAAAACCACACTTTATTATAAACTAACTTCTGCCCGCGACTTTCGTCCGCGAACCTATAACCTTCCTCAAGAATAGGGATGATAACTAAAATTTTTTTTTTAGTCCGTATTTGAGATTATAAAAAAATATTGGACACGTATTTTTTCTTTTTTTACGAAATCTAAAGATTACGGCGATACATTGAGGTAAAATGTGCCATGACGTCAGAGTATGTAGATTTTATACGTACTAGTGACGTATCGACCCCCACTCCCTAACTGAAAATGCGTTTTATCTAAGTAATTTCCTATTAATATGATAAAGCGAAAAATACGTGTCTAATATTGTTTTATTATCTGACTGACGGACTAATTAGAATTTCTTTTTTTTTACGCAGGCATCATCCCTATTGGGCTATGCAATGCAAAAATATTTTTTCAAATCCGACTGGTAGTTCCGCAGATTACCCGCTATACATATATACAAACTTACAAAAAAAAAAATACCTCTTTATAATAGGTAGAATATTTGAAGCCTATCACTTTGTCCAACTGTTATCCTACAATCCAGCTTGTCATTTATAATTTCATGTGCAAAATCCCATTTCTACCTTTTCAGAATATTCTTCACTGTAAAAGCTGCACTAAAACTATATGTTTTTTTCAGGAACAACTAGCATTTGTCCTAGAAATGCTAGGCTTGTATGACGAGGCGTTAGTCCAGTATGACGAATTAGATGCTCTGTTCTCCCAATTTGTGCTCAATTCTAACGTGACAGAGAGTCCAAAATGGCTTGAGACATTCAAGCAACCAGTGACGTCTTGGCAGGCGGTGAGATTAACTGCCTTGGTTCCTCAACACCTTAGAGAGCTCATTATTAAGAATAAAGCTTCCCTGTTGGATTTTAGAAGCTATTTATTCCAACGTCAAAGTGCCATGTTACTACCTTCATCAAAACCTTGGGAGGTATGTGTGTTATCAGTTTTAATACCTTTTTGTTTTACATAATTATCCTTGTTACCGTTTTATCGAGCTATTTTAATATTTTCCCACGAGAGTAAGGAAAAAACTTGAAATATAGGTATGTATAGGTATATAACTTATCATCCTGCACCAGTGAGTTTATTTGTTTTAAAGGATTCGTCACTACATACTGCATTTTTATCAGTAAACAATGCATTATGTTAATGTATTTGGTCCAAATAATACTCAATTGTATTTATTATGTACCTAAACGAGATGCTCAATGCTCAGTATATTTATAGAAGTTGCTTGGTTTACATACATACATAAAGTCACGCCAGCTTCCAATGGAGGTAGACAGAAACTATAGAACGCCACCTGCAACTGCGACGCTCATGGGCGTACCCATAGGGGGGGCAAGGGATGGCAGCTACCCCCCCATTATTTTTTTTGGGTGGGATATTATCAAATAACTTCTCCCGCTCTGGCCGGAGCGGGAGGGTGTGTCAGACTTTTACTGACTAAAACCCACCCGTGTTCCTTCCGTTGCCTGTGTGCCGGGGCCGCGGTATCCCTTTCGGAAAAACTCGCAACCCTGGCAGGCTAGGGGACCCCGTCAGTTGTGCTGACCTCACCCTGGATTTCGTATGCCTGAGTACCTACTGTGGTCGATAAAAGTCATGTTAGAGTCACGTTAAGACTTTACAATTACTATATATTAAGCATTAATTTTAGAAAAAACCGCGCTGCGCGGCCTGTCCTGTTGTATCATACGAAATACGCGAACCGTACAGCAAGCAAGCACACAGATTGTTTATTTGACTAGCTATAAACCAGAATCTCCTGCGGATGTTTCCCTTACACACTACATACACCTATGACCTACGTCATGTTTTAGTGTAGTGTGTAACGAAAAAATGTGCGGGGGACCCAGCTTAAAAAAAATCTGATTTGCCTCCCCCTGGGCCAAAAGCTTATATACTCCTTTTGATTCGTTTACTCTCATACATCTGGTCATACATGCTTGTTTTACTGGCGGATAAACCCGTTTTACTAACTCTAGATAACATCTAAATAAAAGCGCGCTGTTGGTTTCTTAACGCTCGGGTCAGCGCGGAAACTCCAACACCGCGCTTTTATTTTGGCATTCGTTTATTTGTCGCCTAGGGCAGTGAAAACGGTCATAAGCCTTTGGAGTAAGTTAAGCGTTTCACTTTCAAACATGTCGTTAATAGACATTAACACGGAAAATAACATTTAAATAAAAGTTTTGCGTGATTCCGAATTGCGGTAATACAAACAGTCGTTATTGTTATTATCATCTGCAATAAACTTTATAACTATCATTACACATTAGGTATGCATAGTCCATGTCTATGCTTATTTAGGTACATAGTTTTACCAGATACCATGCTGAAAAGGCGCCTTCATGTAGGTACCACTCTAATCGATTTCGGAATGGTACACGCACAATGATCGCGTTCGGCCAATGAAAACGCGATACATAAATAGATCAAACAAAGAACGCGCGATTAGAGTTACCATTTCGAAATTTGAAAAGTCCTGACAAAAAGCCGGACATTTTCCTTTTTAATCTATCTTTTTTTAGACATCATTCAGCTTTTTCAATAAAAAAACCCTTAAGTCTAAAAGGGGCGATAGACGTGCGAGCAAGTACGCGTACTTATGGCTCGCCGACCTTACTCGCCCGCGTGTCATCCTAAGTACGCGCCCTTTAAAACCGCTGAGTAAGTTCATCGGCGATCCAACAGGTTTGAAATTTTGCACGTAGCCCGCCTTGGTTCGTAGTTTCGTACGTCTGTCATTGCCGTGAGTCGCGAGCCGCTATTTTGTTTCGACATTTGTGTAATGTTTGTTTAGTTTGGTTCAGAAAATTCAATAACATCGCGATACAGTGTGAGTAATCTTCATGTGTGTCACCGACGACGACGACGGTGAGCCGAGTAAGGCCCGTATTACAGAACCTCACTCAAAACTCAAGCATTACTTAAAACTAGTTTCAACCAATCAAAAGGCTTTAATAGAGTTTTAAGTAATGATTGAGTTTTGAGTGAGGTTCTGTAATACGGGCATAAGTTTGCGAACTTAAAAACCGCGTACTTTAAGTTCGCACGTCTATCACCCACTTATAATTCTTGACAAACTCCGGACTGGGGGGCCAAAGAGCCGGACAAATCCGGATGGATGGTAACCATACGCGCGAACTATAAAAGTTTGCTTACACTTCAAGATACGAGAGCGTTCTTAAGAAAGGTTCCATAAAGTATCGTACATGTTTTTAAAGCTATCATCACAGTATCCATGATACTAACATGCATCTTATATCTAACACTTCATGCGTAACATGAAATATTACCCCGTCTGAAGTATCGTTGCCCACACGCGCCTGAATACTGCAATTATTAACACACGACCGCTTATTCTGATTTATTTGATTAATCTCTGCTAGTTTTACATTGCTTAGTGATGCCTGTATAGGCAATTAGTGGACATTGATTTTAACCGATAAAAATCATACCGTTTAAGTCTGCTGAACATGGGCCATCAATAACCACTAGGTATAGTAGGCCACAATCCAGTGGTACAGTTCGATGATTCAAACTTAATGGCAGCTCGGAAGTGCGCTACCCGGTGCGCAGTGCCCCACCCCTCACCCCCGCTGACCCAAGAATTCGTTACTGCGCAGCGACTCGCCTCATGTTCCGGGCCGCCATTAAGTTTGAATCAGGGTGTAACTAGGGTTGCCAACTATTTGTAAAAGAAATACAATATATTACGGCCAAAGTGGGAAAATGAGCAGTATTTCGGAAAGAAATGAATTTTGTAACAGTATGATTGGCAACTCTAGTGATAACACTTGCACCACGAAAATAACCCTTACTGCTTCGACATAAAAACGTTGTCAATGTCAAATTGTTGCCTTGCCACTGATGTGCCAATGAGGCATTGATCGTACGAGTAACAGTTGAAGAGGAATTTGCGTAAATCACAATATTTAACCTACTGCGAAGTTTTGAACATAGAGTTGTTGCCAAAAGTTTCTTATCAAGATTAGCCAAATAAACTTTCAACCTGACGAAGGTGGCTACTTGCTTAATGTTAAACTTTGAACTTGAACCCCATAAAAACTTTTTACAAAAAAAACCAACCGACTTCCGAACAAAAACAGTCAGTGGTACTAACTAGCAGGTAGTGGTATTCTAGTTTGTGTGGGGTAGGACCACAACTAAAAAGTGAAAAATAAAAACTTTTTACAAAAAAAAACAGTCGACTTTCGAAAAAAAACACTACAAAGTGAAAAATAAATTTAATTTCGGAAGTAGGTGTCTTTGGTTTAGAATTTTCGTGTTTTGCCAGTTTTTCGGAAGTCGGTTGTTTTTTTTTTGTAAAAAGTTTTTATTTTTCACTTTTTAGTTGTGGTCCTACCCCACACAAATTCGAATACCACTACCTGCTATGTAAATAACAGTCACAGGAAGTTATCATCATATCATCCACATATACTAAGTGGGAAAAATACGTATTATTGAAGCTTACTCAAAAACTATCAAAGCAAAGTTAATAAAAAAATTATGGGACCAATCCGGGAGCATACCCTTTCATAAAAAAAAAGAATTTTCAAAATCGGTCCACAATTGACGGAGAAATCGGCGGCTATACATAAAAAAAAAAACACTTACGCGTCGAACATAATATAACGTCCTCCTTTTTGGAAGTCGGTTAAAAAATAGACACATACTAAACCACTGAGAAGTACAAAATTCATGATTACTCTGAAGCAAATCCTTTCTCCCATTCCGTCTACCCTCGATTCAGTAAACACTAAAAAAGAAAGAATCATAAAAGCAAATAGCTAACCTATTTCTAGTAATCATATACAGTATACTGATGAATGTGCAAACAATCAAACGCGAGCGTTGAAGATAATTACGAAGCAATTACTGTCCAATAAAGTGTTGCAATTGTGAATTATTTATAAATCGAATGTATGTTCCGAATTGTCCGAGGAGTAGTTCTTGGTGAAGATTCCATATTCGAAATATTTGCTTTTACTTGTTAAGTGCGTTTATACTGAAAGTGAGCAACGTCGCAAATAGCTGTCAAATATTTCGCTGTTTTAATTAATTTGGCAATATTACTGTATGGAAATAAGAAATATGGCTAATTTGTGAACTAAGATATTGATTATGAAATGCAATAATTAATATCGTAACAGTGGCGTATCGTGCCTTGGCCGGCCCCGTATAAAAATCGGTTTGGGGCCCTTATGAAGGGTAAAGATTTCTCACAAAAGAAAAAAAAAAGGTTTGCATAAAAATTAAAGAAATATTTATTCATCATAATTATCTATCTGTCACTTTTTACAAACAATTCAAATTAAATATACACTCTCCTTGCCTTTTTTTCGGCTATGATGACTTTAGTTTTTCTAAAGTTTCTGCCTCTATATATATTTTTATTAATTTTTGCTTACGCAAGTCCGGGGCCCCCGTGGCCCGGGGTATCGGGCCCGAGGTATCGTAACACCGAATATTTAGTTTTAGATGTAAAAAAATATTAGTATTAAGAAACTTTCTGGTTAAAACGGTTACAACATCAAATTCAGTGTTAATATTCTAGTTCACTAGTTACCCATATTTCTTATTTCCATACAGTAATATTGCCAAATTAATCAAAACATGTAATTATTTGCGACGTTGTCAACTTTTTGGATGAACGCTCTAAATCCAAACATGTTAGGACACCAGCCTAATAAACTATACATCTGAAAATTCTGAAAAATCCCCAAAAGACTGCAAATAACTTAGATTCTAAATTGACAGTTTTAAATTAAGTTTTCATTTCTACATTTGTATTCAGTCACGGTTCGCCAAAGTATGTTTCACTATGATTAACATGTCCACCTGTATATTCCAAACCAATCTTTTCCCCATGGCCAGCCATGTATAACGCTGACTTATCATTACCAATGCTCTGTATTTAGTCGTGTATTGACTGTTGTGGTAGGTCAAGTGCAGACAGAAACAGTGGAATTATGTCACTCAGGAAATGAGTTGTTACAGTATAACACAGTGATGGCAATATACTAATCGGGATGAGCAGTTAATCTGTTAACTGTTTATCATGTGGGTTATAATTTAGAACAGTATGAAAATGACATTTATTTATGTTACCCTGGAAGTTGAACAAAATGTAGCCTCTTTATGTTTGTAATTTTCCAAATTAGTACCTACAATTTAAAACTTGATTTGCGTCGATTTCAGAATTAAGTAGATCATTTTTCAAATATTCAGAAACAAAGGATCAAGATCTCTAAGAACCCTTTGTAGGTTTGCAACGGTCTGTCGAACCTTCCATCCAGGAACTTCAACCGTTACTACTTACATCTGTCGTCGATCCTCTTGTTCGCTCGTCGGTGTCATGAAGACTATTACGTATATCATATGCTGTATTGTTTTATAGTACAAACATATATAAACTCACGCCTCCTTGCCATGGGGATAAGCAAAAACTACAGAACGCCTGCTACTTTCCTTATATATTCCTTTTCCATCGTTTTGGTACATTCTTCAAAATATTCACACATCGCCCTATATTTACCTTCCAGATCGCCTCCCGGTGCCTATCCACCGTCCACAATACTCTCGTGGAGCTATCCCTACTCGGCGCAACCGCAGTGGAAGGCGCGGCAGCATGCTGGGCGCAACTCGCATGCGCAGAAACGTTGCGCGCATGTGAAAGACTGGCAGCTAATAACAACGCACTTGATATGTGTACTGCGACTCAAGCGCCGCTGTTACATAATGCTAAAGATAAGGTAAGGAAATAACTATGCCATTATTTAAATTATCCTTAGTGTGCGCAGACACGTTGCGCGCATGTGAGAGACTGGCAGCTAATAACAATGCGTTCGATAAGTGTTCTGCCACTCAAGCGCCGTTGCTGCATAATGCTAAAGATAAGGTAAGGAAATAACTATGACATTATTTAAATTACCCTTAGTGTGCGCAGAAACGTTGCGCGCATGTGAGAGACTGGCAGCTAATAACAATGAGTTCGATATGTGTTCTGCCACTCAAGCGCCACTGCTGCATAATTCAAAGGATAAGGTAAAGAGTAATAGAATTTTTTTGGTTTAATTTACATGCGCAAAATCTTTGCGCGCATGTGAAAGACTGGCGGCTAGTAATAACGTGTAAGTTATGTGAACTGCGGCTCAAGCGCTGCTGCCTTATGAGGCTAAGGATAAGGTAATTATAAAACAACTGTTAGATTATTTACTTCTGTTTGACAAGCATGCGCAAAATCGTTGCGTGCAAGTGAAAGACTAGTAGCTAAAAAAAATGCGTCAGATATGCACAGCGCAGGCAACGCATTGTGTGATTAAAAGTATATAAGTTTAATTTCACTAGCACCAGCTAACTCATATGAGTTCAGATACGTTGCGTGCATGTAGTGTGTGTATGTGTGACTGGCTTCTAATAACACAGCACCAAACAGACAAGTCTTTAAAGTTATCGTAGAGTTTTACAATATTACTGGTATCGTTAAAAAAGTACATACATACGTACATATACGCAGCTTGTTGATGCATATTAGAAGTTCAGAAACCTAAAAGTCTTACAATCAACCGATTGCTTGCTTGTTATTTAATGACGTAATCGTACTTTTAAGTTTTGTTACACAATCCATTATGATCACTGACAGTCGAGCCCCTTGGTCACGCCCTTGGCTATTACTGTTGTTGTTTTAAATGTTG
Source organism: Agrochola lota (assembly GCA_947364205.1). NCBI lineage: Eukaryota > Metazoa > Arthropoda > Insecta > Lepidoptera > Noctuidae > Agrochola > Agrochola lota. The sequence continues at coordinate 11,978,736 of OX376241.1, forward strand.
GCGTCAAGCCAGAACAGTTGAAAACAAGTGACATTGTTGTTTTGTTGAAAGATGTATCCTTGTATTACGTTAGAAATGTCCAAACTGACTTATCCAACCTTTTTTAATACGCGAGTCAGACTCGAACTTGGCTGGTTTTCAAATTACTCTAGAAGAAAAAACGATTATCGGGTAAAGAGGATTGTGCCTCTACGGTAATACGCGGTAACATACGGCAATAAACAGCAATAAGGTTGCTTGATCCTACTAAATGACGGTTTCAGCGATGTTATGATTGCTAACGGTTTTAGTTCATTTCAGAATAATATAACCTGTGATTAGCTCATAAATAAGCAAACTGTTTTAAGTCTGATATATATAGTCTAGGAATCCTGAAACATGTATGTGAATACATCTGCCAACAATGGGCGCTCTTTATAAATCACTAAAGCGCCCATTAATAAACATGGATGTGTTTCACGAAATATGTTTTATACTTAACAAACAAAAGTGAGTGTACAAAAGTTTTTAGTGTGTATGACTATCAAAACAATATGCATCATTACTGTAATTAATGACCGTCCCATGATCATCATTCTGTTGCGCTTATCCCAATGTATTTCGGGCCGGCGCAACATGTCTTTTTCTTCCGTACTTCTCCATTCGTCTCCATCTCGGGAGTCACTCTCTTTCTAGCCATATCATCTTTCACACAGTCCAGTACTACAATCAGTATCAAAATAATCCCTTAAACTAATACACATTAACTGTCTAGTTTGGGGCTCACTGGCTATATTAATTATGTATAAGATTATTTTTTTTTTCTTAAAGCCCCGACAAAAACTTTTTTTGCTCATTTCCCTTTCCTACTCCATCACCAGACCCTGTTCAACATCTATCTTTAACCTATTCATTGAGACCATTCCAATGAGCCCAAATATCTTTGCTGTAAGTTGGTAAAGGAGTTGGGTATCCTGCAAATTCCAGGTGATGCTGCAGCATCAGTTCAAGGTTATTATGTTCTTCTAATGTCATTCAAGTAATAGAATACCTAATTTCACACCGATCAGACCTGTGGAAGGTGCTCACATCCATTCAGCAACTAGAAAAGAGCTGATAATCTTCAAACGGCTGAACCGATTTGCTTGAATCATAGCTAAGAACACTCTCGATCAAGTCACCTTTCAAACAAAAAACACAATCTGTTCAGCCGTTTGGGAGCTACGGCGCAGACAGATACACAGATACGGTAAACTTATAACACCCCTCTTTTTCCGTTGGTGGTTAAAAATAATTTACTTTTTAATTGGAATAGGGATGATGCCTGGGTAATAAAAATGAAATTCTAATTAGTCCGTCAGTCAGATAATAAAAAAATACTAGGCAAGTATTTATTGCTTTATCATATTAATAAAAAATTACTTAGATAAAACGCATTTTAAGTTGGGGAGTGGGGGTCGCTACGTCACTAGTATGTATAAAATCTACATACTCGTGACGTCATGGCACATTTTACCTCAATGTATCGCCGTAATCTTTAGATTACGTAAGAAAAGAAAAAATACGTGTCCAATATTTTTTTATAATCTCAAAGATGGACTAAAAAAATGTTTTGTCGTCATCCCTATTATTTGGAATAAATATATTCATATTTCTAACTCCATAATTCCTTGTTCCAGCTCCACGAATTAGGCAAACTCTGTGGCCTCCTCCCAGGCTCGCCAGACCCGTCTTCAGAACAATTGCACCTAGTAGTCATGCTCTCAGCAGGAATGGGTGACAACGAGACCAACAACCAACATCCAACCCCAACAGATCGGTTAAAAGAAGCGTTGTGTAGCAAGACTTGCTTTCAGCAGTATTATTTGGAGCTGGCCGAGCTCGCTATGGGGACTTATAAGCATATTGGTCGGTTAAGGTAAGTTTTGCTGAGAATTTTACTCCGGTGATGAAAGTAGAACTTGTTTTCCACGGCCAGTGACAGAATCTGGGAATGGTTCACCTGCACATACGAACTACGCATTGCACCTGACTGCACGCAAATCCTTCGTCCATCGCGCAGGCAGTGTTATCCTTTCGATTAACGTAAGAAACCTGACAACGACCGTCAGGCAGTAGCCCACCTGACACAGCATCCGTTTGGTCGGAGGATCCTCATTTTTCTATGGAGGATGAGGAGCTTTCCACGTCGTTCCTCATACCTCACCTCCACCAAAGATGAAAAATTTTATCATTATGTTTTTTTTTAATGTTATTTTTTTGCAACCAATCACATGATTTCGTTTTCGGAAGTTGATGTATACAAGGTGGCAGGGACATCTTGGTTGAAATTTTTCGTCTGTTGTTTAAAAAGAAACAAGTGTTTTATACAAAAGTGCAATACCTCAAAATGTATGGAACAGCAGATTTTTTTAAAATAACTGACGATAAATTTCAACGCAGGGGTTTTCAGAATTATGTACTGAATCCATGGCAACAGTTTTCGCGTCGATGTCCCTGCCACCCTGTATAATTATATGGTCACTAGATCATTTAAATTAAAGGGCAATTCAATAAAAAAAAAATTGAATCACCTCAATCAAGATCTAAACATACTATGCCAAGAAGAGTGACAGTTTTTACAAAAACAAATGCATAATTTCGACCCCCTCAAAACGTTTGTCCTCAATTTCAGATTCGCCCGTCTAATAGGCCGCGACTTAGCCGCGTTCTACTCCGAGTTAGGCGAGACCGGTAAAGCCGTAGTATTCCTGATGGATGCGCTAAGGTCTTATGAGGAGCAAGGTTGGCGGGATTTGGCTGCACAGACCAGGTTGGAGCTGGTGGCAGCTGCTAAGAAAATGAATGATATGGATAGGTGGGTCTTTTATCATTGCAGAATAGGAGTTTTTTTAGGGCTATGATGTTGATTATATTTGGCTATAAATAACTATGATATGATTTTATAATTATTTAGAAATAGATAATCTCGATTTCCATCTGTTTTTTTATTGTTTTTATATTTGGGTTTTAAAGCATGGGTTCGCTTTAAGATCAAGGAAAATACGAAAACTTTTAGCATACCATAAAGTATTTTTTGCAATAAAAGGACTGAAATACTTTGTCCAATATTCGCGCAAAAGTAGATATCTACAGGCTAGTTTAAAATAAATAGTGCTTTTTAGCGATGAAAAAACGCTGTTCTAGACCCTTTTTGTTGGACTTTTTTTGCACTTTGTCATAAGGCTTTACAAGTTTTAACAAAAACAGTGATGATAAAACAAAAAGCACTTACGTTTTCTTCTTTCAGGTACACAAAACTCTCAGCAACAATAGCAAGCACAGCCGAATTAGAAATCCTAGTCAGAAACTTCTATTTCGAGGAGATGATGAAGTCGATACGAGAAGACCTATCCAAAAAGACCGAAACGGTCCTAACAGAGTTGAACGAATGTTTCAAGGTCGTATCAGCGACGTTAGTGCCGTCGGAACGTGGTGTTTATATCACTGACAATAAGGTCCAATGTCGCATGACGGTGGTGAGTTACTTGCCGAAAGATGTGACTTGTACTAGGGCAGCAATAAGTATAGAGAGGTGTAAGGATGATAAGGCGGAGAAAAAGACGCCTGTTAAAAGTTATAAGACTGATTTAAGTGTTAGCGGTAGTGTGGGCTCGCCGAAACGGGGGCCGGTTGAGCCTGAGAGTGAAACTACTAACTTAATTACAAGGTGAGATTAGTTTTAAGTATTTATTCAATTTTGCCAAAAAGCGAAAGGTTCTGGAATGGCGACCGCGTACCGGAAGACGTAGCGTTGGAAGGCGATGACCTTGTGAAGGCCGCAGGAATCGGCTGGATGCGAAAAGTACAGAATCGGTTGAAGTGGCGGTGCTTGGGGAAGCCTATGTCCAGCAGTGGACGTCGTTCGGCTGAAATGATCATGATGATTATTAAATTTGGCTGTCTTTTGTTTAACTTTTACGTTCATATTAGTTATTATTATATTATACTGACAAAGTGACCCACTACTTGGATCAATATTCGTTTTTATATTTTGACTACTGTAGTTTTTAGAACAGTTTTTGAAATAAAATTTTCAATCACATCATTACTGTTTTTGGTGTTCATTTTGAATCCAAAATATTAATGAATATATATTTTTTTTTTTTTTTTTTAATCAACGATATTCCACATGTCGGCTTGCTTCTAATTGAGCTATCATATTTTTTTGTCACTTATGGGACTTGTGGCTAAGTAATAACAGCCGCGCGGGTCGATCGATCAGGTTAAGCTACGCTTGCCGCGGTTAGTCCGTAGATGGGTGACCATCTTTACATGCCACGACCCCACCGTGCTTCGAAAAGCACGTTAAGTTGTTGGTCCCGGCTGTCATTTGTAGATCTTTGACAGTTGTTACACGTCGTCAGAAGCCCGAAAGTCGGACAACCAGCCTACCAAGGGGTATCGTTACCCAGTAACTGGGTTGTGGAGGTCAGATAGGCAGTCGCTCCATGTAAAATACTGGTATTCAGCTGCATCCGGTTAGACTGGAAGCTGACGCCAACATAGTTGGAAAAAGGCTAGGTAGATGATGATGATTTTTTGTCACTTATAAATCATTAATTTTGCTTTTTCCATTTCAGCATAAGACTGGACGATTTAAAACCCAAGAACCCTTTACTAAACCCTTTACACATAACCTCACAACTTCATTACAAAGAAGACAGATCCCTACAAAAAGTCACCGTTGAATGTCAAAACCCAAAAGTAACCCTCAAACGTTCTGACAGCTGCAAATACCGAAAACCGTCTGCAACGATGCGACATAGTTACGAAAACTGTTTTTCTGTAGAAACGGTTATACTAAAACCGGGTTCGAATGATCTGTTACTCGATTTCGTGGCGACAAAATGTGGGACGTTCAAACTTGGTCAGGTTGGTGATAAACTTTTTGAAACTGCTTTTTACAAATGTCTCATAGACATATTTATTGATTTATTTATTTAACAGTTTATGTACACACATTATAAATAGACAAGAAGAAAGGAACGGAAAAAAACGTACAAAGGTGATGCTTATTTCTAAAGAAATCTCTTCCAGCATACCTGCGATAGGAAAGTAGTTAAAGAGATGTAGACAACGTGTGTAAGATTAGAAGAGAAAATAATATACATAAAATAAAAACGCTTAATTATTCGCTAATTTAACTATAAACATACAATATGAGAATAAACTTACATACATACTTCTAAAATAAATAACCCTAAAATATATACTTAATTATAATGTAGTGTAAAATAATAAATGCAAAATATGCAACTATGACGAAGTGGACAGATAGTGTTCATATCTTTTTATTTAATGAATGACTATCTAAGGTCTATTCAAATCCAATAAACAAACATGCTTTATGCTAGTGGAAATACAGTTGATTTTAGACAGACTAGTACTGTTGAAAAAGTCATAAAAAATACGAAGTTGTAGCGCAAACTGAAGATTATGTGTTGACATTACAGTTGTTTTTTCTAAAAACTCGTGTATTCTTACATGTTTGATGAAAAAATTGCGAACGCAGATTCGATGTTAAAGATTCGCACTGACATTCTCCTATTAATTTGATAAATGATCTTGATAATCTGCTGGGTCAAATAAAATTAGTTAGCGAAACTCCAGTCGTGATGGTGGTGAAAAAACTGTATTGGATGATGTTTTTTTGAGGTCATCGCATATGTGTTTTTTTGTTTTATCATGTTTAGGTATCGCGTCTGTGGAATTTCGCTAGCTAATGTAATTTGATCCTGAATATTAATCAATGTATAGTTTTCTTTTTTATTAAATAACTAGCTACCCGCCCCGGCTTCGCACGGGTAGCACTATGTACTTATCTACGGTGCAACTACCTACCTACCTACCCTACGTACCCTACCTATCCTACCTACCCTACCTACCCTACCTACCCTACCTACCCTACCTACCCTACCTACCCTACCTACCCTACCTACCCTACCTACCCTACCTAGCCTACCTACCCTACCTACCCTACCTACCTACCCTACCTACCTACCTACCCTACCTACCTACCCTACCTACCCTACCTACATACCTACCCTACCTACCTACCTACCCTACCTACCTACCTACCCTACCTACCTACCTACCCTACCTACCTACCCTACCTACCTACCTACCTACCTACCCTACCTACCTACCTACCTACCTACCTACCCTACCTACCTACCTACCCTACCTACCTACCTACCTACCTACCTTAGGGGTATGAAAAATAGATGTTGGCCGATTCTCAGACCTACTCAATATGCTCACAAAATTTCATGAGAATCGGTCAAGCCGTTTCGGAGGAGTACGGGAACGAACATTGTGACACGAGAATTTTATATATAAGATCTATAATGATGTATATGTGACATGGATTGTAATGCGTATTCCGCATATTTTATAAATGTACCTATTCAATAACTTTGCAAGCTAGTTTTGTTGAATTATTTTAAAAACTGTAGAAAACCTGACCATCTGTAAAGTACTAAAATTTTTGCAAATGCCTTTCATTACAGGTTTCATTAGTAGTGGAAGGAAAATTGGAGTTTTTATCGAATGTTCTCATCGGTACTAAGATGGGATGTGAAGTAGTGACGCAGGGAGTCAATGTGTTCTTAAATAAGGTGGAAGCGAAGAAGGATCTTGTGGCTGGATTGGAACAGGCGATGGAGTTAGTGGTGACGAGTGGGAGCTCCCATATTGAAGAGGTTTGTTGTTTTTTTGGCGACTTTTAATTATTGGTATTTGCACAACCTAAACAGTGTTTTGAAATGATTTTCGTAATCACACAAGTTCGCATGCGTACTTACCGATAACTTATTCAAAAAATCTTAAAGAAGCACGGGTGTCTTAAATCTACATGCAGAGTGTACACACGGCTACATATCAAGCTATACATTTCCAGTTTATGCTGATCTCGCATTGCATAGGATTTCCGTACAATGCGAGGTCAGCTTATACTGGAAATGTATAGCTTGTGTAGCCGTGTGTATCAGCAAGGTGTGGTCAAATAGGGCATGATTCTAGGTCAACAGGAAGTATCCTATAGGTTTTGATTTATTTGCGAGTATCAAAATATGTCGCATATGTGGCCGTATTTTTTATTGCGTTGACTTGGGAAGCTTGATGTTTTCAGAGCTCCAAGGGACCGTAAATCTAAATATTTGATATTAATTTAAACTTGATACCTCCACGCGTTCCTGAGAAAAAGGGTCTTTACAGACTGACAGACGGACGGACAACAAAGTGACCCTATAAGGGTTCCGATTTTTCTCTTTTTTTTCTCTTTTGAGGTACGGAACCCTAAAAAGAGGTTCTGTTTAATGTTTCTTGTAACTAAGTCTAAACATGCAACTAAAATAATTTTTATTTATAGAGAACATTTCTTAAAAATATTATTTTAGTTAACGTTCGCTCGCCAATCCGATACCATAAACACTGAGCGATGATATTTTGAACTAAAATAATTTATTCCCTTCCCCAGAATACAACAATACTCCTCAAGACATCATCAGGCCTGCTCATCCGCTTCGCAGACAACGAAACTGCGATGTGTCGCGAGCTATCTATCAAGGTGGCATCTATGGAGCCGTTTCAGACCACCCGGGTGCCACTGCGACTATTTGCCACCTTGCAGCCTAGGAAGGAGAAGAGTATTGAGCATACCGTGAGTGTTAAACGATAATTGAGATTTTATATTTTATTGTGTGACTGAAGAAAGTGCAGAGTATTACTTTTTAATGACATTGAAAAATATACTTTAGGATTAGTGTCATAAAGTTCGAAGTTGTACACGCGGCGCCGCAGAATTTAAAGCGAGGTTGCAAGATGTTAGTTTCGGTAACTGACCCATAATTTGTTGGTTTATTTATTTTGAAATTCGAACACAAGTACCACACTTATGAACATACTGCCTAACGAGTACCCAAATTTTCTACACAATTCTAAACTACAATTCTTGTATGGAGTACCCACAGCCCGAGGTGGTTTGCGGCTCGCTAAATCTATTCTTCTGGTTCAGGTATCATCAACCTTATTGTCACTGCGTATGAGACACCTCTGCCTTCACAATAAAACTATTCTCAATAGTTGACTATAAAAGGCTATCGATTATCGTTATTTGGGATCTTAGTAATATTTTTAAACCCAACATACACACCTGGAATCCCCGAAGGGTTAGGCAGAGATGTACCTATAGTACACTCACATTTCGCTAGTTATGTTTAAGTCTCATGTTAGGAGGCGAGCCTATTGCCATCAACTGGGCACGCATCGAGACTCCGGGTTGCTATTGAGAAATTAATAATGGAAAATCCCAATAACACTTTACCCGACCAGATGATTTTCAGACCTAGTCTTGTGGAAATCACATAAACTGTGAAGACTATGTTCAGAATCAGAATAACATTTATTTGCTTTCTTTGTGAATTACAAAATGTCTCTGTGGCCGGTGGTCCATACAGAGGTGAGTCAGCTAACTTATGTCCTAATGGATCTATGTTTGCTGTGTTCTGTTTATTCGCAATATGTGAGCCTATACAAATAGATTCCGTGTTTTATGTATGTTGTATGCTTACAGGCTGTCTCAGTGATGCATTATTATTATTGTTCACTTTATTTGGAAATGAAATCACATAAAAACTATGTTCTTTTCCCACAGGTCTGGCTAACCTGTCCCTGGTGGGAAGCCGTGACAGAAGTACCTCTCCACTTCACGCCTCCCATGGTGGCATCGTGGCGACTCCTCACCTCGAACGCGAGGAAGTTCATCCACGTTACCCTCAAGTCTACCGTGCTGCATCTGGTGCAGTTCTCTTTGGTAGACCCTAAGTTAGAGTGTGATGGCGCTGATAATTCTGTGGCGGATTTGAATCCGAAGAATTCTGATCATATGGTAAGTATTTTTTTTGTGATGTTGAGATTGACGTCAAAAATAATGCTGATTTTAAACACAAAAGTGCCTTATTTGAGGTTGATAACGATGTTTTTTTTTTTTTTGGAGTTTGTGGCTAAGTAATAACAGCTGCATGGGTCGATCGATCAGGTACCGCTTGCCGGGGTTGGTCCGTGGGTGACCATCTTTATATATCGAGATTCCTCCGTGCTTCGGAAAGCACGTTAAGCCGTTGGTCCCGGCTGTCATTCTTGGATCTTTGACAGTCGTTACGGGTAGTCAGAAGCCCGAAAGTCTGACAACCAGTCTTACCAAGGGGTATCGTACCCAGTAACTGGGTAATACCCAGTTACTGGGTTGTGGAGGTGAGATAGGCAGTCGCTCCATGTTAAATACTAGTATTCAGCTGCATCCGGTTAGACTGGAAGCCGACCCCAACATAGTGGGAAAAGGCTAGGCAGATTGATTGAACATGGATTTTGTAGAATAGCCTTTATGATAAACGCCAGAAACTGTAAATCCTGCATAATCCAGCTAACTTACTTTCGACATCTTCCAGACTAAATGGAATAAATAGGACACCGATTCGAATCAAGTTCGATTCGATACAAAATTCATGATGTAATGAGAAAGCCTGGTAATCAGCTCAAAAACTTATATAATAGGGATGACGACAAAAATTATTTTAAGTCGTCATGGAAATTATTAAAAAATATTGGACACATATTTTTCCTTTTTTCACGTTTTATAAAGATAACGGCGATACATTGAGTTAAATGTGCCATGACGTCACGAGTATCTAGATTTTATACTTGTGACGTAGCATTCCTTAACTTAAAATGCGTTTTATGTAAGTATTTTTTTTTAAATATAATAAAACAAAAATACGTGTCGTAATATTTTTTATTATCTGACTGACGGAGTCATTAGAATTACTTTTATTTTAAACTAAGCATCATCCCTATTCTATTTCCAATATTATTATTTTTCCAGATGGTAGCATCAGATGGAACAACAGCCTCATTCATGTGGGAACTCCTCAAAGACCCCCTTGTAAAAGCAGGGCCAATGAAGGCGACATTCTCCGTGCACTATCATCCCTCCGACTCCGAAGGACCGGGCAGACCATTCAGCTGTCTGTTTGATATACAGGACTATACGACGCTGTTTGTTATAAGGACTAAATTGGAGCCTAGTAAAGGATCCGATTTTTGTAGGGCTTCGCAGATGTGCTGTTTGCAGTTGAGCGTGCAAAGGGTAAGTGTGTAAAAAGATAATTAAAACCACAAATAAAACCTTATTTTTTAATTTTGTTCTAAAAGAGACCGCTCGCGTGTGTTCGTATCTGTATGGTTGACGACGCGTCGATGCTGGGCTAGCGTCGCGTAGCGTGACCCTCTCCTATTTTGCTGTGCCCGACAGAGTCTATAATTATGTCATTGAATTTTAAGTCACCACCTAAGTACACATTGTGGAATGCAATCATTGATTGAGTATTGAGTGATTGTCGCGTTGGTGCAGCGATTACTTTCGATGAAAGCTTACACTAGACGTGAACTTAACGCCTTTTGACAAGAATGAAATAACTGACCTATCTAAAACAATTTTGTATCGATGTTTTTATTATCTGTTCATTTCTACTATTTCAGATTGAAATCTTGCCGTTCCTAATTTAAGTTTACATAATTTCAGGTGAATGAAACAGAATACACGTCGCTTATGTACGAAGTACTCGCTGACCAGACCATGTGGGCGGTTCTTGGTCGTACTGCAGGTAAAATTCAAAATATTTCTAAAGGACTTCAAGAAAACATCCCTAAGAACAAATATGTATCTGAATAAAATTGTCGATTTCTCTTCTGATTTATGCCATATAATCTAAGCCTTTGCATTGACTTTTATACATTTCTTTTTCAAGGTGTAATCACAATGGAATGTACGAGCACGGAACCGCAGAATGTAACCCTAGACGTGATGCCGTTAGTTGCAGGATACTTGCCGCTGCCGACCGTCCGACTGTCTAAATACATCGCAGCTAATACCAAAGGTAAATATCATAATAAAATTTGTACAGATTATTAATAAATTAATGAGACAAAATTGAACACCAATTTTTCGTTGATATCTTGGAATTCGGTGACACTCGTGAGGTTTAAACCTCGTTTACACGAGGAGAGTTTCTCAAACATCGATAAACGAGAATGTCCATACGAGACTCGTAGGCGAAAATCTTCAGGTTATTTATCGCAAATGTATTTAAAAGTTAGACCTTATTTACTACATCAAAAGGTACAAATCTCATTCAGAGCTTTAAAACAAAACACTTCTTGTCCTTCGTAACTTTCTTGTCTCCCAACTTGAACCTAAGAACATCTTACAAACGCAATATAATTTTCTAGATCCAAAGAAAGACATCTCAGCTCACCCCCGACTCGAACCATTCAGTCCAGGTCAGGTATACCACGCAGGTAAAGCGAAGCAGGTCCACGTGTTACCTCCTATGCCGAAGGAACATCTGGACGTGATAGCCAACTAAATGTAAGTCATGCCAGGCTAATATACACAGCGCGACTTAATTTTATCGTCGCATTATGTCGCCATGGAAGGAACATCTCCTTCCATGAAGAAGGAACATCATCTTACATTGTGTAATGCATAGGCGTGTCTCGTTTTGGCGTGAGATATTGTGAGGGTAGAATTAGTCGTGCGTGTTTAGCTGGGTGGAGACTAGTCTATGAGCTTAGTAATTATGCTGGTAGGGATGTGGGATTCGTAAGTTTTTGAGAAGAAAAAAGGGTTTTTTGTGTTGGATGAGGAAGGCAAGTCTTATGAATTATAATATACTTATTCACACAGTTACCGATCTGGGCCAACCAGTGCCGGGTTAACCACGTAGCAATTGCTACGGGCCCCGCGCGAATTTAAAGACGAATACATAAGGACTTTAAAATTAGGAAAATAATAAAAACTTGCGAGTTTCACATACCAAAATATTATTTAAATATAAAACTGACTATTCATGACATACACTACAATAATCGACTAAAGTAATACAACACTAGCTGTCAAAATACACAGATTGTGAAAATAAATACGTCCATTGCGTTTAATGAAACGTTACAACATTACCAGGCTCAATAACTTATGTTCAATGTATTCATTAATATTAATGATAAAATAATAAAAATAAATAAATTGATATTATACATTGACGTTTCGTATTAGGGACAAACGAATTATTTGTATGCTTAAATGTATTTTAAAAGTACCTAAACTAATCTTTGGCATAAAAGACTATACTTGATGGGTATTATTTTAATGTGCGTTATTTTAAATAATAACTTATTAACTGTGCTCTTATTGAACGCACAAATAAACACATTTATACGAAAACAAAGCACATTTTAATATTACCCATATTTTAGACACAAAATGCTGCTATGATATTGTATTCGAAGAGAAATAAAAAGCTTATATTACACTAAAATATTTTGATGTAAAATAATGACAGATACAGGGTGTAATTCAAATCATTGGAGACCTTCCAGGGGATAAAATACTCATGTATATTAATGATTTCAATTTTACCGTGTATGGGATATCTGATAGTACTGCTTACGAAATTCTATTCTATGACTAAGAATCGGACCACCACATGTGATAACTCATATGCTTCGTAAGGTTGTATGTGTGTAATGTAGTTATAAATACTTGAAATTAAAAATACATGGTAAGTTTTTGAATAGAAATCACTGGCGACTATGCCAACCAATGGAGATAAGATATCTGTTAAAAACTCACCCTGTATGTGTAATATGTTCATAATCTTGCAGCTATATCTGTTAGTGCTTTGGCAACATCATTAGAGAAAATTACAACATATTTTTAACATTATTCAAAAACATGGTCATACTATTGTGCAATACCACAACTATAAAAACGGTGCCAATAAGTGTTAAATGAGATAAAAAATCTGTGCTCAGTAAAAAAAAAATTACTTGATTACTTTCGATTGGATTACTGCATTAAAATGCTTTTGTTTTGGTGAAAACACGAAGCCTTTCATTTCATATATTTTTCAGATACATAATTTGTAACAATTTTTTTCATTTATCTAGTGCCATATCATTACAAAAGTTAAAACATCGGCAAATTTGAAATAGACTATTGACATGGGACTTAAACACTAGCGAAATGTGGGTGTACTAATAGGTCACCTCTGCCTAACCCTTCCGGGAATACAGGCATGATGTTATGTTATGTTTAAATAAACATTTAAATGCGGGTTTTTAACATAGAAATATAAAAATGTCGTTCGTTGATACTTTAAATCATGAAAGTTGGAAGTTATTACTACAAAATCGTACAGTAAAGTTTACCGCTGTCACTCTACAAGGAAGTCAATGCATATGCCTCTAACATTCACCATTAGATCTTATTTCGCTTCATTTAGGTCTAAAGTTAAATAGCTAGTTATGTGTTAGACGTTTATATGTGTAACGTAGTGTTATTGTACTGACAGTCTTTTGTTTTTTATGGACTCGATGCAATAGGGGGTAATTTCCTTATTTTAAGAACGTTCGCATTGTAATCTCAGTCTCAATCTGTCAAAAATACCCATAGTTTCCCTAAATTTCGAACGTTTTTAATTACGGGAATTGGGCTTCTGAATAAAACACAGATTTGAAATTGGATGTTGGACCAGCTATCTATCCTGTAGCCTAATTACGCAACACATTTTCGATTTGTAATTGAGTCAAATTGGTTTCGTTTGACTAGAATTGCTTTCAATTTAAAACTTTTGAAAGCAATTCTAGTCAAACGAAATCAATTTGACTCAATTGCAAATCGAAAATGTGTTGCGTAATTAGGCTACAGGACTCATTGTCATAGGAGAAAGCTTGATCAAGTCTCTGATCAACAAATCTACTGTTATGTGTGGTAGGTGGAAATAGTAGTCATGTAAACCACTTTACAACCGTTTCAACTAAGAGCTCCCGCAGACATACGATTGTATGTTGGCCAACTATAGTAACTTACTAAGATACAGATACCAATTTAGTTGGACAAGATGTGCGGGCTAGCATATGTCACCTATTGGTATACTCTGCGATTTAGTCGGCCAATTCATAATTGTAAATCTGCGGTCGCCCTAAATAGGCTTTCAGAAACCAAGGTTTTTCTACGAAATGAAAACCGGGCCTGATATTACTCGTAAAGATTCGAAAAAGATTTTCCATCGTCGCCATACTTATTTCGCCACAACGATTATGTGTACCTAGTCTGTTTCTCGTCTATTCTTTTCTCATATAAGTTGTAAATACAATTTGGTGCTAGATTAATATAGAGTTAACACCAAATTCTTCATAATGTTCAAGTTATTAAGTTATCTTTGTATATCTTGTTACAATAATCTCAACTAAGTTATACTGGTGCATGTATTTTAAGAGCTGTTTCGGTTAATTTTTCGACATAAGATATTATAGCAATGTTTATTTACTTGATAATAGGAATTAAATTATTCAGGGTGTATATTTCTGTTGAATTAAACTGGCTTGAATGTAATTGGAAATGAATAAAAAAGGAAAAACGAATGCCAGGACAGTTAGGTTTTTACACGTTTATATAAAATGCCCTAAAATATTCAGCAAACGCAAATATACACCCTGCCTTGTTTATCCATCTGTTTTAAATTGTGTCTATACTTATATTTATGAGCTTTCCCTAATGTAAGTTATCCAAAGAATAATTTGATGTACACAATCTGTTACTTTAGTTACTAATGCTAGCCATCATAGTAATTATATAGCTGAAACTAACAATGCAAAGGGCAAACGGTATGTTCGTTATACACATTTCCGCAGTAAATTATGACTTTGTATAAATTAACAAAGAAAAAATGAGTATACTCAGTAGGTGTGACATATTTTGTATTATTTTTTAAGAAGCTTAGATATTTGTTAACGATCACATTTCAATAAATTGCAATGTGATTATGTTGGCAACTTCAAACTTGTTTCAGTGTTGCAACTTATTGAAATGTTAGAATTTCTTTTTATCAAATAGCATGCTTAGAATAAATAAAGTTGATTTAATATCTTATAGTTCTTATTAAGTTATTGAGATTTCCATAAAATGTATTTATTTTGATTTTGTAAGCAAATGATGATCCTTTGTGGACGATTCATGTGGAGTAAAACTTAAATTAAGCATGGTGACTGGTGAGCTTAACTTAGATTTTGAGAAGTTATTAAAGTCAATGTTAAATACTAAATCGTCTATCAGGGATCCTATTATAATCATTATGTTTATCGATATTTTGACATGTATTGGTAGTTAAACATAACGTAGAGAAAAAGAAGTAAGAAAAATCTTCAAAAATAATTTGACTAACAACTCACAATGTCAGACATTTTGTTAATATCCAAATGTGATTGTCGGTTAACTTTAACATTTGACCATACTTCTACTGAAAGCTAACAAAGCAAGCTGTTAATGTAAATAGACGTAATACTGTATAACTGCAGATTGTATTTATGTTTCATACTATGTATTATATCTAGAACTACGAATATAATGTTTATTGTTAGCGTCATTGTTTTATTTGAACAACCCGGGACAACCCTACCCTTGTAAGGAGAAATATAGTAGTGATATTTTTCTTAGGTGTCCACATAAATACCCTCCATCTGAGAATGCGTAGGGATAAATCAAACTGTAGTGTTAGTCTGTAAAAAAACTCACCGGGCGAACTTAGGTGAAGTGAGCTGTCAACAGTGTCAATCCATGCATTAGGTGGATCAAAGAGTAAAGTAACTATACAAGGTGGATTTACAGCACCACTTAGGTGAAATGAGTTTGCCTGTCGATCCCTTCTGTAAAATTCTCTCCGTGAAGAGTGAAGTGAAGTGAGCTGTCAATAGTGTCAATCCCTAGCATAAGGTGAAATGACACTTCGCATCAAGCTCACTTCACAAAAGTTTTCACGGTAAGATGTTTACAGAATAGAACTCTGTTCACCATCATCCAAAGCAGAGAAAAAGTGCTATTGGATATTGTGAGATGAGCTTATCTTTATTTGCATGAAATATAGTCGATTTATTTTGGTTTTTCTTTAGAGGGTTTATCTTAAAAGTTGGCAACGTCGCAAATAACTGTCAAAAATTTACCTGTTTTGATTCATAAAACAATATTACTGAATAGAAATAAGAAATGTGGCTAACTAGCGAACTAGAATATTAATAATGAATTGCAATTGAACACATTACATTGAATTTGACGTTGTACCCATTTTATGTGTAAAAAACGTATTTAGAAAGTTTCCAAATAGTTTTTTTACATCTAAAACTAAACATTCGGTGTTACGATATTAATTATTGCATTTCATAATCAATATTCTAGTTCGCTAGTTAGCCACATTTTTTATTTCCACACAGTAATATTGCAAAATTAATCAAAAGTTGGACCAAACAGTTGGTCTTGGTATGGAGTTGGACCACTCCATAGATCTGTGGACCATTTTAACTTTGTATGTGGCAAAAGCGTTAATTTTTATTTTAGTTTCTCTAAATTAGTCGATTATTTTAATAGCAGCACTAGTAGCATTTTACGTTTGCAAAAGAAAACGAGCTCACTATTCGGTGATACCAACTCCCAGATACTAACTATTCGAGTTCGTCATTGGTTGATTGATTTTAAGTTGGCAGTTGACTTGCGATTGTGATTGTGAACTGTCGAACTAAATTGATAGGTTTGTTTTGTCACAAAAATATGGTCATAGTTTTTATAAATTCAGCGGAATCATGAGATAAGTTGTACCACATGTAAACATACATTTGCAATGTGTCAAGTGAATAAAGCATAAATACAATGAAAGTCGTGTGGGTTATGTTGTGAAAATGCGAAGTGTTACATTTGGATTATTGGATGTCACACGCGATTGTTATCTTCGAAGTGGTCTCCTCGAAGAACCATAAAGTTTTCACTGTGGATAAGTTACATGTACGCAGCGGGAATGACAATAATGGCAGTTTCTGTTGGCGAAATTTGCGAGAACACGAAGCTGGCGAGGGAGATGGCACTGATGGGGAACTATGAGTCGGCGCTGGTTTACTACGAAGGCACGGTGCAGATGATCCACAGACTGCTCATCACTATCGCAGACCCCACGCGCAAGTCCAAGTGGCAACTGGTGAGTACCTTCAAGTTTTCTGCATGTTTTCCAAGTACTTCGATGGCTGCTTACCTTGAATATTAACGTTTCCTTTTATGATAAGCTGTGGTGCTAATTAGTTGCGCGGACTGTAGGAAGGCGGAAGGCCACCCGCAGCGTTCACATAATTTACCATGTAGGTTTGTTTAGTTTATGTCCTTTTTTGTTCTTAATGTAGGTTATCTAGATCTGTTGTGGTCCATTTTTGGATACCGTACTGCTAGTAGCAAGTAGCAGATTTTTTTTTATCAGAATTTTATTATATCAGCAACAATTTTTCCAATATCACAAAAATAGTCTTTGTGTACAATGACATGTGGCATGATTACTTAGATTTTATTTTGAAGCTTTATTTTTTATTTTTCTGTATTCCATATGTGTTTTTCTGTAAACCTGCTTACCCTGATATTTATTCAAAAATTGTGAATATCCTTTCTCCTCATTACACTAAATTGAAAACAACACCGCCTCATAGTTTTTATTGTTTCAATAATCTACCTTTGAAAAGAAAAGAAAAGGTATGATTCATCCCATTTACAAATCATGTCCTCATTTGTTACAGCTAAAGTACCCATTTCCTTTAAACAAAGGAACTGTCTTAAACTAATCTATTAAACATGACCAAAACATGTTTCTGAATGGACTAAATTATACAGTTACGAAAGGGAATAACTATGCAACGCTAACATATCCAAATTAGTCTGTCAACATTCTAAGAACTGCTACAATTTTAACACATTGACAGAATACATAACAATTTCACTAGCACTTGTGTAAGTTACCTATTATGCATTTTGTAATCTTGAAAGCCACCTGCATGATAAGGGATATTTAATTTCTTGAAGTCAGTGACGCCAAATTATTGTTATCAGTGTGTTAAGAATAATAACACAATATGATAATTATCTAAATATGAATCTGCTATCATTGTTTGCATTTTCATATCTGATAAGTCATTATAATAGTATAGCCCTTTTATCTTGTGTAACTTTCAAGATGTTTGTGGTATAAAACCCTTCCTAGTGTAAATTCCAAGAAAATCCATTGTAACCATCTAAGAACAAAAAGTTAGGAAATAACTTTGAAAGAATTTGCCTACAATTTTGTCTAGCCGTGTCCATATTTCCGAACAGACTGTTAAACTATTCATGCATACATAATCTTACTCAATTATTGACTTTAAAACCTCTACAAAAAGATAACTGTAAATTATTGGTTTTAAACAATTTTCTGTTAAGTTTCATTGGTACATACTAGTGACATAAAGAGTACCGTTCTTGTATTTGTTTAAACATCACTCATGGGTTTATATTTACTTTCGAACATGTTAGAAGTTTAATTTTACTGTTTAATTCTAGAAAAAATGCTATACTTAAATATGTTGAAAATCTGGCTGTATAGAAATTTATCTGGTTAAAAGGCATTCACATAAATTATGCAAACTATCTTCAAATGCATGTTCCTTGTCAATTCACAACTGAACAACAATAAGGTAGTAATCTAATTGAACATACAGGCATAAACAAGCATACATTCATTATCATAATTAACATCTCATATCTCAAGCATAAAGATAAACCCTAATCATATATCATGTATTTTATGAGGACGAAAGTGCAGCTGACTCACAAACTGAGTCAATTGAAGAGCACAAAGAAGCAAAGCAGATCTGCTACATGCCTGTCAGTTATGTTACCTCCAACATCAACTCATAGAATGGATAACAACCTTATAGAAATGACAGTAAAGATCAAAATAAAAATCGCTGTGATGCTAAATTAGAGGTAACTCACTGTCCAACTGATATAGATTATTGAATTTATTTATTTTCTTTAATTAAAATGTTATAATACCAATTACAAAAAGGTAAGAGTTTATACATACTATGTAGACATTCACATAAAAGAGGAAATATATACATGATCATAAAGTTGAGGTAAAAAGTTTACAACACTGGCTTTGCTGTCAGTGTCCTGTTTACTAACACACTCTCAAGTTTGTCTATCTATGGAAAAATTTGTTTAAACATCCTGTTTTATTGATAAACTTTTTTGTTTTCATGTTTCCTTGCTGGATTCTAGGAAACTCAAGTAAATCAGCTGTTTCACAATGGGCTTGGCGACACTTGTTGTTTTGTCTTCTACAGTTTTAATACTGTCAATATTTTCTATGGCTTATCCAGGATACTTACTCCTTACCTACCACTATAATGGGATTTGTCAGACATGCGCGTGTGTGGTGTGCGATGTTCTGTAGTTTCTACCAACCCATGCCCAAAGGGCGTGAATTTAAGGTCGTTCATGCCTAGAGCAGTGGTTCCCAAAGTTGACTGGACTGCACCCCACCTAACAAAAAACTTCAAAATTCGAGACTCACCTCTTGGCTGTCATGGAGACAAAAAGGGGCTCAGATATGAATGATGGACATTCTGTTTAGAATATTCCACTGCAACCGAAACCGGTTACAATCGAAAATTTTAATATTTAATCAAATATAGGGAGTGTGTGTATTTCATGAGTAGGATGTATCTGTTTCCTACAATTTTTTTTTCATTATAGCTTTAGCATCAACTTCCATTTTAGTTACTTTAATCGCCATAAGTTTGTTACATCGAATTTATTTCGGTATTTAGTTTTAATATTAATGATTCCCACCCAATATTCGCTCGCAACCCACCATTGGGTTGCGACCCATAGTTTGGGAACCACTGGCCTAGAGGCAATTTCAAAGCATAAACTTAATCTCCAAAATAGCCTCAATCTTCTTCCTTGAAGTTACGATGATGAAAAGGATTTTTTATACTAACAACCTTAATAAAAAATTAAAATCCTGCTTTTTTATATAATCCATTACATGCATAGTGCTCTTAATACAGGTTTCGCTCATGACTACAGACTAAATTGGCATTGAGCATGTCTGTTATATTTCTTCAACTCTGAAGGTCATTGATTATAATATTGTTCAGCTATTGAGCATCTTCCTTGTCGTTTTTATTATTATTATATTAATATACACTATAATGACCAGCCTTGAAAAGTTGAAACAGAGTACCTAAACTTATTTTTGTAAGAATAAAGAAAACAAGTGCTGTATGGCCAACAAATGTTTCGAAATACATGTTTGACTTAAACTTGACCTGGAAACATTTGGGTCTCCTATCTTGTTTTCAATGACCATTTTTGTATCAGAGGCATTTACTATGTTACAACAGCTTTGCCCTTGCGCGAAAAGGCACAGAGTAATACAGAAAATTCACTCCGCAAAAGAATTTAAATAAAAAACGATTCTTGCTACGACAGAATACAGTGCAATCCAAGTCGCACAGCGCTAATTACCTACAGTTATATTCACCTGGAAGTTGCCTCTCTTTCTATAGCGTAAATTTAATTATCTTCTGACTATCTTAAGGCTCGTGCAGACCAGCGCGACACAACAGCGCGACGCCAATCGAACAATACAATTTCTAAGAAAATTTCACGGTATACCAATAACCAGTGTCGCGTCGCGCTAGTCTGCACTAAGCTTTACGCTCACTGAATTGGCCCGACAAGACGGGCCCGCCGCGTACTTGTAGCTTCATACCTAAAATGCGGAGTGCGTCTTCTGTACTATTCTGTGGTAAAGGTTCTATTACTTACATTCAATAGCTGAAATCACTTTTTTGTTTTGTGTCGGTGAATCACTTTTTCTTCCCTACATCTATTATTTGAGCCGTCATCTCAGAGTACACTTGCTTCCTCATCTTACCGTCTTTCACACAATCTATCCATGTCACACCTATCGACCCCATTGATGTATCACCGCATTATTAAAAACGTTCATTCTAATAGTTGGCAACGTCGCAAATAGTTGTTAAATATTTACCTGTTTTGATTAATTTGGCAATATTACTGTATAGAAATAAAAAATATCGCTAACTAGTGAATTAGAATATTAATAATGAATTGCAATTATAACACTGAATTTGATGTTGTAACCGTTTTAGGTGTAAAAAAACCATTCAATTGGTAAGTTTCCAAATACTATTTTTATATCTAAAACTAAATTTTCGGTGTTACGATATTAATTATTGCATTTTTTTCAATCAATATTTTAGATCACTAGATAACTATATATATTTCTTATTTCTATACAGTAATATTGCTAAATTAATCAAAACAGCGAAATACATTGACGAGCAATATAAAAAAGCCACTAACTTATCATGAAATATTTCCGAAACTACGCAAGATAGGTTCTTGAAGTAAAAAGCAACATTCAAGTGTATTTAATAGAACAAAAAAAACCACCTATAAAACTGTTTTCAAGATTGTTTACTTCATGTAACTAACTAGTGTGGTTTAGGAGATATTTTTTTTTTTGGCAGCTTCCAAGTGGCTTTTATATATTGTTCCTCAGTGTATTTGATATATATTTGCGACGTTTTGTCCACTTTTAGAATGCACCCTCGTAATGAATAAATACTACATATTGTGTCTAGCTAGGTCGAAACCTGTGTATCCAGAACCGCAGTACCCAGATTTACATATTTCCAAATCTTCATGAATATTTGATTGCCTAAACATACATTTGCATATATTTGCACGCATATTTCACAACAACAACTAAGTATCTCATTTACATTCATGCAAATATTTGTAATTTTGCAGTTTTGCATCTAAAAACTATCAATCTTTTCTAATTTGCGTTGTCAATTTGTCGCTGTGGAGTCGTTTGTCTCAATAGAAAGCTTCGTATAACGTTTTTTGATGAGGCCAATGGTATTCTGAGTCACTTATCATACGCCAACGCGTAATCTTAAGCGTATAATGATGCATACGAGAGTATGTGGCTTGGTACTTGATGTAAGAGAATATTTGGCAAATATATTATGAACTTCGGAAAAGTCAGGTGGTCATATGGAACCGGCGTGAGTGTATGACCAGATTTATGATATATTTATATTGTAAACGAACCAAAAGGAGTATTTAAGGCTCGTAGCAGGTGGGGCTCTTGTTGTTTCTGCCCACCCCTATGAGAAGAAAGCGTGAGTTTATGTATGTACTATCGAACTTTATATCTATACATCGTAAGGATTATTTCTGCTTGCAGCGCTCGGCGGCTATAGAACCGGTGCGGTAATATATGTGGCCATCGTGTTCACGGGATTTTGTTTAGATATGAAGTTCTTCGATAGTACCATCAAGGAAGAATCTAACCAGTTTGAAAACAAAATCCCGGGAACACGATGACCACAGCTGTTACCGACCCGGTTCTATAGCCGCCGACCGCTGCAAACAAGAATAGTCCTTACGGTGCTGGTGGTGAGTTATGAACTTCTTTGACTCTTTTATGTTACATATGTATGACGGTTGGAACTGACTGGCCTACCTTGTTTTACTCTAATGGCTGCAAGCTCAACTGCTAAACGTGAGGTTCTGGGTGCCATCTGCCATCCTCAAAATGATTTTTCAAGTTTTTTATTACGAAATTCTCAGTAGCAACCCGCAGCCGTGATTTGTGAGCTGTAAATGGTTAGGCTCACATTACAAAGGACTAAACCAAAGCTGGTAAAATATACAGCGTGTATCAGAAAAGTTTAGTCAAAATTTAAGGTGTGGTACAGACCATCAAACTCAACAACTTTCTGCTGGGACCAACATCCTAATCGCCAAAAAATTATCAGTCGTTCAATACTAAACTTCATTGTATGGGAAGACTGATTATTGCTTCACACCTTTCTAATACACTCTGTATAGTAGGTAAGGTACTGCACTTCTGCCCACCCTTTCGAGGAATAACTGCGCGCGATGTTATGTTATGGCGGTTGGAATTTTAGGGCCAGAATTCGGGTTACCTGCTACTAAGGTTAGGGCGTTGGGTACAGGTAAGAGAAACTTTTGCGAATCTAAAAGGTCACTCCCATTTTTTCTTTTCTTTATTTTAAGCGTCCCGACCGCTCGCCGTTTAGTGGCTGGAGAGTACCACCAGCTATAATCCCAGTTACTTTGGATATTATTTACGTGAGTGTTATATCAATTACTTGATTCTCTGGTAGTTTGGTTTTTCTTTTGGCAAATTCCTTATACGCCTTGAGTTTCCTTGTTACAGATAGTGTTCTTAGTGGTTTTCCTGTTCCTTATTAAAGAGAATAAGAGGCCCTGAAGTGTAAGAAAGAGCACACAATTGCAGGGTAGAATTATTATTGTATGACCTTATCCATGTCATCAAGATAAAAAAAAATGTGCACAATGCAACATTACTGCCTGATTCTTCGGAGAATAAAGTCATAATGCCATATATTTCTCGCTCTTTTCCCTGTTCAAGTGTATGTTTTATCAACCTGCATACCAGGAACACAAGGCGATCATATCGCACGTCATAATTCAGCTGAAGCCACGGATAGCCATAGCGTATGGAATTAACGATTAAACATTGTGTTGGTATTGATAGAAGACTTACAACCGTCGTTAGTCTTAATCCCAGCTTAGTTCCACATCCACTTGTTTGGTAATTAAAGCCCTGAGGGTCATAAAAAGGTGACAAACAAAATCTGGACACTTTAATGGCCTTTTAAACAAAACTAGCAGCCCTTGACGGCCATCAGAACTGCAAGATCCTTTTAGGCATAAATCCGGTCCTCCAAAATTGACTGCACTATCCTAGGACATTTATTTGATATAAAAACAAGGATATTAGCAACAAACAAAAAACCAAAATACGTTGTTTCCCCAAATACCTATTATCACTCGAGAATTAAATTAAACAAGAAGTAATAATCAGCGAGCAATAAAGTTAACCGCAATGGTTAATTATGAACAATTGAGGTAGAAAACATCGCATGATAAAATTATGCACGCCATTATTAGTTGATCGAACGCCTTGGAATAAACCGAGACATGTGATACTTTGAACGCGCATCTGCAAACGATGTGTGGAACCCAACTTTTTGTGAAGGTGTTATGGTACTCGTAACTCTAGAGAGAGAGGCTTAAGCCGGATTTATATTACTGTGTTGTGTCTTGTCGCCTTCTGACGCAGTATTAGCCAATCAAAACTCGTTGTGATTTGACGTAGTGCTGGGAGCCTACCACCATCTCTAAAGCAGTATTATTTTAACATTACTTCAGTGTGGGAAAGAGATGAAGCTCTACAGGACGTATAGCTCCATCTCTTTCCCCCACTGAAGTAAGATTAACAGATTCGTTTGGTTGGTGTATCCCGCTTCACGACACAACACGACACAGTAATCTGTCGGTGGCTTAAAGCTTTGGTTTCTTATGAAAGCGGAGAACGGTCACACATTATCCGCTGTCCAAAAACAGAGCGTTTCTGACACCTTAAATGTCAAATACTGGTGAAAATGACATTTTCATGACAGCCGTTATATTATGACGGAACCGCTGTCCTAGGAGACCCTAGCTTATGGATCGAGCTAAATTAATGGCAGCCCTATGTCCAGTGGACTCCTAAAGATTGTTAGCTAAAGGCTTTCAATCCACTACTCCGTCATGATCATCATGATGGCTAGTCATAATTTGATTTGACAAACGAATAATGTTGTCCCTGTCCGTTCTCTAGACAACCTTTCAGCACTACCACAGACAGGGCTTGAAATACCGGTATTTTTGGGAACCGGTACCATTGATCTTGGTTTGATACCGGTCCCAGGTAGTACCTGTACTACGGGTTGGAGTTTCTTGCCCGTTCTTCTCCATAGAGATCTACGCTTTGGAATGAGCAACTAGCTTCAACTTTCTGACTAACTGACCAAAGCTTTGACAATTCAAAGGTGCCTGTAAATGGTTTAATTGAAATAAATGCTTTGAGTTTGAGTTTCGTAAAGCTAGACGTACCTAGTACGTGTACTAATGGTATTTTTTCTAATCAGTATTGTTAACCAACAAATATTTCCGTAAGTTAGAGTGAGAAAATAGATATAGTAAGTAAAAACTATAGTTAAATAGGCATTCAAAAAATAACTTCAAGGTACAAATACAAGATTTTTGGTACGCGGCGGATACCTGAATTTGGTACCGGTACTTGTGAGGTGGAGTACCTGTACCCGTCTGGAACCGGACCCAGGTACCTACCGAAACAGAACCTGTACTTTTGGTACCAGTTACAGCAAGCCCTGACCACAGAGGAAAATAAGGTAGCAGTAGGCTTTGCAGGAAAACTCGTGAGAAAGCTTTGATAGAAATCTCGCATTTTAATGAAGACTCAGTGTACGGAGTTAATGTATGTCATTTGTATAGTATATCGGTTTTAGCCCCACTCGTCTTCAAATATTATTGAATGACATCTACATGTTTACGCGATTCGCAGGCCGAAAGTGTATGGAAACAGTTTTTGTTTACCAAACACTTAGCTGTTCATATTTACTTTTCTTATAGTTGATGAAGTGGCACGCGCGATGAACAGAGCAATTGACTATTTAGAACTAACGTGCGAAAAACATTTATACTCTAAAATGTTGTATAATTAGCTTATGATATTCCCACTACTGGGACACAGGCCTCCTTTCTGTAATGGGTAGCTCGCCGTCCGATAAGGACCAGGCCCAGGTCGACGGCTCGTTGTGTTCCACGCGCGCCTCAAAGAGATGTCAGCACCAACTGACGGGGTCCGTAAGGGCCAATGCTTGCCAGGGTTGCGAGTTTGTCCGAAAGTCCGGATATCGCGGCCCCGGCACACAGGCAACGGAAGGACCACGGGTGGGTTTTAGTCAGTAAAAGTCTGACACACCCTCCCGCTCCGCCCAGAGCGGGAGAAGTTATTTGATAATTTCTCACCATCAAAAAAAAAAAAGGCCTCCTTTCTGTGCGAGGGAGTGGGCCGTAATCCGACACGCGGGCCCAGTGGAGGTTGGTGTATGTCTTTTGTAACAATTTATTTAAAAGAATGTCCGTGGAGTTTCTTGCCCATTCTTCTCCATAGAGGTACCTTCTACGCTTTGGAATGGGCAACTAGCTTCATATTTCTGACTGACCGATTCCTTGACAAAAATTCAACAATTGAGCCACCAATGCTCAAATGTTGAGTGATTGTTATCACCTACATTTACACGAGAAGTACAAAATGAAAAAAAATACCTGTCCGAATTGTGAGGCTGTTGTTAGGTATTGTACTGAGAGTATATTTATGTGGTAATTTTCAGGAAAAAAAAAATCGCAACGTTTTTATTCAATGGGGAATTTTGCCGGTTTATTACATGGGGTGCAGGGGGACGTCGTTTACCGGGTGTCTACAAGTCATAACTTATGAACACTGTTGAAAATCTTCTAATTTTTATGGATTTGGGGTAATTTTGGTACTAATCATGTGAATTTTTTATATTACTTTTTTTTTTCAATAATAATATTAAAAAATATTATTTTTTTGGTAATGTTATTGCAGTACCTATGTGCTTCTTTCGGATCGGACAGGGTTTTTTTACATATTGTATAATAGAAACAGCTAGTTTAGTTTTTGTCTGGGCTTCATCTTCTAAGTAAAAGCCTCCTTTATCTTTACCAATTTTTTTTTTTATTGGTCCTATAGTTCTATAATTAATTCTTTTGTGGGACTAGGTGGTCCCAACCAACATTCCCTGAAATGCCACAGTGTCAGTTCCTGTTGATTCGGACGTCCGTTCTTTGCCTCAAGGCACTAGTAGTTTTCATTTAGATTTTTCATCATTAATTGGTGCTAAGGAACGGAGCAGTAAGTTCCGTGAGTCGCAAATTCTGTATGTAATCATTGCCCCGCCTTTAGACTATACTATTCAGGTTATCTCAGAATTACTAGACTAAATCTATAGGTATAAAGATCTTTTCCTTATGGCCAGCGTGATAAATTGATGTCACGCCTCCAAGGACCAACCAATAAGGCGTGCTGCAAATACAATTAAACAACGATTTTACACACTCAATACACGCTTGATTTACATACAAATGGTTTTGCTAAGTCATACACGTACTTTATTATTGTTCAATCTGCACGCTGTTGATCTTGCGAGGGTCTGTGGGATTGAAAAGAATAACTTTACACTTGATGAAATCACGTACTGAATAATGGTCTTACACAAACAATGCTACGTGCGATTTCGCCTTAGGATGGGCTTTCTCAACTGATTTTCTGTCGGCTTACGTCGCGCGACGTCGGCGCTGACGCGGGATGTTCGCGAACGCAAGGCAACTTCTTCTCTCGTCAACACAAGAGAAGGAGTTGCCTTCCGTCTGCTTTGTTGTTCTATTTAGTTTATGCCGTGAAAAAAATATTACTCAGTCACCAAATTCTTGGCAGCAATTATTGAGGTTGATAGCCCAGGGGCCACCGGAAATACATTTAATGTAATTGAATGTTAAATAATAGGTATGATGGTCAGTAGAATCTTCCTGTCTGCTAAAAACAACCTTCTGCGATCGCCCATCAGTCTGCCAAGAGCGTTGTGAAATATACGGCTTCTGGCCATTGGTCTTTGACCTTTCGTAGTAACGATTACTGGGAGCCAAGTGGAATTTTATGGGCTCTTATATTGTATGATTATGGCCTTTCCGACGCTCTCGGCTCTTGGGAACTGATTCAATAAACATGAAGGGAAGTCGAGGGTTATAGGGAGACCGACCACCTGGTGAAGGTTGTGGGAATCTGCTGGAATGGACGAGGCGAACGGACCAATCGTTGTGGTGATACATTTGAGGAAGCAGCTATGTCCAACTTTCTTAGGCCGTTTGACTGCAATGACGATGATGTAGATTCTAGACAATAGAGGAAAGTCGATGAATTGACAAAATCAGAATATAGATGGATTAACTATAGCCTATGGACCTTATAACAATCCTATTGTAGTCGCTCACGGCACCCATAATAATCCACTTACTAAATACAAAATAGACAAACAGTTGTGTTTGTATAGCATGTCCTTGCGATCGATACAGCGACCGATTTTGTGCTAGTCAAGTGAAACCCGACAAATTCTTTTGTAAGTGATCGAGTTTGTTCACTGTTGATGTAACTCACTTAATCCAGAAATCGACCTTCGCAGTAACAATGACTGGCAATAGTGGTGACAATTACCTTGAAGTACACAACATTTCAATCATAATAAAACTGGATTATGAGATAGTTCTATTCTAAAATCATTTCAATCCCAAACGTACAAAAGTTCGCGGTGAAAGTGTCATCAAAATTGTTACTGCAGTTTTTGACAAAATAAATCCTATCTTCCACATTGTCATACAAAGTAGACACTCGATTAATGGTTTCTAAAGTCTCTTAAAATACTTTCTATTCTATGAAATTTATTTTAGTTTTAGTTCTTAAAGAGTCGATAAAGGGAAAGGTATATTCAAGCAATATGACTGTGAACCAGTTTAGTTCAGTCGGCATTTGAAAGGTACGGTAACCCAGAAACACCTATATTTTGGTCGATGTTATTGTTATTCGCTACAATATACTGAATCTCTACTTTAATATATTCGGAGATTTAAGTAGAACAGAAGTATAATAGTCTGGCTACAATCCTCTCTTTCAGAATTTGACTGCTTGACTCCGAGAAATGTCTCCTTTCCTAAAACTTGGGTTTACTTAATAAGCAACAGAGGCAAATGTTTCGGACAAACATATTTCTTTTGGAGAGATTTCATCACCTCAAAGGAAATTATATCACATTCGTCATAGATATAAAATAACCATCCTATTTGCTTGAACACAGTCAGCTAATCAATCGTTCCTGTGTTTTACAACTAACGTTTGTCGAAAGTAATTAAATTGATACGGCTCTAATTTCAGCATTTATATTTAGTAATAATATCAGTAAAATATTATCACCTTTTTACGGAGGTGTTAGCTTCGACTCTTCAATGAATGTGCATGTTCCATCTACCCACGATTTCCTGTTCGACGAAATCAAAGCTACCCGATCGAAAAAGATAAATAAATCTTACAACCTCTCGCCATATCGCATCGATCAGCAATCGATACAATAACAACGACAAAAATCATCGCGGCTTGAGATTCTTAATTAATTTCTTTCATATAACTCCACAAGAAATATTCCATGTTAATTCACTGGAACGTAAATCGATCGATTAAATGATTACCAGTCATTTGTAATTAAATTGTTACACTTTTACTTCTTTGCCGTCATGCGTCGGTTTTTGCACCTCCATACATTTGCATATGAACACGTAACTTTGTACTAAATGATTTGAGTCAGGCGATTTCGTGATATTATTATAAATAAATTATCTTATTTTGAAAGGCAAGTGACCGATCCCATGATTCTTACTCATTGTTTCCATGGTCTGTACAAGAGATGGTAAAAAGTAATGATTGCATTTCTATTGTTCTCATCGTTACGTAAATATTACGTTTGTGAAAATAATGGTTCAATTCGGTTGTTTTTAGTTGAATTGTCTTCTTTTAATCAACGTTTGTATCGTCGTGTAAAATGCAAATTCTTACTTGTAACGATCAGAGAAGATGCAACGTCACTGTCTCATGTTTGTTCAACTCAAGACTACATATTTTACCGGCGATTGAGACAAGTATTGCCCAAGCACTATACCGTCCAACATGAACTGGTTCTGACTGAACTAATAAAACATAATACGAGCGCATCCACGTCCACTCATCTCATATATTAGCCTTCGTTCGCAATAACTGTCTTGATTAATAGCAGGACTTTATGGTGCTAAGAGCTGCAGGCTTTTTACTTGAGTTTAGGTCACCTAGTCTAAATTAGAGACTGGAAGGACGCCAAGCGTTTGTTCTATTGTCGACGTATGTCATTCGTGGTTGTTTTATATTGTCATGCGTGTTCTTGCCTCCGTCAGGCCGCGAAGTGTTGACGACGCGGGTCGACGAACCTTCTCCACGCATTATATCGGTCGTTCGGTGACGCGTACGGACTGCCCAATTTTGTTCAACACTGTAACTGTGCCGATCTGTCAAAATTATGCACGCCACTTCCGCCTTTACCTGAACAATGTTACGGCATATATTATTTTGACGGACAGTTTTATTACTACGTTGTGACTTCTGAATATCGCAGTGTCCCAATTACAGCTTCGGTTTGTTAACATTGTGGGTAGTTTTAATTACCGTCCTACTTAAACTATAGTTGTTCATATTAGTGGCTCCTTATAGAAGTCGGTCAAGGTATTTAAGCTTAAATTAGGTGAAAATAAGCACGTTATGTGGCGTGTGATCGCCGGGTGTTACTCAACAGATTGAACTTTTTGTGTGGGAAGTGGTTAAGATATTTTTTATTGTGCGCGAACATTGTGTGATAATCGTAGTGAGAGATCGTCATTTTCACTTTTGTGCCCACATCAAGAAAATCATGTGCGTATCTTTGATGCATCTTTACTTTATCCATTATTGAGTTACTGTATATTTGTGTTTTTTGTGAAACTTGCTGAGCGATTGCTGGTCTGGATTAGATTGTAATTTGATGCTAATGTTGAGATTTCACATGTGTGAACTTGTTTTATCTTAACACAATATACCATTTCTGAAATGAATTTCCATTGAGACTACAATTATCCATTAAGACATTATCAAGTTTCATCCCATTTGTCTGCACAACTTGCTGCATCACTTCATTTGTGACACTTGATATCTGCACTGGTCTTGCAAAAGTCGTTACATCTTTAATACCTATTCAAAATGGCCAGTGATCAGCATTGATATGCGAGCCACTTTCTTTCCCTTGAAGGCGTTATATCTTACCTACACTAGCTTGTGCCCGCCACTTCTTTTAGGTGATATTTCTTGTTTCAACATAAAATATATCCCATGAGCATGAAATTGGCTTCACACTATGAGATATTATATGTATGTAGTATATCCCGAAATAACAAAAGAGAGATGTAATATATTACATGTCGTACAGAGATGTAATATAATATTACATCTCAGTGTAAACGATTCCATTTAAAAGTACGGTGAGCGATATTAATTTATATGTCGAGATGCCACATACAGGGTGGCATCGACATTGACGCGAAGCCTGATACCATGGATTCAGTACATGATTCTGAAACCACCGCGTAGAAATTTTTCGTCGGTTATTAAATAAAAAAGCAGCTATTCCATACATTTTGACCGCGTAGGTATTGCACTTTTCTATGAAACAGCTGATTTACTTTTTTTGCCATAGTGAGAAGGCAGCTTGACACTCGGCAATACTGTAGTTTCGTATTATGCTGGGGCTACATATCCGCGATACCGCGAACTATACTTCGTTCGCTCTGTTGCTCAGCGAAACGTCGAGCGGTGTGCGCATAGAAATATAAATAACAGGAGAAGTGGCATGGGGGCGTGTCTGTGTCCGCGCGTCCTGATCACAATGATCATGCCTCAGGCAAATGGCCGTCTCCGGTAACTAGTGCGCTTTCGAACGCGATCGTGATAACATTTAAGAATACCGTGTTGTTCAGTGGTTTCTTGTAAAAATCGAAGCCAACCTAGAAACTTTATAAATCATAGAACTACTTATTATATATCAGCACAAGTATTTTCCTATATTTGTGTTAAAAATCATGCAAATCAACAAATCGTAAAATATTTTTTGCCTTTACTTCGTTATTTTAGTTTTCATAAACCACAGCACTGTACTATTATTGCAGTAAATACATTGCTTCTTTACCACTACCTAAGTATGTTGCTAAGGGTCTGGACAAGCAATGTAAAAATCACAAAACGATATTTTCTTTAAGCGGTTGCATCGTTAGTACGGCCGCAACGTCTTGCGACGGGTTAGTGATATGGTTGTGCAGATCCACTAACTTAGGCTATCGACAATAATGTCGATTGTCGTATGAATTTATATAACTATTAAAGTTTATTCTTCAATTTGTCAACAGTTATAGCCTGATTGGAAGACCGATATGAAATCTTGTTTTATACTCATTTAGATTTTCTCATAATGTTGAACTAGTTTGATTTACTTATTATTTCTTTTTTTTACTTATTGTTTATTTAAGTTCTGAGCTAGTGAATACCAAGCTCAAGGCCGACCAATTACCAAAATTATTCCATCTTCTCCCAAGACTGCCATCAATTTTCAAATTCACATTAACCTTTATGGGCACTTATGAAACGTCAGAAGCTAGGTGCGCCTAGCTTCTGACGTTTCATAAGGTTCCAATACGTCATTTCCTATGGAGAAGAGCTGGCAAGAAACTCCACGGTTACTCGGTGTTTGTGTCTGTTTCAAGACTTGCAACGAATGTACAGTCAAATAGCAATATGTTTTCTAGAAAGGTGTAAGTAGTTGATGATGAGCTGATGGGCTACCCTCTTGGTTGTGCAGGTTCAGAAGCAGATGGCACGGGAGTACGAACAGCTGAAGGCGACGGTGGCAACCTTGCAGATGTTCCAGCACGACGGAGAAAAAGCCATCACACCACTTACAGGCAGTAAGTACCTTCATCCTTGTATTATGTTGTACTAGAGTCATAGAAAACCAACCACTACATGGAGCTTTTTTTTATGAAGAGACCATAGATGCCTTCTGTCTACAGAGTTGATAGTTATTTATTAATGCAAAATACATATGCTAACAGTGTTTAAACCAAAACGCTATGTCGATTCCCTACCAGTACCAACTAATGCTCCATCGTGCTTCTCACGCTACCTTGAGTCTTCTGAGGCTTCTGCGCAGGAGTCGCTCACGCTTAAGGCTAGCACACAAGGCCGGGACAGTGCTTGCCACCGGGCAAGCCGCGGTGCACCCGGCTTGAGGCACAAAGGAGCCTCCAAACAAAGGAGTGGCGCTCGGCGGTTCCTCCCGCCGGCACTGTGTGTAGTAAGAAGCCCTTAAACTGCACTCCAGTGGATTAATTGAAACCCTTGGATTTCTGATGTTTTCAAAGGTCACAATCACTCGTCATTTAATAAGAATTAAACGTTTGTAATGACAAACAACTAAGGTGAAAATGGGTATGTTAAACTTTAAATTCTTTAACAACAGAATAAATGGCATTCAAGTCAAATTCAAAGGATTTATTTCAAATAAACGAATTACAGGCTTTTTTGAATGGTCAAGGGGTCGGTCAGTCAGAAAGATGAAGCTAGATGCCCATTCCAAAGTGTAGTAGGTTCCTATGGAGAAGAACGGGCAAGAAACTCTACGGACACTGTTTTATTTTAAATTTTAAATATTGTTAAGTACATTCTGTATAATCTGTTATCAAAAAATTTAAAGTTTCAGTACATCTCATAAATGTACAACAAAAACCCACGTCGTGGTCAATGATAATGACATAACAGTAAATATTTTCCAACTAGTTCATCTGGAAATGAGCTATCACATTATGTTGGTCGACACTTCCAAAGGAAACAGACGACCATTATGAAACTGGAAATTATATTTAATTTCGCGCTATTAAAGTTACTTTAAGGTTAGGCTCTGGCCCCACCGCGAGCGATTAGCGAGTAGCGTTCTTGAGCGGGGAAATGGTCGATATATGTGGAAGAAAGAAATTAGGGAAATATCTGCCTCAAAGCGGACGGGCTCAGAGGATGTTGTGATGTGATAAATGCAGGATAAAAATACTTTAAAGAATTGTTTTTAACCTACAGCAGGTAGATTGGTATTTCCGCTCACAATTAAGTGTAAATTGTCGCCTTATTATTACCCGACTGCCCCAGAAGGAGGGTAATGTTTTTCAAGAGTATGTATGTATGTCTTTTTCTTTGGCACGCTCTGTAGCCTAAACAGCTTGATGGATTTTATGTTTTAACATAATATGAGGTTTCGTTGGATTCGTCTTATTTGTGGAAGTGACATAGGCTATATAATATTATTTTATATATTGTATCTGCAAATAGAAAAAAAAGGGGCAGGAAAGTAAAAAAAAAATTACAATTGTTTCTAATTGAAGCTAGTACTTAACAACTCGTTGTTTAAAAAACTAAAAAGCTTGTGAGAAAGCAAATTATTAAAAAAAAAACCGGCCGAAAAAACTGAAACACACCATATTTCAGGTTATTGGTTTGTGCCTGCAGTACCTTGCAATAAACAATATACTATAGATTTATAATGCTTGTTTTTCTGTTTTCAGTCATGTGTTTTTACAGTCGGGTTTTTTATTTATTTTTAATAGACTGGCAAACGACGATTACAAGCCAGTTAGCATTACTCTACCGTTCGAAACACCGAATTTAGTTGATATTTACCTTAATTATTATTGCATAAAAATCTCATTTTTGCGGTTGCCAAATTCCGAATAGGATATACTCGTAAGTAAATCAGTCTTTATACACCACAGCAATTCCTGTAGAAGACTCTCAATCAAAACACTACCGTATGCAAAGTTAATGTTTCAAAACTTTTTGTTCAGGCAGGTCGTAGACTTTTTGACTCATGTTTCTTTAGCAAACATTAATAAAAAAAACTAGAGTAGGTTCAATATCCTAACACAATGGACTAAGCCTAGTCATGACTGAAACTTAATTGCGTATTTATGACTTCCATAATAGATATTTGGATTTTATCATTTCTGCATGCTGTACTAAGAAGAACAAGAAATTGCTACTAGGTACCGTATTAACCTCTCGACACGACACGGTTTTGCCTTTGGCACAAGCCATTACAATTATTTATATTAAATTGTCCAAAAAATAAAGTTCCCATGACGATAAGATGATGTCACTACATTTTTTGGTGGCGTCATTGTAGTTCCAAGAATTACTTGTGTGTGACCCAAATTTTTTCCTAAATGATAAATAATGCATAGTTCATGGAAAGCCTTTCATTTCTTGTCTATTATATTGTGGCTACCGGTCGGTAATGACATGTAGAAAAAAAAATCGTCCATGTAAACCTACGCAGTTCGATCAACTTTTACCTCAAGGTAACATTCAACAACTGGGCACAGTTAGTTTAATCCCACCCTTGAATTATCAAAGAAATTCCTTTATTGAACGTCTACTCTAGATTGACAGGTTTCAGCCAACGTTTATGGTTGAAAATAAACTCGTTTCTTTATTTAAGGCTTGAATCGTACAATAGTAGTTCTTGATGTGCTTCAAAGTTTAAAACTTGGGTGACAGATTACCGTGGGATGACTAGCTTATAGCTTACTCCCGATTTCTAAAAGATTTTCAAAGAAATCTGGTGTTAAATGTAATGCCAACTGTGATTAACACTAAGGACAAGACGTGAGATTCGTGAGAAGTTCTATTGAGCAGCGTTTTATCTGGCAATAAAAATCTGAGAGCTCTTTCAAACTATCCATTAAATCATTGAAAGAACTGCATCAGCGCTCGAAAAAGTAATTAACACGAAACACCATTTCTTTTACAAAACGAACACGAAAATAGATAAAAGAGAAGAATAACACACCAATCAAAACACGCAGATCTAATCTAAGCCATTGTCCAGGTATCTGCACCAGTCATTCAATGAACTACATAAAACAGTAATCACCAAAACGCTAAATTTCAATCACCCGATTTCTAGCTAAAAAGTGAAACGTCTGTCAGTTGGATGAGCAAGCAATTAGCAACAAAAGTTCGTTAACCCACGTCATACGGCCAAAGACGACGGTAATCGACTGCGACCTTCGATGGAACCATTGAACGACCTGATAAAGGCCACCATGTCGTCAATTATGTCACCATTCATGGTGGTACAATAGGGGACGATACCGCGCTTATATTCACCCGTTGCTATTGTCTATTTTGTTTTGGTTCAGATTTATGCTTTGTGTTTTGAAATTGTGGGGCCTTTATGAATAGAAGTTTTTTTGGTATTGGTTATTTGGGGTGCTGGTAAATGATGCGAGTTTGATTCTTTTGATATTGATCTATTTGAACTGTCTGATCAATTTATTTCCAAAATTCAACTCTTTATTGTCCTAGAGCTGGACCGGGGACTTCGATAATCGCTGTTCGGGTAGGCCTTGGCTCTTCTGAAAATGTTCGTGGAAGTTTGTTTCATCTCTGGTTATATCAAATTCACTTTATTCAGCTTTGGTATCACAGATAATCATTGATTCATTGCCTAATCGTTGCAGGTGAAAAGGACAATTAATTAGTCTCAATTCCAATCATTGATCGATATTTTAGTGTAACCTTGTGTTCGAAAAAAAATACATACTCATAGTTTTATCAGATATCCCAGATTATCTTAATCAGGAAACATTTTTAATTATATTGATGTTGTAGATTTTCTGATTATTTTAACATTACCTAATCAATCATCACAATGACGCGAATGTAAGTTGATAATTTAGTGCACTCAAAGGTACTCTTGCACCATTACCATTGTCAAAGACACTTAAAACTGAGTCAGTCTGACTGTCTTCCTGCCTTCTTTGTGTTTACAATTCTTATATTATCAGCTACAACATCTTACGAGCGCACTGCAGACAAAATTATACTTGTATTTTGAAGAAACTGGCAAAAAACCATTACATACACGGATTTAGAATTTAATGGCTACTAATATACCCCAAAACGTCTTTAGAGTTCCGTAAATAGGAGGTAGGTTATCTTTGTGATGCAGTGTAGTTGTCTTTGATGACTTATATTATATCGTTTTAGTTGCGTAACCATAAAATTTGATTCGTATCTAGAAACATTGTTGTAGAAAGTATGATGAATTGTAACACGGACACCCCGGTGTTTATCGTTATACTTTCGGACTGCTTGACCGAAAATTTCGTGTCTTATCTGTTTTATTAATTTCTAGTTGTCTAGACGTTTTGTATTCATAGCTTTCATTGGTATATAATTTGTATGCTGGTTTTTATCGTGGTGTGGCATGGATACTAAGCGACAAACACATTAACCAAAACTTGATTTAATACGTCAGTTACATTTACATAATAATCCTGTTTTGGGGCTCTTCGAAAAGTCGTTATGATAGGTAACATACATTTCAAGGTCGTCGATGACGACATAAGGATCCAATTTGGGTCCTTGTGATATCAGGATAATAATAACGCGTTTTCGGGCACAATGCCAATCTTGAGGTATAACGTCAAGTATACCATCGTCCATCCATCATTCGTCCATCGTCCATCCATAGAAATTCTTATTCATTCACCCTGTTGTCCCAAACTTCAAACTATGAATCAATCCGAAATTATGATATTACGTTAGCCATGCTGACCATATGAAATCTCGTGAGATTGCGACAAATTTTCAACAATTTCAGAAGCATGACGTACTAAAACATCGTCAGTATAAATCAAGGACAGAAACAGGAAGTCCTCACAATAGACCACTATCGCCAAAACACAACAACCAATTAATTCAAACTAAAAGCAATTAGTTTCCAAGGTTCACATTAGTGGGCCCCTTGATAACCGATTCCCTCCATTAAGTTTTGACACTTGCGGGATGATGGCGAACTGATAGTAACTATTTACTAATTCCAGTCCCTGATCAAAATGAGTACATTTATTTTTCTTTTGACTGCCTTGTTGGTGGGGTCCCTAATTATATGATATCCCCGGGTCGAGTATCGACTTTTCCATTGGAAAATTCTCAGTATAGCAAGGAGCCTGGAGTCCAGATTTGTTCTCGTCTATAAACTCTTTCATTATTGGAACTTGCAACATTATATTGTGGGTATTCTATACTCATCTGTCTGAACCCGTGGGGTGTACAGACCTCATGTTATGTTATTCATCTTTTTCAAGACCTGTTTCGTTGCTATTTGGCTGTAAAATGTAATTAAATTAAAGTAGGCCCTTCAATGTCGTCCGGGTTTTACGCAGGTGACGCTTTTACGCGTAAATTGGCGCGTAATCGAGCGTGTCGAACAGATAAAACTAAGTAACGGCTTTCCCTGGGAGTCATTAAATCTCAATAAACGCAATTACGCGTGGCATTAGACACGGTGACTATAACCTGTTGGGTGACTATCGATTTTCGTAGATAATGAATTAATAACATGCGTGTAATGGCCTTAACTTTGTATTGTACGTTGATCGTTCTTTTTAGTGTGTTTCCATATAATAATAGGGGCTTTCTTAGATAGGTCGTGAACTTTACCAAGTAGCCAACTTGAAGAGTCAATTTTGGATTCTCTCCGAAGCTAAAAAACGAGAAACCTGGAAAAAATCATATCGATTATATCATTTGAACTAAATACTATTGAAACAGCCCAGATTCGAGTCCTTGTCATGATATGAAGATGCTGTTATTTGTACAACAAAACATGATCATTAAATAGATCATGTTTTGTTGTGTATGTTATGTATTTATGACAGTTTTGACAAAACAAGACAAAACGCAGTCAAAACTGTAAACTGAATATTACAAAAAAAAGTATATGCTACGAGGTGTGGGACCGATTCTGATGCCCAAAATATAGTTTTTCGATATTTTGTCCGTTTATCTGGACGTATATTCCGGATTGACGCAAAAACTGAATAGGTTTTCTTCTTTTGCACAAATATTTCTTAAAGGTCTGGTCATCGAAAAGGCTTTAGATTATCGCGATATTTACTATGCATTATTATTGATTGATTTATTGCATTATGTCCGACGTCCGTATTCCTCAACAGATTTCCGTTTAATTAGACGGGAAAAAATGTTATAATGTTGCAGATAGATACGGATTTAATCTCTGAATTGAATATCATCACGATATACCTACAAGGAATTAAGTTGTCAATCTTGACATGTGTAAGAATGGTTATTTTAGTCAAGTTGTCAGCAAAGTAAACAGTCTAACTGTTCGATCTCTCGTTTGTATTTCTATCAATAATTTTTGTAGAGTGATTTAGTAGAGGATATGAATTCAAATTCCGATTAAGTTATAATGCCAATAGAATCCACAGTTACGTGAGCGAAGCCGCGGGCACAGCTAGTTTATATTAAGTGCACAGCGCTCCTCAATCGATGTCTGCTAAAGGAAATTGCTATTCTCCATTCCATTCCATGCAAGATTTTTTTCAATAAAACCTGTCACTTCTGCCATTTTGCTAATTTCCGGTTCGCTTTCTTGTCCTCACTGGCGGTAATTTATACAACATTTATTTAATTTAAAGGCATTAAAGACCGACGACTTTGGTACCAGTTAATGACTGAAAGTTGTCCAACAACTTTTAGTTGCAAGCTTGCAATACGGCTGTTCTCTATAGCGCCAGAACTTATGTTCGTGTATTAATAAAGACTAGAATATTCAAAACAAAATGATTAGTGCACCGTTCTTCTTAAAGGTTATCAGTGAGTTATAAGGGTTGGAGTTTATCCTTATCTGGTAGTTAACGGTAAGTGCTCCTAACCTGTTCCGAGATGTCGGTTAATTTCCGTTCATCAGCATAAATTGTAATAAAGCGGTTCACCTCTACTTTTATCGCACAGTGTCGGACATAAGTAATTGAGTTTAATAGTTTGCATGGGAATTGAAGCAGTTGCGCTTCGTTTTTATGCAATTGCTGCAACGTTTTTATTCAGCTTCCAAGAAAATAATTCTGTAATTACTAGACTACTAGCTGAGACATACTTGTGAAAAAAGTGGATCGATTAAGCGAACTCTAATTTCTGTTTTCGCTTTCATAATATTCTACTGAGAATTCAAATGGGTATAAAATGGATTATACACTACTTTTTGTTATGATTTGGGACCTTCGTCACAAAAAAAAGAAATATACATTAGCAAAAACTGAAATTGAACAGTGCAGTAAGTATACATAAAACGGAGAAAATAAAAAAAAATTGTCCAAAATATTCTCAAGAAAATACCAGTATCAGTATTTTCGTAAATTTATGCTCCCAAGATCATACTTGCATTTTCAATAAAGCTCAATTTAACATTCTTCTTTTACAGACTACGAGGACCTGCCAACACGCGACCAGATGTGGGGCCCAGCGCCGCACGAGATTGACCCCGACATATGGCCCCCTCCGCCCGACAGAGACCCAAATTTGTGGCCCCCACCCACCAGTGTAGAACACAAGTTAGTACAACCTCTTTTACTAAGGCCATCGCTATCCGTTGTTTGAAATCTGGTGGAGTAGTTAACGGTCTTTCATGAACCAGGCCCATGCGTACACGGAGTCGGAAAGTTAATTATCTCAAACTATGCCGTGTCATTATTTCAGTCGAAAGACGAGGTCTTTCCCGAAATGGAAGTCCATAGCTACGCGGAGTCGGAAAGTTAAGAGCGGCCAACCAGTTATACTTTTCAAGTTTTCATACTAACGCTCGTGCGTGGTTATGGCGTTGTAACACATCTTTCTTTGATTTTTTTAACTAATATGTATCTTGTGCACTATATCTAGGTTTCTATGAAAGCAGAAAATAAAAAAATTGAGAAACAAAATCAGTATAAACCTCCAAACATCTGCTTATTTCTACAAATTTTACCTGAACTTTGGCCGGCCATGATGTACTCATAAATTGTTAAGTAAAGAAAATATCTCAGTAGAAACCTCGCCCATGTAATGGAGATTCTAAATGACAAACATTTACTTCAGAAACTTGTAAGGCTAACTCAAAAACACGTATTTCGTTGAAACAAATTTTTACACACTATTTTTCGTACAATATTATCGCGTTCTCACTTGCTTGTTAGCAGTTCTCACTTGCGCTCGATGAAACAACAAACTTTTCGACTATGCTCGCGTTGACGATAGACGGAACGGAAAGGGTCCTCTTAAGAAACTCAGTCCATGTCAAGTTATTATTTTAGTCGAAAGACGATGACTTTTGGCCATAGGCTGTGGCCGTGAGTTTTCGCAAGCTTGATGGCTACAAAAGTTAGGTTAACAAGTTTGATAGTCGTTCCACGAATGTTGAAAGACCATCATTCATCATGTCATTTCATGACATGGTCATTTGGAGTTTCTCTAAAGTAAGTTCTATATCCCGCACAACTGCAGTATGATACTAAGGTTTTGGCGTTTTGTCTTTGACGTCATTAGCACATAATGACATCGTCAACGGTATTAGCACGTATGAATCAGAGTGAAAAGAATCCTAGATCACCATTATTTATAAAACTTGATGACATCCTTTTACTCTTTTTGTTTTGGTCTGTGGTTCTACCAGGCGAGCTAATCAAGCTGTGCAGTTAACTATGTTTAGCACGCTGCAGCTAAAAGTAACAGTTGAAGTTAGCACGTGGTCGAGGTGCACGTGCTAACTAGTTTAATAACTGCCATGTCCTGCACGTGCTGCATTAAGTTAAACTTGTGTTGAAAACTGAAACATTGAAATGATAATATACCTATTTATTGAAGTTGATGGCAATGATAAATGGCAATTGATATCGGTATCGGTTGAGAATAGTAATAAATAAAGTTTTAATCGTCGTAGAAACCCTTTATTTTCATCATCACCCGTATCTACCCACTGCATGGAACAAGACGTTAAAAACATGCAAAGAAATGTCGACTTATTTTATTTCCCTTGCACGTTTATAACGTCTTTTCCAGGTACTAGATTTTATTATAAAATCGTCAACTTACGACGTAAATCCAAATAGTATTCAAATATGCAAAACCCACCTCAAGGATGTTATTTTATTACTCATATTTCGGCCCAAAATTAATCAGGCAGAATCACAACATTACCTAATTCAAAAGTAGTATAACTCCAAAAGGTATCTTTACATCTTCGTTTCAC
Organism: Agrochola lota; assembly: GCA_947364205.1. NCBI lineage: Eukaryota > Metazoa > Arthropoda > Insecta > Lepidoptera > Noctuidae > Agrochola > Agrochola lota. The sequence goes on from OX376241.1 coordinate 12,020,418, forward strand.
TTCGTAATCATTCGGAAATAGTTGCGTAGGCGCCGATGTGTCGAAGGTCAATTATTTTTGCAACATAAACATTATGTACAGTCGAACAATGTATTTGATAGATAACTTGCAATTACTGTTTATTAAAAAACAATCATGGTCGTGAGTGTGCTGAGTAGTAAAAAAAATTGTTTGCCTAGGTTTGAGCATGGGATGAGGAGGGAGTAAACGCGTGTGACTAAAATAATGATTAATAAAAAATTTTGATGGATGGAGAGGGAGAGGGAAGCCAAGGAAAGATGGATGGATTGTGTGAGGAATGATATGGAAGAAAAGGGAGTGAATGATAGCGTGACGGTTGGCAAGGGAGAGTGGAAGAAGAAAACGTGGTGCGCCAACCCCACGTAACATGAGCCAAGGGCAGGAAGATAATCATGAGTATGCTAACTAGTCAAGTCTTGTACATCATACTTTTAAGTGTATCCTTAAGCTTTAAAAGTTGTCACTACACAGTATACGTGAACATTGGCAGTCCAGTGGAAAGATGAATATTTTTGTCTGTATACCTAACTCCATGATTGACTGTACTTGACTAATTATGTGCAGAAACAGCTGTGTCTTACAAAGGACATCTTGACGCACAGGTGTTAAAATTAAAACGGCTTTTATGATCTTGGTTCCATTGAATTGATTGACCTACGTAGTTATATTGGTTTTGTATGTTGAAGATTTTATGGGTTGATGAATCAGTTTAGTACAAGGATGCCATGAATTATGGGTGCCAACTGCCAACACTAAGGCAAATTAAAAGGCCATATTCATTTGCATAATGATAACTTTATCTTTGTGTCTGGGCCGGCCACCAATCCATCCATCTGGGTTGGTATTGACAGTGTCACACATAACATAACATCACGCCTGTCAGCCCCCAAGTCCAGGCAGAGGTGTACCTATAATGCACCCACATTTCGCCAGTTATAGTTAAAGTCCCATTAATAGGGGGCGAGCCTATTGCCATCAACCAGGCACAAATCCAGACTCTCGCCTGCTATTGAGTAATTCCTGATGGAAATACCCGATAACACTGCCAGACCCGGAAACCGAACCCAGTACCTCATGCTCAGCAGTAGCGCTTGCGACCACTCGACCAACAAGGCAGTCACAGGCGGCAACAAGGCGGTTGACAGTGTTGTAAAAAGCCCAGAAAGACAGGTTCTCTGAACGTCAACGAATTATAACGTTGCTAAATTGAAGAGTACAAGTGTGACGTAGCATGACAACGGAAGTGACAGGTATTACGTTTAGTCGGTTACTGGACAGCTCTCTCCTCACGTGGTTTTTTTTGTTTACTTTTATTTAAATACCTAAACCAACGGAATATAGATGCTTATAGGAGACGGTCACCACCTGCCATCAGATGGGCGGCCATATTGTTTGCCACACAAAAACCTAAAAATAATCACTCTCTTACCCTTGAAATAAGGGCAAGAGAATGATGACACCATCATCTGCCTAGTCTTTGCCAACTATGTTGGGCGGGTCAGCTTCCAGTCTAACCGGATGCAGCTGAATACCAGTATCTTACATGGAGCGACTGCCTATCTGACCTCCACGACCCAGTTACTGAGTAATACAATACCCCTTGGTGAGACTAGTTGTCAGACTTTCGGGCTTCTGACCCGGTAAGACTGTCAAAGATCCGCGAATGACAGCCGGGACCAACGGCTTAACGTGTTTTCTGAGGCACGGAGGAGTCTCGGTATGTAAAGATGGTCACCCACCCACAGACCGCGGCAAGCGTTGCTTAACCTGCTCGATCGACCCATGCGGCTGTTATTACTTAGCCACGGGCCCCTTAATGACAAAAACTAAAAATATTACTCCACTTTTTCGCCTCTTCCAAGAAAGCGCGAGTCCACCATTGTGGCCATGGTGGGCATGCCCAGATGCCCACACCCCTAATTGAGTTCGATAGGCTGTTGTACACAGGATACACATATATTGTGTGGGAGCCTTGCCAAAGGAGACTGGGAAAAGTGATCTATGGACTTATAGCAATATGGTTTTTATAGTTAACTAGCGACCCGCCCCGGCTTTTCACGGGCATATATTATACATATAAACCTTCCTCTTGAATCACTCTATCTATTGCTGAAAACTGCATTAAAATCCGTTGAGACAGCGGAAGCGAATTAATTTTTAATCTACTTCCAAAAAGGAGGAGGTTATAAATGTTCGTCGCGTATGTGTTTTTTTTCAAATGTATGTCCGCCGATTTCTCCTTCAATTGTTGACCGATTTTGTTTTTTTTTTTTTGTATGAAATGGTATGCTCCCAACCTGGTCCCATATAAATTGTTTGCTTGGATAGTTTTAGAGTAAGCTTCAATAATACGTATTTTTCCCACTTAGTATAATTATGTGGATGAGATGATGATAACTTCCTGTCACTGTTATTTACATAGCAGGTAGTAGTATTCGAATTTTTGTGGGGTACCACAACTAAAAAGTGAAATATAGAAACTTTTTTCAAAAAAAAAAAACTGACTTCCAAAAAAAAACGCTACATAGTGAAAAATAAGTCGGTGGCAAAAAACGAAAATTCAAAACCAAAGACGTTTTTTTTTTTTTGTAAAAAGTTTTTAAACTATGTAAAGATGTATCAGTCGTGAGCGACTCCTAATCCAACGTGACCAGAACATTTTAAGAGGGTTGGATCCACTTCAGCTTCCAAGGTGCGGGATAAGACCCTTGTTTACTGCCTTTTGCATCCATTTCCTTATAGCATTCTGCATGCGTATAATTCCTGGCAAAAAACGCCGTCTCCGCCATAGAGTTAATTAGAATATCTGACATAAGAATTAAATTATTCTGTTTATACCTTGATGCCTTTAATTACGTCACTAACTTTTTTTCAATCTCAAGTTGTATAAGATAAGAACGTACAGCTGTTTCTTGTTTTTACACAAAGCATAATGTTTTTGATGAAGCTAAGTAATAAAGATTAGAAATGACGTCAGGTGGGAAATATACAATTACCTATTTGCGGATCTATAAATAACGTAATTTATGTCATGGTTCTGCTGATAATTATGTTTATAATATGTGCAGCAATAACTTTACGAAGGTGAAGACATCGTGACGATGTTCTAATCTAATCGTTAATAAAAATAAATTGTCTTCGTGGAATAACACAACTTGCAACTATTTGGAACAACACTTAAAAGATCACCATCATGCTCTGAAGTTTTGAAGGCAACTTTAACACATTCGTCTTGTAGTGAAATCTTAATTTCCGTACCCCAAGGGTGCCGAACGGAACCCTATTACTAACCCTCCGCTATCCGTCTGTCTGTCAGCGGGCTGTATCTCTTGAACCGTATTAAGTAGACAGTTGAAATTTCACAGATTGTGTAGGTTTTTCTATTGTCAATTAAAGAACAGAAAGGGTTTATTTTTTTTGTTTTTTTTTTACTAAATATGCTACGGTCGCGGTGGTAAGGATCCCTTCATGTGCGAGTCCGACTGGGACTTGGCCAGTTTTCCTCTAATCTAAAAGTAGATATATTTTTTCCACTCTGTGAATGATGTGCAGTGTCTGTAAGTGACTTATTTACACAGTACCTGCTTGTAAATGGCTAATCGAAATATTTATTGGTAAATAAGTTGTTAATGTGCCTTATAAATATTAATTTTTCGCTACCCACTATTATATGCAGTATCTTCACTATAAAGTGTATAGGCATCTCTGGCTTACCCCATGAGGAAGTCCGTGAGTTTAAGCATGTATGGTGAACAGAGGCAGACAATCACTGTCCAATACGAACTGCATCTATCTTCATACTCAAACTCAACCAATTACAACATCATCCTTACAGGAAAACTGTCCCTAAATGATTGTAAATTATCCTCAGAGGTCCCCCCGCTATGAAATCGGCACGAGCTAACCCACGGACGGCACGCACAGACAACAAGAGGACCACGCCGGGCAACCGCAACGCCACCTCCTCGCAACGGAAGACCTCTGACGTCAGAAATCCCAAGAATGCAGCAAATAAGGCACATAGCGGTAAGTAACTAAAGATATTTTTTGCTTTGCTGTACCTTTATTTACTTAGAGAATTGCCACATAATATACATTTAACATGTTCAAAGAATTGTCCTAAAAGCCTTAAGTCTGGTATGAAAAAGTATCTTAAAAATGTACTGATTTTAGACCACAGTCAACTGCGATACATTATTGTTTCTAGCCGGATTCTGACTGTAAAACTGACATAAATTCATGACAGTATCTGCAAATGGGGTTAAAAATTATATTAAAGGTGGATTCACCTTAAATGCAGCTATCCAAAATATTCCTGAATTACATGTATACAACTCAACACATAACTTCGTTTTTCCCTATTTATATCCTCTAAGTTGTGATGATTTTGTTAATAGGGAAATCACAGTCACCACAGGGCAAAAAGGTCTACAAGTAATTTCCTATTACTATTAAATTACCTACCTCGTAGTGTTATGAAATTTTACGTAAATAACCACAGGGAATAACAATGAGATGGTTTCGTAATAACATCTGTGGTTAGCGGTTGATTGACTCAATACAAATGCTAAATATATTGCATACAATCGATTTATTATTGCAATGTTTTAATAACAACACGACTCAGTAACTTTAAAATGTTCTACATGCCTACGTAATAAGTGTTTTTACTCAAGTAAATAAAAAACTAAGTAAAATAGGACTTCAAGTAGGAAGTACTAGGTTGCTATTGGTTACAAATATAGAAGCACACGACTAGAATCAATGTTTACTCATTAATTATACGCTAATTTTGTATGCGAAGCACGATGCTTCGTGCTCTTAGTTATTAACCCATATACTGCTTGACATTTTATGTTTAATAACTATCCAGCATAGCTTCTTGTTGGCTGGGTAATCCGTTCTTACGGGTATCTGTAAATACGTGAACTTTCTTCTTTATAAAATATTGTACTAGAAAAGGAAAGCGAAATATTGCGCTAGAAAATAGTACTCACTACACAAGGAAACCTAATGTGATGTGTATGGTGCAACTTTTGAACAATAATCTTTATTTTATTTTGAAAGAGAAAAATTTAAAAACAATTTTTTTGCAGTAAAAATACTGCCAAAAAAATTGAATTAAAAATCTCGAATTTAAGTACTTTTTGTCGCAGAACGTGTTCAGGAAAACCTTGTTGATAAAAACAAAAATTCTGCAAAAAGCAGGAATTACCATCTCTTAACAAAGTCCACGTTTTATTACTTGTGTCAATATTACATAAATAGTAATAGGTGTTTGCAGAGTATGGACGTAAAACGTGCTCACTGCCCCGCAGAACTTAATAAAAAATGTATACAAGACAACACTTTTTGTATACACACAAAACCAGTTAGTTCAGAAGGTTCAATCAATGCGTGATTGCAAATAAAATCACACAGTACCAAAGTAAAAACAAAATCTGACCAAAAAATCACACACCACCAAAGAAAAAACAAAATCTGACCACAAAAATCACACGCTACCAAAGTTAAAAAAAAATCTGACCAAAAAATACACACCACCAAAGTAAAAACAAAATCTGACCAAAAAAATCACACGCTACCAAAGTTAAAACAAAATCTGACCAAAAAATTACACACCACCAAAGTAAAAACAAAATCTGACCAAAAAAATCACACGCTACCAAAGTTAAAACAAAATCTGACCAAAAAATTACACACCACCAAAGTCAAAACAAAATCTGACCAAAAAAATTTGGTTACAAATGAGGTGATAATCAGGCAACCAATTAGGGAAACATAACATACCGAAAAGTGTAATAGTGAGCTTAGCTTGTAGTAATGACGTTTAACTAAAAAACTATAGTATACTGAAGCTCAACTACCAGCTTAGTGGCAGATACATTTTGATATCCAGTCTGTGTAACTTTACAACAAAATGTTCCATTTACAAGACAAGTTACGATTTTGCATAGTATAGTTGTGCTTTTTGCATTGTGTCCAAAAACCATGAAAATATATCATTCTTTTGAGATCATGTCGAAATAGCTTTTGTAATAAATATTTTGATGCTCTAATGGGCAGTTTTATAATTTGTGTCTATATTATCGTGGACGTTGGCGAAAAACGGAAAATGTATTGAAATATAATGAAGAATTCCGACTTGATTTTAAATGTCCGTCCACTTTATCGTTTACGTATTTGCACACATTTTATGGACGTGGACGTCCGCGATAATATCGTCATATTAGAAATTGTAAAAGCGCACAGTGGTCGGTGATTTTTCTCAAGCATTATTCCGAGTATACCTTCTGAACTTCACACTGTATGTGTCGATGTACTTACAGAGAAGATATTAAATATTCTCCCACGTACATTGCAGCTGGGTTTAGCAATAATGTTTCATTTTATTGTTTTGTGAGACTTTGGTTAATAGCCGTGCTCTTAAGTCGTTTGGCAGTGATTGTTACGTGAATTTGAAATTAAGATGCTGTTATGCATTTAATAGGTGCTTACAGGTAGGTGTAAAACAGCTCTAAACTTGGCGTACATAATATCTTGTTTTGTGACAGGTGGTTATACTTTAACCTTTTACTGCCCATTCCATGGGTTTTATTTCTAAGGGGGAATTTCGTTCAGCACACCTTCACTGCGTACGAAAGCAGCGTTGTTGTGGAATATTGAGTTTAACGCGGTTTCTAGGGTCCTAATTTGGAATGTAGCAACAAATGAGTTCCTATTGATTGAGTCAATACAGTTCTAGAGTTACTAGTTGATTGCAAACAAATCGCTACTTCTTCACTTTTTATAGTCATTGCACTTGATAGCTACGCATGTATTTTATACAATTCAACTTCACATATCTTGATAAGCTCAAACCATGAATCAAATATATTTATTTTTATCGGTGTTCCTTTTTAGAATACCGCATATAACTTCTATTCCTTGCAAAATTACTTTGGGTTTTTCAAAGCCCATTTATTCCGGTTTTACTAACACTTCGACACCTAAGTTTACTGCCTGTCTTCGCCGTGGTCTAGTGGCTAGACCACCTGTGTCAGACCCAGAGGTCCCGGAAACGATTCCCAGTGGTGACAAAAAAAAACTGCTCGGTTTGGTTAGTGGTTGGGTTTTTTCTAAGTCTGCCTGGCTAGCTACCACTATCTTATCTAAGTCTGTCGCCATAACAACAATATTAATAGTAATGTTGTGTTTCGGCAGTTAGAGGTACGATAGCTAGTTGTTTTGCGGTTGTGGATTCCAGGTGAACCTTACACCTACGGCATGATCATCACTGACCAAGAGATGCCCGTTATGAAAAAAAAAAATGCTTCTAAACGCTAGGCAGAGTGGAAAATCCAACGTAAATCAATATTTAGGCATAATATTTAGGTGTCTGTTACTGAAAACTGGCATTAGTATTATGTTCCCATATATCATATGAACTTTATCATCAGTCTATCGCAGTCCACTGCCGGACATCCAACCGAGTTCATGTTTTACCACTCACCCTGTGTTACAACTGTTGAAATATTGATATTATTTCATTATTAAATCATGAGGTTCAGATAAGAGACTAATACCCGTTTTCATCTACAACTAAATGAATCCCTAAATAACGTGCACAGTTGGATTTTCAACTCTCAGTGCTGAGCCTAGCCTTGGAAATCCAGCAGTGCACTTTTACTTAGGAATTAATTTAATTTTCACTTAGTGTTGGTGAAAACGGGCATTAAATGATTAACTTAACCTTATAAATCTTCTTTTAATTTACAGCTAAAACAAAAGACACAAGCAATAAGGATCACGGCAAAGATAAACAAGACAGAGACAACAACAATGGTGACACGGACGACGAGAAACATAAAGAGGAAGAGAGAAGGTTCGAGCCCCCGTCCGCGGCTGACGGCGACCTCGTCGACATGCTCGGTAAATATATTCTCACCTTACAACGTATAGCTTAATCAGCTTATAATACTTCCACTGACCACAGACAAGAGGCCGGTGTCCCAGCACACCGACCTCTTCTCAGAGGGCCATAATCCACCACGGGCCCAGTGTGGGTTGGTGGATGTGACATGTCGGTTTCCTCTCGATGTTTTCCTTCATCGTTTTGAGAGCAGTGTTGGTGAAATACATTACACTTAGTAATATGCCTGCCTGAATTCGAACCAAAGACGAGGGATGCGCTAAGGTAGCCCGCGAAATTCAATCATAATCATTAGAATCAGCAATACAACTCCTTAAGTTAGAATTGGCCTCAAATGTCATGGTTTCATGAAATAGTCAGTCAAATTTGAATTTCGTGGGCTACCCTGATGCTTTCGCCTTGAGTCGGAGTCGTTACCACTGGGCCACCACCTGGTAGCTACAACGTATGACTAGTGTGAACCATCCCTTTAGTAAAGCTCTTTGTGTAAGAGCTCGTAGGGAAGAACTTCCATCATACTGTGGCGGCATATACATCGCCACGTGCGAACTACTCATTAGACTGGCGTCACGCAAAATCCTGCATCGCGCAAGCAGAGTTTACCGCGCGACTAGCATATACAGGGTGGCAGGGACATCGACGCGAAACCTGATACCATCGATTCAGTACATGATTCTGAAACTAACTGCGTTGACATTTTTCGTCCCATTTTTTTTTTTATCAGCTTTTTCATAGAAAAGTGGAATACCTACGCGGTCAAAATTTATGCAACCTATGCTGGTTGGCAACGCCTGTTGCCAACCAGTTTAGGTTAAGTTACCGTCACCCCAGGCGCACGAGATATTTCAACATTGACTCTGGGATGGCAAGGCACCTGTGATGCCACTGATTTTGCAGATGTCCACAGGCTTTATCGATCACTTAACTCTATAGGGGCCGTTTTGTTTGCCATCCAATAACAAGTCCTAGAAACCAATGGAAATGTATGATTTACTAGCTTTTGCCCACGGCGTCGCCGGCATGAAGGTCGGAAATTATCTCATGCTACTACCGGGATAAAAACTATCCTATGTCCTAACCCAGGTCATGGTCTACCCATGTGCCAAATTTCATCCAAATCCGTTCAGCCGTTTTAACGTGAAAGCATAACAAACAAACTCATTTTCGCATTTATAATATTAAACTTGGAATGCAACTCAACATTTTAGAAGAACCCATGTCATGGTGGATTTCAGCGGTGTTCTCATTAATATCTTACCATTTTATCTTCTACCATAATATTTGTTATGTTCCAGAGCGTGACATAGTACAAAAAAACCCCAACATCCGGTGGGACGACATCGCAGACCTAGCGGAGGCGAAGCGACTGCTGGAGGAGGCCGTAGTCTTGCCCATGTGGATGCCCGACTTCTTTAAAGTTAGTATACAACTTATTTTTACCCAACTGTGCGACAGCAAAGACAGAGTTATATGTTTTTCTCGCGTACCCCCTAAAATTGCGATTTATACAAATATCAACTTTAAACTCAAGTAAACCAAGTAGATTTTTGAATAGAAAAAACTATCGATAGACGTCATTTTTTTTTTGTCGCAATGAATCTGAACCATATGCAATTAAATTAAAGTTTTTAATCTCAAAGCATGAAATTTGTCTCGTCATGTTGGCTTTAGTATAGGAAAAGTAATTCTTAATATTGTCCTAAAGCTCAATTTACCGCAACCTTAATTTGGAAGCAGTTGACTTGAAAAAAGTTGCTTGTAATATGACCTAATTATTATGGAAGGAAACAGGATTAATTACTTTACTCCTTACGAATCTACAGGCAGACAGAACGTATTTTACTCAAATTGCGTACTTGTCATTTAGATGTGTTTTATACATCCTACATAAAGGTTTATATCAGTCAAAATTATTACTCAAGACCTTACATTTACAAATTCTAGCTCTCCATAGACTTGAAATCTATAGGCATTGCAATTAATTGGAATTTCCGCATTGTTACCTATAGTTCTTAAGATATCATCATCTGTCTAGCCTTTTCTCAACTACATTGTGGTCGGCCTCCAGTTTAACCGGATGCAGCAGAATATCAGTATTTAACATGAAGCGACTACCTATCTGACCTCCACAACCCAGTTACTGGGTAACACGATACCCCTTGGTAAGACTGGCAGCAGACGTTCGGGCTTCTGACGACCCGGAGCGACTGTCAAAGATCCACAAATGACAGCCGGGACCAACGGCTTAACGTGCTGTCCGAAGCATGGAGGAGTCTCGAATTGTAAAGATGGTCACCCATCCACGGACTATTCCGGCTGTTATTACTTAGCCTCAAGCCCCACTAGTTCTTAAAATATATATGTATAAATCTGTTGGAATACCTTCATAAATAAAGAATAAACAATCTCCTTCTTCATTCTTATACCGAACTAAAACCTCTATCTTCTTCATTGCAGGGCATCAGACGACCTTGGAAGGGCGTACTAATGGTGGGCCCGCCCGGCACCGGTAAGACCATGCTGGCCAAGGCCGTCGCCACCGAGTGCGGGACCACCTTCTTCAACGTCTCCTCATCGACCCTCACCTCTAAGTACCGCGGCGAGTCCGAGAAACTAGTCAGATTGCTCTTTGAAATGGTAACTAAGGTTTATATTCATACATAACATACATAAACTCACGCCTTCTTCCGATGGGGGTAGGCAGAAACGCCACCTGCTACGAACCTTACATACTCCTTTTCCTTCGTTAACGTCCGTACATCTGGTCATACCACGCACGTCGGTTGCGAGTACTACACACCTAACCTTTCTGAAGAACATCACCAATAAGGTCTTCCTAGGGCATGGGGTCCCGGCGTTTCCATTTCCCCTCGCATCTGCCTTGTATTTTCACTTGTCATGTAACATGACTTTGGAGTAATCAATGAATCTTGCTTTTGTTCATTGGAACTCCCTTTTTTGCTAAGGTATTTGTATGCGTAAGGGATATAGTGTCGATTAAGACAATAGGTATTCGACTCTATCACCAATATACATAGATTAATTTTAATACCTATTTTTTTATATAGCTGAACATATAAGTAAAATCGGCGGAAAAATGGAGAAGTTACACGCCTTTGAAGTTATTCTTCTATCTTTTGTCATACGAAACAATCATTGTATTGAATGGGCTTTTGTCTCGCGACGTCAGATGATGGCAGTGCTGTCTTTGTCTATTCTAACGCTTACAACTTCGCCAAGCTCGAAATATTAAAAAATTTAAAAATTTAACATGGCTTACCTTTTTTTACAGTTTCGAGAAATCAACTAGAAAAATCTGTCAAATACCGCATTGTGATTCTTGTGTCTAATAAAAACTCCTAGCACAAACTGACAATAGCTGTTTTTTTCAGTTTGTTAACAAAAATTTTAAAAATTAAAAAAAAAAAAAATATTTATTATAAATTCCAATGATATTGGTTCTAGGCCCGGTTCTACGCGCCGAGCACGATATTCATCGACGAGATAGATTCGCTGTGTTCGCGGCGCGGGTCCGACAGCGAACACGAAGCGTCGCGACGCGTCAAGTCAGAGCTACTCGTGCAAATGGACGGACTGGGCTCCGCCAACGATGAGCCTGCTAAAGTAAGTAATATAATATCTTTAATATACCAGATAGACTCGAATATGAGGCATCGCCCCTCGTCAAGTCAGAGCTACTCTTTTGAATGGACGGACTGGGCTCCACCAACGATGAGCCTGCTAAAGTATTATAATCATAAGGCGAGTTTTGACAGCCCGATTCAAACTGATCAGTAAATCAACTGTATGAATTGATGTTGCATAAGCATCGGTTGAATACTTGTATACGCAAGTTAGACAGTTAGGTTAGAAATGGCACAGCTATTATCCGATGGTTGCGGGTTTGTCCGAAAGGGATATCGCGGCCCCGGCACACGGGCTACGGAAGGAACACGGGTGAGTTTTAGTCAGTAAAAGTCTGACACGCCCTCTAGCTCCGCCCAGAGCGGGAGAAGTCATTTGATGATTTCCCATCCTCAAAGCTATTATCCGATAGCTTAGTTATACTGACTTAACTCTTATATGGGGTAAACGTCATTATAAAGAAAATGATTTCACTGATTTTCTCGACAGACATTTTTCAATGCATCATTTATGCAAAATATTATGTAGCCACACAACAATACAGCGGTCCGAAAAAAATCTCTATATTTGTAACAAATTCCTGATTTTTATTCTGTCTTTGCATCTTCCAGGTGGTTATGGTATTAGCAGCAACAAACTTCCCCTGGGACATCGACGAGGCGTTGCGGCGGCGGCTGGAGAAGCGCATCTACATCCCGCTGCCGACGCAAGATGGCCGCGAAGCACTCCTCACGATAAACCTGAGAGAGGTGAAGCTAGACGCCGAGGTAGACCTGCACGCTATCGCCAAGAAGCTTGATGGGTACTCCGGAGCTGATATTACTAATGTCTGCAGGTTGGTTGAGTTTTGTAGATGGAAATTATATTTATCTACTTAATAAAGATCTTGAAACATAACTATATGTGGATGTACTATAGATACGCCTCTGCCCTACCCTTCGGGGATTATTAGCGTGATGTTATGTTAAGTAAAATTTTTAGTAATTAATTCACTGACAGACAGCCTAAACCGCTGGGCAAAGGAGTAAAAATGTACAAGAGCGACGATACGCACCCGCCCGCGCCTCACCCGCGCCCCGCCGCACTCTGGATCGAAACCTATAAGTTGCTAATTTGCCTACCTGATCGTATCCTATAATATATTTATGCATAAAACTGCCTATTAGAAGCCTTTTAAGCAAAAAACCGACACTTTAAAATTTAAGCTCCTATTTCTTCGAGAGTCTTTTTTCGATCTCAGCGCGCCGCCTGTGTATATGTCACGTGCTCTTTTTTTTTCATGCCGTCTCGTATTTGACATCTGAGGTCGTGACTACTTAACCGGGCTATCCTGTGACTGCCTTCAGCTAACTTAAAGCCGGGGCCAGGGCATAATATAATTACAAACGAGGCGACTGCTGGCTAACCACCCCCTGTGGGGTACGAACCTCGGCTTAGGGCGTCGCTGGGGGGAGGATAGCAAGATGGGACAGGCTGGATCGGTGTGGGCTGTAGCTTCATCGAGCAAGGTGTGAAATCACCCCCGACGGGTGATTTCACATAGCGCTGCTCCTGTACATTTAATATGGAATATAAAAAGAGCGGCGCGACGCCCGCGCTGCACCGTCAACTTGCCCGCGCCCCTCGCCTCTTATGTATGTCCCTCGCCTAATGGGGTCATCAATAGAGGATGAAAGTTCATAATTTTTGCCGATGGAAAACCCTATCGGTCTCACGACTAGCTTATAGAAACCATTATGTAAAACAATGGTATTCAGCTGCAACCCGATTAGAGTGCAAGCCGACCCCAACGTATTCGGAAACGGCTAGCCAGAAGATGATATTTAACGTGTTTATGGTTGGAGTGGGAGACCAAAGAAAAGAATACTGGATTGTGTGGGGGATGATAAATAATGAAAAGGTAGTGAATGACAAAGTGGCTGCTGACTGGGAAGATGGAAACACTTTTCGCCGACCCCAAGAGTAACATTGGACAAGGGAAGGCGGGCGAATAAAGAAAACATTATTTTCATATATTTTATCTTTGCTCTAGTGCAGAGATTCCTAACCGGTGGGGCATGCCCCTCTCGGGCATAGAGACAAATAGGGGGGCGCGACGGTTCCATTAGTAAAGCATAGAGTTATAAAATTTTATGTTCGTGATATTAGAAAAGGTTAGGACTAATTTCCAAACCCCAAACGTTTCATAATACTTACTAACTTGCTGTAAAGTGAAGTTCGGCTTTTCTGCATAAGTCGATAAATTAAGTTTTTCTATTGCTATATGAATGGACTAAAGACAACTATCCGAAGCGTCTTGCTACAATTTTCGAGCTCGTTTCGATCGCTCTTCCATTCTATATTCGCTTGATTCTTCAACTTTTCTGCAAAACTCGATAAAGTATCTTCTATTTCTGTTTGAATGATCAAAAGAAAATCTAACTTATCCAAGGGGCAAACATTTTCGACCTCATTTTCTATCACTTTACATTCTTATGATTTTCTGTTTATGACAACAAAGTAACTCAGGGGCGCAGTGATTTTAAGAGAAAGTTAGGGGGGCGCGTATGGTAAAAGGGGGGGAAACCCCTGATCTAGTGGGTGGGGTTAGTTTTTAAAGTGTCGTTAGGTTTTTCAGTCAGATCTTTTCCATACATAACCACTCATGAATACACATGGTTCACTTCGCATTTTAGGTATGATGTATGACAAGTACGTGGCGACCCGTCTTCTCGGGCCAATTCAGTGAGTGTAATGTAGTCAAAAGATATAAGAGCTACGCTATAGAAAGAGAGGCAACTTCTAGGTGAATATAACTGTAGGTAATTAGCGCTGTGCAACCTGAATTGCACTTTATTGTGTCGAAGCAAGAGCCGCTTTTTATTTAAATAATTTTGCAGAGTGAACTCTCTGTATTCATCTGTGATATAACTGGATAACCCAATTTTACGTGAGGGCTATATTAGTTGGCTGTCTAACCGTGGGTGTAAAACACCTCTGCCGATCCCTTCCGGAAAAAATGCTCGATGATGTGATGTAATACCGCATTCAAGCTAAATTTGGTCTGGCGAGTCATCAAATAATAATTTAAAAGTTTCGTCATTATCGGAATCTATACGAGGGATAATATAATCCTGCATTCAGAGTTGAATAAGTCAGATAAAAACTTCTTTCCAATTTCCAGGGACGCATCAATGATGTCGATGCGACGCAAGATAGCCGGCCTAAAGCCCGAGCAGATCAAACAACTTGCCAAGGAGGAGCTCGACCTCCCCGTCACCAAGCAGGATTTCATGGAAGCCCTGTCGAAATGCAACAAGTCCGTGTCCAAGGGTGACATCCAGAAATACCTCTCCTGGATGGCAGAGTTCGGCTCTTCCTGATTAAAGCACTAACGTCGACAATACTGTCCAGTGTTCACTGTAACACAGCCAGCTTCTATCGCAAATGGTCAACACATTTGTTATAGAATCTAAAGTAACACGAAAAATTGCCTTAAAAATCAATGTAATAAAATATTTAAGTTAACAAAGTAACAATCAGACTGTTGCAGTATTAATACGGAAGGTATAAAATTGATAGTGGCATATCGAAATTGATAATATTATGTAAGTGGAGAGTAATCATCTATTAACAGAGTAGAGTTGATCATTCCGGTTTTCAACTGTAATGTAAATACGCTTCTGACGCCCGGTTTCTGACGAATCAACTCGAAAATAAACTAGAAAACTTAAACTTATGTTAACTGCATGATTGGCTGACAAAAATAAAGACCGCCGAATCAAATCACTTGACTGTCAGTTAGCTATTTTTGAGTTAATTTTCTGAAATCGGGTGTAACTCTACTAATTGTTGGCATTTTATTGATAACTTTCAAGACGAGATATTTATACAAATCGTGATCATTATTAACTTGAACATTGTATAAAGCACAACAAGATACTTCGTTCCATGTACATATTAGATTATTATTATAATACTAACTGCATTCAATCGAGCTTACACTAGCAAGATCTGTCATCACATATAATTTCAAATGTTATCCTATAAATTGAGACCCGTGATCTTTGTACTTAAATTAGGTTAAATTTGAGATTTGTTTTATACTTAGATAATAGTTTTATGCCATAACTAATTTATGTGTACTTTTATAGTTTTTTTTTAATTAAAATGCTATTTTACGTTATTTTATGAAATGAGATATATATTTGGCATTTATATTATAGAATTTCGCTCAATTAAAATTAGCATGTTCCCGTGTTTATTTTGCGAGGTGTTTAGATAGAAATTGTAACGATTTTCACAAAGAAGTCTCATCACCACCTCTTTGAGTGAACCTTTTTATCATTTTATTACGAACCTAGTGTAAAGAAGCAATATAATCTTGTGTTCAGACATACCGGTATTAATGAAACAAATTTGATGTAATAACATTGGTGAAGATAACAATATTTTTGCAAACAAATTAACAAAACTTGTATAACGAAGACATGAAAATAAATCAAATTTTAAAATATTTCCTTCGTTTTTATTTTACTTCTCGAACACATGTTGAAGAATCAGTAACAGAAGTCGATATACCTAACAAAAGAATATGATTTATAATTTAGATGTTGAATAAAAAACTTTGATTGCTAATTTTGAGGCTGGAATAAGATTTTATTAACATACAGATGTTGAATCTCTAAAATATATAAAGTAGCTCACTTACAA
Source organism: Agrochola lota (assembly GCA_947364205.1). NCBI lineage: Eukaryota > Metazoa > Arthropoda > Insecta > Lepidoptera > Noctuidae > Agrochola > Agrochola lota. The sequence continues at coordinate 12,036,688 of OX376241.1, forward strand.
CATTAGTCGCCGAGTTATAAAGTCCGAAGTAAATATATTTATCGGTAGCTCTGAGTCATATTAATTTACGTTCGTAAATTGACGCTGGTTTTTTGATATTCTCTTGGAATAGTAAAGATGATGAATGAATATAATTGAAGCTGTTCTATAACTCGTAGCCTACATATAAAAAAAGACGTTAGGTTGCAGGTGCTAAAGAAAACTTTTGTCGCTGCACTCATAATTTCCCCCTATCATTCACAGGGTAGCACATGTTGAAGGTGAACATCATACGTGCATTACGTGCTCATTATAAAAACTGTGTCTACATAAAGTAAACACTCAAGACTTGTTACATACATATTTCCGACTTCCAGGAAGATACGTAACGCGCTGGTGGATCGCTCGGCAGGTGTATTTTTGCAGTCACTGTTATTTGATCCGGCCCGCCTGAATATACGAATGTGATGAAGCTGAATTTTAGCATTGCGTTGCGTTGTGGCGCGTAGCTAATGATAACAGTCCCTTCAGGGTCGATCGAAGGTTTAAGCTACGCTTGGCGCGGTAAGTTCGTGGCTGGGTGACCATTCATTACATATCGAGAGCCCTCCCCTCCGCGTGCCTCGGTTGCCCCCTTATCTTTGACAGTCGTTATCGGGTAGTCATATCAGAAGCCCAAAAGTCTGACAACCAATCCTGCTAAGGGGTATCGTGTTACCCGGTAACTGGGTTTTGGAGGTCAGATAGGCAATCGCTCCATGTAAAATACTGGTATTCAGCTGCATCCAGTTAGACTGGAAGCGGACCCTAACATATAGTTGAGAAAAGCCTAGGCCGATTGATTTGTTGCGTTGCGACTCGGTCCGCTCAAATATGTGCAAATTAGCCAAGTTGCACTGGACTGGATACAGTTCAAATTCTAATTCGAAATTTGAATCCTCCTAATGTGCTTTATCGCAATTTGGCAATGCGGTGCACTGCAGCAGCTGTAATAACGCTTAGCTTTAAACTACATTTTTATATTTGTTTAGTTGTAAAAGTTAGACCAAAAACCGATCCAAGAAGCCAAATATCGTGCAGCCTGTAGTTTGACACCGGCCAGATTTTTTCAGGATACCTTGCAAAGTTGCGACATTGCTGTGACGACCTCAATCCATTCGTTTAGCGTTAATCGTGTTTAGTGATTAATGGTGCAAGTGACCCTAAATGTTAGTCCTAGAATAGATGATCAGTCAATCAGTTTAAGGATTTATGTCTAAAGTCATTTAATTCGTACATCGGGTCAGTGGAGGATAATTTGAATGATAATATGAAACACTTCTGGACATACGTTTCAAATCGAAAAGACAAACCTGGAATTCCAGCTAAGCTTCAATACAAGAATGTTGATACAAATGATCCAAATATGGTTTGTAACATGTTCTCTGACTTTTTCAACTCGGTATATGAACCTGCATGTCCTTCATTGTCACAATGGAAACCTCCACATGACAATTATGCACCACATGATGTCTCTATTTGCGACCTTTCTTTTAGTGAAGAAAAGATATTGAAGGAGCTTAAATCCTTAGATCCAGCGAAAGGCCCCGGACCTGACGGAATTACACCTTACTTCCTTAGGAATACTGCAACTTCCATCTGCAAGCCTCTATTTATTATGTATAATAAATGTATATCTGAGGGAGTTGTACCTAAATTGTGGAAGCATGCGTATATTGTGCCTGTACATAAAAGTGGTTCTAGACGCAACGTAGAACACTATCGTCCCATATCTATCCTATCTGCTTTGTCAAAACTCTTTGAGAGGTTAGTGCATAACGAGATTTATCCTGTACTCCACAATATTATAATACAACAACAGCACGGTTTTGTCAAACGGCGGTCAACAAATACTAATCTCTTACTGTTTACAAGCTTTCTCTTTGATAGTGTTGATAGCCGCGTACAAGTGGATGCAGTGTATACCGACTTCTGCAAGGCTTTTGACAAGGTAGACCATGAAATACTGCTTAACAAAATTGCGTTCAACGGAATCCGCGGCAATCTTCTAAGGTGGTTTATTTCTTATATTACTAATCGCAGTCAGAAGGTTGTTATCAATGGTCATCAATCTAACATCGCACAGATGACCTCTGGTGTTCCTCAAGGCTCAATACTTGGCCCTCTTTTGTTTGTTTTGTACATTAATGATATCAGTCAATGTTTTCATAATACCAAGTTCCTTTTATATGCCGACGATCTCAAAGTGTACAGAACCATTCGGCATATAAATGATTGCCTTCTGCTGCAACAAGATTTAGACCGATTATCATCTTACTGCCAGAAAAATAAGCTGCAACTAAGTTTACCGAAATGTAGCTTCATAAATTTCACTAAAAACAAAACAATTATAAAACACACATACACACTGTGCGATGCCCCCCTGCTTAAAGTGGACTCTATTCGTGATCTCGGTATCATCCTTGATTCCATGCTTTGCTTAGACTTACATATTAGAAAAATTGTCAGTAAAGCGTATCAACTATACGGATTTGTAATGCGTTCTACAATAGATTTTAAAAAGACTTCCTCTTACATTTGTTTATATAAATCCCTAGTACGCTCTCAACTGGAATACGCCGTGTCCGTCTGGAGTCCTTATTACAAAAAGTATATTGAAATGATTGAGCGTGTTCAATATAAATTTCTACGTACCATGCATTATAGATGCTATGGGTATTATTTATCATATTCAGATTTACTAACTAAGTACAAGCTTGCAACACTCGAAAATAGACGTAAATACCTAGAAGCTATGAATCTTTATAATATTGTAAGGAATCCATTTGACTGCATTGCATTGTCTAACATGCTATGTTATGCAGTTCCTAGGACAGTCCATAGGCGAGAGGTGCGCGTAGGCAGACTATTTTCAGTGGGCTCTTGTAAGTCCAACTCTGGTCTGCGTTCACCTGTTCGCCGAATGGTAGACTCCTACAATAGGACTTTTGAACATATAGACATTTTTGTAACTGCTGCCAATAGGTTCAAAGGTCTTATACTCAAGGAGCTCTCCTGAATAGTTTGATAGTTTATTGTACTTCTTTTTTTCTCTTCATTCTACTTCGTTGGCCTATTCAATCTTCTTATAATTTAATTTAAACTCGATAGTTAAGTATAACTTATCATTATAGATCTGTATTGTGTATCCTAGTGATTATTTTATTGTTTTTATCCCGCAGCTAATCTGTGAACAGCGTTGTGGGCTGCAATATTGTCATAAGTTTTGTATATTCTTTTATTCTATGTTTTATATTGTAGCTGTTAGTTGTTCCTATTGAATAAAATAAAATAAAATAAAAAAAATGATCATTAAGACCAAGTAGCCACGGGTGATTTTTTATGATGCACTGAATTTTCAACTTTACGTGTGTTGAGCCGAGCATTCAGAATCCAACAGAGTGCATCCCAGCGCGTCAAAAAACAGCTCAGATTTTCAACTCTCTCTCAGTGCAATTGCATGTAGTATTATATTATCTGTGGCAGTGCGATCTTCTTCTTTTCGTATCGATCTGAGGTATCGATGATACTTTGTTCTTTATTGTTTGAGCCACGTTGATTGCGGCATCAGTGGCATTCATTAGGTATTTCTTTAGTGCAAGTGAACGGGCACTTATGACACTCCAGCAAGTGGGACATGGTACGTTGAAAATCCATATCAGTATCAGGTTGTTTGAAATTTGCGCGCTCTCTCCATTTTCGTTACGTGGACCTAAAGCTGTCAAATAAATCGAATAGGAAAAATATACCTACTGAGTTAGTATATTTTTGAGTGTCGAGTCGTACTGTACAAAACTACAGCCGTGCTATTCTGTAACCATCTCACCGTGAAAACTTAGGGGAAGTGTTCGTGCAGTGAGCTGTCAGTGTCACCCCACCCGATACTAGGGATGACCAAGCATTACATTTACAAACGTAATCGAGATTTAAATTATATTTTTATGTTAATTCTATTGATAATTTTATATTAAGTATTCTAAAGCTAGTATTTAAATATCTAAACATTATTATATAGGGGGGCTTTTAATAAAATAGCAAAACAGATATCCAATCAGAAACTCAATTTTGTTTTATTATATTTTGTTCCTAGACTAGTCCCTTAATATAAATAGCCTGAGGCGCGACGCGTTACGTACGTAGGTACCTACCAACAATAAATAAAATAGAACGTACCTACATAGGTATCTAAACGTTGCTGCTACTTAAGTACTAAAGAAAATGCTCATCGACATAGTTTGTTATTATGAACTCATTGTTAAGGTAGGTAGGTTATCTCCAATAAAATATTCGGTAGGTAGGTACAAATAATATACACATCTTTTTATCTATATGACTACTTACATCGTTTAGGTAGGTTCCCACATAGTTTGTGTGGGGTTAAATTACACACTATTAACACTCGATTGCGTTTATAATATAAGTTAACAATGGGTTCATAATAACAAACTATGTCGATGAGCATTTTGCTTTAGTACTTAAGTAGCAGCAACGTGTAAGTACCTATGTAGGTACGTTCTATTTTATTTATTGTTGGTAGGTACCTACGTGCGTAACGCGTCGCGCCTCAGGCTATAATATATATTAAGGGACTAGGCTAGGAACAAAATAGAATAAAACAAAATTGAGTTTCTGATTGGATATCTGCTTTGTTATTTTACTAAACATTATTATATAGGGGGGTATATAATGTAATGTTTAGACATTTAGATACTAGCTTTAGAATACTTAATAAAAAATGTCCAATAGAATTAGCATAAAAAATATAATTTAAATCTCGATTACGATTGTAAATGTAATGCTTGGTCAATCCCTAGCATCAGTGAGTTTTCACTGACAGCTCACTCCACGCAAGTTTTCACGGTGATATTTTTACAGAATCGACATGCAGGTCGACATAAAAGAGTCTGACGTGATGACATTCGGAACTAAATATTTTACTTGAGGGGCATGCGCTAAGTAGCCCACGAAATTCAAATTTTCTTTAATTTTTTACATTTTGCAGGTCAGTGTGGGGTTTTATGTTGATTAAAATATGATTCGCAACCGTAACCAATATGGCTTTACATAATTATAATCATTACAATCAGCAATACAAAGTAAGCACAATCGCCAAATGTCATGATTTCATGAAATAGTCATTCAATGCGATTATATGAACTTAGAGAGTTGTATTGATCATTTTTATGATTATAATTCTATAAATAAACATTTGATACGGCCGCAAATCATATTTAGATCAACATACAACATGATACTGACCTGCAAATTGCATAAAACGTAAGAAAATTTGAATTTTGCGAGCTACCTTCACGCTTTCGCCTGTAATGCAGACCTATGATGATTACACTACTTTGCTGACAAGTGCTAGTAGGTTCTGAGTCACCCACAAGCGGTGTTTTACACAATTTATTTAAATTCTTGTACTCATTTCCCAATCGAAGTGACCTAAGTGCCATAGTGGCGCCCTTTTTTTTACTCTTTTTTTTTGCCTAGCTGTAACTGTACCTACAAGTGTTATTGAAATAAAATTATTTAAAACAGTTGTATTTTCTCTCACATCCACGGATTTTATGAAATAAAACCCCTCCCCACCTCGTCTCCAGAAAATCTACTCGATTTTACTAATACTCTTGAGAAAACTTCAAAGTCGCTACCAGCGCAAGGGTCAATCCATGGTCTTGGTTGGATAGCTGTCAAATAAAATTGATCGTGTAAAAGTGCGTTTCATCAACTAGTTCCTATGCCGTAATGTTGGCTCCACTGTTTAAATGTTAACAGACGGACCTAAAGCTGGGAACAAATTATCGGACGCGTCCGTAAGCCGCGGCTGAGAGTCGCGGGCTCGCGGCTTATTTGTATCAGGATAGTACATTTAGCAGTACCCTGTGCAAACCATCGGTCGTAAGTCGTGGACGTGCCCTTGAGCGTTCGGACGTCCGTTGGTCGCGACTGTCAGTCGCGGCTTACGGACGCGTCTGATAATTTGTTTCCAGCTTTAAGCTCCGTAGCGTATTCGAGTCATAGACATATATATTTTTTTATCTCAATGATTCGCGTTCATCCTACAACAGTGGAGCCAACATTAGGCCATAGGAACTATTTGATGAAACGCACGATACTTACTGTAAACCCACAAATCGTAAAATTTTCTCTTCATACATTTTAATTGACCGGTTAATCCCAATCAGACTGATTGAATTTATGTCAGATTGATCGGTTATAGACCCCCAAAGGCGAAGTTCTATTTTGCAGGAATACGAATAAAATAGACTTTATATATATATTTTGCTACAGAGGCCTACTAAAAGTTAAAAATATTTACGTATATTATTAATACTTTCCATATTTTTATCGACTAATGCTTCCGAATCAAAATCATAGACAAGGTAATAGTAATAGTGTAATTCAAATAAAAAATATTTTAATTTCCTACAGTTACTGTTGACTGAGCTGAATAAACTAAAACAAAATCGAAATCAAAAAGTATCTCGAAAGCCCCTGATAGAAAGCATATTCTTATAAAAAATAATATTTCCATGTTTAAATTATTCTTTAGTCTATGCATCAAATCTTTAGGGGTTGTTATGTTGGTATAAAATCGGAAATGGAATCGTTCGTTTACACATTTTAATATATAAAATGAGATCAACAAATTGTTGAAACTCTTAGATCAATCATGTGTCCTGAAAATATTAAATTTATCTTACAATATTTTCATTTCAGCGATTAAATCATCATGAAAATAAAGAGTGCCCACCAACTTGAAATGAACTTAGCAACGAAAGCCTTGGCGCCAGCGGAACTTGTCACTTTGTTGCATGTTTTATGTTGGTACCGCCGTAGTAACTACGTGGTCGCAATAGTACAAAAATGTAAACATGCACAGATAATTTTGGGTTATTTTCCTCCAATTAGTGTACAATTAGCTAATTATATAGTATAATCGAAACTGAAAAAATATCGAGATAAATATTTATAGCTAGTTTAAGCTATCTATGGTAAAAGTTTCAACAAAAATATTTTTTGTAACCGGAGTGAACATAGGCAGAAGCGTCGTCAAGCGCAGAATTTCAAGTCCGTAATGGCGGACGCTAATAATTTTGGAAGTTTCGTGATTCTATTGTTCTGTTTTTAAGTATTTTACTTGGTTGTGGGATTGGGAATGAGTTTTGTCATAAGTGAACGTATACGGAGTGTTAATAACGTGATAGTGATATGAAATGTTCAGTTATAGCGTGACAAAATCGCCTTCTAGATATGTAACCTTTTCCCTAACCTCGTTTACGCCAATGGAGTAGATATGTGATCGATGTGTGTGCGTCGGTGAACGATAATTCGTCCGTTTCGCGTTACTATTTGTGTATAGTTAATCTACGTGTTAGTGATGGAAGTGTCCGCGTCGCGGTTTTGCAATCCGACGCCCGATTCCGATGTAACGTAAGCGAGCCGGTCGATCGCCAGAGCGAGTGTAAGCAGGGACGGCCGTTGCCAGCCGAACATGGCTGCGACGCAGGCTGAGTCTCAGCGTAGCGAAGCGAACGTTGAGCAGAATCCATCGGAGCAGCTCAGTGAATCTCGGAACGCTTTGTTGCAAAACGGCACCGACAAGTCCGTCGGGCGCGTTCCGCCCGATGGCGTCGTGAACACAAAGAGCAAATCGCCGATGTCGGCCGAACCGGGGCAGCCACGCGACAGTGGCGAGGCGCCCGGCCACGACCGAGGCGTAGAGAGGCCAGTGACGGACCAGTACGGCCAGTATAGATACGCAGAAGGCGCGGATCCTTATTACGCGCCACGGCCAGGTTTTCCCGGCAAACCGCGGCCACCGCCGCAGCAGCCGCGCTTTTTCCCGGGACAAGCGGTGTCGCAGGCACCTGGCCCCACGCCCACGCTGAATTCGTTATTGCAATCAAGCGGGGCGCCGCCGCACCGCTATCCCAATAGTTATGAGCAGCCGCCGGCGGGCTACGGCCCGGGCCCCGGCTGGCCGCAGCACAGGCCTATGCCGCCTTATAACCCTCAAGGAAGCCCATATAGAAATTCTACGGTAAGTTTAGGATTTTTTATCATAATTTTTTGAAAAATGTTTAGTTATGAACAATTTACCTACTTACTCTATGAACTACCAAGATGCAACCCTGAACACCTTTTAATGATCCAAATAATTATAGTTTATTTATGTCAATGTCTTTAAAACAAGGTTTTCATTTATATATAAGAAAATTGTTAAAATATGTTCTAGAAAACATTCTAAGACGACTACTGTCTTATGAAGAATTTATGGCAAATATTAAGCTATAATCATTTTTAACTATGGCAAATGAAAGGAGCTACAGCTTTTACTTTGTATATATTTGTCACATGCCCAGTATTATACAATACCCAGTTATCATTTGTGTTTATCAATACAACACTGGATTTACCAATTTCATGGCTAAGATGACCTACACTGATATAGGGTAAACTCACTAACATTTCCTTTAATAAATTATGTAAACAAAGAATATGTAATAATAAAATATACTTATTAAGTAATTAAAATTTCTCTTACCTTAAATATTCAAATGGATTTTTATCTGATATTATAGAATATGAAACCACAGACCGTCCAGAATATTATACTCTATTCGATTTTGCCTGCGACTTTGTCAGTGTGTACTTTGAATTACATCATTTTTTTATAAAATATCCAGGGTGAAAAGTGGTCTATTAGAGTGCTCTAGGTCCAAGGCGGCTTATGTATTAATCAGTTTTAGTAGCTTAGGTGTGAATAGGTAATAGACAGACAGACAGTAACTTTCACATTTATAATATTAGTATGGATTTGTATTTGGAAAGAAGGATCTTTTTAATTGAAACATTGGGAATCTTATTATTATATATTCATATTCTCTGTAGTTATCTTAACATATAGTCCATATAATCTAAATGCATTAAAAAAAAAAAGTATATACTTCTTAAAAATTGTTAAGTATATCCAATAAATTAGAACTATTTGAATAGAATGGAATACTTTTATTTTCAGACAGAGTCTATATATACATAGGTCCATCTAGTGTTAGTAGGTACACACAGATTAACAAACAATTAAAGTTAAAATTCAGTTTGGAGCTGCATCCACCTCTGCAACATCGGGGAACCCCACTCATCTGCGAACACACTGAGAATACTGTTGGTGCTGTATTTTTGGAAATCAATCAGATTTTTTGTAGCAAAGTGGTTGTATAAAAAGAAAACTAGCATCTGAAATCTATGTCCATCCAATGCAACTTAATTCTAAACATTTACAGCTATTAATACTTCATTCCAACTCCATAATCAAACAAATCTTATATTTTGATTATTAAAATTATCTTTTCTCTTGGGGAAAAGATCCTATTTATCCTTATCCTGCTAAATATCCTACTATCCTTCTAATATTATAAATGTGAAAGTTTGTATTTTTGTTACTCAATCATGCAATAATGGCTAAACAGATTTGGATGAAATGTGGCACATAGATAGTTTACTGTGAAGTTCATATCTAATCACCGTAAGGACTATTCTTGCTTGCAGCAATCGGTGGCTATAGAACCAGGATTGTCACAGATGTGGTCATCGTGTTCACAGGATTTTGTTTTGAAACTAGTTAGATATGAAGTTCTTTGATGGTTCATACACCAGCATCATGTCTAAGGAAGCCTCATGTTCATGGTAAACAAATGTTGAGAAACAGTTGCCAAACGGGTGATTTTAAGCTAAGACTCTTCCATTTAGGGAAGATGCAAAACATAATAATATAGTAAAAATATATTTTTTATTATGACTGTACATAGTGTACATAGAGGTTAGGATTTTCGTTCTTTTTGGGATCATTATTATACATTATTAGCACAAACTTTAAGCTATACGATTTCATATTTTGAAAAGAAATGATTAAATCAATAAAAAATAGTTCCATGCTCTGAAGTTAACTTTTACCATTTTTTTTTCCTTGGTATGTATTATTAGAAAACGAATATCTATGAAAGTATTAAGGCTTTTCAGACAAAAAAAAAAACAATATTTAAAAATTAATACACATTGTTTCATTCCATTATTAATACATTTTGAAGCCAACATTTAAACTGAGCTGCTGGCGCATGTTGGTTTTTTTTTGGAAATTACTTTTTCCAGGGGAGTAGACATATACGAGTATGTGAGGGACAAATTGGTCTTAATTCTTTTAAACAGTTTATTTAATTATAATTTTTTTATTAATAGATATCAATTATTCATTATTCTAGTATATAAAACGTATAATATAAATCTTTTTTATCAGATTGAAAGGTATTTAATTAAAGTAACTCATTTACTGAAAATACTGTTACGGGGACAGGTCAGGCAAAATATATTTTATGAGGGTGATTAATTTAGAAAAAGTAAGTAAATTCTATTAATGAAATTCACGGACCTATTAGTTGATGCTGAATTTTAGATGAATATTATTTTTCTGGTGTAATTTTTTTGATATTGTGGATTTCCGTACGTCCGAATGAAAAAACGGAACCCTTATAATTATGATCACTTGTGTGTCTGTCTGTGTCTGTTCGTCTATCACAGTCAATTTGCTCCGAATAGAATGAACCGATTTATTACACATGAATTTCTGTGACCCGAAAGGGACATATAACGTACAAATTTTGAATATGGGGTTCACTTTTGGGAGGAAACTAAGAAAAATGGAAACCTGTACCGTGTGACATATAAAATGAAGGGGCTAACTGTACTGTAAATCTCATTTATTTTAATATAAGTAGTTTTATAGTTATTTAAGAAAATAGATAAAAATTTACCATTCCCCCTTATCTGCGGAACTAATTTTATGCTTATTAGGAAAACCTATAAGACGTCCATGGTACTAAAATAACATGGTAAATTTCTTAATATTGTGCATACAAATTTACATTTGCAGTTGGAATGTATGGGAGAACATGTTATTCAACTACAATGTTAAGTTTGTTCTTGAGATAAATTCATCCAAACTACGGAACACTTCATTGTGCGTGGTCCGACGCGCACTTGGTCGTTTTTTTTTTCATGGACATCAATGGAATAAATTGTTTCCTGCAACTTCTAATGTGCTAGAAACAAATCAATGTTGCACTACTTGTGTTTATCATGAATTCAAAACTTTATCAACCAGCAACACTGCTATTTCCAAATATTCATGTAATCAGTTATTATTTAATCGTGCTTTTGTGTGTTGTGATATGTCGTTTGTGTGCACCAAATGACCGATCTATCTATTCCCTGTTTGCAACGTGTTGCTGAAACTGTGATATACAACTTTTTTTTAATTAGCATTTTATCCAATCGGTTTTTTAGTTAGAATAAAAATAAGTATACCAAGAATAGTAAGATTTCTACTGGGAAAAAAATTCTATTAAGAATTTCTCACCAATTTTTAACATTAATTATTTAGATTTTTTTGTAAACAAAAAAAAAAATTTTGTTTTACAACATAAACCTCATAAACATCCTTGCATAAATCGGAAGTTTTTGTGCTATTTAAATAGTTATACTACATCTGTGTATACTGCACTGAAAAACTAGCATTATTGTTACATTACCAGTAACTGTAACAAAACAGTTATTTTTGTAAAATAGATAGAATAAATCAAAATAGATCAATGGACTAAAGGAACAGACAAAAGGCAAAAAAAAATGCAAAGCAAAGAAACCACTAGATTTTCTCTTCCTATCAATCCTTTGCAAAAAAAAAAAAATGTGAAGTTTTCATATTAATTTCACAAAGAAATTAAAAAAAAAAAAATTGGTTGAGATACGTTTTTCGACGGCTTACCTTGCACAATACACATGATTAAAAATCGTACTACTATACTACTACTACTAGTACTCGTATAACGAAAGCGACTGAAAACGCAGCGCCGCCCAATCGCAATAACAGGCTGCATCAACACGATTGGTTTCTATTGCCCGCCGCACATGCTCATGTGTGAAAGCAAATGCGGTGTTCGGTCCTACCCCCATAGGTTTTAAATGCTGCTACTCGTATGCAGTTCGTAATGACCAATGCGAGTGTGAGCAACAGGCAGAAATATCGCCATCAACGGAAGCTTTTTCATACAAACCATTCTGATATGAGAGCATACAGTAATGCTATTTGATATTGATTTCTGAACAGCATCCTTTCATTACAGTTGAATGATTAAGCCTCTAACTAAAGCTTAACAAGTAAACCGAAGTTTCCGTGACAGGTCAGTAACCGTATGAAAACTTCTCCAAGAAATAAGTTTCAGATATCCTATGTCCTCTTCACGGTGCTACCATTTTGAGCTGTTGCTTCACTTACCAGGGTATTGATAGTTTTCAAAGCGGTCTCCTCCACTTTCGGTCCAAAATAAATTCTCCCTTTTTATTACACATTGTTATTTTTCTAAAATTATACCGAGTATTTAGCCGGTATTTTACATTTTTCGCTAAACACATCTACCTAATTTGATATAATATTTTTTACGCAGCCATCGTGTTCAAAGAACTCTTTTCATCCCTATTACTTATTTAACCATTTCACACACAGATAATAATACTCAAAGAAAAGGAAAGTAAGATACAAAATACTGCTTATTTCTAAAGAAATCTTGCGTCTTGTGACTTAAGGCGCGGACTGACTACGATTTTAAACAGCTACAGCTGTACTCACACAACTTCGTCTGCGCGCTATACGGTAGCCCGACGACTAAAGTATGACCGTAATATCTATTTTCACAATTACGAGCATATTAAATAAGGTTGAAAATCGAATAAATATTTGGGTTGACGATGTGAGTAAGCTGCGAATGGGCATTTATTTTACGGGTTTTATTTAGATTATTCAGAATATACACATTAAATAAAATAATGTTTATTCTATTGAACTCTTAAAAAAAAAATGTTATCGCTGAAAATACGGAGATGTTTGACGCCAAAGTTTATTTTTGTGAAGTATTTTTTATTGGGAATATCAAACTATTTTCTACTATTCTATTCGGTTAAAATTTTTCTGTAAACCCTTCTCTGTCCACTGTATTTTTTGCGTCGTATATTTTCATTGCGTTACGTCATACTCGACTATCGAAGAAACCAGTTTTTTATGAATATTGAGGTAACACCGCGCCTTAATTCATCTGAAATCACCACATATTATTCAACTAGAATACAGAAATTCCTAGAAAACAACTTATTGAAGTAAACTTGGTAACATTAAATACTATACACGACATAAAACTGAAATAAGATGTTACGACTTTTCGAGAAAAGCCGGGAAATTCGCGTTTAGGTTTATCGGGGAGGACTGCACGCTCAATATAATTCGCAATACAAATCCATGCCGTATCGGTTTACGTATTGAATTGGGGTCGCAATTCAGAGTCCTTTCTTGGCGTTCAGTTCTGATCATGACAGTATAGAGTTGAGTAAAGAATCCAGGTTTTTTTAATGTAGAGGCGTATAGAAAAGATGCTTCCAAAAAAAATTTGTACCCTCTATCAGGATGGACACAGCCAAAGTCTTGACGTTTTTAGTTATTGCATTTTTTTTTTTTTTTGTATACATGCAATGAATACCCCAAATTAAGTAACTTTAAGCCATATGCGGAAACGTAACACAGCGCCTTTCAACTGAATGCCCTTTAGCACTGAGAAGTAGTAGAACCACGTGGACGCCGCGTGATGTTTTTTGCCGGTCGATTGCGGCAACCACGTGGACTGCGCGCACGCTTACTTGTGTTAACGCAACGAACATGTTCTTCAGACATATAGCAGTAGAATTATAGACAGCCGTGAGTATTTGGGCATGTCTGAACTAGTGTATGATGTAAACAGAGTTTTTCGTAAGATTTTTAACCAAATCTGTGAAAAATAATATCATAATGACCTGCAATAATGACGTTTTGTTTATAGTCCTAATCGTGATTTTTTGCATCACAATGTTTACCTAGTTTCAGGTTTTGCCAAATGCAGCAATCTAGACTAGGCTTCAACAACAATGGCGGGTAGATCACTAACCTTCGGTTTGCCGACGACATAGTAGTCGTCATGGCTGAGATTATGGTGGAACTCAGTACAATGCTCGATGACCTCAGTAGAACTCCCGAAAGAGTTGGTCTTAAAATGAATATGGACAAGAGAAAAGTCATGTCAAATGCCCATGTAGCACCCACTATCATGAAGATCGGAGACGGTACACTTGAAGTTGTGGACGATACACTCGAAGTTGTGGACCTAGGACAAACTATCCAACTAGGTAGGTCCAACTTCGAGAAAGAGGTCAATCGTCGAATCCGACTCGGCTGGGCAGCGTTCGGGAAGCTACGCAATATCTTCTCGTCCCACATACCGATGTGCCTCAAGATGAAAGTCTTTGACCAGTGCGTGTTGCCACTGATTACTTATGGCATTGAAACGTGGTAGCTTACAATGGGCCTTATTAGAAGGCTCAAAGTCACCCAAAGGGCAACGGAGAGAGCTATGCTTGGAGTTGCCCTACGTAATCAAATCAGAAATGAGGATATCCGCAAGAGAACCAGAGTAACCGACATAGCCCGAAGAATTGCCAAACTTCAGTGGCACATTGGCAGGGCACATTGCTCGCAGAACAGATGGCTGATGGGGCCGAAAGGTTCTGGAGTAGCGACCGCGTACCAGAAGACGTAGCGCTGAAGGACTCCCACAAGGTGGACCGATGATCTTGTGAAAGCCGCAGGAATCCGCCGGATGCGGGAAGCACAGAAACGGTTTAAGTAGCGGTGCTTGGGGAAGCCTATGTCCACCAGTGGACGTCTTTCGGCTAAAATGATGAGGATTCAAGAATATTTTCAAGTTATAATTAATTGTTATATCCCACTTGCTTAAAACTAGATCAGTCATTTCAACATTAATTGCTTTAGCATTGTTTCAAACCCACATTTGGCAGTAAGTGCTTAGCTAATTATAACACAATATTAATTTGTGATCTTGTGTTACCTAATTATCTAAAAGCGTTGCAATTAACATCTTGTTAAGGGTCCTGAGATACCCCGAAACTTTAATAAAATATCAATATAGAAAGTCGTTACCAATAATAATCAGGCTTGCCGTTATTTCCGTTAAAGTGAGCCACAAAGGCAGGCGATCTATTGCCTGTTGGCATCAGCAGCGTGTCGGTTGTCAGAAGCAAAACGAAAAAAAGTACGTAGGAATAACAAAGCGGGGCCCGCCGCTGTTAGCAGATATAAAAACGAAAGCGCACGGCGATAGTGAAAGTTTGATGTGTAGGCAAATATTACTCGCTTCCAGGCGGAGATTTGCGCGTTTGCCTCTCGGTTCAAAAACGGGCTGAAGGGTAGTGAAACGCGAGACTCCGCCGCCGATCCAGTGCCGCTCCCCCTACATACATTATGTAGAAGCAACGCGCCGGGACGTGTGTTTGACGGAATCAACGTGAATGGAACTTGACATGTGACACGTGTATCTATCTGGCTTGACGTGAACTTTGAAAGGCTTTTCTTTTCGCTAAATGAATGAAAATGAAAAATGAAAAAGCGTTTATTCGTTGTTACATCCGTACTACAAAATATTTTACTTCTGCCAAACTGTAAAACAGTTTGTTGGCAGATGTAGCTCCCATATACAATTTTAATATTGATTTAACTATTTGTTAGTATTATATCAATAACAACTTTTACCTAAAACTAAACACACTTATTTTAAACAAAGGCTGACTATAAGCGTAAAGTTAAAACATTTTAAGTTGCGCAACAGAATTTAAATTCACAACGGTGAAGCCGCAAAAATCAGATAGTATGACATAAATTTAAACAACAACAAACAATCATAAACGGAATCTACACATCTCCAGTCATGAAGTTTTGACAAAAGGTGCTAAAAAGAAACTTCCCCATTTTGTTTTTAAAAGATAGTTTCGTGTTACAGCTATTTTCTAAATCGGAAGGTATGTCGTTAAAAATTGTTGGCACTAAGCATTTTCTACATCTTTGCCCATAATAATTAGTACAAGTGGGTACCACAAATCTTCTGATACATTTATTCCTTTTAGGTCTTATGCATACCGTCTCGATTTTAAACTCATCCTTGCAATAGTTCTCTATAGCCAATAACAATACCACCTTTCGATGAACTGGCAACATCTTACACTCTAAGAATAATTCATTTGCTATCGGCTGCGTTCGCTTCCAATTTTCAGCTCTTTTAAAGTAAATGAAAGTTGTTTGAAATATTCCATCTAAATTGATAGCTGGATTTATTTACGGGTATAGATTGTTGATCGATAATGTTGACAATAAATAATAGATGTCGCTACTAGTTCCTTTAATCAGTTGATGAGATGCTTTGTATGATCCTTTCTAGGAGTTATCCTTACTTTATTTTTTGTATTATTGCTTCCATGAGATACTGCTTATTTTTACTTTCTTTCGAGCAATTTAGAATATTTGCGTTGACAAGGACCAAAAGCAATGTTTTGTCCATCAAATGTAGCACATTGGTATAACGTAGTGTTGTTTGTGGTATTTCACAACCGGCGGCTATAAAACAATGCATCGAGCACGTGGTTGTTTACACTTTCGAGTTCACATTCAAGGTCGTACGCATTTGTAAGGATGTACCCGTGTAGGCTGGCCATTGAACAAATACCGGTTACGTAACAATGTCCCACTTCCCACGATATGCACGTTCTTCCGTCCGTCACGGCCTTTTACAATTAGAGGATTTATTATTTATGGACGTGTTGCATTGCTTTTCTTTGACGGGGCGGCCGGCCTGTGGGGTATCGATTTCTGGCGGCCTCTACTATTATATTTGTTTCTATGGACGTTAACCGTACTCTCTTTTGAGTGTTTACTCAAAAGTTTGCGATATTGCAAAACTTAAGAACTATGAAGTAACATTGAAACTTGAGGACAATTCGTTGATTAAACGTGGGATGTCCTAGCTCATTAAGAATTCAACGTAATACTCTGAATCACAGACGGTTATTGTCAACGAAATCGCTATGACGTTACGCTAATTATTTATGAATGGCTCAAATAGGCAAGCATTGTGGAATTAGTCATTTATCTCGGCATGTTGTTTACCCACAATCGTGTTAGATAGTTGTCGATAAGGAGACACGTGGTTGCGGGGTCGACGACCCGACATACTCGTGCTCGCCGACAGCTCGGTAATAATAATAAAATGTTTCCGTGCGACTGGTTCAAGGGCGAGCCGCTGATATCGGCGCTCGCTATATTTAGATTTAGCTGTGTGTGATGTGGGTATGTGTGTGTTTGTCTACATACACAATTGTCTTGCATCTGGTATCCTTCGTTGTGTACGTTTTTGTCTATGCGGTTCACTGTTTTCTACATAGAACGTGTCGGTAACTCTGTACCGTCTGCATCGATTGGTGTTATATTTGGTTCCGATGTATTACATTTGTTGTGATTTGGTTTTACTAGTTATTACATCTTGAACATGAGTCTGCACCCCTTCCTGATAACCCCTTCAGAATGAAACCGAATGGCTTCGTGCTTAAGGTTATCTCAGTTTAGCAGTAATTGTTTTTATTTTGAGTAACAATAACAAACGTAGTTGCAATTATTCCATTCATAAAGTTACGAAATTCATTATTCTAGAAATGCGAAATTCTTTTGACTGTGTATCAAAGTGCACTGTTCGGCGAAATATGTTTACTCCCATTTCCATTAAAGGCTTGTGCAGACCAGCGCGACTTGCGCGACGCGACACGAACAATACAATTTCTAAGAAAACTTCACAGTATAACAATAACCAGTGGCGCGTCGCGCGACAAGTCGCGCTGGTCTGCACAAGCCTTTATTCCATATGTATGGTGTGTTAACACAGCAAATTACATGAAAGTGGAATACAATTCTAGTAACAGATCTATGTTAAAATCACCCCAGCCCCAATAGCATACTCAAATTCAAACGCTATTCAATTATCACTTACCTAATGGCCGTTATCTATTCTCTCATCGTATTTAGGGCAATATGTACATGGCGGTTCTGTGCGTAGTTGCAGCCCGAGTAAATTTCGCTCTCACTTTCGTATCGCAATAGCGGCGGTGTGTACATGAAAACGAGATGAATGGGCCGACGGAGACCGTTCATTCTGAGTCCGTGATGTGGATTTCGTAAAATCAATGCGAGCCGTCTCGGACCCGCGTGCCGTCCAATAATCGTGTCATTGTGCTGTGCTTGGATAATGGGCACGACCTCAGTCGTCTACCGCATTGGGTCAACGAACGCTTAACTGCCATCTATTAAAATTTCACTTGGCATGTGCCAATTTTGATTCGAACATTGAGGTGTAGTGACCTCACAAATGTTTAAATTGAAGCGTATATCGATGACGCGCGCAAATTGTTTTGACGTCGGCTTATTGTCAATTTATTCCGATTTGGCAGCGGTGATTTCTGATTGAAAAGAATGCCCCACTGTTGTGTCGCACCTCATCTGAGTGCTGGCGCAACAACTTGCACCTTACTCTGCGACGTATCGACGAACAAAAACGTCAGCCGTCACGCGGCTTGCATTCATTCATACAATATGTTGAATGTTGTAATGGGGTCGTTAAACCGTGGTGACGTCACGTAATTGCCAGCTCCCTTCGCCGGTCGCCGGTTGAAATCAAAACGTCGGATTAATAACAAGGGAGGTCTGTGTAGGTCAAGCACATTATCACTTCGGTTTGTGTGCGTGACAACCAGAGTGACGTACTCTCTAATTACTGGGACTGTAGATTACCAAGACAGACATTCGCTACGATTCTACTGTAATCAACGTTAATTAGTTTCGTGTCTATCAAAACTATGTTTACAAATGGGTTACGTTATTATGTTGAACTAGTACAACGCAAACTATCTACCATCATCGAGCTTCCTGAGATCTACGAATTTCGTTCCACAACAGTTTTACGAGCAAAATTTTATAAACCAAACATTAGCCAACATTAATGATGCAAACAATGTTATGTAACATCGATAAATGTGTATACTTGTTCGTATGTGAAAGGGGCCATTGCCAAGGACTGAGTCTGAGCGCAGCCGGAAAGGTAAATGACTTCCATACCTATACACCTAGGTATACATGTATGTTTAGATACTATACTACACGCGATGTATGTAAAAAGATTACGGCCAGGATTCATGTTATTACGAGTGCCATTATCAAACAACGTTATGCCGATTTAGAAGTCTATAAAAAGATGTTATTGTTCTACTTTTTATGTTTATTGTTTTTAAAGTTAAAGTAAGCGCGTTCTTTAGAACCTGAGAGCAATAAACTTGACGATATCAAACAGTTACTAAAATGTTTTTATAACTAGGTAACTGCTGCGTTACGCAGTTGTCATAACGTGGAATGTTGAAATATGCTTTACGTATTGCGAAGAAAACGCACCGCGCAGCAGGATGCGGCACACAATCACTCTTCGAACAGTCCTGGGTTGTTTCGTGCCCAGTTTCCTAGTGAGTTGTTCGGGTTTTGATATGTCATTCATTATAAACTGAAGAACTAAGAAAAACGTTCATAAAAAGTTGTTATTCTGGCTACAGCTGGCTTCCGCTGACTGGCGGGACGCGATTCTCTTAGAACAATTTCCATGATGAAGTTTTCATAGAAATTGTTCTACTAGAGTCGCGTCGCACCTGTCTGAGCCTTAACTCTCTCCACTTCGTTGAATTGTAGGAATTTCATCAAATCTAAATGTAGTCATAATTTTGTCAATGAACTTTTATAAATAAACTAAGCTTCAATTTATCTCAATTTAAATGGGATTAACTTGTCAAAGACGCCTTATCTACGTTGGGGGGAACATTTCTTGATGTGATGTGTCAGTAGGTACTTGTGTAAAACGGGGAGCGTGTCTATACATTGGAGTATATATTAAAAGGTCACGACCGCCACTTTTATGTACCTACTTTAGATACTACGTACCTAAAGGGAGTTCTTTATTGAACCGTCTTGGGTGGAAAAGGGGTCGCCTTATTAGGTCAGTAACACTTGTGATCGTTTGTTTACATTTCTGTTTATATAATTTGTTGATAATTACTACTTTTTGATGTTGTTATCAAATTCTGGTTATGGTTTAGATGTGTGGTGACTGTTTGATGTGACGGAATACGTTAGACCACAAATTAATACAGATGGCACACTCCGCAAAATAATTTAAATAAAAAGCGACTCTTGCTACGACACAATAAAGTGCAATTCAGTACCCTAATTGCGTTATACACGATCAATCAGAATCTGAATCGTTTTGAAACAGATTTCTAATCCATTGTTTCATAAATTCGAAAAAAAATATTGTTTAACAACATAAATAACGCAATGAATGTTGATGAACTGTCAAAATGGAACAGATTAGTTGTAACCGTTTGCGAAATGGTGTTACGTAATTAGGTAGCAGGTCGCACAGCACTGATCACCTTTTTTTTTTTTTTTTTTTTTTGGATGGGAAATCATCAAATGACTTCTCCCGCTCTGGGCAGAGCGAGAGGGTCTGTCAGACTTTTACTGACTAAAACCCACCCGTGTTCCTTCCGTTGCCTGTGTGCCGGGGCCGCGATATCCCTTTCAGACAAACCCGCAACCCCAGCAGACAGACCCGCAACCCCAGCAAGCACTGATCACCTACAGTTATATTCATCTAGAAGTAGCCTCTCTTTCTATAGCGTAACTCTTTGATCTCTCTCTCTCTCTCTGAGGTCTCTTCGGATGACGACTATTACACTCACTGAATTGGCCCACAAAACGGGCCCGCCGCGTACTTGTAGATTTTTACCTACTGCGGAGTGTCCTATCTGTATTCATGTGTGGTTAGACGTAAGTTTTTTTGTTGAGGAACGAATCAATTGAGATGATTGCTTTTGCATCTTAAACAGCGTTTTCTGAACCAGATTTTTGACTCCAGCTAACATACAGTATCGATTAATATTCAGGAGTTTACTTCAGCCCAGACGCGAACAGTTGCTGCAGTGGGAGGAATCTAATATGTTTAGCCCACAATTGAATTTCTTGGGTGCATGCAAATGTTTACTTGTCTAAGATCGCGGTGCAGGCCACCTGTTGCCCAACCGCCGTGGCACCTAGTTAGAGTTACCGCGAGCTTGACATTCACGGGGGCTCGTGACGGCGCGGACCGAAATAACTTGCCGTAACCGACCGCATAACACGACGTAATGCTGTTTCTATTTATAGAGTCTTATAATTAAATACACAGACATTCGTATTTGCCTTCCGCTAGTCCGTGACGACAGAGTCGCCGACGCAAACGTGCGCGTTATCGTTCGCGCTAACCGCTAATGCAACGACTTCTTTTGTTTACTTTTTTCATATAATTTACAACCTCGTAAAGGAAACCGTTGCCAAGTCGAGAACGAGAGGATATTTGTAATAAAAATGCTAAACGACATCTTGATCTTGACACATTAAACACTAGTAAAACATTCACAGTGGTTTACCCGATGCTTTTTTCGTTGTACACGAAATAAAATTTCGTCAGAAAGCTTCAGATGAACTCAACGACGTGAAATCTTATTGAATGTCAAGATTCCTGCACCCGTTATTCAAGGCACGCGTGTTCGGAAGTAGAAACAGATGATTCGATGAATATGGTTTACGTGCCATTGTTGATACTCGAGACGTATAAAAAGTGAACCGGTCAGTGGGCCTTTATCGTTCCTCACAGGAGCACGCTGGAGATAATAATAACAGCGGTAACAGTGAAACTCATTCATTTTCTTTTTCTGTTAACAATATAGTTATGGTTCGACTTTTTTGTGTGGGTACGCAAAGGGATAGCCCGTCGGCGTTTAATATGTAAAGGAAGGCAAGGCTACACACACACATCCGCGGTGTGTCTGTGTTAGCAAGATGCGCTTGTAGTGGAGGGAATCCCCAACTTTTTACAAACACAATCAAAGTTATGTAATGTTTGCTCGTATCCGTCCGCGCACGCTGCCACTGCTGTTTGTACGAATGCCAATGTTATACATTACAGGCCTCTTGTATTAGTCATAGGTCATTAACATCGCTGTTAAACGTTGTTTACTTTTTATACATAATAATATTGTTTCCTTTAGGTGTTTAACTATTCGTTTCGCTCTATAAGCTGAATGACGTTCATCAATTATGTAACTGTTACGACGATACTTAATTATATTGGAATTGCATTTTATTTTGTTACAGCTACTCTTTAACGACTTTTAATGACTTTTATGGTTAAGCCAAAAGTCATTAAACCAAATTTATAATTTACATTCAAAATCTTGTCTGGGTAAAATTATTCTGGATTACAAGAGTATATAACTCTATGAGTGTCATTAAGATCATATTGGTTTATAAGAAGTGCATACAAAAAGTTCTGAAGACCAAGATCAGACTTATAATTAGCTTGGCGACACATGCGATAAGAAGGCAAAAGAACAAATGTCAAAATACTTCGCAAAATAAAAACTCTGATCTCAAAGAGAGAACTAGAGAATACGAGAAAACTCTTGGATGTAAAAAAAAATCTTGCATCAACGTTATATTTACCGGTTTAATTAAGTCGGTGTCTTTGGTTTTGTATTTTCGTTTTTGCCAGTTTTGCCATCGCCTTCCGAAATTAAGTTATTTTTCGGTAGTTTTTTGGTAAAATCGTTTTTATATTTATTTACTTTTTATCTGTGATATCCCTTTTCAAATTCGTATACCAATAGGTACTTGCTATGTAAATATCACTGGCGGGAAGTTATTATAATATACACAAGTAGAAAAAATGCGTATTATTGAAGTTAACTTAAAAACTACCCAAGCAAATTTAATGAAATTTATATGGGACCACCGCGCAAGCTTCTTCTATAAAATACATTTCAAAATCGGTCCGTAATAGACGAAACTATCGATGAACAAAAGAAAGAATAAACTTTGACAGTTTATCAATCCACTACCACAAATATTCAGTTAAAATATACAAGTATACGAGTGAGCTTCTAGACAGCTGCCGAATAATTCGCGAAGTCGATGATTTCTCGTCAAAGCCTATCGCTGACCATTGCTTGAGATCGACTTGTAATATCAATATGTAAAGACATGAATAAAATACCTAGAACGATATAGGCGCAATTTAGATATATAGAAGACGTTCAGTAGGTGCTAAACAAAATAAAATAAAAATGAAAATTGACACGAAGATGCTGAAAAATATTAGTATGATTGACTTCAGAAGACTTGTAAATACTTAAAAAAATTAACGCACCAATGTGCTCCATGTATCATAAATAAGATAATTATGTTCATTCTCGAACATATCGTCCAATAAGTAAGGCAACAAACAAATTAAATACAGTTTTTCTTTTACTTTGTCCCAAAAATACCGGCTATCTCAAAAGTGTTACGCAAAGCGTAAAGTGGCTCCCACACCAAACAACTTTCCACATATGTGTAATCATCAAGTTGCACGGCCACGGGCTATTAAAGCCCTTCACCTGCGGTCCTCACGCCAGTAGAATTCATCGTGGAACTGGAAATAACACCTTTCGGAACGGTATAAAAAACGGTATGGCCTATCTTATCTACATTATGGATATTGGACAAAGTAGTCTCACCTGTCGTTTAGTGTTAGAGAATAAATTAATGACCTTCGTTAGCATAATCACCCATAACTTTGTTAACTAAATGCTAACCACATGTCAGCATGATTTTCTTTTTCAATTGTTATTGTATAAAGCTTTCTAAACGCACGCAACTTATTATCCAGGCAAGTGTGAGAATCAATAATTTTGACAATTCAAATGGTTTAATTGAAATAAAAAAACAACGTTGCAATGTTCAACTCTGAAAATACCTTCCAACATCTAGTTCAAATTGGTACCGGAGATTAAGTTCCAAGATTCAATAAAGTCGATATCTCTTTGGAAGAAGCTGTGGGCGTTCCAGTTTGCAAGTTTTCTAAGCACCTTGCTACTGCATAGCTAAATGCTTACTCGTCTTCAAAGAGGATGGTATGACCTGGTAAACGATGGAGATAAGTTATTGCTGTCATTTAGTTTTATTCGTTTGACGTATGCACAATCATGAATATGAATAGATTATATTTATAGGACGTACACAATATTAATAATAAATTGACCACATGGTGTTCGGCTAAGTATAGATCACCCCAGTTTGTTTTGTGGGTGGTATAGCAGGTGATCACGGCCCACCGGCCCTCACTGTCACCATGCTTTCAGTATTCTTGATTTTGCTACTGCATGCATCGACGATACTGTGTTCGGTTTTGACCATCGTTTGTTTTGTTCGAAGCTGGCGAAATGACCATCCGTGTGCAACATACGGGACTTGAAAATGCACCTGCAATACAATTGAAAGATGTATTTGAGATGAAATTCATCATTTTGAACTTAGCAATAGAGACATCAAACTAAAGTTTCACGCCGAGATAACATCAATCTACATAAACTCCCAAGAACATGAATAAAGGGAGAGAGTTCTCTTGCCAATGAACTCGACCAGTTCCACTAACAAACATAACCTTGCCAATACGATGGGAACCCGGGCTGAAAACAATGTGATGTAACCATAGTTGTGAATATAATTTCTGTCTGTTCCTCTTTTAGTTATTATTTGGCCGTTTGATGCCATTATCTGAGGAGAGGTCGTTAGGTTTGCCATTTTCGTCAAGCTTTGTCATAGCCTGATTGTAGAGGCGCACGTCTACACTGGTAACAATTCCAATGTTTAAAAATACGCAAAACAACCTTTTATGGTTTAAATTCAACTTCCGGCGACTAGCCGTGGGAAGTAGACATTTTCACGTCCCGCGAAAGCAGTCAGTATAGTCATTTCCAGGAAAAATTACAAGAACATAGGGCAGCATTCAACTTATTTTAAGTCGGTGGTGTAATAAAAATCACTGACTTATTCATTATGAGTAATAGGGTTAATGTTTAGGCCGGTGGTAATGACATAATAGCAATGCAAGTGGGTGAATGCGGTCGTGTCGACGAGCTGGATCGGAATCCGGTCACATTCCTAACGGCACTCACACTTGCACTGTCGCGTTTGATGCACTTCGCGCGCTCCGCTAATATATACCATATTATCTCATTAAATTATGCCAATTAACTTGGTACACCACATTTTCGCACCACGCTGTCTCATACCCGCTACTCAGCTGGCAGAACTAGTCCTATGTTTAGATTGTGTCGCTTACCCAGTTATTGGAGTTAATTTAAAGTAAGTACTTACTTGAATATTTATAGCTGTTTAACCCACTGGAATCGCTATTTTAGATACTCACTTCTAGTTTTATTAACTATTACGAAATATCAAACAGCAAGTACACTCATATTAAACTAAAGTACGCACGTAGTATAGTCGGCTTGATAAAATATTACATCGACATTCCTTATTCGTAAGAGGTGTTTTACATTTCAGTCACAATGCCACTTAACAGCTGAGTTTACTACGGAAAGCGTTATTTACGCACAATTTACATTGTTACATAGAACTGACAGTCTATTTTGGTGACCACGTTCGCAAACGATGTTTATTTTATGTGCTCTAACTAGAATTGATTCTAAAGGCTTTTGAATCTCAGAATATACATTTGCAAAGTAGGTATATTACCTAGGTGTATGAAATAGAGAATGGCCAAACTTGGGGAAAAGTTCGTTCTACAACTGCTGTATTTAAATATGTATTATTGAAAAGATACAGAAGCCTTAAGTTGTTGAAGTTATAACGTCACTGAAGAATAAGAATTTCAGGTTCTACATCCATGTCGTAACGCCAATTAAGTTATACCACGCAAACGTGCGAGTGCTCCTCAAAACGTAACTATTCTGGTGAAGCATTTAAATTATTATCTTGTTTATTTGCTGGGTAAAATTCACACGGAAGCTATACAGTTATATATTTCATTCTCGAAACTGTTTTCCACGGCTCGGCTGCTTTCCGAGCCGCTTGCGAAAATGAAATACCTTTTACGTTACGTTTCGTTGTGGTTTACGTTAGACTCTCCGTATTTTCAACCCGCAACCTTAACGATTACAGAGCGGTTTTGTCTGTTTTGCTTTCCTGACTTGCGGTATTCACTGATCCCTGCAGTTACTTGAGACTACAAAAAACCTTTCATATACCTAAATGAACTTTTCATGAAGCTCTTGATGGCGACTTTGAGGCAATGGGTCACCGGGATTTTATTCGGGTTTTACTTATTGCGTATTACAAATATAGGGCAGGCTTTTCTTTTTTAGGTATATATTAGAGACGGACGTTCCTTAAATGGGTAAATGGATAGTCGTGTACCGATATCTTTTCAAGTATTGGTCTTAACTTTTTTTCTATTTAATAGGTAACATTTAGACCATATTATTGAGTTCACATAATAGACATGAGCACATAAATATGAAAACAAATAGGATAGGTGCGTAGGGAGGGCGGTGCGCGGGCTGCGCACCTACCCGCGGGTCAATTACTGCATAAATCAATACGGATGTCGCCCTATGCGGTGGCTCTTTGTTCCAGCCGACTGGAGATACGAGGCCCGTCTCGGCGGCTCCAGCTCTGTCCGGAAAACTCGCTGAGGTATCGCGGGGTCGGATGATTACTTATTAACGTAGGTGGAGGCTGGCTGGCGCGGGCGGGCCGCTGCGAGCTCGTCGCGCGATCGATGCCGAGGCGGCCAATGGCGCGCCGCCGCCCCCCGGCGTCCGTACCCTGCGCAACCCTCACCACACCCCGCGCACGCCGCACCCCGGCACACCGCCCCCATAAATCATTGAATCCGCCATAAAACACCCCAATGTTCGTAAAAATGTAACTCTAATTGGCGAACACAAGTCTCATATCTCCTAGTCAAACTACATCCGGAAGCCTTCAGGACAAGGCCTTAGTTTGGAGACGTAAAACATTGATCAAAGAGTAATACAGATCCCGCTCGCTCGCTCGTTTGCCTCGTCGGAGCGGGGCTCGTACGAATAATTGAATTTCCATCATAGAACAAAATGAAAGCTGAAAACTGAAGCGGGGACTTTGTTGGCACAGCGAATTATTTCGGACGTCAATTATTTAGTCACGGTATCTCTCTGAAAATTGATATTACAGTAAAAGCGCATTAATTTTACGGGCACATTAGAGGGGTTTTCGACAAAAAGGGTTTTTATTAAACCCAGAACATATGTGATGAGTTTTTATAGCGCTGTCCGTAATGTAGTAGGTACTAAATTAATAAATCGTTGTTTGTTTTCATCAAATATGGCCCGCGTCTAATAAAGTGATTTCCCTATCTCATCGTACGATTGATGCAAACTATTGTTAATCATTCGTAAAACTGAGTGTACTTTACGCATGGTTTCTGGTGTTTGATGCCACTAATCAACCGTAGACAAAAATATCACTCACGCATGTTAAATAAAATCAATTATGATTTATGTTTTGCAAACGGAAACATGTGTATAGTGCACAACGAATCGTGGTACACAAAATTAACTCTGTTAAAACAGTACTATTAATCTAATAAATACCTTCGTGTAAACTACTGAAGATTATGAATGAGTCTGAAAATAAATTGAGAACCTTATCTAATTGAAAATATTTCAATCTGAGTGTTTACGGGATTGTTTAATAACAATGTTGTAGTTATCTTAATCCGAAATATTATCTTTTGTTTACCTAGAATTTTAAGAAAACGTATAGTATGTCCTTTTTAAGCTTAACTGGCATTGTTGTTTTCGTTCCTTTTGCTAATTCTCAAATCGTGTACATTCCCTCTCATAAAATTCATTCTGTCGTCATCGTCATACACAATGTCATAGAGTAACTAAAATCTAAGAGACTACTTCAAAACATCTAAACTAAAAAAACAAAACAGATTTTAAAATCATAATGGCGTCTGAGTATCTTCTTCAATTCATTAATCGTGTTGATATACATTTACGGACATTTTAATTTAATATTAAAATTAATTTCCTGAACCAAGTTTCCTGACTTAACACAGAAGAGAAGAGGTTATAAATTGGTACTGTATTCCGATGATAATCATTCTAGCATAAGAATGATTTCCAGGGATTTTGAACTGCTGGGGAGTTTTTTTGCCCCACTTCTTCACAGTTAAAGCACTAGGAAGTAGTGAAGGGCGGACGTTCTTGGGAGACTGTCTTATGTAATTTTGACGTTCGAAAAGTAATGATTATCAGCCTACTTTGATTAAATGACTTGATTTTTTTGAATTTCCAGGCTAAGTAATAAAACGACAAATAATTGAAACCGGTCACATAATAGGATATTCACTAGTAATCTTTGACATTTCTGATTAAATTCTAGCTAATAGGTTACCCAGGTGTCTTTAACAATACCCTCAATAATAGGATTGGCATAATGCTGTCCCTGGTAAAACACCACCGAAGAATATGTTAGCACTGAGCTAAGGGTTTGTCGGTTGAACTTGTCTAAAGACAGGCGCGCTCGACTTCTTATTTATATTTGCACGTTATTCTGAATTCCTAAGGCTTCCGAATTCGGTTAACGACCCAGTGTTATTGCGCTAATATTGAAATTGACGGTAATGGGGGTGTTTCTTTATCTGTGCTTTTGTTATTAGCTTTTTACGCGTTTCGACAGACTTGTACTTACTTAAAGTTACTTCTGGAAGACATCTTTGTTGCAGTATTAATTGTACTTGCATGTTTGGCTCGTTATGGTTCCAGATAAGGTTTCGCAAATGCCTTTATCTATCTAATGCAATAGATTACTGATACTTGAATAGATTAATCTGAGAAGCTCGCGGTTACGTATTAACAGCCGCACTGGTCTATTCAACAGGTTAAGCTATGCTTGCTGGGGTTGGTCCGTAGATGGATCTTTACATACCGAGACTTCTCCGTGCCTCGGAAAGCCCGTTAAGCCGTTGGTCCCGGCTCACATTCGTGGATCTTTGACAGTCGTTACGGGTTGTCAGAAGCCCAAAAGTCTGACAACCTTACCAAGGGTTATCGTATTACCCACTAACTGGGTTGTGGAGGTCATATAGGCAGTAGCTCCATGTAAAACACTGGTATTCAGCTGCATCCGGTTAGACTGGAAGCCGACCCCAACATAATTGGGAAAAGGCTAGACAGATTGATTGCAATAGATTACTGATCAATTCTATAATATGCACATTAAACGGGATCTTACTTGTTGTATTTTTGTTTAGTTTGCTCCGATCTGAGATCAAACACTAATGATTTTTGAAGTTGAATACTAAAGTTTCAATGTTTTGTTTCAGCCGCCTCGGGGCTATGGTGGGCCCCCTTATGCGGGTGCCCCAGGCGGTCCTCAACAGCCCCCGGGGGCGTATGGTCCGCCTGGATCGTACCCTCAGCGGTACCCGCCACCAGGACCTCCAGGCGCACCCAACTCACGACCGCCTTTCTCGCCACACCAGGTTTGTAATCCACTTATTATGCTTTAACGTTGTACTAGTACGGCTGTCTTCGATAGATTGGTTTATCATCCGAAACTTTAGGACCTTGTGGCCAGTTGAATTTTTTCCTGAAACATGAGGTGAGACGTTAAAGTTTCCTTCGTGAACTTACATTTTTAAATCTATACAAATAAATAAAATTGAAGTGTCTATTTGTAATATCAAAATAATAGCTTTTTTCTAAATGCATATGATTATGTCTGTTTATCTGTTTGTTCTGGCTAATCTCCGAAACGGCTGGATCGATTTTGACGGGACATTCACATGCAGATTGCTGATGTTATAAAGAGTAACTTAGGCTTACATTTATTTTAGAAAAAGAATAAGGGTTTAGAGGCATGAGGAATCGGGTGTAAAGTTCACTCATATAAAAAAAAGGGAGTACCCTCCGACCAGACGGGTGTCGTGTCTGGCGGGCAACTGCCTAACGATCGATGTAGGATAGTTATAAATATGTCGTTCGCGCGGTAATTTCTAATTGCGTTTGATTTTGATTTGCGTGACGTCGTGTCTTTGATGCATAGTTCGGATGTGGCGATGTAGATGCCACCACAAGGGCCACGCGGGTGAAGCCGCGGGCAGCAGCTAGTAGGTGATAAAAATGAAAATCTAGAGAAGGAATCGGTATGGGCTTTTTATCTTTTATGTGATTGCAAACTCAAACTCAAAGCATTTATTTCAATTAGACCGTTTACAGGCACTTTTGAACTGTCAAGGAATCGGTCAGTCAGAAATATGAAGCTAGTTGCCCATTCCAAAGCGTAGTAGGTACCTATGGAGAAGAACGGGCAAGAAACTCCACGGACACTCTTTTAAATAAATTGTTACAAAATATTGCTTACATCATTCATGTTGAAATTAAACATGTGAGAACAATGTAGAAAGACGTGCACGTTAGAAGCGTCCGTAATAAAAATTTAAAACAATTCAAAAATTTAAATCAGCCAAGGCAGCTAAGAGTTGACCAGTCCCAACTGACGGCGCCCGTTCACGAACATGACGCATGGATTAGCACCATTCAGCTCAACCATTTTGAAGGGAGCTAAACGATCCAACACACGCCAAAGTCAAGTGTGCTGTAAGGCTCAAAAAAGGCCAACTCCCTAGATCCGCCTTTTACTGTCGCATCAACATAATTTGTTTTACCCATACATTCTCATATTAAGATTCTGCTTCTTTAAAACATTTTGTGTAAAAATATATATCACAGGAGTTTAATTTTTCGGCGAAAATAGTGCAACATAAAAAAGAGTCCGTTTCATTATTTTGGGAACAAACGGCCAATTAGTAATTAATTGTCTGGGGCAAAACCTAAATCTACTCGGGATGTTTTTAAATAGGTAGTCGAAACAAAGATTTTCGTTCAATCCACTTTGTAAAACACTCCATTTTATTTTATTTTTGTAGACCACTTAAAACTGTGTTTATGGTATGTGTCTGTTAAAAGAAACTAGTTTGAAAACTGATCCATCTTTAAGTTGGAGACTTGTTGAGGTGTTGCTTAAAACACATTAACATGCATGCTAATAAATTGCATGAAGATTATGCCAAGTTTGCTTGAAGTTTAATATACTTGGACGAATGATAGCATGACTGAACTAAGTTGAGTTTTACAGCTAAGTCTCATCGAGATTAGCGACATTGTGCGCTTTTATAATTTCTACCGTGTCGATTTCATCGTGGACGTCCTCGGCATCACGATAACACATGGAAGTAAAACGTATGGAAATATATAAAGACGCTCTTAAATATCCGTCCACGATAACGTTACAACGTGCAGGTATTTCCATATATTTTACTTTCCTGTCATGAACATCCACGAAAATATCCTGACGTTAGAAATTATAAATGCACACATTGTGTATCTTTTGGTTCTCTTTGTTGGTGCTCATGTTAGCTATTACAACGCTCGAATCTATTTCAATCATTTATTGGATTGAGCGGTAGTTACATCTAAACGGTTTGAATACACTCTGACTAACAGATTGACATTTTGTGAAAATCCGTTCGACCATGATCCATTCAACTGTAAAAATGGCAACAACTAATCCAATATAATGTAGTTATGCGGACATTACAAAGCCGTAAATTAATAGTGATTGATGATTATATCCACGACATATCTAAACGTATATGCTCAACTCTATAACACTATGTAGGGCCAAGGGTTAATGTCCTCTGAATCCTGCGTCTTAGCATAACCGTCATGTATCAATATCCCTAGCAAGTCGATATGTGCTATCTATTGATTCACCAAAGCCTTTGTCAACACAACCTCCATGTCTGTATTAATATAATTCTGTACTTGGGATAAAAACAATTGGCCAATTTTATAAAACTCCTACGAAGTTTTCCAGAAACCTTGTTTAGATAAGTATTTATGTCTTGAACTGGCGCTTAAAGTATTTAGACAATTCAATTTATCTCAACTTTCTGCACGGACAACTGTAACAAATGTTCCCTGAAACGTTTCAAAAATACTTTAACGGGTTGGAGATTTTTCTATATATATTTTTCTCACTACTTTTTAGACCCATCTTAAAATATATCATCTCTATCAAAACAAAAATACAAGGGGTTTTTGATAAAAGTTAACTGTCAGTAAATACTCTAAATAAATACACCTGCTTTTCCAATCTCGGCACTCAGGATTTGTCATCTTACAAATATTCCTTTTGACAGCGAAATGCGAGATAAGTTTTAAGCAGATACAGTGAGCATTTATAAAGGGATTCATGAGTGCACGCTGCTATAATCTCGAGTTTATGCCTTTATGAAAGACACGATATGTGTATGGAAGCACCTTTCTTTTTGTTTTTGCTTTAAAGAAAGTTAAAAATGAGACATCCAGAGAAACTGCTTTAATGGTGTATCACGCCTATGTTTGCTCCGTCATCCGGTATAGTATAATTGTCTGGGGAAACTCTTCCGAAATTTCTAGAGTAATGTTAGCTCAAAAAAAATGCATACGAGCAATTTTCAATATGGACTGGACTGATTCCTGCAGGCCAGTGTATAAATCACATAACCTTCTCACAGTTCCTTGCATTTATATATATGAAATCGCTAAGTTTGTTAAAACGAATTATTCACTTTTTGAACTTAATAATAATACAAATAAACGAAAAGTCACACAATATTTATTAAAACTACCTGTACCTAGGATCGAACTATTCCGACGCAGTTGCGTATATATGGCACCACTTATTTATAATTCAATTCCAAATTTCATAACTGATCTTCCTTACAGAAAATTCTGCGTAGTACTAAAAAAATGGCTCATTTCACATAGTTATTATTCAATAGGTGAATTTCTAAAAAAAACTTCTTGTCGGTCCTATCATTTCAGGAATGCATTGTAGACTTTACTTAGAATATATTATTAAATCTGCGATTGTAGATATAATTTTGATCTGTTTTTTTTTTATGTTGTGCCAAATGTATCACATATACTTTTTTATTATTACTATATTTCTGTTGTGTAACTTGAAGATTGATTTACTTGAAATAATTTCAGGTTTAGTAAATATTTTCAACTTGAGTTATAGATAACTGCTTATTTAAATAAGCCTTACTGTTCATATTTGCATGCCAAAATATGGCGAAATGTGTCATCGCACAATACTTATTTATTAACACCTTTGTAACCGCATTTAAAGCAAATAAATGACTTTGACTTTGACTTTGACTTTGACTTTTCAATTTGTGTACATTGGAAACTGAGAATGAGGTATAGTTAGTTCAAATGAAATGATACGTATTAAAGGCGTTTGTGTAAAACCTTACATTTATGCTAACAAATTACAATTTTGTTTTAAATACATACATAACATCACGCCTTATTTCCCCGAAGGGTTGGGCAAAGGTGTACCTATAGTACCTCCAGATTTCATCAGTAACGTTTAAAGTGGATCCGCCGTTGTAGCCTGCGAAATTCAAATTTGCTTACGTTTTTTGCAATTTGCAGGTCTGTATCAGGTTGTATCTTGATCATAATATGATTCGCGACTATAACCGATATGTATTTACAGGATTATAATCATCAAAATCATTAATACGTAGTCGGGCCATAAGTTCTGTCACATACGTAAAATTTAGAATTTAGAATGCAATCCGAGGAAAATATTATGGGCATTCGAAATTTAAATATTTAAAGAAAATAAAAACAAAGGGTTTCTGGAATTTTGTTCATTTTCTAAAATGGAGTGGTCGCGCAAAGAAGACAGAGTCGCAGTAATTGCATTGCATCGTTGCGGTCACGCGCTAACTGAGATTTTCAAACTGTTGAAAAATTTGAAAATTCCACTAAGATTTATTTATCGTACTATCAATCGATTCAGGGAAGATTCAAGATTAGAAGATAAACAAAGGAGCGGTCGACCTCGTACTGTTCGGACTCCAGCGGTCATCAAAGCAATGAAGGCGCGAATCCAACGAAATCCTGCCCGCAAGCAAAAAATGTTGGCTCTGCAGATGGGACTAAGCAGAACTACTATTAAAAGGGTGTTAAATGAAGACCTAGGACTGCGTGCTTATAGAAAAAAAAACAGCACATCTTAATGCACGGCTGAAGAAAATCAGACTCGAAAGAAGCCGGGTTTTGTTAAGGCGGTACGCGGGAAAAAAATACCGCGAAATACTTTTTTCGGACGAATTTTTTTTTAATGTTGAGGAGAGTTTCAATAAACAAAATGATAAAGTGTATGCACACTCTAGTGAAGAAGCGAACAAACGTGTGCCACGAGTTCAGCGTGGTCATCACCCTTCGGCATTCATGGTTTGGTTTGGGGTGTCCTATTTGGGTCCAACGGAGGTGTTTTTTTGTGAAAAAGGAGTGAAAACTAGTGCCCTCGTATATCAAAACACAGTCCTAACAAACATTGTGGAACCTCTTTCACAAACAATGTTCGAAAACAGGGACTGGGTATTCCAGCAGGATTCTGCGCCGGCTCATAAGGCGAAAAGTACCCAAAACTGGCTCACGACCCGTGGAATCGACTTTATCAGGCATGAGGATTGGCCCTCATCCAGTCCAGACTTGAATCCCTTGGGTTACAAAATATGGCAGCACTTAGAAGAGAAGGTCTGCGCTAAACCCCATCGCAACTTGGAGTCACTTAAAGCATCCCTGATTAAAGCAGACGCCGATATTGACATGAATGTCGTGCGTGCTTCGATTGATGACTGGCCTTGCAGATTGAAGGCTTGTATCGAAGCAAGAGGAGGACATTTCGAATAATTTTAATGTGGTTTAAATCTGTATTTTATACCCTTTTATTTGATATATAAATGGTTGTAGTGCGTAACTCATTGTGTCATTTATTAAACTTTCCATATGTGACAAAACTTATGACCAGACTACGTACGTCTCTCTAAGATAGATTTGTTCCATAAGAACAAATCTGTTGGAAAAATTCTTATGGAACAAATCTAACTTAGAAAGATGTATTAATGACTTAAGTCCAATGTAATTGGAAGCGAGCCTATTGCCATCAACCGGGCACAAACCTAGACTCCGGGCTGCTACTGAGAAATTACAGATAGAAAAACTCAATAACGGTTTTGCCCGGACTGGGAATCGAACCCAGAACCTCATGCTCAGCAGTAGCGCTTGTGAGACTACTAGACCATCGAGACAGTAATTCAAAGATTTAAGTAATATCAAGATATTTAGTTTATAAGTATATCTTACAGGAAATGCTATTCTAAAGAGGTATCGTAGGAGCCATGAGGTAGAGGCATATTACTGCTATAACGATAGCCGTATCCGGTGGCTACCCCGCTGACTGCAGCGCTATTATGAAACCTGTTTCTTTAATAGATGTTTGCATCCTACGCGGGAAAAGATTTTATATGTTTTACTTTTATTAATTATTTAATAACAGATATATATAGGAAATCGAATACTGAAATGGTAAACTGAAATTAGCGTTTAATTTCAAGAAGCGAAATTCCTATAAAATTCCTTGCTCAATTGAATTCATGCAACATTTCTAATAAAACTACATGGAGAAGAAGTTATCTGTAAACGATTCTGACGATGTCGTCTTCTCAGAAATATGTTTATGCTCGGTCGTCGTGTTGGAGGATTCATATTCAAGTCCGAAACTAGAGAGCCGACTCGAACGTTTCTCAGAATCGTTGAGCCGGCGGCGGCGCGTCGGAGCCTCATCCACTCACGTGAACATAAACGTTCTATCATACTTAAGCCGTCTTCGAAGGAACACAACTCTAAAAGCCATAGGCGCAAGTTCTAACTTAGCTTGGAGGCTCAAGATACGCTCGAATGACGTAAGCCGCTCCGCGCGCTCGCTGACGTAAGCTCGTTGTGCAACGGAGCCAGAGGTACGTTTGAAGCAGGGCTCTTGGAGCGAACTCGTGTAGAAATCGATGTTAAGAAATGATTCTACTACGAACAAGGTCGTTTTCAAAACATGCCTCTATGTACTTTGGTAAAAACTACCTTAGTATGTGCTTTGTCTTCAATTAGTGAAGAATATCGTGTATCTTAAGACGTTCAGTACATAAAATATGGAATATCCAACTATCCTGTCTTCGCACATTCATGAATGTTAAGTATTTGGATTTATGTTAGTACTCTACGCAGCTTTTCCGAATTAAGTAAGGAGAGAGGATTATAAAAGATACTTAGATATTTACCTGTAATCCACATACATTATTGAGTATTATTTTTCAGTAAGCGCATCTGAGCATTAAATTAAAATACGAAGAATTGTGCTAAGTAGTAAGAACGTAGTCGGAAAGTAGAAAAATTTGGCATACTTTATGGCTTAAATTCCTAAATAATGTTCCTTTTTACCGGACTGCGCGACAGTGAAGACAGGATTATGTTTTTCACGTATCTTCATATGTGGGATTCTTTATACTGTCGAAGCATCCTAACAGCTGGGTGGATTTCAATATATGAGGTGTCTATCGACTCGTCTGGGTCGCGCGATGGTTATAGGTTTGAAAATGTACCATGACCATGTGGGGTAGCAAAATAAAAGAGCGATACCACACACAACAAAAATAAATTAAAAAAAACAGACTACCTACTTGCCAAAGAAAAGTTTTTTTTTTTTTTATAAAATATTGATACTATGTATATAAATAACACTAGCAAGCGGTATAGAACACTTCAAAAGTTTGTGTCAAAAACAAGAAAACAACACAACATGCACACAATCGGGTAAGCATCTACTGTTTCAAATGCAAAAACCAGTAACTAGAGATTATAAAGTGGGCTTCCTAGAGCTACATAAAAAAAATCTAGCTAAAATAAAAGCTAAAAGAAGAAAGACAAAATTTTCAATTTCATGTTTTTAAACGGCATTTTCCAATTTCTTGTATTTAGCCCTTTAAAGTACGTTTTGCTTCAACGAAACTTTTCGACTACTAATCAAGCTTAGAGTTTTGACCGTATCGTTTCTTTATCTATTACAAGGTTTCTGGTTTTACTCGATTAATTTGATATTTGTCGTCCTGCCAGATTCATGTAACACGTGGTTGAACTGAAATTAATGAATAATAATTCTTTGGAAATTCTGTACACTGAGGTGGTGAGCAGACGATAGATAATTTGTCCGCGAACAAAATTTGGAATCGTATGGAAATCCCCGGCATTTTGTCCTACGTGCGTGTTAGATTTCCATACGTTTCGGTCGTCTCTGCTCAGTGCCTAAAGGATAAATAAATGAGCAAGTAACGATCACAAAACCGATATACCGGTTACCTGAATATAAGCAATGGTCGTAATACTCCGAAATTAGCACTTCAGTAAATATAGATAGGGGTCCAAACAAAGTTGTTAGCTAATTAGCGCATTGTTTTTCATTGTAACAAGACAGTTAGCGATGCGTTAACGTCCTCACTAAATATAATTGTGCTAGAATGAGTTTATTGTAGAATTTGAAATGAGCCAAATTCTAAGTATTACTTCGAATTTAGCTCATTTCAAATTAGCTTCCTCACAAGGAATCTACGGTTGCTTTCAAATTAATCATTGACAGTTCGGAATAACGGATCTGACGTACGATATTTATTGAGTTTTTTTTTTCGCGACCGGTACTTAAAAGGCAACTTTAATAGGTTTATAGTAAAAATCTGAGACAAAAACTAATCAAGTTTGCCAAAAAAGTGGTTTGTATTAATGGGGTTTTTTTTGTCTTGCTTTTGATAGATATTGTTTCTTTAAGGTAATAAAATGTACTGCTATTACCTATTCAAAAGTCTATGGTTGCTTTGAATATATTGGTGTTTATATCGCTAGGATCTACAGCATTCACTTCGGTCAAAAAAGGTAAAATATCAACAAAGATTTAGTATTGAAGATTTAAAAAATGTTTTTTTTTTTGTTTTTTGGTTTTGTGTCGACCGACGGCCGACGGCTAACCAATAAGGCAATAAATATTCAGCACAGGAAGGTATTAATGTTCGGCTGAAAAAATAAGGCTTCCTAAAATTTTGAGAAATAATCATGACATATCAAATTATAATTATCTAATAAAATCCAGTTTTGATGATGTGATGCAATTTTGGACAAATCAAATTAATTTACCATTTCAAATCAAATCAAATCAAAACGTTTATTGCAAACCATAATGTACAATTACAGGTGGTAAATAAAAATATAATAGAAATAATTATGGACCCTGTCGGGCACAGCATTTTTTTTTAAATAGGTAGAGAGAGGAAGAGCGCTTTATCAATTTTCCTTATTATTAAATTAAGAACTATTTATATCCTATTACCTATGTATTTATATTTCCATTTATTCTATTAATATTTTATATGCAGGTCTATCCATTTATTTAATTATATTTAATATTGCTTATTTGTTGTATTTGCATTTAGGAGACAACAGAGTGATAATGTCATCAAATATGTTTCACAGCAAAAACACACACCACATCCAACAACCGAGTTCATAGAAGTGTTTTGTGTTTAGTGTCTTGTGCGACTGACTGACAATCATTGCAGGTCTAGATTATTTATTTTTCTTGTAGAAGCCCGAGATCCAGAGTACTAGATTCGTACTGATTTAGTGTCTTGTGCGACTGACTGACAATCATTGCAGGTCTAGATTATTTATTTTTCTTGTAGAAGCCCGAGATCCAGAGTACTAGATTCGTACTGATAGACACATTAATCTAAGACCCGACGGACGTGTTGAACTCCAAGTCTCGACTCACCAAAAGACTTATTCACCAACTACACAGTCCTCTGAAAGACGATTCCAAGTCTTTTAAAGTTGACCTTTACACGAATTTGTAGACATTCACACGTCGTCTTGGATTCGAAGTACCAATAACACTTGATAGTAAAGTGAACTTGTGTAACGGCAGCGCGGTATAAGACGTACTACGTCATCAAGCATGTCGCACAGACGATCAGCTGAAATGTTCACAGCTTGCAGTGTTTAGGTGTACTAAAAGTGGTGACGGGGGTGGTTCCCCGAGACTATAAGATAGGTAGGTGGTGTCTTGAGTGCGAGTATTGCGGGCTCAGAGATACGGCCCGCATCCGGGTGCAATGAATGCGACGACGGTTTCAAGGGCGCGCCTCAGGTGATGACGTACGCGCACCCCTACCGCCCCCAACTCGGCTCCCGCGGGTGTTCCGGCACCCACCTAATAATGCACGTCTACGCCCTGTCTACGGCGTCCGCACTCGTTGCAACCTTGAGTGCTCTCGGGGACACCCCTGCTCGCACCTCCGGGTGAGGCCTTTAAAAAACTCGACGACCGCAACACAAATGGCCCGACACAAAAGCACTCCATAAAACTTGGAACACCACAAAAGTCACACTTAACAGGTTATCTAATTTTGTATACAGTTACATAAATTAGAGCCTATCGATATTGATATTGAGTGATACCGAGGCCGACGCTCGTCACGCCCTCGAGCTCTTCGTTCGTTAGCGTCGCTACAATTAGACTGTGTAGTTAATATCACGTTGATAGCTTTCTAATTATCATAATAATAGTGGAGGTACACGGGCGGGGTGGCGGCCCCGTCAGCTGAGCGAAAACGAAAGTAAACAGAACTCGGTCAAAGGGTTTGTACTCACCTACCCGCAATATTTATGTGGGTACGGGGGTGTACCCCCACACCCGATCCAGTCACCCTCCTTTGATGGATTGGTTGGCGACTGGCGCGGATGTTCGACTGAAACTCAGCCAAACTCAGTTGCCAAGCATTAGTCTCGATTTCCTGCTATGTTCTGTTCGGCAAACTTTTACCGCGAAATTATTATTCAGTGAAAGTTCTAACAATTCTTTGTATTTTGTTTTGGACGCAGACGGACCTACCACCCGACCCACCCTCGCCTCCTTTGAAACTTACTATGTACTAATAAAATAAACATTTTCGTTGTCGATTCGAACAATTCGTCGCTGTACAGTGACGTATTATGCGAATCGACAACGAAAATGTTTATTTTGGAAACGCTTTTTGTTAAAGTTTACTTTGATTTACTACTTTAGTAGTGTCCAACCGAAATAAGATTTTCAGCTGAAACCGTAACCGAACCTTCAGTTTCTCTTCTAGTTCCGGCTGACACCGAAACCGAACCTTCGGCTCCAGTTTCGGTCGACACCGAAACCGTAACCGAACCTTCGGCTCCTCTTCTAGTTTCGGCCGAAACCCAAATTTATGAAGTACAGAAAAAGTTTGTTAATTTAATGACATTTTCTTAGACCGTAGCTTTTGATTTACAGTAGTGTCCGACCGAAACACGATTTTCAACCAAACTTAAACCGAACCTTCAGCTCCTCTTGTAGTTCCGGCCGACAACGAAACCGAACCTGTGGCTTCTCTTCTAGTTTCGGCCGGCACCATA
Source organism: Agrochola lota (assembly GCA_947364205.1). Classification (NCBI taxonomy): domain Eukaryota; kingdom Metazoa; phylum Arthropoda; class Insecta; order Lepidoptera; family Noctuidae; genus Agrochola; species Agrochola lota. The sequence goes on from OX376241.1 coordinate 12,077,017, forward strand.
ACCGCAACCGTACCTTCCTACCTAATTCGGTCGACACCGAAACTTATGAAGTAGAGAAAACGTTTGTTAATTTAATGACTTTATTTTCTGGGACCTGTCGTTTTTCGTAGATTTGTTACAAATAATTTGATTAAGGCTGATTTTGCAATCATCAGATTTCGTTTACCCAAAGAACCTGATGATTTGATCCTGTTTTTGTGTGAAATACTGTTAAAATTTCAAAATGACGATAAAAATTTGCTCTAACTTAACTAAGGGTCTTAGCAGATATGCCACTGTTAGGTTTTGTGATTAGCGATTTAGTCATTTTTCTTTACAATGATTTATCTCTTCGCCGAACAATTCAACATCGTTAGAAAACGCAATTTTTAAACCTTACTCTAAGGAGAACGAGTCGCCAAAACGCGATGCAGCGTCGAAGAAGTCGCTGAAACGTGTGATGTTGCTATTGGGACTTGTGACCGAACGCACAGTCGCTAAGATGCATCTGCTGTTGCCCTTAGAACTTGTATCAATCTTTCAGAAAGCAAATAAATCCCTACTCGCTGATATTAAAGGCAGCGTGTCTGCTAAGAACCTAAATGACTTCTATTTAGAAGTAAACCCTTTTTTTGGGTTTTGTACAAAAAGGGTGACAACCGGGACTCTATTACTAAGTCTACGCTGTCTGTCTGTCAGTCGTTCGTATTATATCCAATACCGACAGCTCATGATGCGCCAGTTTCGGTTGGGAAACATCGGCACTTTTTGGTCGAAACTTGTTTTTTTGGCCAAAACCCAACCTTCGGTCGGACACAAAACAGTAACTAGTTAGTGTCTCACTATCCAGTGTCATTAAGCGTGTCTGCGTGTCTGTCTGTCTGTCTGTCTGTCCAATGTCATTATGTGTATCACAAATCGTCTACGGTTCCGGCAACGCTAATGGGAATGGCTCTTAGCAGTGCTGCCAGGTATTGGATAGGTTTCGGCTTTACCGGTAAATGAGCGCAGCATATCCAATTACACAGTACCGAGGCGGACCTTTAGTCGGAGCCAAGTTAAGCTGATTATAACACTATTTGGAATCAAACTAGCCATACCGATACGTGCCTAAAATAACCATATTTCAATAAATAAAACCCACGCAAACCTTTTGAGTGGCAACAGAACCCGACTCAAAAACACATTCCCATAATACAGACTAATCGATTCTAAAACTTGTTTGGAACTACAATTACAATATCACATGCGCTATAATTACAAACATATTGTTTCGTTATCAAGAACAATAAATAACACGTAACAGGAGGCCGTGAACTGTTGACGTCACGATTATTATTCAATTATCGCCAGCCGGTAGGGGGAAACATAAAAAGTGAATGACTCCTCTTGACCTGGATTAGTAAATATCAGGCCAACCTTATCTGCAGCCTTGAAACGTGACGCGGAAACTGGCTGCCGAATGAAAGCATTGTGCGACTGACTGATGCAATGAATGTCTGCATTGTCAGCAAGATCTATGTCGAGGATGGGTGAAGTCGGTTTATCTTTACTGTGGTATTAACTGGGTATTATTTTTAACATACTGCTGTTGCCAGACTTTTACTCAAGATTGACACACTACTAATAACCAATGACGGAAAACAGCGCTAACTGCTTAGGTAGACGTGAGTACACTAGATGCCGATGAGGAACTACAAAAACCCGTATATCTTCAATCAAGATTATCTTCCAAAAACTCGTCACCGTAATACAAGTCATGTAATTGAGACTAAATTGGATGCTAGCCTCAATTTAAACGCAAATTACTTATCCAATAAAACCTGAACGATGTTTTTACGATGTTATTGCGTTGCATGTTTCCCTGTGAAACGTTCAATTAATTGAACAACGTGTGCATTGCATCAAAACCACCGGCACAACTAGAAACGGCCAACAATACCTGCGGAACGGCCAATCATGTTACGTCATCCGGTACTAGTGGAGCTCTTTCGTGCTGGTTTATTATACATACAGACATATTTACATAGGCACTAGTAGGCGTAGATGCGTTGCGGTGCACTCGTTTGCAAGTAAACGGGTGTGCATAATGGATGCACGGTCAAGGCCGTTCGTGGTCGTCGACCCTGCTCTTGCACGTGCCCGTTGCTTTATACCAACTATGTATTTAATGTGCGTGTGTGTGAACATCATTAATAGTTATATTAGCGTGGTGAACTTGTTGTTAAGGACGGTTAGCAAAACCCGTTTTGAGACAATAGCTGGTCGTGGTCCTGCGACTTGTCATTGTCAACCGGATGACATTTTCGAGGGGAGCTTAGGTGGGACAATAGTAAAAGGCGTTTTGCTTTTTGAGTGCTTTTAGAAGTTAAAATGCGAAAAAAGAAGTAAGCATGGTTTGGTAATCTCTGTCTAGTTTCTTCGAGAAAAGAGTCGTCAACACTGGCGTCATGTTTGGCGCAAAAAGAAAAAAAAAACACAAAAACCCGGATTGTTCTAACCCAGACAATTTCATACCCATTACCAAGGATTTGGTTAAAAGATTATTTCTATTTGTCAGACGGACAACAATGCTATTACCATAATACCTTGAAGCTTCAATGTCTCGAAGACCCCGAATGAGTGTATAACAAAAAGGTTGGTAATTAGAGTGAGCGTGCTCGCGATTCTGAGTCACGGCCAAGGACACGAGAGCTTTGTCGGCTGTGATTAATTGAGTGTTCCCATTTCAATTGCTGCTCGATTCATTATTACAACACCGGTTACATTTTATGTGAACCCCAAGCAATGAAAGTTTTATGCGGAGTCGGAGACAAATGTCGGCTCTTAAAATGTTTGTCGGATTTGGCATTTGGTTTCTTTGATGCTTTTGTGATTTGTAGTGGCATTTGAATGGACGTTATACAAGAATGACATATTCGTGTAACAAAAAAGTCAAGAACATAAGATATTTTAGGCAAAAACCGGGTCAGTACAGAACAGGACATATGCTTGAAGTGCCACAACATATAGTCCTGATGTTAAAGGCTTGTGCAGACCAGCGCGACTTGTCGCGCGACGCGTCACCGGTTATTGTTATACTGTGAAGTTTTCTTAGAAATTGTATTGTTCGTGTCGCGCTGGTCTGCGCAAGCCTTAAATCAGGACTATATGTTGTGATACTTCAAGCCATAAGGTATTGTAACAATGCTTTGTAGTCTCCGGGGCATTGCGATTAGCCTATCAAGTGATAGGGGAAGTCTCTTGGGTGTTGTATGGACCGACATGCAGCTTAAGGTGTCAAGTTGTTCGTAGATCATGGACGAGTTGTGTTACTACTAACGCTTTGATTTCTTCTCGGTGCGTGTAGGTTAAGAAGAAAAAAATATGAAAAGCAAAGGCCATAAAGAAGAAAAGAACAATGGCCACCAATGCTTGTTTAAGGCATGGCTTCCAAAAAATTACCATACCATGATTTTAATACGAACAGAAAAAATGCAAGGTTTGCTTTTGTATGACTATCATAAATTATCTCAACCAAGTGAATGCAACAGTCGACTCTCAGAGGTGTAATATATTCAATGAAAATGATCGTCTCGTGTTTCCGAGCGTTTCGCCTGCAACGATCATTTGAGTTTTCTCTTTCAGCCGAATTTACACCACACGTTGGACGATAAACACTCAATGTTTTACGGTCTTGTACGGAAGCAAAGGGGGTCAAAGTCATCGTTATATCAACCGGAACACTTCATGAATTTTCCGGTTCTCCCAATCTTTTATATTGCACGCTTGTTCAATGTAGGAGCTATGGACCTCTTAAAGTTTTCGATCTGTCGGAAACTTGGTAACTTCTTGCGACTTTCTTATACCTAAATAGGAAAGCTGATTAATTATTGAAATTGATCTCTAAAGATAAATTCTCGGTGTTTAGTGACTAAAGAGCATTGCTACATTTTGTCGCGTCAAGAAGAGACAGTGATTCTAAATTATTAATAGTGTAGTGCTGGTGGAGCACTATTGCATCGTCATCATCGAGCATATTACAGATCTATCTTAGATAAAGAGGTGCTTGATTCCGTAAATTCGGCAGTTTTTCTGAGCATAACAGTAGATGCCAAACTTCAGTGGGGCCCACATATATCGAGCCTAGCGGGAAGGCTCAGTTCGGCCGCCTACGCAGTCAGGAAAGTAAGACAATACACTGACGTCGATACAGCTCGTTTAGTCTATTTTAGTTGTTTTCATAGCGTTATGTCCTACGGTCTTCTGCTGTGGGGGCAAAGCTGCTGATATTCAAAATATATTTGTGCTTCAAAAACGAGCTGTTCGAGCTATTTACCAGCTAGGTGCCACAGTTTCTCAAAGAGATTTTTTCAAAGATATTGGTATCCTCACGGTGGCATCCCAATTCATCTTCGCCAATATCTTATATATTAGGCAAACATACACTTATACACTAAAAACAGTGATTTTCACAATGTTAACACTAGAAATAAGGACAAACTACGAGCTCCCTTTCACCGGCTTCATAAGGTTCATAACTCATTTGTTGGGCTTGGTATAACTTTTTATAACAAGCTACCCTCTTCTTTGGTAGATTTGCCTTTTAATGCGTTTAAAACGAAAGTAAAATCCAAGCTTTGTTCAAAGGCATACTATTCTATCAACGATTACTTAAATGATAAGAATAGTTGGTCGCTGTGATTAACAAGACAATGTTTATGTTCTTTCTCCAGCTTACCTACTGACAAGTTATATGAGTTTATATAATTGTTTATTTTATTTGGCTTTATAAGTCAACTTATTTAAATTTAATTTATTGTTGACATAATCTACTCATCACAATGTTTTTTTTATGAGTTGTATTGCATTATGTGGTTAGCTAATGACCTCGACAATTGATCATATTATTTATTGTTAGTAGTAATTAACTGTTTTGTTTATTTATTTTACCTCGATGGTCCTAGTTTATCATTTATAACTTCCAGTTACAACTATATGTAAGCGGGCACGCCCTTTATGCCTGGAGCGTTTTATTTAGATATTAAGTTCTGTTTACGTTTAATTTTTTATTTCTGCCTGAGCATAGCTGTTCTCGATGATTTTGTCTGGTATATTGGCGTGTGCTAGCTAACATATGGCTAATAATTTAAATTATGTTTTGTGTTGCGTAATGTAAATTATTTTGAATACTATTATATAGAATCTTTTTTATTTGTTCTTCTATCTGAACAGACAGCTGTGCTGCTGGGGAGTTTGTTGCGCCACTTCTTCCCAGCTAATGCACTAGGAAGTGGTGAAGGGTGGGCGTTTTGGGGGACTGTCTTATGTAATTGACGTTCGAAAAGTGCTGATTCTCAGCCTAGTTTGAATAAATGACTTTTGAATTTTGAATTTGAATTGCTTTAATATTTGCAAATGTAGTTTAAGCAGAAATATCTACGTGAAATTAGTCACACGCCTAAATATCATAAACCAACTATTCGTGAATCTTGAGGATCGGATAACAGAAAAAAGATCTGAATTAGATCTAAGCTTACTATACAACCTTCTTCTCTAATTTGCTTACAGTCCAATTATAATTAACAGCATATTTGAATTTGTGCAGGGCTATGAGCGAGGCGGTTCCCCTCAGCCGCCGACGCAACCGCCCGGCGCGCCAAGCCCAGGCGCAGGTCAAAGTGCGCCCGGTGCCATGTCACCCACCCAGGACTCGCAGCACCCGCCCCATATGCCGCCGCATGGGGCACAACCACCGCCACATCAGGTATGACCCACGAAAAACAGTGTGATAATTCATCTGTGAGGACTTTGAAGAACGTTTGTGGGACGGACCAAAAATGGTGTAGGGCAAAAAATCCAACATAAGCTATCTTGAACCAAAGTGGAAATTCGGCCGCCCTTTCCAGTTCGAAAATTCATCTTTGGGTATTTAGAAGAACGTGACAGCCCACGTGATAAACCATAGGTTTCGGTTCATAAATGGCGAAGTGCAAAACATATTAATAGAATGATGTGAGATCAGGTACGTTGAACCAAACAGGAAATTCGGCCGTCCTTTCTAGTTGATTAACATATAAATCTGACTGAATACCATGTTAAAAACTAAAATTTCCGCGTTAAGCCTCATGCAGACTGGCGCGACGCGACTAACAAAACAACGCTCAACGTGGTAGCCGAAGGAATAGACCTGTTTTCTTGTACTCTGAACAACTTTACTCTGGCGACCGCTAGGGTTTTATGTTACTATTAAGTAAATTTTAGGTGTTATGTATGTTCTATTGGAAATTTATTTTATAATAGTATATTTTTTGTACTTAACTATCGCATTGTAGATTTAAGGGTTGTACAAATAAATAAATTTCTAAGAGAATTTCACTGTAGAACAATTAAAACTTTTATACACATATCGGTGTCACAGCACAAAGTGCCGTAATCACAACGACGGACAATATTGGACAAGCGTGTTGTTTGACGTGATGTAATTTATTGACAGGTAGATAAGGCCGGCGCCGTCCAGTCCACCTGCTTTACTTTGTAAATAATCCTATTGTTGTGTTTTACGACCTTGGGGTAGCCCCCAAAACCGGAAACCAGCTGACGGGTAATATCTACAATTGAATCCGAGTCACCCCAGAGATTTGTGTGTAACAACAGAGAGAAAAAAAACAATACGCTTTGGCAATAGACATTACTGTGGTTTGTTATCACCTCTATACTGGCTGATTCAATTTTTTTTTTCGGATGTAGTAATATTATTATTTTAAACTTCGCCCTTGCACCTCAGATAACTGAATAGTTGTAATTTAAAACGTCGTTCTGTTGGTCGCTTAGATTTTATACCCGACAGTTCAAGCGTAATCTCGTTTTATCGGAAGCGGAGACGTTGTCCCAGTTATATCCGGTAATCATACAGCTGTCCGGAAACATTAAGTGTTGTAAATAAGCACGTGGAAAGACAGCTACTCTTGTGAGTTAGAAACAGGTTTAAAGGGAATGTGGACGCTAACACCTCGCCTCACTTGTCTCTTGCCAGTTTATTAAGGCGAAAGCGTCAAGGTAGCCCGCGAAATTCAAATTTTGCAAATAAACAAGAAAATTTGAATTTTGCGAGATATCTTAGTGCATCCCCCTTAAAAGAAGAGGAAATTACATAAAATTAAGTCGCATCATAATAAAATGTAATATTATAAAGAGGTAGAGAATGGTATTTGTGAGTTTGTATCTCGGGGCGTTCGGAACTCCTAATCAGATTCCAAAAATTCTTTACCTAATGGGAAGCTATATTATTACCGAGTGTCATAGGATATATTTTATGTTAGAACAAGAAATTTGAGTGAAGTCGCGGGCAGAAGCTAGTATATTATACGACACTAAGGACTTAAAAAATTGTGTATCAACAAGTTAAAAATAAAACATTAAAAGTTTAAAGCCTTGTACACACTAGCGCAACGCGACCCGAACTATTACAATTTCTAAGAAAACTTCACGGTATAACAATAACCGGTGTCGCGTCGCGCTAGTCTGCACGAAGCTTAATGCGTTGGTCCTGATAAAAAATAAAATATGGCTTTCAGAATTTTTCTCAAAAGAACCGAATTAGGTTTAGTAACATTAAACAGGTAATTAATAAAATAAGAAACCATAATTTATATTGATTTATAGTAATCGATAGTGGAAAGAGGCGTGCTGCATATAATAAGTAAACAGTAACTGAAAATGAAAGTAGACTTATCGAGAAAAGAGTCGTTTCACACTGCTTAAACATATAAGTTTAAGTTGCAACTAACAAAGTTAAGACGGTAAACTTCCCATTAACCTTGAAACGAAGGTTTGAACAAGTTTCTTATGCATGATTAACAGTTTAGACAAAACTTTTTGTCAACCAGTGACCTATTATGTACTGTAAGATGGTTGGGTTTAAACTTTTACTACCTAATTTAAAACATTTATTAATGAGTCAAGTTACAAGTCATCGCACTGAAACATAATGACCATTATGTTTTTTACTCCTGCTAATATCCAAATTAATTGACGACAGAAAAAATTCTATGGAATCCGAAGCAAAGACAAGACAATGAATCGAATTCTTGTTTCCATTTGAACTTCCTCTGAACCATATCGTGACTTGTATTTTCAATTGATTGTTTTTACTTCGTCTTTACTTTCATCATCTAAACATAAAAAAATAACTGTTGCACATACAAATTTTAATCAGTCTCGGAAGATCTTTTCTGCACACTATGAATAATTTTGGATTTTATGAAAGATGACATTTGCAATAAAAATATTAAAATTACATGACCCGTGTTACAGATAAACCATTGTTTACTGAATTTATAATCTGTTTACTCCAACGAAAAAATATATGAAAATCTTTACTGAAAGCAAAATAGGTTTGAAGTAGTTAACTGCTGTGACAAGCTGCCGTGATCATTTTATAGAAGTATTGGTTGAAAAATATTATAAATGAAATCATGTTGGTTCAATATTCAATGCTGAATTGGATGAAGGCTTTTCTATCTTCAGCCACGGACTAGAAATCGTATTTATTTGTAGACTAGTTCCTGTTATGTATCTGTTTGAAAACTGTTTTACTCATACGATTGCAACAGTAGTTTTCCTGCGTGAAATCTACCTCCAAAAACCCTTTTAATTCTAATTTAGTCGTACTTACTGTGAAACTAATTAAATTAAAGCAAACGTTATTTTTATAGAACACTGCACCTTCATTAAGCTAATTGAAGTGATTAGAATAACTCACGTTTACTTAGCGGTCTGAACACCACATGAAAAGTTCATTGCATTCCATTTGCGCCAGTGCGGATGAAGTCACTAACGTTGAACAGCAAAGGTAATTCCAACTAGTAGTTGGCTCACGAGCAGTTAACGTACGCCGTTCTGCCGACTCTGAATTGCAAATTCAGTCAATACTCCACTGTAAAATCCTAATCAGGAAACCTTTTTACCTAATATCCAGACAGCTTATTCAAACATTACAAAACTAAACGAAGAACATTGATTTAGTAAAGACAAATTAATCATCTCGATTGAAATGTAAGATAATGTTCCGTAAAATCGATGGGTGGTTAAGAAACTATAATAGAGAACAGTTTTTGCTCGACAGCTAATTTATGACCATGCACGCTGTTATACCTGCTTTTATAATGGAGAAAGCTACAGACATTTTTTATGAAGAGAAGAGATTGAGAGACAAAACAATATGATTCCTTATTGCACATTCTAAAAAGATCTCCATTGGAACGTATCTTTAACCGAAATTTTAATAAGTAAAACATGTTGGTTCGACGAGTCGGCGTCATGTTTGCATTTCGTTTATCGCGCCGATATCGCGGAGAACGTCGTCGCCGACGGAAATTTTCGATAATTTTGGCCGAAACTCTACTGCTAGACTACGTAGTGTGCGCCTCGCGAGATAGCTACACGAAAACATGATAAACGGATTGTTGCTAATCGAAAATAACCACCGCGAATCTATCTTGTAACTTATTTGTATTGCTTGTATAAAATCGGTCAATACCAAGAAGTGTTTAGATTTCAGGATGTGAATCATATTTTGTATTTTTTTACTGTTCTTATCTTACTGAGCATAAAATTTGAATTAGTCATGTATCTGCATCTCGTTAAAGTATGTTATCAATCCGAAGAAGACAGAAGTATTACTAAATATGAATAAAAATATGTTGAGCAGTACAGCTAAAAATACATTGTTATGGCGTGTGTAGAAGCAGTTAGTGTATAAATATATATATATTTTGTTTTTCATTTGTAATGTCTTCTTACACTAGTTGTGTAGTCTTGTGTCAGCACTCGTATAGATACGAATCTGTATAGCTTTAACGAAATTGAACCCACTCTATATGGAAAGTATAGTAATCCCGGGAACTCGGTGGATGGAACTTTGGCTATGAACTTTACTGTTATCGTTACACATTAAACTGCTGCCGAATGTACGGAAACCCGCGTTGTTAGCAATTTTTAAAAATTACCATCCCCAACCATAACTATTTCAATAAAACGTCCATGGTCATACCATACCCCACCTAATGGACGACTTTTACTTTCGTTATGTTTGTTTTCCTGTTTTGCTATTCTTTCCACTCTTTTATTTTACGTATTATAACCGTCGTTGTGGAATAGAGGTTTGTTTTTCTTGTCAACATTAACAATAATATCTGTATTCGCCCTCGAGTAATATCTTCACTTACCTTAGCTTGACTTATCTTGATTATATCAAAATGTTTGCAGCCCTTATTGAAGAAGCTTGTTGAATGTTTTAGATTAGTTTATGTTAAGGTATTAAGTTTAACATCGCCCTTGTGGACATTCGACCCCGGCCTAAAAACTAGTCCCAAGAGCTGCCTCAACTAGAACTTGAGCGACTTATAGCAAGTCGATAAGTTCGATCAGGGAATTGCACGTTTACAGTGCCGAGCGAACAGTATAAAATGAAAACAAATAAATAAGCACCATTTTCCAAGTGGTTGGTGTTACTATGAAAACTTCTTACTTGGATCATATGCTTGAAAAGTTTATAAGTTTATGTTGAACTCCAAAGACATTAGTCTCATTCTCTGATATGGTTGAAGTGTGCCTTTGGGCCGTTTTACTTTGTCTAGATTTGTCAGGAACAAAGTAAAAGATTTTGTTTTTATTCTGTTCCTTTTAAATGACCTTCACAATCTGATTGCATATCGTGAAAAGACCGTCCATGTATGAACCAATCATCGCAGGAACCAAGAACCAGACTATCGAAACTCATCCATAAAATGAAAGAATAATCGATGGAAAAGCGAAACATGCCTTATACGAGTGTGTAATAATTGGTATCCTATCTGTCGTGACTCGTAGAGCTGTGTCGTGGATGATCGGTTCGTCATACTGCAGCGATCAGCATTCATCGTGAACGTGAGCCAACGTTTTTGGCTCGCCGTGCGATTTACATATTTCTATGTCCTTACTCGCCGCCTCGCCCGCGCCCGGCGGGCGTATGGCTCGCACGTGGCCGGCCTAGCGACGGTTTCACGATATAATGGAGATGTAGCACATGTTGGCAGCTTTGCATGCGAACAAAACGCTCTAAACAAATCGCAAGTTTCTCTCTATGAAACATTTCGTTTTGCATTCCTCGCGCTTACCCATTCTTCTACTGTTTTTATTGATGATAAAAGTTGATACAATGTTTTTGATGGCCGGATTAGGTGTACTGTATAGGCTACTATGCTCACTGCAGGATACAGAAGACCTTTAAATTAAATACTGTCTTATTTCTGCAGTCCTTTCATTTGTTCCACATAAGTTGCACAACAAAAAGAATCATCACCGGAAGATAAAAAATGTAGAAGGTGGCGCATTCATTTCCAAAATCTTATCTTAGAAAAAAAGCGCGTCGTGCAAAAATTAAACGTCACTCAAGATATCATGTAATCGACGGAGCAGAAACTCCGAGCAGTGGGAGAGCGCGGCTTGTGTCGATTTTATACAGCTCTGGAACTAAACGCCGCCAGGCTACGGCTACAATTTATGCTAACATAAACCCGGCCGGCAGAGCTCAGACTCCGAAGAGATGTAGAGCTTTATACCTTTTATATCTTAGTCTCCTTCCACTCCAATACAACTCTTGACTTGCTCCAAACGACACTGCTTATTCCAGAGTAACGCTGTAATTCAAAATCTGACACAGAAGGACAATCTTTTCTTTATCTCTTCCTAATAGAACCTGAATTTCCTCTATACTTGTTGCTAAAGATAAAAGTACTTCACCTTCCCGCATTCAACTATTGTTGCTCCATTCGAACAAACAACATAAATCTATCTGTACTGTGCGGAGGCTTAACTAAATTCTCGGCGAGCTACGCTTGGTAATACTCCACGATGTCAGTAGAGAATTTTGAGAGTCAAGGGCCATTTCAGCATCGTGATCGCTCGAGAGTCGTACGGTCGAAATGAAACGTCGTATCTTATTTTATGATTAGCGGCTCGAAAGCGCTTTGTAATTTTGTTAGTTCCGCCTTTCTGGTGCTGGGGGCGAGCACAGAGAGTGGAGATCGATGCGAGCATTGCGTGCGAGTGCGATAGGGAGGGCAACAGTCGATGCTTGCTCCGTCTCTTTCACTCGAACCGCCTACCAGGCAGCCATGTTGCGCTCGACCTGCGCTCGCCCGACCGCCATTGTAGCATTCGTGGCTAGTGATGTTCACTGATTCACTCGATATTATTGTACGCATGCCGCCGAATATACGGAATATTACTAGCGAACGCAGCATAGCCGTTAATATAATTCAAACTCGAATATTTCATTGATGACGAATTGATGGTTAACGTCTAACAGTTTAGCAGTTTATCTCATCGATATCGATATGGAGCAAATAAGCTATTTACGTTGTTTTGAACGAACAATATTCATGAAATGGATTTATTTGTAGATCGAAATAACCGTAACAGATCTTTCTATAAACGCTGAAATAAACCAGCCACATTTTATCATTTTATAGATAAAAGCGGTACCTAACCGTCCTATTCTTGTTTCTCGATATATTTTCGAAGTTTCGAGGCTTTCATTTGGTACAACTTCAAAACAATATAATTTTATGCTTCATTGGCATCCAGTATAAATAGAGAAGTACCTTTAGGATGTCGACACAATTGTCGATAGAAAAATTATGCAGTGGACTCATACCCGCGGCTCCGGAATTAAAATGTCAGACGTGCGGCAGCGGCAGCGCGGGCGAGCGTGGGGGACAGAGGGGGCCGCGCGCGGGGCGAGGCGGGCGGCCAGCGTTATTAATAACCATAAGCCAGCAGACGCACGAACGTCCAGAGGGGCCACGCCAGCCGCGCGGTAATGAGGAATCACTAATTATATTTTACTGGACTTTCGTATTAAAGCAACATTAAATACACTAGAGCTGTACAAATATTTTATTATAATACACCTTGCGATAGTTTTATACATGTATACCCGTAATTCAGTTCATGCTTCTTTGAAAGGCCCAATATCGTTAACGTTGACCTTTCGATAGTCGAATAGTAATGATACACAACATTTGCTTTGCAATCACATCGGTTGATAGCGTAGCATACTGGATATTGGATCCCGGAACTGGGACAGAATGGCAAGATAATAATAATGGCAAGGCTGGCGGGGTACGGTCCGTTTAATATTCCCCCACAGTAGGCGCGCCGGTTGCACGAGACAGTTCTACCCGTTCTCTGGCCCGGGCGTTCGCCTTCGCCAGTAAAAACTCAGTATATTTTATTGTCAAGGAAATATATTTGTCAAAGGCCGTGCGATTAATTGCTTGACTTTTCTGAAGTGCGCCTCCGGGAGGGTTTTCTTTTAGGAATCTCTTTGGCATTAAGTTAATGCAAACAATTGTCGAATTATCAGGACGACTTACGGCTTTGACTATTCTCAATGTCCCTCACTGGAACATCCATCGCAATGATAGGAATTGCCAGTAATTTTCGTTTTAATCTGTTTAATCCCCTCACAATAAAACTACGCTTTAAAGTCCATGTTTCGCATTAGCCAACTTATTCTCGTAACTATCGCAACTCCAACATTAACTAAGAAGCGACTTTACGCTGTGTTCTTGTTTTTCCCTGTACGTAAAGAGCAACTTATCGCTGGCAGCACTCCGCTCTCATAATAACAAACTGCAAAATGCTCCGGATTCTCCGAACTTTAGTGTGGCAGGCCCGCTCGCCGTTGGAAACCTCTAAAGCGCTGACGGTGGGACGTACATTCTCTCTCCTGTGGCGGAGTCACGGTGGCAGGGCTGTCGGGAATTGCCGACTTGGATAAATTATGCCGCTCGCTCCCCCCTTTTGCAATCTCCGCAAAATAATGCAATTCAATTGTAAAGAGAAGAGAAACTGACATTTGTCTTGTCTATTGTGTGACTCGTCTACTTACTGCTTCATTATTATGATAAAGTTTTATTGAAAGTGTTACAGGGACAGCCCTAAGCATGAGCTGTGAAGGCTGCATCTAGAGATGGCCCGATTTATTGAGAGCATGTACGCGCAGGTGAGGTACTCGTAGACGACTCGACACTCGAGAACTGCCAACGGGTATCATCTGTGACAATACGCTCTCACAAAGTATTTTAACACTATATTTTCGCGAGATATGAGACAAGGGTGTTTTATTTTTTCAAGTAGTGGTTAGCTAAGGATCTTTTTGAATTAATCTTTGAATCACCACCACAGATCGACCGTGGTCGATGAGTAACCACCGGAGCTGGTACCCAATCAAATTAAAAAAAAATCCTTGTCTGAAATATCAATGAATATATTACAAATGATAAAATCAGCAAGTTTGTTTAGTAAATATTTGTAAAGAGCTTATACTGTGTCCCTATTTGGAACGTGTCCTGTCTGATAAAGAGATCGTGTCGGTCGCGACCGTTTCACAAACTTGTTTCCAATTCATTATAAGTTGGGAACAGACTTACCTGTTACAGTCGGCGTGCACTTTCCTCACTAATTTGAGCAGCTTCTCCCGGAGTTAATGCCGGAAATATTAAACGGATCGATCCTCTTTTCGGACGTTTCTCTTAAGTCAACGGCTCGGAATTTAATTGGCGGATCCAGTTTAATATCTATCGCAAATTGATATTGAGCTGTTTAATTTTGTGTTACCACAAGTACCTACCATCAGATTTTCAAATACCTACCTAAATTAATTAATTCAAAATTGTTTATTGTCTGTGTAGGCCATAGTTGTTCTTCTATAACATTCCACAATTTGTAAGGAAGAAGGTACTTATATGTATAAAACTTAAAAATGAGCTGTAAAAACTCCTGTACAGGGCAACTGCTACCTACGTGTGGAGCCTGACTCTAATTTGAGTTCAATTTCCCAATGACAAGCTCTGAAAAGAAACGCTGAAATCAAATTAGGTCTATTGTATGACCTGCATAACACTAACAAATGGTTTATCTCTGCCAAAGACCAGACAGCTAGATTCATAACCATCCGCGTAATGATAAAAGCCAGTTTTATTTACAACCTAAAAATGATTAACGTAAAGTAACTGCAGCCAGCCGTTACATAAAATTCCCATTTATCACGTCAACGAGGTAAAACAATTAGTATGTTTTGCGAGATAAAGTTTGAATGTTCCAAATTGCGGAGTCCGTTACAACTTTGTGATATTCGCGAGCACAAAATGTTGAATTAGATGTTTATTTGATATTTCGGAGAAGTTTACCCTTACTTTCTATGCCGTAATATTCGTATTTGAACTCATAATATTATGCCGTAAAATTATTACCACACTATTTTTAACTTTTAGCAAAAGTTGTAAAGTAAACCAAATATTTCATTTCGGGTAACTTTGCTTTCACTTTAGAATAATGAATGTGGTTTAGCTTGAATGATTCATTAATAGATGTGAACTTTGAACTCATGACGTATTTTTGCCCACTTTTCTTTTCGTTTTATGAGGATGTTATCATGCCGGATTCCTGAAGGCCAATTCTCGTACTTAAAAAACGTTCACATTCAAGTCGCAATCTGTCAAACTTTTCAAAAATGTTTGTTAATCGATTTTATTTTTGACAGATTGCGAAGGAGATGTCAATGCGAATGTTCTTAAAAATTATAGCAACTGCCCCTCAGATTTGACTCAACTTCAAAGAACTCCGTTATATTGGAAGTCCATTCCGTGTTCCTTCCACCGCTAGTATTCTGTCAGTTCATTTTTACATTAAGTGTTTTAGTACTGGTGTTGGGACGTAGTTTCAGTACGAAAGTCTGGCCTTCAGCTTACAGAGGCGCACAAAACTAACTTGGGGCTTAAGCTTGTGAACTTTTTGTCATCGTCGCCCGTTTGAAATTGCGATTTAATTCGAATCGCCGCCGCCGACTTTGTGTTAAACACTTCGTGTGGCTCGCTACAATTTTTGTTTTTGTTTGTGTTATCATTTTGGAGCTGTGCTGCCAGTGCATTGCATCGGAATGAGGGTTTTTTTGGCAGCACTGAGACATCAGGTCCGGGTATCTGTCAAAAGTGTCAAAGGAATGTATTTAATTTCTTTAGTTGCAACTGAATGATGAACGATTGAATAAAAAGAATGTTGAACGTATGAATGAAAGGAATGATGAACGAATGAATGAAAATAATGATGAACGTCATCATATATATTTTATAATCATTGTCGAAATGGAAGACCTCTTGGCAAAGTGGCGCCGCCTACTAGCGGCGTGAATTTTCATGAAAACCTTAATTGTTATATGTATCTATAGCCGGGCGCCAGTCGGAGTTGGTTTCAATTAGAAGTCTCGTGTAATGACCGGAGCCAACTAAGCAGCGATCTAGTCATAAGACCGATATTGTTGACCGGAGTCCTTCATTCACATGCTCTGCTCCTATAGTTAGATATAAACAAGTCTGGGTAACATTTCTAATGCCCGCTCTTGTTTCAGTATGGTGCGAGTGTCGTTAACACTGATAATGTCTGCACTATAGGATGTTGTTAATTCGTAGTTACGAACCAAGTACGATCATATCGACGAGCAAGGCAGGCAATTGAAGTTACATTGTAACCCATTGTAACTTGAATTGCCTGCTTAGTTATGGTAGAAGTTATGCCAACGGTACAATGTAGATTTTTACGTACCTACAGGATTATTTAATGAACGTATTTCCGTGATAAAATTACTCTGATTTAATAGAACTTGGCAGTTTCTTTGAAAGAAAAATGATGGATTTTTCCAATAAAAATATCTAATTTTGTTTGCAGGGTTACCCGCCACCACCTAGGCCAGCACAGCCGTCCACGCCAAACGCACATGATCCAGAGTCTGTAAGTAATTAATAAACAGTCAATTATCGATCAAGAAGCAATCATAACTGTTACAAGCTATGAACATATTAGCCCATTGCTAGAATGCTCCCCACAATCAATCAATCAACGGTGTCTGCCGCTCGATGAATCAAGAAAGCAGGGTATTAAAAAGCCATCAACCGCAAAGGCGTAAACCATTCACCCAAGTAGGTAGTCTCTACAGAAACATACGTACCTACACCTATTAAAAATTACGCACTGCTAGTAAATGTGACGGCATATATCCGCGTAGTGATTCATTACAAACATTACTGAAATACATTGATGTGAATTAGACAAATATAATTTGTCTCTTTCCTCATAGGTAAAATAACTCAGTTACGTTTAGTATATTTTTAAATGTACGTATATATCGTCATGACGTAATCCTGTTTGACGTAGGACTGGTGTGTCGTACAGACGTACACTAATGGCTGAATAATGTAGGCAGCTGGTCACGCAAAGAACAAAATACAACGTCGGTTTCCGCGCCTAATGAAGCTCCTTGTACTCTCTTACGTCTCCTCGAGTACATTCATTTATTTCCACTGAACATGCGAGTAATCCTGCCTCTCTCATATTTGTAACATTAAAATGTTTCAGAAAAATATTAAGATGAGTGGTATTGTATTCTAGTTTTTTCAGCAATTATCATAACATACATTTCGTAATTTCTCTCTACTGACGTCGTCAATGCGCTCATTTGTTGATTGAGTTGATAAATGAGCTCGGTCTGTTCGTTACGTATAGCATCATCCTGCATCAGAAACCGAGCGGACGTGAATAAACATAATCATAAACGTCGTGTCTTCATTAGCGCACATGTGGACCACGAAAACGAGCCAGCTTCGGACGACTCTGCCTCTATTTGTGGACGAGCACTCCATATTCAGAGTTAGTACGCCGTCCGGCGCACGACACTTGACAATAAGCTTGTTTGCTGAATCGCGTTGCCACACTAAAAACCTACAAGTGTTCGGGTACGCGTCGTGGGCGTAATCGCAAATAGATTTTATTTACATACTTTGTTTCCAACTGAAAAAATGAAAGCCATTTCCCCTGACATAACAATGTAGACTGAGGAAATAAACGTTCTCTTGTCAGAATTTATTTATAGACGAACGTGCATGATTAATTTCATGTTTACAATCTGATTTCAGTTTTATTTTTACGTCTATGAGCATGGATTTGCGTGGGTGCGCTGTTTGTTTTGAAACGCATGATTCGGTTATTTGATGAGAATGCGTCATGAGCAAATGTGCCCTACTACTAATGTGTTTGCGAGGATTGAGATGAGCACACATCCCGCGGGCGTTTGCTTATCGACGTTGGCTTGTGCATGCATAACGACTGTGTGATAAAAAGAATCGTTTACTTCAGACTCCAAAGCGCATTAGGGCCGCCATATTTTATACTGAAAGTGTAATCATAATCCAGCTTTATATTAAAGCAGCTTTTGAGCCAAATGTTGGCTACGTCCATATTATGTACTGAATTTGCTACGCCGTAGTATGTGCTTATTCTTTATGAAGCCACTAGTATGTGATGATGTTTCATATAATTATCATTTGAGTGTTCCTGCTACGAGTTTATTTAATTAAAAGCAAACAAACTGGATCCATTGCTTCCTATCCTGTGAGTTCCAATAGTTCTAGTTCAACACAAAGATTACGTAACACTTTATCTATTGTTAATGTACTATAGATACAAGTTCAAAGCCCCAGAAACTTAACATTGCGTGGGATTTTACGTTTGCATAATCTCAATAAACTAATATATGCTCAAAATGTACAACCGGTACAACCCTAAAACTGTGTATAGATAGAGCGTAGCGGGGTTGTTTGATGTTGATTGATACCGTTAGCCGGGCGCGCATTGTCTCGCTGAGTCGCCCGGGGGAACCCAAATGAGTGGAATTATTAAACCGGGGCCCGTTCTGCGATGTGACGCTTTTTGTAATGAAAGTACCGAGTGCTGTGTATCGCCCGAAACGAGGGGAACCCGAAACTCGCCGCTCCTATCAATTGTAGCAACAATCCATGGCTCCCTAGTTCCCCCGCTGCCACCCCGGCCTTATTGTCAAATGTTTTAATGGGGAATTTTGAAATCACAACGATTGCGATTTGTTTTTTGTTGTTGTTCGTCTTCAAAGGATCAGCTGTTCCAATTCTTTGAGGAGGTTAGGTAAAAACTCTAGTGATAACGTTCAGAGCGTTTCTAGGAGTTTATTATTAAAATAACTCTGAACAGATAGCTTGTCGTGTATTGTTATCAAAAAGTACAATATAACATAAAAAATTTAATTGGCGGTTATTATCCAGCCGTAACTTTAACAACTTGCGTGGGAAGTCAATAGATATTCTTCTTGGGAAAACAGTTTTTAATACTATTCCATAATCTGTGTTGGTAACAAGGCCGAATTACCGAATATTTCCTCTAAAAACATTTCCCTATAAAATTCATCAATTGTCAGTTAATGTCAGGTATTTACTGAGACGTTGAACACAAAAGCGGGTAAGAAATTATTCACCGTGAGTCGCGAGCATTCAACGTTTGCGCGCTACGTGAAGGGTTCTAATTCGAGTTATTTATTTATGCAACTTTACCGGCATTGTGAATGCTCAGGAGAAATGTGCCGCTCCCATGACTCGAATAAAGAAATGCTTTATAAAAATGTCCTTACTTATTTTACAATTTCTATACATGTCGGCCAAAGCTTCGGCGCCACATGACATGTAGTATTATCGAAATGTTAATGGTGTTCGCACTAATTTGTCTTCATTAGATAGTATTGATGATGATCATTTGTCAAAGGTAGGATATTGGAGCTATTAGTGATGAGATTGTGTTTAGTGATTTAGTGGCGTAGAGATACAATTCCGGCTTGCTAATTTAGTCTTCTATAGATTATCTACCTACGAGATTTAATGAAAGTGTCTTTGATACCAATGTTTTTCTATCATCAAACCATTTTGCCATATCTTTATCTACTGAAATAGCTCTACAATGTTTTGCAATCCCTGAAAGGCGAGTATTTCTTCTATTGTAATCAAACAGAGCCCTGTAATTTCCAGCTATTGTGAGGGTTATTATATCATCAAACAGATTTATGTAAACCTGACGAACGCTACACTACAATATAATGAAACTTATACAGTCTTTTGTCTTGTAACAGTTGCTAATGCAGTGTTAACATAACTTCTTATTTAAACTTAATTCAGTCCAGGCTGCCTTTACAAACTGCCTGATTATACGGTACACAGCGAAAATGATTGTTGAAAAATAAAACGGAATAATGTCAATTAAATACATTCCGCGCGTAAATGAACGCTGCGACTCGTGCACTATCATCTCGTAGAAAGACTCTTTCCTAACAATGTACAAGTAATGCATGAAGCAAAATATTCAAATGTAAAAAGCGAGAGGCAGGGTTGCTCGCCCGTTGCACGTTCATAATAAACGAGATTGAGTGGGGCGGTGTACAGACTCAAATGAATGACGGTAACAGCGCGGAGCGTAATCAGCCGACGAGCGACGTGCGTTCGCATGTAAAAAACAAAGCAAATACATTTTACTCGAAATTTTCACATGAACATTTCTCGAGGCATGCCTAATAAATGACTTTTATATTCAACTAGTGTTCTATCACATTAGCTATGAAAAAGAAAATATATTTTTCAGACTCGACATAAAATTTCTGTTTGTCACTCCGCTGTATTAGCGACTGTAGCTTGCACTGAATTTAAAAATGGTATTGTACTTCTTTATTTTCTCTGTGCGAGGGTTGATTATACGGGGGGTGGCGCACGTAGAGAATAAGCCTTTAACTACTCATAGGATAAATTCGCTAGGTTAGACTATAAAACCACATATCCCACTTTTTATTGTTTACCAAGTCAAAGGGTGACTGGAGTCATTCTGGTGGAACACTCAAAAACACTGCCTTGCTCACTTTTTGTTCGCTTGCTTGTTTCTTCCACGTGCGCTTTTTTTGGTGATTGCTTGTTTTTCTGTATGGTTTCTTTATGCTTATGGTTTTTTTGCACACTTGCTTGTTTATTGATGGTTGTTTTCTTGTGGGAGATGTTTGCTTACTTATTTGAAGAATGTTTATTTTGCTTTTTCTAATTCTTGCTTTTGACTTTCTTGTTTACTTATCTTCATGATAATACGCTTTCATGTCCGCTAATATGCTTACCATTATGCTTGTTCTCCTTCAGTTAACCTGCTTAGTGACGCTTAGTACATATTACACTACTGATGTTATGAAATTAATATTTTTATATGGGTTTTATCTATTTTTTTGTACAATTATTTATTTAGCAAAATCACGGAAAGTGACTATTATGAGAAACTATTATAACAAAATGTTAGTAACAAAAATTCAAATGACCATAGATTCTTTATGACTGTGATAAGAATATTTCGAATTACTACAAAGGACCATGGGGAATTTTGTATGGACCCCGTCCCCCACCCTGCAACAATCATCTAATAGGATACTTGTCAGTATGTTTATAAGAATACAAAAAGACTTGCTGTCTTTTTTAATTGCAAACACAATGAGTTTTTTTATAATGAAAAAAAAAAAAAATATTAAAAAAAAAATATGCGAAAAACCGAAATCTTTCGCGTTTCTTGTGCTTGAGTAATTTTACAAAAGATTAAAAGAAAACAGGAAGTTAGGTTTGGCTACCCTAACCTAACGAAATGTTACAGTGATCAACTGATCTTGGATTTTGACGGAAGGTACATGCTCCATGTACCTTCTTGCTCCTCAATGATCAACAGTATTTGCGTATTCTTGTGATTGAGTAAATTGAGCAAAAAACAACCGAAAACTGCTCGTTATAACCTAACCTATCCTAAGCTAACCTAACCTTGCCTTACAGTGATCAACTGATTTGATCAGGATTATGAAATACAACGAAGCAGATGCAATTGCTCAAAGATGAATATCATCAACGTATTCTTGTGGTTGGGTAATTGTACAAAATATCAAATAAAATAGCTGGTTAGGATATCTAACCTAACAAAGGTTTGGGGAGGAAAAAAAATATTGGTGGTCCCTGGTAAATGGTTATCTATCATAACTGAGAACCATAGTTAGGCTGCTATATTCTATTCCTCCTAATTTTCACACTAAGAAAATACGTATGTGAAATAACGCTAATATTGAATTTAGAAAAAAAAAGGTACACCCCAGATATATGAAGAATGTCGTCATAGTAAAAAAAAAACTAACTCACTAGACGCTTCGCATGACACTTATTTCAAATTTATTGGAGGGTGGGGACGTTTCTTCCCAATGTCCTTTCTTTTCTAGCTTTTGGTTCGAATTTAAAACAATGAACAATGATTCGTCGTAGGGGTTGATTGTAACAGCTAACCGCTTTAATCTGCTTATAGATTGAACCTGACTAGTAACGTGGCTAAAACGAATCTCATTTGTCAAATAGGATCTTCTATATCAGAATTACGAGTAGTCAGAATGCGCGCTTGAGTACGTTTCCTTTTTAATTGAATAAGCCGAGGGTTCTACATAATCCGGCCGGTGGCGCCCAACGCCAAAATTCACGTTGCCTTCTGTTTGCTTTTGTTACACAGTCTCTGCTTTACCGTTTCTACTTTCTCTCGTATATCTCTCGGTTATGCACTCGAACAATTTTTGTGTGACTATGCTGAAGGGTTATAATTTGGTACCTTTCTTTGTTACAAATACAACAATATCCATTATAGAATAGAATATTCTTTATTATGTACACCATAAAAATACAGATATAAATGTAGACATTTTACATAGGGTGACTGACACAATGGGCGGTCTTATCGCTAAAAGCGATCTTTTACAGACAACCTTTGGATGGATTTAAGGAAGAAGGAGAGACAATACTAACACACACACTATTATAACAGATGAAGTAACTTTGCTGCTTTGAAATGCCCCATGCATTTCAAAGCAGCAGCAGTGTTTGTAAATGTTCATAAATCTTCTTATGATTTGAAAATTCCTATTTAACAAACACCCCATGTATTTTCATTGTGGAACTTGAAAGTCTTGTGCAGACCAGCGCGACCGCCGGTTATTGTTATATTTATACCGTACAGGTTTCTTAGAAATTGCATTGTTTGAGTCGCGCTGGTCTGCACAAGCCTTTAGTTTTACATTTACCTTATAAAATATTATATCTTCAAAGTATGTACGTAATATCTGTCTCTATATTTAAAAAATTAAATTCTGCGCTGATTGAAATGGTTTTATTTGAATACCAAGTTTAATTAAATGTTCGCTATTCCAGAGAACGAATAATATATTTTTCATTGATAAAATTTTATCGCGGACGTATATTTTATTTAGTCGTTTGGACAGATGGATGGAGTGGCCGCATTCGGCTCGAATGTAATTATTGCGGTCCGATTTCGATAATGCGCCGCGAGGCCGGTTGTGAACAAAATGTGGTCGCCCACTCGTTTTGTTGCATTTTAATAATTTATACGACTCACAGAGCAGATAAAGCCTTTCTGTGTTATTTCAATTTTGCATTACTCGAATTTTAAACATGTTTCAATTTTGTAGGTAATCTATCATACGTCAGGATGATGAACGAACCGCATACATTATTTATAATGAGAATGTACAATTGTTTTTAAAATCGATTTACAGCCTTGTTGTATATTTTAATCTATTTGCGTATACAATACGGTATGGCAATAGAATTGTTAGCTCTAGAGACTTCAATAAAAAGATTTACCCCAATTACAGGGACCGTAGGTTGGGTGAGCGGTTTAATCGGGCTGTAAAAACGTTGGATCGCCGGTAACGAGGCAGTAAACCGGACCGGCGTCCCATAACCAAACGAACTGCTCCGTGATAGCACTAAAACATTGCACGATTTGCGTACCCGAGTGTCATGCCAGTTCTCTACTCAAGTGTACCTGAAATATTTATACAGAACTTGAAAGGACGCTTGCACCGTACTAAATCCGCTTTACTGTTACCAAAACTCCAATATACTGCAACATATAGGTAGCGTATTATTACATTCCCAAATGTAGGAGCCGCACAGGCAGAAATCTCAGTTAACTCAAAAGCTCGTACATTCATGTAGCAGGCGATATTAGGGGAGTCCGTTGTAGACCACTAAATGCAAAATGTTCCGTGTTCCATGCGGTCGGTTGCGTGCGCCGCTACCACCGTTGCGGTTACTTTGTCAACTTTATGTTCTTAGTAAACTGTTTATATTAACATATTTTACTGCTCCATACCTGATGAACGAGAGTTTTACAGTCTACCTTCTTTATTAATCATCGTAAACTCACGATATTGCCTATAACGATTAGATCTAATGGCTTTAATACGGCAATTACGTCACTAAACCATAACATTCCCATGCAAGTCCCACATAAATATCATGCAAATGTTTTAATAACTTTCGATGCTTAGAATTCACAACAGCGTTAACGTCCTCTGTTTTTTTCAATAGAGTGCAAGAGAAGAGAATGAGCCCATCATAAGAGTGTTTTTCTAAGCACCTTATATATGCTCTTTTTTAATTGTGTTAGGTTTGACACGTAGGTAATGATGCAACAAGAATACCTTTACAATAGGGTGGTCAGTTGACCATTATAATCTGTCATCATTAATGATCATGGATACAGAGACGAACAAGGTAAATAACAAGGCGTTTACTTCAAGCTAGAAACCTTCGACTTAATTTGCTTCGTCTGTTGACATGACATATCTGCTAACATTAGCTTCAAATGTAATTGAGCATAGTTTATATCCAAGGCTATATCCGTGGGAACATGGTCTCTATATCAAAATAACAACACAGAAAAGATTCTTAAACTTTTCGTTATTCACTCTATCTCAGAAAAGTCGAGACGGCTCGGCTGTATAAATAACAACAGCTCGTTGCCGTTGTATGAAATCGTAATACCGTATAGTTTTCTTTCTCCGGATCGTACCTAATGTAATTCAATAGGTTTGTTTTCAGTCAATAGAATACTTGAATAACTCGAGTTCGCGTCGTATCGTAGACCTTTACCGGATCGTTATTACGTTACAATATGCGGATGTGTGTTGTAGATGTTTGTCGTAAAAGCGACCGTGTCGTTTTATAGCACCGAGCCTGCCTTCAGAATGGGGTCGAACAGCCACCGTGCTGGGTGGTCGTAATGTAACATAACCTGAGACCACCCTCCTTGTTTTATGAATTTTAATAAACTAAACAACATTACCTCAGTCTCTTTAGGCGAAAGTTATGCCATGCTGTCAATAATAATTAATTTTTACGATTGTCACTGTTCCTTCCAGAACTTGACAATCTCATATTAATTGCTGTTAATCAATAAGATATTGAGTCCGACTGTCTGCAAAACAAATAGACACAAACCTATCACAAATGTGAATATCTAGATGATAAACACCGCTTAGCTGGATGATTATTATTACATCCCGTCGGTTATTGTAATCGTGACGGCATTGACCCCGCGACCTCCGGCAGCTGACGTAACGAGTGTCACCGCAACCATCAATCACTGGCTGCTTTGTGACGTTTTGCGACCTGCGCCTCTGACGACACTGAAGCCAAGCCGATAGTGACCCGCATCTTTGTGCACACGCTCTTTTCGTGAACCATTCGACGTTAACGTCCATTTATTCATTGGACAAGCGAAAAGCTAATTACATCACTGCAACAATGTTCATAATGCTCGTTCTCATAAAAAGCTTAATTGGTCTTCACCTATGACTGAAACATAAACACAAGCTATTAGCTCCTGAATGCAACAGTCTTGCATCAAGAAGTTGGCCATTTAGTGAATTGGAGATGTGGCGGCAGCATGATGTCATCTGATTGCGATGGGCGGGCACGCCTCGGCCTCCGCCGCTGATTCGTGACCAAGACTCTAAACGACTCGTGCATACCTAGCCTCACTCCATGCTGAACATTCGTGCATTCTACGTAGCTCGCAAACAACTGTTTTTATGTTTCTACATTTCGACACGAGCTATCGCGATTCGCGAACAAGTCAAGATGGACAAAATTCATTTTTATCCCTTCGAATAAATCAAAACAATAATGCATAGTGGTGGAATGTCAAAATTCAACCTGCCGTCAATCCGCGGCGCTTGAACGCATTATTATTCTGAATTTATTTAAAGATGGCCCCTTCCTGTTGGCAACCATCCAACGGGGTATCCCCAACATTTACCAGACGATTTAATAATTATGGACTTTTATGTGGGTTAATGTATGTGTCTACTCATGTTTGTATTTGTATTCATTCATTCAAGATATTACAATGTTCAGACTTCAGAGAGCTACCGTTACATATATCGAAAATGTAGGTGAATGTCACGCTGCATCCATCTATGTTTTGTGTAAGTTGTTTGTGTGTTATAGAGTTGTAGAGCCACAGTAACCAAGCGTTTCTTGTTCGAAAGCGAGAGTTCCAAGTTTCTCGGGAGCGCGCTCTGCTTCGTCGTAGAATCGACCGACAACACCAGATTTGTATAGCTTCAGTGTTTTACATATTAATACACTTCTGTGAAACTCCACTCCATTCTGCAATTGAGAATTGATCGAAAATATCTTTAGATATGTTTGAACGTAAAACTATTTTCAATTAGTTTCGAATCCATTCACATAATTAATGCGTATAAACTTCTATTTACTTAAACCTTTGTGTTCATACACTCATACTCATTCATATGTAAAACAATGTTACGTGTATTGTTTGTGAATATCAATATTTACTCGCACATTTATTACGTTACCGTAACTATGTCTTGTGACGTTGAGTCTCTGACGATTTTCTTCTTTTGATCAAGACCTTCAAAGCGATCACGCCTACGTTTTACATCTATCCGTAGTAATCTGATGCGAATTTCGTCACTCAATTCAATAGGTCAGGGTGTCGGTAATTGAGTCGCGTCAGCTGTTCTCCGGATCCCTCACGTTACGAAATCCGTGTTTCATTAAATTCATTATTGTGTCGATACCGCACTCGGGTGCCGACGACGTCCTATACATATACAAATGTGTAGGTACCGAAGACTGAAGGCGTTCATGAGCGGGGGATGCCTCCAGATAATAAATAACGAGTGCAACGATTGCGACCGCCGGGCCGGGGATAAGGGGGGTCCGGGGAGGGCCCGACCATTTTAATGTCCCGGCGCCAGACTTTATATTAAACATTCGACCTTGGCAGTGGCCTACATCGACACCGGGACACGCACACACGCCCACTTCTCTCGTCACGAAAAGAAAAGTTCATTCAATGTTTCGGCACTTCTCAACGCTATAAATAATAAGCGTGACGTGTTTACTCATCTAGCACGCTATTTAAACCCTGCCTTATCTTTGTTGTGTAACGGTGACATTGTCGAAGGCCTTTGTCACGTACTTTGCGACTTCTGTGCTAAATCACTTTTTGTCTGTCTACGAAGCGGGTCGGCTTTATGCTACACCACCTTACAGTCAAAATATTGGTCTTTTGTTTAAAACTGTGCCTTACTGAACTAAAGCAGGTAGTATTATTACCAGTGATCGGAGTAGGTAGATTGATTTTTAGTACTTGTATCATAAATGCACACAGAAAGAATAACATGGATAAGCCATTTTTCCGGAAAGTAATTCCGGTATTTCCGGATTCAATTAAATATTGTTAATGTTGGTAGTGATATTATTACTACTCAATTCAAAATTTAAAGGAAGGTATCAAAACTAAATTAATAAAATGTCAAATCGTGACAAAAAAAAAATAGGAAGAATAATAAAGAATAAAATTGCTCATTTTATTACAATTCCTACCTTTTTTTTGAGGATGGCAAATCATCAAATGACTCCTTCCACTCTGGCAGAATACAATTCCTACATAAGTTCCGGTTTTTTTTTAATAATCCACCAATTCCGGAGGAATGTCCATAGTAATATATACGTTTCGGATCAATGACCCCAGTTCAATCTACCTACTCCGATCACTGATTATTACCCAGTCTGCCACGTCAAGAATATGAACCCGTTACGGCCAGATAGTGATTATGAATCTGTCATTTTGTCTATTCTTCCGTCGACAAAACCCGTTTCTATGGTGGTCACGCTACGCGTGCTGGTGTCTAAATAGGTGCTTATGATTATTGAGTAATAAGCACTAAGCACTATCCAGAAATATTCTGACTGCGTGAATAGTTTCTTTTGGTCTAAAAACAGGGCCACTTACAATAATGGCTTAAAAACCAGTACTCAGCCTATAAGAACTTAATACACTAATCACTCCTTAACCGGGCTTGGCGCCTAAGAAACCTGGTTAATTTGCTACATAAATTTCATCCTGAAAATTGTTTATTTCCCTATTAGTAGAAGCATCCAGTATTATCCGATCAATTCTAGTATTTTGTTATATTTAAGTAAGTAAGCTGCTCGTCGCACCTAAAACGCCTGGAAGAGCTTGGTCGATGAACACCATTATGAAAGGAGATCTTCTAATTTGCCATAAACGCAAATTAATGGACATGTGCCTCCTTAAATACGGCGTTCAAATCTGGTCTTTGTCAGTTCAAGAGAGGACCAAACTCGAGGTTTGCCAGCAAGCGATGGAGCGCAATAGCCTTGGAGTTCGACTTGCCGACCGGATACGGAGAACGATACTGAGCTCAATGACACAAATCGCTGACGTCACCCTAAAAGCAGCCAAGCTCAAGTGGGACTGGGCTGGACAGGTTTCCCGCATGTCGGATGTATTGTGGGCTAAGGCTACCACAATATGGGTTCCTGAAAACGTCCGACGGCATTGCTGAAGACCCAGGCTTAGATGGCGGGACGAACTTTACGCTTATAGGAGGGATTGGTACATATTGGCTCAGGATGAAATTGAGTGGAAAAAGGACGCCTTCATCCTGCAGTGGGACAATACGTGGTACTTATTTATTATTTGCTATGTTTGATCTACCAATAATAAATCATTATTTTTCATTCCCACGAACAAAGCCCCAGGTTGACAACCACCATACTACCACACACACACTTATGTTAAGGCGGTATGGCCACAAGGCCTAATATGATCCACGGTCCAGAACTACATGGATTGAATATTTTCTACTTTTATTCTCATAAATCGTCACCCTTGTCAGCGCGCAAATCGCGAAAGAATTTATACGGGCCGTTTTGGATGATATAGAACCACGTCTTCGAAGTGCCACAGAAACAGAATGAAGATTTAGAATGTAGTTCAGTGCAGAAAGGTGGGATAGTATTAAGCAGAGACTCAGCATTTATCATCGTCCCGCTGCCTCACTACTTTAATATTAACTGGAAAATGGTATTCGCGAAAAGAAAATTCACTCGCATCTAGTTCAATTCGCTGATGTCTGGTGTGTGTAGCTTAAATACTTTATTCCTATTGGCTCGTAAGTTTTTAGAGAAAAACTAGTTTTAGAAAGTTTTTTTTTAATTGTGATATGGGTCAGCTCTTGACCTCGATCTCGCCTGATGGAAGGCGATGAATGAGGTCTATGATGGAACGAGCAGGCCCAGAAGATACCTGTTCACTCTTGCTTTGAAGGGACGGGTTATACGGGGAGAACACTAACGCTGGCAGAGAGTTCAATTCTCTCTCTGCCTAGCCTTTTCCCAACTATGTTGGGGTCGGCTTCCAGTCTAACCGGATGCAGCTGAATACCAGTATTTTACATGGAGCGACTGCCTATCTGACCTCCACAACCCAGTAACTGGGTAATACGATATCCCTTGGTAAGACTGGTGTCAGACTTTCGGGCTTCTGACGACTCGTAACGACTGTCAAAGATCCACGAATGACAGCCGGGACCAACGGCTTAACGTGCTTTCCGAGGCACGGAGGATTCTCGGTATGTAAAGATGGTCACCCATCCACTGACTACGGTCTATGATGGAACGAGCAGGCCCAGAAGATACCTGTTCACTCTTGCTTTGAAGGGACGGGTTATACGGGGAGAACACTAACGCTGGCAGAGAGTTCAATTGCTAACAATAAAAAAAAAAAAAACACTTGTCATTTAAAATGGCGATGGTTTACTGTCGCGATGGCCGTATAAGCAATCATTCGATTACGTTTTATCGAATATAATATTATTCACGAGCTTTTCCAGTTATCACAATCGTGAAGTGTTCATATCTGTCAAATTGACACTTTCTTAGTGTTCTGCTATTGCTAAAGTATGTAATATTTACTTTACCGTCATTTAACAGAGTTATGAAATATATCTAGCACAGAACCGGATACTTTGAAAAAACTCTGCCGCAGCTTCTGCACGGTAGAAAATAATGGAAGGTGACGTAAGAGTCAGTTGATTATTATTCGTTTGTATTATTGAATGTAGTCTGAAAATAGAACAATAACAACAGAAGAATCTGCTTTTGGAAATGATCCTAAGAAACATAAATATTGTTATCTATAAATCAAATAAGCTCATTCAAGTTCCCTGAATAGACTTGATGAGGTAAAAATCACCATGTATTCCATCAGAAATTGGCAGTAGATATGAATCACAGTAACGATAATTATTAAGTGTTATTAAACGGATGTTAATTTATGCGCGTTACTGTTAACGTAATCAGATGCGGTGCAATATTATGTAATGAATGAGTTTACCGTTATTGTTATTACGTGTAGCGAGTGAGTAATGTGGGTCAGTGACGAGAACAGAGGCAGGGTCGAGATGCCATTGACGCGTCTTTTAAACTTACGTAACAACCGCGTATTGTTTCGCCAAACAAGGACACAAGGATGCTCCACGCATATACATACAAAACATAAAAAATAAATAATGTCTTACGCATGCAGACCGTTGCTATGCAAATTAAACGTTTCTTCCAGTCATGCTTGGAATTTGCTTCTTTGAGCTTTTCCTAACTAAGTTTTATCGGAGCTCCCCTATCCATTTGCATTGGATCAATTAACTATTAAAGCTATAAAAATCGTCTCCTGCTTTTATGGACATTGCAAGTTTCCTTTATGTAGATCTATTTCGTTGATAACCCAGCCTATTCAACCTCTATGGGCTCTTTTAAAGTGATAGTGCTAAATCTTTTCTTCTATTAACTATCTAGCTATTATATCAAACGCATAGATTTAAATAATTTTGCTTAGCTCACTTGCTTTAGTAATGGTTTTATCAAACCATAATACGTAGGCAGAACAGTGGTGTCGGTTGTGCTTGCAGGTGTTCGATGTCACTACTAAACTGGTCGGGCATCCGGTCAGAGCCTCGCGTAGCGCTCGACAGATGGCGCCACGTGCATATTACTTGTGCATCATGTTTCGTTCCTTGCCATACGTATACTTAAATGTTATTAGATCGAACTTATACAGCATTGAATAAGTTTGACCAATCAGCATGCGCAGGATATTTTAAATTTTAGAATGATTATAAAGATTAAATTCTGCATAACACCACGACTTGTCCCAGTCGTTCGGGGAACCGAAGGGTTAGGCAGAGGTGTACCCATAGTACATCCACATTTGGCCAGTTACATGGTTGCACGTAATAGGGGCCGGGCCTATTGCCATCAACCGGGCACAAATCCAGACTCCGGGCTGCTACCGAGAAATTTCATATAGAAAAACTCAATAACACTGGCCAAACAGAAAATCGAACCCAGGATCTCATGCTCAGCAGTGACCAATTAAATTCTGTACGATCAAAATTGTAAATGATAACAGACAAAAAATTATCCTTTGTCTTGGCTATTTCTAGTACTTAAAAGGTTACTATTAGATAAATTTACGTTCGTATCGTGTACCTTAATAGCTCAAGTTTAATCCAATTACGGTTAATTTTGCCAAAGATCCCTTGTGAAATATTTTTATGACATTATCGACTTTACGACAAATTGTCTAATTACGGTGCCGCCCGGCCGCTTATGTAACTAATGGCGGCATAATCGGGCCCGAGGAATCCGATCGTAAACACGCTCGCTAACCCACTAAAACATATTTCTTTTATTTTGCGGAGCGGGTTGACTACGCAGCCCCGGCTCGGTCGGTCGGACCGCCACTTTACAGAACAGGTTCCTATATCGAAATTAACGATAAATCCGCCTGCGAGGTGCCGCCTCACCCTCTCTGCATATTTTCCTCAGTCTCGAGAATAACTCAACATTTTTGAAATATATCTGGTAGTTCCCTCCCCATGTTGGAACCTTATATTGATAGTTTGGAATACCACATTCATGAACATGTGACGGATATACGTGTATGTATGTACACGGCTTCAAATTGGACGAAATGGAAGTTAACTTGAAACTTTTTCTTTTGCTCAGAAAACATTTTCTAACAGACATGAGACAGCCAGACCTATATCAACTTTTGGCCGTAACAATGCTGAATCGTGGATCTCGTTGGCATCACACAATATTATTACTTCACTATTCTTTTCTTATTTTTTTCATTCTGACATAATTTGGGTCGGAAATATTGTTTTTACTTCTACGTATTTCTTCTCTTTTTTATATTGTGGCAATGCAAGCTACTAGAAATAATAAGAAGTGGTTTTCTGGCTCGGGCTCGAATACCTGGTTTTGTCAATGATACTAATGTTTTCCGTAATTTTCTTCTGCAGAAGCAAAGCATTCCTCCCAATTTTCTATTCAACCATCACACTAATTTTATTTAGGTTTATCTTGTGGTATTTCTTGATCATGTTTCTTTTGACGCTTAGATAAATTTCATCAATTGCTTAATGTATCATTTTAATAATTGTTTTCAGCTTGCAAGTGTGAGTATATGACTACTCAGACAATTTTTTTGCAAACCGGCTAAATCTGAGTACTTGCTATTAACTTCATCTGCATAAGTGCTCACCAAGTTATTATTAACGATTGTTGCCTTCCCAAAATGCCATCACAGTTTATTTGTCAACATAGCAATAAAAATACAAGCATGGAATGACACTACAAGAGAATTTTAACTGTTCTGTAAAGTTATGGTTTTGCGTAGACCATCGGGCGTCTAGTCGGGAGTCCCGCAGGGAGGTGTCGTTGGCGCCGTGTTCAATCAAGCTACAACCATTTCATTTTTTCTCCCAGCTCCTCTATTGAACGTTTATTATAGTTTTACTCGTTCACCACACTCGATACACGTCGCTAATGGATTCTCACAGCCTCAACATACACATAACTGTTGCGTTCGAACAAAGTTGGCACACATTTCCCCTATGCGTGTGTCATTATAATTGGAAATGACATATTCTTAACGTTATTTCCTAAAGAATTACTGTTTTTCTGCAGAAGGTTATACTGATTTCCACCACAACAACTAATTTGGCAACATTTCACGCGATAACTACTATCATCGAATAAATAGAGATAGCGTATGTATCACTTCTATACAAATACAATATAAGGCTCAATATAAATATCATGAAACAGACACAGTGCGCATATGCATTGACCCGCATTCCCAATAGGCCGTCACTGTTTGCACTGCGACAGTAATGAGATGTAGTATATGGATGATAATATTACTATTGGCTCGCGCAGTCGATCAATATTTCCCAATTAGTTATTAGGTGTATCACAGATGACAGTGATTTTGTGTATTTGTGGTAACGTCAATTACATTATCTGTTATTATGTTAATAACTGATAAGCTATTCTGTTCATTATTATCAATGATAAGTCTACGATCTCATATTTACTCAACAGTATCGCGCTTGTGTGTACATGTATATGAACAATTTCGTATTATAATGATAACTTACGGCTGTATCTACATTCTACACACACACACACAAGTTTAGTGAACAGCATTATAGTACTGTAGTGTTTGTAAACTGTAACCTTTATAATTCCTCGTGTACCAGAGAAGTTTGCTACATTTATTTTAAATAGCTTTCGTGGTAGAGCTTCATTGTGTTTTTTCAAGATCGGTACTTTATTATTCTTTTTGAACAATTCATAGGTTTCGAAGACTCCCAAGTGAATAAATAATAACTGAATGTATCACAAAAAAGTAGTTACGTGCCTTTGGTACAAAGTAAGGCTGGCAGAGGCGAACAAATAACTGGTTGAGTTGGATAGTTGGTTGAGTGCGTGCAGCTCGGCGCTCGGCGACCCCCCGCTCGAGGTTCGCTGGCGTGCCCTCGCTCGTTGTAGCTATACATATGGGTCGTAGCGAGCGGCGTGCCGTCGCAATATCAGCCCGGTGAAATCGCTCGCCCGCCCGCTTCGTCGCACCGCACGCCTCGCCTGCGCCAGTCGCCGTGCGCCAACTGAAACGCGCGCACTGCTAGCGCAATCGAACGTACAATATTCCACACGAGGCTCTCGCTCTCTGCTAGCTTCCACCGCCTTCGCCCCGGTACCGCTCCTATTACCGGCGCCGGTCGATGATTCGGAACGTTTTGCTGTAAAGCAAAATTTGTCACCTTTTAGACATTCCTAATATTCCGTTGTGTGTGTGAGAAGTGCATGTGCGCAGCTCGCCCTAATTTGTGCTTCGGTGTAGTTAAGAAAAGGATTCAAGACGGCTGTCATCATAAGGCTGCCTGCGAACACAGTAAGTATCGCGGCGGCCGCATGACTCAATGTAAAATGGGACGATTCTTATCTACCGCACTAGTGTGCGTGGGTGTGCCGACGCTGAGTTTGTCAGTGTTTGCGTGACATCCGACCGCCTCCGTGCCTGTGTGTGCGTTGGCTCAATACTCGGTTCTATTTTGTGGCGGAGCGGCTAGATGTTTGTTTTTATTATCATATGACCGGCGACTGCTCTTACTTGCTTTAAATTCAAGTACTGTTGACTTTGATGGATCTATGTTAGAACTATCAAAGGGCGGTTATAACAATTATTGTGAATTGAATTACCTATAATTGGAAGTAGGTGAAACTGTATATATCAGCAAAAAGGTATTTATTCCACTATAACACAAGAACAGAAATAATGCCACAGCAATAAAAGTATTAAGCTTATATGTACTGCTTGTTGGATACTTGTCGCTTTTCATTTGCCGTCGGCAACGTTGTAGGCGTATTTGTACGGCGCTCCGTATATCTTCTTTGTTGTACATTGAAAGCTTATTTGACTGAAAATCTATTTTATTTGAATGAAGGAAAGTGCATGATAAAATATTGAATGTGTTTGATGTCTTCCTTTAATCCAAATTGAACCATTATGTGCCGTAATGTGCCAAAAAAGCATCTCTTACGCATGACCAGTAATTTTCATATTGTTGTGGATATCGCCTTTTTTAATGTATAATATGATTTAAAATATACCTTTTACGCTTTTACCCAATTTAGGAGAAAGAACACCAATATTTGAACAACACAAATAGAATTCTTTCATTGGTATTAAATAGAAGAAAGTCTTAAGAAGAATCAATTGTAAAACGGTGATTTGGCGGGTATAACTATGTATTCAATTTCCAACAAGTCAATTTCCTACAGTACCTACCTGGGATGAACGACAAACAACAACGTAATTTGTCAAACAAAACCCGTCAAGCATATATTATTGAAACTAAAAGGGTTCTCAACCTACACAGTACATACTGGCTACTTCATTTACAAAAGCAAGAACTATCTTACCTTTTTCCGCACTATAAGGTTATACTTATAAGGTTTGTACTTTCTCTTTTTGGGTTAGCGTTACAGATGCAAATGTCCTGTATGAAGTTCTTCACTGCAAATAAGTTTTGAGAGAAACTGAACATTCAAGTTGATAAGCCAACCCATCTTACTTCACTGTTCTTACAACTCATTGTTTTGTGAAAATACTATTTATTGAAATTGCGTCGATTTTCCCTATTTGTTCCTTAGCATTAATGACAATTTGAGTGTACTTAGTCGCTTTTCTTGTTGCATCGCTAGTCATATATCTCTAGTCATGTTTTAATTCTTTGCTATCTGAATACACCTATTTCGAGATTTATATTTGGTCAGTTCCTAACTAAACACTACAGTTATAGTTCTTTTTTTGTTCAGGAACGCTGCGTCGAAAGTATATCTCAAATACATTTTGTTGTTCATATTACTAACGTTTGCAAAAAGCTCGTCAGTGTTCTTGCGATGTGATTACTAAAGAGCATTGTTATCATCGCGCATGTGTTCGTAATGCTTGTACGCGTTTCTGATTATTGCGATCTCACGCTCGACAAGTTCACTTGAATAAAGTCCTAACTGCCAGCAATGAGGCAGATCAATCGTCGATTTTATTCATCTTGT
Organism: Agrochola lota; assembly: GCA_947364205.1. Classification (NCBI taxonomy): domain Eukaryota; kingdom Metazoa; phylum Arthropoda; class Insecta; order Lepidoptera; family Noctuidae; genus Agrochola; species Agrochola lota. The sequence goes on from OX376241.1 coordinate 12,113,040, forward strand.
CGTAAAAACTATAATGGCGGAGAAAACGTTGGCGTATCACACATTCCTCTTCCGTCGGTGGCTCATACAAATTATACGATGTGTGTTACGTATAGCTAGGTAGGTGGGCCGTCATTATTTATGTTCTCTAACAGTCGGCTCAGTGGTGTGGGTTAAAATCGGAGCAGTCAGCTGATCGTCCATGTGTGTGTGTGCGTTCTTCGGGAAACACCTTTCGATGACGTGTGCGAGCTCCGTTTAATTGGACATTCACATTGTTCCCTCTTGTTTTTTTTTTCTGTTTAGTCATATTGATTGATATGCCTGATAAAACCGTGAAGTACTATTTCTTGACGTTGGTTTCTGATTTGTAGTAGTCGACACGTTTTTTTGTGTGACATTGATCCATTAACTTTTTCAATTATCAGTAGTAATGCACGACGGTAAATTTTTCAACAACTGGACACACTCAAATAGAACTTATGGAAAATAACGACTTCTCTAGACCTGTACAATATATGCGTACATTATAAGCTATTAGTCTTATGTAAGGCTAATGAATTATGATTATTTACGATGTTACCTTGACTACAACAAAGTCATTTAAGCTTCCGACATTAGAAATCTATAAAAATTAAGAATCAAGCTTGTTTTCGAAAATCTATTCTTTTTACTGGGAAGATATCACTTTCCAATTTTGTCTGATCTAGTTTATCTTGGTCAGTATTCGGGCAGTGATAGAGAAATTCACAAAGCACGAACTCATTACCTAGCACACTGTAATTTCAAACCTGGCTGTTAAGTATACCTTATTGGGGTTTGCACGTAAACAGTCATTATGAAACATGTCATTTGGTAAAAAACATGACGTGGTTGGTGATTACATTTGCCCGTATAGCGACGTAGTAATGCTATGGCTTGAGCCTCTGTCGTTATGTACATTATGCTGTTTTTGCACATCTATCATAGAGCCTTTTAACGGGATGCTCTGCTTGTAAAAACATTATTATAACCTGCAGACTTCGTCAGACATAAGGTTTTTTTTCAGTGTCCAGTTATAACCGCCTCTGCGATCTAGTGGTTAGACCACCTGTCTCAGACCAAGAGGTGGTTCGATTCCCAGTGGGGCAAAATTTTCTGCTCGGTTTGGTTGTTGGTAGGGTTTGTTCTAAATCCGCCTGGCTAACGACCACCATCTTATCGGCGCCATAACAACAATATTAACAGCATTGTTGTGTTTCGGCAGTTCGATGTAAGATGGCCAGGTCCTCTGGGGTTTAGGATTCTGGGTGAAGCTCGCTTCCACGTCCAGCTTGATCATCACTTACCATCAGGTGAGATGCAGGCCAAGAGCTACCCGAACGACAAAAAAAAAATGTTATGAAGTCTAAAGCTAAACATCAATTTGTAGTCTCTCAACAAAAAGTGCATCTCACCTGATACCGTCAGGTGAGATGCACATTAGGTTCTTCTGTCAATTTTCAGTTTAAAGAACTTAATAACAAGTCAATTTTACACTGCAGTTTTAGTTTGGACCAATCATTTTCAAAACGGGATATAGGACAGGGCCGTAGCACTGGGATTTCTTAGTTATCAGAGCTCTGTGGTTATGGAAGGGAATAACTGCGTGTGATAGACAGATATACAGGCGGAGGCACTTCTATTACTTATACATTTGCCAATGCATCAAGTTAAATGTACTTAAAGCATTCAAACTCAATGTTTTGAAAACGAATGGAGGTAGGTCAAACAGTATCATATCATGGCGGTTCTTATTGGCGCTTGATAATATAGGCCTTCCTGGAACTAGGGAATGGGCTGATAAAGCGGTGACAAAGTGGGTGGATATGTGATAAATAACAAGTCCGCTTACTTTCTTCAAGTTTATGACCAAAGAAGATAATTATGTTATTGTATTCGTTTTGTTTTCAACTTATTTTCAGAAGCATTATTGGCTGTTGATTTTCACGTTCTTGATACACCACATGAAAATCCTATCGTGGAGTTCACTTAATTAATTCGGCGCGCTACGTCATCACGTTACAATCGAACAATAGTAGAAGTTGTCGGGGAAAGTTGAGCTTCGGCGTAGCTTCCCCCTTCCCACTTCAACCCCCTTCGTCACAAATAAATAAGCCAGAGCCGACATCCGACAACAATAATAATAATTCGCTCGAGCCCGATCAGCTGTTTCGCCGACACCGACCCGAGTAACAGGTGGCCTATAAAGACATTCAATAAAGTGTGTACCACTTGCCTTCGTTGCGGAACCGTCTATTTTACACAAATACACTCACACATACAAGCAGGCCCACTACTAACCCAAGTTGAACTTTTTGCCATCTTTCTCATTCTTACCGACCATGATAAGATTTCACCAAATTCATTGCTCCTTTTTGGACTTATTTAATTTGACTTTTGCTGAAATTGGGATTTTCTGTAAGTAGTTTCGGCTTCCCAAGTTCCGCTACACCTACGTATCATGCCACGTAATGACGAGCAAATGAAATAAGGTCCTTGGTTTGTTAAAACAGGGTGTTCCACCTATCGGCTCATGGGTAAACACACATGACCATGGGTAAACACAATTTCTTGTTCAACTCCATGTCTCAAACTTTTAAATTTCAACTGCGTATGCATGCAGCGATGTCATATAAGTCTTTCGAAAAATCTCAATGTGGCTGTGTCGGCAGAGTGATTCATCTGCTACACGGAGAGCTCAACGTAGATCGGAAACTGTAGACATACGTATGCAAATTTACTTTGAACGAATAAAGGTGTGGGGTGGGAACGGGTCGCGACCTTCTCACTGTCCCCCGCTACACGTGGTTCGTTGTATATAATTGTACGAGCCGTGTAAGATTACTGTAGGCCAGGCAACCCAGGCACTACGCACTACCCGGCCCTACACAAAACATCACTGAGCACCCTCTTTGTTTACCTTTCATTTGTACCCTTCGTCCTGTTCTTAATGAAGGACTTGTTGAGTTCTTACATTTTGGCGTTCCGTGTTTTTTTTTTAATAAACTGTTTCTGGCAAAAATGGAACAATTTGTTCTTTATTTCGATTTTGAGACTCTAGCGTTTTCACATGGCCAGTGTTCAACGAGTGAATAGGCTATAACGTGAAAGAGCGCCGTATTGGAGCGGGGTAAGTTGGTGTACGGTGCAGCGGTTTGTAAGAGTTGCGCAGCATTTCGCTCTCAATAGCACGCGGTCGTCGATGACGAGCCGGTTATGTAATGTAAATGTTTACGTACCTACTACACGTGGCCGGCACCACGTGCCCCAACCGAGAACACTAGCCTTGTGAATTATTTATTTACGACAACATTTTCGCACGCCGGTCGACGAACTCTTGAATGGTCTTGGAACGCATTTACGCCGATTAATCTCGACATGTCTCATATGACATTGATATTATACTTTTGTTATTACTTGAAATGAGGAAAGTGGGTTTACGATAATATCGGTGAGCTTCATTCCGTTGGTTGATTCAACATGTTTTATTACTAGACTGAGAACTTTGTATCTTTTCTCTACGTTCATTTTTACCACTGCAATAAACTATCCAAATTGGTTGAGTTTCTGTTAAATCTGTTGTGAAGGTAACTCAAACGGTCTAAAAGTAATGTCGTTAATTTTACTTGACTTTATAGTCGTCTTAACATTTAATAACGATGAATAGCGAGCAAAATGAAGCATACATACGTTTTGCACGTTTGATGATGTGGAGAACTGCGAGGCAGGGGATTTGCGGTTATTTAGACGAGCTTCAACGCCCATCAGCGGACTATTTATAGCGCACGTCACTCCGTAGCGTGGCTCCCGTGCCACTGACCTACCCTACCAGATATTAATATGAAGATCTAACTATCTATCGTGTGTTTCTCGGGACAGTAATGAACGTAATAGCGACGTGAGACGCAATAACCGATTGCGATCGCCTGATTGCTATATGACTCACCGTTTCTTGTTACATGACCAAGGTTTTTCAAGAACATTTCTTGGAAAAGTTATATGTAGATACTTTTAACATTCAGCAGACTTATGGAAAGTCCGGAGTTAAAGTCTAGCTAAAGTTCTTCTATTAATAAGTTTTGTAGATTAAACTCGGTATCTTTAGTTCACAAAGAAAGAATGAATTATTATATCATAATCTTAACTAACTGCACCTTAATTCTGATAGTGTAGTGTAAAGCGTAGTGTTGTAAAGCAAAATCTTTGTACCATAGCCATCCTGTATAAGTACCGCACATTGTTAGTCGGGGCCACGTGAGCGTTTCTCTCGGCTCAATAGCGGGTTTCATGATCGTCGGCGCCTCGTTCCCACTGCACCTCACCTATATAAGGTACGTAGGCTACGTAGGTTTGTGTGGTTGCGTTAGTCCCTCTATTTACCGTGCTGCTGGCAGCCTCCACACAATGTGTAGACACACCAACAAGAGCGATTTTGTGTTTATTTGCGTCGGGATTTGGGCCAAGTGCAGTCGGTCAATTTAAGCCGATCTCGTTCGTTCGTGCTCGACTGACGTAGGTATCGCAACCGACATAGCCCAATCACTCAAACAGCTGATCAATGTTTTGCTAGATCTTAATTGAATGCCATAGAGTTCTGAAATGTATATGTGTAAAACTTTCTGTTTTATTTCGAGTCCACTCAAATTCTCGCTGAACCTTTTGTCTTAAAGTGGTCCTTTGTCCTTTGTCCTTTGTCCTTTTTCCGCGGTTGTACTGACTTCCTATCAGGAGTCATTGTAGTAAAATTTATACCAGGAAGTGTGAAAACACGTAACTACAAATGGAGGATTTAGATAGTAGTATTTTTTTTTACAGGTTACGACATTACGGGTTAAATAGATAGATACAAATAGATGGGGCACCCCAACATTATTATTATGCCTCTCATCAACGTATTTCCATTTCTCTGCGTACCGAACATCAATTCTATTTTTATTACTTACTACTTTATCAGTTAATTTATTTAAAGACTTATAATAGTCAATCATTCTATTCAAAATCAAAGACTCTTTTTTTTTGCCATGCTTCGTCTAAAGTTTTTGCAATCCTGTGTCTACTTATGAAACAGTAACTTGGTCTGTCTAGCTTAGTAAGGTACATAATGGCCCACGTCAAATCATTTCGCTTCCAATTTACTAGGTATACATCTGAAAACACTACAGCAGATACTGTATCTAGATAGAGCCGCCCAGCACGTCCCGACAGCTTCCAACAATAATAATTAATTGACTCGTCCGTTCGTTATCGTGCTTTTATATTGACGTTCCCGAGTGAGCAAGCGAGCGAGGCGCATTCGGAATGAAATTTCCATAAAAACTTTTGTGCTCCGGCGGACGTTGCGAGCGCACGTTAAAATCGTCGGCTGGCAATAAAACAGCGGCCGGTGCGGCGAGGCGCGACGAAGCGAGCAACGAGTGCGAGAGGGACAGCCTTAGAGATAATGGACTCTGTACGAAATGAAGAACGCGCCTGGTGCGCCGAGCGAGCGAGCTGGAGCGCTGGGCAAAAACATCGCCGCAGTTATCGCGCTCCCCGCCGCCCCGCGCCCCGCGCCCCCCCCACCGGCCGGACTCGTCTGATCGACGCCGGAGCCTCTCGCAGGCGAGCTAACCTCGACAGCGGGGGGTCGTGAGTTGCCTCGTCGAGCCCGTTCGAACGTTGAGAACGCGTTGCACCGTCGCCGCTCTCTCTATAATACGACTCGATTTTAACTTTGAAAAAGCTAAACATTTACGCGTCCGTTGCACAGTTGCTCTCGTCCGCTCTAAGCTCGCTCTAATCGCGTTTACCGTTGTATGTTGTAATAGAAAAGGACCACTGATTGATTTACGAGCTACGAACATTGACTGCGCTGAAACGGTACGTACTATCATATGATTGTCAACTGAGTACAATAGTTTGTTGGGTGAGCTTTTATGGGTTCGTATGAACTTGTATTATTATGCATAACTCGTTGTTCCATTGTACTTTAACGACTGTTGGTTTACGTTACATAACTTAGTTACCGTACAAAAGATGATCTGCATCCAAATTTAATATTAGCGCGAGGCGTGCCGCATTTGTTTTTATTTTGGTGTTGGTTGCGAGCGCATTGTTTGCGGAGATTCCGTACGTTGTTTTATTGCACGATTACCGCAAGTGGCCGTGCTCTATTGACTCGGCGTGCTATTGTTGCTCTTAACTGCCGAGGTTGCAGTGTCAAGGCATCTCACCTAGGCACAAGAATGCACACTTTATGCCGTGTGGATTATGCAAATGAGAATTGCCTTTTACATTAGTGATCTTTTACCGCATTTGATTGTTTATGAACCTTTAAGTTGCGTAAAAATTATAAGAATTAGCTTGATACTTCTACTTTTATCATATCTACAAAGTTATTTGAATACTAAAACTATTATCAACTTATTTTGTCGTCCTTGAATTTGGATGACAGTTAGGTACTATAATTCAGGGAGAAATCATAGATCGGCAACAATCAAGATTTTTGTCCTTTAGTGCTCATTCAGTGACGATTTTCACTAAGTAATTCTAAGTCCACCAATTTTTACAACTTATTTTTAGGGTTCCGCACCCGAGGGGTGCCAAAGGGAACCAACCCTATTACTAAGCCTCCGCTGTCCGTCTGTCTGGTAGCGAGCGGTATCTCATGGACCGTAATAGACAGCTGAAAATTTCACAGATTATGTATTTCTATTGCCGCTATAACAATAATAAAAATTAAATAAAGTTTAAAATTAAAGGGGAGGTCGGTCTCCATTCAATAAACATTTAATTTTGAAAAAACAAACAAACTAAACCTGACATGTGGGGTGTCATTGTCTAGATAGAGCACATTGAGTAGAGAGCAAATTTTTTTTTTTTTTTATCTTCAGAAATTAAGAAATAGGAGGCAGTAAAAGTTAACAGTTTTGGACTATTTTTGTACGAGCTCTTATCTCAACCATTAAAGAAGTTATGAATTTCAAACTTCTATATATCATGAACCATATACTGAATATTATCAACAAATACTAAAAACGCCGACACATAAGGTATATTTGAATATGGGTGATTTTTTGCAATTTTTGCAACTGCTAAAAATAACGTTGTAATTCACTATGAATTACAAATTTAACTTCGCGATTATTTTTATTTAAGATGAAAAGTAATAATATTTTTCGTTTAGTATTTTCATTTATTTGCTAAATATTGTACAATCATAGTGGTACGGAACCCTTCGTGTGCGAGTCCGACTTCTTTATTTTTCAATTTTGGATTTTATAGTCAAATGGCAACATTCACTTGACTAAAACTGTTTGTACATCACCGATAAATTCATATGAATCATAGTAATCATACATATCCAGTTAAGTTCAAAATTACTTTTGTTATTACTATTTTCACACTTCCTCAGAAGTTTTCATGTGATCAATGATCCTCAATTAAGGATATTATTTATTTATTTATTCGATCTCCTACGGAGGCTCCACAATTTTACGCAAGTTTTAAGAATCGGGACAAATACTAGTGTGCGCTTCCAGTTATAGGAAACCACATCATTCTCTTATAATCTAGGTAGATACATTAAGTTTGACAAAGCGAAAATAAATCAAAACACAACACGAAATGCTAGAAGGAAACAAAATGAAATACAAAACAAATTAATAACAAAAAATTTAAAAAAAAAAACAAAAGGCAACGGAGCCTTTTAAAGCTTTTTTATATTCAAGTTCATTCAACTTGAATTTTATCAAATTGGCACCTCTGCACTGTTTGGTGAATATGTAACCATCATTGTTATCTAAGGTAAAACTGCCTTGTAGGTAGAGAGAGAGAGCCTAGAGCACAATATTGTTTTCAATATCAATACATGAAGCAATTTGTTTGAATAAATCAATCTGCCTAGCCTTTTCCCAACTATGTGGGGTCGGCTTCCAGTCTAACCGGCTGCAGCTAAATACCAGTATTTTGCCTATCTGACCTCCACTACCCAAGAACTGGGTAATACGATACCCTTAATAAGCAATTTGTCTAACCAATTGACTGAAAAATTTAAGCATTTTTTTTCTGAGGTATTTACTAATAAAATTTCATTTAAATCTTAAAAGGATTTCCATCCAGGGAAAATACTTTCTAAGAAATTATGTAAAGAAGGACTAACTGTGGGTAATTCTAGGTAAAGGTAAGATTTCAAATTACCGAACTATATATACTTCATAGGTTTATTTAGTTAAATAAAGGTAAACAAAAGAAACCACGTGACGAGACAGCTGTCAAGTAACCGACTAAATGTAATACTTGTCACTTTAGTTGTCATGCTACGTCACAGTTGTACTCTTTAATTTAGCAACGTTATAATTTGTTGACGCTTAGAGTTTGGGCTCTTTACAGTAGACAGATTACAAAATATTATACATATAACAAAAAAAAATGTGCTCAAGCGGTTATATCTAGGAAGAGTAGTTTAAGAATAAATGATAAAGTTTAACATACATTCATAAAAGAGGAAACAATTCTGAAAATCTAAACAACATTTTGGTTTTATCGTATTTTTAAACAAGAAAGTGTCATCTATAAAAACCCTTTTTACGATTTGTTTACCTTTATTTAACTACCTAAACATAAGTGGGTCCATAACAACTTATGACTAAATAAAAATAGCAAAATTATATATTATATTCTAACTTAACTAAAACTATTCAAAAACTAAAATATAGCATCGTAAAATTCATCCGCATCGCTGTCGACTGGTAATGTACCCAAGAGACTGGCCGCATTGCCACGTTGTATGGCAATGCTTAGCCTCTGCCCAAAGTAAAAACCAGCTCTTGGGTCACGGGAAGTGTCAAATACCTACCTAAACCTATGGAACTTATACGTTCTAAGAAATTATGTATAGAAGAAACAACTAATTCTAGGTTTTATCCTGAGTTCACGATCTTGAACTTTGTACCTAGAATTATGATTCTTGATCGTAAAAAGTTGAATAAAGGCTTGTGCAGACCAGCGCGACTTGTCGCGCGACGCGACACGAACAATACAATTTCTAAGAAAACTTCACAGTATAACAATATCCGGTGTCGCGTCGCGCGACAAGTCGCGCTGGTCTGCACAAGCCTTTATTCTTTATACATAAATGCGAAATAGTCTCTGTTCCGAACAAAATTTGATGAAATTTCATATAGAAACTAGTTTTTGCTAGCGGAATCGCCGGCGTGACTGTCGGAAATTCTACCACGAGAACGTATTACCTAGTTAATAGGTATCTTATGTGTTAATCCAGGTTATAAACTATATGTCTGGCAAATTTCGTCCAAATCCGTTCAGCCGTTTTTGCGTGATTGAGTAACAAACATCCAAACATCTAAACAAAAACTTTCACATTTATAATATTAGTAGCACTAGCTGCCGCCCGCGGTTTCACCCGCATAAGTCTCGATCCCGTGGGAATATCGGGATAAAAAGTATCCTATGTCCTTCTCCAGGTCATGGTCTACCCATGTGCCAAATTTCATTCAAATCCGTTCACCCGTTTTAGCGTGAAAGCGTAACAAACAAACAAACTCACTTTCGCATTTATAATATTAGTTAGGATTAAGATATATTATGGAGCAGTGGTGGCCCAGTGACTTACAAGTTGTAGGTCGCGGGTTCGAACCCAGGCAGGCGCTTTACTTTGTGAAAATAATTTCACCACCACTGCTCTCAAAACGGTGAAGGAAAACATCGTGAGGAAACCGGCATATCCTAGAACCGATAATTCGAAGACATTGTGACATCTACCAACCCGCACTGGGCCTGCGTGGTAAACTACAGCCCACTCCTTCTCGAAGAGAGGAGTTCTGTGTCGCAGCAGTGGGAACATTATAGGATCATAAGATAAGAAAAGGATATATGTAGGATAGTAGATTGGCATAGGCTTACATTTCATGTGTTTTTTTTTGTACCTGCGTTACTATCACTGGACTCCGATAGAAAGAAAGAAAAATTGTTTATTGGGAGTTGCACAGGAACATACTAAAGCTGATATTAATGTTGTTATGTGTTGTTCCAGGATCTGACCGGTCAGAACAGCAATGACTCGGGCGGCAGCGGCGGTGCTGGGCGCGCTACCACGCCGCACCTGAGGCCGACGCCCAGCCCGACAGGCTCCAGTGGCTCACGCTCCATGTCACCGGCTGTTGGTAAGTTACCCTCAAGTTTCTTTTCTTCTTCGTCGTCATTTCGATGGCACGACTGTGAATTTAACCCAGGCTCGCCATGGTCGGAATGTTGTTTATTGATTTAAGCCTTAGACTTGCACCAAAAATCACTAAATACAACTTAGCACTAAACGAATCTACAAAATCACTCAGTCTCGTGCTATCTTCAAACAATTGCCAGGAACACAACGATGTTTTAAATTATATTAGCGTGAAATGTGTTTGGTGATGTGCAAGTGGGCCGTTAGCTTGGGTACGAGACACGCGGTTCCTTAGTCAGAGGTACCGCCACATAATAGCCGCACTGACGGTAGTTAGTGGTTGGGAAATGCGTGGCAGGCCTTTGATAAGCTACTGTGGCTGTTATGCTGAACAAGACGCGTGTCTCAAGTTATGCCCAAAAGTTATTTTCTAATATAAAAGTGTATGCTTTCTTGGGCACAAATCAAGCTGAAATAAGGTACCAATAGTAGAAGTAAAATACCAATGTAAAAAGACAATGACATCAATTTCACATGAATGAGTAAAATGAGTAAAGTACCTAGCTTTACATTTCAAAATATTGAAAATGATCAGCCAGACACGATTTTATGTGAATGGTGAATTGATGACTCAGAACTTTAATAGTAATTTCATTACGAGTGGTCTTGTTTTTGAAGAAAAGCCAATGAAATACTATGTTGTCTTGAAAACAAACTTGATTCTAATCACATAATTCACATAACATTTAAGTGCAATCACCTTATGTTTTCGTCAACTAATAATTAAACGAAGTTGCACTTCGTTTGCGTTCTCTTTGAATTTGAACCTTATTTCCAGGGATTAAGGTCTTAATATATTGTTGGGAGGTTTTGTCTTATCCTTTGTTTTGTCACGGGTGTGTTGATCAGATTCGTTGTGCATACTCCGTCACCGGTAGACACGGGCTTTCCCGACATTGACCCACATAGAACGGGCGCCCAGAGTACGCCGTATTTTGCCCCTTTTGCGGGCGCGAACCACCCCAGCCCGCCCACCTTATGTACGAGTCGGGGTGGTCGCGGTATATAGGGCCTCGTGAAAAACTTACCCCCACCGACGGTCGGGGCGAGCACGCAAAACAGGACCTTCTACCCCTGAGGCCCACGAGGCGCTCCTATGTGCCGGATCGCCACCGACCTCACCATTGACAATCCTTCCCACCTATATAACAACATAAAAAACGAAACCGACTCTTCCTTTGCCGAACTTGGCACGATTTCGACAAAAGCTAAAAAAATCCTGATTAAAAAGTGGAGCTGCATTGATTGCGTTAAATGATGAATTCGCATAATGGATCAATTGGAACGGACAACGTTATTCAATAGGCTGACTAATATGCTACGAATGTAGTCAATATGTCATGAACGAGCCGCGGATCGAATCCCAATACATTTTAAAAGTGTTTGTTGACATTCCAATTTACATCTTGTTGAAATGTAAAGATTCCTAGAACACCCTTGTGGGGTTTCCCTCGAAGTGACCTTGACGGGTTCACCCACCGGGGACGCCGCATCTTATATACTTACCTACTCACTGTCACGATTTGTTTGACGTAGGAATATGTATATTACGAATACATAGTGCGAGTTACTTTTGCCTTCTCAGCTGATTTTAGACGAGTAATACCTACCTACTACAATTCCATTCATGAACAGTTGAATAATTATAAACTTTATGTACCTAACTTGATAAGCCGGTACATAACTGACATTGACTTGTATACTATATTAAGGTTATTTTTCTCCCTTTCCCCTCTAAAATAGACCAAAACGGAACCAACTCGTATTTTTTTCTTCAGCTAACAAGTTATAGAGACAGTTAATACAGTTATTACGTAGTGTTCAGATAAAAGGTGCAATTGTTATTGATGATGTTATCAATCAATTAAAAATAATAAAATCATTTCAACCGTATTACTATACTAACTACGATACTAACCCGGACTAACAAACGATGTAAAAACAGTTATTCATGCTAAAGCATGACGCGAACAAGTAATTAGACTTTGATATAGTTCGTTTTCTATGGCAGTAGACACCTATAAGTTGTGGCTTATAGATTTTATCTGATTAAAATTCCCATGTTCTTATAACAAGGAACTATATCACAGTTAGTAAAGTATCAAAAGTTATTAAAGACCATGATATTCGCATACTTGGAAGTATACTCTGAACGCAAATTGCTTTGTAAATGTATTCACGCATGTTCAATAACTTACGATTGGTGACCATTCCAAACCATTCGATTGTTTTATTTCACGCTGGATTTTTTCGCAATAAGTGCCTTTTGAGATCCCATATTACGAACAAATATGAGATTTGCATAATGCAAGTTTCAATTTTGTATTTCAATTGTTTACGTGTGACAAATCAGAGACTCCTTTTCTAAAAGCCAGTTCATGCATGGAGACAGGCCCATGGGCAGCTTTAAAACGCTGCTATGCATGGAGGCATCTGCATGGCTTGCAATAATAAGTTGGCATGATCCTGATTGACAAGAAAACTCTGGAAGTTTGCTCTGACACATGACAATCTAATTTTCTGTTTTATCAACATTCCAGGAATCCATTATTTCAAAAATCATCTTTTCGAACATCAGTCCTACTCCAGACGAAGGTATCTAATGATGTGTTTCATTCAACAAGCAATCGTTCCTTCTATTGGTTTCACTTTCGACGCTGTTGTCTAATTACGGTTATAGAAGCAAATACCAACTTCCATCTTTTCAGACGTTTGGCCAACACGAACATTGAAGTTAAGGCCATAATTTAGTTATTATTTAAGCTTATGCTAATTGGATAATCACCAAAGTCAGGGTTGGTTACTTCTTATACCAAGCATTAACAGTTATCAATTTGTCCCGGTTGAGTGAAGTAATTGGCCTCAAAATAAACATTGAACCGCCCTCATATATGCAGGTATCATAAAAAGCAATTTGGTATTTTGCCTAAACTGGCTGTAGCGAACGGCAACCGCAAAAGCAATCGTGTTTTGTTAACGTCGCCGATTGCCGAACGTGGCTTTCTCAAAACATCGGGCTGTAGACCGGCCGAGCTCTGACTGCCGCGCCACTCGAATACCGGTTATATGACCGCAATACACCCTCACACTGTATCTCCAGCGTTCCGAGCGAACCAAACAACATCCAAGTCCAACGCTGCTCGTGTTCCTCGCCGGAAAATACGGCGAGGACTTGCGCAGCAATGTATTATAAACCCGCCTCATAAATTGTCACGAGCTGGTGGAGTGGTAGAAGGTTAACATGACTGTATGACGTCAACCGTTCGGCTCGTCGGACTTCTTGACTCTCGACAAACATCGAGTGAATATGTGAAGTCTCGCGCTAGAAAATTATAGACGAAGCGGTTGAGGAAAAATATGCTGCTTTATATGTTGCCTGCCTGTGTTCAAATGTGCACCAATGACTCACATTGTTTTATAAGTTGTTAAAACTTTTAAATATTATAAGTTAACGTAGCTATTTATAAACATTGATACTGATAGGCTATCTTAAACGATACATGAATCAATCCTAAATATAGATTAAAAAAAAAAAAAAACTTAAATTATATGGTTACTAAGTAAGAAAAGCAATAATAAGAATGACCAACAATTTTATATCTTCTGTGAAAAATATGTAGGTCATTATTATTGTACGAAATTGGATTCAAGTAAACAGAGTCTTTATGCATATTACATCAAATCGAAATAAGTAAGGGGCAATGTTATCAAATTGGTAGGTTATAACTGTGTGCAAGAATTCGTTATCTCTTATCTATGCGGCAGTCTCATTGATTGATCGTAATATTCTTTATCGATGTGTAAATAAAAATAAATTTCTGTTTATCGACCGCATTGTGCTCGTTTCCAATCCAAGTTCCATCGTTATTTTAACACAATGAAGCCGCAATACCGCAACCCGACGCGTTCGAAGGTGAATTGCGTATTGTTTGACGCCCGCATACAACGTGACTTTCGAAAACGACTTTAATTTTCGACCAATAAGGTTTCTTTTGCGCGAAGTGTACCTGCTATCGCGGCTGTGGTATTTTAGACCTTGTGCTGTTGTCATGTTGGGCGATAATTCCTTGGCCCACTGGTCGGTTGTTCAGTATACGGGCGCTAAAAGCGTTTCGCAGTCGTCCGTCGTGCGTATCGGCCGCCGAGCAGTGGAATGCCATCAACTAAGATAAGGCTGGCTCTTGGGACCGAGTCGAACGCTGCCGCTCGCTGTTTCTCCGTGACATTTGAAACCTATATTTACTTCGGTTTATACTTAGCTCGATGCTTAACATTTTATATAGAAGAAAATATTTGAAGTTTATCCTGTTTTTTGTTGCATTCGTTTTAAAGCTGACTCTCTGAAATTATATTAATAAAATGAATTTAGACCATGTGCCGATTAGCATGGCAAAAAAAAACAATTTAAAACTAGACATTGATTTGACAGTTGATTTGCAAATCATGTGTCCTAAGAACAATAAATAACTTACGTTTAAAAGCCTTTACGTAATCGTAATTAATTAATTCGGTTTCATAATGCATTTATGTGTTATCGTGTTTTATCGTTCGTTACTAAGTTCGGAAGTTAGTGATCTGTGTTTGATTGTGTGCATTAAGTATTCACCCTCACACATGCAGATGTGTGAGGGTCGGTACAAGTGTTTGACGATTAACTGAAAAGCCTCTATGTGCGGCCACGTGCTTGCACGTCCTTGGCAAGGCTAACGACCTCCAACTTAAAAAAAAAAGATAAAACAAAACGCTTTTTGCCCCGATCCTGCCATAATGTTTGTTTTGATCGTTTTCACGTAAACGATCTTTCGTGGTTTGTTTTGAATACTTTTTTCTGCAGGGAACGACGTGGTCATTATTATTATTTATGGTGTTCTTTCTACCAACTACCGCCCACCTATTGCTGTCACAAACAATTTATGCGATTTCTTAGAATATTTCCATTCAGTAAAATAAATATTCTTCTTTTAGAATTCTATCTCGAATAGTCATCTAAGTAAATTCAATTGGCAGCAGCCTTGTATGTGTATCTTTGTTCTATTCAGCGAGTCCAGACTTCTTGAACATTTAAGTATCATTCACTGTGATATTGATCAAAAGTACTTACAGGTTTGTTTTACAAAGCACAAGTGCCATTCAATGTAAACATGATTATCATTATTCTTGTCCAACTTTGAGATTTAAGATTTAAATACATAGCGGTCCTGAGTAACGGAGGGAGCACAAAAAAAACTTTTAAAAGAATATGACTTCTGGTAACGGGAACCTGTTGCGTGTCTGCGGTCCCGCCTGTTGGGTGCCCATCGCCTAATTGTATTCAGATTACCCCGGAAAAGTGATAAATCTCGACGAGTCAAGGTCGACGGAGGGTTCGACAGCCCATTCACCCCGTTCCGTCTGCCCCCTTGGCTAATGGTGCGGACATTCTTTCCCTAACCTCGACCAGACTTGCCCGGCTCACTCTATAGTATACTATACACATTCACTAAGTGTACAAGTGTACCCACCTACCCCCCACGCCCGATAACCAGATGTACTTACCTCACAGACGTAACAACCACCCTGTTTTCGGTCCTTCTCCCCGAGATTGTTGTAAGATTGAAAAGGAAAAGGAGATTTAATTTGTCAATGAAATACTTTAAAAGGTTTCGTTTGATTTGGCTTGTTTGTTATATAGCCATTGGGACAATTTGCCTCGGCTTTCGATATTGAATTTAAATGAAATTTATTCAACCGTACGTATGAAATTGCTAAACACGGTTTAAAATACGTTATTATTTTCTTGTATGCTTTTTCTTTTTGGAATTCCCGAGGTGACGCAACTAAAAGTTTTAGTATGCAGCTGCTGCACTGTTCAGCATGGCTCAGAGTTGAATGTAAACTGTAGAAATGTGTAAATTCTAAGATAAATCAGCGCTGTATATCATGTGGTATGTGGGGACGGCGAGTGTGTTAGTGGTGATCAAGTTAAATGGGTCGACAAACACTGCCGTCGCTCCGACGCCAGCGTTTGTCTCAACTAGGCCGCTTGTTAACGCTATTGTCTATGTTCTGTTTATACTCCTTGCTGTTAACACATATTAAGGCTCGTGCAGACTGGCGCGACTTGTCGCACGATGCGACATCTTTAATTGGTATACCGTGAAGTTTTCTTAGAAATTGTTTAATTAGAGTCCCGTCGCATCTGTTTGCCTTTACATGATGTACCCAGTAATTTATATTAGAAAAAACTTATGCAGAGCGCTCCTTTTGGATAATACTCAAGTCTAATAGTTTTTGCTTGACTTAACAGTTTACTTATTTAATGGCTACGAAATAATACATGCTCATTGTCTAGTCAAAACGTTACAAAATGCCTATAACATGGATCATACATTTAAAATAAATATATATGAAATCTATATTACGAATCCTTATGTGCAGATAGAATACATGGCTTACATCGTGTTGCTAATAGCGTCGTGTCTGCGTGACTAGGAATTCTCTTAGTACAAATACTCATGTCATACCACTTTTGAACGACCACGTTGTGAGTCCGTCAGTTTAGATACTTGTTGTAAATTGTTAGCGCTTGACGCAGCGTTTATATATCGTCGTATTAATGAAAATATGCTGTATTTTATTTCTACCGTCAAAACATTTTCTGTTATTGCCTCAAACCTAACGTTTAGTATCTTGTTTATCAAAATTACGTACAGCATAATGTTCAATCATTTGGCTGGTTATGTACGGAATTTTGCAGTAAATAGATCTTATATTGCCTCAGTTAAATAACTTGCCTTGTTGGCGGTTTCAATAGTAGTAATTTGCGGTGGCAATCTAGGGTGTGCAAATAAAAAACAATGTCACCCACAAATACTTGGTATGATTTTCCCTATTTTCCATAATAATTATTCTCTTGTGAGAATAAGATAATGCTGTAAAAATGACAAAATTGAGGACTCTGGACGTATGAAATTGAGTAATATGGAATAATGTTCGGGAAAACGCTCATAAGGATTACCCACAACATAACCGCGAGAGTTCCCATCATTCATGCACCAATGAAAGCTGAAGATAGCTCTCAAAAGGCAGACCTCTTCCTCACCACGCATCCCAACAAAGTAAAGTTGGGGTGCTTTGTTAGAGGATTACTCACACGAGTACTCCATTTAGTAGCTACACAGTGGAACTCGGTGGAACCACTGCTACATACTTACTGGCTACTCCCGCCCGTTTGCTTTCTCCTCTGATATTCCCCATAAGAGAGTAAGAGATCTGAAAGTATGCACGTTCCGTCGAATAGCAACAAAACAGCGAGCTGAGACATTCCACGCTTCCACGCTTTCTACCGACAATCCATTTCGATTCCGATCATTCGGTAGCCCTATATGCACCTAACGTGGGCGCGGTTGATCGTATGCGCGGAATGTGTTGGTAGTTATGACCGCGGTAGGTTCGCGCGGCAGTCCGCACATTGCTCGCAAGCCCGCGCCCTTCGTGCCTGACACTTGACTTTGATGCACGCCGTCTTGTATCTACGTGCTGAGGTATTCCAAGCCGAAGGAACACTTTAACAAGTACTCTGTGAGTCCATAATATCAGCAGGTATAAGCTCAGTAAAATTGGAACAAAACTCGCTTCCAAAACGTAGAGGATAATATTACAGAATCAGTTTTTCAGTCGTGTCGAAATTAGCAAAAGTAATTTGTAACACTATCTATCTACCTACCATTAAAAAGAGGTATTGTGAGTCCCTGTGCAAATAGGTTGATAACATGCTAGAAGTTCAACCTAACGATGAAATGTCTGTAGAGCATCCTGTTTTGACTATACAACAATTTGCTCATGAAACACCTTCACCGAATACATCGTGTCAGTTTCTTTTCAATACACATGTTCAAACTTCAAAGTAACATTAACAGAAACCTTGCATCGAGTTGCACGTGCAACTGTGGCGGTATTGTCGGATGGGAAAGTAAAGACCTCGGCTTGGTGCGTTACGCACGCGGTCGCGCGGTGACGGGCGCTGCCCTTGACAGAGCTGGTTCGAGTCCGCGGCTGGCGTTGCTCAATCAGACTACAAGACTTATTGCATTTGGGGCGCTTGTACACGAAACGTTCACAATTCTTTATATGATTGAAAGAATAACGCTAGTAAACCATATACTATTGTCTTCTGCTTCAACGTAGCAGATATGACACAAATATCTGTTAAAGTGTCTTGTTGTATGTGTATGCTTTGTAACTATGCAACTATGAGCTTTTGTCAATGTAGTCATATATGGGAAGTAGACAAAATAACCATTGAATAAGCGAGACTTTTTGAAATATAGATATCCTCAAGGGTTGTCAAATCCTGTCGTTAGCAGTCACGTCATTCTCCGTATGTATAGACGCTGTTGTTGTGACGCGAAAACAATGCACTCATGTGCTGAAGATTGCAACTGTCTACAAACAAACAATGGAGATTACACGGCATTTCGTCCACTTGATAATAGTTGGCCAAAGCATATTAGGTGCCTGTCAGCTGTTTACAAACAGATCTTAGGCAGGATCATTAGTAAGAGATAAGTAAAAGAGATTTCTGTCGTCACATTCACGGCTACATGCTATCTTTATTACACATTTCAAAATAGGACGCCTGGTATTTTTACGAGACATTGGTCGGATGTGAGTGGAGTCGGGACGACCCCATTACCGTGGCGCTACACTCATTAAAGGTCGCCGTAAACAAATAGATATATAGGTGGGCGCGTATGGCACAGCGCTGTTATCTATGATTCACCGGCGCCTCGCCGTCTGCCGGCCGTCTGATCGCACCGACACAATATAATGGCCCGATAATAGCCCGCTGATGAGATTAAAGTGACGACCCTCGCACGTGTTTATCTTTATTCATACGAAACGTTGTAAAGGGCGCCGTTCAAATGTGCACTGAAAAAGTTTAAAGCGCGCCGCTTTAGTTGGCGCGCAGTTTTCGCCACTGCACCGACGTAATTGCAAATGTATATTAACTGTGTAACAGACGGTAGTCGCTCTCACGTAACACTAACATAACCGACTCCAAATCGACCTACATAAAAGCTGCAATACCACTTTCGTCGTCGCAAATCACTGCCGCTCGTATCTCGGCCTCGGTCAATGCGTTGCGTGCATGTCGTATGCACATATACGGATGCAATAAAGTGCAGCGAGAATTCGCAGGCTAGCGGCGCATTCTGCTCACGTGCCGACGGAAAACGAAAGTGATCGGATGCGTCTCTCCGCCCTCGATTGATGCTCGGCCGGCTTAGGCGAGCCCTCGTTAACTGTATTATTCAAATTGTGTGTGCGAGCCCCGGCGCCGGGCCCCACGATCGATCACAAAACCGATATACGCCAATGTTTGTCGCTTGCACTCTCGTATACAATTTAATTGATACACTTGACACTCAACTTGGATTTGTGTTATAAACCGGCGCGACGCTAGTTTCGGAGTTATGACTAGTAGTGAATGTTGTTTACTCGATAGAGGCGCAAGTTATCTCTAGTGTTTTAAAGTACGATTTGACGACTTTGTGTGTTCTTTACATTATTTTTATGCAGTGAATTATATCTAATTATTTGGTAACTCTATTGCAGGCACGCAGAACGTAGCGATGCCGCCGCGAACGTCGTCGCTGTCGGACGGCAGCGGGTCGACGGCGCGGCCGGGGCCCGGTGCGGCGGGCGCACCCTCGCCCGGCGGTCCGCCGCCCGGCGCGCTGGTGGCGCAGCCCTACGCGCACCACCCCGGCTACAAGCCGCCGCACTACCCGCCGCCGCAGCCCTACGGCTACCCGCCGAGAAACCACCATCCTTACCCGTACGGTTACCGCCCGCCGCCGCCGCCGCATCCGCCACAGCACTACCCTCCTCTAAAGGTACCTCTACTAGACTGTTAGCATAGTGACCCACTGTTTGATGAGTTTGCATCGACAGTTAACTAATAGCAACAGGCGATCTACCTTAATTCGTTGATTGAAATTCTGGGGCTTCAACTGCGAAATGAACTGACTACAACATCTACCGATCAATTCTGTAAAAATTCCCCATGCAAACTTAGGGGAAGTTAGCTTGAGTGAGTTGCCAAATTGGGTCAATCCCTAGCATTATGTGAAATGACAGCTCACTTTACCTAGGCTTTCACGATGTGATTTTTGCAGATTAGACCGGCTAATGTTGGTGATACCTAATTTACATTGTTCAGCTCGTAAGTAACCGTGCGTCCTTGCTGTTTCAGCAGCAACCGCGGCATATGGGTCCCCCGGGGCCTGGCGGGCCGGGCGCGCCGGGCGGGCCGGGCACGCCGGGCGCGCCCGAGGGTGCCATGCCGCCGCCCACGGCGCCGGCCGAGCCGCACGACAACGGGCCGGCCGCGCCCGCCACCGCACTCGTCACCACGGGGCCGGACGGCGCGCCGCTCGACGAAGGCAGCCAGCAGAGCACGCTTAGTAATGCATCCGCAGGTATAAACTTCATCAATCTAAACTCATATCGTCGCTGTACAGTGCAATCCTCGTGACAAAAACCGTCTGAAAACTGGCCGTCATTTAAGTTAATTAATCATCAATAGAAGACGTTATAAGCATCTTAGAGCTGTCCATGTTTGTTCAAAATAATTACGACTACGAGATTTACACAACAAATAAACTAAAAAAAAATATCCTCACTGCACGGCGACGATTTTGAATTGCATCATTATCACGCCGAATATCTCCACTGTTGTAAATAGGCGGTAGGCCACCCCAAGCCTCAACACAACGACAGGTCCGGCGCTTCTCGCTTCCCGCGAATTTTCGCGACCTTTCCCTGTTATCTGTCCTAAAATGTACTAGAAATCAATTGTTTGCTGTAACAATGAACTAATTTAGCAGAACGTGTTGTTGCAGCATCAGGCGAAGAAGCATGCGGCGGCGGGTCGGGCTCGAGTAAGGGCGGGTCGCGCAAAGAATATGGGCCGGGCAGCGCGGCACCGTCGCCGTCGCCCGGCGGCGGGTCGCACTCGTCGCTACACGACGACTACGACGCGTCGCCCTCGTCGTGGCCACGGCCGCCCTCTAGTCCCGTGAGTCTCGCCACACGTCACACCACACACCACACCTGAACACCGTCATCACACTGACCTATCTGTGGAACTGCCTAGCTCATCGAAACTTCCCATAAACCCTTATCTCTCGTACCCAGAGGCGATTTTTCAATGCGGCGCCTTTAGCCAGCGCTGAGGGTTGAAAATCCAACTGTGTATTTTTTTGACGCACTGGGTTGATTTGTTGGATTCTCAATGCTCGGCTTAACACCGAGAGTTCAAAATCCAGAATGCGATAAAAATAGTCTTGGATTTCCTTCCAATCAGTTGAAAGATTTTTTGCACACCTTACAAGGAAGAAAATATACAAACGATAAAGCCCCAAAGTAGCCAAAACCGGGCTGGTTCCACAGATATTATTGTCACGTAGTACCACTCTTCGTCTACTCTGTTCTTTTTGCTGGTTCAGACTTCTACAACAATATTGTGTAACTAAGGATTTTGGCTTTTAGTTAGACTTGCGACGAATGCATTATTGACTAAAAGCCCTAATACTTTCCTCGTCCTTCAGCCAGTTTTCTGATGGCAACTGTCTGAAGGACGGTTTTGTTTTCGTAAGCCCAACCTAATAGATTCCATGAAGTAGTTGACAATAGGAAGATATTTAATAGGGGATAAAAGAAAGACAAACTAAAATAAAGAAACGAATTTAGAAGCCAGGTTACGAGAACAAAAAATGAGATGAATGAAATTTTATTTAAATATCCTTTCGTATTTTTTACAATTCACATAATTATTGCATTTATGTGGAACACCATGTCGAACCTTACTTGTCACGGGTGCTGATCACACGAAAACCATGAAGATTTGCATTATACTATGTAATGCAATGTATAATTTGTATTTGAACACCCAACTTACATATTTGTGTGGTCAACATCCGTGCACCCATTATTTTTTGTTCCTTTTCAATTGAGAGCCACATCATCGGCAATTTAAGTTTTTTGTAGGTTTACCTCATACATTTCAACTGTCTTGTTCTTTCCTAACATGAGCTGTGTGTAAGCGAAAGGGAGGCATTGCATTTTATCATGTATTTCAGGTATTTAACAGTCACATTGCGCCGGAGTCCTACAGATCAAAGGTTTATATCAAGTTAAAGATCATAAGCATGTGTAGTGCTCGATACGATTAATATTTTCACTTAATACCGTGTTACGATTGCATGTTAGTCATTTTCTATCTGCATAATACAAAATGCATTGCCTTTAAATGCATAACATTATCTGACTGCATCTATGTACATATTTTTTTCAGTTACAACTTTCAACACCAACTTTTAGCTTGAAGCTTCAGAAATCCTTTAGTTATGCACTTTTGTTTCGCTTTCTGCTACGGTTTTTCTTTTTGGTTGTGGACTCGCTTCAAGAAATAATTTAGGAACTTTTCAACTGAGAAATGTTTAAATACTCTCAAACACTTTACACAACAAAAGGTTCTGTTGGTTCTAAATTACACTTTAATGTAGCATTTTATTACACATTTTAGATTTGAATGTAATCTCCGTGTTCTTGCCGACAGCGTACTGTAGCCACCTTTGTATAGCATGACATCTGAAGCCTGTTGAACTTATATATTGATCTGCACTGTGCATCGGCTGCATGAAAATACCTAAAGTCCCCGTTTCGTAAACTATGTACTAGCTTGTAATATGTAGTTTATTGAAAAGGGTTAGTATTGGAATGCAATTTCGTAAAAACTCCTTATTTTATAAAGATTTCACTTAATTTTTCATTTTCTTTTTTTCTATTCTCTCTCTAATTATTTTTAAATTTTTTAACTATTCATAAATCATAAGGAGTTTTTCCAAACGAACGGGGCTGACGAAAGTAGTTGGTTGAACATAAAATTTATATTAGTGGATTTTTTATTCTAGGCTGAAAATTCAAGGCGACGAATAGGCGAGTCTTCGTCAGGCCCGGTAACACATACACTATCAATCTAAACGCTTGAACTTGATTGCCGTGAAAATAGCTCACTTCATATACAATACTCTGCGTAAAATAAGACCATACTCTATTTATACCTAGATGTACTTGCTAGAAATTAAAAACTAAGCACTCGTTTTGGTATCATCACAGATGGTTCACTCCGCAAAATCATTTAAATAAAAAGCGACTCTTGCTACGACACAATAAAGTGCAATTCAGGTCGTACAACGCTAATTACCTACATTTATAGAAATTGCCTCTCTATCGCGTAACTCTTAGATCTTCTGAATACGTTACACTCGCTGAATTGGCCCAACAAGTCGAGCCGTAGCTTCATATCTAAAATGCGCTATGAGCCATCTGGATTTATCTGTGGTATCATTCAAAAGCGATTGTTTTGATCACTTAATTGGTGAACTTGTTAAATTCCAGTTATTACAAAGAAAGTAATAAACTGGTGCTTAGTTTTAATAAAAAGGTAGAACTGGCCTGAAAATTTCAACCCATACGACATACTCATAACAAGAATTGAAAAATTTTACTATCTTGATTAGAAATCGACCGTAGAACCGTGAATTATGATGGTTACATTACATTTATTTTGATTTAAATAATATCAGACGAACTTAAGAAAATAATTAAATCTTAGAAAGTTATTGCATGACATTTGGTGACACAAAATTCTTGTTACGACTATCACATATGGTACCTTTCGGTGCTCTTTGGCAGACGACAACGACAGACAACGAATTATCGCGTGGCATGCCGTCAGTGGCGAACGAACGACGAAAGCAGTGTTGCTATAACGCTATGGCAGTGCCGTTGTCGTCTCCCGGCTTTAGGGCACCGAATGCTGCCTATAGACACCTGTCCACCTGTCCCACCGCCGGCGAGGAAGCGACTATCTATCGACTATTTTCTCGCCCAAGAAACGCACAATAGATGTTCGTCTCGTGTCAATAAAAGAGATACATATATCAATAGTTGATCGCTGACCGTTCAAATTGCGGGCGAGAACTCTCTTTATTATACGTTTCTTGAGCGACAAAATAGTCTATAGCTTGCTTCGTTGTCGGTGGTCGGACTGGTCGGACACTGTCCTATGGCCAGTGTTTCGAACAAAAATTATAGCAGAATTAATGTGAAAAATTGTCAAGCGCGCGTAGTGCTGCGTTTGACTGTTGATAAATCATTCAAAGCAATCAGAAATTAGTTTACGCGTACTTGACAATTTGTCTCATTAATTTTTCTATAATTTGCGTTCACTGGCCCTAAGGGTGACAAGACAGGATTGTATCTCGCTAGACATGTAGGTATCGAGTATGTCCTGTGGGGTATCCGTGGGTCGGGTATGTGATGAGTGTGTGTTGCGCCAGAAGTCGGACTCGCTGGGCAAGCTGTACGAGATGGACGACGCGCCCGAGCGGCGCGGCTGGGTGGAGCGCCTGCTGGCCTTCATGGACGAGCGCCGCACGCCCATCGCCGCCTGCCCCACCATCTCCAAGCAGCCGCTGGACCTGTACCGCCTGTACCTGCTCGTGCGCGACCGCGGCGGCTTCGTCGAGGTACCCACTGCACGCTCCTCATTACATAATCAGCCCACTGCTGGGACAGAGGCCTCCTCTCTGTGAGAGGGAATGGGCCATAATCCAACACTCGTTGATATTCTTCACGATGATTTCCTTGACCGTTTTGGGAGCAGTGGGTGATGAAATAATTTACACAAAGTAAGGCACCTGTCTGGTGCCTATGACCTACACTACTCGTAAGTCACGGTTATTTCCACTGCGCCACCACTGCTCCATCATGTGAAATAGTAAAACTATCTAGTAAAGTCGCCAACTAGTTGGGTCAGACCAGTCGAGCTTTACGCTCAAAGGCGTAAAGTATGTGGGAACGACGCGTTCGAAGCGTAGAAGGGAGGTGGCTTGGTCGGTCTGAACCCGGCTCAATAGCCTTTCAGACCGACCGAGTCGCATGCCCGTGGTCGCCCAGTGTATATACACAGGTCGCCCAAAGTGTGGATCTCAGCACTCGCTTGGAATAAATTCGTCTACGCTCACGTTGAACTCGGTAAAAAGGTATCATTATACAGTTTTGGCCAGCTCAACAGAGAGTTTAGCGATTGACACAGGTCTATTGCGCCTAGTTGCTATCGGCCGACATAGTAACCTTATGCATGGTCACAAAAAACACTTTTTTTTGCTTAGACTACTCATTTAATTCACAACCATTTCTGGAATAGCACTTCTGACTTCGAGAATGAGAACAAAGCATTACAATTTAAAAACAATGGTGTATTAGCTAGTTTTAAGGTTTCCTGCACATGACACCGAAATAGCGTAGATTTTACACTCATTCTGAGATATTCTGATTTTTTTTAATCTTGTGGTAAGGCGCCTGGGTGATACTAAGTCGTATACACAATCATGCGGTCCGGCGCCGGAGCGGCTCCGACGTTATGTACAGGAAGCCTGACGGCGCGAAAGTAGCCAGGGTCAGCGGAGGGAAATGCGTTATTATGTTACTTACCAGTTACCGGTCTCATGTCGCAAATGAGACGAGGCGAAGCTGCATCAATCTAAGCGAGGCAGTTTCAATAGATTTCAAATACATGTCAGCCATAATGATTTAAACATAACATTTCTCTGACACTCAAACAAATACAATTTATTAATCCGGTATTCCATCATAATAGCAAAACTTTCTGAGTCTTAAACAACTTTTACCATTTGGTTGATTTAAATATGAGAAGTAAGTAGCACAATGTGAAGGCGTCTCTGCCATATTTAGCATCTCTGTTAAATGCGCGCTCAATTTGAAAGTTGCGTCGTCGTCTCAATAAAACCCGTGCTACAATGGAATTGGTTAACTTTTTAGCTACATATTATTCTAAACCTTTTACAAATGAAATACTGAAATGGTAAAAAATACACATGTAAAGAGAAAATCTGAGTGTAAAAATGTAAGTGCAACTTGATTGAAACTACGCCTGTAATTGTTACGAGTGAACATGAACACCACACAGTCGTTATACGTTTCAGTGCATGCGGCGAACGCTCAGTCTTACGTAGCCATTCCTCTATTACTTAAACTCACTATAAACGTAAGTCTTGCATTTAAAACTGCAGTCTATTTTTGCCTACCACTAAAATTCAAACAAATAAATATACAGAGGACGAACGGTGTGTGTAATTCAATTCGGTTTTACAGTTTAAACGTTAACATTTGTAAACATTTGTATTCTCGAGTATCACTTTAGCGGTGCTAGTAAAACCGAGGCAGCGCGCTATGCAACTGAGACTAATATACTTCAGCAAGGATTTATGTTAGTGCATGTACCGCGCTTTATGTGAATAGGCGCCATAAACCCGCCTGGCCTTTAACGATAGTTAATAAATTTTTATCATTGTACTGTTGGAGCGCGGGCCGCGCGACACTCGGGCGCGTCTCGCCGTCCGCGCCGGTCGCGTCATCGCGGCACCGCGTCCAGCGACAGGGAAATATCTCGCCATTAGAGAATCGCCGGCATGGTCAGGTTTCCACTCGTTAACACGCGCGAGTTATCGCCTTTACCACTGAGCACTAAACCTTCACACTTTATGTTCGAGTTAACTGTCGCCTCGTGTTCATTTGTTTACTTTAAAACTGCAAAGTGGTACGTTTTACGTTTACTTATTATGTGTGTTTGCAGGTGACGAAGAATAAGACGTGGAAGGACATTGCGGGGTTGCTGGGCATCGGCGCGTCGTCGTCCGCGGCGTACACGCTGCGCAAGCACTACACGAAGAACTTGCTTGCGTATGAGTGCCACTTTGACCGCGGTGGCATTGACCCGCAACCCATCATCAACCAAGTTGAAGCATCCACCAAGAAAAAGAGCGGCAAATCCAATAGCACGTCCAGTACAGGTATGTTCGGATAAATTCACTTGCTGTAAACATTCCTAGTTCACGAATGTACATTTAATGGGAAAATATCTAATAAATTCTTTATGTGACAGTCAGTTGCAATAATTATTTCTTTTCGCACTATGGTTCTAGTCACTGTTTGTTTTGTTTAATACAGTTGACATTTTGACGGTATGAAAATCATTTTTGACAAAAACTTTCAACTGAGGTCTCTAATCTCGATTTTGATGCAAAACCTAGCCAACACACCTTAGCAGTTTCATCGCAAGTTATAACAGTTTGTGCGTATATTTAGGATATTAAAATTTTACTGAAATTCCCAGTATAACACGTAGTAGTTTGGCTTAACTTTTGTAAAGCATCATCTGAGTTCGAGGGTCATATAACATTGGGCTCGTACTCCTCAGCAGGGTCGTCGAATTCGCAAGAGTCGTTCCCGGCGGGCGCGGGCGCGGCCGGCGCGGCCATGGACGGCTACGCCGCGCAGTACGCCGGCTACCCGCCGCAACCTAACCACTCGCAAGGTACGTACTACGCCCCTGCATACGATATTCTTACAACTAAATCTCTCTCAGTGTCGCTTCATCTCATGCTGTACCAACAACTCTTTATTTCCAGTTGATTTTGTGATTGTTTGATGCTCATGAGCATTGTGATCACTGATGATGATATTATGGTCCTACTTCAATATTCGGTCAGAAAGGAGTTAATCTTATTTAAATGTAGTAATACAACAAAATTATATGAGCTAAGGTAGAGCCCCAAATGCAATATAGCAGCACAGAAAATGCTCTCTGATCGTGAAGTTATAGCAGGGCAAAGTTTTTCCATAGACTATGAATGTAAGAGTTGGTGGTACGGCCTCTTGATTGCTAGTGTGAATAGACAGTCGCTAGCTCCGACTGTAGTGGCACCGCGTCACTCGCACGGACGTGCACTGATAGGCGCTCTTGAACACCGGCGACTACTCAGCTCAAACGTTTATTTGCAAGAAAACGATAACAAAATTGGGAATGTCCTCGCATTCATTCTGTAAGCAATGATGTTTCCAGCAAAAAAAAAAAATTGCTGAAACAATATTGTCCAACATTTTGCTTACCATGAATAAAAGTCTTTCTAACATTTTTTTTTTTTAATTAAAATTCCGCGTATTTTATTATGCTTAGAACTTTTCGGGCTCCTGTTACTTCTGAAATTCAGATTGACCGACGCCCAAGTCTTACAAATCTTATGTAGAATTATTATCTTTACATAATTGGTACTTATAATAAAATTGGTAAACAAATTTATTTTTAATTATATAATACAAAAATGGGTGGGTTTTGTACAAAACGTCTTGGATAACAAATGTAAACAATCATAGCATCTGCCCCGCGTGTCGCCGGTGTTCTCAGCGCCGGCCCGTTAGCCGCAGTACTGAGCCATCCCTAGCCCTAGCCGAGCGCGCCAGTGCGACGTTGACACTGCACGATGCGCCGCGCCGGCGCTTGTTTTGTTTCTGTTCGTGCCAACTAACTATCTAACCGTCTCCGAGTGGCCACTGCTAACCAATCATACGGCTCTAACCGCTTACCACTAACTTCTAACACCCGGTTACTGAAAACCCGATCGAGCCTTATCTTTTAGGCTTCGTTGCATCATAAATAACTAAATACATTTAGTCAATCTACCTAGGCTTTTCCCAACTTTTTTGGGGTCGGCTTCTAGTCTAACCGGATTCAGCTGCCTATCTGCTGCGACTGCCTATCTGACCTCCACAACCCAGTAACTGGGTAAGACTGGTTGTCAGACTTTTGGGCTTCTGCCGACCCGTAACGACTGTCGAAGATCAACGAATGACAGCCGGGACCGACGTGCTTTCCGAGGCACGGAGTAATCTCGGTATGTAAAGATGGTCACCCATCCATAGACCAACTCCGGCAAGCGTAGCTTAACCTGACGGATCGACCCGTGCAGCAGTTATTACTTAGCCACGAGCTCCTCAATACAAGTAAATACATTTAGTGCCAAACATATTTATAACACCATTTTGTCTCTGGCAACTTAGAGTTACAGGTATAAAACGATATTTTAAATATGTTTAACGCTAGTATTTGTGATTTTTGGTGCAATTAGGCCTTTAACTAACGTCAAAACTCATGTTATTGTGATTAGTTGTTGAAAATAACAGCCAATCAAAATTGACTTAGGATTTTACTACAGATTCATTTGAACAGGCTTTCAGAAACCGGGGTAATTGTCGTATCTCAGAGGAATTTAACATCTATGTGAATAAACTATGTTCTACTGTAAATATAACCATTCTTCTCTGTTTTCTACTACCGATGTTACACTGAGCACCTTGGTGGCACGGAATTAATAGATACAGAATGCGTCTTACAATGCACGATAGGATTGGCGCGCATACCGACAAGAAACGAAATCGCCTAAAGCGGTTGCTGTGTGCTATGGTCAGAAGTTAGTTGTATTTCGGCTATCATTATTATTTTTTCATAGCTGCCAGAATCCTGGTAGTAGTATTTTGGTTACTGAAATATCTGGATTTTCGTAACGTATGTAAATTTGTGCGAGGTCCCATTCGCGCATTGTTGCAAAGAGCATCTGTCCCTATTTATTCTGTGCTCGTAGTTAGAATGGAAGTGAATGTCGGAGGGTTAGCGTTCCTCTCGGGTACGTGTGGGTACAAAGACGTGTGGTTGTAGGCGGCGGGCCGGGCGGCGACAACCTTGCCGCCTCCAACCCCTTCGACGAGCCGCCGGGGCCCAGGAGACCCCCAGGTACTTAACACACGCACATCTCCTCACTACATGGCTGCTAAACGAATTGAGGGCTATTGTACAAGTACTGCAACGCTAGTAACGAGACTAACATGGACTCCATTCGAGCCTACTGCATTCTAGCTGGGGCCATACTTTGGCACGGCACCAACGTCAATGTAATTGATCTTTAGAAAATCGATTTACGTCATTTAGAAACGTTGGTCGATGTTGGTCGAGTGGGTGTAGTAAAATCTTGTCATTGTTCCGTTGCGAAAAAGTAATGTTACTATTCATTCTGTCCATCTCTCTCACAATGAAAAAAATATTGCTCATACACTGTGTCTTGCAGCTGGAATGCAGTTTTTTCGTATGGCCAAGCAACTGATGCGTCACAAATATTGTCTCATATAATATGCTAGCACTCCATTTGTTTACTACGCCGTGGCTCTTACCTATGTCACATATTAACCTTGTCCATTCGCATGATACCGGTAATAACATAAAAGTATCAATCTTCCATAAAAATCATAATTCCTTTCGTCTGTCTATAAAAAAACATTATATATTTTGGCATGAAGATTAATTAATAAGTGCATGGTCATCCTAGTAAACTTTCAATATGACCAACAAGTTTGCCAGTAGCAAAATGTTTCATTGTCCATATAGTTTATATCCGGTATCAAGTGATCAGACCTCCTTTGTATATTTAATATCATTGTCATAAGTGTGTTCCTATATTTTTCCTGTAACATATAAACGTAGCTTGTTATGGCCATATTTATATAATTTTGCAAATAAAAACATTTATTTATTTAGTGTTGTTTATTGTATATCCCTTAATATACAATGTGCATGGTTTTATTATAATATTATGTATATAATTGTCATTATATGCACGTTTTATTTTTCAAATTAAAATATTTACAGTACCCGCCCGTTAATTTGTCAGAACGAGGTTCAAAAAGGAACTATCGTAGAGGTAGAGTAACAGAGTCTACAATGTCGAACTTAATCTAAAACTCGCCATGTCATATTTACGCCCGAATACAATATTCGTTAATATTTAATTTAATCAATATTTTTATAATGTGTAATTCGATTCACAGGTTACCAACAAGGTTACGGGTATGAATACGGATCTCCTTACCAGCCGAATAGGCCTGTTTATCCTCCTTATGGTCCCGATGGTGACAGGTGAGCTCATGAAACTCTATTTACTGCACAGAAAAGGTTTTGTTTTCTTAAATTTAATGTGTAAAGTACAGTCCTTTTACAGTTATTTTACTTCAAGCAGCAACCCAAAAGCGACGTTATTGCAACGAGAATAAAGATCACTGTGATTATGACAGTGATGTAAAATCAGAGGTAAAATAGTTATTTTATTTTTGATTTTTTATCACTGTCTGTGTGAAAGGACTGTAACTTAAGTATGAACTGATAGATTTTTAAGATCAAAACTACTTCGAAAAGTTAAGAAAAGTACAATAATTATAAATTCTTTAGTCGTTTCCGCATTATTCAACCCATCTAAAAACGGGTCCACACCAGCGCACACGCACGATCCGTGCCTGCTGGGTGCCTCAAATGGTTATGGACGCGTCACATTCTGCGCGCGCGTGCATGTTGCGAACGGTTCCCGTACGAGGATCCACACCTGCACAATTGAAGCTCACACGAACCGTGAAGTGAAGGTGATACTATGAGATACGATACGATGTGAGATACTATGTTCCTAAGATGCAGGCGAACCGTACTGTTCGAGTCCGCGAGAAGACATTTAACTTGCACGTGAACTAATCACTAAACCCTCGCGAACATGTTCAAAGGTGTCTACTATACTATGTTACAATGATGCACGCCAACCGCATTGTTCGCTCGCGTGCGGAAGTGTGGACCCGCCTTAACACACATGACTGATTATTTCAATAGAAATCGCTTGGATTTGATCTCGGGGAATTCCTATGATTGTAGTAGTACCAGCCTATCGGCGTACAGGCAGGGTTGGATTTTGTACTATAATTATAGTATTTATACTATAATTTCGTCCTTTGTACTATATACGATCCACATCTCAGGATAGTACGCTTAAATACTATAATTTTAAGTTTGCTCCCGAATGCTTACTTTTACGTCATATTATGAATATTTCGACCGTATTTCGCCGACTGCGAACGAATATTCAGCAAAGGGAACCTTACCAAGACTAAGATACGAAATAAACTGTCAACACAATCCATAGACGCCATTTTAATGTCTTGTGACGCTATCAAAAGCGGTAGCAAAAGTGGGAATTGTACTGATTTTATTCCTACTGAGGTTAATGTTAATGAGATTAAATGCCAAGGATGAAGATAGAACTAATAGCAATATTCAAGAACTGATAGACTTAGAAGGGGAGTAAATTTTGCCTTAACTGCTGTTGATTTTATTGACTATTATATGTTAAATTAAAAATAATGAAAGTGTACTATATTTTTTTATAAATACTATCCTTTTCATTTTTTTGTGCTATCTTTTTTAACATACCTAAATCCAACCCTGCGTACAGGGGAAGGCCCATGTTCAGTAGTATCTTTAAATCCAACCCTGCATACAGGGGAAGGCCCATGTTCAGTAGTATCTTTAAATCCAACCCTGCGTACAGGGGAAGGCCCATGTTCAGTAGTATCTTTAAATCCAACCCTGCGTACAGGGGAAGGCCCATGTTCAGTAGTATCTTTAAATCCAACCCTGCGTACAGGGGAAGGCCCATGTTCAGTAGTATCTTTAAATCCAACCCTGCGTACAGGGGAAGGCCCATGTTCAGTAGTATCTTTAAATCCAACCCTGCGTACAGGGGAAGGCCCATGTTCAGTAGTATCTTTAAATCCAACCCTGCGTACAGGGGAAGGCCCATGTTCAGTAGTATCTTTAAATCCAACCCTGCGTACAGGGGAAGGCCCATGTTCAGTAGTATCTTTAAATCCAACCCTGCGTACAGGGGAAGGCCCATGTTCAGTAGTATCTTTAAATCCAACCCTGCGTACAGGGGAAGGCCCATGTTCAGTAGTATCTTTAAATCCAACCCTGCGTACAGGGGAAGGCCCATGTTCAGTAGTATCTTTAAATCCAACCCTGCGTACAGGGGAAGGCCCATGTTCAGTAGTATTTTTAAAGAGTGCAGTGCCGACGTGTGTTCGATAGTGAAATCATGTTGTGATCGTTGTTTTAATCGTGGTGGATTGTAGTCATGATGAGGTTTGTTTTGAATGAAAGTCATGAATTTTCAAATAAAAAATATGTTTATGCCGCGGTGTCCAGTCATTTCAACCAAAATGAATTTACAAATTTTCAATCGACAAGTAACAATTGGCAAAAACATGATACAACAACAAGTTTGTCAAATAATTCACTTAAAAAATAATTATCTAATAAACTTTTTTTTAATAACGTATTATTTGACAAATCATTTTTTATTCATGTTATCTCAAAAAAACAACAACGTTTGGGATATAAACGTTTTACATAAGTATTGCATTATGCAATTTCCTAAAAATGAAACTCATTAATTAGGCAAAAGGGTAATTTCAATATATAATTCAAAAAAAAATATTTAAAAAAATAGTAATGCCAGAAACAACCTGTGCTAACAAAAAATTAATTTGTAGGCTACTCTGAACCGAACTAGTTGGATCAGGTTAGACATTTTGACTTGCAAAAGCAAATTTGTCAATGATGTTTTGGTGAAATATTAGTGAACCTTATGTCGCGTTTATAAGTTATGCTCTCATAGTCTAGAGCCGGGTCGTCAGAAGCCCGAAAGTCTGACGACCACGTCTTACCAAGGGGTATCGTATTACCCAGTAACTGGGTTGTGGAAGTCAGATAGGCAAGCGATAAAATACTGGTATTCACCTGCATCCGGTTAGACTGGAAGCCGACCCCGACATGCTAACGTGTGCCTGTTCCCCAGCAGAGGGTACCGCGGCGGGTCGGTGGGCCCCGTGGGCGCGGTGGGCGGGCCGGGCGCGGGCGGCGAGTACCAGCAGTACGGCGCCTACGCCGGCGCCTACCGCGGCGCCGCGCCCGCCGCCGCCACGCCGCCGCCCGCGCAGCCCTACCCCGACTACTACCGCGCGCCGCACCCGCAGCATCCGCAGCACCCGCACCCGCCGCACCCGCAGCACCCGCAGCACCCGCAGCATCCGCAGCACCCGCCGCATCCGCCCATCTCGCCGCAGCAGCCGCCGCATGAGGTAACTACTCGACCATAACACATGCTACACTGATGTAGTGCTACACGAGTTTGTCTACATTATACATAGTAACGGTTCGCCATAGTCTAGACGCACCAAAAAAGAGTTGATTTATTTGTTTACTGTTATCACTTACATTATTTTGTTTTTGATGACGACGCTATGCTAAAGCATAAAAAATAATTGGGTTGAACATAAAGTTATTATTGTTTCATATGCGGTGGTGCTTCCAGATTATAGATTTTTAACTGAGGAAACTTTCTATATACCCAAATTAAAATATTATGTTATGGATCAGATAATTGGGTAAAAAAGTTGCCTCAAATTATTACGTGTAGCATGAATCATGAAGTTTAGTATAGACTGTTAATTTATTTATTTCATAAAAACGTTTTGTTAAAATATATTTCGTTCTGTTTCAATCAGATTGTATTTCAATATCCTAGTTGTTTAAACTTAGCCAGAATTTTTAATATTAGCAGATCTTGAACGAAAGTTAATCTGGAATGTTAATAGTTACCATCCCTGTAGCCCGTCTTATTGGCCTGCATGTCTAGCATGTAAGGAATACTATACTTTAGTCAAGTAAATGAAATGCTTGTGTAATGCACTATTACTTATTTGGTTGATGTTCAATTCTAAATTGTATCTGCCAAGGAGCATAACAGATTTAGGGCTGATTTTTAAATAGTCAGATAACATTTATCTGAAGAATAAATGTAGCTTTTGTATGGAAAATATGTCAAACTACTTGTTGCACGCGACTTCTTCTGCGATCCAGAATATAAAGTAGTCTATGTTCTTCAGGTCATGGTCTACCCATGTGCTAAATTTCATCCAAATCCGTTCAGCCGTTTTAGCGTGAAAGCGTAACAAACAAATGGACTCACTTCGCATTTATAATAATACATAGTTAGGAAGTTGAGATATCATATTTATTCTTCAGATAAAAGCTATCTCAGTATTGAAATATCAGCCTTAGCCCAATTGAAATATCTCAATATAAAACATCGAACAACATCCAATACTTAGTGCCTTTTAGACTGTACTGGTCCATAAAGTAATTAACAAAAGTTTATAGGTTCTAAAATGACATTTCTCAAAGTAACCTATCAGTTGATTATTGTTAAGAAATTAAACTTTATCGTCTAATATCATGGTGTTATATACTATAATGAAGTGTGACGCTATGATCTTCAAACACTCAATACACAGCCGTATTTCATGAAGGTCTGAAATGATAGGCGTCATAAACCGTATGTTCTAAAGCCATACTAGGCAAGTTATCGTCAGACATTTTTGTATCCTTTTATAAAGATGGAGAAAGTTATGTTCTTAATTATGTTTCCTATTAGGGTATGTGACTCTTTTAAAATATTTGATGATAAATTGTTTGGTGAACAGCCAGCTAAGATTGCCCAAAGATGTCTTAATATCCCACGTTTTCTGATAGTTACATCAAAACGCTGTCTAATTGAATACGCGGCGTCAGTTTTTGTGTGTGTTCGAACTGCTCAATATATTTCTGCAGATTGTGTGTGGCATTAAGTCATCTACAGGCATGTATAAGGTAGACGTATTAGCATTATAACTCTGTTGTGTAACGCGTAATGTGTTATCGCGGCGAGTGACGTTCCCTGTGCCGACGTGATGTCGTGAGTGACGGTTCTGTCTGGTGTGTAGATGTCGGGCGGCGCGCAGGCCGTCAGTAACTTATTGAACTCGCAGCTCGCGCGGCAGCTGGTGGCGCCGCTGTCGCCCACGCCCAGGCCCTACGTACGGACGCCCCGTTTGTACCACGCACTCAACACCGCTTCCCATCGATTGGCGATACGGTCTCATTCTCACCCGCACGGACTGCTCACGCGAGCCCCACAACACGATTCTCGTTTGCACACGATTTTAAAGTACTATCGTGTGTAAAACATTGTACAAAAGTTACGATGCATTTTTTTAAAAGGTTGTTGCCGATTTAAGACAAAATCAGAAAACAAATGTAGTTCCTATTGAGCAAGCAAACTAATCAAGATATTATATCAAGTTTTATTTTCATTGCACATCATACTTACAATAAACTAGTGGTTTGAATATTTGTGCACATAATTTTTCACTATTTATTCAGTATTTATTCACTGATTAGCTGTTACTAGTTCACCAAGGCAACAAAATATGTTTATTTTTATTATTTGAACAGATCAATATGATTCAAACAGTTTACTATTTCTCATCTTGAGACTTGTATTTGGAGGAAATTCAGAAAACGATTATCGTGTAAGGGGCATATATCATTCGTGGTTTTGGCTTCATTTTTTATTTTTCAAATAATACACGTTTGACAAAATTTTAAGCTATCACTGTTAATTTTTTCTTCTATTTTTGTTTAACAAAATTTTTGGCTTGCGGTGTGATTAATTGGCTTTTCGGATTCTCGTCGTCGCCGGTCGTTTGGCTGAGCGATGGCTCAACAAAAACTCGTCCACTAGCTCCTTCAAAATTTAACAAAAATAATCAAAACATGGAAGTAAAGGTTTAGAGTGTGTGGTGGTGGCTTTATATGAACAATTTTGGTCACTAAATCATGTGCATGCATTCAATTCTCACAAATCATGTAAGCTTAGCTGTAAGTTAACGGAATCGTAGCTTTGTTTTTACAGCAACACGAATCGATCGAATGCATCAGTGTATGATACGTTTACTGTACATAATTTTGTACTTTAGTCCATGATCCCTTCGATTGATTTTCGTATGAAATAATCATCCTAAAGCGAACACATTTGGGTGCACGGCCAGTGTAACAAATTTATTTTACTGTTGCTTTCTGTAACGAAGACCACCACCTCGGTATGGTTGGAACTGTCAGTTTTCCAAATATTTGAAATTGTCAAATTTGCAAAAGGTGATTTATGATTTTAAATTTTCATATTCGTTGAAAGGAAAAATAATAAGTAGTGGTATAGTAATTTGAAAGAATTACTCGATAAACATTAGTTACATTGCTCCCATTTTATATCAAAACTTCATAAGCTGACGGTTCGTACCATTCTTCTGATTTCCGGAGTCCCGGATTGAGAGACGAGTACCGAGAAGTTTCTCGGGAGGTCCCAGTGAGACTATTTCGGTTGCCGTCTTGAGTCCGAAGTCTGCAGTGCTATTCTGTAATAATCTCACGTTGAAAACTTAGGCGAAGTGAGTTTGAAGTGGGATGTGAATTTCTAATTAATCTGCCTAGCCGGACGCAGCAGTATTTTACATGGAGCGACACAAGCTCCACAACCCAGTTACTGGGCTACTTTTGTGCTTCTAACAATCCACCCAACCAACGACAGTCAAAGATCTACGAATGACAGTCGGAATTGATGGCTTAACGTGCTTTCCGAGGCATGGAGGGGTCTCGATATGTAACGGATAAAGTGGACAGCGACAGCTCACTTCGTCAAAATGTTCACGGTGAGATTTCTATAGAATAGACGGCCGGAGATGAAAGAGAGCTCGGCTCGGACGAGTCAACGCCATGCGCTCACACGTGTCGCTGCGTGTCCACAGTACGCCGGCGGCAAGGCGCTGGCGGGCGCGCCCGCGGTGGCCGGCGCGCCGCGCAGGCACCCCGACTTCGCGAAGGGCGAGCCCGCGTACGGCGGGCCCAGCGCGGGCGCCGCGGGCGGGCCGCCGGCCGGCGCGGCGGGCGCCCCGGCGGCGGGCGCGCGCTTCGGCGGCGCGTGGGGCGGCCAGTTCCCGCGCGCGCCCGCGCCGCCCGCGCCCGCCGCGCCCTGGCGCCCGCCGCCCGGCGCGCCGCAGCCGCAGCCGCCCAACTGGTCGCACCCCTCCTACTCCAACACGGTACGTGCAGCAACACGCCGGACCTGAACGTCTTTTGCTGCCTCCTGCTTATAAAAGGGCGCCGTGTGAGGTCTTATAGTACCACAGCATTATGCTGAACGATGGGCGTATTGCGTGGATGTGACGCATACTTTCCGCCCAATTTTTTTTGTGTTTATTTTTCTTTCCATCATGTTTACCGCAAATAAACATATTTCCTTTCATTCTTTTTGAAACGACGTACTAAAGAACGTCGTTTCTACGAACGTCATTTCTGACAGTTTATTCCTATCGTAAACTGCGTTTACGATAGGAGTAAACTGGCAGAAATCGTCACGCAAAAAAGCGTTCGTACTTACAATTCTCTTCTTTCTATTCGATAAAAGCAAAGAGAAAGTGTACATTTAGTCAAAATGAAAATCAAGATAACCGCTACGAAAATTTTCTCACTTTTCGTCATGTGTATCGTTTTTCATACTTTTCGAGTGAGCTTAAGTCCATAGTGTCCAAGTAAATTTTATTTTAAATCCTACGTGAAAAATAAATCCATTCCTGACGGGGGTCCCCGTCGAACACTTTTTATTTTTTTTAAAGTTGCCGAATAAAAAAATATTCTCACTTTGAGGTTATATAGATATTTCAATAGTTTTTATGTTTTTGCAATTTGCGAGTCGGTTTCGATTCGCGACAATAACAAATATGTATTAGTAGAATGATAAACATTAAAATCATATCAATACAACTCTATAACTTAAGATTATTTGAATTTCGTGGCCTACCCTGGCGCTTTTGCCTTAACCAAAGTCTTTGCTCTCTTTTATCGTAATGTATATAAGTCCATAAATAAATAAAAAAATGTACGTATTCTAGCCGAGCGGAGGTCCCGCATGGGGAGGTGCGCCTCGGCTGCCGACGCAAGACCCCTACAACTCGACTGCGCCCTCACCGGTATGTTGCAATACTTATTATTTGCCTTTCAAGAATTGTAGCATATGAATAATATTGAAATGACTGCGCATGATTTGATCAACAATTTAACTAAAATAACCTATTTAATCATTTTTCAGGGTACGGCACCAGTTCTGACTGCCCCCGGACAATTGAAACGGGAGCTAACATTCCCTGCCGAGTGTGTGGAGGCAGCCGTCCCGACCGGCGAGAAGCGGAGAAGACTTACCAAGGCAGACGTCGCGCCCGTCGACGCCTGGCGCATCATGATGGCGCTCAAGTCCGGCCTGCTCGCCGAGACCTGCTGGGCGCTCGACATCCTCAACATTCTCCTCTTCGACGATAACTGCATAGGATACTTTGGCCTGCAGCATATGCCTGGCCTGCTCGACTTATTACTTGAACACTTCCACAAAAGTCTAAGCGACGTGTTCGATTCGCCGTCGAACGAAGACGGACCTTGGTACGCGCCGCCCACCAGTCCCGAGCCCGTGATCAAGTGCGCGAAAACAACGAGAGAACCGCGGGAGCCACCCGACCCGACTGACCGAGTGCGCTTCCTCAACGGAGAGAACTACACGCTCGAGTCGCGGCGGCGGCATCCCGTCGTGTACAAGCCGGACGACGAGCTGTTCGCGCCCGACGACGACGACGCGGCCGAGCTCGCGCACCACGACGTGCTGGAGCCCTGGCACACCGGCGGCGACTCGGGCGGCGCCGCGCACGTGCTGCCCGTGTTCCGCGCCGAGTTCCTGCACCTGCCCTTCGTGCGCGTCATGCGCGGGGTGCGCGCGCCCGACCCGCCGCCCGCCTCGCCGCGCGCGCCCTCGCCCGCGCCCGAGCCGGCGCCCGAGCCCTCGGGCGACAACCTGGCGCCCGAGCCCATGGAGCTGGAGCCGGCGGGGCGCGCGCTGGGCGTGCGCGACCCGGCCGGCGTGCTGCGGCGCCGGCGCCTGGCCGACTACGAGGACGAGTGCTACACGCGCGACGAGCCCAGCCTCAACCTCGTGGACGACACGCGCGACGCGCTGGCGCGCCGCTGCATCGCGCTGTCCAACATCCTGCGCGGCCTCACCTTCGTGCCCGGCAACGAGGCCGAGTTCAGCCGCTCCGGCGCCTACCTGGCGTTGGCTGGCAAGCTGCTGCTGCTGCACCACGAGCATGCGCCGCGCGCCGCCCGCGCGCGCGCCTACGAGCGAGCGGCGCGCGACGAGCACGACCAGGCCGCCTGCTGCTCGTCGCTGCGCGGCGGCGCCGAGTGGTGGTGGGACGCGCTGGCGCAGCTGCGCGAGGACGCGCTTGTGTGCTGCGCCAACATCGCGGGCGGCGTGGAGCTGGCGGGGCAGCCCGAGGCCGTGGCGCGACCGCTGCTGGACGGCCTGCTGCACTGGGCCGTGTGCCCGGCCGCCGTGGCCGGCGACGCGCCGCCCGCGGCCGGCGCGGCCTCGCCGCTGTCGCCGCGCCGTCTGGCGCTGGAGGCGCTGTGCAAGCTGTGCGTCACGGACGCCAACGTGGACCTGGTGCTGGCCACGCCGCCGCGCGGGCGCCTGGCGGCGCTGTGCGCGGGCCTGGCGCGCGACCTGTGCCGGCCCGAGCGGCCCGTGGTGCGCGAGTTCGCCGTGAACCTGCTGCACTACCTGGCGGGCGCGGGCGGCGCGGCGGCGCGCGACGTGGCCCTGCACGCGCCGGCCGTGGCGCAGCTCGTGGCCTTCATCGAGCGCGCCGAGCAGACGGCGCTGGGCGTGGCCAACCAGCACGGCGTGGCGGCGCTGCGCGACAACCCCGACGCCATGGGCACGTCGCTGGACATGCTGCGGCGCGCGGCCGCGACGCTGCTGCGCCTGGCCGAGCACGCCGAGAACCGGCCGCTCATCCGGCGCCACGAGCGCCGCCTGCTGTCGCTGGTCATGAGCCAGATCCTGGACCAGAAGGTGGCGCACGAGCTGGCCGACGTGCTGTTCCACTGCAGCCAGGCGCGCGCGGACGACGCGGAATAGTGTTGTGTAGTGAGGACGCCTGGCGCCCGGGCTACCTGCGGGTACGTGTACATATAGTGATACGGACGCCCGGAGCGGCGCTGCTACGTACTGTGACTGTCTCGCGACTCCGACCTCATTATAGCGGTGTCTCAAGTGTTAGGCTGTACGATCCGATTTTGTTATTTATGTCCATGATGATTTATTTACAACAAGAATGTCAATGTGCTATAATCGATTTCTATTGTTCGATTGTGAAAAAGATGTATTATAACACGTAATTTTGATTTTTATAATAAAATGGGACTTGAATCTGTTTATTGGTTTTATGATGGAGATTTTATACCGAGTACCTTTAGCGCCTTTGTCTATAAGAGAAAACGTAGTGAAGAGTGTGAGGAGCTTATGTGGGCTATAAGTTTAATTAAGTTTAATGTGAATTACAATAATCTATAATATATTGAAATTGAATCTGAATTTTATTTTTTTTCATGAATTGGCATTTTATAATTTTGTGTACCTATATTACCGAAATAAATTTGATTCAGGCAATAATGAAAATTATGACCATCATCAAAATCATAATATTCAAATTAAATTTTTTATTTTGATAGTTTCCGTTTTTAAAGTTAAAGCCAGCTAAAACCCATGAAAATGCGTTATATCTTAGTGAGGGAACAAAACTTATAGGCTCTGTAATTTCAAAATTTACACTATAACCTAAGGCCGCCATTACATTTCGTAAGTTTTCCTCATGTAAGTCGCTTACGTAATTAACTTACGATAAATTTACAAATGTAAACTCTCGTCTTTCGAAATTTCTTCTTACATCTTACCCAGTTATAAGTTACTTACATCAATTTTACGGAAGCAACTTACAAGTGTAATGGCGGCCTAATCGAAGGTATTTTGAAGTAAACATATGGTCATCTCGGAAATGCTGTTCTATGTCTATGCAGCAGTGGTATTCACAACCAATTGATTCACTGTCGGATTCGATTGAATGATTCGTTTAGGGATACACACGAAACAACGAAAACTTTTATTTTTATTTATACCATTTTATAGCGTTGTAACAAAAAATATTATTAGGATATCGTAACTTAATTGTTTACTATTAATAAACATTGAGTGATTAATCTAATAAAAAGGAAACCAGCTGTAATATTCTTAGGTTTTTTTTTTTCGAATAAGCTTTGCTCTCCACCAATTAAAAACCGGAAATCTTTTATAGTTTAATTCTATATGAATTTTTCTAGCATTTGTAGTCCAGATACCTGAAAATTGTATTTTGACTGGTAAAAACGATCTAAAAATAATATTTATGTG
This sequence comes from Agrochola lota, assembly GCA_947364205.1. Lineage (NCBI taxonomy): Eukaryota > Metazoa > Arthropoda > Insecta > Lepidoptera > Noctuidae > Agrochola > Agrochola lota. The sequence goes on from OX376241.1 coordinate 12,155,250, forward strand.
CTGTTTAAAGTTAATATGTAAAGTTTTAATAATATTTTGCCCACACCTATATCCAAAATATATCCTATACTATAAACCAGTGTTTCTCAAAGTGGGCGATAATGCCCCCCTGTGGGAGCTGGAGGCCTAGAAGGGGGCGGTAAGGGGCCCAGAAAAAAATGGGGGTTGTTGAACTGGTTTGTGGAGGCGATGGCTGATTTGTACTTTCATATACTTAATATTTTAAAATTCACTGAAGTTAAATCTACCTACTAGACAACATCGATTATTTAGTTAGTCTGATCTCGAGTTTAAACTTACATTCTAAACTAGACTTTTTTTACCAGTGAGAGCAATTAGAACGCAAACTCGTAACTCATTCGACGTTCAATCGTACTGAGCAAGTAAGAACAAGTATCGATGAACCAGCCGATTGATACAGGATTGCACTGTAAATCGCGTTACTAAAACTTGATTGCTATCCTACGAAATCTATGTTAAATACTTTTAGTTTTTATACAATCAAACGGCAGAAACATGAACTAAATAATCGATGTTGTCTAGCACAAGTAATGAATGTCATTGTGGTTTTTAGGCTGTGGTAAAGTAAAAAAAAGGGGAGCGCTGAAAAATAATAGATTTTCAAAGTGGGCGGTAGATGAAATAAGTTTGAGAACCTCTACTATAAACAGCAATATTTGTATATATATATATATATATATATTTATTTGTAATCACGTTATCGAAAACGGCTCTAACGATTTCGATGAAAGTTGCAATATAGGGGTTTACAGGGGCGAAAAATCGATCTAACTAGGCCCCTTGTCTAGGAAAGTTCGATTTCTCTATTTTCACCCGAGCGGAGCTCGGGCCGCCCAGGAACTTTACATAATAATTAGGTTTGTTGAAGTCACATACTATGTAAATTATGAAACGAAAAAAATGATTTAGGTTAATTAATCAATTCAGACTGAGTTTACTTCTCTGGCGTTAACAAAGCAAGTTTATTGGAAATAAGAGAAACTAACCTTACAATCGAATCAGGCAGCGAATCGAATGGTTGTGAATATCATTGCTTATTCAAAATCTTTTATTTGCTTAGTTTTGGAAGGTTGGGTTTGAATGTGAATCAACATAGGATATAATATTAAATCCTTAATTAGTTCTGGGAATTCTAGGTTAGGAAGAGGCCTATTGCGTCACCTTTGCCTTACCCTTCGGAGCATCCAGGCGTAATGATACAAAACATAACATCAAGCGATGACGCAAGATTTAGATTTCCTCGTTTATATTCGAATTCTTGATATTTGGTTGGTAACAACTAGGAGACCTAACGCTAATAGCGCGGTCGTAAGTAAAAATGCTATGTTATATTAGCGCATGGCCAAAATCTGAACTAACCCGCCATCTTGTTTTGTCAATCCAATTTTTGTGACAGTTTCTCAAATGTAACGACAAATATTTACCAACAGCGCCCTCCTGTCAATGTCTTTCAGGCGCCAAAATATCATTGTAGCACTTTACTCAGATTTTCATGGCTTCTTTTCTGCACTTACCCTATTATAGATCTATGGTTACCCCATGTTAATTTTACTACAACACTCTAGACTCTAGAGGTCTATGGGTTTCTTTCCCACCTCTATTTCTATCGAAAGAGTTTGACATCCTATGACTCTGGCAGCCAAGAATCTGACTGGAGCACAGAATTCTTATTTCAACTTTACATAGACACAATTGTCATCCCTCAGTTTTGACCTTGTATTTTTGGTAATCATTTTTTTAAATTTTTATATCTTAAAAAAATATTCTTCAACACCATAATTAATACAGTGATGAGAGTTATAGGCGTAAATTAGTTTAGAAATATTTACCTCCAATGTCTGGAGATCCATTTGACTATTTACGATGGAGTGTCAGCAGAGCGATAGTAAAAAATTGTTCAAAGTATTCGACGCGTCCAAACGCAGTAGGAGTAAGAAAAAACGGGATGGGCCTGACGATTCTAACTCCATAGTGACAGACTCTACTAGCGTAAGTATTCTTTAAGTATGGGTGAACTTCGCAGTCACGTGCAACGGCTGTTAACACGCTGAGGTAAGCGTCTCGAATCGGTATCGCTGCTGCGTGGTCATTGTTATCTCTTAGGTTTTTTGAGAATTGAGTAAGTAACAGTGTGTCTTTCCATTGTTGTACAGTCTGCGACAAAAGTAGATGATCGCAAGAAGCAATGGTTGAAGCAATTAGTTAATTATGTCCAATGGTCTGCGATAGGATGGGTTGATTGATTGAAGTAATAATTAGCTTGTTTTCATTCTTAATTGTCCCTTCTGAAACCGACTTTTGTAGCTGACTGTACATACTTCGAAACACTTCTAAATTTGTTCTTAGTAGTTTAATGCTGTATTTTACTTGATTCTATCTAACTGCAGGGTGGTCCAGCCGTCTGTCGTGTGCCCTCCGCGAGAGCTAGTTTACAAGAGACGGCTACTGTGCAGAACTTAAGTGGACAGCATGATTCCAACATAACCAAGAGGTTGTATGTATTACATAGTATATTATCAATTTAGGCCTGAGGCCGTGCCCCAATACATACAGGATGTAAAAAGACCCATCAAGAAGCATCAATCTACGCATTCCGTATATCCAACTAAGTAACATTGAGAAAAAATGTTTACTGGGAAACGACTTATTTTTGGTGTGAAAAATCGCTGTTTACGGCATCGCGCAGTGTAGCGTACGCAAAACATTGGGCTTATGGGGCATGCAACGTTACAGGAGTTGTGGGGGTGTGGCGGCATCTCGATCGCCACATGCGAACTACGCCTTTCACTGACGTCACGCAAAATCCTGCATCACGCAAGCATAGATGCGCGACCAGCATATATACAACGTCCCGACATCAATCGTTGGTATTAGCCAACCAGACACAACACCCGTCTGGTCAGAGGATCTTCGCTTTTCTATGGAGGATGAGTGAACTCTACACCCTGTTTCTCATACCTACCTCTATAGGGGTATTTAAAGATAAATTATAACATTTAAAACTTGATTTCGTAAAAACAGTTAAACTTTGATCTTCAATATCTTCGTAACCAGAAGGTTCCCAGGTACGGCTAATTCTAGCACCGCGCGCGCTCATTCGTCATATGAAATAGCGCGGGCTTCCCCGGCTTCCTGTTACAAAATTCCGTCCCTTTTCACGAAATCATTTCCAGTTTTTTTTTTTAGATTTTGGTTTTTATTGCAGGAAATCGAGGGGAAAGATGTTACACATCAAAAATGTTACAATTACGGGAAGAACTAGTGACTCGGCTTCGATAATACCGTCTTTTTACACCCGTTATAATACGCGGTAATCGCCTCTCGATCGAATACGGGTCGGTACTGGACTAATAATTGAAATAAAGAAATTACAAGTTTTAATATGTTAATAGGGACCGTGACAGCAGTCCTTCAGTATCGCGGTCACCGGAAGGGACTCATCGTCATGCGCGGTCGCCGCGGCGCCATCGACGATCGGTGTATGTTACTGTTAAATATTTATGTGTATTTAGCGTAGTTTTAATCCTAAGAATATCTGTGTGGCATGCAGAGGCCTTAAGATTCCTGTGGAAAATTTGATAGCCCCGGAATTAACAAAGTTTTATTTCTTCTTCAATCGGTCCCTCATTACTGAGGATCGTGGTCACTGGACCCCTCTAAACGCGCATTCTGCCTCTATCGGTTCCAGTCCAAAGTTACCATCACCGTCTGCTAAAATTTGCTTGCGGACATAGCTTCTTTTACTTGGTCGGACCATCGTGTTGGCGACCGGCCTCGTGCTCTGTTTCCTTCGGTATTGCTAACAATGACCAGCTTTTTAAAGAAAGAAATATTTACAAAGTCTTGGTTACGAATGTAGCTGTTAGGTGTATCTATGCCAAACTTTAGCAGACCGAATTTCAAGAATTCGGCTTAGCTTACATTAGAGCGTGAAGAATAACCCCGGGGGCGATTTCAGCGTGTTAGCTGACATTTATTTCAATATACCCATTAATAAACAAAACTTTTGGCTTCAGAAATGTTTTTGTGAAATAACGAAAAAAAGATTAGCCCAACAAATTAAAAAAAATCTACGCAACAATTACAGAAGCTGATGCCCTAATTATTTATTACACTGAAATGATGCTATTCGACATTTTCTGGCTGGGGTAAAGAACGCACACGATTCCAGCACTAGGCTGGACACACGCAGTCTGAATGGGAGAGGCGCAGTCAGCTCCGCGTATATACTCGATGGGAACAGGTGGCCAATAGCTTACACACAAATTAATTAATCATAAATACCAATTAGCTACTACTACCAACGATTTAGCCACTAAATTATTTTGTGATATTACAGAAGAGAGGGCGTTTCTTTGGCTTTGAAAGCGGGTCTGGCTTCAACTCCACGCTCTATATCACCTGCACCGGTTAATATTTTAATTAATATACATTTGATTTTTTTTATATTACCTAGAGTTGTTTTTAATGTAAGTTTTATTTGGTATAGGAAGCTGTCTGTGAATCCATCCCACAAGACCATGATTCGTTTATATACACTTTTCTAGAGGAAGCCATCAAAAAGGACAAGAAGAAGTAAGTTATATAATCATTTTTGCATTACATGGTAATATCTCATCTTACGGATAGCGAAGCAGCCATGCTGCCGTTCCCTGTAAAAGAAACCAACCTTTAAAATGTTCCCGGGTATATTGACCTAGTAAATGTATTAAAACATGGTGCGCTGACCTCAAATAAACTGGAACTAGTTCAGAAAGATCATGTTGAAAAATCTACTTTCACACCCTACCCAATTAGATAAATATGGAGAAGTGCGGGCGTTTCAAAAAGTGCTGGTTATCAGCCTTATTTGAATAACGATTTTTAGGGTTCCGTAGTAAACAAGGAACCCTTATAGTTTCGCCATGTCCGTCTGCCTGTCTGTCTGTCCGCGGCTTAGCTCGGAGACAGTTAGTACTAGAAAGCTGTTATTTGGCATGGGGTTTGGGCATATTAATCATGCCGACAAAGTGGTAAAATTTTTCTTGGGTACCTCCTACATGTAAAGTGGGGATGATTTTTTTTCCTCTCTATACCATAATGTGGGGTGTCGTTGGAAAGGTCGTTTAAAAATATTGAGGTTGTGTCAAAATCATTTTTCAATTCTGGGATCCGTTTGCGAAATATTTAGCTTTAAAGTGCAAATTTTTGTTAGAGTCAAGTGTCCAGCCAAATGGTTGCACTTGGATTTGTGAAAAAAATCACAGTAGTAGTATATATGTATAAAGAAGTTAAAAGGAAAACTATCACAGCTAATTAGGCTCGAGTAATAATCGACCAACTTAAATATGCAGTTTGAAAAACATGATTTCCGATACACTCCGTATGGGAGAAAATGTTTTTCAACTACAATGCTAAGTTTGTTCTTGGGATAAATTCATCCCAACTACGGAACCCTTCATTGTGCGTGGTCCGACACACAATTGGCCGGTTTTTGATTTTAAACTAGGCGAATGTAGTACCCATTCTACTTGTGGTAACATTTCAGACAGCGCCACGCTCGACGTCGCGAAGAGAGGCGCAATCGCGAAGATGACCCCGATTATTCCAGGGAAAGACACCGACACCACCACAGGGACCGACACAGAGACGATGTGCCTTCTAGAGATTACGACATGTAAGTGCTTATATGGGCAGCCGTCGACAACGTGCCGCTCGTGTATTAGTACGTGCTCCAATACATGAGAAGCACGTTGCCAACGGCGTGACGTCGACTCGCGCGACAGTCGTCAACGGCGCGCGTAGGCACGTCGACGGCTGCAGTTGCCTCTGCCGTTGGCAACGTGCTGCTCGTATATATGAGCACTGAGCACACATCATGCGTGCATCCCCGAAGACTCAGACAGAGACTTATACCTACGTTTCGCCTCAAGAACCTTCCTAAATCGAGCCACCGTGCATAAAGGTCTAAAACACCTAAATAATTATGAGTCAAAAAAGGTTTTATGCATTTTTGGAGCCGACCTACTGGCCATCATTTTGGTGTCGTCATAGAAATGCAGAGTGACTCGATTCAGGTGCCCGGAAGTGTATAAACAGGCAATAATATGATATACCCCATCTACACTCGGCTCATTTCCACGGCAGTGAGCAGGGACGTGAGCAGGACGAGAATGTAAACACGATTCTTCTCTCGATCCTGCTACAGTTCGCGTCAAATAACTTGCCGCTCTAAAGTAGGCTACAAATGAATGCACAGTAGTCAATCTTCCTTATAAATAAAACAGTGGCGCGCATGCCAGTGCCCATGCGCAACCTAACTTCAGAGCGGCAAAGTTATTTGAAGGGAACTTTACGGCAGTATACAGGGAATTATTGCCGGCAGCGCAAGGAGCAGCGGCATGGGCTGTATGCAAATGAGGCAATAAAAGTCAAGTTATCCATAAGAAAAACTTGTCGATAAGAGATTTTTTCTTATGGAACAAATCTAACTAAGTGAGATGTATTAACTATTCTAATGGTTATAATTCTGTAAATACATATCAGATAAAGTCGCGAATCATATTTTGATCAAGATACAACCTGACACTGTACTGCAAATTGCAAAAAAAGTAAGAAAAATTGAATTTCGCGGACTATCTTTGCGGATTCATTGTGTTCATGCCATTTTAATGTTTATAATAGCATGTAAATTGTTTATTTTTATGTATTCTTAATTTTATTATGTATTAGGGCAATAAATAAAAAAGGTCAAATTAAGTAAGCTAGTCCACAGACGTGGTGATGTTTTTTTAATATGTTCAGAATTTGAGATATCCCATCACATCTGTGGAGTTTTGCTGGATAATTTAATTTGTCCTTAAATCAATAAATAATATGGTGCGAGTCTATTGCTACAATATGACACATCAGCAGGGCAGGCTTGTAGGTCTTCTGATAATCTACATATTTGCAGTGATTTCAGCAAACAAAAACAAGTTCCCCCTCCCATCGCAGCGGTAGACCAAACTGTGCTCATCGAGACGTTCGCGAAGCTCTGTGCACAAATGAGCCGTAACAAAAGTAGCCATAACAGCGATAAGTTACAAGTGGTACGTAGTATTCTATAAGCACCTAATCACTTCCAACTTTACCTTCGTACTCAAGTTAGACAATTCTTACAGCCTCGCACTCAGAGTCACAAGTCATTACAATGTGAAGTCGCTGCGAGACGATCAGAAGCAGACGAAATCGACCATCGCCCAGTCAAGTTAAGTCATGAAAAATCTCGAGAAAAGGTTGGCGTATCCAGAATACGGAGCCAGGATCATTTCTCAAGCAAAACTCGAAGCCGCGAAAATAGTAAAATGGTAATACCTCATGAAATCGAACGTGGACCGCAAGACAGGTCTTACTACGACAAGGAAATTCCTAAATATCATAGCAAACTGGATATTGCTAGGTCGAGGTTGCGTTGCGTGGATGACTCGTACCCCGATCGGTATCCCGAATATCCTCCGGTCCCCGTGCCGACGAGAAGTTGTGTCGATCCATACAGAACACGGCCCCCTGATTACCGAGATTACGACCGGGAGATGAGAAGACATTACGAAGAGGAGAAAAAGAGGTACTATGAGCAGAGGACAAGCCGGAGTTTCGATGTGCACAGAGAAGGTTACGACGACGATCGGAACTGCCGAAGAACCGCACGAAGCGACACTAACAGAATCAGGCGTTGCAATGAGAGAGACAAAAGATATGAAGAAGTGGGGAAGTATTACGATGAAAAACCGGGGAAGTACTACGATGAGAAACCTGTGGAACCGCGGCCTCGGAATAATGCGTCGAGTAAGGAACGGCGCTGGAGGCGAAATGTGGAGAGATGTGAGAGGAACTCGGTGGCGTCGCGGGAGGATGACTACAGAGAAAGAGACAGAGATAAGGAAAGGGATAGGTATTCTGAACGAGAGAGGGACTCTGGGTTGAGTGTGGCTGATGGAGAGACCAGCACCATAAGTGGAAGGAGTAACTATCTGAAGGTTGTAAAGGTATGTTTGGCTTAGTTGTCATCAAACGTGATGTCGAAGCGACAACGCTTTTGTCAATTCTATCTATTTATTGTCTTTTACAAAAGTATCTGATGAAAATGTAAACAAATGGATCACAATTCGTACCTATGGATACTAATTTGAAGTGCTACTTACAAAATTAAATGGAGTGCTTAGATTTTATTATTTGAATACTTAAACCGAACATTCTAATTTTAAATAATAATACAGTTGAAACCTTCTTAATGCAGATGAATGTGTTAGTAATTCCCTTTATTGAGTGATTGCGTAAGTATTTAACCTGAACAGGAGTGGTTTACATTTTGATCGGATACTTTTAGAACAGACTATAATACTTAATATTCATGGACACTTTATTTTATTATAGAGTCCTACAAGGATTACTGATAAGCGTGGCTTGTTGCAGCAAGAGATAGCGGAACAACGAGAGGCAATGGACAAGATGATGAAGCTCTGGAAAGAGCTCATGCGGTGCTTCAAAGGCTTCTCGCAGACGCAAATGCAGGATAAAAATATTAGAGTAAATATCCCACAATTTGATATTCAGGACTTTGTTATCCCTCAGACGTTATGTAAAAGGTAATTGTTTTTAGAACACGATGTGGACAGATTTGGGATTGTCTTTGGTTGGGACTTTTTTAAACATAGGCCTAGTTTGAATCCATCCTGGAATCTATCTGTTACATTGAATCGGTGAACGAAAAACATCGTTAGGAAACCTGGACTTAAAGTAAATACTGAAATCGCCAACCCGTCTTGAGCAAGCGTGGTGATCGTGCCTTCTCTGAATGAGAAGAGGCCTTTGCCCTGCGACAATATAGGCTGGTATTATTAATATATTGAATGCGGTTTCTGTTTCTAAGAGAGCAGTGGTGGCCCAGTGGTAACGACCGAATGGCATGTCCTAGAACCAAAAATTCGAAGACATGTGACATCTACCAACCCGCACTGGGCCCGCGTGGTAGATTACAGCCCACTCCCTCTCGAAAAGAGGAGGCCTGTGTCTCAGCAGTGGGAATATTTTAGGCTGCTTATGCTTATGATACCATTTACTGGGCACGTCTTTCATTGACTTGAATGTGCCCTTGCGGCTGAGAGTATGTCATGCTCACTCAAACGTCTCGCTGGTGGTGGCGTGTGTGTTGGATGATTAACGTTCCCTTCAAAATGGTTGACCTGAATGGTGCTGATCCATGCGTCATGTTCGTGAACGGGTGCCGTCAATGGGGACTGGTCATCTCTTAGCTGCCTCAGTTTATTTTAATTTTTGAATTGTTTTATTACGGACTCTTTTAACGTGCGCGTCTTTCTACATTGTTCTCACATGTATAATTACAACATGAATGATGAAACCAATATTTTGTAACAATATGCTGATTTAAAAGAGTGTCCGTGGAGTTCCTTGCCCGTTCTTCTCCATAGGAACCTACTACGCTTTGGAATGGGCAACTAGCTTCATCTTTCTGACTGACCGACCCCTTGACAATTCCAAAGTACCTGTAATTGGTTTATTTGAAATAAATGCTTTGAGTTTGAGTTTGATATGGTCCAACCAAATCAACGTTGGACCGCCATTAACTTGCAAATTATCGCTACTAAATGACTGTACTTATATTATCTTCAGGATTCGGCCGCTAACGTGCGTGAATCAGCGGCTGCTCAGCTCCGGTTGTGGCGCGAATGTATGCGACGCTACGAGACTGTCGCGAGGGACGTCGGGGACACAGACGCTAGGCTTATGGTAGGTGACTCTTGTAACTTTACAGGGTGGATTTTTGAGACGGGGCAGTAAGGGCAGGTACCTTAACCGTTGTAGCTACAGGAAAACGCGTCTTACAAGACTGTCCTTATTTTTTTGAGAAATTTTGGTCCCTATTCGCGAAATGAAATTCTCAACTTACGAACTGCTTTCATGGTGGATCTACTTGCAAAATATATTTGAAAATAAAGAGCCGAATTAACCGAATTCAACTGGCACATTTTAAACGAGAACTCATTCCACCATGATACGGTGACCATGTCAGTAATGGGTGATCTTAAGAGTGAATTAATAAATTTAAATATCCTTCAAGAGATTTGACGTTTAGGTACTTAACTATCCAAAGGAGTATGGCTAGACTAGTTTTTGGTTATCAGTAAAATTTTACCATTTGTAGGTATTCTAGTTGTCGATACAAGAAGCTTTAATTAAATGAAATGAAATTAAATTAAATTTCAGGCAATTATTAAACCCATAACATACAGACACATACTCTTAAAATAAAATAATAACACAGATAGAATATAATACAAATATTCAATAACTAAAAATATATATTAAAAGTCTTTTACCTCTCCTGCGAGATGGACGACGGTACACAGCTTTTACAATTTCATTCTTACTCAGGGCTACCCTTGTGTAGAATGACACTCTGAGCTTACTTAGCAGCGCGGAAAACCCGGAAACGTTGCTCTCGGCGAACATGTCAGTCGCACTACACCGCCAGGGCAAGTTCATCATAGCCCGGTAAGCATTATTATTCAATACACGAAGAGTGTTATACGCACTCCTCGTGTACAGGTACCAGAGTTGGCTGGTGTATAATGACTGACAGTAGCACTTAATACTGCACTTTTCATCTAATATTAAATAACATAACATCACCCCTGTAATCCTCGAAGGATTAGGCAGAGGTTTACTTATAATACACCCACATAAATATATATTATATTATATAAACGACTATGTAGATCACGGAATACTGTTAAACAAACTAGAAACATATGGTATTAGAGGAAATGTACTTAAACTGTTCGAATCTTATTTGGTGAATCGAAAACTGTTTGTGGAAATCACACAAATATGTACTAATAACGGCTACGAGAATAAATATCGATCCAAACGTAGAACAATAAAATACGGCGTACCTCAAGGCAGTGTACTTGGACCACCCCTCTTTTTAATATACATTAATGACCTTCCCGGACACATAAACCATCCCATGGTACTATTTGCTGACGACAGCACAGTAGTAGTTGAATGTGACAATAATATGACTTATGAGAATGAAATAAATATGACATTAAATACAATAATATCTTGGTTCAACAATAATAATCTTGTAATTAATTTTGGCAAAACTAAAATCATGCATTTCTACCAGAGAATTCCAAGTAAGATCCCTGAAATTCAGTATTTAGGGAGTCCAATAGAGTCAACTACTGTCGCCAAATTCCTCAGCATCGTAATTGATAATAATCTGACATGGAGATCACAGACAGATGAAATTTGTAAAAAAATGAATAGATTTGCATACGTTCTATTTAAACTATCAAAGACTGTCAGCCTAGAATCTGTACTAACGGCTTATCATGGTTATGTTGCATCAACACTTAGGTATGGCATAATGTATTGGGGCAACTCCGTCGATAGAGATTTTGTATTTAGAGCTCAAAAAAAATGTATTAGATCCATGTGTGGCCTAAATAGCACCGATAGTTGTCAACCGTTCTTTAAAAGCCTGAACATTCTTACCCTACCATCACTGTATATCTACGAAACAAATATATTTGTCAAAACACACATCTCACAGTACAAATTAGCTTTTAAAAGTCACTATCGCAAACTACGTGACAAAAATGAGTTAGAGCTTGAAATCACACATGGTAAAACAGCCTTAATGAATAAAAGCACTTTCTGTATGGCCACAAAAATATTTAACAAGCTGCCTGAGACATTGAAATCGTTAAACCTGGACAAATTCAAAAGAGTGCTTATGAAAATATTAATTGATAAATGTTACTACTCGCTAAAGGAATATTTGGACGACAGTTCTATAATGCCTCCTATAGATAATAAGTGTTAGGTCATCTATTTTGACATTACTGTATTTATTTTAACTAATCGACATTGCAATCCATTGACATTATTCTAATACATTTTATTGACATTTAACATTTATGTCCTACCTTAGATTTAATTGTTGACATTGAAGGAATAGTTTATTAATTGCTTTGACATTTCTGTATTAATTTAAAATTTTATGGCTGACATTATTTTCTATTTTTTTTTTTAAACTTTTCTAAATTTTATTGTTGACTATTTGAAAATATTTATGCATCGCTTACACTTTAGCAATCTTGTTTTTTTTATAATTTAAATTGATAAAAGTATTTGTTGCACGTAGATAATTAATAATTAAATGTAAAATTGATCATCATATTTGTACGCCAAATGGCAAAACATAGAGCACATATGAGAATGTAACACCTGTTTGTAACTACCTATGTTAACAAATAAAGAATCTGAATCTGAATCTGAATCTTAAATAAATAGTGTGAAACAGGACATATGTTGTTCTTTTTCAGGAGGAGATCAAGAAGCAACGCTCGGAGATGGCAGAGATGGCTACCATGTGGCAGGAGTGCCTGCAGCGGTACCGCGACATGAGCAACGACTTCAACAACCTCAAGCAGCAGGTGCAGGTAACGTGGGGATTTAGAAATTGGATGTTTTTGTGGGGCAGTTATGCACCTAACTCATAAAAAAAAAAAAAGTAACAGCTTGGAGTCGGAAAATGTGCCGTTGATAATGGATTCGCCCCCCTATTACATGGGATCATGGGAATCACACATAGCTGGTGAATTTGTGGTTAGTGACTAACCTGGTGTCAGAGTTTTAAAGGTGCCCATGGGCCTCTGACTTGGCTTCACATGCCGTCGAGAAATATCTCTCAGGCATGCCGGTTTCCTCACGATGTTTTACTTCACCGTTTTTGAAGCAAGTGATAATTATACAATACGCACATGAATCCCAAAAACCGAGAGGTGCGTGGAGGTAATATTCTGACATTACCTTTTTTCATTAGGACTTCTTAAAAAAAAAATTGATTCCCTGTCTCATATGATTAAGAAGTAACGTTTAGCTAGGTATATTTTCATTTCGTAACACCTAGTGCCTCTAACTTCGACAGCTGGTGAGGCCCGAGAGCCCTACCCGCCTGCCCGCTCCGCCGATAGTGTGTGCCGATGGCGAGGGCACCCTACCCGCCGCGCCTTACCGCCTGCCGCCCAACTACCCACACGTAAGTTATAGTCGTAACTGAGTAGATAGGGTTGCGACGTAGATATACAGGGTGGCAGGGACAACGACGCGAAAACTGTTACCATGAATTCATTCCATGCGTTGAAATTTTTCATTTTTCAGATGTCCCTGCTGCCCTGTATAGTGGTAATACCGGGTAATAACAGCCCCACGGGTTGATCCATCAGGTTAAGCTATGCTACCCAGGGTTGGTCCTTGGATGGGTGACCATCTTAACAGTCGAGACTCATCCGTGCCGCTGAAAGCACGTTAAACCGTTGGTCCTGGTTGTCATTCGTGGATCTTTGGCAGTTGTTACGGGTCGTCAGAAACCCGAAAGTCTGACAACCAGTCTTGCCAAGGGGTATAGTATAACCCAGTTACTGGATTATGGAGGTCAGATAGGCAGTCGCTTCATGTAAAATACTGGTATTCATTGGAAGCTGACCACAACTTAGTTGGGAAAAGGCTAGGCAGATCGATCGACTGGGTACTACCACTATATTTTCTACTGCCTCTTCCTGGACTAGTACTTCAAAAGCAGTTACGTTGCCAGGTTACAATAACTGTAGCGCAAAAGTCTCCATAGAAATGGTGCCTAAAGTCAGATAGATGAGTTGGAGTCGCGAAACGAGGCCACCTCAGAGAGAAGTGGCCAGATGACCGACGCGTACCGCGTGGCATTATCTTGCCTGGATGAATCAGGGGGAGGCTTTTGTCCAGCGATGTATTAAGGACTTTCCCACGGGAGAACTGTGTACTAACTGTGGGAACATTAAAGGCTAAGAAAAAAAAAACTAAGGCCTATTTGGACCACAAATCGCTCAAAGCATTGAACGTTAAACGTATTTTAAACACCATTCTGCCTCTATCACCTTCAAACGATTGACTGAAATGGACTGATGTTTAACATTAAACGCATTCAGCGATTTGGGCCTAGGAGTTCTACGACGTAAGGTGTAACCATCTTGCCCGCTTCCCGCAGCCCATGGCGCCCCCGTTGGGCCCCGCGTACGCGGGCGGGTCCCCGCTGCGGGGCCGCGCGTCGGCGCCGCCCGCGTGGTGGTGGTGCCCGGACGCGGCCCCGCGCTCGCCGCGCCGCCGCTCGTCGCCCGAGTCGCGCACCAGCCGGGAGCGCGCGCGCAGGCATCGGCGTAAGGAGAGAGGTACGACTCGACCGATCGCTACATTTACTAAATAAGTAACAGTATTATGTCAAGATAGAAACAACGCGCTTCGAAATCTCAGTGTATATATCAGTACGCGACAGTATCGGTTGCGCGGCAGTTACGCACCGGCGCGGAAGGTTTAGGTATCTACTGAGCGGCCGTAGGTACTTATTTCAAGGCCACTGCCAAGTTAGTACTGTTACATTATATTATTAGTTAAAGCAATGGCACGTAAAATATAATCAGAGAGGCAACCGGATGGCGAGTGGTAATCTTGGTCTTGAAGTGATACCAAACCTCCCCGTACCGTTCGAATGGACCCCAAATGGATGGGGGCGGAGATACTGGGCAATTTTTAAATTTTTTTTTGGCGAGGCAACCATTTGGAAATGCCGTTGCTGCTGCACTTAAAGACCCAGATTACCACTCGCCATCCGGTTGCCTATCCAATTAAATTTTACGCGCCATTGTCTTGAATATATTATACTGTAAAAATGCTAAAGCCTATATCGAACGCTTCACTTTTGCCTTTCATTTCTTTCTCTCGAAGTCCAACTTCTGACCACAATATTAATCAAACATGAAAAATGAATTCATTAGTTGGATTTCGGCACTTGGCATTTTTCACATGCCTATCGAATGATCGGAAAATTAAATGAAAAGAGCATATCAATATAATTTTGAATTCTATATATCTATATTTATATAGCTAGTCTGCTATTGAGAAGTTCCAAATAGAAAAATCTAATAACATTTTGCCCGACGTGAGAATCGAACCCAGGACCTCGTGCTCAGCAGTAGCGCTTGCGAAAACTACACCAACGAGGCAATCAGGGTTCTAGAATCAAGTGCTGAATTTATGGTAACAGTTTGCGCGTCGATGTCCGTGCCACCCTTTATAAGCCAGTTGGCCAGTCACTATAGTATAGTGGTCTTTCTTTATTTTTCGTGTGGTTAGTGACTAACCTGAGTTTTTATGCCGCCCATGGGCCTTGACTTGGCTTCACATGCCGTCAAGAAATATCTCTCAGGCATGCCGGTTTCCTCACGATGTTTTCCTTCACCGTTTTTGAAGCAAGTGATAATTATACAATACGCACATGAATTCGAAAAGTCAGAGGTGTGTGCCTTGGGTTCGAACTTGAGACCTATGATTTGGCAGTCCGACAGTACCCACGACTAGTATAGTGGTAGTATGGCAGACTAGCCAAGATGCGCCGCTCGTATATTTTTGCCGAATTCAGAAAGCTATTTGGATTGCCACCCTGTATTTTGACTACGGCATAAGCTACCGTTCCGTGAGAATACGAAACTGCGTCATGTTCATCACTTTACGGTTCCTCGGAACTCTTTAATAAATCTTTGTCGTATAAAAAAATATTATACAAATTCAGTGACATATCTAAAAAAAAATCTGGTGAATAACAATACCGCGCTAAAAATGGCTGACTCTAGCCACGAAGTAAGTTAATTTAGCACAGACCTAACTTAATCAAAATGAAAGGAATCCATCATCGGAAATTATACTTTTTCTAAAACCCATACTTACTGTTAGGCGCCATCTCCACGGATAAAATCGCGGCGATAGTCTCGTCGTTTGCCATCAAATTCAATAGAACGGCGATAACATTGCGGCGATAATTTTAAGGCTATGACTATCGCCGTTATTCTCTCGTCCATGGAGACGGCGCCTTATCCTGCGCAGACTGGCGGACGGGACGGGAGAGGATTTTAAATTTATCAATTGAATTTAATACTTATCCAATCGAAATAAGGTATATATTTAAATGCTCGGTGATCGACCTTTGAGCATTGCAGCGCCGTGTTCTCTGGACCATAGAGGATACCGCAGCGGTATGCCACACTCTTTCAAAAGCAACTTTTCGACTGGGTAGTCGCTAGTGGTATAATTAAATTCGAGCGGTGGCTACTCGGCGGATGCCGCAGCATGCCGGCGGATGCTCCGGTAAACTGGCGGACACTCGCGGTATCACAGAGGATTTTTCTTGTCAGAGTGCGCTGGCGGATAGAGGAACCCTCCTCTATGCTATCCCTGCCGTCCGCTAGTGTGCATAGCCCTTACTGTTAGCCTATTATCATCCCACTACTGGGCAAAGACCTCTCCCCATGACTTCCAGTGCTTGAGATCCAGGGCTATTGGGACTACTGGTCATACTTACAGCCAGTCACTGAATATTATTTTTCTACTTTCAGATGAACCAAGATACAAGGAGAAATCAAAACCTTCTGATGCACATTCAGAGCACAGGCACAGAAAAAGATGAGAAACCCCTTCTAAGATAAAATTCTCGTAACCACAACACAACCAGCCCTGTTCAAAATACACGAGAAATTGACGAAAGTTTAGAACTAAGAAAAAATGTATAAGTAATTCAGAAATTGTGCAATGTGCTCTAAAATTGTATTGTATCGTTTGAGTTTTGTAGTATGTATTTGTATCAAGTGATTTTTGACTGTTGTTGCAAGCTCAATTAAACAAATTAAAAGACTTTTGTTGTTTCTGTTTTCCTTCGTTATTTTCTGCTTAATCTGGCTCGGTGTTTACTCGCTCTGGTTTTGTGGTGTAAAGCGTGCGAGCCATGTTCTTGGCTTGTGGCTGATTTTTCAATCGACAGATAACTTTTATATGAGGAATATCTGGGTTCGACAGTCTTTACCCGAGACCGGTGAAGCAAAAAGGAGGGTTATGATTTGGACCGGTATGAATGAATGTTCATCTGTTACCTCATAATTTCGAAACTACTGATCATAATTTGACAAATGAGGTACTTTAAATTCAATATGGCGCCCTCTAGAGGACATAACGAACTTTAATGATGCCGTGTTGGGTATCAAATGAAAGGGCTTGATGAGCACATTACAAATATGTGTATATATCATATTGTCTAATAAGTAAATAAATACTTATGTTTAAATTGTTAAAACAAGCATAAGTGAGACTGTGCTACGTACGGCGCGGCTGTAAAATTAATACCTATTATACAATAAAACGTGGTGGAAAAATGTTTGCGACTCTGCAAATACTTTATTACGAAATTATAACCTCAAAATAATTTAAATACGTTATTTCAGCGAGAAAATCGTTGATAGCTAGTCGCTTCCTCGTCGGCGGTGGGACAGTTTCCAATCCTTATGCCTTTCATTTGGCATATTTCGATCGAATCAAAAGTGGGACTGTACACTTAAGCTTAAACAGCTCAGTGTGCATAATTCACGGTAACTAATGGTAAGTAGGTATAGAGGGCGCTACCAGTGGATAGGCAAAGGAAATCGGTGGCAACAGGCTGAAAGACCGGATATTCAAAACATTAATGATAGTATCTATTTGAGTGTATTTTTTTTTACAAACGTGATAAGTTATTATTTTAACTTAAAATTAAGTACACAAAATCCTTCTCATTGTAACGAGACGGATTCTGTGTTCTTATTTCGTTTTGTAAAACGAGTTCACATTGTTTGAATTTCATACTTCGAATTTGAACATTGTCGGAACAAAGTTCGAAATTAAAATATGGCTCGATGGTTTAAACCAGAAAGCTAAAGTAAAATCTTGTATCGGTCTTATTACAAATCAAGGTTGTTATTATAAAAACTTAGTTCACTTAGTACACAAATTACCATTGTCTCGTGTTAAAGCAAACTTTGAGCGACAAGTCCCATAACTTCTGTGCTGCTTCACGATCATGGGCTCGTTTGGAAGGAGTATCTTCCTCGCAGTTGGTGTAGTATCTACCCGATGTATGCACCCCGGGCATCTGTTCCTGAGCCGCCAGAAATATTGAAGTCTGTGCTCCTTGATTCGGCGTCAGAAACAACAGCTTCATAATGAACTTTATTATTCTTGGTTGATTCCGAAATATATCAGTGTAAACTGCTCCGGGGTGACAACAGTTCACAATAATATTGTTATTCTTAAAAAACACTTCTTCTGCTAACTTCCGCGTAAAAAGTATGTTCGCCAGTTTCGTGTTGGAATAAACTCGTCTACGTTCTAGAAACGTCTTCCCCTGCTTATCCAAATTCTCCACTGTCCCAAACATGTGCATTATTGACGAAACGTTAATAATTCGAGCTGTTTCAGGCAAGTTTTTCATTACGGGCAACAGTAACATAGTGAGTAAAAATGGACCGAAATAATTAACCTGTGCTTCTATCGGCAAGCAGTCTTCAGTAAGAGAGTTGTCGAGAACTCCTGTGCCAGCGTTGTTGATTAGAATATCTACTCTTCCCTCAGTTTTTGTTATGTCTTCAGAGAATGCGACGATTGTCTTGAAAGATGCTAAGTCCAAATATTTGACAATGACCTCATATCCTGTCTCTGATTGAATTTCAGTTGCAGCTTTCTGGGCTTTGTTTAGATCTCTGCAGGCAAGGATGACTCTGCCAGCTCGCCTGGACAACTCTTTAGCGGTCTCGTAGCCAATACCGGTGTTACCACCAGTAACGATTACTACTTTATTTGGTATTCTAATCTGTGATACGAACGACTTGTGTAACCTCCTCTGATTAATAATGAATAAAAGTGCGAGGAAAATTATAAAACATATTAATGCTTGAAGCATTTTTAGTAACCGAAGTAGTAAGTATTTCTCATTGACATATATATATTACTTGAAATCGTTGTTACATAATTTTGTTATTCCGCGTAGGTGTGTGGTGAATGTGGTGGTGATGGTGATACAGAAATATTGCAATGTAAGGTTGGAATATGAGAAACCTGATAAGTAGATACTTTACTTTGTATACAATTAAATAATTTCTTATTGTATTAATTGTATAGGTACACACTGTCTTCTGACTCCAAAATAACAAAACGATAAAATAAGTCAATGTAATACAAGGCGACGCGTTGTCATGCGGTACATGTCAGCAGTGTCCACAGAACATATATACCAAGTAAGTAAATATCAATACAAAAAAAATATATTTAAACTCAAAGGCAGTGTCACTGTCAAAGCGTAGACTATAAAAAATAAACCTGTTTGTTCTCTTTTACGCAATGGTTTTAATGCGTTTACTGGTAATTTAAATAAACAATAGGTACAAATAGACCAATAAAAAGCTGGTTATTTTATATCTTAATTCAGGATAAGCTTTTTGTCAAAAGGTAAGTAAGTACCTAACTATTCAAAAAATGTAGATAAATAATTTTATGGACCAAAGAAGAAGCTTTAACTTGGTGTCATTTGGTTCGGTTGGCAAGCTTGAAGCTGGGGAGCGGGAATTTTAAAACAGAACGTGTTTTTTTTTCTCGTAGATTTTCATTGTGTTTACTGTTTACAAAATGTAATGCCTTGCTTTTAGAGCACATAGTAACTTTTTGAGTGAATCAAATAGCAAATAGTAGATTACAGTATTAAAGTTTTATGTAAGCTGATTTGAAATGCAAGATTTGATCCCCCCATCGATGGGCACGATTTTCTCACTCAGCCTAGGTAGGTCGGGGAATAAGTAATACGCCAAATAAAACGAGTAAACGCTTTTGTAATTCTTTTATATAGAACAGGTTATTAAATGGACATTACAAATTATTATTTTTACCTACATGTGTATAACTAACCAATGTTTTATAACAAAACTTTGTCGTTTTAACAAAAAAAGGACAAAATTATTATTTATTCAAATCGAGCGAGGCAGTCGATTGGTTGTTATGCTATGTTTTCAGTAATAAGAAAGATATGATTATATATTTGTAACTATAACAGCAATTACAATTCAAAAACCGTTCAAGATCCGTAGATTTGACTGCAGTGGTAAATAAATAAATATCATAACAAACAAAAGTCTGTAACACCCTTTTTGGCTACAACACTGACGGGTTCTTAGTAAATATGTAAATTGTATTTATGAAGTATATTTGTAAAAATATATAATTCGGTTTCAGTCTCCAGACGAACAATGTTTCAGTCATTCGGTTGCCCAAAACCGTTCGGGCAAGAAGACTTATAGTACAGGACGAGAAATTGACTTTAACCTATTAACCTCTAATGATTAGAAAAAGTAATTATTATAAATAAGACTTACAGCTAAATATGAGACGTTTCAAAACAACACATCGATTATTACTGTCGTGCTAAGAAAAAGGGCATTTATCTAATAAAAAATAATAATTGCATTCTTTTCATTGTAGTCGTCACAAAAAAAAATGTGCCTAAAAGTTTTATCTATGGAAATATACAGCGATTTTTTCATCCTATGTAATGCCAGTTACGCCCCCGTTCCTTAGCACGGCAGAATAGTGTACTAATGTCCTAATCTATGCTCAAATAGTTTTAATTAATTCGACAAGATGTGCCTTACTTGATTTGAAAGTAAGTAAGACTTAATAGTTTATGTGAGGTGATAAAGAAAAATATATTTGAAACTGGACTTTTTAAGATATTTTCTTGAGAATGTTATTAAAGAAATGAATGGAAAATAAGGACATAAGATGAACATTATACCTACCAGAGGGTCATTTCTCCAAAGACTACATAACTTTCATACAAATCAAATGCAAGAATAGATAGTTGAGAGTTGAGTAAATGATAATTATTTAGAAAAATGCATTTTTTTTCTATCAACTTGTAAAAAATACGCCAAGATTTATATTCAATAACATTTCTCTTGACACTTATGTGCATTTATGGTCAATTTTACATTCAAAACGTCATCTTAGTATAATTTTATATTTCGCTATTATTTGTATGTATTTCAAACATTATTACGTCGTTGATGATGACGTCACGCTGAAGTAGTTGCACGAAGGCTGCGTTGACGTTCATGTTTTGGGTCACCAATTTGGAGGCATGAGGAACAGGGTGTATAGTTCACTCATCCACCATAGAAAAGGGAGGATCCCCCGACCAGACGGGTGTGATGTCTGGCGGGCAACTGCCCAGAGGTTGAAGTCGGGAAGCTTGTATATATGTTTATCGCGCGGTAAACTCTAATTGCGCGATGCAGGATTTGTGTGACGTCAGGATATTGTGTGACGTCAGGTCTTTGATGCGTAGTTCGCATGTAGCGATGTAGATGCCGCTACAGCGAAATATAAATTAGTCTCTTCATGACATTTAGGTATCTTAACAGTAGGTTTACGATAGGTAGGTACATACTACATTCAACAACTTTTAATAATATTTAGTAATTGCGCATTTCGAAAGTTAAAGTTATTGAGGAATAATTCGATTTTATATTATAATGTCTGAAGTTCAGGTTTTCAGGACTTTCAGTAATACATTATTTATATAGAAATACCTAACATACTTGGCAATTCTTCGAGGAATAAGAGGTAGGTACTATCGAAGAAATTAATATCTAACCACCGTAAGGACCGTCTTGCTTGCAGCGCTCATATGTGGTCATCGTGTTCGCGGGATTTGTTTTGAAAGTGGTTAGATATTAACTTTTTTGATGGTAAATAATAATTGAGGATATAGGGGATATTAGTCATAACAATTGGCTTATAGGTCTATAAAAAGTGAGGAAAATTAATTGAATCATCATTTCAAATTTACAGTTGCTCCAACATTTGACACATCCACATATTTTGTCTATGCCATAGGTTTACATTGCACACGCCTTTCTTCAAAACGATGAGACAATCATTTTCCTTCGTCAGTTTCAACACCATATAGTATAAATTCAAATTGACTAAGTAAGCATACCATTTACGTATAGGTTAATATAATTCTATAAGTCACAATACACAAGACACTTTATTACATAAGAACAATAACAGTCTGGAGTAGGTATTTTTATCTAATTTCCAAAAAAACTCTGTTTTTCCTTACATCTCTTACTTGATAA
The DNA here is from genome assembly GCA_947364205.1 of Agrochola lota. Classification (NCBI taxonomy): domain Eukaryota; kingdom Metazoa; phylum Arthropoda; class Insecta; order Lepidoptera; family Noctuidae; genus Agrochola; species Agrochola lota. The sequence continues at coordinate 12,177,341 of OX376241.1, forward strand.
ACAAACAGTATAAGAAAACACGATTTTAGTACCACACACGTGAAATTGACATTAAGAGCGTTTATTCTGAAAGTGGGCAACGTCGCAAATAGATGTCAAATATTTCGCTGTTTTGATTAATTTGGCAAAATTACTGTATGAAATTAAGAAATGTGGCTAACTAACGAACTAGAATGTTGATCATGAAATGCAATCATAATATCGTAACGTTGAATATTTAGTTTTAGATGTAAAAAGAGTACTTGGAAACTTTCCTTTTTTACACCTAAAACGTGTACAACATCAAAGTCAGTGTTATAATTCCAATTCATTATTAATATTCTAGTTCGCTAGCTAGCCACATTTCTTATTTCCATACAGTAATATTGCCAAATTAATCAAAACAGCGAAATATTTGACAGATATTTGCGACGTTGCCAACTTTTAAGATAAACGCTCTTAAAACTGCTAGGAATTACACATAACATCACGCCTGTAATCCCTGAAGGGCTAGGCAGAGGTGTGCCTATAGTACACCCATATGTCATCAGTTATGTTTACGTTTCATGTAATAGGGGGCGAGCCTATTGCCATCAAGCGAGTACAGATCCAAATTACGGGCTGCTACTGAGAAATTCCTGATGGAAAAACCCAATAACACTTTTTCCGACCTGGGAATCGAACCCAGGTCCTCATGCTCAGCAGCAGCGCTTGCGACCACTAGATCAACGACCCAGTTGTTGCTAGGAACTAAAATCATTTAAACACATATTTTTTCCTTTCACGTAATTCTCAGCACGCTATGTTTGTATACCAAATTGACATGAAAAGAAAAATACACTTTAGTAAATATATGGTTTTAATATGTCCTAGCTGCACGATTACCATTACCACAATAGAAACGGGATTTGTCGACGAAAGAATGACAGATAAATAATAACAATCTGTCATTTTGTCTATTCTTCCATCGACAAAACTCGTAGAAAACCCGTTTCTATGGTAATTATGCTACACGTGCTGGAGCTTTGTAGGAGCATCTATTTCTGTAATAGTTATGTTCATTCGTCATCACCTTTCACAATAATTGACGATACAGTTCTTAATAGTAAAAGGAGAGAAGTAAAGGAACAATAGTTTCATGATACATAGACGAGTATGGTCCAACTTGCACTGTGTCGTGACGATAGCTACTCGTCCTGTCAGCACGAGTAGCATGACCACAATAGAAACGGGTTTTGTCGACGGAAGAATAGACAAAATCACAAATAAACAATCACAATCTGTCATTTTGTCTATTGTGGTTATGCTACGCGTGCAGAACTGTCGTATCTTGCATATTAAATGGCGCTGTTCATATTAAAGCTACGGTTTCTTAGAAGAGCGATGGCTGTTATAATATAACGGCCGTCATGAAAATCTGTCATGTTCCTCAGTATTTTCCCAAATATTTTTGGGTCAGCTTCCAGTATAACCAGATGCAGCTGAATCCCAGTATTTTACATGGAGCGACTGCTTTTGCGACGTCCACATCACAACAGCGTCATTTGTGAAATAACTTATTTTCTGCGGTCATAACCCGCTAGAAACGACAGTCAATGATGTCGTCACGACACAGGCAACGGTTTCTAAGTAATAAATCTAACATAAATTTTGGGTAACTCGCTAATATTCTGAATTCGGTTTACTTTCTTATTTACACAACAAAACTTACTGCTTACACTTAACGTAGTCATTAATAAATAGAGTCTGTTTAGATCATGTTCACACAGTGCATTCGATCACTCGGTTTTATCACTTGCGTCCTTCGAGGCGCCGTGCACGCATCAATAAACCTGGAATTTAAATAAAATAAAATTAATTTCATGGTTGTAGGTACAGTGTGGAAATCGGAGGTCATGGTATGTGCGAGAGTATGTCATTAGTTTGACCAACAGGTGTGCGACATGTCATTGGGTTGACAGGTTGTTAGTTCGACAAGTCGTTAGTGTGACAGGTCGTTATTTCGACAAGCAATGTACGTTTAACTAATATGACTTCTAGGTAAAATGGTGATCGATACCGATGGGGCTACTAAGGCATGTGATGCGGAGGAATGAGGAAAATGACATGAGAAAAGTTTTGAGTAAGAATGTAGATAGCTATAAGAGTAGGGGAAGACCAAAGAAACAATGGAAGGTCTGTGTGAAAGATGATATGGCAAAAAACTGTAAGGGTTCCTTGTTTACTACGGAACCCTAAAAAGGAGGGGACTACAGAGATGACAACTAATAGATAAGAAAGAAAGAAGAAAGGGACGTGTTGGAGCCCGTACATTTCCCGGACAACTGTGAAACCAGCTTTACAACTTACTTCTTTTTTCGTTTTTTCGAACATAGCAGGAAACTACATAGGTAGTTATTTAGCCAATAACGTAACAAAATATTCAATGATTCTAAGCTCCGTATTGTTATTGATAACTTTGAATATAAATGAACTAAACTAGTAGACATAAAATAGTAAGCTGTTTGTAGACATGAATGATTCATTGAACTGTCTGGTTTTGAACTCGCATCTATTTCCAATGAATGACGCCATACGATATTGTTTAGATTTTTGTTGAAGTAGTCAGGAAAATTATTTGTTAAGCAAATTGACTTGGCCGAACTTTTAATAAGCTGCAGTAAAATGACATATCTTACAGTGATTTCGTCATTACTTAGATTTTTTTTAAAGAAATGGCCGATAAGACCGTCGGACTGCCAAGTCATAGGTCTCGAGTTCGAACCCAAGGCACGCACTTCTGACTTTTCGGATTCATGTGCGTATTGTATAATTATCACTTGCTTCTAAAACGGTGAAGGAAAACATCGTGAGGAAACCGGCATACCTGAGAGATATTTCTCGACGGCATGTGAAGCCAAATCAGAGGCCCATGGGCGGCATAAAAACTCTGACACCAGGATAGTCACTATCCACACGAAAAGAAGCACGAACTGGCAGTAAAAAGTGTAATTTTACTGCACCTAAATATAATGTCGCCCATGGGCATGTGTCCGCCCGTATTTTTCTAAATATTCATGAAAAATTATCGAAAATTAACTTTAAAAGAGGGGGATCTTTAATATGTTTCATGTAATTCAATTTTTAATTTTTTTAGAAGCGTGTGCCGTATCTCATATGTTATTGGCTCGATTTGGATTCTGTTTATTATTTCTAAAAGCTTATGAGTTATTTACGGATTAACTAATATTTTTTAATAAAATTTGTCAACTGAAAAAAAAAACGGAGGTGAAGACATTACAAAAAAAAAAAAAAACTATTTATTAAAAAAAAAACACAAGTGTAAGTCCATAAAATCATTACGGGATATTTAAAAAAATATATAAGAAAAAAAAAGGTAGACCACCTTTTTAAGTTAATTTTCGTCAATTTGTCATGAATATTCAGAAAAATACGGCCGGGCACATGCCCATGGGCGACATTGTATAAGTCCGACTATTGTCCTTATATCAAAACTGTCATTCTTTGACATGTAACATAAGACCACGCCTGTATTCGCAAGCAGAGGTGTACCATCGAAGAAGTTCATATCTAACCAGTTTGAAAACAAAATCCCATGAACACGATGACCACATCTGTTACCGGCCCGATTCTAAGTCGCCGAGCGCTGCAAGCAAGAATAGTCCTTACGGTGGGTAATTATAAACTTCTTTGATAGTACCTGTACACCCACATTTCGCCAGTTATGTTTAAGTCCCATGTAGTAGGTGGCGAGCCTATTACCAACAACCGGGCACAAATCCAGACCCTGAAAAACTTCAGATGGTAAAACCTAATAACACTTAGCCCGACCTGGGAATCGAACCCAGCTACTACCACTAGACCAGTGTGGCAGTCATTATTTTAAGCATATGCTTTAATAATACTACAAATAGTCGACAATTTGCTTGACAATTCATTATCCTGACTTAACTTATGCAAGAAGCAACAGTTTTGGCAAGTCACTGCGTTCACCTCAAACAAAATATATGTAGGAGGAAGATAATATTTGCATTAAATATTTTAGCATCTACCGTTTCAGTATTGCCATATAGAGTAGAGGACTTTTTTTATTGCTAATGCACTGATTGTCTTAATATTTAACTTTTTTTAATTATTACTTCGACCGTCTCCTTTGTGTAATGGTCAAAAGCGTCACTTCCAATTGATGTTATTTCCACTTAAACAAACATTAACTTTATGCGAGTGTAAATAAAGTTGATTTTAGACTGACTAGTAGTGTTGAAGAAGTCATAAAAAATATGAAGTTATAGCGCCAACACAAACCTTAAGTGTAGGCATTACAGTTGTTTTTCCTAAGACTCGCGTTTGGGAAATAAATTGCGAATGCAGATTAGGGGTTCTGAGCCCAATCTCCAGCACCTTAATTGCGTAACAATCTCAATAATTTCGAAGGATATTGCTAATCCATTGCTTCATATGTTCGAAAAGTTTGCCTGCTCAACAACGCAAATAACGCAATGAATGTTGTTGAACTGTCAAAATGAAACAGATTGTGAGTGATCGTGTGTTACGTAATTATTGTGCTGGTTGGGCCAAGTGTTATGCGATTAGGAATATCTCACTAGCAGGTCTGAGGCTGGATTTGGGCCCCCTGGATGGCAATAGCCTCGCCCCCCTGTTAGGTACATGGAACCAGCGGCGTAGCGTGGGTGTCGGCCGCCCGGGGCGGAAGACAATTTTACCGCCCTCTTATGGTATTAGGTATTTCAATTTAATGTATACTATTACATTACATACATTAATTCGAGAAAACTTTTTGGCAAGAACAGTCATCATTATTTTGCATTATACAGGTTAGATTTTAAATAAAAAAGTTTATCTAAGTTTTACAGCCACGTTTATTCATATAAAAATTAATTTACTTCAACCAGTATAGACGGTGCTGCCAGCAGTCGCTACAAAATATCATTCAAAGAAAGGGGATTCCCCGAATTCGTCACAAAAAATTCCGTGCTCTTTTCAGTCGGTCCGAATTTGTAATAGCGATAAAAATATGAAATGGTTCAAATATTCTTATTATTTATTGTGAAATTATGCCGCCCCCTAAAAAGTGCCGCCCGGGGCGGGCCGCCCCTGCCGCCCCAACTATGCTACGCCACTGCATGGAACCTTATCATAACAGCTGGGCGTGATGTTTTGTTCTGTCAGATGACCTTTTTATCGAACTAAAAAAACAGTTAGTATTTCGAGTTCGACCACACTGAATAGCAACTACAGGATCTGACCCAAGGTAACATTTACTTCTCATTAACAATGACTATCTCGTGGCCAAGCACGATCTTGTAGAAACACAGCATACGTACAAGGTTGCTCGTGCGATAGGTCTGGTCTGAATGTTTTGAAAGAACAATTTAAGATAGTTGTCTAAAACTGATGACCGCCTCTGTGGGATATATATGTTGATGTTGATATGGTTAGACAACCTGTCTCAGACCCAGAGGTCCCGCGTTCGATTCCCAGTTGGGGCAAATTTTTCTGCTCGGTTTGGTTGGTGGTAGGGCTTGTTCTAAGTCCGCCAGGCTGGCGACCACCATCTTATCTAAATCTGTCGCCATAACAACAATATTACTTAACACCATTGTTTTGTTTCGGCAGTTAGAGATAAGATAACCCGTTCCTCAGTGGTTGAGGATTCCGGGTGAAGCTCGCTTCCACTTTCGGCCTGATCATCACTTACCATCAGGTGAGATGCAGGTCAAGAGTTAAGCTAAAATTGATGAAGTCTAAAGCTAAACATCAATTTGTATTCTCTTAACAAAAAATATTTTAGAATCAGCCTTGATCAAGTCAATTTGTATTCAATCAACGATATTAAATATTTGAGTTGAGATGTTTCTTTGTTCCTACTTTATTTGTTTTCTCTCTGTGTCATGATTGTTTTATGGATTTCAAAATAGATAGTCAATTGGATTTTCCTTAGCAGTTAGTCCCTCTACTAACTTTATTGAATGGTTATATCGTTTCCCCGCAGTACTTATAAGCATTTTTTTAAGCTGAATGTTAGTGGACGACTCAACGTCTGCAGTTAGCAGTAGTTAAGGTTGTCTGCAGAAGGGAACCCATCATGCAGGCTGGCAGCAAAATGACTGGTTGTATTCGATCACTCAAGCGAATTTAGAATTAGTTTAGTTTTGAGTATGCGGCGATTGGTTTAAAAAAACTACAGTGATTTATGATAGGCGCGTCAAAGTGAGCACGTCCTCCAGCGCTAACATATAGAGAGGTTGATAAAAAAAAAAATTGTCTGTTCGGTAGATTATAAAAAAATATTGGACACCTATTTTTTCTTTTTTTACGTAATCAAAAGATTCAAATTCAAAATATTTTATTTCACATAAACCTACAAGGGCACTTATGAAACGTCAGAAGCTAGGTGCACGGTTCCAATTGGTCGTTTCCTATGGAGAAGAGCCGGCACGAAACTCCACGGTCACTCTTTTAAAAGTAAATGGTTTTTACAATGTTTTCAAATTACAGTGTTAAAAGGTAAGAGAGGACAGTGTAGGCCTATCAACAAGTACCAGGTACTTAGCAAAATATAAAATGGTAAATGATGATTACGGCAATACATTGAGTTAAAATGTGACATTACTTCACTCCCTGGTAGATTATAATTTTATACTGACTTGTGTCGTAGCAGGTCCTCACTCCCCAACTTTAATGCGTTTTGTTTTATCTAAACCATTTTTATTAATAAGATAATATTTTTTTATTACCTGCCTCACGGACTAAAATACTTTTTTCTCCCGTCAACATCATCAATCTTGGTTTATCAAAATCACTGGCTTATGTCCCTGTTGTGGGTATAGGCCACTATAAAGTTTAAGCAGAATTTGATAATCACCTTAACGCCATACGCCATCTCGTAGCCCCCCTTGCTCTGCATCTGGTTCTGCATGGTGTGTAGCAAGGACGACGGGATGTCCACGTCTGTTGAGCCTGGAATAATTATAATGAGACATATTAGCACCTAAACATTCATACACAAGGAATTAAACAAGAACAAAGACATGTTCATTTAAATATGGTAGTTATTAGACCTTGACATTTTAAAAATATACAAGAATTCGTAAACTAAGAGAAAAAATGTTTAAACAGATCTTTTGAAAGGTCAAACTGTTGATTGCATAATTCTTTAATTTTTTAGTGGACCACCAAAGCTTCTTATGAAAAGCTCAGTCAGCAGTGTCAACACTGTTATATAGGACATAAGGCGCCATCTCCACAGACGAGAGAATGGCGGCGATATTCACGATGTGCCTTCAAATTATCGCCGCGTGGAGATTGATTCATAGAGTTTCTATTGAATTTTATGGCATGGCAAGACTATCGCCGCGATTTTCTCGTCCGTGGAGATGGAGTCAAGTACAACCGATTCATTATCAGGAATAATAACCATCACCATAAATAACAATAAACTATAATCTAGTCACGAAAATAGTGAAGTATTTCACGTAACAAATGACCCGCAACACGCAACGAAAGTTATGTCAGTCCGCCATATCTAATTAGCGCAGAAGGTCACACCACTAGTGGCACGGATTTATGATAACTATTACTTAGTAATGATCGTTTAGTATAACGAATGGTTCTGAAATGGCAGGGAGTAGACCTCGCATAAGTTCGCCCTAACTTCTCATGGTTATAATCATTATTTCAGCATTAAAATGTCCACTGTTGGACATAGACCTACACCAAGCGTCGCCACATCGACCATTTCTGTGCTGTTCGCATCTCGATTCTTATCGATTTTTACTAAGTTGAGTTTTTCTTGCTCTTGGGTTTTATTTTTAACCAAAACAGAGTTTTTAACTAATGAGGAAAATCTTACAATATTCTTACTATTTATTTATTTGAGATAATTAAGAAAGAAAGAGAGAAAGAAAGAAAGAAAAATAAGTTTAATTTGTCACAGAAACAAGTGCATAAAAAAAAGATAATAAACTTGAGTAGATCAAAAAAATTAAACACAATAGATTTAAATACAATAACGAGCACAAAAAAGAAATAGTCGGCAACTGCTGGCACCTCATGAATGTGACAGGAAGGCACTCCACTCAGCATGATTCTGTGCTATGGGGACCCACAGCACAGCGCTGATTTTCAGTGGTCAGTAAGTACATTATCTTGTATAATTAATTTCCAGCTATGTAAATCAATTAATACACAATATCAACGACCGTCTTTTCTCTTTCGATTAGGCCCATCAAACATTCTGGTTGGATCATTCCATTCCTTAGAAACATAAAAGAAAGTTTTGCTTAGTTCAAAGTTAAAGGGAAATACCGTATCCTAAAAAAAACTAGACAGGCACATCTACCTGTATGTATTTTATTCATACAAGCCTCTACAAGTCATAACCGTCAAACCAATCTTACGGCCAACATTCCAATCACACAAACGGCCTTACCTAACACAACACAACAGCTACTGATCTACAAATCACGGCCATTTCGTGAGACACATCTATAGCTGTCAAAACAGAGATAAGTAGCCCCCTGACTCATGCAAATGTCCTTGAGGTTATAGATAATAGTGATAGTCTGTTGATTGATCGCGTTCTACGAAACGGAGGGACGGTTTGTGATGGCGGCGATTAGTAAGAAGATGGTCCAGTCTTTGTGATTGTAGGATTAGATTTGGCGTAGGGACGAAGTTGTGGTTTTTATCTTGCCTTGTATCTTGAGATTTTGTCGCAAACATGCAGACGTAAGACGAAGATTATTATTATCTTATTTATGAGGAAAATTAAGGAAAAAATCTTAATATAAGCAAAAGTTTCCACATTGTACGTGTAGTACCCATCACTTATTTGCAATACGTTGATTTCATAAACCGTAAGATCACCGCTAACATCCGTTAATTGCTTGACATAAAGACGATATAAACATAAATCACTTTAATACAACAAGAAGGAAAGAAGTAAACGAGGTTAACAAAGTGTAACAGGTTGCTTACTCCAAAAGCAACATGTGGGTCATTTGCAGAGAGGCCTACAGGGAAACTAAAATATCTCTGATATAGAAAGAACAATATATTCTCAGGTCAGACAAACACGCGATGTAAAACCTTCGCATCGGCCTTCATTAACAGATAATACGGTGTCTTTACATAAACACTTGGATTTTAAAGATTTTACGAAACTACAGACAGCCTCAAAAAATATGTGCACAAAAACTCATTTGATTGTTAACTATTTGTGTTCCATAATCAATCAATCTGCTTAGCCTTTTCCCAACTATGTTGGAGTCGGCTTCCAGTCTAACCGGATGCAGCTGAATACCAGTATTTTGTACAAAGTAACAAAGTTACTGGACAAGAGTGGATCCAGGGACAGGGGCAAGTGCCCCCCCCCCCAAACGGTTAAAATAAAATCATTTCGAATCGTCTGGATACAATGGCCTTCTTCTTCTTTTCGTGTGGTTAGTGACTAACCTGGTGTCAGAGTTTTAAAGCTGCCCATGGACCTCTGACTTGGCTTCACATTCCGTCGAGAAATATCTCTCAGGCATGTCGGTTTCGTCACGATGTTTTCCTTCACCGTTTTTGAAGCAAGCGATAATTTTACAATACGCACATGAATTCGAAAAGTCAGAGGTTGGGTTCGAACTAGAGACCTATGACTTGGCAGTCTGACGGTCACACCACTAGGCTACTACTCAGAAAATCTCTCTGGCGTCTGGATGGAATGGCTTGAATGCATATCTATAAAGACATTGCTTTAATAATGAACCCTGAAGAAGTTGGCTATCTTCAGGCATGTCTTAATTGATAAAGAGATCCCAAAAACAGTACGAGTGACGAGTGAGTGAGTGGAGACACTTCTTATCTGACTGGCCCATGTGCCCCTCCCAGAAATAAATCCTGGATCAACCCCTAAATACTGGGTAACACGATACCCCTTGGTAAGACTGGTTGTAGACTTTTGGGCTTCTGACTACCTGTAACAACTGACAAAGATCTATGAATGACAGCCGGGATCATACTGTATCAATGTGTAACTAAATTAATTAAATGCGACTATGTTTTGTGACTACATTGATATAATATTATGGATTAGTTCCATAGATTACAAACCTAATGAATTTTTGTCGATTTTCTTATACAATATGTAACAAAAACCTGTCCGATCCGAGAGAAAAAAAATCTTATTATTATTGAAAAAATAAAGTTACTATTTTAAATTCTCACTTTTTGTAACAAAATTACTCCAAATCCATTGCAAATTTTCAACAGGGGTCTTATGTTATGACTTGTAGACACCCGCCAAACCCCAAACCCGGTAAAATTCCCCATTGAAAAACAAGGAAGCGATTTTTTGTTTTTTTTTCAAAAAATTACTTCATAAATATACTCTTAGCACGATAAACAACACCCTCACGGATTGGACACAGTTTTTTTACATGTAATATGCTGCTTTAGGCTGACTGTACATACCAGGTAGTTAAACATTATACTCTTACAGTCACCTTGTGTGAAGATGAGTCAAATGTTAAGGTCGCCGCACGGCCTCAGAAAAAACTTATATTGTGATTGCAAATGTGAAAAAAATAGTGGCCTGTATTATATGAGTGCTACTTTGTAATTGCAATGTTGTGTATTTATTTATTTATTTATTTATTTTATTATTTATGTACACACAGTAAAATACATACAGATACGATACTATACGATACGATTTACCTTCTTTTTCTTTCGTTTTGGTAAGAATGCAAGCAAACTTGAATTGAAAAGTGGATTTGGAAGTCTGTTTTTGCTCAAAGCTTGAGATTCAATATCAAAGCAACTCAGAGGAGAAGCTGTGGCTATTCTGAAGTTTTTTGTTTATGCCTAAATTAGGCATTGTATTGAAAATACACTGGGTAGGATATACAGGGTGTCCGGTAAAGAAACCTTGAAATAGCATAAAACAGACGTTATGGCCGTTTAAAAAAAATAATACAAAAATATCCCAAGTACCTAGTACCTAAGATTATAGTACCAAAGAAGATATTTAACGAACCTATTTTTACCATATTTTACATTTTTCTTCGCCACGACCACAAATGAAAGGATTCCATTGGTTATTTGTTGTTGTAATATTGTACGTTGAGTCGTTGACTATGCCGACAGAGCAGCAGTAAATAATGTGATTAGAAATTGCACAGTATTTTTTTAAATAATAATCGTATCTTAGGTACTACTTGGGATTCCTATATATTTTTAGTGTATTTTTTTAGAACGAGGAGCTCGGTTCTATGTAATAACAGCCGCACGGTTCGATCCATCAGGTTAAGATACGCTTGCCGGGGTTGGTCTGTGGATGGGTGAAAATCTCAACATACCGAGACAGTGCCTCGGAAAGCACGTTAAGCCGTTGGCTGTCCCGGCTGTCATTCGTGGATCTTTGACAGTCGTTACGGGTCGTCAGAAGCCGGAAAGTCTGACAACCAGTCTTACCAAGGGGAATTGTATTACCCAGTTACTGTGTTGTGGAGGTCAGATAGGCAGTCGCTCCGAGTAAAATACATAGGTTAGAGGTTAGACTGGAAGCCGAGCCCAAAAACAGATTGATTGTATTTTTTTAGAACGGCCATAGGTTCTATTATATACTATTTCAAGGTTATCCATTCTTTACCGGACACCCTGTATGTAGATGGTCAAATTCAGATTAATTTATTTGCAAATAAATGAATTAAATATAAAATTAAAAAAAAAAACAAAGTATTTTAATCAAAAATTCACAGGACATCGAAAATTTATCATTTACTGTAAAGTTTAAAGTTTTCCAAGGTTAACTTGGTAGGTAATAAGTAAGATGCCTTCATTATATTATTATCAGCTGATATGGTGATGATGAAGGCATCCTACTTCTGAGCAAGTTAATTTAAGAAAGCGTTGTGGAGTGAAAGATGATGGGAGTTTGAAGGATTAAGAAAAGTGTATTGAGACAGTTTGGACACAGAAAGGATTGGCTCTCATAAGAAATCTTAGTCGTTATAGTATTGATATTAGTCTCTATTGACTAATGAGTTTGCCGACCACTGGTATAGATATATAGATCAATGTTATATGATGTTCCTTCACCGATGTCGGTAATGTCCAAGGTAAACACATATAAGAGAACAAAATCACATATAAATCGAAACAGTCACATTGGTACTTGCCCGGATTTGAACTCACACCCTCGTGGATGAGAGGCGAGGTCTTAAACACTGGGCCATCACGACCTAAAGAAAAAAACAATTTTGAATCAATATCGAGTTTTCAGTGTCATTATTTGATTTCTCAAGTTCTCACTTGATATAATGAAAGCATGTCACGAAGACACGGAAACAAGATGCTTCCAGAAATAAATGGGTGATTCTTGAACTTCAAGGTGAGGCGGACGTCCGCGAATGTGTAAGCATTAGCTTGCAGAATCACTCGTCACGACCTCTCTCAGTGTGTATTTATAGATGATACTTTGTCTCTGCTTGCGTGCTTTTTTTATAGGGTTTTTAAATGTTTGCAATGAGATGTCATGGTGCTGGATGAGACAAGGCCGTAAAATACCCAGTGTTTTGCAAATATTGCCAGCAGTATTCAAGAACAGCCTAATCGTTTTGTTATGAAGGTCATGCCCATAGAAGCAATTATTGAAGCGAGACTGAAATGCAGTTTTAATTTATCCAACACGCTTGGCATGACCACAATGGAAACGGGTTTTGTCGACGGAAGAATAGACAAAATGACAGATAAACAATCAAAATCTTTCACTTTGTCTATTCTTCCGTCGACAAAACCCGTTTCTATGGTTTTCATGCTACGCGTACAGATCTTATATTCGAAGGTATTAAGGGTTCCTGAATTCCGGATTGATGAGCAATCAGTATAATTATTTAGAGAAACTAAATAGTGCAACATTTTCAGCTTTGAAATGGAATGCAAAAACAAAACTTTGCTTCTGTCATAGCAAAAATTTTCTTCCTGTGTGAATTCACCACCATTTTGGTTTCAATTCTTGGAAATGTATGCAATTAAGTCTTGTTACGATTACTTTTGCAAAGTACCTACCGAACTAAAACAAAGGTATTACGTAGGTGCCAGTATCTAGAATAGTATCGCATTATCTGAGGTTTCATTCATGATACTTGGAACTATGACATCTTTGTTGATTTTATATGGAGTGTTTATGTAGGTAATTAATACCTAAGTAGGCAGGCACAACTAGAGTTTTATTGTTAGAAAATTTTCCTTTTATTTTACTTCCAGAAATTGCAATCCCAATGCTATTCATTTTGACAATGCAACAATATTCATACTTACGTTGTCAATCAGACGAATTTTTCAAACATTGGAATTTTCTTCAAAATCTTTCAGATTTAGCTTGCTGATAAAGTACCAGACAGAATTTCAGACATTGAAATATTGGGTAGGTATTCTGGCCTGAGAGAACTTTTCCAGAATTTTTCCAGAATTTACCGAACTTAACTATCGTATTTAACATTAAAATTGCGGACATAATATTAAGCATTTCTTACGTTACATCTCATTAAACAGAGCACTCGGTTAAGCATTCCTTCAAGTTAAGTGTTATAATAATTCATATTTGAAGCCGTTAATAATCTCTTAACTAATGGAGTATTTAGTGTTAGTCGTAATTATCACTGAGCACATGTGGCCCACTGTGGCCCAGCGTGGCCAAATGTGCTTACGAAATACGCCTGCGGAAGATATTAAAAAAACTTAAATGTTTTAAACAATTGAGGTCAGACATGGAGTTATGATGCTAATAAAGATCTGAATGAATAAATGAGATCCCGGGTTCGATTCCCGCCGTGTCGGGCAAAGTTTTTTCCAATTGGAATTTCTCAGTAGCAGCCCGTGGTCTGGATTTGTGCCCAATTGATGGCAATATGCTTATTAAAATGTGGGTGTACTATAGGTGCACCCCTGCCTAACCCTTCGGGAAATATACCGGCGTGATGTTATGTAATGTAGCAATGTTTCATTCTGGTACAGTTGCAGTTGTTAGTAGGTAATATTGCAGCTCAAAGAAAGTGATCAGAGGCCGTACCACAACCGCGCGAAGTAAACGTTACGTAAATTCGAGTGATTTTATATTCAAAAATATAAATTGCATATTGGTTTTAATTTTTCGGCTTTTCCTCTTCGTTACTAAGCATTCATACAGATTATGGATCAAATTACAATCTCAGACCAAATTAAAAACCAAGTCTTCGAACAAAACAGTGAAGCATGCCAAAACTACACCGCCGCTCAGTGCATACACGCTCACATGCACACATTTACAACCTTTTACAATGACACTACACCACACAAAGTGCACACATGTTTACGAAACCGGCTTCACTTCACTGTTGACAGCGCTGTCTTGGTTTTTTATTTGGTCTGAGATTACAAACATGATTTATGTAATTGTTTGATAAAAATCAAAATCATAATTTTCGTGGCATAAAGGCTCTCATAAACAGGCGAGATGCGAATCTAATAAAACAATTTCTATGAAAACTTCACGGTAGAACAATTGCCGGTGCAGCGTCGCGCGACATGTTACGCTAGTCCGCACGAGCCTTTAATCGATTTATATCTTTGAATTTATGCCATGAAAATTATGATTTAGATCAAACAATTAAATGCTCATTATTGACGCATCAAGATCATATCAACCTAGGTTTTGAAGTCACGTTCATGCTTATATGCAATTATAGAGGATTATATCCTGGATACAATCTAATCTGACAAAATTCAAATCAATTTATGGTCGATTGGACTTTGTTTATTGACGTATTTATTGGTTTAAGACAAAAGGTAAAGGCCATAGATATCCGCATGGGCTATAAGCTAATTTAAGGTGGAATTAGTTGATATTTGATCCATACAAATTTCGGAGGGGTTTTACTCCACTGTTTGACATTGTACATCCAAAGTTAAACATGATATCGTCTTAATATTTATTTTGTCTGTGCGGAAACAAAAAAGAAAAATAATAAGCCATTAAAAAGTTAGGAGCCAACAAAGATTCGTATTTCTTGCTAATTTTAACGCAACTTTGGGCGTAAATAAGTAATGAAAGAAATGTAAAATCTCCAAACAAAGTTGGCACCGACAAAGCTTAATTATCAAAAAATTGATTCATGCAGTCGATTTTCCAAAGGAATTTTCGTAATTTTTTACGCGCTCGTTTTACTAAAATAGTTCGGAACGGTGTTTATGTGCGTGCGAACTAGACGTTGTGCATGTAGACCAGCGTCTAACTGCTCATCACTGATACTATCTCTGTCTGACACAATGACAGATGAGACAGCGTGCTTTTTGGCCATGCCAAAAGCCGGGGGCACGTGCGTCTTGCGGCTCGGCATGCCGCCGGCACTATGTGTAGGAGCCATTACACTCACTGAATTGGCCCGACAAGACGGGCCTGCCGCGTACTTGTACCTTCATATACCTACCTAAAATGAGGAGTGAACCATCTGTGTTCATGTGTGACATTGGTCAAATATCGATCCAGTTTCACTGAATTCCATCGCTATAAGGCGAGGCAATCACTGGACTGACTTATAAACAGATTTCCATTAGTCTCGGCCTTTTTTTCTACTTAAGACAGACCTACTTGTTCAGATACCTATTTGTATCTGTTTAGTAGAAAAAAGGCCAATACCTATCTTGTCCATAATAAACGAACCACGAAAAATTCTTAGAAGTAATATATAATAGGCTCAACCAGTCATACAAAATGTAAACTTTGGACTTGTCGACTTTAAGCTTACATTATCCTGTTCGCATTGTCATGAGAATGTCTGTTATATAACACAAGTATAATGTAGACACTACAAATATACGTATACATAGGAAGACATGGTCACAGTTTAGTAGAGGATTGGGAAGAATAAGTTAAATAGTAAGTAAATGTTTGGCATTTATTTTTCCTTATTGGTGGTGAGGGATATTGGTTTTATTTTTAGAATCTAATGTTTGGCTGTGACATGCTTTATCACCATACTATTATTGTTAGTTTATATTAAATTAACTAGGTACCTACTTTAATATTGAGATGCATTGTCAGGAATCAGATGCCTACACGTATTTTGAAAGGTAAAATATGGTGATACCATAGATATAAGATTTTTTATATTTCTATGAGTGATACCAAGACTGTGATTAAAACATCTGCACATTGTTTACCCATATTTGCAAATAAATTATATTGAATTTGAATACTAGGTACAAAAAAAAAAGTATTTTATGTCATAGAACAGTTTCGGGAAATCACTTAGCATAATCAGCAAATAATGGTCCCACTGTTGGGACACAGGCCTCCTCTCTTCGAGAAGGAGTGGGCTGTAATCTACCACGCGGGCCCAGTGCGGGTTGGTAGATGTCACAATGTCTTCGATTTTTTTCTAGGACATGTCGGTTTCCTCACGATGTTTTCCTTCACCGTTTTGAGAGCAGTGGTGATGAAATAATTTACAAAAAGTAAAGCGCCTGCCTGGGTTCGAAGTTCGAACCTACGACCTCCGTCCACTGGGCCGCAACTGCTCACTATACGTACGTATACAACGTGTACGTGTACAACGTGTACGTGTACGTATACGACGTCAAATTGAATCAGTTTTTTTCAAAAAGCAACTTTTACTTTGCCCAAAGGCTATCCTTTGGCCAAAGTAAAAGTCGGTCTTTGCGTTGCCACTTAACGTGGCAAATTGGCAATGCCTTTGCCACTGCTTCCAGTCTTTTGAGCATGGTACCAGTCGACCTCGAAAGCGATGTGCAGAAATACTTTGATGCCGTTGCTTTTGCTGAACGATGGCCGTTTTGCGTGGATGTGACGCATATTTTCCCTCAACTTGTTTATTTTGTGTTCTTTCTTTGCGTCATGCTTACCGCAAATAAACGATTTTTCATCCTTTTCTTTCTTTCCTTCTATGCCCTATTTCAAATCATAGTTTCGGTCTGTATAATGTTTCTTCATTTTTTTTTTACTGTTGTCCGCGCTTTACAAAATTTTTAATTTCTTAAGCACTATGGTTTGGGCTGGGTTTTTCTGTAAGGAAATCAGTCTGTCGGTCAGTTAATTCATCATAGGGTACTTACTCTATCAATCTGCCTAGCCGTTTCCCAACTATGTCGGGGTCGGCTTCCAGTCTAACCGGATGCAGCTGAATACCAGTATTTTACTGCCTATCTGACCTCCACAACTCAGTAACTGGGTAATAAGATATCCCTTGGTAAGACTGGGTGTCAAACTTTCGGGCTTCTGACGACCCGAAACGACTGTCAAAAATCCACGAATGACAGCCGGAACCACCGGCTTAGCATGCTTTCAGAGGCACGGAGGAGTCTCGGTATGTAAAGATAAAGAGGTTCACCCATCCACGGACCAAGCGTAGACCTGCTATCTAATTACGCAACACATTTTCGTAAACGATTACGAGTAATCTGTTTCATTTTGACAGTTCAACAACATTCATTGCGTTATTTACTTTGTTGACCAGATTTTTTTTCGAACTTATGATGCAATGGATTAACAATCTGTTTCAAAACGACTTAGATTCTGATTGGTCGTGTATTACGTAATTAGGGTTCAGCTATCTAATCACGCAACACATTTTCGATTTGCAATTGAGTCAAATTGGTTTCGTTTGACTAGAATTGCTTTCAATTTACAACTTTTGAAAGCAATTCTAGTCAAACGAAACCAATTTGACTCAATTGCAAATCGAAAATGTGTTGCTTAATTAGATTGCAGATGGATCGACCCGTGCCAGTTATTACTTAGCCACGAGCTCCTCACAAGCTACTAATGGTCTATTATTAAAAATTCTAAAGTCTATTATTAATCAACTAATATCAACGATCGACTCTATGGTCATTTATTTTTAAATACAGACATGAACTATTCATTTTACTTTGCCAACTGTTACTCTGCAGTTTATAAACATTTTACAACAAAGTAGTAATCTGTTTATAGCGCAAATGTTATCCGCGAGTGTGGTTCAAGGAAGTTCAAATTGCGCTAAATTCTATGCTATTAGGGCTGGCAGCACTCTCGAAATAGATAGAATGGATATACATGGATGGAATGGATATACACCTACGTTTACAATATAAGACCTTTCTGAGATTATACGCTGAACCTTTGGTGAACAGTTTTGATGTTGCCAACTTACTGACAGTTACCTAGATCGGGTTATTCAGGTAATTCGACTAAGTAGTGCACTGCTTACCAGAAATCTTGTTACAGATTTATTTACAAATTAATTATTCTTATTCTAGGATAAGTTACTAAGTTAGTAGGAAATATTGCTATAGTCACCAGACGTGGCAAATGGTATGATCACATTTTATCGAATTCAGTCACTTTTAAGGCAAGTTTGGTAGAAATGTCCATTAACTAACACTAGACCATACCTAAATGTCATGCCTAAATATTATAACATATTGGATTTTGAATTCTCGGCGCTGAGCCTAACGTTGAAAATCCAACAGTGCGCTTTTTATTTATATATTACACAAGCTGCGCCCCGCGGTTTCACCCCCATAAGTCTCGATTCCGTAGAAATACCGGGATAAAAAGTATCCTATGTCCTAACCCAGGTCATGGTCTACGCATGTCCCAAATTTCATCCAAATACGTTCAGCCGTTTTAGCGTAAAAGCGTAACGAACAAACATACAAAAATCAAATCATTCCTCTTTATAATTGGTAATAGTTTAGATTTAGGTATCGCTTACAGTTAGTGAAAACGGCATTAAGGTCTTTACGGCCAAAACAAAGTCATTATTTAAATCTGGAATATCACTAATTTGTTGAACCCCAATAAGTGCCTTGTTCAGACGGGGATAGTTCGCGAGCGACTGTGCTCTGTTCAGACTGCAGACTACGGACGACGACGAATCGGGATGAGTCACTCTCGCTTGCCGACCGACACGGCCGCCGAACTCGCTTGTTTATTTTAAACTCGACTACAGGGCTGCCTTCTTGTAAACATGTGCGAAATAATAATATTGTTTTCAAGGATAAAATGTAGACATGAATACTGTATACGTAAGCTATTGAATTGCTAATTAATGTGTATGTTATTTTAATGATTTGAAGTCAAACATACGTTAATACATACATTTTCAAATTTTTGCATTAATTAATAAAATGTCGTTTAGTCACGAATATTTTTGTATTCAACTTTAAATTTAAAGTTTGCACCTATTAACATTGGGGTCATCTATCAACTACACAATAATCAATTTTGTATTAGTAAAAGATGTTCCGTTAGGCAAATTAATCAGCCATCATTTTTTGTAATAATCTTTGATCGAAGGTAATAATTAATTTATGCGGAGACATCCAAAATAAATTATCTTTTGAAACAGGTATTCTTATAAACTGATTTACAAGAATTAACATCAAGCAATCATAATAAATATCAAAGATTAATGCGTAATCTGTGTTTAACATCCTTAGCTGGCAGTTACGAATAAATAATATGCGTACAAACCGTCTCGGATGTTCTAAATTTAAAATGCAACGACATTCCGCCTTGGTTCTGTTTGTATGATGCTTCAATGCTCGTTAAACTAATTTTCTTTGTCTATGGATTCTCTTTTTATCGATTACTATTCAAGCTTACGTAGATATTTTTTTTTTACTACATTTACTGTGATGATATAATCAAAGAATTAATTTGATGACTTCTACAGTGTCTTACATTGTAATGTAATTAATTCTGTACAAGCTAGAGTTACATGTTATTGTGTTAGTATTCAACGTTAAAGTTCACCGCATAAGCATAGACAAGTAACGAGCACATTAGTATGAATGAAGTATATTTACTTATCTTTATTTATGTTTACTTTCGGGGTCAATAGAACTTTAAGAGCGATATCACTAGGTACATTAGCAGTCTGGGCAGTTTTGCCTACATCTATACCTACCTAACTTGTGTTTATTAAAGTAAGGTACATATAATAACCGTTATGACATGACTGAGTTTGTGTTCGTTGTGTGATAATTATATTCTTAGCAATTTATATTGTGAATCGTTTTATAATGGCTCATTACTAAGTTGACTTACTGTTTGTTGAATTCTTGAGGGATGAGGCAAAAAAAATATTGAAGCAATTGTGACGGCTATGACATATAGGTAAATGAGCCTATTAATAATGATAATAGGTATATTGATGTATGTAGGTATATCATTGATATATTGGTATTGTTTTCGCTATTGAAAGCGTAAACGAAGCAATAGTTTGCGGGTTTTGCTTCTTTAATGAGAAAAATGTAATACCTACGTAAGTATCTACTAAGACATATGATTGTGAGAATAGCTTTAAAATTACTCACTGTGTCTCTAGTCTCTAGTAATCTACTTTCTTTGGTTAATTAGTCGGGTTTTTGATTTCTAATTCGGAAACAAGTTCTCAAATCATTTGCAAATTGAATGAAGAAAAGAAAAAAAAATTTTTTTTTTTTGATGTATGTATGAAAGTAAGACAAATAAGAAACAAACATACACAATACTAATAAGGCTTTAACAAACCGGAACTGTTTAAAATTCAATGAAACAGATGTGATCTGCAATAGTTTGGTCTAATTGGCGATTATAACCATTCACTGGCAGGCGAGTGCAAAAACTAACGTTCACTATCCAAGTTTGAAAACCTCGTTTACGGATGCATACAAAATGAACTTTTAGTTGTCAAATCAAGTCTTATTTAGTATCTTATTTCCATAAATTGTTACCTACTTCTTAAAAACCAATAAATGAGGCTAGAAATATGCTTAATTAAATATAAAACGTATAATTCTTGATATATTTTAATTTATCTCCAACGAAAATTGATCTTTTATTTATCAAAAGGCATAGATTGGTAGATGAAATCAGATTCGATACAAATACCAGGTACCTGATTTAGCCTTAAACAGGATTGAAGAGGGCTATAACTGGTCCAGACGATTCTAGAACTAGCTCTGACTACTAAAGTACTAAATTATATCTAATGCTAGTGACTAGCAAGGAATGTCGCAGATGTAAGCAGTGAAGTATGGGAAAAGGAAATAATTTTAATTACAGCTGTGTCTGGCATTGAAACTTTTTGTATGCAATCAGAAGTATCTAAGGACTTCTATAAAAATAATTTGTGCATTTAAGTTTGAACATTCCTGTCGATGTATGAGTGATATTTCCGACATATTTTTTGCTTGTAATAAAATGTTACTTAAACAAAAACCCTAACTACATGCTTAGCTACAATTAAAACTAAAAGCCAAACTAATAAATCTGGTTACAAAATAAACACCAAAGGCTACAGAACTTTCAGATACAACCCTAAGCAAAATCAGTCATATCAAAATGCTCCCTGGGCTGACAAAATGTCACATTGACAAGACAGTTCATTAACTACGAACATTTTACATTGGCTGCACAAAACGCACTATGACGGTCGACAGGCCATTCCTTTTAAAAGTCAGATAGTTATCTCTACTGGTGCAGAATAGCATTCCTTAATAGGAACACAGAGACTTCGGTCTATCCGTAACCAAATTAGGAGCTCACTCGTCCTGTGGAATACAAATGCGATCTTT
Source organism: Agrochola lota (assembly GCA_947364205.1). Lineage (NCBI taxonomy): Eukaryota > Metazoa > Arthropoda > Insecta > Lepidoptera > Noctuidae > Agrochola > Agrochola lota. The sequence continues at coordinate 12,198,929 of OX376241.1, forward strand.
TTTTTAATGTAACGTTCGTACTACACGCGTGTGGACACGTCTTAGTCGTTAAATCACTTATGTAAGGCTCAGTTTTGTAATCCTTACGTATCCTGACATGTTAGTTTTTACGATGGTCGGTAAAGGAAAGTTTCTTGTCTGCCTAAGTTTAGTTAGGTGATGTTTGTTTTAAGCGATTACAAGTAAGTTGGTTTAAGATTCTGTTGGGTTTCTTGTATTAGGTACTGTTTGCTACCTATATTAGCAGTAGTTGTGAAAGTTTGTATTTAGTATTTTCTAAAGAAACTTTGTTCGATTTTAAATATGTATACGAATTTGTTCTTTCACTGTTTTTTGTTTAATGACTTGTATATCTTGACTCTGACTGACATTGGCTAAAGTTATGAACATTGTGTTATTAGTGTTATTACCTACGTTTTCTCATTTCAAAGGTGATGAGACTCGTATTACACGAGTTTCCAATGCCATTACTTCATTGAAATGAAGCCTGGAGAGGGCAATGAAGTTAAATTGACTGTTTTTCATCATAAGAGAAAACATTATTTACTAGTCTAAGTCCAGTTATTACTACATAACATCATCAGCATCAATGTGGAAAGTTCTAAAACTACTCGTTTCATATAACTATAGCTTTAGCAAGAAACATATTATATGAACCTTGGGCTGTATGCCTCGGTCGTTCACCTTGCCTTTCGGGAAGGTTACGATAGTAATCGATTGACTGACGGCCCGTTATCGACCCATCGATCGTCAGGATTACGATGATCGCCCTCGAGTGCCTATTCAAAAGAGATAAGAGATTGTGCAGACTCGTAGAGTGGTTAAGCAAATTATTTTTTCAAATTTTTATGTAGGCCATTTTATTTCCAAAAGTTTTCCTGTCCTGCGAACAATAAACTGTAGCATGCCAAAAGTACACCGTAGTTCTGTGCATACCTACACGCTAACACGCACACTTTTACAATGACACTAGAATCAAACTACTCCACACAAAGTGCACACATGTTTACGAAACCGGCTTCACTTCACTGTTGACAGCGCTCTGTCTTGGTTTTTTATTTGGTCTGAGGCTACAGGTAATAACTCTTTGGTTAAATCTGGTAGAAGATGCTGAATCTATTGGTAACGTTCAAGGTTATTAATACCAACAATCGTATAAAAACCTTTGCAGTAGCGTTACCAAGAATCGTACATTCAACAGAACATAGTGACTCACTGTTATGAGAAATGTGATCAAGTCTCCAACAAAAACACAACAAAGTCGAGTTTTTGCGATGCTTTTTTCTATGTTTGTAATTGTATCAATCGAGCATAATTCTACCATACACGTTGTTTTTTATCGGTGAATTTTGATTACTTCCGATTTTAATTATTAACAAAAATTACACTTTACCTACAGTGTTTACTACATCTTTCAATACAAATAATAAGTAAGTAATAGTAGTAGCCAAGAAAGCTACAAATGACCAACTCACCTATGTGTCCTGTGTGTTGAAAGTTGGTCGGCGCACCGATCATGGATCTGTCTATTCTCCGCCGCGTGCGCTGCGCCTGCGCGGCGGGCTGGTAGCAGCACGCGAACCATTGCAGCCAAATTTCACCGCCAGTGCTAGCCATTACTATTCTTTAACGTCCACTTCACACGCGAGTCCTACTTAACCGTCACTGCCGCTTGAACGCAGCACGGAATTCGAATTCGGAACTTATAGTGATGTACACTTGCGATCGAACGGTCGATACTCGAGCCACTGATATTCTCGTACAACTTGAGGATTAGCGCTTCACTTGACGTCACTAGTCTTCAGATGAGCGCAGCGGAGATAACGTTGATCGCATAATTCCCCGATAGCATCTGAAAGAAAAACGTGGCTTGTCACAAATAAATGATAACAGAAACGAGTATTTACTCTTCCTTAATGAAAGGAAAACATATTTTAGCAAGCTTAACGTTGTTAGACATTGAGATAATAATTTGAACGAGTAAATAGGAGTCCTAATTAAAGTAATGACTTTGGGCGCAGCTAATTCGTCGTAATCAATTAAGAAGAGAAAAAAGCATAAATGTAGCTGTTAACGAACGTGTTTTTCACAGTCATGCCTGTCATTATGATTTTAATTTGTGGATAATTGTTATTTAGGATATTAATGAGCGTTAAAAGCAGCTGGCTGCGTGCCGAATGAAAGTAGGGCCAAAGTAGCCAACCTTAGGTGAATAAAACGCTTCAAATGCAATTCTCTTTCCTCTTGTTATAAGTGGATTTATGTGACAGATTTAAAATCATGGAGTCGTTCCGCTAAAGACAGTTAACAATGAGACAAATCAGGCATCACCATTAGGCAAGGATCAAACTTCGTCAATCGATACCGTTTCCTAAAATCGGCAACTTTTAACGGTTCGAGAGCAATCCTGCTTCCTTTTAAGCCATTTTTATGTTTTTACTGCACCATATTTCTCTACCCAACTAGCATAAGCTTCCATATACATGCCAGAATGTTATGGAAACTGGTAAAAGTTCGTAAAATGTTATCTTGGTGTTGTGAGTTAGATAAACCGGTCGGTCCCAGCGTAGTTTAAGTGACATCGATGCAACTAGTGGTACATATTAACTTAGATTCTAAATACTGAGATGCTTGCCAGGTGTGGAGAAGACGTTAGAAACTTAAATATGCTAAGTTAGGTGTTGAAATGATCATATGTAGGTTTTTGGTCAGGTACGAATTAACTTGACCATAAATAAGTATGAAAACATTTCCTGGGTTTCTCCCGATAAAGTTTATTCTGGTCGTACGTATGTATGTAATTATGTATCATGATTAGGATTTTTTTTCCGGTTACACGTCCTTTATATTGCACCTGCCATGTTTTGTCTATGCATCATCCTAAGGTTGACTGGTACAAAAATGCCTCAGGCATTAAGTCCGCCTTTGTACAGTATTTTTTTACTTGTGCATAAAGGTTTAATTAATAAATAATATATAGCCAGGATTGGGTTCTACCCATCCTAATGTAGTTAGATTTGGCTTTTATAAATTTCTGCTGCCTATGTGGATGATAAAAATTCTTGTGCCAATAGCAATCTCGGGACAAGCCTAACGCTTCGTGCAGACTAGCGCGACGCGACAGCGCGACGCGACGCCACACCGTTTTTTTTAGAAATTGTATTGTTCGAGTCGCATCGCGCTGGTCTGCACGAGCCTTTATGTCGTTCTACAACCATTGGCAATCACACCAGTCAGTATTCTCAGCAAATAAGAAAGGATCTCGGGATTAGATTGACCAAAAAAAATGATGTGTAGTTATAAAAAAGTATATTGATTAATAACGTCTGTGTTCCGACTGACACTGACACCAAGAGCGAGCGAGAATGTGGAGGAATGGTTTGTTATAAACACAAGACTACTCGAGAGTCCTTTAATGTACCGACACGGAACGGAGATAATACGAATCTACACGAGACAACAAGAATATAGACGAATATTCTCTCTACACTCTCGTATTCGGCAAGTTTCGTGTAGTTTTGCAGGGTATTGTGGAGCAGGCTTTACATCGAACAAAAAAAAATGGTATGTAGTTATATATAAGTATATTGCTTACTATAGTCTGCGTGTAGATGAGAAAAGTTTTCCTGCCTACCTACTATTTTGTTCAAAATTTTTTGTTTCTCACTTGTTATACATATTTATATGCCACTTCCTGTTACAGAACCCACAATATGATGTTTTAACACCTTATAACCTTTGCGCAAAAATAAACATATACAATTTGATTTGCCAGGTTCCAGTTCTTTCGCGCATACATCCTGTACATTTGAGATCCGGCTACATTCTCTGTACATGCGATCTCAATCCCACGTGAACATCACTATCATAGATCAAAGAATCATTGGATGTTATCGTGTTAGCGCACGCCTTCACGTCTTATCCTGGTGTCAGGAACACGCTATAGGGACAGATAAGAGGCTGACAAAACGTCAGATAGTTTATCCATGCGGCCATTATGTTTTGTACTAGACAGAGAATAAGGGCGACTTGTTTTAAGAGAGGGATAACGGTTTCTTGTTTTTTTTATAAGAGGGTGTGTCAACAAAAATGAACATAGGTACTATATTCTTAAGATGTTGGCAGAATCATCCCAGCGACGATTTAAGGCTCGTGCAGACCAGCGCGACGCGACTCAAACAATGCAATTTCTAAGAAAACTGTACGCTATAACAATAACCGGCGTCGCGTCGGGCGACAAGTCGCGCTGGTCTGCACAAGCCTTTACTGGATTCGTTTTCTCCTCTACCGGTCGTTATTTCTCCAAAAAGAAGGTTCAACATTCTCTTGCCCTTCCATACTTCTCTATTAGTCGTCATATCGGTAGTCACACCCTTTTTAGCCATCACACTCCATCCATCGCTTCTTTGGTCTTCTCCTGCCCTATCAGAATATCAGCGCTGCGGTATTTATTTTTTTAAATATCACCGCATTATGCCGAGATAGGAGCCTTTTGGCCTCGCACAGGTCGTTATTATTCTGTTAGTTTTTAAATGCTCCTTTTTTGTTTTTTTATTTTTATAATTTTTTATTATTACCTACTTACTGTTTGTATTTCCTGTGCGTGTACCAAATAAAATATGTTTCTTTCTGTCTCTTATAGCCATCCACATTCATACTCAAAACTGTCCTCATGACATTTTCCTCATTCCTCCGCATCACATGCCCTTACCATGACAACCAATTTTCGCACAACTTTTCGGTCATCGGTGCTACTTTCAGACTTCCTCTTATGTACTCATTTCATATTCTCTCCTTTCGTGTAACACCACAGATCTCTCTTAGCATTCTCATCTCAGCTGCATGCAATTGCCTTGGCCCAACATTCTGAGCTCCTACAAATGGTTATTTTATTTATATTTGTATGTAGTATTTATTCTGGTATTTTATTGTTATTTATCTATCCCTTATGCTGCACCTGCCATGGTTTGTCTCTGCATCACAGTTGACTGGTAGAAAAGTCCACCTTCGTACAGATTTTTTTAAGAACTGCATTTTTGTGATTTACTTAGATAGATTGGAAAAGAGAAATATACATCATCAAGGTTGATGTATACCTTATTGATGTTCTCTTTTTAATTGATGACTCATGGTCATTTACGCGATTGATTTTCAATATTTTATGGGTTCTGGAATTGCTATCTCCGTTTTTTAAATGTTCTGATTTTCATGTATTAGCTGCGAAACGCCAGCGTTTATTTTATCGGAGAGATGGAGAGAGTGGTCGCTTTTAGGAGACATTGTTTTTGTAAGACCATTAACGACATGTGTTGAGAGATTTATTTTTATCTGAGCTGTCAGCGGCTGCGCATGAGTTGATCTAAAACTCAGTTTAACATCCATCTACGTTCTCCTAACGCACATCACTTTCTGAATTCTACGAATTACTATTCTCATAAGATAACTATCTGACCATTGTCTGCTATCAATGTAGGAGTTTATTATAAATCTAACAATAGAGAAAACTTATACAACTCACGGTTTGAAGTCTAGTCGAATGGCTGACTAGAGAGACCTAGGTTTAGTCACACTTTGACATCGAAAACATAAATATTAATATCTAAGTAAGTAGGTAATAGCCACACGATTTTTCAAGGCAAGCAAAGTTCTGTAGCCTAGATTTGGTACTGCCACTGTGTCATATTATAACTTCTAACATTTTAATGGTTTGTTTCAAAATACGAATAATAATCGGACAAAATAGTTTAGGATTTGGACATTCTTAGCAGCAGCCTGGGGTCTAGAATTTTGTAACGTAAATGTGTGTATAAGTAGGTATCTATATATATATAATTCTTCTGTGTTGTGTTTGTCACCTAACTCCTCCTAAACGCCTGGAGTCCTGGACCTATTAGATTGAAATTTTGTGAGTATATTTAAGTGGGTACCTGCCCGGTAGGTGGCGCTGTTCGGACAGGACAACGTCCGTCAGGTTCGCTAGTAGTGTTATAAATAATAATTAGATAGGTATTGTTTTATTTATGGCATAACTAGCTTACGCCCGCGGCTTTTTGCCTCTTTATAATATTTAAGTATTGATAATCAAAGTCTATTTCCTTGTAAACTTTTCCACGTGTTTATGGCTTTATGTTAAAAACAACTTTTAAACAAGTTTACAACACTATAAGAACTCTATAGTTATTTTTACTTGGTGAGAAACTGTGTTAAGCGTATTCGGCACACTGGCCCCAATATGATAGATACTCGTACCTTACTAACTAAAACTTTTCGTGAACACATTGTAATAACGTAAAAAGAGAAAGGATTGATTTATTGTCATGTTTATAATCTAGCGCCATCTTGTATATAGAATCTTTAGCGCCATATTCCGTATTCTAAATTCAAACACGTTCACCGATATAAGAGGTTTGTCGGTGAAGTTTCACTAACAAATGTGTATTTTTTTTTGTTCTTTTGTTGTCTATGGTTATTTGGATATAAGGAATGTTAAAATATTGCTAAGTTAAATGCTTCCTTATGCACGTGGATCAACATGAGAGAGTTTACAGGTCAAGATGAGAGTAAAAGTATGTTCTGTATGAGCGTCAAAAAGTTTCGGCTTCTGTCTCATTCAGCTTTGAAATATTTTTATTATTTTTGTCTTATCTTTGGATCTAAGAGAGTGGGCCCGTCGGGAAAACACCGAATATTCAATTACCTAGATACGTCTGAGTAGAATTATCTGTCTGATAACTTGATAATATTTATAAAACATTGTTATTCTTATTAAATAGTTTTTCGACTGTAGGGTGTCTCCCTTCGTTGCACACTGCACGGTGCAGTCTTATTAAATAGATCACTTCCATTGAAACAGCAGTTATAATGTTTTTTTTTTTTTAAAGAGAGCGTGATCATATTATATTGCAATAAAAGCGCAGAAAAAATATGACACAACATCACGCCTGTAATTCCCGAAGGTTTAGGCAGAGGTGTACCTATAGGTAGTAACACCCACATTTCACCAGTTATGTTTAAGTCCCATGGTATAGGGGCGAGCGTATTGCCATCAACCGGGCACAAAGCCAGACACTACGAAATTCCTATGGATAAACCCAATAACACTTTACTCGACCTGGGAATCTGACACAGGACCTCATGCAGCAATAGCGCTTGCGACTAACGAAGCAGATTCGATCGTTTTTTGTTTTACTCGTATACTTTGTTTTATACTTTGTTTTCCCTTTCATTTTCACACCGAAAAATCCTATTTTATTTTTGTACCGTAGCTAATAGACCCTTTTTAATATCTTATTGTTATCGAGGGCCAGTGAAAGTAATCGGATCACTGGACCATCACTCAGTGATAGGGAAAGTACTCCGACTGTCCAGCATTGTAGATGGAAGATTAAGTTACCTTGTGTCATTGTAGGTACGGTAAATAAATCTTTATATTGTGGTCCATTTCTATACATAACTAGCTGACCTGACAGATGTTGACCTGTCAAAATTTCAATCCGTAGAGAAAAAAATGGTTTTAAATTTTTTCCCGAATTTTCCCATTTTCCAGGCAACATATATTTTTTATTTTTCCGTAAGTCCCGGATTCAGCCTATTACAAAGATTTTAAAACAAAAAATTGCCATATCGGTCCAGCCGTTCATAGGTGATACGCTTACCAACGAACAGCATTTAATTTAATTATATAGATATATATTATAAATACGTTTGTGTGAGGTTGTATGTAGGGGGTAATCTCCAGAACTACTGATCCGATTCCGAAAATTCTTTGTTTAATGGAAAGCGGGTATCATAGGATATAATTATGTTATTTCAAAATAAGAAATTCCACGCTGACGAAGCCGCGGGCAGAAGCTAAGATATTAATAAATACGTAGAGCTATGGATAAAAAGATAATTACCATTAATTTCGTCACTAGGTAGGTATACCTATTGGCACATAATAATTGTTGCGAATGTAACGCTTGTAGATTCCACTAAATTTTGTGAAATTCTCTAGTGTAGGCTTTATTTTTTTGTCATTTATTAAAAAGCTTGAAATAATAATAATTTCTACATACTTTTCTAGTTAAATATTATATTCGCAATAAGTATTTTTGTGTGTTGAACGTAATTTTTCAAAATAAAATCACTTTTCAATTTCGCTAAGTGAATATTTTTGTCATTGGCTGCACCTACTATCTTGTACATCAACTGCAAGCTGCAAAGTGCAGGATGTTTCCTTTTATTTCTTTTGCAGTTTTATTAAATACGTGTCTTACACATTCAATAAGCATTTCAATATTATTTTATTGTTTTTACTTTTTATGGGGCAGTAAAAATATTGAACTTTAAATGCAAATATACACCTACAAAATCTACCGACCAACCTATGGATAATTTAATGAGTAAAAGGTAATTAACTAGTTGTCATGTTAATAATGGCATTTATCCAGTCCTACCTAAACTAATATAATAGTTTATCCTTTTCTATAAATAAATGACATCATGTGATCAGCTTATTTTCATAAAGCTGCTTATTTTCTTCTCTACATAAAGAGGGTCAAATTAAATTACCTAGCGAACCGCAGACGTGATTTGTCTCTTTGTCTAAACATAAAGCAAACAAAACCTTTTTTACAAAAAAAAAAAACAACCGGTTGTTGTGGTACTTATCCCACACAAATTCGAATAGCATTACTTGCTATGTAAGAACAGTGACAGGAAATTATTATAACATCATCCATAATACGAGTACTAAGTGGGGAAAATACGTATTATTGAAGTTGACTGAAAAAGTACCCAAGCAAAGTTAATAAAATGTATAATGAAACCATCTCGAAAGTAAGTATACGCTTTCAAACAAAAAAATAATAATTATAAATCCGTCTATATATGATGGGGTTATGCCCGAAAATACATTTAAAAAAAAATGTATATTGTATAAGCATCAGAATTGATAACCTCCTCCTTTATTTTGAAGTTGGTTATAAAAATAACAGATTTTTAGAATACTTAAAGTAACTAAAACAAATACCACAGGTCGTTGACCCCAAAAATAAAGGTCATAATTTTATTTTTTTCCTTTTATCATGTTTAGATCTATAGGACTCAGCACGTCGGCGTCGTCGGCAAAATTTCGGTTGCCAATTTATTTTTGACCCTGGTTCCAGAAAAACTTAGTTATTATCTGCTGAATTAAGCCTAACTGCATATAACTCATTGGTAGCTAACAACAAACAATAGGTAGGTAATGTATGTACTAGATAATAACATTATAAATAATTGTTATCAGCACGTGTGCACACGGATCAGTTATCCTATAATTAACCAATTGACGCAGGTACGCGTATTGTTCGTCGCTAAGCGCTTCGCTTATAGTACAAACGGCTACACATCAAGGTATACATTTCCAGTATACGCTGACCTCGCATTGTACTGAAATCCTTTACAATGCGAGACCAGCATAAACTGGAAATTTATAGCTTGATGTGTAGCCGTGTGTACACTATGTCTAATTATTTTAACAGCTGTCCATTGCACAATGGTCAATAGTACATATTGGACTATTATTTATTCTGTGACAATGGTTCTTTCTAGATTAATAAAACGATAAGGTAAATTTCAATCGAAAATTGATTAATTATTTTTTATATTTAGGTAACAATATTAAAATTAACAAAAATTCTGTTTAATTGTAATTTCTTATTTGATATTTTGTACGGCGTAAACGGCAAAACATAGAGATCTCGGTCTCTATTTTATTTATAACACCAATTTGTTTACACCTATGATTAACAACAAAAAAAAACTTTGACCTTAACTTATTTAGTATTGGGGCCCAACTTCAAAAATAACCAGTATGCGTAGCGTGACAACCAAGAAACGGGTGTTCTATGGGTTTTGTCGACTGAAGAATAGACAAAATGACAGATTGTGATTGTTTATCTGTCATTTTGTCTATTCTTCCGTCGACAAAACCCGTTTCTATTGTGGTCGTGTTAAGCGGCAGATATGGCGGTCACCAGTCATTTAGCTTAGCCAAGTGGCTTTTTGTACTATGTTGATGAGTGATCCTAAGTTTGTTTAGGCTGATGTAAGCTTCTTTCATAAAGTTATGCCTGTAGGTACGTACTCTCTTTATAAAAAAAAACTATTATATGCAAGGTTGGGGGGGATTGGCGGCTGGCGAACAATGCGAGGGTGAATATTTTTGTGACTTGCGCTCTGCTTCGTTTTCTTATTTGCTCAATTTTTTCTTGAAGAGACGGCTAGTTTCCATCTTTTGGAAAAATAGAAATCGCTTGGGAAATCTCTAGAGGACTGCTTTTAATGGACCACTTACAGATAAAATAATACAAAAAAATGGCATTTAGCAGTGGCAACTAAACAAATTAGAATCTCGTTGCACAATCAAATGCAATATAATATCTGATATAAGAAGTTTTTCTTTATCACCATATACCTAGAAACATATGTTGCCCTAATAATGTAAAGTTAATACTAAATGGTAGAAAATAAGAAAAAACTAAACAAACGCGAAATATCGTAATTGAAACTAAATAGGCAAACTTGGGCTTAATTGCAGGATTTTACTGTACTTAAGCATTTTCCCGAGGGGCCGTGGTTAGTGGTAACCTATTTTCGTAGCAACATGCCTGCGGAAATCGATGTAGTTGACCAATCGAGTAAGTAAGTCCAACGTCGTCGTCACGCCCGAGCGACCTGTCGCGACCCTATTCCGATTTGTTTTGTTTAATCGATAAACGCTTTCGATTCTACGCCTTTTAACGATTTAACGGTCCTACTCGATCTGATTATAGTGACGTTGTTTTGGCTACTTTGTTTCTTTTTGTTCTAATTTTAAAACAGGTTTTGGGCAATGATATTCAGCCTACTTTTTTATTTCTGTCGTAATGTGCAACGAGCGAGGTTTTTTGACAAACTTTTTGCGTAAGATAATACTGATAGCAATCTGTGAATTTGTTGCAGTTTTTACTTTAGTCATTTAGTTAATTATTATGACAATACTTTAAGAGCGTATAATCTAAAAGTTGGCAACGTCCCAAATACCTGTCAAATATTTACCTGTTTTGATTAATTTGGCAATATTACTGTACCTACGGAAATAAGGCTAACTAGTGAACTAAAATATTGATTATAACTTTTTAACAAACTTCAAGAGAGAAAGCTCACTAATCGTAACTTTTTAAACATTAATGTGCAGAACAAAGAGCTACATAAGCGATTATTATTATTTATATATATAGATGTAAGTAGTTATTACAGATCACAAGCGCACAATTAAGTACCTATATTTGTCTTGTCTGTGGTCTATTATCACATTATTTGTTATTGTCGCGTCGTTATCTACCAGTTTCTACCACTGACCGCGGCCAATGGCAACACCGCAATGATAAGGTCTAGCAGCTTTTGAAAATAAATAGAATTCTTGATTTAGACTACATTAATTGTATGAAGGTACGGAGTTGCATTTAGCTTTATTTCAAACGAGCTTCCGCCCGCGTGATATCTTAATATTTTATAGTCTATGCGATGGTGATAATCAGTGATCGGAGTAGGTAGATTGAACTGGGGTCATTGATCCGAAACGTATATATTAATATTGGTGGATTATTAAAAAAAAACCGGAACTTATGTAGGAATTGTATTCTGCCAGAGTGGAAGGAGTCATTTGATGATTTGCCATCCTCAAAAAAAAGGTAGGAATTGTAATAAAATGAGCAATTTTATTCTTTATTATTCTTCCTATTTTTTTTTTGTCACGATTTGACAAAACCCAACGACCAATCAGAACAAAGGATCATGGGTGGTACAGTAGTAATAATATCACTACCAACATTAACAATATTTAATTGAATCCGGAAATACCGGAATTACTTTCCGGAAAAATGGCTTATCCATGTTATTCTTTCTGTGTGCATTTATGATACAAGTACTAAAAATCAATCTACCTACTCCGATCACTGGTGATAATATAGCATTCTTCTGGTGAAATAATTTATAAAATCGGTCCAGTAGTTTTTGAGTTTATTCATTACAAACAAAAATATTTTCTCTTTATAAATATTAGTGTATATGGAAATTTTCGGTGTAACAGTTTGCTGGTTATAAAGCGTGACTATCGTTAATCTATTGCCAATTTTTATAGATTTTTTATATGCATAATTCGATTACTTATTAGTTACTACCCATCGATCGACGTTAGGAACAAAACCCACCATGGGTCAGAACTACCATTACTTTTTCTATAGGTTGATCGATAAAATAAAAATTGCAAATCTCACAGGCATAATTGACTAACGGCAGTCTACTAGCCCATTGCTTACGGCACCATAATAACAAGTTTCCGTCCGTAACTGTAAAACTTAATTAAAGGAATCCAAAGGTTTTCATTCCTAAAGAAAATTGATATAAAGGGCAAAGTTATTCTTGATAGTCGCACCATTTTCTTATAGTTCAAAGCAGAAGTAACCTTAAAAGCAAATAATGTAAAGTTTATAACTGTTTGGAGCAAAAAAACTGAAGTGTAAGGCGAGGTGAAGCACCTGTGCTTTGTGCGTCGTTGCTGAGTCACCACTTCGGGTCATTGTCGGGGGTGGTCGGGATATTTCGGTTTTACTGGTAAGCCAAACTTTCGTCACACCGTCACACGCAGGTACTACATGGCTTCATTTGTTTTACAAGTGTTATGGTGTGTGTTATCACTTCGGGTCATTGACGGGGGTATTCGGGATATTTCGGCTTTTACTGGGAAGCCCGTAGCGTATGCCAAACTTTAGTAGGTATACATCGTTACATGGCTTCATAATATATTTTTTGCAATTGATTAGGTGTTATGTTATCTGTTAACAGATCATGGACAACAAAATATTAAAATTAAAGGCTCATATTCTAAAGAAGACGCCATAAATGTATTTGAATATTGTCTCAAATCCGATATTCATCATGGGGTGAGCATGTTTTTATAATACCTACATAGGATGATGAAGACCTACCTATCAATGTATTATTTAACAAATATAAACTGTTTACATATCCTATTTATTTTTATCAGGTTTTGAATGAATATTTTAAGTTAAGCGGTTTAGAAAGCCAGTGTCATTGCATTTGGCATTGTACCAACATTTGATTGTGTAACGAGATTCCAACCTTCGCCTTAAATGAACCTTTTGTTTAGTGGCGACTTATTGACAGGCTGGATTTATTTAAAATATTGCCATTTTTTAAAATTACTTTTCATTGTTAGATATGTAGGCGGTCTCGTCGAGATTTTCCAAGGCATTTAAGTTTTCCCAAAAGATGGGAGATATGCTGTCTATTTTCGTCTCCAGGAAAAATAAATAAGAAAACGGAGCAGAGCGCAAGTCACAAAAATATTTACCCTCGCTATTGCATTGCTCACCAATCGCCAATCCCCCTCGATCTCGCAAATAATACCTACCTCGTTATTTTTTTATTAAAATACACTTTCAGGCATAACTTTATTATAGTATAGGCTTTCCTCCGTTCAAAAATTGACACACGGCCTACTTTCTTCAAATTCTATTCTTAAAAATCATACCTACTACGTACATATTATTCCATACCGCCATCATATTATTCTGGTGGCCATCTTGTTCTAAACTTGAATTCTCTAAACGGCGGCTGTTTTATCCCTACAAGTTGACACCCACAGTACTCCCACGGTATGTATGGCGATAATGTCGTCTTTTCTTTGCGCAGGAACTCCTTGCAGATAAACTGAAGGGTAGATAGCGTCCAACGACGAGTTAGGGGCCCAATGACAACGTTATTTATGATGTTTTCGTCTTGTGTTCAGATTTTATAATGCTGTAGGATTGTAGGAAGTATTTACGTATATACTACTCACCTTCAGTTATGGCAGCTCAAGGAAATTATTGGTATTGGTTCATGGTTCAACTAAAACACTAAATTTTGAATATGTTTTAAATCGAAATAAATTATACCTACCTAAGAATAAAATAGAATTTAACGTAGTTACGGATTTAACATATCAAACACACACCATCACAAAAACGCAATCGAAATTTAAATATGCGGGTGGTTAATTTAATAGATTTGGATTATGGCATCGACCCTGACTCGGCAGGAAAACGCGGCGTTTTATATGTAAACGAGGCTGCCTTTGACTGTATTTAATATCTTTTAGGGCGTGTTTTCGGTTTTAGAAAAAAAAGTCTATAAAAGTGTTTGCCATTTGGCTATGGTATTTCCGTTTTCACGTTATTTTAATTCATTTCTGAAGTATGTTGATTTTTTGTATCAAAAAAAAAAACTTTTAATATTTTTTTCTTTGCTGATATACAAACATAACAACTCAATTAAAGATTGAGCCACATAACTAAAGAGGCTCTAACAATAGCGTTTTAATAGGCTGTGTGAGCCTTTGCCATAAAAAATAAAATACTCTATGGTTCTCCATGGGCCATTTCGCAAACTAAGATGGTAATCTTTTAACAATAGACCTTTTCAATGACCGACCAAGAGTGATCGCTATTTAATTGCGTTTGCCATACTTGCGTCATGTGATGAGATCAGAACTGTTAGTGATAGACAAAAAATATAAGGTCAACAACCAGTTTTATTATAGGAGAGAAACAAAATATTAGGGCATAGGTAAACGTCATTGTGTGCGTATAACTTCTGCGAAGTCGTGGCTTGCCCATTGCCATTTTTTTTTTCAAATTTTTGTACGTGTTAAGACCTTGAAGTTCCTTTTCCGGATCTTGTTGTGTAGGGAAGAACATAGCTGCTCTTATTTAGAATTTGAACTCGTTTGCTCTGATTGGAGAGGCCAATGTCCAGGGGGTCTGAAAAGTCCACATCGAGCAATTCAGCAGTAGACTGCTATAGCCAGATTATTTTGCTCTGATCATGTTTCGGAGGCAAATCATAGCTATAGTTGTCGCCGTTTTGAATGGCAATAGCGGTCATTGACCCATATGCATTTATACTTCAAAAACTGAAATGTGATCTCCAAGAATATGTCGAATAACAAAAAACCATACCTACGTAGTTTATTGTTTGGGTTTCTAGACATGGTGCTAAACTATATATAGTTTACGAATAATAACTTATCACATAAGTTTCCTCAAACGGTTTGCCTTCCCATTGTCTTGAAATTATAACATTGGCAAAATAATCCAGGTCAATTATGTAAGTACATACATACATACGTAATGAATAAACATCAGATTTGGGACAATTAATTTGTATTGTGTAATCGAGTAGGTACAAAAGGTAATCGAGTACAAAGTAAGACGCAATTAATAATCGTTAATAATAATTATATCTGTACGAATTATAATTGTAGGAAATGATTCGATTTTTGTATGACATTTTGTACTGTGAGCATAAAAGCAATGGACAAAAGTTACGACTTTTCAGAAAGCTATAAACTAGTTTTATTTGATTTTTAATCCGATTAACAAATAATACAAATAAGTGCCCACACCAGTTAGTTTTTCTTTTTTTAACCACAACGGGGAAGTTCTTGGCGTGCTTCTGACCTGATGGACTTTTGACTGAAGAAACTGATTCTGCTGTATTTTTATTTTTTTTTGATTTTGACAGTTCAACAACATTGATTGAGTTATTTACGTTGTTGAGCAGATACATTTTCGAACATATGATGCAATGGATTAGCAATATCCTTCAAAGTCGTTCAGATTGTGATTGAAGGTGTGTTACGCAATAAGGGTGCAGGTATTAGTTGCTAACATTGCTATTTTATGTTGGTGGTGTAACTGTACGTAGATCACATTAGGTTGCTGCTCGATAATCGGTAAACGATAATGATTGTGTAATATTTTTTGTTTTTTTTTCAGTGATAATGTAATGAAATTTAATTTTAATGACTATTCAGTTTTAATGTAAATATTTTATTTTGTGACTGTATTGAATTTTAGTGTATTATATTTTATTTTAATGCGGTTATGAATTGTACTCGTATGTATTTGTGGTTTGTATTATAAGTGGACTTGGTGGCTTGGTAAGTAAATAAAATAGATAAATAAATAAATAAGTTATTTTGTGAATAAGCGGGATCATTTGGGTCTCTTAATGATGAAGCCGATCATTACCAGCATTGTCGCAGAAGGATGGATGAGTGCGACTGTCAAAAGGCAAAATAAAATACCTAGTCTATTTTGACATTCTCCTACCATCATCAATTAAGCTAGGTATGCGGTACCTTCTACAGACCATTCATTATAATTTGTCTCTTGCCGTCATGTTGGCACTATTGCTTGTCAAGCTTAGTTTCAATACTAATAGAGTTCAAAATGGCGACTGACAGAACAGTGCAACCAATCGCGTCACGGGACAAGATAATAATGAACGCATAGTACAACAAAATCTATTTGACATAGCCCCGCGTCTTCACGACGTGCATCGTAAAAAGAATACGTTATCTGTGGTCCATGAATGTCTATGACTCAACCGACTCAACGCATTGTTTGTTCTCGGTGCGGCGTGCCACAGATTATGCGCGTAAACACTAAACAGCCATGCAGTCACAGCTTATTACTTCTGTGTTATTATGTTATTAATTTATTTACGGATGGAGCTGCCCTGGCTCTGGCCGTTGTGTAGCAAATTGCTTTGATATTTTTCCTGTTCCGGAGCTGGCCACGCAGTGTTCAGTCAATTTCCTGTTGTAAAATGCTTCTGCTTTCCTGCGGTATCTTTTCTGGGTGAAGAATGTGTCCTGATATTAAACATGTTGTTGGTGATTTTTAGATAGTCAGAGACGCAGAGGTTACTACTGCTTGTATTGTTTACCAATACAGATCAATTGGGAGACTAAAAATTACTAAAACAAATTTTTGGTTTGTCTTAATGGAGCGTTTTTCCTGCCCAACTTCACATCAGTACGCGTAGCATGACAACCATAGAAACGGGTTTTTTTACGGGTATTGTCGACGGAAGAATAGACAAAATGACACATTGTGATTGTTTATCTGTCATTTGTCTATTCTTCCGTCGACAAAACCCGTTTCTATGGTGGTCATGCTAATCATGCAGGTATTTTTTTACGCAAGTTTTTAATAAGAAAGCATAATACTTCTAGAATACGTAAACCTAATTACAATATTTAACAAAGGTACCTACTACGCCACGTAGGTACTTTGTCCTGACCTGACCCACTACCACAGAACAGAAAAAAACAGACTACTCTCATAAATTACGAACTACGCATAGGTAAATAAAGCATATTATTTAGTCCAAATACCGCAGTAAAGCATCTAAACAAGACTAGCATGTCTTAGGTTTAAGCAAGGTTAGTTTAGTCAGACCGTGGGACATACAACCACACAATGATTCGTAAATTATGAATGAAGCCAATGCGTGTGAACTGAACTAACGTGAACGCAGCTTACCGTTTGTATTTAGAACGGATATCATGGCGCGAACGTAAGCAGTTTTATTGGTAAAACTGTTTGTAATGCATTCTTGCGTAATTATTATCATTAAAACTATCATCGTATTCATTTCTATGTAGAATGGAATATTTGGTTACTGAACATAAGTCGTTGATTATATTTTTAATACTACAAACATTGCTTCGATTTAGATAAAGCGTAGGTATTAGAAAAAAATTGGGGAGAAAGTCGTGATGATGCATAATATAACTACGTAATATAATACCTAGTTACACATCAGATAGGTAAATACGTTAAACCAATTAGATTACTAATCCGTAATGTCTCAACATAGAATATGAAGATGAACAGACCATATTATATGATCTTTTCCTTAAGTCTGATTGCTAAGAGGAAAAAAAAAGTACGGATTACCTACTCACAAGAGATATTTAAAAACTTACTTTGTTGGCAATATTGAAGCAGCTAACTCCAGTTTAGTTTGAGGCCCATTTAACCCACAAGCGGGTCTTAGAGCTTAGTTTATAATGTCTGTACAAAAGTTCACAGAACAGACTAGAATTTTTTTTTTTAAATACGTCCTTGCCAAAACAGGCTCAACGTACCAAATAGTACGGTAAAAGAATTCGGCTTACCGTCGTGACCTGCTGTGCTATTGTGTAACCATCTCACCGTGAAAACTTAGGGGAAGTGTTCGTGCAGTGAGCTGTCAGTGTCACCCCATCCGATACTAGGGATGACCAAGCATTACATTTACAAACGTAATCGAGATTTAAATTATATTTTTTATGTTAATTCTATTGATAATTTTATATTAAGTATTCTAAAGCTAGTATTTAAATGTCTAAACATTATTATATAGGGGGGGGGGGGGGGGGGTTAATAAAATAGCAAAACAGATATCCAATCAGAAACTCAATTTTGTTTTATTCTATTTTGATCCTAGACTAGTCCCTTAATATAAATAGCCTGGGGCGCGACGCGTTACGTACGTAGGTACCTACCAACAACAATAAATAAAATAGAACGTACCTACTTAGGTATCTAAACGTTGCTGCTACTTACGTACTAAAGAAAATGCTCATCGACATAGTTTGTTATTATGAACCCATTGTTAACTTATATTATAAACGCAATCGAGTGTTAATAGTGTGTAATTTAACCCCAGACAAACTATGTGGGAACCTACCTAAACGATGTAAGTAGTCATATAGATAAAAAGATGTGTATATTATTTGTACCTACCTACCGAATATTTTATTGGAGATAACCTACCTACGCGTTGAATAAAATCATATTCATCAAATCCTTCTTAAGTTCAACAGCTGACACTCTTGCAGCGCGCGCACACCGAATCACTTCACCACGTTGAAGCGGTAAGAATTGCGCTTGCGCGCTAGGTAGACACTATCACACTGAGGTTTTTTTTTTACTTACTACGTACCTACATACTTATTCAACTTGTAACGCGTCACGTACTTGCGTACTAAATACCAACGTCCAATAAGTACCTAGATACAATGTTTTATTCATCATCATTATATATAACCCAAGTAAAACTGACACTTGTAGCGCGCGCACATCACATCACCGAAGTGTTGTCGCCGAGGAAATAACACGCCTTACCACGGTGATCACGCCGCGCAGGCGCGCTGTTACGCACTTTATTTATTTTTTCCCCTCTTTGACGGCCATGTCCATAAGCCTATACGTATTCAGAGTCAATAATGAGTACCTATTTATTTCAATACTTTTAGATAATTCAATGTCTAAATCATACCGTTTTGTACATTTAAAAAGTCAGTTTATTGCCTAGATACATTTTGTTTTCAATAATTAAACTAGTTTTTTTTAAATGAACTAGTTACATACTACTTATTTAACCTGTAGGTATGTAACTCGTCACGCATGTGCAGTCAGAACATATATTAAATAAAATTTAATAAGTAGGTACCAATAAGTACAGCAATAAGCAGCAAAAAAACAAAGTGCGTAACAGCGCGCCTGCGCGGCGTGATCACTTCATCCGATTCTTTAAGAATCGGGTGAAGTGATCACGCGTGTGGTCACCATGGTAACGCGTGTTATTTCCTCAGCGGCGCGCCTGCGCGAAGTGATCACTTCATCCGATTCTTTGAGAATCGGGTGAAGTGATCACGCAGGTGGTCACCATGGTAACGCGTGTTATTTCCTCAGCGGCGCGCCTGCGCGAAGTGATCACTTCATCCGATTCTTTGAGAATCGGGTGAAGTGATCACGCGGGTGGTCACCATGGTAACGCGTGTTATTTCCTCGGCGACAACACTTCGGTGATGTGATGTGCGCGCGCTACAAGTGTCAGTTTTACTTGGGTTATATATGATGATGATGAATAAAACATTGTAGGTACTTATTGGACGTTGGTATATAGTACGCAAGTACGTGACGCGTTACAAGTTAAATAAGTATGTAGGTACGTAGTAAGTAAAAAAAATCTCAATGTGATAGTGTCTACCTAGCGCGCAAGCGCGATTCTTACCGCTTCAACGTGGTGAAGTGATTCGTTGTGCGCGCGCTGCAAGAGTGTCAGCTGTTGAACTTAAGAATTTTGTAATGATTTGATGAATATGATTTTATTCAATGCGTAGGTAGGTTATCTCCAATAAAATATTCGGTAGGTAGGTACAAATAATATACACATCTTTTTATCTATATGACTACTAACATCGTTTAGGTAGGTTCCCACATAGTTTGTGTGGGGTTAAATTACACACTATTAACACTCGATTGCGTTTATAATATAAGTTAACAATGGGTTCATAATAACAAACTATGTCGATGAGCATTTTCTTTAGTACTTAAGTAGCAGCAACGTGTAAGTACCTATGTAGGTACGTTCTATTTTATTTATTGTTGGTAGGTACCTACGTGCGTAACGCGTCGCGCCTCAGGCTATAATATATATTAAGGGACTAGTCTAGGAACAAAATAGAATAAAACAAAATTGAGTTTCTGATTGGATATCTGCTTTGTTATTTTACTAAACATTACTATATAGGGGGGTATATAATGTAATGTTTAGACATTTAGATACTAGCTTTAGAATACTTAATAAAAAATGTCCAATAGAATTAGCATAAAAAATATAATTTAAATCTCGATTACGATTGTAAATGTAATGCTTGGTCAATCCCTAGCATCAGTGAGTTTTCACTGACAGCTCACTCCACGCAAGTTTTCACGGTGATATTTTTACAGAATCGACATGCTGATCTCCAGATAGCATTCGAGTAACATGTCGAAACGTTCATGAGGAATGCTTGCTTGCAAGATCAAAGGAGTACGGATGGAAATAGCTCACCCCCCGGTTGCCATGGCAACCGCCTCCCGCCTTCTCGAGGATAGTAGTTTTCATTTGCGTCTCGTGTTTGACTGAAATTGTAACTATGTTTTACGAGAATGTATTTTCGTTTATGGTTTTGGTAAGATTGTTGGAGAAAAGGAATGTTGTATGGTATTTCGCAATAAACAAAAACATTTATCTGTTTAGTTATTGCGCTACTTGTAAGGTCCTAATTTAAAAAAATAATGCAATTATAAACCACACGCATTCTTCACTGTTTTGTTTCTACGCATTATGTACTCCTCTTATTTAATTGAGAGTAGGTACCTGGTCGACCGAGCCCTGCTCGGGTGAAAATAGATAAACATATCGTCCAGGTATACCAACGTTGTATCACATTCCCGAGGCTGAGAAAATAGAGAAAACGAATTTTCCCAGATATGAGACCTAATTAGATCGATTTTGCGCCCCCGGTAAACCCGTGTATTGCAACTTCCATTGAAATTGTTAGAGCCGTTTTCGAGAATGTTATTACAAATATATACAGGGTGGCAGGGACATCGACGCGAAAACTGTAAGTTACCATTCAGTAGGTACATGATTCAGAACCCCATGCGTTGCAATTTTTCGTCGTTTATTTAAAAAAATAACAGCTGTTTCATAGAAAAGTGCATTACCTACGCGGTCAAAATGTATGGATGCAATTTTTTTTTTTTATCCGACGAAAAATTTCAAGGGGTTCAGAAACATGTGACAGTAGGTAACAGTTTTCGCATCGATGTCCCTGCCAGCCTGTACGTATATATATATACAAATATTGCTCGTTTAATAGTATAGTAGGATATACAGTATCAAATTGAATTAGCTAGCGAAACTCTAGAGAAGTTGATGGGTATCGGTACCCCATGACAATTTAAAAAAAAAACGGTTTTCTAGCTTATCATACTTCATCTGACTAAACTACCTTTGGTCGTTAAACACGAAAATAAAATCAACCAATATATTTTTTTTTATATCTAGTAAATAGCTGATACTCGCGGTTTGGTTTCGCCCACGTGATCCCTAATTCATTTTCTAAAATAAAAGTAGCTTTAGTTACTCCAAATAACTACTAGTTACTCTAAATAATATTAGCTACCTGCCAGTGTAAGTCCCGTCAAAATCGGTCCAGCTGTTTCGGATACGAGCCGAAACAAACATGCAGACAGATACTAAATAATAGTAGTACCTTAGTAAGAAGCTGTTATTTTTACATTAAAAACAGACACTTTAATTTTATTATTTATTTAAATTTGTATTGTAGGTACGTATACAGTTGTAAGATATCGATACCCATTACGTCCGCGGAGTTTTACTAGCGTATTTAATTTGACCTTGTATTCAATGTTGTGTTTCGGCTTACTAATATCTCATTGAGGTGATGTCTTGATCAGCTCACCTTCCTTTTCTATCAACGTATAAACAATTGATTTCAGTTTTATTCTACGTAAATATACAATAATGACCCGTTTTTAATAGCTTGTCATACTTTTCATAAAATTTTATAGTACACATCCTCTATAGCTATTGATGAGTCATGTCTCTAAAATAAATAAATGAAAGTGTACCACACCAGTTTTTGATAGCAAACCTGATTTCTAAGTATTCCATTACAAAGATTTAATTTAAGTTTTGTCCATACAGGTGGTTTAAGTTTTCTCGACGATACTAAAATTGAAATGGAATTACAGAGATGATAAAATGCAGACGCACTTCACCACATAGATATATGTATAAATGTAATTAATATATGTAGATATGCATAATCAGCCAATTGTTCCCACTACTGGGTCACAGGCCTCCTCTCTATGAGAGGGTGTGGGCCGTAATCCACCACGCGGGCCCAGTGCGGGTTGGTAGATGTCACATATCTTCGAAGTTTTTTTTTGGTTCTCGGACATTTAGGTTTCAATTAATCGATGTAATGGTAAAATATAGGTAAGTACACACAGCTACACATCAAGCTATACATTTCCAGTACCTGTAAGCTGACCTTTCAATGTACGGAAATCGTAAACAATACAAGATCAGCATAAACTGGAAATATATATAGCTTGACGTGTAGCCGTGTGTACAATACCTAAATCAGACAAAAACAAAAGAATATAATAATGATACTTGAGACACAATCTATCTGAAACTACATGAACAGATAAACTGCATTTAGAAGCAAGATAAAGAAACATTACCAGCCATGATCATGAATGACGGAAACTTCCTATATGATAGAAATACAAAACAAAGTGAAGTTGATATTACAATAGTACACTTAGGTTCCATTGTAACGTTAACGTTAAGCTGGCCGATAATGCAGTGGTTAATAAGGAAATAACAAATATAACGCTGACATTCGACGCACGTTCCCACCGAACAGTTCCTGATACAAACATTATTTGTTAAGTTGGAGGATCAAAAACAAGAGTTATACATATACTCAACTAGCAGTGCTTCGCGGGTTTACCCGCGTAAGTCTCGATCCCGTGGAAATAACAGGATTAAAAGTATTATATGTGTTAATCCAGGTTATAAACTATCTGTGTGCTAAATTTCATCCAAATCCGTTCAGTCGTTTTTCCGTGAAAGAGTAACAAACATCCGTCCATCCTCATAAACGTTTATAATATTAGTAGTGTTCTTCACATAATATTGAGATCAATAGAAATCAAATGAAATAAAAATGAAATCCTATAACTTCTAACTTCTATTCTCTAATAACCTCAGTCTTTAAAAACAATAGTCTGGAATTTTGGATGATCAAAACGTTTTACAAGCAACTTTAGGTTACATGACAAAGTGCTAGCTAGTTCTAACTTTAATAGACGTGCTTTAAATGTTTATAATAAATATAGCGACTACGGTATTTCAAATGATTTATGAGCTCTAGAATACTAGCCAAATTATCTGCTCTTGGCTTTTTACCAAACTCCGAAACGAGGCGCCGTTTATATCAAGCCAAGCATTCAAACTGTAAGCGACAGAATGGCGTCATTCAGCTTTGAATTCACCAGATTAATACTGAAACTTCCCATAAGTCACACAATCCCTGGTCATTTACAAGTCTTGCAGAAACCATAAAAGTCAGACTCTCGCTGAGTATTACGCCAACTGTGATTTCTCAATAAAACAAGGTGGATGACAGTAATATTGCTAATGAGAATCTTGCGTCGACGCCGCCATTTGCGGTCACTGCAATAGGGGATGGAAAGGGAAATAATCACAGATCAGCGTCGCTGCTAGAGGCTCTACTGACAACACTTTCCATACAAACCAAGCCTGTCATTTCTATGCTGTCACCGTTTACTTGCACTACGAACACAGATTACTACAGATGGGCCACTCCACAAAATCATTTTAATAAAAAGCGACTCTTGCTACGACACAATAAAGTGCAATTCAGGTCGCGCAGCGCTAATTACTTACAGTTATATTCACCTAGAAGTTGCCTCTCTTTCTATCGCGAAACTCTTCTAATTGAGCCCGCCGCGTACCTACTTGTAGCTTCGTATGTTAAATGTGCAGTGTCCCATCTGTATTCATCTGTGCTACGACCCCAATGAAGTATAAAGTCCATTCACAGTTATTTAACCCCTAACAGCAGCAAGCGAACAGCAACCTTATTTCAACGACAATAACGATCACTGTGATTCTGACAGTGAGGCAAAATCAGAGGTAAAAAAACTGCGTAAGGACGTGGAAACTGACGGCTCTGAATGGCGAAGATGAAAAAAGTTGTGGGCTCAACGAACTTTAGGCGCCACGAATTTTATTGGCAGTGCCGTCTCTAGATGAGTATGTGCTCTATGGAAACAATGAATTTCGAAATTGTGGGGTGGCACCCCTGTTGTCTACAATAGGTAGATCGCAAGTGAATAGTAACTATTGTTCCGAGTGCAATGGCTGGCTGCAGTCCAGGATATGTAAGACAGTTTATTATTGTATGACCGAGATAGCTTTGAAAGCGAAGTACTCAGGCTAATATAAACATTGTTACGAAACTGGATATCATGCTCATTCTTCGGCCACGGTTAATATTGTAAAGCAAGCCTCGTTTATTATATTATACAGGCAGGAGTTTAAAGAAAAACAGTGAAAGAGACGATGTCTTACTGTATATACAAGCAATGTTTCAAAATGATATCCAAATGAATACTTTCATTTTCCAAATATATCTCAAATAAAATAAACAAACATGATTTAAAAAAAAAACAATGAACGGCAACTGTGTTACGGTAAGTCCTCAATTCATTTAAAAGAGCATGAGACAGAATTTCACGTCTTGTTGAGTCTGGGTCACCAAGCCAAGACCTGGTTTTGTCACAACATTTATCAAAAGAGACATTCAGTGGACAACGTCTCATGGACAAAAACAAACAGTTTTGTAAACGTTGCAATAAAGACTAATATTGCACGTTCCTTTTTATGTAAAACGATTCTAAAAATTGCTTAACTGCCGTGTCTGGTTGCCGAGTTTCTCAACCAGTTTAGTCTTCGTTTCAAAGATAAACTTTTTCGATCAAGACTTCACAATATTAGTGACGAAAATTTTCCTTTTCAGGCTTTTGCGGATAAACTTTCACAGATCTAGTTTCCAATAAAAGATAAAAGGTTTTGGACGTTAAGTAGGGGCTGAGCGATATTGAAACAAAATCGACGTTAAAATAGACCGAGGTTCTGGTAATCACAAAAAAGACATTCCTCTTGATTATGCTATTACACCTTATCACCTTTGCCTTAGGGTTAATTTTCCATCGAAATTCAGAAATAACGTCAATGCCAGCGAGTCTGTTCCTCTCAACAATGGTGCAGGCCAACACGTCACACATACTCTTCCATTGTTAGTGAACCTTATGCGTGCACAAATTTTATAATATGCCATTGTGTTAGTCATTGCTGGGATCGTAAACGTCTTGTAAACGTAAAACTGCCATTTTATGCATGAGAACTTCGAAACATTGAGTGCAGATACATTGAATTGATTTGGAGTTTGTAAATGAATCTTGATTGCAGACTTTGTTTTGTTTGGGACTAATAGACATATTATGTGAGCAAAGCAAAAAAAGCTAAAAGAAGTATTCAATTTATTGATGCGTCATCTCGTCAGTCATTATCATGAATGCTTGTCACAGTTAACGAGTAGGTACCTACTTTTGTTCGAAAAAAGACAGGTCAAACTCGCCACAGGATGATTTGACGTTTCTTTTCGATGCATACAAAAACGCAGCGAGTGCTTCTATTTTGCATATTACACTTTAACTTACTGGAAATTCTTAGATAATGCAATACCTGACAGACTCAGAGGAAAATAACAGCAAAAACAATTGACATTTATAAGCAAAATGCAAATATGTATGACACACACCGTAGTGACATCGAAATATTCTACTAAATCGGCAAAATGTTGAATCGGTTTGCATAACAAAAGAGGACGTATGTAATGCTTAAATTAGGTTTCGTAATATCACTTTGTACGTGAGTCATTAACTTGGATTAGATACGATACTTGATTCGAACGAAGAACTTGTAAAAACTGTAGTCGTGACTATGACTAACGTCTCATTTACATTTCTTCATAATACGGTCGATGTTTTACAGGAAAACTCCATCAACTGCGAAAACAACACATTGATGAGTCTTTTTGAAGTCAATTAAGAAGAAACCAATTTAACTAGTACCAAGTTCTTTTGGTCTTTGAACTAAGGATAAACCTGCTGCATATAAAACATTGAACACATTAGTGTTTTCGTTAATGGTCAGTGGATCTTTAACAATTTAAGAAGCTTCATTGTCTCTCTCTTCTTTGTCTATTTCTTCTACCAGCAATTTAATAGTTATCTTCTCATTAGTTGCGTCAGATGCAAAAGATAAAGTTTTGGTCCCATCAAACAAGTTTATTGGCTGAAGTTAAGTCAATCAAGTCGACATAGAAATGTTACTCATCTCAAAACTTACAAAAGATCTCTAAATATTCCCACAGACGACGAAGACATTCAATATTTACGTTGTTATATATTCGTAGCCACATTCTAACCGAATTGTATCATCAAAACAATACTCTCTCAGATGCAGACAATACAGCAAAAGATGTATGAATGTAAACAGCAGCAACGTTACGGGTTCTACAATGTCACTCACATTTGAGTAGGCAGCTGGCTCATTAGATTTTGCTAAACAAAATCATCTAGCCTAGACGAAAGATGATTTTCTTGACCTTAATTGTTCTGGAGAACCACAGGTTGGTTTTTATAATATTCCTGATCCTTAGTGGGTATTAAAATGAAGTTTTCCAAAGCAAATATAAGCACATGCATCCTCTCACGGCATAAGTCTTCCATACTCACTTATTAATCTCTTAACAAATTGCAGTAACATTATCTTCGTCTTTAAAGTTTGTTGAGTCATAAGGTCCTAATTTATCATGTCCCATAACAAATGTAGCTGCTCTAGGAAGTGTCAGAACGATATTTTGCAGGCGTCTGTTTAGCATATAGTACCGTTTCCGTCTTCCATTTCGTTACCACGCTGTCTTGTTAATTTTGTTCCTGTACCGTTGCTTGAGTTCACTGTATCTTCGTCTATTCATGTACTGAATATATTATGTTCATTAAAGGAGTTAGGATCAGTCTTTTGAATGGCTGGTGTGGGTTTGTGTTCGTTTTTAGTTTCGTGGAGATGTGGTTCACTGCGGTTAAGGTTAGGTTACGAATACACATATTGGTCTAATGATGAATGTTTTGATTTCTTTAAATTGAAACCGGACTTTATTTGTTAAGACAATTTGAATTATATTTGAGTTAATTGTAAACTCTAATTATTTTATGGAAACAAAGCAGTGGAAATAACTTCAATGATTCACGAAAGTTAAGAAGAGGTTGACATGTAAGTGTTTGTACATACAAACCTATTTACAGAAAAAAAAACATATCTTTTCATTTCATCGTGTCCGTTTTTATGCCAGTAAATATATAGATCTTCTGGAATTAATGGATATATAAGTAAATAGGTACTCACAGGTATTGCTAACGCAAATAAACCATAATTAAAGAAGTGTCCCACAGGGGACCGAAATCGGACCCTTGCGGAACACTTAATTTGATATGAATTATACATATCGCACCCCTAGATAAAAACCCCACTAACTCAAAAAGTACGAGTTTTGAGTTAGTGGATTTATCGAATTCCTGACTCGAATACCTATACATCAATATAACTCGCGTAACGATACCTTCAACCGCTGATAAAGGATGGCGCTAAACGCTGCTTTACTTAAATGACCTTGCCCGAAAGGCGCGAGCACTAGTCCGCTATTTTTAGTTGTCTTCTGGTTGGCGTAAGTGCCGCACATTTGAATAGTGGCAGATTTTGAGTTGCAGGAGTTTACACGAAATTTATTGAGTAAGTTTCCTTATTTTTTTGAGTTGATTGAGTTTTGCTGAAATTTAATTGTGAAAAGTAATAGTTAATTTTGCTTTACGGGGGTTTTGATGATTTTATGTTGCAGTATTTTTTTAAATATTTCGATTTCCTCAGATTTACATGAAAGTAGAGGTAAATTTCGATTTACCGTAGTTTTGTTGAATCTAACTTTAACTTAGTTTATTTTTGCCTATTCAGTGAATTATGTTCTTTTTATAGAGAAAATAGGTTGTTTATGACAGGTTCAATTATTTTTTTAATTTGTTATACAGTTACTAAACATAATACGTGCTTTTGAGGGTTTTTTTGAGTTGATTGACTTTACTTGATTCATTATTGAATTTGTACATTATTTATTTTTAGGATAATGACAGGGCGAGGAAAACTCATGGTACAAATGAATAACGAAGAAAAAAAGGATCCTGTACAACCAGCAGCAATGTATGATTCAAGACCTATTCTATTTCCTGGTATAGAAACGCTAAATAATATGAATGAGCCTAAGTTGCCAGCTGCATCACATCACAGCATCACCGAGCATTTTAGAATCTTCGTCGAATCTTAATGAACAGCCTACAAACGCTGAGGGACGACGGCGAGTTCCTAAACTGCAGTATGCTGCCTCGCCAGTTCATAGCGGCGATGAAAGCGATTTCGACAATTCCGATGTAGATCCGTACGATGAAAACCCTATTCCCAAAAGAAAAAATATTTTGTCTCCCTTGCGTAACTCGCCTATTTCACAAATGTCACGAACTCGCTCCCTTTCATCTTCGTCTAGCAGTTCGACTTCATTAGGCTCGAGTAGTAGCTCCAGCAGTAGCTCTAGCAGCAGCAGTAGTAACTCAACGAATGAACATGACGATATTGGCCCTAATTGCGAGATTCAACGCAACGAAAATAACAATGCCGACAATAACAACGAGGATCACAATCTGGGTCAAAATATTAATCCAAGTGATGAGACTCTAGTGCAAGAAGGACCAAAACAGTGTAAAAAGAAAGTGAGGCAACCGGAGACATGGAAGGTCAATATAGCCAAAACCCTCGAAAATTCAGACAAGTCTTACAAGTCGACGGGTAAACTAAAAAAAAAAATCCCTGCTCGCAAAATCCGACCACCTTGCGGAGAAAATGTCATTAAAATGTGTAGTATCTAAGTAATAACTGTTATAAAAAAGCCATAATATTTTATAACACTAATTATTGTATTTAGTTTTTCTTTGTTATTCATTTAGTAAATAAATAACTTTATATTGGAGTACATATTTTATTTTATTCAACTATTTTAGATCTATAAAAACTAAAGCTTGTCTTCCTAAGATTAGCACGTCGCAATCAACCGTTCATAGCATAACTCAAAACCCCCGTCAAAAGTTATCTTATTTTTTGGGTGAAAAGTAATGTAACTCAATTTTATTTCAGATGAAGTAAAGTAACTTGACTTAGTACACAAAAAATTTGCTTACTCCCGCTGCAAAACTAGAGTAACTAAAAAATCTCGTTATTTTCCAGGTTTTTAACTGACAAAATACAAATAAGGTAATTAAACAGCTTTAGAAAACGTTACCTTTATGAATGTCTCATTAGATCTTTGATATCTTTCTTATATACCCTAAAAACAGTTTTTCGTCATTTCTGAAAAATGTGGTTTTTTGAGTTGCCGGAGTCTTCATCTAGGGGTGCGATATGATTACATACCTATTACAAGAACTAACCGTCGGAAACAAAGTTCCGTAATTGATATTCCTTTATAGTCACCTAGTTATAAGTAAATAGACCACAGCGGGTAACCGCATGTTAGTCACTGGCCGTACCGATGATCTTTATAACGTAAACACAGAAGCTATTAATCACGTCCATGTCGGACATTAACCAACTGGCAAACAAGAATCGATTGTAACACATTGAAATATTTATAAAATTTAGAAATTAGTACTCTCACTCAGTTGGATACCACACGCTTAAGAAATGGTTGACTGACTATAGTAGTCAGACAAGTTCAAAAGAACACATAAGTAACGGAATCGTAGCTGCAACGTGCTTTCTCGGCAAACTATCAACTTTTAATTGAATGAATCAAAGGAAACAGACTTAAATTACTTAGAATCAGTATTGATCAGGACAATAAAAATGTTGTTGGGTGACGGAATAAATATCCTGTCACGTAGCAGGAGAAAAATCAATATACTCACATATAAAAACGAAATCCTCGTGATAAAAATATTGAAACACACACTGTTGACGGAGTCACACGGTTTAATAACACAAATGCTGGTATAGTTTACACCGTTGTTAAACAAATAATGGATTAAACTATTAACGTTTGTTTTTCTGATAATAGTTTAGAAGCGACGGACGCGGAGAAATGCGTCCTTCCTCCACGCGGTCCAGAGAGAGACTGATGACGTTATGTTCGGTGCGCCGGTTGGCTTACACTGAGCAACAAAACGCCCTAACTTTGGGAGAAGTTGGTAAGCAAATATGTACAGTATCACTTACAACATAAAGTTTATTCTAGGCGGTGTTAAAATCAAGTTTTGACTATAGTTTCGCTCCACATGCATATTGTGTATGCCACGGTCGTACAAACATTTCTTTGACTCAAGAGAAAAGGCGAAAGGACATTGCGGCGCGACTTCGTCCAACTTGTTTGTATTTGCCACGTAATTTCATAAATCAGAATGTGTTAAAAGTATTGAAATGATTTTGTTTAACTGTTATGGCTGTAACTTGATTGAACTTTAGCATGAAGACGTGACTAGTAGCTCTTTGATCTTGCACATTCTCTCATTTCTCTCCAGACATTTCTAATGTTTGGATTTTTAGAAAAAACTAGACAGAACGAATGGATTTTAACGTTGCCAAAATTCATTTAGGTCTAGCAAATAAAAAATCTGAGTTTAGTTCTACGTCCACTGTATATTTTATTATTTCTAAAACAAGTTTCACTTTTAGGAATTTCATTGTTAAGTGTGCTTTGTAAACATTCCTTGAGTATTCTTTTTAAATAGGGAACTATAATCAACAGTAAGTTCAGATAATTTAATTTTATTACTCTTCAATGCAAATTGTAGATCCAATTTGAAACCAATTTGACTCAATTGCAATTCGAAAATGTGTTGCGTGATTAGATAGCAGAAATATTCCAGCCAGTTTCAAATATTCGTATGAAGATGGAGTATGTACCTACTCTATATCCTATTCTATATCTATATAAACTACAATATTTATATATCGTGTCAATGTCGCTTTTCATGTCTGTCTGTATAACTGCATAATTCTTCTTAACTACACAATAGATTTTGATGCGGTTTTCGCGATCTTTTTGAGAAATTATTCCGGAAGGTTTAAATGTTGAATACACAGATTTAGCATAGGAATCTCAATGTTTTGTACTGCCGCCACATAAGTAGATGGCACCCGTGCGAACCGTTGTTTACAAATAAAGCTCATATAGTGTCCGGTTTCTATAAAATATATACCTAAGGGAAAACATGGGGTACCCTATGTGGCACGATGAACATGTAGACCAGTGCGCTGAATAGTTTTCTACATGAACGGAGCTCTGCGCACGCACCGACTCGATGCTCGTCCAAGTGGAAGACTGAGGTGACCAGGACTGCTGTAGGGTTCATAATGTGGAAAATTAACTATTGTAGCTAATCATGACTGTAATCTTCTTCTTCTTTTCGTGTGGTTAGTGACTAACCTGGAGTCAGAGTTTTAAAGCCGCCCATGGGCCTTGCCTACACATGCCATCGAGATATATCTCTCAGGCATGCCGGTTTTCTCACGATGTTTTCCTTCACCGTTTTTGAAGCAAATGATAATTATACAATACGCACATGAATCCGAAAAGTCAGAGGTGTGTGCCTTGGGTTCGAACTCGAGACCTATGACTTGGCAGTCCGACGGTCACACCACTAGGCTATCACTGCTCCTGCTGGGGTTGCGGGTTTGTCCGAAAGGGATATCGCGGCCCCCGGCACACAGGCAACGGAAGGAACACGGGTGGGTTTTAGTCAGTAAAAGTCTGACACACCCTCTCGCTCTGCCCAGAGCGGGAGAAGTCATTTGATGATTTCCCATCCCGAAAAAAAAAAAGGCTATCACTGCTACTATTATTGCTATCATTGCTACTTATTGACTGCAATGTGAGGTTATGAGTTCAAATGTGCAAGTACCAATGTGACTTTTTCAATTCATATGTACTTTATAAATATATCTTGGATATCACTGACATCCGTCGACGGGCCGTGTAGTGCGACAATAATAGGCTGGTATAATTTAGGGATCATTTTAATAAATTATCCTATATAAAATGACTCTCATTTAATATAGGATAATTTATTAAAATGAAGTAGTTTTGGGGATTACGAGGATTTTGGCGTTCATAATAGGAAGCTAAGCTAAGCTAAGCTGGGTGGCTCAGAAATTCTAAAAGTAAATTGCTCAAGTCAAATAAGAAACCAAGACAGAGCGCTGTCAACAGTGAAGTGAAGCCGGTTTCGTAAACATGTGTGCTCTTTGTGTGGTGTTGTTTGATCGTAGTGTCATTGGAGGTTGTGAATGTCTGCGTGTGAGCGTGTATGCACAAAGCGGCGGTTCAGTTTTGG
Organism: Agrochola lota; assembly: GCA_947364205.1. Classification (NCBI taxonomy): domain Eukaryota; kingdom Metazoa; phylum Arthropoda; class Insecta; order Lepidoptera; family Noctuidae; genus Agrochola; species Agrochola lota. The sequence continues at coordinate 12,231,727 of OX376241.1, forward strand.
CATGCTTCACTGTATTGTTCAAAGCGCTCTGTCTTGGTTTTACATTTGGTCTGAGCTAAATTGAGATTAATTCCTGTCAAGATCTCATCAGTCTGCTAACTGTGCGAATTTTGATAATGTAAAAAAAAAAACGATGTATTAACCGTAGTCAGATTAATGCCATGTTATAATAAAATTAAAAGAAACGATGGGCATCCTATTTTAACATTGGGAGGTTCCTTGGGAGGTCCAAACTTGTGAAGAAAAATTTAGACAGAAGGGTAACGTAGCTAATGTAGTCAGTGAGCTTCGTATGGGCATTGAACTAAGTATACTTTGTTGTCATCTGTACCTATTTGAGTTAAAATGGGCTATATCTTGTTGCCAAGAGACGACTCAATAATGAAGAGATCTTTATACAGGGTGGCAGGAATATCGACGCGCAAACTGTATCTAACCATGGATTCAGCACATGATTCTAGAGCAGGGATCACCAATTAGTTTTATTGAGGGTCCGTTTTTTTAATAATATGCCAGCTGCGGTCTGTTTTGTTGATGAAAATGAAAAAAAAACTGAATGTTTTTTATTAAATAATAAAATATATTATGTACCTCAATCCGCCTAGCCTTTTCCCAACTATGTTGGAGTCACCTTCCAGTCTAACCAGATGCAGCTGAATACCAGTATTGTATATGGAGCGACTGCCTATCGAACCTCCACAACCCAGTAGCTGGGTAATACGACCCGTAACGACTGCCAAAGATCTACGAATGACAGCCGGGACCAACGGCTTATCGTGCTTTCCGAGATACGAAGGAGTCTTGGTATGTAAAGATGGTCACCCTTCCACGGACCAACCCCGGCAAGCGTAGTTTAACCTGATGGATCAACCCGTGCGGCTGTTATTACTTAGCAACGATATCCTCCAGAAAATATAATTATTATCATTTCAGCCGAAAGACGTCCACTGCTGGACAAAAGGGTTCCCCCGAATGGGGGTGCCATATTGCAGGCGGGTTGGCGATCGCAGTATGGTGTTAAAATGCATAGAGAACGCTGCCCATTTTCTAGTGAGTCCCTTAGTCGCCTTTTACGACTCCCACGGGAAGAAATGGGATGGTACTATTCTTTACGTCCGGCACCACACGGAACAACCAACCACCAGAAAATATATAAAGTAATTAATATGAAAAATATCATTTCTCCTTCGTCAAGTTCGGTGCAAGCTAAAAATCTATCTAATTTTTAATAATCTAATCTAACTATTTTTAATATTTTTTTTTTTTTTGGAAGAGATTTCTTTAGAAATAAGCATCACCTTTGTACGTTTTTTTCTGTTCCTTTCTTCTTGTCTATTTATAATGTGTGTACATAAACTGTTAAATAAATAAATAAATAAATAATCTTTTTTTTTTTTGGGTGACTTTACTTAAGAGTCCGCATGAAATTGGTCGGCGGTCCGGATGCGGACCGCGGTCGCCAATTGGTGACTCCTGTTCTCTTATTTTTTTTTAATGGCGAAAAGTTTCAACGCCCCCCTATTTTTTTTTAGTTTAGGAAATTATCAAACAACTTCTCCCGCTCTGGGTGGCGGGGAGGGCGTGTCAGACTCTTACTGACTAAAACCAGTTCCTTCAGTGTTGCCAGGGGCCACGGTATCCCTTTCGGACTTTCGCCCTGAGATGATACGTTTCGCCAGTTATTAAAAAAAAAACTTTCAGAATCATGTACTGAATCCATGGTAATAAGTGGTGCGTCGATGTCCCTATGCACCCCGAACAACTTAGGACTTACATTTTGATTTTCATTAGTGATTATGTCACTATAATTCATGTGGTCTTTTCTTTGTAATCAAACAGACTTAAATTGTCTTTACTTTCATTAGGTACCTACTTTAACATCAATTTTACACACTGCATTGACTTTCTCAGTACGCATAGCATGATGCTTTCGATTTCTACGAAGAATAGACACAGCTCTTTCTATACAAACTGACATTTCGTTCTCCATTTTTGACATCGCACCGTAGAAATCTTTCTACAATCTGTCATTTTGTCTTACGTTTCTAACAATCTTTGTCTAGGTCCTTTTGTATGCAGACTATTTCAGAAGAAAGTTTTCTATACCAAACTGTCAAAATCACACTGACAACTGACTGTTGTCTAAGGTAGTAAAGACAATTTGATTTTGTAATCGCCATGCTAAAGACAGTAGAAAAATTTCTACTCGACGGCCACAAAGTATATACGGTTATCTACAAAATCATGATTTTACAGAAGAACGTTTTGAATGCAAAATTGTGATAATTAATAGAAGAACAAAGCTATCTTCTATTTTACATCATTTAGTTAATTAAGCATTACCAAGGAAATAGTTAAGGCCAATATTACTGTAATATTTTTTGTTCCAAAACACAGTACTTCGTCATTTTAAGAATACGTATAAATGTTGTGTGTGTTTGTGTTCAAACAGAAAAAAAGTCCTATGACAAAACAAAGAATTCTGAGTCAAATTATGTCAGAGTGAATTTCGTAAAAAGTGCAGTTGACTCTTTCCACTTTGCTGCCGTCGTACTGTCTACACGGAACGTCATTTTTGTCTACTCTTCCGTCGACAAAAAGTTGCTCATGCTACGCGTGCTGATTTAAAACTTGCACTGTCCGAATAATTCACGTTAATTGTTTGTCTATTGCGTCTGCAATGGGAAGTATAAATTAAATATATGGAGGTACCTATGCAATGTGGAGATGACAATCCGATAGCAAATAAAAACACTGACAGTTCTAAATAATAGGATTATTTTTAAAGGATCAAATAAATCCTAACGTGGAAACTGAAAACGTGGTTTTTCAAACAAAATAAAATAGTAGTGATCGGACGACTATGGGTTTTGCCAATATTTGACTAGCTATTATAGTAACTAAACTATTGGATATATTTGATTTAAGAGCGTTTATACAAAAAGTGGGCAACGTCGCTGTTTTGATTAATTAGGCGACATTACTGTATGGAAATAAGAAATATGGCTAACTACTCAACCAAAATATTGATTATGAAATGCAATAATGAATATCCTAACACCGAATATTTCGTTTTAGATGTAAAAAAGTATTTGGAAACTTACCAAATGCCTTTTTTACACCTAAAACGGTTACAACATGAAATTCAGTGTTATAATTGCGATTTGCTGCTGGTGGTGCCGAGTGCGCGCACTAACCTGCTGGGGCGCGCACCGCTGACTCGTGCGCTGCGCACTCTCAACACGGTGGCGGATGACACATATGCACCTGTACACTGGGTGAGTTCACAAGGGCCACGTACTGTGAAATATGAAATTTGAAATATTTTTATTTAAACAAAATGCTTCTTAAACAATGATTTGTGTTTGGAGCCTCCTTTTAGGCAAACAATGCCTGTGTTAGGAGACTCCAAAACTCCAAAACTGTGTAGGATGTAAGGTATAGTTAAGTATATTTTAAGCTACTTTCTCGCATTAGATTTATAATTATCTGTAATGGCAAAGGAAACCATGGCATGTTAAATAAATAAATAAATTTATTATTAATATTCTAGTTCACTAGTTAGCCACATTTCTTATTTCCATACAGTAATATTGCTAAATTAATCAAAACAGGTAAATATTTGACAGTTATTTGCGACGTTGCCAATTTTTTGGATAAACGCTCTTAATTTTTGTATGCAGACTGGAAACGTCATTAGATATGCGCGTTTAATTTGTAGTCGTATTGTCGTCTCCATCTTGTATACTCGTAGATATATGTTTTGCTGCATTACAGATTTGAGTGAAAAAAAACCGCACACGAATACAATATTTAGCAAATATGACGTATTAAAAAAAAACTACTTACTAGATCTCGTTCAAACCAATTTTCGGTGGAAGTTTACATGGTAATGTACATCATATATTTTTTTTTGTATTATCATTCTCTTATTTTAGAAGTTACAGGGGGCCGACACAAATTTTACCACTTTGGAACTGTCTCTCGCGCAAACTGTTCAGTTTAGAAAAAAATGATATTAGAAACCTCAATATCATTTTTGAAGACCTATCCATAGATACCCCACACGTATGGGTTTGATGAAAAAATGTTTTTTGAGTTTCAGTTCTAAGTATGGGGAACCCTCAAAATTTATTGTTTTTTTTCTATTTTTGTGTAAAAATCTTAATGCGGTTCACAGAATACATCTACATACCAAGTTTCAACAGTATAGTTCTTATAGTTTCGGAAAAAAACGGCTGTGACATACGGACGGACAGACAGACAGACATGACGAATCTATAAGGGTTCTGTTTTTTGCCATTTGGCTACGGAACTCTAAAAATGGGCTATCTATCGATCTCCAATAAGAACAAGTCATGTCGTATACTTGTGCCCTAAGTAGAGTAAGAAGACAGGTTTTGTCACCTTTTACAACACGTAACCCTTCCCCATACTACTTTCATTTTATCACCAAAAAAATGTTGTACTTATAAAAAAATTATCGAGTGAGACTGATACTGAACAGCATTGGTTTAAGCACAGATTAACTGCACTTCTAAATGCTCGCTCGTTTCTGCGCGTTCTAAATGTGTGCGTGTGAGTGTGTATGCTTAGAGCGGAGGTGTAGTTTTGACATGCTTCACTGTATTGTTCGCAGCGCTATGTCTTGGTTTTTTATTGGGTCTGAGGGTTTACTTATATTAATAATAACTTTGATATCCAGGTGAGCAAGGAGCAGGCGGAGCGAAGGTGAGCACTATGGAAAGTTGTGTTTCGTCCCCTAAAGAGGTTACATAAGGGATGGAAGTTCGTCGTTTTTGCCGATGGTTTTTGACATTTATTTATTTATTGGATATCCAACAGAGGCTACACAATTTCATGAAGTTTACAATCTAAGAACAGGATAATAATATCATAATTTTACACCACTTTCTCCTTATGTCCGAACCTCTCAGGACAAAGCACAATGCAGTACTTGTATGTCGGTTTTTTGCATTGTTATACAGGGAAAAGTTGGTTCCGTGATGATGTATTAGTCGAAAATCGAAAACACTGTATATTTGCAACAGAGCACAATACTTCTTCAACCTAACCTCACCATTTGACACTTGTTTGTTTGTTGTCATAGACTGTTACGTCACCACACCAAGCGCGCCAAAATGGCGTTTAAATAGCCCGGGTCGGATGGTTATTTTTAACTTTTTTTTAAAGTACTTTCAATTGCTTTTTTGGCGTTGAATTTTGTTTTACTATTATTTGGCGATGTAAAGTATCGAAAAACAAAAAAAAATACATGCATATTCCCTATTATAGGACTGGACCACATCATTCTCTTATAATCTAGGTACAACATTAAGTTTGACAAAGCTAAAAATATAATAATAAATAAATCAAAACATACAACATGAAATCAGAGATGGAAATAAAATGAAATACAAAACAAATTAATAATAAAAACATTAAAAATAGAAATAAAATAATAAACATAAAAGCCAACAGACAAAATTATGTAATTCAGGCTTGGTTAATATCACTTTTAAAGCTTTTTATAACTTGGACATTTTGCATGTAATATCCAGTTCATCACCCTTCGATACTTCGTTATACTGCCTGGCTGCCTACAAGGCTCTGTAGCCTTGGCAAAACGGCGAAGTGTCCAAGGTTTGTTTTGGATCCCGGCACATTGAAAAGGTTATAGTTACATTTACGCGGCAAGCGAAATGGTGCACTTATCTGTAGCTTTCCGTGAAGCTCGCTACAGTCAACAACCTCATTGAACAGTTTGTGAAGAAATGTGAGATCTAGAACCTTTCTTCTATCTAACAACGAGGACATTTTATAATGTTGTAGTATCAAGTCGTAGCTCCTGATTTTTTTTTGCGAGACGGTCTTTATAGCAGAGATGGTATAGAAAACGTCTTTGTACAGTTTCCAGGCGTTTAATGTAAATGTCATAGTGAGGATTCCAAACGGTGCTGTTGTATTCAAGGAGTGGGCGAACTAATGTATGAATTCTAGTTGAGGCTTTAGAAAATTCTTTGCTATTACGCAAGACAAATCCTAGCATCTTGAACCCTTTTAATGTCATATTTAGTATATGCCTATATCTACATGTAGCAAATGCAACCGTTTGAAGCAGGAGCGGGTCGCTGGTTAAGAAACAAATAAAGGATTCCGCTAACAGGAGCGACGCGACGGCGCGTCGCGACTCTGGTGAAAGAATTTCTATGAAAACGTCACGGAAATTGTTCTACCGGTGTCGCGCCTGTCTGCGATATGCGAATATGTTTTCGAACACCGAGCTTTTTGGTGACTAGAACACTTTGACTTATTAAATTTAAACATAATATAACGCCTGTTATCCCCGAAGGGTTAGGGAGAGGTGTACCTATAGTACATCCACATTTCATCAGTTATGGTTAAGCCCCAAGTAATAGGGGCGAGCCTATTGCCATCAACCGGGCATAAATCTAGACTCCGGGCTGCTACTGAGAAATGTCAGTTGGAAAAACTCAATAACACTTTTCTCGACTAGGGAATCGAACCCAGGAAGTCATGCTCAACAGTAGTCCTTGCAACCACTAGGCCAACGAGGCAGTTCCACTTCTCTTATGACGGATTCCTATAATTTACGGACCGCGCGTTTTATTGGTTATAATTTGGACTCTTGTATCTTTACCAATAATGAAGCAAATACCTCATGGCTTTGCGTAGTAGACCTTCCCATAAGGCTGAGCTGTCGCAGGTAAAATGAGCTTACGAATCTAATTATATACCCAGTTTGATAATAAAAATGCTACCATTGGTATGCAAACGATTCGTTTTTGTTTATAGAAACCGAGCATTAATCATTGAATAAAAAAAGAATTACAGAAATAAGTGTGCACCTTTTTGTTTATGACTTTCTTGATTGGCAAATTAGCTGTCAAATATTTCGCAGTTTTGATTAATTTGGCAATATTACTGTATAGAAATAAGAAATATGGCTAACTAGTGAACTAGAATATTGATTATGAAATGCAATAGGTAATTAATTTCGTAACACCAAATATTTAGTTTTAGATGTAAAAAAGTATTTCGAAACTTTTCAAATGTCTTTTTTTATACCTAAAAGGGTTGTAACGTCAAATTCAGTGTTATAATCGCAATTTATTATTAATATTCTAGTTCACTAGTTAGCCATATTTCTTATTTTTACTTCCAAAAAGGAGGAGGTTCTAGGTTCGTAGCGTATGTATGTTTATTATTTAATTTTTATGTATGTTCACCGATTTCTCCGTCAATTGTGGACCAATTTTGAAAATTCTTGTTTTTGTATGAAAGGGCATGTTCTCAAGTTGGTCCCATATAAATTTTATTAACTTAGCTTGGATAGTTTTTGAGTAAGCTAATAAATAATAGGTACGTATTTTTCCCACTTAGTATATGTGGATGATACGAGGGCGGAGTGATAAGTCTGGTAAAAATGAAACAAGGAGACAACTTTATTTAAAAATTATGATTTATTTTTCAACGTAATTTCCATCTAACTCAATGCACTTCATCCAGCGTTTCTCAAACTTTTCGATCCCTTCCGTAAAGTACGACTTAGGCAATCCTTCGAAATAGGCATTGGTTTCGAGCATGGTCTCCTCGTTGGAGCTAAATCTTTTTCCACCGAGCCATTTTTTTAAATTCGGAAACAGAAAATAGTCGCAAGGGGCCAAATCTGGCGAATATGGTGGGTGAGATAGCAACTCATATCGCAACTCATGTAATTTGGCTATGGCAATCGCGCAGGTGTGCACTCGTGCGTTGTCTTGGTGGAAGAGGATATTCTTCTTAGCCAAATGCGGTCGTTTTTTAGGTAAAATTTGGTTAAATTGGTCCAATAAATTGGCATAATATTCGCCATTGATCGTTTTACCCTTCTCTAGGTAGTCAATATGGATTACCCCCAAGCGTCCCAGAAAACTGTAGCCATCACCTTAATGGCCGATAAAACTGCTTTGGCCTTCTTCGGAGCTGGTTCGCCCCTAGCAATCCATTGTTTCGATTGTTCCTTGGTTTCTGGTGTATGGTGGTGGATCCACGTTTCGTCTACCGTTATATAACGACGCAAAAAATCAGGTTTATTCCGTTGTAACAACGCTAAACCTGTCTTCGAAGTGGTAACTCGCATGCGTTTTTTATCAATAGTCAGAAAATGCGGCACCCATCGCGCGGAGAGCTTTTTCATATCTAAATGTTGGTTTAAGATATTGCGCACACGTTCGTCTGAGATGTCTACTATCTCGACTATCTCGCTCACTTTTACTCTTCGGTCGTTCAACACTATGTCATGGATTTTAGCGATCATCTCTGGAGTAGTGACCTCAACTGGGCGTCCTGGGCGTTCAGCATCACTTGTGCTTGTACGACCACACCGAAAATCCGTAAACCATTTATGAATCATTTTAATCGACGGAGCAGAGTCCCCATAATATTTATCAAGCCTTTGTTTCGTTTCCGTAATAGTTTTTTTGCGCAAAAAATAATGTTTAATCAACACTCGAATTCACTTTTCTCCATCTTTGCGAAAATGCGTTCAATCGTTTTTATTTAATGGCTCTCAAAAAAAAACTAATCGGCGGTGCTGCCTGAAAATTTAAATATAGTCCCTCAAAAGAGTTGTGAACAAGGAGGTTACATGCAATTTGCGATAATTTTATTCCAAAATTGATTTTTACCAGACTTATCACTCCGCCCTCGTATGATGATTACTTCCTGTCACTGTTATTTAGATAACAGTGACGCAGTTGTGTGGGGTAGGTACCACAACTAAATAGTGAAGAATAAAAACTTTTTACAAAAAAAATACAACTTCTAAAAAAAACACTACAAAGTGAAAAATAACTGTAATTTCGAAAGTCGGTGGCAAAAAACGAAAATTCAAAAATAATCCGACTTCCAAAATTAAAGTTATTTTACACTTTGTAGTGTTTTCATTTAGAAGTCGGTTGATTTTATTTTTGTGTAAAAATTGTTTTGTTTATAAAAACCGAGCATTAATCATAAAAATAAAAGGATTCCAGAAATAAGTAGGTATCTACCTATTTATTTATGACTTTCTCGATTGGTTTAATGACCACAAACTTGCTTCCTTAATAAGGAAAACACTTACTACATAATCTATAGATTTAATTCGTGTCGCTACACGTTTTCATGCACTGATAAGAAAATATTTAAACATTTCACCACTCATTAATACATAATTATCAGTCATCCATCATCGTCATGAAAAAACTATTGCGCCATTAATAAATACGCTGTACATATGTTAAGGAAATACCTTCACGAATATAAGTACCTACTAGCTTTTGGCCTCAGTTTCACTAGAAAATGGGCTTTTTTGGGGGAAATACAGGTACTTCATATAACATGAACTTCCATACAAACTTTTATCCCCTGTCTAACCCTATTAGGGGATGAATTATCAAAAATCCTTCCTTAGTTCTCACTTTTTAACTGACTTCCAAAAAGGAGGAGGTTATATGTTCGACGCTAAGTTTTTTTTTTTTGTAGACCGATTTCTCCGTCAATTGTGGACCGATATGATGATAACTTCCTGTCACTGTTATTTACATAGCAGGTAAGTATGCGAATTTGTGTGGGGTAGGTACCACAACTAAAAAGTGAAAAATAAAACTTTTTCCAAAAAAAAAACAACCGACTTCCAAAAAATATCACTAAAAAGTGAAAAATAACTTTGAAAAGTCTTTGGAAGTCGGTGGCAAATAACGAAAATTCAAAATCAAAGACACCGACTTCTGAAATTAAAAATATTTTTCACTTTGTATTTTATTTATTTAAAAGTCGATTATTTTTTAGTATTTATGGAACTCTTGTGCAAACAAGCTTTTAGACCCAGCGGTTTAAGGTAGTCGCTAGCTACGGAAGGAACCTAATAATATAATACCAGCCTGTTATTGTCCCACTGCAGGGCAAAGGCATCTTCTCGTACAGAGAAGGCATGAGCATTGATCACCACGCTTGCTCAAGACGGGTTGGCGATTTCAGACTTATATTAACTATAAAGTCCAGGTTTGACACGGTGTTTTCCTTCACCAATGTCAGTAATGTACAAGATAAACTCAGAAAGAAGGAAGGAAGGTACCTATTTCATAGAAATTTATAGAAACCAGTCGTATCAAGGCGACACGTCTCCTGCAGTTGCCGCCTGCGGTCCTACGGAATGGTACCTTTAGTTTCAAGCGTGCTACAATACCTACATGAGGTACATTTTGACAATGTTTGATCACTGATCTATGATAATCGATCTAGCCACTCTATAGCTTTGATTAGGAATCCTTTTATCTTTTATCAGCTAGTACGTGACTGTATAATACTTGCTAATTCTGTCCGGCAGGATCAATTATTCAAGTCTTATCAGAAGGTACTCATTATCGGGTTAAGTTCGTCTTTTGTGTGTCCAGCTTTGTTTTTGACTCGTTTTTCGTACATTTCTGGCATCACTAACTTGAATATATTACTGTAGCAATAGGTATAATCATTCTCTTGCCCATATTCCAATTTATTTGTGGTCAGTAAGCACAACATGTCTTTTTCTTCCATACTTCTCTATTAGTTCCTTTTTAGCGCAACCAAAAGATTACTTCCACTTTTAGTTTAAACGTTTTCTTTTTTCTTTCCTTCTTTAGTCGTCATCTCGGTAGTCACCCCCTTTCTAGCCATATCATCTTTCACACAGTCCATCCATCGTTTCCTTGGTCTTCCCCTACTCTTATAGCGAAGAGCAGTGGTGGCAGTGATAACAGCCCCGACTTACGTGTCATGAGTTCGACCCAAGCAGGCACATTACTTAGTGTAATTTATTTCATCACCATTGCTCTCAAAACGATGAAGGAATACATCGTTAGGAAACCGGCATTTCCTAAAAACAAACATTCGAAGACTTGTGGCATCCCCAACCCGCACTGTGCGTACGTGGTGGATTATGGTCCGCTCCCTCTCACAGAGAGGAGGCCTGTATCCCAGCAGTGGGAAGTTAATAGGCTTATTATGCGTATGGCCATTCACATCCATACTCAAAACTTTCCTCACGACATTTTCCTCATTACATGCCATACCACGACAATATAGCAGTAGGTCGTTAAATGTTAAATGGCCGTTAAATATTTGCCTGCGACTAGATAATTAGACAATGATGAAAACATTTCTGTGGCAGATTAGAGACTACTTCCAAGTTGTTCGCAGAAATCTTTTCACGATTGTCTAATTATCCGTGTTTTCGCTTTAACAATATCCCTAGGTTATCAGAACGATGCTTAACAACACCCGCACGGATCGGGCAGTTTTTTTTTTGTCTCGTTCATCACTTTCGATCGTAACTGATCCTCTTGGTTGAAATAGGTTAGGTAAGAACTGCGCCTAACCGCGCGCGAGCAGGGCGAGCAGTGCCGCGACAGCGGCCCGCGAGCGCTACTTCCAAGTTGCTCGGAGATATTTTTTCACCATTTTGAAATTTTACGTGTTTTCATAAAACCTCTAGTTTTTCGCGAAAATTCGAATTATTAAATCATTCTACGACGTTTACAAGACGTAACTTATGACACTTGTTGAAAATTTGCAATTTTTTATGGTTTTGTGGTAATTTTGGTACAGAAAATATGAATTTTAAGTAGCAAGTACATTTTGAAGTGAAAACTTCTTTAGCATCGTTGTGATTTGAAAGTCGATGAAACGAAAAAGTGACAGTAAAAAGAGACAGACATATGAATTCATAAGATTTAACGTGGGAGAAAATGAGTTATGAAGCAATATACAATGTTTCTTATATTCGTGGTCCTCTTTGTGCTCTGCTTCGTACCCCCTCCAATCGTGTTTACCAAGGCATAGTGGGAGTTAGCTTGGGCCTATATTTTTGAAGGTTCCACTTTTACCACGTGTGAATTGCACAAATGTTTTTTTTTTATTTATAACAATAAATGTTTTTATTACTTTTTGGTAATGTTATTGCGAAAGAGTTGTTTTTAAATTATAAGGTGGGTGGTCTTGCATTTCCTATAAACTTACAGGAATCAACTGTGAGACGCTGCCTCCACGATCAATTCTTTTTCTGAACTTTGATTACTTAAATGAAAGAAAGAAAAACCGTTTTATTAAGCTGCAGATTTAAAAGCTATAATTATAATAACAGTATCTACATTCCAAGGACTGAATGCAAGCAAAGAAAGAAAAAGCTTTTGTACTTTAGTAGTAAAAACAAAGAATTCACGAACACCTATAATTAGAAGGCCATCGAAACCAATCAAGATCTCCTAATCAATTAATCAAAAATTACTTAAATCGTCGGGACACGGATCAAGACAGATAAGATAAAACTACTCGTAAATCTATTGCATTACCAATAGGACTGTATATCTCACGAGGTGTTATCTATTACGTAAAGGATCACGGATTTACTAATGATTGCTGCATAGTCGTCTGTCAGTGTTGAAATGCTACGGTTGTGTTTATTTGGGGTACTCTTCAGCATCCTGTTCGCAGGTAAATTGTTGTTTATTTTGGTGTAGGTACATCATGCTTCAAGACTAGATTATATGGTCATAGTCGAGGTAAAATTACCTCGTTCGTCTAGAGTGGACGCAAGCGCTACTGCATGATATAGGTTTGATTTCGTGGTCAGGCAAAGTGTTGTTTTTTTCCCCTATTACATGGAAGTTTAATATAAATTGCGAAGTGTAGGTGTGCTCTGCCTAACCCTTCGCGAAAAACAAGTGTGATGTTATGTTATTTGTAAATATAAAATATAAATTTTAGCAGAAGCTTTCGATTCTGTAGAGCCAAAAAACTAAGTCCTACTAATTGTTAGGCCGGCCCAGAAAGAGATGGCGAGCCGACCTGGACGCATACCGCGAGGGCTAGTTCGGGGTACCGCAGGAAAAGAGTTCCTGGATGGATTTGAGGGAAGCCTTTGCCCAGCTGTGGGACAGTAAAGGACAAAAAAAAAAACAATTGGGCTTTTAAATTAAAAATAAATCACGACTTGCGTAGAATAAAAAAATCGAGGTGAGTTTTTAGAAATAACGCGAATATACGTATTTAATATTTTTTTACTAAAAATAAAAATGGAATAGTGTCCTTTACACCCATTTTCACTAATAGTGATCGACACCTAAATAAATGCCGAAATAAAATCGCGCTGTTGAATTTTCAACGTTCGGCGCTAAGCCGGGAGTTGAAAATCCATCCATCCAACCATTAGTGACTTTTCCCTGATATTCAAATAAGCAGAGATAAGAGGAAACAAAGAAAATAAACTCAGTCGAATACTTGATAAGAACAATCTTTGATGTTGACTGACATATCAGCATCACATCGCATAAAGTCTTCCTTAGAGATACCAAAATTAAATATTATGATCCTTCGGATATATCATGTTGCTGTTAAAAAGTAAAAAAATATGAAAAATCTAAAAACCTTCTAATGTTATATCTACTTTGGAATTGTCTCCACAAACCCTTTATTTTGATACCCCTTTTTTTTTTTTGGGGATGGGAAATCATCAAATGACTTCTCCCGCTCTGGGCGGAGCGAGAGGGCGTGTCAGACTTTTACTGACTAAAACCCACCCGTGTTCCTTCCGTTGCCCGTGTGCCGGGGCCGCAATATCCCTTTCGGACAAACCCGCAACCCCAGCAGGCATTGGTCCTTACGGACCCCGCCAGTTTTAGTATTTTGATACCCCTGCATATACAATACATTCTCCTGAATACTTACAATTTTTTTTTGCAAGAAATTACTTATTACTACTCGAACCCAGGCAAGCGCTTTACTTTGTGTAAATAATTTCATCACCAGTACTCTCAAAACGGTGAAGGAAAACATCGTGAGGAAACCGCCATGTTCTAGAACCAAAAATTCGAAGACATGTGACATCTACCGACCCGCACGGGACCCGCGTGGTTGATTACAGCCCACGAAGAGAGGAGCCTTGTGTCCGAGCAGTGGGAACATTATTATGCTTTATAAATTATTATCTGCCAGATAATAATTTAGGCATAGACACATGTATTTTTCCTAAGAGAATAAATGATTGGTTATCGTAATTAGCTATTTATTGTTAACAGTAAAGAAGCTTAGGTACATATTTTTTTATTTAGAACAAAGAAAGAATTAGGTTAGGTATGGGTTATGATTTTATGAATATTTTGAATGATAAGCATGGATAGAAAGATAGCTAAATGCCCCTAAGGCTGCCTGTCGACTAGATCGGAGAAGAGAGGCGAGGAGCGGACCTGTGACTGCATTTCTCCGCTCCAGAGTTTAGATTCTATTGGTAAATATTGGCACTCCTCGCTTCTCCGCGCCAGTGGACAGACAGCCTTAGAAGGCGGTGGACTATATCGGACCTCTTCCTGGTAGATCATAGATGTTTCGATTTGTTGACCATTTCCTATTTTGTTAAGTACCTGGTACTTGTTGACAGGCCTAAACTGTCCTCCCATATCTATTAACACTGTAATTTGAAAACATTGTAAAAGCCAATTATTTTTAAACGAGTTACCGTGGAGTTTCTTGCCGGCTCTTCTCCATAGGAAACGACTAATTGGAACCGTGCACCTAGGTTCTGACGTTTCATAAGTGCCCATGTAGGTTTATGTGAACTATAATATTTTGATTTAGAATTCACTGATTGTGATAAAACAACTCATTTAGTTTGTTATTTCTGAGTGCAAGCTATCTACCAATATATCTCTCCACAAAGCCCTTGTATAATATCGTTCATGGGCACTCTTCTCCATATAGGTAAGTTCATGTGCACTGCGGGCCCTATCAGAATACCAGCGGCGCGACATATTTTTAAATGTCGCAGCATTATGCTGAGGTAGAAGCCCTTTGGCCAGGTCACAGGTCTGCTTTTACTTTAATTTTACTGTTTTTTTATGTGTATGTTTTAGTTTAATCTGTGACTTCCTGTGCGAATCTCAATACATACGTTTTCTATCTCTTTTCTTTCATGTGAAACTCAAACTCAATTATCAAATATTTTAAACATTTCGACTAAAACGAGCCATCGCACGCACGTTTTGAGGGACACCGTTGTTCTTCGGAGAAAAGTATTTTCTCCAATGACCAATATCTACTCATTTTATAGTTCATCCACACTTAATTATAAATGAGAAAGAAACTTGGTCCGCCTGTCTGTCTGTAACCTTTTCACGCCTAGATCGATCGATTGCTATGAAATTTGACAGATAGGTAACCTGGGACATAGGCTACATCTTTCATCGTGGAAATTTGTATAAAAAAAATGATGAAATACAAATAACACGAAGACGAAGTCGTGGACAGCGGCTAGTTTTATTGTATCATAAAGATCTCCTAAAATGTTTTCCTAAAGTATTGTCTTGTAAAAATGTGTGCAGTTCGGTTGTATTCAACGTACTTTTATGAAACTTAAGTGTAAACAGGTTGAATTCATATCATACGGAGAGAAATATGGAATCCTATAAACAATTCGTGACTTTAGCTGTGTTTAATTATAGAACGGTTTCAATGTACTGCGACACTCAAAGACTGGCTTAGTAATTGTTACAAGAAATCTTAACATAGCGGATAATTATGGGAAAATAAACACGATTCGCACTTGTTTGCATAATGTAATTTACTAGTTACTCTAGAAATGGGTAGAAAATTAACACTTTTTCCGATCTGCTTTTTCTTTTACTTTGTCCGATCTGTGAATCGAACCCTACAGGACACCACACTCAGCAGTCCCGTTTGCGACCATTACTTGGACCATGTAAAGTTGTACCTTTGTATCAAATATATAAAGTCAAATCATTTATTTAAATTAGGCACATAAACGGCCTTTTTGAACGTTAATATTTAAAGATAAAAAGATTTAAAAGGTAGTATCGTATGGAGAAAAATGGGCAAGAAACTCCAGCGTTACTCTTTAAAAAATGTTTTACTATATTTTATATACATTAATTATATAATTTTATGTGAAGACGATGCACCAATAATAAAATTACTACATCACAGTAGGTCAAAATAATTAAAAATTAACCAATGACAGATAAATTAATTATGTAATAGATACATGATGCTCACATATTTAAAAACATTATAAAAGTAGATGATTTTTCCAAAAAAAAAATAATAAGTCATTGTGTTAGGTAAAGTAATCACAGATTGCGAAATCAATGTCATAAAAATAATAAAATTAGCAACACGTTTGATTTTGTCTAGACTCTTCTAGATTGTCGTATGGACCAGGACCAGCATGTTTGCAAGCATTCTTATCTTGGATATAATCCTTTAATTTGTAATATACTTGTTTACAAAGTGTACAAAAATTCAAAATTTAAAAAATTCAAAATTCATTTATTCAAACTAGGCTGAGAATCAGCACTTTTCGAACGTCAAAATTACATAAGACAGTCCCCCAAAACGCCCACCCTTCACCACTTCCTAGTGCGTTAGCTGGGAAGAAGAAGTGGCGCAACAAACTCCCCAGCAGCACAGCTGTCTGTTCAGGTAGAAGAACAAAAAAATAAGATTCTATATAATAGTATTCAAAATAATTTAGATTACGCAACACAAAACATAATTTTAATTATTAGCCATATGTTAGCTAGCACACGCCAATATACCACACAAAATCATCGAGAACAAATCAAGCAGAAATAAAAACTAAACGTAAACAGAACTTAATATCTAAATAAAAGCCTCCAGGCATAAAGGGCGTGCCCGCTTACATATAGTTGTAACTAATAAGAAAAGAAGTTATAAGGTCGGTTGGAAGTTATAAATGATAGACTAGGACCATCGAGATAAAATAAATAAAACAAACAGTTAATTAGTAATAACAATAACTAATATGATCAATTGTCGAGGTCACTAGCTAACCACATATTGCAATACAACTCATTAGAAAAAACATTGTAATGAGTAGATTATGTCAACAAAACTTACGTACTTTTAATATGAGTTTTAAATGTTCTTTCATTTGTAATATACCACAAGGTATTATACCACATAAAAGATACTTGGCTTTTAACTTTAGATAATCTGAAACATGGTTGATCTATTTTATATTTATTTCTAGTATTAAAATTATGTCTATCACTAATAAGTGTTGGCCTTATTTTATAAAAATATTATATATATTATTATTATTTTTATTTTTAAAAATATACATATTTTTAATAAAATATTATTAAAAATATGTATATTTTTTCTTACATATTTTTTCTAAAATTTTATGATTTTCATAAATGAATTTGCAAGGTACCGTCATTATGTTAATCTTTAAATATAAAATAGTTCCCTAAGAGATTCGTGGCAACATAGATTATAAATGGCTCTATCAGCTCTCATTTGCAAAATATAGATGGATTCAATGTTAGCAGCCCGACCCCACAGTAAAATGCCATACGACATAATGCTCTAGAAGTAACTTAAATAGACCAAACACGCGGTTTCTATATAATTCTGTTAACTGTCTTATTTGTCTTATAGCATAGGCGACCGAGCTTAACCGCCTCGCAAAAGATGTTACATGAGGTCCCAATTGTAATTTTTCGCCTAGCGTGATTGCCAGGAATACCGTTTGATGAATAAATTCCAGTTTTTCTCTATTCAACATTATGTCACACATTCGCTACTTCTAACAATAGGTAATTTAAATCTAATGTATTTGTTCTTTTTTCATTAAGTACCAAATTATTTACCGTAAACCAATCTTGGACCTGGAGAATAGAGTTATCCACGTCGTCAAGATTGTGTGAATGTCGGTTTATTTTGAAGATCAGTTATGTGTCATCTGCAAGTAACACAACATCTTATGTTGATTTTGTGATGACGATGAGGTTGATTTGAAGTAATTGGGGTAAATCATTAATATAAACTAAAAAGAGGAATGGACCCAATATCGAACCTTGAGGAACGCTTTCAGACCCTAATGAGTTAATGCCGTTTACTTGAACTTTAGCCATTCAATCTTTCAGATAATATCCTAGTAAATCAAGAGCTGTATTCCTAACCCCATAGTGCTCTAGTTTCAGCAGAAGTGTCTCATGGTTTACGCAATCGAACGCCTTCGAGAGGTCGCAAAAGATTCCAATGGCACCTTGTGTTTCTTCCTAGTCCTTTAAATGTTCTTTATTAGGATGACACCGGCGTCAGGTATTCTTAGGTATTCTTATCGAATACAGCATTATAAACCATGAAAATAATATCTGATGCATATTTTAACAAGATTTATTAGTATATGCGTTGGTTTTAAAATACAAACATTTTTTTTTTTAATTTTTTGTTCGCGGTTACAAATATTCACGAAAAAAATGAAAAGTTTTGAAGCTACGTATATCGACAAGACCCCCTTAAAACACTTTTTACTTCGTTTTACAGTGTTTTATGAAACGGTTTTAAACCTAATACCATTTACCGTCCGCGATAGTTAACTTTAGCACAAACATAATACCGGCAACCCTCCCGGGGGGTTCACTTCCAATATATCTATAGTATGACAGCATGGCGTATAAGTCTATGAAGAGTGGGTGGAGTCTTTAAGCCGTCATAGTATCGTCTACTTTTGTATGAACAGTCAAAAGAAAACCTAGCCTCTCCGAGGAGATAAAATTTTCAAGCTCGTTTCGCTCGGTATTGCATCCTGGATTCTTTTTGGAAATTAATCGTTATTTTAAGATACTTAGATGGAATTGTGTTTGCAAAAAATTTTGTGGGGGGGTGCCCCTTTATTGTAAATTAGTAATTACTCGAGAAATACGCATTACCTTGTAATAAGAGTGGTAGCGTTATAATCGGGGAACCAACCAGCTTTAACCACTTTTACCCCCATATAACTGTCAAACGATACTATGTAGATCCAACCCGTAGTACACACGGCTACACATCTAGCTATACATTTCCAGTTTATGCTGATCTAGCATTGTATAGGATTTCCGTACAATGCGAGGTCAGCTTATACTGGAAATGTATAGCTTGATGTGTAGGCGTGTGTACCTATTTTATTTATAATGCATTTTGATATATTTTTAATTTAAAAAAAAAATCTTTGTTCCTCTCAAACAGAGCACCTGCCATCTAATCTCATTACCACCCTTGGTTGACTGGTAGAGAATGCCTAAGGCTTTAAAGTCCACCTTTGTACCTTTTTTGAGTGCGAAAAGTTTAAATAAATTAATATTCATCGAGTTTGTTTAAACCAATACCAATTTAATCGATAAATTTGTCCTTATTCTGCAACGTAGGTACAATAAATTTGCACCGTGTAAATGGGACTTTACTTAAATTCGTAATTCGAATTTAGTTTTTTTCAAAACCTTTAAAAACATAGACAAAAATCATAGTGTCGGCTGGAAAGGATTTTAAATAAATCATACTAAGTTATGGTATAAATTGAAACTTGTATGTTTGTTATTGGATGCTTGGCACACTGCCTGGTTGGAAAAGGTCAGTTATTTATTTGCCAGAAACACGATAGGATACTTTTAATCCCGGTAGTACGTTCCCGTGAGATCATTTAAACGATATTTTTTCGTTTTCCACCCTCCACGCGGGCTGACGCGGATGAACCTGCGGGCAAAATCTAGTAAAAAATGGAAAATTTGGAATACTTAAAAAAACAAAAATAAACAAGAAAGACACCACGTAACTACATTTTATATTATATCGGGTTTACATACGTGTCACACGATTTAATCACTAATTCTATTTGCAGGTGGCGTTAACAGCAGCAATACGAGCAGAAATGTCACCGCATACGAAGGAGATCTTTTCGGAATCTTCGTTATCGCAGCGGCAAACCACAATGCAAAAACTTGTGTCTTAAAACCACCACAAAATGAAATATTCGAATTCACACCAAATGATGTAAGCGCCACAACTGACAAATATCAAGTACATCAAGATTCCTGGATAGATTGTATGGTATCTGTACGTCATCTTGATATCAAGGATGAAGGAATCTGGGTCCTGACCTACGATAATGAACTGAAAGACGAAGCAAGCACTGCATCCGTCAATCTTACTGTAATTGTTCAAGGTAAGAATGTAAATAAACCTAATTAAAAGTTAATAGAAACAAAAGATAAAGATTTTACTCATACCTTTGTTGAAATTGTCTTATAAAAAATTGCGGGCCCCTCCACAATTTTTGTACACAAACAGTAGCAAGCACAATTTTAAATTAGGTTATCTAAACTTACTCTCTTAAACTCTTCCGGTAGAAAATATTGCAGAGGTTTCAATAATTTAAGTTCTATTTAAAATAAGTTTTTAAAAACCTGTCCTGTATCCCGAACTTTTAAAGACATTTCAGAACCGGAAAATAACGAAGATATAGCGGCACTAAGCACGATCGACCATTTCACAAGAATAGGACTTTTCATTGATATATCTTTGGACAAACGATCATTTCAAGAGGAGTGTTATGTTCAGCCTCCACATGGAGAACTCACAAAGGCGATTAACTTTAACATGGACAACGTCGCTGTACAAGAAAGCAGTAACTTTGTCTCGTGTAGAATCACCTTAGGACCGATGTCTGCAAGCTTGTTAGGAAACTGGAAATTGTGTGGCAAATCTACAGAAAATGATGTAATGCGATGCCAACCTGCCAATATTGCTTGGAGTAAGTTTAATATTTTTTGTAAACTGAATAGATTACTAGAAAAAACTTGAAACACTATATGTTATTAATGTTTGTTGCCAACATTGATAAAAAATTACATTAAATTACCTATGGAATCTTGAGTGGATGTCGTGCCATTTTCTCAGATATTATTTAGTTCCGAAACGGAACAGAACATAACTTTAAGATGATACATATTCTGTGGGACTCGAAAAGAGGATTCAATAAGTATTACTTTTTTAAGTTTTGTGAATTTTCGGGACTTCTTTGCAAAAGAGAGCTCTGACCACTGATTGCGTAATATGTATGTGTGGCTTGCACTTGGCCAGTCATATAACTATATTATATAAATTATATTATCATCACTGATTATATATTCACGGTAAGAGTATATTATACTTTACAAAAGGAGAACATTAACACGGTTGATATTTTTTTTGTGGAATCATTATAAATTATTATCTCTAATAACAAAAATACAAAGAGCCAACAATTTAAAAAAATACCTACATATTTACTGAACAAAACAGTAGGCTTTAATAATAATACAAGACTATTAATGTCCCACTCCAGAGCAAAGGAAGAGGCCTATGCTTTTTCTCATACAGAGAAGGCATGAGCATTGATCACCACGCTTGCTCAAGGCGGATTGGTGATTTCAGATTTATATTAAAACTTTTTATTTTGTACAATTTCGTTTTTTTTAAATATTATTTTGCTTTCAATCTTCTAGATAACAACAATAACCCGAGTGCTGCCTGGGGATCGCTTACACAGCCCATGTTCAGTCACCCAGTTCATTACGGAGGTAGTGTAAATCCTGGAGTGGCGAGTACTGCAGCAGTTGCTACCTGTCACGTTATTACGCCCAATGGCGAAGACCTCGTTATCACAAGAGATGTCAATTATCCTCACATTGAAAGAATTGCTTTCGACCGTACACATCTATGTAGCATTAATTTCACAAATATAGATGTAACCTCGATAGGAGAATGGACGATTTATGGCAAATTCCGTTCATTGGTTACTGGTTTGCATGAAATACATCTACCATTGAAATTTTTCCTGTACAGTAAGTATTGAAAATCTAATTTATAATATCTACTTCAAAAAAATCTTGAATTCATTCATTGAAAGAACGCACAGCCTAAACCGCTGGATCTAGAAGCATGAAACGCACAGGAGTTCCTCATATACAGGGTTATTGGTTATATGGCGGCAATCCATTACGGGGATGTAGGAGAGGTTATTTACAACCAAATGACCTCTTTTGACTCCTATGCAAAATGTCTACAGTTTTCGAGTCATTTGATATTTTTATTTAATTCAATTTAAAATATAAAATTACTCGAAAATGGTTAACATTGGCATGGGGGTCATGAGGAGTCATTTGGTGATGACCTCTCCTACATCTCATTAACGGTTTGCCAATATATAACCAATAACCCTGTATAATTAGCACTAAGGACGCATTTTTTGAAAATTCATTCTAAATACGGGATGGAAGTTCGTAATTTATGCCGATGGAAAAGCCATTCAGGCACGCGGCTTGTAAATGTATAATAATAATAATACCAAAAAATTGAAAACTGGAAGAAGAAAGTCCTGCACGGTAGACACCCTCATGATTTAGAACAATCCCATATTAACATAGTGGCATCTAATAAGTGGCTTAAAATAGGAAACCTCTTCCCTGAAACAGAAGGGTTCATGATAGCTATACAAGATCAAATCATCAACACCAAAAACTATAGGAAATTTATCATTAAAGACCCTACCACAACAAATGATAAATGCCGTAGATGCCACATTCAATCAGAAACCATACAACACATAACTGGAGCATGCACAACCCTCACACAGACAGACTACACTCACAGACACAACCAGGTTGCAAACATTATTCATCAAAAACTAGCACTCAAACACAGTCTCATACAAAACTCTAACACTCCTTACTACAAGTACACACCACAAACTATACTAGAAAATGAAACACACAAAATGTACTACGATCGCGCCATACTTACAGATAGAACTATCCACTACAATAGACCAGACATAACACTACAGGATAAAATAAGAAAAATCACTTACCTTATAGACATTGCAGTTCCCAATACCCATAACCTACAAAAAACGATAACTGAAAAAATAAGTAAATATGCTGACCTTAAAGAAGAAGTCTCAAGAATCTGGAGACAAGAAAAAGTATACATTATCCCTATAGTTCTCTCAACGACGGGCGTTATCCCGAACCACCTTCTCCGTAGCCTGAAATTAATAGATTTAGAAGAATCCGTTTATATCAACTTACAGAAAGCTGCCATCTTAAACACCTGCAGAATAGTTAGGAAATTCATGCAGTTGGAGGAAGAAAACACACCCTCATCTTAATCACACCACACGCTGCATTTACTTGGCTTTGGCCCGTAAATGTAGCTAAAACCAGCCTAAGAGCTGAGAAAAAAAAACACTCCCCAAAATAATAATAATATATTTATTCACAAATTTGAGACAACCATACAGAGTAACTTAATAATAGACACAAAATAAACAGATCGTTGAATGTGAAATGGTACACTGTAAATATGTTGGTTTGGCTGTCTTTAGACTGATTCGCCCTATCCACTCGTACTAGTATAAACTGTATCACGAGGGGATAGTATGTATTTAGTTAAAGGCTTGCCTAACAATTATGCTGTTTCAGATGAGGAGCGACCTTATGATCAGGCGTATAATGTAACTACATTATCAGAAGCCAGACATGTCGTTATTTTGGGACGCACCTTGGAAGTTAGTGTGCAAAGTGTTGGACAAGTCGACAATTGTCAGTACAGAATGCCTACAGGCCAATCTTATGACTTGAGCAATGCCATCGCTCCGAATGGAGTAGTTTTGAAGAGTGTGGACGCACCTGCCTGTCAGATTACTTTGAGCCCAATTACTAAGGACTTGCTGGGTGAATGGCAGATTATTGGCAAATTCAGTAATGGTAACCAGTTTACTGAGAGACGGCAGACGTTCCATATCATACAAGAAGGTAACTTTAAATTTAAAGTTTAAGTTAAAGTTAGTTACCGTATGAAGATGTAACGAATTTGAAAAAAAAAATGTCTGTTTTAACGTATAGGGACATCGATTCGATGATTTATTTTGTTAGTTTATTGAAAAAAATATTTATCGTTCGCTTATTTAAAATCGTGTGATTTGTCTGTAATTAAAAGTACCTATTTATAATTTTTCCATATACTTTTTCCAGATCCAGCAAACCCCATTTTAGATGAATTTAGAATTGTTGAAAATTTGACGGAAACAATTCTTGATACGGAATTGGGGACGTCACATAGAGTAATTATTACCACCGCGAGCTTTGTTGAAAATGAGAGTTGTCACTTAATGACACCAAATGGCTCGCAGTACGCCTTTATAGATGGATTTCATATCCCCAACGTAGAAATTATAGAAGGAAATGGCATCGAATGCGGCGTTAAGGTCGATGTTCTGGACTTAGACATGCTCGGCGACTGGATACTGATCGCAAGAGCTACCAGGTCATCTAGTCATATCGAAAGAAGGCGTCATTTTAGTATCCGCATCGAAGGTAATCGATAATATTTAAATTAATGATGATTATCCGCTTATCAGGTCACGTCCAGAGATAACGCAGTTAATACACTCTATCGGAAAATGATTACAGATAATAATTTTAAATACTAATCTATTCTTTCAGAAACATCGTCTCTAGGAGAAGCAATAACTATAGCTGAAGGAGCCGATCTGTATTTGAGTTTACCGAATGCTACGCATCTGTATCACACTTGCAAGCTGTATGCTAATGATGTAGAAGTTACAGACTTTGAAGTTGACCAATTTCGTTCTAGTTCTTGTGGTTTCATTAAAAGGAATGTCACTCGTGCTGAACATGGATCATGGGCTATTGTATATGGAAACCAAATAACTTACAGAGCGACTATTGAAGTGAATATTTTAGGTAATGATATTCAATACACTGACGTTTTGGTGAGAAGTAATGTACTGTCACAATAGTTCATTAATAATTAAATATAGTTCATAACTTCTTCATACAATACTTCAGCTGTTCCTTACGTTTTCTCTGTTGAATGTCGTGTCATAAGTGTATGGACACAATTAATAACCTTATAAATTTATTCCTAGAATCGGTCGAAATATCCGTGGAGAATATGAATTGGCCTATTGGTAGTTCCCTGAATATTACCCTTGGTCCTGAAGATGCGGTGTACTGCCGACTTATAGACTTCAACGGTAACCAGGTTTACGACGGAATTGGTCAGTGCAGACTTGTAGTGGACAGAGTAAAAAAGGCCCATCAAGGATGGTGGAGTATATCGGTTGGCGTTTCTGGCACAGTCATGCTTCGTCATGCCAGATTCTTCGTGGAAGTAGAAGCACTTGGTATGTAATATGCACTATTGTAACATTTAAGGATCCGTTTGATGTCGTATCTATAATATAATTTTGTGTTTTATGTCTGAATTTATTCCGAATCATGTTTCATGAACGATATCCTACAATTCTGTTGACCGGGTTAAGGTCGCTGGAATTTGATGGATGCAAGAAACAAATGACCTTTTGTAGTTGCAATGCTTTGTGGAGCCTTTTGTCCAGCGAGGATGTCTATTTTGCTAAATGATCACGACAATGATGATAACCTCGACCTATTCCAGATTCCAGGCCAGTAGTCACAACGGACGTAGCGAGGAATGGTTCTTCGGTGATAATGACGTGTTCCGTGCCAGCGGAGAATGAGGTCCATGCCTGCTTGTTCCGCGACCCTGGTGGTAATGTCCTCATCGCCAGCAACGGGGTTGGGCAGGACGGGTACAGCGGGGCCGTTTTACGGTTAGTACTTATACAATAGTTTTTATTTTTAGACCTACTCAACTCAACAACTAATGCATTTATCTCCAGAAGTGCATTATTAGTTTTAGAAGAATAAGTTCTTGCTTTGCAAGCTGTGATATTTTCCAACATATCACTCTCATTTTTAGGCCCAACGATTATATCAACACAAAATGTTTGGTTGGAGTGCTGTAAAAATATATCCTCAATGTATTTACATTGAGCTCTGTTTCTTCTCAGAGTAGTCGGATAGGAAACACCTACCTTATCGAATTTATAAAATATTTTTGACGTGTTTGTATAAGCCTACTTACAGAAAAAAAAAACATGTTTTATCTTACAGTTATGAATCAGATTCTGACAGTCATATTTGCACTCTCCGCCTCTTAACGCCTTCCTCGGACCACCGAGGAATATGGCGCTGCGCTGTTAGCACCGCACGGGTCATCAGCTATGGCTTCCTTACCGTCACCGCGTCGATGATGGATCAGACGGCTGGTTACTACCAGTATAGTACTGGTAGGTATACTATTGGTATTATTTGTAGTATAGTAGGACCAACCCTTAAATACATGATGTCACTTTCAAATCTTACATTTATGATATTATTTTTTATTTGATTAAATCAGTATCTTAATTCAATTGATTACCTATTAATTTGTTGGGCTCTAGGTATAATGTTAGTAATATCATCATCATCATCATCTCTTATCACAATTATTTAGGGCCGGGACACTGCGCTCCATATCTTCTTCCATACTTCTCTATTAGTCGTCATCTAGGCAGTCACCCCCTTTCTATCCATCATCTTCCACAAAGTCCATCTGTCGTTTCCCCCTACTCTTATAGCCATCCACATTCATACTCAGAACTTTTCTCACGATATTTTCCTCATTTCTCTGCATCACATGTGCAGTCTCCGCACACATCCATATCACATTTCATGACCACCGATTTCCGCACAACTTTTCAGTCACCAGTGCTACTTTCAGACTTCATCTTTTATGTATTATTGTATCCATTCGTGTTTCACCATACATCCCTCTTAGGATTCACATCTAAGCTGCATGCAAAATTGCCTTTCATTCATCCGTTTTGTGGCCTCCGAACATTCTCCGTACAAGACAGCAGTATAATCTTATTAATATAATCTAGTCGGTGCCTGTTGAGATCTATTACTTGCTCTTTTAGTTTAATAATTTACTTTTCTTGCTCTTCCTTTTTTACAGACTTTAAAAGTTTTAATTCTACTTCGGCATCATCTATTTTATTTGACCCTATCATGTTCGAAGATGCAATTTTTTAGATCGCAAACAGTTTCGCTGTTCCATATTCATTTTAATTTTTACTAACTTCCGCCAGCGGGTTAGCCCGCGTGATATCATTATCAATTATAGCCTATGTTACTCAGTGCTAATATATTATTCAACTGGTGAATACATTTTTAAAATCGGTCCATTATTTTTAAAGTTTATTCATTACAAACATACAAAAAATCTAATATTTTCTCCATAAAATATTAGTTTAGATTTGACGGTAACTGCAATAACAACTAGACAAACTAGTAGGTACACGAAGTGCTACTTGCTAGCGCTATATACTCGTAATCATTGAGTAATATTTTTATCTAACTGATGGCTTCACATAGTTTATTAAAAGTTTTTACAACTGATGTTTTTAATCATCAATGATCAATGTTAATGATTATTTTCAAGGCTAGACTATACAAATAGTGGATACTGATATTTTTTATTTTTATAGTTTACAGTTTAGTATACAGTATCTTAAAATATAACAGGTGTAAAAAGACGCTTAACGAAGTCACGTGTCACTTGTACTCCCCATCATTGTGATATTCTTTTTTGTACCTGGTAACCTCCTGGTTACGAGATATTGAAGGTCAAAGTTACAACTTTTTTCACGAAAACAAGTTATAAATGATACAACTTAATTTTAAATAACTCCACAACTCCCGTACTATTGCATTACATTGTGCGCTGTCGGAAACAGCAATTTTCACACTAAAAATAACAGAAGTTCCCATCAATAAATTTTGGTCAATATTACTTAGTTTGAGGACCTCGTGCCTAAGTCATAGCTGCCGCACGAGTCGATTCATCAGGTTAAGCTAAGCTTGCCGCCGTTGGTCCCGGCTGTCATTCATGGATCTTTGACAGTCGTTACGGGTCGTCAGAAGCCCGAAAGTCTGACAACCGGTCTTACCAAGGAGTATCGTATTACCCAGTTACTGGGTTGTGGAGGTCAGATAGGCAGTCGCTCCATGTAAAATACGGGCATTCAGCTTCATCCGGTTAGACTGGAAACCGACTCCAATATAGTTGGGAAAAGACTTGGCAGATTGATTACTTAGTTTGACGTATAGAATTCATAGATGGCAGCTATGTGATAGGTGCTTTCATTATAATATATCTGTTTTTTTTTTGTACTTAATGTAAATTACTATTCTTTTCTACTTTTCAATTTTAATTTCTGTAGCGTTCAATAAAGAGTAGAAATTTATCTTATTCTAAGTTTGCAGTTCTCAAAAAAATGTATAATAAAAAATATTGATTTCCAGAGCCGGAATTGAAAAGCCCGGATTCTATATTTGGGGGCGAAGAAGGAAACTCAGTGACGATGTCTTGCTCCATAGACACCTCTGTTCGCTACTGCTATTTCAGGGCACCGAACGGAACTGTCTTCACCGTGGGTCCATGTGAGTATCACACCACACCAGCCGATCAAATCATAAAAAATCTCACCGTGAAAACGTAGTTGACTTTTATCTTAAGAATAAATGTGAAAGTTTGATAGGTTGTGTACTCAGACCAAATAAAAAACCATGACATAGCGCTGTCAACAGTGATGTGAAGCCGGTTTCGTAAACATGTGTGCACTAAGTGAGGTGTAGTTTGATTTTAAATGGTTGTAAATGCGTGCGTGTGAGCGTGTTGGCACAGAGTGGAGGTGTAGTTTTGGCATGCTCCACTGTATTGTTCGCAGCGCCATGTCTTGGTTTTTTATTTAGCATGAAGTTGTGTATTAAAACAAAACGCCATATTCATTAATAATAATAATCAAGCCCCATAAAAGATTTTAAAAACCCAAGGTTGCCTGGAAGAGATCGCAGTACGCGATAAGGCCGCCCATTTTATATTTTGTAGTGTATTACTTTATCTTTATGTAATGTATAATCTGGTGTACAATAAATTATATATAAATAAATTAAAACCCTTATAAGTTCTTAACATCAAATGATCCTATCTCTATCGTTTCTCATGGCTGCCTAGTGACCCTTATTGAGCTCACTATGAAAACGTTTTGTCCCTTTCTTACCCACCTATATAGGTACCTACCTACTATGAAAACCTTAAAATTTGTGTATTATATATAGGGTTCCATGTCTCATAATATGTAACAACTTAACTAAATATGGTATAGCAAATTGGCGCCATTTTACTTTAATAAAAATTTGTTAATGATCTTTTGCCATTGTTGAAATAATGGACTTCCAGTTATAATGTTTGAATACGACGTCTAAAATTACGTACCACATAATCACTTTGCTATGGACATTATACAAGGCGTGAAATATGTAATGTGTTCTTATCTAGCCCTCAGGGTGTTCTATGGAATAAAATAATAAGTTCATGAGACGTATGATCCTGCACAAGATTAAAAGATAACCCGAGTGTCTGTGGTTTAAATAATAACAATAACAGCATAACGAATAATATGATACGTGTATTAGTATTATACGTGTTGTGTAAACCGTATTATGAGTAGAGTAGAGGTGGGTAAAGTGTATCATTTTTGCGATTGGAACATTTGCATTTGGATCTCCGAAATGATCCGAATCATTGATATGTTTCATTTGGATCATTTGAATCATCGACTCAAAGGATATAAAACTGGATAACGACTGCGAAAAACTGTGAGAGTATGATCGATACACGTCTCATTTGGTATCTCTTTCTGGTTTAATAGATTGTAATGTGTCACCCGCTCACTCGCGACTCGCGAGTCAATTCAGTAGTACTGACTAAAGTAACGTAACTTAGTGTTTCGGTCTTTCTCTCGCTCACTGCTGCTCAGTCGCCTCGCAAGCGACGGTCGCGCGGAAAGAGCACAGAGGTAAAGTAATGATTCAGATTCAAATGATGCGTTTGAAACGTCGCAACAAAAAAATTGGTTATTTTTTTTTGGAACACTTCAATGATCCGGATCAGTGAGCACATTTTTCTAATTTGTTTGCGAGTCAGTTCAATGAGTGGCAGCCTGGAGTCTGGAGTCCAGTGGAGTCGCCCTTCGGGGAAAACATGTCTTATGTTATTTTGTTCAATGACGTTGTTAGCTGACGCAAATACGAAACCAGTTAGTCCTGAACTGTCTTCAAATGACGCCAGTGACTAAACTGTCAACTGGACGGACTCACAAACTGACCTGGCTGTCAGAGCCCACCAAGACAAGGAGGATGAACTTGCACTTATTTTGAATCTAAAACCCTCGTTATTATTTCACAGCCGTGTCATCAACGGAATACGAGTACGTCGGCAACGGTCTCGATGCGGGAGAATGCGGCATCAGGTTCAATAACCTCTGGCGTAATGACACTGGTAATTGGAGCTGCCATGTAGGACTTGTCCACAATCATGAAGAACTCAGCAGAGCCTTTGAAGTTAGCGTCTACGGTAAGTAACAACCAAGCTTTGGTTTTCTAGAAATGCGGGTCCGTCATATCATAACGGCCGTCATGAAAATCTGTCATTTTCACTAGTATTTGACATTAAGGTGTCAAAAAGCGCTCTGTTTTTCGACAGCCGTTATTATGTGACTGTTCACCGCTTTCTTATGAAACCAAAGCTTTATACCACGTTCACACAGTGATTTTTTTCCGTATACCGTACACGAGATTTTATCGAATGGAGCGGTGGCAGTAGAAAATATATTACATTGTTCACACGGACTCTATGCGGGAAAATATCGTGTTCGAGAAATAATTTTCCCCGTATACCGTCCGAAGTTGCCACCGAGGAGGACGCGTCTCGAAACGATTTTGTCGAATATTGCAGTGGCGCTTATGTTCATGTGGTATCATTCACACGAACAAACTTTTCTCTCGTACTCGAGATTCGCGCGCGAATAAACTAAACGACTGACCGCTTTTCATTCGATTTTAACGTAACGTTAAAATGTCGCATACGGGAAAACCGTGTACGTCATACAATCGAATCGTATATTCGCCGTGTGAGTGCCTTAGGATTCTATCAAACTTTCTGTAGTGCCAGCAAAAAGTTTAGGTCATTAATGTCTGTTCCAAAACTATCAGATTAATATGTAAATAAACGCAATCACTCACTGCAGGGATAAATTCATTTGTATTTAGAAGGTTTCAACTTCCACTTTTCAAACAAATTATTGGAAAAGTGTTGGGAACTGGTGAGATAAAAAGATGAACAACCAATAACTAATTGTCAAATAACCACGAAGTTAAAAGTGTTGGAACTGACTCCCGAATCATATTCAATAAAAAAAAAACCTAGACAGCACTATGGAGCTCTATTTAAAGGCTAGGCAGTTGATAGACGACTGTCATAGCTGGAAGCTTCGCCACGAGAGAACACTGAGTGATTGTCACTTGTCAAAGTCATCTTGAATCAAAAGCGACGAATCGGCGACAAGAGAAAACAACGCTATTTTAGCGGAACTAATTTGAGTTTTCTCCCCCATTAAGGGTTCCAAGTTCAAAGACAGTTGGATCCAAAGAAGAGGCTTCTTCCAGTTTCATTGTCATGTTCATGTTAGTCGCTCTGTTTTTTGGTTAATCAGAGTTACAGTGGTTAAGAATATTGCAGCGTGGTATAAAAATAAAAGCTTTTTCGGTGGTCCTCCTAAAAGCAGTTACAAATAGTAAGTAGGAAATGCGTCCATAATAATAGTCTCTGCCTCGAATACGTAGAAGGCCCAATTTATAGACAAAATGATGTTGTAAAGCTACAAATTCCTAGAAGAGCAATGGCCGCACTTAACGGCCGCAGTGACGCCTGTCATGAAAATGGTGATAGTGGCAAAGATTTAAATCGTAACCCCAAGTCCACACTCTCGCGAGTGCGCCTCGTGGAAGCTCTTGGACGAGCCGCGGCAAGCGGAGGCTACACGAGTGCTTGCCATCCACTCTCTCGTTTTATTCAGTTGCCAGCCACGCCTCGCTTCCTTTGACTCCGTTCAGAAAACCCACACCGAGCGGAGCACGCGCGAGGCGAGGCGAGGAACGACGAGAGGAGGCGAGGCCGCCATCCACACTATCACGCTCGCTTCACATCGTCTTGCCTCCTGGAGAGTGTGGACCCGCGGTTAGATTCACCCTACCGCGTTAAAAGATAGTCGCGTTTTGACACCTCTGACACACAATGACACAGTGACTAGACTTGATTGCCATAGAAACGCTATTAATCATGTGTGAGCTCACTCAGCTCACTCTTCTCAGTATGGACACTTTTTCGCGTGACTTAGTACGGTGAGGAAAAATCTATTGATTTAAATTTTTGTGCAGCGTGGTTTGACTTTACGGTGTCAAAAACGCTCTCAAGGAAAACACACCAACTTACTTGCATAAATAAAGTTTCAGTGACGTCATTCACCCGTAAATTGCGGACATCGGTCTTCTAGGAAACCGTAACTTTAACACCTCGTCATGTCCTTCGTGGAACACAAGCATGATGACATAATTATTTTGTTGCAGAGCACATGTGGATGTATCACGGTTGGTATGGCAGTTCCGTGAGCTTAACCTTGCACATAGGGGGTACCCCTGAACTGGAATATTGCAGATTTGTCCGTATTGACGGACTAGGTAAGTAAAATACTGAAGGCTGCATTGGCGTCCGTAAAACAGAATGTCGGCAACCCTTGACATTAAGAAGGATCCGCAAATGTAGCCTGCGAAATAAAATATTTCTTGCGTTTTTTTTAATTTGCAGGTCAGTTGCTGTATCTTGATCAAAATATGATTAGCGACCGTAACAAAATATGTACAATTTACAGAGTTAAAATCATTAGAATCATTAATACATCTCTCTAAGTTAGATTTGTTACATTGAATGACTTTTTCATGAAATCATTTCAGAACAAATCTAACTTATATTGACCTGCAAATTGCAAAAAACGTAAGATAATTTGAATTTCGCGGGCTTTCTTTGCGGTTTCTAATTTATTTGCCCCCCTGCGCCAAAAGCTAGGTACGCCCATGCCTAAACTTAAATAAAGACAACAAAAAACAGTGAACCCATTGATATTGCTGTTTTCCGTAACATTACTTCTGTTTTGCGTAAAATGTTGGGAAATTTTCTAAATTTTCCCCGACAAGTCAATGTTACATTTTTGTGACCATAAACATTATAACACGATTTCTTGGTACCAACCCTCAAGTAAAGAATAGTTTAAGAGGATCTGTTTAAGAAAATTAAGGACCAGTTTTTACAAAAATAACTGATGCGCTCTTGAAAAGCGTTTCTTCTATCAGACATACAAAACAACAGCTTTACAAAACTAAGAATATAGAATCTGTTAACATTAACTTAATGAGATTTTTGTGTAGTGTGAACCGGGACCAATTTTCTTGAGACATTTTCTACTGCCGTATTTTAACTCCTCGTTGGTCTAGAGGTCACAAGCGTTACTGCTGAGCATGAGGTCCTGAGTTCGATTCCCAGGTCGGGCAAATTGTTATTGGGGTTTTCCGTCAGGGATTTCTCAGTAGCGGCCCGGATTCTGGATTTGTGCGCGGTTTATGACAATAGGCTCAATCCCCTAATACATGAGACTTCTGCCTATCTCTTCGGTGGTTACTGGCGTGATGTTACGTTATATTTTAACTCATAATAATATGAAATATCTATGATAATATGATATGTAACTTTAATCATCTATTTGCGACAGGTTTCATGTCCGACAACGTGCCTGTTGGGTACGAGTTCGATTCTCTTGGGCTTCGATTCGGTGCGTGTGCCCTCAACATTACGACCCCCATATATCAGGACCTGCAGCCTTGGACGGTGTTCGCCAAGACCATTTCATCAGAGGAGGAGCTGTCCATGACATCCACTTTCATACCACTACCACCGCTCATGAGCAAAACGACGCGTAAGTTTGTATTTATTATAGGGATAAAAAAAGATTAGACACGTATTTTTTGCTTTAAAAAATGATTTAGATAAAACACATTATAGTACGGGCTCACTACGTCACGAGTCGGTATAAAATAACCGGAGAGTGACGTCATGCTACATTTTAACTCAATGTATTGCCGTATGTGATCTTTTGATTACGTAAAAAAAGGAAAAATACGTTTCCAATATTTATTAATAATCCATTCAACGGACAAAAAAAAAATTGGTTAAGAACTTGTACCATAGCATAGTGATCATCTATTAATCACTGACTAAATCTAAGGATCACTGACTGAATAGTGATTTTAGGATTAGGTACTGACAACAAAGAAGTCGTCTTAAAACTTATTGACAAATAGGGTTTACTGATATGAGTATGTTATTATTATTATTATACAAAACTGAACTTAGTAATTTTAGGATGACATAATGATACCAGAATCCTACGTTGAATATAAATCTGAAGTTGACTAATTTCTTAAAACTTTCTTGTTTCAGTGGTCATTCCAGTTCTGATGTGGATTTTATTTACCCTCGTGTGCTTGGTACTGATCCTGGCTGCCGTGTCTCTTGTACCTAAGCGGAACCGCGAATGGACATACCAGAGAGCCTCCATTATAAGGAACAGCTTTAGAAAACAAAAACCCCGAACTGTACATACTGAGATGCTTTACTGATTTACCGCCAAAAGTTTAATGGAAAAGAAAAAATATGAATATAAGTAATAAAACTCAAAACTTAGGTTTTCTCGTATCATCTAGTTAGTGGTTTTAATGGAGCAGTTTGCTGGATACTTTACCGTGAGAGAGCTCTGAGTGTTTGTCCCTTGTCAAAGTTACCTTGAATAAAAAGCATGGAATTAGTGTGTACTTAATATTAGCTCCTTAACGAAAAGCGACCAATCAGCGACAGGACAACACAATTAGCGCCATCTCATAGCAAAGTTTTTAACAAGGAACTGTCTCAAACACATAAGCGCCATCTACGCGGAACTAATTTGAATTTTCTTCCCCATTGGGAAACAAGAACTGTATTAGTAACTAAAAATCATATCAAATTTTAAGGAGTTTTGAATGGAAATCGATGGTTTTGTTGAATTTTTTTTATTTATTATATTATTATTATTAATACTTACTGCTTAAAAATAATAAAAAATTGAATTACATTTTAAATACCTATTGGCTGGAAAAACTAATACTCCAAATAAAAAATGTTTTCAATTATGTGATGCTCAGCTCTAAGCAAAGGCGTTATGTATCTACTTACCTTTAAGAAACTTTTCTATTTTTGATAAATAAAGTTATTGTAGAAATTTTTTTTGAGTAATTTTTTTCATGCAAACACTTGAATTTCAAAAGCCAATGGACAAATGTATGGAGCAGCACGCGGCCGTTATTTTTGAATCCCTAATCTGTCTTGTCCCTACAAAGTCATACTTTAAACTGTACTTGAGCGATTCGCAACGTGGTTCGTGGGTTCTAGGTAAACTTGCACTAACCTAGCTACACAATAATCTTCGACTCTCCTTTTACTGATCACATTCCACTATTATCCAATACTAGCTTTCGCCCGCGACTTCGCCCACGTGAAGGTCGAAAATTCATTATCCCACGGGAACGTACTACCGGGATAAAAGTATCCTATATGTTAATCCAGGTCATAAACTATGTATGTGCCAAATTTCATCCAAATCCGTTCAGCCGTTTTTGCGTGATTTAGTAACAAACATACAAACTATCACATTTATAATATTATATATTTAAATATATACAGGGTGGCAGGGACTATACATTTTGACCGCGTAGGTATTGCACTTTTCTATGGAACAGCAGATTTTTTTTTAATGACCGACCAGAAATATTTCAACGCAGTGGGGTTCAGAATCATATACTGAATCCATGGTATCAGTTTTCGCGTCGATGTCCCTGCCACCCAGTATATATATAAATAATATAATAAATAAAATAAATAATAATATAATATAGATAGTACCGGGTAGTAGGATTAAACTTACCATAAAAATACTAAATCTAAACTATATACGGAACGTACAAACATTCCAGTCGAGGACATTAAAGCCATCCAATTTTCCGTAGTCTTTTGCGGTAATGATCCCAATGAAGCCTCAAAAATTTTCGTAGACACCTTGACGGTTGTTATAAATAAAAACACTAAAGTAGTAAAGGTACCGTGCAAAAACAGAATCATTAAACCATTGAACACAACCAGTCTCTTAAAATGCATTAAACATCGTGATAAACTATATAAAATATCTAAGAGATCACCAGATGGCGACACATAGAAAACTATTTACATCCGCTATCGTAATTTTTGCAACAATATTTTCAGAAAAAAAAAAAAAAAAAAAAAAAAGTTTAAACGTAATTATAACCAGTCTTAGGACTGGTTATATTTAAACTTAAAAAACACCGCAAAAATTCCCAAAACAACTTGTAATATAATTAAAGAATTTGCAAATATGGAGAAGACGTCCCAACCAGCACTAGATCTCCTAAATACCACAAGTGACCCCATAACATCTGTCAACAATGTCAATAGCTATTTCGCAAATATTTGCAACGAGCTATCAGCAAAAATTATTCCACCGCTAAACCCATTAGAGATAAACAAACGCAATCCCCCTGTCAAGCTGAACTAAACATTAGTATTATGAGCCTACGCAATGACAGTACTACCGGCATTGACAAAATACCCACCGCGTTTATTGAAGCTGCTAAAATTTCTCTTATTGCCCCATTGAAGCACATTATCAACCTTTGTCTTCATATACTTAGGTGCCTATCAACTGAAACTAAATACCTGGGCATCTTTTTAGACAAACAGCCTGAACTGGGCAAAACACACCAACTATATTATTACAAAAGCCAGCATATCCCTGTGGCAGTGCAAGCGATTGCTTGTCAGGAACTGGGGAATTAGCCCCAGGGTCACCTACTGGTTGTCTGGTACTGGACCAATGATCACATACAGCTCACTGGTCTGGTGGCCCAGGACAGACCTGAGCACAGCCCAAAGGAATCTCGAAAAACTGCAGCGGTTTGCTTGTGCTGCAATCACTGGCAGTATGAGAACTACACCCACTGCCGCCCTGCAGGCAATGCTTGTTTAGGGGTATGAGGAACAGGGTGTAAAGTTCACTCATCCCCCATAGAAAAGGGAGGATCCTCCGACCAGACGGGTGTCGTGTCTGGCGGGCAACTGCCCTGAGGTTGAAGTCGGGAAGCTTGTATATATGTTTATCGCGCGGTAAACTCTAATTGCGCGATGCAGGATTTGTGTGACGTCAGGATGTTGTGTGACGTCAGGTCTTTGATGCGTAGTTCGCATGTAGCGATGTAGATGCCGCTACACTTGGACTACCTCCTCTGCACCTCATCGTGCGAGAGGAGGCGACCCTAGCCGACTTTAGGCTCCATGTATCAGGAACCCTAACCAAAGACTCCAGAGTTAAGCACACACGTATAAAGGAAGATGCGATCAAACGACGACCTATGATAGTATCATCCTGTGATAAAGCCCCGAAAACACACCACTTTCATAGGCACTAAAACATCACACTTACAGAAGAACAGTGTGACTACTCAGGCTCGAAAGAGATGAGAGTATACACAGACGGATCGAAGACCGGCTCCGGGACTGGAGTTGGAGTTTTCTCACACGACTTCAACATAAAGATATCCAGCCCGCTGGGAATGTCCAACACAGTCTATCAGGCGGAGTGTGAGGGCATCATACAAGCGGTCCACGCCCTAAAAGCCAGGAGAGTTACGGACACACATAAGCGCATACTCTCCGACAGCGCCTCAGTTCTTCAATCCTTACGGAAAAAACATATTACCTCAAAGCTGACACTAGAATGTCACAATGCACTAGACAAATAAACAAAACAAACACAAACAAATAACACAACAAACATAACAAACAGACAAATAACGGTATCTAGCCGCAACACGGTGACACTGCAATGGATAAAAGGACACAGCGGTTCGCTTGGTAACGACGCTGCTGACGAACTTGCCCCACGAGGATCCAGCAAGCCAGTCTGTGGACCCGAGCCTATCGTACCCATCCCCTTCAACCAGATACGCAGATGGCTGCAGGAGTTCAGCCACACTCAAGCGGAGCACTGGTGGACCTCGACACCGGGCTGCAGGCAGTCCAAGGAAGCCATGCCATCCTTGGATACCGGGCTAACCCGGCGTTTACTACGCCTGGATAGGAACGGCCTGCGCCTGGTGACGGGGACCATCATGGGCCACTGCTCGCTGAACAAACACTTTCACACAATAGGCATAACGGACAGTCCTCTGTGCAGGGCGTGCATGGAGGCTGAGGAAACCGTCACGCACGTGCTTTTTGAATGCACAGGCGTCACCCAGATTAGAACACATACCCTCGGGACACCCAGATCTTTCACAGTTGTTCTGAACAGACCAGGAGATTTAATTAACTTCTGGAGGGAGGTGGGCTGGTTGGAGTAACCATCAGCGGCTGCTATGGCCCACGCACAATGGTCCACTGAAGGACTAAGTGCGGAAACCAAACCCCATAACATATTTATTTTAACATATTTTATACTTAGGTGTATTCGCCCACAGTGTTTAAAAGAGCTCTGGTACTACACCCCATTCATAAAGCAGGTGACAGAACCAGTGTCACTAACCTACTAGACCCTTATCAAAAATATTTGAAAACGCTTTAAATTCACGTATAACTAATTACTTGGATTTAGGAAATAATAATATTTTTGTGCAAAACCAATATGGGTTCAGAAAACAAAAAAGTACAGAAGATGCAGTTTTAGGTGAGATTTATTAGTCTCAGCATGAATTGAGCATGATTCTCTAGCTAGATAATAAAACAAATGGAATTGGCATATTTAGAGATCTGTCAAAAGCCTTTGGTACTGTCTCTGTCAACATCCATTGAGCTGAATGGTGCTGATCCATGCGTCATGTTCGTGAACGGGCGCCGTCAGTAGGGACTGGTCATCTCTTAGCTGCCATGGCTTATTTTAATTTTTGAATTGTTTTTATCTTTTCATTACGGACGCTTTTAATGTGCACGTATTTTTACATTGTTCTCACATGTATAATTTAAACATGAATGATGTAACCAATATTTTGTAAGAATACTTTGATTTAAAAGAGTGTCCGTGGAGTTTCTTGCCCGTTCTTCTCCATAGGAACCTACTACGCTTTGGAATGGGCAACTAGCTTCATCTTTCTGACTGACCGACCCCTTGACAATTCAAAAGTGCCTGTAATTGGTTTATTTGAAATAGATGCTTTGAATTTGAGTTTGAGTTTGATCCTTCTGAAGAAAATAGAGGGAATAGAAATAAGAGACGTGATTCTGAACATTTTTTTAAACTACCTAACAGGACGAACTCAATGTGAAATAAAAAATTTACAAAGTGATAACATTTATCTCAGTGGCTTTGAAAAAAAAAAGAGTAAAAGTGTAGGACCAAGTACTCTACCCTAGGGTACCCACCCCAGGGTAGAGTACTTGGTCCCACACTCTTTTTAATCTACGCAAAACAGTGGTAGCCCGGTGGTAACGGCCCTGACTTACGAGTAGGTAGATCGTGGGTTCGAACCCAGACAGGCGCTTTACTTTGTGTAAATAATATCATCACCACTGCTCTCAAAATGGTGAAGGAAAATATCGTGAGGAAACCGGCATGTCCTTGAACCAAAAAATGAAAAACTTGTACCAACCCGCACTGGTCCCGCATGGTAGATTATAGCCCACTCCCTCTCACAGAGAGGAGGCCTGTGTCTCAGCAGTGGGAACGTTATTGGCTGATTATGCTAACGTGAACAATTGTAAAAAAGTCTATGCTGAGAACACCACTGTACTCGTGTGTAGCAAAACCAAGGAAGATGATCAAACTGATCCAGAGAATACTCTCAGCATTATCATGACGTGGCTGAATGATAACTTGCTCACTCTAAATGTCGCTAAAACGAATTATGTCGCTTTTTCACCACCCACTCAATCCCAACCATCAAATAATTACCTCTCCCTCAAGGCTCATGGTACTAATACATAGGTCTGCAATTGCCAATGCTTATAGAGGGCAAATAACGTCAAGTATCTTGGTGTCTTCCTTGGCTTTACCCTGAATTGGCACACACATTTAAAAGTATTGACAGGACATGTCCGATGATACAGCTGTGTATTATGCTTTGGCACAGTCCCTTCTCTCATACTGTGTCTCACGGTTGTGGCTTTTCTAAAAGTTGAAAGATCACAGAGAACTGTCTTGAAGGTTAAGCTCCAGAAACCACGCAAAGAAATGTAGGGTACATTTATTTTTATGCAGTGAGTGTAAGCTTCTATCTGTGAGACAGCTTTTTGCCCTTCAGTCAATTCTTCGCCAACATTCCTCTCTCAGCTATGTCCCACGGCTCATGAGTAAGAAAAGACTTAAAAGCCATATATGTCGCCACATAACGGTCGCAGTGACGGCCGCCATGCAAATGATGGCAAAGCAATCTTTGACTTTACGGTGTAAAAAAACGCTCTCTATATCGAACACTCATCAACTTAATTTCATAAATACGTTTCAGTGACGTCATTCGACAGTAATTATCAGACTCTATGTGGCAGCCACCGCAGTCTTAGGGAACCGGGCGGACTGCCGTAAACTCGGAGACAGCTATTTACTAGCGCATCCCGAGCTAAGACGATGCCATTATGATACTTAAAGTGTGCGTTGCAGTAAGTACACCAATGGAGTTTCATAGAAGGAATCCAGAACGGCTCGAGTTGAGGTAAAACATGCTGATCCCGTGCAGTGCTTACGTGTGCGTTGACCTTTATTCGTAAGGCGTTTGTCAAGTTTTGTTAGGCTATTGTCCCTTCCCGCACACCAACACTCATGCTCACACAAATGTCTCGCTAGTGGTGGCGTGTTTTGGATAGTTAAGTGCCCTTCAAAATGGTTGAGCTAAATGGTGCTGATCAATGCGTCATGTTCGTGAACGGGCGCCGTCAGTAAGGACTGGTAATCTCTTAGCTGCCACGACTAATTTGAATTTTTGAATTGTTTTTATCTTTTCATTACGGACGCTTTTAACGTGCACGTCTTTCTACATTGTTCTCAGATGTATAATTTCAACATGAATGATGTAACGAATATTTTGTAACAATACATTGATTTAAAAGAGTGTCCGTGGAGTTTCTTGCCCGTTCTTCTCCATAGAAACCTACTACGTTTTGGAATGGGCAACTACCTTCATCTTTCTGACTGACCGACCCCTTGACAATTCAATAGTGACTGTAATTGGTTTGTTTGAAATAAATGCTTTGAGTTTGACTGTTTCAAAGATTTTGACCACAGAAACTTCAATTTCACATTCGAAAACAAAAACATTGGTTCCAGACTACAGCTACCTACTTGATTAATCGATTGAATTCGCCTGAACGATAAGATAATGATGGTTAGTCAGAAGGTTTTGATTATCATCCTTTTTTTTGTCAAATTCTAGTACTTACGTAGTTGCTGTTGTTGATTAGGCAGCCCGGCAGTGAAGTGATACACATGACAAAATGTGGAAGTGTTCTGTTTTACTTTTAGTTTTTGTCTTTTTTAGTGTTAAAGGTAAGAGTTTATTTTCTAACAATTATGAGTAGCGACTCACAAGGACCTACCGAAAATTACGTTACTACGTAGGTAATTCAAAAATTTACGGTTTGTCGTTTTCGGTTGATAATTTGCTAATACTCAGTTTAGCGACATTAATAACAAATATAAACAAAAACGAATCGTTTTGCATACCAATGTATTATTCGTTTTGTATTGCATTTTTTATTACCAAACTGGGTATAAAAATAGATTCGTAAGATTTTACTTCCTTATGGGAGCGTCGGCTATGCAAAACTATGAGATCTTTGCTTCTAATGGTAAAGATACAAGTCTTAATTTTAACCGATAACGATACGTATATTATAGGAATCGGCCATAAGACACTATCTGTCGAAAATTACGCGTCCTAATTCCTATGCAAAACAAATAAAATACAAAGAAAGTTGAAGTTCCGACCGACAGATTTTTGCGCTAGGTGATTTCTGCGCGTCAAATTGAGACACAATTTTACGCAGGTGTGTCACTAGAGGTTTTTGAACGTGCGATAAAATTGTGTAAGTACTGGGCATAGCTTTCAATTTCCTATTAGCTTGTTAGTAAACCGCAAAAAAAACTCACACTCGGGGTACTGAAACGCATTCCTTTGGCATGTTATAGTTTTCAAAATAATTATGATGCAATTTATGCTTATCATAATTATTTTGCTTTTTAAATCTAGATTAAAGTTTCAACAAAGAAAGATAACATTAATTGCACCATGTTTAATAAACAAATAATTCTTTTGTAAAATTTTACCTAACAATTTTTTTTTTTTATCGTGATTATGATAATAATCACGATAAAAAAAAAAAATTGCGCCTCTGCGTGAGGAAAGGGATACCAAGTTAATCCAACCCTCACTCAGTTACCTCTTTGTGCACACAGTATCTAATGCCAACCCCTAATATTACTTAATTCATCAATTTCCACAATATCATGTCCAGGTTTCTGGCACTGATAACAGTGCTAACTACCAATACGTTTTGTTCCTAGAATCGAATGCAACGTATAATGACGTCGTGGATAATATAGTATGGACTGCGGGCAGTGCAGTGAATGTTACCTTTGGTCCTGAAGATGCAGTGTACTGCAAGCTGGAGGATAACAAGCACAGACTTGTTTACGATGGATTCGGTCCGTGCAGAGTTGTGGTGGACAGAGTGACGATGGATCATCATGGATATTGGAAGATATGGATTGGCTTTCCTGACACAGTTATCGTTAATAATCACTATGTATATGTCGACGTGGTGGCATCAGGTATATAATTTATATATTTTTTTTTTATATTTTTTTTATCATAAAGTTTAAATCTTGTACCAAAGTCTTTTACATCGAAACATTTATTTTGAGTTTTAACTTTTATCATTTCCTCATGCAATCCTCTTACCTCGATTCCTTCTAGTCGACTCCAAACCAGAAGTTACTGGAAGCGTGATTGGGAAGGATTCAACTGTGATACTGCAGTGTATCGTGCCAGAGGAGCACGAGATAATGGCCTGTACGTTCAGAGACCCTTCTGGTAGTGTTTTCATCGCCACCCGTGGGGTAAACCAAGACGGATACAACAACGGTATACGGTTAGTACTGTTAATAAATAGGGATGATGCCTGGGTAAAGAAAAAAAATCTAATTAGTCCGTGAGTCAGATAATAAAAAAATATTAGACACGTATTTTTGGCTTAATTACGTTAGCTGCAAACGGATGATTTAAAAAACCCAAAAATGATTTTACTTAATTTATTTTAAATAAAAGAATTACATTAATTATATCTTAATTTAGCCTAAGTGCCTATTCGAAGTATGAATATGGAATGGAATTTTACAGAGTTACAATAATTGGGTAAACTAGGTCCGTGCGTCACAAAGTGCTATCTCAGCTCACCGTTTCCGTCGTTCGTTAATTTTGCAGCGTATGTTTCTATAATAAAAGTATTGAGTGCTGAGTGGGCGATTCCCCTTATGCAGCTGCGTGTAACATCTCCACCCGCAGATCAGGAACTATTTTAGAACTTTGAGAGAAAATTTTGCTGGAACTTGTCCTCTGGGCGCGCGATCCTCTTCTTTTTTATCAGGTTCCTCGTACGTATGTCCCTTGGTATTGGGCGTTTCAGAGCGTTTGCAAAACCATTTGTTGCGATAGCCCAGTATGGCTATGAAAAGTGCGCCTGCACTTAATAATGCAATGTAGAAGGGTATTGTCGTATGGTATATGACATCTGATTGCAGCTGGTTAATTTCTATCGGCTGGCTCGTCATGACTTGGTTCTGTATGTTGTGTAATCCTCCTAAGTCAATTGAACTAAGATGAACTTGGGTTAATGCAGCTTTCGGTGTCTCCGCGTCGTAGGGAATGTTCATTAATTTCAAAGGCTGCCCTTGTATTACGTCGTTGTCGTTGATTATAGTTAGTTCCTTTGTGCGGAGGTAACAATTGATAGGTATAGTAGCGAGGTAGCTTCCTTGTAGCGAATTGAAGTCTTCTCTCCCGCAGACTAATTGCACTTTCGTTGGATTTGGAAACGATAAGATGTAGTGCTGGTCATCTAATTTTTCCATCGCTTCTTTTTCCAAAAATACTGTAGTAAATTGGCAGGAACTCTTGAGGGCTTGGTTCATGATAAGTTCTTGTATGCAGTCAGTTTTTGTTCTTATTTGGTGGGTTATTTCCTTTTCACAGAGATACCAGTTACTTAACTTCGAGCATTCTGCTTCTATGTACACGAAAGAGTCCCCATTAGTTGCTATAAAGGGATAGGTAGGGATAAGGGCTTGACGGTTTTTATTGGGTACTATAGATAGCTTATATAAATCATATTTTTTTTTGGAAATTATAGGAAATCTGAAAACTATAACTATCTGCTTTTCATTGAAATATGATCCGGGTTGGATGATGTCGTAATATTCTCTGAGCTCTAAACTTAGTATCTCATCCTTACTGTATATTTTTTCTAACCTATTTACCATAGACCTAAGTGTATCTACGTCTATCATAGAATGAACAGTGCTTGATGCATGTATAAACGCTAACATATTTTCTATTCTAACTAATTCTAATCTTAAATCTTCTACGTTTTCACTTATAATGGACATGAGTTGACCAAACTTTGCATATGCTATTAAATTACCTGTTGTATAAGTGTTATTTAATAGTAACTCTAAGGTGCTATTGATTCTACTTTGATTTTCGATTAATTGTATTAGAACACCATTATGCTTAGACATCCATTCTTTGCTGAGACTTATGTGATTGTTAAATTCATTAACTAACTTATTGTTATTAATCTGTAGAATTTTGATAGCATTTTCGTATTTTAAGGCATCTGTGTAGTCTAGATTTCCAGTTATACTCTTAATTACCGATCCAAGACTGTCTACTAGACCTCTCTTTACACGACCAGGCTCTAAAGATTTTAGCTGATTAGATACTTTGCCAATTTTGTTAGTAAGATAACTAATTTGGAATTCAAAAAGTGTATAAGTGTCATTACTAAGCCGACTTTTGTATTCTGATATCTGATATTGTAGTGTTGTAATTTGATTTTCTA
Source organism: Agrochola lota (assembly GCA_947364205.1). Classification (NCBI taxonomy): domain Eukaryota; kingdom Metazoa; phylum Arthropoda; class Insecta; order Lepidoptera; family Noctuidae; genus Agrochola; species Agrochola lota. The sequence goes on from OX376241.1 coordinate 12,276,613, forward strand.
TGTCCCTTAGATTCACGTACTGAAGAAATGTATGATGATGAGTGGTCATTCTCGTCGGTCCAAGTTTATACGGTAATAAGCCAGGTCCATTCGCCAAGCTTTCAAGTTTTATCTCCGATGACTGGGTCTCGCGAAGAACCAGCAATAGTAGAATCCTGCAACAAGTTAGGTTCCTTAGGGCCTCTTTTTAATCTATTTTTGGCTACGGGCCCACGTTTCTTGGACGTATAAACGTGTATGGGTAAGTCAGCCAAAATAGTATCTTGGGTATACCGCGGTGCAGTTTTCTGACGGCTTGCAGAAGGGTTCTTAATGAATACTTGTTGTTGAGGAACGTATTCTATTTCGGATTCGCGGTTCCGATTCCTATTTTCTATCAACGCAGTACGATTTGATAAAGAGGTTTCATTGACAATATTATAGACTTCCTTCATTTGCGCCCTATGATTATGAATGTACTGTTGTAATGATTGTTGGGTAAAATCTAAGTCTAAAATATCGCGTGGATCAAAGTGTCCTGTTAATAAATCGAATGGTCTGCATCTAGTGAAGCTATGTATTGAAGAATTATAACCAATTATAGCATAAGGCATAAGATTTACGATAGGCTCCTCTTTGTGTTGTAACTTTAATATTCTTATATGTTCAAGGAGAGTTGAATGGAAGCGTTCGATGTTACCGTTATCGTTAGGCGAATGCGGTAAAACTCTATGATGGTTTATCTCGTGAAGGCGTGTGAATTCTAGGAACAGTTGATTGGTAAACTCCGTTCCGTTGTCAGTCACTAAAGTTAAGGGAACTCCATGGTGGGTACAATATTGTAATAATGATTGAAGTATACTAATGCCCGTGCCATCTCGAAGATGGTATGCTTGTCCATATTTGGTAAAAACATCTATAAATGTAACATATTTTTCATTGTGAACAGTGAATAAATCCATATGAACTATTTCGAATGGTTTTGTTGCCGGGGGTACAATATTAAACTGGGGTCTAATAGGTCTCCGGTCATATTTAGCTTGCCCGCAAATAATGCATTCATTGATGAATTTGGTTATTTGGTCTTTCATTTTGGGCCAGTAATACTTTCTTGAGAGGGCTAAATAACATTCGGTAATTCCTCGGTGATTGGTTTTGCCGTCATGATAGTGTTGAATTATCTCTTGCTGACGTAGATAATCTTTAACGTTTTCTAATTCTATCTTAGCTAGTACTAAGTTCATAGATGAACTCTTAAACTTGTCCTGTATGACTGGTATGATGGAATACATGGCAAGAGGTGGATTTATTAGGATACCGGTTTTTACTTTTGGGTTTACATACTCTTTGAGGGCGTTGACTACATCTTGTTCTAGTTTAGATGATGATATCTGGACTGCTATGCGCGTGTGAGTTTCGAATGGCTTGGTAACTACTGGTTTGCGTTTGACATCTTCTACTATCGTAAAGTATAGTTGTCTATGGAACCTGTTAAGGGGTTCGTCTGTGATTGGGATTTCTAATATGGGATGTTCATGACTGGTGTGTGCAGTTGCAGTGGATGAGTTCGCAGATGGCGGGTTTTCTGATGGGTTAGGAATCAAAGAACATAATTCGTCTAATAAGGTGTTAGTATCTTCATTGTGAATCTCCACCCGAGATAAGGCATCGGCGTTCGTATTGGATTTACCTTTCTTGTAGATAACGGTGAAATCGTATTCACTAAGTTTCAGCCTCCATCTAGTCAATCGCGAATTGGGTTCTTTAAGGTTCATCATCCACTGTAAAGGTTTATGATCTGTTAATACTTTAAATTTACGACCAAACAAGTACGGTCTAAAGTACTTGGTGGCCCAAACTATGGCAAGAAGTTCTTTTTCTATGGTGCTATAGTTAAGCTCACTTTCATTCAATGTTCGGGATGCAAAACACACAGGTTTGTCGGAACCTATATGTCCTTGAGATAGAACGGCTCCAATAGCAACGTTCGAAGCGTCTGTTGTCAGTATGAATTCCTTATTAAAATCGGGATACTGTAGTATGGGGTCATTTGTTAAGAGATTCTTACACTTTTCAAAACTGTTTATGTACTCGGAGTCTAGTACAACCTTTCTACCTTTTTTTAAACAAGTTGTGAGAGGTTTCGTAATCTTTGCAAAGTCCGGGATAAATTTTCGATAATAACCTACAAGGCCTAAAAATTGTTTAATTTCTTTTGGGGTCTTTGGAATGGGGTATTTTTCTATTGCATGAATCTTATCCGGATTAGGTTTTATTCCTTCAGTACTTATTATGTGTCCGAGGTAACCAGTTTCATGCCTTAAGAATTCGGATTTATCCATTTGGATCTTAAAGTTCGATTCCCGAAGTCTATTGAAAACTTTCTCGAGATTGGTCATATGCTCTTGTAGTGACGTAGAGAAAACGATGATGTCATCAAGGTAGACTAGGCATATGTCATTTTGGAGACCTCTGAGAACATTGTCCATAACCCTTTGAAATGTGGATGGTGAATTCTTAAGTCCCATGGGCATTCGAAGGAACTCGAAATGTCCATGTTCGACATTAAAAGCTGTTTTTTGAATATCCTGAGGGTCCATTTCGACCTGGTAAAACCCGCTAGCCAGATCTAGGGTGGTGAAGTATTGGCACCTACCTAGTTTGTCAAGAACATCGCTAATGTTCGGGATAGGGTATTTGTCGTTGATAGTTTTTTCATTGAGTTTCCTAAAGTCAACTACTAAACGCCATTTTTGTTTGCCCGAGGCATCCATTTTCTTGGGGACCACCCAAATGGGTGAGCTCCATGCTGAATCTGAAGGCTTTATTATTCCCTGATCTAACATTTTTGAAATCTGTTCCCTAACCTCTTGGCGATGAATGAATGGGTATCTGTAACTTTTTGTGTAAACCGGGACCTCATCTGGGGTCTTAATACGATGTTTTATTCGATTGGTAAAGGTTAACGCTTCGCCTTCGATGTAAAACACGTCAGCAAATTTTGAGCAAAGAGCTATAAGGTTGACTTTCTCCTCCTCGTTTAAATGATCTGTTCGTAATCGCGTTGTCACTTCTTGAACCCGCGTGGTACAATGTTCGGTACGCGTGCACTCGATATTGAATAAACTTGCGTGCACTGGTCGGTCTAGTGATATTATAATATCATTCGGGCTCGTATTTTCTATCTCTAAGTAGCCGCGATTATTGTCCACAATAGTAAGGCATTCGCGTACGATGCAATTGCATATAGTCTGTTCACTAACTAATGCTGCACCATTTGGAACGTCGATCGGTATTCTAACTAATTTTGAAGATTGAGCAGGTATTATGTCTTCATATAAGTTAACATTGCAGGAATTATACATACGGATAGGATTTGATGATGTGCGTGTTATTAACCTCTGATCTTTTAAGTCTATCTTAGACTCCCATTTAGTTAGCAAATCTAAACCAATTAAACCGTCGAAATATTCATGAAAACGATATACAAATAACTTAATGAACTCTGGATCGTTAAATTCCGCAAAGCAAGGTAAACTTATAGAGTAATTATTTCTAGTAACCGCGTGTACATTGGTAACTTCAAACGGGTCGTAATTTAAGGGAAGATTCGGAAAATATTTCTCTACAGCTTCTGGACTTATAAAAGACTGATTCGCGCCGGTGTCAATTAGTAATTTTAAAGGTGGTTCCGATATTAGTATGTACGGCAACTGACGTTGAGTTTGGAGATTTAATTCTATTTTGGCTTTTTTAATTTCTGTGCCTCCTGAAAATCCTGACTTGGACCCGCCTGGGGTTCAGTTGAACCTGTAACTTGACCTTGAACACCTACATCGCTTAAAGTCGGATCATGGTTGCACTCTAATGTAGCGAACGGGCTATAATCGTAATAAATGTCATCGCAATTAAAACAGTTCGGATCGTAATAATACTCCGTCGGGTAATATGAGTCGTCGTATGACGCGCATTCATTCATGTTCATTTCACGATTTTTAAAATAATTAGTTGGTGGCGGATTACCTGAATTCTGCCAATTATGGCCAGATAACATGGGTCTAGGTGTAAAATGCTGTACACCGCTCATAGGTTTAGGACCTTGATTTTGATTTTGCGCCGGAATATTTCTAGGTGGCAAACGGAACATGTTACTTTGAGCGTTATAATTTTGAGGTACCGCACGGAATATTTGCTGCGTACGGTTAGGCATGCGATATTGAGGCTGCTGGTTAATAAAGTTAGGATTGAACTTAAATGGTTGTGGTGGTGGTAATTGGTTGGGTCTAATTCCTATGGGATTGGGCCAATTGGGAATTGGTATTGCGAAATTATTACTACGTGGAGGAACTGGGTTAGAATTCTTTTGGGTAGTGGATTTTGAAAACTCACTACGTTCCTGTAAATACATAACATTAAGTTCTTCCTGTACATATTCAAGGGCCTTTTCAATAGTATCGGGGCGCATGCATCTTATACGGGACCCCAATGGTTCTTTTAATCCTTTTACAAAAGCCTGCATAGTTACTTTTTTATACAATGTACGTTTCGCTTCTACTGTAGTAGGAATTGGCTCGTGTAGTGTTACATACGTCATCATCGTACTGAACAGAGTTTGGCATTCCTCATAGAATACTTGAGGTGTCTTATTTCCTTGCGTAGCTAAAGAAAGGTCTCTATACAAAGCTGTTTCATCCCGTTGATCCGAAAAATTGTTGATTAAGGCTGTCCTAATCCCTAGCCAACTATCAGGTATGCCGTTGGAATTAATGGTACTAGCGGCAGAGCCTTTTATCTTATTTAATATACCATTTAATAAGCATAAGTTGTCTAACTCGCTACCTGGGGCATTACTAACGTACTGAGTTACTATTTGATCGCATATTCTAACAAACCTAGTCAAAACGTTTGGGTTCCCATCGAACTCCGGGACCATGCGAAGGGTCTTGAAAATTGTATCTGGGTCGTGGGCCATATCTACGCTATTTATACTACTAACTTCACTAACACTATTTAAATCTCTACTATTATCTATAGTACTCCAGCGAGCCGTACGAGATGCGGGCTCCTGGGAATTGGAATTTTTCGGGTGAAAAATCTTGGAAGTTGGGGGGTGGTATAAGGGCTAAAAAGGAAGCAACACAGGAACAATTCAAGTGTACTCACAAATTTTTCATCTCTGGTTTTCTCGTGAATCGAAGTCTTGATTCTCCTTCCGGAACTGCAGCTGGACCGTAGATTCGGATATTCGGTGCCGGGGCTCGATAGCCACCCAGGCGATTCGCGTACGCGGATATCGATATTAGAGATCCCTAAAGCTTGCGAACCGGCCCGCGAATATCCTACCGACTGCGCCAATTACGTTAGCTGCAAACGGATGATTTAAAAAACCCAAAAATGATTTTACTTAATTTATTTTAAATAAAAGAATTACATTAATTATATCTTAATTTAACCTAAGTGCCTATTCGAAGTATGAATATGGAATGGAATTTTACAGAGTTACAATAATTGGGTAAACTAGGTCCGTGCGTCACAAAGTGCTATCTCAGCTCGCCGTTTCCGTCGTTCGTTAATTTTGCAGCGTATGTTTCTATAATAAAAGTATTGAGTGCTGAGTGGGCGATTCCCCTTATGCAGCTGCGTGTAACAGCTTTATCATATTAATAAACAAATACTTAGATAAAACGCATTTTAAGTTGGGGAGTGAGGGTGGGTCGCTACGTCACTAGTATGTATAAAATCTACATACTCATGACGTCATGGCACATTTTACCTCAATGTATCGCCGTAATCTTTAGATTACGTAAAAAAAGAAAAAATACGTGTCCAATATTTTTTTATAATCTTAAAGACGGACAAAAAAAAATTTTTAGTCGTCATCCCTATTTTAGAGATGGAGACAAAAGTGCAAAAGTTGTAGAAGGAGCGGTTCTATTTCTAGAATCGGACGTATTTTCGAACATTTCAGAACCTGCATGCTTTCAACAAACAATTACAGAAGTAATCGAAACTGAGGATAGAAAGAAACTCCTCATTCCGGAATCTTTAAATTTAAGCCAAACCTATTAGTATTTTTTTAAGATGCCATTATTGGAAGAATCGGTGATGTTGTTCGCGTTAAAACATAATGTCTAGCTAGAGTACTCATTGTATGACTAGTAAATCTTTTAGAAGAGATTCGACATACTTCCAACTCTGTCGTACTTTAATTTGCTGGCGGATTCAGTGACTGATTAAGTAACAAAAATTCAAAATTTAATTTATATTGTATTTTGATTCAGTTACGAAATTCAGAGTACCGTGATCTAAGCTGTGATCGGAGGTGTTCTAAATACAACTCAATTTAGCCAAGTGTGTTTAACGAATAAAACGCAAAAGCGTGTCATGGTGCACGCAATCAAAGGCTTTGGAAAAATCGCAGAAAACTTCAATAGCATTTTACGAGTTCTCCCATGCGCTTAATATGTGTTTCAGCAGAGCAATACCCGCATCTGTAGTCGATCGACCTTTTGTAAAGTCATATTGATCATCATGAAGGAGGCTGTTTACTGTTAACTAAGCTGTGATCGGATGTTTCTAAAGACGAGTCCATTCAGTCAAATGCAATTTAACGAATAAAAATGGCTATTGTGCTTTACTTTGCGTGTCCGTCTGGATTGAGGAGTCATGTCTCATATTTGAACGAGGGTACTACCAATATTTAGTAGTAAATTAGCCGATTTTGTAGGCCGGATCCTGGAATTTGTAGTAAAATCGTTAAAAAGTTATACGACATTAAAGGTGGCTCCTCAATCCAGACGTCTGAATTGAGCAGCCACCTCAGAACTCGAAAACTAGCCAATGGATATTTTTTAAAATTGTGTAGGATTTAGTAGTACTTATGCGTAGCCTGTACAAAAAAAAATGGGTTTTGTAGGGCTGAATTCGAGATAGCTACAATGCTTTGATTTTTCATAAAAATCCATAAATTTCACCGTGCTGTTTCTCAGAAAGTAATCAACCAATTACAACAGATTTTTAGTATAATTTAGTAGCAAATGTGACTTAATTTGTACTGTAAAAATTAAATGGAAAAACTATATAATATCGCTGATACAACACATTTTATGTGGCTCCTCGTATATGTACGTAGCTACTAAACTAGTTGATCAAACCGGTTATCAATAGCACCAATATTTAGTAGAAATTTCTACTAAATATTGGCATAATCCAACATCCTTCTCATTCAGTATTTCCAAGGAAATTAATAAAAAAAACATTGCTTAACAATTTAGTGTGGTACGAGAGCCCACGACCAAAACCATATCACATCGTTTTATGGCCAAAACCATATAAAATCGTTAGTTTAGATGATTCTCAACCTGACTCAGTGGGCAGTACCGATCAGAAACGTACCAGTTTTACGGGAGCCCATTTCTACTAAGTCAAAAGAATGGGCAGACGGTTTCATCACAATATGTCTGAATATGAAAAATGAACATAGGTTTCGTAATTTTATTAGGTTCGAAAAAGTTTGTTTTCAGACATTTTGTGTGTCACATGTGGACTGAGCGTTAACAGTATAATATACAGTGACCATAAATAATTCAAACTATGATCAATAATGATCATAAACAGAGTTTTATTTACACATGAATAATTCTTCATCAATCAGCACTTAAATAATGAGCACTATACAGGCTGTTAAAGAAATTGCTTGCCATAGTTTAGGGGTAGGTTCAGTATCGATAAAGGAACCCAAGAAAAAAAAAAATATTGCAAGACCAACCTAATTTAGTACCTACTAACTTAAAATAGCAATCGCTTAGAATTATATTTTTTTTTATTTGTTTAAATGATTTAGTTACTTACTTTCATTGCGTTCGATAGTAGGTAGGTAACTCTAGGAAATAATAATTTAGCATTTAAACAAAATATAAACTTATTTTAAGCAATTTTTAAACAATTCTAAACGATTGCTATTTAATTAGTAGGTACTACATTAGGTTGATCTTGCAATATATATATATTTTTTTTTCATGGGTTCCTTTATCGATACTGAACCTACCCCTAAGCTATGGCAAGCAATTTCTTTTACTTTTTTAATGGTATTTATTTTTTATTTTTTACGGGTTCCTTTATCGACTCTGAACTCACCCTGAAGCTATGGCACGCAATTTCTTTAACAGCCTGTATATTAAAAACAAATAATAAAAAAGTGCAATAACCCAAAATAGTGACATTAAAAAAAATCTCTAATCTCTAAATATTATCTCTATCAATATATTCTCTAATCTCTATCTGTAATATCTTCTCTTCTCTAATCTCTAAATATTTTAAAACAAAGTCGCTTTCTGTGTTTGCTGTGTGACCGCGTTAGTCTCCTAAAATTCCGACCGATTTTGATGCGGTTTTGGTGTTTTTTTTGATAATTATCTAAAATTTATTCCGGAAGGATTTTTTATTTAATACTTCAGAAATCTTTATGTCTTGTCAAGTCATACATTTTTCGCTTCACGTTTGATTTGAGCGCATTTTCATACAATGTCGCTCATGGGCATGTGCCCGCCCGTATTTTTCTGAATATTCATGAAAAATGATTGAAAATTAACTATACAAGGGGGTTGGTTATCTTTAATATTTGTCATGTTATTAATTTTTTAATTTTATAGTAGCGTTTGCCATATCTCCTATGTTATTGTCTCGATTTGGATTCTGGTTATTATTCCCAAAAGCTTATGAACTATTTTATCGGATTAACTAACAGTTTTTACTAAAATTTGTCGACTATGAAAAAAAACGGAGGTGAATACATTTTTATCTAAAAAAAACAGTATTTATTTTAAAAACACGAGACCAGTCCATGAAATCATAGGGGAATGTTGAAAAAAATATATAGAAAAAAGACAAAAAAAATTAAAGATGAGGAAGAAGACCCCATAGACCCTCCTTTTAAAGTAAAAAAAAAAAAATGTAAATTTTCGATTATTTGTCATGAATATTCAGAAATGGCAGCAGAAATGGGCTCCCGTAAAACTGGTACGTTTCTGACCGGTAGTTCCCACCGAGTCGGGTTGAGAATCATCTAAACTAACGATTTTATATGGTTTTGGCCGTAAATATAACGAATGATATGATATGAAACGATGTGATATGGTTTTGGTCGTGGGCTCTCGTACCACACTAAATTGTTAAGGAATGTTTTTTTTATTAATTTCTTTGGAAATACTGAATGAGAAGGATGTTGGATTATGCCAATATTTAGTAGAAATTTCTACTAAATATTGGTGCTATTGATAACCGGTTTGACCAACTAGTTTAGTAGCTACGTACATATACGAGGAGCCACATAAAATGTGTTGTATCAGCGAAATTATATAGTTTTTCCATTTAATTTTTACAGTACAAATTAAGTCACATTTGCTACTAAATTATACTAAAAAACTGTTGTAATTGGTTAATTACTTTCCGAGAAACAGCACGGTGAAATTTATGGATTTTTATGAAAAATCAAAGCATTGTAGCTATCTCAAATTCAGCCCTACAAAACCCATTTTTTTTTGTACAAGCTACGCATAAGTTTTACTAAATCCTACAACATTTTCAAAAATATCCGTTGGCTAGTTTTCGAGTTCTGAGGTGGCTCCTCAATTCAGACGTCTGGATTGAGGAGCCACCTTTAATGTCGTATAACTAAAGGGTACTAGTTAAGGGTTTTACTACAAATTCCAGGATCCGGCCTACAAAATCGGCTAATTTACTACTAAATATTGGTAGTACCCTCGTTCAGATATGAGACATGGCTCCTAAATCCAGACGGACACTACTTTGCTCAACAAACTCGAACAAAAAATATTGTTTTGTCTTACAGTTACGAGTCGAATGTTGGCCACCATAATTGCACTCTCACCCTCTTGGCGCCTCTCTCGGAGCGCCCAGGCATATGGCGCTGTGCCGTCAACACCACACAAGTCACAAGTCATGGTTTCTTCGTCCTCAGCATGGCAATGCTAGATCATGATTATATGCATGAGCATTACTATCCAAGTAAGTTCACCAAAATTTGTTTAATTTTAAACTAGCCTTTGCCCGCGACTTCACCCGCTTGGAGGTCGAAAATTATCCCAACTTACCACCAGAATAAATAGTATCCTATGTCCTAACCCAAGTCACGGACTATCCGTGTGCCACATTTTATTTATATCCGTTCAGTCGTTAAAGCGTGAAAAGGTTACAGACAGACAGACAGACAAGAGGTTATTTTCGCAGATATTAGCATTAAGTATGGATGTCTCTGTTCTCTGTAATTAAATACAAAGCAGTTATATATCTTATCATTACTCCTTACTCTTTGCTATATAATTAGAAACCTACCCCAGTGCTTGCCTACTGTTATTACGATGTTGTCGATAGCCTTTTAGTTTTTCTTTATTTCTTCCAAGTCAATAATTTTATACTTCTTTATAACTTGTTACTTCGGGATCATCTATTTTGTTTGTCCCCAGTGTGTCATTTTCATCATACATCTTTGTGGATTTAGGAACGGTGTGGGAAGTTTCCGAGGGTGAAATGTCTGACGGGCTACTGCCAAACGGATTAAGTCGGGCTATTGTAGACGTGACTTCGGGTGTTTGCGTCTTCATTAAATCAAGTCCTAGATCGATCGACGTTTCGTTTTTATTAACATGAAGCTCTACTACTAGAACTAAAGCAATACATTATTAATTTAACCAGAGCCGGTGTTGCAAAGCACTTACTCATCCATTTCGAGTATGGAAGGCGACGCAAAGACGTTGTCTTGCTCCATAGCCGCCGCTGTTCGCTACTGCTACTTCAGGGCGCCGAATGGAACTGTCTTCAACGTTGGTCCATGTGAGTATCACACCTGTTTGTTAAGTCTGAGTTTTGTAACGTGGGTCGCAACGACTGCTGAGCGTGTACAAGACAGCATGTGCCCTAATCTAAATTACAGTGCCCTAATCTAAATGACGAGTACTGAACTATAGGAGATTCAAAATTACCTACTACGCTAGAAAAAATGCGTCATAATTATAACATAACGCAGATATGGGATGATGGAGAAAAAACAGTGTCCACCGAAGTGGGAGTGTGCTGACCATGCCACGCACATGCACCTGATCAGATTGGCAACAATTTTCGTCACACGATCTGGACATACTAGGGATGTTGACGGGGGAAAAAACAACTATTTAGTCCGTCAGTCAGATAATAAAACAAAAACGACATGTATTTTTTACTTTATCATATTAATAAAAAATGGTTTAGATAAAACGCATTAAAGTAGGAGAATGGGGGCTCGCTACGTCACAAGTCAGTATAAAATCTACCGGGGAGTGACGTCATGCCACATTTTAACTCAATGTATTTCCGTAATCTTTTGATTACGTAAAGAAATAAAAATACGTGTCCAATATTTTTAAATAACAACCTGGCAGACAAAAAATTTTTTTGTCAACATCCGTAATGTAGAACAGACGTGGCCAGAAAAATATATATAAGTGTCCATCCCGAGGGAATATCGGTATAAAAAGTATCCTTTAACCTAACCCAGGTCATGGTCTACTCACGTGCCAAATTTCATCCATATCTGTTCAGATGTTATAGCGTGAAAGCGTAACAAACAAACAAAAAAACTCACTTTCGCATTTATTATATTAGTTGGCTTTAGAGGCAAAAAAATAACGCTCCTTATGTTTGCAGCAACCTCATCGCCAGGCTACGAGTACGTCGGCAACGGTTTCGACGCGGGAGAATGCGGCATCAGGTTCAATAATATCTGTGCATCGGACGAAGGCCTGTGGAGCTGCAATGTAGGACTGAACGAAAATTTTGAGGAACAGAGAGACTTCATCAATGTTTACGTCAACCGTAAGAATAAGAATGTTATGTTAACACCATTTTACCAGCCATTTTTTTACAAAAGGTACCAAGTACCGCCTAGTTTGGGGATCACTGTCGCCGTGATGCCCGTATCTTGAAAGCTAGTCAAAGATTCACATCAGTATTATGTTCTCAGGGCCGATGATGATGCCCAAACCACTACTTATCAAATAAATGCAAAAATGGAACAGACTTTGTAGGATATTATCTGCCAAGTATGTTAACGAGAACCTAATCGTAGGTAGTGAAACAGCCTGCCGGGGTTGCGAGTTTGTCCGAAAGGGATATCGTGGCCCCGGCACACAGGCAACGGAAGGAACACGGGTGGATTTTAGTCAGTAAAAGTCTGACACGCCCTCCCGCTCCGCCCAGAGCGGGAGAAGTTAATTGATAATTTCCCAGCTTCAAAAAAAAAAAAGTAGTGAAACAGGCCCTCAATGTAATTTGTTAGATGTACATCTAGATATTCATCGTAGAATTCAGCTTCGTTTTAGGACACCCTATTTATTCTGTTGCAGAGCGCTTGGTGGTGAATCACCGCTGGTCGGGCAGTTCTGTTCTGGTGCGCTTGCGCATATTCGATGGGCCCAAGCTGGAATACTGTAGATTTGTGCGCAGCGATGGACTAGGTAAGCAAATTACAGGGTAACCGTAATTCGGTACACCATTTAAAAAAATTCAACCAAATAATCATCCATCTAAATAATTATAGTAGTATTCAATTAATGTCTAACCTTAACGACGTCCATTTCAGACACTAATGATATCACATGGTACTGTCTCTTTTAAAGTCCTGACATAATCTTGGTCTCAAGATTAAGTTCGTTTCGGTCGTGATCGAGTTGGTATCGATGCTGCTTCTCAGAGAAGTTGGATAGGAAACAGCGACCTCATATTATTGACGTTTAAAAGTGTTTCTATAAACCTACTTACTGAAATAAAATCATTTATCGGTTTCATGCAGGTTTTACCTCCGAGAATACGCCTCCCATGTACGTCCCAGAGTGGGGTGAGCAGTACGGTGTCTGTGCCTTCACTATTCGGGTCCCCACAGCCGAAGACCTGCTTCCTTGGACAATAGTCGCCAAGGTCATCGGGGAAGACGGGGAGGTGTCCATGACTACCGCTTTGAATTCGCAATGGCAACCCAGGCGTGGAATGTCCTGTAAGTACTTTACCTATCTAAGATATATATATGCCGCAGTAAGAATGATAAAGCCGTGATATAGTTATATTCCTAGGGATATAGCTATATACCGTAATAGTTATATGAAAGCGGTTCATAACTGTCGGAATGCCCTAATTTTGTTACTGCGATCAATTTCGACGTAGCGCCCGCTACTCTCGCTCGGCTCGCGCGTAGTCACAGTTCTAACCTAACCTAACCTATTTGGTCGGAGTGCCCTAATAGTAATATTACTAGATCGTACTCGTATCATAGTTATATTCCTAGTAAGACAGTTATGAACCGCTTTCATATAACAATATTACGGTATATAGCTATACCCCTAGGGATATAATTATATCACGGCTAGAACTATCTTACTGCGACATATACAAATGGATTTGGAATATCTATCTCAAACTAATAGATAATAGACTTCGACACCGCCAAAAATCGTAATCACTGCCATCGTAATGATTTTAGGATTCCTCGATCGCAAAGTTATCTTAGTAACACTGAGCATAGCTAGCGATCTAAGGATCACTGAGCACACAGTGATGTAAGGATTAACGAATAGTGACAAAACCACTAAAGCGAGCTCATATGTTTTATCATTGCTTTTTCGCTTTTCGACTGTGTTTTGGAGTGATGTTTAGAGAACACAATAATCTAAAGCTCAATCATCGCAATATGCTTTAAAAAACGAAAATTGGCCGAACATCAGCACTTTTTAAACGTCGAAATGTCCATATGACAGTCAGACAGTTCACCACTTCCTCGTATTTTTGTTGTGTTGGTGTAAGCTTCCAGTCTAACCGGATTACCGGACGCTAGTAATACCAGTATTTCACATGGAGCGGCTGCCTATCTGGACTCCACAACCCAGTTACTGAGTAATACGGTTCCTCTTGGCAAGACTGGCTATCAGACTTTTAGGCTTCTGAAGTTCAATAATTTCTGTTTTATTCCAGGTACCGCTGCAGTCCTCCTTTGGTCTTTCTTCGGCACGATTTTCGTATTCTTGATTGTCGTGTCTTGTTTACCCAAGAAGAATCGCGAGTGGTCATACAAGAGAGCTGCTCGTATTAGGAACAGCTTTAGAAGACAACCCCAGCCCACGCCCCAGCCTCAGCCACAACAGCAGAATGTAACCGACTTACCCAAACCTCCTGTACATACTGATATTCTTACCGACTTACCGCTAAAATATTAGTGGGAAAATCTAGCTATTTCGTAGTACTTACCGCCGTGAAAGAGCGCGTAATTTAAAATTAGAAGATCATAAACAATAGAATATATTCTTTTTATTTGCATTAAAAATGGTGCAATAATGGTCTTAATAATAGGATTATACATGTTTCGCCATGGACGCCATATCAATATTTTTTTATAAAATAAGATATTCCTAATAGGGATGATGCCTGGATAAAAAAAAGAAATTCTATTAAGTCCGTCAGTCAGATAATAAAAAAATACTAACGTAATGATTTGATTACGTAAAAAAAAGAAAACATTCGTGTCCAATATTTTTGAATAATCTACCTGATGGACACTATATTTGTCATCATCCCTATTATGTCCTGTAGAATCAATAAAAGTAGTAAGTATAGAGTCAAACAGTAATTAACCATTTTATACTATTACAACACTAACCAATTTTCAGGGATTCGAGTTTTAAATCTAAGCGAAGTTTTAATCTAAAAAAAAACGAATAAGTACATTAAAAAAGTTATCGATCGATAACTTTTTTAATGTAATTATTCTTTTTTTTTACTATAATCTATCTAAATAATTATATTATAATCCTTAAAGTAGGCAGATTTGTTATACCTTAAGCTTTTATTTTATTTAAGTACCTTTTTTTATTTTTGTTAAATAAAGTTATTGCAGAATTGTACATTATTTTAATTTGTGTTGAATTTATGCAAACATTCCACATATTTTAGGACTATCTCGACATTCTTACAATGTAAAATTATCTGAAATTCCTGTGAATATCGGAAAGTTGGCAGTGTAGCATTGATACTGAATATTTTGGGATTTATTTATAAACGTTGCTTAAAGTTAAGTAATAATTCCATACAATTTTTGACGTTTGAACGTCACTTAACTTCAAGTATTTTTTTAGATAAACCCCTTTGTTTTAGGTTCATAAAAATATTTGAAAACAAAATACTCGTTTTGCTCCTAAACTGAAGTATCACAACATTGCGCATGTACGTATTTCTCGAAGGGTTTGGCAGAGGTCTCCTACCTATAAGTCCTACACCTACACCCACCACATGTCCAGTTACCTATGTTTAAGTTAAACTAGAGTGGCTCATTGGTCTTGTGGTTGCAAGCGCCTTCTGAGCGTGGGTTCCTGGGTTCGATTCCCCGGTCGAGCAAAGTGTTATGGAAAAGAGAGTGCACCTGTGTGTATGTGTGTGCACACACTCTGGTCTCCGGTCTGGTCGGCTGGTGTCCGCTGAGATTGGGCGCCGTGGCCGAAATTCGGTCTGGAGGACTATCATGTTTAAGTTCCATGTAATAGGGGGCGAGCCTATTGACATCAACCGGACACAAATACAGACTCCGGGCCACTAAGAAATTCCTGGTGGCCCGTAGCGTTTGCGACCGCTAGACCAATCGGTAAAGCAGTATAGTCATTTCTGTTGAAAACACTTCAATCTGCCTGCCTTTTCCCAACTATGTCTGGGTCGGCTTCCAGTCTAACAGGGTGCAGCTGAATACCAGCGACTGCCTATCTGACCTCCACGACCCAGTCATTGGGTAACACGGTACCCCTTGGTAAGACTGGTTGTCAGGTTTCGGAATTCTGACGACCCGTAACGACTGTCAAAGATCCAAGAATGACAGCCGGGACCACCGGCTTATCGTGCTTTCCGAGTCTCGATATGTAAAGATGGTCACCCATCCGCGAACATACCCCGGCAAGGGTAACTTAACCTGATGGTTCGATCCGTGCGGCTGTTATTACTTAGCCACGAGCTCCTCGTTCTGTTGAAAATACTTACAAATTAAAAAAGTTCATCACTCCATTTATTTAAACTATTTAATCAATCGAAGGTCAAACGCTATCGTATTCGTAGACGATAATTATTTAGATAATACTGATAATTATTTAGATATTTTAGATTATCACACATTTTTATTAACTTTAATTCTATTAGTTGGTATAGGCAGTAAAGTGATACAAAATGTTGAAGATCTCTGTTTTATTTTTAGTTTATTTCTTTGTAAATGTCAGAGGTAAGTAATTTATTTAACTACTAATAATATAACGTTTAGTTTTGAGCCTCCAAAACAATATTCTCGCTCTATTACGTATGCGCTGCGAAAAACGCCTGAAAAGAAAATGGTTTAATAACATAACATCACGGCTGTGTTTCTCGAAGGATTGGGCAGAGATGTACTCCTTTAAGTACACCCACATTTCACCTAAAATGTTTTTTTTAAATGAAAGCTAGATAATAAAATAAATCAATTATTGTTCATATTATATTGTTTTATCAGAATTATCATATCGCCTGCACGCCATCTATTACTCAAATTTCTAAACTATAACAAACATGGCGGTTTAGTGCGCTTGTCAAAACCAACCCACACATGTAAAGAACTGTCAAATTATTATTATTAAAATAAGTATGTACCTATTAATGTAAAATTAATTTGCATGCCCTAAACAGGCAAAATATGGACTGTACATTAACCACCAACTTTTACAACTGGCAACTCCTGTATTTTCTGCAAATAAATTATTCTTATTCTTGAAATTCACAAGAGTTCCTTAAACCTCTTTAGAGTTTCTGGTGTCTGTGATACAATGACTTTCATTTATTGTACAGTCACCAACGATAAACTTTTTTTGAAATGTTCATTTTAGTTGTAAAATTGTTTTGTGAACCTTACATGTGTTTTTTTTTCTGAAATAAAAATGATTATTATTTATTAAACAGTATGTAAAACAAACCCTGTCCGATCCGAAAGGGGCACATAGGTACCGCAATAAAATTACCAAAAAGTAATAAAAAGTCTTATTATTAATGAAAACAAAAACTTATTGCTATTTAAAATTCACATTTTTAGTACCAAAATTACCAAATCCATTATAAATTTGTAAATTGACAACAGGGGTCATAAGCTAAACGACGGCCACTCGCGCCCCGTGTAATAAATATCCCGATAAAATTCCCCATTGAAAAAAAACGTGGTGATTTTTTTTCTTTTTTTCTGTCAATTTCCTCATTAATAGACTCTCAATACGATACTTAACAATACCCTCACGGATCGGTCAGGGCTTTTTAACATGTTGTAATTGTTGTATAACGAAAATGCAAAACAACGGGTTTTTGGACATTTTCACTCTCTGGGGCGTTAAAGAGGGGACGAAAATTTGTATGAAAGTTCGTCATTTTTGCCGATAGGAAAATCGGGTTGGCAGGGCTTGTTTTGTAATTATAATAAAACTAGTTGTTGCCCGCGACTTCGTCTGTGATCCAGTATGAGAAGTGGGAGTGTGCTCACCACGCCACAGATTACGTGACCACGCCACGCACATGCGCCTGATCAGATGGGCAACAATTTTCGTCTCACGATCTGGACATAATTGCAGACGTGGCCAGAAATCGCAAAATATAGAGAACTAGCTACGCCCCGCGGTTTCACCCGCATAAGTCATATCCTATGTCCTTCTCCAGGTCATGGTCTACTCATGTGCTAAATTTCATCTAAATCAGCCGTTTTAGCGCGAAAATGTAAGAAACGAACTCACATTCGCATTTATAATATTATAAAGTTAGGTTGATATAATAAAACATTCAGCGTGTAAAAAAACATTCAGCAACGTGTCGTGTCTAGGTGCAATATCACCGAGAGTGAGCATGCAGGAAACCATTAAAACATTGAATCATAGTGTTAGGTCGTGAAATTACAACTATGAATACTTTATAATAATTACATAGTATATGTCGGCGCATCAGCGTCGTCGTTGCCAGAGTCACACATATTGGTTTGCACCAATATATCACACAAATACACAGCAATAGGAAATAGCAGGAAAATATTTTAAGAGAGTACAAAGAAAATACCTTACTTCAACTTAGGGTGTTTATTCCATTAGCAGCTCACAAAGAATGTCTTTCCATTCATATTACAACAGTATTTATACACAAAATTACCGCCAAACTTTGCCGCCAAATTTTAGCGCGAAACTTTACCGCCAGAAACAATTTACATAAATCAAGCGGATATATGAGTCAAATTATGTCCTTTAATAATATAAACTCTAAAGGAAATTACATTTTAAATAATTCAAGCGGATATCAAGATAAATCCATAATAATATTAACTCTATACAATGTTAAATAATTCAAGCGGATGTCAAGATAAATCCTTAATACCAACATAGAAACTTAAAATAAAGTCAACCGGAAACACAATATTTTAAATAAATCAAAAGGAAGTAGGTAACATAATATAAACTTATAAATTCGACCGGAAACCACAATATTTTAAATAAATCAAAAGGAAGTAGGTAACATAATAAACTTTTATCAATTCGACCGGAAATACAAGTATTAATTCAATAAATATCATGGCAGTCAGATCAAGTGCAAAATAATCAAAACAAGCTTAACATTAATATCAAATAATGGTTTGGCGCCCATACGGCCATTCTGATCCAGCGCGCTCTCTGCGCTGTAAAACATTATAGATCACGGCAACGGCATCCACCTCGGGCTTAGCCAAAAATACACGGCATCACCCGCCTTGGATCTAGCCATATCACATGACATCACCCGCCTGGGATATAGCCCCCTAGCACGGCATCACCCGCCTTGGATCTAGCCATATTACATGGCATCACCCGCCTAGGATATAGCCCCCTAACACGGCATCACCCGCCTTGGATCTAGCCATATTTCATGGCATCACCCGCCTAGGATATAGCCCCCTAACACGGCATCACCCGCCTTGGATCTAGCCATATTTCATGGCATCACCCGCCTGGGATATAGCCCTAAGACCAGGAAAAAGGATACACATGGTGGCCAGCCAGTGTAATAGGGAGGAAGGTGGAGTAGCTAAGATATAATTTACAAATCATCCGCCCATACGGTTGGTTCATTATCATTGTCATCCATAAATGGATCATTTTGAGCCAGAGGTGCTGGTCTCAAAAAATCATGACTAGCGATCTTTTCGGAACATCCCCTTAAATTGACATGCTTTACTTTGTAGCGATTATTAGGCAATACTTCTAAAACTTCCATAGGACCTTCATATTTAGGACCAAGTTTAGTCGTATGTCTTTCATGCTTATGCATTAAGACAAAATCCCCCTTTTCAAAAGGCTTGATTTGAGCTTTACCTTTGTCAAATCTTAACTTGTCCCGAAATGATCGCTCGTCCATCCTTAATTTACATAATGATCTAACAGTATTAAGATCTTCAATTGGTTCATCATTATCGATTTGTAAGAGCTTAATACCCGGTGGCGAACATTTTTTCCCAAACAACAACCCAATGGGAGATCTTCCCGTACTTTTAGAAACGGTAGAATTAATAGCCAACTGTAAATCTCGAATAGCAGTATGCCACTGTTTATTAAGCTCCATAACTGACATATTATCTTTGATGATTTTCATAATACGTTCTACCTGACCGTTTGCCCGACTAGCACCTTTAGCTACTACGTGGTGTTGAATACCGAAACGATTACAAAAATTCTTGAAATCAGATGTCATACTTTTGTCCTGATCTGTTATGAGCCTATTTGGAGTGCCGAAAATAGAAATTACTTCTTGCAAACAAGATATGGCTGTATCAGAGGTTCGATCATTGGTATAAATTAAATGAGTGTATTTTGTAAAGGCATCAATAAATACAAACGCATATTCAGCGTTATTACGTTTACCGTTCATACGTCCAGTTATGTCGGCATGTACGGTGTGAAAGGGAACTGCAATTTTATCTATAGGATGTAGGGTAACTTGTTTAGCACCCGACATACCTTTGCGAATTCTACAACTAACACAATTTTCAGTAAACCTTCGAACTAATTTTGACATATTGGGAAACCAATATTGCTCTCTTAATTTAGCTAGAACCTTTTCCCAACTGAAGTGTTGAAGATTATCATGATAGTAAGAAATCAGATTCCATCTATAATTACATGGCACAATAATAAGTTTACGAGTTTTATTTTCTATTTGAACTTTACGTCTAAGCAATTTATCTTGCGAGACATAAGTATCCGCAATGTCTTTTGGGATAGTATCGGAATTAAGTTGTTCAAATTAGGAGCCAGTTATGATCAAGCGTAGAAGCATTTACTGAAAATTGCAACGAAATATTATCTTTTGGAATTTTATAGGGGCTTGCTACGGGATTTCGACTAAAAAAATCGGCATGAGAAAGCCTGTCACCTTTCCTATACTCAATATCAAATTGAAAAGTTTGCATTTAACTCCCGAAAGTCAACGCATAATCGATCAGTTCCACCTTTTTTTTTTTTTTTTTTTTTTTTTAACTAATAAAATGGGACTACTAAAAGGGGATGAGCTGTCTCGGATTATACCGTTTTGTTTAAGATCGTTTAAAATGTCTTTGACTTTTTCGCGTTCCATTGGCGACAATCTGTAGGGTCTACGTTGAACAATTTTATCTTAATTCTTTAGTCTAATAGTCAATTGACCAGTTTTTACCTCAGAAACTTTATTACCAGAAGTGAAATTGTCTTTAAATTTGTTTAAAATTAAATGTAATTTTTCTAATATGGTAGGGTCAGCAAGGTCGGTATTTAGTTTTATTTCCGACTCTGCTAAAGAACATTCATTAATAATAATATTTCTCGAGACAGTCATATTTTTATCTATTAATGTGATAGTAAGACCCGGAATTTGCACTAAATCATAGCCAATTAAAATATTAAACTGGGTTTGGTGATCTTCGACAACAAATAGTTCTAATTCTACACTAACTTGATCGATCTCGACAATAGCCGAGATACTCTGGGTACACATGACATTCACGCCGCCTATTCCCTTGAAAACTGTATTGACAGTCTTCCTTTTACCCGGAATCGAACCAGAAATGCTTTTACGTACTAACGAACAATCTGCGCCGGAATCAAATAGGCAAGGATGCGAATTAGCTCCAATTTTGACGGTAGTCGTGCAACGATTTATAGGACCACAAAAATTTACTTAGATTTATTTGGATTTTAGATCGGTCGACTTCGATCTTTCGTCATTTTGCTTACGGAAACAAGTTTTCTCTAAATGACCCTTTTTATGGCAATAGTTACATTCAATGAACTTACGGTTTTCTGGCGTAACCTGAGAGGCTGATTTTGCGGAAATATTAGAGTCTGTATTTTGTGTTATTTTTTCCTTACAGTCACGAGCTCGGTGACCAGGTTTTATACATTTGAAACACATTGGCGACTGACTTAATAACGGCTCATGGGTTTCCAAAAGCCGGGGTTTTTTGTTGAGATGATTTTTGTCAGTACTGTCATTTTTCGGTCGGTCACGCTTACGAAAAGTTTTCAGAACGGAAACTAATTTGGGCAAAGAGTCAGGCGTATTACGTAACAATTCACATTTCACAAAATCAGGGTAGATACCAGTGATAAGAGCATCAATTACCTCGGTGTCCGCAGCTTCGGGCCGCACTCTCTTGAACAGCGTCCATCCCGTGGTTGCGTAGTCCGCGTAGCTGCTCGCCTGCTCCGACGTGTAGTCGCGCCACCGCTGGACGTCGTCAGCATACCGGAACTCTTCGCCGAACGTCTGGATCAGGTCTTGCTTAACTTGCTCCCACGTGGTGGATTGAAGGGACCACGTATCAGCCCAAGTCTTCGCTCTTCCTTTCAGCTGCAGTATTGCCTTCATGCGAGCTTCATGCGGTGATATGCCAATAGTTGTAATGGTTTGGTCAACATTGGCACACCAGTCCCTGATGTCATGTGAGCGCACATCGGGATCGAATGGCGGTAGGTAGAAATTGCCGCGATCCCGTGAAGGCGCTGGAGTAGCGGACAGCGCTGCGGCCACGGCGCTTGATGTGGCTTGCTTCGTGATTGATGTCACCAGACTCATCACTTGCTCCATCGAGAAAGTTGGGTCTGGCTGGGCGGTCGGCACTGGTTTGCGGACCCGGAATCCAGAAGACCTCAGTAGGGGCGAGGTGGATCCCACCGCTGCTGTCGGCGCATCAGCGTCGTCGTTGCCAGAGTCACACATATTGGTTTGCACCAATATATCACACAAATACACAGCAATAGGAAATAGCAGGAAAATATTTTAAGAGAGTACAAAGAAAATACCTTACTTCAACTTAGGGTGTTTATTCCATTAGCAGCTCACAAAGAATGTCTTTCCATTCATATTACAACAGTATTTATACACAAAATTACCGCCAAACTTTGCCGCCAAATTTTAGCGCGAAACTTTACCGCCAGAAACAATTTACATAAATCAAGCGGATATATGAGTCAAATTATGTCCTTTAATAATATAAACTCTAAAGGAAATTACATTTTAAATAATTCAAGCGGATATCAAGATAAATCCATAATAATATTAACTCTATACAATGTTAAATAATTCAAGCGGATGTCAAGATAAATCCTTAATACCAACATAGAAACTTAAAATAAAGTCAACCGGAAACACAATATTTTAAATAAATCAAAAGGAAGTAGGTAACATAATATAAACTTATAAATTCGACCGGAAACCACAATATTTTAAATAAATCAAAAGGAAGTAGGTAACATAATAAACTTTTATCAATTCGACCGGAAATACAAGTATTAATTCAATAAATATCATGGCAGTCAGATCAAGTGCAAAATAATCAAAACAAGCTTAACATTAATATCAAATAATGGTTTGGCGCCCATATATACAAAAGTAACAACATGTTACTCTCCCGCGCACTCCCGAATATTAGTATCGTCTATCGACCCGAGTGCTGCCCGCCCCTGATACGCATTAGGGTTGGGACAGTCATTGGATTGTCGTTATCAATAGGTACTCATTATTGAACAATATCAACTGATTTCAAATGTCTTCTCATTGATTTTTTCAAACATTATGGGTTTTCAGTTCACTTTTCAGGAAAATTACTTAGGTCCAATTCGTATTCAAATTTAATTAAGTGGGGGTAAATGCTTAATCGATAGAAGATAAATCTTAGTACATACCTGCATAACATATTAACAATCACTAAATATTAAAAATAACAATAATTATCATATTCTAACTTAACTTAAACTAGTTATTATTTTTATTAAATAAGGTATAAGTTGTTACTTAATTAGTTATATTTCATTTTAATTAGGATAAAATATTTCCTCTATAATTTAAAACTATCACCTGTATCACCCCTCTCGCCCCTGCGAAGTACGCAGAGATATTACACCCACATTTCACCAGTCATGTTAAAGTCCCTTGTATTAAGGGGCCAGCGTATTGGCATGATAAATGATAAATAATTTATTTTGTTAATACACAAATTGGTTAAAAAAAAACTGGCCTTAAAACAAACAGCCTCTGGGTTAATTATACTCAAAAGGCATACGTCGCTCTACGGGTACAATACAATAACGTCTTCAGGATGTTGTTGAGGTTACCGCGGTTCTGCAGTGCGTCCGCTATGTTAGCCGAAGCGCGTACGGTTGACTTTTACGCAAAAAGACGCAAGCGTGTGTCGTCACAGTTGGGCAGAAAACGCGGCAGCAGCAACACTATTCTGAGGATAGTTTTGAGTAAATATCAGTGTCCGATACACTCGCTCTGGGCAAACATCGTGGTTGGGACGGCAAAAAAAAAATGTCCTAATAGTTATTTCTATTTAAATTCTTTACCTACTAACATAGTTTATAAGCTGCTGCTGTTACTAACCATAATGGATCATGTTATATAACAAAGACTCCGGGCTGCTACTGACAATTTTCAAATAGGTACTTGATATTTGATATACTTTTTTTCAGGTTTGGACACAAGAATAGCTGGCGGACAAGACGCAGAAATCAATCAGTATCCTTTCCTGACTGCTCTGCTGACCAACCAGGGTGTGGGTGCCTTTGTCCAGAAATGCGGAGGGTCCATCCTGACCACATCCGCCATCTTGTCTGCCGCATCCTGCTTTTATACTGATGGAGTGTAAGTAGAGCTCTCTAGCATAGACAAGAAATCTTTATGAATTACTCATCTCTTGTTTATGGTGCATTCGATTTGCTCGATTTTTGACAATTGCTACAGTCGCTCGATATGCTGTGTTCTGACGATCAATAACATCTGTAAGCTTCTTATAGATTTGCTTTGTTTTTTGTAGGGTTTAATTAGGGACCACGCGGGCGAAGCCGCGGCAGTAGTACTTAAATAAATTGCAATTATTATTGTTACAGCGCCAACCCTTTCACATGGTGGCGAGCCAGGGTAGGCTCTAGCAATGGGAACTCCGGAGGAACCATCTACATCATCAACCGTATCACTCCTCATGAGAACTTCGTGCCCTCGACCCTGGTCAATGACATCGCGGTCCTTAGAACGAACCTGGCCATCAATTTCCAGGCCAACCTGGTTGCAGCTGCGCATATTGTAGGAACTGGATATACTTATCCCGCCCTCCAAGAGGTTTGGGCTGTCGGATGGGGAGTTACGTCTGTAAGTCAAAACTATTTTTTATTTTTCGAATTATTACAATAAAAATATAATAACCTTACCTAACTTAATATATAAACAAACTAAAATATAACATCGAAACATTCATCCGCATCTCTGTCGACTGGTAATGTAGGTACCCAAGAGACTGGCGGCATTGCCACGTTGTATGACAATGCTTAGCCTCTGGCCAAGGTAAAAGCCAGCTCTTGGGTCCCGGGAAGTGTCAACCAGTTGTTTGGAGATTTCGTTGAACAAACCATGAGCACTCGGACCCCACGGCCCGAGGGTTTCAACCCCAAACGGGTCGAATTAATATAATTAACGATATGACCGCCGCCGTCGTAATGAAAATAATGTAGCTAAACAACTCACGATTGATGCCTTCCGATTTTGCATACGAAATGTAGATTGACCGATTGAGCTTATTAATAGATACAACTATGAAGGACGGTCAATTCGACATTGTCGCAGACCGCTTACGTGAAAACCTTCAGTGGTCTTGGAATTTTAAACATGTTTTTTTTAGATTTGATTTTACTTTACCAACTGAGTAGTAGTTGCATGTGTTTTTGACTTTTTTAATGGTACACAAAACAACACAAGCATTCAGTTATGAACAGTACCTAACTATTTCCAAACTACGCTGTACGTACACCTCCAGCTAGGTGTGTTGAAAAGTGGGCATTATCATAAGGGTTGAAAATAATGTATATCCACCCCGAATCTACACTAATATTATAAATGAGAAAGTAGCTCGTGTCTGTCTGTCTGTCGGTTACCGTTTGATGCCTTAACGGCTGAACAGATTTGGATGGGCACAAAGGTAGACCATCTATACTAATACTAACATACTAATACTAATAATACTAATAATATAATTTGTTTATTTGTATGTTTGTTTGCAAGTAGGGAATAATCTCCGAAAGTACCAGACGGATTTAAAAAAAATCTTTTTGCATTCATAGCCCAATTCTTGAGGAAGGTTATAGGATATGTTACATAACGCTACAACCCTATAAGGTCGAGCAAAAAGAAAAAAAAGGCAGGAAGAACGCTTAACGAAAACGAAGTAATAGCGCGGTCGGGCGATGGGATGCGACGCGGTGAGTTCGGGGACCGAAATTTCACGTGGACGAAGTCGCGGGCAGGAGCTAGTTAAGAATAGACGCACGCGCATGTTTACTCAAATAAACGTATTTTCTTTTCTTTCTTTCTTTTCTTTTAATCAGTATTTGCCGAAAATACAATATTACCAGTTGTAAATGTCTCAGTAATAAGATATACAGAAAAATACCTATGTTTTAATAGAATTTTTAAATTAAGACGATTTGGTTTAAGGCATAGGATACTCTTCTCATGGTAGTACTAGACACACTCAATCGGATCCTCAATTATTGATATTTCAACTCAACAGACTGGTAGCGCCACGACCTCGGAGCGGCTTCAGGTCGCCCAGGTGTGGTTGATCAACCAGCAGACCTGCGCCAACCGACACAGCGAGGCTGGGTTCACCGTCGCCAACAGCATGGTCTGTGCCGGCTGGCTGGACGTCGGCGAGAGGGGACAGTGCGAGGTAAATAATTCTAATCATACATACATAACCTCACGCTTTTTCTCGAGTATATTTTTATCCGAGGTAGGCAGAAACTACAGAACGCGACCTGATAAGATCCTTACATACTCCTTTTACCTCGTTTACGTCCATACATCTGGTCATACACGCACGCCCGTGCGAGTACTACGCACCTGACCTTAGTGAAGAACATCACCAATAATTTTATTAAAATTATAAATAATAATTCTAAGGCCTAATAACGATGGGTAGCTCGCCGTCCGATAAGGACCAGGCCCGCGTCGACGGCGCGTTGTGTTCCACGCGCGCCTCAAAGAGATGTCAGCACAACTGACGGGGTCCGCTAGGACCGATGCCTGCAGGGGTCGCGGGAAAGTCCGAAAGGGATACCGTGGCCCCTGGCAATGTACAGGCAACTGAAGGAACACGGGCGGGTTTTAGTCAGTAAGAGTCTGACATGCCCTCCGGAGAAGTTATTTGATAATTTCCCACCCAAAAAGAAAAAAAGCCGAAATAACGATAGTGTCCAATATTTTACGAGTCATAATTCTCATGAAATATGACCAACTTTTGCTATGCCCTGGGTTCGATTCCCAGGTCGGGTAAGGTGTTATTGGGTTTTTTCATTAAGAATCTCTCATTAATAGCCTGGAATTTGGAAGTTGGCGGTGTGATACCCCCGCCCCGTGCCTCGGAAAACACGTTAACATGTTGCGCCTGCGCCAGATCGGTCTCCAGTCGTTTCTGATTGCCGTTCCATCGGACTATGAGAGTGAGGGAGGAGTTTGTGCTCCTGTGTCTGCGCACACACTTGTGCACTTAAATATCTCCCGCGCCGAAGGCTGGTCTCCGCTGAGATTGGTTACTATGGCCGAAATTCGGTCTGGAGAACTATTATTATTCTTTCTTCCTTTCTTTACCACTGTAGTTTTCTTTTTATAATAAAGCATCTTATTTTGTGTCTTCATGATTTTCAGGGAGATGTCGGCGGCCCTCTCCTGGACGATTCCGGCGCTGTGATTGGCGTGTTCTCTCATGCCTACGACTGTGCCAACCTGTACTACCCTGACATCAACACCCGCGTCGGTTCCTTCACCCCCTGGATAATCACCGCAGCTTTGGCGGCTTAAGAGCGTTTATCCTAAAAGTTGGTAACGTTGTAAATAGCTGTGAAATATTTACCTGTTTTGATTAATTTGATAATATTACTGTATGGAAATATGAAATATGGCTAACTCGTAAACTAAAATATTGATTATGAAATACAATAATTAATATTTTAACACGGAATATTTCGTTTTAGATGTAAAAACGGTATTTGGAAACTTTACAAATGCCTTTGTTACACTTCAAACGGTTACAACATCAAATTTAATCTAAATTTAGTTACCCACATTTCTAATTTCCATACAGAAATATTGCCAAATTAATCAAAACAGGGAAATATTTGACATCTATTTGCGAAATTGCCCACTTTCAGAATAAACGCTCTTAACTAATATTAGTAAAACATGTCTATTGTCTACACTAATATTGTAAAGAGAAAATATTTGTATTTTTGTTTGTAATAAATAAACTCAAAAACTCTTGGACCGATTTAAAAAATTATTTCATCAGTAGAATGCTATATTATCTAATTAATAAAGATATCACGCGGGTGAAGCCGCTTGCGGAAGCTAGTCTAAAATAAAGTTAAGCCACAGCTGTTGCTGTTTCCTTTGCAAACATATCTGAACCTTTTTTGTTTAATGTTATCCTGCCAAACCAAAGAAAGGATGACGTAATATGTAAGAGATGATATGAGACTTAAGGAACAGGCCCGGGTCGACGGCGCGTTGTGTTCCACGCGTGCCTCAAAGAGATGTCAGCCTCAGCACAACAGACGGGGTCCGCTAGGACCGATGCCCGCCGGGGTCGCGGGAAAGTCCGAAAGGGAATACCGTATGGCGTATGACACATAAATTGACAATCGATCGTAATGCCTTTCGGTGGATTCAGACACACTATCGGTGCTGTTAATAAATTTAGGTACTTATACGCGCTATAAATAATTAATTTTCTTTTCATTATTAAAAAAATCACAGATATATGCCAGTAACATTGAGTGGTTAGCTTGCGTGTTCTTTATATAGTTCACGCAACGCGTCGTACGTCCAGCCAGTAATAGGACTCGCCCATCAAGGAGCGCTGTCCCAAATTAGACGCATTATTAATTTATTGTACATAAAACAAACGGTATTTTAATAAAACTCGTATACTAAATGATCAATAATAAAATTATCTTTAAAATGGTGAACGTTTCAGTAAAATAGACGCTTGATAGATTTTGCGTGATTCTCAGTTTTTTATCCGCGTTAGACATAACTTTATAAATTAATTTCACTATGTAATATAGACATAATCTAAAATATTCACATATTAAGTTATTAAGAAAATGCTCTAATTTAACATATATTTTTTCCAAAGCATTAACAGTACTCGTTTCGACATGATCTTCAGTATAAAATCATTACAAGTCGGTTATCATCGCAGCCTTCTTATGTTGGCCCATGCAACTGGAGAAACCTCGACCCCTGTCATACAGAATGTCCTAATAGTTCAAGGGTCGAGACCTCATGGATGTAACGCGTGTACTGAAGTTTTGAAAATAAATTACTAATACTATTACTGATATATCACACACTTGCTTTTGTAACAATACACAATCAATTTGCCTAGCGTTTTCCCAACTATGTTGGGCTTGCTTCCAGTCTAATCAGACGCAGCTGAATACCAGGATTTTACATGGAGCGACTGCTTATCTGACCTCCACAACCCAGTAACTGGGTAATACGATACCCCTTTGTAAGACCGGTTCTCAGACTTTCGGGCTTCTGACGACCCGTAACGACTGTCAAAGATCCACGAATGACAGCCGGGACCAACGCAACGGCTTAACGTGCTTTCCGGGGCACGGAGGAGTCTCGGTAAGTAAATATAGTCACCCATCCACGGACCAACCCCGGCTAGCATAGCTTAACTGTTAGGTCAACCCGTGCGGCTGTTATTAATACTCAATACTCAATTATTTATTGCATTCCATATGTATTACATAGATGGTATAACAATAGATGTTTAAATGGGTGTATAATTATGTATATATATATTTTTGGGTTTGTGCATATATGTATAGTATATTAGTTATTTTTATTTTATGTAATAATGTAGGTAATTATTATGAAATTCTTAGTAGTATTTTCATTATTATTAAATTATGTTATTATTAATTATGTACTCGTATTTTCATATTTATATTTGCTTTCTATATTCCATTTTAAATTATACATATTTCATAATGTTTGGTATAAGAGAGAATAATTTTATTTTATTTTGCATTCGATTTGTCATCTAAAAACTCCTTTACTGAGTAGTATGACTTGGATTCCAGAAATCGTTTCAATTTATTAATAAATATATTTGTTTTGCTTACTTCTCTAAAATCATTTGGCAATTTATTATACATTTTTATGGACATTACTAAAGGGCTGGTTGAGTGCATTACTTAGCCACGAGCTCCTCTAGTTTTGTAACAATACACTATTTACAATTTTATTTTCGTTTTGTATTTTAAGCCTACTTTTGGAAAAGGCGTGCGTTAGATATGTAAAAAGTGCGTGATATAGAACAGCAGAACCCTCGGAGTGCAATAACTCAATAGGGATGATGCCTGGGTAAAAAAATGAAATTCTAATTAGTCCGTCAGTCAGATAATAAAAAAATATTAGACACGTATTTTTTGCTTTATCATATAATAACAAAATACTTACATAAAACACATTTTAAGTTGGGGAGTGGGGGTCGATACGTCACTAGTACGTATAAAATCTACATACTCGTGACGTCATGGCACACTTTACCTCAATGTATCGCCGTAATCTTTAGATTACGTAAAAAAAGAAAAAATACGTGTCCAATATTTTTTTATAATCTCAAAGACGGACTAAAAAAAAATTTTTTGTCATCATCCCTATTGGCCGGTTTTCATTCAAGTATTTACCTACATAGATAGCACAATCTTTTAGTTATGTTTCAAGTGTAGTTTATTTTCAGTGTGCTATTTGATGTGATTTATCTGATAAGTGCGGATTAAATCAACAACGGATCAGACATCTTCAAATATTTGTATGATAAAAACATAAGCGCGGAGTCAGGTTGCACCAGGATTAACAATACTCTGCAAAAGCGTTGGAAGGGCTCCCGTAAGGTTTACCATGGACAGGACCTGGAAGCACAGAACCGGTGGAAGTGGCCGTGCTTGGGGAAGACCTATGTCCAGCAGTAGACGACTTTCGGTTGAAGTGATGACGACGATGATCGATGTCTGCAAAACTGCTGTTGCGATGCTGTCCTTACTGTTGACGTTATTATCTAGAACCTATTTACGAATCTGACCTGCTTATTTTAGCCGATGATCGTTCGGCAAGTAGGTAGTAAGTAGTAAATAATTATCATGAAAAGTACGCAGCAATGCGTTGTATAATTTTGGTGATTCCGAAATGTGATAATTATTCACAATTACTTTATTTTAATTAATAATTCGTTACTTAATTAAAAATAAAATAATATTGTCCTTGAATAACCTAGTAAGTTTAAATAAAGTAATATTTTTCTTTACCAAAAAATAATTGTAACAGGTGGGCCAAATTGGAAGACGCTATAACTTTTGCAAATGGCGGCTAATGTCAATTCTGTTTTGACATTTGTGAAGTAAACAGTTCCAGAATACACGACAAGGAACGCTATACCTACTCCTCAAGAACGCAGAATTGAATCAGGAAGCATTTCCGCGTTGTCTAATCTCTTGCTTTGGCGATTTGCACTGTTGCACGGCCAGATCACCCGATTTGACCGCTCCAAACTTTTTTTTGTGGGGTTACTTGACTTCCCGGGTTTATGTAAACAAGCCTCAGACTATTGAAGCCCTTAAAGAGAATATCCGACAGGAATGCAAGAACCTACCGCCGCCCGGAAGTTCTGACACAAGTGATGGAAGATACCAAAACGAGCCCGTATGGTCATCAATTCTGACGGTGGCCACTTGACCGATATCATTTTCTCGACTTGATGGAAAAAATTCTACTTAATTAATTAAATAAACATAATCCACTAGTAGAACTAAACTTTTGCATTCCTAAAAATAATTAAACCAAAACAATATCGGGTGATTACTTTTGCCTCACCTTGTAGGCACCTATCAGATCCTCCGGAAAGTAACAGGGACAATATTATATAATTTTTTTCAGCAATTTTTTTTTTAAATCACTGCAGGAAATCAGACTATCACAGGCAACGATACAAAACGAAGTACCAACCTACTTGCTATACGTATTGTCGTGAAATATCGTATCAGTATGCTGTAGTAATGTGCCGACTATCAGTGACTGTGCGCCAGAGCATGCGCGCGCTCTTACCCAACCGAGGGGTAAAAATAGTAGTGTTGCTCACAGTTACCCTCGCAGTGTTTACCGACAACCTCACCATCAACAAACTCGGACACCAAAACATTATCGGTACGTACTTCACAATCGATTCCAACCGTCAGGCTCGACTGATCCAGTTAATGAATCGGAAATATTAATTCTTGAAAAAAAATCGTGATAAAAATTACGTTTCAACATTTAAAATGTCTCAATTCGCCTTCTTGAATGCATTTCGGTTATTTTATATCCATTTAAGACTGTAAATGGGTCAAATCAATGTTCTAGTTGCTAAATAGAAGTAGGTACTTAAAGTCGGAAATGCAGTTCTGAAATTGGTTCACACACGGTTTCAGTAAAACGTGATGCGGAGCGAATCTGTGAGAGGTGATTATAAGTCTTAACATGTCCATTAAAAGAACGTGCCTAAGCTGAGACAGTAATTGTAACAAAACTTAAGAGAAAATAAACAGAAGTTTAGATAATTCGCTCTTTAATCAATGTAATATACTGTGCAGCGTTACTGGTTAATCGACCTATTCCTGTTAGGAGGTTGTACGGGAGGTTATTACCGATGAATAAGACCATAAAGTCCCTAGTACATTTTTATTTGTTTTTTTGTCATTCTTTTATGATTAAAATGTATGATGTTTCCGTTTGGTATGGACGGACAGACAGTTCCAGTTTTTGTCATTGTTTACCTTTATTTATCATAAGTTCGAAAAATATTTGACCGAATTTCATTTCACTTAAAACTTTTCAACTATTATTGTTCGGTTTTTTTTTTACTTCATCGAAGTCAAGTCTGCCACTGTATCAGTTGACCTATTATCAATACGATTTTTTTCGTTACTCCGACGTTTCATTTGGTCGAAAAACTTTTTGCCGAAGTTACACTTAGCCGAAATAACATGTGTCCGAACATTCATTATACCACTGTTTTAATAAAAAACAAATGTAATTATTCCACTGGCGTTATAGATTGAGGCAACAGGAACTAATTTCAGATTAGTTTAACCTACTATTTTGTTTAATTAATTATTAAATGCAATGGCACTTAATAAAACAGTTGATTATGAACAAAAGTGGTTTTGAGTGATCCCAGTAAGAAGCATGCAAACAAGGATGCTTGCTTCAAGCATACAGCATGCAAGCAGGCATGCAGCGTGCAAACAAGTATGCAACATGCGAGCAGGTATGCAACATGCAGCAAGCATTGTTTCTGTCAAGGCTCCGGCGCTGCGGGTTTTGGGCGATGGATTTTGTAGCACAACATTTTGACTTTTTATGACACTATTTTAATTTAATATTGAAAATGCTACCAAGTAACTGGCTATATATTTGTGACCAAATAATATTCCGTAACATGTTGTTTCGGTGTGGTGAAAATATGGCAAATCATTTGGCAAATGAAAAAATTCAAAAGAGCGTTCGGCCAATAGCGATAAGTTATTTTGTAAATTGGCGAAATATAGTTCCGGAAAATAATACCTAGACACATGATACTTCGATGATCTAAAAATGTGTCGCAAAAAATGCATATAACAAAAAAAACGTCGGTCAATAGTTTTCGGTAAAATTAAATTCGAACAAAAAAAATTCAGAATAGCGATCAGCGAGCGAGCCCTTTGTCTTCAAAATGAATGCTTGCTGTCTTTTAATAAGAGAAAAAAAAAACCACCCAATAGTTTTATTATTATTAATAAATGGTTCAATTTTGCCACAGATAAGTAGTTTCAACAACCTCCTAGCAGGAATTGGTCGATTAACCAGTAACCCTGTAAGATAATAATTTCGTATAATAATAATTTGTTTATTTCACTCAAGAAAGGTGTTTTAAATTATTTAAATAATTAATTGACTAAATCTATAATCCTGTGTGTTGCGTAATACACGATCAATCACAATCTGAATAATTTTGAAACAGATTACTTAATCCATTGCTTCATAAGTTCGAAAAAAAACTGCTCAACAACGTAAATAACGCAATGAATGTTTTTGAACTGTCAAAATTAAACAGCACAATGTATTATTCAATTAGATAGCTGCACTAGCTCACACTGCTAAAGTGCTAACCACATACCTACCCTCGATCAGTATATATTTGTGAGTAAAAACAATAAGCCTTTGTTATGAAACTAAAACTAAACATGGATAATTACTTATTGTGAATATTCTTTTAGAAATAAGACATACCTACTATTATGATATCATATCACGCATATAACATCATGCTTGTATTCCTGTTGGGTTGGGCCTTCAAGAACTGTTTTTAAGTCGTTTGTAACATATAATTTACACATACGTATCTCATCATTATTATCTAAAGATAAAAAAACAACGGTTTATAAGAGTCAATAGTAACACATTCAAATAAAATTATTATTCTCAGGGCTATACAAATACACGTATTGTTTGCTACGTCAAATTACCGCTAAATGTGAAATAAAAGCGGCAAAGGCAGACTATTGGCTAAGTTGTGGCGAGTTCAAGTTCGAATCCCACTCGTTGAGCTATGTTGTTCTAGTTCTATGTTATAGGGTTTCGTTTCCGCACTTAGCCCTTCAGTTGGATCATTGTGAGTTGGCCATAACGCCGTCGGTGATTATTCCAACCAGCCCACCTCCCCAGAAGTTGATTTTGTCTCCTGGTCTGTTTAGAATATCTGTAAAAGATCTGGGTGACCCTTGACTGTTGTACTATTGTTTGTTATACTATTGATCGTTGTAGTATTGATTGTTGTACTATTGATAGTTGTACTATTGATTGTTATACTATTGATAGTTGTACTATTGACTTCAACAAACTTATAATAAAATAAAAAACATTAGGAGTACACAGGAATGTGGTTTTAGTTAATAGTGAGAACACAACTCTTGCATAATTAGCCTATAAAGACAGTGTCCAACTGCTGGAGCACTGGCCTCCTCGCTGTGAGAGTGAGCGGACCGTAATCCACCACGCCAACCCAGTCCGGGATGGTATACAACTCTTAACAATACGTAAACGATCAACAAGCCAGATAAACATGTCAATGCAGTGGATCCGCATAACCATATGAGCCAGACTATGTGTCATATAACTTAACAGTACCTGGTCGACTGAGTGACTGGTTGACTGCTCGGGTTAAAAATAGATAAGTTAACATATCGTCCAGGTATACCATGCAACGATGTGTCATATTCCTGAGGCTGTGAAAATAGAGAAATCGAATTTTCCCAGATATAGACCTAGCTAGATCGATTTTTCACCCCCGTAAACCCCTATATTGCAACTTTCATCGAAATTGTTAGAGCCGTTTTCGAGAACGTGATTACAAATATATATATAAAAATATTTGCTCATTGAATAGTATACGATATTAACAGACTTCGTTTTTTCACTAACACTGGAAAACGCTTAAAAGTAATGCCTTAATACAAGCGCACTAGCGCACTTTTAGAATTTCAACGGCATAGAATTTCAATTGTCTCAGTGCCGAGAGTTGAAAATCCAACGTGCAATAATATTAAGGCAGTCGGGCAAAGTATTATTGGGTTTTTCCATTAGAAATTTTTCAGTAACAGCCCGAAGTTTGGAAGTTTGTTGTGTGATACCCCCACATATACGCACCAAGTGCAAAGGGCAACTGATAGAAATCCGACAACTGACGAAACACGAGAGTTTTCCGAGGGATATTACGAAAATAGTTGTACTGTAAATAATGTTGTTGAACTATCAAAATGAAACAAATTGTGGTTGATCGTGCTTTACGCAATTAGAGTGCGGATGAAAATTTATTTTATAAGTAGCACCTCGGAGTCTGAATTTATACCCCGTTATAGACGATAGGAAGCGCCCTATCACATGGGAATGAAACCCAACAGGGAAATGGAGGTGTACTCTCCCCAATCCTCTGCCTACCCCTACGGGAAATACAAGCTTGATGTTATCTGACGTTGCTAATTAAAAAAGTCTTCTTTCCCAGCAAAAACGCGAGTGGAGTTGAGACCAATAACGATCGACGCATTCCTTAACGATATCATCCGTATATCCGCACCAGTGATAAATGCTAAGTCTGTATATTACATACACAAACCGAATGGAGACGCCACCAAACTTGACATAAGCTCACCCAAACTACGGCACATAGAAATGAAAGAAGAAGTGCAACCAATCATAACGAAATTCGTGAAAAATTTGAAACCTATTATAAACCAAGAAGATAACTATAGTGTGTTTTCATTAGATTTGTTTGATAATAAACAAAAAAATATGGAAGCAAATGACTTTATGATTGGACCACTTGTAGGGGAGAATCACGGGAACTGGGTGCTAAGTGCGTATACGAAAGATTTTAATGATGAATGGGTAGAGCTGTTCCAAGTTATCAGTGTCACCATAACAGGTAAGGTTTTGTTGAAGTTGTTTGGAATATCTTCTCCTTTCAGACTGATTTGCGAACAGAAGGCCAATTCCCGTAATTACAAATCCACAGAATTCATGGTCCCATGAAATTCCCGCGCATTGTACGAGTAAATGACTTTATTTCATTAAGGCACTTAACAATCAGAGAAGTTAAACGAAATATTTGAAATCACCAAAAAGTTGTCTCCGAAAGGGATTAACATCTACCTACCCTTAATTAGAATCCTATCGAAACTAGAATGATCATTTGGAACTCCTTTAAATTCTCCAGGATTTTTTCGATATCTCTTTTCGTAAAGTTCCAAAAGAAACGGTAAAAAATAGGCGTTTTGTTTTTTTAAATATAAAATATTTTACAACAAAACAAATGCTGTGTCGTAGTGTAGCCTTTTCAGTAACGCATCTTTTGATACCATTTTCTCTATCTTAGTAATTGAGGAAGATAGCCCCGGTCGCAGTTTTCTTGAAAACGGGTACCTACCCTACAGAAGCGATCGAAAAAGCATTTTCAATGCTAAAACGTACAAACTCGTCTCTCATCTCAGCGACAACGAATGTCAAAAACTTTTCAAGACAAAATATAGGAAAATTAGAAGTATTTTTAATAGGTTTACCCCGAGTCCTATTCAAAAATCGTCGCGCGAATACGCGATCGTCGCGCCGTCGTATTGTACTTTTTGTTTTGAAAACCGGTCGCGCCGACCGAAGGCGCTTAACAAAAAGTGACATACTCGTATTATGCACGCGATGATCCGATCTATACCCTAATTGCGTAATACACGATCAATCACAATCTGAATCGTTTTGAAACAGATTCCTAATTCATTGCTTCATAAGTTCGAAAAAAATATCTTCTCAACAACGTAAATAGTGCAATGAATGTTGTTGAACTGTCAAAATGAAAAAGATTAGTCATTTACGCATATTAGATAGCTGATTCCAGACTGAGATTAGAATGTGAACGTTCTCAAAAATACGGAAATTGCCCTTCTGACCTCATATCGGGAGCCCATTAAATTAAGTGAATTTTAATCATTTTTCCACAACTGCCTTGTCTATTTTCCATGTGTAGTAGGGGTTAAGTAGTTTCTTATCGGACATACAGGAAAAATGAGGTTAATAATTAAGTATAATGACCTACCAATGCGTATTAGCATATTATGGTGGTATTATATCAGCTGAAGCCTTGGCCGCAGGTATCTTAGGACCTTGCCTCAACGACCTAACCTGTCTATAGAAAGAGTTTTTTTTTTTTTTTATAGCAATCGCAATATTTTTACGTAATTACTGTAATTAGATATGAGGTCTATTCATTAATGACAGTATTCTTACAAAACATTGGATGCATTTTTTAAATTAAAATTTAATAACTACCATACTAAACATTTATTTTAACATAAGCACCTGACACGATAGTCATTGTACCAAAGCTGCTACCTCACTAAACATTCGTGGGTAGTTTTATTTAAAAATGACAGTGACAGCTGTCAGTTTCATATTTTAAATCTCATGACAACCAGTTTTTTTTTCTTTTATTTTTTTTATTAAGTTCAATAAACGTGTTATGTAGAGCACTGGTGGCCCAGTGGTATCGGCTCCGACTTACGAGCGAGTTCGAACCCAGGCAGACACTTTACTTTGCTTATTTAGTTTCATCACCACTGCTCTCAAAACGGTGAAGGAAAACATCGTGAGGAAACCGGCATGCCCTAGAACCAAAAATTCGAAGACATGTGACATCTACCAACCCGCACAGGGCCCGCGTGGTGGATTACGGCCCACTCCCTCTCATAGAGAGAAGTTCTGTCTGTGGCCCAGCTATGTTTAACCATGTTATGATCTTGTCAGAGTATTTCAAAAAACTAAACTCAATCTTGCTTTATTTTCAGAATACGTGCCATTGAGTGTATCTAAAGTTACACCTAATTCAAGTGTTAGTTTAGATTTATATTCTAAACCAACGATTAATTTTGGCGAGAGTTTGAACGTGAGAATAGCTTTCCCTATTACTGATCTTGAGAGCTGCGAGCTGGTGGCTCCGAGGTCTACCTTTGACAGGTTCTACGATAGAACTCGAATAGATATGAGTTCCTGTGGGTTCTCCGTCCCTAATATTACGGAGGAAGATGCAGGAACCTGGAAAATAATCGCTGTCGGGAAGATGGTGTATGAAGGCGTAGTGAAATTGAATTTAATTGGTAACTCCACGATAACTGTAATGATGCATTAAATTTTGATTGCGATATTCACAATTTTTTTTTTTCTTAATGTTATTCTAGATAGCGAACAGGCCGTCAGCGCTATCGTGTTAACATGAAGTATTCTTAGGGTTCTATATAGATATATTTGTTTGAGTTAGATGCATCTCTAACTTCTACCAAAAAGCAAAATGTGTCGTCCGTAGATATACGCGAATCTCATGAGGTACAGGTCGACATAAAAGTCTCACATGGTTACACTTGGAACTAAATATCTTACTTAATGCAGACATAAGATGATGGTACTACTTTGCCGACAACTGCTAGTAGGTTTCATTCGAGTCACCCACAAGCAGCGTTTCGGAGTGACCTAAGTGCGATAGTGGCGCCCTCATTTTAATGAAACTCTTTTGTACCAAGCTGTACCTACAATTTTTTCAATAGAGGTACTAAATAGGTCAATTTGGGTATGGGTACTATACCTCATGCAGGAACCACAGAGCCAGTCGGGCGGTGCTTGGGGGAGGCCTGTGTCCAGCAGTGGACGTCTTTCGGCTGAAATAATGGTGACAATGATGATGTATCTCGTTCTGTTTCGTTTAACCGATTAGAGCTTTCCTAGTGATCACTATTAAAAACTCATCCCCCAATAACGTCAATATGTTAAACAATCCATATACATCTATAGTAAACTGAATCGTGAATTAGATATGTATCCCCTGTTGTTATATGACTGTAAAAAAACAATATCAGAATGGTTGAGATCCCCATATGAAGAAACAGAAAACATTCTGACAAGAATAAGCTAAAAAAAACGGTACACACACACCACACACTCATATACATATACACCGAGAGCTGTTAAATAATTGTTTAATTTTATTTTATTTAAATTTTTCTATAAAATCTCATAATTTTAAAGGGGAAAAGCGAGACAGCTCCAACACAAGTACTATTGTTACTTACTCGAGCTGCCTCAATTTATGTATGAAACAATATATTAGTTGAAATAATTATTTTTGTATTGTTGTATCCTGTTACAACCCAAGCAGACATTAGTATAAAAAAAAAACAATTTATTTAAATAACTAGTTATATTTACAACTTATAAACAATTACACAGTCCAGTAACACAATACAGTTGGTTTTGTCAATTTCCTAACATCAAATTCACGGCTTTGTGAATTAAATCAAGCACATTTATTTATAATCATTCGTATCATACAGACCGTTCACTATAACTTGTCCCTTGCCATCATGCTGGCGCCATTGCTTGTCAAGCTTAGTTTCAATACTAATAGAATTCAAAATGGCGACTGACAGAAC
Source organism: Agrochola lota (assembly GCA_947364205.1). Classification (NCBI taxonomy): domain Eukaryota; kingdom Metazoa; phylum Arthropoda; class Insecta; order Lepidoptera; family Noctuidae; genus Agrochola; species Agrochola lota. Next base: position 12,316,278 of record OX376241.1, read on the forward strand.
AGTGTTACCAATCGCGTCACGGGACAAGATATAATGAACGCACTGTAACACTTCGCGGTCCTAAGATACTTGACAATCACATCATCATTTATACAATAGCAATATTGTATTAGAAAGTTGAAAAGGTACCATTAAAGAAGTTCATAACTAAACACCGTAAGGACTATTCTTGCTTACAGCGCTCGGCGGTTATAGAACCGGCCCGATAACAGATGTGGTCATCGTGTTCACGGGATTTTGTTTTCAAACTGGTTAGATATGAACTTTTTTGATGGTACATGACATACACAGATTTACCGAGCTTGGTCTTCAGAGCTATATACTACAGAGCTATACAGCTTATACAAAGTGTAACTCGAAAAACTTAATTTTATTATGAGACTAACACTGAAATCGCGAAAAAAATTGCTGCTGCATAAATTCTGTCGAATTATGTGAACTTAACCTAACGTCCATACTAATCTGCGGTCGCAATTTATTTGCCAAACATGTAAACAAACAAGAGTTTTCCACTTCGACAAACATCAACTTTATGCAAGTGTAAATAAAGTTGATTTAAGACCGACTAGTACTGTTGAAAGTCATAAAAAATATGAAGTTGTAGAAGTTGTAGCGCAAACTGAACCTTATATATAGGCATTACAGTTGTTTTTCCTAAAACTCGTGTTTGTTTACATGTTTGGCAAATGAATTGCGAACGCAGATTAGACGCTACTGCTGAGCATGAGGGTTCGTTCCCCGGTTCGGGAAAAGTGTTAATGGGTTTTTCCATTTGTAATTTCTCAGTAGCACCCCGGAGTCTGAATTTGGGCCCGGTTGATGGCAATAGACCTATTACATGGGACTTAAACATAACTGGCGAATTGTGGGTGTACTATAGGTACCATCAAAGAAGTTCATATCTAACCAGTTTCAAAACAAAATCCCGTGAACACGATGACCACATCTGTTACCGGCCCGGTTCTGTAGTCGCCGAGCGCTGCAAGCAAGAATAGTCATTATGATGGTTAGATATGAACTTCTTCGATAGTACCCTTCGAGGGATACAGGTGTGATGTTATGTTATGTATGGAACAGCAGATTCTTTTTCGCGATTGGTTACTTCCACAGTAAAAATTACAATGATAAGTTCAATTAACCCTTTTCGGGTTTTGAGTTATTTTAATCCGAGATGGGTGAACATGTCAAAATTTATTTCATACCTCATCTTTCGATCACTCAAATACCATCCAACCACCACACACCATTGTGTACACGCATCACTCGCTGCCACTCCCACTGGCGGAGCCACTGGCACTGCTATTGCGCCTAGGAGTGGTCTGGTCATCCGCATGGTCACTGCCCTCATCGTCCGAGTCTTTGAGCGCCTTCGCCCGGTCGAGGCGTCGCGCACGGCGTGTTTCCACGTCAGAAGCGTCCGATTCTGAGGAGTAAATCGCTGCGCCTGCTGATGCTGTGGAAAGTATGGTGAGGTTATAGTATTTATTATAATAGTAATAGTATTTAGTAATAATATTATTAATAGTAATCATCGAAAGGCAGGTTATGAGGTTCGGGAGTGCTTTCCACTTAAAACTCTGGAAGGACTGGTGTGCTCTTTTTTTTTTTCTCCATTCGCTACGATCTACACATAATTATAAGAAAGCCGTGGTAAAACAAGAGCCAATCAGTAAGCAGGGAACTACCCAGGATGCGCCGGACATATATTTAAGTACCCTGTGGAAGCTATTCTTGGACGAATCACCGAATTTTTCTATACTAGCATCTATTTGAGATGTTTGATGTTTTCTTAGAACCTCGGAAGAAAGGCAGTAAGATAATAATGTACCCATATGAGGCCATATCTGAAACGATTTATTTTCCTCATATTAACTGGTTTACATGTCGGATCGGTTTCCAGCTTGATAAGGAGGTAAATGTAAATAAGTTACACATAGACACTAGGATACGAGCTTAAGGGCGGCCAACCCGTCATATTTTTGATACAAACGCTCGTACGTGATTATGGCGTTGTAACACATCTTTCTTTGAAATTTTTAAACTTATATGTATCTTGTGCACTATATCTAGGTTTCTATGAAAGCAAAAAATAAAAAATTGAGAAAAAAAATCAGTATAAGCCTCCAAAAATCTACTTTTTTGCACAAATTTTATACGAACTTTGGCCGGTCATAATATACTCATAATTGGTAAAAATAAAGAATAGATCTGCATAGAAACCTCGCATATGTAATAGAAATTCTAAATATCAATCATTTTTTTCACAAACTTCTAAGGTTTACTCAAAAACACGTATTTCCTGATACAACTTTTTACACACAATTTTTCGTATAATGTTATCGCGTTCTCGCTTGTTTGTTAGCAGTTCTCGCTTGCGCTCGATGAAACAACAAGCTTTTCGACCATGCTCGCGTTGGCGAAAGACGGACCGGGAAGGGCCCTCTTAAGAGCGGTCATTCTAAAAGTTGGTAACATCGCAAATAGGCGTCCAATATTTACTTGTTTTGATTAATTTTGGCAACTGTATGGAAATATCGCTAACTAGTGAACTTGAATATTAATAATTAATTGCAATTATAACATTGAAATTGACGTTATAACCGTTTTATGTGTAAAAAAAGGCATTTGGAAAGTTTCCAATTACTTTTTTTTACAAACTAAATATTCGGTGTTACGATATTAATTATTTCATTTTATAATCAATATTTTAGTTCACTAGTTAGCCATATTTCCATACAGTAATATTGCCAAATTAATCAAAACAGGGAAAAATTTTACATCTATTTGCGATGTTGCCTACTTTCATAATGCACGCTCTAACAACCCAGTTTTAGGGTTTTTTTTTTTTTTTTTTTTATAAAAACGTTGCCCCACACTAAGAATTTCTTCTTGTATCGTGGGTGTGTTTACAAACATAGAAACTCACATACACTAACACCCAGACCCGGAACAACTACTTGCAGATCATACAAATATTTGATCCGTGCGGGGATCGAACCCGCGACACGTTACGCAGCAGTCGATCGCTCAGCCACTGCGTCAACCGTGTCGTCAAAGGTGGACAAGGGTGATGCCATCTTAAACTTTAGTCTAGCCAAGTCAAATTTCAAAAGGAAACAATTCCATATTCAAATCCTTGTTTCCAAGTTGATCAAATATCAACTTTAAACAAGTTTGCATTATGTTGATATCAGATTGGCTAGTACTAATAAAAACCACAATGTTTTTGAAATTATAGCACAAACTGAACCTTATGGGTGGGTCTTAAAGTTATTTTTCCAAAAACATATACGATTGCCAGAAGGATATTTCGACGCCTGAATGCCAGTGACAGGCGAGCGTTGTCGGTAAACATTTGTGAAATGGTCACAGAAATAGTATTGGCAAAACAAGATGGGATCATTAATTCCGATTTTGACCACGCTCCAAAATAAAATTGTAGCATTGTATTTGTTTGTATGTTTGGAAACTAACTTTAAAACGCATAAAATACTGACCTAATCGAAATTAATCCGCTTAATTGTTTTTAAAGAGTCGTAAAGAACCCTGTAAGAAATGAACGTACACGACGTGTTGCCACGTCAAGCGCCGAACGTAGTGTGAGCCCGACAACCCCACTGCGTTCGGCGCTTAATAAACGTATTACTAAATATACGTCGTCTATTATATTTTATAATGGATTTCCGCAAAGTCACGCCTGAGTCAATTAACTATAATAAATACCTTTCTGCCCCTGCTTGTACTTGTTCTTGATGGCCGCGAGCGACACGCCGCCCTCGTCGTCGGAGTCGTCCCGCGCCGCCTGGGCCGCGCCGCGCGCGCCGCCCGCGCGCCGCTTGGGCCGCGTGGACGCGCGAGAGCGCATGGCTGCGCGGAGCTCCATCTCTTCTTTCTGTTATACCATATCATTTGAGTAAATGCGTTTTTTAACGTGATATGTTGGCAGGAGCGGTTATTGTAGATTAGGGTATGCCTATGTCCAGCAGTAGATGTTTTTCCGTTGAATGTTGAAGATGATTATAAGTTGGCGTCGATAAATCAATTAATTGAAAGTGGTAGTGGTTACAGCTGCCCTTAGACACCAGAAATACCAAGAGTTTGTTTAATCTGTTGCCAACTTCAGATCGTAGAAATAATTTTCATTTACTGCAGAAAAGACTGCGAGAAAGACATGAAGCTATGCAAGACACACAAATACAAAGCCGTTTGGATTGTTTATAACTTTGAAACCTTTTATTTGGATTCTTTATACTGAAGTTACATCCATATGTTACCCCATATCGCCAGCTATTTTTTAAGTCCCATTTACATTCTAATTTAATCTTGAAAGGAATAGGTCTAGCATTGGCAAAAAACAATGGCATGGCTCATAATAACCACAAAACATAAAATTCACCTGTTTTTTCCACATACCTTAAGCTGATACTTCCTATCAGCGTCGGGGTCGGCGCCGACCTGCGACAATATCTTAATAGCCGAGGTTTTGGTAGACCGGTCAGCGAGCGACAAGGTCATCTTCCTATGAGTGAAGGACTCTGTGGAATGCGGCCGGAAGGACAGCTTGGTGCGGAATACCGCCTGGCCCTGGAGACCTGTGCCTTGGCGGACGAAGAGATGGTTGTGGTCGCCCTGTGGAGTGGATAAAAGGAAGTTAATATTTTTTTTCAAATGTAAGTAGTAATTGTCAACCAACAATCAATCAATCATAAGATTATGCCAGTTGTGAAAATACAGAGATTGGTTTTAAAAAACGCTACGCTGTGAGCTACAAACCATTATTTATACAAGGTGTAATTGAAATTACTGAAAATCTGAAAAGGGGTAATTGAACTCATCAATGAACAACTCTCACTATGAGACCAACCTAATGAAACTGCGGAAAAAAATCTACTGTTCCATACATTTTGTCTATTTATGTGAACACAAAAGTATAGACCAGATGGGCAATCGGTCGGGTTCGTCCTATATCAAAAGTTTTTCAGAGTTCAAAGAACCCTTGTACCTGAACCTTGAACCTTTGTACTAAAATTATAATGATGTCGTATTTCTATGTATTTTACTGTGTGTACATAAATAATAAAATAAACCCTTAAAATAAATCCCTTTTCAGGTTTTTCTAATCGATTAGACCTTGTTCATGACAATTTTTCGTTACTTTCAAATAATTTCAAACAATCCAGACAGCAGTCTTTTATTAAGGCTTATGACACATATAATTGCGACATGAATCGTAAACGGCCATTACTTTTCTGGTTTCTAGTCGGTAGTTTAGACCTTCAGGAAAATGGACGTAAAGTGTCAATATGCTTAACAATTTTGTCATTTCATACAACTGTCACAGATGAATATACATTATACAGACAATTTAAGTTGATAGTCAATATGCTTTACAATAAATTTCCCTGACTTTACTTACATGTACAGGCTGCTTGTACACGTCAAATATCTCAGAGTCGAGATGCAGCGACATGCTGCCGTCTGACCACTTGACCATCCGTGTGTTAGACTCTTTGACCGCGTTGCTTTCCTTATTGTCTATACTGTGTGTACTATATGTACTTACGTGAAGCGGTTGCTTGTACACGTCGAATATCTCAGAGCCGAGATGTAGCGACATGCTGCCGTCTGACCACTTGACCACCCGTGTGTTAGACTCTTTGACCGCGTTGCCGTTCTTTTTGTCTATACTGTGTGTACTCTATGTACTTACGTGAAGCGGTTGCTTGTACACGTCGAATATCTCAGAGCCGAGATGTAGCGACATGCTGCCGTCTGACCACTTGACCATTCGCGCGTTAGACTCTTTGACCGCATTGCCATCCTTGTCGAATACTGTGCGCCAGCGCATTGTGTTCTCTACTTTCAGTTTTAACCTGGAAATATTTTGGATAGATTTCAATTGCAGATTTTTTTAAATCAAATTTATAAGTATTGTAGATGAAATAACAAAGAAAGCGAATGAAAAAAAAAAACTTTTTTAACAAAATAAATCGAAAAGTACCTCTTGGCAGCTGTAACTACATAATAACGGCTACTACTGATTACTAATCAATATTTCATGGGAAATAATATGTATAACCATTTTAACAAAAAAAAATTGGTTGCCTGTAAAGTCGGTATACGGGCGAAAGTTTTACGTGACAACGACTTTGAGTGGTAAAATAATTTTAATGTGAATATTCATTCGTATAGTAGGAAGAAGGATGAAATAATTCTGTCTCTCTCGCTCTTAGGCGGGCTAACTGTGCTCGAGTGGAAGGGACGCGTGCCTTTCACTTTTTATGTCTGTCTCTCTCGCTCTTAGGCGGGCTAACCATGCCCGAGTGGAAGGGACGCGTGCCTCTCACTCGCTCTCATTGTGAGCGCATAACGTGAGCGGAGCGTAACGCAGTTTCTCGAAGTGTCACCCGGCAAACCAATTTATAAGACGTTGTCACGTCAATAAATCGAGAAAATTAAATTGCTAGATTTCCCCACTTTTTATAGATAGTGCCATCCACTAGCGGTATGTTGCACACTCCAGTACTGTAAGTGATTCGGAAAAAGAGGGGGGCGCGTCTTCGGGGATGATACTATCAGTATACTGGACTGAAGGGTGCACTAGTCGACAGCTCGAACACGTTGGTTGCCGTGACTAGTATGCATGCTAATTAGTCAAATTATTTTTTATTAAGTTTTATTTATTTAGTATTTATTTATCTAGTTTTCATTTAAATATTTAGTCAAATAGACGATGATTTGTAACGAAAACGAGCGCGTAAAATTTCATGAACAGACCTTTGGGTGTATAGATATTTATGGAAAAACTACTAGATGCATTTACTCTAAATAATATTATTTGAACTTTTGAATAAATGATCTATCCCTGTACGGTTTCTATTTAGCAATTTTAAGATATTTATTTACGCCCAAAGCCGGAGATTTGTAGGAAAAAAAAAATATGTAGAAATATGGAAGTTTGTGAATTATATTTCTATCTCCTTGAGATAAGATACCAATCGCATCTATGGAGTTTCGTAAGCTTCTTCTTTTCGTGTGGTTAGTGACTAACCTGGTATCAGAGGTTTAAAGCCACCCGTAGGCCTCTGACTTGGCTTCACATGCCGTTGAGAAATATCTCTCAGGAATGCCAGGTTTTCTCACGATGTTTTCGTTCACCGTTTTTGAAGCAAGTGATAATTATACACACATGAATCCTAAAAGTCAGAGGTGTGTGCCTTGGGTTAGAACTCGAGACTTAACTGACTTGACTTAGTTTTGTTAGCTAATGTTATTTGAGGTATATGTCAGATTAGAAGAAATCTCACCTGGCGCGACCTTCCTCATCCAGAGTTTCCTCCTCATCAATCTCATCCTCATAGGTACTCGGGTCGTAAGGCCGCGTCTCCACCGACAAGAAGTTGGGCAGCTTCACAAAGTGCAGCTCCTTGCCCAGTTCGGTCCAGATCTTGGGCATATCCACGTCGATACGTGTCTCTGGGATCTCTACTTCTTCCTCCTCTTCTGGTTTGTCGCGCGCATCTCGCTAGAATGTTAGTAAAATATGAATACATATGTATTGAATTGTAAAGATTGATGGGAGTCTAATTTCCTGATAGTTAATTGACTCAGGCGTGACTTTGCAGAAATCCATTATAAAATACAATAGACGAAGTATATTTAATAGTAGGACTGGGGTCGTCGGGCAGTGTGACTCACAATGCTCTGAACGCTTGACGTGTCCACACGTCGGATCCGGGTTTGCAACAAGTCAATAGCCATCCTGAGGACGCCTCGTTGAGAGGTGAAACACGTGTCGATTTCTTACAGGGTTCTTTATGACTCCTTAAGAACAGTTAAGCGGATTAGGTTACTAAATATACGTCGTCTATTGTATTTTGTCTAATTTCCTGTCTTTTCTCAAGAAGTAAGATAGTAGGTAGAGACTAGGCAGGTGCCTAGTCTTTTCCCAACTACGTTGGGGTCGCCTTCCAATTTAACGGGATGCAGCTGAATACCAGTATTATACATGGAGTGACTGCCTATCTGACCTCCACAACCCAGTAACTGGGTAATACGATAGCCCTTGGTAAGCCTGGTTGTCGGACTTTCGGGATTCTGACGACCCGTAACGACTGTCAAAGATCCATGAATCTCAGCCGGGACAAACGGCTTAACGTGCTTTCCGAGGCACGGAGGTGTCTCGGTATGTAAAGATTGTCACCCATCAAATTCAAATTCAAAAGTCATTTATTCAAACTAGGCTGAGAATCCGTACTTTTTGAACGTCAAAATTACTTAAGACAGTCCGCCAAAAACGCCGCCCTTCACCACTTCCTGCTCTACTTTTTCTTCCCTGCTTTAGCTGGGAAGAACTCCCCAGCATCCACGGATCAACCCCGGCAAGCGTAGCATAACATGATGGATCGACCAGTGCGGCTGTTATTACTTAGCCACGACCTCCTCAATTTAGGTAGACTAAAGATGTAAAATTCTGCCCCTTATTCAGATACGAAACCAACTTCAACATTGTTATGAGAAAAATATCGTCAGAGAAACCCACGGTGCGAACTTTTCATCTCCTGAATCCAGTTCGATTCGGTTCGATATATCTTCATAGCACGATGATGAATATTCTCCTCAGTATTGAAGTCAGTTAAAAGCTGTTATTTTATTCACATTCTTTACCGAAGGAAGCTGAATGTCATGCGATACGGTCAACCATGCAAACATAGATTGCAGTAAGTGCTACTAGTGACGTGTGTGTGTGGTTGACCGTACCCTTAGAAACCTTGGCCGTAAACCAGCCGAAACTGTAGCCAAGACGAAAACTAGAAGTTCCTGAATTGCCGCGCGTCATTCGACCTAATATCAGGTGACTCAATACAACAAGAAATATACGAAATTTTGTATCCTCTAATGGAATGGTCGTGGTTTATTTCTTTTAAACCCTTCTTTTAAACAATATTTCAGGGGAAACACATACAGCGGATTTTTTTTTTTTTTTTTTTCTAAATCATTTTCGTTTTCGACCGTTTTGTCTTAAAATCCGTTTTCGGTCGAACACTAATTGCACTGTTTATGTATAACTTTACCTCATCCCCGCTTCTTCGTCCCTCATCACCAGATCGTCGTGAGTCCCCGGGGCTGCGGCTGCGACTGCGGCTGCGGCTGCGACTGCGGGAGCGAGACCGGTCTGACGCCTTGTCAGCGCCGCCCTCGTCTTCAGTACTGATGTCTGACGCGTCACCGAACAGTGCGTCGGCAGTCACTGTACAGTTTTAATGCACGTGTTACAAATGAAATGGAAACATTTTGCTGCAGTTTCTGCAAATTTGTGGTAATGAAAATTGTACTTTAGTGTGCAATTTGCTGTTCCAAAATTATTTTGTTTCTGTTGTAAATTGTATAACTTTGTGAGAATAAAGTCACGCGCATAAACATACAGGGTGATCCAAATAAAGACGCCATAAAAAAAAAATATTCCTCGTGCCCAGAGGTATCATGACCGAACCATCCTATATATGGTCCATTTGTTGAAAAGTAATTACTGCTCCAATAACAAAGAGTTAGCATATGGATTAACAAACTAAGAAAAAACCATAATAATATCTCGTAGTTGTCGTTCATTGACAAAACACTGTTTTGTTGCAGTGTGCACACTCACAAGATCATAGCTTTAATAGAGTAACTTAAACAGTCTTGACTGAATCAGCGCACGGGCTACGGTGACATCATGATAAAAAGATGACAATATTAATGTATAAGGTGTTGCTTTTTAATGTCCCATAACTTTAAGGTTATATGCTATAAGTAAAAATAATACGAAAAGTCCTAGTCCTACACGTGTTCCAAAAATACATAGTGTCGAAGTAACATAACACTAGACTGTCGATGTGTGTATCTAAGTTTCATTGATAAGTACGAGTAAAATATTTTCATTTAAACCAATCCATTCATATTTAAAGCTAAGAAAATCCGAGTTTGCAAAAAAAAAATATGGTCGGAAATATTCCTTTTTTTTTGTAATTTTTCTCGTAAGTTTGTTTTACGTAAATAATCAAGGCTTGGTCGAATTATTTTGTATGAAAATAGGAAAAACAAAAAAAGGAACAGTTATTCATATGTCAGTTAATTCTTTGAGATGGTCTCATAAATACCCTAACTAAGGTCCGTATTACAGAAGGAAACTCAAGCATTGATCTCTGTTTAAAACTAGTTTAGAGTCGAGTTTTAATTTTAGAACGTTCCTCAAGCATAGATTCATTGATCATGGTTCAACTGAGTTTGGCTCTATTTTAGATCGTTATCTCAGTTCACACATAGAACCCAAGCAGTGATTGGATCTATAATCTCCCAAGTGTGGTCGAGACTGCGCTAGAGCATAGATTTTCATGTCAATTTTTGTTCTGTTCAAGTCTATCTGCATTGTCGAGTTTGTAAATATTGATGTTTTTTTGAATGATTACTATCAAAATGGATTTTTTGCGAGCTTGATAATATTTACAAGTGGGTCCATAACAACTTATGACTAAATAAAAATAGCAAAATTATATATTTTATTCTAACTTAACTAAAACTATTCAAAAACTAAACAACGTGGCAATGCGGCCAGTCTCTTGGGTACATTACCAGTCGACAGCGATGCGGATGAATTTTACGATGCTGTATTTTAGTTTTTGAATAGTTTTAGTTAAGTTAGAATAAAATATATAATTTTGCTATTTTTATTTAGTCAAAATGGATATATTTGGAAAATTAGATCATTACAATAATTTATTCAAGGATGATTCAAATAGAAGGCTGAACTTTAGCGTCACTCACGCAGTTTTTTTTCATTTTGAACAATATTCTTGAAATCCATTAGAATTTGTATTAAGTAGTTAAAAGGATTTTTTCAATGGACTGAAATTATTTTATCACCCTGTCATTTTATAGTGATAATATTATGATTAAATAAATTAGCAAAACTAATTATTAAACATAATAAAAAAACATATAACTATATCCGATGCATATGCTTAGCCAATAGGTACACGTCTCTGCTTGAGGCTGGATCTGAGTCTCGATTTATCTGAGTAATGAGTATTGTTTGATTACCGTTCTGTAATAAGACCGATGCTCAAGTACTGATTCTATACTTAAACAGTGATCAACTGATTGAAGATCAAACTGAACTTGAGGAACGTTCTGTAATACAGGCCTAAGAATGTTCCTAACGTGTTCCTTTTGATATCCAAAGGGACACGTTGTATAAAAATAAAAGCCTCATGAACGTACCACCATCACCATCTTTCTTGGCCTCCTCATCATCATCAGAGTCGACAATAGGCTTGGTCTTCTTCTTAGGCTTGTCACTTGTCTCTGACCCGCTGTCTGAGCCGGCCTTCTTGCGTTTGGGAGTGGCCTTAGTGCCGCCATCGCTTTCCGAGTCTGATAGAACTGCACGCTTTTTCTTTTCACCTGAAAGAATTAGGCCATGTATAAATTTGATTAAGAGCATTATGCATACTGCCCTGCTAAGCCGAAATGCGCTATCTTTGACATACGCCCTTTTAGTTTTTTTAATACCATTCAATAGCTATAACAATTTCGCATCTAATGGTATAAGCCAAATACGGATATCTAACTTAAAACATTAAAAGAACCACTCAGAAGTTTTTTATATCCTTGTTTTCTCAAATTTCAATTTATAAAAAGCAAGTTATCACAAAACTTACTCTGATTGAGATAGCGCCTTTTGGCTTAGCAGGGCAGTATACTAAATTATATATAAGATTGTAGCATTTTTAGTTTGGCTCTATCCAAAATTCCATATTGATATTATAAACTAGCTGCTGCCCGCGTAGACCCTAATTATTTTTCTAAAATAAAAAGCCTAACTTACTCCTTATAACATCACCTATCTACTATTGTCCCGTAAAAATCAGTTCAGCCGCTTCGGAGATTAGCCGGAACAGACAGACAGACAATCAAAATATATTTTTTAGAAGCACCATAATACTTTCATATGCATTTAGTAAAAAGCTTTTATTACCCAACTGCGGTGATGCAAAAACGAGGGTTATGATTTTGACCGGTATGTATGTATGTTCATCTGTTCCCTCATAACTTCTAAACTACTCATCGTAATATGACAAATGAGGTATCGCTGGTAGCGTCTTGTTCTGACATTACAAAGAGACACTTCAATTTTAATTATTTGTATTCGTTTATATGTATAGAAGATGCGAAGTAACTCTGTCTGTCTGTTACCTTTTTACGCCTAAACAGCTGAGCGGCTTTGGTGAAATTTGGCACATGAATAGGCCTGGTTTAGTACATGATAAACTTTTATCCCGGTGATATGTTCCCATGAGCTAATTTTAGACCTACACGCAAGCAAAAGTTGGTATTTCTATTTCACTAATATTCCATGATGGATGAAACCACCAACATTTTGGCAGTTATGTTATAAGTCCTATGGCACTACCCGGTCACAATTCCCGACTCCAGGAGCAATTCTTGTATTTTTAAGAATTTTTTAATTCTAACCTCAGTCTCAATCTGTCAAAAACACTTAATTTATCTCCATTTTTGACAAGTTCCACATTGATTGACACCGAGATGCGATTGCGACTCGATTTTGACTGTATTTAACCAACTTCAAAAAAGGGGGGGGTTATTTATGTGTTTGTGTGTGTGTGTTCATGGATATTTTCGTCAATTGCGAACCCATTTTTAAAATGTTTTTTTCATTTGGTAGAGGAAGCTTGCGCGGTAGGCCCATTAAATTTTATTACCTTTGTTTGGGTAGTTTTTAGATAGCGTCGATAATACGTATTTAATCCACTTTGTGTATCACTATTGTTTACATAGCAAATAGTGATAAAAGAAGCAAGTTACCCCACGGTAAGTACCATAACTAAATAGTTTAAAATAAAAATCTGTTTTACAAAAAAAAAACAAGCAGCATCCGAAAAAAACAAACACTACAATCATTTTCATTTTTGAAGTTGGTGGCAGAAACTAAAAAGAACAAGACAACAAGAACTAAAATACAGATCCAAAGACACCGTTTTCGGAAGATGGACGCTTGTATTTTTTTTTTTTTGAAAACCTTGTTTTAAATACGGGAATTCCTTCCGGGAATGCCTTCAGATTACTACAAAGTACAAACCTAATATAAAATTGCATTAACACTGCCTGACATGAGGATCAAGAATGGGCTGCCATGGCATTCTTCCTGTTTCTGCTTTTGCGACCATAAGACATTATTGTGTAATGAACTAGAACGAAGACTTACCAATATCAGGTTCAGAAGCATTGGAGCTTTTAGACCGTGACCTCGAGCGACTTTTTGACTTGCTTCGGGACTTCGATCTTGAATGCCTTGAACCAGATCTGAAACATTATCAATTTATATTGCACTAGCTGATTTTCGCAATCTTTTTGACCTTTTGTTTAAGGATGCATATCCGGTATGGCTCACAAGTCCTTCCATATCCTAAGGGCAAGTCTTACCTAACATTATCGCGTCCCCGGTCTAATACTTGATATGCAATGGTCTCTCTAGCACCATGAAGTACATGAGGCTCCAGGGGCTAGTGTGAATCTTTGGGTTCATTTGAGAAATCGTGTCTGGTCAAACCTCTCTGGGGTGGGTGCATTTCATTAATTCAGATTTCTAATCCCAATGAGATTGATGATTTCTAATAAGTAGGAAATGAATTGGGAATTAATTAATTTAGGCAAAGTTGCTTCTGTCTGTTTGCAAATTAGCTAGTCCAACAAGTATAATTAATATTAACCTCTAGTCACGCAAAATGATGTAGTCTACACTATATTATATACAGAACAGATTTATATTTTTGTTTGTAATGAATAAACTCAAAAACTACTGGACCGATATAAAAAATCTTTCAACAGTAGAATGCTATATTATCACTGAGTAATCTAGGCTATAATTTATAAAGATATCACCAAACCATCAAAGATATTGAAGGTAGTGATGTTGATAAAAAAAGATTTTATAGTACTTAAAAATTAATATTCACCTGGAACGACTCTTGGACTTGTCCTTAGCTGGTGCATCTGCATCATCAATCATAAGCCCTGGTGAGTTAGACCGGCTGTCATGTGCATCTGGCTTAGCAACAGGACTCTTAGACCTGGACGAAGCACTCCCAGACCTTGATCTGGACTTCCTACTCTTCGGACTTGCACTTGCTGCGGACTTCGACCGAGACCTACTTTTGGCTACCTGTGATTTTGGAGTCTGTGAACGGGATTTAGGGGTCTGTGATCGTGACTTTGGACTTTGTGATCTGGATTTAGGAGACTGGGACCGAGATTTAGGGCTGTGTGGCGCAGACTTTGGGCTAGCGGAATGGCTTTTAGGTGTTCCGGAACGAGATCTAGCACTGGCTGATCCTGAACGAGACCTCCGTGACCCACTTCTAGACCTTGAGGTTCTTTGTTTGGGGCTCCCCGAGGCATTGGATTTGGGGCTTGAAGACCCAGACTTATTGCTTTGAGCGGAACCTGACCGAGATCTGTTGGAGCGAGCAGGAGAGTTGGACTTGCTTCTAGAAGCATTAGAAGATCTTCTGGAGTGAGCAGAGTGGGCTGATTTAGGAGATTCACTTCCTGACTTGGCTGGGCTGCGAGAGACTGATCTGGAATATAAATGATCTAATGTTTACAAAATAATTTAATGATACTATTAATATGGATACTGCAGCCTGCTACTAATACGGCTTTATTTTTAAACTTTTATAGTTTTGGTTATTTTGTGATTAATTTAAATGCAAATATGACGATGTGCAGTCGTATTTGCATTTTAGTTGCACAAGGGTTTATATTTTATTTATTTTTGCATAATGTACACTCAGTTACAGGCTAGGCTAAAACTTATGAGTACATGACCCTGTTATGGCGCAGCAAGTATGATTGCATTTAACTTATTCATAGGTTAAATATTTGGAAGTTAACATTATATTGAATACCTACTAGATATCAATATCACAACATTCATTATTATTACTAATATATAATCTCTTTGTACCATATTTAATTAAATGTATGTATATTTATTAAAGAATTTTGAAATATATAGTATCATTAATAAAATCTTTTTATACATAGATCACGAGAAAACATTTGTGCTTTATTTTAGCTTCTTATCTTCCATATACTTATTAATACTATAATAACTTTTTTCTAAAATTAATGACATTTAAATATGCACAGTATTTTTGTGGATCTTATATGTTCAGGTAACTTATTATATATTTCAGTATTCTGGTAGATCAATAAAGCAAGCAAAATCTGCACGCTTGGTAAACTATCAGTTTGGCTACAGAAAAGTAACTTATTACACAAATGTGAATAAAAACATAACAATGTTATGGTGTCAAATGCTAGTAAGAGCCTAAGGTACCTACTTGCTTACCTGTTGCTATTACCCTAGTACCTGTAGCTACCTACTTGCTTAGGTTGTTTGCATATAATAATTTACCTTGAATGACTACCTTCCTTGCCAGGCGCGGGGCTAGGGCTCTTACTGTGGCTCGCACTAGAACCGCTGTCAGAATCAGAGCCCGAATCTGTGTCTACAATTAATAAATACATTCGTGTTTACATGACGCCAAAACGAGAATAAAACTACAAGAATTTTGTTTATAATACAAAAATTAAGTTCTTAAACAGCACTATTTTATGTTTCTTTACTTTATTAACATCAGTAAATGATAAATAATCTTATATTTTGAAAAGTAAGTCGTCATTTTTCGAGTCCAGTTATGTTAAGGCTGGTTGCAATTGCACTTACCATCTAACGAATTTTTCGCTATTGGCGCCATTTTTTGCACCTAATGTAAAACAACACACTATTTTACTATCTGATCAGCAATTGAACGATAACTATTTATATTTTTAGTAAAAATTATTGAATTCCCACAAAATATAGGTTAGAATGCCAACGAAAGAAACTTCAAACAAACAATACTGACAATGACAAGTATGACAACGACAACAGATAAAATAAATCACAGACTTAAAAAAAACATTTTAGTCGATTAGTAAGTTTTAGTAAATAAGACAATGGTGCCATGTTATGTCATCATGTGTGTGTAATAGTCCCATTTAACAGAGGCCGAGTCTATTGCCATAAAATGGTCACAAATCGAGACTTCGGACTGCTACTTGGAATTTCCTGAGGATCGAACCATGGCAAGGTGGTGGAATTACGACTTCATGCTCAGCTGTCGCACTAGTAACCTTATGTAGATCAACGATGCTGGGGCAATCAATACAACCGTACTGTACGAGAGACTGTACATCGGTACAATCATCACTATTATTAAGACCATTATTAATGTTTAATGCAAATAAATATATTCTATTCTATTCTATTCTCCTGCCCATAACCCAATTTATTTTTGGGGTCGGCGCAACTTGTCTTTTTCTTCCATACTTCTATAGATTAGTCGTCGTCTTGGTGTCACCCCCCTTACACCCATAAATCATCTTTAATTATCACAGTCCATCCATCGTTTCTTTACTCTTCCGATTGTGTATCATAAATTGTACATAACAGTTGATAAAGTTGATTAAGTACACAATTCGCAGGTGATGTCGTATTACGTGAATCCCTCAGATTTCACCCCCCTTACGATACCCAGGGGGCCATAGAGTGCTTCTATTATTATAACCGGAAATACATGGCTATTTCGTGTTCTAATGCGTGTTTCATTGTACTCAACTATTTCATTGCTTTTTCATTTGACGTGAAATTGCGCGAGAGGAAAGTTAGGATTAAGTATTTATAGAAAAGCATTCAATCAAAGCATTGTCGAGACAAGTCAACTTTACAGGTGATGTCAAAAGAAGGTTATGGTTGTTTTTCAACACTTTTTTTTTAATTTTGTTCATTGAATGAAATTAAAACAAAAGGGTTGAAAAAATATTTTATGTTCCGTGCTATGTGCTGGTATTTCTTACTTTCTTAGCAAAAAATACCAGCAGCAATGAGTTAATTAAAAGTGTAGCGTATAAACTACGAACCTACTCCCTCTGGCTCGCCGCCAGAGGCACCGCTAAGCCGTAGGGGTATTACTGGATCTTTTTATGATTAAAAACTGGATAAGATGTTGACCTTTCTCTAACCGACTTTTACGATCTCTGAAGGAAGAAATTATAAACCTTTCTCTAACCGACTTTTACGATCTCTGAAGGAAGAAATTATGTCGAAATGCTATAGACAGGCATTTATCTCAGATAATTTGGTACAATTGGTACAAAGCATTATACTTTGAGGTTCGTCGTAGAATTTGAGAGAGAATTAAGTTAACTAGTGATATTTTATATTGCCTGTCAATGCCATATTCAAAAGCGCTGTGTTTCACTAATATGATCCAATTTGGCCGTGATTGCATTGTGTAATACATTCACTACTAGTACACTGTATATGTACTAAACTACGTATGTATTAATTAATTATCGAGTTGCGAGCAGGCAAACAAATCAAAACTTTGTTTCCGTACAGTAATCCACAGTTATGCAACCGGCAATATTAATATTGTAATAAGTATATGCAGCCATTTCTTTTACTGATTCCGTATTCATATAAACAGAACCACTGTCTGGCATGTCATACATAATCCCTTGGTCTTACACACGATCTTTTTGAACTCGTCAACTTCTCTTATCAAACGAAAAGATGTTATCTCTTTCTTAAACTAAGGAAAGAAAGGGACAGAAGGTCCCAAAAACAGGCGCCTTTTCAAGGGTAAGATAGGTACCCAAGTGGAGCATGCCTTGTTCGCATCTGTTCCGACTTTGAATGGGGGGATTGAATGGAGTTTTTTCAACGTAGGTAAGTTTAGTTGAACGATGGCCGCGGTGGGTGACGTTTGTGCCGGTCTCCTGCGACACAAACATATTTTATTACGAGAACTATGCGAAACAAATATTTTGGACGTGTTAGTTAAAAAAGGCATTCTTAGTTTAAATGAGTTTGAAATAATAACGGGTGCAAATGACAGTGATAAGTGTAACTATTTTATCGAGATTGTTAGTAAACAAAGCGGTGCAAAGTTGAATGATTTGTGTGTTGTTCTAAGTAAGGAGTGCCCCAAATTGTCCAAGGAGCTTATGAACGACAGACACAGATTCATTGTCAATGGTAAGTACCTACCATACCTACTTTGTTGATAACATTGGAATGATTTTTGAGCAGGAAAATTTTGTAAAATTTTTCGTTAACATTATTTTTGTTCTTCTAAACTTTGTAAGATAGCAATGATTAATTTTCTCAATGCTAAATTGTCAGTGATAAGGATAATTATGAATATAACAAAGGCTTTTTTTTTAAGTTAGTTTTCCTGTGTTCATAATTAGTGAAGAGGAGGTGGTAAACATAACATTGTCTTTGACTTTGCTTACGTAAGTAGGTAGTTACCAAGTCAGTAGTTTTGCTTGATTAGCACGATCCGGCTAAGTATACCTACCTATTTGTAGGTAGTCGTAATTTACATCCCAACTACAGGTACTTACGCTCAGGCAAGTACCTACCTACCTTTTTACTTAGGTCATGTGCTTAGGTAGTAGACTTTACTAACGTATTGTAATTTGTAATGAATAAACCTAGGTAGCTTTTCGCTTAAAACTAGGTCATATAGGATTAGGAGTAGGGTTACCATTTCGAAATTTGAAAAATCCCGACAATAAGCCTGACATTTGCAAATTCCGTCTTTTTCATTCAGTCCGGATATTTAACTTTTTAATCTTATTTTTTTCAGTAATCATTTAATCTTTTTTAAAGAAAATCCCCTTATATCGAAAAGGCCGGCCATAGTCCGGACGGGGCGGGGGGCAAAAAGCCGGACATGTCTAGACAAATCCGGACGGATGATAACCGTACTTAGGAAACTACTACCTACCTACTACTTTACCACCTACCTTACTTTTAACCGCCTCTGTGGCCTAGTGGTTACACCACCTGTCTCAGATTCAGAGGTACCTGGTTTGATTCCCAGTGAGGGCAAAATTTTCTGCTCGGTTTGGTTGGTGGTCTTGATCTAAGCCCGCCTGGCTAGCTTACACCATCTCATCTAAGTCTGTCGACATATCAACAATGTTAACAGCATTGTTGTGTTTCGGCAGTTAGAGGTAAGATAGCCAGCTCCTCTGCTATGGTTGAGGATTTCAGGCGAAGCTCGCTTCAACCTTCGGCCTGATCATGACCAACCATTAGGTGAGATGCAGACCAAGAGCTTCCCAGGTACCTTCAATATGTAAGAAAGGGAGGTAGCTACTTATACAAACCATGGTCTAATAAAACAAGGTCTGGCATTCCGAGACCAACACATGTTTACGTCACTATCCAGTTGCCACTCTATTGCAACAAAACACGATTAAGGAAAGATTTTCAGAAACGAAAGCTTTTAAATTGTCGTTTCGTGTGTCTAATCAAACGAAACAATTCAATTTAAACATAAACCAACGTAATTGTTAATTAAAACCTCATTGTTTTATCGGATTCGCACAGGTAATAAAGGCGGTTGGGGAGTTATTATTACAAAATTCTGGTAACACAGATGTGATGACGTAGACATGTGTTGCCCACGTGACCACTGTGTTTCGGCATGCCATACCTGGCGAAGTATATTAGTATACCATGCTACAAACCAACAAATTATAGTACCTAAGCGTCAAAGTTTATGCTGAAGTGCGCTTCTCGCTGCGCAGTATCCTTCCCGTCACCCCTGCTGACACGTGAATTTGTTACTGCGCAGCGACTCATGTTCCGAGCGAGCCGCCATAAAGTTGGAATCGGACTGTACCTAGGTATAAGAAGGTACTTATTTATTATAGAGCAAATAAACACTTATAAAAAAAAATTACCTTCAAAACTGCGAAGACAAGAAGCTGGAAGAAGATCCTAGTCTGCCAGCTATCTAACTACGTAACATATTTTCGTAAACGATTACGACTAATCTGTTTCATTTTGACAGTTCAACAACATTCGATATTTAAGTTGTTGAGTAGATTTTTCTGTCGAACTTTTGAAGCAATGGATTAGCAATCTGTTTCAAAACGATTCAGATTGTGACTGTCTTACCAGGTATTACGTCGGTAGAATACAAAATTAATAAACATATTGGAAAAATCCGTTGAAAACTAGAATTAAGGCTTACAAAAGTTAACAGGAAAGAAGACAATAAAGCGAGAAGAAAGTGTTAATGGGTTTTTCCATCTGGAATTTCTCAGTACCAACCTGGAGTCTGGATTTGTGCCCGGTTGATGACATTAGGCTCTTTCTATTACGTAGTTGAACGTCAATGGCGAAATGTGGGTAAATAATATAGATGGTACACTGCCTAACCCTTCGGGGAGACCAAGGCCTAATGTTATGTTATGTTAAGCCTCGTACAGACTAACGCGGCGCTACTCTAACAAAATAATTTCTAAGAAAAATTCACGGTAGAACAATTACCGGTGTCGCGTCGCGCCACAAGTCGCGCTAGTTCCTACAGAACTTTGATAATATGTAATTAGGTAGGTAGGTACCTACTGAAAAGGTAGTCTAGAAAAGGGAACCTTACATCATGCAAGCTGGTAGAAAAAATTATTGGTTGATTTCGAAAACTCATGTTAATTTAGAATTCGTTTCAAAATTGAATATGCGGCAATAGGCATGAAAACAAAAAAATTTTTTTTAGTCCGTCTTTGCGATTATAAAAAAATATTGGACACGTATTTTTTCTTTTTTTACGTAATCTAAAGATTACGGCGATACATTGAGGTAAAATGTGCCATGACGTCACGAGTACCTATGTAGATTTTATACATACTAGTGACGTAGCGACCTCCACTCCCCAAACTAAAATGCGTTTTATCTAAGTATTTTTTTATTCATATGATAAAGCAAAAAGTACGTGTCTAATATTTTTTTATTATCTGACTGACGGACTAATTAGAATTTAATTTTTTTTACCCAGGCATGATCCCTATTGTTTTCATTAAACAACAGATTATGTGTTGGCGAAAATTTAGTAAGTATTGCTTCTTATTTTCTTTTGTAGCGCCTACCCCATATATAAAAAAATAAATGAAATACCTATTTTATTTCCAGATATGAAATATAATATATTTATATATTCCGGTACTTACTGTAAGCGCGAACACCGTAACAGTTAAATAAAATGTATGTAGGTAATGAGATGAAGTATCGTCCATATAAAATAACGTTAATAAGTTCAACAAAGACCACAAAAACGCAAGATATTCGGCCAAAGACACCGCGACAATGACATTACCTATTTGTCAAGTTGTCACATAACAGAAAAACTTAACAAGGCTACGCAAAACACCTAAATATACGTGAAGAAACGGTAAAAGTAATCATGTACCGAAATAGTTCCATATAGGTATTAAAGAAATTGCCACCGAGCACGATACACGGCAATTCGAAATAGATTGAAAAATTGCATGACCAACGGCCAAAAAGGGGAGAACAATATTGTTAGAGACCATTATTTAAACTTTACAAAGATAAATGCGTATTTAAATCTGCCATTGAATCTTTTCATGCAAGACACAAGGTTGAAAATCGCCTGCAATAGTCTATGGGATATAGAAGTAGATGCGGGTGCGTTCGGAAATTGACCTCGCCTGCTATGGGAATCAATCCACTATTGAGCTCCTGGTCATTCATGTAATTCAAATGATACCACAATTACTGCCATGATCGTAAAGGTAATTATTGTTGATGTCCATGTCCTCTGTCCTGATGTCGTTACTGAGGGACATTACCTACATACATTTTGTATTAAATTAGAAGCTTACGTAATCACTACATACGAGTATTACCTACTTACTTAAGTTTTTGGGAGTACCGAGACCTCTTCGAGAATAAGGAGAACATTTAGTGTTATTCTGGTTAGTAAGTACATAGTTGACCAACTTTCTTGTGATACAATGTTCAGCTCGCCATAGTTTTGGAACTATAAGTAGACTAACGTATGTCCTATATAGCACAATGGGGAGAACTTAGGTCTCAGATTACTGAAAAGTTACCACGTGATCTAAGTTTTGGAATGAATAAATAAAGACGACGCTTTGGCCATTTAGAACTAACTTCACATACAGCTCGAGCCACAGAGTGAACCACCCTTGTATTTTCCACAAAGTACGTTTTTTAGAAAATACTATCGAAACTGAATTTATCTGTGGTCTGTCGTATTGTAGCTTGTAGCAAGTGTGGCAACGTTGCAAATTGCCTATGCTAGGCAAAGGATTCTGCTAATTTAACAATTCTCCAAACCTCCAAACATGACGAGTTTTGTCCTTTACGACAGGTGTTCTGTTAACACAACAATTATTTTCAAGAGTATTTTGCTAAGACATTTGGGGCAAGTTACAGAAGAACCAATGACATCCAGTACTAGAGATTGCACTTCGATATTTAGGTATTATTATCTTCTATTTTACGAAGGTGTATTGGTAAAGTCGTTACGGATCGTCAGAAGCCCGAAAGTCTGACAACCAGTCTTTCCAAGGGGTATCGTATTGCCCAGTGACTGGGTTGTGGAGGTCAGATAGGCGTCCCATGTAAAATACTGGTATTCAGTTGCATCCGGTTAGACTGGAAGCCGATCCCAACATAGTTGAGAAAAGGCTAGCCAGATGATGATTGGTAATACCTATATTATTAATATGTAAGCTGTTACTTACATTCAAACAGTTATCGTTGTTTATATTTTATTTGCGAAAATTAATTAAATCCATTGATTTTTCCTGTTGGATAAGGCCATGAATGGTGTGGAAAAGTTTGATAAGAGTTACGTCAATTTCGTCCGACTGATAGAAAACTTAGTGTCTTTGATCGGTTTAGCTCTACGATTCTTCGCCAAATCCTTTCCTGTATCAATAACTAACACAGGAAGCATCGGGACATTACACAGGACCTGACAAAAAATGTTATCTACGCCACTGAAAACTCTTCGTTTTCTCGAGAAATGTTTTGATAATTTCGAAGTATTCAGAAGAAAGAATTGGAGTAGGTGAAGGCCCTCGTGGCAAAAGGTGTGGATTGCTCACCACAGCACCATATTTTTTTAAGACACCTGTCCAAAATAACATGGGTATCATTAGCGAAATTACAGGAACATGCTTAGGTTGCCAGCAAAAGAACGAAAAGGAAGTAACCAATATCCGTAAAACCACACGATATTGTAATATGCATGAACTTGAAACAAATCCGTCACTCAGCAATAGTTCCAGGAACATCGTATATGGCAATGTTCTCTCGTTTCTCAGAAGTCGTTAGCTGATGTAAGCTGAACACAAAAACACTCGATTGTCTTTGGTTTATCGAACAACATTATGTTCTTGTAGGTCTGTGTCAAATAGGTGGCAATACTTCGCATAGCTTATGACTTGAAGATACAATTCTATGATAATCCCGATGGGAATTGTAACATGAACTTGGATTCAATTTGTTTCTTATAGGAAATAAGTCTTAACTTCTTGTTATCGTGCAGTCCTCTGAAATCCCACTTTTTTTTAAACAGGAGGTTGGATAATAGTTAATAGTGTCATCTTTCTGGAGTAAAAACTGCGCTCCAAAACACAAATTGCTGATGTAGGTCACACGGCTGCCAAGCTTAAATCGAACGAGGCTGCTCTCATCTGTCGCATGCCAGAGGGTGTAATAAAATTGCCACAGCACAGTGGATCCCAAACAGTAGAAAAACGGCAGTGCGCCAGGCACAGAAGGACAAGGCATTCGACGAATTCAAATCTTTTCTGAAAGATCATAGTCAGCGATAGACAAGTGGAAGAAGGGAATGAAGGCCCTCGCTCTGCAGTAGGACTGAAAGACACTTAAAGGCTAGTAATATAAGTGTAGAAATATTTTCATAAGATACTAGCTTTTGCCCGCGACTTCGTCCGCGTGAAACGGCCCCCGAACCCACCACGTTGCATCGCATCGCCCGCCCGCACTCTTACTTCGTTTTCGCTTAGCGTTCTATCTGACTTTTTTTCGTTTTGCTCGGCTCGTAAGGGTCGTTGCGTGATGTTACATAGCCTATAACCTTCCTCAAGAATTGGGCTATCCAATGCAAAAAGTTTTTTTCAAATCCGACTGGTAGTTCTGGAGATTACCCCCTACATACAAACAAACAAATTTTACCTCTTTTTAATATTAGAATAGATACTCACGTGTGCTCTTTCAAGTTAATTTAACCTGTTCAGGAGGAAATTCATAGATGTTTTCGCCTTGGAGTGTAAATATGGTGCTGTTCCACAAACGATGGAACACTCATGTCTTGCGTGTCCTGTCAGCTGCACGTTACAGCAACTGATGGACGCTAGTGATGGCGCCAAACACATAGCCGATTTCTGGGCCGAGTCCATTTAGATTGCCATCGACAAGCTAAGAAGAGTTAATTAAATAATTAAACAAAAAGAAGGCGAATAAGATAATCTTTTAAAGGGTAAAGTTTAGAAGTTTTTATTTACTACGCGAACGGGAAATATAGTAGACATGACTGACTAGACACAATAAAAACATAAAAACCTGTTATGCACACAAATGCAATGTAAACCGGTGCTTTGCTAATCACTTTACATAAAACGGTAAGAGTATGTTTATATCGTATAAATTTTACCCAAGTAGTTCCTAGCCTTTTTCCCACTATGTTGGGGTCAGCATCCAGTCTTACCAGATGCAGCAGCTGAATACCATATTTTACATGGTCCGACTGCCTATCTGACCTCCACAAACCAGTTACTGGGTAACACGATACCTTTTAAAGACTGGTTGTCAGACTTTTGGGCTTCTGAATGCCCCGTAACGACTGTCAAAAATCTACGAATGACAGCCGGGCGGGACCAGCGAGGCATGGAGGGTTCCCCATATGTAATGGATGGTCACCCATCTACGAACCGACCGCGGCAAGTGTAGCTTATCCTTCAATCGACCCGTGTGGCTGTTATCATTGAGCATTAAAAAATCGGTCGGACTTTTGTTCCACAACAAGGTCCTGAAGGAATCAAGTGGAGTCTCTTTATTGTTCTCAGTTTTCAAGTTCAGGGGGCTTATTCCACCTCTAAAGCAGTATTAATTTAATCAACTTCAGTGGGGGAAAGAGATAAAGCTATACGTCCTGTAGAGCTTCATCTCTTTCCCACACTAAAAAAATATTAAAATATTTACTGCTTTAGAAGTGGTGGTAGGCCCCCAGGAATTAATTTCGTCTAATTAAGAATACTACAAGAAGTACTGTATAACTCAAGAAAATTATAAGACTTACTATGCGTTAGTACGTCATTAGTTAAGAAGACGTATGTATGTATATTAATTTAACTATGTAAGTACAAGGTACAAGCACGTTTCAGTGTCAAGGCTTCTGTTTATTAACGCGATTGTTCGCCAACCCCGCCATTACAAAGCATAGACAACGTAGACATGGTTTTGTTTTCTAGTTTAACTGAACATTTTTGTCGGTCGTTAGAATACCACAAATTGTCTTCGCCAGTTCGCAGTTTATTTTAATTTTATTAGAGTAAAACGTTCGTTTTTAAAAGTGCTCATTAGGCCTTGTTTTTTTGTTTTTAATCGTTGTATTTTACATTGAAGTTGTTACCGTACCTACTTTGACAAATTATTCAAGAAAATTTGAGAAATTGGGCCAATTGTATAAACGTGTAATTATACTCTCTTGACTGTGTACTTACTATGTAAACTTAAAATGCACTAGTTTAAATTTAATAGTTGACTGGTGATCTGATCACAGAGTTATTAATAGATATTACTTAATGTGACGGAGGCGTAAAGTGTATTTAATTTACAAGACTTAAAGGTGTGTACTGTGTAGTAAACTATAATGAAGGCATTCTGTCTTATAAACTTCATAAAAATTTATTTATTTATAACTTATTAGGACCTTTTAAAAGTAATGAACTTGACCTAATATGAAATGTTTTGTTTCGTCCATAACGTCAATTCCATATTCGATTAAAAGTGGCTGTTTTTACTTAAAATGACAAAAATGGTGTTCTCTAAGATGAAAAATAAATTGGTCGATGCGTGCTTTGAACACCTGCCGATCGTTTAAAGATGCAAATGTTGATATTTCGCGGGAGCAGATGTTTTGATGCCGATGCAATATTAGTGCAAGCTAAAATTATGGAGAACATCTGTCAAATTGCTCGGCGCCATATTGCTTTTTGTTTTTTTTTTAATGTTACGTAAACTTGTAAGGAACTTTTTTGTGTTGCTGTGCATGATTTGAGTGCAATTCTCTGCTTGATAAGTATCTGGATTCAGATTATAAATAAGCTAAGTATTAAAATTAATCGGCCCGTGTGTGTAATATTAAAAAAATCATCAGGTTCGCTTTACGATGACTAAATAAATACAAGTCGAATGAGGCAATAAGTCAGAATGTCAATATTCAAGGGACAGTACCTACATGAGCTACAATACTACGCGGGGTCAAAGGCCGGCCAACCCCGTGGGCAATTTGAGCAGTAGGCAGTTATAGCTCCATTGCTCACGGGGTGTGACGGCTCGTGTGAACCCGCCATGGGAAACGTCTTCAAACAACTTATTATCAGCTTTTTGTTAAACTGGGATTTGGATGTTTCTATTCAAGTAGTTTTGTATTAAGTAGCAAATTATTTGTAAAACAATTATGTAAGTACATGAAATATAATATTTCATGTACTTACGTTTTCAAGTTGTTTTCGGAAATGACGGACGAAAGAAAAATTACTTATTTTACAAATAATTTGATACCTAATACAAAACTACTTGAATGTAAACATTCGAATCCCAGTTTACCAAAAACCCTACATACATACATAAATGAAAAAGAGCTTGCTTAGAAGCTACTTTTAGAATTTCTATCTCTAAATATTGTAAAGTTCATAAATCATAAGTAATAATTTCTCTTTGCTTTTAATTATTTACCATGCTTCTTAAAAGCTGCACTATTGACTCCATCTCTTTGTAGAAATCGGCTAGGCGAAACTAAGTAATCCGCGGTTGAGCAATAACTAAAGAAATCCTGACCACAGAATACAACTTATTCGTTTTTTTTTCCAAGACTACTCTTAAATTAAATTGATCTGAACAAAAAGAACTTGATTGTCTAGTACCTAATTTGTTTCATACTTTCACGTTTTACATTCCGTATCGTAATAATAAATTCAATCGATTTCAGAACTTAATAAAAGCAGAAACAAAACATTGTTACACACTGTAACCGATTCGTTTTTCAAATAATATGCCTGGCTGAACAAAGAACGCATAGAGAATTAAAAAAAAACAACCACTTTTTTGAATGGTCTCCTATCCTAATCGATTCGCAATGGAAACAAGAATCGATTCCTTCGATGTCATTGCAGAAATTCGAATACCATAAAACGCCATTGGTTAAGGTACCGATAGCTACGTGCATAGCAAGCTTCTGTTAGGAGTTCGATGCCCGACTGCGTTCCAAATTAAAAATAATGTCCAATTACTGAAACGATATTGACTTGAAACGCTCGGCCGTGCATATCGGCTAGAGATGCGGGTGCGTGATTTTATAAAATCGACTAACTCATTTATTAATTTTAATTTATTGTTTTTTTTTAAATTATTTATTGACTTTATAGTGCAGTACCTATGGATGATAGTAATTACGGTTGCGTAGTATGAAATAGCAGATTTTAGCTTGATATATTAAAATTGTGGTTTCATGAATAGAAAGTTATGGAAATTACCTGTCAAGCGTAATGCGGTTTTAAATATATTTAAGTAAAAAAATCCCAGTATTGCTTCAACTTTGCAGCTACATTTTAGATGAACTTCCTAACTATTTACGAGAATTATTGAATTGAATTAAATTAAATCTTGACACCTTCGCCGAAAACATTTACCTGGTGTAGGTGTACTTACGAATACCTGATAAAAAAATAGTTACAATTATATGTATTTATGGTAGAGGAACGCTGCATAGGTATCATCATTATGATCAAGTTTATAGAAATTCTTTCTTATATCTATGATCAAGTTAATTACTCTAGGTAGGTATTCTAGGTGCAGCCAGCACTGAGAGCCATAAAAAAAAAATAGTTTGATTAAAATCAACAATTTGCAGCAAAAGCATGACGGTTTCAAACCAACAGATATTGTTTTCAATTTAAACCAAACTGTTAATTATCGATTAACGTGACCGTGTAACTTTTTCCGCTTCCAGAAATTAGTTTGTCGTGTAAACGAGTTTTACTTTTTGTTTTCAACGATCGAATAGTACCTACCTACAGCTCAATATGTTTTCGCATGGAGACCGATTGTGCTCGTTTACAATGTTATTGTTTTGATATAATTTATGACCCATTTAGTTCAAAATGAAATACCTACTAAGTGCCATTCACAACAAATATAACGAACAATATCCTAAACCACTGATTAGACTTGATGATGAACTCTGGTATTCTGCCCTCGTAAGCCAAAAACAAATATCTCAATTTTGTTTATCATCTGATAGCTAATTTTGCATTATTTATGTCATTAAGGTAACGATAAATTAAAGTACAACGGGTGGAAGCGGTTCAAATGGCGTCGGCTGAGGAAACCTAGGCTATTTAGTAGTTCATGAATGTAGGATGCATCTACTATGGGCACCATAAAATTGGCCCATGGAGACAAAAGTGAATGTTAGGTTAGGTTAGGTCACGGACCTGTCGCTGCCGGCTGTGATTCGTTCGATGGTCGACGGTGCAGCGTCGTGGGACGCGGTGATCTCCTTCTGCGATAATGTCATGTCGCAGTAGGCAGCGGAAAGGGAGATTTCTAGTGCTCTCCCGGCCCGCAGCAGCCCTCCGACGGATGTGTGCGAGGGAACACCGGGGTGGTTTTAGTCAGTAAGTGTCAATCGTAAATGTGATTTCTGCTGCCCCGGACTAGTGGAGGCCCGCGCCCTGCGGGCCCCGTCCCGCAAGCGGGATGAGGTGTTGAAACTCCCCGTTACGACTTAGAAAGGCGCGCGTGGAACACTCGCGCCGCCATCTCGGGTCCTTTGTGATGGGGAGCGGCGGATGTCTCCGAGTCTGTCACCCACTTAGGGGATTGGAAGAAGGCATTATTTGCCCTTCGCAGACGCCCAGTGCGCCTGCTGCGGGACGGGACAGCACTTGTGATCTCCCTTTCCCTTTCTGCAGCTTTCTTCTGCGAGATAACCTAACCTAATCTAACATTTTCTTCTGGATTGTATAACTTTTTTCTCCGTGGACCAATTTTATGAGAAAGAGAAATATCCTACATTCATGAGCTACCTACTAAATCTACTAGGTTTCATCAGCCAACGCCATTTCGAACACTTCCGACCTAACATAAGATCTTGTGCGCCTTGCATGATCCCCGACTGGTGCCAGCCCAATTTTGAGGGCAGCTTTATGCCCGTGGGGAGAGTGAGGTGTGAGGATGTTCACTTATTCCTTGTTTTCTTGAAACATACAAATGTACATTTGTTGAGTCACCTCTTTTTGACTAAGGGTGGGTACCTTCCGTACCCGACCGCAGGTGGTTAACTGGTTTCTATGAATTTCTATTGGTTGTGCAGTTGCAAAAACATGTTCCCCCATGCATCACGTATGGGAGAACATGTTTTTGAACGACAAAGTTACGTTTGTTCTTGCGATAAATTCATAGAATTCCCAATTACGGAACCCTTCATTGTGCGGGGTCCGACACGCACTTGGCCGGTTTTCTATCTTAATCTACCGACTGGAATACGGACCGCTGCCGCCTGCGGTCGGGTTCGAAATCATGACTGTACAGCAGCGAGACGACGACGCCGCGACGTGTCGCCGCGATATGTCGCCGCGACACGTCGCCTGCAGTTGCCGCCTGCGGTCGGGTACAGAATGGTACCTTTACGGGGGCAGTATTGATCCTTAAACCAAGCAGAAACCTCATCTACTTAATCAAACGCATTTTTTCTTTAAGAGCAAAAAATAACCATCCAATGAGGAAGATGAGTTTTCATTGTTTCCCAGGACTCTGGTAGAGACAGCAAAATAATTATTTCAATATTGTTGTAAAAAATATGAAGCTAGCTAAACGGTACGTCCGGGATGGCGGCAGCAGGGTGTAGAGTGTAGATGTGTTTGTTTTAGCACAAACTATCGCCTACGTCTTATCCCGCCCTCTGTGCCCCAAAAAATGCGGCCATAGCGACAACTGAGTCGACAAAAAAAAAAAAAAAATTGTGAATATTTTATTAATTTTAGGTTATTTTTTCTCGATTTTAATATTTGTTTTAGCATGTATGGACGCTATACCTACTCGTACTATTGCGGGTTAACGGGAAAGCCCCTCTTTTAATTAACATACTGTATACCAAATAACCCGGTAAAGGCTTGGCACTCTGAAATGACGCGCCCTACTACAGCATTACCGCACGTGTACGTAAAATGCGGTGGTGGGGCGCGTCATTTCAGAGTGGACAAACTATAAAGCCCTTATCGCGAGCCATGATATCGTTAGAAGTACAAACAAAATAGATATTTATTTAATGTTCGAAGTTCTCACAAACACTGGCAACTCGTTAGCGAAGCCGATAATAATTCGTATTGAGTCAGAATTACTGATAATGGCACAACTTTGTCTAATTTGTTTCTAAGAATTAGATAAAACTTAAAAGGTCAAGAAGAATGAAAATGGCAGAGGCCAAAGTATTTTGTTTGTTCATGTTTTCGGATAGTTATAATTATAATATACTTACTAGCTTTTGCCCGCGGCTTCGACCGCGTGGATGTAGGAAAATAACCCACGGGAACGTACCACCGGGATACTGTACCACAAGTATCCGTGTGCCAAATTTCATCCATAATTACTTATTAAAAAGTCACTTATTTTACAGATATTACCATAGATTAGATAATAATTACTATACTATACATATTACGCAAAACAGCGTACCAAAAAACACTTAACTACTTTAACTACTGGTCCGAATTTTTTGGTATAAGACAGTTTTAATCTAGATAAAATATAGAAAACGATGGTCTAATTTAATTTAATAAGGATACGTAAATAATTACCCCAAAAAATTCATTAATTTAAAGATATTATTTGTTTAAAAGCATTTTCTAGCAATATTTTTTCTTGTTGTGTGTTTATCCTATATGATATACATACGAGTATAGCTTTGCTACAGTTTAGTAGATCTTGTTATGAAGAATAATTCTGTAATACCTACCTATATTGTTTTCATATAACTCTATTGGTCTACGCGGCACACGCCAGTAATGCACCCAACCGGCATAATTTTTCCCGATACAATATAATTAGGTAGAATGAAAATCTGTTCGGTATTTTTGAGTTTATCGCGGTCAGAGGTTCAGACAGACAGACGCAGCTGGGGGACTTTGTTTTCTTTTTGTTTTGTAGTGAAATTAAAGTAAGAAAATATAAGTAAAACTAAACATACCTAGATGATTGTTTTTGTGTTATTATATAAATATCACTCAAAAGCAATAATTCAAATATTTGCAGATATAGTTTCCACTACTGCACGCGTAGCATGATAACCATATTATAGACACGGGGTTTCTACGGGTGTTGTCGATGGAAGAATAGACAAAATGACAGATAAACAATCACAATCTGTCATTTTGTCTATTCTTCCGTCGACAAAACCCGTTTCTATTGTGGTCATGCTAAGGGTGCTGAGGCGTCTCATCTCGAAAAGTCTTTCGAACTTGTTTCTACCCTCTTCTGACCAGGGGTTCAGAAATAGACAATAGTGCAAAACCCAATGCCGACAATAATTAACTTGATGATTTAGATTGGATCATTATCTCCTTATCCAGCATGTGGACGGTCGTCAACAACTTGAAGTCTGAGATTACCTTAGCAAGCGAAGGTCTGTAACGACCTGACAGCTTTAATTTCTCTTAAAAAAAAAGTAAGTTCAAAAACTAAAACCCGACTAAATCACGCTCTAAAAAGTTAAGTATGCAGCAAGAATCACTGTACTTTTTTTTTTAAGTTTATGTCTTTATGTCCTCTAGAGGGCGCCATATGATGATCATGTCTGAACCCTATACGGGCTTTATAACATACATAGTACCTATAATAGTAAAATAAATGTATATCTCACAAATGGCGGTGGTCATTTTTCTTCTCGAAAAAAGTCAATCTGCCTAGCCTTTTCCCAAGTATGTTGGGGTCGTCTTCCAGTCCAGTATTTTACCAGTATTTTGAATGGAGCGATTGCCTATCTAACCTCCACAATCCTGTTACTGGGTAACACAATACCCCTTGGTAAGACTGGTTGTCAGACTTTTGGGCTTCTAACTACCAGCAGTCGTTACGGGTAGTCAGAAGCCCAAAAGTCTAGGGTTAGATCTTTGACAGTTCAAAGATTTACGAATGACAGCAGAATAATTTTTCTTTTAGATCTAGAAAATTCTGATAGTATTTCTCTTCTTCCCAGTAAAAGGGTTTTCTTCTTCCACAGCAAGTGTTAGAAAATAAACAATATTTTATTAAAATTTCTTGGGATTCAGTTCAACTCAACAATGGGTTATTGTCCAAGATCACACAATGAACGGTTTGTGCTCAAACATTATCAAGAAGACAATATGATTACATAAGACGTAACTGTGTGTTATTGCAGTAAGATCATCAGAATTGTAAATTGTTACATGTATGTAGTATTATAAAAGGATGAAAAGAGGTCTCTCTTTTCATCCTGTTATATCCTGGCTGTGCTTGGATCGGCACAAAATCCTACTTCTCCGCCCCGAATGTTACCGAGCCATGTCTTTTGATTATCTACTGGCGGCCATTCCCTGCAGAATACAGAAGCAACCCCATTGATGTCGATTCTGAGTGCTCCGGTCAGCATTGGACAGGAGGGGTTTAGCTTTGGTCATTAATCAGCTTTAAAACAAGTCAAACTGACAGACTTGTTTTTGTTTGACTGAAGTCAAGTCTTCAAGGAGACCCCATTAGTGGGAGGAGATTTGTTTGAACAGCTTAGTATTTAAGGCGACGATAACCGACTTGTAATGATTTTATACTGAAGATCGCGTCTAAACGAGTAGTGTTCATTATTTGGAAAAATATATGTTAAATTAGAGCGTTTTCTTAATAACTTAACATAGGAATATTTTAGATTATGTTATATTACAAAGTGAAATTAATTTGTAAAGTTATGTCTAACGCGGCTATAGCGAATCACGTAAAATCTATCAAGCGTATTTTTCTGAAACCTTCACCATTTTAAATATAATTTCATTATTGATCTTTTGGTACACAATGTTTTATTAAAATATCTTTTGTTTTTTGTATAATAAATAAATAATGCGTCTAATTTGGGACAGCGCTCCTGGATGGGCGAGTCCTATTATTGGCTGGACGTACGGTGCGTTGCCTGAGCTCAGTACCAGAATGCAAGCTAACCACTCAAGGTCACTGGCATATATCTGCATCTTAAATTGTTTTGACCATCATTCTATTTTAAGGCTTTCAAACATTTGGGGCAGAATCAAACACCAACTGCCTACAGTAAACATGAAATCTGTACCGGCCATCAGTTGAGAGGCACATACCAAGCGAACTCACTAAATTAGTCCAATGAAGCTCATATTGTCGGTGATTAGGTCACGAGCATCGCTATGATTGTGTTAATCGAATTAGCGAATTCTGCTCCGCTGTTTCTGGTTCTTATAATTGCTTCAAACACGACGTTTTGGACTAAAATAAATAAAACACAATGAAGGGTTCCGTAGGTGGGATGAATCCCTAGAACAAACTTGACATTGTAGTTGAAAAACATGTTCACCCCATATATTCCAACTGAATGTAAGTTTGTACGCACAGTATTGGGAGGTTTACCATGTTGTTTTAAGATCATAAACTTCTTATAGGTTTTCCTGTAATCTATAAATATAGAACATTTTTCTGTATAAAAAAAAATGGCTCAGTAGTTTCGGAGATAAGAGGGGGAAATGGTAAATTTTCATGAATTTTCTTAAAACTCTTTAAAAGTATTTATGTTCAAATTTAAAAAAAAATGAGAGCGTCACAACAAGTCCTTTCATTTGTTATGTCCCCGTACAATTTACAAAACTTTTTTTTAATTTTTCGTTTTGCCCTCGACAAATGACCCCTTATTCAAAATTCATTTATTTTCATTACACGTCCGTGTTTGGGTCACAGAAATTGATAAGTGTACGAAATTTCAACTTAATCGGTCCATTTCATTCGGAGTATATTGGCTGTGACAGACGGACAGACAGACAGACTAGTGATCCTATAGGGGGTTCCGTTTTTTCCTTTTGACGTACGGAACCTTAAAAAAGCATCTTGTCTTCGAAAAATTTGTTGCTTCTGGTTTTTGTGCTATCTGTACATTGTGTGCGCGTTGCCTTATTTTTGATCTTTCGTAATTGTTCTAAATTTTTTTTTTTTTTTTGTGTGTTATCGGAAGTATTTAAAACTCATTTCATCATGACTCAATAGTTCCCTGAACTCTATATGCTGATGATATTTCACACCAATTCACTTATCATAGTCTTCATGGTACTTGAAGCAACTGATTTCCTGTCGGTTATGCAGAGATTAATTACACAGGGTGGCGATTTTAATGACCTGCATCCGTCAAAGGGGTGATTCTACTTGTCTTATGTCAACTTTCGCTATGAAACAGATATTAACGATTCGTAAAAAAAAACATGCATTAATCGAAACAGTCAGTCTACTATTATTGTATAGGATTTATTGAATTTTCTTGTTGAAAGTTGTTTATTGTTTAGTATGACGGGTAGAATCACCCCCTTGACGGATGCAGGTGTCTAAATCGCCACTTTGTAATTATTATACTTGGTGATTATTCTGATCATGTCTAAAGATCGAATGGAAAACCTGATCAAACAAATGAAAGGGAAAACATTACTGAAATTGCTGCATAATTAGACGAGCCATAAATCTAAGGGATCTCGCGCACTAGACGGCCACGGCCACAACTTTTGGTCGCACCGACCAGGTAAACTATACGAAACCGATACGAATCGCGCACTTGATAGTAACGGCCAACTAGCCGGTTTATATAGTTTAATTGTACCCTAATTGCGTAATACGCAGCTAATCGGAATCTGAATCGTTTTGAAACAGATTTCTAATCCATTGGTTCATAAGTTCGACAAAAAAATCTGCTCAACAACGTAAATAACGCAATGAATGTTGCGGAACTGTCAAAATGAAACAGATTAGTCGTAATCGTTTATGAAAATATGTTACGTAATTAGATAGCTGGTCGGTGTGACCAAAACTCGTGGCCGTCTAGTGCGCGAGATCCCTAAGTCGCAGATTTTGTGAGAGTCAGAGCTATCTGACACTTAAGTAGAAATTTTTGGACCAGAGAACGATAAAAAATCCATTTGATGCACTTTAAAACAAAACAGAAAACCCCAAAGAAAGCGGTGAATGGTCACTTTTTTGTGATCATTCACCGGCTTTTTTGGAGTCTTATGTTAACGGCTGTCCAGATACAGACCGTTTTTGGCACCTCCACTCTTCGTGAAAATTACAGTTATTTTTGACACCTCAACTCCTGGTGAAAATGACAGATTTTTTCGACTCCTCAACTCCTGGTG
Source organism: Agrochola lota (assembly GCA_947364205.1). Taxonomy (NCBI): domain Eukaryota; kingdom Metazoa; phylum Arthropoda; class Insecta; order Lepidoptera; family Noctuidae; genus Agrochola; species Agrochola lota. Next base: position 12,351,906 of record OX376241.1, read on the forward strand.
AAAATGACAGATTTTCCTAGGAAACCAAAGCTTAACGGCACTGCAATTCAATTGAAAACCAAGGAAGAATTCCGCCTCAATTTTGTGATCTTCGGCCATTCAACCGAATTAATTGCTGCACTGCTCAATTGCAATTTAGCAATTGGACATTCCCACTTCCCGGATTTCTTTGTTGCCAATAACACTAATGCTTCTTACCTTACGAACCAGACATTTAATCTAATGGTTTATACAACGGTGGAGCACTTACCGAAATTAAAAATAAAAGGTGAGAGCATAATGCATGAAGTTTTGCGCGCGTATATTCCAATTGCTGAATTGAAAATAAGCAACTTGGTAAAATGAAGGCGTTGGGAACGTAGTTTTATTCTTTGAATTTCGATGAACGCGATCCATTAGTAATGTCTGTCCATAATATGTCTATCATTCTAGTAAATCGCTTGAGGAATAGACGGACGGACATTGCATGGTATACCCAGCCCCGGAACTAATTTTTTTTTGAGGCGGTGAAAATCTACCGTCTTGAGCCCCCCGTCAATCCTTTATGGGGGACGCGAAAAGGTAGCCCGAGAAATTCAAATCTTCTTGATATGTAAATGTTGGAAGCAACAAATTAATCAAATTTTATCGATTGATAATGCGCCAATCCAACAGGGCGCCAAAACTGTTGTAAAAAACAAAGAAATAGAAAGATTATAATATGTGCTGCGCGTAGGCGTGCCAGGGGTCCGGCTTTTTACAATCGTGTCAGGTCAAATATAGACAAGTCCGGCCTGTCCGGCTTTTGTTAGGCTTTTGGTGAACCCCGCCCCGCCAAAAGATGCCCGATTATTAATTGTCTTAACTACTTTCAATATAAAGAAGTTGCAAACTACTTTAGTAAGAACAAAGTCTCAAATGAATAACAGTAATAAATACCAAATAAAAGTATAATGTTTTGTTTTGTTTTAAAACCCAGTGTGTCAGGCTTTCAGGGCAAAATGTCCGGTTAAGTATGAATCTGTGTCCGGCTTTTCTATTTTTGGGCCTGGCAACCCTAGCTGCGCGTCTCATTTATTGTATAATAGGGATGATGCCTGGGTATAAAAAATGAAATTCTAATTAGTCCGTCAGTCAGATAATGAAAAAATATTAGACACGTATTTTTTGCTTTATCATATTAATAATAAATTACTTAGATAAAACGCATTTTAAGCTGGGGAGTGGGGGTCGCTACGTCACTAGTATGTATAAAATCTACATACTCGTGACGTCATGGCACATTTTACCTCAATGCATCGCCGTAATCTTTAGATTAGGTAAAAAATGAAAAAATACGTGTCCAACATTTTATTATAATCTCAAAGACGGAGCAAAAAATTTTTTAGTGATCATCCCTATTGCGGTGTGCTGGGTGGTGCACTTGTCCAGTGCTACGCTTGAATTTTTCGCCCCCTGAAAATTTGGCGCCCGGGGCACTAGCTCCGGTTCCCCCCCCCCTCCTAAATCCGGGCTTGGTTATACCAACTTTATCGCGTAACTATCGGACAGTTGATTTATAATCCACCTAGAGCTATCGTCATCTTCATCAGACAATCGGTCTGCGGAAACTTTTTTTTTTCTGTGTCCACCTCTCAAACACGGCCTTCTATACCTGCTACTCATACCTCATACCTACTTCATACCTGTATATATTTCTCCTTTTTTATCTAACTAAATGTTACATTCAGAAAAACGAGTTGTATCACCTTTTGTCCAGACTCCAGCCAGACTTAAGTTAGTTATCATTTTATTTTTAGGTACAAAATATATTCTCTAATGTTTTATTACACAGTGGCTCTAAGGACTTATTATATAAGCCCTAAGGACTTCCAATCTGGTAAACTATCCTGGCAAACGAGCATTCCCTTGGGCCCATCATTCTAATACAATTTAGTCTTTTATTTTCGCTCTAGGTACATCACGCACTAAGTCATGCGGTGTTCTTCATTAAAACATTTCTAACTTCTCCCATCATCATTTGCCAGTCTAACCAGATGCAGTTGAATACTAGTATTTTAAGTAGAACGACTGCCTATCTGACCTCCACAACCCAGTTACTGGGTAACTCGATTACCCCTTGGTAGGACTGGTTGTCATAACCTCTCCGTCCCATAGGGGTCGTCCATAAATCACGTGATGTTTTTTAGTAATTTTTAACCGCCCCAACCCGCGAGGCACTCACCACGTATCACCCCCGGTGATACGTGGTGGGGTTTTAGACTAACCCTAGGTATTTCGTGATTTTTTCCGAAACCCCCTCGCGTGATTAATGAACGATCCCATAAAAGCTCTGCCTCAAAAAACAAAACTGATTAACTATCTACGCAGACCGTTAATCCCACAGAAGTCTCCTGTTTAGCCATAAGTAATAATTACTATTATCTGTTCCACGTTCCTTTGTTTCCCATAGAATTGATCCCACGTACCCGTGACCCTTGAAAAAGTAATCAGAAACTGAAATGGGGGCTAGATCTAACTACATTGTATGTTAATTGTCATAATTATGTGATGTATGTTCTTGAGATGGTGATGGGAATGTGGATCATTGATAGTTTTTGTAGTAATTAAAAAAATAAGATACAATAGACAGCCCCAGATTTACGTCTAGGCACACAAGGCATTGGCCTAGGGGCCCAGTAGTCTAGGGGGGGACCCACCCACCCATCTACCCCGACTTGGTAGCTTGACTATAGTGACATACTTACCATAGGCATTATTTCTGATGTTTATTTATAGTACTTAATTTAAGTGAGATAAAAATGAGTAGAAAAAAAAATTGTTTTGAAATTTCCTGTACTAGTGCATTATATTAACTCAATTTCCAAAATGGCTTCGGAATGGCCTCAAAAGTCGAAGTGGCTAGGGGCCCTGGGTCTCTTAGTCGGGGCCTTCAACAGAGATACATTAAAGAAATGAAAAGTTCAGAAAACTGTCCTGCCGGTGTGAGGTGAACTGTCAGTCCATAAAATGTTACGTATTGACAGCACCTAAGTGTACACGGTGAATTTTTTTAATAATTGATCGGCAGAAATGACTATGCTCTCAGCAATGGAGACTTCGAGAGTTACTGCAAGATGATTTTTATGAAGAAGAAAAGACAAAATATAAGTCACTTACATAATAGATGAGCATATTGACATTAACCGGGCATTGCTCTAAAACTGCAGCCCGAGGTTACAATTTCTATATCAAGTAACAACCATAACTTTAATTGAAAAGTTGAGGTAAAAGTTACATAAGCTGGTAGAAACAAATGAAAGTCAATATAAATACGACCATATTCCGATGAACTAGCAAAATCCACCAAGAGTTTATTGCAATTTCTGATAGAAAAACTGGCCGAAATGAAGGTTTCCGTACTTGGGATGAATTTATCCCAAGAACAAACTTAACATTGTAGTTGAAAAACATGTTCTCCCTTACGGAATGTATGGGAGAACATGTTTTTACAACTGCAATCGTGCAGTCATGGTCTACCTATGTGCCAAATTTCATCCATATCCGTTCAGCCGTTTTAGCTTGAAAGCAAAACAGACTCACTTTCGCATTTAGAATATTAGTTAACTATTATACATATAGATAACATATACTTATTTATGTAGATAGCAATTTATAAACATGACAACTTTTATAATTACAGACCTCTTCTAGTTAAGTTTGCAATAATAGACCAAGATGAGTACCTGATAAGAGAAAATAATATAAACACTAAGCGAATCCCCAGCGGTATATAGCTATCCAATATTTAATTAATCCATTAAAATATTCAGACCAATTAGGGTCGTGCCAGACGACCTGATAATTTATTGAAGCCATGAAGCGAGCTTAATGAATAAATTCGTCTATGTTTGAGTCCGTGTTCAGCACTTTGGAGCTCAAGCGCAATGCTCAATTCCCGAATGAGCGAACGCTGAATGGACCTTTTTTTATTGCACTAAGGCCGGCTGTGAATGCTGCGATTTTTTATCGGACAATCTCGATTTACGCGGATTTTGAACGCATTCACACGACTTTTATCGTAGGCTACGGTAACATATTGGGCCAGCATACAGATTGCCAGTTTTTCTGACAGGATTGCTTCTATTCCTTTTCGTCAGTTTGTTTGGCTTTCGTATTGAGAATGCAGTAGGGACTTGGGATTATGTGAAACAGCAATTTGTACTTCGGTCGGAAAACATGTTTGGAATAATAATCGCATTGGGAGAATTTCTGTCAAAGTTCTGCCAAGTCCAATATTAGGCCTAGGGATCCCTGATACATACTGTTACGCGCAATTTGCTAATTCCAAAACAGCCCGGCTACCTTCGTAAAGTACTTTTTTATGAAAAAGAAGTCATCCACCCTTGTTTCTCTAACTGTTGTCGCTTTGTCAGAATCTTCCGTCCTTTTATGAGTAACGAGCTTAAAATACACTAATTAATACCTAAATGGAAGGTGATCATTTACAATGGCATAAAGTAATGAATTAAAAACTACTAAAAGGGATAGGCTGTCATAGTGCAACAGTGGGCGCACGCGACAATAAAACGGTCCGGTTTTATAGCCGTCCGCTGTCCATCACACAAAGTCGGGGCGTGTATGGAATGCGTTATTTTTTTACGGCTCGAAATGTTGTAGAAAATGTAATTGTACAGTTTGTAGCTGGCCAGTGTTTTGGTACGTTGCTGTGGAAATAGAATTTAGAACATAGTATGCAAATGGTTTTTGTAGTAAGTATTTAAATGTTAACCTATGGTGCAGACTTGTCTCTGACTAACATCCAGAAGTCCAAACTCAAGGTCTGCCAATGAGCAATGGAGCGCAGTATACTAGGCGGTAAATAACCGGATCGAGTTTGAACCACAATACTGCGCTTCAAAACAAAAATAGCTGACGTGGCTCAAAAGGCTGCCCAACTTAAATGGGACTGGGCAGGACATGTCTGCCGCATGCCGGACAAACTGTGGGCCCAAATAGCACAGAACTGGTACCCTGAGACAGTAGCGATAGATGGCGGGACGAGCTGGATAGTTTCCTTCAAAACAGGAAGGAGGACGCGCGGGCTCGCGAACGATGGAAGGAGTGGAGGGAGGCCTTTGCCCAGGAGTGGGACAGAATAGACTAGTAAAAACCAAAAAGTATTTTTCTGCCTCTTCTCGTAAATAAGAATCTGGGACCCTTCTTGAATGAAACTGGAACCGTATCATTCATATTCAAATTTACTTAGATGTTTCTACAGGCAGACTTTTGACAAGAACCGAAATTAGCAACTCCTGGCAAAATTATGCAGGTCGAAAACTCGAGATAGAATTTATCTTTGCCGAATGAATGAATAGCTAATAGCTACACTATTTACTTCGCCTTTATTCATTGTATGTATGTAAATGTTAATATTTATTCACTATTCAAAAACTTTTACTTATGCATGTCCGCAAGTATACCTGATAGGTAATACAAGCTGCCAAACAGAAAATGTAAACATACGAGCTTTGTTTGCCGTGTAAAGTAAAAAGCATTACCAACGTATGCGTAATATGAACATACACTATTTGTAATTTAAACCCCGACACGTTTTGTTACACCGCTATAGGGGCGATGACTCCCCCTGTTCACTTCAGCATAATATTTAAATTGATATATTTGTCCCACAATATATTAATTTAATCTAAGCTTTCCGGTACTAAAGCAATGATAAAACAATATAATCGGCCTGTACTTTTTTCTATAGCAGGATCTTCGTCTCTTAAAGAGAAGGAAGGTTGCATGAGAGTACCGGGATCAACTTATCACCCAGGTTGCTCATTGCGAGTTTGTGATTTTAGACCCTCAAGTATTTGGTGTTGTCATAAATCACATGAGGCTCGAAAGGGGGGGAGGGGTTTCGGAAAAATCACGAAATATCACAAGGCGGAGGGGGGTGTAGTTAGATATCACGTGTATTTATTTTTTCTTTTAACGCACATTTTTAAACCGAAAAGCGGCCCCCCAAATAAAATAATTTTCTTTCTTTATTTCTATTTAAAGATAAGGAAGGTATTCTGTAATTTTTTAAGATACTTTGCAACAAATAAATAGACGTGGCTTTGGGTAGGGGGGAGGGGAGTGTGTTAAAAAGTTGCTAAAAATATCACGTGATTAATGGGCGACCCCTTTGTAGAGCAATAAAAAAAAACAATGAAAGTCGGATTAGGTCCTGCTGAAGTGCTGACGAATTCCACACGTTCTGTGAAAGTCTTTTTATACAACAACAAAGAAGTCTGTAACAAGGACTCCAATCACAACAATTTTAGTTTATTTATTTTCTGAGGCAGGTTTGATTTATAAAAAAAGCGCAAGAGACTCTCCCAATCTTGCAGAAAAACTAGTTTTTCTGCACCACAATCTGCCCCTATGAAATTATTAATTAAAAAGCCTAACTAATTAACTTCAACATGACAGATTTTTGGCAAATTTTTTATATTAATGATAATAATACTAATTGTGTTTTGTTTTTAAAGATTAATAAAAGTTTAATTATTTTAAAGTCTATAGTTTTTCTGTTCATTAAAAGTTTATTTTTATTTAGACAACTATTCGCCAAATGTCGAATAATAAAGACACTATTATTCGGTATTCGACGAATAACGAAAAAATTTCGAATAATGCCGAATAGCGAGTATTCGCGGCATCTCTACTGACTGACAAAGTAGGCATACACTGAAAAAATACCTAGGCATGAGTCAAAGCATCATAGAATATGGTCAAGGCCAACCTTATTATTAGTTCGCCGAATAAGTCGCCAACTTATCATCCAAATGGCATGCATTAAGCATAATTTATAGACCACGTGGGTTAATTTATGAGTACGTTGGTACTCGAGTGCGATGACCAGCGGACGGTTGATTGGTCACCATGCATGGGCCATTATGGCACATTACGCATGGTAATGAATTCCTCACTTATTGAAGACAAAAGACTTGTGTTCTCTGTTCAATGACAGTTGAAGGAAGCTGTGGTTAATGTAGGAACTGTGGAATACTTTGATGTATCTCATGTATGTATTTGATTTAGTCCGGTACTCGTTTTGTACTCGACTCGAAATCGCTCAAGATTTAAATAAATAAATTTAAAAAAATATTGCAGACCACATGACCCATAAAAAAACACGATAAAATAAAAAAAATAAAAACAAAAATAAAAGACTTTTGAATGGTAAAAGCTTATTTTGGCAACGACTTACGAAGAATAAAAAAAAATATTATTTATTTATTACATACAGATACATTAATTACACACATTACAGACTTAAGAGCAATTTGTGCTCTTTAATTTTACCTGTATACGCCCAAGATTCTATGTTAATGATCAATATCGAAACAATATTCTTTAGTAATTATTTCACTAAATGTACTCGTAATTAATTAAAAATAACTTCATGAGAGACACGTTATCCTGTAAAGTAAGATGCCTAAGAACTTTTAAAGAATTATTATGGATTTTAGCAATTTAATTAACCATTTGACAATTTAATTTTTTTTGAAGTGAGTTTGAACATCATAGTAAGTCCTATCTCGGGTTACAGGAACTCGATACGGGAAGTACGATGGATGAGGGGTGGCATTAGATCATCAAAGTGTACTTGTTTAGATGAACAGAATGAAATAGTAGCCTTTGAATTACTTACATTAACACGTTCAGTACCGGGAGCCCTCCTGGAGGGTTCACCTAGTCGTATATGGGATGCCGGGAGCCCTATCGGAGGGCTCGTTTTAAATGAAGGTTTTTCTTACAGCATTATAAACCGTGAAATTAAAATCTGAAGTATATGCGTTGGTTTTAAAAACCTAAATTTTTTTTATTTTTTTTTCTATGAATATTGGGTGGAGTCGAAAGTGTTAAAGGAGCCTGGCATTACTTTTCAGGACTTTATTTAATTTATTGATATAAGTTTCAAGAGAATGTATTTTGTAGAAAATGTGACTCAATCAATCTGCCTAACCTTTACCCAACTATTTTGGAGTCGGCTTCCAGTCTTACTAGATACTATAGAGCTGGATACCAGTATTTCACATGGAGCGACTGCCTATCTGACCTCCACACTTCCACAACCCAGTTACTGGTTAACACGACATCCCTTGGTAAGACTGGTGGTAAAATTTTTGGGGTTCTGACCACCCGTAACGACTGTCAAAGATCTACGAAATTTTTAAATGTGACTGTTTAGTTTTTATCAAACAAATGCTTCTTTGTGCTTGCTGATCTCTAAAACAGCTGTTTCGATTTCAAAGAGTATACATTTAAGGCGACGATAACCGATTTTTTTATGATTTTATACTACAGATAAACGAGTAGTGTTAATGATTTGGAAAAAATATATGTTAAATTAGAGCACTTTCTTAATAACTTAATATATGAATATTTTAGGTTATGTTTATATTACATAGTGAAATTAATTTGTAAAGTTATGTCTAACGCGGATAGAAAACTGAGAATCACGCAGAAACTATCAAGCGTATTTTTCTGAAACCTTCACCATTTTAAAGATAATTTAATTATGGATCTTTTGATATGTAACGTATCTTTTAGTATAAGTGTTTTATTAAAATACCTTTTGTTTTATGTATAATAAATTAACATGCGTCTAATTTGGGACAGCGCGGACGTACGACGCGTTGCGTGAGCTCAGTACAGAACACGCAAGCTAACCACTCAAGGTCACTGGCATATATCTACGTCTTAAGTTTCCTGTGATATTATTTCATCAAAAGCTGAGTGATCAATTATTCATTATAATGTCTACAAAATTTTCATCAACTTAATAAACCTAGCAGAAATGCTAACTGAACTATAGTGTAAAGCGAAAGACTAATTAAGTACCAACATTATAATAAGTTTGTCAAGAACTCAAGATCTCAAGTCTAAAGTTCTGCTGTTCTGGCGCCATATTGTTTTGTTTTGCTTCAGCTTTATTTAGTTGTCTACCGAGCAAGACGGATGGCGTGACACGTGTTTTGTTAAAAGATTCTTGTAAAGACTAAAAATAATATACATTCACTTGATGACAGAGACTAATTGTATTAAGATCCGCTTTGGGCAATGAGTGTTTTGTACTAAAGACCTAACTGTTACAAGTTCGCAAAAGTACCGTAGGTACCTACATTTATGTACAAGTTGAATTGAGAACTATTTTGCGAAAGTGACGTTCTGCGTCAAGACCCTTGTTTGAAAGTAGAATAGTGTATGTCCTGATGGCCTGCACTACAGACTACAGAGTATAAATTGACAATTTATTGTGAGCAATTGATTGCCACGTAACATATAAAGCTAAGAAAAGTAGGAATGTACCTTGTTGTTACATTCCTGTGTACAAATTGAAAGAGATGTTTTTTGTAGCGTTTTTAGAAATTAAATTGCTATCAAAATAATCAAATATCACAACCAAGAAACATTTTAACTAGTAAGTATAGGTAGGTAAGATCTTTGACAACATAGGTACTGAATACTTTGAAATAAGTCGAGCATATTGTTCAGTGCTTCCTCCAGTTCAGTTAGATTAGAATATAATTTATCTATCAGTTAAAGGGCCACCGTTCAAAGGATTTCAATAATAAATTTATTATCCTTTTCTTTATATATTGGAAGGTGTGTTTTCCTAGTATTACGTGAGACGTGTGACCCCACACAAGACTAAAAGAATAGTACAGTCACTATGAGAAAGTAAGGATTTCAGTCAAAAAAGTATATTATTTATGAATTGGAATGAGAAAGACTATAGTGTTGAAGTAGGATCGATTTGTATTTGCTATAGGTACTCCAAATGCTAAAAGAAAATTCTACTACTCATCTTAAGATTCCCTAGTCCAATATTAAAGCTTGTGCAGACCAGCGCGACTTGTCGCGCGACGCGACACGAACAATACAATTTCTAAGAAAACTTCACAGTATAACAATAACCGGTGTCGCGTCGCGCGACAAGCCGCGCTGGTCTGCACAAGCCTTTAATTAACTAAAAACAGTCAAAGAAACAGAAGAAGCTTCAATCAAAGCTAACCACCTCACACCGACCACAAAGCACAGACCATAGACTAGCCACGTTTGTTTGTGTCCCTTCGTCCAGCATACTCACCATGGAATCCTGATATTTCATGAATGTCAAAAAACTGTTCTGAAATAGTGCTAAATAGTGCCCAAAGGAAAAAAATAGTGCTCTTGTACTTGCGAAGTTATAGCCATAGTTCGATGAGTATGCTGGACGAAGGTTTCGCCCAGCATACTCACCTCCGTCCGGAGAATCTGTATACGCTTCAAACATAATTCATACTTCAAAAAATAGTTCCCAAATAGTGCCAAACGGTGCCCAAAAAGAAAAAACAGTGCTCGAATAACTTCGGAGTTATAGGCTTCGTTCAGTGAGTATGCTGGGCGTAGGTTCTACGCCCAGCATACTCACCTCAGTGCGCGAATATCGAACGAGCTATAGGTATAATTTACGTCTCAAAAAATTGTGCTTGAAATAGTGCCCAATATCAGTCCAATTTTTGCTTGACTTTTGACTTAGAAAACCATTAAATTTTAATGTAAACTTCTACATACTAACGTAAAATGGGGTACAGTCGTCGACACATGTTTTTGGACAAAAATATTAAACTTTCTAATTGTAGACTTCATGTTATTGGAAATAATTATGGTATTTTCTCACATGTCAAAAACTTTCGATTAAATGCATTATTATATATTTTATAAATAATAATAAATGAATGAAACTTTAAGCGTAAATGAAGTCTATTACTTCATTGCATTGTGTGTTTGTCTGAATAAAAACAGTCATTTGCAGCCAATAAAATTAATATCTTGAAAAATTGTAAAAAGGAAATTATACAGTTTCTTTTTGTATATATGTTGCAGGCAAAACTTATAACCAGTCAAAACTAGTACTGTGACATAGTTATACAAATTTTTAAAACTCTTTCCAATAGTTTCATCAATGAAAGGTTTAGCAATAAAAAACATTTTTAATTACTTACGTTATTTATTACTATTTAAAGGGCCAAAGTAATCAGAATTCTAGTTAACTAGTTCACAGCTTTTGTTAACATTCATAATATAATCAATGTAAATAGAAAAAATTGTAGTTTTAATATTGTATATAATATACATATAAAAAAATGTTTAGCCAAATATTGGTAAAACTTTCTAAAATATAACACGTAGGTACTTGTACTTTGTTTTACTGCTACAACGTTTTAATCACAATAAAATTATCTTACAAATAAGTATAAATTGAGCAATCACAGTTTATAATCACGTTTTTTTTATTAATATTAAATACCCTATAGTAATTACAAATTAACAATCACAGTTTATAATCACATTTCTGTAAGTTATTAATAAAATAACTTTTACAAGAACAAAAAAAAACAAACAAACAATAACAAAATAGGAACTAACAAGTTAGGACCGATCTTCATCTTACATTCGCGTATAAATAATGCAGTGTGGTACAGTATATTGGGAATTACTACAAACTTTTTTACTAAGGTCATCATAGCAGTTCCAAGTTCTCTTTAGCAATCGATAGCACTTTGACTTGTAATGCCCCATGCGTCCTGATTCACCATTTGTAAAATCTATTACCGACAGAATTTTAAAGGTGTCACCGTTTATTATGATCTCTTTAGGAATTTCATCAATTTCTATTTCAATTGAAGTATTAATTTCAATAAATACGAAGTCTAGTACTTCATATTTGTATGCGTTTTTACCGTTACATAATTGGTATTTACATTTCCTTTCAGTATCATTTACTAATAGAGCTTCATTAAGGGCTCCAATACCTTGAGTCGTCAATATGTTTACATTTATTGGAATCCAACTACATTTTGTGCCAGAACCTTTATTGATTTCACAGTTCTGGTTTGTACAATTTAAGTATCTATTAGCACTATAAAAACCATAACTTTGTATGTTATCTATTATAAAAGTTACATTACACTCACAATTTTTGCAACTACTAAAATCGGATTCCACAGTATCATATATTTTAGCCAATACCTTAGAACGAGTAGTGTAAATATCTTTTGGTTTTCTAGCCTTCTTAGTGATTTTCTTTAGATTGTCATACGTGATCAAACTTCTGGTCAGTTGTGAAAGATCGTTTTTTTTATCATTGATATATTTTCTAATATTAGGTCTATCTAAATATGCAATTGAAAAACTTTGGACCACGGAATCAAAAGCACACGTATTAATAAACGTGAATCTGTATGTTCCTGAAGTAGAAACACTGCCGTTTTGTAAAATATGTAATTTTGTACGACGATTGATTCGTTTTTTATTTTTCTTCTGTTTAGACACCAGTCCCCGCCAGTCTTCAATATAATTTGGTTCGCTCCTAAAAATTGAGTTTTCATAAAATGATTCATCATTGACGAGAGTATTTATTTGTGGTGTGTTATGGTCACTTATTTCATTTTTTTCATCGACAATATTTTCAGTTCCTTCTTGAACATCAATCAAGTCACTTTTGGCTAAGCGTATGGAACCGGTTATCAAAGGCTCGTGTTTAATAATAAACTCATCTACGCGGTACTTATTTGAATTTGTTTTAAAAAATAACTTTTTTACGTCTTTCATATAACTTTCTACATTTGAACTGGTTGGAGTACAATAATTACTGTTAAAATAAGTCATCATTATATTTCCCCATAGTGGAAGTTTTTTAAGAATCCTAATCAAAGTGTCCTTTATTTCCGGCAAGTAATAAATATTTTCGATTTCAGTTTCTTGATCACACAATTGTTTAATTAAATCTTCTTTCTCCTCAAGATCTTTATACATTTTCAGAAGCGGGTTTTCTTCTTTATCTAATCCCTCCCATAAAGAATGTTTAATTGGAACGTGATTTTCCGAATCTACATTTTGTATTTCACATTCCTGCAAATTAGTTTTGATCCGGTTTTTTAATTCTAAAATCGCCGTTTCACACCGTGTTAAATTTCCATTTCTACTGCCGCGGTGTTTATTATTTGCTATAATATAAACATTTTCTATAATTTTCTTTACCTCTCCGTATGAAACACATTTTTTAATCAGAATCATACAATCAACAAAAAATTTTGTTACTCTAGTGTCTATATTTTTGAAAATACTTTGATTGTACAATGTTTTTATGAAATGCGAAGTATCAAGGCGAACATAACAGGTTGGAATTTTTTTGGTTCTATTTTCTAAAATATTAAAACATGTATTTAAGTAGTCAGAGGTGGATTTATAACCACAAAATACTTTTACCACCGCACCTACTAAAGCTGCGGAATCATCAGTTACTACTTCATTTGGAGGTTTTCCATTAGCCAACCAAGATTGTAACCAGCTAGCAATAGTATCTAAAGAGTGACTTTCTGATATACACTGTGAAATTGGCACGCTACTTTTAACGGTTGTATCTGTCATCATAACATACAAAAATATAGGACTTTGCGACTCTTGAGATAGTTGTGTGTGTTCATTGACGACAGGCCGAAGATTTTTATTAAATATAGAACCTGTTGCGTCTATAGAAACTCTAATATAATTAAACTCTTTTTGGCATTTTTTATAATAATTCTTTTGATCGTCCGTCCAGTAAAATGTATAAAATGGAAAAGCAGAAACATATCTAACACATTTATCAAAAGGTGGTGAAACACACATACAAGTAAGTGACAATATTGGGTTGGGATGGAAAACATCAACTTTTTTATTTTCATGTTTAATTCGATGTAGTGTTTGTAATTTTGGCAATACTGGAGGTTCCTTGTCATTTTTCTTCATTAAAGTTGAGGCTAATTTATATCTTATAGAAGCTGCTGCTTCGTGTTGTAATTTTTCACCTAATTCCCTTATTTGGTAATACCGTAATCGGTTTTTTTTACTGGTGTTATGAGAGTACGTTTTATTTTCATTAATTATGCAACATTCTAGTTTAATTAAATTTTCCGTTTCTAAGTTAGTTGTTATAATTATTTTTGCGTGACATTGATTACAATATCCTGTGCATTTGATTTCGTAATTGTCTTTCACAATATTATTTTTAAAACACCAAGTGCATAAAGATCTTATTTCTTTCCATAGATGCATTTGAATTACATTAGTCCATTGGTTTGGTTTTAATTTACGTCTGACATTATACAGACTACCAGGGGCGATTTTGCTATTTCGGTGATAAAAATACCTTTGAGGCTTAATACTATCCCAAGTTATTGTATCCATATAAAATGTATGCGTACTGGTGTTCTCCGAAACACTATTAATGCTTTCGTTTGATGACGATGTAGACTTTTGATTTATCAAATTAGAATCATTATTACGAATTATTTCTTTTTTATCAACACCAAAAAAGTATTCGTAATTTCGTTTTATGCTTAATATGATTGATTTAATACTCATTTTGTAATTTAACCGTGTTTGAATTTGTTTATAAATTGAGTCATTTGCGGAAGGAATATTTTTAAAAAAGTCATCTTTGAATTCTGAAATTACTAATTTTTGCGTTTCTAATGAAACCTTTGGTTTAGGCCCTCGTTTTCCTTGCTGATCCATGTCGTTAGATTCACAAGAATTATCACAAATTATTATGCCATTTGTTTTCAATATTAACATAATATGAAATAACAACTAACTAACTAACATATAAATCAACATCAATAACATTATGAACACTTGTGTACTTATACTACCTATATTACCTGAAAATACCAACTATAGATGTAAAAAACATAACGGGCCTCACCGCTCACGCAGTACGAGTCAGAAAAAGTTGTCTTCTAACGTGGTAAACATTGTGTCTTCAAGATAATCTGAAAATAACACGTATTTAAATAATTTAATATAGGTATGACAGGCTCCAGCCTTCCTCTAAAGGTACTTAAGCACTTACGTGTTTTCCATTATTTTAGCGTGATTTCTATTATAAATAGCGAAGGGGCAAAACACGAGGCTGAAGACGATTTCCCGAAGTCACAACTCCCATAGAAAATGTGATGAATAGGTTGACGACACTTAAAAGTTTAAGTGCATTCGCCGGATGACAATCGGTAATAGTCTTCACTTCACGTCATATTATCTAAAAAATACATCTGTGTTAATTCTATAGTTACGTTTATACTTACTACCGACGCTCGCGCTGACTGATTCTACCTATTTCGATATTGAAATGTAACTAACGTGAACTTAAGACGAGAACAGATCCTGACGGGTAACAAGGACAAGCTTGTAATAAAAAAATTGAAGAAAAGTAAATTATATCCTAGCAAATAAGACAGTGTTTCATTTCCAGTAGAATTGGAGGATAAAACCAGGCCTCCGCAGAAGTAGGTATATAAATAGGTATTTGAGATCCAATTAGATAAACAAACAAGTTACATTACGTTATTATGTGTGTACCTACCTACATCAAACCTTTAAAAAAGTAACTAAGTAGGTACCCATTTTTAAAACTTCTTAAGCATGTCCTTAATTTTAAGTGTACAGTGTCATATTCAACGAAAAAATGAACGTGTTTTTGTAAAAAACAACTCGCTTGCTACCTAGTTTTACAGTGCAATTAATGAATGAGTGTAAAATCAATTTAGTTAAATGCCACTATTATAAATTGAAATATACTTACTGATTTGGGTGCAGCTCCTATATTGATTACGTACTAGATACACAATTTTATATAGGTAAATAATGACATCACCAACACATTGTTTGGTTTTGCAACCCACTATGTAGTCAAACTCAAAAGCCGGCGTTATTATAATGATGTGCGACGAAGTAAACAAACAAAGAAACTGAGAACGCTTGTTCGTTTCGATTGCTTTGTGACACAAAATGGACCCTTATCACCTTCAAAATACAGATCAGTCTTGTCTAATAATCGTAAGATGTTAGGGCAGCGCCATCTAGTATTTAAACATAAACATATTCATTTGCGTCGCGGGCGCCGCGCGTCGCTTTGTGACACAAAATGGACCCTTATCACCTTCAAAATACAGATCAGTCTTGTCTAATAATCGTAAGATGTTAGGGCAGCGCCATCTAGTATTTAAACATAAACATATTCATTTGCGTCGCGGGCGCCGCGCGTCGTAAGCCCCATACCTATTGACCGTACGTGCATCCATTACTGCCACACTATATTGAACTTTATCACAAGAGGAATACAGGTCAATTCCGTAAACGTTGTGGTACCGTCCTTGATCCGGAAAATGATTATTTTGAATAATTTTGTCAGTTGTAATGTAAGCATTAATAATAGCAACTTTATTTTTCATGCATGATTTACTTCATTTGATATCTTAATCCTTCAAGCGCCGTGATCTAGACAAAATATATAAAATCATTGTTCCTAGCTACCGGGGTCCCATGCGACGCGCGAAGGCTTAATCATATTATTATAAAGTATTATTAAAATAATGTGTAATTAATAATATTGCGATTCTAAAGTAAATACTCCCTTACATAGACAATTAATAATTTACACAAGACAAAAATTGTTAGAAAGAAAGTTAATAATATTGTATTCGACTGTACTCAATGTAATGTATGTAGAAGTTTACAATCAAATTTAATGGTTTTCTAGGTCAAAAGTCAAGCAAAAATTGGACTGATATTGGGCACTATTTCAAGCACAATTTTTTGAGACGTAAATTATACCTATAGCTCGTTCGATATTCGCGCACTGAGGTGAGTATGCTGGGCGTAGAACCTACGCCCAGCATACTCACTGAACGAAGCCTATAACTCCGAAGTTATTCGAGCACTGTTTTTTCTTTTTGGGCACCGTTTGGCACTATTTGGGAACTATTTTTTGAAGTATGAATTATGTTTGAAGCGTATACAGATTCTCCGGACGGAGGTGAGTATGCTGGGCGAAACCTTCGTCCAGCATACTCATCGAACTATGGCTATAACTTCGCAAGTACAAGAGCACTATTTTTTTCCTTTGGGCACTATTTAGCACTATTTCAGAACAGTTTTTTGACATTCATGAAATATCAGGATTCCATGGTGAGTATGCTGGACGAAGGGACACGTTTGTTTCTGTTTACATTACGCTTGTTAGTACAGTTCAATGATCTTTCAGGTGCAATGCTAAGCTACAGTACATGATGTTGAACTTTTTATTAACTTCGATAATGACTGTAATGAGTAAACATGATAGTGTTATGTGGTTACGAGTTGTTAGCTTGGGTTTTTGTATGGAAATATGGCAGTTTTGATGATGCGATATTGTTACTTAGGAAGTTGATACAACTTTGAAGTTATACCCTAAACGAGGAATTTTGTACTATGTATCACATTCAACAGAAACCGGACAAGTGCGAGTTGGACTCGCGTGGTGTGGATTCCGTAGGATAAATATTATTATTGAGCATCTACCATGTTTGTATCCCAAGAACAAACTTAATATTGTAGTTGATAAACATATTCTCACATACATTCGAACTGCAAATGTAAGTTTGTACGCCCAATATTGAGAGATTTACCATGTTATTATAAGACCATAGACTTCTTATAGGTTTTTCTGTAATCTATGTAAAGAACCAATCTCAGTATATAAAAAAAAAAAAAAAAGCTCAGTAGTTTCGAATGAATGGTTAATATTCATCAATTTTATTAGTAGTAAAAAATTGAGATCCTCATAACAAGCCCTTTCTTTTCATATGTCACACGAAAGTGTCCCCCATATTCAAAATTCATTTATTCACGTTACACGTCCGTGTTTGGGTCACAGAAATTATAATTATGTGTACTAAATATCGACTGAATTAGTCCAGTAAATTCGGAGAAAATTGACTGTGACAGACGGACAGCAAGCCAGACAGACACACGAGTGATCCTATAAGGGTTTCGTTTTTTTATACGGACGTACGGAACCTTAAAATTGAAATAAAAAAAATGGGCTCAGCAAATGTTGATCAGTATACCATCACCACTGCTTCTCCCTGTCTGTACTGAAAAAATATATCAACACAAACTGCATTGAAAAACTAGAATGAAAAAGCAGAACCGTAAACCGAATGAGTGATCCCCAAGTCAGAAGGCGCAATAAGCCGTGAGCGTCCAAGCGGTACCAAATTAGGAGACCACATGTACTACTTATGACTTGGGGACCACTCAGAAGGTGCAATAAACCGTGAGCATCCAAGCGGTACCAAATTAGGAGATCACACGTATTAGGGAAATAGGTTTTCGTGCTTGTATACTTACGAGTGTAAAGTGTATTCTCACGAAATAGACGAAAAGCTCTACTTGTAGGGCTCCTCGAGACCTAAACATGACAAGCTTAACATACAAATGACTAAATTAATTAGAGGCCCCTTTTTGTTGTTCAAGGAATAGGTATGATGCCTGGGTAAAAAAAATGAAATTCTAATTTGTCCGTCAGTCAGATAATAAAAAAAATACTAGACACGTATTTTTTGCTTTATCATAAATTTTAAAAATTGCTTAGATAAAACGCATTTTAAGTTGGGGAGTGGGGGTCGCTACGTCACTAGTATGTATAAAATCTACATACTCGTGACGTCATGGCACATTTTGCCGCAGTGTATCGCCGTAATCTTTAGATTACATAAAAAAAGAAAAAATACGTGTCTAATATTTTTTTATAATCTCAAAGACGGAGTAAAAAAATTTTGTCATCATTCCTATTCTCCTGTACCGTGCGTGTACTCAGTTAAATGTATATCGTGAGAATACTACACTAGAATACTAATACTGAGTACTTATACCTGCACCAATAGTTTTACATAAGTACTGCATCTATTAGCTCAGCAGCTTATTAAGTTTTAGAAGCTTGGCGTTCTATGCTAATAATAACCAACCCGCACTGGGCCCGCGTGGTGGATTACGGCCCACTCCTTCTCATAGAGAGGAGGCCTGTGTCCCAGCAGTGAGAACATTATAGGTATGGTTATGCTCAAATTCTGCACTATTTTGTTTGTTATTCGTGGTTAGGGTGCTTAAATGGATGATCAATTTACTATTGTTTGTCTCGTTGGTGTAGTGGTCGCAAGCGCTACTGCTGAGTAAGAGGTCCTGGGTTCGATTCCCGGGTCGCGCAAAGTGTTATCGGGTTTTTCCATCTGGAATTTCTCAGTAGCAGCCCGGAGTCTGGAGTTGTGCCCGGCTGATGGCACGAAATTAATTGATTTGTAGGCGAAGCGACAACTCCAGAAACCGATTCACCGATTTCCTATCGTGGTACAGTAATCTTATTCTAGATGCATCGTCTTCACATAAAAGTAATTATATAATTAATGTATACGAAATATTGTAAAAACATTTTAAAAGAGTAAAGGCTTGTGCAGACCAGCGCGACTTGTCGTGCGACGCGACACCGGTTATTGTTATACTGTGAAGTTTTCTAGAAATTGTATTGTTCGTGTCGCGTCGCGCGACAAGTCGCGCTGGTTTGCACAAGCCTTAACGGTGGAGTTTCTTGCCCATACGAAACCTACTTTTAGGAAGGGCGACTAGAATCAATTCAATTTTTTGTAAAATTGACGTTCATAAGTGCCTTTTATGTGCCTAATTGAAATAAATTGTTTGACTTTGACAAGGTACAAATAAATTAACTTCGTCCGAATAGCTTCAAAAAAAAAACATATTATTTATAAGTGTCGATTCCCGAATCACTAAACATGGGTCTCAAACATAACTGGTGAAATGTGCGTGAAATATAGGTACTCCTCTGCCCAACCAATCGGGGAATACAGTCGTAATGTTATGTCAATTTACTATTCCTGGCAGCTTTCGGTGCTCTAGGTAAACTACACGTGATACAAAATAACGATCGAGCAAATCCATACAATTTGTTTTATTTACAAAACAGATCGTGTTGAACTGCTCTATAATCTATTCCACAGCTCTCCATTGTTTATGTTTACACTGTCGTTTTGTTTGTGGACTCAATAGAACGCATATTTAGCATGTTAGACTATCGACATATAATCTACCGGAGAGTGACGTCATGCACTCCCGTAATCTTTTGATTACGTAAAAAGAAAAAGTGTCCAATATTTTTTTATAATCCATCGGACGGACCATAAAAATTTTGTCTACATCCCTATTTATTGCATTGTAATCCTAATCCTAGATAATAAATATGAAAGTGAGTTGGTTAGTTTGGTTTCACGCTAAAGGCTTGTGTAGACCAGCGCGACTTGCCGCGCGACGCGACACCGGTTATTGTTATTCTGTGAAGTTTTCTTAGAAATTGTATTGTTCGTGTCGCGTCGCGCGACAAGTGGCGCTGGTCTGTACGAGCCTTAAAACGGCTGTACGGATTTGGACGAAATTTGGTACACAGGTAGAACATGACCAGGGTTAGGACATAGAATACTTTTTATTGCGGTTGTACGTCACCGTGGGATAATTTCCTAGGGTTAGTTTTTTCATAAAGCTTTTCTCTTTCAAAGAATATTGACTAGCAGAGTGAAACTCGCCGTCTAAACATTGTTTACAGCCTAACCAGCGTTAATTTAACAACTATCTCTTCCTGTTTCATCTACTACAGTTTAATGGCCTGCTGAATATTATGGAGCAGTTAAATCAATGAGTCGATTGATCGCCGCACTGCAGTCTGCATACTTATCAATGAAACTCCTTTGTGGTTTAATATGAACTTGGTGGATGATATTGTTGCTTCCTGGTTTATATTATTGTGTCTGTTTGTAATCAATGAGTTAATTTAAAGTTTCTCTTGTACTGTACCTATAAATTAATAGTTGGTGATAGTTTCTACAATTCAAGATCATATGAAAATGAGGGATGAAAAGTTTCGGCACGGTTAGATACGGTATTACCACAGCTTTTGGAACTAACCTAATTGATACTGCAGTCACGGTTGATAAAGTTACAATGGCAACGATTGTGGTCTTCTATGAGTCCTATTAGAGGACCATAGAAAGACGGATTGGTGGTGTGACCAATCCGTCTTTCTGTGGTCCTTTTACCAAATAGTTACAAGCATATACACTCTTTATTATGAATAATACCTATATAGTCCAAAGTCCCAGGGTCGCCAGACGTCACTTCAGACTGTAAGTAATTTTTTTAAGACCTTTAATGTGTCGACTTTTAAGGTAATATTGCCGATGGGAAGTGTCTGAGAGTATTGATGACAGATTTTAAACGATATTGTGTAACGTGTATACGTAAAAATCAGCTGCCAGAATTTAAGGCGCGGACTGACTACGATTTTAAACGCTACAGCTGCACTCACACAACCGCGTCTGCGCGCTATACGGTAGCCCGACGACTAAAGTATGTATTTTCGACTATTCTATTCGGTTAAAAAAATTATTTAAACCCTTCTTTGTCCACTGTATTTTTTGCGTCGTATATTTTCATTGCGTTTCGTCATACTCCACTGGATAGTCGAGAAACCAGCTTTTTGTGAATATTGAGGTAACACCGCGCCTTAAGTGAGGTGAGTAGCGTTTTTACGTACTTACAACTTTCTGTTGTCCAAAACTAAGCGCATGGTGCTTACCTGATAAAATGGCCGTCTGGTCAAGCTAGCAGCAAGTAGGCATACGATCATAGTACTAACACTATTCAATCTTACACATTTTGCTCATCAGAAAATAAGTGGATTTTGCTCTAATACGGGGTAGCATTCAAATAAGACGCGAAAGAAGACCAATCAAGATTTAAAACAGGACTGTTTCTTGTCGATTTTTGAAAAACGAAGTGTTCATTTCCCTTACCTATAAGTTAGTAGATAATTCTGGTGGATCAATTTATTCTCTACAACACGCACGTCTATTAAAATAAACAAACACCAGTAGACTAAATAAGTGCTACTCACATTATCAATGGAGCTGGAACCTACGACAGTCCCTATTTGTTCCGGAAACGATGCATCAACAACGATTTGTTACAAATCATTTGACGGAAGACCCAATGTATGGACGTCTATAGTCTGTGGCTTTGATCTGCCGCGCTGTCGAATGCGTTTCAACAAATAGTTCCTATGCCGTAATGTTGACTCCACTGTTAAACTTTAACAACGGACCTATTAGGTAGCGCCGCCGCCGCACAGTGGGCCCATACTGAAAATTAGTGGACTTAGGCAACAAAGTTCCTATATCGATGCGATTTTTTTTTATATGACGTGTTATATTATTCCTGACAACTTTTATTCTTATAAAATTTCTTCTAAAGTTGATAGTTTGTCTTGAAAAAAATTAATTAGATTTTTTTGTATGGAGCGAATCACGTTTAATTTTTTTTCTTCAATTGTACTAATATGTTGAGTGTGTGGCGTGAGTATATGATAGCTAGGGTCATTCTCTATCCATGAAAAAAAAATCAGCGCCGTTCATCTGCGGCAGCGCGAGTAATCATTCGGTAAAAAAAAAATGATTTGGAAGATTTTTTTTGTCATTTAAAATAAATTCAAAGCATATTTTTTGTCTCATTTGGCTGTTTTCACCTTCTTTTTAGTTAAATAAATAGTTTTAATAGCGCATACGTACTTATAACTAGTAATTCTGGTAGAGATTTAGTTATTATTGCATGTTATCGGTAGCACCTGCATTGTAATTGATGACTCATTTGTTTGTGCACTCGGCTAAGCACATAACTAATGAGTCATCGAAAAATGCTCGTCTCTGATTGGCTGAATAATTTTCACTCACTGTTATGTCCACTACTTGAGTAATTAACACTAACTATAAATATAAAGACATTCATTAAGTCCATCTAGTTTCGCTCTTGTCGCTTGTTTGTGAACACAGTGAAATACTTGTATTTTTATATTTACATTAGAATTATGGCTGGATTTTGTACCAACCTAGATCTTTTTCTGAAATTAAGAAGTGGCGGTGATCTGAAAAATCATATGTTTCTGTATGAAAGTATCATTTCTGTCTTGACTACCGAAGTTTCTGAAGAAGACAAGAACCGAATCAAGGAGTTCTGTCGACTTTTTTGTGTAAATTTAAATAAAAAGTGGATAGAGTCAAGTAGAAATCAAAAAACTTTTATGAATCGTGTAATTAATCGTAAGTGTTTGGAATACAACATCAACTGGCCTGTTTGTGACAGTGTTGATCTGAGAAGTGTGATGGGCTTTTCGGACGCAGCCTTATCTGAGCTTGTGGATATAGATTGCCATGTTCCTACTCTTGCAGTATGTACTGCGGAAGCGGGAACATCTACAGAAAAGGAGCACAGAAAACCGTTCGAAGAGTTAAGTAATAAGCAAAAGAAAAGACGTTCTACTTCCATAGTAGAAGAAAATTCCGAGGAAGAGTTGCAGCACTGGTACATAAAAAAATTGAAAGACAACGGCAAAACGAATCTGGCAAAAGTGGTCGAATACCTTTCCAGTAATCCAGATGCGCTATCCGAAGTAGAAGAGAGACTATTCAAAAAGCAGAGCTTAAGTACTGTCTCTGAAGATAAGTGTTTAGCTCTTTATACATCAGCTGCGCTCTCGAAATGGAAGTACTTAGCTCTTCGATAATTTCTGAAAGAAGAAAACTGTGCTGCCTTTCCATCTTATCCAAAGCTTGTAAATGCCAAGAAAAGATGTTACCCACCACAAGAGAGTATGGAGATTACCGAAAACGGAGCTCACATTAAATTGCAAGCGCTATTGGACCACACTGTGGAGAGGATATTACTTGATATAAATACTGTTGATAGGTCTCAAAATGAAGAACTCAAGTTGACCTGGAAATGGGGACTTGATGGTTCTTCGTCGCAGAGTAACTATAAACAGAAAACGTCAAACACAGCTACAGAGTTCGATGATTCATCAGTAGTCATGATAAGCATCGTCCCTCTTCGGCTAGTGTCTACTAGGCCATCATCTGGGAATGAAAATCTAGTTTGGGAGAACCCCACACCTTGCTCAACTCTGTACTGTCGACCAGTGAAGTTCACTTTCACTTCGGAGACAGCTGACTTTATAAAGTCTGAAGAGTCTGAGATGAAAAAACAAATTGATGAACGAATATCTACACAGTGTGGAAATATTATTGTATCACATGAATTGCATATGACCATGATTGATGGAAAAGTGGCCAATATTATTGCTGGAGTACCATCATATGCAACGTGTCCCATTTGCTTGGCAAAACCGAGTGAGATGAATAATTTAGACGCTTTGACTTCTAAACCACTTCGTGAAGAAATTTACAGACAAGGAATTTCTTCACTGCATATGAAGATTCGGTGTATGGAATGTCTTCTCCATATATCTTATAATCTGGATTTTCAACGATGGACTGCTCGCGGCGATCATAAGGCTTTGAAACAAGCTAAAAAAAATACCACACAGCAAGAGTTTCGTGAGCAAACTGGAATGCTGATTGATATAGTCAAACAGGTATGTATTTAATTTTCGCTCTCTTTATGTTGTTTGTGAATTATATCTCTATGTATTGTATATTACAGTATTGTTTTCCCATTTTAGGGTTTTGGAACTACAAACGACGGGAATACAGCGAGGCGCTTTTTCCAAGATTACAAAAGATCTTCCAGAATAACGGGAATTGACGAAAATCTGATTTTCAGATTTTCCGTTATTCTACAAGCCATATCATCAGGCAAAAACATTGACTGTGAAAAATTTAGAAGATACTGTAGAGAAACAGCTGATGTGTATGTGCAACACTATTCGTGGTACTACATGCCAGTTAGTGTACATAAACTTCTAATGCACGGTGCAGACATCTGTAACCACTTTGGTGTTTTGCCAATCGGTAAGTAAAAAATAAATATAGTTTGATGTATTATTTGACTCGATTGCGTTTTGAAATTAAAATGTATGTACTTATTCGTTTTAGGTACCTTATCTGAAGAAGCTTCGGAAGCCCGTAATAAGGACTTCAGAAACGTCAGGGAGAGGCACACTCGGAAAACGGGGAGAATAGCAACAAACGAAGACATCCTCCATGGACTTCTAATAAGCTCTGATCCCCACATATCCTACATAAGGCCTAAAATAATGAAACAGGTTCATAATGAGTTGTTGCCTGAAGCAACTCAGTTGTTACAGACTACTGAGCCTCCCTGTGACAGTGAAATTATGGAGGAAGAAGAATGCCTCATAGCAGAGTCCGAAAATTTGCCGGACCCACTAGCACTTCTGGAACAAGAAATAATGTGATCCGGCTCTAAATTATTCCCACAAAAGCCCATCAGGGTTAGGAATATGACAAACAGCCCTTTTCAGGGCTACAATTACTTCACAGTTTCATATTGATCATACGTACGATAACTTATACTATAATAATATACATACAGTTGATTATGTAGATAATTATCAACGACTTGCCCGTACAAATTTAAATTATTTCACCTATCATTAACAAAATTAGTATAACCTGAAACATTACGATATATTTATTCAACAATAGATAACGTGCAGTTAAAAAATAACACAGCCAATCAGAGACGAGCATTTTTCGATGACTCATTAGTTATGCGCGCACAAACAAATGAGTCATCAATCACAATGCAGAGCACCTGCATTGTGATTGATGACTCATTTGTACCGATAACATGCAATAATAACTAAATCTCTACCAGAATTACTAGTTCTAAGTACGTATGCGCTATTAAAACTATTTATTTAACTAAAAAGAAGGTGAAAACAGCCAAATGAGACAAAAAATATGCTTTGAATTTATTTTAAATGACAAAAAAATTCTTCCAAATTATTATTTTTTTACCGAATGATTACTCGCGCTGCCGCAGATGGCCGGCGCTGATTTTTTTTTCGTGGATAGAGAATGACCCTAGCTATCATATACTCACGCCACACACCCAACATATTAGTACAATTGAAGAAAAAAAATTAAACGTGATTCGCTCCATACAAAAAAATCGAATAAATTTTTTTCAAGACAAACTATCAAGTTTAGAAGAAATTTTATAAGAATAAAAGTTGTCAGGAATATTATAACACGTCATATAAAAAAAAATCGCATCGATATGGTAACTTTGTTGCCTAAGTCCACTAATTTTCAGTATGGGCCCACTGTGCGCCGTAGCGTATTCGTTTTCGTCCTACAACAGTGGCGCCAACATTACGGCATAGGAACTATTTGATGACACGCACTTTATGCGTTATGCATGGAACTAGTATATACGATATGTTATCTGTGGCACAGATTCAGTGGCAATTTTGGTTTAGTTTTGGAACTCTTGGAACGAGTTTTTCAAATCGATTACCTAAACTCCTAGATTGGGCAAAGTTTAAATGGGTTTTCTATCAATAGGTTGCATGCGATGTTTGAATGAGTTTCGGCTATGATGAAATATGTACCTACCTAAGATTAATAAGTAGCACAGCTCAATCGGTTTGTGTAAATAAACAGATATTTTGTATTGGGGATAAATGGTCAATACTCCATTCAAGTTCATTGAATACGTACTGTAGACTATTATCAGTATTATTTATAAGAAGAAATAAATATTTGACTTATGAATCAGCAGCACGCTCAGCATGTCCACAATAGAAACGGGTTATGTCGACGGAAGAATAGACAAAATGACAGATAAACAATAACATGAGAGTCAAAATGGCGGGTGTATGTACCATAGCGAATTACCGAACAAATGTACCTAAAACATAATATTTTGTACCTAACTCTAAAAAAATCTGTACCTCCTTCAGAACGAAATTATTTCGAAATTAAGTTCCACCCGCCATATTGACATCAAGATCGCGGGTGTTCTATAATATTTTATTATTTAATTCATTTTTTCATTCATTATATAATTACATTTTATGTGTAAGGGTTCATTACTCATAAAAAGTAATTACACTAAAAAATTGTACCTAAAAAGTACCTCAATTAAATAGAAACACACACTTGATCATTAGGATAGTTCCTGAGAAATAATACAACCGTGTCTTGTGTATAAGAAAACACGATAATTATCATGATATATTGATATAGTCATACAGGATGTGACAAGACCCATAACGAAGCCAAAAGGTACTTGTGCTTCGGCCCGTCATTACGATAATTTTTTTGTTCTAGACCATACCTAATAATAACATCTGTCATTTTGTCTATTCTTGCGTCGACAAAACCCGTAGAAAACCCGTTACTGTGGTTGTCATGCTACCTGTGCAGGATCATATATACAAAACGTGGTATTTACTTCGAGGACAAAACAGTCAATTAACAGTGGCAAATGTATGGAAGAAAGGGTCTTATCTTTCTATAGATCTTGTACTTCCAAGTCAAAAGACGTATCTTCGCGCGGGCTAGCGATCTATGGGGTTACTGAAATTTATGCAGAACAAAAATCTACCTGATCCAATAATAAAATAAAAGCATTTTAAATGAGGTCATTTCATAGAAACAAGACGTATCAGTTCGGCCTTCAGACATGACAGACGGCACTATTCTCAACGAATCAAGTGTAATTATAAGAATTAATCAGAATTCTTCCCGAGACTCGGCAATAATGTCATCGGATCATGACTGGCTTCGCTCATGAGCTCTGTGAGAAAATGCGCATCTTTCTGTATTTGTACTTGACGTGGTATGTGGTGATTAAGTGCATATCAACATGTGTGTGTGGGCGAGGTATGGGCATGTGATGCGGAGGAATGAGGAAAATGTCGTGAGGAAAGTTTTGAGTATGAATCTGGATGGCTATAAGAGTAGGGGAAGACCAAGGAAACGATGTGAATGGACTGTGTGAAAGATGAAATGGCTGTATTTTCGCCTAGGCTTCATCCCTGCTTAATTGTTGCAAATCAAATGGGTCATACTATCACGTCCTGGAAGGAATAAGTCAAATTACAATTCATTCTGTATATGCGGTTACCGCTAAACATTATTATTTAAAACAACATTCGGTTTCTGTAACCTTCAAACGATTGTCAGAAATAGGATTTTTTAAATTCGTTTAGCGTTAAACGTATTTAGTGATTTGTAGTGCAAGCGCGCCTAGTAAGGGTAAGGTCGGACCAGACGAGCGTAACAACAACAACACCATTCATTGCGTTCTTTACGTTGTCGAGTAGATTAATTTTTCGAACTTGTGAAGCAATGGATTAGGAATTTGATTATTGTGTTACGCTTATTAGGGTGCTGGTCTTTTGCGCAAGCACAAATGGTTCCTCTACATAGAAGATGGTCAAGCAAAGTTAAGTGTAAAAACAACAGAAAACTGTCGGCTACCAATCCAAATGTTGACAAAATCTACTCATCAAAATGTTTTTTTTAATGAGTTGTATTGCAATATGTGGTTAGCTAGTGACCTCGACAATTGATCTTTTTATTTATTGTTATTAGTAATTAACTCTTTGTTTATATATTTTACATCGATGGTCCTAGTTTATCATTTATAACTTCCAGTTACAACTATATGTAAGCGAGCACGCCCTTTATGCCTGGAGGCTTTTTATTTAGGTATTAAGTGCTGTTTACGTTTAGTTTTGTATTTCGGCCTGAGTATGGTTCTCGATGATTTTGTTCGGTATATTGGCGTGTGCTAGCTAACATATGGCTAATAATTTAAATTATGTTTTGTGTTGCGTTATGTAAATTATTTTGAATACTATTATATAGTTTTTTTTTTTTGTTCTTCTAACTGAACAGACAGCTGTGCTGCTGGGGAGTTTGTTGCGCCACTTCTTCCCAGCGAATGCACTAGGAAGTGGTGAAGGGCGGGCGTTTTGGGGGACTGTCTTATGTAATTTTGACGTTCGAAAAGTGCTGATTTTCAGCCTAGTTTGAATAAATGACATTTGAATTTTGAATTTTTTGAATCCCATTTAGAGAAATTACCGAACTATTTAAGGAGCATTCCGGCTATTAGAAATTGGAGCGTTCTAAAAGATTGATCTGACCCACTTTAGCCAACCACCCTGGAGATGTTTATTCAATCACTATTTGCGACAGACGCGATCGAATCAAGTCAGTCTAAACGGGAACTAGCATCCAAATGCTTCTCTCTAATGACATTTTAAGCATAAATGGAACTAAATTAAGTTTCCATTTTGTCGAACTTTCGTGACAAAAATAATTTTACTATTGTGTTGTAGGCAATAACCTCCAAATTCCTTCCCATGACCGGAGAACATTAAGGACATTAAAGGCTCCCCGCGACGACGCGACTCTAGTGGAACAATTTCCATGAAAACTTCTCGGAAATTGTTCTATCGGTGTCGTGTCGCGCCTATCTGCAGGAGCCTTAAACCGTAAAGTAACCGTTAACTCGTAAATTAAAGCTAGTTTTGTCCTGTTCTGTATGTAACACGTGGGACATTTCTGGCTTTGAATCCAACGCTGAGATTTTTTGGACGGAAAACTTACTGAGTAGGCTCTGCATGAAGATTTCTCATTTTGTATCGTCTTTTCAATCATTACATTAATTACAGTCACCACTCACGAGTTTCACCTCACTCTCTGGCTCGCATCATCTGTCTAGCGTTTTCCCAACTATGTTGAGGTCGGCTTCCAGTCTAACCGGATGTAGCTGGATACCAGTCGTTAACATGGAGCGACTGCCTGTCTGACGTTCAGAACTTATTTTCTATATCTACAACGTCATTAAAGTTAATCTAAGAAACTAAAGTTGGAAGTTAACCATCTTTAAGTTTTGTGCAGATTAGCGCGACGCGACACCGGTTATTGTTATACCGGGAAGTTTTCTTAGAAATTGTTTTGTTCGAGTCGCGTCATGCTGGTCTGTACGAGCCTTTAAGAGTGTTTATTCAAATAAATTGACGATTGAATGAATTGATTGATGACGTGATGGCCTAGTGGATGACGTGATGGCCTAGTGCATGACGTGATGGCCTAGTGCATGACGTGATGGCCTAGTGGTTAAGGCGTCACCTCTCATGCACGAGGTTGTGGGTTCAAATACGGGCAAGTACCAATGTGGCCTTTTCAATTCATATACAGTATGTTAAATAACAGAGGGCGTTCCCTTAGACTCGTTAATCTATATCATTAATAGATAAAAATAAAAATATCAGCATAGAAAAATAAGCATTAAAAAATCCGAATTCAAAAAATTTATTGGATAATAAATTCGAAACGTCCTGTTTAAAATCAAAATAGTAGCGCGGAATAGCCTAGCGTAGTAGCATTGCCCAAACCGGCAACGTCGCAATTTTTGACTCGCGCACGATGCCGAACATTTTACGAATACTCACGATGCTGTGCGACCCGGCCGCCACGCTCCGGCCGGTCGGGTGGCGGCGGCGGGGGGCGTTGAATGGCGAGCGGCGACTTTGATAAAGGCGGCAAATGAATTAGAAAGACAGTGAAAAACACGTCGTCGGGTTGTTATCAGTAAAATTAAACAATTAACTATGTTTAGTTTTAGCAATAAAATTTAACAACCCGTCTCAAATGCCCGGCTGACAAAGGAACGCGTCACTGAGGCCCCTTGGGCTTGGAAGGACCTATTCACAAACATAGTAAAAACATAAATTCATGTACCTACAAGCCACGTTTCAATAATAATTAAAATTAAAATACAGAGTACAGATAATTATTCTGCACGCAGCGGCCGAGTAATGGACGCGGGGTAGCGGCGGCGCTTCTGCCGACACGTCGTCCTCAAAATAAACAGATGTACGAATACAGAAGGACCACTCACGGAACAAGTACACGAATTTGTTTTACCTATCCACTCAGTACCGTACCACCGTACGGTACAGGCTTACAGTGTTAATATGAAAGTTGATTAGAAAAAATAATTTTATCAAATAAATAACGTAGAGCTAATAAGTAGTGTGCGGTTAATTTTAGGGAAAGTTTCATTTATTTAAACCACAGTTTAGGCTAGCTTTTAAATGATAATGGCAGTATTGCACGTTAGCAAGTGAATGTTTTCTGAAATAACATAGAAATTAAAAAAATACTTTTACTTTATGCAGTTGCTTTCGTAATACCTAAGTACTTGCGTTTATTTATAGCAATCGTGTAACACCACAGTAGTAACATGCTCATTGGGCCTTCTGAACTTATTTATTTTGTAGCACAGTCGTTTAGTGTTATTTATTATTTTAATGTTTTCGAAAGGTTTTAGGTATTATGATACATTTACAAATGTTTAAAAACTTACCTAGATTTTGAACTGCTCAATATGGTGACCGCCTCTCTCTACACATTGGTGCAATCGCCGCCGGTTATTTTGGCGCACTCGTCGCATGAAAAACGGGTCCTCGCGTATGTGGTTCCGGATAACACGAAATGCTGTGCGGATTCGCATTTCCATCTCCTCCCGCGAGTGGCTTTCTTTTTTATAAACGAGTTGTTTGACCCAACCCAGAAAAAGACGTCAAGTGGTGTCAAGTCAGGTGACCGCGGTGGCCACGCCTCGGGACCGTACCTCCCGATCCAGCGGCTACCCACTTCTGTTGAAATGTGAGGGGGTGCACCGTCGTGTTGAAACCACACATTTCGGAACTCTGCTAGCGGCAACCTGTAGAGGTAGCGTGCGACGGTGCCGTTAAGAAGTGCCAGATACCTCACACGGTTTAGAGTCCCTGGGATGAAGACGGGTCCTATTATTTTGTTTCCCTTTATCCCAGCCCACACATTCAACGACCAGCGTATTTGATGTGCTAACGGTCGAGTAGCACGCGGATTATGGCCTCGTTCTGCCCAGTGATGGCATACACGCCGATTCCACATGCCATTGCGCGTAAATAGGCTTTCGTCTGACCATATGACGTTTTCGATGAAGTGGGTGTCCTCCGCGCATCGCTGCAGTGCCCACTGGCAACAAGTTAACCGGCGCTCGAAGTCAGCTGGACCAAGCAGAGCCTGCACTTTTTGAAGTGAGTACGGATGCTGCTTGTTTTTCTTTAAAATTTTAAAGACTGCGACGTGACTCATGTTTAACAGGCGGCCGGCCCTTCTAGTGCTTGAACCGGGCTCCTCTTCAAAATGCCTTAGCACGTTCTGTTCCTGCCGCACAGAGATCACCGGTCGGGGGCCACCAGAACGACGCGGCACTACCGGTTCATTGTTACGGAGACGCACCAGAGCACTCACAATAACACGAGAATTCCGCGGTTGATTTGCATTGGGATACCTCTCAGCGTACATCCTCAGAGCACGGGCACCATCGTAATTACACTCAGCATAAATGAGCACCATGTTCACATACTCCTGAGCACTGTACTGATAACGCGGCATTTTTCACACAAGAATGACGAAACGAAAAAATACAAGATGTTGCAAATGTGAAAATAATGCACATCAGGTCAGCGCGCGAGATTAGTTCCGAATAAAATTAGGTGGACATTCGGGGTGAGGGGGCGGGGCACATCTAATAGATCGCCGCACACGTGGCCCGTCATTCATAAGTAAATTGCGACATTGCCGTACTTACACTTTGAAAGCAAGTGCGCGTGTACAGAGTGTTTCTTTTACGTATCAATTTAATATTTTTTGTGAATATTTTATAATTTAAAAAAATTAAAACATTTTGTTTTCGAATGGTACAATTTTTTTTTCATGTATGGACGCTATACTATTGCGAGTTAACGGGAACGCCCTCTGTTAGTTAACATACTGTATACTTAATAAACTTAACTTATTACTTAATAAATAAATAAATAAATAAATACTTTCTGAGTTTATCCTGGACGTTACTGACATCGGTAAAGGAAAACATCGTGAGGAAACCTGGACTTATAGTTAATATAAGTCTGAAATCGCCAACCCGTCTTGAGCAAGCGTGGTGATCAATGCTCGTGCCTTCTCTGTATGAGAAGAGGTCTTTGCCCAGGGACAATAATAGGCTGATATTATTATTCTGAAAATTGGCAACGTCGCAAAATGCTGTCAAATATTTACCCGTTTTGTTTAATTTGGCAATATTACTGAATGGAAATAGGAATTATCGCTAACTAGTGAAATAGAATATTAATAATGAATTGCAATTATAACACTGAATTCGATGTTGTAACCGTTTTAGGTGTAAAAAGGCATTTTGAAAGTTTTCAAATATATTGTTTACATCTAAGTATTCCTAAATATTCGGTGTTACGATATTAATTATTCAAAGTCAAAGTCAAAGTCAAATCATTTATTTCAAATAGGCCCTTGCAAGGCACTTTTGAACGTCAACAATTACAAAAAAAAAAAAAAAAGATTCTAGTCGCCCCTTCCAAAAGGTAGTTTTCGTATGGAGAAGAATGGGCAAGAAACTCCACCGTTACTCTTTTAAAAGGTTTTACAATATTTTGTATATGTAGGTACATTAGTTATATAATTATATGTGAAGACAATGCATCTAAAAATAAAAAAAATAATTACTATACCACAATATAGGTAAAAATATTTTTTTAAAGAGAGCAACGACAGATAAATTAATTACTTATGTGATAGATACATATTATATTGCATTTCATCATCAATATTTTATTTCATTAGTTAGCCATATTTCATATTTCCATACAGTTTTATTGGGAAATGAATCAAAACAGAGAAATATTTGACATCTATTTGCGACGTTGCTCCCTTTCAGAATGCACGCCTGATTATCAACGCAAAAGATATGCTAATAAGTAAGTCACTGAAAACGCGAAAACGAAATGGTTTTATTAATTGTTAAAATTGTATTCAACTTCAGACTACAACAGAGCATTCTTATTACATTTACATCCAACAAAAGACTCTTTAATGTTCCGTTTGTGTCACAAACGTTATAAATTAACTCAGAGAAGTATTCCGAAAGCATTAACAAGAACTTCATAACACTCCAAACTTGTGTATAATTGGTTAAAAGCTTCGAAAATAACGTGAAAAGATTAATGTCTGAATCAGATTGGATTCAAAACATTTGTATGTAATGTGTTCTCCAAATTGTTTGTCTGTCTATATAAAAATATGTTTCCCAATCTATCCTCGTCGAATAAAGGCTTGTGCAGACCAGCGCGACACCGGTTATTGTTATACTGTGAAGTTTTCTTAGAAATTGTATTGTTCGTGTCGCGTCGCGCGACAAGTCGCGCTGGTCTGCACAAGCCTTAACTCACAAGGAAATAACAATAAATTATATGTCCATTTTGAATCTAGTTTCAAAGAAGCTGTTCTAGCTACTATATCCAAAAAATACAAAGTTTAAAACTCAATTCTATTATCTAAATGAAAATATTTTTTTTAGATAATAGAATGAACCCTCTAATTTTCATCAACTTCCTAGTGAAGAGTTTTGCACTGTCTCCAACTGGTTTTCTGCAACACCTAACTCATTAAAATATTGAAAAGCCTATTAAAATTTAAAAAGATCTTTAGAAAAAAAAATATGTTGCCACCTACAGAAAGGATGTGTTCACATTGTGGTGACAATTTGTAATTTGTGGTCAGAAAAAAGTTTCGACGACATCCGCCACATTATCGAGATGGACATGATATCCTGCAATCACTGCATAATTTCGACGTAAAAGAAACAAAACCACTAGAGAACATTATCTTTATTGTGTTAAATCCATCTGCATTATCATTTAGAAATAGGACCAGGTTATTATGTTCCCACTGCTGGGACTGGGGTCTCCTTTCTCTAAAAAGTGGTGGATCGCGTAATCCACTACACGGGCTGCTGGTACTGCAGGGTTAGATGTCACCCTGCTGGGGTTGCGGGTTTGTCCGAAAGGGATATCGCGGCCCCGGCACACAGGCAAAGGAAGGAACACGGGTGGGTTTTAGTCAGTAAAAGTCTAACACACCCTCTCGCTCTGCGCAGAGCGGGAGAAGTCATTTGATGATTTCCCATCCTCAAAAAAAAAAAAGGGTTAGGTGTCGCATGTCTTAAAAATTTTCGGTTCTAGGACATGCCAGTTTCCTCATTTAAAAATAAATTCCGAAACTTTTCGAACTATAAATAAGTCCCAAGGGACTTTCTTGAATTATTTAGTCAATGGAAGTGTTTTCGTAAGTGTGACGCAAAGATCTCTTGCCTTTCAGAAAGTGGACTAATGAACTATTCAGAAGAAAGTTCCTCGGGACCGTTCATTAAGTATTTGCTCGTCTCGGATATTAATGACGTTTCGTTTTGTTTCAGGATACGGGGATCATACTAAAGAAAATATGGTGATGAACCATAATTTACACAGGTTTGTGCTTTTTATTACTTTAACAAGTCGGGTTTTGGCTGTATTGTTAATGTCGCATGTATGAAACGTTATGATTAAAATTGTTTGCACCTACATCGCTAAATGCGAAGTTAGCGAACTACGCATGACATTGATGACATGCAAAATCCTGCATCGTGCAACCAGAATTAACGGGGTCTAACATATATACAACATCCGGACATCAATCATCGGGCAGTTGCCCACCAGACACAACTCCCGTCTGTTCGGAGGATCCTCCCATTTCTATGAAGGATCAGTGAACCTTACAACCCTGTTCCTCATACCTCTATACACCTATAACTTGATGTTAATTTATAGAATTCCAAGATTAGTGGTCATTATTACTCTCCATCACATAATATATATTTAGCATACCATATCATAGCATATTCAGTCCATAAAGCTCCCACTACTGGGACATAGGTCTCCTCTCTGTGAGAGAGTCGGTCCTATCAACCACGCGGGCCCAGTGCGGGTTGACTATTCCATATTTCTATTAGCTTATTTTGAGTCCAAGTTGCATCGTTATGTTGTTAACCAACACAAAATAGTTATGTAACGTAGCGTATCAGATTTTAAATAAATAGCGGATGGTCGCACAGAACAATTAATTGTGCCAGGGACGGCGGACGCGCATTGTACTGCATAGGGTTTTGCATAATGCTATGTAAGAGATAAATAAACAATACATAGGTAACTCGGTATTGAGCCGTTTCGGATATTTGCAATAGTTTTTACGGAATTCCCTTTGTATAGTGTTCGAATCTTGGCCTCGGAACTGTCCTCTTTATCCGAACTTGCACGGATTGGCCACCATTGCAGAAGAGACTAATTAAGGACCTTCCAATCTTTTTTTTTTATCGCAACGGGGTAGCTCTTGGCCTGCATCTCACCTAATGGTAAGTGATGATCAGACCAAACCGCGCAGAAATTAAAATCTTCATCAATCAATTCTTTTCTTAGGTATTTTCAACGAATATGTAAAGGGTACGCTGTAAAGAAATGGTGCGAGTTTAACTGATGCCTGAATGTAGGACTATAAATTCTTATAAGACATAAATAGGTAGATACTACAAAGTAGCTTGAACGAATACGATTAAACAGCATTACAACACGTGTAGGCAACATGACATCATTTCTTAGGTTTACATAGGTAAAATTTAAAGCATGGCATATTACCTACGCATTTTCATTTGCACATGAAAACAAGTGCGATAAAAAAATAAAATAAAACATTGTGCAATTCACACGTGGTAGAAGTGTACCCTTCAAAAATTTAGGCCCAAGCAAACTCCCACTATGCCTTGGTAAACACGAGTGGAGGTACGAAGCAGAGCACAAAGAGAACCACGAATATAAGAAACACTGTATAATGCTTCCTATCTCATTTTCTCCCACGTTAAATCTTATGAATTTATGTGTCTGTCTCTTTTTACTGTCGCTTTTTCGTTTCATAGACTTCAAATCACAACGATGCTAAAGAAGTTTTCACTGCAAAAATCGGAACCGCTGCTAAAATTCGAATATCTCTTGAATTACAGTGAATACAAGGTAGGTACAATCTTCTTCTTTTCGTGTGGTTAGTGACTAACCTGGTGTCAGAGTTTTAAAGCCGCCGATGGGCCTCTGACTTGGCTTCACATGCCGTCGAGAAATATCTCTCAGGCATGCCGGTTTCTTCACTATGTTTTCCAACAGGTTTTGTCTACGGAAGAATAGACAAAATTACAGATTGTGACAGATAAAGATCTGTCATTTGGTCTATTCTTCCGTCGACAAACCCCGTAGAAAACCCTTTTCTATGGTTGTCATGCTACACGTGCTGGTTGTCCTAGGTACAATAACATATATTGAATAATTTGATGTAAAAATCATGACAGCTGCCTGCAGTCACTGTATTAAGTTATAAATTTTACATATACTATGTGAACTCACGCTGCTACTAACTACAAAGTAAAAAAATCAAGTGAACAACAATTTGAATGTGTGATACATTTTAGTCACAGTATCTCTTTATACTGTGGTATTGCTTGTATTAGTTGAAAGTGAGATTATCTGATTATTTTCTCTCAAATCGGCCTATTATATTATTGTAAGAAGAGAAGGAGGAAAGCTGTTCCACCGTAATACAGTTAATAACTAGTACGGGGGGTCAGGGTGAATTGGATTCTTAACAATCTGAATTTATTATTGTGCACTGAGTAACTAATTAATTGGGTAACTAATCTTTGAGATTCATACAAAATATGCACTAGTGTAAAATTTGTTGTATATTCTTTTGGCAAATTAAATAAAGATGATATTATACGAGTATTATATTATCTGCCTAGCCTTTTCCCAATTATATTAGGGTCGGCTTCCAGTGTAACCGGATGCAGCTGAATACCAGTATTTTACATGGAGCGACTACTTATCTGACCCCTTGGCAAGATTGGTTGTCAGTATTTCTGACTACCCGTAACGACTGTCAAAGATCTACGTTTGACTGTCAGGACCAACGGCGGGGTCTCGATATGTGATGGATGGTCTCCCATCCACAAACCGACAGCGGCAAGCGTAGCTTACCCTTCGTGCGGCTGTTATTATTAAGCCACGACCCCTCTGTCACATATTGAGTGTCTAGCGTAATAGAAGAAAGGGAACAAGCATAAATAAAAAAACCCCCGACACAAACATTTCCTCATTTCTCTTTCCTACTCCATCACCAGACTCTGTTCATACCTATAACCTGTTCATTGAGACCATTCCAATAAGCCCAAACACGACACCTGTGCTGTAAGTTGGTAAGGGAGTTGGGTATCCTGCAAATTCCAGGAAATGCTGCAGCGTCAGTTCAGTGTTACTATATTCTTCTAATATCATTGAAGTAATAGAATGTATCAAATTTCAAATTGATCAGACCAGTGGAAGATGCTCACATCCATTCATCAACGAGAAAAGAGCTTATAATCTGGACGGATTTTATTGAATCATAGCTGTTTTTTTTGAGGGTGGGAAATGATCAAATAACTTCTCCCGCTCTGGACGGAGCGGGAGGGCGTGTCAGACTCTTACTGACTAAAACCCACCCTTGTTCCTTCCGTTGCCTGTGTGCCGGGGGCGCGATATCCCTTTCGGACAAACCCGCAACCCCAGCAGGCATTGGTGACATCTCTTTGAGGCACGCATGGAATACAACGCGCCGTCGACCCGGGCCTGGTCCTTATCGGACGGCGAGATACCCATTGCTCACCGTCACCGTTGAATCATAGCTAAGAATACTCTCGATCAAGTCACCTTTCAAACAATAAAACAATTTTATTGGTTCAGCTGTTTGGGAGCTACGATGGCGCAGACAGACACACAGATACACACGTTAAACTTAAAACGGGGGTGTTTTAAGTTTAACTTTTTCCATCGGGGGTTGAAAAGGAAAACAAGCAAATGAGGAAAAATATTCCAAACACTTATTTTCTAATCGTACCAGGAACCCATAATCTCGAGAAAGTAAACGGTTTCTTTATGAGCGAACACTAAAAGGTGAACATGCGATTATCGATAGTGCAGCTGATTGCGAATGCAGCCTCGCAGTGCACGTGTTTCAACTTTCAATGTTGTTTAAACAATCTGTATTGTGTAACTTAATGTTACTGTGTATGTTTATAGGTTGTGTGTATTGTGTACTTTCTTACTAAGTTCTGCATCCTCAGCGTATATCAGTCGACTCACTGACTCACTGAGCTTAATCCTAAGCTAATGCCATATATATTTTCTGAAATCATTCTGGTACCTTGATCAGTAGCAGACTTCAATGAAGTATCGTTTTCCAAAGAATTTTCTATCCCCGTCTTCTTAAAGGTTTTCTTCTGCTGGTTATCTAGACTCTAGAAAAAGTAATATGTGTTTTATAGTTGTATTCCTTTGTTCAAAGGATCCTGACTTGCAATGGCTACGATTCGTGGACCAATTTCCAAGATTCTTTCCGATTTCTATCTGCGTACTAAGATTGCGAATTTCCAATTTCATAGCTGAAAGATACTTAGTCAGTTACAAAGCAAATTCTGAATTGTAATAGCAAAGCAGCAAGCCAAAGCTTTTTGCTTATTTAACTGAGTTGGTGAACACAGCGGGCTTATGTTAAAGGATGTCAATT
Source organism: Agrochola lota (assembly GCA_947364205.1). Classification (NCBI taxonomy): domain Eukaryota; kingdom Metazoa; phylum Arthropoda; class Insecta; order Lepidoptera; family Noctuidae; genus Agrochola; species Agrochola lota. Next base: position 12,391,133 of record OX376241.1, read on the forward strand.
CGTTTTTGTCGCCGCTTGATGGAGGACACTGGGCAGATTCCCTAGAGTCTAGGGAATTGTTTTGTTTTGTTTGAATATTCTCAACCGCAAGCTTTCAAAGCTCCTGTCCTTATCCTGTATTTGGTTGTTTGTTTTTATAAGAAAGGTCGCCCTAGACGCCTTGTCTAACTAGGTAATTTGTGTCTTCAATATTTCATACAAAGTTGGAAAAAACATTTGTTTTTTTACAACAATATCTGACTAAACAAAAGTGACTGATCACCATGCAAACACCATGTTGGGTTGAAGTATGGTTACGTGAATTTCGCTGATATTGTCTTTGGTTGATCTTCTTCTATCGTTTTCTTAGATGGCCAGTATTCCAACACTGGTAGCGCTTTTGATAATCAGTTCCACGGTCAGGACAAGATAAGTTTATAACCGATATACTCATAAATGTGCTGAAACATAATGGATGTTACGAATGCGGCGATGCTCTCTGATACTATTGAGTCTGCAAACTAAGAACAATTGCGAATTATTGTCGTACAGTTGGCACTAATACCATTTCTCGGCCATTATCTCTACGTCCGTCGCTTCACATTGGGGTCGTTCTTACTGCAAGGTGGGTCGAGCAATATCTGTCCTAAATTCGCCTATATTTCCCACCCACGATGCCTGAAACTTACTTTTATAACCACATCAAAAATCCTTATATTCATATGACTTAAGGTATATTTTTGCTTGTTGCTCAGGTCAGGTTATACTGGCCTTGTTAGTTGCAGTTCGCGGACCGTCTGCATTCAGAACTTTTATTTTAGATAGTTTTATGATGTTTTATATAAATACGCGGGTTTCCTGCTAGTTATGATGTTATGAGCTTAAATTATCTTTATTGCCTAGGTTTAGGAGTGCCTGACGTTTAGTGTAATGTTGTAATGTTGAGTAAATTGTACAATGACATGAAAGACTTTTACGTAACAACGTGTAATTTTGTGAGTCTTAAATTAAATTAGTATGCGGGAGGTTGCTGGATGTTTTAGGTCGGTATTTTCTTTGTAACTCAGGTGCCTTGTAAAAAGCTCTCTTAGAGTTTTTTTCGTCAACTACGTCAAACATGCGACAAATTTTTTAAAGGTCCTCATCTAGCTGTATTGCGGGATTTTGGAACTTCGCTAAAGTAAGTAGGTACATAACTTTACCTCTACGCAAAACTACAATTCCATGAAATAAAAAATTAAACACGCCGTGACAGTCAGGAGGTAAATACCCATATCCACATAAATATATTTTCAGGCATGGATTCTTTGGCAGGCGGCCGAAACCGGCCAGTCGACGCGAGCGTCGCGACGCGCTCGCCACGCTGACTGACGCATTCGAGATCAAAATTTTCGAAATTCAAAATTTTCGGAATTCAAAAAATATCGTAGTACTTTAGTGGTGCTACACCTAAAATAGTAAAATAGCGTGTAGGTTAGTGACGTAATATTCAATTAAAGAACACGAATAATCGAATACGAGTGTGAAAAGTGAGAGTGAAACAGTGATAAAAGTGTTTTAAAATTAATTTATCACCAGCAAGTTTTAAAAAGTGCTCGCTTTTTATTAAAAAACATTTCGTAGCAGGTGCCAGTAGAGGTATTTAAAACGGTTGAATAATTGTAAAAGAAGGCCAAGTGACTGCAGTTGCATTTTATTGAATTGACATTTTGCAAAATATTAATTGAATGACCTATTGATAAATATTTTCGGTCCAATTTTGATATAACAAGGGGTTTTAATTGGTCAAAACAGTTTATTTATAAATGTAAGCACAATGCATTGACCTGTATGAAACGCGTCGGATGTGAAAACATTTACTGCCGGAATTTGCTAATGACGGATAAATGAGGACATTATTTATGCCAATTTGCTTCTTAGACAATTTTGATAGGGTTATTTTATACGCTCAATAAAAGCTCGATTTCATGTTAGTGGGTTAATACGTTAATACGGAACAATGTTAAAGTTAGTCATGGATTATTTAATGACATTATCTTGACGTCATTGCTCTCTTCCACATTGAAACACACTGTTAATATCGTCATCATTTCTTTTACATTAATTTTGACAGTTGTTTTAATTAAGTAAGTACACACGTCAAAAACGAAAACCTATTATATTACAAAATTTTTTTTCTTCTCTTTGGCAACTGAGCCGATGTCGACTATTCTGCCAGCGTCTTATATTACAATGTTTTACTAGCTTGCTTACTTAGTTGTCAAGTATGACCCAATCGTCAGTCAAATGCTACCCACTACTCGTTAGATTCAATGTAATAAGCACTAAAGAGGCGTGTTTATACCGCACGTCAATTTACAGAATGAACGACACCACGCTGTCTTATGAAGCCGATGATGTCATTCATAAAAATCATAATCGACTAAAACACTAAACTATTAAAACAAATCGTAGTAAAGAGGTCAACTTTGCTTTGATGTTACTAATGGAGAATATTTTTAAATTGGAATGCGGTGTCAGAAAAGTGAGTGCTGCTAGATTTCTTTAAAAATAAATCGACTTTGGAACATGGATAACACTGAGCTTTCTGATAATTGATAGATCAAAGCTAGAAAATCAATAATATAATATTTAGGTACACCAAAGCTATCAAGTAGATAGAAAACCTAAGTTAGCTAGTTTTCGTTTCAACCAATCGATGATTATTCGAATTTTCCTATTCAGGCGGCTAATTCGATGGACAAAAGTGATATTAATGTAAAAGCAACAGTCTATGCACAATAAAGATAAATCTGTCATGGCGGGTCGTTGTTGGTGTGCGATTCACAGCAAGCCTATTCGTGATCATTCACTATTCGATTTATTCGAATTTCAAATTGATATCGACTAATTTCGATGCCGATTAGTGATGTCTGGTGACGTCCTCCTTGGTAGTTCATTCAGAGATCGTATTTCTAATTCTGAAATACTAAAAGCGTAGCTAAATGAAGCGTAGAAAGATAAAGCAACAAATTTAGCAAAAGTTTAATAATAATATTAATTTGTTGTTGATATCGCTGTCCCTCATGATGAGAATCTCGTGAAAGCTGAGAAAGACAAAAAAAACAAGTATCAATCACACGAGGTTGTCGACATTGTGGGACGTGGTCACTGCAATCATTGTACCGATAATCGTTACGGTTAATGGCCTAATAGCGGAGAGCTTCGACAATACCTCAGAAGACTCTCAATGTGCGGTCATCGGGCGGTCAAGGGATTGATTTAGAAAGCAGTACTGGAGAACACGGCACGCATAGTGAGGAGGTTCCTCTCTCTAGAGCCCTGACCACCGGCAGCTTGGACTCTGTTTCTGATGCCGATGGGCCACAATTTATATTTTTTTAACATTTTTTTTTTTTTAATTGTTATTAATATGTATGTAAATGTAGTAAAGGAAATCATCATTTTAAATACATGGCAATAAATAGGGATGATGACAAAAAATTTTTTTTAGTCCGTCTTTGAGATTATAAAAAAATATTGGACACGTATTTTTTCTTTTTTTACGTAATCTAAAGATTACGGCGATACATTGAGTTAAAATGTGCCATGACGTCAGGAGTATGTAGATTTTATACGTACTAGTGACATAGCGACCCCCACTCCCCAACTTAAAATGCGTTTATCAAAGTATTTTTTTATTAATATGATAAAGCAAAAAATACGTGTCTAATATATTTTTATTATCTGACTGATGGACTAATTAGAATTTCATTTTTTTTACCCAGGCATCATCCCTATTCCCTTCTGAGTTGAAACGAGACAGCGTTAAAGTTTCCAAAATAAAAGCAAAGCTCCTTACTCTATATTTTAATCATATGGGACATTTAACACCGATCCACCTGTTTCCTAAATCCCGAACTAGAAGTGACATCTATATACGTATTTATACGTTAGTAAGTGACATCCCATCCACGCTCATATTTCCCCGTGGATGTGTTGTATCCATACGAAAGATGTCAACTGCTAGACAGCCGGCAACCAACGGATATAGATCTGCAAAACATGGCAGGTAGGGTTGTCGGTCTGACACGACCGTTGGATTATTTATTTAGAGTGAAATAGTTATTTGCAATAAGGGGGCTCTTGGAATAGTAGGACAAAGTACAAAAGAATTTACGGGTGTTATTTATTTGTATTGCTTGTAGCTTCACTTACAGCTGGACTTATCTAAAATAGTAATCAAGAATGAAGAGATCGCAAAACAAATTATATTGCAAAAGAATGTGTGCACACAAGAGTGCACACATTCTATTGCAATATTATTTGCTGGAGAAGTAGTTACCCAGGAAACTGCTTCATAATTTCCTGAAAAAAAAAAAACACTCATTGATGACCTCAATCAAAGAGAATATTTCCTCAACCTTTTAAGTTTTCTGAATATCAACCACAACAGCATAATTAGATTTTGCAGGTAGTTCATCAGCTGTTATGCACCTAATTTTGACCGATTGTGACTTTGACTTGATTAATTAAACTGCAAACAGAAACAAGTGACAACCTTAGCCACAGATCGGTCATCGGCTACGTAGGCGTAGGCGGCGTGGGGATCGCCGTGTGTCCTAGAAATTGGTCTGTCACGTCACTAATACAACAACAGTGGTAAATAACGCGACTTTCATTGGATGCCCGGCTCCCCACTGACACGGCTTGATGGAAGCGCTGCTTTGGGTTTTAGACGGCTGGAGGATTGCTTTTGTCTGTGCCTATTTTTGAATCGGTCTGTAGTGTTTGTAGGATTTGTGCTAGACGAGTGTGGAGGTTTATTATGATATCCACTTCATGTTACTCATTGGGGCACGATAATTGCACTATTACCAAGATATTTCTTCTACCTACCTTTCTTGTTTAACGTGTCATCTGCCAGTATTGCGTGCATTGTGAATTGGTGATGTGCTTATTATCAGGGACCGCGGAAGTACTCCATGACGGGGGGGGGCAAACCTTTTTTGGTCACCCCCTTCCAAAAACATAGTACTCCATGATGGGGGGCAATGTTCTTTGGTCATTCCTTCCAAAAACACTAACTCTATGGCGGGGGGGGGGGGGGGGGGAACTACTTTGGTAATGTACATAATATACTTTAAATAAAACAAAAAGAAAATCGTTTTCTAACGTACATGCGCATTTTCTTTTAAGAAAAAATAAAGCTCTGTGAAGGATAGCATAGAAAACCTTTACCAAGTAGTAAAATGGAAGGGGGCATTTAGCTCCCTCTGCCCCCCACTTCCGCGGTCCCTGCTTATTATGCCCCAGCTTTGAACCCTGACATATTTCTTACTTCACTACTTATGTGCTTTGTTCATCAATTGACTACCACCAACGAAGTATCAAACGTGTCTTATAAAATTGAAACTTGAGCATCGTCACGTTGATTCGTAATATAATCTCCTTTAGCCACGTGCTCTTGTACGCAAATATAATTAACTTTTTTAAAGCGCTAGACAGCGCCACAGCTTGGCAGACGGAGTGACCCCCTTGTATCGCTGATACAACCTACTCGATTGACGGACTATGCACCTATTGCACTTATCGTATACAGACAGGGTGTCTCAAACGTAGTGGTCCAAAGGCAAATGGGGTAAAGCAGAGGTGGCCACCTATAATTAAAAAATTTAAAACTTGGGATATTCTCAACGGTTCAGAAAATGTCGCTAATTTAATCATTTTCTAGATATTTTAAATTTTCACTAGGAAATTTTTGACCCTGTGAACAAAATTTTCGACGTAGCGAGTTCATAATTTTCGACGAAGCGAGTTCAAATCTGGCTGGAAGATGCCTTGATAGTGTAGGTACCGGATTATACCTGTTCCCATTTACGTACAGTGTGGCTCTGCAACGCTTCAAATTTTATTTTTACTTGGCTTTTCCCATTTTTGATTAAAACTTTAGCGAAACTTTCTAAGCCCAGATTTAAATGAATGTACTACCGAATACGTACTCATAGCTTTTAAAAGAACCTTAATTATTGATAGACTGGGAAAATTTCATAAAGATAGGTTAAGTAGAAACTTTAAAAAAAAAAAAAAAAAACTTTTTTCTCTAATTTTACCAAAAAATCTCTGATTAGTGTTGAGTATTTTTTTACACATTTAGACGTAACCTTCGGTACATGTGTTTTATTTTTAATTCTTTTTTTTTACCTTCGCTGTTGACCTGCATAGGGCTTAACAACTTGTGATGTCATTCCCAAAAGCTAGGTTGGGTCTTGTCAGATGAATCTGGATATCTCAAAGTCTTATATGAACGGACTCCAATGGCCTGGGCCCGTGTGGTTGACTACGGCCCACTCCGTTTCAAAGAAGTCTGTCTCCATGAGGCAGTAACTTTATTGCCTTATTATATTTTGATTTTTTGACTAGCCATACAATCACAATATTCTAGAGTGGCCATGTTTTCAGGCTTCGTATTACGCATTGCCATTGCCAATTTGCCATACTCATCGATCAATTAATATTAATTGATGGATGTTTTGTTTATAAATGACACATGTTAATGGAGCTATTGGAGAAATGCATGAGCTTTGGCTGGCATTATATATATATATATATTTTTTTGTTTTTTTCAAAACGTTGCCCCACACTAAGAATTTCTTCTTGTATCGTGGGTGCGTTTACAAACATAGAAACTCACATACACTAACACCCAGACCCGGAACAACTACTATTACTACTACCACCGACTATTTGGTACTTAGTCGAGAAATTAAACAAATGAAACACCTTTGGTCAATTACAACAATAGACGCACGCAACATTTCAAATCGATATTCATAAACATTACAACCGACTTCCAAAATAAACACTACGTACAAAGTGAAAAATTACTTAAATTTCAGAAGTCGGTGTCTTTGGTTTTGTATTTCGTTATTTGCCACCGACTTCCGAAAATGAAGTAATTTATTTTATTTTTATTAACTTTTTATTCGAATACCACTACCTGTCAATCAAAGAAAATATTCCCATTTATTTTAATAGAGTACTATTAAAATAAATGGGAATATTTTATATTAGTTTGGTTAGTGTGAATGGACCGATGGACGCTCTGAAACACATAATTTATTGTTCCTCTCATCAATCTCATCGTAGATATCCCGGAAATTCAACTCACGTCACACAGGGCGTGGAATATCAAGTATATCATTTTAAAACTAGTAGACTTGTTCACAATAAATAAAAATAAAACGTTAACAAGGAACTTGTCATCGTAAGCTTGGTTGGACTCATAAAAATGAGTTCAAGAGGCATTTTTAGATTTTGTCAACGAGCTATTGCATCATAAGAAACGAATATTAATAGGGGTTTCAGAGGAATATTATTATTATTAATGGGTTATTTTTCAGATCCTCTATGAGTCTACGATAAACGAAACTGCCACAACTAATGAAAATAAATATAAGGTAAACTAGCAGTGCCCGCGACTTCGTCCGCGTGGAATAAATATAAGGTAAACTAGCAGTGCCCGCGACTTCGTCCGCGTGGAATAAATATAAGGTAAACTAGCAGTGCCCGCGACTTCGTCCGCGTGGAATAAATATAAGGTAAACTAGCAGTGCCCGCGACTTCGTCCGCGTGGAATAGTGACTTTGGGGGGTATAATGACTTTCAGGATTTATTTATTTATTTTAAAACTTCTGTACAATAATAAAATGTACAAAGGCAAAAGCCTTAGGCATTCTCTGCCAGTCAACCTTTGTGTGATGCTGAGATAATATGGTAGATGTACAGTTTTAGGTTATTCTCAAAAAACTCATTACCAATGATATATTAAAGTACTTATGCGTAAACTATATTTTTAGTTTTGTTTTCCGGCAGAAGTAGAAATTGATTTTCACCCGAACCAGATCTCGACAGAGCAACATATAATTGCCCGTGCGAAAACACCCTTGGCGTAAATCTATTCCTACGTACTTAAATGTTTGTCCCTGGAACTTATTAATTGTTACCGCAAACGATATCTTCACCGGAAATTGAATTCGCTTAAAGTGAGAGTGAAGAGTTGCGCACTACTGCTCAAACAAACTCTTCAGCTTTATAATATTAGTATAGATTAGTTTTTTGGTAAGAGGTAGTTTCGTTGGCAAGAAGTGTTGTATTTAAACTATAGGTATTCATTTGACTAAGTATTACAACTAACTGTTATACGAGTATGTACAAGTATGTAAAGGCAAAAAATAATAAAACAAAGGGAAGAGCTCATTGGGTATCAAAAAATTCGTCCGCATCGCTGTCAGCGGGAAAAGTGCCCAAAAGGCTGGCAGATTGTAAAGTCCTCTCAGTCATGATTTCATGAAAAAGTCATTCAATGGAACAAATCTTAGAGAGATGTATTAATGATTATAATTCTGACATATTTGTTACGGTCGTGAATCATATTTTGATTAACTGACACTGACCTGCACATTGCAAAAAAAACGTGAAAAGTTTGAATTTCCTGGGTTACCACTGCGGATCCTCCTTAAGATGAAATTATGGACGATATTGAAACTAACATATTTAACCATTTTAATTTCGATAATGTTACTACTGTGACGTAAAAAACTGTGACTTTAAATCGCTCTTCTAGCACATCATATATCAAAAGAGACGATATATCACATAAAGTTAACGAACATAAAAACATTGACGTGAACATAAACCATTTTCTGAAGAAGACATAAGTTCCAATAACTCACGCCCAAGTCAAAATAACTCGCCTCCATAATAATATGATGAGAATAAGCGACGTAAGTTCTATCAAGTTGAGCCTACTTAATAACTTAGGCCTACATCCTAAGTAAGAAACTCTGATCATTTCTTTAATAGACTTGTTGTTAAGTTCTACACTGTACCTACCTTCCATTACCAGATTACTTGTTATCTCTTCAAACTAGCATACGAAGTACGGAGTAGCTTAGAGTCGATTCATACCAGCACAGAGTCGAAGCGCAGCGAAGCGTCAATCTAAAAGATAACAGCAAATTCACCCTTATCTCCACATCGTAATGCACATATTTCAATTGAGACAAAAAAACGCGTGAATTAGGGCGCGTTCTACAGAATGCGCGCGTCTGCGAGCGACCAGCTATCTTATTACGTAACATATTTTCGTAAAGGGTTACGACCATCGATTTACATCAATGGTTACGACTAATCTGTTTCATTTTGACAATTCAACAACATTCAATGCGTTAGTTACGTTGTTGAGCAGATATTTTTTCGAACGTATGAAGCAATGGATTAGCAATCTGTTTCAAAACGATTCAGATTCTGATTGATCATGTATTACGCAATTAGAGTACTGCGCTGACTGGTGCGCGTGCGTTACATTGTAGAGATACGGGTGAATTTGCAATTTTAACTTTTAGATTGACGCTTCGCTTCGACTCTGCGCTATTATGAATCGTCCCTTATTCTGCTTATTCAAATGCTCGGTGCGGAGTGTGATCTGATTAAGCGAATGAAGCTGCAGCGAGATGGGATTTACATGTGCAATATCCGAGCGAAATTCAATCTACATCGGTTATATTGTAAGTGCATTTTCCTCGGTAGCATCCACCGAGGAAAATGCACTTACAATATAACCACCGGTTTGATATATGGCATGAATTTTGGGAGTTGAAAGGCAGATTGATTATGCTATTTAGTAGGTGTGTCGATGTTGGTTATTGATGCAGGGAAGCCATACTTAAAAATCTGGATAAGTTCGAGTTCCGTACGCTAATCTGTCATGTTTTTTATCCGAAGAACAAACTTAAAATTGTAGTGGAAAAACATGTGCTGCATACATTCCAACTGCACATGTAAGTTTGTCCGCACAATATTGAGAGATTTACCATTTTATTTTAAGACCATAAACGTCGTATAAGTTTTCCTGTATTCAATTTAAATCATGCATTAAAATAAATAAATTGATTGTTTTTGATTAAAATTATTATTAATAATCATTTGTAATACACATTTAAAATAAGAAATATTTGAGATACTTACAACAAGCAACTTTATTTGATATAACACGATACAGTTCGGAAAACTTTTTTAAATTTCCAATTTGCCCTCGAAAAGTAACCCCCCTATGGACTCAAAAAGCATTAATTATGTTACACGTCAGTGTTTGGGTCACAGAAACTCATATGTGTACCAAATTGGTCAAGTAGATTCGGAGCAAATTGGATGTGACAGACGGACCGACAGACAGACAGCCAGCCAACCAGACCGACGTGCAGACACACGACTGATCCTATAAGGGTTCCGTCTTTTCATTCGGGCGTACGGATACTACGTCAACACATTGAAATATATAAATATTGCGATTTGACCGGCTTTGACGAAAGATCACTGAACTAAATATATTAAAATTTCCCACTTGTGTGCCTTTTCTTCAAACAGAAATAAAAAAGAGATACTTAGGCCAAAAGAAAGCTTAAACGTTCAGCCTAATAAGTTTTTATTAGCTGTGAAATTAAAATAGATAGACCGAAATTGTTTTTTCAAGCCGCGAACCTCTGAAAGGTTAATGATCAAATAAACCTTACCTTCTCCCACGTGCGATGCCTAACAGATTTCTTATTACAGCTAAAATCTTTATAAATGGCAGCCATGGGGCCACAAAGGGCCTTGAACGCCATGTTTTCATCTCTTACGAAAAAAAAGACCCCAAATAAATCTTTATCTCAAAGGGATAAGGTACGATTTCGTACAAAGCCGATTCCTGATTGATGGTTGACATTGATAACAAGACAATAAAGTTTTATTGCGATCAAGATAAACGGACGAACAGACATCAATACAGACTAACATTCGTTATTATCAATTGTGGAGATTTATATTATGCAGCTTATGCGGGTGCATACAGTGAGACTAATAGCAGTTAAGAATAATAATCATTCTAAATTGAAATAAGAATGACGAAAGAATAGACAAACAACCTATCAATGATCATAAAAATTTGTAACAACTTAATTTTAATTGTTACGGCCTGAAAAATATCAACCAGTATTCACTTATTAATTTTCCAATTACAAATCCTTAATTTATATTTTACTCCCATTAATTTGTTCATAATTCAATAAATATTAAGCAAGATAAAAATCGACTAATTGAAAAACATCGAACATCACTACTGTAAATCAAAGATGGCCTTTAAATTAAATGCCGTTCTATCTGTTTGTGGTTTTGCGGTGAACCATGGAATGTATATGTACTATCTGTGAACTTAATCAATTCTGAACCAAACAATGGGTTATGATAAAACTTGGCACAGGTAGAGCGGAAGCTTACGTCACTGGTGTCTTACTAGGTCGGAGGTTACTATTATACTAACTACGCAGATAAATCCTCTTTGCAATTCAACCCCGTCTTCTGGGATCAATAGTTATTTTAGCACTAAGAATAGGGAACGAGAAAAGCTTATGTAAACTTCAGAAATGTTTCATGCAATTTGAAACTGGAGCATTGAAAAGTATGATAATATTTTTGGAACGAAGTTCTTTAACGCGGATTGTAACTTGCAGAAATCGTCACGCTAAAAACTGTTAATATTTGCGACTGTCTTCTTCTAATTCAAAGAGAAAGAAAGAGAGAGGGAGAGAGAGAGAACGCCGGCGGAAAAAAAAAAGAAAAGGTAGGAGAGTGATTACAGTGTCGTGGGATAAAATTGTACACATCAACCCGGGTACACTGCTTGCTGGAGAGAGAAAGTGTGAATTTGGTCAAAATTAAAATCCGAAAGGCGGCTGCGAAAATTGTCAAATTTTTCGTCCTTGGTGGCGTTTCCATAGTTTTCGAGGGGGCTAAAGCCGATAGTGAGGCCGAAATGTAAATCCATAATGGCAGCGGCGAAAATTTTCAAATTTGTTGTCATGGGTGTCGTTTTCATAGTTTTCAAGGTTGCTAAAGCCGATAGTAAGGTCAAAATGTAAATCCAAGATGGCGGCTGCAAAAATTTTCAATTTTTCATCATGGTTCACCTTCGAAATCTATGAAAATGATTTTCATAGATTTCGAAGGTGATGAGGTCAAAATGTGAACCCGATCCGCACAAATTTTTAATAGGGTTCCGTAGTAAACAAGGAACCCTTATAGTTTCGCCATGTCCGTCTGTCTGTCTGTCTGTCTGTCCGCGGCTTAGCTCAGAGACGGTTAGTACTAGAAAGCTGTAATTAGGTATATGTAAATAATATATCTGGTATATTAATCATGCCAACAAAGTGGTAAAATAAAATCAAGAAAATTTTTTTTTGTAGGGTACCTCCCCTACACGTGAAGCGGGGATGTTTTTTTTTCTCGTGTACCCCATGTTGTGCGGTCTCGTTAGAAAGGTCGTTCAAAAAAATTGTGAGTTTGTGAAAACCATTTTTGGATTCAGGGATCCGTTTGCGAAATATTAAGCTTTTAACTGAAATTTTTTGTTAGAGGTAAGTGTCGTCGTCGTCCCCTGCCAGCTGAATGGCTGTACTTGGATTTTTGAAAAAAATCACAGCAGTAGTTTAGATAACGAAATTAAAACGAAAATTATCAAAGCTAAGTAATATAGTAAAATAGTAGTAATGTAGTTATATAGTAGTAAGTACAGGTTAACGAGTAATAATCAACCAACTTAAATTTGCGGTTTGAAAAACATGATCTGCCATACATTCCGTATGGGAGATCATGTTTTTCAACTACAATGCTAAGTTTGTTCTCGGAATAAATTCATCCCAACTACGGAACCCTTCATTGTGCGTGGTCCGACACGCACTTGGCCAGTTTTTTTTTATTAGTAGGTACGGTGAAATTTTTCGTCGGTTATTAAAAAAAAAAACTGCTATCCCATACATTTTGACCGCGTAGGTATTGCAATTCTCTATGAAATATCAGTTTTTTTTTTTAATAACTGACGATATATTTCAATGCAGGGGATCAATCAGATTCACGTACTGAATCCATGGTAAAAGTTTTCGCGTCGATGTCCCTGCCACCCTGTATAGGTAAATCTTACAATAGACTTGAAAGTAAACTTTTTCCCTATCCTAATAATACCTACATTGAATGGGGAAGAAAACTGACAACTTTTGCCGAGGGTGTCGCTGGTAACGCTTGGCTGACATTAGCTGTCAAACTACATACAAATCTTGATTCCAAAAAGTTGAGACGGCATCTGACAAAAAAATGCCGCACTGTATAATAATGTTATAATAAATATAATACACGTTTATTAATCTCATCTTAGGTACATACTTATAAATTGTAATAAAGATGAATATGTTGCTTTGTTGTGCAAAGACAAAATTAGAACTAACGTACCATTCAAAACCAAGAAAAACGAACTTTGGTGTACCTCAGGGTAGCGTCCTCGGCCCACCATTGTTCCTCGTATACATAAACGATATGCCAAGAGTTATTCAACATCCAATGACCTTGTTCGCTGATGATAGTACAATTATTTTCACAGCACAAAATAGGGATGCACAGTGTCATGAAATGGATATAAATCTAAATCTAAACAGGTTAATAACATGGTTAAATAATAACAATCTTAATGTAAATTTAGATAAAACTCATATTATGTCATTTAAACAAAGAATAAATCAAGATAAACTTAATATAAAATACGCTAACAAAACGATAGAAGAAACAAAGCACACAAAGTTCCTGGGACTCTATATAGACGAGAATATGAAATGGAGTAATCATATTGAACATTTAATAAAAAGACTAAATCAGTTCCAGTACGCTTTGCATAAACTCAGTAAAGTAGCAAGCCGCGAAATCGTACTGACTGCATATCATGCATACGTGTCTTCTACATTACGCTATGGCATAATATTCTGGGGAAATTCATCAGATAGGGAGCTAGTGTTTAAGGCACAAAAAAAGTGTTTGAGAGCTGTGTGCCAAATAAAAACTACTGACAGTTGTAGACCACACTTTATTGACCTAAGAATAATGACTTTTCCAGCCCTATACGCGTTTGAAGTAGCAATGTTCGTTAAAAAACACTTGTATTTATTTGAAGCCCTGACTAGTAAACGTCACCAGGACAAAATTCACGCTGTGCCTCATAAAACAGCATTATATGCAAAAAGTTTTCTGGGCATGGCTCCAAAAATTTATAATATGATACCCACGACTGTAAGACTTGAGAAGGATGTTAACAAGTTCAAGAGAATGTTAACAGACCTTATGGTTAAAAAAGCGTACTATTCCATTGGTGAATTCTTAACAGATAAGTTAAATAAATAATAATTAGATATGTCAAATGACCGAGTTATTTAAGCTTAATTCTATCTAAATGCAATTATATAATGTAATTTGAATGTTTATTTAGTATGTATTTTTAATTTCAATAATAATTTTAATATTACAATGCATGTTAAATTATAAATTGGTAAGTTCATTAATTATTTGGACATTGTTTATTCTGACATTACTTATGATTTGAATGTATATTATTGCACACGGTATAACTATTCTGCCGAATTTATGACATTATATAACCGATTAATTGAATTTTATGAAATTGTCTAACTATTATTTTTAATTTTGCATGCCTGAATTGGTAAATGCAGTGGACTGCGCATTCACTTAACACCTGGAAATGCATATATGTACTGTGTTTTTGCAATAAATATTTGAATTTGAATTTGAATTTGAATTTGTTATGGATGGAAAGCTTTGTGCTGCTATTTATGTCATGATAACTGTCTGGATGTGATCCACCTTGGTGTCATCAGTTTCATGCTACTGAGGTATCCCAAAATTCGAATTTCTATCTAATGATTCGATTCTGTAAAAATTTCAAATTCAGATTTTAATTTCTAGGTTATGTTATGAAACATCGAATATGTTATAAAACTACTGTGTAAGTACGTAAAAGTTTATAATTACTACGATAATAAATGAACGACATGTTGCTATTTATAAAATTGGGTTATTTACTTCTATTATTAACAATAAAATTGGCTGTAAATACCTGCTGACCGAATCCGCTTTTCGGCCTCTTAGTGAAGCTCCTCGGTTCTTCAGTTCAGCTTTTAGCTGAGGTACAGTCCACGTTGAATATATTATCAAAAAACACACGCTAGTTCCTGTTGTAATTATTCTAAACCCGAAAAACATTGAGAGATCAAAATGACAGTGCGATGTTACGGGCAATGCGTTAGCAGCGCCACCTGTTCATAGCTTTGCGATTTCTTCCCCATTGTTTACTTTGAACAAAAATAACCTTCAGTGTTACTTTTAGTGGCTACAGACTTGTACTATATAACCTTTACAGTATCTATTAATCTTTAGCATGTTAAATGCTGTAGGAGTTATTTTAATAAAGCTTAATAGATTTACATAAAGATATGGCGTGTTAGAATAACTCCTACATTACTATGATACTAATTACTTCGCAAAACAATGTTATTTGAACTTATGGAGTTTGATTAATTATCTTAACGAGGCTTAATAATCAGGTTACCCTTGCCAGTAAACAACTAGGTGTTATTGAAATGAAAAACAAAATGCTGTCATACATTTGAAATTGGAATTAGGTTATCTGTCATTTTAAATCCGGCCAGCTCTATTATATTCGATTCTTCTACAAATTCGTTAAGAAAATCGACTAAGCTTTTCTTAACCTATCACCGCTTAAGTCTCGCAAGCTAAAAATACTCGCGTGTCTCTTTTACATGATGTTCTAGTGATGTGGAATTGTGCTTCGGTACCCTAATAATAATTTGTTGTAGACATAAATGACTCTTCACACTAAATTAGTCAGTTTCCGTTTCACAAACTGCTGAAAATTTTACACACGAAGCAAATTCTTACAGTATCTTATTATTAATAGAGACATTTCTCAGGAAATCATAATTAACCCTGAAAATGTATATTTTGCAGTAATAAATACCGTGAATTTATAAACATTGTTAATCTATGTCGCAATTCGCAAATATATTCAGACAAAACAATAAAAAAAACACGCGACGACATTTTTTTTGGCAACTAACAGATAGGTACTTAGAAAAAAAATGATGTAACAAAAAGTTCGGGTGTTTATTGACAGTTCAATGAACTTTAGTGTAGCAAATAATAGACTCCTGACAAAGTACTACACGGTTTCAGTTTTTCACATGTGATTTGTTTGTCCGGTTCTTGTACGTTATGTTACGTTTATGTTTAAGAAAATGTGACCATACTTAACGCGTTCAAGGACATTGAACGTGACACAATAGAAGTTTTTTTTAGAATTTTCCCAGTTATGGGACCTAGCTAGATCGATTTTTCGATCCCGTAAACCCCAAAATTGCAACTTAAAAGGGAAATGTTGCGCCGACCGCAAATAAATTGGTATAAAGGTAGGAGAATAATGATGATGGTGCAAGAGCAAAGAGGGCCTAAGAATCACTATATATGCCTTTACCCAGTTTAACATAGCTACAGAAAAAACATAAACTAAAAAAAAAACGATCGTTCTGAACGCGTTCAAAATTTACACGCCTAAGTGCGGATTTCACCAATGAAATTGAACGAGTTCACATCTAAACGCGTACAAGAGCTGTCAGTGTCAAAATTGTTATGGAATATTGTACACTGATAGCTCTTGAACGTGTTTGCTGAACGCGTTCAATTTCATTGGTGAAATCCGCACTAAGTCAGGGCATTCGGGGCGAATTATACATCAGGTACCTCTACGAAGTATTATTTATTTTCATTATTCCATAGACAGGTAGACAAAATATTAAAGACGCCCTTATTTCTGATTCACAGCCTCGTAGGTCGTGGGTTCACTCCGACCCTTCATGTGAAGAACCCTTTCCTTAAACAAACACTTATTGTTAGTGGAAGGGTTACTGCGAATATGAGTAATGCATCTCACATTGTCAGTTCTGTAAACAATGAGATTGATACAATGACCTGTGGCCCTTACTGGGATAACACGTTATAAGAAATGCAATGAACAAGGCGACGACAGAGCTTTAAACTTTTGCATATATGGTTAAAAAAAATACAAGGTACTTCACCATAAGAAATCTTGTGGGAAAGAATTGAGTTAATCTCCCGTCTGAACTGAACTTGACTGGTCTACAAACGCAAATTTTGATGTTCTTCCAGCAAAGGTTGATTCGCAATATAACTAACAGAACGCTTAGCATGACCACAATAGAAACGGAAGAATAGACAAAATGACAGATAAACAATCACAATCTGTAATAATGTCTATTTTTCCGTCGACAAAACCCGTAGAAAATCCGTTGTCATGCTACGCTACGCGTGCTGGTTCCTAAGTCAGTTCAAAAATCAGAGAAAGAAAGACAAAAGACTCCATTTTTGATTCAGTACCTATTCAACCTCTGTATTTAACACTATTCTCAAAGGATTTAAAAAAAGAATAGCTAGAATCTACAAAAGGCAGAAAAAACCTGTGTAGTATTATGACCCACGCGTTTGGACTGAACATTTGTCGAAATATGGCGGGGCCTCCCATACTTAACTATGGTTAAAAAAACCTCTGTGACGGTAACAAGCGAGTTCAGAGTCACGTACCAAGGCGTATTGTACTTACCGTTGTTGTTTTCAATTACAAGATTGAAAAATGTACGTAGTTAATCTTTATGCGTGGTAGAAACAACAGTTTTTGCTTTAAGCATTGTAGATTTTTAGTGTTCCGTAGCGAAATTGGCAAAAGGAACGTATAAGAAAACATGTTCGTGCTTGTAACAGTCTGTTTTACCTCCGATTTGATGTGCACAGAAAGCTGTTAACTGTGGAAGTAAATGGTTCACTAAATATTTGACTATCCAAGATAATAATCAATGAAAACTAAAAACAAAACCTTGATTTATTTATTAGCCGTAGAGACCATACATACAAACATTATGGTAGGGGTTCACATTAACAGAAAAAAAAACAGACAAAACATAATGTAAGCTCATTACAGCTTGCCAAAATTGAGTCCCATTTTTCTTTCAAACATTCGTATGTACACCCACTCCCAAATATTGTAATAACAGATTGCCAAACAAAAATGCTCGTAATTTTACTTCTACAGTTATCAGCAGTGAAAAAAAAACATATCCAAAAAACTGCACCTACTTGTGCCAAGGTGGCTGATGAGTCTGATGACACATGCTTTTTTGTATCTCAGAATAATACGGTGAGTAATCGAACGTGCCTACAATCAGCACATGTGGGACGAAAAGCTACATGTATACATTGTTAAAATCACTGTCAAAGTCGGATTTTATCGCCAGAATCTTGCATTGATGCAATTATGTGATTATCCGCCTACCTACTTAGATATTTCGAGCTGGTAGCAACAGGATCCTTTGTTTGGAAGACGAGGCAAATGAAATAACACATAGTTCGGTTCTGGTTCTGAGTTTGGAGGAGGATTTAGGCCACTCACATTCCGAAAATAGGGAGCTATCAATAGTGTCATCAATTTTGTCATGTTTCCCGGAAGTTCTTCGTAGTAACTTCGTGGATCAATCTTTAAATAGAGCAGTCCTGAGGACAATCAAAACAATAATAGAAAAGATCTGTCACCCATTCCGTGGCTTAAAATAAGATCTTTCCGATGTCTTCCTTTAGAATTCGAATCCATTGGTAATTTTTAAGACACATGTCTTTCTTACAAAGGATTACTATTCGCAACTAATTTGCCTGCACAAAACATTTGCTCACAATCAGCTTTCTCAACATGTCCCTGAAAGCTTAAGTCCTAACAAAGCATAGACGTTCATTAGAGAGGGCAGTCGGACTGCAACTGTCCTACAAAAGCAATTGCCAAAGAGCCGCCGTAGTACAAGACAATGTTCGATGAATCATCTACTCACCAACTTCGTTTACTGCTGAATCTGGAGAATTCAAATCTTATGTGGATGTAATAAAGGTGTGGCTAAATGCAAAAGAAGATTATCAATCTGTTAGCAAAGTGAGGGTTATTGAGTTTAAGAATCGGAAACAAAGTTCAACGAATAAGCTTAGAGGTGTTGTTGTGGTGTAAGAATTGAAGCGATATACTTTGTGCGTGAACAATTTATGGAGGTATAAAGGAAACTATGTTGGTTTTAGGTTTCTTTGTTGTTTATGTATAATGAGGTTATTGTCGATAGCTAAAACAGATTGGTTTATGGCAGCAACGTTTATAGTTTGATAGCGGCCAATCTTTGTTGATTAGCAATTTTGTTCCAATACACAAACATAGATGGATAGAGTGTAATTATATTTTCTTACTCTTTACCAATTGGTACTAGTAAAACCTATCTTATAATTTGAGGGGGATTCTTTTCAAAACTTGACTATTCAACTTTCGACAGATCACATTTAATTTTTATGTTTATAACTTTGAAATTTACATGCAGCGAAAACAAAAGTTTGCCAAAACGTGATTAATCCAGCAGAAAAAATAATAGTTTATGAAACTGTTGCATAATGGTATTAAAATTTTTAATAGTATCACACGCACACGAGCTTTTAAATTTCGGTATTGTGTTTATAAAGTATGTCAATATAAACTCGTTTTGAAATTTATTTGAAGTGAATATTGAAGAGAAGTTACTGCTTAGCGTATGAGCCTTGCGTATGTTCAGATTCATTCTAATAAAAAAATCAATAAAGCATTGCCAAATTATACTCCAGCACGCGTGGCATGACCACAATACAAACGCCACTACGTCATGCTACGTGCTGCTATACAAATCTCGTTGTTTTCACTATCCATAGTATTTTAAATCGTCTGACCATCGCAATTCGTCTGACAATCACTAGATATTATCTGTTCCCAATGTCCAATAATTGAGTCACTAATACAAAATTAACGTGCAATTCGTGTAAGATTATCGTACTTACAAATTACATAACCTTTGCTATCTCCATTAAATTGTACGAGATGAAGCAATTACCTTGGACATTAGAATTTTGTGTCCGTTTATAAACCCACGCTATTGTAGTTTTTTTTGTCCTTAATGCTTTTTTTGTGTTTAGTCGATTTTTTTTTAGATTCTTATGTAATTTAGATGGCAAGCTGATGATGAAAGAGGGAATAAAAGACAGACTGCAGGCCAAAAATTTGAAAGTATAATATATACGTATATTGGGAAATGTAAGACGAAATCCCACGAGAAGACATATACAATTATACATAACGGAAGGGACGTGGGAGATAATTGTTTTATTATAGCCGAAAACAAAGATCCAGACCATACACGCACTGACGAAACAAATGAAGCAATAAAGCTGCTGAATGCAATAAAGTAAAGTAACAATCAGGCTCGTAACGTAACTAGTAACTATTAAATAACAAAACTAAAACTAAGGCACCAAACCAACCAACCATCTTAAGCTACCAAAATCCACTTAATTCAAAAATAGCCCTAAACGTAGCAACTAAGGCACGTACCTAGTAATAATTGAATACGGCGGCAGTTTTGGCAGATGTTAAAACATTAGATAAAATCTAAGCGCAAACTGAATACTAATCAGGATATAAAACCATGTAAGGATTTGGACGAAAGCTTACGCATATGCAAATATGCCTAAGCTTGTCTTTGACTATTATCTCATCAGATGATGTTAAGTGACAATGCGATGAATGACCTATAAGGTACATAATTATGCAACTATGCAAGATGAGCTTTGATATGGGGAGGAACCGAAAGAAGAAAGCTAAAACAATTTAAAAATATTCGCGGGCAAACTAAAATCTACATGATTGTTGAAATAGACATCATCAGCACTGCCGATATGAAACACAATAATCTCATAAAATTTTAAGTTACCAGCTAAGTGGTATCATACATTGTGGAATGCAATAAACGATTGAGTATTGAAAAATCTGCCATTTGGAATTCTTCAAGGAAGTATTCTGGGCCCTATAATGTATCTTTGGTTAACATAAAATGATGTTGATCATTCTTTTTAGGCTTACAAACTTCACACCATTTCTTAACAATATTTCGATACCACGTGACTAATCGTACTGAGATTCGATACGATTCGTTTAAGCTTCAATAGACGACCCAGTTCCAATTTGATTTATATCACTGATAGAGAAATTACACACCTAACTTACTTCTTGTAACATCACAACGATGACGAAAAAATGGTCACCAGCACTAACCAGAAAATCCGTTCTTTATTTTTTACTAGCCGTAATCATCTTGGTTTTTTGGAAAATGCAATTACCGAGCCTCACGCCAGAGTTCAAACTTTGTTTTGATAAAGTGTACATTTTCTCTGATTGTCTTTACTTTATCGATAGGAGCACTTCATAATTTCTCATCTGAATTTATTATTGCCATTGCGCCATACCTCTCCTATATTGCGCATCCCGTATGCAGCAAAGTAACCCTTCACTGGGTACTCACATAGATAATGGTGTCTCTAGGATTGAAATAGTAAACTACAGTCGGCAGCCAAACCCTTCATGGAAACTCAAGCCTGATGACTATGCTAACGTAAAAAACCAACCAACGGATTGCTCAAAGCAAAACATCTGATTCCGAGCATCGCCCACGCTCTAAGATGACTGATGTTTATTTTTTTGGACCCCACACAGACCCGTGACTCGTTGAAGCTTGAATTTGAGCTTCTATTGTAAATAATACGTAGTTGGAGACAAAGAGTAGGTAGGAAATGGAATGTTACAAACGAACTGCATGGATTACATTTATTTACATAGGTCATATGCTCAATAGATGATTTTTCATTCTTTACTAGATATCTAATATAACGATTCTCGGGTAATGACGACATCAACCGACGCGCGACGTCTTTTCAGATCGTTCCAAGGAAGTTGGCAGTTTGATCAATAATCTAAACTATTTCGCTCTCGCTCCCAATTATTGCGTTATCACAAGTATTTTCAATTACATAAGAAATTCAATCATTCTGCCTAGCCTTTTTCCAACTATGTATGTTGAGGTCGGCTTCCAGTCTAACCAGATGCAGCTGAATACCGGTATTTTACATGGAGCGACTGCGTATCTGACCTCCACAACCCAGTAACTGGGTAATACGATACCCCTTGGTAAGACTGGTGTCAGACTTTAGGGCTTCTTACGACTCGTAACGACTGTCATAGATCCACGAATGACAGCCGGGACCAACGGCTTAACGTGCTTTCCGAGGCACGAATGAGTCTCGGTATGTAAAGGTGGTCACCCAACCACGGACCAACCCCGGCAAGCGGAGCTTAATCTGATGAATCGACCCGTGCGGCTTTTATTACTAAGCCACGAGCTATTTACATAAGGGCGTTGATTATTATGATTACTCCATTTGTTAACTAATCCGTGGACACGTAAGAAAGCTTGGCTATAACCTACTATGAAGTAAGAAGTAGTTAGTATTGTTACAACTAGTTAGGTTACTTTATTAAAACTAGGTCAATGGACCCTGGCAAGAAACCGAAACAAACAATCTTCTATACAATACAAATAAATAAAATTGAAGTGTCTGTTTGTAATGTCAAAACAACAGCTTTTTACTAAATGCATAAGAAAGTATATACTGTACCGAAAAAAAAAAAACAATTTTTAAAATTGTTGTCTGTCTGTCTATTTGTACCGGCTAATCTCCGAAACGGCTGGATCGATTGCGACGGGACTTTCACTGGCAGATAGCTGATGTTAGAAGGAGTTAACTTAGGCTTTCATTTTAAGAAAATAATTAGGATCCACGCGGGCGAAGCCGCGGGCAGCAACTAGTGTGCAATTAATAAGTAAAAGCTTATTGTTTTTATCATAAGGTAAAAATAATGAAGCTTTTATAGAGTATGACTTGCTTTGAGAAGGACTTTAAAAGCACTCATGGTACAAGTTACTTTTGTTTCTACATATCCATTTAACCAAACTAACATTATATATAGGCTGATTGATGAGAGATGCCTCCTCTCTTCGAGACGGAGTGGGCTGTAATCCTCACGTGAGCCCAGTGCGGGTTGGTAGATGTCACATGTCTTCGAATTTTTGGTTCTAGGACATGCCGGTTTTCTCAAGATGCTTTCCTTCACCGTTTTCAGAGCAATGATGTTGAAATTATTTACACAAAGTAAAGCGCCTGCCTGGGTTCACCCACGACCGACAACTCGTAAGTCGACCACCACTACTCCACCAAACTACCGACTTCTGCAAATGTTAAATTTAGTGTAAGAAACATTTCATTTTATTGTCATTACATAACATCTCCGTGGTATAGTAAGTTAGGAGAGATAGATAGATAGATAGTTAGATAAATCGTTTATTTGATGCACTCAAAATACATAGCACAAAATACAAAAAACACGTTTAAATAATAACTAAATACATGAATATAGAATATAAGGTGCCAATATAATAAGTGCGATGCGTGTCTCAAGGTTGATATGACTGTGAAACTGAAAAAAAAAATGTTTACTAGGTAAAAGATTTTCCGAATAGAGAAGTATGAAACATTCAGTAAACTAGGAAATAACCTCGGACCGAATAATAAACCAAAACAGAGCGCTGCGAAAAATACAGTGAAGCATTCCAAAACTACACCGCCGCTCTGTGCATACACGCTCACACGCACACATTTACAACCTTCTCCAATGACACTACGATCAAACTACACCACACAAAGTGCACACATGTTTACGAAATCGGCTTCACTTCACTGTTGACAGGCTCTGTCTTGGTTTTTTATTTGGTCTGAGGAAATAACAAACAAAATCACATTTCACCAATTACCTACCATCCAATTTATGACTCAAAAACAAAGACCCCGAAGTAATCAACAGAAACTTTCGTAACGAACGAAAAAGGATGCGAGGCTAGTACCAGTTTAAAATACTTATATGTGTCTGCTATTCTAAGTGGACTGGCAGCGCTTACAGCCGCACAGCGGAACTACGGGCGCGGCATACAAATGTGTAGACTCTGGGACAAATGCGCTGAAGGACTGGTCGGGACACAAGTGGTAGAGTGGTGATAGATTTATTTGACCACACCGACCATCCATACTTAATATCTCATATACTCTACAGACACTCTCACATACAGACGCACTACACTTTTCAGATCGTTCCAAGGAAGTTGGCAGTTTGATCAATAATCTAAACTATTTCGCTCTCGCTCCCAATTATTGCGTTATCACAAGTATTTTCAATTACATAAGAAATTCAATCATTCTGCCTAGCCTTTTTCCAACTATGTATGTTGAGGTCGGCTTCCAGTCTAACCAGATGCAGCTGAATACCGGTATTTTACATGGAGCGACTGCGTATCTGACCTCCACAACCCAGTAACTGGGTAATACGATACCCCTTGGTAAGACTGGTGTCAGACTTTAGGGCTTCTTACGACTCGTAACGACTGTCATAGATCCACGAATGACAGCCGGGACCAACGGCTTAACGTGCTTTCCGAGGCACGAATGAGTCTCGGTATGTAAAGGTGGTCACCCAACCACGGACCAACCCCGGCAAGCGGAGCTTAATCTGATGAATCGACCCGTGCGGCTTTTATTACTAAGCCACGAGCTATTTACATAAGGGCGTTGATTATTATGATTACTCCATTTGTTAACTAATCCGTGGACACGTAAGAAAGCTTGGCTATAACCTACTATGAAGTAAGAAGTAGTTAGTATTGTTACAACTAGTTAGGTTACTTTATTAAAACTAGGTCAATGGACCCTGGCAAGAAACCGAAACAAACAATCTTCTATACAATACAAATAAATAAAATTGAAGTGTCTGTTTGTAATGTCAAAACAACAGCTTTTTACTAAATGCATAAGAAAGTATATACTGTACCGAAAAAAAAAAAACAATTTTTAAAATTGTTGTCTGTCTGTCTATTTGTACCGGCTAATCTCCGAAACGGCTGGATCGATTGCGACGGGACTTTCACTGGCAGATAGCTGATGTTAGAAGGAGTTAACTTAGGCTTTCATTTTAAGAAAATAATTAGGATCCACGCGGGCGAAGCCGCGGGCAGCAACTAGTGTGCAATTAATAAGTAAAAGCTTATTGTTTTTATCATAAGGTAAAAATAATGAAGCTTTTATAGAGTATGACTTGCTTTGAGAAGGACTTTAAAAGCACTCATGGTACAAGTTACTTTTGTTTCTACATATCCATTTAACCAAACTAACATTATATATAGGCTGATTGATGAGAGATGCCTCCTCTCTTCGAGACGGAGTGGGCTGTAATCCTCACGTGAGCCCAGTGCGGGTTGGTAGATGTCACATGTCTTCGAATTTTTGGTTCTAGGACATGCCGGTTTTCTCAAGATGCTTTCCTTCACCGTTTTCAGAGCAATGATGTTGAAATTATTTACACAAAGTAAAGCGCCTGCCTGGGTTCACCCACGACCGACAACTCGTAAGTCGACCACCACTACTCCACCAAACTACCGACTTCTGCAAATGTTAAATTTAGTGTAAGAAACATTTCATTTTATTGTCATTACATAACATCTCCGTGGTATAGTAAGTTAGGAGAGATAGATAGATAGATAGTTAGATAAATCGTTTATTTGATGCACTCAAAATACATAGCACAAAATACAAAAAACACGTTTAAATAATAACTAAATACATGAATATAGAATATAAGGTGCCAATATAATAAGTGCGATGCGTGTCTCAAGGTTGATATGACTGTGAAACTGAAAAAAAAAATGTTTACTAGGTAAAAGATTTTCCGAATAGAGAAGTATGAAACATTCAGTAAACTAGGAAATAACCTCGGACCGAATAATAAACCAAAACAGAGCGCTGCGAAAAATACAGTGAAGCATTCCAAAACTACACCGCCGCTCTGTGCATACACGCTCACACGCACACATTTACAACCTTCTCCAATGACACTACGATCAAACTACACCACACAAAGTGCACACATGTTTACGAAATCGGCTTCACTTCACTGTTGACAGGCTCTGTCTTGGTTTTTTATTTGGTCTGAGGAAATAACAAACAAAATCACATTTCACCAATTACCTACCATCCAATTTATGACTCAAAAACAAAGACCCCGAAGTAATCAACAGAAACTTTCGTAACGAACGAAAAAGGATGCGAGGCTAGTACCAGTTTAAAATACTTATATGTGTCTGCTATTCTAAGTGGACTGGCAGCGCTTACAGCCGCACAGCGGAACTACGGGCGCGGCATACAAATGTGTAGACTCTGGGACAAATGCGCTGAAGGACTGGTCGGGACACAAGTGGTAGAGTGGTGATAGATTTATTTGACCACACCGACCATCCATACTTAATATCTCATATACTCTACAGACACTCTCACATACAGACGCACTACACACAGGTATCACACTCGGATCATACTCTCACTAACATAGTTATTTTTTACGGATTTGTTTTAATAAATTAAGTAATTATGCTGTACTATGGAAGAGCGGAGTCTCCTAACACAGGCATTGTTTGCTTAAAAGGAGGCTCCAAACACGAAACCCTTTTTGTCAACTGAAGCATAAATAAAAACATTTTTATTTAATATTATAAAAGTGAAAGTAAGTCTGTCTGTCTGTATTTTATCTTTAAACGCCTAAGTGCGGATTTCACCAATGAAATTAAACGCGTTCAGCACAGAGCTGTCAGTGTACGATATTCCATAACAATTTTGACACTGACAGGTCTTGAACGCGTTTTAGAAATGCTGATCACGTTCAGTTTCATTGGTTACTAAACCGATCGTTATTAAAATTTGACAGATAGGTACCCTGGAACCAAGGTCTTGGGCTACTTTTGATCGATTTGTATTAAAAAATGAAAAACACACAAATTAAGTCGGAAAGCACAGAACCGGCTTAAGTGGCGGTGCTTGGGGGAGGCCTATGTCCAGCCGTGGACGTCTTTCTGCTGAAATGATGATGATGAAATGAAGTCGCAGGCAACTGTTTGTGTGTGGTGGATCTAACAGTCCATACGTACCCAAATCACTGTATTCCTAAAAAATGCTATCGCAAATAAACCCGGCCCCAAAATACGCTATCTACGTCTAGCCCTATGAACTCCAGACCGAAACTACATTAGTCTAAATCCTTAGATATAATTATGTTTAAGGCCTGTAATGACATATTATGATAAAGTAGGTACACAGTATATTTCTCGCGTGTCAATAAGGTCTTTATAATAATAAAGATTGATTATGTAAAAGTTCAGAAGTAATAATAACTAATAATGTATCTGATGGATATCATTTGTGCTCATCAGTACCCAATACTAATATACATTTCTCTGTCCTTTGACTATGTATGTCCCATTCCCATCACATGAATAATCTACAACATCATTTGACAGATCGTGAGTCACAGTCACCTGGACTTTACAAACAAACATACAAACTTCTCATAATTCATTCCCATCACTTCTGTACTCGACTATACTTGGTCATGTTTAACGAAAAGCTTTAAAGGATGATTTACTATGAATTCTATGCTTGTATGTATGTCTGCGTGTCTGTATGTCCGAGTGTCGAGATATACTAATGAATGGAGGTATGTCTGTCTGTTTGTTCACGACGCAGACATCTCTCTTTAGCGCTTTATGTTGATACATTAATTTTGTATGATAAATTGTTGTATCTGTAAATGTTTTTGAAGCTGTTGAAACGCTGTATTTCTTTATGAGAAAAAACAGATAATTCTTTCTTTTTCGTGTGGTTAACGACTAACCTGGTGTCAGAGTTTTTATGCCGCCCATGGGCCTCTGACTTGGCTTCACATGCCCGCGAGAAATATCTCTCAGGCATGCCGGTTTCTTCACCGTTTATGAAGCTAGTCATAATTATACAATACGCCTTGGGTTCGAACTCGAGACCATGATTCTATGGACCCCGGATTTTGTAATATCTACCTGTATTTAAAAGAGTGTCCTTGGAGTTTCTTGCCCGTTCTTCTTTTTAAAGATCTACGTTTTGGAATGGGCAACTAGCTTCAACTTTCTGACTAACTGACCGACTCTTTGACAATTCAAAAGTGCCTGTAAATGGTTTATTTGAAATTAATGCTTTGAGTTTGAGACCTATGACTTGGCAGTCCGACGGTCACACCACTAGGCTATCAATGCTATAAAAAACAGATAATCATCTGTTTCAATCCTCATGTTGATGTGATTACGATAGGTAGTAAGCACGTCTTTGATCTTCATAATTCTACCGAGATATTCTAACCCACTGGCATAGTTCGGTATGTCTTCTCTGATTCTTGCGAAGTTAAAAAAGGTTTGCAATGCCAGTAACGGCTTTAAAAACGTTCATCCAATAACTTGGCAAGATCGCTAATAACTGTCAAATATTTCGCTGTTTTGATTAATTTGGCAATATTACTGTATGGAAATAAGAAATATGGCTAACTAGTGAACTAGAATATTAATAATGAATTGCAATTATAGCACTGAATTTGGGTGCCGGGTGTGTAACCGTTTTAGGTGTAAAAAAGGCATTTGGAAAGTTTCCAAATACTTTTTTACATCTAAAACTAATTGGCTATTCTATTCATATTCAATATTTTAGTTCACTAGTTAGCCATATTTCTTATTTCCATACAGTAATATTGCCAAATTAATCAAAACAGCGAAATATTTTACAGCTATTTGCGACCCACTTTCAGTATAGACGCTCTTAATGCTAGGTTCGGTTGGTGAATCTCTCCCTACATTTCGGTCGTAACTACTACGTAATACCTACCGGTCATTATCGTAAAGCCATAAAATTTGGTAGGCCAAGGAAATGCAGTCGCAGGAACTGCATTTTATGTGCTAACTACGGCTTAAGTGCTGTAATAAATGAATTTTGAGCAGAAAGGGGCTTGGAAAGCCCTGGGGCGTTTTACTATATGTTTTCAAGGATCGAATCTAAGGTATAATGTTTTATTTTTATGTGCAACTTGCCCAAGTCACTCAGTAACTGGGTTGTGGAGGTCAGATAGGCAGTCGCTTCATGTATTCTGCTGCTTCCAGTTAAACTGGAAGCTAACCTCAACATACTTGGGAAAAAGCCTAGGTTGACGATAATGATGATTATGCAACTTTTTTTTTCTTTTTCTTCTTTAATTTAACTGTAGGTTTTCTACATTAAAAACGGCGTACATGATTTTTATACGCGATCCTATTGTAAAAAAAAAGTTGCCATAATATCCACTACTTCCTTTAAGAAACCCTTTGTTCCTACATACCACAGCCGAAAAAAAATGTTAATGTTCAATCATAATTAGATTACGTCGGATCCTTTGTGAGTCACGATCCAAAAAAATACACCTAGTAAAAAAAAGGATATCGTTTCCCAGGAATGCGCATGCCCTCACGTTCAAGATGGTTGGGAGTTCGGGACGGTTTTTTGACGAAACCCGAGCTTGCTACAGCTCTTTATTTGTTTAAAAACAATGGCTAGTGCAGCTGCTGGGTTTGTATAAATGTTCGTGGAAAAAAGAGCAAAACTAAGAGAGAGAAATATAAAGCGGTATTGGGAAAAATCAGCAGTTTCGATAAGCAATATTGGCTGTTAGCAGGTACCACCTCGGCATATTCTCGAATATGTATGTAGCTGCACAGCTACATAAATAACGAATTTGCCATGATGTTGCTTTCCAGCTTTGACAATTACAACATCGATGACCAATTCAGGTAACAATCTGAAGAAAAAAAAACTTCTAAAGCTTCAATATACTTGGTTTTAATTTCCATCATTCACACCTCCGTCGAAGGAAGTGTTGGCTTCATCAAAGACTTGACCAAGACAGTTTAATTAACCAAAAAGATTCATTCATGATGACTACATGGCATGAACACCTACTTATTTCCATAAAAAATCCTCAGTGCATGAAATTAAAAATGAAATAGGCAGTTACTACCAACCTCATTGAATTACTTAACACATTCTTCCATGCAGCTCATCCAAAAATATTCACTGACGAATATAAAGTAGGTACTGTTACAATAATACATAGCACGTAAGTGGTAGGTGAGGATATGTAAATAACGTGCACCATGCATCGGGTTCATCTCGATGATGCGCGTGCGCTTAGGTACTGTCACGACTCATGAGCATAACTTACACTTTGATTATTTATATGTCTAGACTAGCTTTTTTCCGCGGCTTCGCTCGCTTGGAAGTCGGAAATTATACCATGAAAACGTACTACTGGGATAAAAAGTATCTTAGGTTTAAAACCAAACCAGACAAACTATCTGTCTGCCTCATCCAAATCCTATGAGTAGCATAACATAATGATTGAATACTATCGTGAATTCATGCAAGCCTAGTACTTTTTGTTAGGTTGTGCCAAGTTTCAAGTCTATTAACTCAAGGAATAAGATTTTTCGTGTATACGAAATCCCTCTTTTCACCCCCTTAAAGGTCGAATTTTCAAAAACCCCTTCTTACTGCTCCCCTAGATTATAAAAGGAAGCTGTTTGCATAATTTCACTATCCTAGTCCCAGTAGGTTCGGCTCTGCGTTGATATGTCAGTCAGTCAGACTGTATCTCCTTTTATATACCTATATATACAGGTGTTCGGCAGACGGTTGAACAAACGAAAATGGCGGGTCCGTGGGGCCGTCTTCTAAGTGTGTAGGCCCAATATCAAGACCCAGGCCACCAGGATTTTTTTAAATGATTTTTTTAAATTTTATTCGAAATTCATCGTTGCTCAAACTTTAAAAGTCAATAATTTCTTTTAAAAATAACAAAACGTGCAACATTTTATTTTTATTTTCATCTAAAGTAACTGTAGAATCTTATAAAATTATTATTATATAATATTTGATGCAGATGATTGCTAGAAAATTAAATACGAGCCCTTAAACTACAAACAAATAAAAAAATAATTCAGAAAGCTCTACTTTGAACTGCGTTATAAAAAAAACTAACAGTGATAGAACAGTTCTAATTTTAGGAAAACATCTTTGGTTCATGCCCGATCTAACGGTATGCAATATGCACAATTTCTTTTAAAACAACTAGAACAATTCGCCAATTTTAACTGCCTGGGACTTTTTTCACGGAACTCTACATTTGCGAAAAATTAAATTAATTATATACAAACCAAATTTCTTTCTACATGTTTATTGTGTTTATGATTCTACAATAAATTATTCTAGAAAAAAATTAAAAATAATATTTGCCGGTTTTGTTATTTTCAAATGAAATTATTGACGTTTGAAGTTTGAGCAACGACGAAATACGTTTAAATTTAAAAAAAAATATTAAAAAAAATCCGTGTGGCCTGAATCTTGTTATTGGGCCTAAACACGTAGCAGACGGCCCCACTGATCCGCCTTTTTGTTATGTTCAATCGTCTGCCGAACAACCTGTATATATATATATATATATATATATATATTATATAATATATAAATAAAGTGTCGCGCTGCAAAAGAACTAAAACAAACAAGCCAACTTTGTAATGCTGGTGTGCGTGACAGCTATGTCTTACACTCGCGCCATGTCATTGTGCTTTTCTAGTGTGCATTTAGCGGCCAACAGTTGGACGTAATTTTGTTCGACGATGTCACTGCTTTGACTGTCTATCTAGACATATTTTAAATCTTTTACTTTACACTAGCGCAGAACTCTAAAGCGATTTCTCGTGAAATAACGTAGTGACTTTGACAAAAGGCCTTTTTCGTAACAGTATGGTTTCGAAAAGTCTATGTTCGTAACATCATAAAACTATCAATACTCTGAGAATTTCTTTTTAATATTCTTTAGTTAATTATTGTAAGGTACATATTTACGCTCGTGGCTGTACCTACGATACAAATATTTGTTCTTACGCAGGAATGCGTCGGAAACTTGGAAGGTTTTGCATCACGGGTGCACTTTTAAAACTAGCTTACAGGAAAAAGGTATATTTTGAATTGCTCTTGCCCAATTATCTCAATAATTAAGGGATTAAGAAAGGATTATCACGAAAATGTTATCTTCAAAGATTGATGGGGATCAACGTTCTGATTAGTCTAAGATTTCGTTTTAAAGATACATGAAAGTAAAAAATTAATCATTATAAAATTATGAACAGGATGCTCTCAAACAACTCACTCAACTCAGCATTATTGGATTATCTATTTTATTTGATCAAATTCTCCACACTTAATTAATAATGTATTTATAGTTAAAATTATTAGACTGCGTCATAGGTTAATAACACGTAAACTTAAATAACATAATCCACCAATAATTGTATTTTTTTGGGTTACCATTGATAACTGTTGGGCTGGGCGCTCCCATTTCAGAGGCGACGTGTTAACCTAAAAACAATTATTATTACAACTAATCTTATCATTCATATCATTACTATTTCGATCTAATTGTAGACGCACCTAGTCACGGTCTTATCATTTTGTTTGTACACTAACTTTAAATAACCTTAAATTAGTTTATAATTTACACTGAAACTGGCATCTAGTGCCGTTTGACGAGTTTTTCTAATTCTGAAGTAATATTCGACACGTGTGAGGTAATAGTGTTAAA
The DNA here is from genome assembly GCA_947364205.1 of Agrochola lota. Taxonomy (NCBI): domain Eukaryota; kingdom Metazoa; phylum Arthropoda; class Insecta; order Lepidoptera; family Noctuidae; genus Agrochola; species Agrochola lota. Next base: position 12,423,561 of record OX376241.1, read on the forward strand.
TAGTGCAATTAGAAAAGGCTGTGCGTGCTACCTTATTGCCTGTTAATTGAACCTATGGAAAACTTTCTAAAACAGTGTTACAAGTTATTACCATCAAAAAGTGTAGTGTTTTTATGAACAAACTCTGCTTGTGTAGTGTAAACTGTCTCAGATTGAAGGACATTGAAATCTGTGCTTTACCAGTAGTGAGATTCTAAGTCAACATAAACCTACTTGTGAGACTAGCAAATCTACAAAGAAGATTAAAACTTAAAGCAGAAATATCATACAGCTTTGAAACAGACTCTCTCGTACTGAACTAACTGCATTTTTAAAAAGCAAATCAACTAAAAGTCTAGAAGTGCAAGCAACGGTTAAAACAATTACCAATTAAAATTAAAAAACTCCAACAGTTAAACCAAAACCTTCGTTTCCAAAAAACAAACTCAAAGAAAGAACACTCTTTAAAAGAAGGCCCGTTTTCTTCACGATGCCTTCAGCCCTGGATATGGGCCCATTCAGCCAGCCGGAGTGGAGTGACTCCAGTGATTCCACGGAACCAGGGCCTCTGCCCCAGCTGGGCTACTTCGTGCCAGTCAGGTGCAGGTGTGAGCGGACCTCGCACCATGTGTGTCAGAGAAGCAGAAGGTAATTAAATTAAGTAATTAAAAAATTATGAAGTGAAAATGGTTTTCTCGGTAGCTCATTTTCGTTTGGTCTTTAGAAATGAAGACAACAAAGAAGTTTCCTTTCGTAATGTTACGGTTTCAGAGGTATAAAGCATTAAAAATAATGTTGATGATTAAGTGGTAGACCTGGTGGAAGATTTGATCGACCCCATCACAAAAAATCACCCATTTTTTTTTTCCATGTGAAAGGAAGAAAGGTTATTCACATGAAAACAAGGAATACTTCTTTTATTGATATGTGAATCAAAATTAGTTCAACTATTATCTGCTTCAGTACGCTAAGCATGACCACAATAGAAACGGGATTTGTCGACGGAAGAATAGTCAAAATGACAGATAAACAATCACAATCTGTCATTTTGTCTATTCTTCCGTAAACGAAACCCGTTTTTATGGTGGTCATCCTACGCGTGCTGGAATTTAAAGTCTACCGCATGTTAATTTACACATTTCTAAACCAAGAAACTCCCCTCAATTTAAAAGTACTCAAAGGTGTTGACGTTACGCCTCCCAACACTCCCAGCTCGTCACTTTTACAGCCAATCGTCGTGCCAATGCTCGATTTAAGGACTCATTAACGTCGCCTCACTCACTCTATTTATACACACTTTCTGACAAAGAGTAAATCTTTGGAGCAGGAATATAATTTCGTAATGTTTGTGTTTCTTTCCTGGACAGCATCAGCATTAGCTGATTCTTGACTGATTGGATATATCTATAGAAGTTAATCTTCCGACTTCCGAGCCCATGGTAACATTAAAAGTGATCGCTTTTTGTTTTTAATTATCTTAGAGGCTAAAGAATAGGACTACTCATCTCGTGATGAGGGAGCAGTAAGAGATGAAACTGCTGCGCCAGTATTAGAACCGTAGTCTTATATCGATAAGAGAGGTCTAATGAATGGAATAATGAAGAAACACGCTAACACAAGATATATTGATATAATAATGCCATATTCATGGCGATATGCTACTGATACTTATGTTCTGCAGGACAGGCCTTTGAACTGTAGGTTATAACATGGCATTCATGTATGTAGGTAACAATAACAAATTACCATCAGTGGTTTTCTGTGCCCCAGTTCCCACACAGTCGTTGACCGCTGGCTTATTAAAATTTTATAGTAATTAATATTCTGTCGATGACAAATGGCAACGTATGGCTGTGTGTTTACAAATGTATAGTTAATTCCGAAGCTTTGTTGAATGAATGAATGAATAATAATGGAGAACTGTTACAACTAGAACTTTGAATAGCCTGTATAGAGCAGGCTGCGGTGGGTCACTCTAAATATATATGACTGCAATCAGCTTTGAAGTTGCTACTAGCAGTGTTTATAGGGATTTTTTAGGTTTTCGTTACATCGGCAAATAACTGGTCATATCTACCAAAGTCGTCAGCTGTGGGAACAATACCAACGGCGCCTACGCGGGCTAGGCAACGCCGAAGGAATAATTAGGAAAAACTCGTAACAAATTGGCCAGAAAAGGCAACATATTGGGAAAAGCATATTTTAGGAATATCGTATAATGGGAACGAATGTACGTATACAAGGTGGTATAGCGAGGAAGACTACGGGAGCATTTTGCTCAACAGTGGGACAATAAGGATAACCAGGTAAACTATAGAAACTGATACGAATCGCGAACTTGGTCGCAACGGCCAAACTAATCGGTTGCGACGCGGCGATGATGCGACCACTGGTCGTAGTCGAGGCTGTCTAGTGCGCGAGATCCCTAAGGGCTTGTTTACATACGTCTTGGGTAAGAAGGTATTGTCCAAAGATTAGCAATCGTTCACCAAGATAGGCTTTAACATCATTCTTACTGATGCATTGTCGTTATTGTACACGTGAGTTCCAGCTAAAACTGACACAATTCCAATGTTAAGCTTGGAATGCTGTTTACCTTAATTTGTCCCTGACTAAGCATGCACAATAACAATCTGAGTCTGACTTATAAATAAACATGTCAGAATTATGTTGCAAATCCGTATTGTAGAAGATATATCGATAGAAATTATAGATACATATATAAATGAAGCTTTCTTGAACAGTCCCCTGTTCTGAATTGGGTAGTGGACGAGCCCTTAGGTTATTGAACAGTGACCTAAGGACTCGTCCACTGCCCCGGACAAACAAACTCTTTTTAGTCTCTGCATAGCAAGAGCCCTACTGAAGAGCTCTGCGCCATCTGCCATCATCACATCTTTAATTTGGGTGGAGCAACCAAATTGAGTCGTGTAAACATAAAAGTACATATAGTCGCTCGGCATCCAATACCGCGAAAATGACATTTTTGGCGAAAAAAAACGCTTAGATGTGCGAATAACATAAACCTGTTGGATTTTCGAGGCCTTTCACTTCACTCTTGCTTTTGTGGGTTCCAGCAGCCCTAAGCTTTCTTAGAATCCACCAAAGCGGCGTGGAGACATTGTCAACTTTGACTGTGAATCACAGCTACCTAATCAATCAAAGTTCCCACAAAAACTTCCTTTAGGCATCATATGCACGGGCGAGAAAATCGCGGCGATAGTCTCGCCGTGCCATCAAATTCAATTGAAACTCTATGCATCAATCTCCACACGGCTATAATTTGAAGGCACAGCATGACTATCCCTGCGATTCTCTCGTCCGTGAATATGGCGCCTTAGTAGCTTCCCAGGTCTAGCATGCAAATGACAAGAAATGTGGAAGTAGATGTTGATGTTGTAGATGTTGTGGATGGGTGTGTGATGTGGTAAAATTAAAAAAATAACTCTGATGAGAGTGTTTCAATTGTCCACAGAGAATCTCCCCGATCTCGTCGGTCCGTCTCGCAATGCTCCTGCAACAGCATATCTCGAAGGTCCTCGGCGGCGGCGTCACCCATGCCGATGCCGCTGCCGCCCCTCAACAATACCGTGGAAATGTACGTCGAGCCCGTCGTCGAAGATGTAAGTCCTATTAATTTATTTAAACCGGATAACGTTAAGGTTGTGGCATCAACAACGCCATATGCGAACTACCCATCACACCTGACATATATATATATAATATATATACCTAATAGCATTCTGCATTAGGGTGGCAGGGACATTGACGCGGAAACTGTTACCATGGATTCAGTACATGATTCTCGCAGGGAGGTTCAGAATCATGTACTGAATCCATGGTAACAGTTTTCGCGTCGATGTCCCTGCCACCCTGTATACAGAGAAACCCGACCACAACCATGGGGCAATAGCCCACCAGACGCAACACCCGTCTGGTCGGAGGTTCCTCCTTTTCTATGGAGGATGAGGACCTTTCGAACCCTGTTCCATACACGATCATCACAATCTATTTCATTTTGACCGTCCAACAACATTCAATGCGTTATTTATTTCATTTTTTTACTTGTAGTATATTTATAATGTGTTGTGTGCCTTTTAGTATGTGCTAAATATATGTAGTTTACTTCTTCTTTATTTCTATTTACGTTGTTGAGCAGACATTTTTTTCGCAAGCAATTGATTAGCCTTCTGCCTTCGAAATGATTAAGATTGTGATAGATCATATGTTACGCAATTAGGTCGTTAGGAAAAAATCTACGGTAATTGCAAGTCCTACTAAAGCAGTTCCTATTACTCGTAAAGGCTGTATCCATGCGTGACTTCCCAATGCCCAGATCTTTTAATAGTAGGATCGACGTGAATTTTTTATTTAAGTTTGGAAAAAATATGTAAAGAAATTGAAAGAAGCAAGCTGTTTCAGTAATTTTACTGATACAGAAACAATACAAGAGTTACAGACTGATCTTGATATATCACAGTTTGCCAGAGTTACAGTTACTGACACAGAAAGAATACAGAGTTACAGACTGATCTTAACATATCACAGTTTGCCAGAGTCATTTATAGGGCTTTTTGATTTTTTAAGTTTTTTAGGACCCTGGAACCAATAAAATTTGTCAATTCTCTTATTTACACAGATTTTTTTAAAATAAAATTCTACATTATGATGATTGCAATTTATATCGTTGTTTGCGGTCTACATTGGTAAGATTTTCTAGTAATAAACCCTTCATACGTCAAATTGATCCTCCGTATACTTGTCGAGCACTTTTTTCATTGACTTGGCTATTTGTTCAGGTTTACTATAGAAGTACTTGTGTTGAGTACTGCCTTCCTCATTCACAATTTCGGGATCCACCAAGCCTTTTGGTGATATGAATATGATTCTGGGGAATGAAATACGAATTTTATTATGTAATGCTTCATTATCCTCCTGGCCTTCTTCATCTTCAATATTACTCAATTGCTGGACTTAGGGCTCTCCCATCCCAAGCCAATTTATTTGGCCCGTCTTTTTCTTCTATAAGTACATCTCTAACAGCCGTCATCTCAGGTTCACTTCCTCCATAACCATTATTATCATCAGACACACAACCCCTTCATCTACACAACCTCTTCTCTTCTATTATTTTGTTATATCCTTATTAAATATCTAATGTATAGTAGAAAAAAGACAAAATGAGAGTGGACTGGAAGGGAAACGACCGAGTATTTTGAAGTCGCACAATTTTAGAACAACTTACAGTCCATGATAGTATAATGTAGTATTAGTAGTGTAATTCATGAGCATTATACGATTGTCTATTAGCGTTTATATCAACGAATGTCGTCAAAGAACTTTTAGATAATATCGATACATTTCAAATAGATTAAGTTATACCTAGCATAATTTTATCCAGGTTGTGATAATTTTTATAATCTTAATTAATTATCAGCCTGTCAACGGCTACCGTTCAATAGAGACCAGATAGATCCCTGTATTGATCAATTATAGAAGAAGACTAAGAAACAGCTTAGATCGCGATGTTCTAATTATCAGTCACGGCCCCCGTGTTATTGATTCAACAAGCTAAATAACAAGACAAATCAATGAGCCGTGTTAGGGTTAGTAAATAAAACATTAGTTTATTCCTGTACCAGCCTAAAAAAATCCTAGACCTCGCGAACAATTTAAACTTGTACCTCGGTATGTAAGTTCCGTCCGGCGCAAAAACAGTGTTCTTAGGCTCATCTTCATCAATCAGATTGACCATAACAAAGTGTTTGCTCAACGTCTGTATCTCTGGAGAGTTGGCGAATTTCGGCTTTAAGTTTCTGCAGGCGGTGCACCATGACTTGTGGATTATCACCATCACAGGCTTGCCGTGGTGAGTGGCTATCTGTACTCCTGATTCTAACGATCCCGCCCAAACATAGTTGTTCCCAAATCCATTGTCCTTCCCAGTGATACCAGCACAGTGGACCGTATCGAGAATTAAACCGAAAAACGCCTTAGCAACTTTTCCAGCTGCCATTTTCATGTTGTTGCTTTAATTATTCCTGGACCGGAATCGTGGTAAGTATCCGAAACTAGTTACATTTTAATTATTTTATGTTACTTTCTTTTGGGCCGCCATTTTTGACAAAACGTTTTTGAATATGAAGTGGGACGTCACGGTCAATCAAGTAGGTTGACCAAAAGGTTGTCTGGACTAACTTAACTCTGTGGTGAACTTGCCGCGTAACGCAACGCCATCTAGTAATCGCAGGTAAAACCAACTAAATACTGGTATGGCTTGCGATTCCTAACCGTTTTTGTGTTGGTGGTCTCAGTTGTGTTTCGTTGTCGGTTTTATCCACTAGATGGCAGGCATCTTATTTCGAAAGTATGTGAGCACTAAATGTATTTATGAATTAAGTCGGTTTCTCTTATTACGATGCCTTATCACGAGCACTGCTATGGAGAATAGTCTTTCAGATGGCACTGTTTGTAAATATCGTATCGTTTGTTTACGATAACGAATGATCTAAAAACTTACGATAATCGCTGTTATACGATTCTCGTATCGGTATCGTTGCATCACTAATTTTTAATACAAATAAAATATAATTATGACAGACTTTTTAAACCTAACGATGTGGATCGGCGCGCGAATCTGCGTGTGCACATTTTTTTGTTCATTTTCAAACATCACTATGTCGATACGTCGCGCTCCACGTAGCCTATTGGAAAAAGCAGATAAACTATGATAATTAGATGTAATGTGTTCATGATGGAACTCTGCATTCTCTAACGAAACACGCATTCGATACTGTGACAACAACACCGGTCGCTCGCGTTCATTCCACAACATTTAATCGTCCAAAAACGGGGAACTAAAGATCTTAATATTTCTAAAAATATTTATCTGTTAGAACACCTCGTTACAAAACTATTTTAATAATAAAAACAATACTCCGGTAGCTTATTTTTTTATTAAATTAAAATAAGTTGTACTTACATAAACTGCGTTTTTGCATTCTACGCGGTCTTTGCGATTATCTGTTTATTTCCGCGTGTATTTTATGAGACTTGAACGTGAACGTGCTAAAGTATAAAACTGGAGCCAGTGTGAATTCGGTGTGATGATGAATATGTACGGGAAGCAAGGACGGAACAGGAGCCTGTACGGCACTGTGCGGTCTATGGCTCCATCACGAGGAACGCCTATCGCGTCTGGGATGGACGATATGATTTACACACCACCATATTTCTATCACATTCCTCCTCCACCGCAGCCCTTGAACACATATCCTGGAAGAAAAAGACGAAAAAAGGTATGTCGTAGCAATAAATTTACTAAAAGTTTACTACCTGGATTAAAACCTGTGTAGAAATGCAATTGATCATTGTAATCGTAGCACGCAACAAGGCAGCTGCCACAAAGAGAAACAGTCGTCTTGACTGAGTGATCAATTCACCGTGCGTTTCATACCAAGAAATAAAATTATGAGGACTATGCCATACCTAAGCATGGCTGGCACTGAGTTTTTTATGTCAACAATGCCAAAGTTACCTACTTAATTAGCCATTATGTTAATAGGTGTACTTATGAGGCAATTTATAAAACTGAATGAATTCAAGGGCTCTCGATTTTCATTGGCCGAAACAGTACCATTTTCATAAGTTATTGATTTCTAGATTAAATACTGCTACTCTCTTTTGTGACACACATAATTTATTCATTTACTATTCTTTTACTTACTAATAGTTCACTCGTGCAGACAGTGCAGCCGCCCTAAATCCTTGATTTCATTATCAGGTCATATCTGCTACAGCTTGCAGTAAGTTTTAAAATGCATCCCTGATAAAACTGTCGTTAATTGTAATATTTTTTTACACACTATTAATCTTCAAATTTACAACGAAGATGTTGGTCCCTTCTTTCTTTCGCTCTTAATGTGGTCTTAGAATATTCGAGAGGGGAAGTAATCTCCCTCTGAGCCGGATCGCAGCACCGATGTTTCATTATACGGCTCTCCATGTATTTGTAAGAGAGAGCAAATGATATTGAAAACAAGAGTGCATCCTTTAGGAATAACCCCATTACTATAATTTTGAATAGATGAAGATTTCCGTGATTTTATTCTTCTAACACATTATTTTACACTCGGTGATTTCTGTTTCGTCCAAAATGTCAAGAGTTTATCATTGTCATTGTTTGTTGTCTGTCTTTGACTGACGTGAAAGTTGTCAGTCGCATATTTTTTTATGGTGGAGAGTTCACCAGGGTTCACCTAGTCGCATATGGGATTTAGTAGTAGTATTTAAAATGTAGGTTTTCCTTAGCGAATACAGCCGGCAGCCTTATAAACCGTGAAAATAAAATCTGATGTATATACATATTAACAAGATTTATTAGTATATGCGTTAATATTAAAATTTATTTTTATTTTTTGTCAGTTAAAGCCGCTCATGGGCCTATGTTCACGGTTACAAATATTCACAAAAAATTAAAAGGTACCTACGTATAGCGGCAAGACCCCCCTTTTTTTTTTTAGGGTGGGACATTATCAAATAATTTCTCGCGCTCTGGGTGGAGCGGGAGGGCGTGTCAGACTTTTACTGACTAAAACCCCGCCCCTGGTTCCTTCCGTTGCCTGTGTGCCGGGGCCGCGATATCCGTTTCGGACAAACTCGCAACCCCGGCAGGAGCGGCAAGACCCCCTGAAAACACTAGTTTACTTCTTTTTACAGTGTTTCATAACACGGTTTTAAACCAATAGGTTTACCATCACCAGTACCATCGCGGACGGGCAACGGCTAGCCGTTGCCCGTCCGCGATGGTAATGGTTAACTTTGTGTCCTTCACCACACAATCCTCACATTTGAAAACTTCATGAAAATCAATTTAGAAAACGCCAAAAAATAGTCAAGAAATTGTCATAAATAGTCACCAAGGTTAAAAAATAGTCGCATTAAAATTCCGAAGATACAGCTATAAGTTGGTGAGGATTGTGGGGTGAACTTCTCCACACAATCCTCACCTCAGTGCAAGCAAACGGCTAGGAGTACTGACTTTGTTTCAATTCCAAAAAATAGTTCAGAAATAGTCATAACGCTATGCCAAATCTCGAAAATAGTCGAAAGTAGTAAGGGATTCCAGAGATATAAAGGGGTCTTGGTGAGGATTACGTGGTGAGCCTTTCTCGCCACAATCCTCACCTGATTACCGCGGAACGCCTAGGTTTTTGAATTTGAATTTGGTGTCAAAAAATAGTCAGTAAATAGTCGTCTCCAACCATGATAATTTCGACCTGGATTACTATGTAGAAGTATGTTAAACTTCCACGTAAACTTAGACATGACATTTTGTTTTGGTACAGTCGCGAACAGAAAAAATGTAAATCTATTCTAATGTAGTGTTGTATATTAATTTAAAACAGTAATAAAATATTGTAGTTATTTACGTATAATTTTTTTTCTGTCAAAGTTTAATAAATACCTACCTAGCTGTACATAATATTCCTCCAATTTTCCGGTTGGCTTTATGAGACCAAATAAATGCCTCTTTTTTTTTCAGATTAATTTGATTGTAGTATGAGTAATTAAGACTATCTATCTACTTATATATTATGTACAGCTAGGTAGGTATTTATTAAACTTTGGTTGGTGGGTGGGTTGGTTGGTGGGTAGGTTGGTAGGTAGGTTGGTGGGTAGTACCATAATAGTTAAGGAGACAAAACAAGAGAAAAAACATGATCTTGAACTTTAAAAGGGGGGTTGGGTCTATCTTTAATATTTTACATGTTATTAAAACGGGCGGTCACATGCCCATGGGCGACTTTGTATAACTACGGAGATATAAAAATGCGATACCAAGGAGCTGGTCTGATGGTGGAGCACGAATACGGTCATAGGTACTGTTCAACTAAATAAGATAGCGTCGTTGAGCTTGAGCTCGTTGGTTTTGTCTAGACAAGAACTATATTCCAAGATGCGTGTCCAGGGTCTGATGATGGAGCAGGAAAGTGGCTATTGGAACTCCTCAATCAAACAAGATAGCACCATCGTATTTTGACTCATTGGTTATGTATTGAGAAGTGCTATTACATTAGGTGGTGTCCAGGGTCTGATGATGGAGCCGGAAGCTGGTGACGGTCACTCCTCAACCAAACAAGATAGCCTTGTTTTGATGACGGAGCTGGTATTAAGCTCGCTATACGATATCCTCAATTAAAAAAGATAGCCTCCTTATCTTTGAAAGAAAGAAAGAAAGAAAACGTTAATTTTTTTTTCAGTTCGTGAAACACAAAATACAAACAAAGTAAAATTGATAGTACTATTTTAACAATAAGTGTGCCTCACGGCTGCGCCAAAAAGGTTCATTTCAGCATTAATGCCAATTTGACTCAATTGCAAATCGAAAATGTGTTGCGTTATTAGATAGCAGATGAGGATTGTGGCGAGAAAGGCTCACCACGTAATCCTCACCAAGACCCCTTTATATCTCTGGAATCCCTTACTACTTTCGACTATTTTCGAGATTTGGCATAGCGTTATGACTATTTCTTAACTATTTTTTGGAATTGAAATCAAGTCGGTACTCCCAGCCGTTTGCTTGCACTAAGGTGAGGATTGTATGGAGACGTTCACCCCACAATCCTCACCAACTTATAGCTGTATCTTCGGAATCAAAATGCGACTATTTTTTAAACCTTGGTGACTATTTATGAATATTTCTTGACTATTTTTTGGCGTTTTCAAAATTGATTTTCATGAAGTTTTCAAAAGGTGAGGATTATGTGGTGAAGGACACTTAACTTTAGCGCAAACGTAATGCCGGCAACCCTCCCGGAGGGTTCACTTCCAATATGTATGGTGGCATGGCGTATGAGTTCTATGAAAATGGGTGGATTCGAAAGTTTTAAAGCACCTGTCCCACCCGCCGACGAGGAAGCGACTAGCTATCAACGATATTCTCGCTCAAGAAACGTACAAAAGATTATAAGTCCCGTGTGAGTAAAAGAGATACATGGCTGTTCACACCCGCTTTAAAGCCGCATTTACACATTCGCGCGAGTGACGATACGACGAGACTTATTCTTCAGCTATCCTAATAAAACCTAAAATGTAACAAAATTCTCTATCTAAATCAAAGGCAAAATAAAATAGAGTAGATAGGCACAATACAGCCGATATAACTTGGCAGTTCCGAACATTTTTAGGAACCAAATGGTGACATCAGGCGACTGTGAGTGACAGAAAATGTACGAAAGTTCGTAGTGCCTATGTTCAGACCAGAACAGTAGTTATATCGGCCGTATTGTATATTGAGGTAAGTTCGGTTCTAGGATAAGACCGTACGAATTAAATTCCCGGTTAATTTTGCAATATTTTTTAATGCTGACAACATTATGTGGGTGAGGATAAAATGGCGCAGAACAATGTTGATAGCACTAAAAAATATTGCGTCAGCCGGGAATATGATTTGTACGGTCTTATCCTAGCGCCGAGCTTACCCCAACACACCTTATACCTTCAAGAGCTGTGGCGAGACAGAAAGTGCTTCCTTACACAAACCATTCGTTCCACCCGCTGAACATCTCCCACGGACATGAGTTGCCTTGGGTAACCTGGAAGTCTGTAAACATACTCCGGACCCTGCTTGGCCGAAGCAAGGAAAACCTATTCAGCTGGAGGTTCATAGACGACTCCGCCTTGGAGTGTGAATGTGGTGCTGTTCCATAAACGATGAGACACTTAATATTAATGCTCGTGACGACGTCAGACGAAGGTAATGGTGCGGGTGAAAAGAAGATGCAGTGACAAAAATTAAAAGAGTTTGCTTAGATGGTTTAGTCATGTTGAGAGGATGAATAAAAGGCGACTCTCATTTACCAGGCCGATGTGAGTGGAAACGCCGTGAGGGACGCCCTTGAGGGACATAATTATGGTAACCTTATTGGTGATGTTCTTCAGAAAAGTCAGGTACGTAGTACTTACTCGCAAAAAAAATGCTTAGATTTTCGCAACGGTGTGTAATATTTGTTCACTATTACAAATATTCACAAAAAATATACAATGTTGGAAACAAGGCCCCCTGAAAACACAGTTTTACTTGGTTTTACAGTTTTTTATAACACGGTTTTAAACCTAATGCCGTTGTCCGCAATGGTTAACTTTAGCGCAAACTTAACGCCGGCAATCCTCCTGGAGGGTTTACCTCCACTATGTCTGGCGACATGGCGTATGAGTTCTATGAAAATGGGTGGATTCGTAATAATACAATTGTTGGAAAAAGTGAGATATAAAGTTTATTCCACCAGTAACAATCACAAATATACATAAGACATTTTAATCGCCATCAGATTCGTTTTTTTTTGTTACTTTTGCCTCTGTAAGTCTTAGATCGTAATTACCGTGTGACCCATATTGATTTATGACACTCCGAATTTTTTTAAGAGAACCAGAATGAAACTGACAAATGCAGGCAAACTTCCGTCCACAACTGGTTTTTTAATTCCCTCGAAGACGTCATTTTGTAGGCCGTATAATTATTTGTATGGACTCAACACGTTATCTGTAAAATATTTGTGCAATTAGTACAATATCTTTGTGGCCATCAGTGCCTCCAAGAGGACGACAGTTAAACTATTTGAAGTACAAAAATTTGACAGAAATAAGTGTTAATCAGCAGTGGTGGCACAGTGGTAACGGCCAAGCAGGCACTTTACTTTGTGTAAATTATTTCACCACCACTGCTCTCAAAACGGTGAAGGAAAACATTTTGAGGAAACCGACATGTTCTAGAACTAAACATTCGAAAACATGTGACATCACCAACCCGCACTGGGCCCACGTGGTGGATTATGGCTCACTCCCTCTCGCAGAAAGAGGACCTGTGTCCCAGCGGTGGGAATATTATTGGCTAATTATGTATGCTAAATTTTAATCGAGGAACATTTAACCATCTTAGCGGCATCTGTTCTCAAGGTATGAACATGTGATGCACAGGAAAGAGGAACTTGTTCTGAAGAAAGTTTTATTTATTTATTTATTGGTAAGGCACCTCAACGACTCATTAAAACATACACATGCAAAAATCACATACAGTTTTAGGTATTGTGAATTCGTCACTTACAGAAGTGCACATCACTAGCAGAGAACTTAATGATTTAAGGACGTTTTAGCTATCGTAAGTTGATTTAGTTACAAAAAATAAAAATAAAAATTAAATATGTTCACAAATAAGATGGAAAGTACAGAAATATTTAATTAAATAACAAAAAAAAGATCTAAAAAGAAGGAAATGGAAGTGTATACAATTTTATAAATAGGCGGCTTGTGTCGCACAGAGGTCTTGAGACTCCGAGCTGGTTAAAAGTCTCGTGCGGAATTGACGAAAAGGGTTAGAGAAGATGTCGATGCTATTGGTTTTGAAACCGAAGAAACTATTGATGGAATGTGTAAGAGACGATAAGAGATGAAAGAGTAACTTCGGGTGGAGATAAAAGCAAGAAGAAGAAATGCTTCGTCGACGCCAGTGACGTTCAATGTAAACTTGAAACTCAATGGTCATCCCTAAATAAATTGGGGACACAATAGGAGATATTACATAAGTGTTTCTTCTTTGTATATTGGCATCTTGTTTTTATATATATTCATGTAATTTGTTATCATTTAACTGTACGTTTGTGTGTCTTTTGTATGCACTGAATAAATGTTTTATCTTTATGTCTATCTATCATATTTTACATACGGTTAATCGTCGCAGGCGTCAGCTTTTTTCTTGTTTCCCTTTATCCTACGCTTTGGTTGATGTTGTGCTTGTGCGTAACGTCCGTGTGACCCATATCGGTCTATCATAGCCTGAAAGAATTTGTACGAGAACCAGAATGAAACTGAAAACATGAACCAATCATAGAATACCCTCCTCGCCATTACTTTCACTTAGAATTTTTGGGTGTTGTATTATTTTGCAATTATTGAGATGTCATGTTTATTTTGCTATACTAAGCAGTATAGCAAAATTTTCTTTAGTTTTTCATTGAGTCCCGACCAGAGATATAATCGCTGGATACCATAGTTCACAACGACATTTGAAAAATCACTTCAGAAATATGTCAATGCCGCAAAGGCACTGCCAGCTTTTAACCACTGACAAGTGTCTTATCTAACACAATCTTTTTAGAGAAAATACTTATGCCAAAGAGTAATACGACGAGAGTTGACCTGCTTGTCAGTATAGTGGCGTGTTCCTATTAGACGGGGCCAATCCCCGAGTCAATACACTAAGCCAAAAAACAGTGGCTCGCGAGCCGCATGTGGCTCTTTGGTCCATAGAAGTGCGGCTCTGTACAAATGTCGATGAGCGCGAGCGTAGTAGATACGCGCGGGGGTCGGGGTTTCGGTCATTAAGGCGACGCTAACCGCCTTTTAATGATTTTATATTGAAGATCACGTCTAAACGAGTAGTGTTAATGATTTGGAATAAATATATTAGGTTAAATTAGAGCATTAAAAAAAAAGAATATTTTAGATTATGTTTATAATAAATAGTGAAATTAATTTGTAAAGTTATGTCTAACGCGGATGAAAAACTGAAAATCACGCAAAATCTATCAAGCGTAATTTTTTGAATACATTTGTTTTATGTATAATAAATTAATAATTCGTCTAATTTGGGACAGCGCTCCTTGATGGGCGAGTCCTATTACTGGCTGGACGTACGACGCGTTGCGTGAGCGTTTAGCTAAGTGTTGTTGTTGGGTTGCTGCGCACTTTGGTGTTTCTAATTGCAGCAAGCAATTGATAAATAAATAAATAACGTGGCCATTACACGGCAACATAATCATATAAGAATAATCTGCTATTTTAAATAGTCCTGGAGAGAGGCGCGACGCGACTCTAATAGAACAATTTCGGAGAATATTTTATACTACATTTTGTGGTATGTAGATTATATTGACGTGTGCGATTGTCAAGTCATTCTACACAACATTTTATTATATATATATTTATTATTATATATTTTTCAATATATTAGACATCTTTATTTCATATAAAGATGTCTAATATATTGATATGGTCGTTGTTCGTTTAGTGAGATTTTTTTTTGTAGGTTTATACCCTAATACTGATACTGAACCTACATAAGTTTAATAAAACGCGTCTTCGTAGTTCTTAAACTACAGGTTTAAATTGAATGAAATTTGGGAATATACCTAGTTATACTAAGCCTTCTTGGTCACTGAAAATCAGGCTCCTAGCTTAATCTACAACGAATTTACAGGGCGGTCATAAATGTCCTGAATGGCTTCGAGAAAAGATGGTATGGTATGGAACAGCTGTGTTTGTTTGTTGTGCTTGTCGGAGGCACTGCCGTGACCCCAGATATATGGAAGAAGAAGAAATGCGTCGACCCCCCGACTCCAAATTAATTTGAAAAAGGAGACTAGGAGATAGTTTACTTACGGTTAATCGTCGCAGTCGTCGGCATTAGTCGTGTTTCCCTTAATCTTGGCTGGCTTTGGCTGATATTGTGCGTAACGACCGTGTGATCCATATCTTTCTATAACTTTCTGGAAGAATTTGTACGAAAACCAGAATGAAACTGAAAACAAGAACCAATCATAAAATTTCCTCCTTGCCATTACGTTCACTTAGAATTTTTGGATGTTCTATTATTTTGCAATTATTCGGATGTCATGTTTATTTTGCTATAGGTACTTATTTTCTTTAGTTGTCCATTGAGTCACCACCAGAGATATAATCGCTGGTCACCACAGTTCACAACGACATTTGAAAAACCACTTCAGAAATCTGTCAATGCCACAAAGGTACTGCCAGCTGCTTTTAAGCACTGACAAATGTCTTATAACTAACATAAACTTTTTAGAGAAAAAAATTATTCCACAGAGTTATCCAACGAAAAATAGTGCGGGAGGTTTCTTTATTTTGAAATTAAAACTGCTTACCAATATTAACTTTTTTTTTACATATAAAATACATTATAAGAATTTCTTAAAAAATTATATAAAAAATTCTAATCCTTTTTCTAAAATAAAAGTAGCTTAAGTTACTTCTTTTATCATCAGCTACGTGCCAGTAAAAAATCCGTCAAAATAGGTCCAGCCGTTTCGGAGATTAACCGGAACAAGCAGACAGACAACAAAATATTTAAATAAAATTGTTTTTTAATATAAGTAAGTTCCGTATACCAGGTGGCAGGGACATCGGCGTGAAAACATTTACCATGGATTCATTACATGATTTTAAACAGCCCTCCTTGTCGGTTTAAAAAAAAATCTGCTGATTCATAGAAAAATGATTGCACTTTGCTACAAAACAGCTGAATTTGTTGACCTACACGGTCAAAATGTATGGAACAACAGATTTTTTTTAATGACCGCCGAAAAATTTCAACGCAGGCTCAGAATCATGTTGTACTGAATCCATGGTAACAGTGTTCGCGTCGATGTTCCTGCCACCATGTATACTTTCATACGCATTTAGTCAAAAGCTGTTATTTTTACTTTGGACACAATTGTTTTTTAAATCTGTATGTATAATTTATAAAGTGTTGAAAGTGGCCGCCGAAAAAAAAGGCACCAGTTTTCGTCATTGGCTATTTATTACATCCACTTACTAATTATAACATTCAAAACAAAAAAAAAACACTATCTTAATTTGTATGAAATAATTCCATACACAGCATAGAGTGGGCTAACTGACCTATGTTACATTATATGTATAAGACTGATTACAATAAAAATATTAATTTAATTGTTTACAACAATAAAATGACGTCTGGTTTTTCATCATGTTCAATTGGGTAAATGTACCTGTAACAAAAATCAATTATATTATTACTAGCAACTTTTCCCGGCTTCGTCATAAATTATATTATTACTAGCAACTTTTCCCGGCTTCGTCATAAATTTTTGTTCTGCCTTAGTGTCGTATCTGCCTGTTGCGTCGAGCTTGGGGTTTTAGATTTAAATACAGGGTGGTAGGGACATCGATGCGAAAACTGTTACCATAGATTCAGTACGTGATTCTGAACCCCATTGAAATGTATGTAAATGACGAAAAATTTGAACTCAGGGTGTTCAGAATCGAAGGAGGAGGCGGAGTGCGCGAGGGAGATGCGAGATGCGCGCCCTCGCGCCTCTAGTCGCCGCAGGAGACGCCCCGGGCGTCGGGAGTCGCGAGCCGACTTCCGGCCACCGTAGGCGCGGGCTTGCGGACGGTAAGCAATGGGTAGCTCGCCATCCGATAAGGACCAGGCCCGGGTCGACGGCGCGTTGTGTTCCACGCGCGCCTCAAAGAGATGTCAGCACCAACTGGCGGGGTCCGTAAGGACCAATGCCTGCTGGGGTTGCGGGTTTGTCCGAAAGGGATATCGCGGCCCCGGCACACGGGCAACGGAAGGAACACGGGTGGGTTTTAGTCAGTAAAAGTCTGACACGCCCTCCCGCTCCGCCCAGAGCGGGAGAAGTCATTTGATGATATCCCATCCCCAAAAAAGTAAAAGTTAACCCCTTCAGGGGATGAATCTTCAAAAATTGTTCTATATTGCTCACTTTCGTTATTTATGGAATTCTTGTGAAAAATTTCATGCTTGTTGACACAGCGGTTTAGGCTGTGCGTTGTCAGTCAGTGTATTAGGTCGACTGTCGCCGTGCGGCTGGTGTCTTACAAATCGCCACCCAATTTACACAGGTCGATAATAATCGCAAGTGACTTGTTCATTTTGCATGTTCATTATCCAGTGTGTTGATTTGTCCCTGGGATGGCACTACAGTGGTGTCACCTCGATATCTTGAACAGGAAGCTCATTTCATCGTCTGCGACTGAGAATTTTTAACGATCGATTTTAGTCACCCGCCGGATGCGATCCGCCTGACGACAAAAGTCGAAACTCTACTTTGGAACTTTCGATTTTAGACGTATGCCGCCTAGCCGAATTGCCATTTGCTATAGTCAGTGTAAAGCCCGCATGAATGAATTTAAGATTGTTATTATGTCCATATTTGCTATCGGGTGTTTAAGGGAGATCTGGTTGGCGGATGAAGCAATATACCTACACTATAAAAATACTAGGTTTTATTTCTGACGTCATTGCAAAGACAAACCGAGTTGCCGTCATTCTCTTAAAATTATATTTGACAACCTGCCGGCCCCGGCTTCACATGGGTAGCACTAAGTACTTATCTACGGCGAACCTACCTATCTACTTACCCTACCCTACCTACCTACCTACCTACCCTACCTACCTACCCTACCTACTTACCCTACCTACCCTACCTACCTATCTACCTACCTACCCTACCTACCTACCTACCTACCCTACCTACCTACCCTATCTACGTACCTTACCTACCTACCCTAACTACCTACCTACCTACCCTACCTACCTACCCTACCTACCTACCCTACCTACCTACCCTACCTACCTACCATACCTACCTACCCTATCTACCTACCCTACCTACCTACCCACCTACCTACCTACCGTACCTACCTACCCTACCTACCTACCCTATCTACCTACCCTACCTACCTACCTACCCTACCTACCTACCTACCTACCCTACCTACCTACCCTACCTACCTACCCAACCTACCTACCTACATACCTACCTACTTACTTACCTATCGTACCTACATACCTACCTAACCTACCTAAACGAACACAACAAAAAAAGAATTATCCAATTTGGTACTTCCGTTCTCAAGCTATGGCGTGACCAAGGGAAATAGGGATTCATTTTTATTTAAATAGATAGATAGGTACTTTTCTACCAAACTTCATTGATAATCAACATACCCGGCCAATCTGCATACAGGCTGCCCGGTAATTATGGATATCTGTGAAATGGCGTATATAAAAAATTGTCCAAACTGTACGAGTCGGATTGGCACACAAAGTGTTCCGTACCACCGTACAATATTTAACACTACGTTTTTCACAAGTAAAAAATACACGTTTCTTGTATGGGGAGCCCCATTAATTATAACTTTATTTTATTTTTATTATTTATCGTTATAGCAGCACTAGAAATACAAAATGTTAACTATCTACATAATAAGGTTCATGATTTACAGTCAGCTGAGAGACAGACGGACGGATGGACAGCGGAGGCTTAGTAATAGGGTTCCGTTTGGCACCCTTCGGGTACGGAACCCTAAAAAGAGAGGTCATTAAAAAATAATCACGACGTGGCTACGTTTTTGAGAATTGACACCCTCGGGACTTGGCGTTGGACTGCCAAGTCATAGGTCTCGAGTTCGAACCCAAGGCGTGCACCTCTGACTTTTCGGATTCATGTGCGTATTATATAATTATCACTTGCTTCAAAAACGGTGAAAGAAACGTGGGGAAATGCCTGAGAGATATCTCTCGACGGCATGTGAAGCCAAGTCAGAGACAGAAGCAGGGCCAAGAGAGATGGGGGGCTTTAAAACTCGGACACCAACACCGTAATTGCGTAATACACGATCTATCAGAATCTGAATCGTTTTGTAACAGATTGCTAATCCATTGCTTCATAAGTTCGAAAATATGATAAAAAATCAAAAATCATTTATTCAAACTAGGCTGAGAACCAGCACTTTTCGAACGTCAACATTACATAAGACAGTGCCCCAAAACGCCCACCCTTCACCACTTCCTAGTGCGTTAGCTGGGAAGAAGAAGTGGCGCAACAAACTCCCCAGAAATCAAAAGCGTAAATAACGCAACGAATGTTGTTGAACTGTCAAAATGAAACAGATTAGTCGTAATCGATAACGAAAATGTGTTGAGTAGTTAGATAGCTGGCTAGTAGTCACTAACCACACGAAAACAAGAAGACTCTATAAGTATATCACAATGCTTTTGAACGTGAGAAGTCCATTTGGTTGTATGTATAAGTTAGTTTGTGTATAAGCGGATTATAACGTGTTAAACAAAAAGTGTTAGTAATCAATGAATTCTAAGTATCTGCACTGGTAATGCAACAGGCGCATACGCACATTCAATCATCGCAATCATCGTCATCAAGCGGCAAACCATCTCGTCGTCTTCTTATAATCGTCCCGTCGACCCTATGTGTTCCATAACGCTCTATGACTGATACCATGAAGCGGTATCCGATCGTGAACGAACATGCAAACCATACGCAGTCATAGAACTTTGAAGTAAAAATTTTTGGCATTTCAGGACTCTAAAAATTTTCCGGTGTTTTTATTTCCATTTTTTTTAAGAAACCAAACAAGTTTTCTGTTAAGTGACTGACAGCTGACACATGAATTTGTCATCTGTCAGCCTTCGTTTGACAGTTAAAAAGTTGCCAGTATGGGGACATTTTTTCCACGTTTAATAATTCGTCATCTTAATTTTACAATATTTAACACAAATTTTGATAAAGAAGTATTTAATGGGTAACCTTGATGTGCACGTTTGGCTCCAGTGTGATTAGGTCTGCAGTGAGATTGTGATCGTTAACACACGATCAATCACAATCTGTTTCATGTTGACAGTTCAACAACATTGATTGCGTTATTTACGTTGTTCAGTAGACAAATGTTTCGAACATATAAAGCAATGGATTAGCAATATCCTTCCAATATCTAACTATTTACACGAGATATTAAAATAAATGATTAATTGTACAAATAAATACAAAAATAGTTTTGTCGCTCTGGAATGTACGATTCTGAGTGTACCGCTCCAATCCCCGCCTGTACCTTCGAATACAGTTTGCCCATGCACAGATCTTCTACTTCAGGAAGTCGATACGCTCTGTGACGCATCTGTGTTGCCTCTGTGACGCGGGTCAAATAATCTCGAGAACTAATATCAGTCCCAGAGAACGCAGGCTCACAAAGCGTATCACTCTAGGTCTATGGCCAGTATTGCCCTAGACTCACCGATACGACGCTCAATCCTGCACTGCCAAGCTGATACAGCTGGTTTTGGTCGTGGAGGTCTGTCACTGTTGGGAAATTTAACATAAGCTACACAAAGATTTCAATCGAAGCTACACGACATGCTGCTACAGCTGCGCAGTACAAGATCGAGTGGGTATCGGCGAGGTCTTTGCTAATAGGAATACTTTGTACACTGGTGTCTGAAACACGTTAAGAATACTTTCGATGTTCAAGATCTTCGACTGTGATACGGATTGACTTTTTTATTGATAACATTAGTTTTATATGTTATAATTCACAAGATTCATTGTTTTTCACATAATGTCACTCCTTGACACACATGACATTGTAAGCATACATACCATAGATTATACATTTATAAATATACATACAACACCTTTTTTATCCACATGATTCTTCTTTAAGGTCGCATATTGCAGGCATATGCAATCCCATTAGACCGTAACAAACATTATATGACTTACATCTCGTGTTGGTAGATCATGCCGCGTTGCCACGCCACCACCAGCCACCACCAGAGCTAAACCAAGCTACGCTATGAAAATCAAACGTTCCTATTGATTGGTATCACACACATCCATCGCTACGCAACTTAGCTCATCTTCGGTGGAATGGCAATAACGCTAGCGGCGACGTCACGTCAACGCACTGTGCGTTCGACGGACGCCTATAGTAGCAGAAAAAGGTGCCGTTTCTATCTTCCTTTCACTTATATTTGACGCCAATCTATCCTAACTCCAAAGATTTATTTGAAAATCCTCATGGATTCTTGACTGACGACTTAAAACACACGGTGTTATTCAACTACCCATGGCCGGAGCGCTGGACAGCTTACGCAGTTCGGCTCGCATGCGCATGTCTTACATGCAGATCTCGTCACCCTCTGCGGCCGTCTGCCGCAGTTCCTCATAGGAGTCGTGCGAAGAAATTCTCTCTCGTCTGTTCTTACAAAAGACTGTCGCCGTGGACGGAGATCTGTATGCGCCCTACAGAGCCCGGTGCGTCTGCTGTGGATACGGAGGGAAGTTGTATCCTCCCGCTCTCTTCTCCTCAGCGCCACCTTCTTTTCAACCATCACTTCCCCGTAAAAGGAGGCCAGTCCCAAGCGCTCTCGCTCCCGACCGTAGACTGAACCACGACCGGAAGTGAGAGGATATCTGCTTGTCCGATAGTCACGACGAGGTCACGGCGCAAAGCTGCACTGCCCAGGCTGGGCACTCCTCCTAAGTGTGTTGCGCCGTGTAATCGAGGCAGTTGTCCACAATGGTAACAATCGGACAACGGCCCCCGGCTTATACGGCACAGGTACTATCCGAAGTACCCATGTCCGTAGAGCACCTGTGTTAGCCGGAAAGTAAAGGCCTTTTGAAATTTTGACAACTTCTTCATATTTCTTTTTTTTTAACCTTCACAGGGAAGCTCTTAGCCTACATCTCAACTGATGATAAGTGATAATCCGGCCGAAGATGGAAGCGAGCTCCACCCGTAATCCTCAACCACAGAAGAACTGGCTATCTTACCTCTAACTGCTGAAACACAACAATGCTGTTAACATTGTTGTTATGGCGACATACTTAGATAAGATGGTGGTACCTAGCCAGGCGGACTTAGAATAAGCCCTAGCAACAGCTAAACCGAGTAGAAAATTTTAAGTATGAGACATGTGGTCTATCCACTAGACGTCAGTGGTAGCCATACATTAATAACTAGCTGTTGCCCGAGATTTTGTCTGCGATCCAGGATGAAAGGCAGCCTATGTCCTTCTCCAGGTCATGGTCTACCCATGTGCCAAATTTCATCCAAATCCGTTCAGCCATTTTAGCGTGAAAATGTAACAAACAAAAACAAAATCACTTTCGCATTTATAATATTAGTTTAGGATTAAAAATTAAATAATTCTTCGTTGTCAAAAAAAATATAAAATGACTAGCTACACCCCCAGCTCGCCTAGCCAGAGAGATCTATGGATTTCAAACAAAAGAGCTACGTAAATCGGAAAAGTGGTTCTTGAGTTATAAGCGCGGTAACGGACAAACAGATGTCCAAATAAAACATGTTCAATAATGTTTTATTTCCGTTGGAGTTATCACTATCAGTCACCATCTGTGATGTGTGAGATCGTTTTTCTGTGGGCGTCAACGATTTCTGTCAGTGACATGATTCACAAATCACTATACCCTATCTTATCCTGTACTATGAGCGATATTTGTATATATATATACACGTGTAACAAAAACCCTGGCTGATCCGTTAGTGTGTTGTTAAGAATCGTACTGAGAGTCTATTTATTTGGAAAATTCAAGGAAAAAATAAAAAAAAACGCGCATTTTTTTCAATGGGGAGTAGGATTGATGCCAGGGTAAAAAAAAAAAAAACTAATTAGTCCGTCAGTCAGATAATAAAAAAATATTAGACACGTTTTTGTGAGCTATTACCTGACCACCTCTCCTCAGCCGATAGCCTAGACCTGAATCCTCCAGCAGTGTGCTTAGAGGATTCAGGGCTAAACAGAACCAGAGCGGACTCAAACTATCGCCCGAAATATGCCTCGCTCGATCCTTATCGGCTCGCTATTCCTCTGGATATTTCGACATCCTGGATAGCGAAGGACCGTCCTCCATTGCCCCATACACGTCATCAGGAAGGTGCGCAGAGTTGCATCTAACTTTATACAGCTCCAGCACCCTCATGATCCATGTATGGGGCACCGAGTCATAGGCCTTCTTATAATCTATCCAGCATGTCGACAGATCCTTTCGGGAACGGCGAACCTGCTGGCTAATGGCCATATCAATGAGGAGTAGCTCCTTAGTACCGCGGGACCCATTTCTGCATCCATTTTGAGAGGCAGACATGATGACGTTGGTGTCTATATGTTTGTTAATTATAATATTAGTATTTTAGGGTATGAGGAACAGGGCGTAAAGTTCACTCATCCACCATAGAAAAGGGAGGATCCTCCGACCGGATGGGTGTCGTGTCTGGCGGGCAACTGCCCAGAGTTTGAAGTCGGGAAGTTTGTATATATGTTTATCGCGCGGTAAACTCTAATTGCGCGATGCAGGATTTGTGTGACGTCAGGATGTGTTGTGTGACGTCAGGTCTTTGATGCGTAGTTTGCATGTAGCGATGTAGATGCCGCTACAAGTATTATTACTAATTTTTATGATGCTAAATACATAAGACTTCGACATACTACTTATGCCTTTTTTTTTTTTTTTTTTTTTTGAGGGTGGGAAATCATCAAATGACTTCTCCCGCTCTGGGCAGAGCGAGAGGGTGTGTCAGACTTTTACTGACTAAAACCCACCCGTGTTCCTTCCGTTGCCTGTGTGCCGGGGCCGCGTTATCCCTTTCGGACAAACCCGCAACCCCAGCAGGATACTACTTATGCCTGAGTTTATATTAAAAGCTAATAGCCATGCTATTTGAAACTAATAGGCAGATACGCAGTATCCCTAGTCGATTTAAATTTCTCAACAAAAGTGTTGGTGTCAAAAAATTTAAGTATTTCACTATTGTGATTAACTAATAAATGCATATGGTTATTTAGCTATATTATGATTTTGCCTTGTTGACAAGTACTGAAAGTATGGAAAAGCACACAGTATTATTGTCTGACATAATTAATCTTCAAGATTTCAGTGACTCTGACAGTGATGTCATCTTTTTTTACATTACTGCTATTGCCTACAAATACAGAAATAATGGCTTTCCGATCATATTCATTCCCTGTTATTGATGACATTATCTCTTTATAGGATTTCCCTGGCATACAATAATTAACAGCCGATTAACTCTGGTTGTTACTTAGTAATTTACCTAACCCTCTTCCTAAACTATCTGAAAACTTATTAGAACAATAAAAATCTTCACTAGAACATGTATCTGTCTGTGCTACTTGAGATGAACCTTGGACAACATGTGGTGCACCTTGATCAGGGATACAGTCCCGAGCCTATCCAGACTGTGACGGGTCCTCCGTTGCCTCAGGTTGAACTGGACTGGACAAAGCTATGGTCGAAAGGAAACTAGTAGTTCTGCGAACAGTAGCGTTCGCGAGCACAAACATTTTTGCAACAGTTAATACTTATACCACTAAGGTTATAAAAAAAAGGGATATTTACCATGTCTTTGTTTTTAAAAACATGGTAAATATCTCGTTTTAAATAACTTCAGTAGTGAAAATAACCATGGCAGTTAAAAATCCTATAATTAATATACCTATAGGACTTAAAAAAAAACCCGACTGCGGCTGTAAGTTACTAAAAACCATATGGTGGCAAGACGATAGTGAAACAGAAATTGGCTAATCAACAACTAACTAACTACAACTATATGTTAAACAGGAGACTTTACTTTTGAAGCTACTTTACACCTAACAAAACTCAGTCACACAAAATGTTCGACGGGACCTAACCATTTGGCGAGCTGCAACGACAGCGCGACCTAGCGATGCACAGTAGCCCCATCTAGTGACCTTATTGTAAAACGCTTTAGAGAATTCTGGTTTTTCTTCATTCAGAATTCTCAAGTTTTGTGATGAGAAGGTGGTCCCAGGTGCTCCATCAATCCCTACCTAGTAATTAAAGGGCCGATTCCACTGGTAGAAATCTAAAAGCGAGCAATTCTGCATTTTGAGGAGCTGTTCTGCTCATCACACCGAATATCCTCATCAGATCTTCACCAAATTTTTATGAGACCAACTTAAAGTTACTACTCAAACAAACGAACCATCGAAATCGGATCTCATAAGGCGGAGATATCCAGTAGCCCCCTTTTTGGAGGAAGTACCCCCTCCAGTAAAACGCCCCTGACGACAAAAAAAAAACTATAAAGTTGTAAAACCTGAATACCAAGTTCCGACAGATCGGTTGTAAAATACGATCTATATAGGAGTACCAACAAACCAGCACACGAAAGCAAATTTTGCCAGACTTGAAGCAGACACGCTTCGCTCGCTCGGTTAATTACGTTAAATCGACTAAATAACTGCTTCTGTAAGAATATTCAAACAAACTTAAAAATTTAAACAATTTTATTATCATATATTTAACAATCTATAAGTGGTAATATATAAAAGACAGGCAAAAATATACAACCGAGGGTCGCAACGAAAACATAAATAAATCGCCAAACTAAGGAAACCCTTTCTCCTCTGATTGGTCTGTTGTACCAACACTTACACCAATGTTGTGCTTAACACCATTCTGTCCCAAGTTCTTGAGAAAAATCTCGCGCACTTCACTATCTAAATTGCTACTTGCTGAAGAGGTTGCAGGCCTGCTGGCAGGGGGAATCTTTGTATCTGTTCTGTCATCGTAGCTCACATTTTGTACAGTTGCACTACTATATTTCCTGTTACTCCAAAATGAAGGAATTGGCACTGTAAAGATTCCAAAGGAATACGCCACGCCAGCAGTCATTGACATAACTATACAAAGGAACTTTAACTGCTCCCGTCTGTCCATTTTTATTTTCTGACCAAGTTAATTTAGTCTTTTCCCATATCTTGAAAATGTTTACAAAAAATGTTTCTTTCGGTATCTTTTCCTGGCTGTCAAACATTTTCTTCGTACCGATGACATTTTGTATCAAAGACAATTTTTGCACTCTTTTATTCTGTAACAATGTACATTTTACTATGGTTTTACTGTAGATACAACTAATAACTTGAAATTAAAAGGATGACCAAAGTCCTATACATGCATACCCTAACCAAAACGATCATGTACAAAAGCTACACATGGTGCATTTAAAAGCACATTAGCCCTAGATTTTGAAAGAATTCCTGTATTTAAAGTTAACGCGCAATTTAAAAAATACTTTCCCTGCCAAACAGCTCATACGTTAGTTACTTCAAAAAACTTTTGATTGCTAATCATTTTCTCTCAGGCGTTTTATACACAATTAGTTCAGTATCGAATTTCGATTTATATAACAATTGGTATAACCTTACTAGGTTATACCAATTGTTATGTTGCTAAATGAATAAAAAAAGATTTAGCAACATAAATAACTAAATGTTGTGACACAACTTGCTACTAGGTCCGGCAGCGGCTGAAACCAGCTTAAAATGTACCAAGACTGCGGTGAGAACTATGTATTTACCTATATTTATTTAAATTTAAAACCTGAGAATTAGGCAGTCTTTCCATCAGGAATGTGTGAGGTCGCTAAGCGGAGAAGCTAAGCTACAAAACTATGTGTAGGTACTTCGTTTCATTTAACCCTTTTTGAGCAGGATTAAACCAAACTATGCTATGAAAATCAAACGATCCTATTGGATCGATCGCTAAGCAGCTTAGCACATCTCTGGTGGAAAAGCTGCGTTAGGATAGTTACAAACATCTAGAGTGGGTCTACCAGATGCTTATAACTTATAAGAGAATTCCACATACTATTAAGCAATCAACCAGTGTAAAGGAAAATAAAACAAACCTCTCACAAACAAAG
This sequence comes from Agrochola lota, assembly GCA_947364205.1. Classification (NCBI taxonomy): domain Eukaryota; kingdom Metazoa; phylum Arthropoda; class Insecta; order Lepidoptera; family Noctuidae; genus Agrochola; species Agrochola lota. The sequence continues at coordinate 12,450,897 of OX376241.1, forward strand.
TAGGTACTCCTTTTTTACTCAATCTTTAAGCATTATGTCAAAACCTAAATAAATATAAGCCAAGGCAGTGAAGAGATGGCCAGTGCCAACAACATAGTCCCAGCACCATTTAACTTAACCACTTAGAAGGGAACTGAATGCACGTCATGTTGTTTTGTTCATGGTTTGCAGTGGCACGGATAATTCACTGGCTGCCCGTCTCTAAATACGTTGCACGCGCAAAACATATTTGATGCACTGAAACATTGATGCGTGATTTCTATGAACTCGGCAACGCAATGTCGTATCACCTATAAACTGACACGTATCGTAAGTCCAGTAGGAAAATCGAAATCGACAATTAGATATCGCTTTGAAGAATATGTACATATATCGAGCTAAAATGTGAAAAAAGACGTGTGAGTACATATTTAGTATTTAAAAAACATGAAATAAATAAACAAACAAACAATAACACACGCACAGAGCTAAAGTTTGAACATAGAATCTGCTGCGGAAAAAATACTATACATTTATCAACAAAAGAACTTATTAATCAAAATATATTATAACATCTTGGTAACATCATTCATATTGGAACTATACTAATGATTATGTGACAAGAGAGACCGCATGGTAACTGAAGTGTCTAGAATATAAACAATTAAAATAATCAAAAAGATAAAACTGAATAATGCAGTAAAGAGGTGACCAGTCCTAACTATGTTGTCTATGTGTCCTGTTTACACTACAAAAGGCATTCGAGAGTGTAATCATTATTTATTCATTCAATTTAATTCAAAAGTTTTTTTTTAATTTGTCCATTTGACTTCTCAGATACTTTTTCAGCTTTTTTTGTTATTTTGTAATATATTTCTGTTTCTTCCCATAGTATTTGTTAACACAGCTAATTTGTGTACTATTTTGAAACTTGTAACTAATTCAATTAACGTTATCTTACAACACATCCTATAATGATTAAGTCCTCTGATAAAGTGCTGTGCACTTCTGTAAGTGACAAATTAATAATACCTACTACTGTATATGATTTTTGTTTTTGTATTATTTAGTGACACAAAAACATAGTCGCGTTTAAGTTTCGTTTTGAGACCTTTGACACATAATGACACAATGACTACACTTGTTTGTCATATGAACGCTATTAAATAATGTGTGAATACACTCTTCTTATTATGGACATTTTTTCTTGTGACTGAGTACGGTGAGGGCAAATCTAGCGATTTAAATCTTCGCTCATCTAAAACGCTCTCTAGTATTACTTTCATAGTCAACGTTTCAGTGACATCATTCGCCGGTAAGTTGCAGACGCTACGTGAGCGGTCACCGGTCTTCCAGGAAACCGTATCTTGACGTTGCATTGTCGAGCGGACGAATCTTTCAAACATATGAAGCAATGGATTAGCAATTTACTTTAAAATATTTTGGTTTGTGATGGAGTGTATTATGCAATAAGTGTGCTGCAGTCTAGCAGCAGGCCCATGTCGACAGCTGCAACATAGCGCAGATTGCTTGTTGCGTTGCTTGTATTGTGTGTTCCTACGAATAATATTCGTAAGTGTGCAAGTGTGAACGACACGAATCGCGGACTTGGTCGCAACGGCCAACTAGCCGCACGCCATACAATACCAAAAAAAATAAACGGCCACGACTGCCCGGAGTCGTAGCCGTCTGGTGCGCGAGATCCTTTACATTAGGAATTGACCTCGCGAAACCTTCTCCAAGGCAGTATTATTTACCCTATCTCTTAAGATACAGGCCTGACCTAGTTTAAGGGATAGAGTTGAAATTTACTGTACTCCTACGCTAAAGTTGTATTGAAAACGTCAACCGAATGTATGCAGTGCAATGTGACTTTGTTTTATGCAATAAATTCTTATTATTATTATTATTATTATTTTATTTCTTAAATAATTAAAATAAAACAAAGTTTTGTTATAATGGATGTCTTGTTTTACTCTGAATTGGTGGATGTGATTATTCTGATTGGTAGTTATTTCTTTAGGACCTTCACTTTAGGGCATTTTTGTGGACAAGGGGGCGGCGGTTCGGTCGGACAGGGTTTAGAAGGACATATTATTTCTTCTTCTATATAATTACAATCATTTGGTTTACTGAAGGCTCCAAACAGATAACCAGCGAGTGCAGCGCTGCCCATAATGATACCATAAAATCTTAAAAAGTCTTCTCGTTTCCTTACGTTGTAGAGTCTCGGTGGGTTGGTTTCTAATCTGGCCGAGTATCGAGCAGCCAACATATTTTTCATATGTATCTTCCCCGTCTTGTGCCAGAGACGAGTCGGTTTAATTCCATGCCACATTTTGCTTCTCTATATATTTTGATGAATCTGGATGTTAAAATAGTTTGTTGCTGAAGGCTGTTGAAGTTATTGGTGTGGTCAGTGGTTGGTTTGCATTATAGTTGGTCATTGGGCGTTTGATTTCCGATGTGGAGTTTTGAAGCCTGAAATTTGAAAGTTGCGTTATTTAATTTAATAACTTTATTTCAGACTATCCTATTTACAGAATCATCCATATTTTTGTGTTAGTAAGTACTTAGGAACTATGTTAGTAAAACACAAAAATAAAACAAACGACATGAATTTGACACATGGAGTGCGATCCAGTGTCTAACAAAAGGACGGTTTAATCGGTCCGCTATTACTTACAGAATGCTGTTGAAGGCTGCTCTCTTTCTCATGATGGCATGAAACCCATCAATCTGAGCCTCCATAAACATGCCAGACGCACTACAGCATCTCGGCAGCCCCAACAACATTCTAAAAGAGTTATTATATTGTTGTGTTGTGCGTTATGAAACATCAGGTCAGATTCTAATTAACATTGACCAAATGAAGAATTGAATTCTTAGCGATTTGTTTAAAAGACTAATATCGAGCTAAACGAAAACTATAACCGACGGAAAAAGAATAGACTACTATTGCCCATCACAAACTTAAAATTTATCGGGAAAAGCCCATATTCAAGACTAGCTAATTTATTTAATAAATTACCGGACAGTTAGAAATCCCTACCAAATGACTCAATTTTCTCGAAACGGTTGATATCTCTGGTAATAAAGAAACTGACAAATTGTGAATTGATTGACCTTGTAACAATAAGCTTGACATACTTATATGTGAAATAATAAATGACTTTACTATATTATGCTTACCTATAATGACTAAAATGCATGAAAGAATTAATAATAATGATTTATTTGAAATAATATGTAATAATTAAATAACTAATGTTTATAAAATGTAATGTATTGTAATAATTAGAATCAATACTATATTATGTAAAATTAATCATTTGATATGAAACATTTGCAGTGCCCTTACAGGGTGCATGTCTTAATACTGTGTCATGAATTTTTTATGCATGCCTACTAACCAGTGTTTAACATGTTGGCAAATAAATAAATAAATAAATATTCATGGATCCTATGTTGGACTAAAACGGTAGTAACTAATGGTCTCGGTCTTAATTGATTAAATAATCATGAACTTCTCTGAATGAGAAGAGGCACGTATAACTCGATTTTCTTAGCGCTTGGAGCTGTCAAAATCGTTCACCGGTTACCTCCTCAGTGCCCCGACACCTCATACGGTCTACACAACTCGTATCGTCTCCACAGGTCTGTCTTATTATTCGTTGTTGTTGTTGTTATTATATAAACCACACACTGTAATATCCTGGGCTTTACCTTCTCTGAATGAGAAGAGGCCCTTCTCTTGGAGTGTAACAGTGGTGCTCAGGCTGGAATTAAAGCCGAAAAGACTGGAGAATGCAGTATATTACTTTGGCATAAGGATGCTTTATTTCCATGTTGGAAGCCCATGGGAAGATTCTTGGACGATTATGAATATTATTAGCTTATCAAGGAAAATATATTACCATTATGGCTTGCGTGGAGGGCTTCTAGATTGGTCTAACATTGTAGCGCAGCATGACACCACCGCAGAAACTGTAATTACAAAAAGTAATTCTTGTTTGGTCATGACATATTGTTTGACATCTCTTTTTATTCAAAACTAGATGACCCGGTGAAATTCGTACCACGTGAGCCAAATTTTATTTTTTTACGTTTTTTGGCTGTTCCTTAGAGTTTTTTCTAATTTTCTTTTTTCCTAAACCACCCCAGCATTGAGGCGAACAATACAAACAAAAAATATTCAAATCCAGTCGAGCCATATTCGAGTCTTTGTGAGACTAACGGCAATTGATTTGTATATACAGAGCTGAGAGCTGCTTTTTGAGATGGGGCAGTAAGGGCAGCTACCTTAACCGTTGTAGCTACAGGAAAATGGTCTTAGGAGACTGTCCTTAAGTTTTCACAAATTTTGAAGAAAAAATAAACAGTCAGCAAGAAAATGGGGTAGTTTTCACAAAAACTTTGTTTGATGCCAGTCGATACTGTTTCTTATAAGGATCAAAAACCTCTATTGGACCAACTGAGGTTCGAGTACTAGAAAAGTCAGAAATCGCAAAAAAACTGTTCCCATACATTTCGTAGGAAATGAGACTCCAACCTACTTTTTGCGATGGATAGACTGGATAATAAAGAAAAAAACCGGCCAAGTGCGTGTCGGACCACTTACAATGAAGGGTTCCGTAGTTGGGATGAATTTATCCCAAGAACAAACTTAATATTGTAGTTGAAAAACATGATCTCCCATACATTCCGTATCGGAGATCATGTTTTTCAATTACAATGTTAAGTTTGTTGATTATTACTCGTTAACCTGTACAGCCTACTTAGCTCTGATAGTTTTCCTTTTAATTTCGTTATATATACTGCTGTTGTGAATATTTTCACAAATCCAAGTACAACCATTTAGCTGGCAGGGGGGGGGGGGGGGACACTTGACTCTAACAAAAATATTCAGTTAGAAGCTTAATATTTCGCAAACGGATTCCTGAAGCCAAAAATGGTTTTCACAAACCCATAATATTTTTGAACGACCTTTCTAACGATACCCCACAAGGGGTACGCGAGAAAAAAAAAAGAACTTAATTTTATTTTACCACTTTGTCGCCATGATTAATATGTATACTTATGCCAAATTACAGCTTTCTAGTACTAACCGTCTCTGAGCTAAGCCGCGGACAGACTGACGGATAGACAGACAGACAGACGGACATGGCGAAACTATAAGGGTTCCTTGTTTACGTTAACGGAACCCTAAAAAGGGTATTTGAAATTTCGAACGAATACGCGTTATACAATTTTATTTCTTCTTCTTTTATTTGATTTGAGAACAAAATTTGTTGCTTTTGAAAAAAAGTTTTTTGCGTTTTCTGACTATTGTAACGGACAGTCTTTTTGACCGTTTCCCATACAAGTCTGAAAGTATAAAATTATTTGAGGTCATTTATTTGTCAGAACATCGGCCCAAATCACAAGCAACAAACTATTTTATTCTCAAAGCAAATAAAATTATAAAGGCTAAAAACTCTATTGGACCAACTGAGGTTTGAATACTAGAAAAGTCAGAAATCGCAAAAAACCTTTTCCATACTTTAGGTAGGAAAAAAAAATCCTATCATATGCTAGCCTAAAATAACCAAAAAAATTAAAATTGAACGAATATGCGGTAAGGCTTGTGCAGACCAGCGCGACTCAAACGAAGCAAATTCTAAGAAAACTGTACGGTATAACAATAACCGGCGTCGCGTCGCGCTGGTCTGCACAAGCCTTACCGCTTATTCGTTAAAGTTTAATTTTTTTGTTTATTTTAGGCTAGCATATCATAAAAAAGTAAGTTGGATTTTTTTTCCTACCTAAAGTATGGAAAAGGTTTTTTGCGATTTCTGACTGTTCTAGTATTCAAACCTCAGTTGGTCCAATAGAGTTTTTAATACGCTTTTATTAGCTTGACCTGTAGCTATCTTTATATGTAACGGAATCTTTGAACGTAAATTTCACCAACTTCAAGATGTTCGATTGACTTGAAAATTTGCATACGTATCAAGGACCGATGACAATACAAACATTTTGTATCTTGGAGCTGATCTGATGATGGAGCCAGGAGGTTGGTAGTGGAAATCTTCAATGACTTCTAGTAAACCCCTCGACTTCGGGCTCATATGATTCAGTTTGACTAGTCCAATATATTGCACTTGGACTCGAGGGTCTGATGATGGAGCCAGGAGGTGGATAGTTGAACTGTTTAGTGGCTACTAGTAAACTCCTCGAGTTTGGGCTCATATGAATCGATTTGACGTGTCTAATACATATATATTGCACTTGGTGTCGAAAGTCTGATGATGGAGCTAGGAAGTGTATAGTGGAACTCTTCAGTGGCTACTAGTAAACACACTACACCCTGTATATAGATTAATTTGGCAGCTGATCATAGTTTTTGAACTATCTTATATAGTGATGCAACGAATACGAATATTCGTTTTCGCCGAATACCATCAAATTACCGAATACTTTCATGACATTCGTAATTAGTGACTTCCTAAAAATCCCGTATAGATATTGCATGGCGACCGAGTTGAAAGACACAAAGATTCATTTATAAAATCATTAAACTTTCTTATCCTTTCGTTTATAACCACAGTGGTGGCCTAGTGGCCCATTGGTAACCCGACTTACGAGTTTTAGGTCGTTCCCAAGCAGGCACTTTACTTTGTGTAAATTATTTCATGACCACTGCTCTCAAAACGGTGAAGGAAAACATCATGAGGAAACCGGCATGCCCTAGAACCAAAAACTCGAAGACGTGTGACATCTTTCAAGCCACACTGGGCCCGCGTGGTGGATTATGGCCCGCTCCCTTTCTATGAGAGGAGGCATGTGTCCCATCAGTGGGGACGTTTATAGGCTGATTATGCTATGCTTATTTTAGGGGTATGAGGAACAGGGTGTAAAGTTCACTCATCCCCCATAGAAAAGGGAGGATCCTCCGACCAGACGGGTGTGATGTCTGGCGGGCAACTGCCCAGAGGTTGAAGTCGGGAAGCTTGTATATATGTTTATCGCGCGGTAAACTCTAATTGCGCGATGCAGGATTTGTGTGACGTCAGGATGTTGTTTGACGTCAGGTATTTGATGCATAGTTCGCATGTAGCGATGTAGATGCCGCTACATCACTCCCCTCCGGAGACCGGAGGTCGATAGTGGGCTGAGTCTTGAATCTTGCGATGCTTCACAGTGCCAGCTGTGGTTCCAGTGAGTCGGAACCGGGTACCGCATAGTTCGCGGTGAGTCGGAACTGTCTGCGGTGATTCCCCAGTGAGTCGGGGCGGCGCTGCGTCTTGATCCAGTGGGTCGGATGTGGTACAGCGCCGGGTTGTGGCTGAGGGTGATGACCAGGAATGCGCGTTCGCTACATGCTGGTGGTCAGGATACCCGTTGAAGCCGTGAGTGCTGACTGGCTGTGTGACTCGCCTCACGAAAGCTTGCGGGAGTAATGATGATGACGTCACGCTGAAGTAGTTGCACGAAGGCTGCGTTGACGTTCATATTCGGGGTCACCAATTTGGGGGCATGAGTAACAGGGTGTAAAGTTCACTCATCCCCCATAAAAAAAGGAGGATCCTCCGACCAGACGGGTGTGATGTCTGGCGGGCAACTGCCCAGAGGTTAAAGTCGGGAAGCTTGTATATATGTTTATCGCGCGGTAAACTCTAATTGCGCGATGCAGGATTTGTGTGACGTCAGGATGTTGTGTGACGTCAGGTATTTGATGCATAGTTCGCATGTAGCGATGTAGATGCCGCTACATATAGTTTTTGTTCGTAGGTAAGTTGGTAGTAGTGGGCACGAATTTATTCAGCAAATTTTCTGTGTGTTAACTGTGGTTTGTCGACTTGGTACTAAAGGTTGAGGCTTGTGGTTTTAAATTGACACATAATGTCGTTCCGAAAATGTGACAAAAGTGATATTTGGAGACATTTAAAAAAGGCTCGAAAATATTTCTCTATAAAACCTTCCACGGTGGCCACAGAAAGGCTATTTTCAAAAGCATGAAATGTACAGACAGAAAAAAGGAATCGTTTGTCCACAAAAAACTTGCAACTACATAATATGTTTATTAAATAAATTCTTACCTATTATTATAATTCATGTTTTTATTAAATAACATGTTAATATATGTATAAATTGCTTAGTGTGTTCAATTTCCTTTTACCTTCTTTGAGTATTAATTGCATGCAACTATACGTATAGTAAAATCTAGTATTCGTATTCGGCGAATAGTACAATCGATATTCGTATTCGTAAAAGTAGTATTCGTTGCATCACTAATTTTAAACTTTTTTTTTTCTTTATATCTTACTGTGCGAGTTTAATTATGGAACATTATTTTTGCTTCTTTCCTTTCTTACTTTATTGCGGGATTATCTTGGAATTATCGACTAATACGCATGGGCAGGTCAGGTCCTAGTACTTATCCAAAAGCAAAGCAAAAGTCATTCAGTAGTTACCAGTAGTCACACAACTGGTCAATGACATGTTAACTGTATTGAAAAAAATCTTTAATTGAATAATACAATTGCGTGTTTCCTGACCATCGCATGCGGATTTCCTTTTTCTATTTTCCGCAATACATTATACACCGTCTCGCTAATGTCTGTAACTACTTGAAAGGTACGTTTACTTGCTTCGTAATGGAAGTCATTCAATCTAAATAATAAAGAATCACACTCATGATGATAAAAGCTTAAATAAAATTAGAGACTTGGCAGATAATAAAATATGTCCTACAAATAAAACAAATTCAGATTTATTATTCATATTCTTGGTTATCAAAGAAAAATGAGCACACCTGCCGTATCTAAGTTGACAGCAGAGTATTTATAGAAATAGCACCTCAAAAAAATGCCAATTGATCGCAAAGACCAGGTAAGAATAATCCTTGTTTTATAGCCGCGCGCGTCTCACTGACAGCTCTCTTGAATGTGGTTCCTTGTACTCATAAGAGGCTTTGCTAGTGTGCGTGAGTCCCTGCGCAGGAGTGTCCCGTGTAGAGGTTAGCTCTAGCGGCCTTCACCAGAGATGCATTGGGAACGGTTCGGTTCGATTTATTAAATGTGTCGATAGATTCTGTGATTGAATTTGTTTCTTCACTAATTAGCGTTCACTTTAAAAGTTTAATTAAATTAATATTTTCTAACCTACACACCAAACATAAATTAATGTTTAAATGTAAAAGCAAAAGTAACACGTGCTTAATTTCTAAACAAATCAACACAGTAATTCTACAAACCGGTACTACTTGAGGGTCATACGTGTCCAAAATACTAAAATGCGTGGTGGTTAGTGGCAATTTGACGACTATGTAATGCTTGTTATGTTTTTCAACTAAACTTTCAAGCTCGAGGCTCTCCGAGTCCGCACCGTGCCTCCTTGTAGTGGGAGAGCAAAACCTGTAGATACTGTTCGCCCACTTCGAGACGGAGTACCTGCGGACACTTCGTCCCTTTCACTCTCGTAGAGCTACGCACCAAAACGAGAATGTCCGTTTCACCTAACAACTCTGGTATGCAAAGATTGATAGCTTATATGACCATTTGCTTTTGAGAGTCCCCCAGAAATCACGCACGGTTAACTTTTCGCCGCCTAGCGTCCTTACGATCGGCCAGCCAGACGTTGTGCTCAACAAAACTTGTAACAAACTCTTTCATTTTCGAGAAAACTTTTGTAGTTCATATCGTAATGTTATTACGGAGGTTTATTGATTTAAGTCGGTGGTGTAACTCGTTTGTTTAAAGTAAGCCAGTGAAGCCTTACTCCGGAGGGTCAGGCGCCTGTGTGTTCACTAGTTTTCTGTGTCTAGATGCGTTTTTCTTTAGTGACTAGTACTAGTGTCGGTGGTATTCGGCCGCGGCTTGAAGTTTGAACGTGTAAAGTGCAATGTGTGGTTGAAACTTAAAGTAATACGGATAATGATTTGACAGAAATGGATCCAATAGCAACAGACAACGGATTAGTGGTGAATAATTTGAACCACGTCCGGAGTGACTCTCAGGTAAGCCGACCGCTTCTCGGAGTAGGTATCGATGAAGCAAAACACGTTTGCCGTTGCATACCTACCCATGAATAAGTGCAATGACTTCTCAATTATTTGATACATTTTTAGTTTTATGTTTCGACCATTATTTGTGGTGCATGAGCAACCTGTGATATTGTTAAAGTTCAAATTGTGTTCACCACCAATTTGCGGTTAGTGGTGTCTTACAATATGCGAGTAATTTTCATGTTGCCTTGTGAAACTTCACATCAACTAAAAGTTACTGCAACTAACTAACGAATAAAAGAGATTTTTATAAAAATCCGCGTTAAACAATGGGTCTATTTACATAGTAATGTTACTGTGTGCAACTATATAAAAATAATTCATATATAAACACAAACGAGTTTTCTAGCTCCAGTGAGTTAGTTATGCAGTGGTTGCATGCACATTTGATATCAAATTATATAAGATTGCAGAATCAAATAGCTGTGTGCGTGTGATTTATACTTCAACGCTTGGAAAGTAACTGGCTCGAGTGAAGACAGTTCATTAGATGGACCAGTTGATTGGAAAAATATCGTGAAATAATATTGTATTATTAGTTAGGTAAAGTCGACAATTATCACATAATTCTTATAACGGCCAGTAGGATGACGCAAATACACATTACTTAAGAGGTTTCAGGACATAGGACACAGGACAACCAATTAATTAACTTAACACAAGCCAACATACAAGCCAGGTGCACAGTATTAAAAGCGATAGACACAGCATGCAAAAAAATTATGATATCAAAGAAAACAAAAAAAAAACATTAAAAGTACTTACTTAAAGAAATGACATTGTTTTTTTACACATTTTTAATAAGACAGCAATTTACAATAGTTGGGGTAATTAGTGAGTAGAACAAGTGCCACTGTTACAAATCGAACAGGCCCTTGGTCCAAATAATATTTATACTTCTAACTAAAATTAATACAACAGTAAAACAAGACACAAGTTAATAAAATAAACAACGAACTGGTAAAAGTAAATAGGGAAAGAAAACCTTGATTATATATATGCAAACACTACATTCGGATGAGAAAGTTAAAACAGTACGTGAAAAGTTATAACCCTTTTATGATAATGAATAGGTACACTACCTACGCCAAAGGAACACAATAACGATAAGCACATAAATATAGTGACCAAACTTATCTAGATAGTCAACTTGCAACGTAACTTGCCGATTCTTTCAAAAAGTTACGACAGAACCACTAGACAATGAGAGCTCTGAAGGTAGATCCTGTTTTCATAGTGCATAGTTCAGTTTTAAGAACCTGTATCTTGTGCTGATATGTTACAAAAACTCCTACGTCCGCGTCACCTGCTTGTAATAACCATCGAAGCAGACAATACACTAACATAATAATAAGGAGCCGTAAAATCGAATGAACCTCCGCCGAGATGAAAGAGTCTTTGTTTTTTGTTCGAACATCCAAAACTGGAGGAAGGCACATGTCAGGTGACGTCACTGATCCCACCAAAAACCTGTTTCGCGCCAATTCGCAGCTGTCGACGGCAAAGTGGTTGGGTCGCCAATAATTTACTTTTTTTATTTTATTTTTCTTGGCCTCGAACCCAGTCGTTCAGCCTCCGAGGTACACCGTTAACTCCGCTAATGATTGGCTCCTGTTGTATCTTATAATAGCGGACTAAAATTAACCGAAGATAAATGTTTTACTCTGTATATTCTTATTTTATATGCAGTTCTGCAAAATTACTCTTGGCTCGCATAACAAGGAATGAGTCACACGTTAAGATTCCCACGTTTGAGGGTTCCAGCAGCCTTTACCTACAATGTCCGTTCATTACTGCAAATATTTGTTGTAGTCAAAGCTTTTAAAAGATTTCTCTCATAGTTGGAGCTGACCTTTCAAGTTATTAACACCGGACACCGGTATGTTAAGGTTGGGATTATCATTCATAATCAAGCACAAATATTTTATACTTACTTTATCAATTATGCGTTAATGAAGAGAGCGATGTATCCAATGACGTAAGTGCCTCTTGAATAGCATAATCAGTCTAACGTTCCCGCTGCTGGGACCCAGGCCTCGGTCGGCCAAGGAATGGTCCCTCTCACAGAGAAGAGGCCTGTGACCCGCACTGGGTGGTGGACTACGGCCCCCGCCGTAATCCACCACGCGGACCCAGTGCGGGTTGGCCTCTTGAATACTCAGGTCAAAATATCTGCTCTTCTTATTCTCATTCTTTCTTATTCTATCTTTATATATTTGTTAAATAACTTTAGTGTTAACGTGTGAGTTAACGTCAAACGCTTGGTTATCATAAAACAAACATTTTGTGAACGATAAATGAGTCACCGTAGTGCAACAAACTTTGCTGTTTACTTAGCAACACATACTGTTGCATGGTAATTTCCTCACCGTCGCCACGCGAGCTAAAGATTTTACGAAACTATAAAGGATTTTGTTAGAAATCTTACGTTAATCAAGTACCTAATTACTGTCCCTATTGTGTAAAGCGAATGCTTTGCTTGCTATAAATCTTCTTGCAAAGTTAGATCAGCTTTAGTAATTATCATCGTAATCTTCGTTCCCTCCGTCCATACAACGCCAGAACCTTCATCTTGGTAATAATGGACTTTCCAGCTTCCATATCATCTTCAACACAGTCCATCCATCGTTTCTTTGGTCTTCCCCTACTCTTAAAGGCATCCACTTTCATACTCTCCTCCATAACTACCTAGATTAAACCGCTAAGCGCTGAAAAAAATATCTCCATCTTCGATCTAAGAATTTTCTTACAAATGAACTGTTGCTGTAGGTAGTTGACAAGTTCAATTCATACAAATATAGACTCCCTTGAAGTACCGGCCACCAATATAGGTCGTCTGCAGTACTTCCCGTCTAAATCTCGAAATAACTGCGAGATGCAAAATAACCATGTTGACTAAGCAATATGGGCATTCACCTACATAGAACACAGATTAACATTCATATTGCTTTGAATAAGGTGTCGTGTCCCCCGAAACACCTCGTAAAGAGTGGAATTTGATTGGCTTGCCTCAATGCTTGCCACCATTTTGATATTGTTCAGGAAATATGATAAGTATTCTGCATAATAGCTTTGCTATTGACTGAGCAAATAGCACTGTAATGTGTAGGGTTTATAGATTTGATTGTACCTTGGTATAGGAATACTAAACTGCAGAAGACTTATTGAGATAATGAACATTAGAAATGGTTCCAAAACTCAAAGTTGCATTTGTGTTATGGACTTGAATTCCCATCAGTTTCTATAATTGGTCCGAAAACTAAGCGTCAACAACCACCCGGAAACCTTTTTTCCTGCCAGCCCAAAGGTACTGTAATTTAATTTTTAATTTGACTAATTATTAAACGCACTAAGCAGAGATTTATTGAAATAAAAGTATCCAATTTCCTACCGATTTTGGGTGCCGTGAAGCCGCAGGCAAGGACTTGCAACTTCATAAACAGTAGGTACCTAACTGCGAGTATCAGATAAATCGTTAAAGCAAAATTTCGTCATAAAATAAAAATTGAAATGTTGAGACTCGTTGAAACAGAATCATGTAACAGCAATAAAAAGATGGAACTACACGAAAATCTAATTATGTAGCGATACGTTTCCCGCTTTTATGGATGCTATCACGCATGCGCGGAGTTTTCGCGCGTTTTCACTGACCATAAACAACGCGTACAGCCACTGGCCAGAACAACTCTCTCTATTTAGTCGATTCTTGTTTTGATTAGCATTTTATAAATAATGCAAATCGATTAACAGATCATCTCATCTTGATACTGTGATGTGGTAGGGACTGGTTTAATTTAATTTGTGCCTCGTAACTTCAACGACGTTGATCTATCGTTTCTAGCTATTCGTAAGTAATTTATAAACAATATCATTAGCTTGGATGTTGACTAAAAAAGCTTAAAGGTGCAGTTTTCCTCAGTCGCCACTCACCAGTAGCGTTCAATTTTTCAAGAATAGACAAGTTACTCTTATTTATTTTATACTCCATTTACACCACTTTTGTGCAGACTTGAGCACCTTTTTTTTAGTTAATTAACCTGTTTTGTCCGCTTGGTTAAAGAATTGGGGACATCCCCAATTCTTTCCAACCCTCACGACGTGAATGTTCATTTTACGACGTAATAATTATTAACTGTAATTACTAATCAAGTACTCACTAAGAAAATACCTGCTAATCGGTTCAGTTAGATAATAACTGAATCGATTAAATCACATCCAGCAAAATTACTTCATCCTGTCCTTACTTCAGGACCCCTTAAGTCTCCAAGGTAATTATACTGAGGAAGTGGTCCCGTTCCAATAGATAATATCTAGACTATTTAGTAGGCACTTACTAACTTCTGTAACGTGCTGAGACACTCGTTTTCATAAGAATGTTTCTCACTACAGCTTTCTTCTAGCCGCTCTGGTCAAGCGAGTCCGCAGTGTCGGTGGAAAACATCGCGCCTGCTATGACCATGTTTTCACTATTACAATATTTTAATTATGGGCAAAGAAAAAATGGTGTATAAAGTACCTAATGGCAGTAAAACTTGGCTGTGTTTATGCATAAAGACTCGATCTTTATGGATGTAAACGAGATTTTACCAAGCATGTTAAGTACTTATTAAATTGCAGTGCACTTGCGGTTTCGGTTACAGAGGGACGCCTTTCTTTTCCTATTAGTGCTAATAAAAGTATCATCATTCCCGGGAAATTAGACCTGTATGTAGTGGTGAGAAACAGACACCTGCGGTTTATGCAATTTAATATTTAATTGCCCACTTAGCTTTGTAATTATGGCAACATCTACAAAGATTTTCAGGTCTTACACACTTGGGGGCTGGTATCACTGCATTCACAGCATTGGTGCTACAAAAAACGAAACGCTAACTGTAGTTGGTGTGACCAAAGAGAAAAAGATCCAGTCCAGGTATTTTCAGTCCTTTTACGGTTTTTCTCGCATCTCTAGGGTTTATAATCGAATATCAACTGTCATCGTTAGTATTTCGCAAGTTACACGATCACTGCAATTGCCAACTTGGATGCTTTGATGACGTTAATGTGCACTGGCAACCGGCGCAGTGACCATAACAACTCGTTTCCTTTCGATAATTATTTTCCTATACACTTTTCTCAGCTTCTGGAATGCAATAAAGTTGTCATTTACTTTCCTTTAATTATATCGTAAATTTCCAGAAAATCGTTAAGTGGGGACGACGGACTCAAAATTTACCTAAAAAAGTACTTATCAGTTCCATGTAAAGGCAGAGAAATATTTTCTTCAGCAAATTGACTACCAACTGAACTGGGTATTACACGGCAAATTGACGTAGAGTGACAATATTCATAACAATTATTTGGACCCATTTTTGCAAACAAGAACCAACCCACAGCTATTTTTGCTGGTTCTTGTTTGCAAAAATGGGTCCATTTACTCTGAATTACTGTACCTAACACTTTCCCGTCACTATTTGAGTCTAACGATTTTAAAAAGTTTTTTTTTTGTTGTTCTCTTTGTCAACTGACTGGATGTCGACTATTCTGCCAGCGTTTTTAAAAAGTTGGGTGCATCAGGGTTTTTAAAAATACAATTCTACATTTTATCTTTTGGCGGTTGAATGAAATTGACAAGTTGTGACAATGTACTATAAAAAAACAAGATGGCGGCGTTAGTTCCGATTTTGGTCACGCGCAAAAAGGTCCTTGTACAACTCTATAAATATTTTTATGAATGTAAATGTGTAAGTATGTGCGTGTCTGTGCGTTTGTATGTCTGTGTGTATGTGTATTTTGCTAGGTAGCAACAATGAAATAGGTACAGCTAAACGAAAATATTAAAGCCTCGTGCAGTCTAGCGCGACACTACTGTAACAAAACGATGATTTATAAGAAAACTTCACCGTAGAACAATGACCGGTGTCGCGTCGCGCCAGTCTGCACGAGGCTTGAGACCATGAGAAAGGTTTATTTTTAACCTATATTTATACCTATTTCTAATTAAAAAATAAACCTTTCTTATAGTTAGAATATTTGCTAAAAACAGTTTTTTACACTGGGCTATTTAGTGACGTGTTAGAAATATGGGGATTCAATTTAATAAAACAAAAGACCTTAAAAGCCTTTAATTAAACACTTAAACACAACATCAATAACACAGTCTTTCATAACAATTTTGAGACGGCGTCCTCGAAAACGGCTCTAACGATTTCGATGAAAGTTGCAATATGGGGTGTACGGGAGCGAAATATCTGGGACTTTCTTCTTCTGTATTTTCACCCGAGTAGAGCTCGGTAAGAACATAAAAGGCAAGCGTTATAAATAAAATGGCATCACAGAGAATTTTGGTCGGTACCATTAAAAAATCAACAGTTTCGCATTGCAGTTATTGCAATTACTACCAACTAGTAAAGTACAACAAATAACAATAGAACATGCACATTGTATACACCTACAAACGCCTACAAAAAAGAGTGCACAATAAATACCTAGTTAAAAAAAAGATGTCAATGTAATATCTAACATCAAAATATCTCCACTTATTAAAAACAAACCACTTAATAGTACCTTAGTGTACCTTACATAAATGATCAACACCTACTTGAATGAAAAAATTTAATTCCGTAAACATTAAAAAACGATTTTAAATAACAGAAATATTGAACTATTGCCACTGTCAAAGTCAAAGTCAAACAATTTATTTCAATTAGGCACATAATAGGCACTTATGAACGTCAAGTTTACAAAAAATAGAATTGATTCTAGTCGCCCCTTCCAAAAGGTAGTTTTCGTATGGAGAAGAATGGGCAAGAAACTCCACCGTTACTCTTTTAAAATGTTTTTACAATATTTTGTATACATTAATTATATAATTATATGTGAAGACGATGCATCTAGAATAAGATTACTATACCGCGATAGGTAAAAAAGAATGAAACATAAAGCAATTACAGATAAATTAAATATGTGATAGATACATGGTGCTCACATATTTACAAACATTGTAAAATTATACGATATTCCTAACATTTTAACAAATAATACTAATAAGTCAGTGTGTGAGTCAAGAAATCATAGAATGAAAATCAGTGTTATAAAAAATAACAAATACATAATTAAATAAGCAACCAGTTTGATTTTGTCTAGAGACTGTAAAGAGACAATACGCTACGTACTCGTATAATGTCTGAAAAAGTCTTTAAATGTCCAGTTATTTGTTTTAAGTTGAATTTCTTAAGCATTATTTAATAAATTCGACAGATTACCATAAAATTATGTTTTTTATTAGTCAGGCAGGTAAAATGATTTTTGCAAATAAAAAAATATCTGTACAATACCTCTTCGTCAAATTCCCATCACGACGATGATTCCACAAAAAAAAAAACAATTCTTCTGACATCGGATCACGCGTTAACAAAGTCGTGACGTAATAAGCGTATCGCGTGCTATTCTATGATGCGTCTAAAATTAAAAACAAAACTGTTTTGGTTTTTAACCAATCACGAACCTTGGAAAGACATGGATTTTACTGTCATGGTGTTCACCGTGTTCACGACGACATTTATTAGTAAATATGTGCTTTATATTTTGGTAGGGCTTTTAAATTAAAGCTCACACCTGAGGTAATACTATAGGTATTTAATTCTTATAAATTGAATTTAAAATATATTTTGTACTGCAAACGTTTGAGCCTGCACGGGAGAAAGGATTCCTCGGGCAGTATAGATTTGAGGGAAAAAGTAGATACTTTTGCAAAAAAACAAATTCAGAACATGTGAGTTAACATGACAACTTGGTAGCCGGTAATACATCATGGTTAGTTGTTGTTGTCAGGCCATCTCTTATTCGCTGTGGTATTTGAGCTAAATGCAAACTCATAGTTATTACTATGGCTTCTCAGCATTCAACTCGAAGATAACAACAAGCGATTGATGGTCGGACCCAGAGGACTTATTCGCAGGTGTTCCAATGGCCGCAATCCGGTCGGTTATTTAAAGTAGACATAGACGACGTAGACGATATTGAGGGATGTACATGTAATCCAAGATTACATATTATAGGTACAGCTCTCAATATCGTGGCAACACTCTTGAAAAACTGATCGCTGCGAGTTCTAGCAGTGTCGTATACCGACTCAAAATGTAGCGAGTGTGGAAGATTCTCGCCAGTGAACATGTCGATGTACATGGCGCTGTGTAGGTTATGGCTGCGGAGGATATTGTTCCCCTGCGTAAACTGGAGCAGGTGCAGTATTCATTTTTTAACTCCACGAAGTTAGTAGTCAAACCTTGAATTCTGTTCTAATAAACTTCCAAGTGTTGACAGCTATCCATGATCAAAACTGCGCTAGTTGGATGACGGCCTTCTTCTGGTCACACAAAAGATGTATGTTGCGTACCACGAGTCGCGATTTGGACATGTTGCGCGGTCTCAGCTTCACAATGATGCCCACGTGATGGTGATTCATGACTGATACTTTCGGCTGATAGAACTCCACATAGGTAACTTCTTCCACTTGGAAAACATCTTTCTTGAAGTACTTTGCGCACCCTTCGATCAGTGAGATTCCAGTCTTCTTTTTGTACATTCCAGAACGCCTATCCTCTAATCTTTCATAGAATAAATTGAGGTGCTTCATTTCCACCTCTTGGAGGCATAAAACATCGGGCGATTTGTCGACTATATGTTTCAGCAATCAATCAATCCTGGTCTTCCAGAGGAGGTGCATCGGCTCCCATCGTTTGAATAGGTATGTGTTGCTTTCTAACAAACTCTGTGCCAATACAATAAATGACATTATTTTGAAAGGTAGGCCAACGGTTGCGTCCTTCTCTACCCCTTCTGCCTCCCTAACTCTTATCTTGACTGGTGCGGCTTTAGCGCGATTAGCGGAGGCCATTTCACTGCTCCGATGTGCTTGCGCCTGATGCGTTGGATTAAGCTCTCCCGGCTTATAAAATCCTTTATGATACACATCTTCATCATCCGGGGAGTGTTTGCCGAAATTTTTACGGCGGTTATTCAAGAAGTTGAATTAACGTTTTTTCTTTTATCAATCGTGACCCAGCGCGATACCGAAACGATGGATGGCTGCGTTTATTGATCGCTGTGATACAACTGTCTTATGGAAAGCACATCGTGAGTTTATCATGGGTATTTCGCTGCCCACTCTTGGACAGGCATTTTGAACCTATGAATAGAATAGAATTTTGCATACGTACATAAAATAAAACATATACTATCTGCCAAGGGTGGCGATTAGAGAATTTCCCGTTTCATTCTTGTTGTACCTACTTATTAAATGCGGTTAAGTTACACCTGGTTACACATTTATTTTATAATAAAATTGTGGAACATACTGGGTAATATTCACTGGATAATAGATGATGTAGGTCAAGGGCGTCGCTAGCCGATGGCCCAGGAGGGGCAAGTTGATATATGGAGGATGGGAAAAGTATGATTTGTAGGTACAGTCAAGAATCAAGAGCACATGAAACTTTACACTTGTAGTGCGATTCTTACCTCTGCCCACAATGGGACCAAAACCGACGCTGTTGGACATTTGATTTTTGACAAATCTGTTTCAACTTGATAGTCCCGATAGGAACTGAGAATAATAATAATCGGGTCGTTTTTCCCAAAATTGTTCAGAACTGTAGAGCTGAAACCTAATAGGTATTCTGACTGGGCCTACCAACAACTCATAGATACTAATATTAGGAGTTATGGAACTTTAAAAAAACAAAATAAAAGTCGTGCAAATAAACAAAATTGCCTTTATAGATATGTAGTTTCTTTACATTAAAATACCTTGTATTTGACAAAAAATCCCCTTTTTCCCCCCTTGGCGACGCCCTTGTGTAAGTACTTATAGGAGACAGGTGGGCCCACTTAAGTATCTAGGTAGGTACAGCTTAGATGACAGAGCTACGTTGCACTTATTGTTTAATAATAAAACCTACCAAGTATTAATTTTTTTACTGGGACTGAGAAGCAGATTTTTTTCAGACTAAGGTTACAAGCTGATGTGTTGATCATATAAGCCATACATAACGTGACCATTTATTTTTTTAATCAAAACGGGGCATTGGTTTATTTACCTAAATTAGTAGGACCGATTCATAAAGGAAACTCAATTTTGAGATTTTTTTTAAACCAGCCTAGGTTCTCAATGATTTATTTTTTACAAATTATTACAAATTTGAAAAGTTAAACAAGATTAATTTTCAGTCATTTTAATATTTGTCAGCAGAACTTTGATTTGATACAGTGATGATTTTATGTAAGAATAAAATTCTTGGCATGTTTTTTAATATTCATCTTAGTTATCAACATCGCCATAAGGACCGGAACCAGTATTTTTTTTTAAAACGTTGCCCCAAACTAAGAATTTCTTCCTGTATCGTGGGTGCGTTTACAAACATAGAAACTCACATACACTAACACCCAGACCCGGAACAACTACTTGCGATCATACAAATATTTGTTCCGTGCGGGGATCCAACCCGCGACACGTTGCGCAGCAGTCGATCGCTCAGCCACTGCGCCAACCGTGTCGTCAAAGTAACTGGGTTTTTTCAGACGTTCACAATTTATTAAATAAAGAAAAATACTCTTTTTATTGGTGCATTTGTGCCAGGCAGACATAAAATATAATTATTCAATTAAAATATAAACATCTCGTACGCGTCTCCTTTTTAAGGAAATTTCTCGCCGACTGGTCGATACTTCACGCGACCAGAGGGCTGGCTCGTTCTTTGGCCAAAGAATTATCATTGCCATTCAACGTGGCAATGCTGCCAGCCTTCTGGGCACGTTTCCGGATGACAGCGATGCGGACGAATACTTCGACGCCTAAGCGTCCTTTTGTTTTTTGTATTTATTTGAATAGTTAGTTATTGTATTTATTACCTAGTGTAAATAGTTATTAATATAACTTAATAGAATATTTTTGATTATAATTCTGTAAAGAAAAAACTATTTAAAAAAAAAAGTTTTCATGCTTCAGGTTCTTGGTGTGAAAGTGTTTGAATACTTCTACCCAACCCAAAATTGTACTGTTTCTGAAAACGGGACAATTTTGCGTCCCCAGGCTTTTTTCGGGGACACCGGGACGAAGAATCGAAAAAGGAACGGTCCCGTTCAAAACGGGACGTATGGTCACGTTAGCCATACACCAGCTATTATTGAAGTTCACTCCCCCCATAAGGCATAGCAGTTACCGCAAGGACGCACTTGGTTACTTGCTAACTTAGTATAAGTAATGATTTTTTACGATGTTTTGGAAATTACAATTGATAAATGAATTTAAATTGATGTTCTGCATGTTTTTTTGTTCGTATTGGTTTATCTACTTTTGAATTAGTTAAACAGAGGGTCTCATGCTCAAAATACGAATTATCAAAATGTGATACCCGGAACTCAATACATGCACAAAATACGGACTAATGCATCGCTGAACCGCGCTCCGGACAGAGGTGCCAACTTTACAATACCCAAACCAATCACACGGCTGTTTCCACTACAAAGCGTGCGAACTTCATTTTATTTTAGACCAATCACGTTTCACGTATCGTATCTGTGCACACCGCGCATCTTGCCACCACCACCACGGCACGCCATCCATCTTGTTTTTAGAACACACGTTTCACGTGTGCGATGTTTATAAAAATACAATAATCATGGCTATGTTAGCAGCACCCCGGCGTAAACAGAAAGTGATTAATTTACGGGCTAAAAATAATGCGTGGAGCGATGATTCAACGAAGTTCGGCCAGCGAATGTTGGAAAAAATGGGATGGAGTGAAGGGAAGGGGTTAGGTGCTAAAGAAAATGGAATTGTGGATCATGTTGTGGCTAGATACAAGAACGATGACAGAGGATTGGGTTTTGAGGACAAGAACGACCAGTGGACAAAACATGAAGACGACTTCAATTCTTTATTAGCAAATTTATCAAACGGTGAGTACCCACTACAAATCAGCAAAGTCCATAATTTTACAAATCGATATTTTCAGTGATTTATACACCATGTGTGACATAAAAAAAAACACATAATGTGACCTCTAAAATTATTGTTATCAGTTAAACATCTGTCTGATGAAACATCTGTTGCTCATGAATATCCACCTAAGAAGACCCACTGACCAATTACATGAGTATTTATTTACTATTAAATTTTTCCTTGGACATTACAGTGTTCTTTTGAATAAGTGCCTAATTTCCTTGTGTTTAATTCTTTCATTTTAATTTCAGGTGATAATAATGACGAAAAACTACATAGTGGTGTATCTCTAGAAGTTAAGTCCAAGAAAAGTAAAGCAAGAGTGCATTACCATAAGTTCACACGTGGAAAAGACTTAACTCGCTACAGTGAAAAGGACTTGGCCAATATTTTTGGAAAGAAAACCTTGAAAAATGAAAAACCAAAAGTTGAAGAGAAACATGAAGGTGCAGAAAATACTGTCATCACTACTGAAAAAGTTTTCACAGAAAAAGGTAGTATGGAGGACTATTTCAAAAGCAAACTGGCTGCTATAAAATCTAAAAACAAATTGAATATAACTAGTAATGATACGAGTTATGATGATAGCGCTGACTATTCATTCCAAGGGTTCTCTGGTGCAAATAATGATGAAAAGGAGGAAGAAAGTAATCAAGGATTTGGTTTCCAGTCATGTTCTTTTAATCATACTGCAGACAACGATAAAGTTGAAAATGAAAAAACAGTACCTGAATGTGAAGAAGTTACCGTTGAGTGCAAAAAGAAAAGTAAGAAAAAGAAGAAACAAAAACTTTTAGATGAAGATCAGATGACACAAGAAAATGTTGATACTCAATTAGATGAACCAGATAAAACTAAGAAAAAGCAGAAGAAAAAGGGCTTTGAAGAATCAGTTGAGGAACCAGTAGAAAGTAAAAAATCCAAAAAGAAAAAAGATGTCGAAACAATTGAAGAGCATGTTGCAGAAGATTATGTGCCCAAAAAAAAGAAAAAAAGGAAAAACTAGGATATTGTTGAATAAATATTATATTTTTTTTATTGTATTACATAGTTTTTGTTTGTAATTCATTATTTTCTACTCCAAAATCATTTTTGATCTTGCTAAATAACAGACTCCAAATAGTACTGCTTCACAGGCGTAGAAATAATATACTTTTCAGTGCATTGCACCATACAGCCAAACTGTAACATAAAATCAAAAAATTATAACCTCCAATCATTGAAATAAATCACAAATTGACGTGAATCTGTAATGTGTTCATGATAGTGTATTTGTGATAATAACAATATAAATGCGTGTTAAAATAATCAACCAAATCATAGTTTTAAATTTAGTCGACTATTGAAACGAGTTATCGATTTTGTGAGCCATAGAGATTGCGCGGCGACCGACCAACGCTACGCCACTGCGCGAGTCCGTGCATTGAGTCACGTCTCTACAACTGTCAACGTCAAATTGTCGGGGCGTATGTTTGTTGGGAAAGCACGTGTTTATGTAAAATGTTGAATAATATCGTGAATAAAAGCGTATTATTTATTAGTACGTATTAGTTGAATGAGTTATACACTATTTAATGATGGTCGTTCATGAAGATAGCGAGACGCCAGTGGAAGTTGCCATCATTCGAAAACCGCTTTTGGAACAAAAGTCGTATGTTATTGTGAAGAATCATGTCCGAGAACTTATTAAAACAGATGAAAGCACATCTCCCGTTATGACTAGCAAGGAAAAATCACCACAGCCTATGGAAAATGTTCGAAAAAAGAAGTCCAAATCGGAAAAAAAACCTAAAAAGACTGCTCAAATACCAGTGACCTCGGAGGAATGCGACGATGAAACAAACATTGCGACAGAAATAGATAAAAATGACTTAGAAGAGCTGAGAACTGTTTACAATAATTGCAAAGAGGTTATGACAAAGATTGAGGCAAAGTATGGCCATTTATTGGACTTAGATAGTGAAGCTGGACCCAGTTCGTGCAAAAAACGAAAGTTTTATACAGAAGAATCAACAGACAACGAGTGTGACTGTAAATTGAATACAAAGATAGTATTTGATGATGACGGCATGCAGTCAACAATTGAAACAGTTCCAGAAAAGCATATTTGTGTAAAAAAGACAAATAAAGGTCACAGTGAGATGCAAACAAGGAGTAAAACTATTGCAATAGAGTATACAGAAAACGAAATTGCCTTACCAGATGATTTGCCAGAACTGGCCAGTCTGCTACAGGATCCAGATATAGAAAAAACTCTCCGTAACAGGATTGTAGAGAAAATGAGGATAATTAAACAGGAATATGTTAATGATATAAGATTTAATAAACATTCTATTATAGAGAAGTTGAAAGCAAACCCTGATGAGGTATTGGGATTCAAAGGGACTAATTTGTCCACAATTCCTGGATATTCATGATACTAGGAGGTAACTGGATACTATAGCGTATTCTATTAGTTTTCATCAAGGTGTTCTTTTGATAATAATATAATGTTGGTGAATAAAAGTTGTGTATTTTCTGTATTTGTGGCCTTTTTTGTTTTATCCTTAAATTAATTGAATATGTTTAACGCTTAAGTCAACACTGGTATTAAGTGTACTATTATTTTAAATATTTTGTAATTAAACTTTGTCAATTCACATTGGCACTTGTAAGTTATATGTACTATGTTCAGTTTTGCGATAGGCTGAGCTTTAAAAGTAGATTTAATTAAGTGTACAAATCAGTGCTGTCCCTCTGCAAGGCAAATAATGCTTTCTCCTTTTAAATTAGATTTACATTTCATATTTTATCTTTTTATAAATGACAATACTTCTGACTTCTAACTTACTTTTACAAGGTGAACAAAAGTTGCAGTATCATTTAAAAACCTACCTTTCAGGTTTTCTGAATTTTTCATAGCGTAATCAGTGATGATACAGTCAACTCACATTTTGTTATAATAGTAAATGATTTGCACCTTAGAGAATTCATATTCCTAAAAAAAGCTTAGGAGGGTTTATCCTAAAAGATGGCAACGTAATAAATAACTGATAAATATTTACCTGTTTTGATTAATATAGCAATATTACTATACTAGTATGGAAATAAGAGATGTGGCTAACTAGAGAACTAGAATATTAATAATGAATTGCAATTATAATGTTGAATTTGATGTTGTACCCGTTTTAGGTGTAATGGCATTTGGAAAGCTTCCAAATATTTTTTTTTACATTATTAACTAAATATTCGGTGTTACGATATTAATTATTGCATTTCATAATCAATATTAGTTAGCCACATTTCTTATTTCCATACAGTAATATTGCCAAGTTATTCGAAACATCGCAATATTTGACATCTTTTTGCGACGTTAACCACTTTCAGAATAAACGCTCATATGGGGGCTTATAAATCAACCCATTTTCTTACCAGTCATATTGCCTTTAAACAAACCTTTTTAAATCCAAGTCGCCATTAAATCGTCATTCCAAATACAACAAAATTACCGAATAACATAATCTTTTTTCGAACAGACAGAATACCAACACCCCTATTTGATTATCTAAAATACACATATCAGCGTTTATAGCAAATGTCTATACTTGATATTCAATAACACATTGTTGTCGATAGGCGCTGCGACGCATCATAATGACGGTATTAATACTTATCAATTCTAGGATACAGAATGCATTGCCAAGCAATTTTGAACCCTACGCCGTGGTTTCAAAGGCTAAACAAACTGAAAAGCCCCAGATAATGTTACCGATCCGGTGTGGATAGAATGTCCATTGTTTCTGCGCTAAAACAAAACTACAACAGCTGATGGGAAAATCGCTCTTCATACGATGATGAACCCTATTGCGTTGATATAGGGTATCATCATTTTGTTGATGCGTGTGACATTCTGTTGTTTTTGTAGCTTTGGTATACGAATCGCTGGGTGAATAATGATGTGGTCGCATACCTACAGTTTACTGTGAACTCGACAGCTTTGTGAAATACAAAGTGTAACTGGAATTCAATTTGAGACCTGTCGTATCGGTGTGGAATCGCGAATGTGGGAATTCGAGGAGGCAGACTGGAATGAAGACTAGAATTGACTTCGGTACTAAAACTACGTAGCATTAAATTGGGCAAGGGTCAATAACCCTAAGTTTCCTCAAGGTGTTTTTCTCAATTTTTTCTGGTTCTCTTTAACAATTGTTGCATTTGCATCCTTCATCCTGAAATCTTTACATCTCCCGACCGTTGATCAAGTTGCGGGATTCCTTCTTTTGATCACCTTCAGTCTTTTGCTGAATTTTCAGTTAGCGGAGGCCGCAGCAGTGCACCCGTCAAGTCGAGCAAAACAAACACAAAGGCACAACCATCTTTCCTCGAAGCCATTCAGGACATTTTCGAACCCCAGCCCGCTTAGCATGACCACGGTAGAAACGGGTTTTGTCGACGGAAGAATAGACTAAATGACAGATAAACTATCACAATCTATCATTTTGTCTATTCTTCCGTCGAAAAACCCGTAGAAAGCTCATCCGTTTCTATGGTTGTCATGCTACGCGTGTTGTAACTTCGTTGTAGATAAAGCTAAAAACCTGAATTTTCAGTGACCAAGGGCTTAGTACCTATAACTAGATATATTTCCAAATTGCAGTCGATTCGAACCTGTAGTTTAAGAACTATTGTTGCGGTGAGATGGCCAAATCATTAATTAAATTGTATAGAAATAAAGATGACAAATAGATAGGTACTTACGAATAAATTAACAGACTTGATATTACATTAGATCTCACATCTTTTTGTGGTAGAAAAACTTCGTTGCGTTATGTTTTTGATGGGAGTTTTATTTATTTTAAAGTCGTGCATTAAGCGGCGCAACCCACACCGTTAAATCAAACGATGTCAATAATAAATTAAGCTTTCTTCAACTAAGAGGAAAAGTGCGAGCGATGCGTATAAATGTTTTAATTAAAAGTACCGATAGTGGCTTACTATGCGCATGCGGTGGCAGTTGAATAGCACAGGCTTTCCCCGGACTTGTCCCAGTTTGGACGGCCATGCTCATCAGCTGTTAGATGCGGCAATTTCGGTGTGCTACAATCTATATCTATAAATTTTATAAAACAAAGTCGCTTTTCGCGTCTGTCTGGATGTCGGCGTTGTTCTTCTAAAATACGCAACGGATTTTGATGAGGTTTTCAACACAATTTATAGAATGTATTCAAGAAGGTTTATCTATATAATACATTAATATTAAACTTATAGATCTATTTATATAAAAATCAATTGCTGTTCATTTGTGTCGCTAAAGCTCGAGAATGGCTGGGCCTATTTAGCTAATTTTGGTTTTAAAATGTTTGTAGTAGTCCAGGGAAGGTTTAAACGGTGACGGTAGGTAGGGTAGGTAAGGTAGGTAGGGTAGGTAGGGTAAGTAGGATAGGTAGGGTTTAGTGCTACCCGTGCGAAGTTGGGGCGGGTAAAGCTAGTATATAATAAATCTTGATGTTTTGTCAAGTCATAAAAACCTTGCGAAGCAGGGGCGGGTCGCTAGTATTTTATAAATAAATTATCGAGTCCTTTTGTTTTTTTTTGTGTGGAAAATTATCAAATAATTTCTCCCGCTCTGGGCGGAGCGGGAGGGCGTGTCAGACTCTTACTGACTAAAACCCACCCGTGTTCTTTCAGTTGCATGTACGTTGCCTTTCGGACTTTCCCGCGACCCCGGCAGAATTATCGAGTCCTGGGAAAAGATACTTTAATTGCTGTATCAGACTGCTGGAACGAAACACGAAGGTTTTGAGTATCTCCAAGATCATTATCTACTGTAAGAAATCGAGTGTTAACCAAACTAGAAATGCACTTTGTTGTCTTGTGAAACCTTGTTATTGTCCAAGTAGGTACTCTCGTAGGTAGGTGCTCTCAAATAGGTACTTAAACTACTTGCAAAACCTACGCTCTATGTTAAAGAGTCAGCTACTTGTCATGTTGGTCAATACTTTCTTCGACGCTCTATCTTGGGCCACGCCACCGAGCACTAACTAAACTAACTTACAAGTAAACAAAACCTCAATTTGCATAGCAGTACATAGCGTTCAACTTAACTGGTGTTTAACCAGCCGCGTTAGGAAAACGTGCTAGTTACGGATATTAAACTCACGTTGGCTTCATTTTAATTCTTGACTGTAAAGTATTTAGTGCCTCGGACTGCCTCGGAGTTTGGGAAGGCTGTTCGCATTCGTAATCTCATATGGCGTGAGACGGGCGTCACCGGTGGACGCCTCCTATACAACCTTCGGCGTGACATTTGAATTCTAAATTCAAAAAGCTCTGTGCCATTGTATAAAAATAGCTTTTTATTTTTAAATTCTCCGTGTACAATTTTTTTTTTTTTGGTTACTAAAATAGTGTTGTGGGTTTTGTGAAGTGTATTTATTTATGTGGTAATGAAATTGAGGCTGTTGTTCCAAAGTTTAGTGACATATGAGTGAGTTCGGTGGCATCAATCTAAATAATTTCAACATGAAATTGGATAACTTTGGATTTGAAAAGTTACAGGTACATATGAGATAATTTTATTATTGTTTAATTAAATGGTTTGAGGTAGGTATTCTCTCGAAAGTTTTCAGTTGTTATCTGCGGCTTTTCGTTTAGTATTTATTTTACTCATCCTTTAGCCAAATTTTCATCATGTAGGTACATTCTAATAAAAAAAATTAATTAGTTTATAAAACGCAATTGCAAGCTATATTAGCATGGCAGATTCCTTGCGATTGAACCCATCAGTTAACTTTGTTTGATAACTAGGTTTGATGCGGCTATGCGATATGTGGTTATTATCTAAGTAGGTATTAAACACATCAATGGCTTCATTCAATCTACAATTATTTTATACCTAAGTATAACAAAGTGTAAGCGCGGGGTTACTGTTCTATTTGAACGTTTCTGTTTAATAATCTTTTGTGTAAAAACTTAAATCTATACTCTATATGTATGTATACATATACATCATATACATACAAATAAATACAATTGTTGTGTCTGTTTGTAATGTCAAAATAACAGCCTGTTACTAAATGCTTATGAAAGTTTAAAGGGTACATAAAACAATTTTTAAAAAAAATATTTTTGTCTATTTTTTGTCTGTCTTTCTGTTTGTTCCGGCTAATCTACGGAACGGCTGGACCGATTTTGACGGGACTTTCATTGGCACATAGCTGATGTTATAAGAGTAACTTAGGGTACTTTTAATTTAGAAAAATAATTAGTTACATTTAAACAATTACAATGTCTACATATCATTGCAAGGTATGTACCTGTCTAACTAGATAGTACTAAGCTACTCACTTACCTAACTGTATTTAGTGGTATTTAGTAGCTAGTCAGAAATACAGTTAACTTAACTTCCACATTTCCAAGAAACTTCACAATTATTATATACAGTTCTGTGTGTTATTTTATTCAAGTGACCCATAATTTGAGCACTGTCAAACTAAATATGATATGACAATTTAAAAACATTTCTATTTTGTTGGTGGTGGTGTTTAGTTGGTTTTTGGGTGACGTCTCTGAGTGTGGAAATTGTGAATATATTGCTGTATTGGGTTCCCACTTGTAAAAATAAATGTATTATCATTATAAATGCGAAAGTGAGTTGTGTGTTTGTTTGTTACGCTTTCACGCTAAAATGGCTGAACAGATTTGGATGAAAATTGGAACATGGGTACACTATGACCTGGGTTAGGACACAGGATACTTTTTATCCCATTATTCCCACGGGATCGAGAATTATGTGGGAAACTGCTGGGCGCAGCTAGTAGTAAATTAATAACATTAATTTAATTAAATCAAAATTTAACTAAAACATGAGTAACTTCCATTATTTGCATAATACGTAGGTACAATCAGGGAAATTCATGTTTTCGCAAATTGACACCTTACGTCAATTTGCCCTGATACAGCCATTTTATTCAAATGTCATAGAATGACAGTTGTGTTTTTAAAATACGGACAATTTAGGTTGGTAGCTTAATAATTAATATCGCTGACTTTACCATACCAATTATTCAAATCATATACGTTACATGGGATCGTAATTGCTTGTGCAATGAGTGTCAACTGCATGGCTAATCGTCATTACGTTGTGAATGAATTATTTAGTGTATTTAGTAATGTAACGTGAGGGAAAGTCGTCAACTCATGGTTATGAGAGCATGAGATTGTTGGTACTGGTACTTACTTATTTTAATTCAGTAGCACTTGGTGGTAATAAAGTAATGCAGCAGTTTGGTCTTCATACGGTACCTAAGCCATTCTCGCAAATTGTCTCCGGGATTAAAGTCGAAACTGTAATTAATGTAGTAACTGCCTGCACACATGACAACCGAAACGGATAGAAATGGGTTTTCTACAGGATTTTTTGACGGACAAATTGACAAAATGACAGATTGTGATTGTTTATCTGTCATTTTGTCTATTCTTCCGTCGACAAAATCCATTTTTATTGTTGTCACCTATTGTTGTGACCTCTGAGTTTGTTTCGGCCTTTCTTCTCAGAGTAGTCAGATATGAAACGCGGACCTCATCTAGCTTATTTTTAATATGACGTGTAAAAGTGATTCAGATATTATACAATTTACAGAATAAACAATTTCATTTCACTTAGGTCCATCGTTCCTCTTTTGTATGGGAAAATGCAAGTATTCATTATAAAATGTTGCTCCAAAAACTCTGTACTGGATTTGCCTTTGCCGCAACGAAACCGCACCTTACTGACAATAGTCTTGTTCCACCTGTAGTTATTACTGCTTATATTTCTGCTCACCCCTCACTGAAAGGTCGGACACCATTAGCGAAATACGTGTAGTAAATACGTCATGACAATTACATTTAGTATTACGTCCTAAGGTTACAAAGGGCGCGATATATATCAGCGTCTGTAATAGCAGCTAAATTCTTAGCTAATAAATTTGGAGTTCCGGTTAAAGAGTGACTCATGGCTCATGAGGCGTTGGAATCTTTTCTTCGTTTTTATTTTTGTTTTTTGACAAATGAATGTCGCTATTCATGTGTTGATTCGCTTTGTTGATGTCATTAGCTATCATAACGTTCAAGTCAAAGGTGATTTCGTAGTTAAAGCTGCAACAGGTGACGAGAATGACTGGTTAAGCATGTTAAAAATAGTAAAAGAAATATGAATTTCTGCTTGACTTACCTACTGAGACAGTGTACGACTCTATTTAGGTAATTATTGACTTCGTGGTCCGTATAGTCTAACGAGGTATTTTTAACTCTTTAACATAGTGAAAATGAATTTCTCTCGTTAGATTGTTTCAAACAGCTTTTTATCGAGGTATTTTTCTATGCTCGCACAAAGTGTGTCAAATGTGGGTTTTTGTATCTACACTTACTACCAAGATGACACAAAAAAGTCATGTTTCTTGACCAAAGAAATCTATCCACCCACGTTTAACATCTCCACGTAATAAGTCGTTAACATTCTTCCGTTTTATGCATTCTTTTAATTCAAGCTTGTCTTCAATTCTTCGGAGTTCAAGTCTCTCTTCACATATTCACAAAATACCCCATTGTTTGGAAACAAATTTATGATATCTAAGACTTGGTATTTGCGGAACGCTCCTACTCAGGTTGCAGTTGAAATTCGATTCAGTCTATAAATATTACGCACTATTAAATATATCAGACGTTAATGTATTATTAGTACTTATGGTTTGACTTTATGTGATTTCTATTGCATAATACCTACCTGTTTAGTTGTGCGTAGGTGCAATATCACCAGTTTTAATATACTTTGAGCTAAAGTTGCCCAATGGCTTATTGTATAATGATTTTCTGTAAATGGGCAAAATTTTGGGACTCGTCTCGTTTACTTATGTTGTGTCTAAAAGCATGTGTTTAAATAATGTTAAACAGGCTTTGGTGTTATTGAGAAATCTTCATCAGTTTTAATATTGTGTCGAGCACCCATGTTGTTTTCAATTAGGGTACTTAATTTGTTCAGTGATCTATGAATAACTCATTATTTGATCAGTTGCTCGTTAATTTGCGTTAGTTAAAATGGAGCACACACAACCGTCGTGGTTTGAATTCAACAGCTTTGTGAATGAGCAATATAAAAACCTACTACTTTTTGTACTGCCAAAAATTCCTTACGCATACTCTTTACAAACAAGAATAACAACATTTTATTCTATTGATTTAATGAAGGAATCTAGAAAGTTAGAAACTATATCTCCTCTAGCAAACGAAACTTCTCTTTTATCCAACATATTCTAGCCTCCAGTAAATTCTGCTGGCTTCTTCATCGAAGCATACTACTCTCTAGAAACCTATGAATAAGTATGTCTTCCTAAAACTTTCTCAAATCTTCAATCAGTAGATCCACTCGAATATCATCTTGACTGATGATGCTTAGTTGTTTGTATTTTGGGACAACTAGTACGAGCTTGACAGAATACTCATTTAGACTTGAGTGTGCTTCCAATACCGAGGGTTTCTGAATCACATCCAACCTTAGCTAAATCTAATACCTAGCTGTTCAAAAGTAGGTACTGATGGATTGCCAAAGGCTGTCTGCATAGATTATAATAATCAATTGGCCACAATCACCTGCGGTAACTAAATGCGTAATACCATAGATATTTTATTACTGTCCTGCACAGATTTTATGGCGGTAAACCACAGTGTGGAGTTTCTTGCCCGTTCTTCTCAATACCGAAACTAACTTTTGGAAGGGAAAACTAGAATCAATTATATTTTCTTGTGAATTTTGACGTTCAAAATTGTCTTTTATGTGCCCATTTGAAATAGAAAGAAAGAAAGAAAAAGTATTTATTGTGACTCGCACAGTAAAAACACAAAAACAATAAAAAACAAAGTAACAGTAACATATAAAGAAGGAAGACCTGTACGAGGCCAAAATGCTCCTATCTCAGCATGATGCCGTGACATTTAAAAATAAATAAAAATGTCGCAGTATTCTGATAGGGCCCGCAGTGATGTCACGGATAGATACAGACAAATAAATATTATAAAAAATAGAAATAAAAAGGTGTGTGAAATACAATGAGGAGTGAAATATTATGTTATCCGCGTGTCTGCATCCGACGTAACATCAGTTACTTGTCTATGCCTTTAGTATCTGTGGTACTCTATGGCATCGTGTTGACAAGTAAAGAGTACCGGCAAAAAATAATTATTTACATTACGGCTGTTTATTGCTGCAATAATATAGAAAAAAATAAACGATATGACTTTAATAAAGCCTCCTTAAACTGTAAAGTTAATCAGATAGCTGACACTCAATTATCTTATTAGATTATGCAGATGTAGTATTATTTTTGAATACTCCTACGACAAGTTGTTTTCTTATTTATCAGGATCAGATATATCCTTTTGTCTTTTCTGTTGAATTACCTGATTGATGAAATAACTATAAGCTTATCTTTACATTCTTTATGAGTTTATGACCGGTTGCTTCCTAAATGCCATGTCTTAATTTTATCAGTACCCTCTGAACCTGTTATTTAATTTAGTCCGCTGGATCCAACTCCATGGACGAGTCATGTGTTGTTTTGAGTGTGAACATGTCGCGACTTGTCGAAAGCTCTACGTGTATTCGACGTTCCACAGACCCTTCAATATTATTTATGTCCTTGACTCCTCGTGACAAGTATCGACATGTTGCAGTTTAACAGGGTACGCTGCTGTTGCTCAAAAAATAGCCTTCACATACGGCCAGCGTAGATCAAATAAAAAAGAATGGGTTACGTTTTATATACCATCAGAATCATCTTCTAGGCTCATTAATTTTTAGCTGCATACCTTGAACCCCTTTAAAACTAACCTCCCTACGTTAGTTACCTACGCCACAATGCGGGGCACATAAAGCAGCCGAAGATGGGTAACGAAAGGATCGTTACATTCCATCTCTTGTTGAGATGATAACAAGTAGAGTTACCTAAATACTGCATTGCAGTAATTTCCAAAATGAGAGCTCTCATAGTCAAAAGCTTTCAATTCTTAAACATTGTATTTGGGCATCTATTCTCAGCAGTATTAGCTACTTTTATGGACCATTGTATAGGAATTGGGTAATCAACGTTGAAGCGTATCTAACGTGGGCTTACAGAAGTTAAAACATTAATACAATGTGGTTTTCTTTGTCTCAAAACATGCTTAACTTTGACAGACGCGTAGGAAGCAAGGTTGTGTTGCTACCAATAGAATAATTTACTTCTTTTATGCACGCAAAACGAATATTAATGACTTCAATGTACCTACGTTTCATTTATGTTATAAATATAAGGCTAGTACTAAAGCACCAACAGCAGTTTCACTCCTTTGTTGCTTTCGCAGTGTTTATCGCATGCTAATCATATGCACGTATTGTGAAGTAGTCTAAACTTATACAAATCTATTATATAGGTGAAGAGGTAATATTGTTTAGACAAGGTAATCTCTGGAAGTACAGATCCGATTACAATAATTCTTTCACTACGGAAAGCTACGCTATTTCCAAGTACCAAAGGATATGTTCTATATTAGAACAGGCAGACCAAATCGCCGGTAAAAGCTATGGTATCAGATAAAACCGAAACACCATCATCAACATCTTTAAATTAACATTAATTAAAAATTTGTTTATTTCTTAACCAAATCAAGACAACAAGTAACTGATGATTGGAGCCTCCTTTTAAGCAAAAAATGCCTGTATCAGGAGACTCCGCTCTTCCATAACAAGATAATTTTACAGAAAGAACAGGACATTATTAAATTTATTCACGCGATTGTCTATATGTGTATGGGGATGGGGATGCTTTGTGTGTGTTTTGTGCGTGTGTGTATCTTGGGTGCATGATAATTCTATTATTTCCCCTGTGGCAGCACACTACTAGGAGAAAATCTTAAAGAGTCCTGCAAAAAGAAAGGCAATATCTATAAGCTAGACAAGTGGGTTTGAAAAACTGCATAATTAGCCATTCCTCGTATCATTCAAGTGTTGCGGACTCAAGTTCCCATCCTGCCGATGAATGAAAATATTATAACAAATCCAATGGTGGATTTACTGACACATCTTATTTAACGACATAATGGTCTTCAGTTATCTGCATTCAAATCTGCAGTCACGGTTCCTATCTGATTCGGTATAACTGTTACGTATTACTCAACATTGCAAGAATACACTAATTATTGTGCGTTATAGATGAGTATCTGTGGCATGGTTCATGATTTCGTGATGAAATTGTATTTGCATAACCTGCATAAACGTCCCTATTATATGAATGATAATGTAAAAAAAAAGAAATATTTCTGTTTGTTTTGCACGCAGAGGTTTTTTTACATATAATGACTGTAGTCTTCGATAATCTTGTCATCATCACTTCACTGCTTCAGCAGTGGATGTGTTTCAGCTAAACTGATGTTCGTGTTGGTGCTGATGTTCGATGTTCGTGGTGTTCGTGAGGTTCACCTCCACCTCCGAAACATGTCATAGCATGAAATCATTTTGTACACCGA
Organism: Agrochola lota; assembly: GCA_947364205.1. Taxonomy (NCBI): domain Eukaryota; kingdom Metazoa; phylum Arthropoda; class Insecta; order Lepidoptera; family Noctuidae; genus Agrochola; species Agrochola lota. Next base: position 12,486,425 of record OX376241.1, read on the forward strand.
TTCACAATCAAATCAGCCGATAATCTTTCAAAATCAGTCAAAGGAGGACATACATTGCCGTCTGTCGAATGATTCAGAAAGGGAACCCTGCGCACGAGTGAACTCAAATCCAACGCAATTCTCGTAGCTTATCAAGGAGTGGCAACCTCTCCCGACGGCGTGGGAATCACGGCTTGATGTTTATGCTCAAAGACTGTCTCGGTACTTCTCGGTATAGGTCGCTCCATGACGCTTAATGACTGTAAACTTTATCCACTTTAGCGCTAAGTAAACTCGTAACCCTTCTTAATGAATGGTTAAAGTGAATTGTTGTAATTACTCATTGTTTCTGGCGTTTACTTTAATTTCTTCTTACCATCTTTATTCATCGTTTTTAGAGATACAACAGGTGTTGTTGGAACACAAAACCAGTCCAGAAAATGATATTGCGGTCTTGACTCATTCGTCCTTTTATATATTTTACTTCTTAGATGTGGATTAATACAATTAATTATCTTATAATTATTCAACAAAATAGAACTGGCTTTCCACGCCAACCTTTCTGCATACTTCTGAGTCATAGGTTCTTTTTGAGGGACAACATCTTGCACTGATATGCAATAGGCTGATTGTATGTGCACATTACACTAACTACCTAGGCGTTACGCAACATTTATTGGCTCTCCATCATCCCTTACACAATGTCTATTGATATAATGCCGTTTACACAGTTTGCCAAGTAAGAGGAACTAGCTTGCATATTGATGTAAACAGTAGCATTTGTGTTTGCAAACCGGCAGATTGATAACTCATCAACAATGAGCATTGTATTGAACATTGCAGTATCAACGTTGATACTGGGAACAAAAGCTTCTTTGAATTCAACGGTTAATCTGTTCGTTATCGAAGGGAAAATTGCGATTCTTTGTTTGGTGCAGCGAGTTCAGTTTTAATTGAGATGTTTCATGCCAGCTTTAATAGGGAGAAATGGGGACAGTGTTATTAGAGGTCGTGTTCGTTTTACTTAATAGTCGTAATTAGATAGTAGTTTTGGAGAGTTATTAATGAGAAAGACGGGGTTCGCGAATAAGGTCTTATTCACGAGCCCCGTCTTTGTACATGTTTGATTGATTCAGATATCGGATAAGTTAATTGTACTATAATTCAGAGTAACACGAATAAACGACAATCTGCAACAGGATTGGCCGATGGAAAAACTAGACTATAGAATGGTAGAAATTATTAGGAATACCGAAATTCTATTCCTCAGTCAGTTATAGTTAAATAAAGATAAATGAATGAATAATTCAGTCGTTAGGAATTCGACTCTCGCGCCATATTGTAAAGACCAATAAGTTTATCACCATAAATAATAGATCAATAAGTTTAACACATTTATTTTAAAAAAACCTGCTGTAGTGTTATCTTCGTTTTCAGATTGACTATTATTTTAAAACTTCCATTAATTAAACAGACCAATAACAGAAATAATGTGATTGTGTATGCAAGTCAGTCGGTTTGTGATAAGCTCGGACATTTCAAGGCTCCTGTGCCCATAAAGTTATGTATAAGTTACATTATATATTATAAGCGTATGCGCAAAGCTTGTAAATAAACAGCAATCAATGCGTATGAATATTATCTTTTATATATCTAAGATATTTGAATTCTTTGCGAGGCCAGGGACGATAAGACTTGGATCAACTTTCCAAGCGGATCTTGGTATAAAAACGATGATGTTACCTACATGCATCTTTTGCAAACTTTGAGGAGTTACTATGATCTTTTTGGCCATATTTAAACTAATTATAACGTGAACTATAGGATCTCAGTAGACCCTCAAAAAGTTACGCCTACAGAACAGAAAAGAAACGAAAAGTCTTAGATACAAACACATTGCTGTGTTGCAGACTGCTGCATTATTCTTAATTTGTGGTCAATATTGTAGGAATCCCGTTATGAAAAGTCCTCCCATTTGTGAAGACTCATAATCAATGCTTTTAATTTAATCTTCTGCTTATTTAGGTAAGTTTTCGACTATGATAATGACCACTACTACTATGCGTCTTTCAAAAACAATGTTCATTTAATTATTTCTTTACTCAACACAATAATTACTCCGCCGCGCTTTACCGTGATCCATCGTGTAGCAGGTTAAGGATAACAGCGTTCATTTATCTTGCTTGTCATAAACCTAGGCTTGCCTTGTGATCTAGTACATCGCTGTTCTAGTACTGATTTATCACGACGTTTTCTCTTAAGTGTGAGCAGGATTACTGAGCTTTAATAGTTTTAAGTTTTAGAATGTTCATGTAAATTTTACTTGTTACTACAATGTGAACATTTCACGGATGCTCATCGCAGGAATGCTCTCGTTTGAGTAAAATGTTTAAATTTGTTTATCTGTTCTGCTGCTAACGATTTTGATAATGTTTACTTCTCCATTCATGACTCCATCAGTCAGTAGCGTTTTCATTTTGGATACCCCCTTTGGATGGGTAGTTACATTGGACGTTTGATTGACCTATTCCTATGTTTTACAAGACCGTAAATCTTACCTACCAATTTTATGAGTTTGCTCCAACCTCTACTTTACGATTTATCCATTCCCAAAAACTTGGTGACATTTTCCACATACTTGACCATAATCTTTACCTTACAGACAGCCGAACGCAGCGCAGGGTGGGAGACTCACCGAGTCCGTCTCAACCGAGTGCCGGGCTACGGTTTCGGTATCGCGGTTTCTGGAGGCCGAGACAACCCTCACTTCGCTAGCGGCGACCCGTCCATTGCAGTATCTGATGTGTTAAGAGGAGGACCGGCTGAGGATAAGTTGCAGTGAGTATTGTTTTTTAGTCCACTGTTATATGGTTAAGATAGACCACTATCTTTTTCTTGGTTGGATGTCGCATTAATCCTACCGATCTTTATAAATAAGGATACGATCTAAAACCAATGTCGATCTTCAATAACCTATTCACTTTACGAGCGTTCTTTAGGGCCATTCATTGGACAGCATGCTTAGCAGTACCACAATAGAAACGGGTTTGTCGACGGAAGAATAGACAAAATGACAGATAAACAATCACAATCTGTAATTTTGTCTATTCTTCCGTCGGCACAACCCGTAGAAAACCCGTTTCTATGGTTGTCATGTACGCGTACTGGCGTGACTTTTAAAACATCTCAATTCATCCCAAACCATTATTTTGTCCAAATTAAAGGACATAACCATCCCATGTCGATTTAATCTTATTTTTATCAATTTATAAATTATTCAGTTTTTGAAATGTTTTTACCAGTTTCTAATTACTATAATGTTCTATCTTTCCAGAGTAAACGACAGAATAGTATCAGTGAACGGTGTTCCTTTGGAAAATGTGGAGTACGCGCGAGCAGTGCAAGTGCTGCGCGACAGTGGCGCCACCGTGTCGCTGGTGGTGCGACGACGTGCGCCCGCGCCGCCTCCCACCGCGCCCACCACTATCAAACTGTCACTTACTAGGAATGGGAAGAAAGAAGGTTGGTCATAGTTTTATGCATATTATTCAGCTTTATTAGCAGTGCAGTTCTAAAAAAAAAAAAACATATGTAGAGCGATTTCCATTATTTCTTATGATATTTGATGGCCCACTCCACAGTGAGTGGTAAGCGCCGCTAATGGTTTGGAGATGCGTTGCCTTCTAAATCTTATACTAACCTTTTTGACTTCCAGATTTCGGAATAGTATTAGGATGCAAGCTCTACGTCAAAGAACTAACCTTGAGAGCCAGGGAACAGTTGAACCAAGGAGGCCAGGGTCTCTGCGAAGGAGACATGGTGACCAAGATCAATAACACCCCAGTGACTGATGCCATGACCCTGAAGGAAGCCCGGAAAATCATAGAGTCCTGTAAGGACCGCCTGAATCTGGTGGTGACGAGGGAACTGATCAGGGAAGAGACGGTCACGAATGGGAATTATCAGAATAATTATAATAGTCTTGGTAAGTTAATGCTGTTCTTCTTTTAGTCTGTCTTTAGTTTCATATAAAACTGGATATAGGAGTACGTCTATATCCTAATAGTAGATTATTCTGCCAGCTAAATGGCTGTACTTGGATTTGTGAAAAAATTCATAGCAGTAGTATATATAACGAAATTAAAAGGAAAAATAAAAGCTAAGTAGGCTGTACAGGTTAACGAGTAATAATCAACCAACTTAAATTTGCGGTTTGAAAAACATGATATCCCATACATTCCGTATGGGAGAACATGTTTTTCAACTACAATGTTAAGTTTGTTCTTGGGATAAATTCATCCCAACTATGGAACCCTTCATTGTGCGTGGTCCGACACGATCTTGGCCGGTTTTACTACTTTAAATTGGCAGTGAAATATTCTTTATTGATTGAATTTCAACTTTACTGTACCTAAGTTATACTCAAGACTAATAACAAAGTCTACTTCGTGCATGATGCTACAAATTCATCAGCTAGAGAATCACATATAGAAATTCGAATCTAGTATGCTAAATAATTCGCACAGTTCTCTAAGCTCGACTGCACTATGCTAGACAAGATTTTTTTCGTCTGACATATCAGCTTACCATAAGTAACAAATGAACGAGAATTAAGATAAAGTTCCGATCCTCGAAGTATATGCGTCATCTCCCCTGACCCGGGACGTCGGGCCTGACCACGGCCTATCTTTCATCGTGCGCTGCATGCCCTGTCACCCCACACGTGAGGACCTTATGTCCGAGTCAGCGAATGGTGTAAGAGTTGCTGAGTTCTGGACCAAACAGGAAATTTAAATTATATTTGCCATCGACACGCTAAGAAACAGGATAAATTCATTAAAATACAATGTATTCAACAGATAACATTTTATAAGTAATTAAGTATTCTCACATATACTTAAAAATATCAACAAATCTTTACGAAGCGCTTATCTTAATTTCTATTCAAGATTTCAAGACAAGAAAAGCACTTATTTCAAATGTATGTAAATTATGGACCTAATAACCGTAAATGATTGGGAAAATTTATGCAAATCCATATCCTTAGCAAATTCTTTACGACAACACTACTTACAGGATTCAGAACTAATGGATATTTAAATATTCTTTACAATGGATGCGGTCGAAAAGACCGTTTTTCATGCAGTCAAATTGTGCGGAAAGTGCCACTTTTTCGCACTAGTTTAGTTTTTGCTTTTTAGTTTATTTTTATCTCTCCGTCGTCAGCCCGACGCAAACAGATTTATTATTTGAGAAAATTTGTACAAATTGATGAGAATTGCAATTTATTGTGTCGTAGCAAGAGTCGCTTTTTATTTAAATGATTTTGCGGAGTTAACCATCTGTATTAATCTGTGACTAGACTTGATACGAATTGTACATCAAGATTTCTTATTTTTTAACAGAAGCCAGTCCCCACAACGTTTACGGAGCTGCAGAAGCATCCCCTGGGTACTCGAGTAGCGGCCAGAATTTGTATGTCGCGGCGCCAGTCAGAGGCGGAGACGCACGAAGAGGTCCGATATCGCACGAACTGATAGACCAGCCGCCGAGACCGCCACCGCCGAGGAATGAAGGTACGTGGTGGAGATAGAAAGACCAAATTCTGAAAGGATCAGATTTTGGTATAATAGGACCATAAACGTGGTCCCATTAATGGGACCATAAAGGTGTGGAATCAGTTAAAGAAGTTCCGTGTAAATAATAATTATAGTATTAAATGTAGTTTAACATTTATTGAAAAGAATATGAAGTAAGGAATCTGAAAGAAATATATGTACTATCACGGATACCCATAAATAACCACTTTGAAAACAAACTGCCGTGCATACGATGACCACATCTTTTACCGGCCCGGCTCTATAGCGGCCGAGCGCTGCAAGCAAGAATAGTCTTTACGGTGGTTAGATATGGCTTTCTGCGATGGTACCTATGGTATTATATTCATATAACTAAATCTACAAATCTCTAAAATTATGACGTCATCATGTCATTTACGTTACAGATTACTACAGCAGTAGAAGACAACTATACGAAGAAGAAGCAATGAGTAATCAAAGAAACAAACCAACGTAAGTTAATACATTTTCATTCTTCAATATTTTTATAACACACATAAAAATTACGTCATAATGCCATATAAAGAAGTGACACACTTGGAATCTTATTACATACTTATTATAAGTTAAAGCTGCTTGTCGTGTCTGTCTGTGTTACCGCGTTTTTATTCTAAACGCAACGAATTTTGACGCGGTTTTCACCATCATGTAGAGAATTTATTCTGGAAAGTTTTTGTTTAGAATACATTGATATTAAACTTATATACAACGTGTTACTTCTGATATCCCATCACTCTAAGGTTATATGCTATAAATAAAAATAATACGAAAAGTCCTAGAACAAGTGTTCCAAAATCACATAGTTTCGAAGATAACACTAGACTCTCGATGTGTGTATCTAAGTTTAATTGATTAGTACGAGTAAATCATTTTCATTCATATTTATAGCTAAGAAAATGCGACGTCAGAATGTTTTTTTTATTTTTATGTATCTTTTTTTTTTGTTACATAAATAATCGTGACTTTGGTGAAATATTTTGTATGAAAAGGAAAAAAACAAAAAATAAAAGCCAGTTGATTCTCAAATAATCAACTGGCTCATGGTCTCATTAATACCCTAGAGTTATGGGATATCGAAAGGCACACCTTGTAGAATAAAGAAATGTCGATTTTTTGTCAAGTCTTAAAAACGAGCGCTTCGCAAGTGCCTTATTAAGAAGTGACACATTTGAAACTGTGGTTGTATAAACGTACACGAAGCAAAAGTAGTATGTTAGGTGCGTAGCAGATGGGTGTAGTTTCTGCCTACCAGCATGGCAAAAAGAGTGAGGGTATGTATGTATGTACTATCGCGGACACGCAAAACTGAACACCGTAAGGACTATTCCTGCTTGCAGCGCGCGGCCACTATTGTAACGCTTACCTACAAAAAAACAGGGGCGGTAAACAGATGTGGTCATCGTGTGCACGGGATTTTGTTTTCAAAGTGGTTAAATATGCGTTACCGCGATTGTACACACTGCTACACATCAAGCTATATATTTCCAGTATAAGCTGACCTCGCATTATACGGAAATCCTATACAATGCGAGATCAGCAAAAACTCGAAATGTATTGCGTGATCTGTAGCCGTGTGTACACTTAAAATTACATCACAAAACATTCAAAATGATTATTTCCAACAAAGATCCATAAGGTTAAGGCTATAAAGTAACCGTATCTTCCTTTTATAGGAGCGAGCCAAGGCTGATCAGTTTCCAAAAGGAGGGCTCTGTGGGGCTCCGGTTGTGCGGCGGCAACCGGTCCGGGGTGTTCGTGTCCGGCGTACAGCCGACCAGTCCGGCCGCCTTACAGGGCTTGCAACCGGCTGATAAAATACTTAAGGTATGTGTTTTAAGTTTTTTTTTACTGCACTATAGGTTTAGGGTATTCATTGGTTACTTTTATCACAATACTAAGTTTAATTTAGAGGTTTCGCGAGAACCGTAACCATTTCCGTTCTCTTTAAGTTCGTACTATGGTATAACATGAATATTGTATTGATCATTGTTAATTCTGTATCTTTTAATGTAAATTAGGGATATAAATAAATAAATATATGAATTAAAAAAAAAACAAAACTTGCAGACAATAGGACCAATTATCACAAAATAATAAGAAAGTTAATAGAATATAAATGCATTTAATGGCATACATACACACAATACATAACCACCATAACGTCGATTGTTTGACAGATTTATAATAATCGCAATATAATTTGTGTACTTAGCAGAAATGAAGAGTTACTTTTTTCTTGGTCCTTTTTTATGAACTATCATCCTTCATGGATGTTAAAGAGCTAACTAAAATTGGTATGTTCCCCAATAACTAGACCTCAACCTACTATCGCTCTACACTATCTTGACATAGTCCAGTCGCATTTACAAAACCAACGGGATTTGGTTATGGACACCACACGACAAAATCTAAATTCTGTCCATTACTTCCTGAGACAGTTTATAGAAAAACACGAACATTGAGTCCTAGTTTTGTGCGGTCGAACAGGTGAACGACATGGAGATGAAAGGCGTGACCCGAGAGGAAGCTGTGCTGTTTCTACTGAGCTTGCAAGAACGAATCGATCTCATCGTGCAGCATTCACCCGATGAATACAATGCTGTTGCTAGTGGGCAGATACGTGAGTAATCTTACTTATTAATGTTATAAATGCAAAGTGTTTTTGTTTGTTTTTCTAAAACTTATTAACGGAGCGACGTATTGACATTATTTTTGCATAAATATGTTTTATAGAAGGCTACTTTTTATCTCGGAAAATGCAGTGCATGCTAAATGTAGCTACTCAAGTAACGTGACTCGATGATGCTCTTTTATTCCTTTCTTAATTTTTTCACCAAATAAAATAAATTAATATAAAACCTAAATAAATATTGTATTTTTTTCTCAGCAAACCCTTTTTATAACATTAACGTTTATTAAAGACTTTTTTTCGCTCTTCTGACATTTACTTTTCACGATATTCCACCATTAGCTGCTGTTGATTCCTTTTCTTTTAGTTAAATATTGCTTTTTACCATTTCAGCGGGCGACTCCTTCCACATAAAGACCCACTTCCACTACACGGAGCCGACGGACGGCGAGATGTCGTTCAGATGCGGTGACGTGTTCCATGTTGTTGACACGCTACACAACGGCACGGTGGGGGCCTGGCAGGTCTATAGGATAGGTGAGTTTTATAACCAGTTAAGAAATAATACTGAAAAAACTCGACTTTCCTCCTGTAGATTCTATGAATGGGTTTAAGAAGTACATACTGTTTTCTTTCACTCCCAATAACCAATGTGAAGATGTATCTCTGGACTATTGAAAAGTATTCTGTATATAGGCTATGAATGGTCTACTTGAAATAAATAATTTGTACTTGATAAATATTTGAGGATTGACACCAGAAAAGAGAGGCCTATGCTGAGCAATGGGTGCTGTTGGGCTGTGGATGATGACGATTATGAAATATTTCTAATGAAAGATACCGAGCCAAGGCGTTAGAGACCAATTTCATTCTCCATTTATAAAGCCATAACATATCATCTAATATTAAAAAGAACATTGGGGAAAAGCGTCGCCACCATTGTAGCACCTTTTCTCATATATCAAATGAAAGAGCGTTAAAAATACATAATTTTACTATAGGGCAGTAAATGTGTGAATAATAAGGTAAAAAAGTTATTCATTCATAAAGACAGAAAGACAATAAATTATGTTTATTAAGAATTATTTTGACCGAGAATCAGTCAGTTGTTTTCGAACTATCAACTATGGAGGACGGCGAAGAGTCCGCGAGCCCCTTTGACTCGTGCCCAAAAAACGCTTCCAACGCGAGCGCTGCGTATGGCGTAAATTCTAAAAATATCATTTTTAGAAGCATTCCTTTCTACAACCATACTGATTATTACTATACTGAACCATACGTATACAACACGTGTATACGTATGAACATGACAATAATCATAAAATAGTAATCATAAAGAGCAGTCTAATATAAAAATAATTAAGAAAAAATATTGTTTGCCACATTCATACATTCATTATTTCATACTTTCTTTTAGTAAATTGTTACTCAAAATAACATCTAATTTTTCACACATGGCCCATAGTGCTACACTGCTGGGGACGGGTTCCATAAAAAAAAATCCCATTGTTCTTTGAAAGTGAGTTTGTTTGTTATCGTTTAAAAACGGCTGGACGGATTTGGATAAAACTTGGCTCACAGATAGACCATAACCTGGGTAAGGACACAGGCTATGTTTAATCCTGGATCGTAGACGAAGTTGCGGCCAACAGCTATTTCAACAATACATTTTTATTAATTCATTAGCATCACCTCTTTCAGGTCGTAACAATCAAGAGGTCCAAAAAGGCACAATCCCCAACAAGGCTCGCGCTGAAGAGCTGGCAACGGCGCAGTTCAACGCCACCAAGAAAGAGATGAGCGGCAACGATGGCAAACACAACTTCTTTAGAAGACGTCGCTCTACACATCGGCGTAGCAAGAGTCTTGGCAAGGTAGGCTATTATAATTCACATTTTTAAAGTCTCTACTGCGATTATACTTTTTAGAAAGCCCTCTAAAACTCTTCATATAGCAAAAAAATGCTTTTGATAAGAAATTAAATCAAAATAATCAATTTATATGTATATATCAATATATAAAAGGATACCTTTTCAACTCGAGAGAATACTTAAATTCTTATCATTTTAAACTAACATGATAGCTTTTAATGGATTTAAAAACTGGATTTTTGTGCATATACGGTGATTTTATTTGCTAGAATTTGATATCATAGATTGTAAGTATTTCAATTCCAATTAATTTTTCAACAAATCCTGCGCTGGCGTACCAAAATATTCACAAGAGCATTTATGATATCATTATTTTATCAACCCACAGGAACATTGGGACGAAGTAGTACTATCAGACAGCATTAGCAAGTTCCCAGCATACGAACGCGTGGTCCTCAAACAACCAGGCTTTGTTCGACCCGTGATAGTACTGGGTGCAGTCGCAGATATAGCAAGAGAACGTCTGTTGACTGAGAGTCCTGATAAATTCTCCTCGCCAAGTAAGTGCAATTGTTTCAGTTTTTCTTTTATAGTTTCTACGGTTTCTTAAATTCAGTTGTCATTTGTGTCACAATAATCCTGAGATTCTTTACGTAAATGTTAAAATAAGTTGGTTGGAATGATAAAATCGTCTAGGTATACAAACTATATCCTATTCGATAAGTCTAGATAAAACTTTTAGTCACATTATTACTTATTCGTATCTTAAAAGTACGGTTATTTAAATGTTTACAATATTATTCAACTTCACCAAAATCTTTTTTTGATTTGGAAAAGAAACCTGACAAAAACCTTACATCAGATCCAGTCAGCAAATTTTTCTAATCTTACTTTTACTTCTGTTTAGAAATGGACAGCACCTTAGAAGATACCAAATCGAAGTCCGCTGGTATAATCCGCCTGTCCAGCATCAGAACGATCATGGAAAGGGGCAAGCATGCCTTACTGGACATCACCCCCAACGCAGTAGACAGGCTCAACTATGCCCAGTTCTACCCTATTGTGATATTCTTGAAAGCAGATAATAAACATATCATTAAACAGCTTAGGGCTGGGTTGCCTAAGTAAGTAAACCTAAAATTAACAAATTAATTGACTGATAAAAAACCTCTGCTTATATGCACCTTCCGGTAATACAAGTATATTATTCGAATATAATTTCACCTTATTTTTACAGGTCAGCACACAAATCATCAAAGAAACTTCTAGAACAGTGCCAACACATGGAACGAGTATGGGGCCACGTATTCACCCACACGATCACATTGAGTGAAGCGAACCAAAATACATGGTTCAGCAAGCTCATAGACTTGATACAAAGGACGCAACAGCAACAATTGTGGGTGTCAGAGACTAAGGTGAGCATTTTTAATGTAATGATAATGAAATTATTAATGATATTTGGGTTAAGTGTAACGATGTTGGTGAGGGTTTTGTTGTAAAACAAGGATAAAAGGTCGGTTTTAAATGTTTCATGTGATTCGTTTTGTCAGTTTTTTAGGTTCAGATTAAAAAGAAACACTTACAGTAGTAATTAGGCTTTCATTTTGAAAGTTCAACAACATTCATTGCGTTATTTACGTTGTTAGGCAGACAAATCTTTTGAGCATATGAAGCAATGGAATAGCAATATCCTTCAAATTCATTTTGATTATGATTGAAAATGAGTTACGCAATTAGGGTGCTGGATTCGGAAAGCCCGATTAAATTATAGGTCGCCGTAGTTATGTATTATAACTACGACGACCAATAATCTAATCTCAAATAGTTGTATTACACAAAATTAATCTACTCTACTAAGTTAATCTATGGTCACTTTACTTGATACCTAGGTATTGTGATTGGTTCACTTAAATTACAACACTAGCTTCTTCTTTTCGTGTCGACGACGGTACTTTGACCGATTATTATAATATTATTTGAGCCCAGTAAGGGGCCTCGTTGATTGCGGCATCAAACAAAATGATTTGACATAAAAGTAATATGATTAACTTGAGTGAGCTCTCAGATATCAGGGTTTAGTTATAATACTAGAATTTTTAACCACTTGTTTTATAACAAAACATACTCACTTCCTATACGTATGTTCTTATTATATGTTACTATCCATTTCTTCATTCCTCAATGTTAACGTATTCTGTATTACAACAGTAAACGCATCATGCTTCAAGATGGTTGCTTGGTAAAGGCAAATTGGTGCATTTGGTAAATTTTATGTGCTCTCAGTGTCTCCTAGTACTTTTATACTTTATTTAATCGGCATCTTAAATGTGGATACGACTGGCTACAAGAAAATAAAAATAAAACTGACTTTACATTATCCCGCTGCCATGCACCACACTGGATTGATCTGAATGGTCGCAGTCCTCTTTTGGCCGTAATCTTTTTGCACATTAATATACCATATATATTTCATTCGGTTGTATCCACATTTAAATGATCATAAAACATTATATATTAACCAATTCGTTTCTGTTCTGTCTTGCGGCGGTGTAGCACGTTGAAATGGTGTCGGACATATACTTCCCCATTCCCCCTTCGCCGTACCCAGCCTTTTACCCCATCTCCTATCCTTTGAACATGTACCCTCCTTCACCCCAACGACCCGTCAGTTCACCCCAGAATTTACCCCCCTTGAATCTTAACCCCAGCACTAAACATCACGACCATTTGTATGACGCTAACAGAAATCATGTAGTACCTTACTACTACTCTGAGACTCTAACCCCATGCATGCCTAATAATGCTTATAGTGTGCCAAATACTTACCTCACTAATAAAAACAGACATACTTTGGCTAGTTACCCTTACGATGACAGGCAGAATTATTATCAGACGAAAATAAACCCTAAGTTAAAAACTCCCCTAAACGCAAGCCCTGAGCTCTCTCACATATTTGCCAAAAGTAACGTTTATCCACCACAGAGTTTTCGACCTTACAGCGTTCTTGAAACGACAAGCAAATCACCGGTTCAAAACGTTCAACGGCCATCGTCAGTCGTTCCAATGTCAGATCAGTACCGACCAGTTTCCTTCTTCCAAACTGAAAATGACGTTAAAAAAACAAATGAAGTCCCAGAATGGAAGGCGCGTCTTCAAAAAGAGAATCCGAAACCTTTATTAAAAATGCTAGAAAGACCGTTGAGGCAAACGTGTAGGATCCCTAACTGCAAATGTAGTGATAAGTCTCCAGCGGAGCCAGGGCGATTTAGCGAAGTGCGAACGTTACCTATACCTTCTGGTAGAAATTTAAATAAGTATAGAAACTTATCTCTTCCTACTTTGAAGTTAGAGGAGATAGAGAAAATAGAGAATGAAAGTAAATCAGAAGCAGAAAGAGATGCTCATCCTGTCATCAGTAAACCGATTTCTGAACAGCATTTAGGGTATGTTTAGACTAGAAGAAACTAACAAAGTTAATCAAAGTTACCATTTTAGATTTAGCACAAGTATTCATCTCTCTTTCTTAGCTTATTATGTGTATATTGGCTGCTTGACTGCTTAATGTTATTTTGCTTATGGCACTACTTTTTATAATATGTATTTTGTTTGTTCTAATGTTTAGTTTTAGCCAAAGATTTACTGCCAGTGTGTTTTTAGTTTTGTAAATATTGTCACAAATTACCAGTGTTAAATACCACCTGTGTTTTATTGAATCGATATTCAAATTTTATGGTCATTTATAATTCTGCATATATTATTTTATTGCATTTTTAACGTCTCGTTAGACGAATCTATTGTCTCATTTGTCATAATTACTCTAAAGTTTTCTTTCAATTTTACTCGTTTGAATATCGATCATCAAGTGTGTAAAAACCCAGAACAACCATTAATCATTGACAGACGCTAAACCCTGTTTTTAGTTTCTGTAATGTGTTAAATGCAATCATTCATTTGTCTTGTCTTGTCACCCCATTCCATAACCTACCTCCCGGATGCGGCGAAACACGTTACCAAATTGGAATGGCGGAACAGAGGCCTGAGCCGTTATCAGACGACTTTTTGTTCTCAATGTCTTCGAGTACTGAGAATAGACTTTCGTACGCTTCGAGTCCTGAAAGTGATTTGGAAGTGAGTCCTCCGCCGGCCCCGAGACTCGTCAAGTCTTCGTCTGATCCTTCAATAGCTACGACTCAAGATAACATGGATCGGGATGATGATATCAACCATATGGCCGACGCTGTGCCACCTCCTTATACGGTTTGTATCTGCTTAATGTATTTTGTGTGATTTATTGTTCTTTGGTCATATTTGGTGATTACCGAATTGATTTTAGATTGAAAAATTTATTATGTAGTAGTAACTAAGATGAGGTTGTTGGATCTAGTTATTGAGGATTTCCATTTTTGTAACAACAGACAAAATTTTATGAGAATTACCTAACAATTCATTAAAAATATTCTAGCTGTTTATATCATTTATTTTTGAAACCATTTAACGGAAGAAGGTTCCTAACCCTAAAGCTACATGATGTGCTAATCTCTCTTACAATTATTTTCTAAATTAAGAGTGGAGGGTCTTAGGGTCTTCAGGGTCTTCATTAATTTGTAAATACAGTTTTACTCACATGCTTTTGGAGGTATCAGAATAGTTTTCAACTGAATTGGAACTCATGCGGCGAGACCAAACCTCAGTTCGACAATTTTCCATTCCTACTCCGAAATAATAGACGGTCAATTTTTAAAGTATATTTCTTCACTCAAGGATTAAGTAGTTAGATGATCAAATGTATTTCGACAAACAGCAAGGCGGCTACGGCGACAGCAAGTACGGCTTCTCAGCGACCACAAACGGAGCGCCGACCAATGGGGTGAACCACAGTCAGAGCCATAGTTTGGGCAATAACGAGGCCCCGCCGTACCAGCTCAATCCTATGACGCACTCGCCACCGCACTCACCGCTGTATGGAACCGGTAAGTTCGTTACGATCCCAGGCATAAGCAATAAGTAGAGAATGCACATGGGGGAACTAGGTTATTATTTATTATCATATCTTTTTCTGTTTTCCCCATTCCCCTTATTTTTCAAGAATAAAGCTCATGGCTTCTATTAGCTTTAACGGATTTATTAATACGGTTTATCAAAGTGAATATTTATAATAAACAAAGAATATTTTCTATTTACTGTCAATACACTCAATGCTTGTTCACCTGTATAATGAAGCATTGTTTCCGTCAGTACCAGAACTGCCCCCTCGCGGCACAGTGAGCCGACCGGCTGGAGGAGTGCTTTTACCCGCGCCACCTCCCGGAAGACCGCCACACAATCTACGCCACAACACTTCTGTAAGTAAAAAACCCACTTTGAGTTTCATCCATGCATTAAACGCACACTATATAGACAAGCATATTATAAGTTGCATGATTATATAGATAATAATGCTTGGCTTAATGCTGGTCCTGCTCCACAGCCACTTGGGCTCACTAGTTAAAAATTTTAATATTTGGAAGAGTTGCTTCCCCTTTTTATTTTTTCTGACATTACAAACTTAATGTTTATTTTTTATTTAAACAAGTTTTAATTGTTGAATACTCCAATGGATAATGATTTTCTTTCTTTTTGGTAGTAACATTCTATTAATCTCTCAAATACATTGCAAATTAGTTTTGTATAATTTTTCTAAATTATACAAAACTAATTTGCAATGTATTTGCATGCATTTTTTTAATTTTTGTAAATGTGGGTACCATGGAGCCGTTTATTTTTTTTATGTTATTAAGATAAGATGTATGTTGACTTGAAAGAGCATGGCAGATGAGAGTATGTCATGCTCATTTAAATGTCTCGCTGATGGTGGCGAGTGTGTTGGATCATTCGGTTCCCTACAAAATGGTTGAGCTGGATGGTGCTGAACCACGCGTCATGTTCGTGAACGGGCGCCGTCAGTGGTGACTGGTCATCTCTTATCTGCCATGGTTTATTTTTAATCTTATATTTTGAATTATTTTGATAATTTTTTGGACATTGTTCTCACATATAGAAGCAACAAGAATAATGTACCCAGGATTTTGTAATTACAAAATCTCTCTATATTTAAAAGAGTGTCCTTGGAGTTTCTTGCCCGTTCTTCTCCATAAAGATCTACGTTTTGGAATGGGCAACTAGCTTCAACTTTCTGACTAACTGATGCGACTATTTGACAATTCAAAAGTGCCTGTAAATGGTGTAATTGAAATAAATGCTTTGAGTTTGAGTTTGACCCAGATGGAGATTCCCACAGGAGCCTTCTTTATTTTTGGCACAAGAACTCCTGTGTCACGGAATGGTTTAGCTTTCTATCAGTAAAAACATTTTTGTAATCGTATAACTATTCCATAGTGGTATTCGAATTTGTGTGGGGTAGGTACCACAAGTAAAAAGTGAAAAATAAAAGTGTTTTACAAAAAAGAAAAACTGAGTTCGAAAAAAAACACTACAAAGTGAAAAATTATAATTTCGGAAGTCGGTGTCTTTGGTTTTGCATTTTCGTTTTTTGCCACCGACTTCCGAAATTATTATTTTTGACTTTTTAGCGGTGGTACCTACCCCACACAAATTCGAATACCACTACCTGGTATGTAAATAACAGTGACAGGAAGTTATCATCCATATATACTAAGTGGGAAAAATACGTATTATTGATACGCTTACTCAAAAACTATCCAAGCAAAGTTAATAAAATTAATATGGGACCAACTTGAGTGCATACCCTTTCATACAAAAAAATATTTTCTAAATCGATCCACTATTGACGGAAAACATTAAAAAAAAAACACATACGCGACGAACATATAACCTCCTCCTTTTTGGAAGTCGGTTAAAAAACATTAATAACTCTTGTTGAAACTTTTCGGTTTTAAAGACCAATAAAAAGTTCGGTATATTTTTGGTCCTTCGAGTCAAGATACACAAACAGGCTCAAACACGAATCAGTCATCAGAAGTTATGGTGGTTCGACATCTACAGTTTCCAGAAAATTCTTCTTTCTAAGTTTTATGATAATTTTTTCTTCACACAGGCAAATCGTCCAAGCGCTCAAGAGCGTCTATTCGGGCCACCTAAAGACCCGGGAAGCGATGAGGCGGCGACATACACCGCGCGACCGACGAGTATGATCATACAGCCTAGTCAAGGACAGGGGTCGTTGGATAGGCATCGACATCCTACTAATCCGGTTAGTGGCTTTAATGTGTTTTATAATTTAAGTTTAATAATTCTACAATCTTTTCTTGAAAGGACGCGAATATGCAGTCGTGGTTTTATTTTTTTATAAGTTAACCTGGACTTTATAATTTTATATTTGTATCTGTATAATATGTGTTTCTTTATTTCATAATTGTAATTGGTTTTTAATTAAAAATAATAAATAAAGGGGTCATAAAATCTAGTAGATTGATGCAGATCAAATTGAAACACTGGATTATGTGGAAGAAAATACAAAATAGAAGTCTTCGCGTAGCGAAAAAAACATGTTACATATATTTTTTGTCCCAAAAGCTTATAAAATTGTGGAGAGAAAAATATTGATACAGGAAATAGAATGAATGATTGAATCTCAACTAATAGAAAAGCTATTGATTCAATAGTATTGTTTTTTAGGGTTCCGACCTTAAAAGGAAATACGGAACCTTTATATTTTTTTTTTTATCTTATACAGCAAAGTTCATACGACGGCACTTCGTCGTATGACTACAGTGGTGCTTCCAACAATGGTTCAGCGGTAGGTTCCTGTCGCCTTCCGCCGAACGCACCCGATGACCTCAAAGTGGCGCCCCCTTCTATGTAAGTATTGGAAATTGTTAAAATGTGTAGAACTCTTCTATAACAGCACTTAAGAGCGTTTAAACAGAAAGTGGGCAACGTTGCAAATGAGCTGTCAAATATTTCACTGTTTATATTAATTTGACGACATTAGTGTATATAAATAAGAAATATGGCTAACTAGGGAACTTAAAAAATTGTGCGTACCACAGAGTATAGTTTTAGATGTCAAAAAAAGAAACTGAAACTTTCCAAATGCCTTTTTAACATCTAAAACGGTTAAACATCAAATTCAGTGTTATAATTGCAATTCATTATTAATATTCTAGTTCACAGCAGGAAATCGTACGCCATACTAAGTCCTATAAAGAACGAATCCAACAACACCCAAATACTCTGGCTCGGTCACTTATGGAGAATCACAACAAAGCGCGACGATTAAAGCGCAAAATACCTCAAGACCTAATCCAATCACAGTAAATATAACTACTGTTTAAATAATGAGGATGTGACACAGGTCACATACTGAGCGAGCCAGCGATAGCACCAACCAACATACTTCTGAATGTCCCATGAAGGAGACAGACTGTAGTAAATAAAGAAAAAAAAAATATATATATGACTCGCGGTTCGTTTGGAAGACGTTACCTACTAGAAACCAAGATTAAAAGATGTTCAAGGACCTTGCGGATTTTTGTGTTTTTTGGATATCGATCATTTCGATCTGTATAGTACCTCACCCAGCTAGCTCTATTACTCCCGAAAACATTTGCAGCTTCATGCGGCTTGCGTCTCGCGTCGTCCGTTGTCGTGTCGACGGCACAAAATACAAAGCGTGGGCTTAATTCAATTACTCAAAATATTTGATTAGGTTTTTGTTATAAATTTAACTGGTTACTTAAAGTCCGTACAAAATTGGTCGGCGGTCCGCCATTTGATGACTAAAGCTGGCGAAACGTGGGTCTAACACACTGGGCTCGGGCATCCCCGTGGCAAGAAATGGTTCTTTTAGTTTTTGTTGTTTTTATAATTCTTTTCTTTATTTTGCAGTAAAATGGAGCCTCCACCACCTCCGAACCCAACAGCAATGTCACAGAGTAATATGACACAGAGTCCTCAACGGAATTCAAACTCACATGAACACAATTCACTTGATTACAGAAGTCCAGAACAGATCTACAGGTCAGTTTTATTATAGTAATTGTTTTTTTCATCATCTTCGCATAAGATCAGGTTAACTTATGTTACAGATAATTTCATACAAACCAACACCATTTTAGATAAAAAAATCTTGTAAATAGAGCCTATCCTAGACACGCCTTTATCTACAAGATATTTTTTTGATCACACAACTTCTCACAATCAATCTGCCTAGAGTTTTCCCAACTATGTTGGGGTCGGCTTCCAGACTAATCGAATGCAGCTTAATACCGTATTTTACATGAAGCGACTGCCTATCTGACCTCCACAACCCAGTAACTGGGTAATACGATACCCCTTGGTAAGACTGGTTGTCAGACTTTCGGGCTTCTGACGGCCCTGAACGACTGTCAAAGATCCACGAATGACAGCCGGGACCAACGGCTTAAAGTGCTTTTCAAGGCACGGAGGAGTCTCGGTATGTTAAGATGGTCACCCATCCACAGACCAACCTCGGCAAGCGTAGCTTAACCTGATGGGTCGAACCGGGCGACTGTTATTACTTAGCTACGAGCTCCTCCACGCAACTACTCACAAAAAACTATAATTAATAAGTGAAATAAATGATTGCTCTCTGCCAAAGACTGGGCTGGGACAGCAATGGCTAGAAAAAAATAAAACATAATTTGTAAAAATTAAATAGTCACCAAGATTTGCAATAATTATGTAACACAATCTCATCCCATTTTAAATACCATGAAGTTTACAAAAAAAAAACACAATAGAAACCTTTTAATCCCAAAAAAGGTCGAGTCAACTGACCAAAACTAACTTACAATAGTTCTCAGACAAAGGACCAGCAACTTGTTACTACTTTCACGGTGTAAGATATCTCTTTACTTCATTATCATTGTAGTTTGGGATTTTGGAACATGTCTACATATTTTGTGTCAGTTTACATTTCGTAGTGCAAATGTTTTGTGTCATTTAAACATGGTTAAAAGTGATGTGTAGTAGTTTTTTTAAGTGTTGAAAATGATTAAATAAAATAAAAAGTATGTATTTCGCAGTGGCATAAAGAAGAAAATACAAATTTGGATGTTGTTAATTTCGTTTACCGACAGCAAAAGCGATGACGAAAAGTGTCTCTCTGTACACACGGCTACATAATTATCCAGTATAAGCTGATCGCGCATTGTATAGGATTTCCATACAATGAGAGGTCAGCTAGTACTGGAAATTTATAGCTTGTTATGTAGTCGTGTGTACTTCTTAATTTTGAATAAAACTGAGCGATTGTTGATCAAAACGTGTAGATCATTCACATTATGTAATAAAATTACAACGGCATTTGAAAGCATAAAATAACTTCAACAGGTTATTTTAATGCATTCAAATTCGGTAGGTATTTGGTAGTTGTTTCATAGAGTACGAAAAAGTTTATCAACGTACCTTCGCCGTGCACCCTGTATTTCTTCTTTCATAGGTTTTATCTAAAAAGTGTAGTGGACTTCGTAAAACTAAATGGTGGTTGTTCTTGTATAGGCCGCCTGAATACCGAAGTCCTCAAACAAGCCGGCCTCCGCCGATGAACGGCAACAGTCCGCACACGCCCATGCACGCGCGGGGCCCGTCGCTGCCCAATGTGCCAACCAATGACCATGCCAAATACAGGTGCGTATAAATTATTGTCTACATGTGAACGTTAAAACATGTAGCCATAGTTTTTCTTTTGACAACTTTGTTAGGGAACATACCGTATACTTGATAATTTTAATGTTTTGCCAAATCTCTTTTCAACTAATGATCGCTTGATACTATTTAGACCAAATATTTACTAAAGATGACAACAGATTGATTGATTAGAGATGTAATCACAATCAAAACTCTTTCCACTTTCTTTGACAGTCAATGTTTTAAGCAAAGGGGAAAGTATTGTTTTTAAATGTGTTTAAGGCGGTAACATATTTACAAATACTGTCATTGTCACCTATATCTTCGAGTTACATTTTTAGCAAACTTTTATCACCTAAATATGTTCAATGTATTTCGCACAGTGGGCGTACAAACTCTGCTTCTCAAGCGGACTACGGAGGGCGCGGCGGGGCCCCCGTGCCGCCCTACAAGCCCGTGCCTCCTCCCAAGCCCAAACACTACAGGCCTCCTGACAACTCACACCATCCTAGAAATGGGGTAAGAAAGTATTATGATATCGTCTAGATATACACTTTTGGTTTTTAATACTTTACTGGCGTTATGCTAGTTAATGTATGCTTTTTCATGTATTGAGATTTTCATTTGCATTCAATTTACTTAATTTTATATACGGGGTGTCCGGGACATCGACGCGAAGCCAGTTACCATGGATATAGTACATGATTCTGAACCCCCCTTTGTTGAAATTTTTCGTTGGTTATTAAAAAAAAAAACAGCTGCTCCATACATTTTGACCACTTAGGTATTGTACTTTTCTATGAAACAGCAGTTTTTTTTAAAATAACTGACAAAAAATTTCAACACAGGGGGGTTCAGAATCATGTACTGAATCCATGGTAGCCGGCTTCGTGTCGATGTCCCGGACACCCCGTATATTAACTTTTGAGCTGTTAAATTAAATCAACTTTCAACATTTTGATCTGCAGTAACATTTGATTATAAGTTTAGTCTGTATCCAAAAGAGGTTAGGTCATCAAGCAAGTTATATTTACAGTCTTCCAACTCTACTAAACACAACTTTTCTTGAGAACCTGTATTTGTTTTTTTAATGCGACAACGTCTCTAATTCTTTTCCTATACTTAACTTATTGTTCCCACTGTTTAAATATTGTTTCATGGATTTCTTCAGCACAGTCTATTATAGCTAGCTATCGCTTTCAGTCCTAACAATACCATTCCTCT
Organism: Agrochola lota; assembly: GCA_947364205.1. Taxonomy (NCBI): domain Eukaryota; kingdom Metazoa; phylum Arthropoda; class Insecta; order Lepidoptera; family Noctuidae; genus Agrochola; species Agrochola lota. The sequence continues at coordinate 12,508,360 of OX376241.1, forward strand.
CGCCTTACCAGAGCATGGAGCCCCCGCCCCCAACCGGCCCACCAGGGCCGCGCCAGGCCGCACCGGGCGGGTTCCCCGGCTCCCCGCACTACTCGCACCAACACTCGCACTCACAGCCCGCACATAGGCCGCATAACCACAATAATTACCAACAGGTAAGTACTGCATGAGTATATTGCACTTTGTACTTAACCACTTCTCGGACTCTCAGTGTCAACGACGACATGGTCCGTTAATCTAGTAATGTAATTAAATTAGTCATTTAAAAATCATTGGAAATCATAAGGAATCAAAAGATGGGATACTCCATTCTCTTGAATAATTTTATCGTTTCCATCTACGCAACCTTGGGAATATACCGATATTGTAAGTAAAATACTTTACGTCCTCATCGAATGGTGCACTTACAGCAAAACATGTACGGAGGTCAGATGCCGCCGCAGTCCCCGCCATACTCGGGACCACCCTCACACCACCGGGCTATCAACCTTCCACACAATCCACATCTCATAGGTAAGTCAATATTAAATCAACTTAAATTGATATATGATTTTTAGAATGATGATGATGCCCAGAAAGAAAATCTTCGCACCGAAGAAACAGTTGATGTATCATGTCAGTAATCTGACTCAAATCAATTAGCACTGGATTTTTTTTATAATGATATTACAAAAATGGTTACTATGGAAATATGTTACCGTTGACTACTGTTTTCTTACTATTCACTAATTGGTCGATTTTAGCTTAACTGCCTCTATTTCTTTCAGATTTAGCAGGTAGTAGAGAACAACGCGGATCAGCGTTCGAGCTTTACAGGAAGCCTCAACACATGCATAACTTAAGGTAAGATCTATCGTATTGCACTTTCCATCTGCGTGTATTTACACTATAGATCCCAATACATTTACAATCTCACAAAACATGTCAAAATTTATGATTCTCTTTTACAAAATGCATGTTTCTGAAATCTCATTCAGATTTGTCATTTTCTCCTTCATTTTTATTATCAGCCCCTGTACAATTTGCTCTAACATGCAAACACCAATCGCTTCACAAACGACTAACAATGTCTTGTCGGGCCACAGTATTAGTTATGGTTTTGTATGTGGTATTATAAACAGTCGTATACATATATTTTGTAACATATATCTCTATATCGGGGCGTTAGTCTGTAAATTGTAATATTGAAATAACATTGTAATCTATTAGAAGTATCTAGTTGTTTGTTTCGGAACAAACTATTGGCAGTGCGTGTCTGCATTTTAGTGCAACTTGATGATTATGTTATAAAAGCATATTGAATTAATTGCTTTATATCTTTTTCTTTTTGTTATTCCATTCAATATGTATTCTTATGAAATCTGTCTAATTTGATATTCCTTAGGCTTTCCTTACTGTCCAATTTCTTTATCACTTCATTTCTATGAAATGATTTCCTTTGTCATATACTCGTATCTCTATGAAATATTTGTATTAATGTGTCTTGGATATTTCCAGATCATTATTTCAATATGCTTTTTTTAGAATCACAAAATTCATCTTTTAAAAATTATCATGCTCATTAGGACATTTCAGAGATTTCAATATTGTACCATTCCTTTTTTACCTTACTTTAAAAGAAACTTCTAAGAGTTTTATTATGTTGAACCGTCTGATATGTCCTCAAACTATCTACTATTGAGTAACTAAGAGGGTGTTTGGTTGTGGGTGTCCGCAGTTCATCAGATGCCATGAACTCAAGTGTGGAGCGCGACGAGACGTTCTCACCAAAAACTAAAAAGAAATTATCTAAAAAGCCATCGTTCATTAAAAACGCCGTCCTCGATCTATTCCGTTCGAAAACGAAAAATGCACAAAAGGTGTCTCGACAAAAGTCACTGTGTGAAAGTGACTTACAGCAGAGAGCCAACATGCCGCAAATGCCGATGTTAAGACGAGAGAAGTCTGACCTCAGTGATATGAGCATACACATGAGAAACCAGCAAATAAGGAACCAGATGTTGCAAAGAAGCAACTCGTCTTCTTGCGAAAAGCCAGTATTGAAGCCAATCCTGAAACGGCAGAGTTCGTTTTGCGATGAAAGAAACGGATCTATCTGTACCGTCAGAGATTATGACGCCAAACCTGTCATGAAGAGCCTCAGAAGGCAGAACTCTATGTGTGACATAGAAACAGAACCGAAAGTTACCCCGCTGTTACGTAGACAAAACTCTCTTATAGAGTATAATAGGAGAGGCATCTACGGCCAGTCGTCCAGCTTTAATATGATTACCAAAATAGACCCCATCTACCAAAGACAACAGCAAGTTAAACATGAACCATTTCACCCCACACAACCGTTACCTCCAGAACCGATATACCAAAGTAAAGAACATTTTGTTTATGATCCTATTCCTAAACCTCGAAGGACTTACACTTCTCTTTATGATACATCTACTGAAAACCCTTACGTGAGCAGGTCTGAAATGTCCAACCAGAGTTTTGAAAATCCGTATGGTAATCGGCAAACTTTGGAAATGCCTTTAATGGACCCACCTTATGCTACAAGGGCAGAGTGTATAAGGGAAAGCCCTTATGCGACCAGGGCTGAATGTGCAAGGGAAAGCCCTTATGCATCGAGAGGTGAATGTGTAAGGGAAAGCCCATATGCATCGAGGGGTGAATGTGCAAGGGAGAACCCATATGCATCGAGGGCTGAATGTGCAAGGGAAAGCCCTTATGCAACCAGAGCTGAATGTGCCAGGGAAAGCCCTTACGCTACTAGAAATGAATGTACAAGAGAGAGTCCGTACGCCACGAGGGCTGAATGTGTAAGAGAAAGCCCTTACGCGTCAAGAGAAGAATGTATCAGAGAAAGTCCTTATGCAACAAGAAATGAATTAATTTCAGAAAGTCCATACACAAACAAACAAGACATTGCCAAGCAATCTGATTCGCTTTACAGTGAATCTCCGTATTCTAGTAAAGAACATATGTTACGAACGAGACTAACACCTGATAGTCCATATGCGACTAAAGAAGAAATGTTACGACAGAGATTTTCTGAATCTCCTTACAGCACAAAAGAAGACATGCTGAAGCAAAGAATGGATGGTTCTGGTAAAGAACCGTTATATGGAAAAAGGACATACGATCCTCCATCTAGCACATCTTGGAATGAGCATAATTATGGTATAAGGCCAGATAGGAGGTTACAGACACCAGTGAACTTTCCCGGGAGGGTATCTCCTATGAGTAAATGTATGAGTGAGCCTCCATACGCTACACGAACAGAAATGATGGCGAGACTAGGTCAAACTGAATCACCATATGCCACTCGATCTGAAGTTAAATCTAGTTGCTCTGATACCCAATATGGCATTCGACACGAAATGATGGATATGAGACCTGATGTAAGACCAGCCTCCGCAGAATGTACTTACGTATCTAAACAAGAAATTTTGTCACAGAAAGCAGCTTTACTGGCTAAAAAAGAATCAAGTTACAGCATACGACTTGAAGAAAAACTTGAGATAATTAAGCAAAGAAATCAAGCTAAAAAGGAAATGATTTATCAAACTAGAAAGGAAGCTAATGAAAGTGATTCAGCTAAAATAAGGGAACCACTTTATGTGTCGAAGAGAGATTTGAAAGAGAGTGTCATATACGAGTCTCAACAAGAAACAAAAGAAGTGGCGCAGCCTGAAGAGCAAGATGGTAGTAGTAGTAGCGCGAGAAGTAGCCCATACGAGCTCGGTGATGCTAATCACTTATCTCGCAGAGAACCTGTGTATCAGACAAAAGTGGAGGCTGAGAGTGGCATAGAAAGTGAGACATTCCAAGAAATTGATTTTTCGAAACTTCGTCTAACGGATTCAAAAACAGACGCGGAGAAACAAAAATCCAAAAATTTAGAAAGCACTGTTTTGAAAGGAGAACCAATGTATGCTCCTAGATTGCATGGAAAAGCTGATCACATTTCTAACGCTCTAAAGGTGACCACCTCCCCAGTACCTTATGAATCTACCACATCTATGGAAACAAATTATGCATCAGAGTGTAGTATGAATTTCGAGAATAAGCCTCAAAGTACTCCGTACACTTCACAAGATTTACATGACCGAACTGCAAAACCGAGCAGAAGCGTGAAATTCTGCGAACAGATTTTGGAAAACAGTCCAGAGACAAGTGAAGAAAATTCGCAAAACATGTCTTCAAGTCAGAATGAAACTACTGTAATTCAGCAAAACACTACGGTAATACCATCAACGTCTGAGTCTAACGAATCTAGTTCTAGCAAACCAGAGGAAGTTGAGCCTGATGGACCACATACAACATGGGGAATATTTGATAGCGAAGGAGGGGTGTTAGAAGATAGGCAATGGGGCGTCTCATTAATAATACCACCAAAAGCAATAGCTCCGGGAATCAAGCAAAAGATCTACTTTACGGTGTCTGATCCGCGCCTGAGCCAGCGAGTGGGGGGACCTCCCATCGATATGGACAACGGTAAAGGCTTTTGTAACGAAGCACGCGTTAAAACCTTGTAGTGTCGTAGTCTGCACATACTAATTGGCATTTTAATATTTGCGAATGGATTTGGAATCTGGAAATATTGCACAAGGACTGGGAATTGTGATTGTTGTTCGAAATTTTTCTCTCGAATATTAGATTCGATGTTTTGTATTTGATACACAATTAATGTTATTTTATGTATATTTACATATTTATTGCACGATATTGCATGAAGAGCATTTATGTGTACTAAGTCTTTTTTCAAAGTAGCATCTTCTAGATCGTAGTCGATTGATATAGTTATAATATTAATGGGATAACCTATATTTATAATACCTTCTCTATCATAAAATGTATTCATGCACATTAGTTTTAGTAGCTTCAATACCACACCACATCATCATATTTATAATATTAACTAACTTATAAGACTAACATTGGTTGTATAAAACATGTATTGCATTTGTATTTGCGCAGTTTCTGCAACACAATACACTCGTACTTAGAGATCGAAGAGCGAAGACGTCAACGACTGTGCTACTTACATCCGTCGTGATAGTATGTTTGAACAAATGTTTGATGATATTTGTGCACTGTATTATATGTTCAATGACGTCCTTTTTAATTGTTTTAAGTTTTTCGCTTTATATGTCTTCACGTTTCGATACTTCATTATTTTTCCATAGATTCATCAAATCTACATAAAACAATAATAATTTTATCTTATTACTGTTGTGCCTTGCTTTTTCTGCCATTTGTTCATGCTTTGCTTGCTAACTAACTGCATTAATGTGTTGCGATTTGTGTTTGTGTGTTCAACTCGATGTCGTGTTACAACTACCCAACACAGCCTTAGCTGCCAATTTAAAAACTACCCTTTTCACACTTTATAGAACAATTTTCTTAATTATTATAACTTAAACCAGATTTAATACTAGCTTTCAAATTAAATCTATTAAAAATTACACAACTATCTGCAAAATTGCAATCTTACTCAATAATTTCACATAGCACTTTAAAATATCTAACGACACTACCCTTAATTCTTTTCCAAATATTAAAACTGTAATCTAAAAACAGGTGAAGCGATGCTGTCCCCACTCGTGATGTGCGGTCCTCAAGGCCTCGTATTCCTGAGGCCTGTGACGCTGCGTCTGCCTCATTGCGCGAACGCCGTGCCCTCTTTAGGCCTGACGATCAAGGCTACTGATACTGAAGCACATCTCAGCACAGATTGGGACCAAATACACCTCCCTGCGACAACCACTTTGAATACTGTTGCTGTTAAAGTTGATCACTTTTAGGAATTAGACGAAACTGGAAGTTGAAAGTGAGAAGAACTTCATATTTAGCTGTAAATGTATAGTATTTCACGGCTATATGATAGCTGGCATTTACAAATGTAGCATTTTCGAGTCGATGCTTTCATTTGTTTAAAATATCTCTGGACTCTGAAAAAATAACTAAAAGTGAACGCTCTTCATCTTCAGTATTAAGCGGTTGTTAAATTCTTAATAGTATTAAAATTGCTTTTATTTCATATTTGGCATTCCCACCTATATATCAATTATCAGCAGTATTTCGATGTAAGTAGTGGTGCTAAAGTAATACGTAACGTTTTAAGCCTTATTTCTTTAGTGGAGACCTATCGCTAATGTTGAAATTAGTCTTATTATCTTGTTAAAATCATCTGGTTTATCATTTAACCCTATACCATCTAGTTCAACGTAGATATAGACTTGAGTATCATAAAGATTTAAATAACATTTGTTATATACATTTAGTCGCATGTTAAGGATCTAATTTCTTAATGTTTGGATTTCTCATTGGCGTTAGGCCTCAACCAAATACCTAGAATTTGTAACCGAATCTCTTAATGTAGAACTTTGATCGAAAGAGTGCTATGCGTGAAAGACTTTTTATTATGGAATGATGTGAAGTTAAGAAAGAAAGAATGTACAGTTAAGTGACTTTCGTTTATTATAAACTGCTCTGAATTTAATGAGCTATGTCGATGACCGTCATCATAAAATACTACGATTTTGAGTATAAGAGGCCTTACCAGTAAGTAGTAAGTCTATTTAGTAGTTTTAAAATGTTCATATATTGTAATATTATTATTTAATAATCAGTTATTAATTTAGCAATAAATATTGTATCGGATTGTTAGATTTTAAATTTGAATAATTTTGTATTTTGGCTTCCATAGTATTTGCAATTATTTTAAAGCTATTCCTTCATTTGAGATGCCTCGAATTGCTCGCCTTGTTTCATGTTTAAGGGGAAGTTGCTCAGTGTCGAGCAGCCAAATGAAAAACTAGCTTTAATTTGGTAATTTGCTAAAGTACTTTAAACTTTATGCTCTGGCAATAAGAGTCAACTATGATTGTATTGGTGTCTACTTTCCCAACACACTGTATATTTCTTGTTATTAGTGATAACGATGAGTTTACCTTTGACTTGATAATTAAATTTTATATGTAATGAAAAATATTCCTTGTATTATTTCATGACCAAATTCCTGCTCCATAAGTCCATAAATTACTGCCCATCAAATACCCGATGAGGTCATCATGGATTGCCATGAGCTCACCATGGATTGCCATGATGTCAATGCAATAGAATATCATTGCACTTATCGTGTAGAAGTATCCATTTTTTTCCGGTTTTACTTTTCCTATAGCAAATTTATCTGCACGGGTATTAGTGCTAGAAAGTTTTACGGAGTAGATATCATGCCTCATCACCGTATAAATTAAAAAATAATTATTTACCTGCCTCGTTGGTCGCAAGCCGTACTGCTGAGCATGAGGTCTTGGGTTCGATTCCCAGGTTGGGCAGTGTTATTGGCGAAATGTGGGTGTACTACACCTCTGTGTAACCCTTTGGGGCTTCCAGTCGTGATGTTACCATCCGTAGTAAATAAAAAAGCAATTCCCATTACATTACATACAACTTCATGATTGACAAACAAATGAACTAAATTAACTACGAATACGAGAATCACATTCGATATGAAATAAATTTCTCACACATTCACTTGTGTGTCTGCGCATACTTGAGTAGTAATTTATGTTGAGGTTTCCTATTATTGTAGAAGTCTTTTAGTTCTATTGAAGTGGATAAAACTTTTTTTTAAGCCATGTTTTTATTAGGCATTCGGATATACAGGCTTGTAAATGAAAGATATTTCAATCATCTTGTTAATTTGTTGACAAAAAATGAATAATTTGATGAAATATAATGTTTAATTATCTATAATATTCTTCTTATCGAGACGATGCCAAAACTAAAAATATGTTAGACGAGTTAGGTCCAGTAGCATACGTTTTTGAATGTTTGGTTCTAGGACATTTCCGGTTTCTTCACGATGTTTTCCTTCACCATTTTGAAACCGTTCACAGTTTTCTTAATAGGTAAAAATAAAATTTTACTTATTTACTCAGTTTGTAATATTCACAACATTTTTAGGCATAAAAAAGCATGAAGGCTCTTCTTTGAGATTAAAAAAAAAAAAAAGTAACATTAAAGGGGCGGGGCTTCGTCAAGGTCGTTTCTACTACCAACTCTAGCACCGCGCGCGTTCATTGGTCAAATCAAATAGCGCGGGCTTATCCGGCTTCCTGTTACACAATTCCGTCGCTTTTCACGAAATCAATCCCACAGATTGCAGGAAAGCGACAGGAAAAATGTTACACATCAAAATCGCACATCACTGAATAGTAGGTTCATAGTTATCGGTGGTGCACTTTCCCGCATTAGTGCAGGAATGCAAAGAACGCGTGCTGTTAACACGTTCAGTGCCTCCTCCTAGAGGGTTCACCTAGTCGCATATCGGATGCCGAAAGCCCTCGCGGTGGGCTCATTTAAATGTAGGTTTTTCTTAGCGCATACAGCATTATAAACCGTGATAATAAAATCTGATGTATATTTTAACAAGATTTATTGTTATATGAGTTGGTTTTAAAATCCAAGCATTTTTTTTTCATGGTTATAAATATTCACAAAAAATTTAAAAGGGTAGATACTACAAGCGACAAGACCCCCTGAAAAACGATTTTACTTCGTTTTATAGTGTTTAAAAAACGGTTTTAAACCTAATACCGTTGCCGTTGATCTTTAGCGCAAACGTAATGCCGGCAACCCTCCCGGGGGGTTCTATGAAAATGGATGGAGTCGAAAGTGATAAATAAATACACTTTATTCTGCATTGTGAACCTAAAAGCAGTGCAATAAAAGCCACTTTACGAGCAAGTGTTTTGAAAAATTATAAAGTTCAAACAAAACATGGCAAAACATAATTTGTTTCCCATGCATGATACAATAAATAATAGGTAGATACATTTAACATGACATGTGTTCATACTCGTTGTAATGCTACATTACACGATGTGTTCATGTCATTGCTTGCAACACATGAAATTAGTGACATCAGTAAACGGAACTTTTATTTCGATGTGATAGAGTGCGTATTCGCTTGAAAATGTTTTCTATAATAAGTGTTATGTACATGACATGAACACATATTATCTAAATGACTCTTTCATAAAATAACTAAGCATCTCAAATGTCACCGAAATTATATACCTAGATTAGTTTTTGTAGGAGGATATGAGCACTAATATGTAGGAACTAGATCATTCAATAAACATACATAATACTATTTTTTGAGCATACAGTTATTAGATGTATCTGTCGTGGCCAGATTGATCATTTCATGAAGTGAACATCGACCGCTGGTCAGATCCTGATGTGGTCTGGCCAGATCATTGAATACTCAACGTTTGTCGATATGAACAGTTCAACTTCATGATGTGGCCAAAAATGTGTGATCATATCGTAAAATAATGAGATTATCCATCGGTAGAGGCGTTGATGTCGCTTTGTTCTTTTTTTTTTTAACTCAAACTCTTTATTGCTTTCATGTGTACATTAAGGTGTTACATTTATGTAAGTAAGTTCCAACATGAAACCCGGTTAGGGCACGGCAACATAATATACGTAGGTATATAATAAATTGGACAAAACAAGCACCCAGTGCAAGTTTCTTTAACAAATATAATTATTATCGACAACAATATTACTAGTATTAAGTTTGTGTAGTTATTTTTATTAATATCACGAGGTTATTAAATTATTTTATTTATGTATATCATTAAAATATTTTATCAATGTCATGATGACCCAGTGGTTAAGGCCTCGCCTCTCATGTACGAACGAGTTTGTGGGTTCAAATCCGGGCAAGTACCAATGTGACTTTTTCAATTCATATGTACTTTCCGAGTTTATCTTGGACATTACTGACATCGGTGAAGGAAAACATCGTGAGGAGACCCGGACCTATAGTTAATATAAGTCTGCAATCGCCAACCCGTTTTGAGCAAGCGTGGTGATCAATGCTCGTGCCTTCTCTGTATGTTTTTGCTGTGCATCATGGTAAACAACAAATCGAACAAAGTGTACCACGCAAAAAAGTCGATGAACTGTCAATGGGTTTCCAAATATGATTATGATATTATGGAAAGCGATCAACTTGGAAGTAGCGCTCGCCGGCCGCTTCCGCGGCGTGAAATGCAATATAGCATTTAAAAAAAGTTTAAAAAAATTAAAAATGTACGCCGCTTATGTGGCACCCCGACCAAAGCGGGTTAGGTTAGGTTAGGTTAGAACTGTGACCAACCGCGCGCGAGCCGATCGAGCGCTACTTCCAAGTTGGTCGCAGTTACTTGGCAATTTTTACTTCACCTTATACCATGGATACCCTACATTAATGATATGGCCAAACGGCGACTGACATATTATCATTAAACGTTGACGTTTAAACGATTTGGTCAATCTTAGCTGGCCTTTTCATGAAACGGTCAATAGTGAGGATGCCTGGGTAAAAAAAATGAAATTATATGTAGTCAGTCAGTCAGATAATAAAAAAAATATTAGACACGTGTTTTTTGCTTTATTATATTATTAAAAAATTACTTGGATAAAACGCATTTTATTTTGGGGAGTGGGGGTCGCTACGTCACTATTATATATGTAGGATCAGGAGTGCCGAGAGGTATATCGTCAGGGTTTGGAGTTCCCATTTTATTGGGATAAACAAGACTGTATAAACAATGACACGGTTTTTATTACAGTAGGTATACAGAAGTTACACTTTATAAAATAAAACAATACAAACGGAGTAACAACGCAGACTCGAACAGACTTTTAAGGTCTCAGTTCGTATAGTGGCCAAGCCACCCAGTGACAAAGTGTATCTACTCGCTATCAGCAAGCCAATACAGCTATGTGAATATACAGCAGCGCTGTACCAGGTAAACCGACAGTTTTGTCGGGAGCAGGGGCTCTTTATTGAGTCGAATCCGAAGACCGACTAACTCGCATACCGAGTGCACGCTATTTTATAAGACGAAGCCCCCACCTTGCAATCCCCCCACGACAACTCTGTCCGATGACGCACGGAAGTACGTCACGTGTTTACTTGATACAAAACACTAAAATGTACTGAATCTAATAAGACTTACATTATAAAGTAATCAAATAATACAACAATAATTGTTGTAAATAAACAATGGTGAATTCAGAAAGTAAATCATTTTAAAATTAGAAAAACATGTCATCAATTGTTTTGTACAAAACCCTCGGTTTCAATAATACGGAATAAGTTGCCAAAAATCAATAAGTGCGTACACCGAGTACTTAATAAATTATGTTCCGCTTTATTAGACAGTAATTGATAGTAAAAATCACTTAAATTAATAATAAGAAAAACAAATCATAACAAATTCTGTTGACTACCCACAATTGTAATTGACAACCAACTCCGACACGGCCAGAACTGACGTTCTACACGACCTCGTGTGATCCTGAAAAGAAAACTCGTGGTAAATATCGATCGGCCTTTCTGACAAACAAAGTCAAAAGGTATGTTGAAAAGAAAAATCCTGAATTAGTCAAATAAACTTATTATCAATAGCAGTTGCATCGCAATAATTCAAAATGACCATACTGCTACAGACAATGCATAGCTCAACTAAAGTAGAGATATAGTCTCCCAGCCGAAATCACACCATGGGATTCGACAAGTAATTTGGAGTCGAATAGACAACCCGCATAGGCGTCAACATAGACAACCCGCATAAGCGTCAAGTTCAACATCCAAATCCAGGAGTCAACATAGACATCCGATTAGGCGTCAAGATAATCAAGAGTCAACATAGACATCTTGTCAATTCAGCTATGCTATGTCAGCAGGAGATGAATCATCATCAGTGTCAACATTGACATCATCACTAACAGCGACTGGACATTCAGGCATTCTTCGTATACGATCATGGGCACATTTGTAAATTCTATTGGTACTCAAAGATTTTAACAAATATCTATCATCATCCAAAAGTTCTAAAATTCTATAGGGTCCTTATTAGCAATTAGTACAAAGAATCCAACTTGAAACTTTTTCAAAATAGCTTTAGTCTTATAACGGGCTTAATCGTATTCCGCACTTTTAGTTATACCCAGGGCTGCTTGTTCCCTTACACGGGACAGATTTACTTCTATCTCCTCATTATCAACAGACATCAAACCTAGAGGTCTAGCAACTCGTCCAATCAATAAGTCTAAAGGACTAGATTTAGTAACCCGATTAATTGTGTAATTAAGAGCAATTCGAACGTCTTTAATGGCATCTCGCCAGGATCGCTCACTAGTTTCAACGGCGGTAAGCATACTTTTTAATGTTCTCATAATGCGTTCAACCTGCCCATTAGCCCTACATGCACCGGTAGCTATTAAATGCAAAGCAATGTTATGGGAATCACAAAAATCTTTAAAGTTTTTGCTAGCAAAGCAACGACCTTGGTCGGCTATAATCCGAGAAGGTGCTCCAAATAAAGAGACACTGGACTTAAGAGATTTAATGCAATTTGATGCGTCAATCTGGGTAGTATGGTACAGTAAAACATATTTTGTAAAAGAATCTATTATAACAATGATGTATTCCTTGAGATCACTCTTTCCACAAAGTTTTCCCGTAACATCTATATGCACTGTGTGCCAAGGTATACTGACTTTAGGTATAGGGTGTAACTCTGCTTGGATTTTACCCGAGTTCGATTTTGAGACCTTACACGTGATACAGTTATCTACAAATTTCCTAACATATCAAGCCATTTTATCAAACCAGTAATGCTCATAAACCTTTTCAAGTGTTTTATCCCAACCTAAATGCATGATTGCTTCATGGATATGGTTTATAACAGACCATCTAAAAGCTCTTGGGACAATAGGTAAACAACGAGTTTGACCATTGCGTTGTATTTTACGGTAAAAGGTTCCTGATCTTAATTCATAACTTTGGGCAACATCAGGGGGTAGAGAGCTATTTTTCAGATTAGAAACGATTACTAAAATCTCAGAATCACGCTGTTGTTCAGCTAAAAGCCAACTATTAGACAGAGTTGTAATATCAACACGTTTCTGTTCTGCTTTGTCGATTGATTGTGGAAGGGGGTTTCTTGAAAGAAAATCTACATGGTTCATATATCTGCCTTCTCTGTACATAATGTCAAAATCATAAGCCTGCAGAAAAGCCCACCATCTACGTACTCGGGGAGTTAAATCAACTGTGGTTTATATTCGGATGGAGCATCAGTATCAATATCATGAAAATTCGGAGTCTCGGGAATAGAGCATTGATCAATAATCTTAACTTTTTGTAATGGTAAGACTGTTTCCGGTCATATTAACTACCAAACCTAATTTTAATATCTCACGACCTATCGTGATACTATGACTTTTATAGGCATCCGGGATCACATGAAAGAGTATCTCTTAATGGTAACCATCTATTTCTACTTCATTCAGAATTTGTTCGGTACATATTATGATAATTTCCTATTCCCATTATATTGACTACAAGAAATACGTTTGCCAGACAACTTGTCAGCAATTGTAAGAGAACATTCAGACCCAGAGTCATAACAAAATGAAACCGACTCACCAGATTGCTGTAGAACACCTGTGACAGGTCGTACATCACAAGCTTCAACTCGTTTTACGGACGGTTGGCTGCTCGAAGGCCGACTCCCGGCCATCTTCACTCGAACCTCCCGGTCGCCTTCCGGTCGCCTTTGGGCAGCGAGGAGCGACGTGTCCCGACTCCCCACAGCGGTAACAGACGATTTTCTTTGGTGTCGCCGTATGTGACGAGCTGGCAGGTCCAGGATGTTTGGTTTTCTCGGCCTTCTTGCGACAGTTTGTAGATTTATGCCCCAATATACCACAAAAGTGACATACTATTGTACCTGGTTTGAACCTCTTAGGTTGAGAAGAATCGTGCTGGTCAGAGGGAATCTGGGACTTTCTCTTAAGATGGGACAAGACACTCAGTTCTTGTTGAAGTTTATGCCTATTTTGTACTTCGGTAGTAAATGCTAGTCGATGAGCACGGGAATCAAATTTGGAGACATGGGCCAGTACAGTAGAAACAGCAATGTGTTCGACACTCAGGCTATTCCATTTAGATGTCAGTGAAGTAATCTGTCGACTGGCATATGCGGCTAAAGATTCACCTTCTTTTGGTTGACTATTATGAAGGTTAATGAGGGTAGCGGCAATAGTTTCCGAAACGTCATAACGAGAGAGGAAGAGACTCTTAAAGTCTGTCCAGGTCATGCCTGCATACGATACTTGGGAAAGCCATACGTTAGCACTGCCCTTTAAGGCTTTAGTGAGGGCAATAATAAGAGTGCCACCTTGAAGAGGCTTTTCCGATAGGCAAATATCAACGGTTGTAGTCCAAGATTGAGCATTGGAATCAGGTAGGTCTGGATCAAAAACAGGCAAGCGAATTACAGTAGACGGAGCGGAGTGCGTCTTAAACGCTTCAATTAACTGAGCCATATTACGGTTCTGTAGCTCTAACATTATTCGCCATGGATCACCAACACCTAGCGATTCCTGGGCTAAACCTAATCCCACTTCTGATGTAGGATCAGGAGTGCCGAGAGGTATATCGTCAGGGTTTGGAGTTCCCATTTTATTGGGATAAACAAGACTGTATAAACAATGACACGGTTTTTATTACAGTAGGTATACAGAAGTTACACTTTATAAAATAAAACAATACAAACGGAGTAACAACGCAGACTCGAACAGACTTTTAAGGTCTCAGTTCGTATAGTGGCCAAGCCACCCAGTGACAAAGTGTATCTACTCGCTATCAGCAAGCCAATACAGCTATGTGAATATACAGCAGCGCTGTACCAGGTAAACCGACAGTTTTGTCGGGAGCAGGGGCTCTTTATTGAGTCGAATCCGAAGACCGACTAACTCGCATACCGAGTGCACGCTATTTTATAAGACGAAGCCCCCACCTTGCAATCCCCCCACGACAACTCTGTCCGATGACGCACGGAAGTACGTCACGTGTTTACTTGATACAAAACACTAAAATGTACTGAATCTAATAAGACTTACATTATAAAGTAATCAAATAATACAACAATAATTGTTGTAAATAAACAATGGTGAATTCAGAAAGTAAATCATTAATTACGAAGGCTGCGGCCGGGATACTTAAAAAAAAACAAATTAGATTCTAAAACTGATTTAATAAAAGCAAAAGAACTTACAATAAATGAAAACTATATCTAGCTAAATCTAAAGTTATGCCTTCCTTCGAAGCCGGAATAGAAGTGGCCGACCTCATGTAGCGGTGGCGCGATGGTGCCGCGGTATTTTGTGCATTCAGCGCATTTGCCTCGTGTCGCTAATTGCGCATTTTACTTGTTTGTTATAATTAATTGAGGCCGTCCTTAGTCAGCGCTTTGGATATACTACGCTTGCGTAACACCTCCGCCTGTAGTTCAGCAACTATTTTAAAACGCTCAGTGAAAATGTTGCTGGTAGGTTTTCTCGTTGCGTATGCGTTTCAGATGTTACAGGAACTGCGTTTTCATGATTTCCTGGACCTGTGGGTACAGCGTCGTTTTGGTTCGGTTTTCTGGAAAGGTTTCTTCCAGGAAAATATCTTCTGGTTAACATCGCAATTGTAAGTATGGCTGCGATACACAGTATAACATAAAACGGTATAGTAGTATGATATAGCGTTTCAGTTGTTTCAAACGATGAAATCGGCGACTGAAGAGTTATTCTGTCCTGAATAGTGTGTAGTCTATCCAAGTTAATAGATGTTAAATTTGCATGTAGTAAGCTTATCTCCTGTGTTTCAGTAGTGTAGGGAATGTTCAATACTTTTACAGGTTGGCCTTTTATCTCGTCCTTAGTGTTTATTAAGGTTATTTCGTTTGTGTGTATCGAGCAGTGCAATGGAATAGTGGCAAGGTAGCTTCCCCTAAGTGTGTCATAATCGTCGCTTCCACATTTCATCTGAACTCTGGTAGATTGAGGGAATGATATAACGTAATGTCTACTATCTAATTCTTCTACAGCCGGTTTTGATAGATGTACGGTCGTTAGTTTACAGGATTTTTGTAATGTCTTGCTTGAAATGAAGGTTTGCACGCAGTCAGCTTGAGTTTGGATATAGTGATTTGTTTTTTGTTCGCAGAGGTACCGATTATTATTTAGCTTCGGGCATTCTGCCTCCATGTACATGAACGTATTCCCATTGGTTGCTATGAAAGGATAAGGAGGTATGAGGACTTGGTTGTTCTTGTTCGGGACTATGGAGAGTTTATAAAGTGTATAGGTATCTTCTGAGACTATGGGAAACCTAAATGCTATTACTATTTTCTTGTCGTCGTAATAATACCCAGCTTTAATGATGTCATAGTACTGACGTTATTCTAACTCTATTACGTGGTGATTACCATAAATTTCCTTAAGCCTGTCTACTACGTTACCCAAGATGTCTATTCCTAACATGCTATGATGAATAGTCATCGCGCGGGTGAACGATAAAATATTCTCTATCCTATATAATTCCGATAACACGTCCTCTATGTTTTCGCTGACGATAGTCAACAGCTGATTGAACTTAGCGACTTGGATCATATTTATGCTACTTTCTGCCTGTTTTATTAATAGACTTAGTGTGGTGTTGATTTTACTCTGGTTTTCGACAATTTTATTTATGATATTAGTGTGAGTTAGCATCCACTCTTTACTGATGCTGATATGCTCGTTAAATTCATCTATAGTCTTCTTTTGGTTATTTCTCAACGTCTCTATGGCATTATTATATCGAACAGCATCCGAGTAATCGAGGTTACCTGTAACGCTTTTTATGACAGATCCTAGGCCGTCTATAAGACCTCTTTTTGAACGTCTAGGCTCTAGGGTACGTAGCTGATCAGTGACTTTACTTAATTTATCCGAAAGGTAGTCTATTTGATACTCGTAGAGAGAATATGTGTTATTCATCATGTGTAATTTAATGTAACGGAATTGAGTTTGAAGGGTGGAAAGAGTATTTTCAATGTCGTCCAGGTTGACATATTGGAGGAAAGTATGATAATGGGTTATTAGTCTGAGCGGTCCAAGTTTAAAGGGTAGTAATCCAATTCCAGAGTCTAAACTTTCAAGTTTTATCTCCTGGCTCCGTATTGCGTATACCGTCAGTAGCAGCGTCATCCTGCAACAATTTAGCAGTCTTAGGTACGCGTTTAAGTCGTGATTTTGCTATGGGGCCGCGTTTCTTTGATGTATAAATGTGGATAGGTAAATCTGCTAAGACTACATCCTGTGTGTATCTGGGGGCTAATTTTTGCCGCGGGGCTGATGGGTTTTTTATGAAGACCTGTTGTTTAGGTTGATACTCCTCCTCCTGCTCGCGGGTCTTATTTCGGTTTTCGATTAAAGAGGTGCGATTACTAAGAGAGGTTTCATTTATGATTTGGTATACTGTTTTCATTTGATCTCTATGGTTTAATATGTATTGTTGCAATAGGTGGCTACTTAGATCAATGTCCCACGGGTCTCGGCTATCAAAGTGCCCGGTTATTATGTCAAATGGTCTGCATTTAGTGAAACTATGGATTGAGCTGTTATATCCGAGTAAGGCATATGGTATTAGATTGTTTGCGGGTTCTTTTTTATGTTGAATACGTAGGATTCTTATGTGTTCAAGTAACGTGGAGTGGAACCTTTCTATGTTGCCGTTATCGTTAGGACTGTGAGCTAGTGTTTTATGGTGATTAATTTTGTGGAGTCTAGTGAATTCGGCGAACAGCTGATTAGCATACTCGGTACCGTTGTCCGTTATTATAGTTACAGGAAAACCATGGTGAGTGCAAAACTGTAATAGGCCCTGTAAGATACTAATTGCGGTACCATCTCTCATAAGGTATGCTTGTCCGTATTTTGAAAATACATCAATGAATGTTAGGTATTTCTCATTTTCGACCGTGAAGAGGTCCATATGAATTATTTCAAACGGTTTAGTGGCTGGTGGCACTATGTTAAACTTTTGTTTGATGGGACTTCGGTCATATTTGGCCTGACCGCAAGTAGTGCATTCATTAATATACTTGGTAATGTGGTCTCTCATTTTCGGCCAGTAATACTTATGCGAGAGGGCTAGGTGACATTCGTTTATGCCGCGATGGTTAGTTTTTCCGTCATGATAATGCCTAATTATGTCTTGCTGCCCAAGGTACTCTTTTACATTTTCGAGTTCGGATTTACATAACACGAGGTTCATTGCAGAGCTTTTAAAGTTATCTTGTATTATGGGAATGATGTCATACATGCTCAAAGGGGGGTTAATAATAATACCCGTCTTCACCTTCGGGTTTACGTACTCTTTTATAGCGGCTATGACGTCATCTATTAGGTTAGTTTGTGAAACTTGTATAGAGGTGCGAGTATGTGTGTCAAACGGTTTGGTCGCGGTCGGTTTTTTTTTTATGTCTCCTACTACTGTCATGATTATTTGTCGGTGAAATTTATTTATAGGTTCGTCGGTGATTGGTACTTCGAGTATGGGGTTCTCGTTACTTGTGTGGGCTGTTTCCGTACTGGAGTCTGCTATTGACGGGGGTTTTTCGGAAGGATTCACTGTAATCGAGCTTATCTCGTCATTATGTATTTCAACTCGCGAGAGGGCGTCAGCGTTGGTGTTGTTCTTGCCCTTTTTATACACTACAGTGAAGTCGTACTCACTGAGTTTCAATCTCCATCTAGTTAAACGCGAGTTAGGTTCTTTCAAGCTCATAATCCATTGTAGTGGCTTATGATCCGTGACTATCTTAAACTTACGTCCAAAGAGGTAGGGTCGAAAGTACTTAGTGGCCCACACGATGGCGAGAAGCTCTTTCTCAATGGTACTGTAGTTTATCTCGCTTTCGTTTAGTGTTCGTGATGCGTATGAAATCGGTCTGTCTGATCCTATTGGCCCTTGTGATAATATGGCTCCTATCGCAAAGTTAGAGGCGTCTGTTGTCAATATAAATTCCTTATTGAAGTCGGGGTACTGTAAGATCGGGTCGTTTGTTAAGAGGTTTTTACATCGTTCGTAGCAGTCAACGTAATCTTTATTAAGTGTGACGATCCTACCTTTCTTTAAGCACTGAGTAAATGGTTTCGTGATTCTAGCGAAATCGGGTATGAATTTTCTGTAGTATCCTATAAGTCCGAGAAACTGTTTTATCTGTTTTGAGGTTTTGGGTATGGGGTATTTTTGTATAGCTGTAATTTTGTCCGGGTTTGGTTTGATTCCTTCATTGCTTATTATATGACCTAGGAAAGCGGTTTCTAACTTCAAGAATTCGGACTTGTCCATCTGAATCTTAAAGTTAGATTCTCGGAGTCGTTGGAATACTTTCTCTAGGTTATTTAGATGCTCCTGAAGCGAGGTACTATAGACTATGATGTCATCCATGTAGACGAGGCAGATCACGTTTTGTAGGCCTCTCAGCACATTGTCCATTACCCGTTGGAATGTTGACGGGGAGTTCTTCAAACCCATGGGCATTCTTAGGAACTCAAAATGCCCATGTTCTACATTGAATGCTGTCTTGTGGATGTCGTCAGGGTCTGTCTCAACTTGGTAAAAACCACTGGCAAGGTCAAGGGTACTAAAATACTGGCACTTCCCTAACTTGTCTAGGACGTCTGTTATGTTCGGTATGGGGTATTTATCGTCTATGGTTTTTTCATTTAGTTTTCGGAAGTCTACTACGAGCCTCCATTTTTGTTTCCCGGAAGCGTCTGCTTTTTTAGGGACTACCCAAATGGGAGAGCTCCAGGCTGAGTCAGAGGGTCTAATGATATTTTGTTCCAGCATTTTTGAAATTTGCTCCCTAACTTCTTGGCGATGAACGAAAGGATATCTGTAAGTCTTGGTATAAATAGGTGCGTCGTCTACAGTCCGTATACGGTGTTTCACCTTATTGGTGAAAGATAAGGGTTCGCCTTCTATGTAAAATACATCTGCATACTTCGAGCAAATATTAACTAAGTTAATTTTCTCCTCCTCATTAAGATGATCTGTTCGCAATTTAGATATTACTTTATTAATGCGAGATGTGTCAGGTATTTGTTCCAGGTTCATGCATTCGATGTTACTTATAGTTACAGCTTCTACCGGGTGGTCTAGGGATAGAATAGTATCGTTGTTTGATGGGTTTAAAATTTCTATAATGCCGCGGTTATTACAAACGGTTGTAATGCATTCGCTTACAATGCAATTGCACAGGTATTGTTGTGTGATATGTACGTCACCGTCTTTAGCGTTTATAGGTAATCTGATAAGCCTAGTTGTGTTGGCTGGTATAACAGCCTCATAAAGGTTTACATTTCGGGAATTAAACATTACGATAGGGTTCCTAGCGGTAGCCGTAATCAGTAGGTTGTCCTTTAAGTCAATCTTCGTCTTCCATCTGGTCAATAAATCTAGTCCGATAAGTCCATCAAAAAATTGGTGAAAGTCATATATGAATAATTTAATCTCGTTAGGGTCATTGAGTTCACGGAAGGCTGGTATAGTTATTGAATAATCGTTTCTAGTTGTAGCGTGGACGTTAGTTACCTCGAAGGGATCATAGTTAAGAGGGTATTCCGAGTAATACCGTTGTACAGCTGTAGGACTAATAAATGACTGGTTTGCTCCGGTATCAATGAGTAGGTTTAGTGGGGGGTCAGATATTTTTATGTAGGGCAACTGTCGTTGCGTTTGCAAGTTAACTTCTATTTTGAGGGTTTTAATGGGGATTTTATCTGAAAATCCTGGTTTGCGTTACTAGTCGAGGGTTGGGGGTTCTCGCATGCTGTAGAGGGTTGAATCGGTTTTTGCTCGGGCACCATGGCCGGTCCGAAGTCCTGTACGTAATAGTGGTTACCGTCGTCATAGTAAACGTTATAGTCAGCATGGTCGTAGTCATAAGAGTAGGGTTCCTCCACGAGGTAATAATCGTAGTTATTTTCGCTGCAATCGTTGAAATTCATCTCGCGGGTTTTAAAATAATTTGTCGGAGCCGGATTGCCAAACTTGCCCCAGTCATGAGGTCTACTTGGCATAGGCTTAGCAACAAAATGGCTGACCCCGCTCATTGGCTGAGGTCCCGGGGCTAGGGCACGTGGCTGAACTCTAAATACGTTGCTCTGAGCGTTATAGTTAGGCGGTGCCGCGCGGAACATTTGCTGTGTACGTGTTTGGTTATTAGGTGCGTTGGGCGCACGTGGCGCGCCATGTGGTTGGAACATAGGTTGTCTCCAACTGCTTTGCGGAGCCGGTGGCCGTTGCCAGTTTGAAAACGGTTGGTGACCAAAGGGTTTCGGCATCGACATGGGTAGAAAACCTGTGGGCTGTGTTAGTAATTTGGGCATGGGAGCGGTTGGAAGTGGCCTTTTTACACTCGCACTATCATTACGATTTTGCAAGTACATCACATTTAGTTCCTCTTGGACGAACTCCAGCGCCCTCTCTATGCTTTCAGGACGCATACAACGTATTCGGGAACCTAGAGGTTCCTTAAGGCCACGTACAAACGCTTGCATTGTTAATTTCTTGTATAGTGTACGTTTCGCTTCTATGGTGGTAGTCACTGTTTCATGCAACGATATATAAGTCATAATGGTACTGAATAACGATTGACATTGGTCGTAGTACTCTTGTGGAGTACTATTACCCTGAGCTGATACTAGGAGGTCATTATAGAGGGCTGTTTCGTCCCTCTGGTCGGCAAAGCTATTAATTAGGGTATTTCGTATTCCTGCCCAACTATCTGGGATGCCATTCGAATTAATTCTAGTTGCCGCAACGCCTGTTATTTTATTTAATATCCCGTTCAAAAGGCATAGGTTACCTAACTCACTACCCGGTGCATTACTTAAATAAGTACTAACTATCTGGTCGCATAATTTAATAAATCGCGTGAGTACGTTAGGGTTCCCATCGAACTCGGGAACTGGGCGCAGAGCCTTAAAAATTGTGTCCGGATCACTCGACATTTCGCGGTCCTCTAATAGGCTATTAAAACCTAAATCTATGTTTCTACTCGAATCTAGCACTAATTGCCTACTATTCGGTCTACCTGATGTAGACTCGCGAGGTCCTAAATTACGTGGGTGGAAAATTTTGAAGGATTAAGTGACTTGGATACACAGGAAGCAACACAGGGAATAATTCAAGTGTACTCACATAACCTTCATATCGGTCTCTGGGGTCGATGTCTGGATCCCGTTCTCTCCCGGCAGCAATCCTTGAGTTCGGATACTCGATGAAGCTTGACAGCAGGTTAGCCGCGATCGCTCACGCGCGGTAGCGATAATATCGTTATAAGATAGACCTAGCTAACCTCGAGTATCCTACCGACTGCGCCAATTACGAAGGCTGCGGCCGGGATACTTAAAAAAAACCAATTTAGATTCTAAAACTGATTTAATAAAAGCAAAAGAACTTACAATAAATGAAAACTATATCTAGCTAAATCTAAAGTTATGCCTTCCTTCGAAGCCGGAATAGAAGTGGCCGACCTCATGTAGCGGTGGCGCGATGGTGCCGCGGTATTTTGTGCATTCAGCGCATTTGCCTCGTGTCGCTAATTGCGCATTTTACTTGTTTGTTATAATTAATTGAGGCCGTCCTTAGTCAGCGCTTTGGATATACTACGCTTGCGTAACACATTTTAAAATTAGAAAAACATGTCATCAATTGTTTTGTACAAAACCCTCGGTTTCAATAATACGGAATAAGTTGCGAAAAATCAATAAGTGCGTACACCGAGTACTTAATAAATTATGTTCCGCTTTATTAGACAGTAATTGATAGTAAAAATCACTTAAATTAATAATAAGAAAAACAAATCATAACAAATTCTGTTGACTACCCACAATTGTAATTGACAACCAACTCCGACATATATAAAATCTACATACTTGTGACGTCATGGCACATTTTACCTCAATGTATCGCCGTAATCTTAAGATTACGTAAAAAAAAAATACGTGTCCAATATTTTTTTATAATCTCAAAGACGGACTAAAAAAATTTTTTTTGTCGTCATGCCTATTCTAAGATCTGGCCACGATATATCCTAATTCCTCACTAATAACAATCGATCTACATAATGTGTAAAAATGTCACCGTGAAAACAAAGGTGAAGTGAGCTTGAAGTGAACTGTCATTAGTGTCAATCCCTAGCATGGAATGGCATCTCACTTCACCTGAGTTTTAATTTTTTTGAAGACTCAATAATTTGGAAATTCTATTTTTCTACACCTACCAAACTCATACTCACAAAGCTTTTATTTCATTTAAACCATTTACAGGCACTTCTGAATTTTCAAGGAGTCAGCCAGTTCGTCAGAATGTTGAAGCTACCTTCTTACACGTATGTGTGGAAAGCGAAACAATTGCTTCGTCGACGTGCGAAAAGCAAAAACTATGATCATCTCTATACTCAGGAACACGGCTTTCCACCTGGGATAGCTTGAGTTCCTGACGCGTTTGGCACGCAGATGGTCGCAGCGGAGTATCAGGATACAGGAAGCAAAAGTAACTAATGCGTCGCGATATTAATTTTCAGTGTCCCTCACTCGTCAGTTTATTTAATTCGTCAATTTCGTTGATTAGTCAGTTTCGCTGATTGGACAGTTTTGCGGATTAGACAGTTGCGTCAATTCGTCTGTTTCCAGTATTTGCCCGCTTCCTTGATTCGATCGTTTGGTTAGGTACCTCATTTTATACCTTGTTATTAAGGTTTTACCATAGAATAATACAGAAGACGCACTCCGAATTTTAGGTATGAAGCTACAAGTACGCGGCGGGCTCGTCTTGTCGGGCCAATTCAGTGAGCGTAACGTACTCAGAAGATTTATGAGTTACGCGATAGACAGAGAGGCAACTTCTAGGTGAATATAACTTAAGGAAATTAGCACTGTGCGACCCGAATTGCGCTTAATTCTGTCGTGGCAAAAGTCGCTTTTTAGGGTTTCGTAGTTAACAAGGAACCCTTATAGTTTCGCCATGTCCGTCTGTCTGTCCGCGGCTTAGCTCAGAGACAGTTTTTACTAGAAAGCTGTAATTTGGCATATGTATACATATCAATCACGCCGAAAAAGTGGTAAAATAAAATCAGAAATAAAATGTTTTTTTAGGGTACCTCCCCTACACGTAAACTGGGGATGTTTTTTTTTCTCATATACCCCATGTTGTGGGGTATCGTTAGAAAGGTCGTTCAAAAATATTGTGAGTTTGTGCAAACCATTTTAGGATTCAGGGATCGTTTGCGAAATATTAAGCTTTTAACTGAAAATTATTGCTAGAGTCAAGTGTCCCCCCCCCCTCCCCTTCTAGCTAAATGGTTGTACTTGGACTTGTGAAAAAATTCACAGCAGTAGTATATATAACGAAATTAAAAGGAAAACTATCAGAGCTAAGTAGGCTCAACCAACTTAAATTTTCGTTTTGAAAAACATGATCTCCCATACATTCCGTATGGGAGAACATGTTTTTCAACTACAATGTTAAGTTTGTTCTTGGGATAAATTCATCCCAGCTACGGAACCCTTCATTGTGCGTGGTCGTCGGACCACGCACAAAATCATTTAAATAAAAACCGGCCAAGTGCGTGTCGACGCACTTGGCCGGTTTTTATTTAAATGATTTTGCGGAGTGAACAATCTGTATTAAATTGTGGATTTACTTACATTATAGTAACTGGGTTAGATGAATGTTAGCAATTGGGTATCAAGATAAGATCGCCAATTTGACAGGCATTATTCAATATCGTGGTTTTGTCATGTTCCCAGTCAGTTCGTTACGAATATGTTTTGATACATGTTCGCTTTTAGTTGGGTTCGAGGTCACCGATCTTCTATGAGTCTATTCTGATGATCAACATGTGTCACTTCAATGAGGCGATTATGGGTTTACACGACCATAACGTTCTATGATTGTCAGGATTATAAGTTTAGGTGCTTGAATGTGATCGGCTTTTGTCTTTTGTCATAAAGTAGTTACCTACATGACCGAATATTTTTTTATATTCAATAGGTGCAGAAATAAGAGAATCAATAAATCGAAAACTGTAGGAGTACTATAGGTGCATCTCTGCCTAAACTTTTGGGGATTAGGGAGGTGATGTTATGTTTATGTTCTGTGAATAGAAAACCACACACGTTTCTTTTTAATACTCAAAGATCAAAGTCGTAGAAAGCTGATACATTTATAAGAACGTTATTTTATAGACATTCTTTCTAAGCTTTAGTTCAACAATACACATAATTGAAATACATTCTCTAGTCAAACATCGTATATCGTTCATTGTTCACCAATTTTCCGCTATTGAATACAAATATGGCACTTTCGTTAAATTTAATGAGATATGATTCATACATTTTCGTGTTTATTTTTATTACAATGATGGCTAATTTGTTTTTATTCGTCATGGATTCATGTGGCTCATATTACATGAAACTACCCGATGATAGTAGGTCCTGATGTAGCACATATTTATAGGTGCCCAGGTCCGCCGTTGGGCGCGTTTCATCGCCCGCGTGCAAAACTGACAATGCCACCCTCTCGTTACCCTCCTGCTTACCCTAGTAGGCTTTTAGAAAGGAATTTGATGTTGGTTAAGTGTATAAAAATAAGGTCGCGAATAAAATTTTGATCAAGATACAACCTGGCAATGACCTGCAAATGGCAACAAATCGTAAATAAATTGAATTTCGCGGGCTACCTTTGCAGATCCACCTCTTCAATTTTAACTGACCCTTCGGGCACTACCTACATGCATGTGATAACTTATAACACTATAACAGCTTGTTAAACTAAATCTAAAGCCCTTTAATCATGATTGACATTGATTCATAGTTACACACGACCGTTGCATGATACACCTAAGTAGGTACCCAGTTAAGTAATTGAAAATCGTGTGTAATTAATTAGGTAAATAATTAAATAATTGCAGATGCTTAACACTTTCCCTGTCAAATTGAATAAATGTTGTGACAGGTGTAACGTGGACCTCAGGACTCGTGTGTAATTTGATGTATGACCTAAGTTATTATGACTCGCAACGGCTATTTCTGATTAATTTTTAGGGTTCCATAGTAAACAAGGAACCCTTATAGTTTCGCCATGTCCGTCTGTCTGTCTGTCTGTCTGTCCGCGGCTTAGCTCAGAGACGGTTAGTACTAGAAAGCTGTAATTTGGCCGACAAAGTGGTAAAATAAAATCAAGAAAAATATAATTTTTTATGGTACCTCCCCTATACGTAAAGTGGGGATGTTTTTTTTTTCTCATCTACCCCATGTTGTGGGGTATCGTTAGAAAGATCTTTCAAATATTGTGAGTTTGTCAAACCATTTTTGGATTCAGGGATCCGTTTGCGAAATATTAAGCTTTTAACTGAAATTTTTTGTTAGAGTTAAGTGTCCCCCCCCCCCTCCCCTTCTAGCTAAATGGTTGTACTTGGACTTGTGAAAAAATTCACAGCAGTAGTATATATAACGAAATTAAAAGGAAAACTATCAGAGCTAAGTAGGCTGTACAGGTTAAAGACCAACTTAAATTTGCGGTTTGAAAAACATGCATTCCGTATGTACATGTTTTTCAACTAAGTACAATGTTAAGTTTGTTCTTGGGATAAATTCATCCCCACTACGGAACCCTTCATTGTGCGTAGTCCGACACGCACTTGGCCGGTTTTTTTATCTTGTCTTCGAGGCGATCCGTTGCCAATACTGCGCTGAAATACAATACCTATAATTACTAGTATAAACTGTATGGAATACTTCCGCCCTATTTGTTCCACTGCACAGCAAAGGCTTCTTCTCATACAAAGAAGAAACGATAATTTTTATCGCCGCGCTTATACTCGGTTCCTATAAATAAAACGAATCGTTTTCCTTACCAATGGTAACATTTTTTATTGCATATAAATAGATTCGTAAGCTAGTTTTACCTGTGATAGTTACTTCCATATGGAAGGGTCAACCACGCAAAGCTATGAGGTCTTTGCTTCATTATTGGTAAAGATACAAGTCAGTCTTAATTTCAACCAATAACGGTCCGTAAATTATAGGAATCGGCTATTAGTCAACCTTGAATAGGCCTTTAGGTTATTTTATGAGAACCAATGTTCTACTTAAGCATGTATGTAGGTTCTTCTAAGAGCTTTATGATGATGATATTTTTCGCAATAGCTAGGCATATAAAATTGCAATCTTTCTAGATTGCACAGAAAACTATTTGAAGACATCAAAGTTTTTTTTTGCCAACGGCTTAATTGATAATTACATAAACCGCGTTGCAAACGATACTATAATGTGGGATTTCCTACGCATGTCATGTCATAGGTGAACTCACTTATTTGTGAATGTAATACATTTATGTAATTTTATATTATTTATTTGTTAGGTTTGGTATTATATTTGTTGTGTCATGCATGATGTTCAGTAGTTCGTGGGAAATTGATGGCCAAACGGGTGTTCGCCTAAATAAATTATAATACCGTCCATTGATTTTTTTTGTAGAGGATTTCATCTTTAAGCCCGGATGTTACTTTACTTGTAACGAGCATCAACGACGTTTTTGCTGCCTTAAAAAAGGAAGCTAGACGCGTTTGCAGAGCATAACGGCATGTCGAAGGCGCGTAAAAAAATTCCTCCTGTATATGCCCTAAGTAATAGGTATAAAGCTAAAATAATGGCTTTTCACACTTAAGAAATCTGGTCCTGCGATCCGCAATTGCATTAAATACCTAAGCAAGGTTATTTCAGCAAAGGATGAAAGTTACATATAAATACACAAAACAGGGTGAGATCACTGGCGGTACCAGACTAAACTTAGACGTCGGTGACATCAGCTTTGCGAGGCCCCCTCATTTCATTTTCCAGTCGAAAGAACATCGTTAAATTGAATGTGCTTAATTATACACTAATGTATGAATATACTTATGAGTTTTTTATTGCTAATCAAATGATGTCAATTATATATTACATAAACAAACACAAATAACAATAAAATAGACGAACTTTACGGTTTTTGGCCTCACAGATTATTTTAAAGATTATGTCATAGCTTATACCAGCCGGTATTTCTAATGCAGAAAGTTGCATGCAAAAGCGAGCGAAGCGAGCTCGAAAATTTTAGCACGCAGTCAAAGTCAAACAATTTATTTCAATTAGGCACTTAAAAGGCACTTTTGAACGTCAAAATTTCCAAAAAAAAAAAAGAAATCTAGTCGCCCATTCCAAAAGGTAGTTTTAGTATGGAGAAGAATGGGCAAGAAACTCCACCTCCACTCTTTTAAAATGTGTTTACAACGCCGCCTCGGCTGTTTAAAATTAGGTTGTCTTTTAACCATTCTTACAGAAATAGGAAATATTTTGTTAAGATATATAGAAAAGTTTGAGAATTAGGAGAATGCAGGACGGAAGAGCGAGCGTAGCGAGCTCATAGCACCCCGCCTCGGAAAGATACTTAAATTTTTCTTTTGACTATGCAGACAGAATTTGCGAGATAGTTTGTCGTTGTTGACTAATGCAGTAAGGTTTTAGTAATAGAATAATATTGGAAGCTAGAGCGAGTGAAGCAAGCTCGAAAATTTTAGCACCCAGTGTCAGGTAAATTTGAACATTTATACAGAAATAGGAGTTATTTTGTCGCAAGTAAGTTTGAAGAAAATGTACGATGGAACAGCGAGCGACGCGAGTGCGAAAAGTTTAACATGCTACGTTTATATTTTGTACGTAGTGGGGCCTCCAACTACGAACTGCCTGCTTGTTACTGAACATATTTTGGCCTTGTTTGGGATTTGATTAAACAGCACTTCTGAGATTTGGGGGGTCCCCAGGACCGGGGTCCGGGGGGGAACTTTAAATAACTTGTAAACTTTTTTGCGCTTCAGACGCGAGGCGGTCAGCGGTCAACGACGTCGCCGACGCCTAACACCGCCACTGGGTGATATAATAAATCTGCTTAGGTACCTAATTATAATTTTTGACACATCTCGGGACCCCAGGACCTTTGAAAGGCTTACGAGGGGTCGAAGTCAACTCCCAGATGTACCTTAGACAATTTTAAGTGTTGAGGTACCAACCGACGCACGACGCGGCGACGGTTATCCCTTTAGGTACTATGGAGTGCACCCAAGGACAACCCACGGTTGGTGCCAGACTATTGCAGAACATGGAAAAAAAATATATTCGAATATGGGTTTGGGTGGCTATAGTGGATTAGTTACCTAGATCTATAATTTAATCTGTCGACCTGTAATTTAGATAAACAATATCCAAGAGAATAGAGCACCTACTTTAAAATCATAAACTCTTACGTTTAGAGCCTGAAGCAGTATTAACATTGTGTTCTTCCATCGTAAGTTTAGCGTCTAGTAGGTACTTATGGTTATTTAGAAATACAAATAAAGGCTCCCGCTGACAGGCGCGACGCGACGGTGCGACGCGATTCTGGTAGGACCATTTCCATGAAGTTTTCATAGAAATTGTTCTACTAGAGTCGTATCGCGTTGACGCGTCGCGCCTGTCTGCAAGACCCTTAACTGTCAAATTAGGGTATATGGTAAAAAACAGTATTTTGAAAGCACATAGCACATCATCATCACACACAGGTTTACCTACAGGTACAACTTTAATTTTTCCTAAGATTTAATTCTGAATTTCTCATATTTTACCAAGATTATTATTATTCCCAGTTTCACGCTACGATAAATGAAGTGATGAAATTATGTTTATTGCTATTTTTAAACGTCCATTTTTCGATATTTATTTTAAAACTAGCTTGATAGCGCCGGCATTTTCTTGCTGACTGATCCCTGACAAGAAATGCCGAAACAAACTCAGAGGCCATGGTCGCTTTTAAAGACCAAACATTATATTATATGAGTCTAACAATCCAGAGTGTGGCTTACAATTAGCCCTCGTCGCGATTAGCTGGAGGGCTAATTGTAAGTCACAAGAGCCATGTCTGGAAGGGCCTTTTGAAGAAAGAGCCCTTGCTTGATGTGACCTGTCCCAACAGACGGCATGCATGTTGCATTCATCGTGTAGCTCAACCCTATTTTAGAGAGCTCGACAACCCGTCACACGACGCTACCACATCTGCAGGACATTTGCGTAGGCCACTTAAAAAATACTCAAAACCGCCAGACAGTTCTAAAGTTATAATGTATTCTATCTAGCCTCCATTGTACTCACATTCACATTTATTTTTCTCTTTAAATGTCATTAAAAAATATTGTTACTTCACGATCATAGATTATTGTTACAATCGCATCCTCCTCGGAATTGTCAATGCGTCTGGAAGGACCAAAGTTTTCCCTCGTTCAACAATGACGAGGACCATGCAATAAGATTTTAAGATGTTTCCAAAAATTCCCAGAAAATCTATAGAAAATTATCATCTAAGTTCATTGCCTGTCATAAAACACGTCAACAAGATACGGCATTGACTATTGAATCGATTGTATGCTCACACTCGATAATCGAATAAGAAATCGATACTTTACCTGATACGGATCTATTGTTCAATTGTTAAAACTTTAAAGAACTGCAGTAAAGGGGCTAAGATTTATTAAAATTATGTCGACACAATAACTCGGATTACGGGGTTACTGTTCACCTGTGACTGTGTGTGTGAGCAAGAGATGGAGCTATATAGGGCGTAAAGCTCTATCTCTTTCCTACTGTGAAGTATTAAAACAATACTGCTATATGAGGTGGCAGCCGACCCTCTGAACTGGCTTGGGTGAAAGAACATTGTATAACAATAATTCTGGTCGGTTTTTTATTTGTTGGCCTGAAGACCTATTGTATGGATTAGGCTCGAGAATTATTGGTATTATGTGTCTGTTTATTATTTAACGAATAATAATCAAATTTTGTTTTCAATTTATTTACATTTTTATCTACTTTTTATATCAAAATCCCCTACACCCCCCAGCCCCCAGTCCACTATTGCATGGAACTGAAATGTTCTGCCAAAATGTAGGTGTGCGATCCAGCGGATCCATGGGAGGGGGCTATGGGGCTTAAGCCCCCCCCCCCCCCAAAAGCGTCTGAATTCTTCCTTGACAAATTTTAAAGTAAACTTGATATTATTCTAATTAAACTTTTTTGCAAGTATTACACTACCTAATGTACAATTATTATCAATTATCCCTAAATTAATAAATATTATGTTTTCAAGCTTTTTTGTATATCTTTTTCTTTACGTGACGAATTTGGAATCCGAGCGCCACCCATTCTGACACTCACGCTGCCCGGTTTTACCGCCTGGATGTACATTTACTGAGATATCTTTGGTATTCTACAACCTAACGAAGTTATTCAAGAATTTGCGAAAGTAATCCGAGGAGGCTTGTAAAATGTTGTGTGCTTTTTTTGTGTTTCTTTGCTAAACTGTACCCTCAGTGGAGTCAAGACTCTCCCAAATGACATTCCTGGATCCGCCACTGGATACACCTCTGCCCAATCCTTCGGGGAAAATTGGCGTGATGTTATATGTTATGTGTTTACATCAAAGGACCAAATTTGACTCAATGATTTTAAAACAAGACTCGATTCCATAACCTCTTAAAGAATGATGACACAGACAAAAAACAAAATTTCACTTGACCTCTCTGACATTTCGTTTTATAATTAGATTGTGAACTAAACGCTTTATAAATATATATAATTATGACCCAGTAGGTCACATAGCCTTAAAGGCATGCCTACCATTAAAGCCGTCATACAGTCTGTAACTATTAAACATGATCTAATTTTGACCTATGAGTAAAAGCATTGACTCACGCGCAGGTGACTTGATCGATGGGTCTATTATTAAGTCTTGTAGTTTTTAATTATTTGGAATGTTTTGTTTTTATTTACGTGATTTCTTTCTTCCTTTTCGTGGGGTTTAGGTTTAGTCCCTATTTGATTGATCCTTTTAAGTAAACCTGTCCACCCAGTGAGAATACGAATGGCTTTATGAGGATGATAAAGAATAGTGATAATACGGATGGATTCCTGGGGAAACCAGGACGTTTTCAAAACATTAGAAATGTAATTTTAGTTTTTTCCAAAGACTATCTAATGGCTTCTGTTAGAGGAGCTCGTGGCTAAGAAGAAGCTCGTGGCTAAGTAATAACAGCCGCACGGGTCGATCCATTAGGTTATGCTACGATGGCCGGGGTTGATCCGTGGATGGGTAACTCTATCTTTAGAATACCGAGACTACTCCGTACCTCGGAAAGCACGTTAAGCCTTTGGTCCCGGCCGTCAATTGTGGATCTTTGATAATCGTTACCGGTCGTCAGAAGCCCGAAAGTCTGACAACCAGTCTTAGCAAGGGGTATCGTATTATCCAGTTACTGGGTTGTGGAGGTCAGATAGGCAGTCGCTCCATGTAAAATACTGGTACTCAGCGACATCTAGTTAGACTGGAATTTTACACTATTTTCCCTTCAAACTGGAACAAAGAAATGACCCCATATGTATTGACAAGGAGTTCTTGCTATTAAACCTGCATCCTTTTAAAGAATGTTTGAGTGACGTAACAACGTAGCTAGCAAAGTCATAGCTATGTTTAATCGGAACAATTCTCATGAGATGATATCGGGCACCGGCGCAGGCGACGCAACGCCCATAATGACGTTTCACGCAACACGATCCGGTTCGTATTCCGAACGGAGATAGCGATAAATATTTTAATAAATTTTATGATATTGTAATTATCTCTAAATTGCAACTATAATAATTCTGCATTCATATTCGTAATCATAATCTAAACCCGAAACCGTTCATAGCTAGACATACCTCTCCCAGATCGTCACAACGAGTGGTCCTGGCTAGTAGGTACGAAAAAAACACAATCTCACAGTGCTTGTAATTTGTGTCTTATACTGGTCCTTTTTTTCCGTACCCGACAAGTCTTCTTTGCAACCTAGAAGTCTTCGTTCCTTGGTTGCTGAGTCTTATAATAATATGCTTGCGGTAAAGAGTTTTCATACAAAGATTCCTCTGTTGCTGTCCATGAGCCATTATTGTCATCTTCTTCTTCAAGATCAATCAATCTGCCTTTTCCCAGCTATGTTGGGGTCGGCTTCCAGTCTAATCGGATGCAGCTAAATACCAGTATTTTACATGGACCGACTGCCTATCTGACCTTCACAACGCAATAACTGGGTAATACGATACCCCTTGGTAAGACTAGTTGTCAGACTTTTGGGTTTCTGACGACTCGTAACGACTGTCAAAGATCTACGAATGACAGCTGGAACCAACGGCTTAACGTGCTTTCCGAAGCACGGAGGAATCTCGGTATGTACAGATGGTCACCCATCCACGGACCAACCACGGCAACCGTAGCTTAATATGATGAATCGACCCGTGCGGCTGTTATAACTTAGCTACGAGCTCTTCTTCTGCAAAATACCGAGAGGTTATTTTTGGGACACGACATCATTATTTCACTATCTTATTAATTGTATTTAACTGTTTATAGTGAAATTATCGATGTCCTTATATAGAAATGATAGCATCTTCAGCTGTTTCACTAAATAATCACGTTCCGATGTTAAACGCTTTGGTTATCTGAATTGAAAGCATAACGTGCATCCTTGGCAGATGACAAAATACATCACAAATAATGTATACGAGTTTGTGGTTTAGATTTTTGATAATACATCTGCAGTTATGCTTAATGAAGCATCTGACTTTTCTTAACTCAAGGCCTTGATTAATTTCAAAGAAATAAATATTTTTCAGATAATGTAATTTTCGGGTGATCTTCAATGATATAATTAGGTCACTATACCTACAATACCAGGAAGGGCAAACAATACGGACTGTTTTCTATTCTATGGAATGGCATTATTGGCGTTACATCAGCAGTATGTTCAGCAGTATTGATTTGTGCGCTTTTAGTTTCGATTAACAATATAATTAATATTGGTTAATTACGAATTCTCAAAAAAAAAATAGTGGGCAAGCTGCACTGCAGCATGCACTGGCCTAAAATTTCAATTGCACCAAGTAACGAGCCGGAAGGCCTCAAAAACGATTTAGCCAATAACATCTTTCAATAAAAAAATGTATGTATCATAATGTCTGTATCATAGTATCATGTCATGTAATGTTTTGGCATTAATAGTGACCCCGTTTAACCCGTCAGGGGTCATAAGCATAATATAATGTACGTACGACAAAATGTAAAAACAAAAGTTTTGTAAATGGGTTTTATCTCTGGCTGTATCAAAATCGTCACTGTTATGATTTTCAAGGGTCAGTCCAATGAATTGCTGACTTCAATCTTTGATCAGTTGAAATCAGTTAAAGACAAAGAATTCATTGAGTCTTTCATAAGCATTTTAGAATAATCTAGAAAATTCGAATACATTAACATCAGTTATAATAACACTGCCTACTGCACGAGTAGCGTGACAACCATAGAAACGGGTTTTCTTCGGGGTTGTCGAAGGAAGAATAGACAAAATGACAGATTGTGATTGTTTATCTGTCACTTTGTCTATTTTTCCGTCGACAAAACCCGTTTCTAATGTGGTCGTGTTAAGCGTGCTGGAAGAGTAGATACATACCTACTAGAAATGGATTCAGTCACTCAAACCACGGCGGAATTACGCAGTGATTTCGGCGCAAATTGAATTCCTGCGATTCCTGCTGTGTATTTACGATACACGATACTGGAAAATTAATTACAATATCATAAGATTTATAAGACTACGTTTAATAATAGAAGTACCGGGTCGACCGAGCTCTGCTCGGGTGAAAAAAGATAAACATATCGTCCAGGTATACCAATCCCATTCCCAAGACTGAAAATAGAGAAACGAATTTCTCCAGATATGAGACCCAGCTAGATCGATTTTTCGCTATATTGCAACTTTCATCAAAATCGTTCAAGCCGTTTTCGAGAACGTGATTACAAATATATGCATAAATAGACAAATATTGCTCATTTAATAGTATAGGATATCTCACAGAAAGCTCCCGTACATCAAAGACCCAGAGGTCAAAAGTCTCACAATTTACTATAATCTGTCATTATGGTGGTTACGCATTGCGTTGCGTGAACTTGACCTTATTATGGCCTATTTGATGGATCTTCTCATATTTAAGTTTAAGTGGACAGTAAGTACCAAATTATACGTGTGCGAAATATGAATGAGATGTCTCAGAATACTACAGAGTTTCGCGTATTCAGTATTCTGTGTTCATGTAATAAACTAAGTGCAACGTGAAAGGTCATGCTGATATCCACATTCGCACAATTCATCACCTATTGACCCGCACCCACTGACACCGTTACTTTTAACAAAAACTACGAACTTTGAGTGACATGGCAAACCGATCCCAATATTCCCAATGCCCGCTTTCAATAAAACCACACGACACCTTTTTAGAAGCTTGCCGTTGGATTTTCAACTTTCAGCGGTGCCTGGTCCTACTGTTCGTGAAATATTATACATTTCAAATCTGACCGTACGACACGTAGATCGACCGAACCAATCAAATTGATCTAGAATTTTAACTATCTCTCTTCATATTTCTTTATTTAATTAATCTCACACGATGCTTCACAAATTGGAGTAGCTCAGGCCAAAGTTGAGCGTCAGTTGCAAAATATTCATCCCGTTTTGTGTTCGTTTGAGTAATAAATAAGACGAGCATGAACAGTTGTTGCCCAATTCTGACGGACGTGAAACGATTTGTATTTAAAGCTAGGTACAATATAGTGAATACTCTTCTTGGTTTGTTATGGTCCTGCAGCATAGGGTTGCCAAATTGCCTGTTCGCAAAATTATTAGAGAGTATCACTCTTGAATTTAGATCATTTGTTTTTTAAAGTATCTTGTTCTGCTTTTATTTTCCGTAGACCTACACTGAACGGTCTAGTAAGAGTTTTAAAGTTTATCAAGCTACTTAAATCGCTATATTTATCTGACATTCGTTTTCGGTGTTCTAATAAAGTATATTTTTATTAGTAAAGTATAGACATCGTGCGTGACATTCACACAGATACAGACATTAGTGTAGGTACTGACAGTCGGGGTGGTCCACAAATTGAAGTTCGCTCAACGCGCTATGGGCTATATTGTTCAACGGGCTATGCTCGGAGTTTCTTTGAAGGATAAAATCAGAAATTAATTAATCCGTGAAAGAACCGGAGGTATCGACATAGCTTGTAGAGTAAGCAAACTGAAGTGGCAGTGGGCTGGCCATGTTTGTCGAAGGACCGATGGCCGGTGGAGCAGACGAGTCCTGGAGTGGATACTGCGTATCGGCAAGCGTAGCGTGGGACGCCCCCCAGGTAGATTAACCGACGACCTTAAGAAAGTGGCTGGGATAAACTGGATGCGGAAGACGGAGCACAGGGTGTTGTGGCGCAGCCTAGGAGAGGCCTATATCTAACAGTGGACTGCGATAGGCTGAGTTGAAAATAGACATCCCTGAAATATTTTACACTAAAGTGAATAAGTATTTAGAGCAAAGCAGGCTTCGCAAACTACGTGTCATAATTTTGAAGGAGAGTTACGGAAGAAAGGCATACATTGAGGAACAATTCTACAACAACCTTTTCCTGCATTTTATTTTCGTCACCCCAGTCTGCAAGTTGTGCTGGCAGCCCATTTTTCTTGTAGACCTCCTATTTGACTCATTACGTTACAGCCAACGGCAGCTTACCCTTTTGCGGTATGCCTTAGATTTTCAAAATATAAAGTCATTCAAACTATGCTGAGAATCAGCACTAAACAGAAGAATAAACACAACACATACATAAATGCACAATTTACCAAAATAGTACCAATATACCACTTTACAATATAAAAAACACATTCAAAAGAAAGTGACACAATGACATACCTACTCAGTACATGGTAATCTAGTCCAGTCTAATCGACTGTGAATTTTATAAAAAATTACTTTTAAAGTTTAAAGTTTGAATTTCTGAATGCTCTGTGCAGGGCAGTAACAAAATAGGAAGTGCTCTTCGGGGTGTGTAAAATTTAAATATTCGTACATTCTAAGAAAACCTTCACCTCGCTGAATATTTATTTTAATATCAGTTTTGTAGTCATTATAGATTTCAATTAGACTGTCATTGAAGTTTACCACTAAAGGTACACAATATCATAGACATAGAAAGGTATTCAGGTCTTCAATAAAGCCTGAAATATTCAGTTCACATTAGCCAACAAACGCACCATCTTCGCAGATGTTCGCGTATGAATGTACTCCATACGATTGCAGGATTTGCATTTAGAAGGCTCTGAATAAAGCTGTCTGCTTTGTTCTGATTTATGAACACAGTGCCAGAGTTGTGTTTGGTACACATTTAATGTGTTACCATTATGTATGTTCACAATTCACAACATATTAATTTTATATTCATATTTTATTCGTAGTGAGTTTGAATGACTCATAGTCATGCTTTGGTCGTGGTCCTAGGTTCCGCAAAAACTAAAACGGACAGAAATCGATTTAATTAACTAGCTTAGAAAGAAAAAAAAAATAGCTTTTATATAAAATGGATGGAGATACCAAAGCTTATTATATATGACCTTATACAAAGGAGTCCTCATTTTCATTGGTGACAACCAATAACTGATGTGGTCCTGGGTTCGATTCCCAAGGTCGGGAAAAGTGTTGTTGAGTTTTTCCATTAGAAATTTTTCAGCAGCAGCTCGGAGTCTGTATTTGTGCCTGGTTGATGGCAATAGGTTCCCCATTACATGCGACATAAACGTAACTGGCGAAATGTGGGTGAACTATAGTATAGGTACAGCTCTGTCGAACCCTTCGGGGATTACAAGCGTGATGTTATGTTACAACCAAATATAGGAAAACGCGATTAATAATCTTTCTTAAGGTGAATTTCACAAATGAAACTGAACGTGATCAGCATATAAACCACGTTTAAGAGCTGTCAGTGTCATTATTTTCTTTGTAATATTGACACTTACCGACACATAATTCTTGAACTCGGTTTAGATGTGCTGATCGCGTTCAGTTTCATTGGTAATATTCGTACTTAGTGCTACGACAATTAGCAACACATGCTATTTTATCAGTTATATGATTTATATTATCCAGTTGTTATCTACTGTAAGATAACAGCCGAAACAGTCGATCGAAAGTTAAGCTACGCTTGCCACGGTCGGTTCGTGGATGGGTGACCATCCATTACTTGTCGAGACCCCTCCGTGCCTCAGATAGCACCTTTTAAGCCGTTGGTTCCAATTGTCATTTATAAATCGTGGACAGTCGTTACGAGTAGTCAGAAGCCCAAAAGTCTGACAACCAGTCTTACTCAAGGGTATCGTATTACCTAGTAACTGGGTTGTGGAGGCCAAACTACTCCACCAGCCATCCTCCTCCATTCAGTTGCGTGGTTGGGAAAAGGCTAGGCAGATCTACTGTAAAATACCTATATATTAATACCGTAGTTCTTAACTGCATTTCGCAAATAAAAACTCAAATAATAGACTACTCTTGATACTCATTAAAAGAATCCTATCTAGGACTTAATCGATACATTCGATCCGATTGCGCTAGGAATGGTCGTTGGAATAGCTGCCAATCTGTAGAAAGTACTGGGTATCATTTCTAATTGCTAATCTTAGGATCTTATTCAGATTGCGATAACTTCGCTATAGAGACAATGAGATGACAAAAAGATGTGTCTATTATACAACTAGTGGTCAAGTTTCGAAATAGCAATCTAAGATGAACTTAAGAGTTCGATTGTTACAAGTTCATAAATCTTTGAAATGTTTTATTTTTTTGTCGCTTAATATAATGGATACTTCCTTAAAATAAAAAATTAGTCCTTCGATACTAATCTGAGATGAAAGGACCACAGACACCCAGGATGAATTCTCACTTGTGTGCTGTTATAATTTCGTACGGTATTATATTTCTTTGTACGTGACGATATTGTTCTTTTTACTATAATTTCTATCATGGACGTCCAAGTCCATAAAATGTATGGAAAAACGTGCACGCTATAACGTTATCGTGGACGGAAATTTAAAACCGTTTTCATATATTTCCAAACATTTTACTTCCCTGTGCTGTCATGATATGACGTGACGATACTATCGCGGACGTCCACCGCGATAATATCGTCAAGTTAGAAATCATAAAAGCGTCCAATGACTATCAATCTGAAACACTCCATGATGCATCTGATAGGTGTGGTAAAGTTTAAAAAAAGTTATGATCAATGAGATGAACCAACCCAACCCGATTTGGAACTTGACATGAAAACTAAATCTGGAACGGATAATAAATTATAATTTACAATCCCGATACTCAATTTGAAACCTACCTTAGGTATTCTTTCAATTTTAGCAATCGATTTTGAATTGTTTTCCCCTCTCTGTTGGCTTACTCCGATTATTGATTCAAATAAAATAAATATAATAAAAGATACAATAAATAATAATATAATATAATAAATAATTGTTGATTTGCACGAATTTACTTGCCCAAAACGGGTGAATCGAGTCTTTTAAATAATATAATATTTTTTTTAGGCGATTCGCAAGGAGTTGATTAATTTGTGTTCGAATCGACAACTCCAGAAATACGTATTAGGCAATTGGAAAAAAGTACAATGTAAAAGACCTTACTGCAGCAGTACTGTGTCCCAGCAGTGACAACATTATAGGCTGATTATGCTTATG
The DNA here is from genome assembly GCA_947364205.1 of Agrochola lota. Classification (NCBI taxonomy): domain Eukaryota; kingdom Metazoa; phylum Arthropoda; class Insecta; order Lepidoptera; family Noctuidae; genus Agrochola; species Agrochola lota. Next base: position 12,547,977 of record OX376241.1, read on the forward strand.
CAAGGGGAAACATACACACACTCTCATTATGCTTATGCTAGGGGAAACACACACACTCACATTATGCTTATGCTAGGGGAAACACACACACACTCTCATTATGCTTATGCAAGGGGAAACACACACACTCTCATTATGCTTATGCTAGGGGAAACACACAGACACTTTCATTATGCTTATGCTAGGGGAAACACACACACACTCTCATTATGCTTATGCAAAGAGAAACACACACACACTCTCGTTTTTTAAATATGAATTTCATAAAAAAAGTAGATAAGTACACTTTAACCCTAGTTCTCATTCCTTTATTTATCATCACCGGATCCTGGTGTTATGTTATCTTACATGATGAAGGTTAAATTGATCTTTTCTAGAATAAAATTTAGAAAAATAAAGACGTTATTGTAATTGCTTTGGTTCTGACACGACGGCTTAGTAACTGTAACTTTAATTACCAAACGTTCAAAATATGTGTATATTTAAACCTAGCGAGTAAGTTTGAATTTTAAACTACCGCAAACAATGAAATAAACAATGAATAGTTTGACCAGCAAATAAGTTGGAAGTTTGCCGGTAAACCACAGGTATCGCAGAAGCTAAGTGACCTAGTTTGCAAAACTTTACGTTTGCAAATCGTACGCATCCCTTGGTAAGCGGTGGTGGTTGCTATAGCAACGGTGATAAAAGCCTGCGCCGGCGCTGCGCACCACAGTCCGCGCACTCGCGCAAGCGCTCCGTACGCACTCGGTGAGTTGTTTTTTTTTCTTTGGAAATAGTTCGTTTTTTGAAGTGTCCTGAATTTTGTAGATGTTTTCGTGACTGGATTTTTTGGATGGATTGGAATTGAAATAGATTTTAAGTGGTGAAGTTCTAAGTCGATCAAAGTTCAGAGTGCCTTTTCGTTTATACGATATTACAAAGTATTTTTTGCCTAACATAGGTATCCATATTTGAGTTCAAAATTTGATTTCCAATAAAAACAAACCGAACATTTCAAAATAACATATCATTGGACGCCGCCCAACGATTTCAGCCCGCCCAATCTTTTACAGTATTAACTTAATACTATATATTTTTTTAATGGACTGATTTAATCTTTGCTCATTTTATTTTATACGACATTATTTTTATTTAATATAGAATACTTTAATGCTCTAAAATACCTTTAGCCTCTCTCAGGTGTAACCTTTATATCTTATTTTCATAGTGTCTCTAAGGCCTAAATGAAATAATGAGTTTGATTTTTGAAGTAAAAAAAAAAAAAATTGGTCCTAGTTTCTTAAAAAGCTTAAGGACAGTCTCCTTAGACCGTTTTCCTGTAGGTTAAAGTAAACTGACTGCCCTGATTGCCCCGTCTCAGGAATCCACCCTGTATATACCAATTGACTGCTTAGCTCCATAAAGGTATAGCGAGATGATAATCATTTAAAAGATTAAATCTGTAACTAGGTGCAATATTCTTTTAAGCTCGTCTTTTTACAATTTGCGGTAAACTATACAATATATTTAAAAAAAGCCTATCCGATCCGAAAGGGGCACATAATACTGCAATAAGATTACCAAAAAGTACTTTTGTACTCATAATTAATTAATTAAATTATGATTATATGATATCTGCATCTATTTTACTGTGTTATGTACACACAGTGATAATAAAATAAATAAATAAATAATAAGTAATAGAAAATCTTATTATGAAATAAAAAGTTATTGCTATTTAAAATACACATTTTTAGTACCCAACATTACCCCGACTCCATTAAAAATTATTAAAAGCAAATATTCAACAGACACCCGCTAAACGAGACGGGCCGCCCTTGCAATAATCCGGTAAAATTCCTCATTGAAAAAAATACGGCTGTCGCTTTTTCGTGAAAATTACCACATAAATATACTCAATGTGATATTAACAACACCCTCACGGATCGGACAGGGTATTTGTTACATGTTGTAGAATACTGCAGTAAACTATAAAATAATACGAACATCACGTAATATTGCTCATCCCCCATAACAAATAGCGTGATAATTTATAACCTACAGACTGACCGGACTTATAGATAACATTTATACAAAATTTTAACTGAATCTATCCGGGAGTATTTGCGTGATACTTGAACATACATTCAGACAAACAGACAAAATAAACACATATTTTAGGCATAGGAATCGTTGCCAGACCTCGAATCAATTACTTTTTTCAAAATTATTCAGGTTTGACTCTGCTACGATTTTATTACATGTATAGATAAGCCTTTCAGAATGAAATCTCTAAATGAAAGTGAAAACCGCATCAAAATGTTTGGCATATTTTAGGAGAACAACGCGGTCACACAAACAAACACGAAAAGCGACTTTAATTTATAATAATGTATAGATTCTAACTCCAGATTCATTATGTTCTGTCTAGTCATAAATCGCCGCCAAACTACTGAGATAAATTCTTAACAAAACGGCTTCCACACCGTATTACAATCACAATAATAATTATGTCGATTACAAAAAGTCTCGTCTCATATGCACACAATGTTGGCAACATTCTTTTCACATTGATACGATTGATAGTTTTTCCGAAGCGTGTCTGCGTCTGCGGTGACAATGACGGTTTTTTGTTACTAATAAAATGTGTATGAACAATCGACGCATTGCACTGCTGCGGTTCGGTTGAATGGTAGCAGTTTCAGAGATCTTGGTTTTGTTTTGGAATGAAATAACGAGATATGATCTTAGATTTATTAACGTGGGATCATAAATTGTTGTGGTTTTTGAAATGCCTATCCGGACTAAATAAATACCTAATTTAAAGGTACGGTTTAGCTACAAAAGGAGAAATTAAGGAAGGATATTGGTTACAGGTGGTATTACATTACTATCCTAGAGTTATTTATAGGCTTAAAATAAACAAAAAAAATACTATCCAATGTTAAATCTTCTTCTCCTTCGTGTTTTTGGTACCTTTACTGTTAAATTTTATACGCCCAATAGTACGTCAGTTTGTTCTAATTACAATCAAATATGGGGTACTAAAATTATAACCCTCCTTTTTGCGCAGTAGGGTAAAAATAGATAGCATAGCATAATTAGCCTATAAACTTCCCACTGCTGGAAAAGAGGCCTCCTCTCTGAGAGAGAGTGGGCCATAATCCACATGTCTTAAATTTTTTTGGTTCTAGGACATTTGGGTTTCCTCACGATGTTTCTTTCACCGTTTTGAGAGCAGCGGTGATGAAATAAATTACACAAAGTATTGCACCTGCCTAGGTTCGAACCCACTACAACACAACAAACAACAACAACTCGAAACAACAACTCTACAACTCGTAAGGGGCCCCGTAACCCCTGGGCCACCGCTGCTCCTAAATATATAGAACACTCCTCGAATAGATAGAACTTCAATAAAGAATGAAGGCGAACTATTTCAGCAATTAACCCAACAAATTATAAGACAGAACTATCCTCCTAATCAAACTCGCTCTTCACGTTTATCTCATGAATTAACAGTATCGTATTATCAGCGTCAGATTCGCAGTTTGTTTCCGCTGCCACCAATTTCAACTTCACTATTCAGTCGGTCATTTCCGTAAAATGTAGGTGTAACCAAGTTACGATTTAACAAGTTTTTATTTTGGTAAAAAAAATTATAAGCATAATGAAAATGGTGCAAAGCTCATTTCAACAAACACAGTACTTAATTTCTAAGTGATTGGTCGTAATGTTTCATAATGCAATACGTTAAGGTTTTTATAAACAGCTCAAGCATGGTATTTTTGCAAAAATAATGATAAATGATGCGTTGATTTCTACATGGGTTTGTTACCTAGTACTTAGGTACATAATTAATTATTCGAAACGAGTTGTAGAGCGTTTGATTGGACTCTTTAAAGACGCTGTAGCCTGATAAAAAGGCTGCTGCAACGAAATACAAAAAAAAAGTTTTTTTTTGAAATTCCCGTTTATTTATGGAATTTATTCCTTCATTCATACAAATCTTAATCTCGAATCTAAAAATAAATCAATGAAGAGGAATTATTATTTGAGACGGTCAATTATATTATAGTTTCTAATTATAAACCTTCCATATATCGCGTGATAAAGTGATATTATTGTTATTTAACAAAAGTAAAATTTTTAGGACGTCAATGTTTCATGTTAATTCGTCACACCCACTAATTAATAATAAGGTACAAAAATAATTAGATACGCATAGTCTTACATTGAAGAGTAAAATAAAAGTATGACATTCGAAAGTAATGATTACTTAACAAGGAAGCAAAATGTTCGATAAGTACTAATCATTACAAACAAACATTAAAAACTGTTACAAAAGTATTTTTTGCCCCATTGACTGTTTTTGAACCGGCAGATTATGACTTTTTATTTCAAAACTTATTTGTCAAAATCAAAATATTTTATTTCACATTTAAACCTACATGGGCACAGAAGAAACGTCAGAAGCTAGGTGCACAGTGAGAAGAGCCGGCAAGAAACTTCTCCATCTAAAAATAATTGACTTTTACAATATTTCCAAATAGCAGTGTTAATCGGTATGGAAGGACAGTGTAGGCCTATCAACAAGTACTATGTACTTAACAAAATAGAAAATGATCAACAAATCTACAGTCTACTAGGCCTAAGCCTGTTGGACAAAGGTGTCTCATTCTCATCGATTCATACTTTTTCTGTATTCCAAAATTTTATAAATATCGTAGTAAAATACCTCCCTACTGAAAATCTATTTCATCCACATAAGTACCCAAACCCCTGCGTAACTGACCCACCTCACTCAACTAGTAGTTGACCCAATGGCTCGCCTAATGCTACTGCGTATATGTTCGGTGGGCGAAAAGACCAGTCTTGTGTTGAATTTTAATTGCATCCCATTGAATGAAAAGAGCTTGAAAATTACTATGTAAGTTGTAACAAAACACAGCAATATTTTTAAGTGTAGAGAACATTTTTATGGCACAAACGTAGTAATTTTAAAATTTATAAACGTACACCGAAATAAAAATTCACATGGGTTCAATATATTTATTATTCAAAACCAAAAAACGCTCTGCATGCCAATTAACTATTTATAATTGAAGAGTTTCCACTAAAATTATATGTAGTAAATGTACCTAACAATGTGTTTGGAGTTGGAGTCGTTAGGTTGATTTATAAATAGTTCTTTTATATTCATTTTGTATATTGTTATTCCAAAAAATGGTTCCCATGATAGTTTTTGTACGCTCCGAATCATAAACCACATAAAAGTTGAACTCCGATTCACCAAGACAAAAAAAAGTTATAAATTTAACATTCAGCAATAATAATCTAACTGAGAGTAAAAAAATCCCACATAGGTCACTAGTGATTAAGTAATGTACAGATTTCCTACCTAGAGAAACCTACGTGTGAAAAGCACCTAAATTCCAAAGAAATGACCTACAATCACCAATTTGGTCCTAATGGGCGCAGTATTGCGTGGATGGCCCGCAGTGATGCGTCGGTCACGTTCCATCGGCCCGACAGTCTCAGAACACGCTATTACAGAACATGACCCCAGGCCTACCACATCTATGTAGGTGATAAGTACCAGATCTGTTTCAACTAACAAGGGAGCGCTTGGAGAAAATATTTGTTACTAGAAAAGTGTCTTGAAAAGAAAGGCCCTATCTTCAATGTATCGATGACAATATTTAGGTTTTAGTCTTTTCAGTCATGCAAATTACATTTTCGTAGTCATCGTTCGTAGCAAACAAAAGACATCAACGCTTACGAAAAAATTAAATCGTTGTTGTTATTTTTAACAGGGCTGGTTTTTCCAACATCAGACAGATGGTTTTCCCTGAAAAAAAAATATTACGCCTGAAAGGTTTTGTATAGAAAAACTGATAAAAATTCAAAATTATTTCGCAGAATATCTGGCGTTGGAAAAATCAGCCTTAAAACTTAATATTATTACTTGAGTCTCAAATAAATCTAACAAATCGTAAATCCTGATGAAGTCAGTACAAATATAATACATGTAGGCAAGCCGCAGCCACAGCCCGAAGCGAATATTTACTAACTAATGTAGCTCCTCTTTGAGATAGTTTAATGTCTACAAGTAATTTGCAAAGGGCATGAGTAATAGCTGGGACTACGGATGTTATTTGTGAAGTGTATAGCGTGTGTCGTGACACATGTATTTCATACTGTAAGGAAATTGTTGATCATTCAAAAATAGACACTTGATTCGAAGTCTGTTCATGAACAGATTGAGAAACTGTTTCATGGAGTAGTGTTTTCAGAGCACTAAATGGACTACCATCATTTTGGAATGAACTTATTTTTTTTTTTAAGAATTTATAGGGTCAAATTAAAATAGCTAGCGATTTTTACAGATGTGATGGGTTTCGCCAGCTAGTTGAATGTGATCCCGTAGATTTTTCACAGGATTGTAACTGTTTTGAGTGTGTTGGAGAAAAATAAATATTTTATTAGAATTTTTCGACTAATTTGGGGTACCTATGCGTGTTGAATTGTGACCTTTTAGAATAAAAAGTATTAGCTCATCAGACATCACAGAAGTGGGTCATTATAATGATATAACCCACAGAAATGTTGTAATAAGATGGACAACATCCCGTCCTTACTTACACATTATAGTAATTTGACGCATTCGTGCGTTTTTATTACATTTGATTAGATTATTATAGCTGCTGGTAGCGGCACCTGCCTGCATAATCATTGTTTACTTGCTCAAAGGATGAGCAAAGCCGTGGGCAATCGGTATTATTTTCATTCAATTATTTCTGCAATAAGGTAGCTCAGCTGTAGATGCAGTCATGTCAGATTGTTTCGACTATTTTTAAACTTAGTATTTTACTAGCTGTTACCCGCGATTTCGTCTGTCATCCAAGATAAAAAAAACCGGCCAAGTGCGAGTTGGACTTGCACACGAAGAGTTCCGTACCACCGTACAATATTTAGCAAATATGACGTATTAAAAAAAAACTACTTACTAGATCTCGATCAAACCAATTTTCGGTGAAAGTTTACATGGTAATGTACATCATATATTTTTTTAAGTTTTATCATTCTCTTATTTTAGAAGTTACAAGGGGGTGGGGGGGGGGACACATTTTACCACTTTGGAAGTGTCTCTCGCGCAAACTATTCAGTTTAGAAAAAAAATATATTAGAAACCTCAATATCATTTTTGAAGATCTATCCACAGATATGGGTTTGATGAAAAAAAAAAATTGAGTTTCAGTTCTAAGTATGGGGAATACTTAGAACTGAAACTCAAATTTTTTTTCAAACCCCCAAAATTTATTGTTTTTTTTAAATATTTTTGTGTGAAAATCGTAATGCGGTTCACAGAATACATCTAATTATCAAGTTTCAACAGTATAGTTCTTCTAGTTTCGGAAAAAAGTGGCTGTGACATACGGACGGACAGAAAGACAGACAGACATTAATCTATAAGGGTTCCATTTTTTGCCATTTGGCTACGGAACCCTAATAAAAAGTACCTTATGTCCTTTTCCAGGTCATGGTCTACCCATGTGCTAAATTTCATCCAAATCCGTTCACCCTTTTCAACGTAAAAGCGTCACAAACAAATAAATTAACTCACTTTCGCATTCATAATATTAGGTTAGGATTTAGAAATCTTGTTAAAACGAAGTCTTTTGAGTCGTGGAATGAAATTGGCCGTTGACTCGTAGGACCAAATTATCTTAAACTGTAAAAAATAATCAATTATTTTATTGTTTCAGATTTAGTTTAAGATCAGAGGTGCAGCACCAACACCATGCTGCGTTTGTCAACTTTTTGCAGTAAGTATTATTTTCCACTTTTGTTTTATTGCTATTAATCACATTAGAGAAGAACACTGACCTAAACACTATACTAACTTACTGTTTTTGATATTCGCGAAGAAAACAAATATCAAAACAGTTAAGTTTAAATTCAATACAGAAATAAACTTAAATGTATCTAGTCTAATATTTAATCATATCTTCACCACCAAACATTCACTTATAAAGGAACACGTAACGCACACAACCTCTTGACCTTAGGATAATCAAGGAATTATAGAAAATGACATCATGAAATAGCTGTAGTATGCATTCTATGCAATTTCTCCTTACAGCCCTCGTCTTGCATAATCTTAGCTCTTAAGATTTATGGTTACAAATGTCTGTAATTAACATTCTAAAGCCCACAATGGCCGACCTCACCTAGCTTATTTTTAATATTTTTTTTTAATGACGCGACATGTGATTCCGATATCCTATTTACAGAATAAACAATTTCATTTCATTTCATTTCAATGAAACTACAATAATTCACTGTCTAATTAAAGGTTGATATCGTTGAATGAATTGGTAGGTTTTCTAAATATTTCGCTTACAGCTAATGGTTGATATTCAACACAACATAACATCACGACTATAATCCCCGAAAGGTTAGGCAGAGGTTTACTCTATAGTACACCAACATTTCGCCAGTCATGATCAGTCCAATATGCCCGGTTTCTCTCTCTCTCTATCTGTTACTCAAACTCCGGGCTACTACTGAGAAAGTCCAGATGGAAAAACCCAATAACACTTTGGCTGACCCTGAAATCGAAACCAGGACCTCATGCTCAGCAGTAACGCTTGTGACCACTAGACCAACGGGGCAATCAATTGTTGTTACATATTCATCTTGGAAAATTCGCTCATTGAACAATCTCATCTTATCAGGCTTTAAATCTTCTTATAACACACTCCCTGAAACCGATTCTTCATCGCAGCTATCTCAGGTATTATTTCATGCTGTTTGACGTCTCCAACAGGAACTGATATTATGGTGCGATTATTACTCAACATAATCTTGATTACAGTAGTCCGTCTAATTACTCTTTTCTCTTTCATGCCATCTTCAGGATATGTGGATTGTAATTTTGAATGCTTCTTCTTTACTAGAATTCTCCAGTCTTAATAGCTAAGATTTGGTTTTCTACTATCTTCTTTATTTAATTCAAGCTTATATAGTCCGCCTGTTCCAATTTTCCCAGCGATCTCTGCAAATAAAACTGCTTCCACAATAACTCACATTATTGCTCTCAAACTATTAATACCCGTCCGTGATTGTGTGTCACTCGCTCCCAAGTATTTACTCGCCGCGCCTGACCTGGCGTGAGATTATTTACCATATCATTACTGTGGACATCATCTAATGCAGCTTGTGAAATTGCTGCCCGGGCGCATAGCGCACTAGTAATGTTTTTCTGTCAAAGTGATATTTTTAAGTAGATTAAAAGGTTTATCGTGGGAGCTGAAATTTTTCTTAATGTACGAGCTTCATCATCATCATTACAGCCGAAAGACACTGCTGGATATAGGCCTCCCCCAAATGGGGGGGTTTGCCATAATCGCCACGCTTGGCGCCTGCGGGTTGGCGATCGCAGTATGGTGTTAAAATGCATAGAGAACGCTGCTGCCCATTCTCTAGTAAGTCACTTAGTCGCCTTTTACGACACCCACGAGAAGAAATGGGATGGTACTATTCTTTACGTCCGGCACCACACGGATACGGGCTTATTTGAACATAATACGAATCTACCGAAATTTCTGTAGTAAAACAGCCTTGGTCGGTTGGCAGACCAATAAAAATCCACCCTACGTGGATGGTGGAGGGTGGATTTTTATTGCTCTGATTTTTATTTTTATTTCTTAGTTGTACATTTTTTGTTGGTTTTAATTTTTATCTCTGTACTGATTTGTCGATTAACCTTGCTCTTGTATAATATTAGTCTCCATAAGCTGCAACATTAATTTAAAGACATTTGCGTTCTCTATAACAATCTCTTACGTATGGAAAGTAGACAATCGAGTGATCTAACAGTTCGCCAAAAAACAAAACACGTGTATCTTATCTAAAGTAACATCTACAATGGCCTTTCCTATTTGCAAAATAGCTTAATTATACAACTAATGAAGAAACGGCGACACAAACTGTAGCACTGAATTAAATAGCATCTTCGCACGTTATCTGACCAACTTAATTCATGCGGCTCCGAAACTAACCCCAACTCTAATATGAACTTTACGACTTTGTGATTAGACCGAATTTAATCGCAGTTCGGTTGTGCGAGTGTACATTAAAGTTGGTACAATCCGAATCTTCCTTGTTCCATTGTTTTATAGCGATCGTGACGGAAAGCACGAGAGATGCACCATCTAGTGGTGAGACTGCGGCAACCAACTATTTTGAATATAGAGCACTTCCCTGTTTGAATTTCGAACACCCACGACTGCAATGAGTATAGAGAAACTGTAGCAACTTTGTCTTATTGCAAGGAGGTTGCGGTTCGCGCCTTTTTGGAGTAAGGGTCTTGGAGTTACAAAGCCTAAAATGGAAATGATACATGATTCGAAGTCACGAGTACCATGTAGGTATTCCATTATTGCCAGAACCTGATGATTAATTCCTTATCAAGCTCACGCGAAAATGTAACATCATCATAGATTACAAATCACTTCGGTAAAAATAAAATAACGAAAAACCGCAACAAGCATGCTAAACAAGATTTCAGTCAAGATCTACATAATGACCAACCTAATGACCTAGCGATCTAAAAACCAACGCATCTAGGACTATTAAACGTAACAGCCATTAGCCATATTGTGAAACATGACCATGTCAACTGACCATTTGCGATGTGAACAATCAAACTAATGTTTTGTCACTAAATTGTTGCTGTCACGTCAAGCAGTAGCATTTAGTTTACGAAATAGATTTGATCTTCTACTTACTTATAGTATTTTATTTTATCCAGTTATTTAATTCTAATACATAATCTGCTATTTCCACATTCGTGACACTTCGTACTGCATTTTAGACATTTAAAACTAATTTGACAAGGACCACATCGTATATCCACGAGAACAGGAAAAGTGACCTCCTGGAACACAAAAAATGTAAATTTCCATCCATTTCTAGATTTTAGGGTGTGTATATCACGCATTATGGCCCGACCTGACCCTGAATTACTGGGCACACAAATATCACTATGAAGGTACTAACCTTCATAGTGATATTCGTGTGCCCCCAATATAGTATCCCGAGGTAGGGATTGATCAGGGCTACCCCTAGATAAGGTTTCGGATCTTTTTCTAAGAAGAAGGGAATAAATAAATTGGTCCTTAGTTCCTACGAGCTAAGGACCAATTTATTTATTCCCTTAATAAAACGCGATATGAACATAAACGTAATTTAATTTTCCTATTTAATTCAACATAAAAAATCACTATAACATAAAATTTGGTTCTTAATAACACTTAGCTAATAAATCTTATCAATATCGTATGAAATCTGTGTAAAACCTAACAACTTTCTTAAAATAGCTTTATTCTTTTAAGAAAATTGCGTTTAAACTAAGCACCTCCTGTGGTATTAACTTCAAATTGTTCGTTTGGAATAACTTCCATGTAAAGTCAATTTGCAGATCGGATCTAAGATAATGTTTTGCGGTACATCAAACTAAATTACTGTAAATTAAATTATATCCTGATTACAGTATTGTTTGAACTTGTGCTGTTTCTGATTGTACATTGTTTTTGTGTGTACAAATTACTACTAATTTCCGCCATTATACAGCTATCTTAACACACGACTCTATAGTCTAGTGGATAGACCAGATTTCTCAGACCCAGAGGTCCCGGGTTCGATTCCCAGTGGGGGCAAAATTTTCTGCTTGGATTGGTTGGAGGAAGGGCTTCTTCTAAGTCCGCCTGGCTACCACCGTCTTATTTATTTTATTTATTAAAACTTTATGCACAAGTAAAAATAAAATACCGTACAAAGGCGGACTTAATGCCTGAGGCATTTTCTACCAGTCAACCTTAGGGTGATGCAGAGACAAAACATGGCAGGTGCAACATTAGGGATTGATAACACGAAATTAACTATAAAATACAAGAATAAATACATACATATATAGTATAAATATAATAACTTTGTCAGGAGAAATAACGATCGGTAGAGGAGAAAACGAATCCAGCAAATCACCGCTGGGATGTTTCAGCCAACTTCTTGCGTATATGCTGACGAACCTTCCCTTTAAAAGACAACCGACTGGTTGCCGTCCTGATATTCAGAGGTAGCGCATTCCAAAGAAAGGCCGCTTGGACAAAGAAAGAAGAGTGAATGAAACCAGAGCGGTGAGAAGGACATCGTAGAAGACGATTGTTGGTGGAACGAAGATTTTTGCTATGGGCAGAGCATAAGTATTGAATATGGGAAGTCAGGTAAGAAGGAGAGGTGGGTTTGTCGAGAATAGAGAATAACATAGACAGAGCCCATATCTAATTCTGTCGCCAAAAAACAATGTTAACAGCATTGTTGTGTTGCGGCAGTTAGAGGTACCATAGCCAGTTCCTCTGTGGTTGAGGATTCCGGGTGAAGGTCGCTTCCACCTTCGGCCTGATCATCACTTACCATCAGGTGAGATGCAGGCCAAGAGCAGATTACAAGTAGCCTTATAGTGGTCAGCTATCTATGTAATTTCTTAAAGAGCAGTCTACTCAGTGTAAAAAAAAAGCTACGAGACAATTACACCTAATGCATCACAAGCACATGTATAAAATCTATGTTATATTATTCTCCTAATCTTTATATTATGTGATTCTTCTGTAAGCCTGTATGTCACTGAACTCCCCCTTAACGACTGGACTTAATTTGATGGTATTTTCGGTAACGGTGCACACAAACATAGCATCGCAATGAATTTACCTAAACTCTGTCGAGTGAATTTTGTGCACGGATTCTTAATTCATCTCAACTACGGAACCCTTCATTGTGCGTGGTCTGACACGCACTTGATCAGGTTTTTGTGTATTTGTGTAAGTCCCTGGATGGTTTAGATTCAGAACTGGAGCTGGTAGGTGGCGCTGCGATCGAGTAGAACTCGTAAATAGGACAACGCTGCCCGGTCAGCTAGTTCTCAATACTTATTTTGGACGAGATCATTCGCACATCTTTTCAAAAGACATGGAACAAAACAAAAAACAATTAATGTTGTTCTAATTCCTAAACGGTACGCTTATTACAGCTACGCCAACGAGACAGCCATCTTACGAAACCTCGTCGATACCATAGCGTCTCACGCGATCTCATCTCGGCCTATTGTCTCCTTAGGGTGTACTCTCAATTGGATCAGATCAGATGTTACGCTGTAAATGAGCGCAGATTGGATAATCGACGGGGTTAAGTTAGTAACACAGTTTGAGATGGGTGACGTTTATGTACATCATTGAGATCCGGTTATACACTGCTTCTGGAAGCACGTCGTATTAAAACTATATCTGTATGACTCGACGAAAACTATTAAGCTAGAATATAATTAAAACTGACCACTTTTATTTTTCAGTGCTACTGGCCCTCGCCGTCGCCCAAAATGGGTATGATTACAACAAGCCCAACAGGCCGTTTGGACCCGGATCATCGTCCAGCCGGCCCGGAACGTCACCGGGCAATGGTGGCTCCACTACATCATACCCTATTAGGCCACAAAGCGACGATAACAGCGGACCCGGAGGATCATCCACAGGCTACCCAACAGGACCAAATAACTACCCCGGATCAGGCGGCCAGAGACCAGGGTACCCGGGATCAGGCAGCCAGGGACAAGGATACCCCGGCTCATCATACCCAGGACAAGGACCTAGTGGACCATCTGGAAGCTATCCTGGACAGTCAGACTCATCCTACCCTCAAGGATCCCGCGGCCCTGCAAGATATCCTGGACAAGGGCAAAACTATCCTGGATCTGGATCAAATTTCGGTACTACAAGTAACTCTGACAGCGATACTGGTAGCTACGAAGGTGGAGACTACTCGGCTATTCCTGGCGAGCCAGATATAGACTATCCTGTATTGTCCTACATACCCCAAACTTCTTTCAGTTGTGATTCTCAACCTCTGCCTGGCTATTACGCTGACGTCGAGGCCCGTTGTCAAGTCTTTCACGTTTGCTCCAATAACATAACTTATGATTTCCTCTGTCCTAATGGAACAATCTTCTCTCAAGAAGACTTTGTTTGCGTGTGGTGGAACCAGTTCTCCTGCGAGTCTGCACCTGGCTTGTACGAACTAAATGCCAAGCTCTATGATTACTCTATAAAAGGATCTTCAGGAGACTACAATAACTTCAATAATTACCCCGGCTCTTCGTACCCTGGTGGTGGAAGCCCACAAGGACCCTCCTCTTACCAAGGTTCTGGTACATCACGTCCGTCTAGCTACCCTGGTGGATCCGGATCATCATCGTCTTACCCTGGCATCCAGTCTACAACCTCGTACCCTGGATCTCAACGCCCATTAGGGGGCTATCCAGGCCCACAGGGACCCAACGGAGGCTACCCGGGCTCACAAGGCCCGTCCGGTAACTATCCGGGTTCTCAAGGTCCATCCGGTAGCTACCCAGGCTCACAAGGTCCGTCCGGTAGCTATCCAGGCACGCAAGGTCCGTCCGGAAGCTACCCAGGCTCTCAGAGTCCCTCCGGAAACTATCCAGGCTACCCAGGATCGAGTAGCGGTCCACAAGGACCATCTGGCGGTTCAGGGGGCAATGGGTCCAACTACCCAGGCTCAAGTACACCCTATCCTGGATCAGGATCAGGTAGCCAAGGCTATCCATCAGGCCGACCCAGTGGGCCTGGCTTCAACCCTTCAGGGAGTAGGGGAAGACCAGCACAGAAACCCAACCGTGAATATCTCCCACCTAGAAATTAATATTGCCAGAATTCAAAGACTGTACCTGATTACTTGAGAAGTGGACCCATTTGGGAACTACATAAATTTCTGGTACATAAAAAGCTTTAGGTTATGAAAACCCTGTAATTTAGAACCTACCCTAATAACTTGGGCGCCAGTATTAAGCACAATTTTGATAAACGAAAGTTGGTGCTGACTTTTTATACTAAGTACGTAATTATATTTTATTTTTATACATTAGTTTTATCGACTTATTTATTAGTGTAAGCTTGTTTAAAATTAAGTTTACCGAGTTCGTTTTATAAGGACCATAATTGGTTAGAAAATGTGATGTTAAAACCGAAAGTTACCAAAACTAGTATTTGTACCTAATTCAAATTAGTTACAACCGCGAATCCTAATAAGATCACTTAATTAAGCTTTATCTTTAATAACACTTTTTTTGTAAATACACATGTGACTATCTATAATCAAATAAATGAATATCTCAGCAATAAACGCGTGTTTTAACATAATCCATTATGATACAATCATGCTTTGCGTGACAAATACAATGCCGCCCATAGCAAATATTCTTCATCTTATTTAGAGATGGAGATATGGCATAAAATATAAAGCAAGGTGACAAACGCTACTCAAAAATTAAAATTGAATAACATGAAAATTATTAAAGATAATTTTTCATGAATATTCAGATGCCTGCCTATAGGCGGCATTGTATAGTAGCTTCTCTTCTTGTAATTGTCGTTAAAGATAATCACGAAACAGAAAAAACACAAATTTACATAAATAAAACAGTGAATAAAACTTATCCCAACTGCAATAACCAAAACATAAACACTCTAGACTAGTCACGCTTCATACATTCACTACATATGGCGCTGGGCCATGTACCTATTACCTGATATCATTTTATTTACTTGTTTAAGCTTACTCGCGGTTCCTTTCAAATCCTTATTAATCATTATGTACTCATCGGCTTTCTCAGGCACATAGTTCCCTTCCAACAAAACATTCAGAAGCCCACACAACTTCTCATTCCGGTACATCTTCTGGTGACGTACAACAGCCGCTAATCTCTGGACACTTTTATATGTCAAATTGTTATACCTTAGGTTTAAATAGCAGAGAGTTAAATTCCCTATACGATAACTTCGTCCTTCCTTTACTGTCACCATCGATGGAGTGAAAGGATGTTCGAAAGGTCCTACTGCTTCAAGTGCCATTGATCGAGCCTTCATTCTTAAATACTCATCAGAATCATTATGTGTGTCTTTGTGGCTCTTCGTTGTCGGTTTGCCTTTCACTAACTTACTCTTCTTAACAGATTTTCTAGCGTTAACCATATTCAGCATGTACTCACGATATAGTGCTTCCTTACCTTTCAAATAATGCATATAACAACTATTCTTGTCTTTAATTTCATCGATATTCAAAGGAAATTCTGCTAGTACTTCGAATATATATTTCGCACCGGTGTCACCTATATGGTTGTCGGATATATTCAAATACCGCAAATGTCTATTACTTCTGAGAGCTTCTCCTAAATGTTTCAACCCAACATCAGTTATGTGGTTGGACGATAGATTTAAAATCAACAAAGTTTTTTCAGCTGGCTCTAGATGTTGTAACCTTGAAGCTATTCGTTCACAGACTACATCATTTATATTGCACCTCGATAGCGATAGGTTTCGAAGAGAGGTTGGAACACTCAGAAGAATGTCATAATTCGCTTCCTTCAGAGGAGAGTGATCTAAACATACATCCGTGATATTAGATATCGTAAGTATCTTAATCAACTCGTAAATTGTGTACATATCGATGCAACATTGTCTGATGGTAAACTTAGTCAGATTTTGGGTGAATTTAACTGTTAAGGCTATTACTTGCATCAGGACTCTTGGTATTGGCGCGTAAGGATATTTAGACATTAGTATCTCTACCAGTTCATTTGAACCGTCGTATATAGATGTTACAAGTAACTTGTGATGTTCTGGTTGACCCTGAAATTCCAGAGAAGAGTCCGGTGAGGGCAAATCTGCGAGTAGTTGAATGGACCTCTTGGGTTTGTATTTCGATTCTTGTCGCAGCTTGGCACCTTTGGGGGGTACTTCTAGAAAAACAAAAACTCTTTGCATCATTGGTTAAAGTTAGAGAGCGAGAGCAAAGAAAAGCTAGATTAGGGATCTACGTTACTATTCAGAAAAAATACTTACGGATTTGAATCTTAGCAACATTAACCGAAATCGGACATTCAAATATTTTGCATGTAATCTTTACGAAGGGCTCAAACTCCATATTTTGTACACCATCATCAAATGAAGTTGTAGACTTTGTAAGTTCAGAGCGGCTTTCGGACTTCAGCGCTAGAAATGATATGGCTCTCTTCGCCATATTAAATTTCTTTTTCTAATTCGTTAATAAATACTTAAGGTAGAAGATGGTAAACAGACGTTATTTAATTAAATTGAATTATGTCAAAATCCATGAGAATGATGGACACAGCCACCTTGAATGCCTTGAAAATATAAACGTCCCTGTGGTCCATGTCCGTAATGTGCCGACATGATATGACAACTACATAGGTACTAACTAGGTACAAGCTTTTCAGAGACCTAAACATAACGTAATTAGAACGATTTTTTTAAATCGAATATTACAACCATCCTATGGCATTTTGGTTTAAATTGCCACAAGCACAATTCTTAAAACTTAGTTAATACTAAAGCTGGCAATTCACGGTCAGTCCATCGAGCCAAATGGCGTGATGTACATCCTTGATTCTTCAATCCCAATTTTGGCGCGACGTGAAATCACGGATTCTCCGTGTGCGCTGTAATCCACAGCCTCACTCACGCCCGTTTGGCGTTGCGGCATTAAAATTTGTCTGTGAGTGCGAAATCTGTGGATTTGGACACTCACGGGTAACGCGGCGTAGTGCCACGACCACGCCGCGTTACCCGTGAGTGTCCAAATCCACATCCATTCTGTGTTCAGTATGTTCAAAGCAACAAATGGCAGCAAGCAGCAACCGCAGAAGCTAAAATTCTTCTTCGGAGTCTGAATCCATTTTCTACTAATTCACTATTATGTCTGTATGCGTCCCCGTCGATCGAGAACTGAAAGTCATTTGGACTGAAGCCGTGAGTTGTTCAAACTACTGGCGTCCAACCATTTGATTTAATCCAAATGGACTGACTGTGAATGCCCAGCTTAAGTACGAAGTTTTAGTTTGAATTTTAAAATCGGTCGAATAGGCCTTACATTTACTCCACGCGTTCGTGTCGTGCTAGACTTACAATTTATGAAGTAAACACAACTACCTATCGGTCGGCCCCCGATGCGTCTGTTGCAAGATACCCAAAAGAGAAGATAGGCACCACACTTCACTTCTCTTCCATTTTCTCCATTGCGTTGTGGCATAAATCGCTTCTACGCAAGAAAAGACGACGACATCTCGCTCTCGCTACTGACCATGACTATGGACACTACCATGGCAGGTAGGTAGGGAGGGGTTACCCGCATCAGGGACTGCCACAATGATGAGACAGTGTTTGGATGCGCAGGCAGGGCCACCTCGTAGGCCTCGTTCACGGCCTCAAGCGATGCGACTTGCGTCAAGCGACACGCGCGCGCGTCACCGTTTTCATCCGTCGCTCCGCAAGTCGCGTCTCGGTGACTCATTGCATGCTCTAAACCACTTCTTTTATTTGTTTCTTCACAGTCGCTATCGCAAGACGCGTGTCGCTTGAGCGTGTAGTTCGACTAAGCACTGGTAAAACTTATTTGAAACTGTTTTTATAATAATTATATTTTGCCAACATGCCCACCGACCGGTCCGTCCTAATGGTACCTAAAGGCCGATGCACACGATGCGTAGGCGCGGTGCGGGCGGCGACGGGAACTGTGTCGCTGCGGCGTCCTACACACAATTTTTTTTTTGTTCTGGTGTCACGCGTCGTACCGCACGTTATACTTGCAACCCGCGACGCCAGGCGGTGAGGGGTGTACGCATTGCGACGCCGGAGCAACACCGCTTATTTCGCTAGTTTTTTTTTATAGCCGACGAAAAATTTCAACGCAGGGTCGTTCAGAATCATATACTGAATCCACGGTAACCGGCTTCGTGTCGATGTCCCGGACACCCCGTATAACTGTTTATTTTATTTGACTTGACTAAAATTGACTAAAAGTCAAATTATTGTTGACATAATCTACTCACTACAATGTGTTTTTTATGAGTTGTATTGCATTATGTGGTTAGCTAGTGACCTCGACAATTGATCATATTATTTTTTTGCCTGAGCAACCGGCAGCAAGTTCGTCTTGCTCCCTTAGATGTCACTGCGTGCGGTAGCGTCGGGGATCGGGTTGCCTCCTTCCCTCAAATATGGCGAGGGGGTAATGGCTGATATTTGCATTATGCTCGTGAACGGGTGCTGCTTGTGGTGACTGGTCGTCTAGCTGATCAAGGTTTGGTTATTGTTATTAGTAATTAATTGTTTATTTATTTTACCTCGATGGTCCTAGCTTATAATTTATAACTTCCATACTGCTATATGTAAGCGAGCACGCCCTTTATGCCCAGAGGCTTCTATTTAGATATTAGATTCTGTTTACGATTTCTCGATTTCGATTCTCGATGATTTTGGTAGGTATATTGGCGTGTGCTAACTGACATATGGCTAATAATTTAAGTTACCTATGTTTTGTGTTGCGTAATATAAATTATTTTGCATACTATTATATATTTACTACTATATCTTTTTTTTTTTAAACGATAAAAAATATCGAAATTCATTTCATACGCACCCTACTAAATGCGCGGAATTTATCAATAAATTCTTAGCTTTCTTTAGCGGCCGATAGGTAGTCGCCACACTAGCCGTCGGCCTCTTTGATATACTTTCGCAGGCGCAAAAAAAAAAAGGCTAAAAACAAGCCGCTCGCGCATCCCCCGCCGCCCGCCCGCGTGGTCAACGCTACTAAGCAAATATTCCCGGGTATGACTTCTGTTCCACTTACACAACACACCATATTATTCTCGAGACGGTAAAAAATTTCAGCCGGTAGAATATCTTTTTTTTCTAACTGAACAGACAGCTGTGCTGCTGCGGAGTTTGTTGCGCCACTTCTTCTTCCCAGCTAACACACTAGGAAGTGGCGAAGTGTGGGCGATTTGGGGAAACTGTCTTATGTAATTTTGACGTTCAAAAAGTGCAGATTCTCAGCCTAGTTTGAATAAATCACTTCGAATTTTGTTGAAGCGCCCACAGGTCGTTTGTTTCTCTAATTTTATTGTAGGTAGGTATGTATGCCACAGGTAAGACACTTGTATCCTGTAAATGGGACTTGTAGGTACTGTGTGTTCTTAAGTATGATTGTAAATGCTTAAAAACCCATAAAGGAGGTTGGCAAATACAATGATGAACAACTGTCTTGGCAACTTCTTTATTGCGACGAAAATAACACTTCACGAACATTAAATAATTATAATAAGCTTACAACGAACTTCTTGAACTTAAAAGTGAAATAAGTACTTACTTATAATTAAAAAATCAACAATCCTCATATAGTAATACCTACCATGTTAAACGCTATGCCATGGGACACAGGTTACAAAAAATAGGAGTGTCTCGCGAATACAACAACCAAAGTTATTTATCTAAAACTTACATAAAACGAACATAGTCAAGAAAAATAAAATATTATGGCAGTCACGACATGGGCACGACACGTCGTTAGCCGTCACGGCATACAAGTCAGTGTTACCCCCAATGCGCGTCAATAGATGTTTCACAACAAAATAAAAAAGTAATATTAGAATTAAATATTTCTTAAAGCAACTGAATAATCTTAAAGAAACCTAAATTGCCAGGACACTTCGAGAAATATACTAAAATTATACTTTCAAACTTATTTTGTCTTAAATCTTAGTTTTGAATCGAAATTCATGGCTAAAGTACTTCTGGGATAAAAAAATAACAAAACACCACGCAACTACAGGAAACTATGAACGCCTTTTCTGCACAGGCACTAAATAGCCTTCTTGACTAAACAAACATTTTATAACCAAAAAAAAATTACGTACAGTAAAACTACCTCGTAATTCTAACACTTTAAAAAAACGGTAGCACCCCGCTGAGTTGCTCATTGTAAATGTACTGTGGTAGGCGATCTATTCAACTTTTTTGAACTGCGTAAGGTATGGGATTTTTCATTTGCCAATTTCGTTTTCAAATCTATAACTTTCTTTAGATAAAATTCAATGTCGTCAAGCTCCGAGCAAGTTTGTGGAATTTTGTTTCCATCTAAAGTTAACCTAATCAGTCCTGCATCTTTAGCCGACTTGCTAGTAATGTTCACGCCATCCTGATACCGCAAAACCTCCCACAGCTTTCGAATTGATTGGTACGTCAAATTATTGTACGCTATATTTATTGAACACAAAACGAAATTTCCCTTGGAGTAGGTTGAACCGTTTTTAAACTCCACATCGTTATTCGAGAATGGGTCATTAAATTCTCCTAGTATTCCCTTAGCCATCATTTCAGCATCTTCTTCTACATTGTGCGGTTGCGATTTTTTTTTACTCATACGCGAAGTTTTCAATAGAACCTTTCTTCCAGTTATGCTGCTTCCCAAATCATTAATATTTCCAGATTTTAGGTCGCTTAGACATCTTGCATACAACGCCTCTTTACTCTGTAAATACTTTATTTTTCTGCGTCTCATCTTATATTTTTCTTCGGTATTCATTGGAAATTCCATAAGACTGTCTAAGATTGGTATGAAACCGCTGTCAGTGATTTTGTTTCCTGATAAATTGAGGTGTACTAAACATCGATTCGATCTTAGCACGGATCCGAAAAAAATCGCCGCCTCATCTGTAATTTCATTTGAGCCTAATTCTAATATTTGAAGCGTATTCCCAGCAGGAGCTTCAAAATTAAGTTTTTCAATTATTTTCTTGCAGATTTCGTCATTAATCTTGCATCTATTCAGAGACAAATATTTTAATTGCGAATTTTGCTCAAGTAAAATGTAATAATTCCCTTCTCGCACGTACGAATCGTCAAAAACAATTTCACAAATATTTGAAATAGGTAGTAATTTGTTAATCTCGTATATCAATGTTGCTGTCAGACCACTTCGTCGGAAAGTGAATCGTGTCAACTTAGCGTGGTAAGGCACAGAGAGGGTAAAGGCACCGATTATTTGTCTTGATGGCACCACTTTGCTTCCAACAATTGATATTTCTACGAGTTGCTGCTTAGCATCGTAGTATGCTGTTACTGGCACTACTATATCATTTTCCAGTGCCAATGAGGTCCCTGAGCTTCCAAAATCGTCGAATGATACGTTCGGCATACTTCTTATATGTTTAGTGGTCCTTCGCCCCTTTACAAAACTCTCTATAAGAAAGATTGAAGGTTGTTACGAATAATTTTTTGCGCATTGTGAAATATTAGAAAGACAGGAAGTTCTCCTCAGTATCTAAGGGCACCTACACGAAGGATATAATAAGAAGTTGATACTCTCATAGAGACATTTCTCAACAAGATGTTCCTGTTGATATCCCATAAGTCTAGTGTTTAGGGGTATGAGGAACAGGGTGTAAAGTTCACTCATCCACCATAGAAAAGGGAGGATCCTCCGACCAGACGGGTGTCGTGTCTGGCGGGCAACTGCCCAGAGGTTGAAGTTGGGAGATTGTATATATGTCCATCGCGCGGTAAACTATAATTGCGCGATGAAGGATTTTTGTGACGTCAGGTCTTTGAAGCGTAGTTCGCATGTGGCGATGTAGATGCTGCCACAAGTGTATTAATGAGACCATGTCAAAGAATCAAGTGATATATGTTTTTTTTGTTTTTCTTTTCTTTTGTTTTTCATTTTTCGATAAAGTCACGATTATTTTTGTAAAATACCCTTACGTGAAATATTAACCTTGGTAATAAGCAACATTAAGGTGATAATATGTTTTTTTTTGTGTTAAGAATTTTCTCGATTTAGTTCATTTTACAAGTGTGAAATTCAATCGAGACTGTTCTTTGTGTTTATAGCTTAGCCTAGGGTTTGTTAAAACTATAATTTTATATTTTTTTAAAGATTTTATCCTTCTTTCTATCCTTCTTTCCTTCTATCCTTCTTTCTGCCACTGAGGCGCTGTCGGAGAGTATACGTATGTGGGTGTCTGTAACTCTCCTGACTTCTATGGCGTAGATAGCTTGTATGATGCCCACACACTCAGCCTGATAGACGGTGTTAAACATTCCTAGCGGGTTGGATATACATAAGTTGTATAAGTTGAGGACGTGTGAGAAGACTCCGTCCCCGGTACCAGAGTCGGTCTTCGATCCATCAGTATATACTCTCATGTCTTTTGGGCCTAAGTAGTCACTCTGTTCTTCTGTAAGTATTATGCTGTAGTGCTTTTGTAAGTGGTGTGTTTTCGGGGCTTTGTCGCAGGGTGATGCCATCATTGGCTGTCACTTGATCGCTTCTTCCTTTATGCGTGTATACTTAACTCTGGAGTAAAGGCGCCTAAAGGCGGCCAGAGCCGCCTTCTCCCGCACGATGAGGTGCTGAGGTGGCAGGCCAAAAATTGCCTGTAGGGCAGCAGTGGGTGTAGTTCTCATACTGCTAGTGATTGCAACACAAGCAAACCACTGCAGTTTTTCGAGATCTCTTTGGGCTGTGCTCAGGTCAGTGGCGTAACTATACCATCTAAGGCCCGTGGCAAATTTTTTGAATGGGGCCCTCCGGCGTCCCAGTAAAAATAGTCACGTTAGAATTTCATTTTAATAAACCACTGATGTAAGTAGTTACCCAAAACTATTACTAATAATTATGTGCATTTTAGTTAAATATCTAATAAGTTTTATTTTCAATAGCATAGGTTTATACAAATATTTATAATGAAATAACAATTTACTTTCAATAAGATTTTTTATTAATAAAATTCTTTTCTCCGAGCTTTCTGTTCCGCAAAAGTACGTATCTATAACATCAACAAAGTTTAAAGATTGGGCCGTAGAATTTTCAATAGACATAATAGCCAAGTTAAAAAATCAGTGTCATTTAAAATTTGCAAAGTGGAAGGTTGCAAAACACTGAAATTGGAAACAATTTCATTCATTGGAAGGAAACGCGATTTCAGTTGATTAATAATGATGTCTAATACTCGATAAAATACGTTCACTTTAAACGAACTTTCTGGATCTTGAAGACGCTCATCTTCGCAAAGTTCGTCAAAATGGCGTTTTATCTTCCTTTGACGAGTTTTAGAAAATTCAGGGTTGATCGACCATTTTTCTGCTACACTATTTGCTTAAATTTACAAATTCATGTCGATACCTTTCCAATTCTTCTAGGCAAGTTTTCAAAAGCTTCAAGGCATTTGAAAGATCGGTGGCTTTAGACTGAAGTGCTTTAGAGGCTGCATCGATAGTTTGTAGAATTTTGCAATGGAAAACCAATAACATGATAAAATTATAGTTCTCTACCTTCTTCTTGAGTGAAATTGCTTCATTTCTTTCATCTGATTTGCAATTTAACAGAATTGTTTTCGTTAACGCCTTTTGGACTTCAACAAGCCGAACTTTTAAAGCAAAAACAGCATCATAACGTCCTGCCCATCTAGTAGGGTTCAATGTTTTTAATTTTATTGAAGTTGAAGACTTACTTTCTATAACAGATATAAAACTTGATAAAATATTCCATCTTTTCATACTATGCCCAAAAAAATTATGAATTTGTTGAACTGTGTACTTAGAAATACTTAAAAATTATAAGTTTTAAGTACTTAGGTACATTTTTTTTTAATGTTAGGTTATTTCTGAGCTCGTGGCCTCTTGGGCCGGGGCCCTCTTGGGTCGGGGGTCCGTGGCATTTTGCCAGCCCTGCCACCCTATAGTTACGCCACTGGCTCAGGTCTGTCCTGGGCCACCAGAACAGTGAGCCGTATCCGTATGTGATAATTGGTCGGAGGACTGTGTCGTATAACCAGTAGGTGACCTTGGGGCTAATCCCCAAGTTCCTGCCAAGCAGTCGCTTGCACTGCCACAGGGATATGCTGGCTTTTGTAGAGATGTAGTTGGTTAAGAAGAAGTATTATTCCAATTATCCAGAAACTAAATTCAATATTTAACGTGTGGTATTTAGATGATGGAACACTAGAAGGTGATGTAGACACCGTTTTGAACGACTTACAACTCCTCAAACAACAATTTAAATCCATTGGCTTGGACCTTAACCAATCAAAATGCGAAATTTACCTTTCTGACACTACCGACAGACAATTGACCCTTGAGAAATTTAATGCAATAGCCCCACAAATCGATATTCAAAAAAAAAGTTCACTTCAGCTCCTAGGTTCCCCAATTTTAGAAGACAGCTTTTCTCCCTTCATCGACGAAAAAATCAAAAATTTCAACGACATTTCGGACAGACTCTCTAAAATTAACTTACATTCGGCTTTCATCCTGATCAGATACTGCTGTTTTGGTCCAAATTTTATATATTTTCTACGCTCTTCCCCTTTATGGAAGCGGCCACACCTCTTGGACAAAATTGACCAAATTATTCGCAGCACCCTAACATCCATTTTAAACGTGACCTTGGACGACCGGGCGTGGCTGCAAGCCTAGTGTGGCTTGCCCATCCGTTTCGGTGGCCTCGGCGTCCGCAAAATTACAAGTATTAGCTTAACCGCGTTCCTGTCCTCTATTCATAGCACTGAAAAGTTGACCAGGAAAATTTTAGCCCCCTGCCTGGTCGACTCTGAAGTGCCGTGCTTGACCGATGCGGAGAACGCCTGGAAAGTGGCTTGCCCGAATACAGATCGGCCCGTGAACCTATCCTCCCAGAGGCAGTGGGATGAGCCGCTCTGCAGGTTGGTACGGAACAATCTTATTAATACGTCCACCAATACTGCTGAGCGTGCCCGCCTGCTGGCTGTGGGTGAGTGGGAGTCGGGCCTTTGGCTTCAGGCGCTACCGTCACCCAACACAGGTACTATGCTGGGTGACACCACTTTCCGGCTACCTGTCTGCGTCTGGGCGCTCCTTGTGTGGCCCCGCATCACTGCCAATGCGGTGAAGGAGTCGACTGTCTCGGACACCATGGTCTATCCTGCAGTAAGAGCGCAGGCCGGAGAGCACGGCACGCCAGCATTAGTGACATCATCCGTCGTGCTCTTGTCACCGCCGGGGTGCCAGCTGTTCTAGAACCCAACGGCTTGGCACCAGACGGAATGATCATAATGCCTTGGAAGGTAGGTAAGCCTTTGGTGTGGGATGCAACGTGTGTCGACACCCTTGCGCCATCCCATCTTTCTAGCACGGTGGGCTGTGCTGGGGCTGCTGCTGCAGGTGCGGAAAACCTCAAACGGCGCAAATACTCCAACCTTATTGGGACTTATATGTTTGAGCCGTTTGGGGTTGAAACACTAGGGCCATGAGATCCGAGTGCCCACTTCTTTCAAGACATCTCAAAGCGGTTGGTCGACTCTTTATGTGACCAGAAGGCTGGCCTATTCTTCGGCCAGAGAATCAGCATTGCCATACAACGTGGCAATGCTGCCAGCCTTTTGGGCACTTTTCCTGTTGACAGCGATGCCGACGAATTTTTTGATGCCCTATGATTGTTCCCCCCCACCCCTTTCTTACATACTTGTACATATTATTATTATTATTTTAAGTCTGTTAGTTTTTAAATTGTTTCTAGTTAATGTAAAGATTGAGAAATTAATAAACTCTTAATTGCAATGTAAAAAAAAAGGAGAAGTTCTTCGTTATGAAAAATTGTACCTGAATAAATTAGCTTGATGGGCGTGGCTTATTTCCCCCGCACACGGGGAGTGGCGGTTCCATCTTCCGTGGTCAGCCGCTACGTCGCCGCCACTAATTTATCTGAACCAGTGGCCAAAAGTCGAACTAACAAAATCACCGAACACTGACCGAAATTTAAAAACGATACTTAGCATGGACTTTGGCTGAGCATTATTCTTGTCACTGTCGCACTACTTTAAAACTAAAAGTGCAAGATAAAGACCGCAACATATCTAAGAAAAAGTGCGTGCTAGGTAACGTTAATTTATCTCGGTCTATGAAATTTTTGCACATAGCGAACTATGTGCAAAAATTAACAAACAACAAATATACATAACAAATTACCTAATGTTTTTAAAAATCTTAACCTCATGACATTTAAAAAGAAACTATTTAACTTTCTATTGCAAAAGTGTTACTACTCAACGAATGAATTTTTAAATGAAAAATTTGATTCAAAATTTAAATTAGACGACGACTGACCTCATAATGGAATTTCATTTCTATGACATTGTATTGAAATTATTATTATACATATTTTTTATTTTTTTTGTCTGTTGTTTTTTCATTGTATTTAATAATTCTTGACATAATAATGAATAACCCCTTTTTTTTTTTTTTTGGGGATGGGAAATCATCAAATAACTTCTCCCGCTCTGGGCAGAGCGAGAGGGTGTGTCAGACTTTTACTGACTAAAACCCACCCGTGTTCCTTCCGTTGCCTGTGTGCCGGGGCCGCGTTATCCCTTTCGGACAAACCCGCAACCCCAGCAGGCATTGGTCTTTCGACCCCGTCGGTTGGTGCTGACATCTCTTTGAGGCGCGCGTGGAACACAACGCGCCGTCGACACGGGCCTGGTCCTTATCGGACGGTGAGCTGCCCATTGCTCACCGTCCGCAAGCCCGCGCCTACGGTGGCCGGAAGTCGGCTCTCGACTCCCGACGCCCGGGGCGTCTCCTGCGGCGACTAGGGCCGCGAGGGCGTGCAGCTTGCATCTCCCTCGCGCGCTCCGCCTCCTCCTTCGCGAGCATAACTGCTTCGCAGAAGGAGGTGACGGCCTCCCATGCACTCTCGCTCCGAACCATGGCCCGAACCAGGGCCGGACGCGAGAGATCGCCGCCGCCGATCGCCTCCGTGAGGACACGACGGTGCTCCGCCCAAGCCGGGCAGACCTCCACCGTATGCTCCACCGTGTCCTCCGGGCGATCCACACAGTGGTGACACCCGGGCGTTTTCTCCCGCCTTACGCGGAACAGGAACCTCCCGAAACAACCGTGTCCGGTGAGGACCTGCGTCAGGCGGAAGGTGAGGACGCCATGGCGCCTCTCAAGCCACTCCTCAAAGAGGGGACTTATCGCCGCAATTGTGGCGTGCCCAGCGCTGGGTTGCGACAATCGCACACTCCATGCCGCCATGAGATCCCGCCGGAGCTCTGTCCGCTGTGCCGTGATTTCTCACGGCAGCGGAGTTACACCCCGGCGTTTCGCCTCCTCGCGCAACTCCCACGTGTGCGCGAGGACTTTCGCCTCCAGATCCCATGGCGGTAGTCCGGCAAGGAGGCTCGCCGCCTCACGGGAGACCGTGCGGTATCCCCGGACCAGCCTGATGGCCATGACCCTTTGGGACGCGTTCAACCGCCGGGCCGGTCGCAGCCTCAATGAACGCGCCCACACCGGTGCCCCGTAAAGGGCCATGGACCGCACGACCCCCGCGTAAAGCCTCCGGCAAATGAATAACCCCTGACATTGTATTTAATAATTCTTAACATTATAATTGATAACCACTGACATTGTATTTGATAGTAGTAACGTCTCCTTATTTTCGACATTGTATGGTTTGTTGTTAGTTTTAATACTTTGAAATATTTGTACGCTGGAAACAGCAGAATATTATGGACATCTTTATTATGTGTAACACCTTTGTAACAAAAATATTCTAACAAATAAATTTATTATTATTATCCTTTATTACATTTTAAATACTTATAAATTATATTTTTAAATATTAGAATATAAAAAATTAAAACATTTAAAAATATAAAAAATAGTAGCCCACCGGTATCGGGAACAGGGTCCAAGCTACCGGCGGTCAGGGCTCCAGAGAGAGGAACCTCCTAACAATGCGAGCCGTGTCCAGAAGTACCGCTTTCTGAATCAAGCCCTTGATCCAGCTGCCCAACGAGAGCCTCCTTAGGTGTTGGTCGAGGCTCTTGGCAATTAAACCATTGGCTGATACGACTATCGGCACAATGATCGCTGAGTCCACATCCCACATGTCGACAACCTCGCGAGCCAAGTCAAGATACTTGATTTGTTTATCTTTTTCGGCTTTCACGAGGTTCCCGTCATGCGGGACCGTGATGTCAATAATCATTGTGCGCCGCTCTACTCGATCCACCACCACTATATCAGGTTTATTGGCAACAATAGTCCTGTCAGTGATGATGGATCGATCCCAGTACAAAGTGATATTTCCATTTTCGAGAACTGGGTCGGGCGCATACCTATAGTACGGCACTTCAGATTCCACAAGACTGTACTTCAGAGCAAGTTGCTGGTGGATAATCCTGGCTACAAGGTTGTGTCTATGCAAGTACTCTTCGTTAGCTAGACGAGAACAACCGGAGATAATGTGTCGGATTGATTCTCCCGGACGGTGGCATGCCCGACAGATGTCAACCGTGCCGTCTTTCACAATAAATCTACGGTAATTGTTCGTCATGATAACTTCGTCCATAATTGCACAGACAAAACCTTCGGTTTCCCCAAAGAGGTCACCAAAACGCAGCCAGGCTACGGACGCTAGAAAATCTACATCGGGTCCATGTAGGGCCCGGAAAAAGCGTCCGTGAAGCTCCTTACTCTGCCATACCTCCTTGCGATCGTTAGTGTCAAGCACTACAGGCTTGCGCCAGTTCTCTTTAGCCAAGGAGAGCGGGGTGAGGCCCTTGTCCACAGCGACCACATCTCGATGCATCCCCACGTCGGCTTCTAGGAAATATTCCCTGAGACTGCATATCTCGCGATTGTGGAGGGTCTTAGCGTTTAAAAAACCTCGACCTCCACACTTTCGCGGGATATACAGTCTCATTACCGATGACCGTGGGTGGTGCATTCGATATGCAGTCAGCAGCGTACGGACCCTCCTATCCAGAGCGTCGAGTTCGGTCTGAGTCCATTTGAGTATGCCGAAAGAGTACATCAAAACCGGCATGACCCAACCATTGAAGGCGCGCACCTTATTTCCACCTGATAGAAAACTATTAAATACTTTCTTCAGGCGGCCAAAGAAGCGCTCCTTCAATGATTGCTTCATGTCAGTAACATTGATGCCCAACGCTTCCGACATACCCAAATACTTATAGGTTTCGGATGCGGAGAGGGCTCTAAGGTTTATGGAATCCGCGAGCTGTGTTCCCACGGATTCCATAATCTCCCCTCGCTTTACATGCATGACCGCACATTTGTCCACACCAAATTCCATCCTGATGGCGCTACTGAAAGTTTCAGTTACTTTCAGTAGCTCCATCAGTTGCAAATTGTTGGGGGCAAAGAGTTTAAGGTCATCCATGTAGAGGAGGTGAGATATAACCTGACCACCTCTCCTCAGCCGATAGCCTAGACCTGAATTCTCCAGCAGTGTGCTTAGAGGATTCAGGGCTAAACAGAACCAAAGCGGACTCGAAACTATCGCCCTGAAATATGCCTCGCTCGATCCTTATCGGTTCGCTATTCCTCTGGATATTTCGACATCCTGGATAGCGGAGGACCGTCCTCCATTGCCCCATACACGACATCAGGAAGGTGCGCAGAGTTGCATCTACTTTATACAACTCCAGCACCCTCATGAGCCATGTATGTGGCACCGAGTCATAGGCCTTCTTATAATCTATCCAACATGTCGAAAGATCCTTTCGGGAACGACGAACCTGTTGGCTAATGGCCATATCAATGAGGAGTAGCTCCTTAGTACCGCGGGATCCGTTCCTACATCCATTTTGAGAGGCAGACATGATGGAGTTAGTGTCTATATGTTTGTTAATTTTAGCTCTCAAAATAGATGTAAGAACTTTATAGACCGTCGGTAAACATGTGATCGGCCTATAATTTTTAGGTTCCGCGGTGCTACCAGATTTATGGAGCAGGTGGGTAACTCCTGTCGTTAATAACTGGGGTAGCGAACCAGACTCCAATGCAGTCTGGTACTGAGCCGCCAAGCGAGCGTGCGACCTTATAAACCACTTTATCCAGAAGTTGTGCAGCCCGTCCGGCCCTGGAGATTTCCAGTTAGGCAACGGACGAACTGCACGAACTACATCTTGGGGGCAGATGGTAATAGCCCCCATTTCTGGTATTGGATCGCAGGCTTGCTCGACTTCCCGAGTCCAACCACCTTCGGTGTGACTGACAGGCACCGACCAGATGCTGCGCCAGAAAGAGCACATGGCAACATCATCCGGCAGACGCGTGTCAGTCTCACCTTGGTCCGGTCGCTCCCAAGCCCTATAAACCCACCTTTCATCACTCTGGAAGGTGCGATTCTGAGTGTATCGCTCTACTCGCCGCTTATACCTACGAATACGGTTCGCCCATGCATACACTTTCTGCTTCAGGAAGTCGATGCGCTCTGTGACACGGGCCATATAGTCCTGAGGGCTGATATCAGTCCCTAAGAACGCCCGTCTCACAAAGCGCATCACTGTGGGGCGAGTATTGCCCTCCCTGAAGCAGATTAGTTTGCTGATGAGCGCTCTGGCCCCACCAATACGGCGCTCAATCCTGCACTGCCAAGCTGGTACAGCAGGTTTCGGTCGTGTAGCTCTAGAGGCATCAGTAAATTTGACGTGAGCTACACGACATGCCGCTACAGCCGCGCAGTACAGAATTGAATGAGTATCAGTGAGGTCTTCGCAGTCATCAAATAGTTTGACAACTGCGAATCCAGAACCGCTATCAGCGCTCTATTTTTGTTATTTTTTTATTATTATTCCCTTTATTTAAAATTTTAACATATAAAATACATTTTTAAATATTTCTTAAAAACTATATAAAAAACATTTAAAAATATAAAAAATAGTGTTCCGCCGGTGTCGGGAGCAGGGTCCAAGCTACCGGTGGTTAGGGCTGCAGAGACAGGAATTATTATTATTATTATTATTATTATGGAGTAGAGTAGATAAATAATACAAAATATTTTATTAACAACAGAAATATTTATTAATTACAACCAACTACATCTCTACAAAAGCCAGCATATCCCTGTGGCAGTGCAAGCGACTGCTTGGCAGGAACTTGGGGATTAGCCCCAAGGTCACCTACTGGTTATACGACACAGTCCTCCGACCAATTATCACATACGGATACGGCTCACTGTTCTGGTGGCCCAGGACAGACCTGAGCCAGTGGCGTAACTATAGGGTGGCAGGGCTGGCAAAATGCCACGGACCCCCGACCCAAGAGGGCCCCGGCCCAAGAGGCCACGAGCTCAGAAATAACCTAACATTAAAAAAAAATGTACCTAAGTACTTAAAACTTATAATTTTTAAGTATTTCTAAGTACACAGTTCAACAAATTCATAATTTTTTTGGGCATAGTATGAAAAGATGGAATATTTTATCAAGTTTTATATCTGTTATAGAAAGTAAGTCTTCAACTTCAATAAAATTAAAAACATTGAACCCTACTAGATGGGCAGGACGTTATGATGCTGTTTTTGCTTTAAAAGTTCGGCTTGTTGAAGTCCAAAAGGCGTTAACGAAAACAATTCTGTTAAATTGCAAATCAGATGAAAGAAATGAAGCAATTTCACTCAAGAAGAAGGTAGAGAACTATAATTTTATCATGTTATTGGTTTTCCATTGCAAAATTCTACAAACTATCGATGCAGCCTCTAAAGCACTTCAGTCTAAAGCCACCGATCTTTCAAATGCCTTGAAGCTTTTGAAAACTTGCCTAGAAGAATTGGAAAGGTATCGACATGAATTTGTAAATTTAAGCAAATAGTGTAGCAGAAAAATGGTCGATCAACCCTGAATTTTCTAAAACTCGTCAAAGGAAGATAAAACGCCATTTTGACGAACTTTGCGAAGATGAGCGTCTTCAAGATCCAGAAAGTTCGTTTAAAGTGAACGTATTTTATCGAGTATTAGACATCATTATTAATCAACTGAAATCGCGTTTCCTTCCAATGAATGAAATTGTTTCCAATTTCAGTGTTTTGCAACCTTCCACTTTGCAAATTTTAAATGACACTGATTTTTTAACTTGGCTATTATGTCTATTGAAAATTCTACGGCCCAATCTTTAAACTTTGTTGATGTTATAGATACGTACTTTTGCGGAACAGAAAGCTCGGAGAAAAGAATTTTATTAATAAAAAATCTTATTGAAAGTAAATTGTTATTTCATTATAAATATTTGTATAAACCTATGCTATTGAAAATAAAACTTATTAGATATTTAACTAAAATGCACATAATTATTAGTAATAGTTTTGGGTAACTACTTACATCAGTGGTTTATTAAAATGAAATTCTAACGTGACTATTTTTACTGGGACGCCGGAGGGCCCCATTCAAAAAATTTGCCACGGGCCTTAGATGGTATAGTTACGCCACTGACTTGAGCACAGCCCAAAGAGATCTCGAAAAACTGCAGTGGTTTGCTTGTGTTGCAATCACTAGCAGTATGAGAACTACACCCACTGCTGCCCTACAGGCAATTTTTGGCCTGCCACCTCAGCACCTCATCGTGCGGGAGAAGGCGGCTCTGGCCGCCTTTAGGCGCCTTTACTCCAGAGTTAAGTATACACGCATAAAGGAAGATGCGATCAAGTGACAGCCAATGATGGCATCACCCTGCGACAAAGCCCCGAAAACACACCACTTACAAAAGCACTACAGCATAATACTTACAGAAGATCAGAGTGACTACTTAGGCCCAAAAGACATGAGAGTATATACTGATGGATCGAAGACCGACTCTGGTACCGGGGACGGAGTCTTCTCACACGTCCTCAACTTATACAACTTATGTATATCCAACCCGCTAGGAATGTTTAACACCGTCTATCAGGCTGAGTGTGTGGGCATCATACAAGCTATCTACGCCATAAAAGTCAGGAGAGTTACAGACACCCACATACGTATACTCTCCGACAGCGCCTCAGTTCTCCAATCCATAGGGAAAAAATATACTACCTCAAAGCTAACACTAGGAGGTCACAATGCACTAGAACGAGTAACGGTATCTAGCCGCAACAAAGTGATACTGCAATGGATAAAAGGACACAGCGGATCGCTAGGTAACAACGCAGCTGAGGGACTCGCTAGAAGAGCATCCAGCACGTCGGTATGCGGACCCGAGCGTATCGTACCCATCCCCTTCAACCAAATACGCAGGTGGCTACATGAGCTCACCCATAACCGGAGAGCTGGTGGACTTCGACACCAGGCTGTAGGCAATCCAGGGAAGCTATTCCGTCCTTGGATAACAGACTGACCAGGCGCTTATTACGCCTGGACAGGAATGGCCTGCGCCTGGTGACGCTTTGTGCAGTGTACAGGGCGTGCATGGAGGCTGAGGAAACCGTCGTGCACGCTTTGTGCAGTGTGCAGGGCGTGCATGGAGGCTGAGGAAACCGTCGTGCACGTGCTTTTTGAATGCACAGGCGTCACACAGATTGGAACAGAAACCCTTGGGTTACCCATATCTTTCACAGACTTTCTGAACAGACCTGCCGTTCGATTCTGTAAAAATATCACCGTGAAACTTAGGTGAAGTGAGCGTGAAGTGAGCTGTCAATAGTGTTAATCCCTAGCATCCTGCCGATCGATTCTGTGGCAGTGACAGCTCACTTCACGCTCACTTCACGTAAGCTTCACGTTAATATTTTTACAGAATCGACCGACAGGAGATTGGAATAACCACCGACGGCCACCAAGGCCCACTCACAATGGTACATCTGAAGGACTGTGCCGAAACCAAACCCAATAACATAGAACTAATTAAAATATGAAACATATTCTTGTGATTTCAAAGTTTATAAAAACCGTTGAAAAAATGGGTGTAAATAATAAAACTTGTTTTTATTGTAAACCAAAGTCTTTTATGAACCAATAGGAAATATTATACACATTATGAAACTGTTACAGTTATCAGTTTTATATGGGGTTCATAGTAAAATAGAGAGAAATCAGGTGGTCTGAAAAGGGTGGGGGGCTCGTCAATGTCGTTTCTGACAGCTAACTCTAGCACCGCGCGCTCATTGGTCAAATCAAATAGCGCTTCCCCGGCTTCCGGTTTTGAAGTGTGTAACAGGAAGCTTTTCACGAAATCACTCCCACAGATTGCAGGAAACCGAGAGGCAAGATTTGCAGCACGCGTAGCGCGCCCACAATAGAAACGGGTTTTGTCGATGGAAGCAAGAGGAAATAGGTATGACTAAGTCGCTTATTCTTAGCTTTAATTATGAGTTGGTTTGAATGAAAATGAAACTCGTACGTATCAATGAAACTTATAAACCCACATCGAGAGTCTAGTGTTATGTTATCTTCGAAAAGTATAATGTAGTATTTTTGGAACACTCGTTCTTAGACTTTTTGTATTATTTTTACAGCATATAACCTAAAGAGTTATGGGACATCAAAAGAAACACGTTGTATAGTAAAAAGATTGGCCAGTCAGCGAAGAAGTGACCGGGTGTGGTGGTCAAACACCCACTGGAAAGAGATTAGGTGCACGATGGAACCCGGCATGCCTTCGGAGGTACGGTGTTACGCCCTCAACTTCCCCCAACCTCATGATTCGCAGCAGAGAGCAGTCTAGCGAGAAAAACGTTGTAGTAAAAAAATAACTAATCAAAATAATAAGACCGCAGCGTTAGGTGACTGCTAGCAGTCTCTAGCAGACTCTAGCAGTTATGCTCGCGAAGGAGGAGGCGGAGCGCACGAGGGAGATGCAAGATGCGCGCCTTCGCGCCCCTAGTCGCCGCAGGAGACGCCCCGGGCGTCGGGAGTCGCGAACCGACTTCCGGCCACCGTAGGCGCGGGCTTGCGGACGGTGAGCAATGGGTAGCTCGCCGTCCGATAAGGACCAGGCCCGGGTCGATGGCGCGTTGTGTTTCACGCGCGCCTCAAAGAGATGTCAGCACCAACTGACGGGGTCCGTAAGGGCCAATGCCTGCCAGAGTTGCGAGTTTGTCCGAAAGGGATATCGCGGCACCGGCACACAGGCAACGGAAGGAACACGGGTGGGGTTCAGTCAGTAAAAGTCTGACACGCCCTCCTAAGTTATTTGATAATTTCCCATAAAAAAAAGAAAAAAAATGGGGACTGCTAGCATAGCAGTTGATGCCGCCAAGTGTTCGGTGGCCCTCACTTCAGTAGGCCAACACTCGTACCTTCACTACGTTCAAACCTCTTTTTTTTTTTGGATTCGCACAGGTAATAAAGGTGGTTGGGGAGTTATTATTACAAACTTCTGGTAACACAGATGTGATGACGTAGACTTGTGTTAACAACGTGACCACTGTATCTCGCTCTCGGAGTGCCAGTGATGCCAGAACGTCCCAAAAGGGACGATTTTTGACCGGTTAGACATCTTTACGTCCCTTCGATGTCCGTTCATATATTCAGTCCCTTTTCCGTCCCTTTTCAAATAGCCAACTACAATCATTTACTTTCTACAAAAATGCGTGTATCTTGTAAGTAAAAACGAAACGCGCGGCGTGCGAGTGCAATTTCAGACCACTGCTGGCGAATGTCGCCAGCCATCCTTTTTCCACGCGCAGTGATCCCGTATCGCTTGCCTGTACCTTCCACGCACACAAACAACCACAATCATTCGGTTATTCAGCTGAATTCATTACTTAGTATCCTTGATGGCAACGAGTTCAGGAATCAAGGATATCGTGAAGTTTGAGCCGACCAAAGACTTGCAAAAACAAAATTAAAATATTGAACATCTTAATTTTTTTTTTTCACTTGTTGTTTGTTTGACCTAAAATATAGTACTCAGTGTACTCACGCCTTTTTAGTTATAAGTACTTTTTTCTCATTCAACCGTAACAAATTAATATTTCTTCAGCCGTCATTTTTGTCCAAAAATCGTCCCATTTCAGGTGGTGAATCGTCCGAAAGTCGACGCAGGTACTGGCAACACTGCGGAGTGCTTTATCTGGCGAATTGGCCCTCAGGAGTCAGGACGCGCTCACATCACATCAAACGGATTGTCAGCTGCTCATTATGAGCGAGCGTTACGTAGGTTACTGCGTTTCCATAAATATCCTACATATTTTCTTTCACAACGAACCGACAATACGTTTCTAATTACGAGCTACGCTATAACTGAGCCTGCTAACAATCGGCGGTCATTCGACCTCTGGTGTGAACGTGGCCCCATTAGTATGGGAAAAAACAAATACCTTGAGGCTTTCGGGTTATGAGAACTGCAGTAGAGGCGCACCATTCTTTACACACCCAAGGAATGAAAGTGTGAAATTCCAAAGGAGAACAAGAATGTACTCTGTCCTTGTCAACCGAATCTTTGCTAAACCTTCCATGGAGCACGATGGACGGTTCGTTGGCATACGCGGTGGGGGACCGTTTGCGAATTGCTAAAGCACCTTTTTTTTTAATTCTTGTTTTAATCATTATAAAATATGAATTGAATACTTATTTTAAAAGTATGCCTTTTAGTTAAAAATTATATATGCCTAAAATAAAATCATACGTCACTCCTAAATATGTTTTTGAAAAAGGCTGACTAATAAACTTATTCTACTCTTTGGGCTGACTCGGCTGCTGGGCTGACTGTAAAGCATAGAACAATAATACTCAAGAAGAGCTGTAAAGGCTGAGAATGTAGGTACCTACATACTAATTAGGCCGGGGAAATTAGGTTTGAACCCTGCACTAAATTCTAATAGCGTTTTTTTTCTTGATCGTGTTTTTGAACTTAGCTCTTCAAATCTACTAATATAAAAAATTCTCGTGTTTGTAACAAAACTCCTCCGAAACAGCTTGACCGATTCTTATGAAATTTTGTGTGTATATTCAGTACCTAGGTCTGAGAATAGGACTAATCTATTTTTAATACCTCTAAGTGATAAGGGTGGTCCAGCCCAATATTTTTTTTTGTTATTTTTTTGACGATTTTTTATTTATTTTTATGTTTCGGCTTTAAGAGCGTTTATTCTGAAGGTGGGCAACGTCGCAAATAGATGTCAAATGTTTCACTGTTTTGATTCATTTGGCAATATTACTGTGTGGAAATAAAAAATGTGGCTTACTAGCGAACTAATATTGATTATGAAATGCAATAATTAATATCGTAACACCGAATATTTAGTTTTAGATGTAAAAAACTATTCGGAAACTTTCCAAATGCGTTTTTTACACCTAAAATGGGTACAACATAAAATTTAATGTTATAATTGCAATTCATTATTAAATTCTAGTTCGCTAGTTAGCCACATTTCTTATTTCCATTCAGTAATATTGCTATATGTATCAAAACAGGTAAGTATTTGACAGTTTTTGCGAATTTGCCAATTTTAGGATAAACCCTCTTAAAATACATACAACCCTTAGGTAGGGTAGGTAGGTAGGTAGGTAGGTATGTAGGTAGGATAGGTAGGTAGGTAGGGTAGGTAGGTAGGTACGCCATAGATAAATACTTAGTGCTATAAAAAAAAACAACAATAAAATAGTAAAACTAATATATTATTTCAGAATTACACACATTACACAATTTTATTAATAGAAGTAAAAAAAACGTAATTTTATTTTTATGGAAATTTCCGTGGACGAAAATGTTAATTTTTTTTACCTACTTGAGATACCTAATCTTTTCGACAAACACTCCATACAAACGTAACTGATAATATTTTTTTCTACCACGTAAAATTTAAATTAGATGTTTTCACGTAAAAACGTACAGACATAGCTGAACTTTTCGCGGTATACATTTTAATATACTGCCTTGTCCATCACATCACTATTTTAAAATTAATGCAAAGTTAGCCTAAAATTCAGCGAACTTCCCCCGGGCTAAATTCCATGGAGAAAGATTAGAGAAATAGAGATGAATATTGAAGAATGCTACAACTAGGCTACAACTACAAGGATCTTTTAGTGCGTGAATGACATTGACAGAGGGGCGTTGTTGGTAAATATTTGCTAAATTGGCTGCGTTAGTTCCGATTTTGGACACGTCCCAAAAGATCCTTGTATAAGAAGGTAGAGGTTTAAAAAAATCACTATAACCTCAGCGAGAGCTGGTGATTCTTTTTTAGTTTTTGAAAAATTAACTTCTGTTATATAAAATCGACTAAAAATACGAAAAGATTACTAATGTAATCTGTAGTCTGTAATAAAGCAGTGTAGCATCACTACTTGTCATTCATGCATGGTTGTCTGTACGGATTGCATTCTTTTTTCTGCGATTTTAAAGTTTTTTATCACAATTTGCAGCTATTGAGTTAAACAATATTGAAAAAGGCAATGACAGTCATAGAAATAACTTATTAATTATAAAAGTGTTGTCGAAAAGCCACTCGAGTGGTTATCGAGTTATTCTCTGAAGTGAACTGCGCATCATGTAACTTTTGTGGTTTATTTTGCGGCTTAAAGCATCTATTTTCAACTCGAGAATCCCCTTGCCGTGAGTATATTTATGTTATTTCCTATGTTAGTGGTAATAGGTGTTAGTGAAGTTACTGCGACATTATTTTGTAGTATTCGTTCGTAATGGATTAGTAATAAATCGAATGTCAAGGTTCCTTCCATTCCTCTACCGTACTACCTAGAGGTATAGTCTGAATACTTAGCCAGTTCCGCTGTGTCGCCAGTGGTTTTGCACTTCCTACATGCTAAACTCACCTACTTTAATGCATTGAGTAAAAACTAAACAAAGATATTGATCAAATTTTCCTCATAATGATTGTGTCACTAAAGTTGACTGTCACTAGGTTAAGGCCTTTTTATAGAAAATGATAAAACTGTTTCTAATGTTGACAATAACAGACATACAATTTTCTAAGGCCAACAACTATTTACCTAATTGAACAGCTGTTTAAGAAACCAATCTAGAAATGTTTATCATGGTCAATGTTGTTAAATTTACATGATTGATATGCTATGTTTCAATTTTATTGCGTTTTTCAATATATATGTGGCCTTGTTCATGTTGAGTATTGACTAAAACGGTGATAATTGGTATAAACACATGTGTGAAAGATAATGAATTGTCTATTACTCTCTATTTCATTAATGAACCCCTTATTTATAAACATTGCTTAAAGTTAAGTAATGACTAACGTCTGCTTAACCATATTTTTTTTTAGTTTCAAAGATGCCTTAAACTTTAAACAACACATAAACATGAGAGGTGTATATTCATTGTCTTACACGGTTCCCTATCTGATAAATCATACATGAGTCATAGTGATTGTGACAGCGAAAGTGAAACATGTGCTTGATTTCGTTAAGTTACCTACATGTCAAGCACTAAATAAATAGAGATAGAACATCACTTATTGTACACCAGAATTGTAGGCTTAATTTTTTAGATTAGCAAAAATTTAGCTGTTAACTTTTTGCCCGCATAGAGCTCTGAAATTAACTCACGGGAACATACTACTGGAATAAAATGTATACTATTTCCAGGTCATGGTCTACACATGTGCCGAATTTTATCCAAATCTTTTCAGCTGTTTTAGTGTGAAAGTGTAACAATTAAACAAACTCACTTTTATAATATTAGTTAGAATATAAGCCTGAAATCAACTGCCAAACTGTCTTAAACAAGTATGGCTATCAATGCTCGTGCCAGCTCTGTATGAGGAGAGGCTTTTGGCATGCAGAGGGACAAAATCGGTATGAGGAGGGCCTGGTATTATAGTGGGTACGAAAACAATTATTATTATAAGCCTGTGTTGTCCCTCTGCAGGGCAAAGGCCTCCCTTCCCTATTTCCACTTTTCCCGGTCTACTATGATTGGGGGCCAATCCTTTAAGAAGGAGTCCTGTTCATCCTACTATCTCTTTCTGGGCCTGCTGCATAGTTATTTCCTGCTATTTGGGATTCACTGAGTTGTGATCCAAAACACAAATAGCGGATGCTGGCTGTACCGTTGCTGGACTAAAAGTGGAACTGGGCTGGCCACATCTGTGGCATGTTGGAGCAGCAATACGCAAAAATCACACGGGTATTATTAATTAACAGCTGTGATTGCTTTCAGAAACTGGGTGTTAGTCTTAACATGATAAGTTACCTATATTTATTTTGTAAATTGGTTTTAAGAAACAACTCCTCCTTTTAGAAGTCGGTTAAAAACTAAGTAAGTTGGGTAAACTTTTTTATACATTAAATATTATTTTAAAATTAGATGAGGAGAATGTTTCCGATCCAACATCTCTGAGAAGAAATACATAAACAATCTCAGAGGTTCCTTTTTAAGTCCTGATATCCTGGTCGAATCATGTGAGGACCATGCAAATTAGTGTTGCCACGTTTTTTAATTACAAAACATCAAATTGCAGCAGCTCCCATTAAATCACATTGCATCATATTGCTATTTCATCTCCATTCAAATTACAAGAATCTAAACAAATGGTAATTAGGCATAGTTTCACTGACAGCGGACATTGTTCATGAATGAATTCACACACAGGTATATGCACAGTTCACACCATACAACTGCAATGATGGGTATTTGTTATGGTGTGAAAGTTTTAAAGGTAAAAGTATGGTGGATAGAATTTTATGCAAAATCATAATTTCTATGATGATTATTGATGATTTTTGTATTTGTATTTCGTTTTTCATGAACAATTGGCAACTAAATGGTATTTTTTCTTTCTTTCATATTTCAGAATTGTTGATCGGGTGCTGGGTATTTTATTATTTATATGTATAAAGCACTCATTATTGTCAATTTCGCATAAAATATTATGGACTAGCTTAGTTCTGCCCGCGACTTTGTTCGCGTGGAATTCGTATATACAAAATATACTTAAATAACAGCCATATTTAAATAAACCTTTTCCTCTAACCCCGACTCACAGCGTCGTATCGCGTCTCCCTTTCTCCCTTTTTTGTTTTTGCTCGGCTACTTACTGTCGTAGCGTGCCTTCCTCAAAATTTGGTCTATTAAATGCAAAATCAGCTGGCTTAAACACTATTTCATAATTTATCGATTTCTATTGTCTCATCCACAGAGAATTTAGTAGGCACATCATGTAAATAGACACCTATTTGCCCTTGACAACAAATAAGGATGGTTAATCAAATGTTACTCACTACACTACACCTACACTATTTGCATCTAAGGCACATAGTAGTTACACATATGGTTACCGAAAAGACTGCACAGCAAATGAGTTTCTGACGACATTGAATAATAAACTTTATAACCAGTGTCTTAAAGTACAAACGAGCCTGCGCAAACGCGTCCGAGTAGCCTTTTAATGTTTACATCTTGTTTGTGCAACTATACACAGGGCTGGATTTAAGACAGGGCAACAGGGGCCATAGCCCCGGACCTCCACAAAATCCAGTTCCAGTTCCAGTTTTGTTGGTCCAATACGCTAAATTTACCGCTTTGTATAAAAACTATTATTAAAAAGATCAATTTAAGGAAATCTTCTATTAGCAAATACTCGAAAATTCAGAGCTACATTTCCAAATGTTGAAAATACGTTGAGAATGCACTTGGTGTTGATGGCGTCGAACTGCACTAGAGAATGCTAATTTTCGAAGATGAAATTATTTTTATAAAAAATAGACTTCGGACTACAATGACACAGAACCGCCTATGAAAGTTATCCCTACTTAGAATTGAAAGTGATTTACTTCGAGAACTGAATTTCACCGAAATTATCAATGATTTTTTGACGAAAAAGCTCGCCAAGTTCCTTTCGCCTAATATTTATCTTTTGTATATTTTTAGTACCTATTATGTAAAAATGGTTGAAAAATAGGTTTATTTTTCGTGTGGTCCAATAACAAAATCGGGGCCTCCACTTCTTGGTTGCCCCAGGGCTCCACTCCTTTAAATCCGGCCCTGTATACACTTTATATTGCTGAAAATAAAGTGTATTATTACATGACAGCAGAAACTATTCTGGTCTGTGTCTAGTATAAAGCTATGTTTACACGATAAAGCGGCGCGTGCGACGGGAAGTACATAAAATAGATCAACAATCTCCTCTGAACAATGCAATAAATAGCATGCGCCTTATACCCATAGAATCTCGCTGCCGGTGTATCTATGCATAATAAATGATAAACGCTCCTAAAGCAGCATACACACTGAACCACACTCCGACGCAATGTATAGCCGAGCCAAACTCTTGAACTCAAAAATGCAACTGGTACAGTTTGTACCACTTTTGATGATCAGTATGCATGCCATATAATAAAGGAGGATGCATAGTTCAATAATGTTGACCAGTGCCACTAACATCTTTTAGGACACTGCTGTGAATTTAAATTATAAACAAATGCTTAAATTTTAATACTTAAATAATCCATATAATGTTGGTATACTTGGTTGGTTGGTGGGTTGGTGTTGGCTGCTATGTGGATGGTGTCTGTTTTAATAATCTGAGCTACGCGGACGACATGGTGCTGCTGGCTCCCTCAGTTAATGCTCTCCGAAAGTTACTGGCTGTGTGTGAGTCATACGCGGAATCTCATGGGTTGATATACAACACCAAAACGACAGAGTATATCGTTTTCAGGTCTGGTGCCAGATGTCCATCTACAGTCCCTCCTCTGTTACTTAAAGGTCAC
Organism: Agrochola lota; assembly: GCA_947364205.1. Taxonomy (NCBI): domain Eukaryota; kingdom Metazoa; phylum Arthropoda; class Insecta; order Lepidoptera; family Noctuidae; genus Agrochola; species Agrochola lota. The sequence goes on from OX376241.1 coordinate 12,591,347, forward strand.
CCAATAAACAGGGTGTATACATCTAAATACTTGGGCCATCTGGTAACAGATTCCCTGAAAGACGATTCAGATTTTGAGAGGGAGCGCAGAGCATTGTCAGTCCGGGTGAACATGCTGGCCCGCAGGTTCTCTCGTTGTACAGTCGCAGTTACAATTGCCCTTTTTAAGGCGTATTGCATAACACTGTACTCGGGGGCCCTGTGGTTCAGAAATACCCAAAGGGCTTGCAATGCTCTGCGTATCCAATATAACAATGCGTTCAGGGTGCTGTTGCGACTGCCACGCTTCTGCAGTGCGTCGGCGATGTTTGCCGACGCGCGCACTGATAACTTTGACGCAGTATGGCGTAAGAAATCTACCTCGTTACTTCGCAGGTTGCGTGACAGTCCCAATATCATTCTGCACTCGATAGCAGCCTGAGCAGATAGTCCGCTTGTGTGGGCGTTAACCGATCGAACGAGATCTGTTTTAGTTATTAAGTACTAACATAGGTTAAGTAAAATTGTTACTAACACAATGGACCTCATTTGTAGTCTGAATATTAATAAATAATATCAATAATAGTATTGGTACAAAAATAATTTTGCAAAAGTTTGTATTTTTCTTCAGACACTGAGTTTCTTTGTTATAAAAATGCCACTGTTATGGAACATTAAGTCTAATAATAAATATAGTAAAGTAAAATCGTTTATTTCAACATTCAAAATTACAATATGGAGGTATTACTGGACCCAAATTAGGCACAGCCTGTATCTTGGGCACCATTAAATAGATACATTTTGGTACTTAATATTTTTAAATAAAATAAAATACAAGTTGAAATTGGCTACACTTAAGCTAGTTAGCGTCATCGAGACTACAAAACTTAATATACAAACAAATGAACAAATTAATTAAGAAAAAACTAAAATCAATTCTTATGATAAAATCCTAACTCAATTAATCTGCCTAGCCTTTTGCCAACTATGTTGGGGTCGGCTTCCAGTCTCACCGGATGCAGCTGAATACCAGTATTTTACATGGTACGACTGCCTATCTGACTTCACCCATAAGATTTTCCTCTACCCATAAGGTGACGCGAACCCATAAGATTTTCCTGTACCAAATTCGCTCAACGCGCCTAAAGAAGTTTTCAATACTAAAAACGTCTGCGGACCGCCGTTAGGAACGAAGTGCCTTCTCTCGTATGATGTAAAACAAAAACAACATTTTCGCAGACGCCATCTTAGATTTCCATTTTGACCTCACTATTGGCTTTAGCACCCTCGAAAACTATAAAAACAACACCCATGACGAAAAATTTGAAAACATTTGCAGCGCCGTTTTGGATTTACATTTTAACGTCACTATCGGCTTTAATACCTTCGAAAACCATGAAAACAACCATGATGGAAAATGTGAAAATTTTATTTATTTATTTATTTAATACTTCAAGCACAGAAATGTTAAGAGGCGGACTTAATGCCATAGGCATTTTCTACCAGTCAACCTTTGGGTGATGCTGAGACAAACAGTGCAAAAAAAAAATCGCAGTCTCATCTTGGATTTTCATTTTGACCAAATTCGCTTTTTGTGAAGAAAGTGTGAATTTGAAAAATAACTTCACTTACCGGTACTACAGCATATCGGTGACGTGAACCCGTAAGTTATTGCCCTACCTAAAATCGCTCAATGCGCCTAAAGAAGTTTCCACTACAAAACACAAAAAAGCAGCCAAAATAATTAGAGTAACAGTATTCACCAACAAAAGACCTATCTTATCACCAGCATTTGTTACAGATGTCCCAGTCAATATAATCTGCAACCATGAGCTGGCTCCGTACGACGGGCCTTTCATTCGCCCGACAACTGTCGAGGTCGCTGGACCCTCGGCATGACTACGAACCACAGGCCTGTTATAGTTCCTTCTGCAAACACTGGCAGCAGGCTCACGATATTATACTTAAATCGCAGGTTAGTAAGGTTCAAAATTCACTGCCAGGAGTTGCTCTCCCACTGAAACTGATTTATTATTTTTACTGTTATACTTACTAGATTTGACCTCGTCAAAGTTTATTTTCCGAAATAATTAAATATAGGTCGTAGGTTCGAACCCAGGCCTGCTTTACTTCGTGTAAATAATTTCATCACCACTGCTCTCAAAACATGTGACCTCTACCAATCCGCACTTGGCCCGCGTGATGGATAACGGTCCACTCCCTCTCACAGAACATTATGCTGGTTATGCAACATGTCTTTTTCCATACTTCTCTATTAAGGTACCATTGCGTACCCGACCGCATGCGATAACTGCAGGCGACGTGTCGCGGCGTCATGTCACTGTAGTCATGATTCTGAACCCGACCGCAGGCGGCGACAGCAGCCCGTATTCCAGTCGGTAGAAAAAAGATTTAAAAACGTGTTATCGCTTGAGTGTTGGCGGCACTACTGGTCTGCGGTCGGGCTGCCCGTGTCGCCTGTCACTCGCCCGTAGCTGCCAACGACGTGTCGCTAGCTACGGAAGGTAATTCATAGAAATTCGTAGAAACCAGTCGTGTCGAGGCGACACGTCGCCTGCAGTTGCCTCCTGCGGTCGGGTACGTAATGGTACCTCTTGGTAGTCACCTCCTTTGTAGTCATACCATCTTTCACACAGTCCATCCAAAGTACCCAATCATAGTCCAAAGCCCTGACTATAACATCCAAATCTTTACAGCCGAACCACCTCCACGACGATGTCTTAGGCGTAGTGAACCACCTGGAACAACTAGCTACCCTGCTCGTTCTGGAGGCTAAAGCGAGAGAGATCAATACCGCCACCAGTCCGGCCGCCTGCCTCGAGTACCTGCTCAGTGAAAACCTGCTGGATAAGCTGTATGAATGGGCTATTTGTACTGGCAAGTAAGTAACTGTAATACTATTATCTTATTAATTTTTTGTCTTTGTCAGAGGTAAGTAAACGGGAGGCCTTGTCCAGCAGTGGGCCATTTCCGTTAAGATGGAACGCTATCGGTTGTATAACAGTATTGAGAGAGAAAAGGAATTACACCTGTGTTTACGCACACGGTTGTGCACTATAATATCTCCTACCTATGTATTTGGCAAGACTCCGTTGAGATTGGCCGTCGTGACCGAAATTCGGTCGCGAGGATATTATTATCTGTAGCTTACTCGGCGATACCTAGAGTTTATTTTAGCATTTCTTCTCAGGGGTCAACAAGAAAATTCCGGCACCAAAAGGTGTCTTAAAAATTTGACTTACTTAGGTACAGAAATATATGTCATTGCATCATGTCTTTTCATTGCAATAGGCTAGCCCAGTGGTCGGCAAACTCATTAGTCAATAGAGCCAAATATCAATACTATAAAGACTAAGATTTCTTATGAGAGCCAATACTTTCTGTGTCCAAACTGTCTCAATACACTTTTCTTAATCCTTAAAACTCCCATCATCTTTCACTCCACAACACTTCCTGAAATTAACTTGCTCAGAAGTAAGATGCCTTCATCATCATCATATCGGCTGATAATTATATGATGAAGGCCCACTAACAAGTAAGTACTCATTAACAAGTTAACCTTGGAAAACTTTGAAGGGTAAAATTAAATCAAATGATTAATTTTCGATGTCTTAATGAATTTTTGGTAAAAAAATACTTCGGAAATAATCGAAAATATCTTTGAAATATAGTTTGAATTTTGAATAAATCTTGCTCTTGTTTAATGACCGAAACCCCGACTCCCGCGCGTATCTACGCTCGCACTCGTCGACATTTGCACAGAGCCGCACTCTATAGGCCAAAGAGCCGCAGTTTGCCGACCACTGTCCTAGCAGTATTGTAAACCATATAAATCATTTTTAGGGTTCCGTAGTCAACAAGGAACCCTTATAGTTTCACAATTTCCGTATGTCTGTCTGTCGGTCCGCGGTTTAGCTCAGAGACTCTTAGTACTAGAAAGCTGTAATTTGGCATGGGTATACATATTAAACACGCCGACAAAGTGGTACAATAAAATCATGAAAAATACCTCCCCTACACGTAAAGTGGGGATTATTTTTTCTCGTCTATCCTATGGCGTGGGGTGTTGGTGGAAAGGTCGTTCAAAAATATTGTGTGTGAAAACCATTTTAGGATTCAGGGATCCGTTTGCGAAATATTAAGCTTTAAAGTGCAATTTTTTGTTAGACTCATGTGTCTCCCAGCCAGCTAAATGATTGGTTTTGGATATGTGAAAAAATCCACGGCAGTAGTATTGTTTATAACAAAATTAAAAGGAAATCTATCATTGCTAAGTACGCTCTAAAATTTAATGAGTAATAATCGACCAACTTTTAATGTTATGTTTGTTCTTGGGATAAATTCATCCCAACTACGGAACCCTTCATTGTGCGTGGTCCGACACGCACTTAGCCGGTTTTTAAATACCTACTTCAATCGCTTATACTGCCACTTTGAAGGTCACTTGTCAGTTTCGTAAGCACTTGAGAGAATTTGACAGCGTCTTAAATATTTCTTAACAACTGCAATTTTAGCAACCGAATGATCTTAAAAACTCTAAATGAGATGTGCAACCAACAAAGCATAACATTTTAAATGTGAAAAAAAAAAACATTTTCAGTGTAATTTATTTGTTGTTCATTATCTCCTGATAATGAGCGGAATAACGTGAAACAAAGCTGATTGTACGATTTGGTACAAGTATGTCATTTACTACTATTAGATACATACTTGTTACAATGGAACAAGGTGCGCATACGCACGTACAAATGATAAGCTACAGTATGAAGAAACATAAGTATTGTTTAGTTCGTGATAAAACTAATAGAAGACCTAGGAACTGGCGAAGCGCGGTTTTTACTGCTAATCAAATACCAACATTGTACACGATGAAATAAAGTTGAAAGTCGCTTTGGTACTTACGCGGACTAATTAATATTTATTTATTTTCGATGCGCTTCTGCCCGCGAATTCCGTCCTCGTAGAAGTCAACTATATCAAAATACATATCTTATGGTACTCGGCAATAGTGTAAATAGCTTTCTATCAATGAAAGAATTTTTGTAATCGGATTAGTAGTTCCAGAGATTTGACCATCGATCATCACTTAATATTAGTATAACATCGTGAAAAATCCCGATGCCTGAGAGGAGAGTAGGGATAAAACAATTCCGATTTCGATGCCGATATATCGGTATCGCCAATTATACAGGATGGCAGGGACATCGACGCGAAAACTGTTACCATAGATTCAGTAAATGATTATGAACTCCCCTGCGTTGAAATTTTTCGTCGGTTATTTTTTTTTAAACAGCTGTTCCATACATTTTGACCGCGTAGGTATAGCACTTTTCTATGCAACAGCAGTTTTTTTAATTCACACAGTGAAGTGAGGACTATAACGCACTATTAAACAGTTGTGCCCGATATACAAACGCCCGAGGTACATACTTCATTATTTATTTGATTTATTATCTACTAAACCATCGGTATCGGTATCGCCGATTATTTACTACAATAATCGGTTGCGTATCGGGAAAATTATGTATCGTTACATCCCTACCTGAGATAATTTCTCGACGGCATGAGAAACCAAGTCAGAGGCCCATAAAAACTGACACCAGGTTAGCCACTAACCACACGAAAAGAAAAAGAAAGAATGAAAAATATTTTATTTGGGTCACGCACATGGAATACCAAGTTGCTTAGATGAAACATCCTAACTAATAATATTATAAATGCGAAAGTGAGTTTGTTTGTTTGTTACGCTTCCACGCTAAAACGACTGAACGGATTTGATGAAATTGTGTCCCGATATTCCCGGGGAATCGAGACTTATGCGGCAGCCGCGGGGCGCAGCTAGTACAGGATATTTCATTAAAAAATATTAAGTAAGAGATAGTCACGGTATCCTGTTGTATTGCTGATAATACTTAACAAACTACCATTGTGTTTTCAGGCTGGGTAATTCTCAATCCCACCATAAACATTTCATGTAAAGTAGGTTGCCAAGACTCACTTATCGCTTTCACTGTTAAGTTATCAGATCTAATGTAGAGCCAGGCCCATAAGTCTATAAGGCCTTTATTTTTTATTTTTCATCTTTATTATCAAATAACTTCTCCCGCTCTGGCCGGAGCGGGAGGGCGTGTCAGACTTTTACTGACTAAAACCCACCCGTGTTCCTTCCGTTGCCTGTGTGCCGAGGCCGCGATATCCCTTTCGGACAAACTCGCAACCCCAGCAGGCATTGTTCCTTACGGACCCCGCCAGTTGGTGCTGACATCTCTTTGAGGCGCGCGTGGAACACAACGCGCCGTCGACCCGGGCCTGGTCCTAATCGGACGGCGAGCTACCCATTGCTCACCGACCGCAAGCCCGCGCCTACGGTGGCCGGAAGTCGGCTCGCGACTCCCGACGCCCGGGTGTCTCCTGCGGCGACTAGGGGCGCGAAGGCGCGCATCTTGCATCTCCCTCGCGCGCTCCGCCTCCTCCTTCGCGAGCATAACTGCTTCGCAGAAGGAGGTGACGGCCTCCCATGCACTCTCGCTCCGAAACATGGCCTGAACCAGGGCCGGACGCGATCGCCTCCGTGAGGACACGGCGGTGCTCCGCCCAAGCCGGGCAGATCTCCACCGTATGCTCCACCGTGTCCTCCGGGCGATCCACACAGTGGTGACACCCGGGCGTTTCCTCCTGCCTTATGCGGCACAGGAACCTCCCGAAACAACCGTGTCCGGTGAGGACCTGCGTCAGGCGGAAGGTGAGGACGCCATGGCGCCTCTCAAGCCACTCCTCAAAGAGGGGACTTATCGCCGCAATTTTGGCGTGCCCAGGCACTGTGCGACTTGAATTGCACTTTATTGAGTTGTAGCAAGAGTCGCTTTTTATTTAAATGATTTTGCGATGTTCCCCATCTGTATTAATCTGTGCTTATGGTAAGAAATTAAGTCACTGGTAATTTACATTTGATAGATTGTAGATTAATAAAACTCTTTTTTACTATTAATTTTATTAAACATACAGGATATTTCATGAAAAAAAATTAAGTCAGAGATTATGTCAGAAATAGTCACAGTATCCTGCTATAAAACTGATACGAAATAACAAACAATGCCCCAAGTGTGAGTAAAATGCGGTAGTGGAGCGCGTCATTTCAGAGTTGACAAGCTATACCATTGTGTTTCCAGGGCAGGGTAATTCCCTCTAAACAAATATTCTCTTACACCTGTGTCCCCATTGCAGCAAATTTTAGAAGAAAACCCCTTATTAGCTGTAGACGCCTATAATTAAGACTAAGCGTTTAATGCCAAATCTAATCAAAGAAATTAAATAATAATTGCTCACCCAATTATAAGTATAACCGACCACGGGTCATGCCATTTAATGTCAACATTATAATTTCCTGTGTGACTCACTCACTGTGCTAATCAAAACAAGGCGATACGAACTCGTAATTGTTTCAAAGAAATATAATAATAGGAATTGTGAGTACGTTATAATGGGGTATTGAGGTAAAGCCAGATGTGAGTGGAAATGCCGGGAGGGTACGCCCTCGTTCCTCTATAAAGCGAGCTTATTGGTGATGTCCTTCAGAAAGGTCAAGTGCGTAGTACTTGCAACCGGCGTGGGTGTATGACCTGATGTATGAACGTACCATTGAAGAAGTTCATATCTATACACCGTAAGGACTATTTCTGCTTGCAGCGCTCGGCCGCTATAGAACCGTGCCAGTAACAGATGTGGTCATCGTGTTCACGGGATTTTGTTCTCAAACTGCTTAGATATGAAGTTCTTCGTACTATCGAAGAACTTCATATCTAAACACGAGGTAAAATGAGTATGTAAGGATCGTAGCAAAACTCTACTTCGTGTTCCAGAATTCATAACAACTGAAATGTTAATGCCATGGAAACAATGATCATTGTTATCTTCACTAACGCAATTTCACCTTCTGCTCAGTACAGCACCCTAATTGCGGAACACAATTTCAATCACAATCTTGAAAGATTATGGAGGAAATTCCTAATCGACTGATTATTTATTTATTTATTTCGTACGCCAACAACAGTACATACACAAAATTTCAAACAGAACAATACCATAATACACGTACTGGTATGTATGCCTATTGTAGGTTTAAACAGCATTCACCACAAAACAACATTGTAATAAATTAGAAAAAACTTATGAAAACTAAACATAAAATACAATTAGTTAACAAAATTCAAAATAAATGAATATTGGTTACCACGAAAGGTAGAAAATGAGTGTGAGTGATATCTAACATGAATTTACAAAAAATATTTATAAATTGCTTAGTTTATGCACTTATGCACTACCGTACCACACACACTGATCTTCATATGTTTGAAAAAAATATCTTTTCAACAATGTAAATAACGCAATGAATGTTGTTGAACTGTCAAAACGAAAGCCATTGCTCTAAACTGTAAGTGTGTTACGCAATTACCCCGCAGGTCTTTTCCTGGTATTTGCATAAGTCGTGGAAATGCAATATATGTATGTTCATACTAAAACAGTGATAAGGAATAAGCCCGAAATTTAAAAAATCCGGCCTTGTTCCTTCTCTACGTCATAAAGTGAAGGTAACCTTTGTGCAAAATTTCAGCTTTCTATGTCTTATGGTTTTGGCACAGATTGTTTGGGCTCGGTGTTAATGAGTCAGGACTTGTATTTTTACAAGATTTTATTTAACTTGTCGTGTTATTTAGTTAGTGTGGATTTCACCAATGAAATTGAACGCGATCAGCATTTCTAAAATGCGTTCAAGAGCTGTCAGTGTCAAAATTGTAATGAAATATTGTACACTGACAGCTCTTGAAATGAGCCCTTAGTTAGTATGTAGGTATTGGTTAAAGCTTGCAAGCTGAATCAAAACCACTTCCTCTTATCCTTGTCCGTTCTAAAGTCCGGAGTTGAAATTTTACACGTTGGTTCAGTTTTGAAGCCAATGCATTTCTTTATGATGCATGACCAGATTCTGCACCCAGGATTGGCTCCAGATGATAGCACTCGTGAACGGTCAACAGCATGTTGACTGAGGACTGTCGATTGTTTTACTTAAATTGTATTATATCATGTATCGATTTTGACGGTTTTCTAGAGCAAAATATAAAAATCTAGTTTCCATTAAACATGGTTGAACCATAGTTTCGCCCTAAATGTAAGGAACAAAATTCTTTTCTCAGACGACAAATGTAGATCGTGTCCGAGCGTGTCCAATTCTTTTCACATAATACAACTTTTCTGCAAACGTCAACAACAATAGAAAGTGTATTTGTCTATGCCCTTTGTTGTTACTTTCACAATATGCATTATGAACGAAATCGAGTATAAAATACAACTTAGTGAATCGATAATCGTGACTCTTTTTCGCGTATAAATCGATTTTGAATTATTTATAGAATGTACCGTGATAAACTGATGAATCTGGAACGAAAACACGATCTGCGGTTTTTTTTACATTAAGGAGTAATTAAATAAGATGAGGTTTGTTTATTAGATCGAATAAATAAATAAAGTTAATTGCTATTAATTAGACGTTATAGCTAGGGTATTCAAATTCCTACATAGAACAGTTTTATAGTTGTTAGATTATGGGACAGCCCAGCCTCAGATTAGTACAGATAGTTCACTCCGCAAAATCATTTAAATAAAAAGCGACTCTTACTACGACACAATAAAGTGCAATTAAGGTCGCACAACACTAATTACCTACAGTTATACTCACCTAGAAGTTGTCTCTATCGCGTAACTGCTACATCTTCTGACTACGTTACGCTCACTAAATTGGCCCAACAAGACGACCCCCCGGATACTTGTAGCTTCATACCTAAAATTTGGAGTGCACCGTTTGTATTCCGTGGCCCAGCCTACGAATAATATAAGGGCCCAGCACACTTTCATTCACAATCTGTTTGACTTGGAAGGATATTGCTTCTTATTGTGGCGGCATCTACATCGCGACATGCGAACTACGCATCAAAATCCTGACGTCACGCAAAAATCCTGGATCGCGCAATTAGAGTTTACCGTGCGATCGACATGTATAACTTTCCGACATCAATCGTTGGGCAGTTGCCCGCCAAACACGACACTTGTCTGTCTGGTCGGAGGATCCTCCCTTTTCCTTACACCTCTATAATATGTTCGAAAAAAATGTGCGTGCTCAACAACGTAAATAACGCAATGAATGTCGTTGAACTGTCAAAATGAAAGCTATTACTCCTGTAAGTGTGTTACGCAATTATCCCGCTGCTTGTTTGTTAATTGTGATTATAAATGCATACCGATTGCGGTATGTATATTGTTCAGATTGAGTAGCCGTTCAGAACTCCTGCACGCGTAACTTGACAACCATAGAAACACGAAAGAGTAGAAAAAATGACAGATCAATAACAATCTGTCGTTTAGTCTATTCTTCCGTCGACAAAACCCGTTTCTATTGTGGTCATGCTGAGCGTGTTGGAGTGAATAGTTACATTTTAATTGACTTTTAGGAAGCCTATCTACTTACCTGAATCAAAACACATGTTTGATGTATCTATTAACAATCTACACACATACCAGTTACCGGTACGAGGATAATCAATTCAATATTATTAACCCGCTTTTATTAATCAGAAACTCTTCAGATTAAATCAACTTGAAATAATTTGATAAAATACTTTATTAATCAGATCGCCGGCCGTCATTGCGGATTCTTATCAAAGTTAATCAGACAACTTTATGGACTCTGGTAATCAAATGGAATCTGTTATCAGTTTTTATTATTGACTGCAATGTCAGGTAGGAAAAGCAATAGACAACGAACTGTAATTCACGAGTTTGCACTGCCCATAACTTCATAAACAGATAAGACATAAGTAAATGTTGTATTCTATCTGTAATTTCTGTAGTTTTCTTCTTCTTTTCGTGTGGTAAGTTACTAGCCTGGTGTCAGAGTTTTAAAGCCGCCCATGGGCTCTGACTTGGCTTCACATGCCGTCTAGAAATATCTCTCAGGCATGCTGTAGTGCCTCAAAGAGATGTCAGCACCAACCGACGGGGTCGAAAGACCAATGCCTGCTGGGGTTGCGGGTTTGTCCGAAAGGGATAACGCGGCCCCGGCACACAGGCAACGGAAGGAACACGGGTGGGTTTTAGTCAGTAAAAGTCTGACACACCCTCTCGCTCTGCCCAGAGCGGGAGAAGTCATTTGATGATTTCCCATCCAAAAAAAAAAAAAAAAAAGGCATGCTGTAGTGTATACGAACGTTGGTTTTAAATAAATAAATCTCCAAAACCAGGAGGTTTGGTCCAGTACAAAAAAATTATCACAATTACCCGTAATTGTGATAATTGTTTTTGCTGGTCACTTGTACTCCCCGGAGTACAAGCGACTCTCGGCTTCGTTAAGCGTCCTTTTACATCCGTTGTAGGGTCCATCAAGATTAAGGTATTTGTTACTACCGTATCAAACGGATTTTTACATTAAGTTCTGACGCTGAAAAATATTTAAACAGCATATATTATAAAAAAACATTATTTTGTTACAGATACGAGAATGCGGTGCGTTTGGAACAACTCAAGCTATTCGGGAATCTTATCAGTCATTACAGTACGCAGGTAATTATTCTGTTTATATGTACTTATTATCTACATTATCAGATATTTGATACATCTTTAGTAAAACACGTCATCTATCTTCTTCTATATATATATATATATAAAAGAAAGTCGTGTTAGTTACACTATTTATAACTCAAGCACGGCTGAGCAGATTTAGCTGAAAATTTATGGAGAGGTAGCTTAGAACCAGGAGTCTAACATAGGATACTTTTTATCCCGGAAACCACCCTCTAAAGGGGTGAAAGTTTGTATGGGAAATTAAACTGATGTCTGGATTTGGATGAAAATTTTCAAATAGATAGGTGGGGTTCTTTTATGTTTGATTGATTGCGGAACAAAGTTCGCCGGGTCAGCTAGTTAGATATAAATTAGCTTAGTGTGTCGTATATTACAGGGATTATTTTTATTTATTTCTTTTCTATAACAAACAAAGGATATTTAACAATGATTATGGTAGATTCCGTATTTGTTTAGTACCCAGGAATGAGGAAAATGTCGTCAGGAAAGTTTTGAGTATGAATGTGGCAATACGAGTAGGAGAAGACCAAAGAAATGATGGATGGACTGTGTGGAAGATAATATGGATAGAAAGGGTTACCGAGATGACGACTAATACAGAAGTTTCTTTTGCCTCTACGGGGAAGCTCTTGGCCTGCATCTCACCTGATGGTAAGTGACGATCAGGCCGAAGGTGGAAGCGAGCTTCACCCGGAATCCTCAACCACAGAGGAACTGCCTATCTTACCTCTAACTGCCGAAACAACAATGCTGTTAACATTGTTATGGCGACAGACTTAGATAACATGGTGGTCGCTAGCCCTTAGAGACAACCCCCCCAACCCAACCCCTAGACAAGCCCTATATCAAACCGAACAGAAAATTTAGCCCCCACTGGTAAGCGAAACGGACCTCTGGGTCTGAGACAGGTGATCTAATCATTTGACCATAGAGGTTAGAGTAAGGAAGAAAGGGACATGTTGCGTACACCCTGAATAAATTGGTACAACTGCAGGAGAATTTTGATGAATTCTCACTGAAGGGGACCACAGCATGCTCAATAAGCATTAAGTAATGATAAAGCCAAACTATAAGGGATATTTATCATACCTATAAATAAAAACATCAGAGTAGGTCATATTAAATTTAGTTAAGGCACAGTCAACCTCAAAAAGATAATAATAATAAATAATAATAAAAATCGTTTATTTATAAAAAGGGGCACATTTACAATAAGTAACTTAATCATTAAAATAGAGCACAGTTGCTTATTTGCCTGAACTAGGTTGAACCTGTGTTTCAGGCTACGAAGAGCATAAATACTTAATGTAATAAATTAACAATGAGTATAAAGGATAAACTAAATTAAAATTAGGTAAATAAAAGTAAAATATCATGTTAGCGGATCTATTTGCAGACAACAAGTAGATCTTCTGTCTGCGCATAATCTATGGTTAGTAAATATTCAACTATACTTTTTTTACAGCTAAAGTAATTTAAGTTATACATACTTAGTTTTCTATTTAATCTGTTGTACAAAAATGGGCCTAAGAATGTAAAAAATCTCTCTACAAAGACATGTTTTGAGGTTGCATTTGATGTGCATATTATATCATTCCGTCTCTTGTTATTATTGTCAGCAGTGTAGGAAAGCATGGTGTGCTGTTTTAATACTAAGTTCATAATGAAAATTTGGCGAACAGTCAGCACGTTGCAGGATTTATATAGCAGATTTGTGGGAAAGAAAAAGGGATGGAAGTTTGCTACCTTTAAAATTGCTCTCTGAGCTCTTTCAAGAGGAAGTAGATAGGTTTTCGGTGCGCCACCCCATGAAGAGATGCAGTATTGAATAATAGATTGACATAGGGCCAAATAAACTTGAGTGATTAATTTTGAATCTGCAAACGTTCGCAATTTTTTAAAAACATATATTAATTTGCGCACTCTTTTAACTATACTTTCAATATGTTTTTTGAAAGACAGTGTGTCGTCCATTATTACCCCGAGGTATTTTATGCTGCTCGTTTTGAGGATAAAAGGGCAATTACACATGTTGACTGAACGGTTTCCACATTTATGGGCATATAGATGAGCGTTAGTAATGTTAAGGTGAGGCTTGCGCATGGAGAAGTGAATATATTTTGTCTTGTCAGCATTTAAGGTTAGTAAATTGCTTTGAAGCCAATTAGTCACAGTATTAAAACCTAGTTGAGCAATTTCGTACACTTCGCTGCTGGTTTTTGCGGTAAATATTAATGCCGTTTCGTCAGCGTAAGATATAATTTTGCCGTTTTTAAGATTCAGATTACACAAATCGTTAATATAAATCAGGAATAACGTAGGGCCCAGAATACTTCCCTGGGGAACACCAAAACCAGTACTTTTCTGCTCATCGCTCGTGATATTATCTATTCTAACACATTGATATCGGTCATCTAAGTAGTCCGCAAATAGTTTCAGCGGTGTTCCCCTTATTCCTATGGCCTCTAATTTGTTTAGAAGAACAGAAACAGACACCGTGTCGAAGGCCTTGGCTAAATCAAGGAAGATTCCTAAGGTCTGGTTACCTTTGCCGAGTTCTTCTGAAATATAATCGGTCAGGCTATGCACCGCATCGGCTGTGGATAATTTGGCTCTAAATCCAAATTGCGCAGGGGATAAGAAATTATTTTTTTCTACATAGTTAATTAATCTACTATTTATAATTTTCTCTAATATTTTTGATAATGAGGGGAGTATCGATATTGGCCTATAATTGTTTACTAAGTCTTTACAACCAGTTTTAAAGACGGGTATTACAACTGCCTTTTTAAGACAGCTAGGGAAAATTCCTTTGGATAGACAGATTCGGTATATATGCGTTAAGGGAGGTACCAAAATATGCTTAAAGTGTTTAAGGATCTTATTGCTTATATTATCCCATCCAACTGCACAATCATCTTTTAGTCCAGAAATTATTCGGGCTATTTCGACTTCGTCAGTGTCCAGCATAGCAAAAGATTTCAGGTTACAGCTATTGCTAGATTTTTGGAAAGATGGTTGGTCACAATAATAATGTTTCGGAGTCTGTTCAGCAAGAGTTTTCCCAATATTGACAAAGAAGTTATTAACGTTGTTAGCTGACAAGTGTCGTGAAGGATTAGTAAGCAGTAAACTCGAATTTGATTCACGCTGTTTAGACATATTGGTGACGTTTTTAATATGTTTCCAAAGTTGCTTGCTATTGTTGCCTGCTCTATTTAATTCATTTTTATCGTAATTATTTTTTAAATTCTTTAGGAGATTGTTGCAGAAGTTCCTGTATCTTTTATAAGTGGTTTGAATTATTTGATTATCAGGGTAACTCTTAGTTCTCTGATGAAGTTTATCTCTGAGTCTTATACACCGAATTAGTCCAGGTGTAATCCAAGGTTTAATATTATAGAGTTTCTTATTCACTGTAGAAACTATCGTGTTACGTAAAATTGCTTGCTGGACATGTTTTATAAAGTACGATAAAGCCAAATTAGCGTCAGCAGTATTGTAAACTAGGCTAAGATCAAGATTGCGTAAATCATATTCGAGTTTATTTGTGTTTAATTTGCTTTTGGTCTGGGGACGATTTTGCTTAGGTAGCGTTAAATTTAATTTAAGTAGGACAGCATGATGGTCAGTAATTGTTGCGTTAGTAACAAGCGTAATATATGATAGGCTGGATTTAATCATCATATGATCGAGACAGGAACCGCTCTGATGAGTAGGTAATATGTGAGCGGGTTGAAAACCATGGTATGAGCAGATATTAAGATAATCTTGGGTCCCTGCATCGCAGTTTTCGGAGCCAATATTTATGTTTAAATCACCTGTTAGTATAACATTCTTAAACGAGCTTAGCCCTTGTAAAATTTGGTTTAAGGAATTGTGAAAAGAATCCAAGTTTCTAACGGAAGGGGACCTATACATAGCGATTATCGCTGTGGTTGTACCAATTTTGATAACTAAGCAATTAATCATACAGTCTTGTGGCGTAGGTTCCTGGACTGTTACCTTTAACGATTCCTTAGCAAAGACTACCACCCCATCATTTTGATTGTGGTTTCTTGTGGTATGCAATAAGTTGTAACCAGGTATAACTGGGAGGTTATCGATGCGGTTAGCTAGCCAGCACTCGGTTAGTACCATTATATCACAATCAAAATTAAGTCTATGAAGGAAAATTTTAAAGCTCTATGTTCTTATAAATACTACGAATATTTTGGGTCAATACGGTTAGTGACTTTTTACAATCGGAAAGATATTGTCTGCAATCCTCAACGTCACATGTCTTTGACACAGTTAAAAATGAATTATCTATGTCGGTAAATAAATTATTATCCATACTAAACTATGAAAATAACAATAACAAATTACGTCTAAAATATACACAAGTATGTGGCGCTCTTAGGCGCCTTCATAGTCGATCGAGTTAATGTACCTGTATTCGGCAGCTTTTTTAGCCGGGCAATCCGCGTCTCCCGTCTTGTGGTTGGCTTGCTTTTTAAAGCGCAAACATGTAGCACATTTTGGCGCTCCGGCTTTCTTTGCGCAGTCTTGAATAGTGTGACCTTCTTCACCGCAATGTCCACATGTAGGGGCAGCAATTTTGCATGTTTTGGCTGCATGACCGTACTGCTGACATTTATAACATCTTGTTACTAGAGTGAAGTCTCGCACCGGGCAGGACGACCAATTTATGAATAGCCTGTCTTGTGTGATGAGGGCTTTACGTATGACGGCTGGAACTTCTATAATAAAGTTGCAATTCTCGGCATCTTTTCTACCAGATTTGTGGCTTAGTTTTATAGAGGTCAAAAATGTATCTAGGGATATAGGAGGCATTTTGTCGGCCAAGTTTTGTTCATAAATACATTTATAAACCTCATTCTCAGTCATTGATGTAGGGACTCCTATTACTATAATGCGAGGTTTGCGCTTTTTAGGTTCGTCGACAGTAAGCCCTGACGAAGCGAGTTGGACTGTTTGCTTGAGCCTGTCTAGGTCATCTTTAGTCTCAGTGCTGATTATGAGTCCTCCTTTTCCAATTTTGCGTACGCCTCGTACTTTCAGCTTCATTTCTCCAGGGCATATAATTTTTCGGACCATGTTCTTGGTTTCGTCACTGGTCTTTGAGTTGTCACTGGGATAAATGGCCACGGAGCTAAGAGTATTAGGACGAACAAAGGTTTTGGACCCATTCTTCACCATAGCTGCAAAAGATGTAGAAGTTGTTTCCTGCTTCGTGCAGGACTCCTGAATCGTCCGGTTCATCTCCATTAGACAGTCTGATAGGTCTCGAGCTTCGGTCATGGTTTTAAGGGAGGTATGGGTTTGTATGGCTTTTTGTTTAAGTGACTGGTATTGAACAGCCATTTGCGAAACTCCATGTCCAACTTTCCGGCAAAGATTGTTTATTTTTAGCTTCTGATCAGCATTTAGCTTTCCCTCAGAAGTAATAGCGCAAACCTCATTCAGACACTGCTCAATAGACCCCATCCAGTTCTGAATCTCCGGAGTGGACACTGTAACGGCTCGGGCTGCGCAGGGTAGGCTGCGCAGGCCGCTGACAGATAGGTAGGTAGATAGGTAGTAGAAGATTGAAACACTAGGATCCGTACATACACATATAATTATTGAGTAGGTAAAAACTCTTAAGCTAGGTCGCGGGTAAGGTCCTACACACTGAGGCTTGAGCACTCGCACATTTAGGATAGGAAGGGTACCGTCCTTGGTAGCACGTGGCAGACGTGGAGGCCTGTCAGCACAGGCTTAATGGTAGGCCGGACGGCCCTAGTGAGACCGACAGCATCTTGTCGGTAGCGCGAGGAGGCCTGTCAGCACAGGCTCGCGGGGTAGACCGCGGGACGTCAGGCCTTCGAGACCTGGGCAGCGTGCGCAAGCAGTGTGCGGTAGGCACAAGCACGCGCAGGTAGTTGCGGCGGTAGGCCGCAGGTTGTTAGGCCTTCGAGACCTTGGCAGCGTGCGCAAGCAATGTGCAGCACCACCACCATCAGAAGTATCCATCGTAGGCGGCACCTGCCCTCAGCCCGTACGAAGAACCCTGGAAGGCGCGTTAGAGAGCGCATGTTAGATGCGGTGCGGATAGCGGCAGGCCGCATGCTATGTGCCAGCTTCTACCCCCATTTAGCGACCAAGGAGCGGCATGGGGAGTAGGGTAGGTGAAAGCTCAGCACATCGCAGCGGTTTACAGGCAAGAGAGTAGGAGCATAGCGTGCCACAATGGCGGATGCTAACTTAGGCTAAGTATGTGAACACGCGAGCAAAACACAAAATAAACGTGACCATTGCAGATGGCTCACTAATCACTAAGAATAACACAGTGAGGCACTACACCATCTCGATGTAGTAGCAATACATACATATTACAATCTCCTGTGCGCTGGATGGACCGTAGCCGCGTGTCAAACATTGACACACGAAATTAGGTACTTTATAGGTTATAAAATCAATATAGATCATCCAGCGCAGAGGATCTAGTATAATTACCAAGCTAATGTGGAACTCACCCTAGGTCGGGGCACAAGGAATTCTGAGGGTCAGGGAACAACTTATCAGCCTTGCCAGCGGAAACCAAATGACAGAGCATCTCCGGAAGGTTGACAGTGTTGTTCCCCGTTTTTAGTGATGTGACTAGGAACTTACTAATTGTGATATTTTATCACTCGACTACTTGCACCTGTGATCCCTCACAACGCTACAGTACCCCGGCTGCAGAGAGAGGATTTTACCTATATAAAATCCGCTAGAACTATCACTTTCCACTTGCTGTCTAATCCTTAGCACAAGTCTGTATCCAGTCCAATATTAGGAAAGACTGGAACCATACTCAGCAGCCATGAGTGAAACTAGTGGGTCCTAGATCACTCAAGATTTACAGACAGCAAGCAAAGAAATACACAAAGTGTGAGAGCAAGTGTATCTCATTTGGTAGTGTTCTATTAGTAGCTGGTGCCAGTGTGTTTAGTAGTTTTCCTACATGTAGTGTATTAGGTATGTAGGTTTTTAACTGGCTTTTGGTAAGTATAGGTAAGTAAGTTCAGTACTTGTAGGTGTAGTTATGTAGGTTAGGCACGATAACGGCTAGGGCTGCACAGGGTAGACTGCACAGGCCGTTAAAGGTAGGTAGATATGTATGCACATGTAGTTAGATTGCCAAAGTCATTATTAGATTTAGTTTTAGTATGTACTTTGGGACATTTAGTTAACAAATAGACAACACAAAAGCTAAGGGTAGTTATAATAGTGACCTGCTCTGCAATAATAATTAGACATCCCTTGGGATCAACAGCATTCCCTAAAATAGCGCCAGTGCAGCATATGTTAAGGATAGTTTTTGGTAGTAGATATAGTTGAGTTGCAGTTATTGATAGTAGTTTTATTTTATTTATAGATTTAATAGTCATTTGATTTCCCACAATATCATTATATAATATCACTGATAATAGAATAGTTATGCCAGCAACAGATCAGATTTCAGTAAGTTGATTACTGTTGTAGTTTCAACCCAAGTCCCAATAGTATAATGCACACACAAGAATAGAAATTAGGGTCTAGTCCATAGAACAAAGTAACCAGTATGTAGGTTTTATTTAGTATATAATACCCTAACTGCATATGAACACCAACAATTACATAGATAGACAGTTTACATAGATAGATACGTTTGGTTTAGACTTATTTAGGGAGTAACCATTCGCTCCTTAGAATATGTATATGTAATAGATAGATAGTTTACATAAATAGATAGTTTTGGTTTAGACTTATTTAGGGAGTAACCATTCGCTCCTTAGAATACATATACATATGTAGTAGATAGATAATTTGGTTTAGGCTTATTTAGGCAGTAACCATCCGCTGCTGTAAAGGCTTGTTTATAGAGTTACACCGCTCTTTAGAAGGTTATAGATAGTACATATATGTAGATATATTAGGTTGCTTAGGTTACCAATGGTGTAGGGCCAATTGATAAAGCAAACCACTGATTGATGGGGTAGACCATCAATAACAACTATGGCTGTAGGGCCGATAGTTACAGAAGGTAGGTGATAAATGGGGTAGGGCCATCATCAATAACAACTATGGCTGTAGGGCCAATAGTTATAGAAGGTAGGTGATAAATGGGGTAGGGCCATCATCAATAGAACCGTTTGGATTTTCCAAATAGTTGAAGTGTAGATATTATGATAATTGTTGGGTTATAGTAGTCACAGTAGGTTGGTACTTGTAGTGGATGTGTGCAATTAATTGTAGTTTGTAGGGTAGGATTGATTTGGTTAGTGAGGGGTAGGTTGGATTAGGTTAGTTTAGTAGTGGTAGATTAGTGTTAGTGGGGATGATCTGTTGTTTATTTATTGGTAGCCTGTTATTTATAAGTTAACATATGTTTAGTTGGCAATTGAATTTAGTTTAGTTTTATTAGTAATTGTTGTTTAGTGTTTTGACAACAATTCATTATTAGAATGTTAGAATTTAGTTTAGTTTTAGTATGTATATATGTGTGTATATGGATAGGACATAGTAGAAGGTATAGTTGCATTATTGTTCATACCTGATATAGCATAATTTTAATTTTTAGGTTAGAGTAGGTGGTTTTTTATTTATTTATTTAGGTATTTAGTAGTTAATTGATTGTTTGCATGTGTTAATAGTAAGTATTACAATATTCAGTATTGTTTTAGTTTGTCAATCAAATAAGAAGATAGTTATTTATTTGTTTTTAGTTCATAGATTCGCTAGACAAGAACACAATTTTAGTTTATGTTTTAACCTGTTTTTATTTTTTAGTATGATATATAAGTAGTTTCATTTTTTGTATTTTATTAGCAATTTGGTAGGTAGTGTTATTTTATTAGTAGTAGTAATTATTTTATCAAATTGTGATTAGATGATGAGCTGTAGTAGTTAACAAAGTAGTTTAATTTATTCGGTAGTTTGTTTAAAGTGATAGCTGTGTTTAGTGTTTAATTTTGGGCACAGTAGTTATTTAAATGTTGTTTTATCATTTGTGAGCCAGTAGCTAAGTTATTTAGATAGTAATTATGAAGTTTTGTTGCATTAAAATTATGAATGTAGGCATAGCAAGTTGAGTTTATTGTTTGTTTTAGCAAAGTTTATAGTTAGGTTAGGTTATTATTTTTGTAATCACAATGTTTGTAGTAGCTATTATCACATCCTTAGGTTAGTTATAGTTTTACAGCTATCAATAGGTAGTGTAGAAATCACTAGTAATTATTTAGAAAAAATATGCATTTCACCGCTGCCAGCACAGAGATAATGTTTAAAAATTTAGTTATATTAGGTGAGTTCCCATTATGTACACAGTATTAGATATCACATGTAGTAGTCACATAAAAGTAGAAATCACAATAGCATAAACTTAAAACTATACCGCTACGATGTGTAGCGAGAGGTGTGTGCGAGGGCTCAGTGGTCAGTGTTAGGTTTGGTAGGTTAGATTAGAGTTGGGCGCCACTGTAACGGCTCGGGCTGCGCAGGGTAGGCTGCGCAGGCCGCTGACAGATAGGTAGGTAGATAGGTAGTAGAAGATTGAAACACTAGGATCCGTACATACACATATAATTATTGAGTAGGTAAAAACTCTTAAGCTAGGTCGCGGGTAAGGTCCTACACACTGAGGCTTGAGCACTCGCACATTTAGGATAGGAAGGGTACCGTCCTTGGTAGCACGTGGCAGACGTGGAGGCCTGTCAGCACAGGCTTAATGGTAGGCCGGACGGCCCTAGTGAGACCGACAGCATCTTGTCGGTAGCGCGAGGAGGCCTGTCAGCACAGGCTCGCGGGGTAGACCGCGGGACGTCAGGCCTTCGAGACCTGGGCAGCGTGCGCAAGCAGTGTGCGGTAGGCACAAGCACGCGCAGGTAGTTGCGGCGGCAGGCCGCAGGTTGTTAGGCCTTCGAGACCTTGGCAGCGTGCGCAAGCAATGTGCAGCACCACCACCATCAGAAGTATCCATCGTAGGCGGCACCTGCCCTCAGCCCGTACGAAGAACCCTGGAAGGCGCGTTAGAGAGCGCATGTTAGATGCGGTGCGGATAGCGGCAGGCCGCATGCTATGTGCCAGCTTCTACCCCCATTTAGCGACCAAGGAGCGGCATGGGGAGTAGGGTAGGTGAAAGCTCAGCACATCGCAGCGGTTTACAGGCAAGAGAGTAGGAGCATAGCGTGCCACAATGGCGGATGCTAACTTAGGCTAAGTATGTGAACACGCGAGCAAAACACAAAATAAACGTGACCATTGCAGATGGCTCACTAATCACTAAGAATAACACAGTGAGGCACTACACCATCTCGATGTAGTAGCAATACATACATATTACAATCTCCTGTGCGCTGGATGGACCGTAGCCGCGTGTCAAACATTGACACACGAAATTAGGTACTTTATAGGTTATAAAATCAATATAGATCATCCAGCGCAGAGGATCTAGTATAATTACCAAGCTAATGTGGAACTCACCCTAGGTCGGGGCACAAGGAATTCTGAGGGTCAGGGAACAGCTTATCAGCCTTGCCAGCGGAAACCAAATGACAGAGCATCTCCGGAAGGTTGACAGTGTTGTTCCCCGTTTTTAGTGATGTGACTAGGAACTTACTAATTGTGATATTTTATCACTCGACTACTTGCACCTGTGATCCCTCACAACGCTACACTTCAACTTTCTCATCTTGGTCCTGTCTTGGTTGTCGGGGCGATGTAGGTGCTGGTGTCGGTACCGGGGTCGGTGTCGGAGGAGGGCTGCGTCGCATCATCGAGCTCCGATTAAAGGGGCTGCCATCCATGTTTTAGTTTATAAAAATAATTATTCAGTTCATTATTTTAACTTATCACTATAATGTTTATTTGTATAACAAGCTAATACACTGAAACTAGGTCACTATTTTTATGCAAGCGTTAATTTATTTAATTGATATTATGCATTGATGAGCACGTCTGTATGCGTTGAATGCAAAAATCGAATCATCAGATGTATACATCGACAAGAATTCATTTGATTATCTACAGTTTGTGTTCCATAATAATGTAAAAACTTTATGGAATAACATATGGGTGATTCCACTATCGCGGGTGCAACATTTTGACGCATGTTAAGTTTCATAATAATAAAACAAAAAATATTTTAAATAAAAATCTGCTTGTAAGTGCTACGTTTCAACAAGATCACTTTATATTTCGTGAAAAGAATTTTATTGAAATATTTAATATAGTCAGGAATGAGGTTCAAAGTCCTATCGCGGGTGCAACAAAGTTGGCCGAACCTTTCTAGATCATTAAACAAAAACACAAAAGTCTGTTAATTGTGAAACGTTTATTATGTTATGCCTTCGTATTTCGTAAGGCGTTAAACTAACCAAGTAATCAAATATATTTTTTTATAGGAAACAAAAATAAACACAGAATTATTCACTTTTAAAGCAATCGCGGGTGCAACATCAAATTATCGCGGGTGCAACCCGTCTAATTTAAGTGAATACAAACATCAATAAAACTTTTACAGGAATAAAATAAGAGATCAATCAATGTTTATTACTAATCAGAACACTTCTTTGTCACTTATATTAATTATTTCTTTTCAAATACGTCAATATTCGCCGAAAATTCTACAAACGTATTTTTTCCGTCAATCTTTTTCTCTGGCGCTTCCAACTTCGCGATAATATCTTCAAATCGTACGTCTGCTATGTCATTAACAATTTCAGTGAAATGCTTGCCATCAACCGTCGTCAGGAATTGTACTCTAACCTCTCCATCTTCGTCCATATCGCTCTGACACACCGTACTTGTACTTCATCTTGACTAATGAGAGCATAATTCTCAGCAAAGTCTATTTGTACGACAGCCTTCTCATTGGTCAGGTCTTGTTTTGCATTTTGAAAGTAATCGGATTGAACATTTTTAACAAAAGAATGTAGCTTGAATTTAGCAGTGCTGTCGTGTAGTTCTTCTAGTGCTTCATTAAAAGGTTTGCTCATTATGATCTGTTTTGGTCTCTGATTCTGGAAGATCCAGGACTTCCAATTAACAGTAGGATCTGAAACTAGGGTGATATCCCAAATGTTGGATTCTTTGCATACATCGCAACTGTTGGACATGCAATCTTCATTATCCACACTACATGATACCTGTTTTAGAAGCTCTTGGTGTGTTTTTGGGAACTCTGTCGCATGTTTCGAAATAGCGAGAAGAAGATTAATGTAATTTGAGTGTGTCGTACACACGCATACATTATGAGGAGTATCATTGATAGGCAGAATGTGAGCAGGTCTCTCTTTATAAAAAACTGTCTTGCCAATAGATGTTTCGGGGTAACTTTCTTTAAAAAGTTCGAAGGCTTCACGAATGCTCATAATCATTGTTCTCTTCTGGATTTGGGACTTCGTTCCAGTATTGGACTTGATTGATTTTACGTCTTTCATCCCAGGCATTTGTCTACTAATATCGTCCCTATTATAGAAATTACATATCTGTTCCTTTACTTCGTTCGTCAGTTTTCGAGGCACTGCTTTAGGGGCATTTTTGTCAGATGCAGCGACTTGGAATTCTGCAGCAATTTTTTTTACAACCTCAACTGCCTTAGTGGGACTAGCTGGTAGATTACGTTTTACTTTTGCCACAGCCTTTCCCAATGTGCGAGGACTGCTGTATCTGGTACCTGTTTGTTGAATTTGTTCTTCTCTACGACGCTTTCTAGTTGCCTGCATTCTTTCTTTTGATCGGATCCTAGCCAGTATTTTCAAATCTTTATCTACCTCCATTTTCCTTGTCATTTCTTCTCTCCGTTTTGAATCACGAGCCCTTTCTTGACAGAGATGGTCTGCATAAAGTTCAGGGTTTTCTTTTAACTTTCGCCTATATTTCTGCGAAGCAGTCTCTTTCCTTTGCTCTTCTGCCATTTTATCCGATCTTTCTGTAAAAAAATACGGAATATAATATAACCACACATTAAATATATGTCACCAATCATGCACACCATATTATTATTATTTAAAGCATAACAAAAAAATAAAATATGTGATAAATCAGGCAATACGGTTACTTGTCAAAGAGTTGCACCCGCGATCCTAACATCACGATCGCGGGTGCAACCAATTTAAGTTTAAGTAAATTTCAATTCAACTAACATTATACTCCTAAAAACGATTTAAATACGTTTGCCTTTGATTTTTTTTTACTTTTACAAAGTTTGAAAACTATAGGATTTCATTTCTGTGAAAAACACAAACTTTTATATCTTTTGTATCGCGGGTGCAACAAGCTAACAGTGACTTTTTATATTCAATAATGCTTAAAAAATAACAACAAGTACTTACATTTTTTGGCACATAAGAATAAAACAATATTTTCACTACACATTCAGGCGGTAGAACATAACCTCAAACTGTCGGTAACAGCTCTTTCGCGCCAGTGTTGCCACGTTGTGATTTTGCAGATTCAGCCAATTCTTCGAATGATAATGTTTCCAAGCGCGCCAAAAATTTAAATATGAAGTAAAATAAAAAATAAAAAATGTTTTAATAAATTTATACCTTTTTTTTTGTACCGATATAAAAAAAAGTAACAAATAGCGTGATTTAGAAATTCATGTCAAAAATCGTCTATAGCGGAATCGCCCATATCTAATATTATGGAACAATAAAACTTTGTTTTTAAATCAACCAACTTCCATAAAAAACACTACAAAGTGAAAAATAACTTTAATTTCGGAAGTCTGTGTCTTTGGTTTTGAATTTTCATTTTTTGTCACCGACTTCCGAAATTAAAGTTATTTTTCCCTTTGTAGTGTTTTTTTTTGAAGTTGGGTTTTTTTTTTTACTTTTTAGTTGTGGTACCTACCCCACACAAATTCGAATACAACTACCTGCTATGTAAATAACAGTGACAGGAAGTAATCATCATCTCATCCACATAATTATACTAAATGGGAAAAATACGAATTATTGAAGGTTACTCAAAAACTATCCAACCAAAGTTACTAAAACTTATGGGACCAACTTGAGAGCATACGCTTTCATACAAAAATACATTTAAATCGGTCCACAATTGAAGGAGTAATCGGTGGAAGAAAAAACGTACATACGGTACAAACATAGAACCTCCTCCTTTTTGGAAGTCGGTTAAAAACTGAAGACGACTTAATTAATTCTTTTCGATGTATACATCCTTTTGAGTTTGACTAAATGGAAGAGTGTAGTATAGGTACAGTCAGTCGCAAAAAGATGTATACATCGACAAAAAATCATTTAGTTATCTACAATTTTTGTTCCATAATTTGTATCAATGTGTAGCCACAAAATATAAGACATATTGAGTGCTTTATTGTAGCTACACATTAATACAGTATTATGGAACACAAACAGTAGACAATCAAATGAATTATTATTAATGTGCAAAATGATTGAATAACAATGCGAAAGCATGACCAACTGAACATTTAACACGGTGATCCTAGTCGTGACCGTCGATCCTTTACACAATACTAACGTCATAAATTTAGCATGCATATAATATTTTTGTACCTTTTTAAACATTATAAATATGTAACAAATAATCTTTGTTATGTAGAGAATGAATGATGAATGAATGTCATGATGGCCTCGCCTCTCATGTACGAGGTTGTGGGTTCAAAGCCGGGCAAGTACCAATGTGACTTTTTCAATTCATATGTACTTTCTGAGTTTATCTTGGACATTACTGACATTGGTGAAGGAAAAACACCGTGAGGAAACCTGGACTTATAAGTTAATATAAGTCTGCAATCGCCAACCCGTCTTGAGCAAGTGTGGTGATCAATGCTCGTGCCTTCTCTGTATGGGAACATTCAAGTATTACGTAACGCAATTTTTGAAGATTTTAGACTCCCCCTCCCCCCGTTGTAACGCACCGTAACGTTTTTCTGTACCCCCCCTCCCCCTCTCTAAACGTTACGTAACACTCAAGTGACCATTTTTATCCTAAAGGCGCTAAAAGTTATGTTATAGTTTTTGTCCTTGGTATAGTTTTAATTCCCTAAATTTTTATAAAAAAAAAGAAACAATGTTACGTAACGTCTTGTAAGAAAGACCCCCTCCCGCCCCTGTAACGCATTGTAACGTTATACGAGACCCCCCTCCCCCCCCCCAAATTGCGTTACGTAATATTTGAATGCTCCCTATGAGAAGAGGCCTTTGCCCTGCAGTGGGACAATAATAGGCTGATATTATTATTATTATTTATTTTATGTAGAGAATAGAGATGACATAAAACAATACAGCGTTACGTGTATCATACTCGTTAATCTCTCCGAATTAGAAACTCGCATGCAGACTTCTATAATAACAAAGGAAAATACAGGGTGGCAGGGACATCGACGCGAAGCCTGTTACCATGGATTCAGTACGTAATTCTGAAATTCTGAAATTTTTCGTCGATTATTAAAAAAAAAAACAGCTGTTCCAAATTTTTTGACCGCGTAGCTATAGCTCTTTTCTTTGAAACAGAAGATTAAAAAAAAAAACTGACGATAAATTTCAACGCAGCGGCGTTCAGAATCATGTACTGAATCCATGGTGACAATTTTCGCGTCGATGTCCCTGACACCCTGTATTTTCCTGTATTTTTTTTTTGTTTTTTCCTTTGTCATTATAGAAGTCCGAAGTATGTTTTCCTTTAAAGATGTCAGTAAAGTCCAAAAAAAACTTAGAAAGCACATATAAATTGAAGAAGTCACATTTTTACTTGCCCGGATTTGAACCCAGAACGTGGTCTAAGAGTGACATGGTCATAATTCCTCGATCGCGTGATCACAGGAGGCGGAGTAAAGTTTATTTTTTTACTGAAACCACTCTGCTGACGCTATTGCAATTTGTTTTTACAGGTGATAGCAGCGGAACCCTTCTTGAGACCACTGTTGAAGCTGCTGAGCGGATTCAGAAATGAGCTACCTCCGCCTAATCTTGAGAGTAAGTACTTTTTAAGCTATACAGCTTCGAGTTAGGGCTTCTTTCTTCCGAAATACGCATTAAGGATTTCTGAGCTATTGTTCCTAGTTTTCGACTGATTCTACGAATGCTTCTGTTTGACTTAATGAAGTTTTAACTTACTTAGATAATGCAGACATTTTTAGAGTTAGCCCAGGCGCGGGCTATTATTTCCCACAACAGTATTTTTTTTCGCGCACTGTATTTTTAACGCACTGCTTTGCGCCGAGAGTTGAAAATCCAACAGTATGTTTTTTCGACGCGCTGGGATGTACTGTTGGATTCTAAATGCTGGGCTCAACACCGAGAGTTGAAAATCCAGTGCGCAATGAAATTCCGCCGCGATATTTTTACGTCCGTGCAAACGTGGGCATAGGGAAATATGACAAACACATAAATATAATTAGTATATTATAGCAAGTTTACAACCACATAAAAGACGTGACATGAAAAGTGTAAGGAAAAAAACATAAAGCACATAAACAATTTCTCTCTATGATTACTATATTACCGCCAAAGTTATCTTTTAAAATAGATCCAACAGTTCAAGAATAATCTTACATGTCGGTATTCTTCTTCTTAAACCCAGTTTTCCAAAATATCTTGAGATATATAGTTAGATGAGTAATTTTATCTCCGGAGTGCCTATATCTCTCACGTGTCTAGATAAATTATAAATGCAACGACTGATAAAGAACATTCCCATGAAGATAAGGCTCGATTCTGGTAGAACAATTTCCATGAAATTTTCATAGAAATTGTATAGTAGCAGAACAACTAGAGTCGTGTCATACGAACTTAGAGAGTTGTATTACTGATTCTAATTATTATTATTCTGTAAAGCCATGTTTGTTACGGTCGAGAAACATATTTTAATCAACATACAACCTGACGCTGACCTGCAAATTGCAAAAAACGAAAGAAAATTTTAATTTCGTGGGCTACCTTAGCGCATCTCTCTTAAGACGCTGATATACGCTAGTGACCTTGAGTGGTTAGCTTCCGTGTTCTGTACTGAGCTCACGCAACGCGTCGTACGTCCAGCCTGTAATAGGACTTGCCCATCAAGGAGCGCTGTCCCAAATTAGACGCATTATTAATTAATTATACATAAAATAAAAATGTGTTTTAATAAAACACGTATACTAAAAGATCAATCATTAATTTATCTTTTAAATGGTGAAAGTTTTTGAAAAATACGCTTCATATATTTTGTAATTCGCAGAGTTATATCCGCGTTAGACATAACTTTACAAATTAATTTCACTATGTAATATAAACATAATACAAAATATTAATATATTAAGATAATAACAAAATACTCTAATTTAACATATATATTTTCTCCAAATCATTAACACTACTCGTTTAGACGTGATCTTCAGTTTAAAATCATTAAAAGTCGGTTATCGTCGCCTTAACTCGGATTGCTAATCTGTCTGCAAACATAAAAATACTAC
The DNA here is from genome assembly GCA_947364205.1 of Agrochola lota. NCBI lineage: Eukaryota > Metazoa > Arthropoda > Insecta > Lepidoptera > Noctuidae > Agrochola > Agrochola lota. The sequence goes on from OX376241.1 coordinate 12,620,426, forward strand.
TACGAAACAATAAAATATAAACTACTCCATATGAAATGGTTGAAGATATGCCATTGGACAGATTTGGCCATCCGGTTTCTGATAACACCATTTAGTTAAAATATTTCGCTCTATCAGCAGTTGAGCGAATTCAGTAGATGCTCTGAGCTGCGGAATTATGCACATCATGCTTACGTTTCATATCTATACTAATAATATATACGTATTATAAAGAGGTACAATTTGTTTGTAAGTTTGTATGTGGGGGTTAATCTCCGGAACTACTAACCGGATTTGAAAAATTATTTTTGTATCGTATAGCCCAATTCTTGAGGACTATGTAACATAACATACACGTTACAAACCTTAGGAGCCGAGCAACTAGAAAAAAAGTCAGAAAGAACGATAAGCGATACGAAGTAATAGCGAGGGCGGGCGATGGGATTCGACGCGGTGGGTTGAAATTTCAAGCGGATGAAGTCGCGAGCAGAAGCTAAGAAAAAAATAAATGTTCGAAATACTCCGTTATCATTTCAAAAGAGATAAAGATTATCATAATGTTATACAGGGGGCATCATCGACGCGAAAACTGATACCATGGATTCAGTACATGATTCTAAAGCCCATGCGGTGAATTTTTATGTAGGTTATTTTAAAAAAAAACGACTGTTTCATAGAAAAGTGCAATACCTACGCGGCCAAAATTTATAGAACAGCTGATTTTTTTTTTAATAACCGGCGAAAAATTTCAATGCAGGAGGGTTCAGAATCATGTAAGTACTGAATCCATGGTATCAATTTTCGCGTCGATGTCCCTGCCACCAAAGATTTAAATCGTAGATGTGCCCTCACCGTACTACGTCGCGCGAAAAAGTGCCCATAGTGAAAAGAGTAACTTCGCACAATAATAATGGCGTTTCCATGACAATCAAGTCAAAGGTCTGTGATATTGTGTGTCAGAGGTGTCAAAACGAAACAGAAACGCGACCATCTTTTAACACGGCAGGGCAAATCTACGATTGAAATCTTTGCCTGCCACCCTGTATATCTCCTAGCGTTTTTTTTTTACTTACTACATAATCTAAAACAACTAGCTAAAAACCCGGTAAATGTATACTATCTTAAGGGTTCATCGCTTCCATAGCTGAATATGAAAATGGGTCCCATTTAGGATCTCTTTTGTTTGTATATTTGCGAAAAAGTTTTCAATATTGCTTACAATGATTATTTTAAGGAAAGTAATGGGCAAAATCTATACATAAATAAATAAAATTGAAGTATCTGTTTGTTATGTCGAAATAATAACTTTTTACTAAATATGTAAGTAGATATTCGGTACATGTAACAAAAAATATTTTTACGCGGATAAAGTCGCGGGTAACAGCTAGTAAATACTAATTCTGATTGTAATATTTGTCCATATATCTGTTCCAGGTCAACTAGTGATAGTCCTGAACCAGTTGTGCGTGGCGCTGATGCAGAATATTAAGTTCCTAGACCTGTTCTTCCTAACGACGCACACGCATAAAGGATCGCAGGCCGAGTGAGTTGAAAATATGTATAATAATTTTCCGTACTGCGTATGAAAATAAAACTACAAATTTTGCGTATAATTCTTTTGCAAATATTGCCATTTTGAATAAATTATTGAAATCAATGCTGACTGCCTATAATCTCCGAAAAAATATAAATAGTTATTTTCTTTATGTCATATAACTTTCTTTTGTAGGATTAATAAACATTTAATTAATTAAAGAATTTTAACGAGCACATCGGCAAGACCCTATTTCTGTTTTTTTTAGATTGTTTAATTCCTTTGAAGATCTATTTCAAACAAAAAAAAACGTTTTATGTTTCGAGTATCGGTTTAAGAGTCGATCTAGTATTATTATTTGGTGTGTAAATAAATTATTATAAAACTCATTTCCAGATTCATAATAGTCCGCCTCCTGCTGTCATCAGTTCACCGCGAGGGCAGTACAGGTTCAGCCGCGCGCGACGCTCTACTGCTGTGCGCTAAGATGTCTGCCCGCTGTTCACAGCTAGCCGACTTTATGCTGTCCGGGAATACTTGTCCTGTACTTGCTACAGGTTAGTTATTGTCTTAGACCGTTCTTCATTATATGCCTTTCCGAACTATTTTGGGGTCGGCTTCCAGTCTAACCACATGCAGCTGAGTACCAGAATTTTACATGGAGCGGTTGCCTATCTGACCTCAACAACCCAGATACTGGGTAATACGATACCCTTTGCCAAGACTGGTTATCAGACTTTCCGTAACGACTTTCAAATATCTACGAATGACAGCCGGGACCGACGCGTCGTCTTAACGTCCTTTCCAAGATATGGAAGGGTCTTCGCACCAAATAAAAATTAACCCAAAAAAAACTTAATCAAGAGCAAACAAAATCCAACTCTATATTAGTTACTCATAGCGTATATTTTCCCCCACAGGTCTAAGCGGTTTATACTCCCTTCTGCCGCGCACTCTGAGTGACAAGATCTACCGTCTGACGCCCGATGACGTCAACCACGTTCATAAATTGACGCTGTTTATAGACTCGCTGGAGTTTTGTAATGCTGTGGCACAGGTAAACTAAATATACAAATTAAAGTCGCACTTCGTGTCTGTATAGTGTGACCGTGTTGTTCTAAACTACGCAACGGATTTTGATGCGGTTTTCATCATCATTTAGAGAATTTATTCCGAGAGGTTATTGTAAAAGGTTCGATAGTTTGGACGGCTATCTAATTATGCAACACATTTTCGTAAACGATTACGACTAATCTGTTTCATTTTGACAGTTGAACAAAATTCATTGCGTTATTTACGTTGTAGAGCAAAATTCTTTTTCGAACTTATGAAGCAATGGATTAGCAATCTGTTTCAAAACGATTCAGATTCTGATTGATCGTGTACTGCGTAAATAGGGTACATACAGGACGACTTATCTGTTGCAGGTTGGAAATCCTAACTAGTATTATAAATGCGAAAGTGAGTTTCGTTTGTTTTTTATTTGTTTGTTTGTGCCGCTTTCGCGCTAAAACGGCTGAACAGATTTGGATGAAATTTTGCACATGGGTAGACCACGACCTGGATTAGGACATTGGATACTTTTTATCCCGATATTCCCACGGGATCGAGCGTTATGCGGGTGAAACCGCGGAGCTTATCTAGTTGATGATAAAGTTGACAAATACAGCTAGAAATATTTCAGTTACATAGTTCCAACTTCGGGATGTTCGTGCGTATTCTCACGACTCAAGTTCGTATCAAACCTTATCCTAATTGCAGCCTTAATAGGGATTATGCCTGGGTAAAAAAAAAAAAATCTAATTAGTCCGTCAGTCAGATAATAAAAAAAATATTAGACACGTATTTTTTGCTTTATCATATTAATAAAAAAATACTTAGATAAAACGCATTTTAAGTTGGGGAGTGGGGGTCGCTACGTCACTAGTACGTATAAAATCTACATACTCGTGACGTCATGGCACATTTTACCTCAATGTATCGCCGTAATCTTTAGATTACGTAAAAAAAGAAAAAATACGTGTCCAATATTTTTTTATAATCTCAAAGGACTCAATTTTTTTTTTTTTGTCATCATCCCTATTCTACAGTGTATTTAATAAAATAATGTTTTTCTTAGGTGGCCCACCCCGCAATAAAGAAGCACTTACTAGATCTCCTCTACCAAGGGTTCCTGGTCCCCGTCATGGGCCCCGCGCTTCTGCAGGTAAATACTTCATACACACTGGTTGCGGGATGAGTGAGCCATGGTATGCGTTGCGGATGTGACTTGTTTCAACTGGCTTTTGTTATGAACATGTATGACTGTTTGGTACACACGATGAAATTGATAAGTTGTGTTTTATGGTACCATTCCGTAGCCTACCGCAGTCGGCAACTGCAGGTGACGTGTCGCCGCGACACGACTGGTTTCTATAAAGTTCTATGAAATATCTTCCGAAGCTAGCGACATGTCGCCTTCATAGAAATCTGTCATGTCGTCGCCTGCGGTCGGCTTACGGAATGGTAGCTTTAAAGTAGTCTGGCGTTTCTTTAAGCTTCGTATGATGGGAAACAAAAGTTTAACATTGTTTCAGCAACATTTGTTGCGGGAATCTATGTTGAGCAACTGTTTTAAACTTTGTTTCGAATAAAACAGGGCTGAAGTCTTCGGCATGTATTGTGATGGGGACCGCGCGCGACTGCTAGTCAACCGCCTGAGGTATGCGAGCGGTGAGACGAGGGAGGTAGATAAAGGCCAAGATAACTCAGTGTGACAATTTTGTCAATGGCGCCCTCACCGCTCACATACCTGAGGCGGTGACTACCAGTCGCGCAAGGATTATAAATAGAATCTGTCAAGTCTCCATGTTATTATCGTGTGTACCGAGACAAAAAAAGAAATATAAAATTTATTTTTTAATAAAAATTATTGCTCTTTCATGTTTTTATTTGTAGCTTGCGTATTTTCATGTGTTATAATGAATTTGAGTCCACCTGTTCATATCAAAATATTTGCTGCATTTTTAATGATTTTCTCATCAAATATCATCATAATTATTTTATAAAAGTATTTTATTATTATATTTACTTAAAGTGATTTATTTAATAATAATATTATATTGTTCTAAATTAAATTAAACAATTTAAGTTTTATAGAAATGTATAGAAACGATAAAATAATTCTTTTATTCAGTTTGCACTAAACTTATCTACATATTGTGTGAACTTTTTAATGCACTAATAACATAATTATTACTAACAGTGTTTCTTTCAGTTATCGCAGGTGAGAATGACTAGGTATAACTGGAGTTTACTCATTAAGAATCGATTAGGTATGGAAATTTTATGAGGAATGAAATTTATACAAGCATAACACTTGTTTTAATCGGATTAAAATTTCGAAAAAAAACATATTACATATTTCACACTTCGATCTTGATATTTCGACCTTTTTTTAGGGTTCCGGAGTAAACAAGGAACCCTTAAGTTTCGCCATGTCCGTCTGTCTGTCTGACCGCGGCTTAGCTCAAAGACCTTTGTGCTAGAACGTTGTAATTTGGCATGGGTATACATATTAATCACGCCGACAAAGTGATAAAATAAAATAGGTTACCTCCCCTACACGTATTATCATAATCGACAGACTTACAATGTTACATTTGTTCTTGGGATAAATTCATCCCAACTACGGAACCCTTCATTGTACGTGGTCCGACACGCACTTGGCAGGTTTTATTATTTTTATTTTTTGAGATGCTCTTTTTAGCCTCTGCCTATTACATATTCAAAGACAATCGTATTAAGGAGTAAACTCTAGACGTGCTTCGGAGCTGACATACACACACTTTTCTTTTTTATAAATATCTTCTTGTCTCATACATATTTTTAGTATTTTTAAAAGGTAAAAAAATGCAATTGGTTTGCTTTACCTTTTAACTGGTACCCTGGTTGATATCAATAAAAATTGTCTGCAAAACTATACTCTTAAAATAATTTCGTCAAAACGCAACAATGTGAGGTAAAAGTATTATGTGTATTTATTTACATTATATCATTTGGCATCTTGTGTGTTCATATAACCATGTGTTTGTTTCATTAAAAAAAAAAACATAAAAGTGACATAATCACGTTTAAAAGAAAGTGTGAACAAAGCAAAACTACATGGGTGTTAAATGTATTATGGCTGCAGTTTCGAGTTTGACCGTGACCGCTTTATATGACTACTTGAAAGGTTTTATAAAAAAAAAAATACATAAAATCAGGAAGTTAAAGACATTTTCAAGTATTCCAAAAAGATCAGATACAGGTCATAATACATTTTTACTCAATAACAAAGGCACATTCCAGGTATTCAAAATTCCCCTCAAAACTATCATTGTTTTCAATTCAATATAATGTGTATTGTCTGGATTATTTTAAGATAAAATAAGACAGTAACCCGTCGGTTTCCTTTCCCTAAATTACTGTTGCAAATTATTTGATTGACTATTGCTATACAGGGTGGATTTTTGAGATGAGGCAGTAAGGGCAGCTACCTTAACCGTTGTAGCTACAAGAAAACGGTCGTAGGAGACTGTCCTTGACTTTTTCAGACACTATGATCTGCATTCAAAGATTTTGAAAAAAAAAAATACAGTTACCAAGAAAATGGGCACTTTCCCTGGAAAGTTAAGGACAGTCTCCTAAGACCGTTTTCTTGTAGCTACATTGGCTAAGGTAGCTGCCCTTACTGCCCCATTTCAAAAATCCACCCTGTATACGTCAACCAATCACAAGATGGAGATTTAAAATCAAAAATTCTTGATCAGGCGTTCAATAACCTGGTTTTGTTTTTTTTTGAGGGTGGGAAATTATTAAATAACTTCTCCCGGTCCGCCCAGAGCGGGAGAAGTTATTTGATAATTTCCCTAGTGTGTCAGACTTTTACTGACTAAAATCCACCCTTGTTCCTTCCACTGCCTGTGTGCTGGGGCCGCGATATCCCTTTCGGACAAACCCGCAACCCCAGCAGTCCTGCTTATAGTCTCTTCCCTAATAATACTGGAATGTGCTTAACCTTAGACATAAGACATTTTGCAAGCCGGATTGACACTAGGCTGACGTGTCGTGTCGTGATGCAGGATTGACCAATCAAACGAATCTGTTCAGTAGATCATCGTATTATAACGAGTTTTGATTGGATATAACTCTACGTCAGAAGGCGTCACGACACGACACAACACAGTAATGTGAATCCGGCTTTACGGCATAACATCACGTAAGTGGGCTTGTCATTTCACGCGGGACGCACCGGTTGGGCCATGCCGACGCGCGACGGCGGTTTAGTGACGGTAACCATCCATTGATCGATTCATTCCTGGACAACACATGTGTTGGATTTGGTGGAGAGTGACACCACATGTGTCAGTTTTTTTTGTGCTTTTTTTACTGTGGCATTTTTTTTTTTTTTGTGATTTTTTAGTATTTATGTCGTTTGTATGTGGCAGCAATGAATCGATTAAATTCCTCTATTTTTGGTGGTAGTAGTTTAACCCATTTTTTTTGTTTTGGATTTAGCTTGAATCTCTTTTATTTTAAAATTCTAACAGCCTTTCCAGTTAATATATTCTTTCCAGCACCTAAATAATTATATACAATGTCGCCCATAGGCATGTGCCCACCCGTATTTTTCTGCATATTCATGAAAAAAATATCGAAATTTGACTTTAAAAGAGGGGGGTCTATATTTAATAAATATGAGTTATTTTATCGGATTTACTAACATTTAATAAAATTTGTCGACTATGAAAAAAAACGGAGATAAAGACATTTTTTACTAAAAAAAAAACAGTATTTATTTAAAAAACATAAGTGTAATGCCCGGTTCCTATAAACAAAATGAATCGTTTTTGTTACCAATTTGCTTTTTTATTGTCATACTGGGCATATAAATAAATTCGTAAGAGAATTTTACCACTAATAGGTATTTCCCTAAGAGAAGCTCTACAGATGCAAAACTATGAGGTCTTTGCTTCAATATACGTAAAGATATAAGAGCCTTAATTTTAACCAATAACGGTCCGTAAATTATAGGAATCGGCCATTAGTCCATAAAATCATAGATTAAGATAGACCCGCCTTTTTAAAGTTAATTTTGGATAATTTGTCATGAATATTCAGAAAAATATCCGGTCACATGCCCATGGACGATATTGTATACATTGTCTTTATATTAAAAGGAAAAAACAACAATGTGCCGAAACTAAAATATTAAGCGAATATTTCTGCACACCTGATTGGTAGCCAACAAATTTCAAAAAGAAAAAACCTAAGATGCAGTATCTACAAGACTACTTTGTAAGAACCTGTTTCACAGTGCCCTATCTACCAGATTAATTAAAAGAAAAAAAATAATGTTTTAAAAATAATCCACCATATAAGTTCACCAAAGCTTATCAGATACCAGGCCAAAGTCTCCAAATCAATCCGTTCTCTAAATTTCCCTTCACCAACCTCCACAACCAACCCCAACCTCCAAAAAACTGTCACTCAACCGCTACACATCCTGTATCAACCAAGCCTACTAACGCGAGACATACCGTAGACGAGAGCGGCGCCCTTGCAGAGTGGCGCCGGCGAGCAGGCGGCGGCCATGGCCTACCTGGAGCTGCTGCTGCGCGGCGTGTCGCGCGCCGGCCTGCTGCGGGCCGTGCTGCACTTCCTGTTCGTGTACGAGTACGACGGCGTCAGGGTCGTGGACGTGCTGCTGACGAGACTTGAGGGGCACTCCCAGGTTAGTCACATTCTCGACTTCAGCTGACAAATTATCTGTGCCATTGGGACATGTGTTTTTATTTTTCGTCTTGTTTAAGCTGCTGTTTTTAAACTTGATTATTTTGAAGGTATGATAGTTTTAGGTAAGTCTCTTCTGTTGGAAGTTAAGGTGTTTATACTCAACGGTAAGACCACTGGCTGTCGATGTCTAAAAAAATAAAAAATTATCTTCGAGGAAAAGTCAACACGACACTAGCATGCTCCCGCGTTATTATAATACATATCTTGAACGTTGGCTTTAATATTAGCCAATATTTTGAAGTCCCAATTTGAGGATTGGTCCCATAGTAAAAGTAGTTTTCAATGATGAATACAATGACCCCTTTTCGGGTTTTAATTTCACATTGTAGTTCATAATGATAAAAAATGAGCATCCAAAAAATTATCTCACCTAATATTAGTGAAACATATGAACCACCAATTTCCAGCTATCCCTAGTCTCCCTGGCCCTAATGGAGACTCTCATTGACCTGAACTGCGAGGATGTGATGGTAGACCTGGTGTTCAAGCACCTGCTGAACGGCCTCCACCTCATGGTGTCCTACAGGCATAAGATCGCCGATCCGGAGCCCTATAGAGATGCTGCCATTGCGTATTTGGGACTGTCGCCCAGGTGTTGTTCGAGGCCTATGGAGATGGTATGAACTTTCATATTTAAAAAAATATCTTAATTATTCAAGTGTGTAGTGTTTTAAAAGTCTGTTCAAGTGGATTAATTCTTTTGACAAACCTCATGATAGTTAGCGTTATAGTCAAACCTAATACTTTTTATTTAAATTAGATACCTAATATTTGGGTTTGTAAAGAAAAGTCGTGTGATTGGTTGACAGCAATAATAACAACCAATAAAAAAATCAAAGTCATTTATTCAAACTAGCCTGAGAATTAGCACTTTTCAAACGTCAAAATCACATGAGACAGTCTCCCAAAACGCCCACCCTTCACCACTACCTAGTGCTTTAGCTGGGAACAAGAAGTGGTGCAAGCACGAATGCAAAGCATACAATGAATAAGTAAGCAGACATGTAATTTTACTGCAAGTTTCAATTCCATTGTTTATTTTTCTCACTTTAATTTTAATTTCAAACTTTTTTATAGACAAAACAATGGGTAGACGAGCTAGCACTAAGCGGCCGACGCGTGCTCGACCTGAAGAGTGAGCACGACAGACGAATGAACGGAGTGCACGACGACATCGCGATGAGCAATCTAGTCCATGAACTTAAAGTTAACTATGGGGTAAGATTTTGAAATTATTATAAAATAGTAGTAGTCTTTTGTGAAAGAGGTCGTCCGCTGAAGTAAAATTCCTATTGCTACCATTAAGAAGTATTATCATCATTCCTATTTCTTCCATCAAGCTATTTCTACCATTAAGAAGAGCTACCATCAAGCTATTTCTGCCACTAAGAAGTGCTCAGAAGTATTACCATCACTCCTATTTCTACCATCAAGAAGTCTTACCATCATTCCTATGTCTACCATCAAGTAGTATCACCATCATTCCTGTTTCTTCCATCAAGTAGTATCACCATCATTCCTGTTTCTACCATCAAGTAGTATCACCATCATTCCTGTTTCTACCATCAAGTAGTATCACCATCATTCCTGTTTCTACCATCAAGTAGTATTACCATCATTCCTATTTCTACCATCCAGTGTTATTACCGTCATTTCTATTTCTACCATCAAGTAGTATTACCATCATTCCTATTTCTACCATCCAGTGGTGTTACCGTCATTTCTATTTCTGCCATCAAGTAGTATTACCATCATTCCTATTTCTACCATCAAGTAGTATCACTATCATTCCTATTTCTACTATCAAGTAGTATCACCATCATTCCTATTTCTACCATCAAGAATTTGGAGTGTTCCGGGTTATAGGGTATGGTTGCTCGTCTACAAGGTAGCATAGGAGACATTTGAACTCTGCCTCTGATGATTCGCATGCCTGTTTGCAAAATATCAGAAAAAAATAATTGAACAGGTCGAAATTGCAAAACATGACAGCGAGACAGCACAAATGGTATTTTGTTTTTCACTTATAGCCTTTATTGCAAACGTAATGAAGCATCAATATGTATATATCGATGATGGCGCTCTCTGCTAGAAATCGAAGTGTTGTGAACGCAGTAATTTATGTATATTTTCATTTCTTCCTAGAATCCTAACGACACACTCTACGGTAACTACCACGCCTACATCTGCGACTCAAGATTCGAAATAGTTTCCCGCATCCTAGCCTGCAGTAACTGGACTTCTCGATACGACGGCATAACGAGCCCGAAGAGAGAGACGAACAACAACACGAAAGACACAGACATAGTTCCGCTAACGAAAGAGCAGGACAGCCTGATATCATGCACCAGTGGATATGAAACAAAAACCAGTGACAGTTCAGAAAAGGAACAACATAGTTTGACGTCTTTAAATGAACAATTGAATGAGCCAGAGAGTGAAGTAAAGACCGAGATAGTGAATGAAGGAAAGGAACATGATTCTTTGACGTCTACGGGTGAAAGTAGTGGGTATGAGAGCTTTAAAATATATAAGGATGTGGATGGAGATGAAGGTTTTGCTGAAGAGTTGTTCAGGAGGAGTTTTGCGAAGCCAGAGAGAGAGTATGACGGGGAAATGCCTTTGATTAGAAGCTGGAGGGCTAGTGCTGAATCGATAATCGGTAACTGTCGTTATATTTTACTTATCACTATTGATATGAATTAATTTTGCTTATTGTACTAATACCGATGTACTGCGCCTTAAGAATGCGTGGCTAGGCGGCGGGCAGGACCCCGTGAGCGTTGACGAATGAGCGGCCTGCACTGCCGCGCACACACCTAAGGCGCGGTACAGCGGTATTTGTCAAACTATACCTCGTATGATATTGATCAACTTTACACGTAGAGAGGACTTGGAAAACCACGAAGAAAACTTTAAAAAAACTTGATTTTAAGGTACTCTCAAGTCTCACTGTGTTACTGTCATTTTAATGTGTATTGTATCGAAAACACTCAAAAACATTTGAAAGTTAAGTATCGTTTGAGAATTCTGCGGTTAAACTTCATACTTAACAGTTATAATTGGATACTGTCTTCCGCAACATCATAAAGTTGTTCAAAAACGTAAACTAACGACAATTAAGCTATATTATCCACATTTCACGAAATCCTATCAATCATTGCAATTTGAACCTTATAATTAACGTCATAAAAGTTACAATAAATGGCTTAACTATAACAGTTTTCTTATTTTTCTTTCCAGGACCATTACTAGCCAGTCTTCTGAAGAAAACGGCAGTCCTCCTTGAATCGGAAGTAATAGTGAACTGTCGAGTCACGAGCGTGGTGTCTAAGTTAGCATCGCTGCCTACGCCTCTGCTGACCTCCTTACTGCTGTGTCCCGGATTCGTGTTACAGCCGAACGTGCCTTCTTTGTTTCAAGTGAGTTTTTTTTTACAATCTAGGAAGAAAGGATATGTAAAGAAACAGATGAATACAGATAGTCCCTCCGCAAAATAAAATTATAATAAAAAGAGACTCTTGCTACGACACAATAAAGTGCAAATCAGGTCGCACAGCGCTTATTACCTTCAGTTATATTCACCTAGAAGTTGCCTCTCTTTCTATCGCGCGACTCTAAGGCCTGAAACTGCGTTAAGCGTACGTCCGCACGGTTCCATACAAAAAAGCTCCGTTGCGTGGACACGCGCGGGCGTACGTCGCGCGTGTCCCGCCTACGTGCGACGGACGCCCGCGAGCGGTAACACGCACGGGCTTGTTCAGTCAATAACGCTATGTAATACGGGCCTCACGCACGCTCGGAGAAAACCAAGGAAAATGTCTTTCGATAGGTACAGAAAGGGTGATTGTGGAAGTACAGTGTCACCCTACCATATGGGCCCAGGCGAATGAACTATATAAATACCGAGATGCACGAACTGAGGCTGACGCTTTTTTTTTTTGCTATTTGTTGTTTTGTTATGTAATAATATATTAACTTCTCCATTGACACGACTGTGTTTGCACACCGTTAAAATCGAACTAGTGACACTGCGTAAATAAAATAATCCGGTCTCCGCGACTTGGACCGTCGCGTTCCCACGGAGCCCACCCGCGTGTCCACGCGCGAACACGTGAGGGGTACCCGTCGCGGGCGCCCGCTTAACGCAGTTTCAGGCCTTATATCTACTGACTACGTTATGTTCACTGGATTGGCCCGACTAGACGAGCACACCGCGTACTTGTAGCTTCATACATAAAATGCGGAGTGAACCATCTGTATTCAACTGTGGTAAGGGCCAAAGAGCTGAACAGTTTTCATTTATTGCCAAAAGAATATCAACCTTGCGGACGTCTAAATAAAGTTGAAAACATTAATAAACCGGCTGCCTCTGCCTGGGTAGTATGTAGAGGTAGTGGGTGGGGTTGGTTATATTCCGACGATTCAGTTAATAACGTCAACCTAATCCAGTATTCCATATGTTATAAACAATTATTTTATCATTTTCCAGATTCTAAGTAAGCTAAAAGAAGAAGTGGACGAGTTAACAGAAGGTATAGAGAATAGCGGCGAGCTAGTGGACAAGGCGCGAGTTTACCTCATACAACGAGAGATGGCGCTGGTGAAGACACGGGGCCCGACCAACGATGATAGTAAGTCCTTAATTAGCTAAGCAGTAGAGATCTTCTTCAAAAGACCATCACAGACCTCGTATAATCTACCCATTAAAATGTCTCGAATTTTAAAGAGACTAACGGCTGAATTTGTTTTAGTGTTTCTTCTCAGGGCGGTCGAATAGAAAACACCGACCTCATCTAAGATAAAGATTAAGATATATTTATTTGTAAGCATGTGTAACATTATACATATAAATGCAAATGTGGATGTAAAGTGAAAATCTGTGAGTTGCAACATGTTTTGCCATCATTGGCGTACAAAATAAATTATTGCCACTTGAAATACAACACAATCATGAAAGTCTCTCTATCTAGTTCACAAATTTTATTTAACGTGTAAAAAAAGGTTTAATAACTAAAACCTTTTTACAAAATAAATATAATTTTTCATTCTTTAAGCGCGGCCACACTGGCAACGAAGTTAAGCCCACAATCGCACGAACGAAAAAATGTCGCGGCGGGATTATTTCGCACAATGGATTTTCAACGCTTCTACTTAGCGCTGAGAGTTGAAATTCCAATAATGTGTTTATTCGACGCGCTGGGATTCACTCTGTTTGACTCTCAACGCTCGGCTTAACACCGAGAGTTGAAAATCTGCTGCGCGGTAAAATCCCGCCGCGATATTTTTACATCCGTGCGAACGTGGGCTAAGGTCGTTTAGCTTCGCTCATGTAAATACCTACCGCTTCTTTTCATACGTCGGTTCATAGCTCGCGGTGTGAACCGAAGTATGCAAACACACAGTAGCTTGCCCTTTGAGCTTACAATATTTCAAGACAGACGTTCAAAGTACATCATTACCACCGGCCTATACTAGCACTGTTCACTGCTGGACATAGGCTTCTTCCAATCGCACGCTTTTTAGCTCGATACGACTACTAGCCACACTGCGAAGATCGTTGCTGTTCATATCCTGAGAGTGTCGTACCTTACTTTTAACAATTCACGGACTACTCAAGAACACATCTACTGCAACGGTCGTCAGTTCTAGGCCTAATATGGCCGGTCCATTGCCACTTTAGCTTGTTCATTTAGTGAGCAAAGTCGACCACTCCAGACCACTTAAGTTACTAATCTAAAACATTTTCAATTCATCTTTCAGGTCACGGCCAGGATTCTCCACAAAAACCGGATGACTCACCGTTCCGGCGCATGGAGACTAAACGACGAAGTTTTTCCAACAGTATTTCCAATATGTTTGGAAGGAGATTGTCTTGTAAGTAATTTTCTTTGTTGGTTTCCGGAGATTTTCTGGCGTATATTTTTACTCAGTTTATTTGTCACGCTAAATAGGGTGTCTCTGGACACTGAAACTAGCCTTGAATGATTTCTTTTTGTTTAGTAATTTTTGTTCGAGTTTGTTTGTTTTGTCACCATAACAAATAATCTGCGTTCGCAATTTATTTTCCAAAGATGTAAACAAACACGAGTTTTAAGAATGTTTTTCTTAAAACTCGTGTTTGTTTACATCCAAATTTAAAAAAAAAAACAACTGTAAAGCCTACACATAAGGTTTAGTTTGCGCTACAACTTCATATTTTTTATGACTTTTTCAACAGTACTAGTCAGTCTAAAATCAAATTTATTTACACTTGTATAAAGTTGATGTTTGTTTAAATGGAAATAACATCAATTGGAAACAAAGTTATAAATAGACCTATATCGATTTTAAAGAAAATTACATGTTGATAGATATAGGCTATTTTTTATCTTTCTTACGCAAGTAAAACCGCGAGAAAACTGTAGTTGCGAGTTATACGTTGTTTTTAAATCCATTGGATTTAGAAAATTACTAGCCTAGCTTGTATCATCTTTACTCAATCACTTATATTTTTACTATTCATTTTCCAGCATCATCACCCTCCCCACACAACGCCCACAGTCCACAGCCCAATACCTACGCTAGTCCACAGAAGAGACCAGTCTTTACACAAGACACCTACTGGAACCAATCCATCACCCTCCGCTCAATTCTAAACGCAGTCATACTCGACGAATGGCTCAAAGAATTAGCTTCATTATGCGAAGAACACGCCCTAAGGCTATCGGCAGGAAACTACGAAGACGAAAGCTACATACAAGCTGTGGCATTATGACTGAGAGCCAACGCCGCTGGAGGCATGTACGTAAAAAGAAATACCATCAGCGGGAAAACAATTGACACATTCGTTTGAAATTCGAACGTGATTCGCCATAATAAAGTTAATGTCGTTACTAACGATTATTTTTAGTCGATTTTATGCGTTTGGCATCGATTGGAGTTCAGTGAAGTTGATAATCGACTAAATGTTTTATAGGTAATTGTGTGACATTGCAATCGTTGTTCGTCGCACATTGTGTGGAATGTTTTCTCACAAAGTCCAAGTGTTTTTGAAACATGTGATGATCCACCGTGGGTGTTGAGAGTTGCCTTCTAGGTATAGCGAAAGTATAGAACGTAATGTAAATATTAAAATTGGACAGTTTTTATGAAATATATGACGATATCAGAACGTTAACGATTTTTATTGAATGCATTTTTGCATATTTCATTGTTGTTGTATGCAACTGTTGATGTTAGTTTAGACGTAAATTAACAGTATTTAATGCCAATATTGGCGTATTAATTGTAGGTGGATGATCAGTCAATTTATAAAAGCATTTTTTACAAACACATTAACTTATTTATTAGAATTCGTGTTCAGCTCTTCACTTTCCTAGCTTGACTAGCAAAATCAAAAAAGATCGTCTTAAAAGAAATATGCAATTAAAATCGTTAATGTTCGCAATAACAGTTCGAATGTCTTAGACGTGATATCGAACAAAAATTGCAAAAAGTTGCATTATTTTAGATTGTACCAAGTGTACACATTTTTTTAGTTGTAGTAAGCATCACATACTTAATCTAAGTACCTAACTTTACTAGAATAATATTAGTTGCAATTATTTTTAACATTTTAACTGGATTGCCATCATCGTAATTTTGAACTGTGATTTTGTAATGTTCAAAAAATTGGGGAAATATTTATTGTGAAAAAGATAAAGGTTTTGTCCGTGTGTTTTTATTAATATTATTTTCATGTTTTGAACTACATATTTCATGTTTTTAGACATTGTTTACATGAAATGCCTGTTGTATGAAGTAAATTGTTCAAACTTTTACTTTGAAAAGTGTTAAAAATAAATTCAATTGTGATTGCATGTGATAATAACAGTGTCTACAAACAGAAACAAAAAACTAACTATCTGATTAAATATTTTTTATTATTTGGACATTACTATTTTTTTTAGATTGTTTTACTAACTTTTGACTTTGAATGTTTTTATTGAAAAATATTTAAGTTCAATATAATATTAGTTATTTTCGTGTAACGATTATTTTGTGTTTTAACGTATAATTTTATTTTGTTTGTTTAAAAAAAGTACTCTTGATACAACTTTATATTTGATAGAATTTATTTGATTTTGTAGAACATATTTCGCTCAAAAATATTAAGGTAGTTCTACATTGGATGTTACTGCAGCCGGGTTAGAGTCGAGAATTACCCGAAGGCCGTGCGTCCATCAAGTGTGGCCCTACCTTTAACTAACGTCCTAAGTATAAAACTAGATTGAAAGTCGTCCGTTTCCGTCCTAAGGATGCAAAATATTTTATTTATATTTTTTACAAATTATATTCAATATCAAACATCTTGTTATTCGCGCAAAATTATACAAGACATGTTTAAAAATGTCAAATGTTTACAGTAAAGACAAAATTTTTATCGAAACATTTTCTGTGATCGTATCGTAAGACTAAATTGCATGAATTCGACTTACTTCGAGAAACAT
Source organism: Agrochola lota (assembly GCA_947364205.1). Classification (NCBI taxonomy): domain Eukaryota; kingdom Metazoa; phylum Arthropoda; class Insecta; order Lepidoptera; family Noctuidae; genus Agrochola; species Agrochola lota. The sequence goes on from OX376241.1 coordinate 12,637,226, forward strand.
CGAGCCTTGTACGGCGGTTCTGTTATAACCGCAATATCTTTTATTGGTGTTCATATTATCTTTTTTATAATATTGTATTTGATGTGAAATGAGTTTTTGAAAATTAAATATTAAATAAATAAAACGTAAATAACGACATTGCATCAAAAAAACGAACTGAATTTTAACGAACCATTGTGAACAAACCTTGCCGGTTGCTTATAATCTGATAAATTACTTGCCAATGGAATTAATACCGTTACTTAGGTACATACCTACATTTTTTAAGCCTCTGACTAGATGCACAACACATAGTATGGATTGTAATGTTACGTGAGTTTTATATACTTAAAAATATTGATAAATTTTAATAAAGAAATGTGAATAACATAAATTGTGTTTATTTTCACACTTTTTTTCCGAAATTGCAAATCGAATACCCTACGACTAAGGAATGCCATCTCGATGCGAGATTGGGAACTCGCAGTCTGTTGTCGAGATTGGGCCATTCGAGATCTCGTCCTGCAATGTGGTGAGTTAGAAATTTCGAGATCGAGATGTAACGTGGGTACTTTTTAATAATGCGTCTTTTTTATATCAAAAATGCTTACGACATATTGAAAATTAAAACTACACCTACACAAAACGTAGACTTATACATTTTAAAAAACTTCTCAAGAATCAGAATGTGCTTAGACGCGCGCGCTCAGTTTCGAAAACTAAACGAAGTCTCGAGATCTCGAACGAGATTGTCTTCACACGAGATTAAATCTCAAAAAAGGCTCTAATTCGCGGGATCGAGATTGCATTTCCTACCTACGACGCATTACTCTTCTGCACACGTAGCATGACAACTAAGAAACGGGTTTGTCGACCGAAGAATAGACAAAATGATAGATTGTGATTGTTTATCTGTTGTTTTGCCTATTCTGTCGACAAAACCGTGGTCAAGCTAAGCGTGCTGGTAGAGCTACTTCTCTCGACAATAATATTATGTAGTATAGCATTTTCCTACCACGGCGGGCTGTGCTTGGGCATCAGCTGCGGGTGCAGAAATCCTCATACAGCGCAAATATTTCAACCTTATTAGGTGTTATATGTTCGAGCCATTTGGGGTTGAAGTTGAAACACTAGGGCCATGAGATCCGATGGGCACTCGGACCTCATGGCCCTAGTGTTTGTTGGTTTTTCGAGACATCGCCAATCGGTTGGTCGACACTTCACGTGATCAGAGGACTGGCGTATTTTTTGCGAAAGAAACAGCATTGCCATGGAACTTGGCAATGCTGCTAGCCTTTAAGGCACTGTTCCTGTTGACAGCGATGCGGACGAATTTTTTTGATGACCTGAATGCGTTGTAGCGCCGTCAGAGGGCGCCATTCGGTTTTCCGAACAAAAACTGACATGGACGCGACGATCGCGTATTCGCGCGACAATCGCTTACATTAACTACAAGTTGCGAGTTTCACTTGCGCTCACGATGACAACTTCACCTCCAATACGTGTAAAAGGAGACAGGTGGAATACCTTTCACCTACGTCTCCAAAGAAGTGAAGTCCATTTTTGCAACTGGCTGTTAGTTGCACGTGAATAAAGTTTGTCACTATGGTACTATTTTTTAATATCATAAACACACATAACATCATGCCTGTATTTCAGTGTTAGGCAGAGGTGTACCATAAGTATACCTACTTTTCGCCAGTAAGGTATGTGCATGTATGTCGTGTTTTCTCTTATTTTATTCATTCATATCCGGAATCCATCTTGTATGAAATACATAAAAGCACTAGTTGACAAGTCCCAACGGTAAGTATAGAGGCGCCACCAGCGGAGAGGGTCAAGAAATCGCTGACAACGGGCTTACTAAATGGAGCTTCACTCAAGCAAAATGGATTCCGGCTATTTATAAAATACAAATATTGAAAGAATTTTACGATATTATTATGAGTGTAGAACTGTAGACAATACGTATAATAAATTAATATTACCTAAAACCTGCCTCGTTGAACTGGTTACAACCGCGACCGTTGATCTAGGGCTACACCACGTACTTACATAAAGCGTCGTCTGCTAGGCTTGTGTAGTACATGTACTATGTACTATTAAGAATTAATGCACGACACTGTACTAGAATGAACTATTCCGTAAGCTTAATAGTACTTCGGTCATTTAGTACTTCGTTTCGATCACGTTCCGTCCGATCGGTCGCTCGGACTTGGATCCGCAGAGATCACGCATATTCTCGATTCATGGATCGCGCGGGAAACAGACTCCTGTTTCACTCTGACTTCTCAAACTTACAACTTCATAACTCTGATTTGCCAAGGTGTTTAGATCTTTATTACGAAAATAGTTTAAGTATTTTGCTTTATTTCTTTCGAAACTTAAAGGCATGCGATGCTACCGATTAAAAAAATATATTTTCTGTTTTCTTAGAATAATAAGTACCTACGTTCTAGTTACTTTCCATTTTGAAATTAGTTTAGGTAGTAGATACGATTTAATTGTTAAAGTTCGATGTAAACACCTATGAGCCTGTGATACCATTCAATACTCTTCATTTAGTTAGTGTACTAGTTACGTGTAATAGTACTAGAAGGCCGAACTAGTACGTTTCACAGATTGTACTAGATTGGAGCGATCCGTTCAATGACCGAGCAAGAACAAGTCTACCGTCTGCCACAAAATATGGTATGCGCACGAGTGTGATAATAACGCGCACATATTATTATACGCTCCGGCAGCCTACTGTCACTAATTTTGGAGCTTTGATCTACGTTCTGGCTAAGCTATTACGGTATAATATTCTAACATAATAATCGACTTTTATATATACTATTTCGCACACCTAGATAAAGAGTAGCACAACTCAAAATACCTCTTTTTTCAGGAAGTGCGAAAAACGTTTTACTCGTTTTCTATTTGACCGATTTAAATTATTGGTGTATGATGCTGTATATTATTTTACTAAGATATTAATTTGCTCAATTACTTACCTTCAAATACACGTATAACTTTTTTATTATTATTTTTCGTGTTATATTAGTAATCGTGACTAAATCATTGTTTAATATTTTTATCAACTGAAATTGATTCCATATTAGTGATTTTTTTCTAAATTAATCCTTTCTTGTTCTGATTTTTTTTTAATAATCTTTACAGGAAGAGTAGTGTATCTAAATAATTATTTTGTATAATAATAAAGTAAAACATTCTTTTCAGTTAAGACATATTTATTTTGTATGAATAAAGAATTATAATAATTAAAGATAATCAAAAACACAGCACTTGTTTAGCAAATGCCTCGGAAAATAGAATGAACACCTTACATTATTCTAATTTGAGATCCATTAAACTTTGAACAGGTTTAAAGTAGACATTTTTCTTATAAGTAATTTAGGTATTAACATCTCTTTAATCAGTACTAGACCCGGTAAGTCTATAAACTACAGGATTATAAAAAAACACAGCCCTTTGATAGACATCTTAAGAATAACTTAGTTACAAAAACACGTACTTATTACTCCACTTATAACAGGCATGAGAAATGTAGGTACTAGGTACTAAAAATATCTGTTTTCACTTAATAACCAAAAAAAACTACATCAAAAAGGTAACATGAATAAAGGCATCTAAAACACTTAACTATTTTGTTATTATTATTATCAGTCTCACCGAGAGGATTTTAAAGTTATGAGTTAAATCAGACTTATTTTCAACCTTTTACCTAATATCTAAATCATCTAAAACTATAATAATATAATAATATTATTACAGGCTCCCCGACAGAATTCTAAACTGTTTTTGCTTAATTAAATCGGATTTTTTATTATTATTATAAAGTTATCAAAAAACATAAGTATTCAGATTTTCTTCTTAACAATACCTACAGACACCTACGTATGTCGGTATTATTTGGAAGAAATTTCTGCGTGTAATTTTTATTCTATAAATCTAGTGCATTTTTGTAATAAGAATCGACGTAACTCTGTGGAATTATTTTCTTATCAATTAGTTCCGTAATATCCCGCTTTTTATTGGCAGCCAATGGTATTTTTTGCAAATACGCTTTTTTCAAAGTTGGAGAAAATTGGTGATCTTGTGTGCGCCTTTGATTTCTAACAAACGCTTTTTTAAAAACCGTCTCTTCATAAGAAGTTTTATAAAAAAATGTCATCAGTTGCTGCTTTTCAACGCGAAGTTGTTTAATATCGTGCCATTTTATTTGTTCTCTGTCAACATTAACTGTGAAATTGTTTCCCCATTCTTCTTGAAGGGCTTTCAGATCATAGAACTTGTCATGCGTAAGTTCTTCCACATGATAAGGTTTCCCAGTCTTTTTAGCTGTTCTTATTAAAGTCGCGTATTGTTGTGGACAGTATATTGGGCCTGATTTAGTATATCTTTTGATTTGTTTTTCGATAACGCTGTGTACATTATCGCCTTCATTTTGCGAATGACCACGAATTAAAAATTTATGAGTAATTGAGTTTACTCCCATGGCTGCAACAGCAAATGCGTAGGCAGACAGCAGATATTTATTTTTTTGCTGACCACAACAGTTGTCACTATAAAATATAAGGTCCAGTTCGGTACCTAATGTATTTTTCTCAACAAGCATCTGTATATATTGCAGTACGCAGGATCCAATTTCCACTGCACCACGTTTGCCTTCGATTTCGTCCCAAAAGAAGCATATTACATCTTTTGCATACAAGTCACTAATCGTGAAATTTAGACAATTTATTCTAGATTTATAAAAGAATAGGGATACTTGCCCTTTAGGCAATTGCATCACGGCTTGGAGATCGTAAACTGCAACAACTACGTCTGTCCTTTTCTTGTCAGCTTCCTTTTCTGATCTGGACAGCACTTTCTCTTTCAAATGTTGGTCATAGGCCTCACGCAGTGTTTGTTGTTCTTCTCCGATAGCATTTTTGAATGTTTCACAAAGATCACACGCATCTTTTTTGGGGATGTGAAAAGAAATATTAAACTGTGTATTAAAAATACGATTAAAAGTTGATGACGAAGCAAATGGTAAACATTCATTTTCGCGTAGATCTTTATAATCTCGGTATAGATCCGCAAGTGATCTTTCGCTTGGAATGAATTCTCTTGTTGTTTGTGCTCGAAGGTAATGAGATTCTATTCTGGGGATAGACTTAATGAAAGTGACGACACTTTCTTTTATTTCATTATCTATGGTGGAGTGCTGTCCGTGCTTACCCCTCCGGTCATCTTCTATGAAACCGCCTTCTTGTCGTTTTGAAAGAGCTGTCCTAATGCATTGGTCGCTTATGTTTAGGGTAGCTTTAAAAAAAGTCTTGCAGACTCTAATACGAGTGTCTTCAACTTCAAAAAAAAATGCAGAATTAAGTGCCCTAAGATTTTGGGTACTGCTGTATCTATATTTAGGCTTAATTTCTTGTGTGTGCCTTACAATGAACTCTCTTTGCCGTTGAAGTTCGCCTAGTGCCCAAAATTTGTCGAACAAAGATTTGCGTAATATTTCACCTATTTTAGATTTGCATTTCAATTTGCAATTATCGTGGCATGGAGGCTTGACCGCTCTTTCAGGGACGCTCTTATTAGTTGAACTCACATAAGCCTTTCCGGTATTTCGACGAGATTTCTTAACATTTGTGGACCAAACAGCTGGGTTTCTTATCCTTTTCCTACCCCTTTGAAGGCTTTCAGGATCAACAGACTGGTCTATGATCGGTTGAGAGGTAGAAGGTTCAGTAGGTGGATTTTCGTTTAAAAGATTGTGAGAATCCGGCATGGCCGACGGCACAGAGTTACTACCTATTTCTGTATTACTGCTGCTTGACGAACTGCTGGAACTACTAGATGATGAGCTAGAACTAGAGGAGGAGCTGGAGGAACGAGACTTTTTTCTTGTCATTTTCTTAGCCCTTTGAAGGCTTTCAGGATCAGCAGACTGGTCTATGATCGGTTGAGAAGTGGAAGCTTCAGTAACCGGATTCTCGTTAAAAAGATTGGCAGAATCCAGCATGGCAGATGGCACAGAGTTGCAGAGATGATTTGGTGGTGAAGTCTTGCTGGAACTACTAGAACTGGAGGAGGAGGTAGTACTAGAGGAACGATACCTCTTTTTTGGAACGACGAGAGATGGACGGTGAGTTCTCTCTTTGGGAGGTGGGTTGAAGAGCGGATCCGCATCTGAATCGTCTAAATCGCTACCTTCGCTGTTAACCGGTGATATATAGTACGATGGTTTCACCTGGGTGCTGGCTGATGGTGGTGCTAACGTTGCTGGATTCTCTTGTAACTCCATGGTGCCATTTTCTGAGATTTCTTCCATCACCTTGGTGGTCGTCGAGGGTATTGTGGAATTCTCTTGAAGCGCTTTCTCCACATGACTGCTTTCAGGCTCATTTGAACTTGTCTCCATCGCCTTCTGTAGAAGTAAAAGGCCACGGCCCCTCATCATCTGTAGCAACAAAATACGACGTTAATAAATTTCACGAATACTATATTAACTCAAAAATATTTTTATAAATTGCAGTATTTTATTAAAGAATTAAAATTTATAAAATCAGTTTTAAAAATACAAAGGCAACTCTAAATATTCCTTTAACAAAATAAACAATAGCATTTATTGTTTTAGAATAAGAGCGAATTCAAATTTAACCAGCAATAACAGACCAACTCAAATAGTGTAAAATAATTTCACCAACACTAAACTATTATTAGTTAGTAAAACAACAATTACTTACATGTGTCAACAATACTGGGGTAAGTGGAAATAATTTGAAGAACACCCAAGAAACAAGACCGATGCAATCACGAATACAAAATCAACTCAAAATAATTCACGCTTGATTACTGCGGTTAGCCACGAATACAAAACTAAGTGGAAATAATTTACTCTTTGTGCGTATTGACAGCAACTTCCCCTGCGGCTGACATGTCGTAACTGGTGATGCGTTACTGTTGTTGGTGGGGGGTGACCGTAGGCTAATCAAAAAGACTGACTTACAGAGCCATCTAGTTTTTTATGAATGGAGTTTGTACACAGGTGTCTTTGGAGTTAGTGTAGTTTTCGACGCTGATTCCGATAATCGCAATAACTCGATTTTATATTATTTTGAGTTGTGCCACCCTTCATCTAGATGTGCGATTTGCATAGTATTTTAGGCGATTTACATGAACGAAAGCCCTACTTACGCCAAGTGCCACTTTCTGTCAGTCAACCACAGGGCTGCCAGATGTACGATTTAAATCGTACTCCTACGATTTTTTGGCATTTCTACTCATGTACACACGGCTACACATCAACCTAGACTGTTTGGACTTTGGACTATTAGAAGTTGAACGCTGCGAATCGTGCGACAGGGCGCGATATGTTTTTGTTATTTCATCTCACTCACGCACGTCGTCTAGTGCGTGGCACGTGCCGCTGCCGCCACCACTATACCTATAGAAACCTATCATGTATATTATTTTGTAAACAAGTTGTGCTCGTTGAGTTCAGTTATTATAATATGGGGTGTTTTTTCGATTTGCGCTGTGCCTGCGCCAATTCATCCATTAGTTATTATCAATTATTATATATTTGTAGCTTTTCCCCACGGTTCACACGCGTGTATTTCGGAAATCTACATCATGTCCGATTTTTATACAAACTCCATACCCTTTTATATTTTATTTTATTATTTGATTTTATAAAACACGTATTTCTCCATTTTTTACCAAAAAAATATTACTTTACCTATTTATTTATCAAATTTTTAAACAGTTTGCCCCTTCATAACGACACAATAATGTAATCAATACCTACTTTGACGTGATTTTGCACAGGCATACTTGGAAGGTCGGAAAATATCTCATTCCGTAGGGAAAAAACCTTACTAATACCTATTAAAATGTATGTTTGTTTGCCTGTAAGTGTTTGACTAGTTTGTAACTGTTTGATGCACTTTCACAGCAAAACTTTTGAATCGATTAGGGGCAGCTTGAACCCATAGGATTTTTTCCAAATGGATCAACATTTACTAAATGATTACTTACCTACTTGCTTTATTTTTCATGGTTAGGATAAATAGAGAAAAAAATAACGTTCTATTAAATCGGCTCTTTATTTCAATCAAATTACGACAACACGCACATAGTTTATATGTCCAGGTAAATCACTGTCCATTCTAAGGTTGCCTGGAAGAGATCGCGGAAAGCGATAAGGCCGCCCATTGTATATTTTGTAGTGTTTGATTAAGTTTTTTTTTTTTGTTATGTATTTTTGTGGTGTACAATAAAGTATATATAAATAAATAAAATAGTTAACAAATTACATACTTGCAACATTTACCTCATATTGGCAAATAAAACTCTGAATAGGCCTTTATGGATGTTGCCTAAGCTCTCTACCTTTTCACTTTTTTTAGATCCATGCAATGAGTGACTCTTCACTCATTGATCATCAATGTGTTGAATTATATTACCCGACAGGTATGGAAATCAGTCGAAGAACGCCTACAAAGAATTAATATTTTGTTTAATTATTTAACACTTGAAATGTTTATATTAAATAACTATCACAATCTAAATATAACTACAAGTTACCTCAGGAGCCAACGATAGTTAAAAATCTAAATCAACAATGAACATAATAACATTAACAAAGTCGGAAATAATGTGAGCATTTATATCAACACACTATACTCAATTTGAAATAAGATTAGACATTTAAACAAACCTTGTTTACAGTCCGTTCAACCGATTCTGACTTCTATACCGTAGGCATAAGGATGGCATTAAAAGCAAAAAAGTGGTTACAATACCAACTGTTTACTGCAGCTGCCATTTGTCATGCTACCAACGTAATAGAAGTCAAAATCGGTTGAACGGACTGTAAAAAGGTTTAATTAAATGTTTAATCTTATTTCAAATGGAGTATAGGTATAAAAAAATAAAAATAAAATCCTGTGACAACCCTCTTTAATCAACTAAGTATGGCAAATAAAACTTGACATGGTTTATTGGTTTAGGTATGCTACTAGGTAATTGGTATGAGAAATATCCTCACGCTAGAGTAATTATATGTAAATATTTATATAAATTATATTTAAGACATGCAAAAGAACATACATTAAGCTGAATCAACTTAAAAAATGTTAAGTTTAACATTTAAGAATCAAATATTATTATAGTTATCAGACTACTATCAAAATGAACATACCTAGCTCGAGTTACTTCGGGAGTCAACACTAGTAACAAATATAAAACTTGTCAATAAAAATAGTTAACAATACCTTAAAATCTAAACTCATAAATACAACAAAAATCCTCATTTAGAGACACATTTGTATAAGTAATAATAATCATGACTTAAGGCGAGATTCACAGACCGTACTCAGGACTACTTAGGTAAGCAAAGTAAGCCTTTCACACGAATAAGAACACACAACAAAAAATAAACACTCAATTCCTAAAAATGTTGAAACATTTAACAATTAAACTAATTAGTTTGCCTGCGAAGTAGCTTCACCTAATATCAGAACTGTGCAAGATGGCATATGGCATTAATGTTTCTAAACGATATCCAGAAATTAAATCAAAACGATATATTATGTGGAAATTGGTTAAAAGAATGAAAGCCACAGGTATTCCAAAGCTAGATCGTCATTAATAAAAGAAGGTAAGCATCATTCATTTATTACCATAATTTTCTTGTGCTGAACTGTATTTGTTAGTCTCTTGTAAGTGTAAAATAACTTATTAAAGCTCCTTTCCGTTTTTATTTTTTTTATTACAATTACAATTAAGTATAGGTTAAATAATAAGTTAGGATAAAATAATTAAATAAGTACGCTATCGCAATAGGTTACCCTGTAATGATAGATGTAAGTGGGAAATAAATAAATAAATATAATTTTAATATTATCGTTATCTTGCGCGGTCTTGGGTGCTGCAAACCGGTCGACGAACGGCGCGCTTTGGCGCTGTCGCGTAAATGTAAAATAAAAACACCTTCCAAACGTTATCTAATGAGAAACAATTAACTAATCACCAGTGATCGGAGTAGGTAGATTGATTTTTAGTACTTGTATCATAAATGCACACAGAAAGAATAACATGGATAAGCCATTTTTCCGGAAAGTAATTCCGGTATTTCCGGATTCAATTAAATATTGTTAATGTTGGTAGTGATATTATTACTACTCAATTCAAAATTTAAAGGAAGGTATCAAAACTAAATTAATTCATTATTTATCGTGACAAAAAAAAAAAATAGGAAGAATAATAAAGAATAAAATTGCTCATTTTATTACAATTCCTACCTTTTTTTTGAGGATGGCAAATCATCAAATGACTCCTTCCACTCTGGCAGAATACAATTCCTACATAAGTTCCGGTTTTTTTTTAATAATCCACCAATTCCGGAGGAATGTCCATAGTAATATATACGTTTCGGATCAATGACCCCAGTTCAATCTACCTACTCCGATCACTGCTAATCACCTATCTATTGTTGCGCGCCCGCCGGTCGGCGCAGCCTTGTAAAAGAATATGTTCAAAATGGTAGCCGTTGTCTTGGATGCAATGACTGTCTTGAGTAATTACTAAATATTGTCTATAAAATACTTACATAATTATATTAAAGTATATCACTCACCGTTATCCCCGTCCTCCTTTCAATTTCTTTGATGGTATAACCACCCTCTCGCAACACCCCTATCAGCTGCCGCTGTTGTAGAGTTAATTGTGGCGCCATTAATATTGGTGCACCACGCAACACACTAATTATGTAATGTTTATAATAAACAAAACGAAATATTAAAAAAACACTGTCCGTGAGAACAATGGCCCGACCGCGTTACTTAAATTTGTGTAAATCCCGGACGATATTTGGGAACTGACTGGCATAGATAAAACATTGAACTCGAGCCGAACTAGCGAAAATGTTTGGCAAAAAAGTGCATCTGTGTGCGTAGGCGCGAAGAAGCAAATGCTGTGATTGGCTGATGCCACGATACTCAGTCCCTTTCGTACAATTTTCTGTACTGCTGGTAGCGTAGTTATGGGTATATAGGGTGTCTAACTTGATGTGTAGCCGTGTGTACGATCGCAAGACCACGATCGTACGGAAAGTGTACGATTTTCCTGCACCTGGCAACATTTCGTAATGAAACGAATGTGTTCCTCCGGCAGCTTTATGTTCGGGGAATTCCCTATCATCGTTACTTATGCCTAGATCTTTTACTTGAAAGAAGACCTTTTACAATGCAACAAAGTCTGTATTTGTGTGCATTGTTACGAAACTTATTATTTTTCTCTTGTAACGAGTTGTGTTGGACTTGTCAAACCTGTTTTTCTCGTTGATCTCGATGTACGAAGTGATTAAATCCTCTTTTGATCTGCATACAGTTTTGCGTGCTATTTTGAAGAATGGATAGTGAAAGTGAAGAAGAGCGACCTGCGCCAGGTACGCCAAAAAAGAAATTAGCTAAAAGAGGAGAGCTTTCAGCATCAGAGAGGGACAAACACAGATCACAGAAGTATCGTCCCGATTGGGAAAAATTGGATTTGTTTAAGGACTGGCTAGGGCCCGGTAAAAACCAATTTAAAGCCAAGTGTACTGTGTGTGACGTCGAAATGGTTTCAGAATATGGAGTTTTAAAGTTACACTCTTCAAGGCAAAAGCATATAAAAGCCATGTCTGCATTATCAAGCAAAACTAAACAGCGTAATATGATGTCAGCATTTGTGACTAAAGGAGTTATGCCGAAAAATAAAGTTGTCACAGCGACTGAAATCAAGTTGGCTGCTTTTCTAGCTGAACATAATATTGCATTCCAAACCGCAGATAATATGTCAGATTTAATAAATGGTATATTGCAAGATTTCGGAGTGGAACAAAAAATTTCTATGAAAAGAACTAAAGCTACAGCTGTGATCACCGAAGTCATTGGTAAAGAAGAAAAATCGTCTAGCCAACAAACTGAAAACTGAAAAATTCAGTGTTATGTCTGATGAGTCCACAGATGTCAGCACTCACAAAGCTAGTTGTATAATTATAAGATATTATGACGTCGAGCAAAATAAAGTTGTAAGTAAGTTCTGGGATCTTTGCAAAATATTCAGCTCGGATGATCAAAAAACAGCAGAAGAAGGTGCGACGGGGGAAAATTTGTATAGAATACTGATGAAGTCTTTTTCTGACTGGGATATATCGATTGAAAATATAATTGGTTTTGGTGCAGACGGTTGCAACGTGATGATGGGTGGGAATAACTCTGTAGCGAGCAGACTCAAGGAAAACTTGCCAGGTATATTTGTAATAAAATGTGTTTGCCACTCTGCGCACCTTTGCGCGTCTGAATCATGCAAACAGTTACCAAGACGCTGTGAAGATTTAGCAAGAGAGATATATAGTTTTTTTTAAAACAGTTCGAAAAGACAATTTCGCCTACAGCAATTTCAAGATTTTGTGAGTACTTCACCTCATAAGCTTTTGCATCCTTCGCAGACACGCTGGTTGTCTTTGGTGGCGGTGGTAGATCGATTGTTAGAACAATGGGATGCATTAAAATTGTTCTTTACTGACTGCTGGCTGAATGAACGTCTTCTTTCAACTGAACTGATATTTAATAGTTTAAATGATCCATTCATACACCTTTATTACTTGTTCTTGTCTTGGATATTGCCGAAATTTACCAACTTCAATAAACTTTTTCAATCGGAAAAAGTAGTGATCACATCATTAAACGAAAAGGTGCGCGAAATGTATAAAGATATTTTGCTGTGTATTTTGGATCGTGATTATGTCAACAAAACAGAGCTTTCTGCTATTGACCTTGAACGACAAGAAAAACGGTTAAAAGATGAACAAATTTATTTGGGAATTCAAGTGATGAACAAAATTACGCAGCCTGAACTTCGTTGCCAGAGTGCTGCTAAGAAGGAGTTTTTTGAACGCTGTCGGCATTTTTTAATCACAAGTGCTAAAGAAATTAAAAAAAGATATAATTTAGACGACCCCATTCTATCAAAACTGGACTGTCTTGAACCTACCAATGCTGCTTCCAGTAATTACAGGAAAAAAGTACCGACGTTACAGCCACTCATGATACTTGTTCCAAGAATAATAAAACCCGAGGACATGCAGGTGATGCAGGCGATAGATGACGAATGGCGCAGTTTTCCCAATATTTCAGATAAAATAGATGTATTATCTATGAATACCGATGAGTTTTGGAGCGTCATTAAAAAACAATTTGAAAATTATAAAACTCTGGCGCAATTTGCATTAAATGTGTTATGTTTACCCCATTCCAGTGCAGACTGTGAAAGGGCATTCAGTGAGGTCAATTTAATCAAAACAAAACTTAGAAATAGTTTATCTAATGAAACACTGAAGGGAACATTATTAGCCAAGCAATTAATACGAAGAAACGAAAATTGCACCAAGTTTAAGCCAACAACAGAAATGTTAAAAAATATGACCTCAGAAAATTTGTATAAGTCTAATAAATAGTTTTCTTCCATTATTTTTCTAATTCTGAACGATTTTTTTTTTATTTTTAATAAAAACTTTGTACTTCTAACTTGTACTATCTTTTCATTTTAAAATTTCCTTGGAATACGATTTTTTTGTAGTTGACGTACGATCATGCCTTTTTTTGATCTGGCAGCCCTGGTCAACCAACCAAAGTACCAAACCAGTCAATGAACTGTCAAAATAGTGGCTGGTTGGTTTGATGTTGCAATTTCGGCGATTTAGTCCTCAAGAAATTGGTATTACATACGAAATTGTACGAAATAGAAATAATTGTTAAGGAAACAACAGTGACAAACTTACAACTGGATCATCCCTATCAAAACAATGTCGGACGACGAAGTAATGCGGTTTGAAATCACCGACTATGATTTGGACAATGAATTCAATCCAAACAGAACCCGAAGAGCTAAAAAAGAGCACCAGATTTACGGTAAAGTATTTTACTTAGTTACAAAATATTTTTTTACCAATGTGAAGCAATATTTACGTAAATTATTTAAAAAAACCGGTGCTAGACTACCAAACTTTTGATGAAAAATACTGGGCAAGGCCTGTCACCAAGCAGTCATATTCAGTTCTAAAGTCCCCATCACGAGAAGCTATAAATTTTGTAAATAAAGAACTACTAAGTAACGTAGCGACAATTCAATCAACAACACATACTCCAAATTCAATCAACTCAAAGTAACATATGTGTAGTACGAAACTAACGAGCAATTTCACTTGGTCGCTGTCGTCTAATGTTTTGTGGTACTGAACGCGTCTGAGTTCCAGTACCACAAAACATTAGACGACAGCGCTTTATGTCGCTAAAATCGTATTTGTTTTGTATTACACATATGTTTCTTTGAGTTGATTGAATTTGGGATTATTTGTTTCTCTACTTAACTTAGTAGAAGTTCTTTGTTTACAAAATTTATAGCTTCTCGTGACAGGGACTTTAGTTAGCTGAAGCTCTTTATTTCAAGTTCTGATGTTTTATTCTAGCTTCCAAAGCATACTTAAACCACCTAAGCAGCCAGGCAAAGGATTCAAGTTGCAGTAACTAAATCCATGATAACTTTTTTATCACCATCCTGTACCTACATCATCCGTGTACTTTTACAAGTGATGTTGATTCTTTAGGTATTACTTGTCTATATCTTCCTCTTAATTCAGGTGTTTGGGCCAAGGATAGTGACGAGGAGGATAATGAAGACAATGTCAGACAAAGGTCTCGCAAACCCAAAGACTTCACGGCACCCATTGGGTTTGTGGCCGGTGGAGTACAACAGGCTGGCAAGAAGAAGGAGGAAAATAAAGGTTGGTTCCAATTATTATGATTATTAAAAATCTTTGTGTTGGAAAGGATGGTCGTATACCTAACCTGGTCTGTTAGTTTGACACTCAGAATACTCCATTCCAAGGGTGGATCCAGGGGGGGGGGGGGGGGCACAGGGGCACGTGCGTGCCCAACGGTTTAAGTAAAATAAAATTGAATTGTCTGAATGGACTAGCCTGAATTCATATCTATCAAGAAATTGCTTCAACGATGAACGCTGAAGAAGTATGCTACTATATCTTCATTGATAAATAATCCCAAAAACTGCATAGCTCAATTAAGATATGGTAGACACGGAGACACTTCTTCACGTCTGGCCCATGGGGGTCCATGGGCCAGACAGTTAAGAAATAAATCCTGGATCTGCCCTTGCTCCATTCCATAACCCTCTAGGAAACCTAGAGCATTGACCTCTCCAAATTACTCTTGTTAAAATTAGGTGAAGAAGACCTTTTTGAAACAGGCGACAAAAATTAGTAATAGATTCTACTACTCATTTTTGTGGACAACACACACTTTCCCAAAATAGTTTTCATGAAAAAAGAGTGAATGGTTCCTTAAAGAGTATCCCCATATCTTCTATGGATTCAGACTTCCTCTTGGCGTCCCAGTAACAGTAACCGAAAATGGATTTTCAGCCGGAAATGAAAAAGAAGCTTCGGCTTTAGTCTTATTTTCGGCCGAAAACGAAAATGAATTTGGCAGCTTGTTGGTTTTTATTTACACCTAGGGAAATAAAAAAAACCCGCCTTTAAAACAAATAAAACACTATAATTCCATTAGAGGATACAAAATTTCGTGTATTTCTTGCTGTATTGATTCACCTGATATTGCCGAGCTTTACGAATGACGCGCGTCAGTTCACAATCTTCTGATTTTCGGCTTGGCCGCAGCTTCGGCTGCTTTATGGCCGAAAACGAAATTATAGCCGAATCATGATTGTTTGGCCGAAAATGGCCGAAAACGAAGCTTCATTCGTCACTATTTAATTGTGAATGAGTACTTGATACACTCTACCTATTCCGATCACTGGTCATCCTACAGAATGCCAAGTCTTTCTATTTAGTAAAGAAATAAAGATGTCTAATATTGATATGGTCACTATAAAATGTTGTATCTAACAACATTGTAACTAATTACGTAACAATTTATGGCAAAGTTGTTGGATAGATGCTCCCATAGATAGGTACTGTATAAATTTCCCGACTTGATTTTATATTAGATCTCTCAAGCTTTGCGGCAGAAGAATTGCACTGCGAGAGTTTTTTGTACATGTTATGTTATTATGGGATGTCAATAGTCTTTTAACATGTTAGCTAAACTGATCTTGCTGCCATATTAGTAAAAAAAGAATATATTTCTAAATTAATAAAGGTATATGGGATGTATAGCATGGTTTCACTGGAGACAAGTCCGTTAAGATATACAATATATAAAACTTTAAAAAAGTTACTTGTTGAATATTATTATTTTTATCAATTTTACAGAAATAGAATCATCAGATGCTTCCACCTCTCGTCCAAAGTTTGCTGACAGCTCTGATGAAGATGAACAGAATGCCCCGGATGCTAGTGAGACTGCTGGTATTAGAAGACAGGGGCAAGGCATGAAGTCGGTCAACCTTGGAGGCAATGTTGGGACTTGGGAAAGGCATACTAAGGGTATTGGAGCTAAGCTGCTGTTGAAGGTCAGTAAGTATGTTTCAGGCTACTTCAGGAATTTAAGAAAAAAATCATCAGGGTTTATTGTATGTAACTAGAATACCCGCGAAATTTCGCGTTGTTGCATACCTTTTTAATTCATCGAGATTTTTAAGTCATATGATTTATGGCACCTCGTTAGCTCATGAATGAGCTATTCGAATATCAAAAAATATTTGGCCTAAGTCTTAAGGGTGAAAATTGATTCGCAGTTACAATGTATAGTAGATTGTGGTAGAATTATTCTAGAGAACTACCAAGAACTACACTATCAGGACTATCAAGAATACATAAAATAAGCCATAATTTCTATTTCAAATTAGATTCAAATAGGAAATGGTTCTCAGTGAAATTACATGCACACACATTATACCAACAACTATGAACCAATCGTTATTAGGTTTAAAGGCAATTTTCACAACAAACATGACAGGTTTTCAATCCAACTTTTTAATGTACTCTACTATTTCTGCCCACATAAATAACATGGCCCGAGGTCAAACATGATCAAAAGCAATGATCATGTTTTTAATACCAAAAATAAATAAATGTTTCTTCACAGATGGGGTACCAACCAGGCATGGGTCTAGGTAAAGACCTGCAGGGTATCTCAGCACCTGTGGAGGCCACTGTCCGGAGAGGAAGGGGAGCTATAGGTGCCTATGGACCTGAGAAGGCAGCTGTAAGTACTAGTATAATTCCATTGTTTTCCTTCAAAATGAACCATGGTTTTTGCCAAAACCGATAAGCTCTTTTGACATGCCCGCGACACTATTTCCATCCACTGCAATTTCTGAAAACAGAGTACAGTTCCAATAAAATGTCTCCCAATTAGAAACTGCGCCGAGAGTTGAAATAACTCACCAATTTCTTGGCTAGAATAAAAATAAAACTGAAACAATTTTTTTTCCACTATGTAAAAAAACCGGCCAAGTGCGAGTCGGACTCGATGGGTTCTGTAACGTTTTAAAATCGAGCAAAAATCGCCGAGGAAAACATGTTTCTTGTACCCCTTATAATTATTAACTTTATGACATTTTTTGTTGTTATAGCGGCAATAGTAATTGTGTGAAATCTGTGAAAAATTTCAACTGTACCTATTACGGTCATGAGATACAGCCCGCTGACAGACAGACTCCTCCGCTGGCTTAGTAAGAGGGTTCCGTTTGTCACCCTTCAGGTACAGAACCCTAAAACCGTATCAGGATTCAGCAACCTATTGTGATATTTTCAAATAGCCAGACAATTTTCTTGAATGTGTACACATTAAATTACTATGCCATTTAATAAATCTTCCAGCAAAAAGCCAAAAAAGAAGAAGAACTCCGTCGTCTGAAAGAGAAGGGAGATGAGAAAGAGACAAAAGAAAAGAACTACAACTGGAAGAAGTCGCACAAGGGTCGCTACTTCTACCGCGATGCTGCAGACGTCATACAAGAGGGTAAACCCACCATGCATACTATTACCAGGTATACAGGATTTGGATATTGTTTGGGAGATGTTAATATTTGGGGTTGTAATAATCATAGGTTTTCTTGTTAAAGATATGCAAGAATTTCATACCCCCGCTATTTTTCAAGCAAACAAGCATCATGTTTCATGTTATTCTTAATCATTCCTCTTAGAGGTGAATGCGCTCGTATCCGAGCCGAACGAGCCGAAGTTAACGAGAACGCTAGGACCGGTCTTCCAGATTCGAACGATTCGACGCGGGCAGGTGTGTGATGTTTCATAGAATTTAAAATAAAGAATTCATAAATTGTGTGCGTTCACCTTTAGTGGTCTTCCATCTCGAAATATTTTCCATGTGTTCCATCTGAAATGCCTGTAGGTTGGTGGTTCTTTTACACTTTCAACTTGCTAGTAAAGAAGAGGGGCTCGTTGCTGAGTAATAACAGCCGCACGGGTTGATCGATCAGGTTAAGCTACGCTTTCCGCAGTCGATCCGAGGATGGGTGACCATCTTTACATATGGAGACTCCTCCGGCAGTCATACGTCGATCTGTGACAGTCGTTACAGGTAGTCCTAAGACCGAAAGTCTTACCAAGAGGCAGGAGCGGATCCGGGGGGGGGGGGGGGGGGGGGGGGGGGGGTCACATGGGCACACCCCCCCAAACGTTTTAAGTAAAATTAAATCGAATCGCCTGGTCTGAATACATATCTATCAAGACATTGCTTCAATGATGAACACTGAAGAAGGAGGTTACTATATCTTCATTTAAAAAGAATGAACTCCAAAAGCAACATAGTGCAATACAAGATATGGGAGACACGTCTTATCTGTTTGGCCCATGTGCCCCTCCCAGAAATAAATCCTGGATCCGCCCTTACCAAGAGGTATCGTATTACCCTGTAATTGGGTTGTGAAGGTCAGATAGGCAGTCGCTCCATATAAAATACTGGTATTCAGCTGCATCCGGTTAGACTGGTAGCCGACCCCAATATACTTGGGAAAGGGCTAGGCCCATTGAACTTGCAAGTTAGTTTAAAGTGTTCATGCAATCCGCGTCAGTTTCCCTTGTTTAATCGCTCTCGCACCACCCACAGGCTGAAATTCGTCTAAAAGGAACTTACTTCCCAGTGTTTTTTTCACACAATTTTCTTAATATTATTCTCCTTCAAACTCCTTTATTTATAAGAAATACTGGTTAGTTGCACCAGCGGGGTAATAGGGATAATGCCTGGGTAAAAAAAATGAAATTCTAATTAGTCCGTCAGTCAGATAATAAAAAAATATTAGACACGTATTTTTTGCTTTATCATATTAATAAAAAAATAATTAGATAAAACGCATTTTAAGTTGGGGAGTGGGGGTCGCTACGTCACTAGTACGTACAAAATCTACATACTCGTGACGTCATGGCACATTTTACCTCAATGTATCGCCGTAATCTTTAGATTACGTTAAAAAAGAAAAAAATACGTGTCCAATATTTTTTTATAATCTCAAAGACGGACTAAAAAAAAAATTTTTTGTCATTTTCCCTATTGCGTAACACACATAAATTGACAATTGATCGCAATGGGTTTCATTTCGACAGTTCTCCCACGTCCAATACGTTATTTACGTTACTGAGCGGACGAATTTTCCAAGCCTATGAAGCAATGGATGAAACTCTCGGAATGTGATTTAATATGTGTTACGCGATTATGGTGCAGGTATCTGTCATGAATTACAAAATAAATAAAAGCATAAACAAAAAAAAACGAGCGAGCCATATAGTAGTCGCTTAAGATGTGTAACATCTGAAATCTTACCTTGGTAATAAGCAACATTAAAGGGGCGTGGGCTCGTGGCTAAGTAATAAAAGCCGCATGGTTCGCTTCATCAGATTAAGCTACGCTTGCCGGGGTTGGTCCGTGGATGGGTGACCATCTTTACATACCGAGACTCCGAGCCTCGGAATTCACGTTAAGCCGTTGGTCCCAGCTGTCATTCGTGGATCTTTGACAGTCGTTAAGAGTCGTCAGAAGCCCGAAAGTCTGACACCAGTCTTACCAAGGGGTATCGTATTACCCAGTTACTGGGTTGTGGGGGTCAGATAGGGAGTGGCTCCATGTAAAATACTGGTATTCAGCTGCATTCGGTTAGACTGAAAGCCGACCCCAACATAGTATTTTTTTTTTTTTTTAACGTTGCCCCACACTAAGAATTTCTTCTTGTATCGTGGGTGCGTTTACAAACATAGAAACTCACATACACTAACACCCAGACCCGGAACAACTACTTGCAGATCATACAAATATTTGATCCGTGCGGGGACCGAACCCGCGACACGTTGCGTAGCAGTCGATCGCTCAGCCACTGCGCCAACCGTGTCGTCAGTTGGGAAAAGGCTAGGCCGAACTCTAGCACCGCGCGCGCTCATTGATCAAATGAAATAGCGCGCGCTTTCCCGGCTTCCTGTAACACACTTCCATCCCTTTTCACGGAATCACTCCCACAGATTTCCCACTCCGCAGATTGCACTAAGCGAGAAGAAAGATTTGCAGGAAAGCGAGAGGAAATATGTTACACATCAAACAATCTATTGCTATTTATGTTAGCGGAACATTTATGAATTCCCTTATCTATCATTCCACAGCAACGAGCTCTCCCGCGTGCCTGTAATAGACATGACAGGCAAAGAGAAGCGAGTACTGAGCGGCTACCACGCGCTCAGAGCCGCCGCGCCGCGCTTCGAACACGAGCCGCGGCGCAAGTGTGACAACTTCGCCGCGCCACAGCTGGTGCACAACCTTGAACTGATGGTGGAATGCTGTGAACAGGTAATCTGGGTGAAATGACCAGGGTTTGTGTGTCTAGGTATGGTTTTTCCCAAAAATAGCTGATAAAAAATGTAAACAAATGATTTAGAAAACGTACGTATTTGTAGTTACACTTACAAGTGCTTTGATTTGATTATTGGAATAATAAAAGTCGAAATTCTAATTTCAAATCACCTTATGAATGTTTTTCATTTGACAATTGTGATTAATTTCATTATTTTCATTTCAGTTAATGATTTCTCAATAAAAAAATATAATTATACTTAAATAATAATTGTTGGAAAAGTAGTGAGATATAACCACCACATCACACACACACACGTAATACGCCTCAATTAGTCTTCGTCCACATCCATATAATATGTCTTTCTCCACAATAAGCGCAATCTACGATAAAATCAACCTTTTCAATATCCGAACGTACGATTTTTTTTTCTTCACAGGACATAATCCAAAACGCTCGCGAGCTACAAACAGCGGAAGACGAGATAGTTGTCCTAGAGAGAGACCTAGAGGAATGCAACATAAAGCTGTCGGAACAAGACAAGGTGATCTGCAAGGTGGAAGGTATACTAGAGCGCGTGGAGATGCTCAACAAGCCTGATGTGTCATTAGAAAGGGCCCACGATGTGCTAGCTGAGTTGAAGGTATGTTGCGTTTTAAATATCTATGTAATCTATTCGTAAAAATAAGCTATAGTGGTCTTAGTGAGCGTCCAGTGTCTTGACTTGGATCTTGGCTGTCATTCGTAGATCTTCGGTAGTCGTTACGGGTACAAAGTGTACAAACATTGGGTTAAACCGTACCAGGATTATTTAGCGCGTGGCCGAAATCGTAAATAAAGCCGCCATCTTGTTTTTTAACCTATTGACCGCCCCAGTCGGATTAATACGACAAATTTTTCCGTGCCCGTGCCGCCGCACTTAGAGCTTATGTTATTTGTTTGATTATTTATATACACAGTAACGATACAACTCTCCATGGTCTAAAAAAACAAGGTCTGGAATTCCGGGAGTGACACATGTTTATGTCCCTATCCAGTTGCCACTTTATTGCTACAAAACACGAATTGAGGAAAGATTTTCAGTCAATATTCTGTTAAAAAATATATATAAAGCATTTAAACTGTAGTTTCGTTCGTCTAATCAAACGAAACAATTCCTCCATTTCCGCCTCATGTTCCGAGCCGCCATTATGTTTGAATCGGGGTGTTTTAAAGGTGGTTGGGGAGTTATTATTGCACACTACTATGCACACAATGCTATACCTGGCGAATATTATTATACCATACAACTCTCTAAGTAAGAAATGAACTAAAATATTACGATTTCTTAAAATTGACATTCAATAGAGTAATCTGAACTTAGAGTTATAATTATTATGTAAATACATATTTATTACGGTCGCGGATCTTATTTTGATCAACATACAATCTGATACTGACCTGCAAATTGCAAAAAAAAAAAAATTGCGGTTTACCCTGTAGCTTTACTAGTATTTTCAATAAAAAAATCTATCGAATTAACGTTACGTTTACCACAGAATACATAATATAGTACAGAAGATTAACTCCGCAAAAGAAAATAAATAGCGCCTGTTACGACACAGTGAAGTATAATTCAGGGCGCTAATTACCAATACAATATATTCACCTATTTTTTTTTTGTGTATAGTGTTAATCAATGAAACTACAAATTTGAAGTAAACTTTTCATAATTAATTTATAAAACTAACGGAAAAAATTAAAAACTCGAATATATTTATCTACTCTATGCGCGGTACATCAATAACACCTGAACATTAAATTCATACTGCCGCATCACTAAACCATAGCCAATTTCGAGCGGCCATTGTTGTTTACATCTTTGACAAATTTGAATAAAATTTAAAGTCTAAACTGACAGTCGACCACTCCACAAATTAATACTTAATTATCTCTCTTCCAGGACTCCTACGCCGTAGAATACGAGATGTTCGGCTTAGGCACTATAGCGGGTAACATCGTGAGCCCGCTGCTAAGTTCCTTACTAGCTACCTGGGAACCTCTCTCGGCCCCCGACGAGCACATACCCACCTTCCTGAAATGGAGGAAGTTGCTCACTGAAGAGGCGTACAACAGCCTGCTGTGGCAACATTTTGTGCCGCAACTTACTGCGGCTGCTGAGTGAGTGATAACTTTTTATTAATTTTTATGAAAATTAAATACTTATATTAATAGTTAGAGGGTAATTCAAAGATTTTACAGACAAAATTTTCTATGAGTATTGTTAAAACCATCCAACATTAGCATTTTTTCTGAGGAAGTTCAAAATTGTTTAGTTGTTAAAACTTCTCGTAGTGAAATTCCAGAAAAATATGTATTATTGATAGATGTTGATTAGGGCCGTAATTATAATTTCTATGATTAAAGTGTTACGACGTACCACACTTTACGGAAATACGAACGCGCGATCATAAGATCCAATAATACAGAGCTGTTTGATTGCTGATCTGCAACCGGAGTAAGTAACCATACAGAGCGCAATGTAAGGTGCTCTACGACAAACGCGGCAATACAAAACTTTGAAGCATTGCCTCTGTGGAGGTTTACTCTGTGGCGCGACGTTCGTCCTTATTCGGGAACACGAAGATTACCGAAGTGCATACCTTTTCTGGTTTACTTGCTCATGTGTTTTTGAATTGTACCTTTTTCTTGTCATCAGAACATGGAACCCACGCATGCCGACGCCGATGCTCCGCGCAGTGTCGGCGTGGCAGGCCGCGGCGCCGGCCTGGCTGGCGCGCGCGTGCGTGGCGCGCTGCGTGCTGCCGCGCGTGCTGGCGGCCGTGCGCGCCTGGGACCCCACGCACGACACGCAGCCGCTGCACCACTGGGTGCTGCCCTGGCACGATATGGCAGGTAACTTAACGTCGCCGGCCTGGCTGGCGCGCGCGTGCGTGGCGCGCTGCGTGCTGCCGCGCGTGCTGGCGGCCGTGCGCGCCTGGGACCCCACGCACGACACGCAGCCGCTGCACCACTGGGTGCTGCCCTGGCACGATATGGCAGGTAACTTAACGTCGCCGGCCTGGCTGGCGCGCGCGTGCGTGGCGCGCTGCGTGCTGCCGCGCGTGCTGGCGGCCGTGCGCGCCTGGGACCCCACGCACGACACGCAGCCGCTGCACCACTGGGTGCTGCCCTGGCACGATATGGCAGGTAACTTAACGTCGCCGGCCTGGCTGGCGCGCGCGTGCGTGGCGCGCTGCGTGCTGCCGCGCGTGCTGGCGGCCGTGCGCGCCTGGGACCCCACGCACGACACGCAGCCGCTGCACCACTGGGTGCTGCCCTGGCACGATATGGCAGGTAACTTAACGTCGCCGGCCTGGCTGGCGCGCGCGTGCGTGGCGCGCTGCGTGCTGCCGCGCGTGCTGGCGGCCGTGCGCGCCTGGGACCCCACGCACGACACGCAGCCGCTGCACCACTGGGTGCTGCCCTGGCACGATATGGCAGGTAACTTAACGTCGCCGGCCTGGCTGGCGCGCGCGTGCGTGGCGCGCTGCGTGCTGCCGCGCGTGCTGGCGGCCGTGCGCGCCTGGGACCCCACGCACGACACGCAGCCGCTGCACCACTGGGTGCTGCCCTGGCACGATATGGCAGGTAACTTAACGTCGCCGGCCTGGCTGGCGCGCGCGTGCGTGGCGCGCTGCGTGCTGCCGCGCGTGCTGGCGGCCGTGCGCGCCTGGGACCCCACGCACGACACGCAGCCGCTGCACCACTGGGTGCTGCCCTGGCACGATATGGCAGGTAACTTAACGTCGCCGGCCTGGCTGGCGCGCGCGTGCGTGGCGCGCTGCGTGCTGCCGCGCGTGCTGGCGGCCGTGCGCGCCTGGGACCCCACGCACGACACGCAGCCGCTGCACCACTGGGTGCTGCCCTGGCACGATATGGCAGGTAACTTAACGTCGCCGGCCTGGCTGGCGCGCGCGTGCGTGGCGCGCTGCGTGCTGCCGCGCGTGCTGGCGGCCGTGCGCGCCTGGGACCCCACGCACGACACGCAGCCGCTGCACCACTGGGTGCTGCCCTGGCACGATATGGCAGGTAACTTAACGTCGCCGGCCTGGCTGGCGCGCGCGTGCGTGGCGCGCTGCGTGCTGCCGCGCGTGCTGGCGGCCGTGCGCGCCTGGGACCCCACGCACGACACGCAGCCGCTGCACCACTGGGTGCTGCCCTGGCACGATATGGCAGGTAACTTAACGTCGCCGGCCTGGCTGGCGCGCGCGTGCGTGGCGCGCTGCGTGCTGCCGCGCGTGCTGGCGGCCGTGCGCGCCTGGGACCCCACGCACGACACGCAGCCGCTGCACCACTGGGTGCTGCCCTGGCACGATATGGCAGGTAACTTAACGTCGCCGGCCTGGCTGGCGCGCGCGTGCGTGGCGCGCTGCGTGCTGCCGCGCGTGCTGGCGGCCGTGCGCGCCTGGGACCCCACGCACGACACGCAGCCGCTGCACCACTGGGTGCTGCCCTGGCACGATATGGCAGGTAACTTAACGTCGCCGGCCTGGCTGGCGCGCGCGTGCGTGGCGCGCTGCGTGCTGCCGCGCGTGCTGGCGGCCGTGCGCGCCTGGGACCCCACGCACGACACGCAGCCGCTGCACCACTGGGTGCTGCCCTGGCACGATATGGCAGGTAACTTAACGTCGCCGGCCTGGCTGGCGCGCGCGTGCGTGGCGCGCTGCGTGCTGCCGCGCGTGCTGGCGGCCGTGCGCGCCTGGGACCCCACGCACGACACGCAGCCGCTGCACCACTGGGTGCTGCCCTGGCACGATATGGCAGGTAACTTAACGTCGCCGGCCTGGCTGGCGCGCGCGTGCGTGGCGCGCTGCGTGCTGCCGCGCGTGCTGGCGGCCGTGCGCGCCTGGGACCCCACGCACGACACGCAGCCGCTGCACCACTGGGTGCTGCCCTGGCACGATATGGCAGGTAACTTAACGTCGCCGGCCTGGCTGGCGCGCGCGTGCGTGGCGCGCTGCGTGCTGCCGCGCGTGCTGGCGGCCGTGCGCGCCTGGGACCCCACGCACGACACGCAGCCGCTGCACCACTGGGTGCTGCCCTGGCACGATATGGCAGGTAACTTAACGTCGCCGGCCTGGCTGGCGCGCGCGTGCGTGGCGCGCTGCGTGCTGCCGCGCGTGCTGGCGGCCGTGCGCGCCTGGGACCCCACGCACGACACGCAGCCGCTGCACCACTGGGTGCTGCCCTGGCACGATATGGCAGGTAACTTAACGTCGCCGGCCTGGCTGGCGCGCGCGTGCGTGGCGCGCTGCGTGCTGCCGCGCGTGCTGGCGGCCGTGCGCGCCTGGGACCCCACGCACGACACGCAGCCGCTGCACCACTGGGTGCTGCCCTGGCACGATATGGCAGGTAACTTAACGTCGCCGGCCTGGCTGGCGCGCGCGTGCGTGGCGCGCTGCGTGCTGCCGCGCGTGCTGGCGGCCGTGCGCGCCTGGGACCCCACGCACGACACGCAGCCGCTGCACCACTGGGTGCTGCCCTGGCACGATATGGCAGGTAACTTAACGTCGCCGGCCTGGCTGGCGCGCGCGTGCGTGGCGCGCTGCGTGCTGCGTAACGCACACAAATTTATCTGAGAATTTGCTGGAAGTTCTACAAAACATTAATAATACACACAACGCACAGACGTCGCGTAGATGCTGCTTACGCCATCCAGATCAAAAATAATAAAACCAGCTTCATCCAGCTGCTCAGAGGGGTGAGTCAAGGGCTATGTGATATCCCCGAAAGTATTTACCAATACCGTATAGCCGGTACCGTATAGCAGCTAATTTACGTTCGCAATTTATTTGCCGAACATGTTAACAAACAGAAGTTTTAGAGTTTTACGAAAAACAACTGTAAAACTCAGAAATAAGGTTCAGTTTGCGCTGTAATTTAAAAAAAAAATTACGACATTTTCAACAGTACAGTTCAGTCAGTCTAAAATCAACTTTATATACATTCCTATAAAGTTGATGTTTGTTTAAGTGGAAATAACATCAATTGGAAACAAGGGTATAAATAGACCTTCGATGTCCATCTGGAAAGTCACCTTTTTAAGGTTGCGGGGATAGACTGAACGCGGAAGGCGGAGGACAGGGTGTTGTGGCGCAGCCTGGGGGAGGCCTATGTCCAGCAGTGGACTGCCATATGAGTTGATTGATTGATTGATCTATCATAACAGGGTAATCTGTTGCGAGAGTGTACTTATTTATATTGGTAATTAATATTACAAACTTTAAAGAAAAATTGTTTCATGATCAATCATCTTAAAAATTATAATTTTTATTAAACTATCCTTCGATTTGAAATCAAGTTAGAATTTTGAAATTTGATACTGTTTAATTGTGCTTTTATGTGTTGCGGTATTTCTGTTGTGTGCACTAAATAAATGATTGATCCATCTCAATTCCCGCAGGAGAAGCCCTAGCCAGCTCGGTGTACCCTCTGATCCGCTCGCGCCTGGCGGCCGCGCTGTCGGCGTGGCACCCGGCGGACGGCTCGGCGCGCGGCGTGCTGCGGGCCTGGCGCGGGGCCTGGGGCCCGGCCCTGCAGGCCATGCTGCACCAGCACATCGTGCCCAAGCTGGACCACTGTCTGCAGCACGCGCCGCTGGAGCTGGTGGGCAGGGAGAACAGTACGTACCCACCGCTCATGGTCTTAAGGCTACGCATAGAGTGATCAATCTACACAGACAAACCACTCACTGTACGGGTTTTGATGAGTTCAGATGGATTTGAATGGAGAACTGGTTATCTGCGGTAATTTTCATAGACAGACATAATCAGTGTGGCTTATTATTATTATTATGACTGGACTTTAAAATAGATTCTCAACTCTGCTCTGAATTTGTTTCGGTCATTCTTCTCAGAGTAGTTGGACAGGAAAAGTACCGACCACATCTAGTTTTAAAACTGAATTTATTTTTGTCGTGAGTTTTTTCATCCAACTTACAGAAACAATAGTAGTTTATGAAACTCTTGCATAATGATTGCTCTAGTTATGTGCAGTTTCATACTCTACTTTATCTACTTTTATACATTTAAATTATTAATAGAACCTACTAAATAAAAGATCAAAGTTAAAGATCAAGAATAAAAATCCCATGAAATTCAGCACAACTTCACGTATGAATGGCGCCTGCACCCAGCACATCTCCGCGCATGCGCTTCCAAGGGCGCTGCTACCCCTCGCGCATGCGCGCACCCAGGGGAGGCAGGGGGGCAACTAACCCCCCTGGATTTTGTATGCCTAAGTACTTACTGGTGTCGATATAAATTATGTTAGAGTGACGTTAAGACTTACTTTACAATTACAATATATTATGCAGTAATTTTAGAAAAAACTGCGCTGCGGTTAAAAAATTTACACTAAATGATCATTGAATTGTAGTCGAATGGTCATTCAGTACACGCAGACGCGTAAAAATATGGCTGAGATCAACAATGGGCAAAGACAGGTTAAATGGGCTTCGCTCTGTCAGTCTTTGGTCAGTGTTATGTTGTATCTTGATCAAAACATGATTCCCGATCATAACAAATGTGTATTTACAGAATTGTAATCATTAAAATCACTGCCGTAGTGCTGTACTATAGAATATAGATGGCTCTAATATCAGTTTTAAGTTTTCACTTCTGTCGGCAGTCCCCATTGACTGCAATTTTTTTATATCGATAATCTTCTGTAAGATAATCGTCCATTAATCACGTGATGTTTTTTAGCAACTTTTTAACCCTCCCCCTGGTAATATATGGTGAGGTTTTAGATTGACCTCTCTCCCCGTACCCAAAGTCACGAGTTTTTTTTTGGTGTAAAGTATTTTAAAAACATACAGAATATTTTATCTACTTATATAGAAAGAAAGAAAGAAAAATATTATATTTGGGGGCCGCGTTTCAGTTTACAAATACGCGTTAAACGAAAAATAAATACATGTGATATATCACTACACGCCCCCCCCTCTTGTGATATTTCGTGACTTTTTCCGTGCTTGACGTGATTTATGGATAACCGCATATACCCCCTATTTTGAAATGTATGACGTAACTCGATGCCCCCAGCGGCGTGGCTGTGGTGCGTGGAGTGGCTGGAGCTGCTGGGCGCGGCCACGGTGGCGACGCTGGCGGCGCGCGCGCTGCTGCCGCGCTGGCTGGGCGCGCTGGCCGCCTGGCTCAACACCAACCCGCCGCACGCCACCGTGCTCAACTCCTACACTGATTTTAAGGTAACTCACATCACGCCTCGTCTCCCCGAAGGGTTGGGCAGTACCTGTAGCCGGTACACCCACATTTCGCCAGTTATGTTTAAGTCCCATGTAATACGGGGCGAGCCTATTGCCATCAACCGGGCACAAATCCAGACTCCGGGCTGCTACTGAGAAATTCCAGATAGAAAAACCCAATAACACTTTGCCCAACCCGGGAATCGAACCCAGGACCTCAGGCACAGCAGTAGCACTTGCGACCACTAAACCAACGAGGCACTCCGCCCAAACGGTAACTACTAAGTTTTTGTTTATTATTTTGTAATTCGCAAATAACTCTTAAGAACGGCCAACCCGTCATACTTTTCATACAAACGCTCGTACGTGACTATGGCGTTGTAACATACCTTTCTTTGAAATTTTTAAACTAATATGTATCTTATGCACTATATCTAGGTTTCTAAAGAAGCAAAAAATAAAAAAAAATTAGAAACAAATTCAGTATAAGCCTTAAAAAATCTGCTTTTTTGTACAAATTTTACCCGAACATTGGCCGGTCATAATATACTCATAATTGGTAAAAGTAAAGAAAACATCTCCATAGAAACCTTGCACATGCAATGGAAATTCTAAAATATCAAAAAAGTTTGCACAAACTTGTAAGGTTTACTCAAAAACACGTATTTCCTGATACAACTTATTACACACTATTTTTGGTACAATGTTATCGCGTTCTCGCTTGTTTATTAGCAGTTCTCACTTGCGCTCGATGAAACAACAAGCTTTTCGACCATGCTCGCGTTGACGATAGACAGACCGGGAAGGGCGCTCTTAAGTTACAGCGAAAAATAAGTTAGAGATCAGGAAGTGTCAAAGCGGTAAACATTCTGTATAACTCTCTATACATCTCTTTTTCGCACTGGAACAATGATGACTTTAGCATTACTCCATATGGCATTAGCTTAATCAACCTATAATGTTCCCACTGTTGATACACAGGCCTCCTCTCGGTGAGAGGAAATGGGCCGTAATCTAACACGTAGGTCCAGTGCCGGTTGATAGATGTCGCTGTCTTCGATTTTTTTTTTCCTGGACATAGCGGTTTCCTCACAATGTTTTTTTTTGTACACAAAATAAAGCGCCTGTCGGGGTTCAAACCTACGACCTACAACTCGGTAAGTCGCGACCGTTACCCAGTGGTAACGGTATAGGACCAGTCGTGGCCCAGTGGCCACGACTGGTCCTATACAACCTTAAAATTATATAAATGTAAACGGCACTCACAAGTTACTTTTCGAAAGTCTAAAACAAGGGTTTTGAAAATTGAAACAAAGTCGGAGATGGTCTTGTCCACGAGAGAATCAAAGCGACAGATGCACACGGTTCAGTTTTTTTATTTCTGCCTTTATTTCAACGTTTACAAAATTGATATTTGTTTGCCGGTGAACCTCTACTGCTCTCTGCCAGATGTGCGTTTATCTAAATAAAGGATTTCATCTATACATTACAAATAAATAAAATTGAAGTCTATCTGTTTGTAATGTCAAAATAACAGCTTTTTACTAAATGCATATGAAAGTATATGCGGTATTTATAACAAAAAACATTTTTTATTTTTTGTCTGTTTGTTCCGGCTAATCTGCGAAACGGGTGGACTGATTGTGACGGGACACTGGCAGATAGCTGATATTTTAATAGTAACGCGTGCAGCAGCTAGTATAGGTATATTAAAATTAAAACTAACACAATTTTCAACAACCAATTTATTCTCCTCAGAAAATGTTCCCGGAAGAAGTCCTCAAAGAGCCTGCCGTAAGAGACGCCTTCCGCAAAGCCTTAGACATGATGAATCGAAGCGCAGACATCGACTCAGTGGAACCTCCCCCACCACCACGCTTCACCATGCCCGAGCCGAAGGAAACATCCCGTATAACTGAAGTTTTAGCATCTGCTACACAAGCGAAAAGCTTCTCAGAGTTACTTGAGACTAGGTGTATCGAAAAAGGGATCACTTTTGTGCCTATAGCCGGCAAGACCAGAGAAGGTAGACCGCTGTACAAAATTGGCGATCTGCAGTGTTATGTTATAAGAAATGTGATCATGTTTTCCAATGATAGTGGTAGGAGTTTCAACCCTATTAGTATGGATAAGTTGTTGAATATGGTTGAGGATTGAGTATTAAAAGTAAATTGATTAGTATTTACTTTGACGTTTTAATTTAACAGTACCTGGGCGACCAAGCTCTGCTCTGGTGAAAATAGTGAATGCTCATTTAATAGTATAGGATAGTTCATATACTAATTGCATGTATATTACTTACTAATTCCATGCTGCCATGATAGTAGGTACTTACTAATTCCAAGCTGCCATGTCATCAGCCATCTTGTTCTAAGCTTTGGGCGATCGAGCTGAGAAGTTTGCTCAAGTGAAAATACATAGAAAACTAATTTTCCCAGATATGAGACCTAGCTATATCGATTTTTCGTCCCAGTAGTAGTAATCATTTTATAGTATAGAATGGGATAACTTCATCTAAGTGCTTCGAAAGGTGGTGTAAAAGAAACAGTAATAGGGGTCGAGCTTATGCCATTAACCGGTCGAAAACTACTTGACCTGGGAATTGGACCTAGGATGCTCCGCAGCCGCGTTTTGCAACTAAACGTGCGAGGCAGTCAACACACAACCACAACAAACGCACAATCACCTTAATAATCAATGCCAAGGTGTTTCCCAGTTGGCACGATTATAAATCCTATTGCAACAGACATTGGGTTGTTCTCCCGTTGCGTCATTTGTATTGGACGACTGTCAAGTTCCGCTTTCTGATGCGAGTTTCTTCCTTGTCTCGTTCCGAAGATACTTTGATTCCCTAGTTTGAATTCTCAATTCATAATGATTAGAGTACCTACATTTTTATGGAGAACCATTTCTGAAGTAGATAGTTTATCGAGTAAACAAAAAAAAAAACGCAAGTAAAAAGCTTGGGGGT
Source organism: Agrochola lota (assembly GCA_947364205.1). Taxonomy (NCBI): domain Eukaryota; kingdom Metazoa; phylum Arthropoda; class Insecta; order Lepidoptera; family Noctuidae; genus Agrochola; species Agrochola lota. Next base: position 12,669,244 of record OX376241.1, read on the forward strand.
TAAAGCAGAGTATTTTCGTACATGATTAAAAATAAAAAGTATATGTGCGGCAAGATTTAATTTTAATAACACTACGTGCAATATAGAACAACACAATTACATACTTGCATGCATACTATAAACTAATTTCTACATAAATACAAGGACTGCAAGAAGTGCCCATACAGTGCTTCACTGAATTATTCAAATAATTCATAATGACATCAATTTGATATGGCAAAGTATGGAGGTGTGCTGCCATAACGCTATCATCTTTAAAAAAAATGCATAAAACCGGTAAAACGTCATATTAATCGCATTAACATTTAAAAGTTTGTGACCCTCTACCACGAGTATTTCCCATAATATCTCAGGATTAAGCAAGACACACTGATAAATTATATCTATCAAAGTCATTTATTTGCTATTATTGTGGTGGCTCAAAAGGTGATAAATAAAATAATATTCTTGTGCGATGACACATTTCGCCATATTTTGGCATGCATTTATTAATTATATTAGTAAGGTGCTTATTATATAAGCAATTAGCTCTATCTACAATGAAGATAATTACTATCACTTTTCTGTTACCTATAAATCGGGTCTAACAAAGCAATCCATGTATCTCCAACTACTTTCAAACTACAACTGCTTTCTACAAAACATTAAATATATGATTATAGTTAGTGAACACAAAATATTAATAAAATAAAAAATGGCTTTCTTACATTTTGCTCTGGTTATCAATGGCACTAGGTTTCTACTTGGATTAGTTAGATTAATGTTAGTAGTTTGTGGATATATAAAAATACTAAGCTGTGGTTTCTGTAAGCCTTATGAGCGTTCATCCAAAAAGTTTGCCAAATTAATCAAAACAGGGAAATATTTGACAGCTATTTGCGACGTTGCCCACCGTCAGTATAAAAGCTCTTAAATCTCAGAAACTGGGGCTATTTGTTAGTTGCTTGGAATGTAATTTTTTTCTTGTTACATGTTACCGCTCTAGTTAGATATTTTTTAAATCCCGTTTTGTGAAATACGGGATAGGAAAGTTCGAATGGACCATGGAAGGGCTAGAGGGAAAGTATCCTGAATACTGACATTAATAAAATTTACTAACTTCAATAATTAGGTCATTTCGAACGGTTCAGGAACCATTCGAAATGAGGGATCCAGAGGGCATTCGGACTTTCCACTTGTTCTTCTTTTTCTCTTCAAACTCCTTGCATTCTCTTTCAGCCGCAAGACCATCTAATAACTTCTTCATCTTTAAAGTTCGACTCTATTACTTCTAGCATAACGACTAAAAATAAACCAACGCGAGCGTCAACAGGAAACGAAAACAATTAACATTCCTGGCATTTTTTAGTTCAACGGACAAGTATTATTGAGGTAGTTAGTGACATATTACTATGTTATTATTAAGTACAATGCGATTCGACGTGGCGACACATCGTGGTTTGTTAATTATTATAATATCATTGGCCTTGAGCCTCGTTAGCGCAGTCAATTCATTTGAGTAGGTGCCATCTTACGGTGGTGGCGTCATCTGCGAGGGCCAAGCAGATATGGAATGTATCTAGTGCCACATGAAGTACATTTTGCTATGAAAGATTCTGGCTGTTTATCTATCCGATTAATGACGCCAGCAGTTGAAATTTATGTTAGTAAAAGTAAAAATACGTGTTCAGTTTAGCCAATTTTGTGACAGAACACTATAAACTAATGAAGTTAAGTATTTGTACTGCTGTGCTGCCAGGTGGGTAGATTTTTGGCAAGAAATGCTTTTAAATTATGACTAGTCAATTAACAATTATTTGGACATCTAAAAGTAATAAAATCTATAAAGTTACCCATAACCGTATTATAAAGTTTCAGCGTATGTTTTCGTGACCTGTAAATGGCCATGGCACTCAAAGGAGTATCTAGTACTTAGGTATTATAAGAACTTGTATATGTATAAAAACTACAATTAGGAAGTAGGGTCCATTGTTAGCCCTTTTCTTAAAAATCGAGACATTAATTCGTGACAATCCTTTATGTTCGAAGGTTTACTTTGAACTTAACGCGTTTGCTACCGCCCTGAATCTATCTACCAATAGGGATGATGCCTGGGTAAAAAAAATGAAATTCTAATTAGTCCGTAAGTCAGATAAAAATAAAATATTAGACACGTGTTTTTTGCTTTATCATATTAATAAAAAATTACTTGGATAAAACGCATTTTAAGTTGGGGAGTGGGGGTCGCTAGGTCACTAGTACGTATAAAATCTACATACTCGTGACGTCATGGCACATTTCACCTCAATGTATCGCCGTAATCTTTAGATTACGTAAAAAAAGAAAAAATACATACATGTCCAATATTTTTTTATAATCTCAAAGAACAAAAAAATTTTTAGTCATCATCCCTATTAAGATAGCTTTTTCCTTCAAAGGCTACATAATTTAATCTGCTTCATAGGTAGGTACTTATCGAATCTCATTTAATGCAATTTGATTGGTCTGTTATTGCAAGTAAGCTCATCAATTTACCTACCTATTACCACACTTATCACACAGCAGCAGCTATTAACAAATCAGCAATAATGAGATTTGCCAACAGACTTACTACCTACTGATCACAGACTTGATCAAGCTTTCAAAATATGGGAAGTGAGTAAGTACATAGCTACCAATTAACCATCTTTCACTCATATTTTTGAGCAGCTCTTTTTTATTTGCATTGGGTAAATTCTTGCCCTTAAGAGCGTGTATTTTTAAAGTGGGCAACGTCGTAAATATATATCAAATATATCGCTGTTTTGATTAATTTGGCAATATTAATGTATGGAAATAAGAAATGTGGCTAACCAGCGAACTAGAATATTGATAATGAAATGGAATAATTAATATCCTAACACCGATTATTTAGTTTTAGATGTAAAAAAAGTATTTGGAAACTTTCCAAAAGCCTTTTTTACACCTAAAACGGGTACAGCATCAAATTCAATGTAATTGTAATTCATTATTAATATTCTAGTTCGCTAGTTAGCCACATTTCTTATTTCCATACAGTAATATTGCCAAATTAATCAAAAGAGGTAAATTTTTGACAGGTATTTGCGAAATTGTCAACCTTTAGGATAAACGCTCTTAGTGGCAGCAAACGCGTTAAAACATTACCTTCCTACAAGTTATGCAATAACTTTCTGATTCTGGAAACGGTAAGCGCGGACAGTCTGCACTCCATTGGCAACCCCTAACATGCAGTTGCATATAGCTAGAGAATAGTTGACGGGAATAATGACCAGGCAGTATCTAGTCCAGATCAGGCCAGTGGCTGAGAGCGTGGCGGATTGTGTGGTCGACACCTTGTCCAGTGGCCGGGCGAATCCGTCCAGTGAAGCCAGAACTAGAGCCTGTGAATATTGCAAGAAATTTATTAAAATATCTCTGTATTTCAAGAATACTGCAAGTGAGTTTCGTTGATGCACAGTTGCAGCACGCGAGGGTATGAAACGAGAATTTGTTGTAAAATAATGTTTATGATTTTATGTGTTTTGTTTGGACTGCTTTAAGGTTTCTAGTTGGCAGTATCACTAAGGCATCTCTTATTGATTTTCATAAAGTACAACCTACTTATGGTATTAGGGATCTCGCGCATTTGGTGGCACGGCCAATTAGCCGACCAAGTGCGCGATTCGTATCAATCAATCGTTATCTCTCCGCTGCCACAGTTTAAATAAGTAACAGTATTATATCTCGGCAGTGATCTTGAAACAATTACTTACAGCAACTCGGTAGATAAACCTTCCGCGTCCGTGCACTTCATACTGTTGCGTACTGATAATATACACTGAGCACAAGCGCGTCGTTTCGGCCGTTTTCTATGAAGGCCGTTTTTAAATCGTTACTTATTTATACTGTGCCGCTGCCGTTTGCGTCTTTTCGCCATTGTACATCAACGCCTATGTTCATATGCAGTATTCTTCTTAACCCCTCCACACACAGCTAATTGAATAAAGCCTGATTTACACGGTGGGATTTCATTGTCAATTTTATTATATGCAATAAGTTGAAGCAACAATAAAAGTTGCAGTGTATTATCTATGGGTATAAGTCAGTTGTTGCTTCATGATTATGATAGGGTCAATCAAGAAACTTGCTTCGTGTAGATGGGGCTTTAGGCGTAGATAAATGCAGATGATTCACTCCGCATTTTAGGTAAGAAGCTACAAGTACGCGGCGGGATCGACTTGTTGTGAATAAACTGTAGGTAATTAGCGCTGTTCGACCTTTTTTTTTTTGAGTGTGGGAAATTATCAAATGACTTCCCCCACTCTGGGCGGAGCAGGAGATTGGCCCAAACGGACCGCGTCAGTTGGTGCTGACACCTAGCGCTGTGCGACCCGAATTGCACTTTATTGTGTCGTAGCAAGTCGCTTTTTATTTACTTAAATGATTTTGCGGAGTGAGCCATCTGTAGATTTTAATCTGTGCTTTACGTGAGAAATTAGTCGACATACAAGTCGGTGTCCAGCCAGCACCTTAATTGCTTAACACACGAATCATAATATGAATCATTTTGAAGGCTAATCCATTGCTTCATAAGTTGGAAAAAAAAATCTGCTCAACTACGTAAATAACGCAATGTATGTTGTTGAACTGTCAAAATGAAACAGACTGTGAGTGATCGTGTGTTACGCAATATAAATCAATAGGTGGATGGATGAAAACCAACATATTTCGTTCAAAACAACTACTAAGCAGACAACACAATGTTCATATTGCATATCTTTAGTCGTCTAAGTAGATAACTAGGTAGGTATGTGCTTTTTGCTAATAAATATAGTAGGGAAACATAAGGACGGTTTAATCATGCAATATTAGCGTGCAAAACATGCAAACACAGATCAAATTGCATGCAATAGCCCGTAGGTAATACTTATAATGTTCGTCGATTTGGTTCCTCTTTGCAGAATGAGAACCACATCCGTTTCTTTCTTCGAATCATTGTCCATAGTTCTAAAAGCCTCTAAATCCATGCTTCAGGTTTTACATAAACTAGTAGGTGTAAGTTGTGGCTATGAGGCTTTTTAAAATTGTTTTGGGTCCACTTTCAATATGGTAGGTACTCACCTATTATGAAGGAAAACATTGTGTGACAACCCGGGCCTTAGGCAATAAAATACCTATCAACAAATATTTCAAGTGCCTACTTAACTAGGTATTACAGTATGAAAAACAACAAAAACAAAGAAAAATTCAAACTCATGTTTTAATAACAATTACCATATTGAAAAAGCCATGTCAATTTATTTTAACGGGTTTAAATTAGGTACCTATATTAAAATTCTTACTCAATAACAATAACTCAAAGATAAGGTACCTCACGTCTACGAAATAAAGGTGCTGTCCATGTCAAATGGTTACCATTGATGTGCGGTTCTCTGTACATGCGATTTTTCAGTAGGTACAGCCCGATTCAAACTTAATGGCGGCTCGGAACATGAGGCGGGTAGCTGCGCAGTAACGAATTCATGTGTCAGCGGGGGTGGGGGGTGCGGTACTGCGCAGCGAGTGGCTAACTTCCGAGCCGCCATTAAGTTTGAATCGACCTATACACTAAGTACGATCAGTTCACAGACTTGAAAAACATAACGTTTCGGTACCTTTATTTTTGAATTCATGGTTTAGAAGTTACTTTACAATTATGTTGTTTTATTTGATCGATGGTCGATACTAGACTAGCCATATCCTCGATTCATTTTAGAATTGTTAAAGACCAATTGGTACCTACACAAGAACAGCAATTTGAATTGGCGCGAATCTACAAGACGAGAACAGTCCAGTGCCTACTACGATTTAGATAAATATTTTCCGTGTCTTAGTTAAATGCTACAAAGGATTTTTAATAAATCTATTTCTTAGAACCTTTCTTTTTCTTTTCCTCTTCCAATGATTGCTGGTACATGTATATTTTGCTTAGTTGGTAAAACCCCGTTAAAGCGACGAAGACATTGACACAAAAGAGACTGTAGTTTTTCGGTATTATAATGAGAGACCACCGCGCCCATATGGAACCGGTGAGAGCTAGGGATCCGGACTGTTTGGCAGACAATTTACTGGCAGGCCGATTTATGTCACCCAACCCAGCGATCACCAGACTCTGAAATTGGTAAAGCTGTGATGAATCAAGGTCTAAGGTCATCTCCTTGGAGAATAAGACTCGACTTCAGGATCAACATAGTGCGACTGTAACGTGGCTGCCATGTGTCGACTAAATGGGACTCATCCTAAATAATTTGGATGGGTATATAGCGCTCCAGTGTGCAAGGGTCGCGTAGACGACGCGACGCGGCTGGTGGCATACACGCTCCAGTGCCACTAAGGCCAGTTACAGTGTTTCACCATCGGCGGTCGCTGACGATATGCATTGACTGATCATCACTTTATAGCATGCAGCGCTCTCCTGACCGAAAGAGCGCGAACTAGTACAGCCGTTTAAACAATGGACGTGTACGTAAGTACGTTCGGTTCACCGGTCGGAGCAGCACTGACTGAACGCGCTCATTATTTTCATAGCGCGTTGGTCGACTGACGTACTGTATGCAGCATCGGCATTGCGGACGTGCACGACCCACGGTCCTCGTACGTAGTGCGTAGTATCGTGCGCAAACGGACGCACACGTTTAGTGTTGCATTATAATAAATGATGAACGCGACCGTCGCGTCGTCGTGCGCATTGACGGTCGGTTAAGTATTGTAACCGGCCTAAACGAACCACTGCTTTCACTTACCCATTTGCCGATGGGAGCCCAGAAGAATATCGTTTTAGGACCTACAACGAAAATACCGACTTATCAGACACACTTTCTAAACATAAACATATAAATCTATCGCTATATAAGGTCGCAAAAAAAATCTGCTGTTCCCTACATAACTCGGTAGAGAACGACGGTTTGGTTTTTCGCGATTTCAAGTTCGGTCACATAGTAAGTGGTTCATAAGGATGAGCACAACGACCTCAGACCTTATATAGTAAATAAGTGTAAAAATAACTATAAGTACCAGCTGGGTGTTCCCAAAGAGGACGCACGGCTTTCGGGACGACTTTGTCCACAGCGTTAATTATAGTTTTGTAAATTGATGACATTTTTATGTTGATTTAATTTGTTATATAAAAAACATGAATTTGGATATGTATTACATGGCAATGTACGAAATAAAGGTCTGTCAATCTGACTTTCTGCCATAGTGCAAACAGTCATAGAGACCTATCCTATAAGTATATGAAGTTCTGATTAAACTTCGTATTATACTTGTCTTGCTTGGGCTGTGCTTGGAGTCTCTCTGAGGGATCGAATTCGGAGCGAGAGGTGATCCGGCATAGAACAAAAGCTGTCGATATAGCTTACAGAATACGGAAGCTGAAGTGGCAATGGGCCGGCCATATTAGCCGTAGAACCGATGACCGTAGGGTTAAGGACATCGCTCATTATAGCAGCACGGCTCCGACACGGCAAATAACTTGTCATTCAAGTTAGGATTTGAAGTCAAATGCATTAAAGGCTATTTTACGATGGCTATACGAGTCGACTCGTACATACGTATACATAATAGTGGACGGCTCGCAGGCAGTGAGCGGCCCGCCAGCCAGCACACGTCGCGCCGACAGCACGCTTCAAGCGAGCGAGGAGCCCGCTCCACGGCGCGGCGCCTGCCGGTCCGCGCGGTGAATCCTCGCCGGCCGCGCTATATATTAGTCTATGGGCCGCGCGCTGACGGCTCGCAATGTAAATAAACAACAAGCTGTCACCTTACCGGTGGCGGGCCGGCAGCGAGCGGTCGCCTTGCTGACGGCGCGTTGGCGACTAGCGGTCGCCTTGCTTACGGCGCGTTGGCGACTAGCGGTCGCCTTGCTTACGGCGCGTTGGCGACTAGCGGTCGCCTTGCTTACGGCGCGTTGGCGACTAGCGGTCGCCTTGCTTACGGCGCGTTGGCGACTAGATTTTTCGAGGCGGTGCCGGGGCGTTATTGCTCTGGATATAATGGGCGATGAGCTTTAGCCGTGTTCTTGAGTGGAGACTGCAATCGGCAAACGTAAGGTAGGTAGTACGTCCTCAGGCTAGGTGGAGCGACGATCTTCGCATGGTGGCTGTTAGCAGCTGGATGAAAGTTGCCGAGACCCGAGTTGAATGGCATGGAATTGGAGAGGCCTATTACCGATACAATTTAGATAATGATTAGCTTGGTAGTACTTCGCGAATATAACAGTTAGTTTTTATGAACGTTTGTTCTTGTAATTTTACAGAAGGAAGTATTCTTAGGGTTTCTCCAGTGTTACATTCTCTAAGTGGCCGTAGTTATGTACCTATTATGTAATGTCGCTAATACCGTCCGGTTTTAGGTATGTTAGTCCCTCCACTATAATCGGGCTTTGACTGTTGATAATCGTGAGTCGTGACTCCGTGTCATTCATTTCTTAATAGTTGATCTCCATTTAGGTCCGAGGCTTGATGCATGATGATTGCTTGAACATAAATCGCTAATTGCGTGTTGGCAATTATTTGTTTAAGTCAAGGTTTCCTCACAATGTTTTCGTTCACCGTAGGTATGTGCCGCGCCGGCTAACAACTCCCACCACAACCGTATGCGGTCAACCGCAAGGGAGAAAATCGCACACCAAAAATATACTGTCAATATATTTTAACATCAGTGTCGTTACCTTTGTTTACATATTTAATATTTTTAATTGATATACTTACTTCAGCAATTTGTTATAATATCTACAGATTCCGTTTTCCAAAGCTCTAATTGTATACCCATGCTATATACTTCCTTTTATTAATCTAAAATGGAACATGCTTTTAAAGACTAATTTGTGCAAAATTGCATCAAGCATCCACTCACAAAAGTGCTTTACCTAGTAAGTAGATAGATTTAAATAACAAAATCTACTCGATATGACTAAATGAAATTAACAATTAATATTAAATCATATAAAACTTTCTCAATTTAATGAAGGAGCCCTAATCAGTTGATATTTTAAATAGAGTATAAAAATCAACATGACACAGAATTTTCGATGCAAATGATTGTCCTCATATCATTTGTATGTTTGTATGAATGAATAAAAATCTCACAAAACAAGACACATGCAACATTTCAACAGAAGGCCGTATGATAAGAAAATAGTCAGTTATAGTGGATGACTGAAAGAAAATTAGTAAGAACTCAGAAGAAAGTAAAAAAGAAACAAGAAAAGATCCGAAATATAAAAATATATATTTCCATAATCCAAAAAGGTTTTACAAAAATAGACAAAGTGTTCTTTTACAAAACTATGATTTAATAACGCCATGTTACATAAAACGGTGTGATATACATAACAATACTTAACACATGGGTTGGTTAACAATAACCACATATTTACGTTTAGATTATCACAGTTGAGAAAAATTATTTAATCAGAACTTTAAGCACCTATTTATCTTAATTTAGAAAAAATATTAATTTATAAAAATCGCACTGTTGATTTTTGTCACAGTACGTTTGTAGATAAAAAAAAACGAGAGATCAAGGAGCTTTAAAAAAAAAACTGGCAACACCGACATAAGGTCACAAGATCACGGACACTACATTAAGATAGCTGTAACAGAAATCAATAACGCGCTAGATCAAATCGATCTCGTGGCGGATTCAGATTTAATTGGTAACAGGGGAACAAAAATATCCATGGCTCAAAATCTAAGTAAAAAAATACTCTACTTGGCATCGATTTCGTATGAATAAATAATGAATCAAAAATGATCAATAGATCGAAAAAGCCTTTTTGATTTATCTAACATAGCATGCATATCGTTCAAAGTATGCATAGACCGTGTAAGGCCCATTACTCCCAAACCACATTTAGCCTGCCTTGCCTGTATCCGCCACTGTTTGGGGCGCCATCTGCTGGCGCTTTAACAAATGAATGATATTGTATAGTACTAAACTTCATTCGTAAGTCATACTTACGAATTAAATGTACCACACAGTCACAAAATAAGAAAGGATAGGATTACAATCACACGTCCCGCTTTAGCCAGTCAGTATGGTCACCTTTGCTGACTGGTTTATATTTTTACTACGGAATTATCTATACAGAAGTATCTAATAGTTCGCGCCGATACGAGAGAAGTATAGTCACCGTAGTTTAACCTATTGACCGCTCGCTTGGTTTTACATTGATTGCCGTGCCCCAAGCGGCCATCCCATAAATTGACAAATAAATATCTACGACGACTAGGCTGGTGGAATGACATAAAAAACAATTATTAATAAATTATAAAAAGCTTTTAATATATTTTTTTTAAAGCTTTTAAGTAATCATGTATAGTCACGAGAACCAAACACGTATGCCAAATTTCAGCCCGATAGCTTCAGTGGAAGTGGGTGAAATATTGATTGCAATATTCCAGGACATACATACAAGTGAAGTTAAATAAAAAGCTTTTAAAAAACTGTTCTGTCATATAAATACGACTGCGGCGGCAAGGGCGCGAAAACATTTGTCGTATTAATACGACTGCGGCTAGTTAATGCTGTAGCAATCTTATCATTTGAATGGTACCTACCTATCTATATTTTGTAACTGCATTGCACTTGAATACACAGCTTTTTTCTGTAATGCATCGCATTTAATAACAATAACAACAAACAACCTAAATTCAAAACTGTAGTGCTTTGTACTTACTTTAAAATATGATTCTACCATCCCCAAAATATATTCTATATTCAATCTGACTACTACAAATAAAATAAATAATATGAAAAATAAATAAATTGGCTAATATTAATTAATACCATTATTTATCATCTAACTATCATTAAATAACATTAAATATATATGTTTTTGTCAATGTTGAAGTAGATTCTGTCTATCAGAAAGAGGCGCGAAAAGACGCTCATAAAAAAAAAAAAACTACCACTACTAGAGGCCCAGACTACTGAAGTGCGTAACATCCCGTAACTATCGACCTAACCGACAAGAGAATTAGTAATTAGCGATTTTTAAAGCTATTGTAAATACTCGTACAACAGCAGAAAAATCACTTAGTCAAAATATGTTTAACTTATTGTTTTGCTACTTCTTTTAGTTTTTGTTCCTTGTTGTACATGTATGCTCTGCTTAACTGGTACACACTGGTACAGGCTACAAACACATTGACAGCAAAGAGGCTGTAGTTTTTAGGTATAATAACTAAGGAGTATCGGGACCAGATAATGCCGGTGGCCGCGAGCGATGCGGACTGGCGGATAGACAAGCTCTCGACAGGCCGATTCAAGTCACCCAACCCAGCTATCACCAAACTCTGAAAGTGGTGAGAATGTGGTGAGTCAAGGCCATAGTCACTTGTGTTACACTGCTACAAGGAGCTTTCGGCGCTCAAATGACGTCGACAGGGCGGCACTGTTGGTAAACATTTGTACAATTCTTTTGTGAAATGTATTGAAAAAACAAGATGGCGGCTTTAGTTCCGAATTTGGCCACGCGCCAAAAGTTCCTTGAACAGCTATAAGAATAACACTGACTTCTGTATTATTATTACTAAGAAATGGAATTTATTAAAGTGCATGTTCTATGTGCCCATTGTTTAATAAGTTCATGAATTGCCTTATATCATATGTTGCAAAGTCATAATATTAGGTACCTACTTATACATACACTGACTCAAATGGTTCTACAAAGTCTAGCTGGCTTACATTAGGTGAATCTTAATGATGCGTAGTTGATACTGCAAAAAAAATATCAACCTTGCCAAAGTTTAAATAAAGTCAAAAATAAATAAAACAATCCATTAGTTATCCCTTTGGCCTCTTTGAAAAAGCCTTCAAAGCGGATAGAGGGATATTCAACTTTATTTCAAGGATTGTAAGTTGATAATTATTATTATGAGTACTTCAAATCTTATATCAATGTTAATAAGACTCACATGACGCAAGCACGTGATTTTACAGTTTTACACCAACTTTACTTGCTTGATTTTGTATAACTAATCTAACGATCAGTTGTGAAATTAAAACATTGTAATACCACTTAGGTTCAGTGCTAAATTCTATAGATAGTGCCATCCACGAAATTGAGCCCCACTTTTTTTCCTAAATGTGGGACACGTCTTCATGGATGGCACTATCTATACCCATAATCATGCTATTCAATATTTCAGAAGTCAGTTATATTCAGACAATCCGATAACCCAAATGAATGAAGTATTAAAATGAAAACACATTCACAATCACAAAATGAATTTTGAATTTTTGTAAGTAATCTTTTCATGAATAGTAATGATACATGTTTATTATTGAAAAAAATATTTTTATATGTTCATAATTTTTTTTTATTAGTTCAACATTTGCATTTTTTTAAAAGTATTTGTTCTTTATTCTTACCTAAAATGCCTCTAATAGTTTTGCAGCAGGTATTAAAAAAAAGATAGTGGGATGGGTTCCAATGATAAGATCATGTAGTCTCCTCATGAAACATGAGATTTCATAATGTCTTGTGTCTTATCATTTTCTTATCTATTTAAGTTAGCATGAACTTGGGTGTTATCTGTCTAATAAATAAAAGCGTATTAATAAATCTGTTCTATGTCTGTGACATAGCAGAGTTACTGTTTACAGATTAGTTTAGATTTATGAAATGATTAATTTGATAATCTTGATAGATTTTTAGTTTATAAGTTATGCTGCTAGTTTATGATACTGTTAAAATATTATTTGACACTTATATCGGTAGTTTTATTAATTAGTTAAAGAACTACTAATAGTGGATCAATTATTTTAGTACTTAAACGAGTCCATAATATCTCAGCCCAGTCACTTCTTATCTCACTAGATACTTACTGCTCGCTGACTGAGAGAGGCATATTTTCTTTCTTTCTTTTTCTTAGACTGAGCAGGGGGAGAAGGCTCTAAGGCGCCAATAGTTTAAGTAAATTCTTTTTACGGCGAAAATAATGTAAACGTATTTATAAAACATAGTGTCTGCTTTATAATTAGTTCAGTATCATGAAGTTTCATAATCTAATTTGAAGTAATTTTTAATACCAGTTTTATTGGTCGTTTTGGAGGTAACTGGTTTATTTTTTCTGTCGACAATATTTTATGGAATCGTGTTTTCGTCAAACATTGTAAGTAATTAACATTAATCCTCAACTTTACCATATATTTATTTCAAAATTAATGCTGCAGTATTTTCGATATAACGGAGGATCATGCTAAGCAATTTGAGGTATTACAGACTCTTAATGATATGGTCACCAATCGGTGTTGTAAGACTAAATCCGAATACTCAAACAACAACTCTATAGACATTCATAAAAATATTTTTCTCTACACTACACTGTAGTGTGACAGAGATAGCATAACACTTAACAGCGACTTAAAACTGAGTTGCTGCGTTTGAGAATTCATTTGTTAACATTCGAATTGTATCCTTTTCTAAATTGTCAACTACATGATTATCACGTTAATTATTCATACTATTTATACGCAGCAAATTTGCCCTTATGCAAGGTCTTTTTAGTATAAATAGTATGACCTTGAATTTACGTCCGCAATTCCGCATTACTTACCCATTTGAAAGCAGGCGCCCAGAAGAAAATTGTTTTGGGACCTGAAACGACAAACCATCTTTCATTAGACTACGTTTTGTTCTCAAACAAATACTAGAGATAATAATCATAATTACCAGCTGGGTGCTCCCACATGGGACGCATAGCTCCGGGGACAAATCTGTCTGCGACAGTTATAAGTGACTTGTACACTTTCGACATCTTTTCTTAGTGTTTAATGTAGTGTAGTGAAAGACTTTCTTTACAGGACACGGAGGTACGGGAAGGAAGATAGTTACGGAGTTACTTTTTATATTTTTCAAAATTTACATGGCACTGATAGCAGCCGAGGCAATACTCTCTCTGAAAGAAATCCCTGAAAGCCCGTTTCGTTTGATATGATAATGATGTCAAAGTCAAATTGACAATGTCAAGACTTTTTTGTCAGTTGTCACTCTGGGGTGCGTTCAATTATTTTGCTCGACTAGGATAGCACATACTTCAATGGCCGTCCAATGTGGTCATATAGAGTAACGGGGCCTACGACAAAATAAGTATTCTGCTTGCCAATCCAGCCGATAAAAGACTTTATTGTTTATTTTTTATTATATAAATGTTTTTTTTAGAGCTTTTCTTTTAGGCTCTACTAAAAATCGTAGCCTACTTTGTAAACATTTCGCGAACGATGTTGAACGTCGCGAACTTCGGCACAGACAGATAAATTCACTGTGAATTCAGCGTTCATTTTTAAGAATTTTAGTGCAACATTTTGATTCACCTTTTTACCTTTTCTTATTTATTTCCGATAAAGAAATGTGTTTGTTTTATCCGTAATGAACTAATGAAACATCACATAAGTTATGTACTGATTATTCATCCGTAATTTGTTGTACAGACTATTAAATATTTTTTATTTGAATGCGACTTATTTTTTTTTCTACAAACAAACATGGGTGCGGATGTGCGTGTGAAAATATGTGTCAACGCTCAAGAATTTATAATTTTCTTTGTTTATTTTATCTAGACTCTTTTAATAATAAACTAGTTTTATTCGGTTCAAAGAACGTGATTTTGACTTATGTATTGCGTGTTATAAGTTACGTTAAATATGGGTACGAGCACAATGGGTAGCGATTTGCATTCTGATAAGCAGGACAAGTTGCTCAAGCTACAAGCTCGAAAGAAGGAATTGGAGCAGATCCTTGCAGCTAAAAACGAGGAGCTCTACAAATTATGTGTGCAAGAAGTACAGTTAACGGGCATCATGCCGCCCGAAGCGCCCCTTAGCCCAGAAGTGCCTCAAAGAGAAAGATTAGGTAGTATCAAAAGTGTCGATAGGTCAACAGACGGTAATGACGTCCAAGATGGATCTGATAACTCATCTAGGCGCCTCAGAGCCGCTACAGGTGACCGTACGATGGAACAAGACGCGAACTTGCGTAAAAATCTTTCACATAGATTATCAACTCCATCAATATCAGGAATTTCGACTAAAAGCGCACATTCAAGACATATTCGACGTCCAGAAACTAGCTGTTCTAACTTCTTCCCTTCTCCTCCTCAAGAGCGGAATACTGATACATTCTCCATACATACATCCCATACTTACCCAGCACTGGCTGGGCGACATGAACCTATGAACGAAAATATACAAAATGACATGCAGCAAGGAACTATTTACAGACACCATACCATGACAAGTGATTATATGAACAAACTCTACAGCAACAATACTCCTGAAGCCCATAATGTATCTAGATTACGAGAAACTCATTTTAGTTCTAGCCATCCTGATATAACCACACATTATACTCATGGAACTATGGCTCCACATCCTGTACAAAATGGTATGCGTAATACACCATTATTGTACCAATATGCATCACATTTGAAAGCTCAAAGCCAACATTTGACTGGATTAGCTCATCAGCATCACATGCAGCAATCTAAGCGACGCACGGAAGGTGTTCGTCGAAACACATTACAAAGGACTCAGACATACCATTTGACATCTCACAGTGATTATAATCAGTTGCACTTAGAAAACATGAAGCATGAAGCACCCATGATGGTCTATCAGCATCGGTCCCAACCTGACATTCAAGAACAGCCTCACATGCCGATAGAACGGACAGCAGTCGTACCAAATACATTACCTTTACGAGAACATAACACTATCAAACATCCTATGCATATGCAACTGCAAGTGTCAACTGATGACTACATGAGGGAAGATAGGAGACACTACCAAGATCAATTAACTCCAGTCAGTACAAAGTCTTACAATTTTGACCCTATTGGCATGAATAAGTTCTCACCACTCTCTCAAGCAGACATGAAAGTGAAAGAGAAACAATGGTACGAGACATCATTGGATTCACCAACTAAATCTGAAGCGCCTCTTCTGAAAAAGAGTTCAAGCTTGAAGCGGACTTCTAGCGTAGGAAACTCACAGGCATATGAGATAATGGTCTCTTCTGGTCGACACTCGGCTATGCAAAGTCCGAATCAGATGCCACAAAGTCCTCCTGTTTTATCCCCAGGTGCGGTTTCTTTGGAGTCACCGAAAAACCTTACTGTGATTGAACAAGGAAAATGTATACCATATCGGGAAGAAACAAAGCCTTTTGAAATGTCTGATTTTTATAAATATTCTACTAAATTTAGACAAGGTAATGTTCCAAAAAGTGCCCTAAATAATCCTGGTCCTAGTTTAAATTCAGGTTATAATAAGCTGCCCATGGAGTTGCCACAATATGCTCAAGAACATTGGCATGGACAAACTAACTAAAGAATCTTATAAAATTAACAATCTGTAAATTGTAAAATTTGCTTTTATTGTCTAATAACTTATTTTGACTGTAATTGGTGTGAGAATTTATAATAGTTTTAAACTCTTAGCTTATAGTATGTACTTATATTAAATTGTTATCTTCATAATATAAAGTGGCAAAATAATGTAAAGAGAATCTGAGCCTTTGTCTGATATATCATGAAAAAAACGTGTCTGACACAAACAAAAAGCAAGGAAAAATATTTCTATTTTACAAGATTATTGTGATGAAATGACTATGAAAGATTAATGGAACCAGATGTTTAAATATTGATAAGATTAGCGCTGTGATAACAATGTGCAAGTTGTTCAATTATATTGTGACAATAAAGAGTAGAATACATAAGATTAGATCATATACATGGTGTGTCTTAATCTGTATTTTATGTCTGTATACAGTCTGTATGAGAATTTTGACTTCTTTTATTCTGATCTCGTTTGATTGCCGTTTAACATAGCTACAAGTACAAGCCTTTAGTATTACCATTTGTTGCAATTTGCCCTAATTTTAAGTTATTTCAATGCTTTGCCCACCGCTTTTAGGAATACAAAAATGGTAACAATATTTCATTATCATTATTTAACATCGCCGCTTTTGTGATAATTTTTCTCAATTTTTGTAATATTATGTTTGAGTCCCCTTGTCTATAAGTATTTATAGTTTCGAGACTAGTTAGTAAAAGTGAAATTGTTTTAACAGCTACTTTTAAAGTAATTTTATACAAGCTATCATGAAATTAGCTAATCTTTATCTTAAGGTGGCCACACACGTAACTGCAAGCGTGACAAGTCTGCCTGAACAATCATTTTGTGCAAGCGTGCTCGAGCGTCTGTATGATGATTTTGTGCAAGCATCTGCTAGCGGCATGAAGACTGATAGAATTTTCATTATGTGGCTTGAACAAGCCATGCTTGTGCAAACAATTAAGGCAGCTAAAAAAAGCACGTCGTTGTCGTCCATCGCTTAAGCAAAAACGGATGCTGCTCCAGCTTGCTTGTATAGTGTGTAGCTTAAAGGGGAGTTGTGCAAGCTTGTAAGTATGCAGGCTTGTCATGCTTGCAGTTACGTGTGTGGCCACATTTAGTCTGTTTTTTGTATAATAATCAATGAATTATGTAACTGATGTTTTCGAAGTTAAGATGTTACTGTTTTCTATGTGTACAATAAAAGACTTATCTTACTTGCCAAGCAAATTTTAGACTAACTGCCGTTGCCTTCGTCCAGTAACAAAATATTCGGTAGCTATTTCACTGTATTGTAAATATATTTTAGTATGTATTATCTAGATTTAGTAACAGTGTGAGCACTGGAACATTGTTCTAAAATTATTTTTATAAAGTGTTTATGTCAGCATGTTGTGCTCATAGCAGTTTATTGGAACTAATAAAGTTTTTATAGTAAGTACTGGTTTTTTTAGATACTGTAGTTCTAATTTATTTATTTATTTATAGTTAATTAAAACGGTACAGCACCAATTACATTAGATACATTAATTGTATCCCTATTTACCAAAGTACACTTACCACTGTTCTATTCTTGCAAAGATTTTTGCGCGGCGAGAGAGTCGAATCTAACGACTGTGCCACGCAGTTGCTTTCTAACGTTTTTATAGGAATTCAAAATAATAGCATTTCTCTTTTTTAAATTATTTATTCAAGCTAACAGTGATGAGACCAGCTTACATTATTTAGAAACAAAAAGCCATTATACCTACGTTTAAAAATAAATAGGAAATTAAATACTGTCCATGGTAATTACATTTCTTGAAATCTTCTTAATGGTGTTTATTATTCTTTAGTTTTCGTAGGAGGCTCTGTAGGGACCTCTTGCCAGGATTGAAACCACCATTCAAGTAATTATCATCATTACCTAAAACAAAGAAAAACGTAACTTTCAGGATCGTAAACTAGGCTTCTGCTGAACATATGCTTTTTTGCTGTTGAACATATGGGTGTTTTAACATTCTGAGAGCTGGAGAAATTGCATTTTCTCATTCATTTAATTGCAAATTTGCATTGTCTGCATCGTTGGTTCAATGTTTACAAATGCCGCTACTGTGATCGCTAGGTTCGATTCCCATTTCACGTAGTGCTATTGCGGCTTTATTTAAAAAGCCCGGTAAATCCCAATAGGCTCGCTCGACCCGCGTATTACCTAATCGGGACCGGCGAACTATGGTTGCTAAAACGTAGTAGGTACACAGACATAGGTGTAATACTTATATACCCACATCTCGGCAAGCACCTGTCGGGAAAAAGCTTAAAGGTATGTATGCTGTCTGTTGGGCAAAGGCTCAATAGAAAGCGTAATCTAGCACGCGTAGCACGACCACCATAGAAACTGATAGAAACTGGTTTTGTCGACGGAATAATAGACAAAATGACAGATTGCAAGCTGTCATTTTGTAAGCTAAGGTCATGCTATGCGTGCTTCGTTTCGATGGGATGCAACCAACAGGAATTCTACTCCGGTATTTCTGCCGAATTCTAACGGAATAGTAGGCCACTGAATCAAACAGATTTACACTTGAATTTAAATGTTAAATACCGGTTTTTAGTCTGGTCGTAATGTTACTGTGTTAGACATGCTTTGGCCTAGTAACAAAGCTAAAGACAATTCCGACTGTAAAGTAGGTAAAGGTGTCCGCCGGAATAGGGATGATGACAAAAAAAATTTTTAGTCCGTCTTTGAGATTATAAAAAAATATTGGACACGTATTTTTTCTTTTTTTACGTAACCTAAAGATAACGGCGATACATTGAGGTAAAATGTGCCATGACGTCACGAGTATGTAGATTTTGTATTTACTAGTGACGTAGCAACCCCCACTCCCCAACTTAAAATGCGGTTTATCTAAGCGATTTTTTATTAATATGCTATAGCAAAAAATACGTGTCTAATATTTTTTTATTATCTGACTGACGGACTAATTATAATTTCATTTCTTTTACCCACGCATCATCCCTATTGAATGAGACACTTGACTTTTGTCTTTAAATGCCGAATTTTTGTGTGAAATATTGACATACAGTAATCTACAAGGTGATAATTTGGTCATGGATCAGACCCTCTCCTTAATTCGGATGAAGCAAGAGGGCAACGCGCAACTGCCTATGTCCAATAGTGGATGTCTTTCGGCTGAAATAATGATGATGATGAGGAATAGGACAACTAATTTTAATCTTGTAGGTCCTAAGATAAAAATGAGTCATTCAAAGTCGGTCGTAGGTGCAGTGCCGGATTAAGGAAGCACGGGGCCCGTAGCAAATTTTCCCGAGGGGCCATTGATCTGCTATGGGTTCTTATGTATAAAGTGGTATTAAAAGAAATTACTCAATACGTTTATTTGCCATCAACTTTTTGGGGTTTGGATACGTGGGGGCCCCTTTTGCGCGGGGCTCGTAGCAATTGCTACTCTTGCTACTGGTTAATCCGGCACTGCGTAGGTAGGTACATACTTATCCTTCAATACTGCCTCTTTCGATCAAAGTGAATGACTTTGGCTAAATCTTGTAGGTCCCTACCTTATATTGGCATTAGGTACCTATGTAGGTACTTACCAGCACCATTCAGTTGTCCATTAACGCATCCTTCATCCCACATGTTGACGCAACGCTTGCCTGGGTTGAAGCCTCCGTTCAGGTAGTTGTCATCATTTCCTAAGTATGATTATAATTTTAACAAATTAATGTTTTGTATATTTGTTTTACATTTAACATGTTTAAATATTTGTATGCCAGTCCATGGCGAAACATGTAAGATACTAACAATATTAATAAGACCTTAATGTACCATGTTTTAAAGCAAATAAATATATTCTATTCTATATTTTACTAACACGTTAAATGAGTGCACAAATGGTCTACGATTAGGCATCTACGATACTAACGAACAGCTGTTTCTGAACACTGAAAGGCCAATCAACACAAACATTGCTAACTGACTGTCAAACTCATATTAACTGTAGATAGTGAATGCAACAACAGCCAACCAAATTATTTGACATAAGACCATGAGATTATTATTTTTAGGCTTTATTATAATATTATTATTAGGCTTCCAGATATCAGCGGCGTCTGGCGCACTCTGGGTAGTCAACCTCGCTACGCCTTGTTGACTGGGAGGTACTTGTTTTATGTAGATAATTTATAAAGACATGAGGAACAGGGTGTCGGCGCATCAAATATGCGCGTGATTCACTGCGGGGAAAGCGGGGGTCTCGGGGTACCAAACCCGCTACCAACGCCCGCTGCGCGCCCATCACTCCACTCAGCTCACAGATGCGCTCCACTACGGGCATTCCTTTTATACTGTCTTCCATAAACGTTCATGTGAATTATGGTATTACACCTATTTTAATACAGTCCACTCATCTTTTATTATAAAGTCCCGATTGAGCCCATTCAATGATCCGGCTCGAAGGACCAGGACCCTATGTGGGTGCATATGTGATGCGCCGACACAGGGTGTAAAGTTCCCCCATCCTCCATAGAAATGGGAGGATCCTGCGGCCAGACGGGTGTCGTGCCTGGTGAGTAACCTGGGAAGTTGTCTATATGCCAGTCGCGCGGTAACCTGTGTTTGCGTGATGCAGGATTTTAGCTGAAGTCAGTGTGATGCGTAGTTCGCATGTGGCGATGTAGATGCCGCCACAAGTTCATGAAAATTCGAGAGAAGAAGAAATATTATGGCTATAATGTTTAATTTCACTTACCAGACCCTCCGAGTTGTCCATTGGCGCATCCGTCATCCCACATATTGATGCAGCGCTTGCCTGGGTTGAAGCCTCCGTTCAAGTAGCTGTCATCATTGCCTAAGTAACACGATCAATTAGTGCATTAAAATGGTCTCTGTCTACGAAAAAGTACGAAAGTTTCAACCAATTTCTGAAAATAACTCAGAAAATGACATTCTCCTTTTCGATTGGTTAGTGACTAACCTGATGTCAGAGTTTTAAAGCCACCCATGGGCTTCCGACTTGGCTTCACATGCCGTCGAGAAATATTTGTAATCTTTACATAAACTTCTATCACATAGAATAATTTCAGATTTTTCTCTATGCAAACTTCGGAGATAGGAGGTGGAAACGGTATTTTATTTAAAAAAATTCGTCAAAATCGAAACGACAAAAAAAATGTTTGAGAATGTGCAAATAGCCCTCTTTCATATGATAACCCACATGCCCTAGTAGCCCCACTTCGATTTTTTAAGACACCCGTTCAGTCCCTGTTGCAAACAAATATACATATTTTTATTTATTTGCAAAATAGTTGGGCAGCCGTCATCTAAAACTGTTCCAAATTTCATGTTGATAGCATTAGCGGTTTTTGAGATATCCAGCCACAGTGATAGACAGACAGACTGAGTCGCACCATAAGGGTTTCTTTTTACCATTTTGGTACGGAAGAGATGATCAGTCCCAACTCACGAACATGACGCATGGATCAGCACCATTTTGAAGGGAGTTAAATGATCCAACATAGGCGCCACCAATTAAGGCCTCCAGCCAGGGCTTAAAACTAAAAAAAACAAACTCTGTGGGTTTAGGGCGTCGCTGGGGCAGGGCAGCAAGGGACAGAATGAATCGGATTAACCACCTTGCTGACTGGTTTCATATGAGACCTACTCAGTTTGGCTGGTACTTATTTATACCACAGCGCATGAGCTATTTTTAGGCCGCATTCAAGTAGAACGCTGGTCACCGGTGCCGATATGCCAGCGCTTGTGCTGGCGCTGGTTGTCAACGCTGGTCGGTCGTATACAGTTTTCATACTTTTTGCCGAATCAACGACGGGGCGTCGGTCGCCAGCATTCTACATGAATGCGGCCTTAAGGAGGTACGTACTTAGTTAGTTCATGCTAATACCAGAGAAGAAGTAAAACAAAAGGAAACCATCGTGAGGAAACCGGCCTGAAAGATATTTCTCGATGTCATGTGAAGCCAAGTCAGAGGCCCATGGGCGGCTTTAAAACTCTGACACCAGGTTGGTCACTAACCACACGAACAAGAAAGAAAGAAGAAGAAGAAGAAGAAATGGGTCTAAAGCGCTGGCCACACATAAATGGCGTCGGGCGAGGACACGGCGCGGGCGGCTTCCTGTTCCATTCACATTTCATATCCATGCCCGAGCCACGACATTCCGTGTATCCTAAATTGCGCTTTATTTCTAAGCACTTGGTTTAAAATTTCCCCCTGCCTAAAATTTTAGCCTGCGCCTAAGTATTTTTTTGTTTCACTTACCAGATCCTCCGAGTTGTCCGTTGACGCATCCATCATCCCACATGTTGACACAACGCTTGCCTGGGTTGAAGCCGCCGTTCAGATAGTCATCATCATTGCCTAAAATTAAAAACAGTTTACCTAACAGCACCAGAAAATCGGCGGCTTTGGGATTATATTGAAGAAGAATGGGCATAAGAGTCGCTCACTATAGCTCCAGTAATTCGCTTTAAGTGGGTAGGTATACCTATGTGGCATCTACATCGCCACATGCGAACTACGCATCACACTGACGTCACGTAAAATCCTGCGTCGCGCAAGCGGGGTTTATCGCGCGATTAGCATAATATAAACAGGGTGGCATGGACATCGACGGGAAAACTGTTACGCATGCGTTGAAATTTATCGTCGGTTGTTTAAAAAAAAAACAACTTTGCCGTATATTTTGACCGCGTAGGTCACTTCTCTATGAAACAACAGATTTTTTTTTAATGAATTGACGTACAATTTTAACGTATGGGGGTTCAGAATCACGTACTGAATCCATGGTAACAGTTTTCGCGTCGATGGGGACATTGTCGTGCAGTAGCTCACCAGACACAACATCCGTCTGGTCGGAGGATCCTCCCTTTTCTAAGGAGGATGAGTGAACTTTTCACCCTGTTCCTTATACCTCTATATCTAATTAACTCAAACTTATGTCGTGGTGCCCTGAATTCATGCTTGCTAGGGATTCAGGTTAGTGTTATTTCCTGCTGAAATTATTTGCTCTTTTGTAGGAGTAGGTACAGTTGGGGTTTCGGTTTGGGTCCCAGTCTTAATGTCCACTAACATTAAGGTGTGCCACTTGTGGTGGCAAGGGATTCGCCATGTCACTCATGGATGTCAACCGAGGCCCACACTTTCCTCATTCTTTTGTCTCGGAGCGGGATCGGTCTGTCAAGATTCCGATTATGTACCTACTTACTTTTTGTACCTATGTTTTTGTACCTAATCTGCGTGCACAATTTATTTGCCAAACATGTAAACAAACACGAGTTTTCCACTTAGACAAACATCAACTTTAGGGTAGTGTAAATAAAGTTGATTTTAGACCGACTAGTATTGTTGTTGAAAAAGTTTGTTGAAAAAGTCATAAAAATATTAAGTTGTAGCGCAAACTGAACCTTATTTGTAGGCCTTACAGTTGTTTTTTCTAAAACTCGTGTTTGTTTACATGTTTGGCAAATGAATCGCGAACGCAGATTACCTTGTCATAAACAGAGTGGGCTGATACATGCGTACACGCATAAACCATAGTGACTTTTAGGGTTCCGTAGTAATTTGGGTAAACAAATTAACGAAAAAAATTGCTACTCGTAAAGTGGGGATGACTTTTTTTATCGTCTATCCCATGGTGTGGAGTGTCGTTGCAAAGGCCGTTCAAAAATATTGTGAGTGTCTTAAAACTATTTTTGGATTCAGGGATTCATTAAAGCTAAATGGTTGGTTTTGGATATGTGAAAAAAATCATGGCAGTAGTATATAATTATAACGAAATTAAAAGGAAAACTATCACAGGAAAGTAGGCTCTACAAGTTAACGAGTAATAATCTGACCAACTTACATTTGCAGTTGCGAAAACATGTTCTCCGATACATTCCGTATGAACATGTTTTTCAACAAGTCTTAAGTTTTTTCTTGGGATAATTTCATTCTAACTACGGAACCCTTCATTGTGCGTGGTTCGACAGGCACTTGGCCGGTTTTATTATTTAAGGCGACGATAACCAACTTTTAATGACTTTATATTGAAGATCACGTCTAAACGAGTAGTGTTAATGATTTGGAAAAAATATATGTTAAAATAAGAGGATTTTCTTAATAACTTAATAGGTATAGGAATATTTTAGATTATGTCTATATTACATAGTGAAATTTATTTACTGTAAAGTTATTTCTAATACGGATAAAAAACTGAGAATCACGCAAAATATATTTAGCGTATTTTTCTGAAACCTTCGCCATTTCAAAGATAATAATAATAAATTAATAATGCGTCTAATTTGGGACAGCGCTCCTTGATTGGCGAGACCTATTACTGGCTGGACGTACCGCGCGTTGCGCAAGCACAACATTATATTATCTGTGGCTCAGCACAGAACACGCAAGCTAACCACTCAAGGTCACTGGCATATATCTGCGTCTTAATGGGAGTAGGTAGGTACTTACCAGCCCCCCCGAGTTGACCGTTGTTACACCCTTCATCCCACATGTTCATACACATTCTTTGGCCGGCTAAAAAAAAGCAAGCAAAACAGAAATTAGGTACTAAGTCTAGGTACCATAAGGTAGCACATAATTAAATAACACACTTTTTGTTTACAGTGGAGGCCAAAATTATTGTCAAACAAAAATAAAACTTTGGTAAACTTACATTTGTGAAACCCAGAATGTGCCCCCAAAGTTTTGCAATAAACTATGGAAATTACACTGCAGAGCACAATAAATGCCTTCATTTTGGGAGTCAAGCTGTTATATCGCGAAAATTTATACCAGCTAATGGTTTTTCGAATGACAAATGTCGTAATTTCGTACATTTTCGTCGCTTTTATTAACGGTCAGCACTCGAAATATTAATTAGTCAACGATGGTATCGGGCCACTTATGATATAGAGTTAATATTATTGCATTCGATACTATTTCGTGGAACCTATAGGATATCTATCCAAAATTAATTAGGTACTTTCGAGTGGAGAAATAACAAAAACAATTGAAATGCTTTTTACTGAGATCTTGGCTGCAACGTACGATACGATATCTTGCATACCAATTGACAGATCCAAACATAATACTTTGGGGACATAGGTGGCAGGTATTCTACCTGTCTCCTCTTAGGCGTATGATGAAGAGCGAAAGTGAAACTCCAACTTGCAGTTAACATTATTATAATTGTCACACACGTATTATAGTTTAAAGTAAGGTGCACTATTTAGTACATATATCCTTAACTATTAAATGAGCAATATATATTTGTAATCATGCTCTCAAAAACGGCTCTAACGATTTCGATGAAAGTTACAATATAGGGGTTTACGGGGGTGAATCATGGGGTGGTGTTTCATGTCTGGGAAAATTGGTTTTCTCTATTTTCACAGCCTCGTGAATGTGATATAACGTTGGTATACCAGCACGCGTAGCATGACAAGATTGTGATTGTTTAACTGTAATTTTGTCTATTCTTCTGTCGACAAAACCCGTTTCTGCGGTGGTCATGCTACGCGTGCTGCACGCTTAACATTACCACAATAGAAACGGGTTTTGTCGACGGAAGAATAGACAAAATGACAGATTGTGATTGTTTATCTGTCATTTTGTCTATTCTTCTGTCGACAAATCCCGTAGAAAACCGGTTTCTATGGTTGTCATGCTATGCGTGCTGGGCGATATGTTTATCTATTTTCACCCAAGCAAACCTCGGTCGACCGGTACTAACGAATTAAATTAGTAGGGACAATGTAAACTAATGACTTAAAATCTAGTCCATGTCCCGCGGCAGTTGACAAGCAAGAGGAGGACGCTACTTAAGAGTCCCTAATAGCTCAGCTCAAATGGCTCAAATTCAATCCTTATCTCGCTCGCACGATACTACTTGCGGACTGAGTGAGAGCGAGACTAAGCGGCGGGGAGAAGGCTCCAAGGCGCCAATAGTTTAGGTGAATTTCTTTATACGGCAAAAATAATGGTACTTCATAAAAATAAAACATAGTATAGATGATTTATAGTTAGTTCAGTTACGAGTATTAAGAAAAGTTTCATGATCTAATTTGAAGTATTTTTTGAATACCAGCGGTTTATTGTTCGGTTTGTAGGTAACTATGGATTTTTTTTCTATCGAGAAAATTTTATGGAAGACCGTGTTTTCGTCAAACGTAGCATTACTAGGTATACATTAATCCTCAACATTACCATACAGGGTGGCATACATCGACGCGAAAACTGTTACCATGGATTCAGTACATGATTCTGAACCCTCCTGCGTTGAAATTTTTCGTCGGTTTTTTTTTTTAATCAGCTGTCCCATACATTTGCTGTATATTTATTTCAAAATGAATGCTGGATTATTTTGGATATAACGGAGGATGCTAAGTAATTTTGGTATTATATAGACTCATAAGGGAGGCTATGGGTAGCGCTCGAGAACGGATTTTAGTGCACTTAACAAGGGTGCGTTTCTGACTAACAAATTAGAAATTACGTGGCGACGGCTGTGTTATGATTATATAATCATAAAATCATTGCACAGCCGTCGCTATGTATTATAAGGTGCGTTCACAAATTCACAATAAATGACGCCACAATGCAATTAGGTACTCAAACTTTTTGATCTCTGCAAAGACTTATGTTGTTGATACATATGTTGATTAGTACACAAAATATAGACTATAAGTCGTGGTAGATAGACCTAAGTTCGTACAACATTGCTTTCGTACAAAACTTTCAAACGGCCCTTGTTGGAGTCCGACATTACTCTCTGTTGTCCCCAGATGGAGAGAACCCAGCAGAAAAATATATTTCGTTAAGCCCAGAACAATCCGGCCACCGTAGGCGCGGGCTTGCGGACGGTGAGCAATGGGTAGCTCGCCGTCCGATAAGGACCAGTCCCGGATCGACGACGGCGCGTTGTTCCACGCGCGCCTCAAAGAGATATCAGCACCAATGCCTGCTGGGGTTGCGGGTTTGTCCAAAAGGGATATTGCGGCCCCGGCACACAGGCAACGGAAGGAACACGGGTGGGTTTTAGTCAGTAAAAGTCTGACACACCCTCCCGCTCCGGCCAGAGCGGGAGAAGTTATTTGATAATTTCCCACCCTCAAATTAAAAAAAAAGTTCAGAACAAAGACTCCGAAAAAACTAACATCTTGGTTGGTATAAGGCTTCGGTAACAGATTGCTAATCCATTGCTTCATAAGTTCGAAAAAAAATCTGCTCTACAACGTAAATAATACAATGAATGTTGTTGAAATGTCAAAATGAAAAAGATTAGTCGTAATCATAGTTATAAGAAAGAAGTTATTTATATTATAGTTATTTATATTTCTATGGTCGTTTACGAAAATGTGTTGCGTAATTAGATAGCGGGACAGCCATAATGAGAGACTAATGATCACAATGTTGAAACAGCTGGTCTAATATGAAGCTGGATTCAAATCAGAATCAGTGGACGTTTCGAATGCAGGCTGAATACTAAATGCAACGTTATTTGCATTCCATCGAAGTTGTGCTGTCCGGTGTATACATTTTTAGGGCCTTTACAGACATATTTCTCACAAGCATGACAGCCTCGTTTTAGTCGCGACGTTATGTGGTTGCAAGTGCAACTACTGATCTGGGTTTGATTCCCGGGTTAGGCAAAACTATTATTTGAATTTGGCCCTGAATCCCTGATCAATCTAATACATTCCCCCGATTCGGTCATAGTTAATAACTAGCTATTTTCTCACAGTTTATTATTTAATTTATATATAGTAAATTTTATATTTAATCTATTGTACAGAAATGGGCTTAAGAATGTAAAAAATATTTTTACTAAGACATAAATC
The DNA here is from genome assembly GCA_947364205.1 of Agrochola lota. Classification (NCBI taxonomy): domain Eukaryota; kingdom Metazoa; phylum Arthropoda; class Insecta; order Lepidoptera; family Noctuidae; genus Agrochola; species Agrochola lota. Next base: position 12,697,442 of record OX376241.1, read on the forward strand.
CGTGGCTCGTTAGTATTGTCAGCAATGTAGGTAAGCATGGTGTGCTGTTTTAATACTAAGTGCGTTTGTCCACCGCAGCCGTCACCTGGACGTCACTAAGAACGAGGTGACGGCGTCGAAGTAGCGATACATACATTTACTATAGCTGCGTCTCCATAGCACGTCGGCAACCCGAGTGCCGTCATCCGAGCCGCCGAAGTTTCGTGTAGCTCAGCGCGACCGCTAGAACTCGGCCTGACCCCGGTAGCACACCTCCGCCGCGAAACCATAGCAGCGAAACAGCAGTAGTTCAATACAACTAGCTCGCATCATGTTCCGCTATGGGAAATTCAAGTAGCGGAACTCAAGTAGCGGAATATGACGCAAGCCAGTTGAATTTAACTACTGCAGTTTCGCTGCTACGGTTTCGTGGCGGGGGTGTGCTTCTGGCGTGAGATTGTGACGGGCCAATGTGCCGGGTTCCGGCAATACAAAACACGTTTGATCTTGTCACACAAGAATAATGTCGTCGCATATCGGCGCCGTTCGCCCGGCTTTTGTTTTGTCTATTATAACATAGTGAGCCGCCGAATTCGGTCGCGATGGACAAACGATCGCCGTCACTGGGAGATCACTTTCGGTTCGAATAATCTCGTTTCTCGTTGACATCCCGCTGACGGCTGCGGTGGACAAACGCCCTAAGTGCATAATGAAAACTCGAAGGATTTATATAGTAGCTGTGGGAAAGAAAAAGGGATGGATGATTGCTGCCTTAAAAAAATTGCTCTCTGAGCTCTTTCAAGAGGAAGTAAATTGGTTTTTAGTGCGCCACGCCATGAAGTGATGCAGTATTGAATTATAGATTGACATAGGGCCGCATAAACTAAGTAGTGTGATTAATTTTGAATCTGCAAAGGTGAGTATTTTTTTTAACACTATTAGTTTGTGCAATCTTTTAACTAGACTTTCAATATATTTTCTGAAGAAAAGTGTGTCCTCCATTATTATAAGTTGCTCGTTTTCTGGATAAAAGGACTTAATAACACATGTTAACTGAACGGTTTCCTCATTGATGGGCTAGATGAGGGTTAGTAATGTTAAGTTGAGGCTTGCGCAAGGATAAGTGAACATATTTTGTCTTGTCAGCATTTAATGTAAGTAAATTGCTTTGATGTCAATCAGTCACAGTAAACCTAGTTGAGCGATTTCGAAGAGTTCGCTACTGGTTTTAGCGGTAAATATTAAGGCCGTATCGTCGGCATATGACATAATTTTGCCGTCTTTAATATTAAGATTACACAAGTCGTTAAATAAATCAGGACTAGCGTGGGGTCCAAAATACTTCCCTGAGGAACACCAAAACCAGTATTTACTTGCTTATCGCTCGTAATATTATTTATTCTAATAGATTGGTATCGATTACGTAATTAGTCAGCAAATAGTTTCAGCGGCGTTCCCCTTATTTTTAAGGCATCAATTTTTTTGAGAAGAACTGTCATATACCCTGTTTTGACGGCCTTGGCTAAATCAAGGAAGACTCCCAGGGTCCACTTTCGTTTGCCGAGTTCTTCTGAAATATAATCGGCTACGGATAATTTGGCTCTAAAACCAAATTGCGCAGTGGATAAAATGTTGTTTCTGTTTCTACTGTTTATAATTTTCTCTAATATACGAACGATATTGGCCTATCCAACTGCACAGTCATCGTTTAGCCCAGAAATGATTCAGTATATTTCGTCTTCGTCAGTGTACAGCATAGTAAAATATTTCAGGTTAGAGAAATTGCGTGATTTTGGGTCACAACAATGTTTCGGAATCTGTTCGGCAAGGGTTATCGCAACGTTTCCAAAAGTTATTTAACGTTATTTGGTGACAAGAGTGGTGAAGCATTAGTAAGCAGTAAACTTGAATTTGATTCACGCTCCTTATACATATTGGTGACGTTTTTAATGTTTCCAAAGTTGCTTGCTATTGTTACCTGCTCTATATAATTCATTTTTCTCGTAATTATTTTTTAAATTCTTTAGGAGATTGTTGCAGAAATTGATGTACTTGTCTTTTATATGTGGTTTGTCACCGGTTAAAACCAGATGGAGCAAGCAGAAAACAGAGACAGTTGGAGGAGGCCTATACCCAAGAAGGACCATGGCTTACACAGTAACACAACATACCATTTATTTAATACTAGTCATGGTCTAGGTACTCATGTGCCAAATTTCATCCAAATCTGTTCAACCGTTTTAGCGTGACAACATAACAAACAAACTCACTTTCCCATTACACATATTTTCTAATAATCTGGGTAAATATAAGTCACTAATCCGTACGCAATTAAATGATAATTATGTAAGTGTTGAACTGCCTGCCTAGTAATGCATTGTTCGCTATTTTTATTTGTCTGTAAGTACAATTTTTTCTAATATGTGTTCGTTGCTTTTTAATCTTTATTTTTATTCAATTTAAATTCAGATTACCAAATTTAATAATGTAATAACTCGTACTAGTATAATACTATATCATTTTAACTTTCAGGGCTACTTCCATTTTTACTGTTTGCTTGTTTTTATTGCATGATGTGGTCTCCTATAATTGAGGGGGCACATATATTGTTGTTCTTGTCTTTATATTATAGCATGTAAGGTGTGTTCTTTGTTGGAGATCCTAATAAAATAAAATAAAATTTATAATATTAGTTAGGATAGTTAGGATTTATTCATATTCATAATTTCTTATGAGGAGCTTGCACCATTTACACGTATGTTTCATAATCAATAGCAATAGCATAGAAGAGAAGCCATACTTATCTAAAACCAATATTTGGTGTTGCATCAGCCATCGCTCCCGGCTATCAGTCTCGCCCATGTAGTCCAGATACGTAAGTAAGCAAGTATGAAAAAGATAAAAGGTAGGTATGTATACGTAAGGTAGGTAGTCAGCGAAATAAATTGGTAAGCTAATTAACTGCCAATTTAAATAGGGATGATGCTTGAGTCAAAAAGAAGAAATTCTATTTCGAAATTCTAGTCCCGCATTTAGATAATAAAAAAAAATTTGACACGTATTTTTTGCTTTATCATATTAATCGAAAATGGTTTAGATAAAACGCATTACAGTTGGGGAGTGGGGGCTCGCTACGTCACAAGTCAGTATAAAATCCTACGGGCCAGTGTCGTCATGCCGCATTTTAACCTATTTTAACGCATTGCCTACTCAATGTATTGCCGTACTCTTTTGATTACGTAAAAAAAGAAAAATACGTGTCCTAGTTGACGGACAATATTTTTTTTGGCAGCTTCCCTATTATGAACTTCGTTATTGATAAAGGTACCATTCCGTAACCGACCGCATGATGCAACTGCAGGCTACGTGTCACCGCGACACGACTGGTTTCTTTGAATTTCTATAAAATACGTTCCGCAGCTAGCGACACGTCGTTTGTAGCGACGGCCGAGCGACAGACGACACGTGTAGCCCGACGGTAGACCAGTAGGGCCGCCAACCCTCAAGCGATAACCCATTTTTCGACCGAATGGAATACGGGCTGCTGCCGCCTGCGGTAAGGTTCGGATTCATGACAGCAGCGGCATGACGCCGCGACATGACTCCGCGACACGTTGCCTGCTGTTGCCGTCTGCGGTCGAGTACGGAATGGTACCTACATTTATCGGTATTATTTCCGTTAGATTATTAACTGTCGAAAAATTGTGGATTGCAGCAAACCATTTACAATTTAACGCATAATTTTTTGGTAGTTTAAAATCTATCAATGGGAAACTGACAAATTGTGAACTGGTATCAAACTTGCTTGCGAAGTAACGCACCTTGCGTTAATACTAAATAGCCTGCCTAGCTGCGAGCAACTTGGAAGTTCCGTTAGCAGCTACTACTGCTGAGCAGCTGCTACCTGGAATTTCTCAGTAGTAGCCCGGAGTCTGGATCTGTGCCCGTTTGATGGCAATAGGCTCGCCCCCTATTACACGAGACTTAAACATAACTAGAGAAATGTGGGTGTACTATCGAAGAAGTTCATATCTAACCACCGTAAGGACTATTCTTGCTTGCAGCGCTCGGCGGCTATGGCACCGGGCCGGTAACAGATGTGGTCATCGTGTTCACGGGATTTTGAATCTGGTTAGATATGAACTTCTTTGATGGTATACCTATGCCTTCCCTTCGGGGTAACAAGGAGTGACGTTATGTTATGTTATGTATCTTTCAAAATAATTGCGTGTTAGTAAGTTATATAACCGATTGTTACATCAACATGGGTCGTAAGTACACAGTTCCATTGATTTGTATTTCAAATCCGTGTAGCGATCCAGTTATTATAAAAGGATAATTTATTATCCACACCAATTCATATGCAAAGTTGTGTGTCTGTCCGTTTGTTATTTTTTTGGACCGAAAACCTTTATAAATAACCGCACTTACAGGTATCGAAGAATTTTGGTTACCTCTACGACTAAGGTTACCGCTATCTGGGTAACCAAGATGAAGATACTTGTTACCTCTTTTAGGTTACCGTTTTAATACCGGTTACACTCACTCACTCACTCACAGGCGATGCGCGCCCTCTGACTAATGCCAACGGCACGTATAAGATAGAGGTAATAATTTGGTAACCCGCATTAAACCGGTTACCTTTAAAAATACCTGTAAAAAATATAAATGTTGTAACCGAAAAAATACCCGTATTTATCATACCGGTTTCGGTCCCTTGTTATCACAGCTGAAAACAGAAACAGCTGTATCTACTGAACTCTCACGATATCGGCACAGCTATCTTCTTTAAAAAAGCCTAAGGGATATTGAAGTTTACATGGAGAATTCAAAATTCACACAGTCGAAATCACGGGCAGATTACAAGTCATCGATATCTCTTGCATGATTGAGCGAATTACTGAGTTTAGGTATGTTTTAGATATGAGTTTATCAGATTTACATGTTTATTTATTTATAAATATGTAGATATGCCTCTATGTGCTGCAAGCTCAAAACTTAGATACCTATATACAATTATTAATGACCATTAACATCACCCGGAAGAAACTATCAATCATGTTTGACTACTCAATTGCAGATCAGCCTTTATCTCGAACTCATGTCATCAGAGATCATGGTATTCTGCTTGACAGTAAGCTCACCTTCGAGTGTCATGTCGACCATATCGCCAAAAAAGCATCCAAAGCCCTGGGATTCATTATCCGTAATGCCAGTTCGTTCAATAAAATGAAAACATTGAAAATTTTGTATTGTGCTTATGTCCGCAGTCATTTCGATTATGGGAGTCAAATTTGGAATCCAAATTATGCAGTGCATTCAGACAGATTGGAACGAATACATCGGAAATTCACGAGATACTTAAGCTACTAATTCAAAATCCATCATCTGAGTTACAATGAACGATGCGCTCGATTCCACTTACTTCCTGCTACTTGTAGCTCGGAGAAACATATCTGACTTACGGTTCCCAGTGAAAATAGCACAATCAAGGATTGAATGTCCTGAACTTCTTTCTAAGCTGTCTCTGAATGTTCCACCTCATCTCATCTCATCTCTTCTAGTTTGAGAAATCTCCTTCATGCTCCTTACGCTCGCACAGTTTACCGTACTAAATCTTATATAATTCGCTCAGTCAAAGTATTTAACGAAATTGTTAAGAATAAACACCCCTCAATTGATTTGTTTGCAAGCAGCTTAGCATCCATTTCTACTGTTTTATCTAGACACTATATTACTGTTGCTGATATATTGTAATAGCGGTTGCGCATGCATCTTTGCCTATTCAGGTACTTACTTACTTAATTTAATAGTTAATTTAAAAATATACTTAGTGTTTATTTATAGTTTATGAATTGTTATTCAATTTGAAAATTTGTACAACAATAGTCTATTGCTAACTGTGGAGGCTTGTAAATGGCTTGTCGTCAATTACCTCACGGTTACTTCTGTATTGATATCTGTAAGCCACCCAAATAAAAAAAAAATACTATCCTGAAATTGTCCCGCAGCAGCGTTGAAACAAACATAGATTTGTGCATTTTGAGTGTCGTGATGTCAAAAGACTGTTCGATCGAGCTCTGCTCGGGTGAAAATAGAGTAAACGAACTTTAGGTCGATTTTTCGCCCCCAGAATCCCCTATAGTGCAATTTTCATCGAAATCATTAGAGCCGTTTTTGAGAACATGATTACAAATAATATAACACAAATATTGCTCATTTAGGTAATAGTATAGGATTGTAGCTGGTCAGAAGAAGCGGTAGGACAAACTCCTATCTTGTTTCTGTCTTAGGTACGTTTTAGACTTCAGAGCAAAATGGAGGATAAACCTGTAAACATCCTCGTTGGTCAAATGTCAAATAGCGGTACTAAGGGCCTTAACACAGTGGATCACATTTGCCAGCGTGCCTTCCACGAGGCGATTGTTCAACGCGCTCGTTGCGTGTGCGTAACGTGTTCGCTGCGTTTGTGGAACTAGAGTGATTGACGTGAGTGTACAAGAGCGAGGGAGATATAACTAACTAGTAGAACAATACTGCCCTACTGCAGAACAAAGGCCTCCCACACCCCTTTCCCCTTCCTTCCTTATACTGCGGGTTAAAATTTCGAACCGTATATGGAACACAACTATGCGCCAAAACCAAGATTACGGACGTTACCCAGAAAGCCGCTAAGCTTAAGTGGGACTTGCTGGTCATGTCTGCTGCATGTCAGATGACAAATGGGCTAAGAGAACCACCGAACTGGTCTCACTAAACGCATGACGACATCGTGGCGGGCCGAGGCGAAGATGGCGGGACGAACTTGACTCCTACCGAAAGGACTGGCCGACACTAGCAATAGAGAGAATTATGTGGAGCGAGATAAGTGAGTAAATAATATTGAACGTGGAAAACACGTCGTGTGGTCGTTGCAAACACGCTGACAAAACATCAGTGTGATAACACTAAGAACGTAGTGTACCTACTGGGATCAATTCTCAAACCGGGCAGTGTTACTGTCAAATATTGCATTTTTTATTAGAGTGCGTTTCATCAAATAGTTCCTTTGCCGTAATGTTGGCTCCTCTGATGTACGACCAATAGACCAATACCAATACGCTACGCCGCTACAGCGCTGCCTAATAGGTTCGTTTTTTAAATTTAACAGTGGAGCCAACATTACGTCATAGGAACTATTTGAAACGCACTCTACACAATATTGTGAGGTGTAGTAGGTTCTTCTGATACAGTTTGTGGATACACTTTGGTTACCAGGCATTAATTATACCTGTGTCAATCCCTCCAAGCAAAAAGGTTCGAAGCTATTGCTGTGTACCTATATAGTATGTAGGGCAATACTTTTAGACAAGAATATCTAAATTATCCAATCGGCGCCTAGTAGTTCCGAACAGTGATAAATTGTTCGTCCGTCGATCGCCAACAATTTGTCAAAGCTGTCAATTTCATATAAAATATGGTACCGTGTGGGAATCCTGAGTGCGGACCCCAGGTGGGTTTTAGGATCGTTATGTGAACCCTTATCTTGTGGTTTTGTGACAGGTTTTAAATTCAGGAAATCGCAGTTTAGGACGTATCTAGGACCTGTACCTACTCGTGCTAGCAGGAGCGAGTATGGACCGTCTTCGTGGATATATGGGCGGCCGAGGATAGAGCTAAGCGTAGAATTGAAGAGGCCTATGTCCGGCAGTCTGCCTATGTCCACCAGAAAAGATGCATTGCTGCGACCGTACCAGTAGAGACTGGCGGAGGTCGGGGTCTAGAGAGACCATAGTTTTGATCCATGCGCTGGATGTGTGAGAGCAATGCGATTGCTGGTCGGCTGCAGAGCCGTGGCGTTAGAGTGGTTTACTCGTGTGTGGGTTTCCAAGAGTCTAAGGCTCTTAGTGAAAAAGATGATTGTGTGGAAAACGATGGTACATGGCTCTGGTTGATGATTTTTGCTATGATTAATCACAATTTGTTTAGTTCTATGAAAAGTAGAAGTATTGTTTTGTTAAAACTATAAAGTTTTGAGGATTCAAGTTTCCAAATTTCAAAAGTTGGAACCCTTAAATGGTCAGAATTGGCCGAGTCGAACAGGCACTGTTGTTGAGTTTTGGTTACAGTTTAACACACGAGGACGTGTGCAAGCAGGATGGCCGTGTCGCAAATTCGTTGCTGAGTTGACTAATCGGGACGCCAGCGCCGCCTGGCGGCGGCGCTCGACAGAGTCTACAACGTGACGCTTGGATCGGCCAGAGGTCTTGCAGAGGCAGACTTGATGGGTGGCGGTCAACCAGTGAAGACATTTAGAAACTGTCCCGCGTTTCGAATAGTTGTGTCGTGTACCTACAGTGTGTAAAATGCAAGTGTGAGTAATGTTATTGTAAATTATAATTTAATCTGAACTGCAACGGTTTTTCTATTGCGCAATAACCAACACTACCCATAGTACGCCCACAGTAGCTAAAATATGCCTGATAACGAAAGAGACTCATACCATCCTCCGACATATATATATATATACAAATATATAAAACTGAAGTGTCTGTTTGTAATGTCAAAATAACAGCTTTTTACTTAATGCGATAAGAAAGTAAAACGGTACTTATAACAAAAAATATTGTCTGTCTATTTGTTCCGGCTAATCCCCGAAACGGCTGTACCGATTTGTTCGCAACTTTCACTGGCAGATAGCTGATGTTATAAGGAGTAACTTATTGTACTTTTATTTTTGAAAAAGAAAAAGTAATAGGGTTCACGCGGCAGCAGCTCGTATGGATTAATCCCAGACCAAAAAAAAAAACAAGACAGAGCGCTGCGAACAATACAGTGAAGCATGCTAAAACTACACCACCGCTCTGTGCATACATGCTCACAGATTTACAACCATTTACTGTACTTTACGGTACTTTATAACTGTGGCAAGTAGGCTTCCACTCACCACGATGCTGTGCTAAGGGGACTCATAGCACAGCGCTGATTTTTAGTAGTCACCCGAAAAAGACTATGAGATGATGGTGGTGGTATATGCACTGGCCATAACCCGTGTAACTGAAATCTATTCTGGCCACAAAACCCTTGTTTGTCAGATTAGATAATATGCACTAATTCGTGGTAAGTAAAGTTATAAAAAGATCTTCTGCTTGGAGTTATTTTTATAATAACATTTGCTGACTGTTGCCAAGCTAAGCTTACGCAATCGTAGTAGTTATTTATGTTGAGTTGAGTTTATTTTGTTTAGGTACATAGAGTAGGTACTCTATGTATGTACTTAAACAAAATAAACTTAACTCAAAGTACCTACATACGTATGATTAGATTACCTATCACTGGAATCTAATGAGTAATTTTCAGTGATCGGAGTAGGTAGATTGATTTTTAGTACTTGTATCATAAATGCACACAGATAGAATAACATGGATAAGCCATTTTTCCGGAAAGTAATTCCGGTGTTTCCGGATTCAATTAAATATTGTTAATGTTGGTAGTGATATTATTACTACTCAATTCAAAATTTAAAGGAAGGTATCAAAACTAAATTAATTCATTATTTATCTGTTGAAAAAAAAAAATAGGAAGAATAATAAAGAATAAAATTGCTCATTTTATTACAATTCCTACCTTTTTTTTGAGGATGGCAAATCATCAAATGACTCCTTCCACTCTGGCAGAATACAATTCCTACATAAGTTCCGGTTTTTTTTTAATAATCCACCAATTCCGGAGGAATGTCCATAGTAATATATTCGTTTCGGATCAATGACCCCAGTTCAATCTACCTACTCCGATCACTGGTAATTTTATAATACGGATTGCCAATATTATTATGAGAAGTAACGTTATATCCATGTCCTTAATGTTCTGAAAGCCTCCTAGGTGTAACCATCGGACTGCCAAGTCGCAGGTCTCGAGTTCGAACCCAAGGTGCGCACCTCTGACTTTTTGGATTCATGTGCGTATTGTATAATTATCATTTGCTTCAAAATCGGTGAAGGAAAACATCGTGAGGAAACCGGCCTGCCTGAGAGATTTTTTTCGACGCCATGTGAAGCCAAGTCAGAGGCCAATGGGCGGCTTTAAAACTCTGACACCAGCTTAGTCACTAACCATACGAAAAAGAAAGAATGTTCTGAATGCCAAAAACATAGACAATCAACTCAGTCTATCGTACTCCACTGCTGGAAATAGGCCTCTCCTAGGCGCCACAACTCCCTGTCCTCCGCCTTCCGCATCCAGTCTGTCCTAGCCACCTTCTTAAGGTCTTCGGACCATATAGCGGGGGTTCACGCTACGCTTGCCGATACGCGGTCTCCACTCCAAGATTCGTCTGCTCCATCGGTCCTTCGACAAACATAGCCAGCCCACTGCCACTTCAGTTTGCTTACTCTGCAAGCTATGTCGGTAACCCCGGTTCTTTTCCGGATTATTTCGATTCTGATTTTATCCATCAAAGAAACCCAGAGCATAGCCCGCGAGCATAAAACATAGATATCGAATTGGTACAACACCTAGATAGATGGAGTTACATACTTTGAAGCAGATTATAAAAGCACCTACATTATAATGCTGATGTAAAACAGAAAATAATAATTCCAAAGGTTTATTTACAAAGTATTCTATCTTAGTCAAACTTGTACTTCATTACAGTACGTTATTATCTTAGCTATTTTACATGCAACTTCGAACATCCGCACAAGGCAGTTGGTCGGGATCTTGTACCGGACTTTCAACCTACAGTCCGGCCGACCAGGCGCGATGTTTTGTTACAACAGTACCTATTGACGCTATGGTTGATGCATAACTGTTCGCGGGTTCGCGCCCTGCAAACTACTGCACAGAAACAACGATTGTAATTTTTCAAAGCCTACACAGATTTGTAGTAACAAGAAAGACTTGTGACTGTAAAGACTCTTATTAAATTACCTATAAGACTAATTCCATGAATGGAACAATATTGCAAAAGGAATGAAATCTAAATTCTTCGTGAAAATTACATAGCATAATTACAATCAGCCGTTCCCACTGCTGGGACACTGGCCTCCTATCTGTGCCAACCCGTACTGGGCTCGTGTGGTGGATTATGGCCCACTGCTCACAGGACGCCCGTGAAAATTACATGAGATAAGAACGAAATATATCGGCGCCACAGTTTCAGTTTTGTGTCATTCACAGATTTATTCTCCGTTCAGGTTTAAGGTTTAAGGCCCTAATATTGTAAATATTTATGTAAATCAATCTTCTTCTTTTCGTGTGGTTAGTTACTAAGCTGGTGTCAGAGTTTTAAAGCCGCCCATTGGCCTCTGACTTGGCTTCACATGCAGTCGAGAAATATCTCTCAGGTATTCTCCGGTTTCCTTACGATATTTAAATCAATTATTTTAATTAACATTTCAATTTATCAACTTAAGCTGATGAAATAATGCGATTTCATTGTATTTACGGATGGTCAGCAACAGCAGTTAGTATCTATTCACACATGCAGGCGAGGCGCCAAGCCCCGTATGTGGCATATGAAATCATTGTGCAACCTCACCTACGCGATCTGATCAGGTCAACCGTGAACGGGTTTAAAAATACAACCAATAGTTTTTTTTTTTGTATAGACCAAATAATAAAATTTAAAAAAAAGCCTACAACCAACTGATAGTTTTTAAACAAAAGTATCTTTTTGAAGGAAAGGAAGGAAATAGAGAAATAGAAGTGTACTGAATTTAAAAATATAAATGACTGCTCATTTATATTTTTAAATTCAGTACATTTCTCATGCAACAATTTGACTTATTACATCTATGGGTTGTTGTCACTTCAATTAGGAGCTATTACCCGATAGTGTGCACCTTATCCGACGCAAAATCAAACGATAACATACTATATAACACACATTACCACAGTATTGACTCATTCGATTTATTTGAAGCGTCTGCAGTGTGTCTCTAAGCGACCAGAACATCGAATTTAAATAAAGTATCGATAATAAATTATAAATAAATTATAAGGTGTTATTTAAGGACATACAATTAAAGTGTTTTATTTTGTGAGTGAAGTGAGTGACATTGTTATTTTACTTTGAAACTGTGGTGAGTTTTTGATTTGCTCAGTATTTTGTCAATACAAGCGGTTCAATAATCTAATCATGTTAGTAATCCCAACGTCAAATTCTTTCGTTATTAATGTTATTTTGAACGTCTGGTATTATCAAATTTAATAGAGATATTAGAAATTCTTTTAGGTATAATCTGTGTGAAATATACCGGAGTAGGTAGGTACCTATAATGTTTGCCTTACCCACCTATTTTACTAAAGTAGCAACCTACTGCAAACTTCGGGTTTAGATGAATAAATACAAAGTGAAAATGTACTGCTCTTAAAACGGAAAAGAAAAACACCAGCGTGAGGAAACCGGTGTCCAAGAATCCAAAATTCGACAACATGAGACATCCACCAACCCGCACTAGGCCCGCGTGGTGGATTATGGCTCACTCCCTCTCTCAGAGAGGAGGCCTGTGTCCCAGTAATGGGAACATTATATAATAAGTTAATTGTGTTATGTGGAAAACCGCATCAAAATCCATAATGTATTTTATAAGAACTAAGCGGTCACACTTTTGTTTAGATCTATGCGACTTTATTTTATTGTCAGGTAAGAAGGTATTAGGTACATAAAGATTATAGAAGTTCTCATCATATGATTCATGGTAATATAATCACCATGCGTGGGAAAATCTGAGGCAGTAATTATGTATTATTTATCTTGGTAGGGTATTTATTATGTTCGCTAATACCTACCTACATTGAAACAATTGAATAATAAACAAATTACTTAATTCACACAATACAATTATGACAATGACGACCATTTTGAAAAAAAGACGAAAAATAATAGTGGTTGCCAACATTTTTCATTCGTAATTAAATGTAGATTAGAAAATAACTTCGTTTTTGTTACTTTTAAATACTTACCATAAATATTAATATTATTACGAGAACCCAATTCTTCAATACATAAGCACTCCTTATAATGTTATAAGTTTATAACATTATACTTTATGTGTAGTTACAATAAAAATAAGATTAAGAATACTGTATCAACCACAAACTGTGTGTTTTATTATCAGTTGGTAAACATGTTTGTGTTATATGTACTTTGAACTTGACATTTCCTTAAACCTGCCAAACGAACGGCCTTGTAGAAAATATAGGTATTGTCATAAGCACAGCTCAGTACTTATGTGTTTTACCTTACGAGGATGCGTAGTGGATTATTCACAAATTAATCTATTTTAACATAGAGCCGTAAGTGACACGACATAATGAGTACGTACAATGCACAATCTTAATACATACAAATTACGTGTGTACACGCTAATCTCCGAAACTGCCCAACCGATTTCAATAAAATTTTGTGAATGTCTATGGTTGGTTCCAGCTTGAAACATAGGATAGTTTTGGATGAGATAGGTGGCGCTCCGTGCGATGCAGGGGCGGGTTGCTATAAATAACTGCTGTTTATATAAATAAACCTAACATATTAAAATATGAAAATAATTATGATACCAACTAAGAATAAATTCGACAGGTTAAAGGTTGAGCATCTCTGATAAGACTGTTTAACTTGTATTTAATGAATAGCAACTTAATATTTTGTTTACTTATGTTGTGCAGATCATCGAGAAGATGAAGACGTTTTGGATGCTGTTCAGCATAATGCTGGCATTCTCTGAGGCCTCCAAGGTCTTGGTGGTGTTCCCCATGCCTTCGAGGAGTCACGGGAACCTTGGGGATGGACTTGTTAGGCATCTGCTGAATGCTGGACACGAGGTCAGTACCTGGCTTAGGTACAATTATTTATGGCATTTGGTGGTAGAGGTGCAAAATGATGCACGCCTAGCATGAACACAATAGAAACGGGTTTTGTCGACGAAATAATAGACAAAATGGTGGTCATGTTACGCGTGCAGGATTGATGGTTTTTTAAATATTTTAATAATTTTCGTTAAATTTATTGCACAGCCGGCTGAATTATTCTTTGTGTAATCACAAATATGGGTTCCCTTTATCTGGCAGAATCTTGATGCTCCGAAATTTTATTGGCATAACACACTCGGCATACTCTTCTTTAAACGAATATTTCATAGGCATAAAAAATATTTAATATAATTCTTGTTTGGCCGACTGTTTATATGTCCGAATTCACAATGGCATACTTTTAAGATGGCAGAATTTTATTTGGAATAATTTATTTAATATATTTATTTATTAATCACCAACACACACAACAAGTTATAGGCTAATAAGAGACAATTATGAAATTGAAACAAGACAAAACTAAATTTAATCGCAATTATACAAAATTAAATATAATTATACAAAATTAAATAGGATTAAACATATAAAATAGAACTATACAAAATTTAATTAAATAGAATTAGGATGGAATTATTAATAGTGTTCAATTAAAATTAGTATACAAATATCAATATATAGCAGCTTTGGTTAATCTAATGCAATGAGATAGTACTAGGTGCAGCTATGGACTCTATTGGGTTTTGAGAACCAATGAAAGGCACAGTTATAATTTATATAGAATTATTTATTATATTTATTTGGCAGGAGAGGTGTGTGTGCGCTCTCGCTTGGTTCAGACGGAACACTACCGTCGTAACTATAATAAAGTTATGCTCAATGTAAATACGTATGAAAGAGAAACACTCTCAAACTACTTAAGTGGGTGACGATATATTTTGTTGAATTCCCACACGCCCCCTCAAAATAAATCCTCTATTTCAAAATAAATGATCAAATAATATTTATAATAATAATATCACACACCTTCCTTATCTGGGAGCACAAATTTTATATGGTCCACCATTCGATGCACAGGATTAGGGAAAACCCAGGAAAACCTAATCAGACCACGTCATTCTTATCTATAATTCAATTCTTTATAGTTTACAAGTAGATCATTCTATAATTCAATCCTTTATGGTTTACAAGTAGATCATTCTATAATTCAATTATTTATAGTTTACAAGTAGATCATTCTATAATTCAATCCTTTATAGTTTACAAGTACTTAGTTCTTATCTAAATATTTAAATTATACAGAGTTTCGTTTTCATGTCTGAAAAACGCACTGTCGGTAATGACTTCATTAGGATGTCAGCTAACTGATTACCTGTGGAAACATAAATCATTTTAATAACATTTTTCTCCACTCTCGAAAAGTTGTACTTTATATATGTCTATGTGTTTTGATCCTTTGTGACTCGTAAGGTTACTTGCAATGCTTATACACCCATTATTATCCTCATAAATAGGAATTGCATTAGGTAATTCTATGTTATTACTGGTCACTAAGGATTTTAACGCCAGGGCCTCTCTAACAGCTTCAAATAAAGCCATATACTCTGCTTCAGTGGATGAAGCCGTCACTGTGAGTTGCCTCTTTGTATTCCAGCATATTGTGCATTGTTCAAATAATTTAAACAAATAACCTGTAGTACTTTTACGGCCTATTTCATCACTACCCCAATCAGAATCAACAAAGCCAGTCAATACATTAATTATATTGTCACTCCGCACATAAGTTAATTTAAGATCCATTGACCCTTCCAAGTAGCGTAAAACCCTTTTTAAATATAACCAAACTGTACTGTTGTTTTTGTTAGCAAATCTACTTAAGATGTTCACACTAAAGCTCAAATCAGGGCGAGTGCATACCATTATATATATCAAGCACACGATAAGGTTTTTACAAGGGGTCTTTGTTGTTTCATTTGAATTCAATGCGGTATAATGTATTCAAGTTTCCAAAGGTGTTTTGACTGTTTTACAATCACTCATGTTGAACTTCTCAAAAACTGTTTCTATGTACATTTTGTGGTCTAATGTTACTTTATTATTATATCTTTCGACTCTAATTCCCAAGAAACAAAGGATATCTTTTAAGTCTACTATTTTAAACTTGTTCATTAAAAAAAAATTAAAACTATTCATGGTATTTATATTAGCCGTTGAAATTACAAGATCATCGACATAAAGTACAACATAAATGTTTTCAAGAATGTTACCTGCATCTAGAATGTAAATACAACGATCAGCTGATGAGTACCGAAAACCCTTCTCTATTAAAGCTTGCTCGAACATTTGGAACCAACAGCGTGCAGACTGTTTTAACCCATGCAAAGATTTGTTCAATTTGCACACTAAATTATTTGCATTTGGGATTCCTTCGGGAGTTTTCATAAATATCTCTTCCTTTAATTTCCCATTTAAAAATGCAGTTTTTACGTCCATGTGGTGGACTTATATATTAAACTGATTAGCAAAAGCTAATAAGAATCTAAAACTTGAGATTCTTGCAACTGGTGCAAGTTTCATTGTAATAAACCAAATATTCCTGACTAAAACCGCGAGCTACTAAACGAGTTTTAGTGGTTTTCCAAACTCATCATTTTTAATTGTAAATACCCACTTACAGTCGATGATATTTCTATTTTTGGGTTTTTGTACAAGTGTCCAGGTTTCATGATCAATGAGCGATTAATTTCCTCATTAATAGCTTTTTCCCATAAAACTTTTTCATTCCCGGATGCAATTTCTTTATAAGATGTAGGTATTTTGGATAATAAAGATTTAGCGTATAGCAAATAGTTCTCAGAAATATCATCTTCATTTTCGTTATAAGATACGGTAGGCAAGTTTTTAATCCTCTCACTTTTTCTTTGACCATATGAAGTCAGTTCATTTCGAGATAAAGTCAACTCATTTTGAAACGAAGAACTGTTTTCATGCATATCTGTTCCACTTACAGATTTATTAGGTGGTGGACCTAATGATACAGGTATTTTGTTAGTTTGTTTAAATATTTTCTCTACGTTGTGTCTGTCAATGTTATCAGAGTTAATACAACTTTCAGGTAAAACTCTGTCGGACTTCACTGGTCTGCTTAACAAGAAATTAATCTCATCAACTATCACATCTCTGACTTTTACAAACTTTTCATCTACCACATCCCACACCTTATAACCATTCGGTTCATAACCAATTAATATCCCTTTTAAGGATTTTTCATAGAATTTGGTTTTCTTCGTTTTATTCAGAAAATAAACAGTTGAACCGAAAACCTTTAAATATTTAAGTTGTGGTTTTTTATTATACCACAATTCAAATGGTGTGTTATCTGTTTTCAGTGCTTTTGTAGGGCTGATATTTATTAAATATGTAGCTGTTAACACAGCTTCGCCCCAGAACGTTTTGTCAAGTTTAGCACCAGATCATGGCTCGACTTCGTTCTGTTATAGTTCTTATCATTCTTTCGGCAATGCCATTCAAAGCAGGGGTATGCGGCACTGTTAAGTGGTAACTTATACCTTTTTGCATACAAAACTTTTTCGTTTCATTTGACAAATATTCTCCACCATTATCACAATATAAATTGACAATTCTCGAACCGAAATGAACTTCACACTTTGCAACATAATCTCGAAACGTAGCAAAAACGTCAGATTTATGAGCTACTAAGTATGTCTCACAGTAGTGTGTGTATTCGTCGACAAAAATTACAAAATAGTTTTTGTCGTCAAGTGTTGAAGGAGTGATGGGACACGTCACTATGCACATTAAATAGAGGTCGTTTTATAATTTTTGACTTTGCTTTATTCAATGGCAAACATGCTTGTTTTCCTTTTATACAAGCTTCACATAATTTATCATTTGGTGTAACATGATTAATTTTTTCATTATCAGAATAAAATTGTTTGCTTTTTATTTGCACAAACTTAGATTTGCCTATGTGACCAAGACTTTGATGCCATCATTCATAATTATTATTGTGTACGACCATTTTTGATGAGCTTCTAGCATTTAAAGCACATTTTTCAAGTATGAAATTAATACCAATTAAATTGTTCAAAGACTTACCCATTGTTACCATCTTACCCTCGTTGTATATTTGCACACCACCGTTATTGCCAAAAACAATGGTCATTCCTGCTTGTTGCATTTTCTTTACCGAGAGCAAGTTGTGAGGAATTTCGGAACAGAAAAGGACATCCTGTAGCATTCCCTTTATTCTCAAGTAGCTGGTTACTACAATATTGCCCTTTTGCGTTGCTCTTATATATGTTCCATTCTTAGCAACTGCGATGTTAATTGGTTCTTTCAGTTCAATGAAGTTTCGTGCAAGATCTTCTCTATTCATTTAATGATCTGAGGCACCCGAGTCCAAAATAAATGTAATCTCGTTTTGATCTTCACGTTCATTTCCACAGCCTCCGACCATAAATGCAAACCCCGAGATATTAGGATTTTCAGTATCCAAATTATTTACAGTTTGAACTGTTCTGTTATTTTCGTAACGTTGTTTCGCCTGCTTGCTATAATAACAGTTCTTTTGAATATGACCTTTTCTTCTGCAACAATTGCATTTCATATGTTTCAGTCTATCATTATTCGGCTTGAATGAGGTTTTATAAAACTGTCCTCGATTGGAGTTTCGTCGCATGTTTGAATATTTATAATTATGTCGGTCTTGAGTTTTTGGTTTTGTTGTAATGCCTGCCGGTATTATTGTAGTTTCCGCCTGGAGAACTTTCATGATTGTATCGCGTCTTTTATGGATCTATTTGATTTCGTGATCAAGAAGTCTAGTTTTGACAAAGGTTAAGGTCAGGTTGTCCTCTGCCAATGTTTCAATTGCTGTGACAACACCATCATAGCTGTTAGGTAGAGCCATAAATAAATGTGCTACCTTATCTACTTCTTCCAATTTTGCACCTGCAGCGATTAATTCAATTAGCAAGTCGTCGAATTCAGTGTTTTGTCAAGGGGTTTTCTCCTTTTAACTTAAAATTCAACAACCTTTTTCTCAAAGCTAGTTGAGTTGCTATGCTTTTCCTTTCATAGATGGAATCTAGCTTCATGAAAATTTCCCTTGCAGTATTTTCTTCACTTGTAAGTCCCAGCAATGAATCTGATAAATGCTCTAATATCGTATTCTTAGCGATTCTTTGTCTTTTGTGCCACTCAGTGTTTGGTTCTTTACGAGTTTCTTCATCAATTATATTAAGCACTTCAAGTTCATTTAATAAATTACGTATTCTAAGTTTCCACACACTATATTTGTTCCCGTCAAAAGGTTTAATATTTCTTTTCATTTTAAGATTATCCATTTTATTAAATCACTAAAATAATCACTAAAAGCAACTTAGATTATTATTAAGTCTAGATCACTGGGCCCATAACCTATTGGGTTTTGAGAACCAATGAAAGGCACAGTTATAATTTATATATAATTATTTATTATATTTATTTGGCAGGAGAGGTGTGTGTGCGCTCTCGCTTGGTCCTGACGGAACACTAGCGTCTTAACTATAATAAAGTTATGCTCAATGTAAATACGTATGAAAGAGAAACACTCTCAAACTACTTAAGTGGGTGACGATATATTTTGTTGTATTCCAACAGACTCAAGGTAACAAATGGGTAACAAATTTTATTAGGCATATTGCCATTTCTATAAAATATCATATAAAACCGACTCAGTCTTGTCTGCCCTACCCCTAAGCGTGTTAGTAGGCGCGGAGGGGCGAGCTCGCTCACCACCGCAGCTTCGGTTTGCTAGCCGGCGAGCCAGCCAGCCTCAGCCGGAGCGGTGAGCGTTAAAACGATATAAACGGTAACTACATGATATTTCCAAACTTTTTGTGGAACAGAAACACAAAATATTAAAATTTTATTCGATAAAAAACATTACAAAGTTACCTCAAATTTTCACCTATTTACGATTTGTACAATATGCTAGCGACTAAAATAAAAAAAATGATTATTATTTGTATTAATACAAGGCGAAAAAAATTGTGCAGGAATCAAGCTTTTAGCACTTAAGACGTTCTTAGTTCGTGGAAGAAGTCATCTTCCGACGCACATTGCATATTTTTGTTTCACAAATCAGTCGCCGTCGCGTCGCTCTCTTGAGATAAGAGGACTACGCTCAAGCTTGGTTTGTACGCCCTCATAAATCGTCAATCTAACTGAAATATCTGTGATGTGTAATCTCTGTTAAAGAATTTTAGGGGCTTCAATGCGTGTTTCTTGACTATTCGTAATATTCGTATGCAAAGCAACAATACTAAAAAGGATGGTATACGTTCTAATTACTTACAACTACCTTCCGCCAGTGGCTTAGCCCGCGTGATATCTTTAAAAATTATAGCGTATGTTACTACTGAGTAACATACGCTATAATTACTGGACCGATTTTAAAAATGATTTCGCCAGTAGGTTGCTGTATTATCACTGGATAATACAGCATCATTTTGAAAATCGGTCCAGTAGTTTTTGAGTTGTAATTAATACATTACAAACAAACAAACATACAAAAACTCATATATTTTCTCTTATTAATATTAGTTTACATTTACTTAATCCATTATAAAAACAATGAAGTATGTACATAGCTGAGCGGCACACATATTTTAAAATTTTATAAAATATAACATATTAGTCAGATATCTGATAAAATAATTATCTAAAACTTTGTACTATTTTTTGCGATTTCTCAATTTGTTTACCTTGATTTACTACCCACCTTGATAAAACCGGTATCATGAGTATTTTTATCACAGAACTACTATTATGTAACTCCTATTTAGATACTGTATAGGTACAATTAACTTTACAAACACAATGTTGTAATTGAAATTCAGAACACATTTTAAAGACTTATAAACTCATGTAAAGATCGTTTGGGACTTTCGACTTGTTTAAAATAAAAAGGCGAAGTTCCAACAAAGTGTGTCTAATTAGTCTTTAAGAGTAATGGGTAGGACATGACGTCACGTTTCAAAGTTAAAGTTCTCAGTTTGAACTCTGAAGTCTGAACAGGTCTTTAGTCAGGTTTGACCTATTCGAGTTTGGCAAAGTCAACTTTAAAACACATGTCACGGTCCACGATGTATTAAATCTTGAAATTGGTATGATTTATGTCCAAATTTGTAGATTGTTGATCAGTTTAAAAAAATAAGTTTTTAACATTGGTGGGAGACTTCAAATCCATCAACTCGGTCTTCAGTGAGAGCATACAATATAGTGCTAACAAATGGAAGTCAACAATAAGATACGTTTGAAAACTTAGGGTCAATACACACCGCGACGTGACGCGGCGCGCACTTTTTTAAGATCCGAAACAATATTTATAATATATTTTATTAATTTTAAGAAAACTTACAGCTAATACATTCGAGTAGTCAATAGTAATATGTATAAAAGAAAGACAATTACAAGTCCATATCCAATGTATTTACTACACAATATACGCGCAGTACCGCGCATCTCAGCGTACTTCGACACGCGTTCATGCTCGCACTGAAATTATAAAAATTATTTCGATATTTGTTAAAAAGTGCTGGTAGCGTCTCATCGCGTCACGTTTCGTTCGGTACTGACACTTAATGAAAAACATATTATTATTAAAATCATCATTTAATTCACATACTTAGTGAATAAATAAATAAAACTTACAATAGTAGAATATACCCACAGACGCATTAATGAACACCACACACGCACAGATACACAAGAATAATAATAACAATCAATGCTTTTTTTTAGCTCTCACGTTCATTTCTATGTAATAAACTACTCGATTTTCAAATAAAAAATTGTCTTGCCACCACTCTTTTATGAAGTCTCCTCGTGGTTGAAATCCTTGTCTAAAACTAACAAAAATAAAAAAATATGTTTAATCTTGTATCTCTTTCCAGGTCACCTACATCACACCATTTACTTACAAGAATCCTCCTTCCAAGCTTCGCTCAATCGATGTCAGCAGTAACTTCGATCTGATGCCAAGTAATTTTAACTTTTATGAACGTATTCTGCTGCTCACAATTTTCGCCCCTATCCTATATCGCCACATGCGAACTACAAATCAAAAGACCTGACGTCACACAAATCCTACATCGCGCAATTAGAGTTTACCGCGCAAACGACATATATAACATATGTATAAGACTGACAGAACACCTGTCTGGTCGAAGGATTTTCCCTTTTCAATAACTTTACACCCTGTTCCTCATACCTCTAAACTATAAATCCTCTGTCGTTGAGGTTTCCGAGTGAAGCTCGCCTCCACCTTCGGCCTGAACATCACTTACCATCAGGTGAGATGCAGGCCAAGAGCTTCCCCATCCTAGTATTTTTTTTTATTGAAGCTTAGGCCCGATCAGTCCCGCCTCTGGGAAATTATTTCAACATCATTTGAGCTGCTTCGAGATGAGAAAGATTGCACAAGCAAAAAATACTTTTTTTACTTTTTGGAGACTTATCTTCACTCGTTTGGATTGAGTAGTCTGCAGCTAGTGCAGTCACCTTTTTCGTAACTTTTGTAAATGTAATAAAAAAAGCCCTTATTCTTTATTTCAGAGGACATCATGAGCATAAAAAGCTTTATGGACAACACCGCCGATGACATGAGCATCGGTTTCTTGATCTTCATGATGACTGAGATTACTAAGAAAACGATTTCGAATGACGAAGTTCAGAAGCTTTTGAATGATCCTAAAGAACAGTTTGATGTTGTGATCGCTGAGTGGATGTTCAGCGATCTGCCTGCTGGGTAAGTTATTGAATTCAACCTCGGAAAGTTACAGTTACTCATTTCCATCAAGTTCTTCTACAATTCTTCTTCGTAAATATGGGACATAGAGTTTTGGAAGAAGTTCGGATATGCAGAGCGTCTCGTGAGTCGTCTCTTTCGGTTCTAACTGCGTCTATAGCTGGATTTGTCAGAAAAAATCACAAAAAGAAATCACTGTAAATCATATTGAATTTCACTTCCAGCATAATCGTCAAATAGATTCGTAAATCTTTACAGCTACTCAGTGTGCGTCCTCCTAAGTGCGCCGGCACTCAGGAGGACGCATACTGAGCGTGCACATTTCACGGCGCATTGTGGGCGCATTGAGTACATCCGCTCCGCAATCCACTAAGCGCGGTGCGTCGTCACTCAGGCCCAGGACTTAGTCCTCTCAGACTCACAGTAACCATTTTGCTTAGAAAACTAATAACGGAGGGCTGTGTATAATAAGGCGTTGTTGCTTCCGTTAGTGTCGATATACACGACATAATGAGTTGACTTTTCTTTTCTGGCAACTCTCGAATCAAATTGCCCTAATATCAGTGAAGAATGCTACCGGCTTTCTTTGATCGGCGTTTTCCAATCCGATTCTGGTAACTGACAGATACTTTCTGTTTTCTAACTCAGAACCCTAATTGCGTAACACACTTTCAGTCACAATCCGTGAGTTTTGAAGGATATTGCTAGTCTACTGCTTCATAGGTTTGAAAAATTCGTAACGCAAAGAACGTGGATGAACTGTCAAAATGAAACACATTGCGATCAATTGTCATTTTATGTTTGTTACGTAATTACCCTGTAGGTATTATATTTTCCGTTAATTTCAGATTTGCTACAGTGTTCGACAGTCCACTTATTTGGCTGTCATCAGTAGAAGTTCACTGGATGATTCTGCAATTGATTGACGAGCCGTCAAACCCCGCGTATTCTGTAGACATCATGTCTCCATACTCGCCGCCATTGAACTTCATCCAGCGAGCAACTGAACTTTGGATTCAAGTGAAAATCCAGATCCTGAACTACTTGTAAGTATGAAAATAGTTATGATACGAACTAGAGCCTAGTAAAATATTGGCTAGTCCGAGCTAGTAGCGGATGACTGCCCAAGATGCGCTTCATGTATATTAGTAAAGCTAAATCAGTAATCCTTAAATAAAAATGCAATCATGATAATGACATACATATGTTTTAATACGCTAAAAGATTTTAGCTTAATAATATGAACACAGATATAAAGGTGATTTAGGACTGATTTAGGAGAACCTAAGAAAAAAGGTTCACAAAGTCACCACAGTCTACAGGGACACATAAGATAGTGATCAGAAAATTTCAAAAGTTAACGCAATGTTTTCAAAATTCCAGCTGGTTGGACGGTGTTCAAGAAAGTGCGTACGAATCACTATTCGTCCCGATTATCGCAAAACGTGGAAGAAAACCACCAACTTTCAATGAAGCCCGGTATAATGCATCCATGATATTGTCCAACGCATATGTTTCTACGTGCGGAGCTGTATCTCTTCCACAGAGCCACAAGTATATCGGAGGTTACCATATTGATGATACTGTGAAGCCCATGACTCAAGTAAGGATAAAAACTTGTCATTTATTTGGTAAACGGCAGCGGCCAACATAATCTTTGAATCGATAACAATTTTTTCATAATATGAAATACTAGATGCACCCCGCGGTTTCACCCTATAAGTCTCTATTCCGTGGGAATATCGGGATAAAAAGTATCCTGTGTCCTGACCTAAGTCTCGGTCTACCCATGTGTTAAATTTCATCCAAATCCGTTCGGCAGTTTTAGCGTGAAAGCGTAACAAACAAACGAACTCACTTTCGCATTTATAATCCTACTAATATTATAAACGCGACAGTTTGTGAGGATGGATGGATGTATGGATGTTTGTTACTCTTTCACGCAAAAACTACTAAACGTATTTGGATGAAATTTGGCAAACAGATAGTTTATAACCTGGATTAACACATAGGATATTTTTTATTCCGATGTTCCCACGGGATCGAGCCTTATGCGGGTGAAACCGCGGGGCGTTGCTAGTATTATACGAGTATAACGGGTAAGATTGACGTGAGTCAGTCAAATGATATTGTTTTTATAGGACTTGAAACAACTTATGGACAGCGCAAAAGATGGAGTTATTTACTTCAGCATGGGCTCAAACTTGAAGAGTAAAGACTTACCCGATGAGGTCAAGGTCAGCCTTCTGAAGATGTTTGGAACCCTAAAGCAGACTGTGTTGTGGAAATTTGAGGAGGTTTTGCCTAACCTGCCTAAAAATGTTCACATCTTGGAGTGGGCACCACAGCAAGCCATTCTTTGTAAGTTCCGTTGTTTGAAACGTAAATTTTCTTTTACAGTCTTCGCCATCATTAACTTTCTTTTCTTCAAGCTTAGAAGGCTCACCTTTTCAAATGTATCGGGTTTAGCTACATGACGCTGAATTGTTATAATTTGACGAAATTACCGATGTTTGACATATTTGCATATTTGCGTTACTAGTTTTCTTCTTTTCGAGTCGATGATAAATAAATGTACTGAATGTACATTTATATAATATTATGTGAAATGAGTTGGGTTCAGTAAGTGCTGAACCGTTGCTATAGTTTTACCAAAACTGCTGTACCATGCCTAAGGACAAACTATAGTCAAAGTACCGATATTCGTAAGATTGATTAATTGACAGTTTATTAGGTTGTCCACGACTGTCAACTCTACAGGATATTTAAGACTAGAGAAGGTTACAGTTTATGTACATCAGAATACTCGTATGAACACAGATTATTGTTATTCATTAATTAGGGTAATTCTACTTTGAACTAATCTAATTTCATACTTGGATAAAATAATATGATAGATACAATATTATAATATTATGGCTAATTATACTTAACAACATACCTACGTCACTTTGATATTTTTCTGATTCGTTTTATAGCTCAGAATATTTGTAAATATATTGTGTCGAGTATCCATAGGTCTGGCTCAGGACCCCACACAATTTTCTTGGAAATCAGGATAATTTACAGGTTTATTTATTTTTGTATTCATGGTGTGCACTATCTCTATATTTCTAACTCCAAAGTTCGACTATGCTTCAATAAGCATTATTACAACTTATCCTTTTTGCCTACTTGTTAAAAGTAGAAGGTAAAATAGTTTATTTCACCATAAATGTTGGTCTAATGTTGGCAAGTGCGACTGAGCATGGGGTCCTTTGCTCCACACTAAGAATTTCTTCTTGTATCGTGGGTGCATTTACAAAACACAGAAACTCACATACACTAACACCCAGACCCTGAACAACTACTTGCAGATCATACAAATATTTGTTCCGTGCGGGGATCGAACCCGCGACACGTTGCGTAGCAGTCGATCGCTCAACCACTGCGCCAACCGTGTCGTCCGTGTCGATCTCTGCCTAGCTAAAACAGTTTTATTGGGTATTTCCATTACGAAATCTTAGTAGTAGGATTTCACGGTATAGATTTGTGTCCGACAATTAATTCGCCCTTAATTTTATGGGATTTAAACTATTACTAACAAAATGTGAAAGTGTTATAATGCACCTTTCACCTTCATGGATTACTTTATCTTATTAATAATATCTTCTTTATTTTTCAGCTCACCCCAACCTTGCCGTCTTCATAACCCACGGCGGTCTCCTGTCAACGACGGAGGCTGTTCACTTTGGAGTACCAATCATCGGTATCCCCGTTTTCGCCGATCAGTTTATGAATGTGGAGAAAGCGGTCAACAGAGGATTTGCGCAAAGAGTAGACCTTTCTTACACAATGGCAGATGACCTGAAGATGAAAATTTTAGAAGCTGTTAGTAACAAAAGGTGTGTATAAAGTAGGAACTTTAAGCAAAATATGAACGGATGTAGAAGTCCCTGGTACAATTATTAGAGAGTGCCTCTGCAAACGGCTCCGGTTGTCGATTTGCTGGCCAGTGCTTGGGCCCAGAATGTCTACCTACGATATTATAATAACCGACACTGATTTTACTAAAAGAGAGAATATAGGCTTATATTGCAGAAGAAAGCGAAGCCAGCTGGCCAATACTATATTTCATTCATATATAAATTATTGGAACGCCGAGAAGCGGGCCTCCGTCTACATACCGCTATAGCCATAGATATAAGAATGGGTATGCTATGGAAATAGCTAATATAATTAAGAGAATACGGGATGGAAGAGCGAGCGAAGCGAGCTCGAGAATTGGGGCACTTCGACTTGGATTGGTTTGATTAGAAGACGATGACTGCTAGTTAGATCTTCTGTTAATCGAATGTTTGCAATTGTTAAAACAAACCTCTTTTTTAACAGGTATGCCGAAAAAGCGAAGGAACTATCCTTCATCCACCACGATCGCCCCGTGAAGCCGGGACAGGAACTGGTGCACTGGGTGAATCACGTGGTGAACACTCGCGGCGCCCCGCACCTGCGCTCTCCTGCGCTGGACCTACCCTTCTACAAGAGAAGGTTCCTAGATCTCGCTGCGCTCATCGCGGTCCTACTCTTAGCTGTATACATTTTGTTAAAGCGCGCCTGCGCGTATATTTGTTCTCAATTATGCTCAACAAAAGGAAAATCGGGAAGTAAGAAGAAGAAGAATTAAATTAATTAAGCTTGTTTTAAGTTTTGTTACTATTGAAAATAAATTGTTATAAAATACTTGGTGTTTAAATTTATTATTATTAATTCTTCCCTGCGTGAATAGATTTTGCTGCTTTTAGGATTTAAAAAAAAATCTAGATTGGATTTTATACTTAAATTAAGGAAAAAGTAAACTACAATTTTAGCCAAACCAAAGTAAAGAATAATGGAGTCCTAAAAAATCATAATACATAGAAATACAGTAGTATAGAAGAGGAACGAGCGAACAAACAAATATTTATTTTAATACATGTATTAGATTAAAGAGTGAGCAAAAATTTTAAACTTGTTGTCGATTGGTTAAAAAAATATTCACAAGAAAAATTCAAAGTTGGCACACGCAGAGTGCTTAGGGAGGAAAAGGATGAGAAAAGAAAAAATCGGAATGATCCCGTCAAACTAGAGGAATTGCGAAGAAACAAAAACATATCATGAAAATGTTATTATAATACATATTTGTACGCCGTTAAGGTAAAAGATGACTGTGATTCTTTCTGCAATGTACATAACATCTTGCATGCTGTCTTGTGTGTGCATACTCATGTTTCGGACAAAAAAAATCATTCATCATAGAAAGAAGCTGAAGGGAAAATCGTTGTATTTTTTTAATGATCTCATTATGTTATTTTTTTATTAGGGTTCCGAACCCGAAGGGTGCCAAACGGAACCCTATTACTAAGCCTCCGCTGTCCGTCCGTCTGTCTGTCTGTCTGTCAGCGGGCTGTATGTATATTTCTATTACCACTATAACAAAAAATAATACAAATTAAAGAAGGGTCTACATACCATAAATTTTTGTATTTGAAAAATGCGGGGAAGTCTTTGGGAACTGCCGATAGAAGTGAAAACATATACATATATACACAGAATACATATAGCTCATGGAAAGCGTTCGGTGACGATGACGCGAGTTCCATGATTTTTGTTCACCCAAAAAGTGCTCAACGAGCCTAAAGAAGTTTTCACTTCAAAAATGTTACCCTGGCACGTGGAATGTCATTGTCTAGAGCTCATCGAGTAGAGTACAAATATAATTTTTGTTATTTTTTTATCTTCAGAAATTTAGAAATAGGGGGCCGTAAAAGTTGTCAATCTTAGACTATTTTTGTACGATCGCAACAACTAAACAAGTTAGGAATGATAATGGATATGAAATTTTTGAATATCATGAACCATATATACTGTCTATAATCAACAAATACTAATTCATACGGTATTTTATTTAAAGATGGGCGATTTTCCGCAACTGAAAAAAATAACTTTGTAATAAATATTCGTATATTATCATTATAAAATACAAGTTTAACTTTGGTATATTTTAAATTTAAAGTGAATAATAATAATATTCTTCATTTTGTATTGTCATTTATTTGCAAAAATATTGTACTGTGGAACGAACCCTTCGTGTGCGTGTCCGACTCGCACTAGGCCGGTTTTATTATCATTAAAAAAACATTTTGGTGTAGTAAAATAATTTTGATGTCAGCTATCCATTTTGGTGTGTTTCCAATTCTGGATTAAATAAATTTCTTCTACATATTATGTAGCGGAATACGTATTTTTTGCATATCAATATCCTTTATTGTTACAACATTCAGAAACAACATTTTCCACCAACATGAGCTAATAAGTCATAGTTGTTGAAATTCACCTAATTAATTAAATTATCCAAAAAATCCCAACTTCAGAATGGCTAGGGTAGGCAGGTAATTACCTAATAATAGTGCCTCTTCAAAATGTTCAGTATATTAATTCCTATTTGCAACTGCACCACATTGTAACAACCGGTGTATTTAAATTCAAATTCAAACTAGGCTGAGAATCACCACTTTTTGAACGTCAAAATTACGATAATCCTCCAAAAACACCCGCCTTAGACCACTTCCTAGTGCTTTAGCTGGAAAGAAGAAGTGGCGTAATTAACTCCCCAGCAGCAGAGCTGTCTGATCAGTTAGAAAAACTTGATTCTATACAATGAAAACAACCAAAAACCTACACAAAATTTAATACCCGAATAAAAGCCTCCAGGTATAAAGGGCGTTCTCGCTTATTTGTCGAAGTCACAAATGATAGACTAGGACCAGCGAAATAAAAATAAATAAACAGTTAATTACTAATATCAATAACAAAACCATGATCAGCAAGACGACCAGTCACTACAAGCAGCACCCGGTCACGAACATAACGCAAAGATCAGCCATTACCCCCCTCGTTATATTGGAATAACCCCTCCAATATAACGAGGGATATATACCCCCGACGCAATCGCAAGCGGTGACATCTAAGGGAGCATGACGAACTTGCTGCCGGTTGTTCAGGCATACAATGATCCTACTTAAAATGGTGATATTCAACAATGACTACAAAATCTTACAATCCAGTTTTCCTAAAATCGACGACTTGGTTCCTAGAACAAAGTTCCAATGCTATAAAAGTCTGTATAGCATGGGAATTTTGTTCTAGGAACCAAGTCGTCGATTATAGGTCGCCCATACTGACCCATCTTAACGGACCACCTAATCAGCCCATAAGGTTTGGTCCACTTCTAGGAAACCGGCCTCTCTGAGAGAGGGAGTGAGCCTTAATCCACCACGCGGGCTCAGTACGGGTTGGTGGATTTCACAGGATTTTTTATAAATATTTGAAATAGAAATATAAAGAGCAAAATCAAGGGTATAATTATATAAGAAGGCATATATTTCTTGCTGATTCGAATTTGTATCAATAATCTAAATCTGAAAACGTCACTATCAGTTTAGGGAAAATGTTATTCATCGTGAACTTACAAAACGTACGTATTAGCTAGTGCGTGCAGACTTGCATTTTTAAATTTCACATTAACAATTAAAATTACCTCTCAACAGTTTCGGAAATAGGATTGAAGCAACAGAAAATAGGCATCCAGAGAGAGGAAATTTAGTAGTAGTCGATCTATTCTGTAAAAATCTTACAGCTTTCATGGTAAGATTTTTACAGGATACACCGACTGCTCCTAAAGTGGTCGTCCCTGTCTCAAATACTTTTATCTTTCGCTAGTTATCTCACGTTAAATAAAATGATAACAAATGAATACTATATAACACATTACCACGATGTCCATTCACTTAATACAGTTCGTCTCTTGTCGATCGAAAATACTATTTTTAATATTGTGCCTATAAGTTATTTAAAAAGTGGTGTTTTTAAGAACACAATTTCTTTAAGTGCTTTATAGATAATATAGAGTGAGTTAATTGTTATACATTTTTAAACTGTAGTTAGTTTTTAGATCGTCTTTTTTACAATACAATCGGAGAGACAATCCAGTATTATTGTCTTTAATAATATTATGGAGATGGTGAAACGCTTCTGAAGTCGTGAAGTGTGGGTTTAAAACTTATCAACTAAGCGGGAAACTTGTTCTGTAAATTGTATAGTAAAATTATAAATAAATCCTTATCTGAATTGGTTTAAATTATTTGTTGATTAGATAATAATCGGTAATACGCTAGTCTGAGTTTTGCGACCGCTGAAATAGCTTTGTTTTTCACTGTTATATTAATTGGGTTTCGTTTAAATTGTGCTTAACAAGCATAACAACCAACTTTTTTTAAATGATAAGATTATAAAAAATTATGTTGAATTTAGATTTTTTTTTATTGTTTGAGCAGTAGGTGTTATTGAAAATTAGATATTCTTAAACGCGAATCAGTATCATTCATCTTCTTAGACATGAGCAAAGTTACTGACTTTGCCGATCATTAATTATCTATTCAAACAATGTATATTCAAAACAAGCTGCAGAATCAGAGGAATAGTTATCTATAGGGTAGAAATAAGTTCGATAAATGAAAACCCACTACACCATTTCGATCTTAATACAGTCAAACCAAATCAGGAGTACCTCAAGGAAGTATACCTAGGCCATTACTTTTTCTAATTTACATCAACGACATACCAATTGCTTTACACCGCCAATGTGTACACATTTAATTTTTTTTGGATTTATTATCAACAATTACTAATATATATTCAGCGAAAGCAAGTATTTTTCGCTGAATATATATTGGTAATTTTTGATAATAAATCAGAAATAAGGTACGAAAAGCCTTTCAGTAAAGGCAGGTTTTAAGTTGACTACCGTAATACTCTTTAACTTCTATAAATCAACAAGCCGCCTGCTCGATGGGATGACCCATAGGCAAAAATGACGAATTTTTATACGAATTTGAAAACAAACTTTTATCTCCTATTTAACCCCATTACGGGGAATAATTTAAAAAAAATCTTCATTATTTAGGTAGAAAACGCAAACTTAATATTAATTTGCACAGAAAATGGAGAATACGAAGACGTTTTGGTTGCTGATCAGCCTAATAGCATGTTCTGAGGCTGCTAAAATCTTGGTGGTGTTCCCCGTGCCTGGGAGGAGTCACGGAAACCTTGGTGATGGATATGTTAGACATCTGCTGAATGCTGGTCATGAGGTCAGTGCCGGTTAAGGTTCAACCATGTATTCATTTACTAGGTATACATTTACACTAGGTACTAAATTAAATGACTAACTATACAAATAAATACACGAACACAATCTGTTTAGTTTTTTATATTTACTTATTAATAGATAATAAATCACAACTATTTATATACTATTAATAAATAAATATAAAAAACAAAACAGATTTTTGTTCGTGTATTTATTTTGGTGTGTAATAAAATACTATACAGGGTGTAAAAGTCACTTCACGAAGCCGTCGTGTTCGCATTCTGTACATAAAACTAAGTAACTTTGTGCAATTATAATTTCTGGGAAACGACTTATATTTTTGGTGTGAACATTCGCTGTTTGTGGTAGTGCACAATATAACGCACACAAATATTGTCCTTATTGGTGCATGTAACGGTACGGTACGATAGAGATTTAAAGATAAGTTAAATACCATTTAAAACGAGTTTTCGTAAAAAAACGTCAAAAAAAGTTGAAACTTTGACCTCAAATGTATGCGTAACCAAAAGGTTCCTAGGAAATGTCCGGAACACTAAAACAATCATAGATAATAACGGGATGACCTTTTTCGGCTTAGTTAATGGTATTTTTACACCCATTGTAATGTATATGAAATTAATTCTAAAACTTCAAATAATTTCATTGTGTAAAATTTGTATCTCTTATTTCAGGTAACATACATAACGCCATTTACTTACAAAAATCCTCCTGCTAAGCTTCGCACAATTGATGTTAGCAGTAACTTCGATCTGTTGCCTGGTAAGATTTTTAAGGATATGTTCTTTTATTTTTAGCCTGTGTTGTCCGACTGTGGTCCAAAGGCCTGCCTTTCTTCTTTCAGGAGAAAGGCAGGCCTTTGATTCACAGCCTCACTGCCTTGAGTTAGTGTGCATCAATCCTGACTGTAGGCCTCAAATTTGTCCCACCATCTTCACCTGGGTTTTCCGAGAGCTATGTTGTGATTGATTTATCCTATGAACTCTTCTACATTCGGCAGACGTGTCCGAATACTAAGGCAGGCCCACCACCCAATAACTAATACTTTGCTATCTGGGTAATATTTTAAACATGACATGAGCAATTCTGCATCAAGGGACGAAGACACAAGGAGAGGACATTCTTGTAGACATTCTCATGATAGTCTCATCTCATAATATCCATTTACATTGAATAATTTAATTCTAAATGATTTTTATTTATTTCAGAGGAACTCATAAGCATGAAAGGTATTATGGACAATAAAGCCGACGATTTGAGTCCTGTTTTCATGACTTTCATGATGGTGGAGATTGCAAAGAAAACGGTTGAGAATAACGACGTTCAGAAGCTATTGAATGATCCCAAGGAAAAGTTTGATGCGGTCATTGTTGAGTGGATGTATAGCGATGTAACTGCTGGGTAAGTTATTCAATTGATCATCGTAAAGTTACGGCTACTCATATCAGTTAAGTTCTTCTAAATTATATTGATTTTCACGAATTTGAGTCTTATTTGGTCGAAAACTTGAGGAAAGTATTTTTTATATAACGCGTGTTGTAAGTAAGCTGTATAATATTATATCGGCTCGAAAGCAACTCATTAGGCATTAGGCTGCTTTAACCGCGACGATTATTATTATTAAATACTTAATGTATACCACATTGTACAAAAACAAACATTTCTAAAACTAGTTACAGACAACTTATAAAGTGACTGGAAGAAAGAAGAGACATTTTGGGATGTCAATGTACTAAAATAGCATACATTTTATTACTTAGAAATAACGTAGATTCAGCAAGATTTTGTAGTCTGCCGCTGCCAATCAAAGATCAGACTCGTAGCTAATAATTTCCCTTAATTTCAGATTTGCTCCTGTGTTCAACTGTCCACTTATTTGGTCGTCATCTGTGGATCCCCATTGGCTGGTAATACAATTGATCGACGAACCGTTGAACCCCGCGTATACAGTGAACTCCATGTCTCCACACTTTCCACCATTAAACTTTATACAGCGAGCGCAGGAGCTGTGGTCTCAATTGAAAGTTCAGTTTCTGAGATACACGTAAGTTAGAAAAAAATATCACAACGAGCGTGGCTGACTACCTAAAATGCACCGTATTGCCACTCATGAAGGCTATTGCTGTATTACAATGCACTCCCGTGATAATACTATAAATCTGTAATTTTCTCAATAAAATCGTAATAACGATGGTAATGATAACGCAATGTTTCGGAAATTTCAGGTGGTTGGATGGTGTTGAAGAAAAAGTGTACACATCACTCTTTGCTCCTATTCTTGCAAAACGAGGAAGAAAACTACCAACTTTCGATGAAGCCCGGTATAACGCATCCTTGGTACTGTCCAACGCTTACGTATCTACAAGTGGGGGAGCATCTCTTCCACAGAGTCACAAATTTATCGGAGGTTACCATATCGATGATACTGTGAAGCCTCTACCAGAAGTAAGGATTA
Source organism: Agrochola lota (assembly GCA_947364205.1). Taxonomy (NCBI): domain Eukaryota; kingdom Metazoa; phylum Arthropoda; class Insecta; order Lepidoptera; family Noctuidae; genus Agrochola; species Agrochola lota. The sequence goes on from OX376241.1 coordinate 12,731,663, forward strand.
TGATTAGGTTTTATAGTTGAAACATCCTATAGATCAGACGTAGATACGTCTTAGGGTACTTAATATGTTCTTGCAGCGCAGATGTTTAACGTGTTTCGAGCGAGCAGAATAATTTGTTATTGTGTCAATACACAAAGCCTATGATAAAAAAAAAGTCTGTGAAGTTGGCTCCAGTTAAGTAAATTTAACTGGAGCAACTACACAGTTTTTACTTGTTTTCTCATAATTAAATATCGGAAACTCATCACCGCTGTGACGTTTTGAAAGTTAATTGTATTGGACCCTGTAGATAGAAAGTAAGATATGATTATAAAGGAAAATAATATGACAACGGGTTTTGTACCACTAGAAGTAAAAAGTATCTCGTACGTGAAAAATATTCTTAATATACTGAGAATGATTTTGCAGAATTTGAAGAAGCTCATTTTCTTCTGAAAGTGTATTATAACAATATGTTATAACATATCTTTGAATCCATAACAATTTTATCATAATACGAAATATTGACGTGAGTCCATAATGATAATGTTTTTATAGGACTTGAAGAAACTTATGGACAGCGCTAAGGATGGAGTGATTTACTTCAGCATGGGCTCAAACTTGAGGAGTAAAGACTTACCCGACGACGTCAAGGTCAGCATTCTGAAGATGTTTGGAAGCCTGAAGCAAACTGTGTTGTGGAAATTTGAGGAGGTTTTACCTAACCTGCCTAAAAATGTTCACATCCTGGAGTGGGCACCTCAACAGGAAATTCTTTGTAAGTTTCTGTTAAGATTATTCCTTTTCCGCCGCCGATATCAGTCAAGTCTTTGTATTGGGATCATCTATGATTCCATATATAAATAGTAGTAAAAACGTTAGTAAGAGTTATTACACAATCAATAATAATTTATAATAATCTTTGAAAAAATCGGCCAAGAGCGTGTCGGACCACATACAATGAAGGGTTCCGTAGTTATGATCAATTCATCCCTAGGACAAACTTAACATTGAAGTTGAAAAACATGTTCTCCCATACATTCCAACTGCAAATGTTATTTTGTACGAACAATATTGGGAGATTTACCATGTTATTTTAAGACCATAGACTTCTTATAGGTTTTCCTGTAATCCATAAGTATATAACGTCTAGTCTAGTCTGGATATTTTTTCGTAATTTTTCTTAAATGTTTTAAAAGATTTTATTTGTTTTTTTTTTTAATTTGGTCATCAAAACCAGACCTTTCATTTCATATGTCACACGGTACAATAGGCAAACTTTTTTATTAAATTTTTCGTTTTGTCCCCGTAAAGTGACTACAGACGTGTGCCGAAAATAACTGAATTCTACGGTTTTCCCTTAAAAAAAAATTTTTGAGGTCACGTCCGTGTTTAGGTCACAGTAATTAATATACGAGTATGTACCAAATTTTAACTTAATCGTTCCATTAGATTCGGAGAAAATTGTCTGTGACAGACGAACAGGCGTTAAAGGTTCCGTTTTTTCCTTTTAAGGTACGGAACCCTAAAAATAAAAAATATAACTCAAAGTCATGAAAATCCAATGTACTTTCGCATTGTCAAGGAGTCGGTCAGTCCAAAAGATGAAGAATGGGCAAGAAACTACATGGACACTCTTTTAAATCGATATTAACGCTTCTAATTTGTATTAATTTTCAGCTCACCCTAATCTTGCCATCTTCATAACGCATGGTGGTCTCTTGTCAACGACTGAAGCTATCCACTTTGGAGTGCCAATCATCGGTATTCCAGTGTTTGGTGATCAGTTCATGAATGTCGAAAAAGCAGTTAACAAAGGATTTGCGCAAAGAGTCAACCTCGCGTACACAATGGCTGATGAGCTCAAGAAAAAGATAATAGAAGTTACTAGTAAAAAAAGGTGAGGATGAAGAAGAAGCATTAAAAAAAACTAAATAAGGATGTAGAAGCTCTTGGTATAGTTTTTAGTTAGTACTCAATAAGATTGCAATGACTAAAATTGCAAAAGAAGTAGGCAAAAGAATTGGTTGAAAATTTTGAAAAAGAAATAAGGTTATGATTTAATATTTATGAGGTGTCAAAGAAAGAGCGATAAATTTAAAGAACTCGTTATTATCTTCCCAGACGATGAAAACAAACTGACGAACTTAAAAAAATAAGCCAAAAAGAAAAAACAGTTCGCGCAAGTCAAACGCGAGTCAACTAAGCTGGTCGACAGTAAGCGGTCCGCATGTATTTCATTATTTTAAATAGTTTTCTTGTGTAAATCGACGGGAAGTGGTGTTTTTTGGATTACTAAGTAGTTTTTACATCGTGGTTGATAATTATTTGCACTAAATAACATCGTATTATACCTATTTTGAACCAACCAAAAAACGTAAACAATGGGTCATTGCGAAAAGTGAATTTTGTGTTATTTTGTGTTTTGTGTGTCATTTGTGTGTGTAATCGCTGGTAAGTGCATTTAATTTTAATAACAAATAGTATAATAATCGTCTAAAACGATATTTTAACTAAAATATTTCGTTTTAAAATATTTATGACGATAAATATTTTTACGTAAACAAACGGTTAGTACCTACTCTAATGTCGTAGTTTTTTGTGTTTTTATTTTCTGTGTTTGTCTGTAAAAAACCCTGTTCTTAGATAACTTATCTATTCATAAAGTACCCTGCAAAATCTCGTGTAAATTGGAACAGTAGTTTTATCAGAAATCGTCTTATCACTAACCGGCGCAACGGTCGATAAATCTTTATTTATCAATTCTAACAAACGCACACGTAATTTCTAAGCATTACAAAGAATCTTTTGTCTAAACACGAACCCAAATCAGTCAACGATAACACCGGAGACGTAAGCAAAATGCTCGAGTGTTTTGTTTATTTAAGTGCGGTCGTAAATCTGTTACCGCGGGTGGTCGTCCGGTACTCAGCGGGTATTGCGGGCCGGGCGGGCCTCCAGCGGTTAAAGGAAGTTGGTAATTATTAAAAATATTATCTTTTTTAACAGGTATGCTGAAAAAGCAAAGGAGCTATCCCTGATCCACCACGATCGACCCGTGAAGCCGGGACAGGAGCTGGTGCACTGGGTGAACCACGTGGTGAACACTCACGGCGCCCCGCACCTGCGCTCTCCTGCGCTGGACCTACCCTTCTACAAGAGAAGGTTCCTAGATCTCGCTGCGCTCATCGCGGTCCTACTCTTAGCTGTATACATTTTGTTAAAGCGCGCCTGCGCGTATATTTGTTCTCAATTATGCTCAACAAAAGGAAAATCGGGAAGTAAGAAGAAGAAGAATTAAATTAATAAAGCTTGTTTTAAGTTTTGTTACTATTTGAAAATAAATTGTTTATAAAATATTTGGTGTTTATTATTATTATTATTGCGTGAATAGATTTTGCTCTTTTGGGATAAAAAAAATCTAGATTGGATTGTATACTTAAATTAAGGAAAAACTAAACTACAATTTTAGCTAAACCAAAGTAAAGAATAATGGATTCCTAAAAATTCACAATACATAGAAATCTATAGAAGAGGAACGAGCGAACGAACAAATATTTATTTTAATAGATATATTAGATTAAAGAGTAAGCAAACATTTAAAACTTTATGTTACTGAGGTTGTCGATTAGTTAAAAAAATATTCACAAGAAAAAATCAAAGTTGACACACGCAGAGTGCTTAGGGAGGAAAAGGATGAGAAAAGAAAAAATCGGAATGATCCCGTCAAACTAGAGGAATTGCGAAGAAACAAAAAGATATCATGAAAATGTTATTACATATTTGTACGGCGTTAAGGTAAAACATGAATGTGATTATTTCTGCAATGTACATAACATCTTGCATGCTTTGTGTGTGCATACTCATGTTTCGGACAAATAAATGATCATTCATTCATTCGTCATAAAAAAAAAGCTGAAGGGAAAATCTTTGTATTTTTTTTTAATGATCTTATTATGTTATTTTTTTATTAGGGTTCCGTACCCGAAGGGTGCCAAACGGAACCCTATTACTCCGCTTACCTCCGCTGTCCGTCCATCTGTCTGTCTGTCTGTCGGCGGGCTGTATGTATATTTCTATTACCACTAAAAATAATACAAATTAAAGAAGGGTCTACATACCATAAACTTTTGTATTTGAAAAATGCGAGACAGTCTTTGGGAACTGCCGATAGAAGTGAAAACATATACATATATACACAGAATACATATAGCTCATGGAAAGCGTTCGGTGACGATGACGCGAGTTCCATGATTTTTGTTCACCCAAAAAGTGCTCAACGCGCCTAAAGAAGTTTTCACTTCAAAAATGCGCCAGGGTAACCCCTGGCACGTGGAATTTCATTGTCTAGAGCTCATCGAGTAGAGTACAAATATAATTTTTGTTATTTTTTTATCTTAAAAAATTTAGAAATAGGGGGCCGTAAAAGTTGTCAATCTTAGACTATTTTTGTACCATCGCAACAACTAAACAATTTAGGAATGATACTGGATATGTAATTTCTGAATATCATGAACCATATATACTGTCAACAAATACTAAATTCATACGGTATTTTATTTAAACATGGGCGATTTTCTGCAACTGAAAAAAATTACTTTGTAATAAATACTCGTATATTATCATTACAAAATACAAGTTTAACTTTGGGATATTTTAAATTTAAAATGAATAATAAAAATATTCTTCATTTTGTATCGTCATTTATTTGCTAAATATTGTACTGTGGAACGAACCCTTCGTGTGCGAGTCCGACTCGCACTTGGCCGGTTTTATTATCATTTTGGTGTAGTAAAACAATTTTGATGTCAACTATCTATTTTGGTGTGTTACCAATTCTGCTGTCGACAATATTGAAGCTTTCAGGATTAAATACATTTCTTCTACATGTTATGTAACGGAATACGTATTTTTTGCATATCAATATCCTTTATTGTTACAACATTCAGAAACAACATTTTCCACCAACATGAGCTAATAAGTCATAGTTGTTGAAATTCACCTAATTAATTAAATTATCCAAAAAATCCCAACTTCAGAATGGCTAGGGTAGGCAGGTAATTATCTAATAATAGTGCCTCTTCAAAATGTTCCGTATATTAATTTCTATTTGCAACTGCACCACATTGTAACAACCGGTGTATTTAAATTCAAACTAGGCTGAGAATCACCACTTTTTGAACGTCAAAATTACGATAGTCCCCCAAAAACACCCGCCTTTCACCACTTCCTAGTGCTTTAGCTGGAAAGAAGAAGTGGCGTAATTAACTCCCCAGCAGCAGAGCTCTCTGATCAGTTAGAAAAACTTGATTCTTGAGACATAATCTTGGTCAAGCCATATAAGGACCATGTAGATTAATGTCTGAAATGGTCTTTTGAGAAAAGAACCACACAGATTTGAGTGAACCTGTCCAGTCAGTGCAAGCATTTGTCAGTAATCGTGGAGCTCAACTCAGAACATAAGGAGCTCCACTCGACGAACAATACCAAAAAAAGGACATTTGGGTAGGCCGCATAAACTACTCAAACTGCCAGACCATCATTAAAACTAACTGAGAGAGGATAAAAAAGGAGTAATGAGAAAAAAAAATTAAATCAAAAAAATATCCACATAGTCCTCACATTCACAATAGGTAATTAAAATAATATTATACTTTACAAAGTAATCCTGTCATTTTGTTTTAATGTTTAAATAAAACTGGTATATTTTAATGATTTTACTAAATAATTCTAATGTCAAGTTTTATGGTTTTATCACAAGGTTTAGCAGAGCGAGCAGCTCAATCCCAAGCTTTTTTATCTTCTAAATAATCTGAAATTTTATAGTACCCTTTTTTACAAAGTTTGGTTTTAATACAAATTTTAAATCGTTTAATTGGTAAGTTTCGAATGTCAATGGGAAGTTTGTTGTAAAAGCGTATACATTGACCCATGAACGAGTTGCCTACTCTGTGGAGACGAGTGCGATGTACAGCAAGGTTGTGTTTATTCCTGGTATTTAAACTATGAATATCGGACATTTTCTTAAAATTTGATATATTTTTGTGTACATACATTAGGTTTTCAAAAATATATTGTGAGGCTAGAGTCAGAATATTTACTTCTTTGAATTTTCTTCGAACAGCCCTTTTCTGTAGAACAAAGATAGTATTAATGTCCGCACAGGTTCCCCAGAGAAGAATCCCATATGACATAAGACTATGAAAATAACTAAAATAAACAATTCTGGCTGTATCTACGTCAGTTATCTGTCTAATTTTTTTAACAGCATAGGCGGCCGAACTAAGCTTCCTGACAATTTTTCTATGTGTGAGCCCCATTGTAATTCAATCAATCAATAGTGATTCCAAGAAAAACTGTCGACTCAACAGGGTCCAGCTCTATTCCATTAACTTGAACATTGGTAGTTAGCTGCTTGACATTTGGCGTTGAAAATTTTATGAGTTTAGTCTTGTTTTCGTTCAGAAGAAGATTATTTACATTAAACCAATGCACAACTTTAGAGAGTGCATCGTTAATTTGTTCAAAGTTAACTAACTGACGTTTGATTTTAAAAATAAGGGAAGTGTCATCTGCGAATAATACGATCTTGTGATTATCCCTTATGTGGTAAGGTAAGTCATTTATATAAATTAAAAATAAGAAAGGACCTAGAATTAAACCCTGCGGAACGCCCATGGTGACTGCAGATCCTGCAGATCTCTTGCCATTAACATCGACCCTCTGAATTCTGTTGTTCAGATAAGAGAGATTCAGATAAGATTATATAAGAAGGCATATATTTCTTGCTGATTCGAATTTGTATCAATAATCTAAATCTGAACACGTCACTATCAGTTTAGGGAAAATGTTATTCATCGTGAACTTACAAAACGTACGTATTAGCTAGTGCGTGCAGACTTGCATTTTTAAATTTCACATTAACAATTAAAATGACCTCTCAACAGTTTTGGAAATAGGATTGAAGCAACAGAAAATAGGCATCCAGAGAGAGAAAATTTAGTAGTAGCCGATCTATTCTGTAAAAATCTCACAACTAGGATACACCGACTGCTCCTAAAGTGGTCGTCCCTGTCTCAAATATTGTTATCTTTCGCTAGTTATCTCACGTTAAATAAAATGATAACAAATGAATACTATATAACACATTACCACGATGTCCATTCACTTAATACAGTTCGTCTCTTGTCGATCGAAAAGACTATTTTTAATATTGTGCCGATAAGTTATTATTATTAAAAAGTGGTGTTTTTAAGAACACAATTACTTTAAGTGCTTTACAGATAATATAGAGTGAGTTAATTGTTATACATTTTTAAACTGTAGTTAGTTTTTAGATCATCTTTTTTACAATACAATCGGAGAGACAATCCGGTATTATTGCATAGAATCTTTAGGTAGGGTCTTTAATTATATTATGGAGATGGTGAAACGCTTCTGAAGTCGTGAAGTGTGGGTTTAAAACTTATCAACTAAGCAGGAAACTTATTTTGTAAATTGTATAGTAAAATTATAAATAAATACTTATCTAAATTGGTTTAAATTATTAGTTGATTAGATATTAATGACATATATTCGGTAATACGCTAGTCTGAGTTTTGCGACCGCTGAAATAACTTTGTTTTTCACAGTTATATTAATTAGGTTTCGTTTAAATTGTGCTTAACAAGCATTGCAACCAAATATTTTTTTTATTATTTGATTATAAAAAAATATATTGAATTTAGATTATTTTAAATTATTCAGGGAAGAGGTGTGATTGAAAAATTTGATATTCTTAAACGCGAATCAGTATCATTCATTTTCTTTGGCACGAGCAACGTTACTGAATTTGTCGATCACTATTTACCTATTCAAACAATGTATATTCAAAACAAGCTGCAGAATCAGAGGAATAGTTATGTAGAGGGTAGAAATAAGTTCAATAAATGAAAACTCACTACACCATTTCGTTCTTAATACAATCAAACCAAATCAGGAGTACCTCAAGGAAGTATACCTAGGCCATTACGTTTTCTAATTTACATCAACGACTTACGAATTGCTTAACACCGCCAATGTATACTCTTCACTGACTATATATTGTTAATTGTTGATAATAAATCAGAAATAAGGTACGAAAATCCTTGCAGTAAAGGCAGGTTGTAAGTGGACTACCGTTATACTCTTTGACTTCTATAAATCAACAAGCGGCATGCCCGATGGGATGACCCATTAGGCAAAAATGCTGAATTTTCATACAAATTTTCATCTCCTATTTAACCTGGTGAAGGGTGGTTGTTTTGGGAGACTATCTTATGAAAATTTTGAAGTTCAAAAAGTGCTGATTCTCTGCCTAGTTTGAATAAATGACTTTTGAATTTTGAATTTTAACCCCATTTCGAGGATGAATTTTCAAAAATTCTTTATTATTTAGGTAGAAAACGATAACTTGTACTAATTGTATTAATTTGTACGAAAAATGGAGAAGATGAAGACGTTTTGGTTGCTGACCAGCCTTATACTGGCATGTTCTGAGGCTGCTAAAATCTTGGTGGTGTTCCCCATGCCTGCGAGGAGTCACGGAAACCTTGGTAATGGATATGTTAGACATCTGTTGAATGCCGGTCATGAGGTCAGTGCTGGTTAAGCTTCATGTATTATATACAGCATAAAATTTAAGGTTAACCGTGTATTAATTTACTAGGTATACATTTACACTAGGTACTAAATAAAAAAAATAAACCTATACAAATAAATAGACAAACAAAAATCTGTTTTGCTTTTTATATTTATTTATTAATAGTATATGAATAGTTAGTCGTGTTATATATTATACAGGGTGTAAAAGACACTTCACGAAGCCGACGTGTTCGCATTCTGTACATTAAACTAAGTAACGTTGTGCAATAATAATTTCTGGGAAACGACTTATATTTTTGGTGCGAAAATTCGCTGTTTGCGCAACGCACACAAACCATTACGTGTGCATGCAACGGTACAGGGATCGTGGGAGTATTTAAAGATAAGTTAAATACCATTTAAAGCTAGTTTTCGTAAAAAACGTTAAAAAAAGTTGGAACTTTTACCTCAAATATTTGCGTAACCAAAAGGTTCCTAGGTAATGTCCGGAACAAAAAAAAAACAGATAATAATGGGAAGAACTTTCGACTCCGTTAATGGTATTTTTAAACCCATTGTAATGTATATGAAATAATTTCTAAAACTACACATAATTTCATTTAACATTTGTATTTCTTATGCCAGGTGACGTACATAACGCCATTTACCTACAAAAATCCTCCTGCCAAGCTTCGCACAATTGATGTCAGCAGTAACTTCGATTTGTTGCCTGGTAAGATTTTTTAATTTTTAAGGATAGGTTCTTTTACCGCAAATAAACGTATTTTCTTTCTTTCTTTTTTTTTATTTTTTTTATTTTTAGCCTATGTTGACCCGCTGCGATTCAAAGGCCTGCTTTTCTCCTTTCCCTACTCTCTGTCTTGAGCTAGTGTGTACCAATTCTGTCTGTAGGCCTCAAATTTGTTCCGGCATCTTCACCTGAGTTTTTCGGGAGCTACGTTGTGATTGATTTAGCCTATGAAGTCTTCTACATTCGGCAGAAGTGTCTATGTCCAGCCCAGTCCATAATACTAAGGCAGGCCCACCACCCAATACCTAATATCTTGCTATCTCGATAATCTTTTTAACATAACATGAGTAATTCTACATCAAGGGACGAAGAAACAAGGAGAGGACATTCTTGTAAACATTCTCATAATAGCCTCATCTCATAATATCCATTTGCATTGAATACTTTATCAGAAATTTTGTTGATTTCAATTTATATAATAATATTAAATCATTTTTATTTATTTCAGATGAACTCATAAACATGAAAGGTATTATGGACAATAAAGCCGACGATTTGAGCCCTGTTTTCATGACTTTCATGATGGTGGAGATTGCAAAGAAAACGGTTGAGAATAACGACGTTCAGAAGCTATTGAATGATCCCAAGGAAAAGTTTGATGCGGTCATTGTTGAGTGGATGTATAGCGATGTAACTGCTGGGTAAGTTATTCGATTGATCGTCGTAAAGTTATGGCTACTCATATCAGTTAAGTTCTTCTAAATTATATTGGGTTTCACTAATTTAAGTCTTATTCTAAAACTTGTTGAAAGCTTTAAATTTTGTATTATTAACGCATATATTGTAAGTATGCTGTAATGTTATAATATTATATGGGTACGATATCCACTCATTAGGCTGCTTCAACCGCATCGTTTTCTTGAATACTTAATGAACACCGCATTATATAAAAAGACAAACATTTCTAAAACTAGTACATAATGTCAAAGTCAAACAATTTATTTCAATTAGGCACATAAAAGGCACTTATGAACGTCAAGTTTACAAAAAATAGAATTGATTCTAGTCGCCCCTTCCAAAAGGTAGTTTTCGTATGGAGAAGAATGGGCAAGAAACTCCACCGTTACTCTTTTAAAATGTTTTTATAATATTTTGTATACATTAATTATATAATTATATGTGAAGACGATGCATCTAGAATAAGATTACTTACTATACCGCGATAGGTAAAAAATAATGAAAAATAAAGCAATTACAGATAAATTAAATATGTGATAGATACATGGTGCTCACATATTTACAAACATTGTAAAATTATACGATATTCCTAACATTTTAACAAGTAATACTAATAAGTCAGTGTGTGAGTTCAAGAAATCACAGAATGTAAAATAAGTGTTATAAAAAATAACAAATACATAATTAAATAAGCAACCAGTTTGATTTTGTCTAGACTCTAAATTGTCCTATGGAGCAGGACCAGCATTTTTCCAAGCATTCTTATTTTGGATATAATCCTCTAATTTCTAATATGCTTGTTTACAGAGTGTACTTTTAATATGAGTTTTAAATTTTCTTTCATTTAATTGTAATATATCACAAGGTATTTTATTGTAACATTTAACACTGTACCCCATAAAAGATGTATGTACTTTAGATAATCTGAAAAATGGTTGATCTATTTTATCTTTAATTCTAGTATTAAAATGATGTCTATCACTTATTTTATTAAAGATATGTAGATTTTTTCTTACATACATAATATTTTCATAAATGAATTGGCAATGGGCGATCTTATCGTCAGTGTACTAAAATAGCATACATTATATTACTTAGAAATAATTATGTAAATTCAGCAGCATTTAGTAGTCTGCCGCTGCCAATCAGAGTTATAGAAACTAACTGCAGTTAATTTCAATATCCGCATGGAGATAAAGTGGATTCTCTTTTCTGGGCTAGGTTACTGGCAATGCCAGTAGTTGGTCTTCCAACTTTGTGCCTAATAATTTCCCTTAATTTCAGATTTGCTTCTGTGTTCAACTGTCCACTTATTTGGTCGTCATCTGTGGATCCCCATTGGCTGGTAATACAATTGATCGACGAACCGTTGAATCCCGCGTATACAGTGGACTCCATGTCTCCACACTTTCCACCATTAAACTTTTTACAGCGAGCGAATGAGCTGTGGACTCAATTGAAAGTGCAGTTTCTGAGATACACGTAAGTTTGACACTAAGAAATCTTGCTGCTTGGCAACGAACTAGAGAAAAAATATCACAACGACCGTGGCTGAATACCTGAAATGCACCGTATCGCAACTCATGAAGGCTATTGCTATATTACAATGCACTCCAGTGATAATACTAGAAATCTGTAATCTTCTCAATAAAATTGTTATAACGATGGTAATGATAACGCAATGTTTCGGAAATTTCAGATGGTTGGATGGTGTTGAAGAAAAAGCGTACACATCACTCTTTGCCCCTATTTTTGCAAAACGAGGAAGAAAACTACCAACTTTCGATGAAGCCCGGTATAACGCATCTTTGGTACTGTCCAACGCTTACGTATCTACAAGTGGGGGTGCATCTCTTCCACAGAGTCACAAGTTTATCGGAGGTTACCATATCGATGATACTGTGAAGCCTCTACCAGAAGTAAGGATGATGATTAGGTTTTATAGTTGAAACATCCTACAGATCAGACGTAGATACGTCTTAGGTTACTTAATATGTTCTTGCAGCGCACATCAATGTGTTTTCGAGCGAGCAGAATAATTTGTTATTGTGTCAATGTTGTGTAAAAATGTTAAATATCGGAAACTCATCGCTTCTTTGAAGATTTGCGTTAAGCAAGATATGATTGTAAAAGAAAATAATATGACAACGTTTTTTGTACCACTAGAAGTAAAAAGTATCACGTACGTGAGAAATATCCTTAACATAATGAGAATGGTTTTGCAGAATTTGAAGAAGCTCATTTTGTTCTGAAAGTGTATTATGATTCGTTAGCGTCCAACATATCTTTGAATCCATAACAATTTTATCATAATATGAAATATTGACGTTAGTCAATAATGATAATGTTTTTATAGGACTTGAAGAAACTTATGGACAGCGCTAAGGATGGAGTGATTTACTTCAGCATGGGCTCAAACTTGAAGAGTAAAGACTTACCCGACGACGTCAAGGTCAGCATTCTAAAGATATTTGGAAGCCTGAAGCAGACTGTGTTGTGGAAATTTGAGGAGGTTTTACCTAACCTGCCTAAAAATGTTCACATCCTGGAGTGGGCACCTCAACAGGAAATTCTTTGTAAGTTTCTGTTAAGAATATTCCTTTTCCGCCACCGACATTAGCCAAGTCTTTGTTTTGGGATCATCTATGATTCTATATCTAAGTAATAGTAATTACATTAGTTAGAGATATATTACACTATCGATGATAATTAATAATGTTTGAAAAAAACTCGGGTTCCGTAGTTATGATGAATTCATCCCAAGGACAAACGTAACATTGTAGTTGAAAAACATGTTCTTCCATACATTCCAACTGCAAATGTTACTTTTGCGCACAATATTAGGAGATGGATCATGTTTTTTTAAGACCATAGATTTCTTATAGGTTTTCCTGTAATCTATAAGTATAGAACTATTGTCTGGATTTTTTCGAAATCTTTCTAAATATAAAAATAAAAAACATTAAAAAAAAATAGATCTTCAAAACCATTTCATTTGATATGTCGCACGGTACAATCAGCTAAACTTAAAAAAAAAAATATGTTCCCGAAAAGTGACCCCTGTATTCAAAATTCAGTTATTTCCGGTGCAAGTCCGTGTTTGGGTCACAATAATTAATATATGTACCAAATTTTAAAATAATCGGTCCATAAGGTTCGGAGAAAATTGCCTGTGACAGACGGACAGACAGACACACGAGTGATCCTATAAGGGTTCCGTTTTTTCCTTTTATGGTATGGAACCCTAAAAATAAAAAATCTAACTCAAACTCATAAAAATCCAATGTACCTACTTTCGCATTGTCAAGGAGTCGGTCCGTCAAAGAGATGAGGAATGGGCAAGAAACTCCATGGACAGTTGGACGCTCTTTTAAATCGATATTAATGCTTCTAAAATTTTCAGCTCACCCTAATCTTGCCATCTTCATAACGCATGGTGGTCTTCTATCAACGACGGAAGCTATCCACTTTGGAGTGCCAATCATCGGTATTCCAGTGTTTGGTGATCAGTTCATGAATGTCGAAAAAGCAGTTAACAAAGGATTTGCGCAAAGAGTCAACCTCGCGTACACAATGGCTGATGAGCTCAAGAAAAAGATAATAGAAGTTACTAGTAACAAAAGGTGAGGATGAAGAAGAAGCATTAAACAAAACTAAATAAGGATGTAGAAGCTCTTGGTATAGTTTTTAGTTAGTACTCAATAAGATTGCAATGACTAAAATTGCAAAAGAAGTAGGCAAAAGAATTGGTTGAAAATTTTGTAAAAAAAATAAGGTTATAATTTAATATTTTTGGGGTGTCAAAGAAAGAGCGATATATTTAAAGAACTCATTATTATCTTGCCAGATGATGAAGACAAACTGATGAACTTAAAAGGAAAACCAAAAATGAACAAAACCTACTTATTTAAAGGAAGTTGGTAATTATTAAAAATATTATCTTTTTTAATAGGTATGCTGAAAAAGCAAAGGAGCTATCCTTGATCCACCACGATCGACCCGTGAAGCCGGGACAGGAGCTGGTGCACTGGGTGAACCACGTGGTGAACACTCGCGGCGCCCCGCACCTGCGCTCTCCTGCGCTGGACCTACCCTTCTACAAGAGATGGTTCCTAGATCTCGCTGCGCTCATCGCGGTCATACTCTTAGCTGTATACATTCTGTTAAAGCGCGCCTGCGCGTATATTTGTTCTCAATTCTGCTCAACGAAAGGAAAATCGGGAAATAAGAAGAAGAATAATTAAATTAATTAAGTATGTTAATTGTTTTAGTAAAATTGTTTATAAAATATTTGCTGGTTAGGTTAATTATAACATACGAGTAAATAGGTACATACATAAGCTCATAGCAGAAACTACAGAACGCGACCTGATACAATCCTTACATACTGCTTTTACCTCGTGTACGTTCATACATCTGGTCATAAACGCACGCCCGTTGCAAGTACTACGCACCTGACCTTTCTGAAGAACATCACCAATAAGGTGACTATACGTCTTTCTAGGGCATCTCCTCCCGGCGGCGTTTCCAGTAACATCTGCCTTGTTACCTTTTGTTAGTCTTCTTCTTCTTTTCGTGTGGTTAGTGACTAACCTGGTGACAGTTTTAAAGCCGCCCAGTCATTTGTTAGTCGCCTTTCATTCATCTTGACAACATGAGCAAACCATCTAACTGTACTCTTTTAATTTTTTGTCACTACATCTACAGCTTTCAAATGGCACCGTTGCCTTATGATATCATTCCTCAATCTGTTATTTATAGTTATAGCTTGTCCACTCTGAAATGCATTACCCATAGAAATCCGCATTACCGTGTGTGTAAATGCGGTAGTGGGGCGCGTCATTTCAGAGTTGGCAAGCTATACACCACTTATCCTTCGCATGTAATGCTTTTCCAAAGCATTTATTCTACTTTCATGCCTCTTGTCACACCTAACGTTCACTTCCATACATAAGCGTAGGCACTAGCACACTATTGTGAACAGCCACTCGAGCCTTTTCTAGCCAATTAACTTATAAGTTAATTATTATTTCGTGCTTAGAAGCATTTGAATTCATGTCGCTGCTTTTCCGATACAGTAATTGATCCATCAAAATTTTCTAGTTAGGTTAATGAAAAAGTAATCCACGAGTTTAATCAAACCAAATAAGGCTAAACCAAATAATAATGGAGTCAATAATTTGTTTATTTAGAAAGAAAATAAAAACTGAGTGACTTCCTGAATCACTTACCTAAAATGTTGTGCTTCTTGCGTGTTTTTTCAAAATATTCAGTGTAGCTATATTGTAACTATATAAAATCGTTGATATGAACGAAATTATCTTCCTTTGCTCGGTTTCCCAAACTGATTTCAACGCATCATTAGTAGAGGTGAAAACTTCTTTAGGCGCATTGAGCGATTTTTTGTAAGGGGTGTCAAAGTCAAACAATTTATTTCAATAAGGCACAAGGCACTTTTGAACGTCAATTTTCAAAAAAATGGAATTGATTCTAGTCCCCCCAAAAAGCAAAAGGAAAAAGGTAGTTTTCGTATGGAGAAGAATGGGCAAGAAACTCCACCGTTACTTTTTTTTAAATGTTTTTACAATGTGTTGTATACATTAATTGTATAATTATATGTGAAGACGATGCATCTAGAATAAGATAACTATACCACGATAGGTAAAAAGGATGAAAAATTAAGCAATGATAGATAAATTAATTATGTGATAGATACATGGTGCTCACATATTTCCAAACATTGTAAAATTACACCACGACCGTCCCGTAAAGCCGGGACAGGAACTGGTGCACTGGGTGAACCACGTGCTGAACACTCGCGGCGCCCCGCACCTGCACTCTCCTGCGCTGGACCTACCCTTCTACAAGAGAAGGTTCCTAGATCTCGCTGCGCTCATCGCAGTCCTACTCTTAGCTGTATACATTCTGTTGAAGCGCGCTTGCGCATACGAAGGGAAAAACAGGTAGTAAAATGAAAAATCATTGAGTAATTTAACTTGTACATTTTTTTAGTATTCAAAATAAAACATTATGTAATATATTGTTTTAGTATATAAACTTATTATTCTCTGGTCGTGGGGTCCGAGTGTGCGTCTTCTTTTTAAGGAAATTTCTCGCCGACTGGTCGACACTTCACGTGACCAGAGGGCTGGCTCGTTCTTTGGCCAAAGAATTAGCATTGCCATTCAACGTGGCAATGCTGCCAGTCTTCTGGGTACGTTTCCGGATGACAGCGATGCGGACGAATACTTCGACGCCTAAGTGTCCTTTTTTTTTGTTTTCGTAGTTTTGTATACGTAGTTAGTTATTATATTTAGTACCTAGTTTAAATAGTTATTTATATGATTTAATAATATTTGTATATAGTTCTGCATTAATTGAAAATAAACTGGTAATTATTCTCTAAATCTAATCTAGTGAGCGCTATTACTTGACTGGTTTTATTGGTAAATTTTGGACCATGAAACTTCACTTACTTGAGTCAAGATTCCGCCCCCCCCCCCTTTAATGTTGGACTGAACTCCCTAAAATCTGGGGGTTGTGTGACCACACCATGATATAGCCGAACCACATCTAAATCTGCAGTACCTGCTTATAAATTAATCTATTGTGAAACGGTATTATAGTAATAGTACTATACAATATTGTTAGGAAGTAAAAACAGCACTATTAAATATGTTATTGTTAAGGTACCATTCCGTAGCCGACTGCAGCCGGCAGCAGTAGGCGACGTGTCGCTAGCTACTACCGACGTGTCGATAGCTACTACCGACGTGTCGCTAGCTACAATACATAGAAACCAGTCGTGTCGCGGTGACATGTCGCCGGCTGCTGCCGCCTGTGGTCGGCTACGGAATTGTATCATAAGCCTTTTTAGTCGGACAAACATAAAGTGTAGTTCAGTCTTGTATTTGGCGTTTGTTTGTAATTTGTATGTCCGTTTGCCAGTCGGCAAAGACCTCCTTCAACCTTCTCCAATCCGGTCTCTCTCTGGCCACTCTGCCCCATATTGTGCCAGCAACCTCTCTGATGTCATCATCCCACCTTTTCTGTGGTCTACCTCTCTTTTTTACCGTTTCCTGGGTACCACTGCGTAACTATTTTGCTTCAATTGTAATTCCCTCTAATTATTTCCACTTTAGTCTTCTGATTTTAAGGGTTAGGTTCTGAACCTAGGTCTTGTGTCTGATGGTTTTTTTTCTTATTATCTCAGCTTTTTTGGCTCCTAGCATGTTTCTCTCCATAGCGCGTTGGCATGTAGCAAGTTTATTTGTTGAGTTTCCTGTTAGAGCCCATGTTTGATTTCCATACATCAATTAATACCGGTATACAGGTGTTAAAGGTTTACTTTTTGTTGCAACAACAATATTTAAGGAAGTAAAAAGACACAGTATTAATGGAAGATTAGTGATGATAATGATGGCTAGTCATGATAAAATTTACGATCAGTCATCCAATGTCTTTTTATCTAAGAATCATGAAATGAATCACTGATAAAAACACGACGATAACCGCGTCTCCTAAAACGACTTTTCACAATTTATTACTGTTTTGCAATAAAATATACCTTTTAATCATGTTTTAAATACGAGTGAATGATTGTTTGCCTATCTGTCTGGAAAAGAGTCCATACATGCAGACAGGCAAGTCGTCTGTGTGTAAAGTGAAAATGAATGTGTTAATAAGCTAATATTAGAAAACACCTTGATATTTTCCCTGCTAAAGTCTGTTTCGAGTGAAAAAGTCACTTCTAAGCAGTTGTGCACTGTCAGCAGTGCCATCATCGGTAACAGAATGGTTTCCCAGAGACGGTAGAAGGAGCGTTGGCAGACTGACAGCCTGATGGGGTGGACCTACAAAAGATTTCGGGGAAGACCTGGATGAGATTCGCACAGACCAGGTAAGCATGGCACAAAAGAGAGGAGACCTTTACTCTGCAGTAGGTGGAACAAAGCTGCTAATGATGGTGATTCCCATCATGTGACATAGTGGTAAAACGCAAACCTAACAAAAATAAACTTAGATAAAGATACGGAATATATCCGGAAAAAATCTACTGATACACTATCGGTTACGTATGCAATTCAAAGACAACATTTATCAGCAAAACGTGATTTTTAATAAAAGTGCGTCCAACCTGATTCAAGGGTGTCATAGAAAGTAAAGAGTATGTATTCAGTTAAAAATAACATTGGAAACTTATCAATTCCTTTGTGAAAATTGAAATGAATAAATTTTACCTATCTAGCTAGGTACAGTGAGTGACTTAAAGACTTAAAGAATATTAAAAAGTAGGTAAGCATAGCCGACCACCTCTATGCTCTAGTGGTGGATCACCTGTCTCAGACCCAGAGGTCCCGGGTTCAATAACCAGTAGGGCCAAAATTTTCTGCTCGGTTAGGTTGGTGGTAGGACTAGTTCTCAGGCCTGGCTAGCTACCACCATCTTATCTAAGTCAACAATGTTAACAGCATTGTTGTGTTTCGGCAATTACAGGTAAGATAGCCAGTTTCTCTGTGTTTGAGCATTCCGGGTGAAGCTCGCTTCCACCTTTGCCGTGATTGTCACTTACCATCAGCTGTGCTATTCTGTAACCATCGCACCGTGAAAACTTAGGGGAAGTGTTCGTGCAGTGAGCTGTCAGTGTCACCCCATCCGATACTAGGGATGACTAAGCATTACATTTACAAACGTAATCGAGATTTAAATTATATTTTTTATGTTAATTCTATTGATAATTTTATATTAAGTATTCTAAAGCTAGTATTTAAATGTCTAAACATTATTATATAGGGGGGGTTTTAATAAAATAGCAAAACAGATATCCAATCAGAAACTCAATTTTGTTTTATTCTTTTTTGTTCCTAGACTAGTCCCTTAATATAAATAGCCTGAGGCGCGACGCGTTACGTACGTAGGTACCTACCAACAACAATAAATAAAATAGAACGTACCTACATAGGTATCTAAACGTTGCTGCTACTTACGTACTAAAGAAAATGCTCATCGACATAGTTTGGTATTATGAACCCATTGTTAACTTATATTATAAACGCAATCGAGTGTTAATAGTGTGTAATTTAACCCCACACAAACTATGTGGGAACCTACCTAAACGATGTAAGTAGTCATATAGATAAAAAGATGTGTATATTATTTGTACCTACCTACCGAATATTTTATTGGAGATAACCTACCTACGCGTTGAATAAAATCATATTCATCAAATCCTTCTTAAGTTCAACAGCTGACACTCTTGCAGCGCGCGCACACCGAATCACTTCACCACGTTGAAACGGTAAGAATTGCGCTTGCGCGCTAGGTAGACACTATCACATTGAGGTTTTTTTTTACTTACTACGTACCTACATACTTATTCAACTTGTAACGCGTCACGTACTTGCGTACTAAATACCAACGTCCAATAAGTACCTAGATACAATGTTTTATTCATCATCATTATATATAACCCAAGTAAAACTGATACTTGTAGCGCGCGCACATCACATCACCGAAGTGTTGTCGCCGAGGAAATAACACGCCTTACCACGGTGACCACCCGCGTGATCACTTCACCCGATTCTTAAAGAATCGGATGAAGTGATCACGCCGCGCAGGCGCGCTGTTACGCACTTTATTTATTTTTTCCCCTCTTTGACGGCCATGTCCATAAGCCTATACGTATTCAGAGTCAATAATGAGTACCTATTTATTTCAATACTTTTAGATAATTCAATGTCTAAATCATACCGTTTTGTACATTTAAAAAGTCAGTTTATTGCCTAGATACATTTTGTTTTCAATAATTAAACTAGTTTTTTTTAAATGAACTAGTTACATACTACTTATTTAACCTGTAGGTATGTAACGCGTCACGCATGTGCAGTCAGAACATATATAAAATAAAATTTAATAAGTAGGTACCAATAAGTACAGCAATAAGCAGCAAAAAAACAAAGTGCGTAACAGCGCGCCTGCGCGGCGTGATCACTTCATCCGATTCTTTAAGAATCGGGTGAAGTGATCACGCGTGTGGTCACCATGGTAACGCGTGTTATTTCCTCAGCGGCGCGCCTGCGCGAAGTGATCACTTCATCCGATTCTTTAAGAATCGGGTGAAGTGATCACGCGTGTAGTCACCATGGTAACGCGTGTTATTTCCTCAGCGGCGCGCCTGCGCGAAGTGATCACTTCATCCGATTCTTTAAGAATCGGGTGAAGTGATCACGCGTGTGGTCACCATGGTAACGCGTGTGGTCACCATGGTAACGCGTGTTATTTCCTCAGCGGCGCGCCTGCGCGAAGTGATCACTTCATCCGATTCTTTAAGAATCGGGTGAAGTGATCACGCGTGTGGTCACCATGGTAACGCGTGTTATTTCCTCAGCGGCGCGCCTGCGCGAAGTGATCACTTCATCCGATTCTTTAAGAATCGGGTGAAGTGATCACGCGGGTGGTCACCATGGTAACGCGTGTTATTTCCTCAGCGGCGCGCCTGCGCGAAGTGATCACTTCATCCGATTCTTTGAGAATCGGGTGAAGTGATCACGCGGGTGGTCACCATGGTAACGCGTGTTATTTCCTCGGCGACAACACTTCGGTGATGTGATGTGCGCGCGCTACAAGTGTCAGTTTTACTTGGGTTATATATGATGATGATGAATAAAACATTGTAGGTACTTATTGGACGTTGGTATTTAGTACGCAAGTACGTGACGCGTTACAAGTTAAATAAGTATGTAGGTACGTAGTAAGTAAAAAAAATCTCAATGTGATAGTGTCTACCTAGCGCGCAAGCGCGATTCTTACCGCTTCAACGTGGTGAAGTGATTCGGTGTGCGCGCGCTGCAAGAGTGTCAGCTGTTGAACTTAAGAATTTTGTAATGATTTGATGAATATGATTTTATTCAACGCGTAGGTAGGTTATCTCCAATAAAATATTCGGTAGGTAGGTACAAATAATATACACATCTTTTTATCTATATGACTACTTACATCGTTTAGGTAGGTTCCCACATAGTTTGTGTGGGGTTAAATTACACACTATTAACACTCGATTGCGTTTATAATATAAGTTAACAATGGGTTCATAATAACAAACTATGTCGATGAGCATTTTCTTTAGTACTTAAGTAGCAGCAACGTGTAAATACCTATGTAGGTACGTTCTATTTTATTTATTGTTGGTAGGTACCTACGTGCGTAACGCGTCGCGCCTCAGGTTATAATATATATTAAGGGACTAGTCTAGGAACAAAATAGAATAAAACAAAATTGAGTTTCTGATTGGATATCTGCTTTGTTATTTTACTAAACATTACTATATAGGGGGGTATATAATGTAATGTTTAGACATTTAGATACTAGCTTTAGAATACTTAATAAAAAATGTCCAATAGAATTAGCATAAAAAATATAATTTAAATCTCGATTACGATTGTAAATGTAATGCTTGGTCAATCCCTAGCATCAGTGAGTTTTCACTGACAGCTCACTCCACGCAAGTTTTCACGGTGATATTTTTACAGAATCGACATGCAGGTTAGATAAAGGCCAAGGGCTTACCAGTAACGGAAAAAAAATAAAATCGTATGAACTTGGGACCAATTACCACAATTTGTCCTAGAAGAGCAGTGGCCGCCACATAATGGTCGCAGTGACGGGTGTCATGAAAATTATGACAGCGGGGTTTGAATTTACAGTGCTCAGAGTAATAACTAAAGCATAGAGGGAGCGTGAAATTTCAGTCTAGTTAAAGTGTTTATATACGTACTTATGACACATTCAGTGTGAAAAACAAGGACAAATATATGGTTATAAGGGTTGCTTATGGCAGTGCTGTCCACTTTTTTTGTCTCGGTAGTGATGTGCCGTATTTTACAGAGGTATCGATATTAATTTATTTACAGGTAATTTACTTATTGAATTGAATGTACGTTATTGTCATGTCATACATTCCATGGATGATAAAATCAAAGAATACATTGTTTTTTTTTAAACACTCTGGTTCCAACAGGCTTTTACATGTTAATCCTATTCTTCTTCTTGTCGTGTGAGCTGCAAGATCTATCAACCAAACACTGATGTCAGTTTTTTTACCGCTTTCAAAGCTCCAATGTAAGTAACGACCATTAGTTTGCAGCTTATCGTTCCTTCCGAAGCATGAAACCATCTTACTTTTCTTTTTACCGAGTTCTAAAAAAAGGTTATCAATTCGATACGTATGTAAGTATCTAATATTGTTGGAATTGCACAATATTCATATATGTTACGCTATGTGGGCTTCTAAATACGGGTGTCAAATTTCATAAGTGTATCTATGTATGTTTGTCCACGCATTTCTCCGAAACTCGTAATGGGATCGTGGTCATTCTTTTTTATTGGATTAGGTATCTCTCAACTAGGAAACAGTACAAGTTTATCAAAATCGGTTCAGCAGTTGTCAACATATGGAACATATAACCGAACTCCTTAACGACAAACAGTACGAATGTGTAAATTGTGTTCTTAAGGGTATTTTGTTTCCTGCTGGGTTTGCGGGTTTGTCCGAAAGGGATATCGCGGCCCCGGCACACAGGCAACGGAAGGAACACGGGTAGGTTTTAGTCAGTAAAAGTTTGACAAACCCTCTCGCTCTGCCCAGAGCGGGAGAAGTTAAATGATGATATCCCATCCTCAAAAAAAGAAAAAAAAAGGGTATTTTGTCTTAATATAGAACTTACTCGTTTTTTAGTGATGGTGTACCAAAACTAAAAAGAGAAAAATAATACATTTTGCACAAAAAATAAACCGACTTCCAAAGCAAAACACTAAAAAGCAAAAATAACTTTCGTTTCGGAATTCCGTGTCCCAAAATGACAAAAAAATAAGAGGTAAAGATAACGACTTTCGAAAAGAAAGTTATTTTTCCTTTTTAGTGTTTTGCTTTGGAAGTCGGTTTATTTTTTGTGAAAAAGTTGAATATGGAATAGAAAGAATCGGATCAAAACGGATTTTTATTTAATATTTGGGGATAGACAATAAAATAAAGAGAGAAGAAAGCAGTTTAAATTAAAATGATCTTTATAAGCAAAATAAAATTATCTTAAAATTATTCGATTTTTAATCGAATAATTAAACTGCTTTCTTCTCAAACTCAAACTCAAAGCATTTATTTCAATTAAACCATTTACGGGCACTTTTGAATTGTCAAGGAATCGGTCCGTCAGAAATATGAAGCTAATTGCCCATTCCAAAGCGTAGTAGGTACGTGTGGAGAAGAATGGGCAAGAAACTTCACGGACACTCTTTTAAATAAAATAAATTGTTACAAAATATTGGTTACATCATTCATGTTACAATTAAACATGTGAGAACTATGTAGAAAGACGTGCACGTTAGAAGCGTCCGTAATAAAAAGATAAAACAAAGAACAATTCAAAAATGAAATAAAAATAATAAATCAGCCATGGAAGTTAAGAGTTGGCCAGTCCCAACTGACGGCGCCCGTTCACGAACATGACGCATGGATCAGCATCATTCAGCTCAACCATACAATAACATCAACAGCCAGGGGCCACGGTATCCCTTTCGGACTTTCCCGCGATCTTAATCGATCCCTCAAGCCTCCAAGAAAAACAACTAAATATACAAGAATTTTTTTTTTTCACGGAGCTTTGGGGCACAGAACTGTGAACGTTTTGTGATAGGTAAAAATTTACGCGAATTGACCACTAAGTGAGCGCACGTGAAGATGGCTTTACTTACCAAAAATAGGGATGGTATAGCGCCAGGTTTAAACCTTCTCCATTTATCGCTACTTACAAAGCAGTCGTTCGTAAAATGTTTAGAACATACTCGGCTATGCTTAGTCCCATAATTTCTGGCTCTTGGAATTACTTTACACTAATTTTCTTTCTTATTTGAAGGTATACTGAAAAAGAAAACAATACCTTTTCCAATTTATCGGCATAAAATTATCATATCGATAAAAAGTATCTACATCACTAGCATAACATAACCTCACAATTTAACAATTTATTTTTTTGAAAATTAATTCGCGATCACAGCATAATTTGTAATAAAGATAGTTTGAAGAGATCATTATCATTCTAATATTTCGCGTGATTTTATAGGCAAACTGTAAAAAAACACTTACCGATAAAAGCTTACAAATTCATTGTTTTCTTTCCATTACGAATGTGATTTACACGATAACACAAAACAAGCCATGTTAACAGCCTATTGATCTGTCCTTTGCACCTATTTTTTTTTGAAAATTGTGCATAAATCTATAATTTTGAATAAAATAATGACCAACACCTCAACCAGCACACGTACGAAATTCACGACGTAATATACGACTAAATCCAATACTTTGTACGGTTAACCGTGTACTAAGTAACTATTGTGCTTTTTTTAATTGGTCGTGTAATAAGAGACCAACTATGACCATTTGTCAATTTCGGAATGTCCATTTAGTTTTAAGCATAAATGAATGCATATGCATTTGTCTCTTTTATGTGTACAATCTGCGCCATAAGAGAGAAGAGCTTAGATATATCGAAATTTGTCTCTAATTTGTATGCTGTATACCCTATAAGCTTTAGTTATTACTCTGAGTTACAGTGTCAAAAAACGCTCTGAAAGAAAACACACCAACTTACTTTTATAAATAACGTTACAGTGACGTCATTCGACGGTATGTGGAGGCTATCACAGTCTTAGGAAAGCCCTAGCTTAGCAGTCGACATCGTTATCCTCTTCAGTCAAAACAAAACAAATGGCTTGAGTTCAATGAAAAAAAAAAAACATGACAATATTGGCAGTTTGAACGATTGCCGCTCGAAAAATACAGAACTGGCTGGAAGCCGTCAATCACAGACAACGCGCAACGGCCATGTATCCAAAAAGGTTTCACTCATTTGTTTTTAAAATCCGGTTTTCCGTATGGCAACGATGGTCAAAGAACCTGCTATAGTAATTATGTTATAATATCGATTAAAGTTACGGACGAACTTCCGTTGTTTATCAACTATGTAAGTAAGTATATAACTACGAGTATAACAACAAGTTAAATAAAACAATTCAAGTTATGTAATAATTGAGTAATGAATAAAATGATCAGTCGCATTAAACTTATGGTGAAGAGAAGTTGTGTGAGTTTTGTTTAGAAATTATCGTTCAGAAAAGTTTTTGTTGTCACAAAGTAGTCAAAAGTAGCCTTGAACTCAGTGATGTGATTATAATATTAATGATAATAATTGTTTGTGGATTGTTGGTGTTATTGTAAGTATTCATAGATAGTAGGATTGTACGTACAGTATGTGTTTTGAATAACGTGA
Organism: Agrochola lota; assembly: GCA_947364205.1. NCBI lineage: Eukaryota > Metazoa > Arthropoda > Insecta > Lepidoptera > Noctuidae > Agrochola > Agrochola lota. The sequence goes on from OX376241.1 coordinate 12,757,055, forward strand.
CACTAATGAGTTATTTTTAGAAATTATATGATAATATGATTGATGACTGTGTTTCCATATAAGCAAAGTAAATAAACGCGTTTAATTTTGTTTCGAAGTCATACAATTTTTTGAATGTTAATTATTATGAACTGAATTCACAATTCCAACTGCTGAATGATTACTCAGTAAATTGATGATACCGACATAGTTAAATAATTCAGTTTTAACAAAATTTTACATTATCTTGTTCTTTTAATGCCTACCTACGTACCTGTCTGAGTATTTAAACATCTACGTGTGATTATATTATCAGTTTGTTTGAATATTATGAATAAAATAAATGCAAATACGTAATTTAAATGACCCACGTGAGAAGAAGAAGTCCTCGTTTTAGTCAGAAAATCCTAATTATAATATTATAAATGCGAAATTGAGTTTGTTTGTTCATTTGTTTGTGACTCTTTCACGTTAAAATGGCTGCACGGATTTGCATGAAGTTTGGCATAGGTGTAGACTATCACCTGGTTTAGGACAAAGAATACTTTTTATCCCGATATTCCCACGGGATTGAGGGGTGCAGCTAGTGCAATATAAATAGTTCTTACGGACTCAAAGCGGGAAACAGATCCTACCGGGGTTGCTAGTTTGTCCAAAAGGGATATCGCGGCCCCGGCACACAGGCAACGGAAGGAACACGGGTGGGTTTTAATCAGTAAAAGTCTGACATGCTCTCCCACTCCGGCCAGAGCGGGAGAAGTTATTTGATAATTTCCCACCACCAAAACAGAAAAAAAAAAAAAGGAACAGATCACCGAACAAAATTGGAATTTATTTTAATAGGACTATAGACTCTCGTACTTTTAGTTACAAGCATTACTTTAAATGGTTAGTTAGATGCATTAGAACATTAGCACTAACAAGATAAAAAGTACGTATACATTTATACACTACACAAATAGGTATTGCGCCAAGTAAAGGTACGTAGTCGTCATCCTAAGCGATAATTACTTGAGGAAACAACGATATAAAAACATGTCTAGAAATTATAAATAATATTTCCTTGTGTACCAAAACGAACAAAATAGCTGTCTTTGGTGTTACGGCTCTTTGAAGCAGCAGTTTTTTCTAGTAGTAGTAGTTTTCATGGCACAAACTCCATTAAGAGGGTTTATCCTAAAAGTTGGCGACGTCGCAAATAACTGTCAAATATTTACCTGTTTAGATTCATAAAGCAATATTACTGAATAGAAATGTGGCTAACTAGAGAACTAGAATATTAATAATGAATTGCAATGGTAACATTGAATTTGATGTTGTATCCATTTGAGGTGTAAAAAACGCATTTGGAAACTTTCTAAATAGTTTTTTTACATCTAAGACTAAACATTCGGTGTTACGATATTAATTATTGCATTTCATAATCAATATTCTAGTTCGCTAGTTAGCCACATTTTTTATTTCCACACAGTAATATTGCTAAAAACATCAAAACAGTGAAATATTTGACATCTATTTGCGACGTTGCCCACCTTCAGAATAAACGCTCTTAATAGCTCATGCTACGGTTAAAAAAGAAAATTAAAAACTAAAACACAACTACGACAAAAACACCAACTACATAACATAATTTCACGCCTGTTGTCCTCCGGCGATTAGGCAGAGGTGTACCGATAGTACACCCACATTTCGTTAGTTGTGTTTTAAGTTCCATGTAATAGGGGGCGAGCCTATTGCCATCAACCGGGCACAAATCCAGACTCCGGGCTGTTACTGAAAAATTCCTGATGAAAAAACCCAATAACACTTTGCCCGACCTGGGAATCGCACCCAGGACCTCATGCTCAGCAGTACCGCTTGCAACCACTGGACTAACGAGGCAGTCAAGGTTTTCAGTGAGAGGCTTACGTATTCTGTACGATCTATGCTTTTTATAGTAGTTAGTTACTCTTTGGGCTTTGCTGTAGTCGGCTAAAAATATTATTCTGTCAGCAGTGTGGTATTGAAGCTGACTGCCAAGGTGTCCACTGAGAGTACATTTTAGTATCGCCACTTGCAAGTAGAGGAGCTCGTGGCTAAGTAATAACAACCGCACGGGTCGATCCATCAGGTTAAGCTACGCTTGCCGGCGTTGGTCCGTGGATGGGTGACCATCTTTACATACCGAGACTCCTCCGTGCCTCGGAAAGTATGTTAAGCTGATGGTCCCGGCTGTCATTCGTGGATCTTTGACAGTCGTTACGGGTCGTCAGAAGCCCGAAAGTCTGACAACCAGTCTCTTACCAAGGGGTATTGTGTTACCCAGTTACTGGGTTGTGGAGGTCAGATAGGCAGTCGCTCCATGTAAAATACTGAACTCAACTGCATCCGGTTAGACTGGAAGCTAACCCCAACATAGTTGGGAAAAGGCTAGGCAGATTGATTGACTTGTAAGTAGAGGATATTTGAATGCGCCTTTACCTCTAAAAGTGACGATACACAAGTAGGTATGTCTAACGCACCTGGGCGTAATACGAACCAATCGCAACCACAATCGGAGTGTGTTTATGACCACATGTACGAACAAGGACGCAGTAAAAAGAGCATAGCGATAAATTATAATATAATAATAAGATTAAAAAAATTAAAACGAGGGGAGTGGCACAAAAAAAGATAGGCTATGTTGCCAGTAGTTGAAGTTGGGCTGTGCATGATGACGATTAACTAAAACACAGCTTGCAAGTGGTTCCTTTTTGCGACGTTAATGACGAACAAAACAAAAAATAAACCTTGAAATATCTTACCGAAAGAGGAATCATTCCGTACCAGCTCGCAATTTTAACCACAAAAATGTCATCATAAAACATTTTTTTTTTCAGATAATGGCGGCAAAGCTGGCAATTTATTTTTTGCTTAGCCTCCTAATTTGCTCATCATGCGAGGCTTACAAGGCTTTGGTGGTGTTTGGTATGCCAGCGAAGAGCCACTCGATCCTCGGCGATGGAGTCGTAAGACAGTTGCTGAAGGAAGGGCATGAGGTTGGTACTGAGTTTAGGGATTTAATACCGGAAAACCTCTTCGCCTTCGAAACGTTCTGTATTCCCGACACTTTACATCCACCATGGATTTGCTAGAGCTAGACTAGACAGACTGAATTTGAAAGACTCGAAACCATGGTCTTTTTACCCGACTGATCCGACTGCTCCAGAAGGAGGGTAATGTTTTTCGAGAGTATGTATGTTTGTGGCTATTTCTATGGCTTGACAAAAAACATATTATAAAAAAGAACAAAAAACCCGACTGCAAAAACACATGACTGAAAAGAGAAAAACAAGCATTGAACTTTGGTTTTTGTAAGGTATTGCAAGCTAATAACTTGTAATATGGTGTAACTTTTGTTTGTTACCTTAGAAAAACCAAAGTTCAATCCTTGTTTTTTTTTGCGTACACTTTCCGACGATGGTATATAAGCAACTAAAGAATATTATTCAAAAGGTGAGTTACCACCATCCTCATTTCTAATAATATGCGATAACCCATCCGTATTATAAGAGCCTAAAAAAAATTTTGCTTACCGTGGCAGTTCATGTTTAGCGGTAGATGTTTATGACTCATGAGCCTTTCAAATGTTTCAGGTAACATATATTACATCGTTTGAATATAAGAATCCTCCGGCGAACCTTCGCCAGATTGATGTCAGCAGCAATATCGATATCATGCCTGGTATGTTGGTAACATTTCTAGAGTACATGTTAATGAGCTATACCACCCTGAGCACTGATTTCAACGGCACTTGCCTGAACGGCACCTGAGCTGTTCCACTAACCGCACTGAAACAAATTTTTTATAAGTGTGGTTCAGTGGTACAGTTCATTAATATTATTTTTAGTCCACGAAAGGCACCTGCATTATAGTTTGTATTGATGGAATATAATATGTATTTATGTTCATGACATTAGTTATTTTATATTCCTATGTAAAATTAAATCTACAGATTGCCACCTGCTGATTATTATATAATTTTCTTAAATTAATTTTATTAAAATATTTGTTATTAAAATATATGTTTTATATTAAAATTTGCTACGATCAACATAACAGAATATTATGTTTTAATATCCCTTTTAACATTTAACAGTTGACTCAATCAACATTCAGAGGTTAATGAACAAGTCTGTGGATACAAGTGACCATAGACACTTTGTAAGAATGCTAATGCTGAAAATGGCAGCAGCGACGGCAGAGAACAAAGCTGTTCAAAAGCTGCTGAATGATCCGAACGAACACTTCGACGTGGTGATCGTTGAATGGATGTTTTCTGAACTTATTGCTGGGTAAGTGAAAATTACTAATGTATTCCCAACGTAACTTAGTTGCTAGTTGCCGTTAATTCTCATGCTGTCTTGGTTACTTCAATTTGTATTGAAAAGACAGAAAGAGTTTCTGAATATTTAGAGGGTAATGCGTTACAGATAGTGCCATCCACGAAGACGCGCCCCACTCCGCGATTACTGTACTGTAAGCTGTGCTTTAGTACGGAGCGAAGCGGAGTGGGGCGCGTCTTTGTGAATGGCTCTATCAATACTATCATAATGGGCTTGGATACAGAAGGGTCTCTACCCTTAGTTTTTGGGTTATACATACATGTGGGGTAATTTTGGACTCCTTATAAGGCGGCCAAAATTACCCCACATGTACGCTTAGATTTTGGTTTAGTTAAATGTGACTCTTATATACATTTAGTGTTCAGTAAAATTGTTAAAGCAAATGGATATTTTAACTACTCGAATTGACAATTAGCAAGTAGGTACTACTGCTACGGTTGTTAATTTTGACCTTTTGCGGGATGGTTTTACTTTCTCGGGATGAATCAATCAACTTATTTATTAGGTACAACCATAATAAATATTATATATATAATATTTATTTTATGATGGATCGCAATTTTATTTGGTTGGTTTCGTCTTCAAAAGCAAAAAACTGTAAAATATTTGATTATCCTATATTATTATGAGGTTAAGTAACGCCGGTAAATGACGTATTTTTATTCAGAAATATTTTCCTCTAGCTTCTCTTAGCCCAGGACTTCATCCGCGCGTTTTAGGTTTTAGCATAAAATATATCCTATGTCACTCGGCAAGCTTCCCATTAGTGACAGAATTTTCGGAATTAGATCAATAGTTCCAAAGATTTCCCCCTCTTCATAATATAGATATTAAAAAACTTAATTTCTGTTCTTTTTCAGTTTTGCTCCAGTATTTGACTGTCCTCTAATCTGGGTGTCTCCTGTAGAAGTCAACTCAGCTATCCTTACCCTGATCGATGCAGCTCCAAATCCTGCTTATGCAACAGATGCATTGTCTACAATTCAACCACCATTTACCTTCATACAGCGAGTGGAAGAGCTATGGTCAAGAATCAAGGCACGATACAACGAATATATGTAAGTATAGCTGTTAATATGCTGTAAAATTCACTTCCACTTTTATAATTCTGGTAAAAAAACACTTCCTCTCTCCTTAACATCATCATTATACAGGACCAATTAGGAAGTATACAACTTTAAATTAAGATTATGTTTATTACAAAATTACCGGATATTTTTCTATAAGTATATTATTCAGGCTTGGCAATTTTATACGGGGAATAAGATCTACCTAATCTGCTCTTGTTTTATTCTTAAAAATGCGATCGCTATTCATCGTGTTTCTTATTTTCGCATACTTTATTAGGTATCCCACAAAAAAAGTCACAAATATTCTGCTTTTCGTATTCAAGCTTGACCACGACACGTCCCTTTAGATAACCCCACTTAAAAAAAGGCAGTAAGTGTCTCGATCTCCTCAGTGACCAAAATAGTATTCGTTACTCATAATGATTTGTTAGAAAAATTTGGTCGTTTTTAAACTCGTATAAGAACCTCAGGATAAAATTACTGAAAGTATTGCGGTGGTCATGGTTTTATAGACTGTGCATAACGAACTTGCTGCATTTTAACTAAATAATAGACACTAAACAACTGCAAACTTTGGGCGTCAAATCAGAATGGGGGCAAAAAAAAGTTTTATACCTCCGAATTGGCCATCCGATACATATGTAGTTCCTTGCATTTGTTTCATGATTATTATTGAATGCAGGGTCAAATTTAATTAGCTAGAGTAACTCCACAGACGTGATTCGTATCCATATCTAAACAGAATCAAACAAAAACAAGGCAGATTTTCTCAACTCATACTTCAATAATTTTATTCTCTTCTATTCCACCGGGGCGTGATGTTGATAAATTATATTTTATACTTAAAGTGGACACTTGAAATGATATGGTATCATATCAGTAAATCAGGGTTTGACACTAGAGTAGTAAGTAGTATGTCAGTCGAGAAACATATTTTTCCATTATTGTGAAGTGCATGAGGGTTATCAGTTTATCAGGTAGTAGCATAAGCAGCCTATAACTTTCCCACTGTTGGGACACAGGCTTCCTCTTTCTATGAGAGGGATTGGGCCGTAATCGATCACGCGACCCCAGTGCGGGTTGGTGGATGTCACATGTCTCCGAATTTTTGGTTCTAGGACATCCCGGTTTCCACACGATGATTTTCTTCACCGTTTTAAGAGCAGTGGTGATGAAATGATTTACACAAAGTAAAGTGCTTGCACGACCGTAAGTAAGTAAGTAAGTCGAGGCCTTTACCACTCGGCCACCACTGCTCACCAAGCCACTGCTGCTCTATCACAGCCTCTTCCCAACTATGTTGGGGTCGGCTTCCAGTCTAACCGGATGCAGCTGAATACCAGTATTTTACATGGAACGACTGCCTATCTGACCTCCACAACCCACTAACTGGGTAATACGATACCCCTTGGTAACGCTGGTTATCTTTCTGGACTTTCGGGTTTCTGACGACTCGTAACGACTGTCAAACATCCACGAATGACAGCCGGAACCAACGGCTTAACGTGCTTTCCGAGGCACGTAGGGGTCTTGGTATGTAAAGATGGTCACCCATCCACCAAATAACCCCGGCAAGAGTAGCTTAACCTGATGGATCGACCTGTGCGGCTGTTATTACTTAGCCACAAGCTCTATTACGCAATGGGCGGTAAATACTGATGTTGACAAACCAGAACAATTGGACTCATGACTCATTTACCACATTTCTTTTAGTATCGCTTTTCACCCTAAAGTCTCATCTCCAATCTCACCCAGCTATACGCATGGCAAGGTAAAGTATATACATACATTTAAACTCACGCCTTATTCCCATGGGGTAAGCAGAAACTACAGAACGTCACCTGCTACGCTTTTTACACACTCCTTTTCCCTCGTTGACGTTCATACATCTGGTCATACGCGCGCGCCGGTTGCGAGTATTACGCACCTGCCCTTTCCGAAAAACATCACCAATTCATATCCACTAGGTATATGACCTCATATGGCGTTTCCACTGACATCTGCCTTGTACTTAACTACTTTTTGTTAGTGGCCTTTCATTCATCCTTTAAACATAAACAAAATATTTAGGCTGCCTGTCCACTGGAGCGGAGAGGAGAGGAGCGGAGTAGCGGCGTGCAAATATTAACCAATGGAATTGCATAAAACCTCCGCTCCGCTTCAGTGGACAGGGATTTGCGAACTAGTTTAAAAAATCATACAACCCGGGAAGCGGAGCGGGGAAACGGAGCGGAGAAGTGGAGAGGGGAAGCGGAGCGGGGAAATGGAGCGGAGAAGTGGAGCGGGGTACCGGAGCGGGGAATTATTACTCGTTGCGTGAACTCGGTCTAGCTCCGCACAGTCCGCAACACCACTCCGCTACCTCGATCCGCACAGTCTGTAACTCCGCTCCGCTACCTCGCTCCGCATCAATGGACAGACACTGTCCGCAACTCCGCTCCACTCCGCTGCCATTCTCCTCTCCGATGCCTCGCTCCGCTTCAATGGACAGGCAGCTTTAAGCAGGCAATTTTGACTGCCTTTTGATTCTGCTCATAAATAATAATTTAAAAATCATAAAAAGCACGCTTTATTTTTACAGGTACTACGATGATATGCATGTAAAGGAATACGAGAGGTTGATAGTGCCATTCATACGTAAGAGAGGACGTCAACCTCCTTCATTCTATGACGTTCGGTACAACGCGTCTTTAGTTCTGGGCAACTCGTACGTGTCCATGGGTCAGGCTCTTGGTCTACCACAGAACTATAAATCTATAGGAGGGTATCATATTGATGAGGATGTAAAACCTTTACCTCAGGTAAGACAATTTTTTTTGGAGTATGTACCTTTTTGGAATGTGCATTAGGCAGGAGTTGAAGCATATTATTTGGAGCTTGATGAGAAACTTGGGCAAGCATAATAGGTAAAGAAAGATAGTAACATTAAATAAGTCAAGATCGAAATAATTAAATGGCCTAGCAGTGATAGCCTAGTGGTGTGACCGTCGGACTGCCAAGTCATAGGTCTCGAGTTCGAACCCAAGGCACGAAACTCTGACTTTTCGGATTTATGTGCGTATTGTATAATTATCACTTGCTTCAAAAACGGTGATGGAAAACATCGTGAGGAAACCGGCATGCCTGAGAGATATTTTTTGACGGCATGTGAAGCCAAGTCAGAGGCCCATGGGGCGGCTTTACAACTCTGACACCAGGTTAGTTACTAAACACACGAAAAGAAGAAGATAAAATTGCCAACTTTTTTCAGGACTTAGAAAAAATTATGATGAGTGCCAAAAATGGAGTCATATACTTCAGCATGGGATCAAACTTGAAGAGCAAAGACTGGCCAGAGACGGTTAAAACTGATCTCCTAAAAATGTTTGGGGAGCTAAAACAGACAGTGTTGTGGAAATTCGAAGACGATCTGCCCAATGCGCCCAAAAATGTGCATATCTTGAAATGGGCGCCACAACCAAGCATTTTATGTGAGTTATTGACCAAATTTTTTGCGCATGAAGTACTTAAATGAGGTGGAAGCACCCTCATGGGAGCAATTATGGATTCGTGAAAAATACATCAGTTGTTCCAAATATTTTGGCTTATTAAGCGTCGATGTTCTACATATATCTATGGAAAAAATGATTTAGTTTGCTTCTTTACTAAAGAATTCATGTGTGTTTTAAAATCCTAAATAATTGTCATTTTTGTTACCCTTTAACATTTCGTACCCTTTGACGCTGTTGCTCAAAATCTCTTCTGTTTCCAGCTCATCCAAAATGCGTGCTCTTCATAACCCACGGTGGTCTTCTATCCACCACAGAGACGATCCACTATGGAGTACCCATAATTGGCATACCAGTCTTCGGAGACCAGCCCATAAATGTCAAGAGATCTGTTCAAAAAGGCTTCGCTTTGGAAGTCAACCTGTCTCTTGAAACGGCTGCTGACTTGAAAGTGGCTATTGAAGAAATGCTTCACAATCCTAAGTACGTTGATTTGTGTTTTTTTTGTAACCCTAGGTCCCTTTTTGACACATAGGACAATAGCTCTTGGGGCTTTTATATTTATATTTTAAAATTTTTGTTGAATATTTTTTTAATATATAATATTGATATTACCATATTAGCCAGTTGAAGTCAATGGGTTAATTAATAAGAGGCTTCCGTATAAATAACAGGCTATGTGTTTCGACGAGATTCATGTTTATAAAGCTAATACAGCATAATATTTTCTTCATGGTCAGAGCTCCCTGGATCACTGACCTGGTCATGGCCCTAAGCAATCCATATTTCTGGTTCAATTAAAACCTTTTGTTTTATTACAGGTACAGACAAAAAGCAAAGGAGTTGTCTTACGTTTACCACGACCGCCCAGTAAAGCCCGGCGTGGAGCTGCTGCATTGGGTACAACATGTCGTGCGCACACGCGGTGCTCTTCACCTCCGCTCTCCTGCGCTACTTACACCATTGTATCAACGACTGTATCTGGACTTGGCAGCATTGTTATTAGTTGTGTTACTTGCATTTTTCATACTGTTAAGATTTGTGTGTAATCTTTTGTGTTCGAAGAAGAAAAAGAAGGTGGATGGTGGGAAGAAAAAGAAAAATTAAATATAAAATATATTACAATGAAATCTGTCTCTTTTTTAATCTTTTGGCACTATTTATTGACATTAGAGAAGAGAAGAGGAGAACAAGATTGTTTGGTCATTAAATAATAATAATAAATGTGTTTATTACTGAAAAAATGGGTACAGTTAATCTCCTTAAACAAAGTTGGTCTTATACAATGTGCACTTAGGTTACAAAGGAGTGCTTTGGCACTCGTACTAGGATTACCCTGTATCACGAATGCCATCACCTTCCTCCGGACCAACGAATCATTAGGAATCCCTTAACGTTCTTGTGTCAAGTTCGAGGATGCCTTGTAGTATACTCAATCAATTCATTTTTCTATGGCAAGAGATTGCAACTTCTATTTTGCATCTTGATCGACCATTATATTCAATCTATTCAAATTTTGATGCTTGTCACGACCCACTCTTTAATTATGATCGACGTACGTAAGACGACGACAGTCTTAAATATTTATATTGTCAACAATGCAAAGTATATCTGCTTAATATTCCACTGAGGAGTGAGTTCTTCGAGTATTATAATTTTAAAGCAATCCAACAAGCAATCATGTGATTCTCATATTAATTATAAAATACTTGCAATTACAAGGCCACTAAATACTAAACACGTCTATATTTCCCGAAGGGTCAGGCAGGGAACCTCTAGTACACCCACATCCTGCTGGGGTTGCGGGTTTGTCCGAAAGGGATATCGCGGCCACGACACACAGGCAACGGAAGGAACACGGGTGGGTGTTAGTCAGTAAAAGTCTGACACACCCTCCCGCTCCGTCCAGAGCGGGAGAAGTTATTTGATAACTCCCCACCATCAAAAAAAAAAAATCACCCACATTTCACCAGTTATGTTCAAGTCTCAAGTAATAACAGAGCAAGCCTATTGCCATCAACCGGACATAAAGCGAGAGTCCGGGCTGCCACTGGGCGGCATCTAGTCTGATCATACATATGCATGAAAAGCCGATACCATTATCATTTGCCTAGTCTTTTTAACTATTTCTGATCCCAGTTTTAGGCCCAGACTCCACCAACGCGGATATGGGCGTTGATGTGCGAAGCGGAGAGAGAGGCTAGGATGTATCTACCGAAGCTGTACGGCGATGCGTACTGGCTAGACCGGAGCAGAGGTGTGTACATGCTGGCTAGAGCGGGACTTGGCTGTGTGCGGCGAGCATCGAATGTTGAGATGAACGCAGGCTTGGACGGCTTTAGCACAAAAGCTATCAAATGCCTTAAAAGTATAATTGTGGAAAGTTTAACTAACTGTATAAATGTTTGTTTAACGCTTGGCACTTTCCCCGACTCACTTAAAGTTGCAAGGGTCAGTCCAATTTACAAATCTGGAAGTAGAACCGACCCAGGTAACTATCGACCGGTATCGGTCTTACCCGTTATTTCTAAAATATTCGACCGAGTGTTATACAGCCGTTTAACCGAATATTTGACTAAGAAAAAATTCTTAATTGATCAGCAATATGGCTTCCGCCCTAAATCAAGTACTTTCACAGCCTCAGTTGATTTAATAACGAAAATAAAAACTCATATTGATCAAAAAACGTTGTTGTGGGTATTTTCATTGACCTAAAAAAGGCGTATGACATGATACTGTAAGCCATCAAAACCTACTACAGAAATTATACAACTTAGGTATTTCAGGCAGCGCCCTCAGTATGTTCACTTCATATTTGCAAAATAGGAAACAAGTCGTTAAGATAGATAGCTTCATCAGCTCGATACAAAACATAACATACGGCTGTCCACAAGGCTTAACTATTTGCTCATTACTATTTCTAATTTACATAAATAACATTGATAAAATAGGGCTGACAGGACACCTCATATTATTTACTTGAGGTATTTTTTAGGTACAATTTTTTAGTGTAATTACATTTTATGAGTAATGGTTAAATAATAAAATATTATAGAACACCCGCCATCTTGATGTCAATATGGCGGGTGTACCTTAATTTCGAAATAATTTCTTTCTGAATGAGGTACAGATTTTTTTGAGCTAGGTACAAAATAGTATATTTTAGGTAGATTTGTTTGGTAATTGGTATAATTTAATTCGCTATGGTACACCCGCCATTTTGACTATCACCTACGATCAACGGAGAAACAGACAAACGGTCTAATCACAAAAAATATCTCGGACTGTGGGTAGATCACAAACTTACTTGGAAACTGCACATCGATCATATCAAAACGAAATTAATATCGCTATTAGGAGCGTTACGAAAATGTATCCTGAAAAAAGTACGATTAATTGTGTATAACTCTGTAGTAAAATCAAACTTTGAATACCTAATCGAAGTGTGGGGATCAGCCGCTAAATCTAATCTAAACTCACTACAAAGAATGCAAAACAAAATCTTTAAAGTATTATTTCACTATCACTACGAGTATATCCAACAAAAAAATTATACGAAAAAACTAAACTACTAAATATCAAACAAATTTACAGACATTCCACCAGCATTCTCATAAAAAAAATCGCCACGAATTCCGTACAATCAAACATACATAAAAAAGCAGTAATCTACAACACAAGAAGTTAAAACAAATTCCAACTAACTACAAACTGCACAAGCACGGACTAATTACGGTAAAAAAACAGTATTAGTGGAGGGAACACAACTGTTCAATGATTTACCGGAAGATATAAAGAGATGTGATAGTATTAATATACTTAAGAGCAAACTCAAAAAACATGTATGTACCCTATAACGTCACCAGCGCCCATGAGGCAAATATTATATATTATTATTTAGAAGTAACTCTGTATCTCATTATAAGTGAACTGTTATATAGTTCTTATCTATATATATAAAAATCAATTGCTGTTCGTTAGTCTCGCTAAAACTCGAGAACGGCTGGGCCGATTTAGCTGATTTTGGTTTTGAAATGTTTGTCGTAGTCCAGGGAAGGTTTAAACGAGAGAGAAAATTAGGGTAGGTAGGGTAGGTAGGGTAGGTAGGGTAGGTAGGGTAGGTAGGGTAGGTAGGGTAGGTAGGGTAGGTAGGGTAGGTAGGGTAGGTAGGGTAGGTAGGGTAGGTAGGGTAGGTAGGGTAGGTAGGGTAGGTAGGGTAGGTAGGGTAGGTAGGGTAGGTAGGGTAGGTAGGGTAGGTAGGGTAGGTAGGGTAGGTAGGGTAGGTAGGGTAGGTAGGGTAGGTAGGGTAGGTAGGGTAGGTAGGGTAGGTAGGGTAGGTAGGGTAGGTAGGGTAGGTAGGGTAGGTAGGGTAGGTAGGGTAGGTAGGGTAGGTAGGGTAGGTAGGGTAGGTAGGGTAGGTAGGGTAGGTAGGGTAGGTAGGGTAGGTAGGGTAGGTAGGGTAGGTAGGGTAGGTAGGGTAGGTAGGGTAGGTAGGGTAAGTAGGGTAGGTAGGGTAGGTAGGGTAGGTAGGGTAGGTAGGGTAGGTAGGGTAGGTAGGGTAGGTAGGGTAGGTAGGGTAGGTAGGGTAGGTAGGGTAGGTAGGGTAGGTAGGGTAGGTAGGGTAGGTAGGGTAGGTAGGGTAGGTAGGGTAGGTAGGGTAGGTAGGGTAGGTAGGGTAGGTAGGGTAGGTAGGGTAGGTAGGGTAGGTAGGGTAGGTAGGGTAGGTAGGGTAGGTAGGGTAGGTAGGGTAGGTAGGGTAGGTAGGGTAGGTAGGGTAGGTAGGGTAGGTAGGGTAGGTAGGGTAGGTAGGGTAGGTAGGGTAGGTAGGGTAGGTAGGGTAGGTAGGGTAGGTAGGGTAGGTAGGGTAGGTAGGGTAGGTAGGGTAGGTAGGGTAGGGTAGGTAGGGTAGGTAGGGTAGGTAAGATTTAGTGCTACCCGTACGAAGTCGGGTCGGGTAAAGCTAGTGGGAAATAAATATCTTTAAACCTAAACCTAACGCACAAATTTGCGCGGCGGCGGGCGGATTGTGCGTTCGGGTGAAACTAGCGGTGTCGCTCACATCTCCTGTCGTCTCCGCTGCACGCTGTCGCCAGCTTGCGTGGCATAGCTCACATCTCTGTTTTTTTCGCGCTAAGCAAATATGAGATATCTCCTCTCCTCTATGCTCAACCATATCCACTGAAGAGGAGACGAGATATGTAAATAATGAAATCCTATTGGTTGTTTCCAACATATCTCCTCTCGTCTTCTCCGCTCCATGACCGGATGCAGCTTTACTATGTACCAATCAGTACCATGAGCCCCTCGGAGTTGGAGTTACCATAGGCATAACTCTCATCTATTCTCATTATATTTTGTTCTATATTTCTACCTAGTCTGTTTTTTATAGCTAATACCTAATAAATTTCCTGGAGTAACCAATATCTTGTAATTAATGTTGATTATACTAAATGACATAACTATATTGATAAGAAACATTAGACCTGATATTATATACTAAGTAATTGAATAAATCACTTATTTAATTGACGTTTATGGCTTATTAATAAATATTTGATTGATTAATAGGTTAGGGGGTAATTGGCGGACATCTTTTGAATTCCTATCTATGTTACTGCCTGCGCTGTGTAGGTATTGATAATTCGAGTTTAGAAACGCGAATTACGCGAGAATAATGGAAATTTTTGCTTGAAGTGTAGGATAAAATTACATGTAAACAAAGCTGTCGCTAATGTTGTTGATAACAACTACAATGCAAGAGAAACAACTAGGTTAAATATAACAAATTGTATTCCACACTTTCATTAATTAAGTACAAAAAACACAATCAAACATAATGATAAACAAAAAATCATAGAGAAAACAACATTAATCTGAAGTATTTACAATTTTACATATACTACAGTAAAGAAAGATAAGTGTATATTTTATCTTCTATTGAGCTAATATTCAAATGCTTTGGCGAAACCTTAAAAGAGCATCAGGGAACAAGAAATATGATACTAATCTGCTCGATTATAGATCCAAAAACCAATGGTCTAGCCGGATAATTTGAACGAATTTTGTACTGTAGGTATGATGTAGATGCAAATGTGGATGCTGATACCATAATTATCAAAATTATAGTAAGACTGGCTGGCTAGTTTGACTAATTAATTAATTACTTGTACATGGGCCATAACTTACTTGTACATGGGTCAGCACATTTAACTAGACAGATAATTTAGTTTATCAGGTAAAACATCAATGACGAGAGGTTAATTCTCTCCTATGTTATTTCATCCATATTGTACAGGCAACGAAAGGACGAGTGAGCTTTGCAGACCAAATTAAACATCTATAAAATACGCTGGGTAGTAGTGACAGCTAGGGCTCATACACACGAGCGACACACGTCAACGGCAGAGGCAAGTTCAGCCGCCGACACGTCTACGGCTGCCGTCGACAACGAGCCGCAGTCGCAGAGGCAACTTCAGCTGTCGACGCGTGTCAGCGGCCGAAGTTACCTCAGCGTTGACAGAAATAGAATGATGTTTCAAAGTCGTATAGTGGCATTCAGTGGTTTTTTGTGGAAGTGGCCCTAAGCCTTGGAGTATTAACACAGTACAAGCACAACAAAGGTTAAAAAGATAAGTCTGCTTAGTGTTTTTTTTGCCTGTACAAACAATTTCTACAACGCTAAAATAACTTAATTCGTCTTCACTTTCGTGCTCTTCTTGCCCGTCAGTAAACAAATAACCCTCACAAGCACTAACAATAGAACTACAAACGCTAACAGAATCACTGCTAGTAAATCTAGGTATAGTCTCTGGTAAAGTGGGATTTGCAGGGCCACCGACCGCAAGTGGGGAGCACCCTTCGTTCGAACTACGTGGTTCACCCAGAAGTTTAGAGCTTCCTTTGGCTTCATTGGACTGTCATGGTACGCTATTGACAGCTCTTTTACTTTTGCAGCGTATCTGTGGAGAAAACGAACATATTTAGTACCTGGGCCAAGTAGGACATTTTCATAATCAGCTGATTTGCTAAAGAAAATACCTATCATCTCGCAAAAGAGACGTAACACACAGAGTCCCGACATGACTGTCCAAACAGGCAAACTGGGTGGGAATAGTTACAGGGTAAGAGTAAAAATAGGTACCTACTCGTACTATCATAAATCTTAAGAAAGTTGCTACCTGTTGCTACTAACACTTGTATGGATTCTGTCCGAAATAAATGGCCAGTAAATAAAGTAACGAGTAAACAAGAGCAAGAAAAAGTTCGTAAGAAGATTCAAAATTAACAATTTAAATGGAAATACAATAACAACACCCACATGCCACATGATAAGAAACTGATTATCTAATGGTAGAGGTCAAACTAGAAAAGTTGAAACCGTAGTTTTTTGTTGTAAAAAGAGAATGCGTCCATTAGTGTTGCAAAGATACATACAAGACCAAATAGCCTTAAGTTAGAAGAACTTGATTCCACTTACTTTGGAAGATCTCCAAGAACTTTGTCTAGAGCCACCTTCAGATCCTCATGCAAATGGTAAGACAGGTCAACTTTCACAGCATAGCCCTTTTGTTGTGCTCGGTTTGCGTTGAGGAACTGGTCTGCGAAGACTGGGATGGTGATAAGAGGTGCAGCGAAGTGGATAGCCTCGGTGACGGACAGGAGGCCTCCGTGGGTGACGAAGAGAATCAGGTTCGGGTGGGCTGGAAAAGAAAAACAAAACATATAAATGACACAGAAAAAAAAAATAAGTAAGCGTGCACCATCATCGACGGCGTCATCGCTTACCATCAGGTGAGCAGCGGTCAAACGTGAGCTTATAAACTATTTTAAAAAACTGGACACGGAAACCCGGGATGAAAACTTTCATGGAGGTTTCCGTACCACCGTACAATAATTAGCAAAAAACACAAAAAAAAAAAACATTTCTTGTATGGGACTACCCTTAAATTTTTCACTTTATTTTATTTTTATTATTTGTTGTTAAAGCAGCACTAGAAATAAAGAATCTGTTAAAATTTGCAACTGTCTACCAATTTCGGTTTATGAGATACAGCCCGCTGACAGACAGACGCACAAGTTTAGTAATGGGGTTCCGTTTGGCACCCTTCGGATATATTATGGAGCCGTAAAAACTAAATGGAACACTAAACACCAGACATCACTATTTTACTCATAAATTTCCCAATAAAAACAATTACTTGAGCTCAGCGGCTAGGGTCAGCGCAGACAGAGAAGAATAATCCCTGCGCGGTCTCGGGCATTTTCTATACGGATCGCGTATGCTCGCGCGTATGTATGAGGACGCGCGAGCATTTTTTGTCAGGTTCAAGCATTTATGCACTTTATCTTAATAATTTTAAACTTTATTTTCAAGTGCGTTAATAAAATCCTCTCCGCTGCGCTCCGTTCTGTCTGCGCTGACCCTAATAAGATTGAGTTATTGTTAGATTTTTTTATTTTTATTATTGATTGATTACAGATTGAGCAAATAAAGGGGCCCAGTGGACTTTAGGCTAATCATGATGATGAGTTGACGTTTCCAAAAACACTCGTGGTTGTCGATTCTAGCGATTCATTAACAATGTCATTAAGATAAATCGCAAAAAGATGAATGCCAACCAAGATTATTAATTGGGTGGTTTTATAACATTTTGTAGGTACACAGACTAACGACAAAAGCCATCTGCTTACATATACAAAAAATACAGACATCAGCATCATTAATTATTTTTAAATTGCCATGCCATTAATGTATTGTGTATCTAATTCTATATGGTGTGGGTACATGTGTTTTTCATTGACAACATTAGCTACATATCATTCAACCTTGGAGTTCGATTTGTATCAGTCACAAGATTTTATGTTACTTACATTATGACGCCTAAGTGTCCTTTTGTTTTTTGTATCTATTCGTGTTAATAGTTTGTAAATAATAAAACTTACATTATACAAGATTTAAAAAAAACCCGGTCCGATTCGTGACGGTGTTGTTAAGTAACGTACTGACAGTACTGAGAGTATATTTATGTGGATATTGTAAGGAAAAAAAAATGTTTTT
This sequence comes from Agrochola lota, assembly GCA_947364205.1. NCBI lineage: Eukaryota > Metazoa > Arthropoda > Insecta > Lepidoptera > Noctuidae > Agrochola > Agrochola lota. The sequence goes on from OX376241.1 coordinate 12,775,014, forward strand.
TTCTCTAACTTGATAATTGTTTCCCTGTAAAAAATTTGCTAATTTTTTCATGGGTTTGGGGCAATTTTGGTGCAAAAAATGTGAATTTTAAATAGCAATAACTTTATTTTTTTCAATAATAATATATATATTTTTTTTTTTTTGGTAATATTATTACAATACTATTTATATACCCCTTTCGGAACAGACATGTTTTTTTTGTACATATTTTAGTATCACATCGTATTGGTCCACTGCTTACCACATCTCGCCGCTAAATGATCGACTTTTTCCAAAAAAAATGCCCTCGTCACTGTTTGTCATACTCTGAAGTCTCTTTCTTAGGGACCTTTGTTTTCGATTAAGACCAGACCCGGGTCGACGGCGCATTGTATTCCACGCGCGCCTCAAAGAGATGTTAGCACCAACTGACGGGGTCCGAAAGGACCAATGCCTGCTGGGGTTGCGGGTTTGTCCGAAAGGGATATCGCGGCCCCGGCACACAGGCAACGGAAGGAACACGGATGGGTTTTAGTCAGTAAAAGTCTGACACACCCTCCCGCTCCGCCCAGAGCGGGAGAAGTTATTTGATAATTTCCCACCATCAAAAAAAAAAAAAAGGGGACCTTTGTTTTCTATGTGGTGGTCACTTTCACTTTTCCTTTGGTAATTGCTAATCATGTGGGTACTTTTAAAGAAGACAAAAACTTTACCTAAAATGCTCTGCTGTGGTGCCCACTGCACTATATGGACATTTTTCGGCGTGCCAGGTAGATTTTCCTCGAATTTCCATAAGACTGTCTGTTTCAGTCCTCCGAACACCTTCAAAAGGCCTTGCTTTAAGTCTTCTGGTAAGTCCTTGCTTTTCAGGTTTGATCCCAAACTGAAGTAAATCACACCGTTCTTGGCGCTGTCCATAATTTTCTTCAGGTCCTGAGAAAGTATTCATTTATTACACGTGATGATAGAAAAATTCCAAATACCAATAATTAAGGGAAATGGAGAGTGCGTGTTACGATGTGTTTAAAAATATTGAACTTGGTACAATAGGTAATATAAATGATGAATTTGCCCATTCAAACTCAAACTCAAACTCAAAGCATTTATTTCAATTAAACCATTTACAGGCACTTTTGAATTTTCAAGGAATCGGTCAGTCAGAAATATGAAGGTAGTTGCCCACTCCAAAGCGTAGTAGGTACCTATGGAGAAGAACGGGCAAGAAACTCCACGGACACTCTTTTAAATAAATTGTTACAAAATATTGGTTACATCATTCATGTTACAATTAAACATGTGAGAACAATGTAGAAAGACGTGCACGTTAGAAGCGTCCGTAATAAAAAGATAAAACAAAGAACAATTCAAAAATTTAAATCAGCTAAGAGTTGACCAGTCCCAACTGACGGCGCCCGTTCACGAACATGACGCATGGATTAGCACCATTCAGCTCAACCATTTTGAAGGGAGCTAAATGATCCAACACACGCGCCACCATCAGCGAGACATTTGAGTAAGCATGACATACGCACCGCCACCAGGGCACATTCAAGTCAATAAAAGACGTATTACCCGGTAAATGTTAACTCTTTAGTACATAGTACTCACACCGGTGCTCTGAAATTATATAATACAAAGGAAATTGATTTTATACAGTGCAAAGATGGTCTTTAACTCTTCGGCAGCTCCAACTGTATTTCAAATGTTAATCAAATAGCTGTGGTTGTGGAGCAGGACCAGCATTGAGCCAAGCATTTTTATCAGCGATGTAATCCCCCAAATTATAATATGCCTGCCTGCATAGTGTGCGTTTAATACAAGATTTGAATTTCGTCTCATTCAGTTGAAGTATGTGGGGAGGAATTTTGTTGTAATATTTTAAACAGTATCCCATGAAAGATGAGTCCACTTTAGCCAGTCTGAAACCTGGTTGAACTAATAGGTCCCTATTTCTTGTACTATAATTATGTCTATCACCTCTTTTACTAAAAAGATGTACATTTTTTCTTACGTACATGATGTTTTCATAGATATATTGACAAGGTACCGTCATGATGTTAATATCCTTAAACAGTTTCCTTAGAGAGTCACGCCTGCGGAGATAATATATGGCTTTGATCGCTCTTTTCTGCAGAATAAAAATAGACTCGATGTCTGCAGCCCGTCCCCACAGTAAAATACCGTAACCATTAGAGCCATCATAGATTTGTGGCGACATCTACATTGCTACATGCGAACTACGCATCACACTGACGTCACGCAAAATCCTGCATCGCGCAAGTAGTGTTTACCGCGCGACGAGTATATATTTAACGTCCCGACTTCGAAGTCGGTGGAAGATCGATCTTCGGGTAGTTGCCCACCAGACACAACCCCCGTCTGGTCGAAGGATCTTCCCTTTTCTATAGAGGATGAGTGAACTTTAAGCCCTGTTCCTCATGCCTCTCTCAATACCGGTGACCCCAAATTCCAAGAAACATTAGAACAAAGATAATTTAAAAAAACCGGCCAAGTGCGTGTCCGATCACGCACAATGAAGGGTTCCGTAGATGGGATGAATTTATCCCAAGAACAAGCTTAACATTGTAGTTGAAAAACATGTTTTCCCATACGGAATGTATGGATATAATGTATGGATACGGATCATGTTTCTCAAACTGCAAATTTAAGTTGGTTGATTATTACTCGTTAACCTGTACAGCCTACTTAGCTCTCATAGTTTTCCTTTTAATTTTTCACTTGACTCTAACAAAAAAAAACAGTTAAAAGCTTAATATTTCGCAAACGGATCCCTGAATCCAAAAATGGTTTTAACAAACTTTCAACATTTTTGAATTACCTTTCAAACGATACCCCACAACATGGGGTAGATGAGAAAAAAAAACATCCCCACTTTACGTGTAGGGGAGGTACCCTTAAAACAATATTTTTTTAAATTTTATTTTACGACTTTGTCGGCATGATTAATATGTATACATATGCCAAATTACAGCTTTCTAGTACTAACCGTCTCTGCGCTAAGCCGCGGACAGACAGACAGACGGACAGACAGACAGACAGACAGACGGACATTGCGAAACTATAAGGGTTCCTTGTTTACTACGGAACCCTAAAAAATGGTATTGTTGCTTTTCTTTTATTGATTAAAGAAAACCAAAGGTCCAAAAGACCATTCCACAAAACTTTACATTTACAAGTTAAAATTTACAAATTTGTAACATGCACTTGTAAGTGTACCACAAAAGTCTAAGCCACACAATTGTAACGGAAAACCCTTATAAATATGCAAATTGTATTGAAAAAATAAAGTATGGAAAAAAATTACGTAACACAGAAATTACAATTATTTATGAGTGCATAAATAATTGTAATTTCTGTGTTACGTAATTTTTTTTCCAATTAAAAAAGATTGTAGAATTGTAGACTTGTAAAGTTTTGTGGTATGGGGCCCTGGTTTTACGAAACCCACCTCCGGTAAAGGTTTGACCGGCTCATCAATATGGTATCCTCCGATATGCTTGTAGCTTGGTGGCAGAGGTATTGAGGCTCCAATAGCCACCTGTGAGTTGCCCAGTAACAAAGATGCGTTATATTTTAACTCATTGTAGTTTGGTACTGGTCTGCCTTGCTCCTTAACGATAGGGGCGATTTGTTTCATGTAAACTTCTTCTTCTTTGGCGTAGAAGGGTCTGAAATGGAAACAAAAGACCTCGGAGTTACTACCGTTTTCATGTTCGAACGAGCTATGGGAGTAAAAATTGAGCAAAAGATTAGGCAGCAATTTTCAAATTTACGAATGTATTTGGTTATAAAATATGACTTTGTATGTTATTGCGTTTGCGTAAAGATCATTTTCGCCTAAAGCAGTTACAAAGATTGGTGATTTTGAAGGCGCACTCAGTTCGGATGGTGATCGGTTTTACGAATTTTGCCGATGCTACATCTAAGTTGTGTCGTACTTTAGCACATTTTCAAACAGTGGCTGGTTGCCCCAAGTATGTACACTGTGCTCTAAATTCCAGCAAGTCATGATGATTAAGTAAAATACTATTTATGAATTAAATGATAGCATTATTATACTAGATCCGTATGTAGTGATTTGTCTTAGTCATTATGAGGAAGGTTTTTAAAATTTATGGAAACAAAGATAAAATTTTTGAGAGTCATCGTGATTAATTTTTTGTCCGTGTCCATTTGTGGTCAGTTGGACATGGGTGAGGGTGTTAGTTATAACCTAAATTATAAATCATAATTATTATTAGGAATCAGAAAATGATTGATTGAAAACCGGTTATCACTACTTTTCCAGTTTATTATGAGATGAAAAATCTCGTTGGTACGTCGTTTGCTGACATCATAATGTTTGTAAAGCACAATATTTTTCACCATGTTACCTTGAATTTTGATAAGGTGTTTTTTTTTTTTAATAAAAATAAGGATTAAATAATATTATAGAAATAAGGTGAAACATGACATCAGTAGAGTTGATAAAAAAAATACATTTTAGTTAACTACTCGTAATAACGCTAAACTCAGTTATGGACTGTTCCATTTAGAAAACATACAGGCCACTGTCTCAAAAAAATTAAGCCATAATAAAACTCACTTCACCTGTTTAGCCTTTCCTCCACTATGTTGGGGTAGCTACATGCCAGTATTTTACATGGAGCGACTGCCTATCTGACCTCCACATACAGTTACTGACTAATATGATACTCCTTGGTATGACTGGTTGTCAGACTTTCGGGCGTCAGACTACCAGTAACGACATAAGAACTCACTTATTACGCTGATAAAGTCCTTTCAATTGCGTCCACAGCTCCAAAACTCTGCCTTTGAAGGAGTACGGCGCCACATGTGCGTGCAGATAGTCAGCGTTGTACGCCGGGTTCGAAGGACCATGCACCAGGTTCAGAATCATCCAGTGCGGCTCGATGGTTGAGAACCAGATGAACGGACATTGGAGTACTGCTGGCAATCTGGAAGTATACATGCTCTGGTTAAGTATAAGTTCTGATTTTCTGGGTGCGTGCTATCGAAGGCCTTATGCATCGGTTTTCATTAAATATGTGATCAAAGAAAAGATTCGAGGATTTTGAACCTTTTACTTTTTGGTTTACTTATTTGAACTTGGCACCTACTATCATCAAAATAAAGCTAAATACACAAAAATGCAAAAAAATAGTTAAAACATAATACAGGGCGGCAGGACCAGGCCCGGGTCGAAAGCACGTTGTGTTCTACACGCGCCTCAAAGAAATGTCAGCACCAACTAACGGGGTCCGTAAGGACCAATGCCTGCTGGGGTTGCGGGTTTGTCCGAAAGGGATATCGCGGCCCCGGCACACGGGCAACGGAAGGAACACGAGTGGGTTTTAGTCAGTAAAAGTCTGACACGCCCTCTCGCTCCGCCCAGAGCGGGAGAAGTCATTTGATTATTTCCAACCCTCACAAAAAAAAAAAGAAGGGTGGCAGTGACATCGACGCGAAAACTGTTACCATGGATTCAGTACGTGATTCTGAAACCTTTTGTCGGTTATTAAAAAATAAATCAGGTGTTCCATACATTTTGACCGTGTAGGTATCGCACTTTTCTGCAGATTTTTTTTCTTTTGAAGCAGCAGATTTTTTTTTAATAATCGACGAAAAAATTCAATGCAGGGGGTTCAGAATCATGTACTGACTCCACAGTAAAAGTTTTCGCGTCGATGTCCCTGCCACCCTGTATTGTTTTAACTTACTAAAAACTAAACTACTAACTACTACTAACTTACTTTAAAGCTAAATAAAATTGTTGTATGTGTGTTCGAAAAAGTTGATCTGGTGAAGCTGTTTAGTCACATTCAAAGCAGTCAGACAATCAAGATTGGTTCCGTGTCGATTTCCGCTTTTACTTTGTTTACGATTTTGTTTGCATCTTTTTATGATACAATTATTGGAGCATATTATTCAGCACTACATATTAGTCATGGCTACACACAGTGCCGGCGGCAAGGACCGCCGGCTTTTGCCGAGTGGCACTCCTTTGTACGGTGGCTTCTTTGCGCGACAAGCCGGGTGCACTGCGGCAGTGCCGCAAATGCCGTGGGTGGAACCTTTACTCTGTTCGCTTCAATGAATTATTTGGTATTTGCTTTCCGTCTATTCAAGATAAGTCTCGGTTATCTTTTCTTGATTATTAGTTATGCAAATATCATAATTTGTACGCTTGTCTTTATTGGAAAGGTTTTTTAATAAACATTGAAAGTGCTAGCGTTGCATGGTTGTTCTACGTTTTTATCATTAACAATCTCTCATCTGCAGCTGTTTTATTTAGCTGTGCTTTTAAATCTGTTTCTAGTTTAACTATGAAATAAAGAATTTGGTAATTGTTAACTTTATATAAAATCCAAATGTTACTTACGAAGAATACAAATCAGTGAACATATATTCTCCAATGATGACATCAAAGTTGTTTTTGCGTTCTTTTAAAAATGACTGTACATTTTCGTTGGCCAGCGTTAATGAAGCTATGGACATCATCATTTCGAACAAAATGCCGGTGTCTTTAAAGTCCATCTCTCCACTCATGATCTGTGTCACGTTCAACATTTTTTCTGCGGACAATATTTGTTTTTAAGTAACTGTGACATCGGTTATTGTAGCCAGGAAGCCCTTAGGATATGTGGCAGTAGCTGGATGAGAAGGAATAAGTCAAATCACAAATTGTGGAGACACCTATGTACAGCCGTGGACTATTACTTCCTGGCAGTCACATGAGATATGTCAGCTCCGCACTGTTAATTCATGGATTTCATAAAAGCGTATTACATTTCCGTAATGAGATATACGTATTAATTTAGTGGCCTCATAATTTATCGGCGTCCAGCTGTGAACCAAGATTGACAGTGCAATTTTTATATAATTAACACTGCTACATTTTGTTTTTAGTAAAACGTGTTAAAAGAAATTATGCTTGATACATTTTGTAAAACTGACGTAAATATCTTTAGAATATCGCGTCATTTATGAAATGCTGATAATAAACAATTGACAGTGTATTAACGCTTCAGACGACCTTGCATCTATTTTCACGAGGAATGTCTTTGTTTGAATACGTACTTCTCTTTACATCATTCTGAAACTGTCATTATCTTAGACTCGCACGATTAAATATATTACCACCGTCAAATATTTAAAACTGACTAAACTTTTTGTGAGAGAAAAGACCAAAAAAAATATAAGGAAGCTTCACACTAACTTCTTTTTGTTAATACTTATGTATAAAAAGCCGAAAAAAAACACGTTTCTTGTATGGGACCCCCTTAAATTTTTACCTTTATTTTATTATTATTATTTGTTATTATAGCGGCCACAGTAGTAGGTACACAGTGTCCACACTCTATGTTAAACAATTGTCTACCTTTTATGGTTCAAAAGATACAGCCCTGTGACAGACGGACAGACGGCCACCTGAGCCTTAGTAATAAGGTCCTTTGTCACACTTTGGGTATGGAACCCTAAAAATAATGTAATTTTCGGAAGTCAATGGCTAAAAATAAAACAAAGACTCCATTAAGTTGCACTAGCTACCTACTTAGATTCTCTTATCAGCATGACGAACGATATCTAAAAACATTGAGCTTTAATCAAAACTTTACCCATCTAAAGTCTAAATCGACATCAACTTTTCTATTGTATTTTCAAACAAAATCTCACAGAAATCGTATACTAAATAATCAAACCGCGGGGATTGCGTAACAAACTAACTTTTGCCTTTAATTTTGACAATTCGATAACATTCATTACGTTATTTCTGTTGTCGAGCAAACGAATTTTTCAAACATATGAAGCAATGGATTAGGAATTTCTTTCAAAATGCTTCGGATTGCAACTTCAATGCACATCTACTTACCGCTAAAAAATTTATTGTTGTCAGTGACATCTACTATGCGTAGTTTCGGATGGTTCGGCTGCTTTTTGACGAAAGGCGTTATGTATGTCACCTGTAAATAAATTAATACTAGTTCAAAACGTATTTTCAAGGCAGATGAACCGCCGAAAACGCCGGGAGGCGTAAAGCCAATCCCTGTATATGAGCCAACACTGGATGGTGCTGAATAGTACACAGACATTGTCCTGCACAATTTTGAAAACAACCATACGAATCTGTTTCGACCCAGCACCTTAGTTGATTGGTTTTACCGCACAGAGTTGGCCCTCATATGTTTGCAACAGATAAAAGAACAATCATGTTCGCTCTCAACACTTTTCTATAGCTACGCGCGATACCGCAACATGATTGTCCCTTAAAGAAAGTATGGCGTCTAGGAATAAATCGGTGCCGAATAAAACATTTTGTATGCTGAAACTGAAGACAAGGCATCATCAGAATACCCAAAACTAATATCTCAGGCTCAAAACAATCAAGCTTTGCAAGATTATTTAGAAAATTTATGGCGCAGACGTGATGAGTGGTGTTTGTTTAAAAGAACGAATTTGTTAACTAGAGGAAATAACACAAACAATTATATGGAGGCAAGCATTCGCATATTCAAAGATATTGTTTTGCAACGCTCCAAAGTTTTTAACAGTTGCGCATTGGTGTTATTTATTAGTGACATTTATTAGTGACAAGTTTGAAACATATCACAGACTTAGGTTACTTGAATTTGCAACGTCGAGAAGGAACAAAGACCTGATATATTATAATTTTTTATATTATATTAACTTTTAAAGAGAACAGATAAGTGTTGCGAATTTATTCAAATGAACGAAAACCAATTTAAAGTAAACTCGGAAGCCAACCCTGATGAGTGTTCAGACTGACATTGCATTCTGTGATTGTACCAAAGGAAAGAGTGGATCATTCTGCCTACACCTTTGTGCTCTAGAACAAAAATGCAACATAATGTTTAAAACGTTACCACGTATCACCAAAGAAGAAAGCGTTGAGCTGGCAAAAATAGCACTCGGTACGCAAAATATACCAGAATCTTTCTTTGCTGAACTGGATGACACAGATGTCGAACCAGATATTCCTGTTGCAAGTACATCAACTGCTGCTGGATATTCTAATAGTAACTGTGATGGTACAGATGTGATTTATACATGCAATGACAATTTCGAAGGAAAGCAAAAATACGAGGAGTACATTCAGGAAGTAAACGCCCATTTCATTCGTATTACTGGTATTTTAAAACAAAATTACACTCCCAATAAAATTATAATCTTGCGTAAATTCTTAAAAACATTGTCAGTCATAGAAACGGAGTACCAAGCTATGGCATTTGCTGCAGCAAAAATACGAGCCACGCATTCGAAAAAAATAAAAGTCCAGCTGACGGCCATTTCAAGGCGGAAGAATCGAGGTATATCCAAGGGTAATAATCGTATCCAGAGTGGACGCCCTGCTAACGCTGAAAAAAATAATGAACATGCTAATAATAAACGAGGCCATTGTTTATCAGCAAGTGTTAAATTAAATAGACCCAATGCAAAAAAGCACTAAGCTAAGCTAGCTAAAGTTCTACTTTATTTCCTTCGTACTTTGTATGTTTTAATAAATATATTCATGATTCTAGTTTCTTTCTGTGTCTGTTTAAAATATATATCAGAAAAGAAATGTAACTAACACGCGCTGAAACTCTTTAAATTTTATCATGTACCCATGAGTTAATTCGTAACAGCTTTGTCCAGTACAAAATTCACAATATCCTCAATAACGGGGACACATAATATTGCGACTCAACGCCTAGAGCGCTGGTTCATACACAGATATTGGCTTCACGCCGCCGGGAGGGGACGCCCTAGGCGGACATCATCATCATTTCAGCCGAAAGACGCCACTTCGATCGGTTCTATGCTTCCTGCATCCAGCAGATTCCTGTGGCCTTCACAAGGTCATCATATATTGACCTTATTGGTGATGTCCTTCAGAAAGGTCAGAGCCAAGCAAAAGGAGTATGTAAGGATCGCAGCAGGGGGCGTTCTTTACTTTCTGCCTATCTCCTTTGGAAAAGGCTTGGGTTTATGATATGTATGTAGGTTAAAACGTTTCTCAAGTAGCCAATCAAAGTCCTATAAATCAATGTGTTATCAGCAGTGATCGGAGTAGGTAGATTGAACTGGGGTCATTGATCCGAAACGTATATATTACTATGGACATTCCTCCGGAATTGGTGGATTATTTAAAAAAAACCGGAACTTATGTAGGAATTGTATTCTGCCAGAGTGGAAGGAGTCATTTGATGATTTGCCATCCTCAAAAAAAAGGTAGGAATTGTAATAAAATGAGCAATTTTATTCTTTATTATTCTTCCAATTTTTTTTTTTTGTCACGATTTGACAAAACCCAACGACCAATCAGAACAAAGGATCATGGGTGGTACAGTAGTAATAATATCACTACCAACATTAACAATATTTAATTGAATCCGGAAATACCGGAATTACTTTCCGGAAAAATGGCTTATCCATGTTATTCTTTCTGTGTGCATTTATGATACAAGTACTAAAAATCAATCTACCTACTCCGATCACTGGTTATCAGTGATAGCACAACTACTGCTCTAATCGACTTATCATTATCAGTCTGGTTAGCCAACATAATGCTTGTCATTTATTTGATATCGTCTGGAATATTTGATGATATTAACAGCGGGTCAATTCCGTAACACACTTACAGAAGCAATGGCTTGTCATTTTGGCAGCTAAACAACATTCATTGCGTTATTTACTTTGTTGAGCAGACACATTTTTCGAATATATGAAGCGATGGATTAGCAATATCCTTCAAAATCATTCATATTATGGTTGAATAAGTGTGTTATGCACTTATGGTGCTAGAGTGGATGTTAATCAGCTGTCATAATATATGTAAAAAAATATATATCGTCTCTTGGAATCAAATAAATAGATTCGACTGTATACAAATTCTACAAGTAACTTTTGAATGTTTCAGACTTAAGTCGCAAATAGCTGTCAAATGATTCGCTGTTTTGATTAATTTGGCAATATTACTGTATGGAAATAAGAAATATGGCTAACTAGTGAACTAAAATATTGGTTATGAAATGCAATAATTAATATTGTAACTGCGAATATTTAGTTTTAGATGTAAAAGAAGTTTTTAGAAACTTTCCAAATGCCTTTTTTAAACCTAAAACGGTTACAACATCAAATTCAGTGTTCTAATTGCTATTCATTATTAATATTCTAGTTCACTAGTTAGCCATATTTTTTTATTTCCATTCAGTAATATTGCCAAATTATACAAAACAGGTAAATATTTGACAGCTATTTGCGACGTTGCCAACTTTTTGGATGAACGCCTTTAATAATAATAATTTATTTATTGGATCACATGCCTTGGGATAAGAGTGATGGCTTGTAGTATTTTTTGGTTTGGAACAGAAAGATAGGGTAGGTTTTTTTTCTTGGAGGCAGAGAACCCTAAAATCAACTTGGTCAGTGGGTCGTCTTAGGGGCGGAGCTTCGTTACTATTTTTATAATAATATGTATAGTAAAATATTTAATTATTATTGTGCAAGTAAATTGTTATAATCAGTTATGAGCTGAATCGGTTTATTTGTGATTCGCTCGAATTTATTCGCCCAAAACGGGTGAAAGACATTTTTAAATAATATTTTGTTTTCTTGAAGTGATCCGTACGAAGTTTATATATTTGTAGGCGAATTGACTACTCCAAAGCTCGATTCGCCTACGAATAAAGTGACAATTTTAAATAGTGCGATAAATTTATCTCAATCAGTGATATTTATTGTTTAGATAAAAGTTATCTGTCTATTGAAAAATCTTTCCTTAGAAGGGTGTTACTACAAACTTATCTTATCGAAATTGATAATACTTAATTGTGAATGCTAATTAAAATGATGTCTACAAGTTAATATGTCAAATGATCACCTACTGTATATTTATGCAATATGCATACCTATTTAGACGTATTAAGTAGGTGATAATAAATGTATTTATACTTAGTGGTACAGGAAACAATATAGACGATTATAATATTGACGACATTTTTAACGTTTTTTATGGCAGCTAAAGTTCGTTTTTAAATCCCAGATAGTAATTTGACATTTCAAATCTTTGTTGTTTGTTTTTTCAATTTGGAGTTTGACATTTGCATCTATCAAATTACTATCTAGGATTAAAAACAAACTATACTTGCGGAATATTTCGAAACCAAAAACAGTACATAAAGTGATATACAATAACAACAGTAATACAGGTGCGACGCACAGAATTATTTTTCTTAATATTTTTTACAAAAGTAGTTAACTCCGCAATTAGCATTTTGCTTCTGTTATGTTTTTGTTGCCATTTGCAATGTCACAAGAGTGCTAAGAGTAATTACGTAATATAGTCTTTGGTCCGTGGCCTTGACATAAACCAATGAACAACATTGTTTTTGTTTTTTTTATTGGTTGAATACAAGGCCTTTGGCTACTTTTGTATGTGTGTATTTTATCTCTTTTTGCCTTCATATGTGCGTTTTGTTTGTGCAGAATAAACAATTTTTCTTTCTTTTTTTTTCTTATCTTTCATATAATAATATTTATCATGAACAGACTTCGTCAGTTTTACTTCATTCATTTAAACGACAAATAAATGCTTGCTTACATAGATGTCCCATTAGTAAGTACATAATAATGACAAGTGTTATGATGACGTAATTTATTTCAACAAACTCAGATGTTTTTGGGTTCCGTATTTCAAAAGGAAAAAAATGGAACCCGAATAGGGTCTGCCTGGCTGTCTGTCCGTGTTACAGCCAATTTGCTCCGAATCTAATTTACTGGACCAATTTAGTTGAATTTGGTACACATATGAATTTCTGTGACCCAAACACGGACGTATCACGTAAATAAATTAATTTTGAATATGGGGTAATATCACTTTTCGAGGGCAAATTGGAAAATTCAAAAAACAGTTTTGAACTGTACCGTGTAACATATCAAATGACTGTGACCATAGTCTGATATTCTTACAACAAGCCCTTGCTTGTTGTAAGAATATCAAATAGAAAAAAAAACAATACAGTCTCTCAATATTGTGCGTAAAAACTTACATTTGCAGTTGCAATGTATGGGAGAACATGTTTTTCAATTACAAAGTTAAGTTTGTTCTTGGGATAAATTCATCAAAACTACGAAATCCTTCATTGTGCGTGGTTCGACACGCACTTGACCAGTTTTTTTAATTTAACAGTGGAGCCAGGGTTTTTATTGATATAGCTAACAATCCAACAGGTAATAACCTAACCTAACCTTTGGAGTTTATAAAAAAGCCTGTAACAAAAGGCCAGGTACGTAAGGTATTCCATCAAACCTGATCGTACCTTTACAAAAACAACACCAAAATACACCTTTAGCCTAAAGGCGTAATTTGGTGTTTTTGGTAAAAGATCTCTTTTTCAATAGAATTTAAGTTTAGAGAAGCAATATAATATTTATAAAATGGTCTATTAAAACAAAAATTGATCCTAAAATACAAACACGGTTAACAATGGTCCCAAGATACTTACTTCGTGTCCTGCATCAAGGAGGTGTTTAACCATATTGTCTCCAAGTATACCATGGCTAGGACTTGGCACTGGAAAGACAGCCAAAATCTTGGATGCATCACATAAGGAGAAACTTAGTAGTAGACCAAACAATAAACACTTTAACTTTTCCATTTTCTGAAAAATAAACGCAGGGATTTCTTAATGACTTCAACTTTATCCAAAATTTATTATTTTATTTAAAAAATACTCAGTATTTTAGCATCACATTTAAAACTTACTGTATTTTATTTAATTAAATTACTTCTGTTCGAAAATGTATTTAAGACGATATTTTCTTTTATTTTAGTACATAATATTCACAATTACTCGATATTTAAATCAATTTTACACTCTCTAAAATTGGTCAAGACAGCGCGAAGTGACCAAGCCGACTGCGTTTAAATTTAGAATGCAGCGCGTGATTCTCATACAGCCACTAAACTGGTGGATCTCCGCGTAGGCTTTTTGTTGATGTAGTTTAGGGATGCGTTGGCGTAAATGAAGATATTAAAACATGTTATCTATATCATGTACAGAATTTAAGTTTTTCTGTAGGATCTATTATTTTATTTTCAATGGGAGTGCACGTATCCATGTTTACAAATATTAAATGATTCGAAAAACACTTACAAAATTAAAATTAAAATTTTGATAGGTAGCTTAAATTCAACATAGTGGCAGCAGCATCTGCACCAGGCAGACGTACTATTAAGATGCGATTCTTTGTTTTAAACTGTGTTGGTACTGATTTGAACCTAAAAGATGAGAAGAAATTTTTAAGATTAGTAGAAAATACATGTTAACAAACATCTATCTTACTCCTGTACGAAATTTTTATGGAACCCTCTTATGTTATCTTTAAAATCACATTAGAAACATCAATACCTATTAATTTGTTGATTGTAGGTATTTATAAAGTGCTGATTAATCTTCAAGTAGGTACCACCTATTGAAGATACTTCAAAAGGATATTTTCTACTGTATACTTAACAGAACTTTGTGATTTTGTTACCTCTGACGCTGACGTAGTAAAAAATACGAAAAGTTTCGTTAGTTTATGTAAAAAAAGTCATGTGTTTAGATCCTGGTCCTTGTTTCACAAAATTTTACAGTCTTCTCTTGAATACGTAAGAGTCTTCTTCTTGTCGTTTGGTTAGTGACTAACCTAGTGCCAGTGTTTTTATAGCCGCCCATGAGCCTCTGACTTGGCTTCACATGTCATCGAGAAATATCTCTCCAGGCATGCCGGTTTCCTCACGATGTTTTCCTTCACCGTTTTTGAAGCAAGTGATAATTATTCAATACGCACATGAATCTGAAAAGTCAGGTGCGTGCCTTGGGTTCGAACTCGAGAAGTCATAGGACTTGGCAGTCCGACGGTCACACCACTAAGCTATCACTGCTATCATGACTATGAAATTATAGTACGCTGATTTTTACAGTAAATCTTATTACTAAATTGATTGGCTACCAATATTCTGTTGTGTCATCTTTGATTCAGTAGTTTACAGCATGAATAGTATCCTAAGATTAGTTTGGACTCAGTCAATTACATCATGTGATTAACACTTTGCCAGTGAGTTCATCCGCCCGTGATTTGATATCCTGTGTGAATTTGAAAAATTGAGCCCTGTTCCTTATCTACAACATAAAGGGAACCTCTGCGCATTTTTTTTTCTTTTTAGGTCGGTCGTTGGCAGTCAGTCATTGAGTGAATGTGTTGGGGATCGAATTCAACACGTGACGTGATAAACGCGACATCGGCATGGTGATTAACTGTTCCGGAAATTTATAGTTGTAATAAGAACGACAATAAACCAACACATCAAATACAGCTCACTTTTAGTCCAAAGAGCTAGGAAACATTTTTTTTTAATATCTATATTATGTCGCAGATGGATTGTCGAATCCGCTGTTTTACAAAACCGTTAGAGGTTTTACAAAGCAGCTTCGATATGTAAAACTCGCCATTGCGGTACGTTTATCCAAACTGCTACCCAAATTTTGTAGTAATGCAGAATGGCTTATCTGCAGTTACAATAAGCGTTTGGAGTGGCATCTAATGCCCAATTGGTAACTAAGCTAGGGCACCCTGGCCACTTGGTTTAGGTTAGTTTAGAACTGTGACCAAACTTCCGCGAGATGAGCGAGCGAAGCCCGCTAGCGGTGCCGTGGCAGCGGCTGGCGAGCGCTACTTTCAAGTTGGCCAAAGTTACTTACTTGGCTTTTTTGTATTTTTAGGACTGATTTTCATAAATATCGTATAATTTTTTGAAAAATTGTCCTTTAAATAATTGATTTCACTTGAGTTATTCGCACTTGGGTAATTTCAATTAAATTCACTCATATTACTCGTTATATTTATTTCTGTTTCGGACGCTATTATTGTTATTCTGACAAACAGAGCCATGAGTGACAAAATTTAGAACTAAAATCTACAATCTGACTTTTCATTTCAGGTTTTACATAACCTCTAATTGTTGACCTTTTGCAACGATAAATGCAAAAGTTTATGTAATTCTGCGTCTAAAAGTTCAGTAATTATGTAAAACCGCTAAACGTCGTTCGGCTGTTTTACGTAACGAAGCTGTTTTGTAAAACAGCTTCGTTACGTAAAACAGCTAATTAAGCAATCCATCTGCGAGCTATACATATCGACGGCCGCAAAGTATATGTATATACGGTTAGATAACCGTTTATACATATACTTTGTAGATACAAATCATGATTTTATGGGACAGCGTTTTGAACGCAAAACTTGATAATTAATAGTAGAACAAAGCTATCTTCTTCTATTTTACAACATATAATTAATATGGCATCACCAAGGAAATGGTTAAGGCCAATTACTGTACTATATTTATTTTTCCAAAATGCGATAGATGTCTTTATCTATTTCGTAAAAAAAAGTAAACTAAACCGCCGCGTTCAACCGCCTCTGTGGTCTAGTGGTTAGACCACCTTCTCAGACCCAGAGGTCCCAGGTTCTATTCCGAGTGGGGGCAAAACTTTCTGCTCGGTTTGGTTGGTGGTAGGGCTTGTTCTAAGTCCGCCTGGCTAGCTACCACCATCTTATCTAAGTCTGTTGCCATAACAACAATGTTAACAGCATTGTTGTGTTTCGGCTGTTAAAGGTAAGATAGCCAGTTCCTCTGTAGTTGAGGATTCCGGGTGAAGCTTGCTTCCACCTTCGGCCTGATCATCACTTACCATCAGGTGAGTTGCAGGCCAAGAGTTTCCCAATCGTAATTTAGAAAGAAAAAAAACGGCAACTGCCATATTCTGCTTATGCGCGGAACTTCCTAATTACTTAAGCTTATTTATTATTTAATATTAAGACAGTTATCACTATTCTGTTGTGTTTTACATTGTTTATTAGAAAATTATATATATATACATATATAATATATATATATAAAATAAGGAAAATTATCTCATACCTTTATTTATTATAAAGGTATGAGATAATTTTCCTTATTTTACCATTAATAATTGTAACTGCCTCGTGGGTCACAAGCGCTACTGCTGAGCATGAGGCCCTGGGTTCGATTTCCGGATCGTGCGAAGTGTTATTGGGTTTTTCCATCTGCAATTTCTCAGTAGCAGCCCGGAGCCTGGATTTGTGCCCGGGTGATGGCAGTAGGCTCGCCCCCTATTACATGGGACTTAAACATAACTGGCGAAATGTGGGTGTACCTGCTACAGTTACACCTCTGCCTAATCCTTTGGGGAAACGAGGCGTGATGTTATGTGTGTGTATTTGAATACCGACGTGACTTATTATTGTTGTTGCACTGAAATCATGCAAGTTTAAAAAACCGATGTTAAAAAGACTATGTGACTGATAACTTTGTTTACAACAGCCCAGTTGAACGTGCCAACTGTCCGACGTAGCCACGGACGAATGGTATATGTCCGTGTCTACTTCGTCACTTTGTGAAAAATAGGTGTAATTGACTTTATAAACGTGATTTAATATTAGTAAAAATTGAAAACAGGCAGAAAAAGACATAATATGATAAAACAAATGAATTTTGAGTGGAATTATGTAAAACAGTGATTTTGTAAAAAGTGCAGTTGAATCTTTCTACTTTGCTGCCGTCGATATCATACACACTGTCCTAGGCCTTCTCCAAATCAACGAAAGCACAATATACTTTCTTATGCTTTGCCAGATGTTTTTCGGCTAGGTTCCTTAGGGAGAAGATCTGATCTATACATCCCATTCCCTCTCTAAATCCTGCCTACACATCCCATGTTTTCTCATCTGTCGCTCTTATCACTCTATTTATTAAAACCTTTGCATACAGTTTGCCAACAACACCCAAAAGACTAATGCCGCGGTAGTTTTTACGCTCCTGCTGAGAGTCTTTTCCCTTATCGTACCGCTATGGTACGATCACAGCCTTTTACCAATCATCCGGCACACGGCCATATTTCCAACACATATCAAATACCCGGCACAACAGGCTTGCTACGACCCCGTCACCGCCCTTCAGTATTTCAGCAGACACTCTGTCGTACCCTGCAGCTTTCTCAACTTTCATCCCTTTCAGTGCTCTTACAATCTCATCCATTTCTATTGCATTCTCTTCATCTACATCTGAGTTTGGGTCTTCAAAACCCCAGTTACCCATTTCTTGCACACTATCCAAACAACTAAATAAACTTTCAAAGTATCCCTTCCAGCGTTCCAAGACCTTATTCGCTTAATAAAAAATCATCTTCTGCTCTTATAACATTCATACTCGATATTCCTGTCACTCCGTGAGCCAATCTTACCTGTTTTCGATTTATGGCGCCATTTTTCCATTATGGAGAACTTTCCAAGAAACCCCCTGGCACGTGAAGTGTAAGAAATTTTTGTATCTCTGACGTTTCGGTCGTTACTGAAGACGATGAACTCACAAAAAATGGTCCATAAAAACACAAAATAACACAAATAAAAGATCTTATCTTATTTAATCAAGGATAGAGAAGCGTAGAAGGCGCTAAATGTTGTAATATTGCATTGCATGTGAATTAGGCCTACTGGAGATAACACAATCAATAAAAACATAAATTAATTTTCAAAACTTTTCAGGGAAACCTACCAAATGATTGGACTATTGGGCAACGTCTGATTTCTGCTGCTTCCATCTAATGGAACACTGACCTTCACAACACGTCAGTCAGTGATCTGTCGACAGTCTGTAGCTGATAATAAAGGCAGTTTTGCGTCGGGCATATCGAAAACAAACAATTATACCTATTCTATATTATTATCTAAAAGAACTCTGTGTGGCAGTTGGTCATGGCATTGATATGAAAGGGGCTACCGGACACTCGTAATTATTTCTGTCAGTCCAATGATGTATTTAATATCTTCTGTGTAATAATTGGCTGTAGAAGGCAATTATTGATAATGGATGTCCCTGAATTTTATTATTATCATCCGTATTCAATTGAAGACAAGTTGTTGTTGATGAATACTTGCTGTGTCACCGAGTGTGTGTAGTTATCATACCTACACCTACTTATGTTGCAAGTACGTAGAACAGTACCTAGTAGACATGCTATTCCACATGTCACTATCGAGTCTGATATTAACCCTGTTATAATGAAAATACTTCAGTGTTAAATAACCTTTTTGTTTATATATTTTTAAACGACTTCGAAAAGAAGGACGTCCTCAATTCGACTGTATTATTGATTTTTATTTTTGTTACGTGATTATGAATTGATTTTGATGATTCTTTTTATGTTTAGTAGTTTATACTTCAGAGAAAAAAAGACAAATTTTATTAACTCAAGCAAAGTTAATAGGGTAGTTTTTGAGTTAGCTTCAGTAATACTTATTTTTCTTAGTTATTCTATATGTATGATCTTATAGTTCCTGTCACTGTTATTTACATGGAGGAAGTTATTGTAATATTTCACTTTTGAAGTGAAAACTTCTTTAGCATCGTTGTGATTTTAAAGTCGATGAAACGAAAAAGCGACAGTAAAAAGAGACGGACACATAAATTCATAAGATTTAACGTGGGAGAAAATGAGATAGGAAGCAATAAACAGTGTTTCTTATATTCGTGGTTCTCTTTGTGCTCTGCTTCGTACCCCCTCCACTTGTGTTTACCAAGGTATAGTGAGTGTTTGCTTGGGCCTAAATTTTTGATGGTTTCACTTCTACCACGTGTGAATGGCACACATGTTTTTTTTTTAGTTAAGTTGTGGTACCTACCCACACAAATTCGAATACCGGTGTTTGATTTTTCTTGTAATGAGTTTTTTTGTCATCCTTATTTCCTACTCGTAACGTTGACAAAGGTGTTTCCCAAAAACCTTTAGGTATATAGGTTTTGGTGAGATTTCACGATTCTGTGGCTAGGAAGCAGCCACTTTGATAGGCATGTGTGTGTGACCTTAGGTAAGATTCTTATGGACAAGAGCCGGAATAAACGTACATGGATCTACTCCTATAGAATATAAAAGCAATTTATGTCATATATATATTTAGCTCTGTAATACAATCCTTTTCCCGACGACTTTGTCCTGATAATAAGAACAATGAACATTCGATGGTGTTTATTTGCAAGAACGTTGAACGTTCGCTTACTCAATAGTAAGGCCAATGTTCAATTTTGTGTCTATTTTATGTATCTATATGATAAAAATGATCTACAAAAAATTCACCTTGAGCTTACTGAGGAAGGTACATTTTTTACATATATTTTTTACAGTACACACATATCATACCTAATTATGCCGCCAAGCACTTACTGTGTTCGAAAATCGGAAATCGGCTTGGAAAACATTCAGTGTGTCCTGTACTAAACATAGGTTTTCGTATGGCCACCACATCAAAGCTTTCTAAACGTAATTACCATACCGTTTTAACGCTGAAAAGCTTTACCAACAACTAGAATTTAGGAGTGAAATCGCAATAGATTTAGGGCAATTTTTTCAGTAGTCAGGTAGCTTTTATCGGAAGAATAAAAACCTATGACAGTTTCATGGCTAAGTATTAACAGCCGCAAGGGTCGATCCATGTCGCGGGAAAGTCCGAGAGGGATACCGTGGCCCCTGGCAACGTACAGGCAACTGATGGAACACGGGTGGGTTTTAGTCGGTAAGAGTCTGACACGCCCTCCCGCTCCGCGCAGAGCGGGAGAAGTTATTTGATAATTTCCAATCCAAAACAAGATAAAAACGGGTCGATTCATCAGGTTAAGTTGTGCTTACCGCGGTTGTTCCGTGGATGGGTGACCATCTTTACATACCGAGACGCTGTACCACGCCAACTCACTGGAGCATAATAACGCAGTGCCACCCCGACTCAGTGGGGAATCACCACAGACAGTTCCGACTCACCGCGAACTATGCGGCAAAAGGCTAGGCAGAATAATTTTTGAATTTTACATACTTTCTATACAAACCACAATATTTATTCTTCAGAAATCATGCATAGTTTTACGTGAGTTATTTGAGAACTTTGCAAAGGGTAGCTTGGCTTGTCAATCAATCCTGACTCCTTCTCTGCCATAGAATAGATTTTTGGCCGACAGTTACACGAGATCTAGGAAATAACGTGTAAAAATACCAGAAGAAATATATGTACGCGGCATTTAATGGTAAAGATCTTCATTTATTTAAAACATAACATCACCTTTATCTTATTTATTGGTTAGCTTAGTGTTAATTTCATACAACAATAATATTATTTTTTGTCTGCATTTCTAGGTTGGTTCGAGTTTCATTTTCGGTTTTACAAATAACTTCATCATTCTTTTATTACAGAGCTTTTAGAAACCATATCCTTTTCTAAGCTGATAACAATTTATGTTACGGTGGTGGTTTCATGTAGCCTTTATTTAATTCCTTTTCTTCTGATCATTCTTCTTAGGACTCTTCTTGAACAAACTGCTAAGAATATAAAACAATACAGATAAAGTAGCCAGTATTAATGCTAGTAGATCTAGGTACAGTCGTTGGTAGAGGGGTACGCTCCACGCAGGGGAGCGGAGGTGGGGGGCGCCGCGTGTGCGCACGACGTGCTCAACCCAGTGCGCGAGCTCGACTCCCGGCTTCGATAGACGATCGTGGAAGATGAAGGATAGCTCCTTTACTTTCTTGGGGAACCTGTGGAAAAAACAAGGCAAATAAGAGAGATGCCTTGTGCGACTGTAAAGCTGGGACTGGGAATTAAACCCAGTACCGCTTACTGGGTTCAATTCCCAGCACCCCAATTATGTATCACTTTCGATTATAGTAAGAAGGATTTTGAAAGAAATTCTTAACAAATTGCTTCAAATGTTTGAAAAATTCGTTAGCTCGACAGCATAAAAATTTGTTTAAACATTAATTTTACTTAACAAATTTTACCTATTATTAATGTTTTTACTTTTTTAGCTTAGTTTTTAACTTTATTATGCAAGCTGTGGTCTCCTATAAGTGTAGGAGTACACCTACTTAATATCTGATGTCGCCCTTTAATTATGTATCATGTATTGTGTACATCTTTTGTTGGAGATCATAAAAAAAAATACTGGAATGAATATTGTTGTATTA
Organism: Agrochola lota; assembly: GCA_947364205.1. Lineage (NCBI taxonomy): Eukaryota > Metazoa > Arthropoda > Insecta > Lepidoptera > Noctuidae > Agrochola > Agrochola lota. Next base: position 12,797,090 of record OX376241.1, read on the forward strand.
TCAAAATGAATGGCGCTGGGATTTAAAGCGTGTTACGCAATTTTTCATTAGTCTAAGATTTGGGCACGGTTGATGGCAATAGGGTCACCACCTAATATTGCGAATTTAAAACTAGGTAAATGACAACTTGAGGACACAGTATAAATATGGGCAGTACAGAAACTACGTAGTAAACGTTCGAAACGGCACACTCACACATACGCGCTCATTGACGAGACCTCAAATCGATCTTCGCGGTGCTGTTGCAGTTGCGGGCGCCGTGTCGATATGAGTGGATGCCTCGATCTTTTTAAAAATGGAGCGTAGGTAATTATTTCAACAAATAGGCCTAGTTTCCATACCGTCCATATTTAAATTGTGGTGAGTACAGTATACGATTTTGATCTCAGCCTACCTATTCGGAAGACAATTATGTTTGTGTTCTGATTAAAAATTATACTCAAAGCTTACGTATCATCCTTCAGCATAACATTAATAGCGACTTTCAATTCTTTGGCAAGATTGTGACTCAGTGGAACTTTCAGAGCGTATTCATTTTGCACAGCTTTCTGGACATTGGTGAACTGGTCAAAGAACACAGGGACTCCTATGATTGGTACTCCGAAGTGAATAGCTTCTATGGAAGACAGCAGGCCTCCGTGGGTGATGAACATCCTGACATTTGGGTGAGCTGAAACAGTTTACAAGAAATGATTGAATACTTTTCTGGAGTATTGAAAAAAATATATAAAGGTCCCATCAGTAAAATGATGGATACGACATGATTGTATTAGAGTTTATCAAAAGCAAACAAACAGCAAACAGGGTAATGGTCAAACAATTAAAATATCATGGGATGGAAATCACTTTAAAAATATCCGCTTGGGCAGGAATCCAGCAGTAACTTAAATAAGCTATACGCAATGCATACCTACACTACAGACGGAAGAAGTATAATTCCCCTAGATTCTAACTAATAAATAATATATTCTGATTCTATTATAAATTCTGTCAAAACTAATGTCATAAAGAGAAAAAAAATGATTTTTAGTATGTTTGTTTCTAATGAATAAACTCAAAAACTACTTGACTTATTTTAAAAATTCTATATATAATACTATTATTATCACTGAGAAACATAGGCTATAATTTATAAAGATATCACGTGGGTGGAGCCGCGGGCGGAAGCTAGTTATAAATAAAATAAAATGAAACGCATTGTAACAAGTCAAGTCAACGACTCCGACTACTCGAGGTAGGGATGTTGACTGGAAAAAGAAATACAATTTAGCCCATCAGTCGATAATAAAAAAATATTAGATTTTATATTTTTTGCTTTATTATATTAATAAAAAAATATTTAGATAAAACGCATTAAAGTTGGGGAGTGCGGGCTCGCTACGTCACAAATCGGTATTAAATCTATCGGGGAGTGACGTCATGCTACATTTTAACCCAATGTATTGCCGTAATCTTTTGATTACGTAAAAAAGAAAAAAATACGTGTCCAATATTTTATAATTATCTATCTGACGGACGGAGAAAAAAAATTGTCAACATCCCTATTCTTTGTATTTGACCTGGAAAATCTATGGCGTTGGTTAGTTTATTACCTAAAATGCTAGGCTGTGGTGCCCACTGCATAATGTGAACGTTCTTCGGCACATTTGGCAAGTCAGTCTCGAATTTCCAAATTACAGTCTGTTTGAGTTCTCCAAACATCTTCAGAAGTTCCGCGATCAGAGGTTTTGGCAACGAATCACTTTTCAAGAATGATCCCATGCTGAAATATATCACACCGTCCTTGGAATTGTCTATGAGGTCTTGAAAGTCCTGAAATGGGAAGTAGATGATTTCATTTAATTAAATAAAGGCTATTTAGAACTATATGAGAAAATGCCTATACCTTACAGTGGGAAAATAATAGGCTGGTATTATTATTATGAATTTATGTTTCATAATGCCAACATTATCATGAGTATGTTGAATAATGAAGTCAAGAATACATAAAATTGTGTTGCTATAGCTTTGAAGTTATCGAAAATAACAGAATTGATGGAACTAACCGGGTTGAAGAGGTTATCAAAGTGAATCGCATACTATCATTATGGTCGATTTGTCGTGATGCGGCAGAAAATAATATTTACCTAACTTTGACAAAAAGGCCTTAGTATTTATAAAACAATGATCAGCTATCAGTGGCCAGAGCTCCTACCAATACAAAACACATCTAGAAGTCCCATTTTCAGTTTCAAGCTCTTGATCCAGCAACCTAAAAAAACATTCTTAAGAAACTATGAATAATGTAAGTAATACTTATGTGATTAAAAAGAGAAATATGGACGAAACAACATAAAACTATACCGTAAATATAAGTGTTGATAGATTTTATACTAAAACTCATTTCATTTAGTTACCTTTGGCAGTGGTTTCACAGGCTCCTCAATATGCAATCCACCGATATACTTGAAGTTCTGGGGCGTGCTCGGACGATCACGAACAGCGTCGTGCTCATTCCCGAAGATCAACGATGCGTTGAAAATAACATCTTCGTAATTTGGAAGTTTCCTGCCGCGTTTGGCGACCAGCGGTCCAAAGGTTTGCTCATAGATTTTGCGTTCTTCAGGTTGGGTAATGAATCTGAAATTGAAGTAGAATATAGGTTGTGTACTCTACTCTACACAAATAAATCTGTTGTTAAGATTGGAGAGTAGTCATACTAGATTTCAAACGTAAACTTTCTGGCAAGGAACACAGCCATCTTGTTGAGTTAGAATTAGAGAGGTTGATGAGTTAAAATTACTTTAGGTAAGAGAAGACATTACGGATATTTTTGGAAAAGCAAATATTTTTAAAGATGGGTCGGACTGGAAGCCAATCCCAACGTGGTCGTGTTAGACTTGGCACATGATAAACCTGAGGTAGTTACGATCAGTGTGATTACAGCACCCACTGCCACGTCCTGCAAGCACTATGTGATAGAGACTTACGTTTTAAGGAACTGCCACTTGATTCTCGACCACAACTCATCGATTCTCTCCAGAAAAGACAATGGAGTCATGGCTGGAGACAAGTAGTCTGGGTCGTAAGCAGGATTCGTGCCATGGTCGATCAGTCTTAGCACCTGCCAGTGAGCTCCCATCGAGTACAGCCATATCATTGGACAGTCGTACAGGACTGCCAGCCTGGAAACAATAGTTATGAGGACTTATAAATTGAGAAGATTGATGATTAATGCAGTTGCTCCATATAAAATACTGATATTCAGTTACATCTAGTCAGACAGGATGCCAACCCCAACATAGTTCGGAAAAGGATAGCCAGATTGATTGACATAGAGGATATTGCTGACCCAGAAAATATAGTCAATAAAGGGATGTTATTCCTTTAACGAACAGAGCAGAGAATATTATTAGAATTAACAAACAATTTTATATTTTTTTACAATTTACACTCACGGATGTATTCAATTTGATGATGAGAAGCGCTCGTTTAATTTAGATAGGTTTTGTGATGATGTGGCTGAAAATGGGGTGAAATTTGATAATCATCATTCTCTTGCCCTCATTCCTTTGCCCTTATTAATATGGATTACTATAGATTTTTTTATTTATTTTTTAGGTTGGGAAGTCATCAAATTACTTTTCCCGCTCCGAGCGGACCGAGAGGGCGTGTCAGACTTTTACTGACTAAAACCTACCCATGTAGGAACATGGGTAGGTTTTAGTCAGTAAAAGTCGAAAGGGATATCGCGGCCCCGGTACACGGGCTACGGAAGGATCCGTTGCCCGTGTGCCGGGGCCGCGATATCCCTTTCGGAGAAACCCGCAACCCCAGCAGATGGATTACTATAGATGAAGAAGACATCCTGCGCTGATCCTTTGGAATTATATCCCAACTTATTTAGGGGCAGGGTGATAATGAATCTCGTCAGTAATCAGTAATACAGGTAATGTTTTTCCACTCACCCTGCAAATACTTCAGATTCTATAAAATCCGTAACAACAACATCAAAGTGCTCATTGGGGTGTTCCATGAGTTTCTTGAAGTTTTCATTCTGGAAGGTAAGTCTTGCGCTTTCTTGACCAAACATTTGGATTTGTAGAGGATCGTTTCTTTCTGCTTTATGTTCCAGTACGTATCCCATTGTCAGTGATTCATCATCTGCAATAAAGGATAGTTGCTGTTGGTGAAAAATTCATCCTGAATGTCCGTCATCGCATGAACGTAGCTCGGTCAAGAAATGAATTTTGCTTTACTTGGCTTATTTAGTAATCAAATGTGGAATACGTTCTCATAGTTAGAAAACAGTTAATTTGGATCAACTTTTTTCTATCTATATGTTATAAGGTTTTTAAAAATTAACTTTACAAACTTGCAGAGGTGGGACCAACTAAGAAATCGCGAAAAAAAAACAGCTATTCCATACAGTTAAGAACATTAGGTATTCAATTTTACTTTTACTACTTAATTTTTTAACACCATATATAATAAGTCAAGCATTTTCTACGGTGAGACTTGACAATACTTGACATTTTGATGTATGAGTACAAAGGCAAATGCTCACGCGTATCAACGTTTTCCAACACACATAAGAGGAAACAATAAATGTTGATGTTATAAACACACGAGTATTATGTCAGTGGTTTTTTTGTCGTGCCAAAAACCACCTTAACCAAATCAGATATCATTAGGAAAATAATGATACTGTACATAACATCAATGTGTACGTAGAAATAAATGTTCGAGCTTCGTATTTTGAAAACTATTACTTACCTTTAAGCAGAGCCATGTTGCCACTAATATCAATTTGTCGGAAATTTTTGGTTGGTGGGTTCTTCAATGGAAACACAGTTACATATGTCACCTGGAAATATTAATAGTAATGCATTAATTATTATTATACAACGCTTTTTGTTGATCAACCTATACAATGTGGAGACAACAATACGCCAACAAATGAAAATACTGGCAATACTAGTACTTAAAGGTACTTTGAAACTATCAAAGTTAAATCTTAACATTGAATATCAAAAAAGGTTTTTTCAAACTTTTATAATAGTGATGGGTTTTGTCAATCAAGCAACTGGCTATACTGAAAAAAACTATTGAATATACAGTGTGTCTGAAACGTAGTGGTCCAAAGAGAAATGGGGTAAAGCGGACACCTATCATTAATAAAAAAAGTTGGGATATTCTCAACAATTCAGAAAATTTCGTTAATTTAATCATTTCAAGTTTTACACTTTCACTTGGATTTTTCGACCCTTTGAATAAAATTTTCGACGTATCGAGTTCAAATCTGGTTGGAAGATGCCTTGATAGTGTAGGTACAAGATTATGTTACTATTTACGTTCAGTGTGACTCTGCAATGCTTCAGATTTTATTTTTACTTGTCTTTTCTAACTTTTTATAATACTTTAGCGAAACTTTCTAAGCCCAGATTTTGAAAGAAATATACTGCCGAGTACGTGCACAAAGCTTTAAAAAGTAGCTTAAATATTGATAGTTAGTCTGGGAAAATGAATAAAGATAGCTAAATGAGAACCTTTAAAAAAAGGGTTTTGTAACAGGGTTGAAAAATCCGAAAAACTTTTTGCTCAAATTTTACCAAAATATCTGTACAAAGTGTTGAATAATTAAATTTAACACATTAGACACAACACATAGAAAGTAAAAAAATAAAAAAAAACATGTTTTGAAGGTCACGTCTAAACCTTCAAAACATGTGTTTTTAATTTTTTTTTACTTTCGCTGTTGACGCATAGGCCTTCACAACTTGTGTCATTTCCAGAAGCAGATTAAACAAATGAGATATTTTTCGGGTTTCGGGGCAACCCTATTACTAAGCCTCCGCTGTCCGTTCGTCCGCGAAATTTTCTGAACTGTTGAGAATATCCCAACTTTTAAATTTTTAAATGATAGGTAGCCACCTCCGCTTTACCCTAAGTGCCTTTGGACCACTACGTTTGAGACACCCTGAATTTGATTTTGTATGCAGACTAGAACGTCATTAGATATCAAGTTTAAATTATAATCGTATCTTCGTCTCCACATTGCATATTTGCCTTCCGGGAAAAAAAATGGTTACAATTAACAGACAATGGCTGCCATGCCCATTTAATTCAATGCAACGAGTCTAGTTCACCTTGTACATATAACAATGCCATGGGGCAGACGACCGATAGACGAATGAATCCTTTATTACTGCTATAGCAATATATCGTATTTGGCAAATATAAATATTTCTAGAGTTACTACTAGCTCCTGTCCACGGCTTCGCTTTTGTGGAGATCGTAAAATTATCGCACCACGGGAATGTACTACCGTGATAAAAGATATCCTATGTCATCAGAAATTTCATACAAAGTATATGTATAAAAAAAATAAAAATAAAATCTAATCAAATCAAATCTTTTACAGTTCAAGCAGTACGGTTATGGAATGCCTTGCCCGTGTCGATAAGGCGTGCTCAATCTTTGTCCACTTTTAAAATTCTGGTGAAAAAACACTTCCTCTTTCCTTAAACATCATCATTACATATAGTTCCTTATTCTTGTTTCATGTTTATTATTTTATATATATCTATGTATATATTTATGTGGTTAAGTTTATTCTTTATGTATTTATTGTGTTTGTAAATGGTACACCACTGACTACCTGCAGTATTGTCTCTCCTTCTCCCTTTAATTCATCCAAAGGTTGTCTGTAAAAGATCGCTTTTAGCGATAAGACCGCCCATTGTGTCACCCTATGTAACATTTCTAAATTTATTTCTGTAATTTGTATGGTGTGCATAATAAAGAATATTATATCTATCTATCTATGTATATAGTATATTCAGCGTTTAAGGCGTCGAAGTGTTACAAAGAGACAGAGTTTCACAATTATAATGTTAACTAGCAGCGCACCGTAGTTTCACCCGCATAAGTCTCAATTCCGTGTTAATATCGAGATAAAAAGTATCCTATGTATTAATCCAGGTTGTAAATTATCTGTGTGCCAAATTTGGTCCAAATCCGCTCAGCAGTTTTTGCGTGAAAGAGTAACAAACATCCATCCTCACAAACTTTCGCGTTTATAATATTATGAATAATACATATATTTACTATACAATATTATATTAGGGACTATTTTAAGACAATGTGCACAACAGCATGAAAATATTTTTGTCAGACATAAATGGAACGGTTTTGTGTCGTGTCAAACAGTTTTTCAGTACATTTGTTAACTTTTAATTAAGCGCACATTACAGCCGCATCGGAGCGCAGCGCATCGTACTTCAATACAAAAAGTATGGTGCGGCCCATGCACCTGCACCCTAATAGCGTAACACACTTTCAATCACAATCTGAATGATTTTGAAGGATATTGCTAGTACATTGTTTCATATAAGTTCGAAATAACGCAATGAATGTTGTCAAAATTAAAGCCATTGCCACTGATAATGTGTTACATAATTACGCCGCTGTACTGTGCAATGGTTCATATAAAATGTACCTTATTGATGTAGAAGATTTTTTTAAATGCGGTGTGGCCAGTCCAAACCTGCGTCAGCAATTACTATGAGATTGTTTAATTGCGAGTGTACGTCATCATTGTTTTCCTAAGATAATAGTCTTGATTCAGTGGCTCCGCCTTATCATGGTAATTAAAACAATATAAAAAGCCAACAAGATGACTTGCTGTAGGTGTTATCACGATGCGGGAGTCAATAGTTACTTGTCTGATTGATATCTGCATGTCTATAATCGATGGCAATTAGCTACCTGATTTGATACCTGATGCATCCAAGGTCTACTTATAACCTTGTTTCCAATTGATGTTATTTAACATCAACTTTATGCAATGTAAATAAAGTTGATTTTAGACCGACTAGTACTGTTGAAAAAGCCATAAAAAACATGAAGTTGTAGCGCAAACTGAACCTTATCAGTAGGTTTCACGGTTGTTTTTCCTAAAACTCGTTTTTGTTTACATGTTTGGCAAATAAATTTCAAACGCAGATTATTTATTTTATTTATTTATTCAGTTTCGGACAACAATATACTTCTATACTAATAGTAATTACAGTAAAAAAAACATGAAGTTGTAGCGCAAACTGAACCTCATGTGTAGGTATTACGATTGTTTTTCCTAAAACTCGTGTTTGTTAACATTTTTGGCAAACAAATTGTGAACGCAGATTATTTATTAAGTTTCAGACAACAATATACTTCTATACTAATAATAATAAAGCTGGATAGTTTGTTTTTTTGTTTGAACGCGCTAATTTCTGGAACTGTAGAGGTATGAGGAACTGGGTGTAAAGTTCACTCATCCTCCATTGAAAAGGAGGATCCTCCGACCAGACGGGTGTTGTATGTGGTGGGCTATTGCCCGAATTTTGATGTCGGGATGTTGTATATATCCTAGTCGCGCGGTAAACATTGCTTGTGCGATGCAGGATTTTGCGTGACATCAGTGTGATGCGTAGTACGCATGTGGCGATGTAGATGTCCACAGAACTACCAGGCGGATTAGAAAAAATCTTCTTACATATATGGCCCAAATCTTGAGGAAAGTTATAGGCAAATTAACGTCACGCTACGACCCTTAGGAGACGAGCAAAAAGAAAAAACGCTAAGCGAAAACGAAGTAATAGCGGGCGCGGGCGATGCGATGTGACGCGACACGATGAGTCGCGGGCTATAAAAAAATGGCTTTTATTTTACTATATTGTATATCTTACGTCTTCCACGCGAACGAAATCGCGGGCAGCAGCTAGTTGGTAATATGCATGTCAGGTATTATAATCTATACGATTTTTGCAATACCTATTTACTTACCTAATTCCGTAAACCAGTAACATAACCTAAGATAATAATTATGTACTCATATTATTATTTTATTGCATTTGGCCTTTAATTATTTTCTCATTAGGACTAATTTATAATTGAGTGTTTTTCATAATGATATATTATTATAGTTCTGTCCAGTGTTTGTTAGGTAGAGAAGTGTTTTGTTGAATACTTGGTAAAGTAATATTTTGAAGAATTTTCAGAAAAGGTGCACTATCGTGCGTTTGTCATTAAAAAAGATAAAACGGAAATGTTTGGTTATCATTTATTCGGTCCTAAGGACCACAATTAAAAATGGTGAGATACCTATTAGTTATAAAAATATAAGCTACCAATTATTTAAATCGTTAGTTACACAGGACCTTTATTTTTATAACTACCTACTTAATAGTTAGGTATCTTTTTAGGGTTCCGTACCCGAAGGGTGCTAAAACGAAACCCTATTACTAAGCCTCCGCTGTCCGTCCGTCCCCCAGTCTGTCAGTCATCGGGCTGTATCTCATGAATCGTAATAGGTAGACAGTTGAAATTTACAAAGATTGTGTATTTCTAGTGCCCCTATAAAAACAAAAAATAAAAATTAAATAAAGTTGTAAATTATCCATAGAATACTAAACTTTGATTTTGAAAAAAAATATCTTTCCCTGGTATGTGTCATTGTCTAGAGCTCGTCGAGTAGAGTACTTTTTATCTAATAAAATGAAGAAATAGGTACCTAGCCCTAAAAGTTGTCAGTTTTAGACCATTGTTGTACGAGCTCTATCGCAACAACTAAACAAGTTAGAAATTTGAAACCTCTATACGTATATCATGTACCGTATATATATTGTATTTAATCAACAAATATTAAAAAAGCCGATTCATAAGATATTTTATTTAAATATGGGCGATTTTCTGCAACTGCAAAATATAACTTGTAATTCAATCATTAAAATGAAACAAAAAAAAAAAAAAAAATTATCTTCGCAATTTTTTTAATTTAAGATGAAAAATATTCTTCGTTTAGTATTTTAATTTATTAAATAAATATTGTACGTTGGTACGGAATCGGTCCGGGATTTCTTCTATTGACGTTAGAAAAATACTTATATAATTATCAATGTCTAAATTAAAACTCGTTTTAATATTTCATAATTACCTCATGTCCAGCATTAAGCAGATGCCTCACAACACCTGTTCCTAGTATACTCAAACTTTTTACAGGATAAGGAAATAAAACCAAAATTTTTAACGCTTCAGTACTACAAAGAAAGTAGACCAAAGAAATAAGCACTAATAACTTCATTGTAACGCACTTTTAGTTCACAAACGCATAGAAAATACAAAGCCTTCGTTAATAAGTTTACAGAAATAAATTTTATTTGAACTAAGATTCAAAGCGCGTCTCTTATGCGCCCGCGCAAGACTGGGAATACGATTGAATAATATTATTAAACACGGCGCGCCACGTGACGTAATCTAGGCTTGTCAACTGACGGTTACAGTGTACGGTCGACAACATGAGTTACGATCGTTTGATACAAGGAGTCTTTAGTCGTTGAGAAAAGATAATTGAGTTGATCTAAAATAAATCTATCCTAGTTGAAGCTTCAGCTTAATAAACAACACGAATAGTTTCAAAAGTCATCATTTCAGCCGAAAGACGTCCACTGGTGGACATATGTAGGCCTGCCCCCAAGCACCGCCATTTCAACCGGCTCTGTGCTTCCCGAATTTACCGGATTCCTGCGGCCTTCACAAGGTCATCGGTCCACCCTATGGGAGGCCTTCCAACCCCACGTCTTCCGGTACGCGGTTACCATTCCAGAACCTTTTGGCCCGAATCGACCATCTGTTCCGCGAGCAATATGCCCTACACACTGCCACTTAAGTTTGGCAATTCGTCGAGCTATGTCGGTTACCTTGGTTCTCCTGCGGATCTCTTCATTTGTGCTTCGAGCATTGCCCTCTCCATTGCACTTTGGGTGACTATAAAAGTCATATTTATCCAAAAATGGTTCTACCTACTTATCTGCATATAAAATTTTAGATTTTTTATTTATATGGTTATCTTCGGAACTACTGTTTTTTATGTTAAAACAATCAAGCTTTTTGAATATGATTTTGTTGCTATTTTCTATTAAATTTAAGGAGTTACTTATATAAACATTTTAAATTAATATAACAATGGAATAACAAGTTGCTCTTTCGTTATTAAACCAACAATTTAGAATATTTATATTTGCTGTTTCTGTTGGTGGTACACTAAAATCATATTGCCAAGGCCGAATCAGAGTTGTAAATCAAACATCACCCAATTGTTGAACCTTAAACCCAATACAAACATTAGTTGATAAAAACAATCGCACTGATTTGAAGGCATTTGAATAATATTGACGTTATTGCGTAACACACTACCAATTGCAATGCCTTACATTTCATCACACGTCACGACAATTCAACAACGTTCATTGCGTTATTCACGTTGTCGAGCAAACTATTAGAACAGCCAGGCGATACGCTTGATAACCTTTTTTTTTTTGTTCCTTCCGTTGCCTGTGTGCCGGGGCCGCGATATCCCTTTCGGACAAACCCGCAACCCCAGCAGACGCTTGATAACCTTGGTTTCGATTGTTAAATTGATGTAATAGCGTTGACCGCACAGAGGTCATATAGAGGTGACTTGTGTTATGCAGTTTTGTTGATGTAGACAGCAAATTGCCTTTATAGTTCAGTTACCATGTGATTACTATCGAATCGTGGCTAGGCGTCGCTTGCCGTTGGTTTAACCAGGCTATCTCAAGGTTTTTAAGGAATCAACAAACAATCTTAAATTTATTGACAGATACAACCTAAACCCCTGAATCTAGAAGACTGAAATTTCGCAAAAGAGTTAGGAAGTATTTGTGTATTCATCCTTAATTGTTTATTTACGAGTATTTATATAAACTTTATTATACACCCCAAAAATACATAACAAAAAAAAAAATATGCTACAAAATATACAATGGGCGGCCTTATCGCTTTCCACGATCTCTTCCAGGCAACCATGGAATGGATAGTGATTTGCCTAGACATAAAATGGCGCTGCAGGGTTGGAAATTATCAAATAACTTCTCCCGCTCTGGCCGGAGCGGGAGGGCGTGTCAGACTTTTACTGACTAAAACCCACCCGTGTTCCTTCCGTTGCCTGTGTGTCGGGGCCGCAATATCCCTTTCGGACAAACTCGCAAGGCCCTTACGGACCCCGTCAGTTGGTGCTGACATCTCTTTGAGGCGCGCGTGGAACATAACGCGTCGTCGTCCCGGGCCTGGTCCTAATCGGACGGCGAGCTACCCATTGCTCACCATCCGCAAGCCCGCGCCTACGGTGGCCGGAAGTCGGCTCGCGACTCCCGACGCCTGGGGCGTCTCCTGCGGCGACTAGGGGCGCGAGGGCGTGAATCTTGCCTCTCCCTCGCGCGCTCCGCCTCCTCCTTCGCGAGTATTACTGCTTCGCAGAAGGAAGTGACGGCTTCCCATGCACTCTCGCTCCGGACCATGGCCTGAACTAGGGTCGGACGCGACAGATCGCCGCCGCCGATCGCCTCCGCGAGGACACGGCGGTGCTCCGCCCAAGCCGGGCAGACCTCCACCGTATGCTCCACCGTGTCCTCCGGGTGATCCACACAGTGGTGATACCCGGGCGTTTCCTCCCGCTTTATCCTGAACAGGAACCTCCCGAAACAACCGTGTCCGGTGAGGACCAGCGTCAGGCGGAAGGTGAGGACGCCGTGGCGCCTCTCAAACCAGTCCTCAAAGAGGGGACTTATCGCCGCAATTGTGGCGTGCCCAAGCACTAAGATAGTGCTGAGTTTTTAATTTAGTAAAAATGGTAATTTTGCTATTCTGAATTTGACGCTTTTCACCTAAAATTTTGATTGTAAAAACCAAACCAGACAAATTTTAATCGCGAATAAAAAGGTGTGGGATAAATACCTTGTCATGAACTAAAATGCACACCAACATCTCGACTTCACGTGCAAAAACAGTACTGTATTTATTTTTTCTTTTGCTTATATCTCGATAATGGTACGTCATATCGCAAAAATAATGAAAATTTCTCAACATGTAGGTAATATTTTTTCATATTTTTCATACAAAAATGAAATATTCCATATAAAACACCTCCAGGCTACAACCTAAGCGCGCCTCCGACTCTAAAAAAAAAATCACGGGGTAGGGTAAACCACGGGTACCTCGTGCTTAATTTTTTAATTTGGAGAATTTTATTTGCAGAATAGCTCTGAGGTTCTCATAGCCAAAAGTAAGGAATTTTAGTGATAGTTTAGTTAGGTGTACAAGAGAATGGGCACCAATGTTCCTTTACGAATCTCTTTAATACAGGTAACGATTGCGCCCGCTTTATTTCAACTGGCAATGCACACATCCACAAACGAGCGGTTTTGACAGTTAAGGATTTGTCGAGGAAAGTTGTGGAATGCATAGGCATTTTTATAAGCTTCAAGATATCTGATGACCTTAAACATTTCGTTTGAGAGTCGTAAAGAAACTGGAAACGTTCCTTGAGAATTAAGATAGAGAGGGTGGAAGGGGAAAAAAGCACATTTTATAAAAGGGAAAGAATATGATCATCCCAGCGAAGGCGAATTGGTAACCACTTGAGCTTCACACGTTATTCGGAAACATGGTCATATATGCGCAAACCGAATATGAACTTTATACAAAAATTTTGAAGCCGCTCAAGTTTATCAAGTTGATCTTGGGTAAGGTCAAGATAGCTGGCATACACATAATCAAGGATGGATAGAAGAAGAGATTGTGCAAGCGTAATCTTGGTGGCAGTCGGTAGAAAATTACGTAATCTCTTCAAAGATGCAGTGGATGCAAAAATTACAAAAAAAAAAAAAAAAAAATTATTACAGAGCTTTTAGAAACCATATTCTTTTCTAAGCTGATAACAATGAATGTAACGGTGGTGGTTTCATGTAGCCTTTAATTAATTCGTTTTCTTCTGATCATTCTTCTTAGGACTCTTCTTAAACAAACTGCTAATAATATAAAATAATACAGATAAAGTAGCCAGTATTAATGCTAGTAGATCTAGGTACAGTCGTTGGTAGAGGGGTACGCTCCACGCAGGGGAGCGGAGGTGGGGGGCGCCGCGTGTGCGCACGACGTGCTCAACCCAGTGCGCGAGCTCGACTCCCGGCTTCGATAGACGATCGTGGAAGATGAAGGATAGCTCCTTTACTTTCTTGGGGAACCTGTGGAAAAAACGAGGCAAATATGAGAGATGCCTTGTGCCTGTAAAGCTGGGACTGGGAATTAAACCCAGTACCGCTTACTGGGTTCAATTCCCAGCACCCCAATTATGTATCACTTTCGATTATAGTAAGAAGGATTTTGAAAGAAATTCTTAACAAATTGCTTCAAATGTTTGAAAAATTCGTTAGCTCGACAGCATAAAAATTTGTTTAAACATTAATTTTACTTAACAAATTTTACCTATTATTAATGTTTTTACTTTTTTAGCTTAGTTTTTAACTTTATTATGCAAGCTGTGGTTTCCTATAAGTGTAGGAGTACACCTACTTAATATCTGATGTCGCCCTTTAATTATGTATCATGTATTGTGTACATCTTTTGTTGGAGATCATAAAAAAAAAATGCCGGAATGAATATTGTTGTATTATCAAAATGAATGGCGCTGGGATTTAAAGCGAGTTACGCAATTTTTCATTAGTCTAAGATTTGGGCACGGTTGATGGCAATAGGGTCACCACCTAATATTGCGAATTTAAAACTAGGTAAATGACAACTTGAGGACACAGTATAAATATGGACAGTACAGAAACTACGCAGTAAACGTTCGAAACGGCACACTCACACATACGCGCTCATTGACGACGCCAAAGCGATCTTCGCGGTGCTGTCAGTTGCGGGCGCCCGCCGTGTCGATACGAGTGGATGCCTCGATATTTAAAAAAATGGAGCGTAAGTAATTATTTCAATAAATAGGCCTAGTTTCCATACCGTCCATATTTAAATTGTGGTGAGTACAGTATACGATTTTGATCTCAGCCTACCTATTCGGAAAATAATTATGTTTGTATTCTGATTTAAAACTATACTCAAAACTTACGCATCATCCTTCAACATAACATTAATAGCGACTTTCAATTCTTTAGCAAGATTGTGACTCAGTGTAACTTTCAGAGCGTATTCATTTTGCACAGCTTTCTGGACATTGGTGAACTGGTCAAAGAACACAGGGACTCCTATGATTGGTACTCCGAAGTGAATAGCTTCTATGGAAGACAGCAGGCCTCCGTGGGTGATGAACATCCTGACATTTGGGTGAGCTGAAACAGATTACAAGAAATGGTTGAGTAGTTTTCTGCAGTATTGAAAATGTTGAAAGAAAATTTATAAAGTTCCACTCTTAATAATTTTCTAGACTAATCAGTAAAATGGTGGATACGACATGATTTTATTAGACTTTATTAAAAGCAATATTGGTCACAAACTGGTCAGATAATTAAAATATCATGGGTTGGAAATCACTTAAAAAACATCCGATTGGGCGAACATCCAGCAGTAACTTGAATAATAAAACTACACTACAGACGTAAGAAGTTTAATTCCCCTAGATTCTTACTAATAAATAATATATTCTGATTCTATTATAAATTCTGTCAAAACTAATATTATAAAGAGAAAAGATTAGATTTTTTGTATGTTTGTAATGAATAAACTCAAAAACTACTTGACTGATTAAAAAAATCGATATGAGTATTATCACTGAGTAACAGAGGCTATAATTTTATTTTTCTTTCAAGCGGGCCGCGGGTGGAAACTAGTTATAAATAAAATAACATGAAACGCATTGTAACTAGTCAAGCCAAAGGTACTCGACGTGACGAAGGGACGTTGTCTGAAAAAAAAAATACAATTTAGTCCGTCAGTCAGATAATAAAAAAATATTAGATACGTATTTTTCGCTTTATCTTGTTAATAAAAATGATTTAGATGATACGCATTAAAGTTGGGGAGTGGGGACTCACTACGTCCCAAGCCGGTATTAAATCTACCGGAGAGTGACGTCATGCTACATTTTAACTCAATGTATTGCCGTAATCTTTTGATTTCCTAAAAAATAAAAAAAACGTGTTCAATATTTTTTAATTATCTATCTGACGGACAACAAAAAATTGTCAACATCCCTATACTATGTATTTGACCTGAAACATCTATGGCGTTGGTTAGTTTATTACCTAAAATGCTAGGCTGTGGTGCCCACTGCATAATGTGAACGTTCTTCGGCACATTTGGCAAGTCAGTCTCGAATTTCCAAATGACAGTCTGTTTGAGTTCTCCGAACATCTTCAGAAGCTCCGCGATCAGAGGTTTTGGCAACGAATCACTTTTCAAGAATGAGCCCATGCTGAAATATATCACACCATCCTTGGAATTGTCGATGAGGTCTTGAAAGTCCTGAAATGGGAAGTAGATAATTTCATTTAATTAATTAAAAGCGTGATGGCCCAGCGGTGGTGGATTCCTGGAATTATAATTAATATAAGTCTGAAACTGTATGAGAAGAGGCCTATGCCTTGCAGTGGGACGATAATAGGCTGGTATTAATATTATGAATTTAAGTTTCATAATGTCATGAGTATGTTGAATAATGAAGTCAAGAACATAAAATCGTGTTGCTATAGCTTGGACGTTATCGAAAATAATAGAATTGATGGAACTAACAGGGTTGAAAAGGTTATCAAAGTGAATCGCATACTGTCATTGTGGTCGAATAGTCGTGATGCGGCAGAATACAATATTCATCTAGCTTTAATTTAAGAAATAAAAAATGCCTTATCATTTACAACAAAATTATCAGCTTCATTAGGCCAAGCTCCTACCAATACGAACCACATCCAGAAGTCCCATTTTTCATAGTTTCCTAAAACATTCTTAGAAAACTCTGAAGAATGTAAGTAATAATTATCTGAGTAAAAAGAGAAATACGAGAAGTATGGATGAAGCAATATAAAATGATAATGTAAATATAAGTGTTGATGGATTTTATAATAAAACTCTTTTCATTTAGTTACCTTCGGCAGTGGTTTCACAGGCTCCTCAATATGGAATCCACCGATATACTTGAAATTCTGGGGCGTGCTCGGACGATCACGAACAGCGTCGTGCTCATTCCCGAAGATCAACGATGCGTTGAAAATAACATCTTCATAATCTGGAAGTTTCCTGCCGCGTTTGGCGACCAGCGGTCCAAAGGTTTGCTCATAGATTTTGCGTTCTTCAGGTTTGGTAATGAATCTGAAATTGAAGAAGAATATAAGTTAATAAAAAAAGAGACAGAGAACATCATGTGTACTCTACTCTATACAAATAAATCTGTTGTTAAGATTGGAGAGTAGACATACAAAATTTCAGACGTAAACTTTCTAGCAAGGAACGCGGCCTTCTCTCATGAGTTAAAAATACTTTAGGTAAGAGAAGACATTACAGATATTTTTGGAAAAGCAAATATTTTTATAGATAAAGCGGGTCGGACTGGAAGCCATTCCCAACTTGGTCGTTGAATCAGACTTGGCACATGATAAACCTGAGGTTGTTACCATCAGTGTGATTACAGCGCCCACTGCCACGTCCTGAAAGCACTATGTGATAGAGACTTACGTTTTAAGAAACTGCCACTTGATTCTCGACCATAACTCATCGACTCTCTCCAGAAAAGACAATGGAGCCATGGCTGGAGACGAGTAGTCTGGGTCGTAAGCAGGATTCGTGCCATGGTCGATCAGTCTTAGCACCTGCCAGTGAGCTCCCATCGAGTACAACCATATCATTGGGCAGTCGTACAGGACTGCCAGCCTGGAAACAATAGTTATGAGGACTTTATACATTGAGAAGATTGATGATTAATGCGTTTGCTCCATATAAAATACTGATATTCAGTTGGATCCGGTTAGACAGGAAGCCGACCCCAACATAGTAAGGAAAAGGATAGGCAGATTGATTGACATAGAGGAGATTGCTGACCCAGAAAGTATAGTCAATAAAGGGATGTTATTCATTGAACGAACAGAGCAGGGAAGAAAGGATGGATTATTAGAATTTTAACAAACAATTTTATATTCTTTTACAATTTACACTCACCAATCTTTTCAATTTGATGACGAGAAGCGCTCGTTTCGTTTAGATGGATTTTGTGAAAGGTGATAGATGATGTGGCTAGAAGGGGGGGTGCTTATGACAATACGGATTACTATAGATGAAGATGACATCCTGCGCTGATCCTTTGGGATTATATCCCAATTTATTTAGGGGCAGGGTACTATACAGGCAATTTTTTTCCACTCACCCTGCAAATACTTCAGATTCTATAAAATCCGTAACAACAACATCGAAGTGCTCATTGGGGTGTTCTATGAGTTTCTTGAAGTTTCCATTCTGGAAGGTAAGTCTTGCGCATTCCTGACCAAACTTTTGGATTTTTAGAAGATCGTTTCTTTTTTTTTTGTGTTCCATTCTGTATCCAATTGTTAGGGATTCATCATCTGTCATAAAGCATAGTTGTTGTTGGTGAAAAATTCGTACCTAATGGCCGTCATCGTGTGAACGTAGCCCGGTCAACAAATGTATGTTTTCTTCACTTGGTTTATTTAGTAATGTGGAAAACGTTCTCATAGTTAGATTTTGTGTTACGGTTAATTAGTGTCTACTTTTTTCTATCTATGTGTATAAGGTGTTAAAATAATTACTTTAGAAACTTTAAGAGGTGCTGTAGACCATCGAACTGAATTTCTTTTACTACCTATGTGGGACTAACGTAGTAATCGAGAAAAAAAAAACAGCACTCCCCATACAGTTTAGAACAGTAGTTAAACTTTACTATGTAACAGCAGATTTTTTATTCGCGATTTCAAAGTTGATTCCATAGATATAGGAACACAACACACCACAGGATATAAGAAAGAAGGATATATGCCCAGTAGTTGAAAATGTATCGAAATCCAATGTCTCCACTTCTTCTTCCCCACTATCTTGCCATAACTACACATGCAGATCAGTAAACCCAATAGATATGAGGTGGCGCTCACACTTGACTTGCAATTTATAAATCAGAACGTACTACACAATCAATTATAAACCTTATCCCATCAACCACAGCGTGCATTTACCATGCACCGTACAACTCACTCATACGAAAACATCGATCGTTATCGTTGTTCTGTGCAAAATCCATTTATTTTACATATACGCTAGTGATTGACTAAATCGGAATGTTATCGATCTATTATTGTATTAAAACTTATGGGAGTTCCTGAAAAAATAATTTATATAAAACGATATACATATAATAAGATGATATAAATAAACAATACGTAGGTAATAAAAAAAAAAAAATTAAGTGAATCAAAAAATTTCAACATTATGAGAAAATCTAAATGAGTATAAAACAAGATTTCAAATCGGTCTTCCAACCAGGCTATTAATGTGATATTTACATTGCTTGGTCAGTTACTTAGCGACATATTTAGGTAGTGGTAAAGAAGCGATGTATTTACTGCAATAATAGTACAGTCGCTGTGATATATGAAAACATAAATGTCGTAGTAAAAGGAAGAAATATTTTACGATTTAATGATTTTCATGATTTTCACCACAAATATAGTAAAATACTTGTGCTGATATATGATAAGTGGTTCTATGATTTATAAAGTATCTAGTTTGGCTTCGATTTTTACAAGAGAACCAATGAACTACACCGCATTCTTAAATGTTGTCACGATCGCGTTCCAAAGTGCACTAGTTAGCGGAGACGGCCATTTGCCCGAGACATGAGCATCGTGATCACGACGCGCGGACATAAACACGCCCCCATGCCACTTCTCCTGTTATTTATATTTCTGTGGTTGGTCCTATAGTAAAAGTTATTCAGTTCGATGGTATAAAGCACCTCTATAAGTTTCTAGAATTATTTATTTAACACCTTATATAAGTCAAGAATTTTCTACGGTGAGATTTGACAATTCTTGACATTTTGATGCATGAGTACAAACAGAACAGACAAAGCCAATGGCAAAGGTTCACGCGTATCAACATTTTTCAACACACTTGTGAGGAAACAATAAATGTAATTATATAAACATAATATTTTGTAACAAATAGTTGTGAATAATGCCTCGTGGATTTTTTTTCGTGCATCCTTATCAAAATCAAATATCATTAGAGATACTGTAGGTACCATCAATGTGTACGTAGAAATAAATGTTCGAGCTTCGTATTTTGAAAACTATTACTTACCTTTAAGCAGCGCCATGTTGCTACTAATATCAATTTGTCGAAAATTTTTGGTTGGTGGGTTCTTCAATAGAAACACTGTTGCGTATGTCACCTGGAAATATTAAGGCTCGTCCAGACCAGCGCGACACGACGGGCGCGACGCGACTCGAACAATACAATTTCTAAGAAAACTTCACGGTATAACAATAACCGGTGTCGCTTCCGGCGAAGCTTTATTAGTAATGCATTAATTATTATTATACAAACAATTTTGTTAATCTATCTATACAATATGGAGACAACAACATGACAATAAATTAAAATACTGACAGCTACAGTACTAGTGAATAAGAGTATTTTGAAACTATCAAACTTTGCTGGAAAACCGGATCTGTACTCCTTTTGACGACTGGATATAAAGTCATCATGAGCCTGTGCATTCATTGCGGAATAGCAACGGATACAATACCCAGACCCGCTCCCGCACCAGACCGCTGTAATACAATAGGAAGGCGAAGATTGGAAGATGAAATGATTCTTTCAATTGTACAGGAATAAGTCGCGCCTCAAACGGTTAGTATCCGATATTTCTGTTTTGTTGACATAATCTACTCATCACAATGTTTTTTTTTATGATTTGTATTGCAATATGTGGTTAGCTAGTGACCTCGACAATTTATTGATCATATTATTTATTGTTATTAGTAATTAACTGTTTGTTTATTTATTTTACCTCGATGGTCCTAGTCGATCAACCAACTAGCTATGATGGCTATGACTAAACCAGGAATCACAACGTTTAAAAATAATATGACTGTCGCGGTCCGTTTAATGGTAAACGATTACTACAAGATAAAAAATATCAAATATGATTTAAAACGAGTATTTTTTTATTAATTAATAAACAAATACTATGTAATGAACAAAAATAACAAAGAAAGTAAGTCATTAATATTAATGTAATACTTTGAACTTTGATCGGTCTGGAGTCTGGAGTAAAGTTGATGCAAGCTATTGTCATGAAATCCTATTTTTTTATTTTTTTTTTTATTTGTTTTAATTTTTTTTTATGTTTACCACAAAATTGGTCTGTTTCCGGACCGCGGTCCGCCATTTGGTGACTCCTGTCCTAAACTATTGAATATATTTGATGTTGTATGCAGACTAGGAACGTCATTCGATAAACAAAGTCGTATCGTCGTCTCCACATCATATAAACGCTTTCCAGGAAAATAAAAAAATGTGGTTGAAAGAAGTAGGTAAATTAAATGAACAATGGCTGCCATGACCATTTAATTCAGTGCAGCGAGTTGACCTTGTAAATATGTATAACAATGCTATGGTGCAGACGACCAATCTATACATTTAATAAAATCGTAGCGAAGTCAAAACTGTACATTGAATATTTTTGAAAAAAAGTAATTGCTACGAGGTCTGGGATCGATTCTAACGCCGAAAATATAAGTTTTAGTCTGTTTGTCTGTATTTATGTTCCAGCATCACGCAAATTCTAGTGGACAGATTCTATTAAAATTTTGCATAGATATTCCTTATAAGTCTGGTCAAACTGTAGGGTATAAACTATCACGCTATTTGCTATGGGGGATCAGCAATATTACATTATGTTCGTATTCTTCGTTCGAGCATCACGCAAATTCTATCGAATAGATTCTGTTGAAATTTTGCATAGATATTCCGTATAAGTCTGGTCAAACTGTAGGGTATAAACTATCACGCTATTTGCTATGGGGGATGAGCAATATTACATTATGTTCGGATTCTTCGTTCGAGCATCACGCAAATTCTATCGAATAGATTCTGTTAAAATTTTGCTTAGATATTCCCTATAAGTCTAGTCAAACTGTAGGGTATAAACTATCACGCTATTTGCTATGGGGGATGAGCAATATTACATTATGTTCGTATTCTTCGTTCGAGCATCACGCAAATTCTATCGAATAGATTCTGTTAAAATTTTGTATAGATATTCCGTATAAGTCTGGTCAAACTGTAGGGTATAAACTATTACGCTATTTGCTATGGGGGATGAGCAATATTACATTATGTTCGTATTCTTCGTTCGAGCATCACGCAAATTCTATCGAATACATTCTGTTAAAATTTTGCATAGATATTCCGTATAAGTCTGGTCAAACTGTAGGGTATAAACTATCACGCTATTTGCTATGGGGGATGAGCAATATTACATTATGTTCGTATTTTTCTCCGAAAATTGTAAAAGGACGTGCCAAAAGTTTAGCTTATTGTAGATAGTTACCGATTTAACTTTTTAAATGATTATCATCACTCTATAAAGGTAGCCTTTATGGAACTAAGCAGTCAATCATAAAATATATAGGAACGGCTATTTTAATTAAGTTTCAACAAAGCAAATAACTAGGTGGTTAGACGATTGCTTTGCAAACCTGAGATTGTAAGTTGGATTCCCAGCTATTGTTTATTTGTTGTGATTCTTTTTTTACATTTGGTAATACGTTTTTTTTTTAGTTTTGTATGTATTAGTCCGTAGAATGTTTTAATTCACTAAAAAAGGAAAACTTCGTAATCTATGGGAAATTGCAATAGAATGTTTTGTGACTGTAAAGTGCTTGTGACTTATCACAAGCACCTTACATTCACAAAACATTCTAGGTTGTGTTCTGATAATTTTAGAGCTATATACCGGCTGAATTTTTTTGCCGTCTCGAGAATAATATGGTGTGTTGTGTAAGTGGAACAGAAGCCATACCCGGGAATATTTGCTTAGTAGCATTGACCACGCGGGCAGGCAGGGATGCGCGAGCGGCTTGTGCGCCTGCGACAGGATATCAAAGAGGCCGACGGCACGTGCGCCGACGACCTATCGGCCGCTAAAGAAAGCTACGAATTCATTGATAAATTTCGCGCACTTAGTAGGGTGCGTATGATTTGAATTTCGATATATTTTATCGTTTAAAAAAAAAAAGCTGTGCCATAGGCTTCTACTCCGTAGACTGTAAAAAAAATGATGCGGTATACTCGTATATAGACTATAAGAATAAAATGTTTTTTTATAGGTCATAGAACAAACTTAATGTAAAAAACCCAATATTTTTAGTGCTATTTACTTTTAAAAGCATATTGTTATATTTAATCTTTTGGTATCAAAGATGAAATTAAGCCGAAAATATTGAAAAAAGCCGAATAACGTTGGCGCTCGTTGCATGTTCGTTGAGAACAAAACTACAAACGTAGTATACAGGCAAGTGTTATAAAAATGTGACTGTTATTGTAGTATATTATGGTGACGAACGACTTCCACGCGAACTAAGTCGCGGGCAGAAGCTAGCAGATGAATAAATCCTTTAATACACCTATAGCAATATATCGTATTTCGCAAATATTTTCTAGAGTTACCTACTACTAGCTTCTACCCGCGGCTTCGCCTTTGTGGCGGTCGTAAAATTATCGCACCACGAAAACGTAAGCCGGGATAACAGATATCATATACACATGGGGTCTACTCTCTAAGCACGAAATCTGTCGTTTCGTCCGAAGTTACGGGCATTTCCTATTCCATGACTGTTTCAGAGCTCAAACTAAGAATGAATGACAACACGATTTGACAGTTCTCCCTACTCCCGTTATGCAATTTGCCCGTTCGAAAATTTTTATTTCACGCTTGTTTTGACTACTCTCGGACGGGCTTTCATCTTCGTTGACAGACTTAGAGAGTAGACCCCCAGGTCATAGCGTGCCAAATTTCATCCAAATCAGTTCAGCCGTTAAGGCGTGAAAATGTAACAGAGTAACTTCCGCATTTATAATATTAGTAATAGGGATGGTTTTTAGTTAAGCACACGAGAATCAAAATATTTTTGTCAGACATACCTAAATGGAACGGATTTGTCTGTGTCAAACAGTTTTTCAATACATTTGTTAACTTTAAATTAAGCGCACGTTACAGCCGCATCGGGCCGCAGCGCATTGAACTTCAATACAAAAGGTGTGGTGTGGCCCATGCACCTGCACCCTAATTGCGTAACACACTTTCAATCACAATCTGAATGATTTTTGAAGGATATTGGTAATCCATTGCTTCATATGTTCGAAAAAAATGCGCTGCCGGGAATAATTACCTAAATACTGCCGTATAGTTCGTGTCAAATAACTTTGCCGCTCTGAAGTTAGGTTGCGCATGCACGCTGGCATGCGCACCACTGTTTTATAAGGAAGATTGACTACTGCGCAGTCATTTGTTGCCTACTTCAGAGCGGCAAAGTTATTTGACGCGAACTGTAGCAGGATCGAGAGAAGTATCGTATTCTCGTCCTGCCCACTTCTCTGCCTACTTCCCTGTTGCACTGCCGTGGAATTGAGCTGAGTGTAAATGGGGTATAAGGTCTATTGTTTCCAATTGATGTTATTCAACATCAAGTTTATGCAACTGTAAATAAAGTTGATTTTAGACCGACTAGTACTGTTGAAAAAGCCATAAAAAAACATGAAGTTGTAGCGCAAACTGAACCTTATCTGTAGGTTTCACGGTTGTTTTTCCTAAAACTCGTGTTTGTTTACATGTTTGGCAAATAAATTTCAAACGCAGGTTATTTATTTTATTTATTTATTCAGTTTCGGACAACAATACACTTCTATACTAATAGTAATAAAGCTGGATAGTTTGTTTTTTGTTTGAACGCGCTTATCTCAGCAACTGTAGAGGTTTGAGGAACAGCGTGTAATGTTCACTCATCCTCCATAGCAAAGGGAGGATTCTCCGACCAGACGGGTGTCGTCTCCTAGTCGCGCGGTAAACATTGCTTGCGCGAAGCAGGATTTTGTGTGACATCAGTGTGATGCGTAGTACGCATGTGGTGATGTAGATGTCCACAGAACTACCATTCGGATGTGTGAAGTGCTTTTTGCATTCACAGCCCAATTCTTGAGGAAGGTTATAGGCAATTTAACATCACGCTACAACACTTAAGAACCAAACAAAAAGAAAAAACGCTAAGCGTAACTAAGTAATAGCGGGGGCGGGCGACGCGATGTGATGTAATGCGGTGGGTCGGGGGCAGAGGGAGTTTTATAAAAATGTGGTTTTTCTTTTGGTATATTGTCGTCTTCCACGCTAACGAAATCGCGGGCAGCAGCTAGTAGGTAATATGCAAGTCAGGTATAATCTACGTATTACGGACATAATTATATGATATTTGCATTACCTACTCGTATTTACTTACCTAATTTCGTAAACCAGTAAGATAACAACGTAAAAAAAAAATAAAAAAACCTATACGTTATACGCGTAGGTATATTTGATATGTTTTAGTATAAGACTTCGCTAATTCATATTTTTCTCTTTTTGTTCTCACACACTATTGTCTACATTTCTTTCTCATTTCTCCTTTCGCAGTTCTGCTGGAAGAAATTTCTTAAGAAATAAGCAGTACCTTTGTACTCAAATTATAATTATGTCGTATCTCTATGTATTTTACTGTGTGTACATAAATAATACACACATGGGCACTGAGGGCATCACAGTGGGCCCTATCAGAATACCAGCGCTGCGGTATTTATTTTTAAATATCGCCGCATTATGCTGAGATAGTGGCCTTTTTGGCCTCGCACAGGTCTTTACTTTTCTGTTTGTATTTTAATTTCATATTTTAATTTTTTATTATTACTTACTGTTTGTATTTCCTGTGCGTGTCCCAAATAAAATATTTTTCTTTCTTTCTTTCTTTCTAATAAAATAAAAAAATTTAAACTTTCCGAGTAAAATTTGAAAAGCAACAAATAATGTACCAATGTTTGAGAACAATAAAAGAAAAAAACCTAAGATAATAATTATGAATTCATAATTATATTTGTTTTTTTGCATTTGGCCTTTATTTTTTTCTTATTATAACTATTTTATAATGGAGTTTTTTTAATAATGATATATTATTATAGTTCTGTCCAGTTTTTATTAGGTAGAGCAGAAGTAACAAAATATACTACTGTTTTGTAGAATACTTGGTAAAGTGATATTTTGAAGCATTTTTAGAAAAAGATGCACGACCATAGTTTGTGACAAACATAGGTAGCTGTTAAAAAAGATGAAATGGAAGTGTTTGGTTATCGATTATTAGGTACATAATAATGTTAAGGACCAAAATTATGGTGAGATACCTATTAGTTAAGTATAAAAATATAAGCTACCAATTATTTAAATTGTTAGTTACACAGGACCTTTATTTTTATACCTACCTACTTAATAGTTAGGTATCTTTTTGGGGTTCCGTATCCGAAGGGTGCCAAACGGAACCCTATTACTAAGCCTCCGCTGTCCGTCCGTCCGCCCGTCTGTCAGTCAGTCAGTGGGCTGTATCTCATGAATCGTAAGAGGTAGACACTTGAAATTTACAGATTGTGTATTTCTAGTGCCCCTATAAAAAAATGCTGTAAATTATCCATAGAATACTAAACTTTGATTTTGAAAAAAAAATCTTGTCCTGGCATGTGTCATTATCTAAAAAAGCTCATCGAGTAGAGTACTATTTTAATCTAATAAAATTAAGAAATAGGTAGCCGTAAAAGTTGTCAGTTTTAGACCATTTTTGTACGAGCTCTATCGCAACAACTAAACAAGTTAGAAATTTGAAACCTCTGTATATTAGCCATATATTGTATTTAATCAACAAATATTAAAAACACCGATTCATAAGGTATTTTATTTAAATGTGGGCGATTTTCTGTAACTGCAAAATATAACTTATAATTCAAAAAGCACAAAATTATCTTTGTTATTTTTTAAATTTGAGATGAAAAATATTCTTTGTTTAGTATTTTCATTTATTTGTTAAATATTGTACGGTGGTACGGAATCCTTCATGTGCGAGTCCAACTCGCACTTGGCCGGGTTTTTCTATTGCATTAGTGAAATACTTATTTAATTACAATGTCTAAATTAAAACCCGTATTAATAATTCATAATTACTTCATGTCCAGCATTAAGCAGATGCCTCACAGCACCTGTACCCAGTATACTCAAACTTTTTATAGGATAAGGAAATAAAACCAAAACTTTTAACGCTTCAGTACTACAAAGAAAGTAGACCAACGAAATTAGCACTAATAACTTCATTCTAACGCCTTAGTTCACAAATGCATGGAAATAAATTTTAAACTAATATTCAAAGCGCGACACTTATGCGCTTGTAAAAGGCTGGGAATACGATTGAACAATATTATTAAAAACGACGCGCGAGGTGACGTCGACGTGGCTTGTCAACAGAAAGTTACAGTGTACGGTCGACAACATGAGTTAGCGACCGTTTGATACAAGGAGTCTTAAGTCATTGAGAAAAAATAATTGGGTTGATCTAAAATAGTTAAGATCCATCGTTGAAGCTTCAAGTTAATAAACAACACGAATAGTTATAAAAGTCTTTCAGCCGAAAGACGTCCACTGCTGGACATAGGCCTGCCCCCAAGCACCGCCATTTTGACCTGTTCTGTGCTTCAGTATTTAGCGAATTCCTGCGGCCTTCACAAGGTCATCGGTCCACCTTGTGGGATGCCTTCCAACGCTACGTCTTTCGGTATGCGGTCACCATTCCAGAACCTTTCAGCCACATTGGCCATCTGTTCTGCGAGCAATGTGCCGAGCACACTGCCACTTAAGTTTTGCAATTCTTCGGGCTATGTCGGTTACCTTGGTTCCCCTGCGGATCTCTTCATTTCTGATTCGATCACGTAGTGAAACTAGAAGCAAACTAGAAGCATTGCGCTCTCCACTGCCCTTTGGGTGACTATAAAAGTCATATTTATCCAAAAAAAGTTCTACCTACTTATCTACGTATACATATATAATCTATAATAATAAGAAAGTGAATAAAGTACCGCTGGTCGCATTCTATCCCTATCGGATAAAGTTCCGCTATTTGCGGCATAATAATGACGTGCCTCGACCCGGCTAAAGTGCCGTAAGCATTGCATTGTCGTTGTCACTGTCACTGAGTCACTGTCACTGAGTCACTGTCACTGAGTCTCTGTCACTAAGTAATTGTCACTGAGTCACTGTCACTGAATCACGGTCACTGAGTCACTGTCACTGAGTCACTGTCACTGAGTCACTATCACTTGTTATTTTGTTTCATTGTTGAGGTTAGTTCGCTGTAAAATATAATACGTATAGAGTTGCCTAATAATAATTAATATTATAAACAGATATAAGGAGAAACCTGTTTCTGGGCCTAACCGTTACACGAATCAGATATGTACCCAAAAAATCGTCTATTTTGTTTATTGAACCCATTTAAATCTTAGCCTTATTAAAATTTATAATAGCCACAAAACTTATACAAACGGCTTCATGTTATGGCGGTCTTCATTTTACAGTACATTAAAGTAAATGTAGTGGTACTGCTGTAACGATTGGAATGGTAGTTTTTGATTAAATTTTCTTATTTGTTTCTTTGTCATTTGTTTGAATATTTTAATATAATTATACATATTTTTTTTAGGATATTAAATAAATTAAAAATATAGATCATACCTGTGCAGTAGATCCATTGAGTAATGAAATATTGAAGGAAAAGTGTAATTTGCGAAAAATAGTGGTTTCATCGGTTGAACGTATTGAACAATTATATGACAAGAAAAAGAGAGATTTTAAAGACACCGGGATGAATTTTACAATTGGGAAATATCCTGAAGGCGTGAAGCACTTTCTTCAGAGCGTGAGGAAAAAATCTGTACAAGTTTCTGAAATTGTATCCCACGATTTGAGTGAAATAGAAGTTCCAGTCCAGTACCAAAATTTAGTTTTGGCAGATTATTACTGTGACGACTCAAACAAGAAAACCCGTATTATAGTTTATTGCTCTAAAGAATCGCGAGAAGCAATTCCTAATATTGTGGAATATTTTGCTGACGGTACTTTTTATAGTTGCCCAGAACCGTTTTCACAATTATATAATATTCATGGTGATATGGGAAGTGGTGCGAAAACTACTAAAGTGAAGCCCTTAATATTTGCACTCATGTCGGACAGAAAAGAAAAAAGTTATATTATTTTGTTTAACATGATAAAGTCTCAAATTCCCGAGTGGAATCCATGCAAAGTTCACTTAAACTACGAAAGAGCAGCGATGAACGCCATAATGGAAGTATTCCCAAATATTACACTCCGAGGGTGCTATTAACATTGGACTCGCGATATTTGGAAGAAAGGGAAGTCTTTTGGATGTACGAAAAATAAACCAGGACGAAGAATAGTTGCCCTGGCGAGTGCCTTGCCACTTCTTCCTGACTGCAAGATTCAGCATGGTTTTGAGTACGTGAAATCTGAATCTGATGGCATAGCACAAATGGAAAAGTTTATAAAATACTTAGAAACATATTGATTTAAGACGCATTCTTCTACTGTAATAAGTGTATTTGGTGAACGCCATAGAACGACCAACATTTTAGAGGCGTTTCACTCCAAAATTAATAAACGTGTCAACAAGAATACTGTGACATTGATTACTCAAAGTATTGGAGCATTCATACATCAGATGACAGATGATTCCAAAAAAAAGAAGAAAAGATCAAATCATCAATAATGACTTCATTACGACGTACGGTGACAAATTATAAATAAAGAAATTTCAATTGGTCACGCATTAGAAAAATTGCGCACACAATGACATAACTAATAGTAATTACAAAGGAGACGGATACGCTTTCATACAATCTTGGGCCTGGACGTAAAAAGATGAAATTAGTGGCAATTGACAGCTACTATATTATCAAACCATCACTGAACATTTTGCGGATTTTGGCAACCTGAGAGATGAGTTTAAAGAGAATTAGTAAAAGTGAAGTTACGTACAGTTTATACTTAACAGCTGATTTTTGAAGTGCGACTGTTTTTTTTATAGAGAAGTTCGTGGTATAGTAATAACAGCCGCGACGCGCGCAAGTGGCTGGGCGAAGAGAGCATAAAATGCCAAGCAAAACATCAAAATCAACAGTATTAAAAGTTTTACTGAAATCTAGTATAATATAATAATAATAAATCATTTTATTTCGGATAACACAAAAAGATCCATAAATTGTTAGTAAAGTAAAGCTAGGACCGTTAGATTACCGTTTTCCATGGTTGACCTTATAACATCCGTTATGTTCAGTAGCGCTGAGGTAGTGCTATGACCAGGACAGAAGGACTTATTCTACAATGTTATTTAATTAAATGCTTAATTTTAATGGATTATACAGATTTATACACAATTATTAGTTTTGGCTTTTAATGGCTACTAAGTTAAATATATTTTATCAAAACGTTCGCGGGCTTAGAACTAAAAGTGATACGTTCTATCGTCAAATGTTGCTTATCTCGTATGATATTATTGTCCATAGAAAGACGTTACTAGATGAAGTTTTAAATTCTGAATTGTTTGATGAACGGTGCATTGTGTGGTGTCGTGATCGGGATTATGTTTTGACCGGGCAATCGCGTGGTGAGGGTATGCTTATTGCTACACGTAGGGAACTTTCAGATATATGCCAACCTACCTTCTATTCTACAGCAGAGGAGTTGTGATTCATCATACGACTGAAAAATTCTAGTACAAGCAAAAATATATTACCTTACATATTTGTGTTGTTTATTTATGTCAGCAAAGCTTAGGCCTTTCTTTTTGTTTACAACTTCGTAATTACCTCACAAAACTAAACCAAATAGTTATGAGTAACTCTTCGGATACCTTTCTCATCATTGGTGATTTTAACATGAGCGGTATTAACTGGGTCCTATCTGAAAATCTAGCGCTCGTCCCAATGAACCCAACAGGACCATTCTCCTGACGAAGTTTTACTTGGTGACGAATTATGTACCCTAGATTTTGAACAATGTAATGGTGTTCTTAATAGGTATATTAAAATTTTAGATTTCGTACTTTCTAACCAACTATTTACTGTGGTTGAGTGTTCAAGTCCGCTGGTTCCCATCGACGCCTACCATCCAGCACTACTAATTAATATGGATTTCGTTGAAGCTCCTCTATTGGAGTGCGCGTCACGGACGCAATATCTGTTCGACAAGGGTGACTATGAATCTATCAACAAATACATTTCCACGACTGACTGGGAATCCGAGTTTGTGACACGATCAATTGATGAATCATTAAACTTTTTCAATCAAGTTATTGTCAATGTACACACAAAATAGATTCCACAAAAAATACATCGTAGTAAAAATATCCAACTTGGTAAAATTCGGCATTAATTAAAACAATTAAAGAAAAATACAAATATTTAAATAAAATTAAGACGTACGGCAATTTAGCGGATGAGTCCACATTTAAGCTTCTTCGTGAACGGGTAAAGAAATTACAATCGCAATGTTATGAAAACTACTTGAATTTAACTGGAAAATATATTAAAGGAAATCCTAAATATTTTTGGACCTTCGTTAAAAAACGACACAACTCAAATGCAGTTCCCAGCACTTTAAACTATAATAGCGAAGCGTTGCGTATCGGAGAAACAATATGCAAAGCGTTTTCTACGTACTTTCACTCTACAATTCTGGACTAGCCCTAGTCATGGAATTTCTTCACCCCCTCTTTTTACTGAATCTTACAGCCTATCTGATATATGTAGCATTGTAGTGAACGTTGATGAAGTTTCTAACTTACTTCGCAAGTTGGATACTTCTAAAGCGGCTAGCCCAGATAATAATATTTCATCCAAATTTCTTGTACGATGTCCGTCTTCAATTGCCCAACCTATCTCGATTGTCTTCAGCAAATCCTTGGATACTTGTGTTGTACCTGAACTTTGGAAATCGGCTTTCATAATGCCTATTCACAAAAAAGGAGTCAAAACCGAAAAAACGATTGTAAACTACAGGTCGATATCCTAGCTCTGTATTGTGGCAAAAATCTTCGAAAGGATCATCTATAACCAGGTGTACGAGTATAGTGCTCTTAAAAATTCATTTAGTTCCTTTCAACATGGTTTTTTGAAAGGAAGGTCTACCGTCAGCGACGCCATGGATAACGGTAAGCAGGTTGATGTCGTTTATACTTATTACAGTAAAGCTTTTGATTGAATTAACCATGATATCTTAATATCAAAGTTATATGGTATAGGAATACGAGGTGATTTACTCAGATGCTTTTCTTCTTATCTGAAGAACAGGTCCCAAGCAGTAGTATTAAGCAATTATATATCTGGTTGGGTGCCTGTTCCCAGTGGAGTCCCCCAGGGTTCATTGCTCGGCCCATTACTATTCATTATCTATATAAACGACATCAACTCTTGCATGATTTCATACAAACTGCAGTTTTGCTGACGATATGAAAACCTATACTGCAATATCATCACATGTTGACGTTATTGCACTTCAGGATGATTTACGTCGGCTGGAAGCTTATTGTCGTGGGAGTAAACTTGATCTTAACCCTGCTAAATGTTCGATTCTAAAGTATTCTCGAAAGCGCGCGATTATACCTTCATCGTGTATTTTGGTGATCAATTACTACCTAGAACGAATTGCATTCGAGATCTGGGGGTTTATCACGATTCTAAGCCTACGTTTGAATGTTGATGTTATAGTCGCTAAAGCATCTAAAGCACTAGGTTTCATAATGCGGTTGTCCAGGTGCTTCACTCAAGCCAAAATTAAAAATAATTCTTTACTGTACTTTTGTTAGAAGCCACTTGGAATACGCATGTGAAATATGGAATCCATGTTATCACAAGGACATTTATTTTTTATTTATTTATTAGACCAAAAAGAGTAAACATGTAACACAATTAGTCTTAGCTACTTAAAATTATGCTTAAAAGTAATTCAGTTACAATTGTGTCCTATTCTTAGCATCTGCTGCCGAACTAGGTTTACAGCCCGTGTTTCAGCATGCAGCGCCTCAAGTCCTCGGACTGGGTATGCAAGTATGAGCTTACGGACAAAAGGAAACAGTTTATTTTAAAATATGAACTTAATTACTTTAAAAAGAAAGAAAGGGTTGCTGTCCTCTGGGTGTGTAAGGTGAAGGAGGTGAGTGTATGTGTGTGAGAGGGTGTGTACAGAATTAAAAGATTTAGCTAGTAGATTCATTTATAGTGTCCATAGGTTTATAAAGGCAAGAATTAGTTGTACCACTACTTTAAGATGGTAAGTATATATTCCGTTTGATCGTATGTTAACTTCCAAAGCCACAGAGATACCGATTTCTTCATCGTAGCTCGGGGAAGTTACGCCAAATTTTAGGCTAACTTTGCATTATTTTGAAACAGCGGCTTTTTTTCATTTAACGTGTAGGGTATGGTTAAGGAAGTATATTAAACTGTACACCGCGAAAAGTTAACCCCCGCGTGTACGTTTTTTTTAAGAAAACACCTAATATCAATTTTACTTGGTAGAAAAAAATATTAACAGATATGTTTGTATGGAGTGTTTGTCGAAGAGATTAGGTATCACAAGTGGGTCAAAAACTTTAACATTTTCGACCACGGAAATTTCCATAAAAATAAAATTACGTTTGTTTTTAAATTGTACTTCAAGCAAAAATATTAACAGCAGTTTTTTTGCATTAGATTACTTAATTAAATATTTATATGCGCTATTCAACAAAATTAAATATATTGTACTAGCGCAAGATATTAATAAAAGTTTTTTTGCAATAGCGGTTCAGGCAAAAATGTAACAGAGTTAAATTTAGTTTAACTTTTATTTATAGGGTCTATCTCACTTAATTACAAGAAAATTAAACACATTAAAGCGAAATGTTATATACCTAACTATTAAAAAAAAATTGCTTTAATTTGTTTAATTTTCGTAAAAAAACTGCTGTTAATATTTTTGCTGGAAGTACAATTAAAAAAAATCGTAATTTTATTTTTATGGAAATTTCCGTGGCCGAAAGTGTTTAATTCTGAAATAATATATTAGTTTTACGAATTGTTTACATAATATAACCAAAATTTTCCTGTTAACTATTTTGCCTCAATTTTTATTCACAAAAATGCGTTTTTGTTTTTTTTACCTTGATGCGGTCCTGGAAAATGTTTAATTTTTTTATATTATTTGAAGAGCTAAGTTCAAAAACACGATTCAGGAAAAAAATCGCTGTTAGGATTTAGTGCAGGGTTCAAACCTAATTTCTCCAGCCTAATCGTTAATTTATTCAGAGCGTACATGTTATGAATCTTATTAATCTTGTCATATAAATAGGGGCCCAAAAAGGGGTAAACTTTACAAACAAACGCCGTTTTTAAATGTTAGTGTTTGTGTTAAACGGAGAGGTTTACCTGTATGCAAGAGGTTAACCCTCTTGCATACAGGTAAACCTCTCCGCCGTATTAGGGTTGGATTGTACTCTAATATAGTATGCTGTTTTGAAACGATGCTTAATACAAACAGTTGGCACACAGTCAGCACCTCACAGTATTCATAAAGAAGTGTGGTATGGTATCGGAAAGGCTTAAAAGTACAAAAAGCTTCAATATGGTTCTCTGTGAAACCTCAAGTTGCTTTATCGTGGTTTTCGGTGCACCGCCCCAAGACGATATTTATTTATTTATTTATTTAAACTTTTCACACTCAAAAAAGTACAAAGGCGGACTTAATGCCTTAGGCATTCTCTACCAGTCAACCAAGGGTGGTGAAGAGATTAGATGGCAGGTGCTCTATATGAGAGGAACAAGGATAAATTAAAAAAAAGTATTCTAATTCATTGTAACTAAAATAGGTACAACAGTACAAACTACATACACATACATACATATTTACTATAATATATACCCATATTATATATATATACATATATACGAATGTAATACGACAAAATAATAATACGATAATATGTTGTACGATATGTAATCAGTGACTGACAAAGCGCATAATAGATTTATTTTAGGATTATAGATGAATATGAAAAATGTGAATTGGTTTAAGCTTGAAGGTTATTATACTGTTTATTTTTCTCTTCTTTTTTGGTAGCTGCGTTGTGCTGTTCACATTCTTTCTTTCCAATCTGTTGTTAGAAGTGAAGACTTTTAATTGACTTTTAACTGTCAGTCTCACATACAATTTTTTGTTTGTTTTAGCTGTAAGTCGTCCATAGTTAATAAATAAATAAATTGTCCATATCACAAAACTTATTTGAAGTTGTAATAGAAGGGGAAGACTAGTTTAGAACGAAAATTTGTTGTAAATTTTCTACTCTAAGGGGAGATGTAAAGAAAATGTATTTCTTATTGTATTTATTTATTTTATTATTTATGTACACACAGTAAAATACATACAGATACGACATAATTATAATTTGAGTACAAAGGTACTGCTTATTTCTTAAGAAATTTCTTCCAGCAGACCTGCGAAAGGAGAAATGAGAAAGAAATGTTGACAATAGTGTGTGAGAACAAAAAGAGAAAAATTTGAATTTGCGAAGTCTTATACTAAAACATATCAAATATACCTACACGTATAACGTAATAAATTAACATATACTTAAATGAATACATAAAGCTTAAATAAATAAACATACATATTATAGGTATATAAATACTCACAGTAGAGAGGAAAGATAAAGCTCTTTTACTCGCTATTTAAATTGTGAAACAGTTTTTAAATCACGAATGCTAGGCGGAAGTGAGTTCCACAGTCTTACTGCGTGCACAGAGAAGGAATAAGAATAGTAGCTTGTCTTATGAGGATGAGATTTAAGGAGAGATCTAAGGTTTGGTCTACACGGAGCGTCGCTAGGGCGAGCGTAAGAAAAACGCTCACGCAGGTAGGAAGGATAAGACGGGTTGTGTAAGATGTTGAAAACGAGACATAAAATCCGAGTGTTCCTGCGAAGGCGGATTGGGAGCCACTTGAGTTCCTTGCGATGGTGAGAAACATGGTCATACTTTCGTAGACCGAAAACAAAGCGAATACACAAGTTTTGCAAGCGCTCAAGCTTATTTAATAGCTCCTCAGTAGCATCCAGGTAGCAGGCGTCGGCATAATCTATAATCGGCTGAATAAGTGTTTGTGCCAAAGAAATTTAAGTCTTCAAGGGCAGAAGACTTTGAAGGCTTGTAGTTATTATTAAGCTTGACTGTACCTTTCTCTAAGCCACAAATTGAGATAGGCGTATCCGGTTCCGGTACGGTGCAGCGCTATAAGCCCCGCAGCGTCATATCCGCCCCAATCCGGCAGGTAGTGGGGATACGTTTGCGAAGCGCAAGACGATATCCTTGAACCTCATTGGCGTTCGGAATCCGAACGGTATAGTCGCGTTTAAAAGTAACTCGTTACTTTTAAAAAGGGTGTCCTACTTTTTAGTGTTAAAAATTAATTTGTGTTGGAAATGAACTCTTTGGACGAAAATTTTAATAATGTTAGTATGGACAATGCCCCACGTGCTCGGTCGCAATCTAGTGGTTCGAGCAGTAGCAGCGATTCTTCTTCCACGGCGCGGAAAAGGAGACGTCGGAGGCGAAAGGAGCGGCGCCGCCGTACAAAGCTAAGTAGATTAGAGGACGCTTTTGAAAAACTTACTGAAAAAGTATCCTCTTTGCAAGATCTTATTGTTAAAAATAATACTCAGTCGTGCATGTCTGACAGTGAGTCTATTCTATATATTCCGAGCGCTACTGAGCTGGATAAGGAATTAAACAAAGAAAAAGGGATTGATTTTAAAATACAAACTACCCTCAAGTCGCAGACATTACAGACAAATAATACGCATCTCGAATTGCTTAACAAATTGCAACATTTTAACTCACCTGACTGGGCTCAAGTACGTTATTCCGAAGTACAGAAACTTTATAATTCTACCCCAGGTTTTGTAGAGCTAGAATGTAATGACGTTTTGAAAAATTTTGAACGTAATCGTTCGTTAGCGGTCGTTGAAAATTCTTTAGCTGCTATGTCACATGCAGTTATTTTACAAAACGAAGCATTTCAAAAAGGTTTATGCCAATTCATTTCATGGGTATCCGAATTAAAAAACCCAACGACCACTGAAGAGATTACTTCAAAAATCAATGAACTTTTTGCCGATGGCGAGTACCAAAAAATACAATCGGATTTATTACAAATTATATGTGGCAAACGGGCTGATATAGTGCAACAACGTCGTGATATTATTTTAAATTCAGTAAAGGAAAGTTGTTTTAAGGAATCCTTAAGGAAAATACCCCCGTCCGCGCATCATTTATTTGACGACTCAAAATTTACAGATTTTGTAGGAAAACAAGGGAGCGTCTTAAAAATTTTTCATGCCGCACCCATTAAATTATCCTCGCAGGGTAGATCGTATAAACCTTCTGTCCAAAGAAGGGACACACAAGGAGTTAGGAAATATATAGTGCCTGTGCGCAACAGTGCAAACTATCGCCCCTCCACTAATAGTGGCTTTAATCCTGCGCAAGGACGAAAGAGAAGGGCAGAAGAGTTTTTTCGGCACACCGAAGATACACGATACGGTAAGAAACGTAGTACCCTGGGACGGCGTGATAAACGAGTCGATTGACTATCATCAACGTTTTCAAGCCGGGAGAATCAAACATCGGGTAAGTGTCTGGAGGAAGTTAGGGGCACCTTTATATATACTAAAGATAATATCGGGCTATCGGATCCCCTTTTTAAGCAAACCACCGCTTGTTCATCCCTTGAGGATTCCCAAAAGATTTCACACAATCAATTCAAAAGAAATCTTAATCGAATTAAAGAAGCTAGTAGATCAAGAGGTGTTAGAAAAAGCTTCATTGACTCCGAGCTTTGTCTCAACAATTTTTCTTGTACCAAAAAAGGAAGCGACGTCTTCGTTTCGCCCGGTCTTCAATTTAAAATTACTGAACAACTATGTCAAAATAGACAAATTTCGATTGGTGAACATGTACAAAGTCCCAGACTTCCTCCAACCACAGGATTGGTTGGTGAAAATAGACCTGAAAAATGCATATTTTCACCTGCCAATCGCGCCAGGACACAGACGTTTCCTCAGATTAATAGTTTCGGACCAACTTTGGCAAATGACCTGCCTTCCCTTCGGTTTGGCAACTGCTCCGAAGGTTTTTGCCAGTCTTACGAATTGGATCGCGCAGATCCTAAGAGACCAAGGAGTACGATTGCTGGTATATCTCGACGATTTTCTCCTGGTGAATCAGAATCGAGAAATTCTGAAAAGTCACGCGAACTTAACGGTAAGACTTTTGCAGTCCCTTGGCTTTATGATAAACTTTCAGAAGTCTTTATTGACTCCTCGGCAGTCAATCGAGTATCTGGGGATATTATGGGACCCTTGGCAAAATCTCAAATTACTACCACCAGCAAAGGTTCGCTTATTGCAATCGAGAACATCCAAAATGGCAAAAGCCACCAAGGTAAGTTTGAAAGAAGTCCAGAGTATACTAGGACTTTGGAATTTTGCCAGCTTCGTAGTCCCGCGAGGGCGCTTGAATTCTCGTGCAATGCTGACCTTCAGCAATTCCCTATTGCGAAAAAATATAAAAGGTCGAACACCGATGCCCGTCAAGGTAATTCCGAACCTGCAATGGTGGATACAGAATCACAACATGGATTCTCAACTGCACGGTTCACCTCCAACTTATTTTCTTACGACGGACTCGGCCAAGGCAGGTTGGGGTGCGCAGCTCAACAACGAGACTTTATGTGGCAGTTGGTTAGTACAGGAAAGAGACGCTCACAGCAATATCTTAGAGATGTTGGCAATTTTGCGAGTAATTCAGGTAAAAGGTCACCTAATGACCGATACAAGCCTATTAATTCAGAGCGACAACCGAACTGTAGTTTCTTACCTGCGCAACGAAGGCGGCACACAATCACAGGCTCTCCTAAACCTAACATACGAAGTCTTAGACGAAATAGATCGTTATCGGATACATATCTCAGTATATCACCTTCCCGGTCGATACAACTACGTAGCAGATCGGCTTTCAAGGAAATCTGCCCCGACAGAATGGCATTTGCTTCCCCGTGCTACCGAAAAAATTTTTCAGCGCTTCGGAATTCCCGAAATAGATCTTTTTGCGTCACGAACTGCTCATGTAGTACCCAGGTATGTGAGTCTGGATTTAGATCAGGCGGCTGTTTTCCAAAATGCCTTCGGTCGCCCTTGGCACTACAGGTTAGCGTGGATATTCCCACCACCGTGTCTAATACCCAGAGTATTAGCGCACCTGAACCAGGCAACCGGCATGTACCTGGTGATAACACCCGATTGGGAGAAGGTCTTTTGGAGAGCAGATCTGGTGGCTCGCTCCATGCGCCCTCCCTACCAGTTGAGGGATTTGGACCAAGTCTTGATAGACACAACAACCAATCGACCGCCTCCACAAGTTCATCAATTAAATTTAAAGGTGTGGTTAATACGGGGTGGTCATCGCTATTAGATTCTTGGCAGAAAGATCAGATAGAAATTTTAGAAGGTAGCTGGAGGAAATCGACCTTAAATACTTATAGGCCGGCATGGTTACGATGGTGTAAATGGTCACGTGACAATAATGTGAGCTCTATAGATCCATCCCCTGAAGATGTGGCTCGATTTCTAACGGATTTGCATCTTAAATTTAAATTTGCCTATAGTACAATTGCAGTACATAAGTCTGTGGTATGTACCTTTTGTCGCCCACCTAGTGGCTTCTCATTAGGTTCTCACATTATTATAAAGCAAGTATTAAAGGGTATAGCATTAAAACAGCCACCCAAAGCTAAAATTCCTATTTGGGACGTTAATGTTTTAATTAGATTCTTAGTTGACAAAATTCCCTCCAAAATGTCATTGTTCGAAATTTCTAAAAGAACCGCAATTCTCCTTTTATTGTGTTCCGGACGCAGAGTCCACGACCTTACATTATTGAGTATAAATAAAGAAAACTTTGTTAAGAGTGATGATTCTATAGTGTTTTGGCCAATTTTTGGGTCCAAAACTGATAATATAACATATATGCAATCTGGTTGGCGTTTACTTAAAGGTGAGTCGAACTCCAACATTGACCCAATTTATTGGATTGACAAATTGCTACAGTGCTCTAATGATCGAAGGGGTAATATTGAGAGCTTATTTATTAGTACACGTGGTGAACCCAAACCAGCCACCCGCACAATCATAGGTGGCTGGATTAAGTCAATGTTAAAACAAGCCGGAATAAACACTAGTCCAGGTAGTGTGCGATCGGCAGTAGCCTCGGCTAGTTGGTCTGATAATATTCCCATTGATCATATTTTGGAGAGAGGAAATTGGCGCTCTGCTTTGACATTTCACAAATATTATAAAAAAGAAATCAAGAATTACAGGGCCACAAATGAATCAAGTCAGATCAGTAATCTGTTTCGAACGATAAGATGATTTACTTAATCGTAATATCGATGTATAATTAAAGTCATAGGAACTAATTCTGTTGATTTAATAAGTTGAACTATCAAAAGTTTTCAATGAATAAATAACGTTGTTGATCACATTGGCGTTCTAATTTAGTCCCAATCCAGCAGTCGATAACAAACACTTCTCAATTTGTGGCTTAGAGAAAGGTACAGTCAAGCTTAATAGAACAATTTTACCTAAAAATAAAATTGATATTAAGCATACTTACCTTTCTCTAAGCCAATTTATATTTCTGTCTGCTGATTCTTTATTATAAATATATGTAATTGACATCCTTATCAATCACGGTAAATTGAGCCGCAATGAGGTTCAAGGATATCGTCTTGCGCTTCGCAAACGTATCCCCACTACCTGCCGGATTGGGGCGGATATGACGCTGCGGGGCTTATAGCGCTGCACCGTACCGGAACCGGATACGCCTATCTCAATTTGTGGCTTAGAGAAAGGTAAGTATGCTTAATATCAATTTTATTTTTAGGTAAAATTGTTCTATTAATACTTTTTGCATAGCAACACTAAAGAGTTGTTATAAGACAGTGACAGTAAGCACGGATGTTAATTAGTAGAGATGACAAAATGACATAGAAAACACATTAATATGTTTTAGTTGTAAATTATTTTTATTCAATTATTATAATAGAAGGAGAATCGACTTAGGCGTATTAAAAGACTTTAAATGTCGTTTCTTTAATTTCAGCAACACATAATAATATCTTATGTTTCATATCTTTTTAAATAATTTTTGTGTGTAATGAATGTAGTTCGTTATCTGCACGATACCCGTTTTATGTTCGTGAATGGGTGACCATCTATTACATATCAAGACCCGTCCGTGCCTCGGTAAGGACGTTGGACCCGGCTGTCATTCGTAGATCTTGGACAGTCGAAGTCTTTGTCAGTTTGACAGTCGTAAGTTTGACGAGCCCGGCGTGTTGCCACGCCGAGGGTCAAGCGCTCGCGCTCGGCGGCGTGGCAAAACGCCACGTTCGGGTTCGCGACAAGTCAATTGTCATCCTGAGGATTGTCATTGAGAGGTGAAACAGTTGTCGATTTCTTACAGGATTTTAAGCGGAATAAGTTACTACAACATAATATCGACGTCTATTGTATTTTATAATGGATTTCCACAAGGTGACGCCTGAATCAATTAACTACTTATCTAATTTTAAAGACAAAAATAAACATATTATTATATCGTCGAGTATTTGTAATCTTAATAATTCACATTTACAAAAATTCAACATGTTTACAATCAGTCGGCTTAATTGCTGGAAGCATTTGAATTAAATATAGTATGGAACATTTTTTTTCACAAGTCAGTGATCACATTAGGGAATGAAAAATGGTGTAAACGACATTCCCCCGAGTAGGTACGTAAGGCAGGACGCACACCAAAAAAATATATTTTTACTTCATTTATAAAAAAAGTGACAACATTGTTACATACATTAAATTCGTTAATTTTATATGATTTGATGAGGTTTTCAGTATCCAAAAACTTTATTAGGGGGGACTCATAGCAAATGACCAAAATTTCCAGTCATTGACCCTGGTGTAATTGCGTAACACACTTACAGTAGCAATGGCTTTCCATTTGACAGATCAACAACATTCATTGCGTTATTTACGTTGTTGGCAGACAAATTTTTCGAACGTATGAAGCTATGGATTAGCAATATCCTTCAAAATCATTTAGATTGTGATTAAAAATGTGTTACGCAATATGGGTGCTGTACTCATTAAAAAAAACTACTTAAAAAACTAAATACAACTCATTAACTACTCTTCTCTTTCTTTTGTTTCTTCGACCACTTACTTAATACATACTTCACTGCTTTCTTAATTAACAAGATTACTACGGCAAAAAATGCTGCTAGATCTAGGTACAGCTTTTGATACAGTGGTAAGTCGAGCGCAGGGGAGCGGAGGTGGCGGGCGCCGCGGTTGCGCACGACGAATTCTACCCAATGCGGAAGCG
The DNA here is from genome assembly GCA_947364205.1 of Agrochola lota. NCBI lineage: Eukaryota > Metazoa > Arthropoda > Insecta > Lepidoptera > Noctuidae > Agrochola > Agrochola lota. The sequence continues at coordinate 12,839,531 of OX376241.1, forward strand.
CAACGCCTGGTTTCATCTCACGGTCGTGGAATAGGGTTGATATTTCTTTGGCTTTCTTGGCGTAACTGTGAACAAAGAGATTAAAATATTGCATTCATTCTTCCTATACTCTATGTATCGGAATATTTTAAAGAAGACATATGTTACGGCCCCGGCGCTGCCAGGTGGCGTACGGCGGGACTTACTGTAATCATGCCGCTGCGCATGCCCGTGCTCTTCACGTCATAAGGGGCGCCACGAGTAAAAAAAAAAGCAGACAATCATCAGACATCGCAAGGCGAACGTATCGCTTTATCAGATCTTCAGATTTATTAAAAAAATAAAACAGATTTATTAAATACCAGGCCTAACGTTAATTATTTTCGAAGCCATACACAGCGGCAACAGCAGGAACACAGATGAAAGCAGATTGCATGCAGCGGAGATGAGAATGTTGAGATGGATGTGTGGAGTAACGAGAATGGATAAAGTAAGAAATGATCATTGAGAATGGAATGATAAGTGAAAGTTCATATAGGACAGAAAAGATGAAAGGAAATCGTTTGTGTTGGTTACGTATGATGAGGAGGGATGAAACACGTGTGACTAAAAGATTGATGAATATAAAGGTTGATACATGGAAAGGGAGAGGAAGGTTAAAGAAAATATGAATGGATAGTGTGAGAAATGAAATGAAAAAAGACAGTAAATGATAGCGTGACGGTTGACACGGGAGAATGGAAGCAGAAAACTTGTTTCGCCGACCCCACGTCCCAGGAGAGGAGGACAAAACAGGGGCAGGAAGATGATGATTTATTCTTCCTTTAAGTTTTGTATAACTTGTTAATTATAATTTGGAAACAGTAAGCCAACTTGAAACGATTCTTGACAAATTTGGGTGGTATGAAGCTACAAGTACGCGACGGGCCCGTCTGGCTGGGCAATTTCAGTGAGTGTAACGTAGTCAGAAGATCTTAGAGTCACGCGATAGAAAAAGAGGCAACTTTTAGCTGAATATAACTGTAGGTGATTAGCGCTGTGCGACCTGAATTGCACTTTATTGTGTCGTAACAAGAGTCGCTTTTTATTTAAATTATTTTGCGGAGTGCCCCATCTGTATTAATCTGTGGTGGTGGTTTCAATTAATTTGTATAGTTAGTTTAATATTCCTTTAATCAGTTCAAGGGCCATATTCGGGAACAGTTATTAGATCGATTAATTCAACCTTCAGCTGACTTTTACTCCTCAAGTCTTTCTAGTTAAATAATAATACAACTTACGTATCATCTGCGAGAACCTTCCTCACAGCAGTATCGAGTTCTGGTGTCATATCTTCAGCTAACGTGACATGGATCCCGAATCCCTTGGCGTGGACAGATATCATGTTGAGGGCCTGGTCTGCCATCACCGGGATACCGACCATAGGTACTCCGTAATGAATTGCTTCTGAGGTTGAAAGCTGGCCACCGTGTGAGATGAAGAGTCTTAGGTTGGGATGGGCTGAAATTAAAGTGGTAAAAAAATTATATGGAATTTTTCTGTGACCTGGTTTTCATTTCCCTCAATCTGCCTAGCCTTTTTCCCAACGATGTTGAGGTTGGCTTCCAGTCTAGCTGGATACAGCTGTATACCAGAATTTTAAGTGGAGTGACTGTCTATCTGATCTTCAAAACCCAGTAACTGATTAATACTATACCCCTTGGTAAGACTGGTTGTCAGACTTTCGGGCTTCTGGCGACCCGTAACGATTGTCAAAGATCCATGAATGACAGCCGTGACAAACGGCTTAATATGCTTTCCGAGGCACGGAGGGGTATTTTTATGTAAAGATAGTCACCCATTCACAGACCAACCGCGGCAAGCGTAGCTTAACCTGATGAATCGTTCCGTGCGCCTGTTATTAGTTAGCCACGAGTTAATTATTATCTACATTGAATAAAAATTATAAACAAACCCAAAATACTAGGCTGTGGAGCCCACTTAATAAGATGAACATTCACTGGTACATCTTTCAGGTCACTCTCGAACTTCCAAATGACGGTCTGCTTATATTTGCTGAACATGTTCAGTAAAGACTTCTTCATCTGCTCGGACATGCCATCACTATTCGTGATGGAACCCATGCTGAAATATATGACACCGTCTTTTGCTTCGTCCATCAGTTTTTGGAGATCCTGAAAGGAAATACGAAGTATTTGACTAGAAAGATGAAGATTCATGATTGGTTGACACTGTTTAAGGCCAAATTTTTTATCGACTTAAAAAAAAGGCTTCTCAATTCGAAAGTTTTCTTTTTTGAGTTTGTTTGTAACGCGATTAGTCCGCCAATTATGAATTGATATAGATGATTTTTTTTTGTTTCGTAGAGGAACCTTGTGCGGTGGTTTCTTCTAAATTTTATTTTTAATTTTTTTGAGTTAGCTCCAATAATACGTATTTTTCGCACTCAGTCTATGTATCTGGATGATCTTGTTATAATAACTTCCTGTCACTGTTATTTACATAGCAGGTAGTGGTATTCGAATTTGTATGGGGTAGGTATCACAAGTAAAGAGTAAAATGTAAAAACGTATTAATTTAAAAAAAAAAAAACAGTCAACCGCCTTCCAAAAAATACTACAAAGTTAAAACTAACTTTAATTTCGGAAGTCGGTGGTCGGTTTGTAGTATTTTTTTTGGAAGTCGGTTGTTTTTATTAATGGGGTTGTCGGGCTTTGAAGGCGGTCCGTGACATAATTTGTGCGCTTTCGGTGGCACAAACTTTATTAGTACTGCCATTTCTACAAGCAGCCGACAACCCGATTACGTGCTCTGTGCCTAACTCCATACCGTTATGGTCTTTAAGAGACCTTTAAACTGTTTGTCCACCGTACCGTGAACGGGACGTCAACGAGAAACGACATTACGTGGCCGTAGTTCTTTGTTATTGGGTTTGGTTTCCGCATTTAGTCCTTCAGATGGACCATTGTGCGGGGGCCATGGCGGCCGTCGGTGATTATTCCAACCAGCCCACCTCCCTTCAGAAGTTAATTAAATCTCCTCGTTTATTCAGAACGTCTGTGAAAGATCTGGCTGACCCGAGGGGAGGACGTGCATGAGGTTTCCGCAGCGTCCATGCACGCCCTGCACAGAGGACTGTCCGTTATGCCTATTGTGTGGAAGTGCTTGTTTAGCGAGCAGTGTCCCGTGATGGTCCCCGTCACCAGGCACAGGCCGTTCCTATCCAGGCGTAATAAGCATCTGGTCAACTTGTTGCGGCTCGTTATGGTGTATTGTGACATTCTAGTGTTAGCTTTGAGGTAATATATTTTTTCCATAAGGATTGTAGAACTGAGGCGCTGTCAGAGAGTATGCGTAAGTGGCCATAGTTAATGTAGTGTCGCTACTTTGGCGTCGTCATCTCGTTCTCGTTGACGTCCTGTTCACGGTGCGATGGACAAACAGTCTAAGACACATCGTAGTCGTCAATTAAAATGCTTGGACAATAAAAACATTTCCCGAAAGCTGAACAAATCTCTGCGATGAAAATCACGCAGAGATTAAACGTTTTAAACGTGCCCGGCACACAAGTTAGTTTTACTGCAGTATGCAAGTAATCCACAGCATGAGATTACAGCTGGATAAAAATCCTCAGAGACCTAGAGTACCGCGTGATTCCCCATTGTTGTACTAAGTCCTTTGAACGGGTGCAAAGATTAGAGAATGAATTCCGTCCGCGTTGCTTTTGGCTCGACACGGGCTTTCAGATTTTATTGTACCGTCGGGAATTAACGTGATTACATATTAACAGCGTAGGTGAGAAACGGTTTTGGGGCGCGTGTTAAAAAAAAATCTATAGGTTAGAAATAATCGTTGGGGACAAAATAGTATTCTTTTTGGGATCTTGCGATAAGTTTTTATTATAAATCCGATGCCCGAAAATAAAACGTCTGCAGTAATCTACCAAATATAGAAAGAACAAAGACATATTTTTTTTAATAATTTATAAATAGCTAAGGGAGAATTTCGCCAAATAAATCAAGAAACTGGATGCCTACCATGATCTAATTAAAAACGATTCAAAAGCAAGGCATTTCAGTTTAGGTTCTTAAACTGCATCGCTTCAAAGTCGTACCACGACGTCCAATACGCTCAGCGGCATTTGGATCGTTAAAAGTGAATGAAAGATCGCAATCTGTGGCTGAACCGCGCGGCCGCGTTTGGAACGTTTTTGGTGAAAACGAGACAACGCTATTATTGTCAAATAAGTTTGTTTCGCGCACGTTATTTAGTGTCAGACACGTTCAGAAGCAAGTAACATTTTATTTGTTCTTAACTCAGTATCATTACTTCAAAGTAAAACGGACACTCAACAGTTTTTTTTTAAGATTCCACATTAATACGGTAACTATTGTTAAAATAATTCTTAGTCAAAGTAGATATTTATTTACCTTTTGCTATTTATTAAGTATACGAAAAAAAATTTTTTATTTCGACGTAATAAAACAAATTATGTTTCTGTTTCGAACGTACCAGAGTAAACAAAGTTGTGCGAGTTGAGTTGGGGCATAGTGGGCATAGTGTGAGGCAGAATCTTCCTCAAAAAACTCAAATAAAAGTAGTTCATCAGAAATCTGTTAGACAAAAAGAATGCGGTTAAAAAAGGCATATAAAATAGATGTTTTAGACGTTTAAAAGAAAGATTAAAGCTCACTTACATTGGTTTTTGTACAATTCCACTAAAATAGCACTAAAAAACTTTATTTTCGTCAATAATTCACCAAACGTTTCAGTTTATGTTAGAGAAATAGTAACTTTTATTGAATCGCTTATTTTGACAGTTGAGCGTTTCAGTTGAGCTGCTATAAGGACGTCGTGGTACCAAACAAGAATGAATGAAACCAAAACTTGCGACTCAGTTTGGGACAATCGCTGTCACATGGCATGGCCTAAATTGAATCGTTAAACTAACGTCATGGTACGAATTAGAAGAACAGTTCAGTTTAGGTCCTAAAATGGATCGCGCTAAGAGCTCGTGGTAGGCATCCTGAACGCGTTTAGCACATCTGCACCGCGTTCAAGAGCTGTCAGTGTCAAAATTGTTATGGAATATTGACACTGCCAGCTCTTGAATGCGGTATTAGAAGTGCTGATGGCGTTTAGTTTAATTGGAAAAAACCGCCCTAACTATGCTAATATTTGGCATAATCATACTTAAGCACATACATTTTCTCAACGCCTGCGACCTCACTGTTGGCGCTTAACTGATTCACAAACGCTTGTTGTCTCACGTTTTCACTAAGGTTTTCCCCAAGTCCCTCAATACAATAAATGTGGGTTTATAGTTCCGACACTCAATTAGTCAAACATTGTATAGAACATTACTGGACTCAGATCGTAATAATGTGGTTACAGAATGCCAGTTGGCAGTGTACCTGTCTCTCAAGAATTTATTTCTACAATCTTTGTTTCATATGCATCAATGTGTAGCCAGAAAACATAGGTACTTAATAATTGTAGCTACACAGTGATACCATAAATTATAGAACACAAACATGTGGCAGAATGAAGTAGAAAGGTAGTACTTTCCTGAATGAATCAAGGTAGCAGAAACCTATAATAAGGACAGCAGAATTATGACCGATTATTTTTCTATGTGTTTGTAGCCTGTACTGTAAGCACTGCAGGGCAAAGTCCTCCCTTTCTGTTTCCATTTTTCCCGGTCTACTACTATTTTGTTGCTATCCTTTAAAAAAGAGATGATGGGATGAGTTGGTGTCCACTTTTTCACCACAAAAAGAAAAATGACGCTAATAAGTAGTAGTACTTATTAGTGTCATTTTTTTGGGTTCCGTACCTCAAAAGGAAGAAACGGGACCCTTTTATGATCATTTCGTTGTCCGTCTGTCTGTCTGTCATCCTGTCAAGACCCTTTTTCTCAGGAACACGTAAAGGGATCAAGTTGAAATTAATATCAATTATGAAGGTATACAGTCCCTTGAAGCTCTAAAAAAATCAAGCTTCTAAGTCAATGCTATAAAAAACTACGGCCATTTATGCGACATATTTTGATACTCGCAAATAAATCAAAACCTATAGGGTACTTCCCGTTGACCTAGTGTCATGAAATTTGACAAGAAACAAGGTCTCACAGCAAAAGTCCAAAAATCGTCAATTTGTAGTTTCATCACATAAAAAAAAATGCGATTACACATTTACCTTTCCAGTTGGAATATATGTTTTTCAGCTACAATGTTAATTTTGTTTTTGGGATAAATTAATCCCAACTACGGAACTCTTGATTGTGCGTGGTCCGACACGCACTTGGCCAGTATTTTCTCATGACATTACCTGTGGCAAAGGCTTGGTCTTGTCGATGTGGTATCCAGCAATGTTGACAGTGTTTTGAGGCAGCTTTATCGCTCCTCCTATGGAGGGGTGCGAATTGAGGAACATCAGGGATGCGTTGTACACAGCATCTTCGTAAGACGGCAACGTCACTCCTCGCTTGGCTGCTACCTCAGGGTAATAGCTATTGTAGGCCCATTTTTCAAACTGGTTTAACACTAATCTGGAAAATGGATGGGATAAAGTTGAAAACATATTTAATATTTTCAAAATCATGCAAAGTGGCCTGTTAGTCTTGAACTACCTTGGTAGCAGTGATAGCCTAGTGGAGTGACCGTCAGACTGCCAAGTCATAGGTCTCAAGTACCTCTGACTTTTCAGATTCATGTGCGTATTGTATCACTCACTTCAAAAACGGTGAAGGAATACATCGTGAGGAAACCGGCATGCCTTTCTTTTTTTTTTCAGGATGGGAAATCATCAAATAACTTCTCCCGCTCTGGGCAGATCGAGAGGGTGTGACTAAAACCCACCCGTGTTCCTTCCGTTGCCTGTGTGCCGGGGCCGCGATATCCCTTTCGGACAAACCCGCAACCCCAGCAGGCATTGGTCTTTCGACCCCGTCGGTTGGTGCTGACATCTCTTTGAGGCGCGCGTGGAACACAACGCGCCGTCGACACGGGCCAGGTCCTTATCGGACGGCGAGCTGCCCATTGCTCACCGTCCGCAAGCCCGCGCCTACGGTGTCCGGAAGTCGGCTCTCGACTCCCGACGCCCGGGGCGTCTCCTGCGGCGACTAGGGCCGCGAGGGCGTGCAGCTTGCATCTCCCTCGCGCGCTCCGCCTCCTCCTTCGCGAACATAACTGCTTCGCAGAAGGAGGTGACGGCCTCCCATGCACTCTCGCTCCGAACCATGGCCTGAACTAGGGCCGGACGCGAGAGATCGCCGCCGCCAATCGCCTCCGTGAGGACACGGCGGTGCTCCGCCCAAGCCGGGCAGACCTCCACCGTATGCTCCACCGTGTCCTCCGGGCGATCCACACAGTGGTGACACCCGAGCGTTTCCTCCCGCCTTACACGGAACAGGAACCTCCCGAAAAACTGGCATGCCTGAGAGATATTTCTCGACACAAACTCACGTTCGCATTTATAATATTAATAGTTAAGAAAAATTAGAAATAATACTTTTACTTACAGCTGCAAGTTTTTCTTCACAAGTTTGTATAACCCTTCAGCTCTCTGCCAGAAATTCAGTGGGAGTTTGTGGTGAGTAAACAGGTCTAAGGAGTACGCTGGGTTGGTAATACCATCCATTACTCTTAGTGCTTGCCAATGGGGCTCCGTTGAACATACCCAGATCAAGGGACAGTCGAACAGTGCTGGAATTCTGTGAATTGAATAAAAATCTGCTAAGTAAATTACTATCATACGCTAAGTTGTAGGAACAATTGAATATAACAAAATAATATAGAAGGAGAATCGACAGTGGCCGGCGTTTAGTATTGTCGTTTATTTGGAAGATAACGTTTACATGCATAACATGAGACTTTTCAGATTTGTCTCTACAATAGGATGGCAACACACCTGCGATACTTTTGGTATTACAGAGGGCCTCGGTAACCAGTTACCACTAAGAGGGCCGCTGGCTTGTTTGCCCCAACGACAAGAGAAAAACAAACAAGGCAATACTAGTAAAAAAAAAATAACTTGAATTCATCATAATTAGCCTTTAATCATCCCACTGCTGGGACGCAGGACTCCAGAGAATGGGCTGTAGTCTACCACGCGAGCCTAGTGCGGGTTGGTAGATGTCACATGTCTTCGAATTTTTAGTTCTGGGACATGTTTCCTTCACCGTTTTGAGAGCAGTGGTGATGAAATGAGTGAATGAATTTACACAAAGTAAAGCGCCTGCCTGGGTTCGAGTCCACGACCTACAATTCTTTAGTCCCCCGGGGCTTTTACCACTCACTGCACGACTCAACTACACTTACCCAGCATTAATTTCAGTAAAGAACCATTCTAAGATAACAGCATCAAACTTCTCATTAGGGTCACTAAATAACTTGACAACGGCTGGATCCTCCAAAAAGCCTTTATGGATCGTGAATACGAAGTAGAGGAATAGAACTGATTCTCCAAAGTTATCTTTGCCAATCAAGTTCTTTAGTGTGAATTCTTCATCTGAAAATTAAAGGGAAGGGAAATTTTGAATATTTTCTGAAGCTCACGAACACGGACTTCACCGACATGTGAATGTCGAGGCAATCCAGCTGCTAGACAACACGGACATAGTGCTTCGGCTAAAGAGAACTAAACCACGAGTTAGTGTAGTTTATAAATAGTGAATAGATAATAGTAACAATGTTGTGGTATACATATAACTCATGAACAAATTACAGACCCTAATAAAGTGCTACGAAATTGTGTAAAAGTGCAAATTGCCACTATTCTTAGTGTAACATACCGGTAAAGTCCCAGCGGCACCACATCGGTGCCAGCGCGTCACGTGCCACAATCAACAAGTTTCGCTGACGCCAAAAAGGCGACACTATGCGTGTCAAGTGTCGCTTTTTCGGTGCCAGCGGGACTTGGCGTTTGTGGCGCGCTGGCACCGATGCCCGCTGAGACTTTACCGGTATATTCTATCTCGTAAAACATTAAGTTAGAGTTGAATTGCTTATTAGCCTATTAGGCTAGATTAAAATAAAAGCAGGAAAAAAACCTACTATGTATTTATAAAATAAACATAATACAACATTTAATGATTTCTTATGAAGACTATTGACTTTTAAACATGATAGATACAACAATTATTACAACAGAAAAGCGGCGAAAAGTGGGCTGTGGATTTTGACAATCTGCAGTCTGTGCCTTCTCCTTTGCAACTAGAGGCATGTATGTATGTATGTATTTATATTGTCGGGTATACCCAACCCAAATCGAAGATATATTAAAGAAAAAGAATCACCCCTGCTGAAAAACAAACAGTAATATCACACATTTAGCCATCGAATCTTTTAGTGAAATATTTAAAGAATGATTTCACTAAATATCACAAATATTCTGAGCTACATCCGGGATCTGTTCGCTCTGGGTTTTTTTTTCATACTTGAAGAGCATTCTCCTTTCACGCGGACTAAGTCGCAGGCAGAAGCTAGTCTATAATAAACTTACTGTCTACATGGTCTTCCAAAAAAATTTGAGCTATACGAGAGACGTCGACTTCTCTCAGGTTAGGCACCACTTTGGCACGCGGAAATGATGTTATGTGGACAACCTGAATAAAAAAAGATTATTAGTCAAATGTAGGGTTTGCTGAGTAGAAGGTAGCAGTAAGAAACTGGATCTCTTTTAGTGTCTAAATGCAATAAAAAAAATATGATTTTTAACCGACTTCTATAGATTGATCAATTAATATGTGTGACGTAAAAATAGTAACTTGTAATGCGGGAATCAGACCCACAATCACGGTACTCAGTCGTGATTGTGGGTCTGTTCTTGCTCTATGGTTCCCGCATCAAGGCATCTAAGAGAAAGATTCACAGACTGCACTTTAACGTTGCTGATTAAAGTAAGCGTCGCATACGCATACCATGTGAACATTATTTTATATGAATAGCATTAATATTTATATTCGAATGAAACTCTTGGTCACACTCGTTTAAATCCAAATATGAATATTATATTAAATTATGTGCACAAAAAAAGGTTCATATTCGTATGGAACGCTTAGTGTTGACGTGCGATCTGGGGGCCTACCACCACCTCTAAAGCAGTATTATTTTAATCTTACTTCATCTTGCCCTAACTCTTTAACAGTCATAACGATTTAACAATCGGACAACAATGCCAAATAGTCATAGCATATACACAAGCATTACTGGCAGAAAAAGTTTTTTTTTTTTTTTGTATATTAATTGTGAATAAAACTTAATGCGATCAGCACATCTAAAACGAGTTCTAGAAGCAGTGTCAATATTCCAAAGAAAATGGTTTATGCGCTGATCGCGTTTAGTTTCATTGGTGAAATTCGCCTTTAGTCAGTAATTGATAAGTCTTCAAATAGCCTTTGTAAAGCACCTTTATAATACCTACTTGGAACGCAATTTTTGATTTTTGCGTTGTAAAATATGATGATAAGAATATTGAGAGCAAGGATGAAAGATAAGTATTTGTCCCTTCGTTAGGCTGACTGTCCATTGAAGCGGAGCGAGGCAGTGGAGAGGAGAATGGCAGCGGAGTGGAGCAGAATTGCGGTCAGTGTCTGTCCATTGATGCGGAGCGAGGTAGCGGAGCGGAGTTACGGACTGTGCAGAGCGAGGTAGCGGAGAGGTGTTGCGGACTGTGCGAAGCTAGACCGAGTTCACGTATTTTTCCGCATCGCCTTTCCGCTTCCCCACTCCACTTCTCTGCTCCGTTTCCCCGCTCGGCTTCCCCTCTCCGCTTCTCCGCTCTGTTTCCCCGCTCCGTTTCCCCGCTCCGTTTCCCAGTTTTGTATGAATTTTTAAACTAGTTCGCAAATCCCTGTCCACTGAAGCGGAGTAGAAGTTTTATGCAATTCCATTAGTTAATATTGGCACACCGCTACTCCGCTCCTCTCGTCTCCGCTGCAGTGGACAGGCAACCTTAATCAATGATACGAAGTCATTACAATGATCTAGTCAAAGCTAAGATTCAGTTGAACTGCACTTTAGTTATCTTATAGTCTTTCATAGCAAAAGTATAGCATAATTAGTCTATAATGTTCTCACTGCTGTATCAAAGACTCCTCTCGGTGAGATGGAGTGGGCCGTAATCTACCACGCGGGCCTAGTGCCAGTTGGTATATGTCACATGTTTTCGAATTTTTGGTACTAGGACATGCCGGTTTCCTCATGTCTGACTTCACGGTTTTGAGAGCAGTGGTGATGAAATTATTTACACAAAGTAAAGCGCCTCTCAGGGGTCGCTTTACTTGGGCGCGTTCATTGAGGCTGCGACCGGCCCAGCGGTTGAACGCGTCCCAATGGGTCATGGCCATTAGGCTGGTACGAGGATACCGCACGGTCTCCTGTGAAGCGGCGAGCCTTCTTGCTGGATTACCGCCATGGGATCTGGAGGCAAAAGTCCTCGCGCACATCTGGGAGTGTCCCGAGGAGGCAAAACGCCGGGGCGTAACTCCGCTGCCGCGAGAAATCACGGCACAGCGGACAGAGCTCCGGCGGGATCTCATGGCGGCATGGAGAGTGCGATTGTCGCAACCCAGCGCTGGGCACGCCACAATTGTGGCGATAAGTCCCCTCTTTGAGGAGTGGCTAGAGAGGCACCACGGCGTCCTCACCTTCCGCCTGACGCCGCCGGTCCTCACCGGACACGGCTGTTTCAGGAGGTTCCTGTTCCGCATAAGGCGGGAGGAAACGCCCGGGTGTCACCACTGTGTGGATCGCCCGGAGGACACGGTGGAGCATACGGTGGAGGTCTGCCTTGCTTGGGCGGAGCACAGCCGTGTCCTCAAGGAGGCGATCGGTGGCGGCGATCTCTCGCGTCCGGCCCTGGTTCAGGCCATGGTCCGGAGCGAGAGTGTATGGGAGGCCGTCACTTCCTTCTGCGAAGCAGTAATGCTCGCGAAGGAGGAGGCGGAGCGCGCGAGGGAGAGGCAAGATGCGCGCCCTCGCGCCCCTAGTCGCCGCAGGAGACGCCCCGGGCGTCGCGAGCCGACTTCTGGCCACCATAGGCGCGGGCTTGCGGACGGTGAGCAATGACCAGGCCCGGGTCGACAGCGCGTTGTATTCCACGCGCGCCTCAAAGAGATGTCAGCACCAACTGACGGGGTCCGTCAGGGCATTGGCCCTTAACAGCTGATCTTATTTTCATGATTTCAGGTTTGGTCCCATAGTAAAACTGGTTCATAATGAGGAATACAATGAGCCCTTAAAAGGTTGTTGGTGTTTTACCAATAACCCTGTATAAAATAAAATGAGCAGCAGTGGTGCCTCAGTGGTAACTTAAGAGTTGAAGGTGGGTTGGAACCCAGACGGGTGCTTTACTTTGTATAAATAATTTCATCACCACTGCTCTCAAAACGGTGAAGGAAAACATCGTGGGGAAACCGGCATGTCGTAGACCAAAAAAATTGAAGACATGTGACATCTACATACCCGCATGAGCCCGCGTGGTAGATTAAAGCCCACTTCCTCTTGGAGAGAGGGGGCCTCTTTCTCATGTTATGTATACATTCATGTATATTGTTGCAATAATGTCACTTCTCGTTTATCTATAAAATAGTTTAAAATATTGTATGTACCTCATGACCAGCTTCCAACAATCGATTGACCACTCCATGTCCCAATATGCTGTGGCTCTTCGATGTCATAGGATAACATACTAAGATTCGTAAAGCCTCGCTCGATACAAGCAAGCTTAATAAAATTAAGCTTGCTGTTGTTTTGTACGTCATCTGAAATTAAAAGATAAATTGATTTTAAAATACTAATGATATAATAAGCTAAAATTAACTACTTACTGTGATATTAAAATCAAGAAAATCATAGTCATGTTTTTGTTGTAATGATAGGTTGATAAGACACTCAATACACTATAAATCATTGTTTTTTCCTCAAACAAGTACTTAGCTACGTCTCAAGTTTATTTGCGCTTAAAGGACAAAAAAGCCGAACAAAGTCCAACTCGGACTGTTTCCGTACCATCAATAGGTAACCTTCATTTTATTATTTGATACTATTTTGGGGTCGGCTTCCAGTCTAACCGAATGCAGCTGGATACCAGTAATTTACATGGCGCGACGGTAATACGATACTCCTTGGTAAGCCTAGTTGACAGATTTTCGGGCTTCTGACGACTCCTAACGTCTGTCAAAGATCCTCGAATGACAGCCGGTACCGGGAACGGCTTAACATGCTTTCTGAGGCACGATGGGGTCTTGTGTAAAGGCGTGGTCACTCATCCACGGACCAACCGCAGCAAACGTAGCTTAACCTAATCGATCGACCCGTGCGACTGTTATTACTTAGCCACAAGACTCCTCAGCCTCAAGAACCTTAGGACTGTGTCTTTTTAACCATGGCAGACAGGCGAACAGACTGATGGCCAAACAGCGAAGGCGGGGTCGGAGTTAGCTTATTATAAAATTAAACGCAAATCATTGCATGTTTACGTTCAATCCTACGAGACGTTTTATGACTAAAATATCGATTAATGTACTTACACGTACGTGCATGAATACGTGTCCTTAAGTCTAAAGATAACAGCTGATTTGATTAGAAAATCAAACATTTATCATTTAGCAATAGGTGATATTCAGTTGCTTATCTATACATATAATAAAATCGTACCGAAGTAAAAACAGTACATTGAATATTTAAAAAAAAAGTAATTGTTACGAGGTCTGGGATCGATTCTAATGCCGAAAGTATATTTATAGAATTTTTATCTGTTTGTCTGTATGTATGTACCAGCATCACGCAAACTCTACTGGATAGGTTCTATTAAAATTTTGCATAGATATTCCCTATAAGTCTGGTCAAACTGTAGGGTATAAACTATCACGCTATTTGCTATGGGGGATGAGCAATATTACATTATGTTCCTATTTTTCTCCGCAAATTGTAAAAGGACGCAACAAAAGGTTAGGATATTTTAGATAATTACCGATTTAACTTTTTAAATGATTATCATCACGCCATACCTTTATGGAACTAAGCAGTCAATCATGAAATATATAAGAACTGCTCTTTTAACTAACTTAATCTTCTGGCTTTTGCTAATTGAAGGGAGCGATGTGATATACACCTCCATTAATACCGATGTGGAGGAAGATGATGTACACGTTACCCCGTAGAATTTCTGATTTCGCTAATGGCAAGTGGACTTCCGGCGCACATCTGAGCTGAGTCGGTGTCCCGATTATGTTCCTTTGGAACTTAACTCCACCGAATCTGTGTATCGGAACCCGGCTCAAAGGCGTGTCTATGCAGAGAAACATCATTGAGGCGGAAATTCTAACAGGTTGTGGGTTTGGCGAAACAGTGTTTTTACCGCGTATACCACTAATTCCCCACAGTTACTTCTTCCATTTTAAGCGCGTGCAGTTCCCTGTGAGCATATGCTTAACAAGTCACAGGGGCCGAAACTGAAGGCTGCGGGTGTCGACTTCAGGACAAGCTGCTTCTCACACGGATAACTGTACGTCACTTGCTCCCGATTCACCAATCCTGACTCTCTGTATATTTTGGCTGCAGAGAACAAAACTACAAACGTAGTTTACAGGGAAGTTTTATAAAAAATGTGGCTGTTATTGTAGTATATTGTGGTGTCTTACGACTTCCACGCGAACGAAGTCGCGGGCAGAAGCTAGTCAGTTATATAGGTAGGAATAAGTTATAAAAATATTCACACGCTCCGCCCTTGCTCGAGCGAGCCCACGCTGCTGAGCCTGTAGCTTTAAATTCCCACTAATAATAATATAAATCCGATCTAACATGCCCTTGCTGACCTCTCCCAGCGACGCCCTAAGCCGAGGTCCGTACCGACCCCACAGTAGGTGTCCTTAGCGCTCAGTTTGTAAGTTTTATGCCCTGACTGGAGGCCTTAATTTATTAAGGCAGCCACAGGAAAGTCTGGTTAAGCAGCCAACAACCTCCTAGGTTGCCTGCCTGCCTGCGAGATGCCATTCAAACAAACAAAAGAAAAAAATAACACGATGTTAAGTTATATTGCTAGGTACCTCAACAAAGCCTTGCTTGTCTTCCTAAATCGTCATTATCGTGAACTTATTGGTGATGCGCTCCAGAAAGGTCAGGTGCGTAATACCTACTCGCAACCGGTGGCGGCGTGCGTGTATAACCAGATTATATTAATGTAAACGAGGTAAAAGGAGTATGTGGCGTATAGTAGTTTCTGCCTACCCCCGTGGAAAGAAGGTGTTAGCTTATGTATATGTACTTACATTCACTAGTTGCTACTTATAAATAAAAGATTGGTTAGAAAAACTATAAACAATGTACGTAAATAATTAGGATTACATGTTTGGTAATAAAATATGTGAAAAATAGATCTTAGTGCCCGCTCTACTCTATTTATTGGAAACTTAGCATGTTGCGAACACCTTTGCAACTTTCCATGTTGCCAGCAACATGTTTCTCGCTCTCAATGAAAACAGGTTGCTGACAGTGGCGTTCCTTTCATTAAAGCAGAAAAGCCTGGCTTGCCTGAAAACGTGAGCCCACCAACAAAAAAAAAAACTATAATTGTAAAGCAACCAAGTCACTAATAATTCATCTCGCAAGAATTGATAAGAATAATACCTAACATTAAACTCCGCGCTGCACTGTGTCAGCCACGCGCTATAAAAGCTACGATGCTAGGTTTACCAACTCAAAGAATAATATTTAAATTCCGCGCCGTTTTGCATCACGCACCGTTGCCAACTATTTCGGATGCCGCAGTTGCGATCTTGCTCTAAAATTATAGCGATAAGCAGGACGCGAGATCGCATCGATGAATGAACGTAAGTTCGTTAATTCTGTGATACATTGCCTAGCTTTCTCGCTCGCACTTGTGCTGGCTTTTATGAGGCTTGTGGACCTCTCATCTTTCGCACAGAAGTTGTTAACTTTGTTGATACCATTAGTATGTACTTATTTCGCAAATTGTTCTAATTTTTAAGCCCGGCTTTTGATTTTTTTATGAATGGAAGGAATCGTGTGTTTGATTATGAATAGTAGGAGTAGGAGTAAAGCAAGTATGTCGTTGCAAGACACTGCGCAAGACGCTGCGCAGTGCGTGCATTTCTATAGATTGATACAACTTCAATCAAATTTGTTCAAATTTTTTCTGAGCGGCTACTAGCGCACTTTTTTTCGTGATTGGTTTTTGCTGTGATAACCTTTGTTTTGAAGTAATTAAAAAGTTTCTAATCATTAAAATGAATTCGGAAACACATGGAATTGTTCCTTGTGAAGGACTAAAGTGTGTGCAATCCTTACTCGGAAAGGAAAATATTTTGAGTTTTACAGACAATCTGTGGTAAAGAAATGGAAGGTTGTTCACATTGTGAGTAATTATAAATATTATCAACATCGTAAACAATGTGTAGTTGGAAATCACAAATCAATTCATTATTTGTGCGTCATCTAGTAGCCGAATTCATTGTAATATTTTGCCCATAGCAACTGTTGCGAATTTGCGAACGAGTGTAATATGAATTAACTCGAAGAGCTCCGTCGTGTCAATAATTATTTTTTTTTTTTTTATATATGTCTCGGCTTGCCCTAATGTTGATCCCTAGGCACGCCACTGGTTGCTGAAACTATGTTGCGCTGTTTTGTTTCTTAATAAAAAGAGGTCTTTACCTTGAAGTTGTTGAAAAACAACCCAATCACCTATCAACAAATTGTGTAAGTAACACACTTTCATTTCGCAAGATTTATAAGGAAAATATCTACTAATCTATTGCTTCATGTTTGAAAAATACGTCTGCTTCACAACGTAAATAAGGCAATTAAAGTGGTTGAACTGTCAAAATAAAAGGTATATTGCCATTTAGCGTGTCATGCCCGATTCACATTATTCCAGTAGCATACTAGTCCAGTGAACGAAACCAGCACTTGAATGCCACTGGAATAATACGAACCGTCACTGGACTGGAATAATCCAGTCCAGTGACTGGATGGACAGTCTACTTTTCCATTCCAGCTCGCCCATTACAGTGCGACTGGAATAGTGTAGCGGCCAATCAAGTGTTAGATTTAACGTTGAACAGTGAACGCGTATTGTTGTTTTTGTCAGACTAGGAATAATGTAGACGATATTATCCAGTCTAGCACTGGGCTAGATTAACTCGCCGGATTACCGGACTGGAATAACCGAATAATGTTAACCGGGCATTACGCAATTGCCCCGCTGTTCATATCACAACAATTTTAGCCTTGGACTCTACTAATAAAAGATGATTGGGTCAAACGGCCGTCCGAAATCTGCTAATACTACTAGCGATTTCGTAAAATGGATCACACGTAAACACCCGGTTGTTTTGTTACAAGTCCGAAAATAAATTAACCTAGCTATAAAAAACTTTTTACAAAAAAAAAACGACTTCAAAAAAAAAACACTACGATGTGAAAAATAAGTTTAATTTCGGAAGTCGGTGTCTTTGGTTTTGAATTTTCCTTTTTGGCCACCGACTTCCGAAATAAAAGTTATCAAATTCGAATACCAGTACCTGCTATGAATAGAATAGAATAGAATAGTTCTTTATTTGCACAGAAAGTGGGTAAAAGTTACAGATGTTAAGGTTAAAATGATCCTTATACTAACTACCTTAACTAAGGCATGCAAACAGTTTACTTAATATAAATATTATTAACAAATTCAATCAAATCAATACTTGACAAATGTACCATGTCAAGATGAAAATCGGAAAAAAAAATACAAAATTGAAGTAGGCAATACAACACAAAATGTCAAGTTTAATAAAATGGGATTATAAATTTGTCAATTTCGAGGTCAATACATTTAAATTAAAAATAAATGATTTAGTAAAAGTCAGGAGTACAGAGATGTCATATTATCAATTTAAATTCTTATCGGTAAAAAATTCGCCAATTGAGTAATTTAGTACATTAGTAGTAGTTTAGTACATTTAGTACGTTAGAGTACATTTAGTAATTAATAGATCCGTCAATTTCTTATTGAAACGTGGTAATGTCTCATTTTTTATTACATCGGGTATTTTGTTAATAAGATCGGACCCATACATATTATATTTTTATTTAATAGGGCGGTATCGGAACCACTAACAATTAACAAATTTTTATACTGTCTCCTGATTGGCCGGTTTCTATTTTCAGACACTTCATTAAAAAGATGCATGTTTGATTTAACAAAAACAGCCACCTCGAAAATGTAAAGTGCTGGGAATGTTAGTAATTTTCGCTATCTGTTACTATTAAATTGCACATAGCCCTTATACAGCGTTTTTGAGCCTTGAACACCTGTTCCCTGAGACTACAATTTCCCCAAAATATCATGCCGAATCTCAAAATCGACGCGACTAACCCGTGGTATGCAATTATTAATCTTGTGGCCATATTTACTTTTTTTGACAAGTTAAAGAGTACATATGCATCTGCACTAAGTTTTTTGCATACTTCTTCTCTTTGTGTCTTCCAAGTTAATTGGCTATCTATCATAATGCCAAGGAATTTTGCAACTAGTACTTGGTCAACTTTTTGTCCATTATAGTGTAAATGCAAGATTCCTGGTGGAATCCGTTAAAGTGCATTACATTTGTCTTTGATAAATTAATCATTAAATTATGTTGGTCAAGCCAGCGTATAATGTTTAGTATTTATGTCATATTCATATGTTTTTTTGTCAATACATTTAATCAAGGCAGTACTATCGTCAGCGAATAAGACCATAGGATGTTCAATGTGGCGAGGTAAATCATTTATGTACAGCAAAAACAATAAAGGTCCCAGCACACTACTTTTTCTGAAACCCTTTTGTTCCGCACTTAAAATATTATATTTGGCTAAGAACTTATTAACTGAGTCATAAATTATTTTTTCTATAACCTTAGAAGAAATGGGTAGTAAAGCAATTGGTCTATAATTTGCTAGATCTTCTTTATTGTTTAAAAAAAAAAGTAAATGTAAATAACAGTCACAGGAAGTTATCATCATATCATCCACATATACTAAGTGGGAAAAATACGTATTATTGAAGCTTACCTACTCAAAAACTATCCAAGCAAAGTTAATAAAATTTATATGGGACCAACTTGAGACTGAGAGCCCCAGCTTCATACAAAAAAAAATTTTCAAAATCGGTCCACAATTGACAGAGAAATCGGTGAACATATTTTTAAAAAGAACATACATTTTCGACGAACATATAACCTCCTCCTTTTTGGAAGTCGGTTAAAAATGAAGATTACAACACAAGTAAAGCATAGATTAGAAAAAACAACTCAAACATTTACTCTTTAATATCTAGTCATTACGATCTTCCAGAAATACATTTTGTCTAGGAAGTAATTAAATTTTGTGAGTAATTAGGGTAACAATGGGTTCTCCATTGTCAAGATCAAAGCCAAAGTATCTGATCCAATTTATGAGTACCTTTGAAAACTTTTAATGACATAATGTCTAGGTTTTATATGGTTACAATAAATTGTATCTAGGTTTTAGAATCATTAATGTAAATAATATGTTACACAGATACATTTGCAAGTAGTTAAGTAATTACTGCCTTAAAATTTTATAAACAAAAAATTCACTTACTTTAAAAACAGTTTCTGTATCACCATAAATAAGATATCCACAACATTAATAAACTATATCGTTTTCAACAGACTTCCTTGTTACGTTACTGTCTGGCGTGTAGCACCATTGATGGTTCCGTGTCGACTGAATTAAAATGACATTATGTCATTTGTATCTTTCTATACATAGTAATTATTTCTACATATAGGTACCAAAACAAACGCATGCATGTAAGTCTGATAATAAGAATAATATAGATAATCCTTGATTTATTCGCATAATCTGCCAATCGTTGTTACTGGTTTAATTTTTAGGCTAAATCAATAATGTGCACTCGACACGAAAATTACAAGGGTATATTTTTGTCAGAACTTTGTTTCCCTACACTAGTTATAGCAAGTTGTGAGGAGCTCTCGTGCCTAAGTAATAACAGCCGCACGGTTCGATCCATCAGGTTAAGCTACGCTTGCCGGGGTTGGTCTGTGGATGGGTGACTATCTTAACATACCGAGACTCATTCGTGCCTCGGAAAGAACGTTAAGCCGTTGGTCCCGGCTGGCATTCGTGGATCTTTGATAGTCCTTACGGGTCGTCAGAAGCCCGAAAGTCTGTCAACCAGTCTTACCAAGGAATATCGTAGCGGAGGTCAGATAGGCAGTCACTCCATGTACGAGTTCAAAAAATGTTCGAATTCTAATAATATTTGCCTTTTTGACTTTATGAATTAAGAAGATAAACTTTTGTACGTACGTTAACAGGATACCCGGTTTTATACCAGTTTTATATGCCTAAGGGAAACAAAAATTGGAATGGCAGGTGATTTAGTGGTTGTTGGTGGTTTCTTTGGTAGGCTAACGTTTAACAACTATCTCACTTGATGGTAAGCGATGATACGGACCACGATTTGGACGACAAAGGTACACGGTTACCTAGAAGTATCAGGAATTCACGCGGGACTTGAAGATCTGCATTAAACTTGTTACTCACGCTCCCCTAACCACGTCCTCCAAATTTTCATCATTCACTGTACTTATGTGGACCATCCCAACAAGCAAAATAATCCTGGAATGCGATTTTATAATGCTACGTGGACTTATAAAACTCCGATGATGGTTTTGGTGGTTGCTACTGCGCTTTTAACAGCATAAATACATGCTATTTTTACTCAAGTACGTTTAATCCTATAATTTGTACTTAAATCGGTAAATAGGATCATATTTCCTGACAAATATAGGATCAAGACTCCTATAAAAGCATGAAACAAGAGTAATTGCACTCAGGAGTAATTACTCCGGTAACTCAGACTTATATGCGCCTATAAGATAACATCTGCGGACCATTTCAATCTTAATACTCCTGTAGGAGCATGTACCAGGAAGATATACACTGAGGAGCAATTGCTCTTGTTATTTTTACTTATAACCTCATATAAGCTAATATTTTATGATCAATTTAAGTAAATTAAAGTTAAATTACTGTAAATCGTTTATGTATCTGGTTTGGTTTTACATAAACTTAAAAGTAAGTGTTAAATGAATTACATATCCACGTTTAAAAAATAATAAATCACCAAGATTATAACAGCACTCGGTAAGAAAAAATGTTCTCTGTATAGATTTATCGTATGCCGTTTTAAACCTAGACATATTTATATAGGCATTCCACAGTAGTGTTATTGTCTAAGTAATCACAAACAATCCTGGTTAAAACTCTTAAGAAGCCACTTTTGCTTGTAACGACCAGTAAAGGCGAAAACGCGCTTTATATCGTTTTGCAAATTCTATTGTAGGATTTGATTTGAATCAATTTTCATCAGGGCATTGCAGAACCTTAATCGGTAACAATGGCGAATCTTTTTCGGTTTTGAGATAACCCAATATAGAACCAATATAGTTATATTGGTACTATGTCACTCTTGGAAATGCTAAAAAGACTTATTTTAGCACTATGTCATATTTGGAAATGCTCACCAAGAAAATGGCAGCTGCCTTCATAATATTTATTTAATATTAATTAATACTAAAATGTAAATAAGCAAATTTCAAAAGGCGCTTTAATTTTTTTTATCAAAACCATGATAGATTTCACAGAAAATTCACATTCCCCTACGAATAAGCTATAAGACCAACAATTTGACAACAATAAGATTTTGTTTTTCTACTAAGGTTGACATTAATACATTCTGATTCATATAGGTAAATACTTCCCCTCAAGATGTTAAAAAAAATTTTTTTACAGAGCACAACAAGCGATACACTCACTTCGACTGTTTACAATATATTATAGAAGCATTTCTAGGCGCGTATTAATCTCATTTTTGACTATAACTTACTTATATTGAGATTTACAGGAGTAATTGCATTGACGTAACTCAATTACAGGAGCAATATAGGCGTATATGGAACTTCAGCGGTCTAATATAAATACGTTATAAGTAAAAGTAGACTTATAAAGTGGGCTATTTTCGAGACTTATATGCAGATATAAGTCTCATATAGTCCTCGATAAATGACGGTTCTAGGATAGTTTAAAACCCACTTTTTGCTAGTTGGGATCTGTTTTAGGACCGGTTTACAACTTGCCTGTGGAAGAAACCTCTTTTGTTTCTGCGAGTTCGAAGTCTACCGCAATGGTGTCAGCGTATTTATCTGTTCCGTGGTTATGCCAGTTTTTAAGTTGATTATTGTAGTATCCCTATATTTCATTCTAGCTGCCGGGCGTGTGAGCAGTGGTAGCCCAGTGGTATCGGCCTCGACTTACGAGTTGTAGGTCATGAGTTTGAACCCAGGCAGGCAGTTTACTTTGTGTATTTAATTTCATCACCACTGCTCTCAAAACGGAGACGGAAAACATTGTGAGGAAACCGGCATGTCCTAGAACCAAAAAAATCGAATATGTGTGAAAAGCGTCGTGGCTTGTGTATTTAAATGGAGGTGTATGTGAGCACGACACGATTAACTGTTGTCCAGGACAGTCGTTCAACGATAAAATATTTCGACGACACAGTGACGATAAACTAGTCTATATAATGAGAGCAGCTAGAGACGACAGTCATCCAACGATAAATTAACTGTCATGACATACTGGGAACGCGCCCTAAGAGCTCCCACAGACATACAATTGTAAGTTTGCCAACTATAGTAACTTACTAAGATACAGATACCGATTAAGTTGGACAAGATGTGCGGGCTAGCATATGTCGCTATTCCTATCGGTATACTCTGCGATTACGTAGGCCAACTCATAATTGTAAATCTGCGGTCATCCTTATGCGCGATTCGCTTTTATTTTAGACTAAACGTATATAGACAAAACACAAAACCATGTATTCAGTAGAGTTTCTATTCTTAGCTAGTCCCATACTGAATAGGTAGTTCCAGTCCCACTACTAAGTCCTTTGACAGATTAACAACTACTTGGAGGGTCCCCTTCTATACGGATTGAGCAGTGGGTGTTTAAGTCCCACACGACGATATTACGTGCCAGAGCAGTTCAAAGTGTAAGAAGATTTAGTTCACAAAGATCAAGTATATTTAAATAAAACACACACATGCAAGACTGTTATTGAGTATTGATCCTTGGTTAAAAGCGGCGAAATTTGCCAATTATTGTGCCCCAATTAGCTCAATTTTTAGGCTCAACCAATCAAATGCGACATGATGTAAATAAGCGTTTTTTGATAAAATTACCACGAAAATTACTAAGTAGTATTATTGGGCCATTGGGTTAGTCAGGAATTTCTCAGTAATAGCTCGGAGTCTGGATTTGACACAGTTTATGGCAATAGGCTCGCCCTCAGCGCCCCCTGTATGTTGGCTGCTACCACCGACGCGTCTACAGCTGCTGCCGACGAGTGTCGACGGCTGCAGTTGTCTTTGCCGTTGGCAACGTGCCGCTCGCACTTAGAATGACAAGACCAACAATGGCCTGACGTTATATTTGGAATCCAATTGTGGTTTTTTTCCAATAGCATCACCCAAAAAAAATGTTATTGCAATGCTCTTATCTCGGTTAGGTTTTAATTAAGATTCCGAGCCGAGAGTTTAATCGAACTCACGCCAATAGTTCTAATTTATGCTTTATTACAATAAATCCTACTTAAATTACGTAAACAATTGGAACCTACTTACGTGTACCTATAGGTAATATTTTGTCATCTCATAATGTAAACGGGGACGGCCTTGCGGTCAGCGCTATTGCATTGAAACGCGACACCGTGAGGTCATGGCTTCGATCTCGGGAGTTCACCTCCGTAATTATACGCAGGTTATCCTATACAATGCAGTCATGTACTACAGTAGTACTGTCTGACGTCATTGATTGTAACAATGTTAATCGTCCATTAAAGTAAAGGCTTCAGTTTTATACAAAAACAAATCGCTTTAAAATTCCCTAATTACTGCGACTAAATAATATCTTCCTCCTGTATTTAAAAAAAATCTTTAATGCTGGGAATTCGCCACCTTCCCTTAACACCGCTGTAGGCACCGTTAACCATAGGTTACCTATAGGTATTAACTTTCGATTAAGTCACACCTGAAAGCAAAATCCGTATCGGTCAATTTAATTAAACAGCTACTAGTATTTTCGTTAAAAACTAAACAGTCTCAAAGGCTTTACGGATAGTTCTATATGCATGTACCGTCATAGTGGAAAGCAATTTGAAACGCCTGGCACTCCGTTCATAGCAATCTGCGGACGGACGGCGCTGTTTCACGCTGCCTTATAGTTTGTAAAGGCGCTAAAATTGTGCTAGATATACCTTTGTATCTTACGGGGGACTTCAATTTATTTTGGTGCTGTTTATTTAAGCTTCATAAACTATATATACAAAGCGAAAATTTAATCTATTAAACATAATACATATTATTTTGATGAAAAAACGTTTTAAGCTGATCTAAAAAAAAAATTGGTATAATTGCAGGAGAATCATCATGCTCGCAGGGTAGATATAGAATTTATTGAAAACTGAGTTACGTTTTCAATAATAGGTAATAAATAATACATGTGAGAACAAACCGAATAGTTTGCATAAACCGTATTGGCAGCGCATTTTACGATGCCACATTAAAGAAGTCGATGGCACCAGATGGGAAATTGAGGTGCTAATACCTAGCGGTTCAAAATCTGTGGTAGTGTCGACTAGTTTATAGCACTTTTAAAGGCACTTTTCTACGTTTTATGATGCTTTAATCTGGTTTATAGTGTTCAAAGGTGCTAACAGATCAAGTATTGATGACACTTGTGGTTTTGTGGGCTGTTAAGACGAATTTATTTCGTAAAATAAATAAAGGTACAACCAGGTACATAAGCGGTAAATTAAACTGGAACATCTGTCGGTTACACATTGATAGGTGAGTAATAAATTGTTAAACACAGCACTATTCGATCATCGATGAAAAAGAAGTCTGGTAAAATACAGACATCGTTAATTGCTTGCCTGGTTATGTACCTACTTTGCTGTTCGTATTAAGTGATTAATTAACATAAACCACGTATCTATTTAGTTTTTATACGAACCAGAGAATTTAACAAGAATATTTTTTTACTACGGGTACTTACGGGTTTCCCAATCCGAACGTGCAGATTTCACCAATGAAACACACATCACACACAACAACACAACACATCTAAAACGCGTTCAAGAGCTGACAGTGTACAATATTACATAACAATTTTGACACTAACAGCAATTGAACGCGTTTGAGTACGCGGATTGGTGATGAAATTGAACGCGTTCAGCACATCTAAACGCGTTCAAGAGCTGTCAGTGTTTTAGATGTGCTGAACGCGATCAGCATTTCTAAAACGCGTTCAAGAGCTGTCAGTGTCAAAATTGTTATGGAATATTGTACACTGACAGCTCTTGAACGCGTTTTAGATGTGCTGAACGCGTTCAATTTCATTGGTGAAATCCGCACTTAGCCAGAGAAAAAAACACGCCTTTCTAACGAAAGATAATATTGTAATAAGTAGTTCTGGCGACTTCTAAAAAGGCGCTGCCAGCAAACTCTATGTCGTTGGCAAATACCACATGTGAAGACCTTTAAAGGTCTGATGGTAGACGCGACACTGGTTTACAAAGTATGAATGAGTTTCTCAGTACCATGTTATGAGGACACGATCCAATGTGTATCTAAATATATAGGGCGTAGTATTGAAAGTTGTGAGCAGTGGTGGCCGTAGTGGTAAGGGCCGTGACTTACGAGTTGCGAGGCGCTTTACTTTGTGTAAATTATATCATCACCACTGCTCCCAAAACGGTGATCGAAAACATCGTGAGGAAACCGGCATGTCTTAGAACAAAAAATTCGAAGAAATGTGACATCATCTATCAACCCGCACTGGGCCCGCGTGGTGGATTAAGGCCCACTCCCTCTCACATTAGGCCTGTGTCCCAGTAGTGGGAACATTATATATTAATTATGCTATTAAAAGTTGTGAAACTACAGATTATTTAGTACCTTGGTGGATGTCGATATAATAATATCAGCAGTTTGGCAGGATCCGTAGGAAAAAGGTATCTTTCGTGCAGAGAAGAAATGAGAACCGATCATTGTGCTTGCTCACTGTGTGCTGTAGTTCTAGCGAGTTTAGAGTATATAAGTGCTACATTTTTACGATGTTTAACTTGACCATAATTAAGTGAACAGGATAAATAAATAAAAAAAAATAGGTAAATACATACAGGTTTTTGGTTTATCCTCGATATTAGTTTTTGTATGTTCAAGTTCATATTAAATCTTAGATATCACTCACACTCACACCCTTTCACCTTTCGTGGTAGCATTTTTTTCTTTTTTGTATATTATAATATTAATTTATTTTGAATTATGCTGTATTTTATGTTATCATAAGTTTTTTCTAGTTTATTACGATGTTGTTTTGTGTTGGTGTGTATACCTATAAAGGCCAGTAGTTTTATTATGTTCTTGGTATGTTTTAATTTTTTGTATGTACTGTTGGTGTACCAAATAAATAAATAAATAAAATATTATGGATGTATCGTAGATATTATGGTATTTAAATCTATTCGTTCATATTATAATTTAAAGTCTTTTTTCGAGTCTATATGTGACACCACGTTGTCCTTCTAAATTAACTACGCAACATCAGATCAATCAAAATCAAAACTCATTTATTCAAACTAGGCTGAGAATCAGCTGTTTTCGAACGTCAAACGGATTTTAATGCGGGTTGACAGCTCGTTTCAAGGTCTAAATGATGGCCCATTTAGACCTTGAGGGGAACTCTAGATCTACGTGATACTACGGATTGACACTTGATACTATTGACTGGTCACATCAAGCTCACATAAGAGCGTGTATTCTGAAAGTTGGCAACGTCGCAAATAGATGTCAAATATTTCGCTGTTTTGATTCATTTGGCAAAAAAAATTGGCCGAATGGAAATATGAAATATGACTAACTAGCGATCTAGAATATTAATAATGAACTGCAATTATAACACAGAATTTGATGTTGTAACCGTTTTAGGTGTAAAAAAGGCAGTTGGAAAGTTTCCAAATACTTTTTTTACATCTAAAACTAAATGTTCGGTGTTACGATATTAATTATTGCATTTCATAATCAATATTTTAGTTCACTAGTAAGCGATATTCTTATTTCCATACAGTAATATTGCCCAATTAATCAAAACAGGTAAATATTTGACAGTTATTTGCGACGTTGCCAACTTTTAAGATTAACGCTCATATGGTGAGATTTTTACAGAGTAGATCGGCCTAACATAAATAGGTACATAGTAAGTACTATTGCAGTTCTTCTAGAAAAACTTTTAAATCCCTGATAAGGTGCAACATTTAAAGCATTCAAAGGCAGGTAGTGCTAAAGGTTTGATGAGCTAAGCACTTTGTTCGTAGATTCCGCCATTCCAATACAGTTAACACTTTTATTTGATTAGACTTGTCAGTAAAACGGATTTTATGTTCGAGCCACTTTATGTTACGGCTTGAGTTGGTCTTTCTTTTTTATGGAATGAGGTAAAAGGATTCCGTGTTTTGTATGTGTTACTTACGTTACAGAATTTTTTATATTTGTTTTTTTTTTATACAAGGTTTGTTTACAGCATTAAAGAATTTCTCTGGCTCCTGCGCCAATATTAACTGAATTACAGGAGCCAGTTTTTCCCCTTTAAATATAAATTACAGACGAGATAGAAATTCTTGTGTTTTTAAACAGAATAAAAGAGAAATAAAAATAAATTAATACAAAAAGAAACAAAATATAAATACAATTATTGCTCATTTAATAGTATAGGAGATAGGCAGCACGCCGCTACTTGCTTTAAATCCTTAACACTTGGTAGTTTCAAGAGCATTCCATGATATGACACTTTGTAGCAGCTAGACCAATTAAATAAAAAAAATATTTTCTTTTATTTTTTTTATTCATAATAAAGATTATTCTATTCTATTCTATTCTAGACCAGTTTAGATGTGAACTAAGTGACTACCACACCAGATCTACTACAAAAGAGTCAACCTTATTACATGTGAACGTAACATACCTGGCGAAATGTGGATGCACTTAACAACTCTGCCCAATCCCTCGAGAAGTTCAAGCTGATGTTCTGTTTACCTACTACTAATAGGCTAGGTGGAACAAAGATCCTCGCGAAGTAAAGATGGATATGAGTGGTTTATGATATCCGTATCATCTAGCATCTGGAATACTAGAGCCATGGTCATGAATTTCGCATATTAACAGAATCTACTTCATAAAAATCTTAAATTCATTCGTTCACTGACAGACCACGCACAGCCTAAACCGCTGGGTTTACAGACATAAAATTTTGCACAAGAGTTCCATATATAACGAAAGTGAGCACTAAGCCTTAGTGCTGACTTTCGTTATACATAGAAAAATCACTCCCTAAAGGGGTTAAAGTTAAAAGTTTGCATGGATGTTCGTCATTTTTGTCGATGGGAAATACCAACGGGCGCGCGGCCTGTAGTACAGAAATCTTGATGTTTTTACATGGCAGCAAATCACTAGATTACACCCTGCGAAGCAAGAGCGAGTCGCATTCAGTAGGTAGGTAACCATTAAACATCTATTTACTGCATAAATCAATACATCGGTTAAACAACAACAGCCCGAAAACAGCTACATTTCCGAGGTAAAGCTTGAGAGTACGTAAATATGAAGCTGGAACATTGGGCGTCCGAGTCAGTGTGCCTTCAGCCCGAAAACTGATGGCGGTTCATCGTCTTGTATTATTGAGTTTGGGAGTGACTCACGTGCAGGGTGAGTGGGCAACAGGATAGTTATATCTAATAAGTATTTATTCTAGTAAGAATCAGTTCATACCGAGACGCGACGCATCGCGACGTCGCGTCGCGAGGCGCATCGTAAAGTTGCTGCCTCGCTGCGCTGCACGGTGTCTCGTTGCGCAGCGAGGCATCGCGCTGCCAGCGACTGAACTGCATCAACTCTACACGAAATCTGGACAGAAAATATTTGAGGCAAGTAGCCAGGACGGCTTCAGGCTGCGCTTCGCGGTGTCGCGCTGCGTCACTCGGCTTCGCGAGGCGCAGCGCCGCTCTTGCACGCCGTGCCTACCGGCGAAGCATCGCTGCGTTGTGATGCGTCGCGCTGACCCGCGAGGTATCTAGAGGCGCAGCGTGGCGTAGCGTGACGCCACGGGGCATTTTCAAATTATCTTAATAATATGTGTATCTTTTTGCGTAGTAAATAAAGTCATATTTTGAATCACAATTTCAAAAAGTGCGCGTTGCGTCGCGGCGTGTCACGTCTCGGTGTGAACTGACCCTAATGCTCGAAGAAAGAAAAATAAGGCAAAATCCAATTTTGCAATACTGATGATTACTATAGTTATTTATGTCCGATCCTGTCGCAAAGATTACATATTGGCATTTACCTACCTGAAAAACTAGATAAACGTAATAATAATAAGTTCTAGGATGCCTATATACCCGAGAAGGGGTTTCTGTCCCTAAGATAAAGATCCTATTATGTATATGGAAATAATATAATAAGTATATAAGAAAAAAAAACACAAATAACAACTGAAAAATCTATAGGTATTATATAACTTTGTGAATCTAGGTGCTTATTACGAGTATTTTAAGAAGTGAAATGTAAGTACTGTGTGGATAAGAAATTAAAAGGCTTTTTATTTATATTTATTCTACATAAGATACGTACCTACGCATTTAAGACGCTGTCAAGTTTTGCACATGTCATCACTAACTTATGAACGTTGCTACAGTTAAGATAAGCTTAAACATAAAAATAAAAAAAATGTTAATCAGACTTCTAAGTAAGGGGCAGCAGCTTGGCTAGTTGCAGACGTAAAGCTAAATGCACCGTATGTGTTGAAGCTGGATATTGTTCACTTCTTTTTACTGAAAGAGCGTTTCATCATTTCCAAACTATGTTAAACCAACATATTTGCCTTACGTTCATACCATTCGTGTGTCACCAGTCTAACAGACATTTGTATTGATGAGCGAGCACGGCGCGAAATCCAATGTTTTGATATCAGGCCATTGAATAACTCGACCTGAAGTAGAAATACACGAAAAGGGAAAGAATTTATTTATGTTGTAGTTTTCCCACATTCGTTTCGTTTTAGATTTTTGCTGAAATGAAAAAGGTAAGGATTTTTCCTGAATTTCGTGGAAAGGCAGTTTGTAGCTGATTTTAGCTAGGTAGGAGAAAAATAATGAGATTATCAGGTTTTTTTGTTAGAAGCAGTCTCTATTACTTGTATCATTTGTTTTGTGATGCTGTCACCTTGGTAATTTTCATTGAAACAGAAAATTGGAGACTTTTCTGATAGCCAATTTTTTTTTCGTTCTGTGAACCACAATCGTTTAGCTGTAATGTAATAAATAATTTGATGTATCTTAAAATATATCACTCTGCAGATTTTTTAAATAGTTGATTTTTATTGTTTTTATTAAAATATTTAATATAAATTAAATTATTAAATATAATATTAAATTATTAAAAATGTTATAATTTCTTTTTATAATTTTATTATATTAATATAAAAACTTAAATTGGAAATTAAACAATTAATATTCGTAGTATAAATTGAATTAAACTTTTGTAACAAACGCAAATACCACTGTCTCTAATTAACATTATCCACCAGAAAAACTGAGTAACTTCAATACTTTATAAACCGTATTTAAAAGTCTACTAAAGGCCTTAATCAAGTAACACGAGCTGCTCATATTAAATTCTCTCAGAAAACGTTGTCCAGACTTCGACAAACCAATCGGTCGCCACAAACTGGCAATCTCTGGCCATGCCGTTTAAATTAAAACGGTTGCTGATAGAATCGATACGGGAGCTAAGAATATGTTCACAGTGCGGATAGATATTTAAATTAACTTTAGTTTATTCGGAGTTATTGTGGCCTGTTAATGACGGCAACCATGGTGACCCAGCGGTAATGGTTGACTTACGAGTCGTAGATAGTGCTTTGAACCCAAGCACAGACCTTACTTCGTGAAATTTGTGTCGGCAATTCTGGTATAAAAATAAAAAAGGGGCGGCTTGTAGCTAAGTACAGCCTCACGGGTCTATTGATCAGGTTAAGCTACGCTTGCCGCGGTTGTTACATAGATGGGTGACCATCTTTACACACAAACAAGACCCCACCGCGCCTCGGCAAGCACGTTAAGCCGTTGGTCCCGGCTGTCAATCGTGGACAGTTATTTGACAGTTGTTATGGGTCTTCTGAAGCCCGAAATTCTGACAAGTCTCACCAAGGGGTAACGTGTGACCCAGGCGACTAGAATCAATTCTAGTTATTGTAAATTTTGACGTTCAAAAGTGCCTTTTATGTGCCTAATTAAAATAAATTGTTTGACTTTGACCAGTAACTAGGTTGTGGAGGTCAGATAGGCAGTCGCTTCATGTAAAATACTGGTATTCAGCTGCATCTGGTTAGACTGGAAACCAACCTCAACATAGTTGGGAAAAGTCTTAGCAGATGATGATGATTTCTCGTCTAAAAACCTGCATTTGTGACATCTATAAACATTATAACATACTAGATATGACCAACCACTGCTTTGACTGCCATTGTATAGTTTCCAAGAACTAATAAAAATACCCATAGAAAAATAGATTTGAGTAAATAATTTATAGCAGTAGGTATATTGCCAGGTATCAGCTATGAGTTATGCCTTCTTAACAGTGGGCTTACAAGGAAAATAAATGACGAATATCACACACAGCCCTGGATAACAAAAAACAAACTTTTAAAACATTTTTCCCCGCTCTTTTCAACAAGGAAAAGACAGACAGCCCATCTTTCTTACATTTTCCGACAGACACACGAAAAACCGTAAACAAATTACCGTCTCCCACAAACCGGTGTGGATTTGTCCCAAGCGTGGCAACATGCGACCCTTTGCATTTCAAATAAGGAGTCCGTGGGGCTGGTTGTTTTAGGGCGGGCGGTAACCGCCTACACTCTACTGTCTCAGTGGATGAGCTCGTTGTGTAACGGGAGGAATAGTTTTATTGGACCTAGAATAAAATAGGTTTGGTAATGAAGGTCGTTTGATTGTTGTTATGTCATGACGACGATTATTTATTTCGACTGGCGACATAGGAAAGTTTTTCATATTTTTTTTCCGACTCTACGAATTTATGCTGTTTGCAATCTAGCGCAAACACATTTATGAGCAATAAAATAAACAAATATCCCAAGTGCAAGTAAAGATTGAAGGGCAACTTTCGTTAGCGATGTGAGCGATAACGGGTATGAAGTAAACTGCTTGTCATCTACGTGAAGCTTCTTCAAAGGAGTTTTTTCTCAAATACATCGGTTTTTCTAACTGCTTAGTTTATGGACCGATGGCTGGTGGAGTAGACGAGTCCTAGAGTGGACCGCGTATCGGCAGGGGTAGTGTGGGACGCCCCCCAGCTAGATGGACCGAAGACCTTAAGGTTTCTGGGACAGACTGGAAAGTGGAGACTGGACTGTGGAAGGTGGAGGACAGGGTGTAGCGCAGCTTGGGACAGACCTTTATCCAGCAGTGGACTGCGATAGACTGAGTTGATAGTTTGTCTTGTCTATTATCTATTCTGTGGAATACCAGCGCTGCGACATTGTTTTTTTTTTTTTAATGTCGCAGCATCATGCTGAGATAGGAGACTTTTGGCCTCGTACAGGACTTCCTTCTTAAAATTTTAATGTAACTTTGTTTTTTATTGTTTTTATTTATGTTTAGTGTGTTTTTAGTTAAATGTGTGATTTCCTGAGCGAGTTTCAATAAATTCTTTTTCTTTCTTTCTGTGGTTAAATGTTCGCTTAAAAGACTTCTGAGCATGATGTCCTGGGTTTGAATCCGAATTGACAACGTGATTGGGCAAAGTTATTTAATTTTTCTACTAGAAATAGCCTGGTGTAACCGTCGGACTGTCAACTCATAGGTCTTGAGTTCGAACCCAAGGCACGCACCTGTGACTTTTCGGAGTCATGTGTGCGTATTGTATAATCCTAGTTTCAAAAACGGTGAAGGAAAACATCGTGAGGAAACCATGCCTGGAGAGATATTTCTCGACGGCATGTGAAGCCAAGTCCGCCCATGAACGGCATGGAAACTCTAACACCAGGTTAGTCAATAACCACACGAAAACGAAAGAAAATACTAGAGATATATTATATCAGTAAAGGCCCGGAGTACGGATCTATGTCTGTTTAACGGATACAGGCTTATCTCCAATTGCATGGGATCTATAACATATCTGGCGTGGTTTACTATACATCTTTGGTTAGAGTTTATTAAAGCCCCCAGTGTGCCCCTATCAGTTTACCCACTTGCCGATTCTGTTACCTCATGCGGTTAGACACAGCAAGAGGCCTGTTTGTCTCGTTCCCCACTTCCTCGTTACTCGCTTAACATAAACTATTTGAGGCCGACAACTGTCTTCATTAGAATAAGTAGTACCTAGTAACTAGTAGTTATCTTGTTGCTGTTTTCATTAATTTCGGGGTTTTCTTCTAGTTTATGGAAAAAGCGTTAAAATGTGTTTTTTAAAACCCCCATGACGTGAAAAGTTCTATGTAAAAAAGGGTGAGTCTATTGCCATTATTCAGGCATAAATCCGGATTCGTGCTGCCACTCAGAATTTCTAGGCGGAATAACTCAATAACATTTTGCCCGACCTCGGGGATCAAACTCAAGACCACTACTTGAACGAGGCGTTTCATTTTCTCTTTCGACTTTTTAATGTGACGATTAACTAAAGTTTAATTACTCCAGTTTTAATTAGCACTAACAAACAAAATGCAGTCAACCTCAATGTGTCCATACGGAAAACTTTCGAATTGAAACAGTGAATTTTTTAAATTTCCGAACTTACTAGGTCGGTTACAAACAGTCGCCAAAACATTTCGGCAACATTTTAAAAACATTTCACTTTGTTAGGCTGCCGCTGCTAACTACGCTGTGGTAATACGGAACTAATTAAATTGCACTCGGACTTTGACAGCTGTCGGTGACAGTAGTTTGTAGTTCAGGAGCTTGGCTGTGGAAAAAATTTGTGTTTTTATTGTTGTACTCATGTGTGTTTAAGTGTTACTACTAACATAGTTTTTAAGTTTGTACTGATTACTAACACGCTATGGGCCGTCGACGCCTGAAAATAAACGATTAAAAAAAAAAAAATATTGTAAGTTTTCTGAATAAGTTTTATTATAGTATTCTTGTTCTTTTTGTGTGGTTAGTGACTAACCTGCTGTTAGAGTTTTAAAGCCGCCCGTGGGCCTCTGACTTGGCTTTACATGCGGTCGAGAAATATCTTTCAGGCCGGTGTCCTCGTGATGTATAGTATTTCTTTATGGATGATGTGTAGTATTTTCTTTGATGTACTTACTAAAGAAGATAATTATAATTAATCTCCGTATTCTTCACCCATTTTATCATTACTTAACTTCAAAGGTCAGTGTTTTATTTTACTCAAAATCAAAATATTTTTGGTCGTTTCCTATGAAGAAGAGCAGGCAAGAAACTCCACGGTTACTCTTTGAAAAATAATTGGCTTTTATAATGTGTTTTCAAATTACAGTGTCAATAGGTATGGGAGGACAGTGAAGGCCTGTCACTATATCGTTCTCACATTCACAAAATAGAAGATAATGTATATAAGAATATATAATTAAATAAATAAATATAAAAGATAAATAAAATAATACAAAAAAAAAAAAAAAACTGTCGTGTGTTAAAAGAAATTTGTTATCTGAATTCTAATATTTAAAATGCAGTTCTGTAAACCGGGTCTACGTTACAAAGAAAAAGTTTAAAATATCTTAATAGGCAAATCGTTTAAAGTCACTTAAAATGCATTGAAATTACTATTCATGGCATCGAGAGAATTTAATTCAATTGAATATTGATTTGTCGACCGAGTCGAGTTTTATTTGATTACGTGCCTGGGGATAATATGACTAACTGTAAAATCGTTTTGATTGTTTTGATAATGATTGTTCATTATCAAAACAATGGCTTGTCGCCACTTCCACGGCGTCGGGGGTGGCAGCGCAGAGGTCACTATGACTGCATGTTTTGGGACACAGAGGGCAGGATAGGAGGTGGAGCATAGTTTGCGACGTAGATCCTTATCCACATCCTGTGCTGCCTTTTTGTCGAGGTGGCCCCACTTGCCAGGTTGGAGTTACATATCCAGGTTTAATTTAAAGCAAAATGTAACTGTGTATTTTTTTTTCAATATACGTGCTGGAAAAGAGGCTCTTATTGCACCGCATTTAAGCGCGTGCTTTGCATACTTTTACGCACTAGTACAGGAAAGTACGCCACAGATACAGATAGGGGGATAGATACAGGGTAGATTTTGAGACGGGGCACTAGTAGCAGCTATCACACGAAAACGTATTAAGGAAACACACAGACTCCTAAGAAAGTTTTTCTCTAGCTACAACTGCATTCACTGATTTTGGAAAAATGGCACAGTCAGTTAGAAAAACGTATATTCTCACGTTTTATTTTTATGTGCGCCTCGAGTGCTATGACAAACTTTGCACAGTTGAATCAAATGTACTATTTCATCTATACCATTATATTTTATAATGACATGCTCCTCCTGGTCTACGCTCTTGAGCGGCTGACGGTCTAAGTTCCAGAGAAGGAAATGCGCTCCGACGAACACCTTTCATTTCGCGTCAGCGCGGGCGACTTACAATAATGCCTTTTTGTTAAATGCTACTAAGTCCAACGTCTGGGCGGCCAATGTGATACCGATACCTAGTCGTCTTTGTAAGGAATTTTAAGGTGAGATTTAAAAATAAATTTACTTTTCTGTCGAATACTTGATAGATACTCAGATTTATTATAATAATTTAATGGTACAGCTATCCTTAAGTTATAAGGATCAACAAAAGAAAAGTTTTTAAAGGTTTTAATATTAGGATAACAGAATGAGTGAGATGAAAGTTTTCGTACGTTTTATGAAGTCAGAAAATACAAGAGAAAATGTAGGTCTAAACTTATAGTTTAGACTTATATTTTATTGAATATTTATTGGGCCGTGGATTTGGGAAACTCTTCTTCGAGAACGTGTGGGTTTAATTTATGTATTTTCATAAATTGGGAGTAAGTGTCAATCAATCTGACTAGCCTTTTCGCAACTATGTTGGGATCGGCTGCCAATCTAACCGGATGTAGCTGAATACCAGTATTTAACAAGGAGCGACTGCCTATCAGACCTCCACAACCCAGTAGACTGGGTAATACGTTACCCCTTGTTAACACTTAAGGACTTATTCTGGTTTTAAGACTTTCGGGCTTCTGAAGACCCGTAACGACAGTCAAAGACCCACAATTGACAGCCGGGACCAACGGCTTAACGTGCTTTCCGAGGCACGGAGGAGCCTCGGTATGTAAAGATGGTCAGCCATCTTCGGACCAACCCTGGCAAGCATAGCTTAACCTGATGGATCGACCCATGCTGCTGTTATTACTTAGCCGCGAGCTCCTCTTTGGGTATAAGTGTGTGTATCAATTTTTTTAAAGTAGTCTGATCAGAAGCTCTATGCAGCAAAACGTCCAACATCGCGAAAGGTCTAATGAGCAGTAAGTCTAATTAGTAAAATGTCCATGTAGCAAAACGTCCAACTATCAGATGGTCTGTATAGTAGAACGTCTATTTAGCAAAAAAGTCATTTTTTAAATGTGTACACTCATGATAGAAAGTAAAAGTCGTTTGTAAAGTACATCTTTTTATTGTTCGTAAGGCCCGATGCATTAAGATGTACTAAAATATATTAACCCCCTTATTTATAAAAGTTGCTTAAAGTTAAGTCGACTATTTATTTTTGAACCATATATTTTTGATGTTTAAATGTATCAAAATTTTAAGTAAAGTGTACAAATATAGGCGTAAATGTTTAATGTAAGTACTAGAACCCTCTCCTTTTACTAGTGCCTGTGTACTTCAGAAACGAGCAATAGTCGTGTCATCAGCAAAAGCATGATGTAGCTTGTGTCGAAATTCAAGAAGCCGGTGAAACTGCCCGGAGGATCTTTGATGCATTTGACCCCGAGAGCTGCAGCTTTGTGTGAATG
The DNA here is from genome assembly GCA_947364205.1 of Agrochola lota. NCBI lineage: Eukaryota > Metazoa > Arthropoda > Insecta > Lepidoptera > Noctuidae > Agrochola > Agrochola lota. The sequence goes on from OX376241.1 coordinate 12,876,698, forward strand.
TTTTAGATGATAGCCATTCAATTACTAAAGGAATGAAATATGTTGGATATTAAATTAATTCGGAAATAATAAATGACACTGGCAACATTCAGATTGTAGAGCGTTTATTCTGAAAATGGGCAACGTCGCAAATAGACGTCAAATGTTTCTCTGTTTTGATTGATTTGGCAATATTACTGTATGGAAATAAAAAATGTGGCTAACTAGCGAACTAGAATATTAATAATTGTTCGCGCCTGATACTATTATAATATAATGAATTCATGACACTACGCGCGCGAGTCATAGCTAATCATATTCTTATTTATTTTTTCTATGTTGTTTAACGTCGGTACCTACTTCTGAAATTTGATCAAAATTTTAATGAAACATTTTTAACTTCCCTTCTATTATTATTCACCTACAATGCTAGAAGTAGCAACTAGCTCTGCTAATTTTCGTTTAGAATAATCAAATTCTTTGTAAAACTACCAGTAAATCAGTTGTTGAAAAACTATTGGTTTAATTTGAGCGACCTAGAACTCCAGGGTTTCTATAAGAAACAGTAATGAATTGCAATTATAACATTGAATTTGATGTTGTACCCGTTTTAGGTGTAAAAAAGGCATTTGGAAAGTTTCCAAATAGTTTTTCTACATCTAAAATGAAATATACGTTATTACGATATTAATTATTGAGTATTTTTTTGTGTCGATTGAAGTGTGGTCAAGAGGGCTTCTCATAACCACGTTTCAATCGATACAAAACACAGTAATGCAGGTAATAAATAATTCTTGATCTTAAAAAGTGAAGATCTCAATCAAGTAGGACAACAAAAAATCCTAAAAGAGAATTTCAACATCCCAAATATTTTAGCAGATTTGTTCATAGTTCGCAAGGAATCTGTATCCGCCACAGTCTCACCACAAATAACGGGCGACGCTTGTATTTCCCTGCAGAGCTTGCCATAATATTTGCGTAACTCCTCTGTATAAGTCGATATTCCGTCCCCGCGGGTGCAGAAACAATCTTCTCGTTGAATCTAAGAGGGATGTTGTTCTAACTCTACAGAATAATGGGAAAAAATATGAATAAAACACTACGCGGTACAGTGCGTAGAGGTGGATGTACGCAATTATAGATTGGAGGAAGATGGAACAGATTTTTTATTACATTCAATTTTAATTACGGTTTCATGAATTTGTGGCAAAGATGATTTTCTGTTACCTAATTTTGACTACACAATACTTAATATTACGAGTAGTATTTAGCCGTTGGTCCCGGCAATCATTCATAGATCTATGGCAGTCGTTACAGGTAGTCAGAAGTCCGAAAGTCTGACAACCAGTCTTACCAAGGGGTATCCTGTTACCCAGTAACTGGTTTGTGGAGGTAAGAGCAGTCTCTCCATGTAAAGTACTGATATTCTACTGCATCTGGTTAGACTGGAAGCCGACCCCAACATAGTTAGGAGAAAGCTAGGCAGATTGACTTACAGTTAGTATCAAGGAATGGCATTAGCAGTAATACGTTTTTAAAATACATACTATTGTAAGCCAATATTGAAGGGATATTCTGTTGGTGCTCTTAAAGATATACTTTAAAGGTAAATATTTAATTGAACCTCAAAAAAACTTTAACTTCAAATAATTGCTGCCTTTTTAGGGTTCCGTAGTAAGCAAGGAACCCTAATAATTTCACCATGTCCGTCTGTCTGTCCTCGGCTTAGCTCAGAGACTGCTGGTACTAGAAAACTGTTATTTAAATAAAATTAAAAATAAATCGATTATTCTTTTTTTTTACTATATGTAGATAGATACCATTAAATTTGGTCAGCGGAAAATTGACAAATAAAAAAGACTCTTATGATTATAAATAAATATCAATCAATATTCAAACTAGATATAAGGTAACAGATACTTATCTATTGCGCAACTTTCTTGTATCTAATATTTTCTGCACATATAGCCATTCAGCGTATATCTACTTCCTTTTAAATTATGGGACCCATTTTGCACTAGGTAAGAGGACTTCCGGCGGAAGGACTAGATGAACGCTTAACTTGATTTTCCGCCTTTGATATGGAAACATGAAACGGGTCAATTCTAGGTATTTTCTTATCTTCTACAAGTCAATCTGCCTAGCTTTTTCCACATTATGTTGGGGTCGGCGTCCAGTTTAACCAGATGCAGCTGAATACCAGTATTTTTCATGGAGTGACTGCCTATCTGACCTCCACAACCCAGTAACTGGGTAATACGATACCCCTTGGTAACACTGGTTGTAATCATTTCGGGCTTCTGAAGACCCGTAACGACGTATGTAAAGATGGTCACCCATCCACGGACCAACCTCGGCAAGCGTAGCTTAACCCGATGGATCGACCCGTGCGTCTGTTATTACTTAGTCACGAGCTCCTCCTTATCTTCTACAAGTGTGTTTTCATTATAAAATATGTACTTTTTATCGTAGCTATTCTTAGTTCATGTTTATAAATTAAAAATATTTGCCCAATCTAAATAGTATATAAATATACTTAGCTAACAGTTTGCCCAAAACTCACACAATCCCGTGTTCGACAACTAGTCAATAAACCGACCAGAATCGATAAGGTTATCTAACGAAGTAAGCTTTCATGTTAAGGTATAAATAAGACAAGCTATACTCACCCAGCTGGCTAAGGGCGAATTTCGATAACGAAACGTTCAAAAGCGTGTCAATATTCTACAACAATGATGACACTGAAAGCTCTCGAATGCGGTTTAGATGTGCTGATCGTGTTCAGTTTCATTGGTGAAATTCATCATAATGTTGTTGGTAACAGATACGGAACGGATCTGGTGCACACTTGCGCGAAAGACACTTGCGTGAAAAGTCATTTCCGCGAATGGACTTGCGCGAAAGGACCACATTTTCGCCGACCCGTTTCGTATGGTAGCAGGACATTTGCGCGAAAGACTTTTTCACGCAAGTGTCCTGCTTCCATACTAAACGGGTCGACGAAAATGTGGTCACACGATTCCTTACTAGATTTGTTATGTTAATACATCGGACAGTCCAACCGATACCTTTATCGGTCACCCAAGAATAAAACTTTAAAATAACCAGCAAAGCATTAACATCACAAGTTTCATTGCGGCTTTTCTATGGCACTTTGTTCTTCTATATTTTATTCATACTCTAATAATCGTCAAAGTAAGGCGAGGTACTAAACTTCATAAATTAATTAATCTTGATTAATCTGTTTAGTTGTGTTAGCTAGCGTTTATTGACCATTAGTTTTGCTGACAGTTGCTTGAATTCTAACATCAATTTGAATTTGACTTCATTTTAGGGAATGGCATTTTGATTGACAGATTGTTAAAGCGAGATATTTAAGTTAAGAGGGTTTATCCTATAAGTTGGCATCGGCGCAAATAACTGTCAAATAATTACCTGTTTTGATTCTTATAGCAATATTACTGAATAGAAATAAGAAATGTGGCTAACTAGCGAACTAGAATATTAATAATAAAATTGCAATTATAACATTGAATTTGATGTTGTACCCATTTTAGGTGTAAAAAACGCATTTGGAAAGTTTCCAAATAGATTTTTACATCTCAACCTAGACATTCGGTGTTACGATATTAATTATTGCATTTCATAATCAATATACTAGTTCGCTAGTTAGCCACATTTTTTATTTCCACACAGTAATATTGCTAAATGAATCAATACAGTGAAATAATTGACATCTATTTGCGACGTTGCCAACCTTCAGAATAAACGCTCTTAAAGCGAGAATATAGTAATCACAACGATTGGAAAATGAAATAGAATATTATATAATTTCATAAAGAGGTTTGTTATCAAATATTTTTGTGCTATATTAGTATGAATCACAAGATGAACTACAATAACGTGGATAAACCAAAACGGTTTTCTACCACATTATAATTTTACAGTTTAAATATTATATTATAATATATTATTATAATATAAATATAATATAATATTATATCGTATACAATTGCGCAAGAAAAAGCTCCTGTTCCATACAAGATTAAGGTGAACACAAATGTACGGAACAGCTTTTTCTTTTACAGCTACTGTTTTTACTAAATATCAAATTGGAAAAGAGTTATAATATTGTTGTAATAATATTAATTCGATTCTACATTTATTGAAATTCTATTGTTTGAAAATGTTGCATGCTGTAAGGTAAAATGTATCGGGACTATTCATAAAAATTACATCATGATTGGTCCTAAAAGATGATAAAAGAGATTGATTATAGTGAGTACAAGAGTACATATTTGAACGTCGAAAGTTAAAATACCTACGGGTAAAATGTCAATGTTCAAAACATCGAAAACTTAAATATCGTTCGACCATATAACCGAAAATTAAAATAACGTAAGTATATAATGTCGAATAGTTAATTAACCTACGTCCAATGTATCTTAAATCAATTAATTAATTAAGTAATTATCTACAAAAGTGACATCGAATGTCCTAAATATCGATATTTATTTATGATGTATGTTACAGGGTAATTTGACCATTCGGATATTGCGAAAACCCGGATAATTAGAAAATGGTGAAATAATATCTGCGAGCAACTTGGACGTAGCTCACACGTTGGTCACAGTTCTAACCTTTTTTTTTTTTTTTTTTTTTTTTGTCGCTGAGAAATGCGTTACGCATCCCCGGCTCGTGGGGGACGAGTCGGGGTATGTGGGACTCCTGTCAGAAGCGACAGTATACCCACTAAAACTCAGCGGTGTTCCCGCATCGCCGTGATGGGAGGGTCATGGGAAACCGGCTCAGCCTTTACGTCCACGACCCTCCCGGCGCATGCCCGCCTAGCTGGCGGGCCCCGCATGCCCCCCACGTTGGGGGGCTACGGGAATGGCCGGGAACACCTGGCCATTCCCGTCCGACACTGGCGGAGGCCTGTGCGATACAAGCAAGGGTGCCCCCGCACCCGTCGCCTGCTGGCCTCCACCTGGGAGGAGTCGGAGATGACTGTCGTACTGACGTCTTCTTCGACCCCTCCTCCGCCTTCGGAGCGGCGCCGCGGCAGGATCTTCCTCCCGCGCCCGCTCCGCCGCCTCCTTCTGGGACATGACGTGTTCGCAGAAGGAGGCGACTGCCGCCCAGGACCCCTCATCCCTCAGCATGGCGTTAACCACGCCGGGGAGCGAGAGGTCCGGTCCGATCGCCGCGACGAGACTACGGCGCGGCTCGGACCACGACGGGCACACCTCGAGGGTGTGCTGCGCCGCGTCCTCCGCCGCGCCACAGTCGTGGCACGACGGCGTCTCCTCCCGTCCGATTCGGTGCAGGTACGATCCGAAAGAACCGTGTCCGGACAGCACCTGCACGAGACGGAAGGAGAGGAACCCGTGCGGACGCTCGAGCCAGTCTCGCAGGACCGGCCCGATTGCGTCGAGGGTTCGGCGGCCGAAGGCTGCGGTGGCGAGGTCGCCCGTCCAATGGACAACGATGGCGTCCCTCGCCTCCCGCCGGACGGCCTCCCGCTCTTCCGGAGCTGAGCGGACTCCTCTCGCCCTCCGCTCCGCCGTCCATTCGTACACTCTGGCGAGCACCCACGCCTCGAGCTCCCAAGGTGGGGTGCTGGCCAGAGCGCATGCTGCCGCATAGCCCACCGTGCGGTAAGCCCGCGCCGCCCGCTGGGCTATGGCCCTTTGAGGTGCCCGCAAGGCCGCGGCGTTCTCCCTTCTGTGGAGGGACTCCTCCCAGATAGGAGCCCCGTAGAGGGCCATACTCCTCAAGATGCCGGCGTAAAGTTGCCGGCATCGCGCGCTGGGGCCCCCCAAATTGGGAAGCAGCCAGGAGAGAGCGCCCGCGGCCTTCAGCAGGCGCGACGACAGCCCGCTAAAATGCGGGCCGAAGCGCCACCTGCTGTCGAGTACAAGGCCCAGATACTTCATCTGGGCCTTCACCTCAATTCTGACGCCCTCCACGAAGATGTGGGCGTCAGGTGGTGGGGGGCGCTGCCGAGGGCCGTGGAAGAACACGGCCTCGGTCTTGTGCAGCGCCACCGTTAAACCTAGGCGGCGGATCCTCCCCGCGACCAAGGATCCGCCCGCCGAGGCCAAGTTGGCCGCCTCCCTGAAACTCCCCCCCCGGGCGGTGAGGAGAGTGTCATCCGCATAGCAGACGACACTCGTGCCTCGGAGGAGAGTTCCCCGCAAGAGCCAATCATAGCCGACGTTCCAGAGGAGAGGTCCTAAGACTGACCCCTGTGGAACGCCGGCTTCGACGGCGTACCGCCGGACTCGGCCAGTCCTGTTTACGAGGAGGATCGCCCGATCCTCCAGGTAGCTGGCCAGCAGACTGCGCATGTATCGAGGCACTCCGTGGAATCGGAGCGCCTCGAGGATGGTGCAGTGGGGAACGGAGTTGAAGGCGTTGGCAATGTCGAATGACACCGCCAACAGTCCGTCCCCCGCCTCCATCGCCTCCTTAACCTGGCCTTTAAGGCAGGCCAGCGCGTCCACCGTGGACCGCTCAGCCCGAAAACCGAACTGAGCGTCCGACAAGTCCGGCCCGATACGCCGCAGATGGCTCTTGAGGCGGGCAGCGATAATCCCCTCGAACATTTTGCCGACCTCATCGAGCAGAACGATGGGCCGGTATGCCGAGGGGGAATCTGCAGGGCGGCCCTCCTTGCGAAGGAGGCACAGCTGCCCCTCCTTCCACGGTTTCGGGAACCTCCCAGACGCAAGGCATGCGCCGAAGAGGTCCCGAAACCTCTCCTCCATTTGAGTGGCCGCGATCGCGACCACTCTCGCCGGAACACCGTCGGGGCCCGGAGCTGTCTTCTTGGCGCGGATACGGAGAATCGCCGCGCCAAGTTCCGACTCCGTGACAGGAGGGGCCTCCTCTTCCTCCTCAGCTGGCGGCGGATCTGTCCCCCGCGGAGGGTCCATCACTGGTGGGGTGAAGTTGTCCCTGCACGGGAACAGGGACTGAACCACCCCATCCAGGAACGAGGGCTCCAGGGTCTCGGCCACCGGGGGACCAAAGGGGCGCAATTTGTTGCGCGCCGCCTAGTATGGCCTCCCGAATGGGTCGTTGTCGAGACCCTCCAGCATCTCCGCTCTCCCCGAGTCTCTGGCGGCGGCGATGGCTCGATCGAGGACCATTTTTGCCTCTATGTATACCTCATAGAGGTGGTCCCCGACGGCCTGGTCCCGTCGACGCCGCCGCCGGCTCCGCGTGTAGGCCCTCCTTGCCTCGACACACGCCGCTCGAAGCCCCGCCAGCTCTGCCGACCACCAGTACACGGCGCGTTTGGGTGGCGGTCGGCGAGACCGAGGCATGCTGGAGTTGCATACCTCAGTCAGAGACTCCCTCAAGTGAACCGCCACGGTGTCCACATCCATACTGGCGGAAGGCGGTGAAAGCCAGTCCTGGACGAACGCCGCCTCCCGCGCTGCCTCCCTGTCCAGGCGGGTGAGAGCCCACCTTGGGAACGGTGACGGCCCCGAGCGGGGCCGCGTCTCTCCGGGGCCACTGGTGGAGATGTCGAACCGCACGTAGCGGTGGTCCGACATAGTCTCCACCAGGTCCACTCGCCAGTTCAACACGCGTGCGGCTAACGCAGCGGTGGCGAAAGTGACGTCCACTATTGAGCCACCCTGCCGCCGCACGCATGTCTGGACGCTGCCTCTGTTCAAGAGGGAGAGTCCAGAGGAGGCCGCCCACATCTCCACTGCCCGCCCGCGGGCGTCGGTGGCCCGGTTGCCCCAGGTTACCGACTTGGCGTTCAGGTCTCCCAATACGGAGACCTGACGCGGCGCCGCCCTGCCGACCACGGCGGCCAGGACTCCGAGATAGTTCTCGAAGTCCTGAAGAGGGCGGTTTGGGGAGAAATACACGCCCACAAGGGCTAAGTCTCCCCACGCGGCGGCCACGTATCCCGGTCCCCTCTCTAATAGCGAGAGGGGAGGGGAGTCTGTGGAAGACCGCGCCGCTATTGCCACCGAGTCGTCCTCGTCACCCAGCCAGCTGCCGGGGATCGAGTAGGGCTCGGCGACCACCGCTACGTTCACCAACCACTCGGCCATGACCTGCACCACCAGGTCCTGGGCCGCTCTGCAGTGGTTGGTGTTCGCCTCACAGTTCTAACCTAACCTAACCTATTTTACCCAGTTCAAAATGATGAATGAAGTATCATGTGTCATTGGTACTATTTTACCGAACTATAATTCGCCGATTTACTTAATAACTTTTTGCTATTGGCCGAAACCTCTTTTGAACTTTTTTCATTTGCCAAATGATTTATTTGCCTTATTTTCACCACACCGAAACAACATTTTCCGGAATATTATTTGGTAACAAAAAGGTATATAGCCGGTTACTTAGTAGCATTTTCAATATTAAATTAAAATAGTGTCATAAAAAGTCAACCGTATGCTATGTGTGCTACAAAATTTAGTAACAGAAACAAATCGCTGCAAAACCGACTTCACGCAGTCTTGGCTGCCCTACCCCTAGAGTGTAATTTAAGCCCGCGTAGGCGCCGAGGGGTGGAGCGGCCCGCGAGCTGAGGAACAGGTGATTTGAAGGCCCGCCACCGCGGCAGAGGCTGGCCGGCGAAGCCGGTCAGCAAGCCGAAGGTGCGGTGGTGAGCGTTAAAACCATCTGCGACGATAAGTTCGCGTGGGGCCGCCCAAACCCCGCAGCGCTGGAGCCGTGACAGAAACAAAATTTGTTCGAATTTTAACGAGTAGGTATTTTTACCGTAAATATAATGAACTTAGGTGTATTAAGTGTTTGGGCACGCCACAATTGCGGCGATAAGACCCCTCTTTGAGGAGTGGCTTGAGAGGCGCCATGGCGTCCTCACCTTCCGCCTGACGCAGGTCATCTCCGGACACGGTTGTTTCGGGAGGTTCCTGTGCCGCATAAGGCGGGAGGAAACGCCCGGGTGTCACCACTGTGTGGATCGACCGGAGGACACGGTGGAGCATACGGTGGAGGTCTGCCCGGCTTGGGCGGAGCACCGCCGTGACCTCACGGAGGCGATCGGCGGCGGCGATCTCTCGTATCCGGTCCTGGTTCAGGCCATGGTTCGGAGCGAGAGTGCATGGGAGGCCGTCACCTCCTTCTGCGAAGCAGTTATGCTCGCGAAGGAGGAGGCGGAGCGCGCGAGGAAGATGCAAGATGCGCGCCCTCGCGCCCCTAGTCGCCGCAGGAGACGCCCAGGACGTCGGGAGTCGCGAGGCGACTTCCGGCCACCGTAGGCGCTCGCTTGCGGACGGTGAGCAATGGTCAGCTCGCCGTCCGATAAGGACCAGGCCCGGGTCGACGGCGCGTTGTGTTCCACGCGCGCCTCAAAGAGATGTCAGCACCAACTGGCGGGGTCCGTAAGGACCAATGCCTGCTGGGGTTGCGGGTTTGTCCGAAAGGGATATTGCGGCCCCGGCACACGGGCAACGGAAGGAACACCGGTGGATTTTAGTCAGTAAAAGTCTGACACGCCCTCTCGCTCCGCCCAGAGCGGGAGAAGTCATTTGATGATTTCCCATCCTCAAAAAAAAAAAGAAGGTGTATTAAGTGGTGACATTTTTTGAACTTAGGTATAATGACTATCGACATTTTTAATCAGTCGATATTTGAATCACTCGGCATTTTAGTCTTAGACATTTTAAGCTTAGGTATAACAATTTTCGATATTTCGATTCAATCGTTATTTAAATTTTCGATGTTTTGAACAGTGATATTTTACCCGTAGGTATTTTAATTTTCGACGTTCACATATGTACCCGAGTATAATGATCCCTTTTAGGTTTACGATAAACATGAACAAAAACGAAGGTTGTATATTTGCTTCCCTCTGGACAGATGCCTAATAATTGAAATAGTAAATCATTTGGAATACCCTGAATTGGTATTTAGTGACAGGAATAAACAGAGTAAAGGATGATTTCCACCAAATCGCTCGCATCGCATTGCATCGGAAAGGATACGAACGGATGCGGCGACATCCGATCGCGTCCGGCAGGATGTCGACGCATACGATCAGCTCCGTACCATCGCTTGCGAACATATCCGTTTCTGAGCCTGGTCAAATAGTTTCATTCCTACGACAATAGGCGAACGGAGCCGATTGCGCGTTGCAGCATACTTCGGCTACGATCGCGTGTGGCGGAAGACGCGACACGCGATCAGGCTGCTGTGCGCGGCTTGGTAATATAGACTTTAAATACTGAGTTCACGTTTTAATATCGTTTAAAGATCCGTTCCGATCCGATGCGATGTGACCCGTTTGGTGGAAATCATCCTTTAGTAAACGTTTCCTTTCACCTGCAGATACAAGAGGTCAACCTTTTACAGGTAACGGTAATAAAGGCGAATTAACCTTTTGATCTATTTAGCTTTGATCCTGAAAAGTGTATCCTTGTTGTATCGTCATGTGAATTAGAAGTTAATTTTTAGTAGGTATATATAGCTGATGGCCGCGGCTTCACCCGCATGAACCCTAATCTTTTTCTAAAATAAAAGTAACGTCAGCCATACTGTCAGTGAAGGTCCCGTCAAAATCAGTCCTGCCGGTTTGGAGATTACCCGGAATAGACAGACAGATATACAAAAAAAAAAAAATAGTTTATTTTTTTTAATTACCGTATATACTCTCATATATTATGCATTTAGTAAAAAGCTGTTAATGTGACATTACAAACATTCATTCATTTTATTTATTTGTATGTATAGATAATAGGAGAAGCTCGTGGCTAAGTAATATCAGCCGCACGGGTCGCTTCATCGCGTTAAGCTACACATGCCATCACATCGGGTAGGTCTATGGATGGGTGACCATCTTTGCATACTGAGACTCCTCCGTGCCTCGGAAAGTACGTTAAGCCGTTGGTCATGGTTGTCATTCCTGGATCTTTGACAGTCGTTACGGTTCGAAGCCCGAAAGTCTGACAACCAGTCTTACCAAGGGGTATCGTATTACCCAGTTACTGGGTTGTTGAGGCCAGATAGGCAGTCGATACATGTAAAATACAGGTATTGAGCTACATCCGGTTATACTGGAAGCCGATCTAAATATTGTTGGGAAAAGGCTAGGCAGATTGAGATTGTATGTATAGATAATAATTGGTTATAACCTGTTATTTCGTGGTTACGACTGTAAAACGACGACTTATCCACCACCAGGGGTATCATGTTACCCAGTAAATGGGCTAAGGAGCTCAGATAGGCAGTTGCTCCATGTAAAATACTGATAGTCAACTGCAGCTGCTTAGACTGGATGATGATCCTGCCTTTAGTAAAGGCTAGGCGGATGAATATGATATTAGTTATGACAGGAGAATTTGATGTCCCACTTCTTCTTCCCAGCTAAAACATTAGGAAGTGTTAAAGAGCAGCTGCTATATTAATGTAATTTTTGACGTTCAAAAAGTGCTGATTCTCCGCCTAATTTGAATTAATGACTTTTGATTTGATTTGTCTATATTTTGCTGACAAGATTCTGGGCACGTTTTATATATTTTTAACCTCAATTCAATTCAAATTCAAAATATTTTATTTCACATAGGTGCACTCAGATTTTGTTTGGTTTGTTTTGGGTTATAGTTTGACCGAGACCGCCGTACCGCATTTAAGAAATGCGCGGCGAGGTGGGGTTGCGTTGCTGAATTAGCGGTGGGGCGTCATGAGCGTTGACAAATGAGCGGCCAGCACTACCCCCCCCCCACGTCTCGCCGCACACATACCTAAGACACAGTATAGCGATATCGGTCAAACTATAGTTTATGGTAGAATTGTGTTTGTAAACGCAACTACATGAGTACACCTCTACGTTTAAAAAAAAAGAGTTTACCCCAAAAACTATTAGCGGTATAAGCCATTAAGAACAGACATCGATCGGTACAGGGCCTCAACCCGTAATAAAATGCTCAGTTTACTTTTTACGATTCCAGCCTAACGGATGGGCTCGCGATGAAAATGAATGACTTTTTATATTGCCGACTATACTGAGGTATAAATAAACTTCGGTTTTAATCAAAATAACTGTTCGGTTTTACAACTGACGTTATTTGTGAGATGATGTTGTTTTCTTATGTGCAGGAATTGCTATCTTTTTTGTATGGAAATTGGCTTGTAGGAATCTGAACCATTTATGTTAGGTAGGTATCTTGTTAATGGTAGCTGGTAGGCCCGGGTCGACGGCGCGTTGTGTCCCACGCGCGGTCGACCACGGGTGGGTTTTAGTCAGGAAAAGTCTGACACGCCCTCCCGCTCCACCCGCAGCGGGAGAATATATTTGATAATTTCCCACCATCAAAAAAAAAAAAAGGTCGCACAGCGCTAATTACCTACAGTTATATTCACCTAGAAGTTACCTCTCTTTCTATCGCGTAATTCTTATATCTTCTGACTACGTTACACTCACTGAATTGGCCCAACAATTCGAGCCCGCCGCGTACTTATAGCTTCGTACCTAAAATGCGGAGTGAAACATCTGTATTCATCTGTGGTAATACTAATCTTGTCAGTGGCGTTCCTCAGATCGTGAAATCAAAAGAAAAGATGTAGGTAGGAACGGGCTCATGGAGCATTTTTAGCAAGTGGGATGATGATAATGCCACCACGATTAACGTGAGCACATACTGTGCCAAGACAGTATTCGACGTATACTCTGAAATCAGATATGAGTCCAAGAATATTATGAATGGCAAAGTATGATCTGATCGTATAAGATCGAACATTAGCAAATTGTTTTTTATTTTGCACGTGATATAAATTTTACAATTTTTAACACAACTAACTATTTTCAGTAGATACTAAATTTTCAAAGACTAAATAAATAGTAGAATAATAAACTGTACAAATAAATACAAAAACAAATATATTTACAATCTAATCAATCATCCATGGCCGTTGAAATCCAATCTTTACGTTCTAGTATTTCAAACTAAAATAATTTCTCACTGAAAATAACTTGAGAACTTTCATCAAGAGAAAATAAACCAGTTAGAACGATTCCAAGCTTCTTGTTTCATTTAATATCACTCATAATTTGTTCGTTTTTGAAAAGAAAAATTATCTCAAGAGCTGAGTAAGCTCCTTAGCTGACTGTACTCGACTTGGCAGAGCAAATGCGTTGAATAGCTAGCTGCTTTTGCTTTATTAGTTGAAAGTCACTGTGTATTTTTAGTATTCAGTTCAACATTACAGCGTGACTTTCACAAGTTATTTACTTGTTTCATGAGAAAAACAGATAGTCATTCTAGTTTTTGACGACGCGATTAGTGTATAAACTTGTGGAAATGTATTTACTATATATATTATAAATTAACTGACAAACTATTAAAATACAAATAACTTAACTAAAACTATTAACAAATTAAAACATGGTGTCGAAAATTCCTCCGCATCGCTGTCATTTGCATATTGAATAAAATCGGGAATGGAATCATACGGAACAAGTAGGTATGATTATAACCCCACCACCTCAACACTGTACCAATACCAATTGCAAATAATGATTCTGATTATTATTATTATAATATTAAGAGCGTTTATCCTAAAACTGGGCAACGTCGCAAATAACTGTCAAATATTTACCTGTTTTGATTAATTTGGCAATATTACTGTATGGAAATATGAAATGTGGCTAACTAGCGAACTAAAATATTGATTATGAAATGCAATAATAAATATCGTAACACCGAATGTTTCGTTTTGGTTGTAAAAAAAGTATTTGGAAAGGTTTCAAATGCCTTATTTACACCTAAAACGGTTACTACATCAAATTCAGTGTTATAATTGCAATTCATTATTAACATTCTAGTGCGCTAGTTAGCCACATTTCATATTTCCATACAGTAATATTGCGAAATTAATCAAAACAGCGAAATATTTGAAATCTATTGGCGACGTTGCCAACTTTCAGTATAAACGCTCTTAATACGTGAAGCAAAAACTTTGTACCCCTTTTTACGCAAATTACGCGGACGGAGGAGTATGGGCACAGTTAAAGTTTATATGGAGAATGAGTCCAGAAAGTTAATATTTTTATATAATATACATTAGAAATAAATTAAATTAATAAAAAAAAAACATTACACACACGACCATGCGTTTGCCACAAGATATGATACATGATATTATAATTTTATGACCTACAGGCGCATGGTATATGAAAATTACGTGTCTAGCTACAGTCACGACCATAAATATATTACTATGAACAGCTCGGCAATAATATCTGATTTCATGATTCATTCATTAAAATATGACAGCAAATATATACGTGATCATTAATTTGTGGAAGGCAAATGTACAAGTGGCAGCACAAATTAAATATGTGATATCGAAGGAACACCAAAACTATCTGGCGTTATAAACGACGCCAAAATATATGATGCTGTATCGGTTTCAAAAATATCTGTTAATGCGATATTTACGGACATGTCTTGCGTAATTTTTGATTGATTTGATTTATTTGATAATTTTCATGTTATTGACACTAACAAGTATGTTAGTAAATATTTTTATGTGACAAAATACAAATTGTATTTAGCAACATGTTTAAAAAGACAAATAGCTTTATCGCTATACTTTTTTTTACTGATTTATCAGCCAACAAATTGGCCAATAAACCTGTTGCTTCTATTGGGCAATTATCTGACATTTTTAGTGATTCAGCCAATAACTTGGCTACACAAGCTGACATTAATTTAAATTAGAAATTGAGACAATAGAGATAACCTCTTGCATAATTAATGGAGATAATTTAAATTTAAATACTAGTCTAAATCATCAAAATGTCAGAATAAGTTCTAACATAGTTCACCTGGTGCACCAAAATATTCAAGGTATGTTGAGAAAAGACCTTGAAATTGAATTATTCATGAACTGTAACAACATTGATATTTTATGTATTACAGAACATTGGTTAAAAAGCCATCAGTTCATGTTTAATTTCAGTAATCACCAGGTTGGTAGTTCATTCAGCAGAGAAAATACAATACATGGTGGCTCATTGATACTTTTAACTAAACAATTTAAATTCAAAGAACGTAAGGATATTGTAAACCTCTCTGTTGAGCGGACTATAGAAATAGCTTGTGTGGAGTTGGAGCAGCTTGTTGTATTGAGCGTGTACCGGCCTCCGTCATCGATTTATGATTGCTTTGAGAGTATCATGGATGATGTGTTGCAAAAACTTGGTAAATTAGGGAAAAATATAATTGTATGTGGTGATTTTAATGTTAATTTATTGGAGGACTCATCAAACAGCCTAAAAATTAAAAATTTATTTCAGTCATATAACCTTAATAATTTATTTTTGGAGCCTACTAGAGTAACCGCCACCTCAAGTACATGCTTAGATAATATATTTACTGACATATCGCCTATTAATAAAAAAAATATAAGTTAACTGGATTCTGACCATTGTGGCCAGCTGATTACATTTAGTAAACAAGATAAAAAAGTGGCTAAGAGAGTTATCACGGTTGTGCCAAAAACTGCAGGTCGCTTGGAGAGTTTTAAAAACAAACTTAATAGTAAATTATCCTACTTGCCTTATTGTGATAATCCTAATGAACTGTACAATTCTTTTTTTGCCATGTATTGTACAGAATTTAACTCAACATTTATACCAAAGCAGATCTCAGTTAATGGTTCTGCAACCTTCAGTGAATGGGCAACTAAGGGGATATTTAAGAGTAGAATCAAACTCTTTGAACTGTACGAAGAAAGAAATTATAATAAAAGTAAAGAATTTTATCAATATGTTAAGAATTATTCCAAATT
This sequence comes from Agrochola lota, assembly GCA_947364205.1. Classification (NCBI taxonomy): domain Eukaryota; kingdom Metazoa; phylum Arthropoda; class Insecta; order Lepidoptera; family Noctuidae; genus Agrochola; species Agrochola lota. Next base: position 12,892,469 of record OX376241.1, read on the forward strand.
ATTCAAACAAGTTTGTAACGAAGCTAAGTGTCGATATTTAAGCTCAAAAATTAAGAAAAGTCTAAATAAAATAAAAACGACTTGGGAAATTATAAACAATGAGACAGGAAAAGGCAGTAAGCGTAGTAGTGACTACAGCCTTAATGTAAACAATATGGTTATTGAAAAGGATTTAGAAGTTGCCACAGTTTTTGCAAATTTCTTTGCAGATATTCCAGTCGCAACCACTAAATCTTTAAATTCTTCACCCACTGTTGCCGAGTCACTATTGAAAGAAAATGTTGATTTAAAACTTTCAATACACTCAATGTTAAAAAAAACTGCTGATCTATGGGGAAATTCCGTAGAGGTTGCAAAATGCATAATCAACACTGTAGCGCCTGAATTAGCAATTATCTTTAATAAATGTATTGACTGTGGTGTAATTCCTGACTTAATGAAGAGTAGTAAAATAATACCTTTATTTAAATCGGGCAGCACAGCTGACCCCTCGAACTTTAGACCAATTTCTGTGCTCCCCACCTTTAGTAAAATTTTTGAAAAATTGATGCTAGATCAATTGCAAAGACATTTTAATAGTCATAAATTATTAAACAGTAAACAATTCGGTTTCACAAGGGGTCGCTCGACTTCCGACGCTGGTGTTGAGCTTCTTGCACATATTTTTGAGGCCTGGGAGGAGTCACATGATGCCCTAGGTATTTTTTGTGACTTATCTAAGGCTTTCGATTGTGTTTCTCATGATACATTGGTCAGGAAATTGCATCACTATGGTGTTAGAAACACTGCTTTGGATCTTCTTATTTCTTATTTGGATAATAGGATCCAAAGAGTGGACGTTAATGGCAAGCGATCCCCGGGTTCTATTGTCACTATGGGAGTTCCGCAGGGCTCAATTCTTGGCCCTTTTTTATTTCTCGTATACATTAATGACCTTCCTTGCCTTATAAAGAACAGTCATGAAATAGTGTTATTTGCAGATGACACATCACTTATATTTAAACTTAAGCGACAACAGACAGTTACTGACGATGTAAATAATGCTGTCTCTAAAATAGTGCATTGGTTTAGTGTTAATAATTTACTTTTAAACGAGAAAAAGACTAAATGTATTAGATTTCTGACACCTAACGTTAAGCAGGTGAAAACCAATTTACTAGTAAATGGGACAGAATTGGATCTTGTGGACACCACTGTGTTCTTAGGTATTACTTTGGATTCAAAGCTGCAGTGAGGCCCACATATAACCAAATTGTCGAAGCGGCTAAGCTCTGCAGCCTACGCGGTGTATAAAATCCGTCATTTGACTGATGTAGAAACAGCTCGATTAGTATATTTTAGTTATTTCCATAGTGTAATGTCGTACGGCATTTTGCTATGGGGAAATGCAGCCAACTTTCAGGCTATATTTGTGCTGCAGAAACGAGCCATTCGAGCAATATATAACCTTAGTTGTAGGCATTCACTGAGGGATAAATTTAAGGAAATAAACATAATGACAGTCGCATCTCAATATGTTTATGAGAACCTGATTTATGTAAAAAAGAATATTAATCTATATTCTAAACACAGCGACATTCATAGCATAAATACTAGACACAAAGATTTATTTATTGTGCCCAGGACTAGGCTCCAAAAAATTAGTAATTCATTTAAGTGCCAAAGTATACGTTTTTACAACAAACTCCCAAGCCATGTTAAAGAACTGAGCTTCAATAAATTTAAATCATTTATTAAACAGAAACTATGTCAAAAAGGTTTCTATAAAGTTAAAGATTACTTAGACGACCAAAAAGCTTGGGAATAATTAAGCTGCTCCAATGTACCCCCCCCCCCCCCCCCCCGAAGCAACAAAAAGTGTTTTCAAATCAACGACTAGATGACACTATATGAGTTCATATAATTGGTTAGTTCATTTTACTTGACTGTATAAGTCAATTTATTTTTTTAAACTTATTATTACATAATCTACTCATTACAGTTTTTTTATTGTTTTGCGTAACTGCTATTGTATAGAATCAAGTTTTCTAACTGAACAGACAGCTGTGCTGCTGGGGAGTTTGTTGCGCCACTTCTTCTTCCCAGCTAAGCACTAGGAAGTGGTGAAGGGTGGGCGTTTTTGGGGGACTGTCTTATGTAATTTTGACGTTTGAAAAGTGCTGATTCTCAGCCTATTTTGAATAAATGACTTTTGAATTTTGAATTTTTTGAATTTTAATACTCGTAAATATCTACCTACTCAAAATATCTGACATCACTTTGGCATAAAAACCTGACAGTATAATGTTTTATTAATGGAAGAATCATGAAATCAGATATGATTGTTGAGCTGTCCAGGGTATGACTGTAAATTGCACACAGCACCTATGAATGTTATTGACATTTATTGCACATCGCTTCAGTCAAAGGTTAATATGGTCGCATTAGGGCCGCACTAGCGCTCAATTGCGGCATAATTGCCAATATTCCGGCGACGCATGTCTCAGCCAAATGTCGTTTAGATACATTATTAATTGATATTAGCTCTAGAGCTCTAGAAACATAAACCAAATACATAACCTCAAAGAGGATACTCTTTGAGGTTATGTATTTGGTTTATGTTTCTTCATATTGTGTCAAAGGATCTGATATTACAGGTAGAATTTAGCTCACACTTTTGCGTGTAATGTGTACAGCGAGGATTAAAACGTGGAAAGTTATTTTAGTTTATTTCCTCACGATGCCTAATACAATGGATGTACTTTATGAAGATTGAAAGGCGCGCATCTGTATTGCGGAGTACGGGTCAACCGAGTTTCGCTACGCATGTAACTTTAGGGGCATGAGGAACAGGGTGTAAAGTTCACTCATCCACCATAGAAAAGGGAGGATCCTCCGACCAGACGGGTGTCGTGTCTGGCGGGCAACTGCCCAGAGGTTGAAGTCGGGAAGCTTGTATTATGTCCATCGCGCGGTAAACTCTAATTGCGCGATGCAGGATTTGTGTGACGTCAGGATGTTGTGTGACGTCAGGTCTTTGATGCGTAGTTCGCATGTAGCGATGTAGATGCCGCTACATAATTTATCTATAGAATAATAGAATACTCTATAATATATGTGTGTGTGGCTTTAATCAGCTACAAAATGTGCGTCAGTATTCCTCTACAACAGGTTTGTAAAGGTACCATTCTGTATCCGACCGCAGGAGGCAACTGCAGGCGACGTGTTGCCACGACACGACTGGTTTAGTTTTTTTCTATGAAATACTTTCCGTAGCTAGCGACACGTCGTTGGCAGCTACGGGCGAGTGACAGGCGACACGGGCAGCCCGACCGCAGACCAGTAGTGCCGCCAACGCTCAAGCGACAACACGTTTTTCTATCTTCTATCTACCGGCTGGAATATCGGCTGCTGTCGCCTGTGCTCGGGTTCGGAATCATGACGGCAGCGACATGACGCTGCGACACGTCGCGTGCAGTTGCTGCCTGCGGTCAGGTACGGAATGGTACCTTTAGAGTTACTATTTCTAAACATTCCTAAACATGGCTTTCAGACACCCTTTCATCGTTCTATATACATATATATCCCCAGTGAAAATGTACTGATTGAGACTAATTGGCCTTTTCCTGTAGACTGAGTAGGGCGGGTCCCATCTTATGAAACTACACACGAATAATTTATTCAAAGTACATTGTTGCTAGGAGCATGTGGTTGAGTCACTAAAAAGTGTCCGTATGGATTGAGGAGCCATGTCTCATATTTAAACGCGGGTACTACCAATATTTAGTAGTCAATTAGCCAATTTTGTAGGCTCAGTCTTGGAATTTGTAGTAAAACCCTTACAAAGTTACATGACGTTTAAGGTGGCTCCTCAATTCAGACGTCTGAATTGAGGAGCCACCTTAGAACTCGAAAACTAGCCGACGGATATTTTTGGATATTTGGTAGGAGATTTAGTAGTACTTATGCGTAGTCTATACAAAAAATGGGTTTTTTAGGGCTGAATTTGAGATAGCTACAATGCATAATTTTCACCACGCTGTTTCTCGGTAAGTAATGAACCAATTACAACAGATTTTTAGTATAATTTTGTAGTAAATGTGTTCTAATTTGTACTATAAAAATAAAATGCTACACTGCGGCATCGTAATATAAACCCGTTAATATGTTTGAAGACACTCAGAAACAAAAAAGTGTAACTGAATCTATGTACCTATAGTCAGCGAAAATAACAGTGTTCATTCATATTCACATCATATTCCTTAGTGTTCAGGTTTCAGAAGTATGGCGACTCATCCTACCGTATTCCTGAGCAGTGTTCGCATACGTGCGTTCATCGATATTCATCCTTCATGGCGAGTTTTTGGTTTCACGCCGTGCTCCGCATACATTTGGACCAAAAGTTTCGTCTACATTATATTCGAAATGTTACCGCTATCTATCACAGATCCGACTTTCAAGTGTTGGTAGTTTGGCACTGCAGTTTGTGCCGAGTTTGGATATTTTTCAGAGATTCATTCCACATTGTATTTCCAAATGCAGCTTTCCTTATATGATGTCTACTGCATACCGGCATTATTATTATTTCCTTTATTTAACTGTATACATATAAATTATATTTTTAAATATTAATTTATTATCTCCTTTATTTAACATTTTAACATATAAAATATATTTTTAAATATTTCTTATAAACGATATTTTCTTAAAACTACAGATACATTTTGTTTTTAAATATTAATTTATTATTATATTAATACGTGAAGCAAAAACTTTGTAGGGGGTACAAAGTTTTTGCTTCACGTATTTACGAAAATTACACGGACGGAGGAGTATGAAATTTGGCACAGTTAAAGTTTATAATTATGGAGGAGTGCAGAAAGCTAATATGTTTATATAATATGTATTAGAAATAAATCAGCTGTCAAAGCCATTTATGATTTACATCGTCGCGAATCTCTTAGGGAACTATTTGGAAAGATTAATATTATGACGGTACCTTGCCAATTCATTTATGAAAATATTATGTATGTATGAAAAAATCTACATATTTTTAATAAAATAAGTGATAGACATAATTTTAATACTTGAAATAAAGATAAAATAGATCAACCATTTTTCAGATTATCTAAGGTACATACATCTTTTATGGGGTACTGTGTTAAATGTTACAACAAAATACCTTATGATATTTTACAATTAAATGAAAGAAAATTTAAAACTCATATTAAAAGTACACTTTGTAAACAAGCATATTACAAATTAGAGGATTATATCCAAGATAAGAATGCTTGGAAACATGCTGGTCCAGCTCCATAGGATAATCTAGAATCTAGACAAAATCAAACTGGATGCTAATTTAAGTTGTATAAATTATTATATTTTATTATATGACATTGATTTTGCATTCTGTGATTACTTCCTCACACACTGACTTATTAACTGTAACTTTTTTTGGAAAACCGTCTACTTTTACAATGTTTGTAAATATGTGAGAACCATGTATCTATCACATAAGTTATTAATTTATCTGTTGTTGCGCTCTTTTAAAAATTATTTTTACCTATATTGTGGTATAGTAATTTATTTTTTTACTTTTAGACGTTGCCCCACATTAAGAACTTCTTCCTGTATCGTGGGTGCGTTTATAAACATAAAAACTCACATACACTAACACCCCGACCCGGAACAACTACTTGCAGATCATACAAATATTTGTTCCGTGCGGGGATCGAACCCGCGACACGTTGCGCAGCAGTCGATCGCTTAGCCGCTGCGCCAACCGTGTCGTCTAAAAACAATATAATTATGACAAATTCTTCCGAACATCCGCAATTTAAAGGGGCTGCTTTTTTTTTTTTTTTTTTTTGGATGGGAAATCATCAAATGACTTCTCCCGCTCTGGGCAGAGCGAGAGGGTGTGTCAGACTTTTACTGACTAAAACCCGCCCGTGTTCCTTCCGTTGCCTGTGTGCCGGGGCCGCGATATCCCTTTCAGACAAACCCGCAACCCCAGCAGGAAGGGGCTGCTTCAAATAACTATTATGGCAACAAATTAGGTTCACTTTTTGACCCCGAACCCTAGACCCGCTTTCCCCATAGAAAATTAACCCTAAAATTGCCACTATAATCGATCAACAATCTCATCACCTATCCTATTACGCCTAGGGTAATAGCCTTCCTTCATCTGGGGGATGTTGCGTGAACGTAAAGGGGTATTCAGCCCCTTATGTACGAGGGTGTAAATCCCGAAGGCGGTTAGTGTTAACACCAATTACGATTGTATCTATCTACGGCGCTACTGTTTGGCAGTCCAATTGCGTAACGTCCTAAAATTGTTATTAGAAAAGCTTTCATATTGACTGTTGAAGAATATTCATTAGGGACCTACGTAAAATAAAGATGATTTATAAGAGTAGGGAGAAACCCTGAAGACACAGTGGGCATACTAAAAGTAGCAAGTATAGGAATTCGGCGGATAAAAGAAACAGAACGACACTTAGCTAAGCCTTTTTTTATTTATTCAAGGCACAGAAAGTTGTTACAACTTTTTTCACATGTTGAATTCAATGAAATGCGAACTGTTCTTAAAAGTTAGAAGAGCCAGACTAAAATAAAGTTTTCTATAAACCGAAAGGTTTAAATTTCAACCCTTACTATCCTGTCTCAAACTCCAATCTGTATAATTTTCATCTATTATTATAAACCCAATACCTACCTGTAACCTTCCCGTTACAACCCCAAAATGGCCGCAGAACTGCCCGCAAACGATACAGCATGACAACACCCAACAATATTGAATATCTGTAAAATAAGGCGCCACAACATCCCCTTATTAAGTGTCGGTACGGGCAGGCATGCCAGTAATCTCAACGTCTTTATGATTGTAGAAAAAGGGGGATACGGTATTTTATAACATGAAGAAACTACAGTACTGAGTTTTCGATTTCGGGGTTCATTTCCCGAAGAACATGAACACTCTTTTCGAACTAGCTTTTAAAAATTCCTTGTGTGTTGCAACCACAATACTGAGTACAGTATTAATCATTTGTTCATCAGTTATTGTTAGTTACTGTCAGTGTAGTACGTCTTTTTCTTCTGTGCATCACCACAAGCCGTCATTACTTTCAGTGTTTACTTCTCCCTCCCCATTTCCTCGGTTGGCGTTTATGCAGTATGATCATTTTGATCATATCGCAGCGACAAACATGCTTAGCACATCCTCGTTTCTTCTTTAACCTGTGCACGCTCCGGTACGCGTGACCGGCATGTCCCCCGGTTACCAATAAAGTAATTACTGGCCCCTCTAATTGCATGCGACGGGTTAGCTAACTTTATTACACAATCTTGTAGTTTGTATTATAGATTGCGTTCATTGTGATGCGGGTTTGATTGATTCAGAGGCCTATATTGGTTTTGCGTATGGACTTAGTAAGTATAACAAGGTTAGATATACCTTGTTAACAAATATCAAATTGATTGAGTTTTAGATGGACCACGTCCATCTAAAACTCAATCAATTCGATATATCTTATCTTGTCTTCAATATATCTGGGCTGAAATATGAATAATGAAGGCCGCTGCGTACTAGAAATTAAACGACGAATAGCCATGGCTAAAGATGCTACGACACGCCTCCAGAACATCTGGAAAAATCGTGGCATAAGTTATAAAACCAAAGCCCGATTTGTCAGAGCACTAGTTTTTCCGATTTTCCTCTATGGAATTGAGACGTGGATAATCCGAGCGAGAGAAAGACAGAGGATAGACACACACAACAGACCACAGAGGATTTTTTGCCATGTATTTTCTGGTGTTTAAATAAATAGTAAATAGACGCATTCGAAGCGGATGCTCCGAATTCCATGTACAACCAAACGCACAAATGTGTCTGTTCCAACTCTATATCAAGACTCGATTGTCTACACCTGGCCTACGGCGTATTTTCACATATTTCGGCCACATAATACAAAGACGAGATAGCAGCCTTGAAATGCTGGTCTTTGTTAGCATTGCCGAAGGAAAGAGAACACGAGGCCGAAGGCAGGTGGTGATGGCAACTTTGGACCGAAGTCAATGTAGGCAGATTTTCCGCTTAAAGGGCCACGATCCTCAGTAATGAGGGACCGATTGAAAAATGTGTCTTCAAATATAGCTATAGATGATTAATTTCAACAGTATTATGATTCAAACATTTTTAAAGAACGGTGATTTAATAAATCTCGGTGCAGATGCTACCAGATATAAAAGATGAATAAAAAACATTAACTGGTGAAATGTGTTTGTACACCTGTGTCTAACCCTTAAGGAATTACGCGTGACATTATGTTATAAAAACATTAACATCGACAGTAGCGGCTATGCCAGTACGCATCCCGATACCTAAGCAAGTATACGTAAAATACATTAATATGCTGTTCATGAACAGGAAAGACTAAACACCCACTTATCCACAAATTGCAAGAACACAGAAGCTGCTACCGCATTTCTGCACGTCTAAATCTCCTAGATCTTTGCTGCAAATAAAGGGATTTTTCACCCGCCCGGCACTCGACAATTCTGTAATCTAGCGCAAACAAGGTGAAACATTAGTTACAACGTGCCAACATGTTGCACGATTTATAGCCACTTACTATCTTCCGCTGACAATTGAAGGAGATTAGTATTTCTTCGTTCGTGATTGCTAAAATGCACGCCAATTTGGGTAAAAAGTGTACTTTTTTGTTTTTAAAATATAGTTCAAGTAGTTCGAAGTAGGTGACCATCGAAGTTACATCAAAAAGAAAAAAAGAGAAAAGTATTGTTGTTGTATTGTATTGTGTGTGCAATGTCGGTTATGTGCGTGTGTGTATTGTTTTATGTGTTGTGTGTGTATTGTATGTGTGTGTTGTGTATTGTATGTGTGATGTGTGTTGTATGTTTAGTGTTGTTTTTCATAAGTTACATTTTGGTGATAACAAGCATTTTCTTATTTTTTAAAAAAAAGGCAAAGCTAAAAATAAGATATCATACATACCTTGTTGATATATACCTTGTTTCTTTATATAAAGAATAGCATGTTTCACTAAACAAAGGTTTTTGGCACATTCTGTAGCTTCTGCCATACCCCAGGTTTACGTATATAATTATACGAGTATGTATGTATACAATCTCTTCAAAATAAGTAAGACGCATTGCAAACAAACTAAAGCTAACATATTACTGTAAATATTTAAACCTTTCTTAATTCTAAAATAGTCGAGTAAACACTGAGAAAAGCAAATGTTAGTTAGTTAATTGTACGCATAAAAGGTTCATTAAACATTAACGACACAAGTACAAATCGTACTAACTTTTCGTGTTCTTGTTAAATTATTCACATATCTCATTAATTTGATTGCGTGCTGTTTTGCATATAATCTTCAAAGACGTTTTAATTGATTTTGAATGAATACCAAACGTTAGATAATATAGAGGATGCGGTAGGTCCAGAGGGAGATAGCGTGACGAGTTAGACGCCTACGGACTGGGCTCTAGTTGCAAAAGAGAAAGAAAAATGGAAAGACGGAAGGGAGACCTTTGCCCAGCAGTGGGACAAACAGGCTCATAATAATTATAATATGACAGCCAATGGCTTAATAGCCAAGAGCCTCGACCGATACCTGAGGAGGGTCTCGTTGGGCAGCTGGATCAAGGGCTTGATTCAGAAAGCGGTACTTCAAGCCACGGCTTGCATTGTTAGGAGGTTCTTCTCTCTGGAGCCCTGAGCGCTGGTAGATTGGACCCTGTTTCCAATACCGGTGTGCTACTATTTTTTATATTTTAAATGTTTATTGTTTAATCCTAATATTTAAAAAAAGGACAGAATAATATAAATTAATGACTAAACTTATATAGCTGACGTGACTCAAAAGGCTCCCCAATTGAGCCTAGGCAGGACATGTCTCCGCGACAAACTGTGGGCACAAATAGCACAGTGGTGCCCTGGTGGACAGTAAGACGAGGTCAAGGCATGACAGGTACCAGATGGCGGGACTAACTGCATAGGTGTCGTCCAAACTGGAAGGAGGACGCGCGGGCTCGCGAATTATGGAATGAGTTTATGGAGCTCTTGAAACAAAAAAAAAAACGAAATGTGTGCTGGGACACATAGTAGCAATGAAACTTTAACTTGAAGTTTTACGGGCAGGTTTTCAAATTGGACAAGTACATTAACCATCTGCCCGTAAAACTTCAAGATAAAATTTTGTTGCGCATCGTTTTGCCACTTGTCCGTTGCGATTCGTTTTTCCAATTGTCCGTTGCGATTCGTTTTTCCACTTGTCCGTTGAAGTTTCATTTCTACTATGTGTCCCAGCATACATTTAGTTTTTTTTTCGCAGGTTTACTGCAAATTATGATTTGGTTAGGTTAGGTACATTTTAATAAATGCATTTTTTATTTAAACATATGTTTTTTATGAAAAACCTGAATTCAATCCGGAACCAAAAAAAAAACATCCATAGTTTACTCTAAAATTATACACACACAAGGGAACATTAACAAATGCACATCTTTCGTCATCAATCTTTATTCGGTTTATCTGCGTTATAATCAATGAAAGATACAATCGGCTTATGGTAACTAAAATATGATATAAAACTTGAGATTCCAATCTATTCTCTCCCTCCGCCGCTGCCGCCTCTCACCACGCGATATATCGTCTACCCCTCCTCGCGGCCGTAACGCTTTTTCGTGACAGAAAAAATCCTAATACCCCCCCCCGTCTATATAGAAGTTTCACTTAAAAAAAAAATTGTATAGCAAAATAATGAGCTCGTCCTATAATTTCCAACTATTTTTCTAGCTCCAATTTTAGAAAGTGGTTCGACAGTCTATCTATTGCCAGCAATTTAACAAATTAGGGGTAGAACGACCATAAAAATAGGCATGAAATCGTGAAAATACGAAAATTATTCCTGATAACAATATTACACTTTCAGACTATTTGCGAACTAGGATGGGGTGAATGACCGGACCCGGACTAAAAAGGATTAATTTCAGGGTACATAAATTCTCTGGTAGAGGTCTTATTTGTAGTAAAATTTTGCGTATACTTTTGCCTTCTATGTACCTACTAAGTTGGTTTTTTGTCAAAATTTCAGAGATGCTGCGGCTTTAAATATGTTTCTACAGGGTTATTGGTTATATCGGCCATTATGGGGATGTAGGACAGGTCATTTACAACCAAATTACCCCTTTTGACTCATATGCAATTGTCAACAATTTTCGAGTCATTTATAGGTATTTTTTTTGTTTCATTCATTTTAAAATAAATATTGAAAGTACTCGAAAGTTGTTGATATTGGCATAGGTGTCATGAGGGGTAATTAGGTTGAAAATGACCTCTCCTACATCTCCTTAAAGGATTGCCGACATATAACCAATAACCCTGTATATCTTGCATGGCTGATAACAGATATTTTTCAAAGCCAAAGCCAGGTACAAAGAATCATGTGATAAGAGATAATTCGCGTGCTTTGTCACTAGTGGCTCCTAGCACGCCAGCTTAGTGTTCGATTCACAGGCTCCGCAAAGTAATGTTGGATTTTTCCGTCAGAAATTTCTCAGTAGCAGCCCAGAGTCCACCGTAGGCGCGGGCTTGCGGACGGTGAGCAATGGGTAGCTCGCCGTCCGATTAGGACCAGGCCCGATTCGACGGCGCGTTGTGTTCCACGCGCGCCTCAAAGAGGTGTCAGCACCAACTGACGGGGTCCGTAAGGGCCAATGCCTGCCAGGGTTGCGAGTTTGTCCGAAAGGGACATCGCGGCCCCGGCACACAGGCAACGGAGGGAACGCGGGTGGGTTTTAGTCAGCAAAAGTCTGACACACCCTTCCGCTCCGCCCACAGCGGGAGAAGTTATTTGATAATTTCCCACCCTCAAAAAAAAAACAAACCCTAGAGTCTTATTACATGGGACTTAAACATAACTGGTAAAATATGGGTGTTTGTAATCTCTGCTCACCCTTTTGTGGAAGACTTACAGGCGGCGTAATTTCAGTATGTCATACGGAGACATTGACCTCGTAAAAAGGGGTTTTACGAGTTTAATGTCTTCGTAGTTATGACACCTAAGAGGAACGGTATTTTATTGCTTTACGTAGGATAGGTATGTGTGTCTTGCCTAAATTGTACGAAGAATACAAATTGAGGAAGAATGATGAGCGGAGACTAATTCTGTAAAGACAAAAGTAGAAAGTTATAACCAGTCAAAAGAATAACCATTGGCTATAACAGAAATTGCAGCACCAACAAGTGTCAACGCACTTTTCTTATGAATGCTATGCTTCATTTTTTATTTTTTTTACCTATTGTGGTATAGTTATCTTATGCCAGGTGCATCGTCTTCGCATATAATGCTATGTTTGGTAATTGCTGAAAACCAGCGCTTTTGACATTAGGTTCGTCCGAATTCACAGCATTTCGCTGAGCAATGACCTGTTCTTGCACAGATGCGACGCACAGCATAATTTTTCTTATTATTTGTTACAAAAGTGTAGTAACTCTGCAATCAGCATTTTGTTTTTGTGATGTTTTTGTTGACATTTGCCAATGTCGCAAGAGTATTACGCAATAATGTCTTTGGTCCGTGGCCTTGAGAGCAACCAATGAACAACATTGTTTTTATTTATTTATTTATTGGTTGACCACGAGGCTTTTGGCTTTTGTAAGTGTGTATTTTATGCATGTATTTTATGTCGGGAAATGCAAATTGCAAACTGTACTTTATTACTGTGAGCGCGAAGGTGATGGTGGGAGCGAGACAAAACACTGTATTGATAGTGGTGTTTTAGGTGGGTACAATGGTGATGCCTGCGGATAATTTGTATATGTTATTTAGTAATTTTATTCATATTGTTGGTTGTTGCATTATATAATATTATAAGTACTATTTGTTTTATTTAATATTTATGTATAATTCTGAATTTTAAACCTGCCTTGTTTTCCGTACGTTTTTTTCGGGTGACCACTGAAAATCAGCGCTTTGCTGTGGGTCTCCATAGCACAGCATCATGCTGAGTGGAAGCCTTCTAGTCGCAGTCATGACGTGCCAGCAGCTGCCTACTATTTCTGTTTTGTACTCGTTATTGTATACGTATTGTTTTGTTACCTACTCGAGTTTTTATAATTTTTTTAGGCACGTGTTTCTGTGACGAATAATTTTTTTTTTCTTTCTTTTCTTTCTTTCTTTATTTTATGTGTTTTGGTCTTAAATGCGTTTTGTTTGTGCAGAATAAACAATTTTTCTTTATTCTATTTCACATAATAATGTATACAAAGTATTGTAAAAATATTTTAAAAGAGTAACGGTGAAGTTTCTTGCCCATTTTTCTCTATACGAAAACTACCTTTCAGAAGAAGCGACTAGAATAGATTCTATTTTTGTAAATTTTGACGTTCAAAAGTGCCTTTTATGTGCCTAATTGAAATAAATTATTTGACTTTGACTTTGAAAGAATTGAGGCAAGAGGAAATCTGAACTTCTAAATGTTTTACTAGTCTACCAAAACGAAGGCAACGTTTTAAAGTTAGATAATGAGCCAAACCACTCCTGTGTTAACAGTGTTCTCTCACCTTTACAGCCGGACGTACAGTCAAACAGACGTCCATGTAACAATTAGACGTTGACTGCGCCTTTAGTTCGTAGATTTTTGAAGCTGAAGTATTACTACTGCGTGTGGTTGACCGTACAGGCACTTAAGGCTTTAATGAGCCGTCCAGATTATATGAGCACTAATGGACCTGAAGCTTTCAAAGTAGGTTTTATTTTTTAGTAGCACTAATGCATCTAGACCAAAGCCTAGATCTGCTCCAATTCTAGTGCCTTATAAAACGTTCGGGATGATTGGTTTTGTTATAAGAATAAAGCTTTTTAGCTTTTGAAGTGACTATGTGGAACCTTGAGAGTGTTAGAAGGTGTCTCTGCAGACTCCGTAGAAGATGGTGGAAGCTGGAAAAAATAAAAGACCACTGGTCCACATAAACCGTGGATCCCAAGCACTGGAAGTTATGGGGGAGAGGCCTTTGCACAATACCTTTGGAAGGAAAAAAATATATTGGGGTCTGGCTGTGTCGTAGAGTTGGCCGTGTGTTTTACGTTGATAAGTGTACGTTATGAGTCAATCTGCCTAGCTTTTTCTCAACTTTGCTGGGGTCGGCTTCCAGTCTAACCGGATGCAGCTGAATACTAGTTTTTTACATGAAGCGACTGCCTATCTGACCTCCACAACCCATTTACTGGGTAACACAATACCCTTTGGTAAGACTGGTTGTGAGACTTTCGGGCTTCTGACGACCCGTAACGACTGCCAAAGATCCACGAATGGCAGCCGGGACCAACGGCTTAATGTGCATTCCTAGGCACGGAGGAGTCTCGGTATGTAAAGATGGTCACCCTTCCACGGACCAACCCCGGCAAGCGTAGCTTAACCTGATGGATCGACCCGTGCGGCTGTTATTACTTAGCCACGAGCGCTCGTTAAGAGTAAATGTCATAATCTTTTTAATTTTCTTCTTTTTTTTTCTTAATTTTAATTCTTTGATCCTTTAGGTATCGAGTGGTGTAATTAAATTTTGAATGTACATGATAGATATGTAGCTGCAGCATCAAACTGTATCCCCCGAGTTTGTTATCATCGGTTTTTTTTATTGACTCCAAAATGATGTATTCACGTAAAATTATTCACGTCAAAATATCTCGTACACAAAGTAATGGTTCACTTCGACAATTAAGGCCGTGCTCACACTAGAAACAAAACACTTTTGTTTTTTACAATCGTCTTATTATTATTAATTACATTTTCGCGTTGTATGGAAAACAGAATAGGAATAGATTAGAATATGATTTATTGATAATACAGGTATTTACTTTATTTATTAAAATTATTTATTTTTAAACAGGTTTTTCAATAAATTTTTCCAATATTGTTTTGGTTTTATTTTTTCATCAGTAGTTTGAAACTCAATAAAAAGATTTTTCCGATTTCACGTTGCTTTAATTTTTCCCAAAATACTCCTTAGCCGTTCATTCTTAGAATTTTGGGAATTCAGCAGTTAATTTCTGAGTACTTTTTTCTGCAAAATAGCGAAGTAAAGAAAAAAACGGAAGTTGTAAAACTTATTGCGAACAATAATTAATTTAATAAAATTCGTCTAAAAGAGACCAAATCTTGTTTCTTACCATTAAGGATCTAATTAACGAAACTTTTGTAAGAATCAGTCAATTTTCAATTTACTTGAATAATTTTATTTTTAAAACGAATCAACTTTGCTAATTAATCCAGGCTTGGACTTTTTCTGCGAAAGGTTTAATAATTAATTAGTCTAAAAGAGAGTTCCTGGTAATCTATTGAGATTTTCTTATTGTCTTCTCTCATATCCTGGAGCAATTATGTAAGCGTCTATTAACTGCTCCCAATTTCGATTTTTATTTTTAACATTCTTCCTTGACATAATCATCTCATTATTTGACATTATATGTATACATATATATGGTTTGTGTGGACATGATAATTATTCAGATTTGTTACAGCATGTAACTCATTCGGTGCCGGCAGGTCCCTAAGCGGTTAAATGGGTTTTTATTTTTACTATTTTATTTATCTTTTATATCTTTCCTATTTTGTGAATGTGAGAACGTTGGGCTTAGTAGACTGTAAATTTGTTGACCATTTTCTATTTTGTTAAGAACCTGGTACTTGTTGAAAGGGCTACACCAAATGTCTTCAACCCGGCCCCTAGGCCGCCTGCGGCCCGCAGTGGCTTCCTTGGCGGCCCCGCACTTGGCAAAACTAAATTAATTAAGAGATTCAAAACAAAACAGACCAAAAACCATGCATAAAAATACATCCCCAAGTCCAGGGAAAACTCCAGAATCACCGATATTCACCTTAAAATCAGTTTGTGAATTGCAACAACCACGATTGGGGCAGATATTAATATTAGTTAAGAGGGTTTATCCTAAAAGATGGCAACGTCGCAAATAACTGTCAAATATTTACTTGTTTTGATTCTTAGAGCAATATTACTGAATAGAAGTAAGAAATGTGGCTAACTAGCGAACTAGAATATTATAATGAATTGCAATTATAACATTGAATTTGATGTTGTACCCATTTTAGGTGTAAAAAACGCATTTGGATAGTTTCCAAATAGTTTTTTTACATCTAAAACTAAACATTCGGTGTTAATTACGATATTAATTATTGCATTTCATAATTAATAATCTAGTTCGCTAGTTAGCCACATTTTTAGGGTTCCGTAGCCAAATGGCAAAAAACGGAACCCTTATAGATTCGTCATGTCTATCTGTCTATCTGTCCGTCCGTATGTCACAGCCACTTTTTTCCGAAACTATAATAATTACGTATACTGTTGAAACTTGGTAAGTAGATGTATTTTGTGAACTAAAACATTTTGGGGGTTCCCCATACTTAGAACTGAAACTCAAAAAAAAATCATCAAACCCATACGTAACGTAACGGGGTATTTATGAATAGGTCTTCAAATATGCTTTTTTTTTATTTTATTTTTTTTAAACGTTTCCCCACACTAAGAATTTCTTCTTTTATCGTGGGTGCGTTTACAAACATAGAGACTCACATACACTAACACCCATACCCGGAACAACTACTTGCAGATCATACAAATATTTGTTCCGTGCGGGGATCGAACCCGCGACACGTTGCGCAGCAGTCGATCGCTCAGCCACTGCGCCAACCGTGTCGTCAAATTATATTGATCGATATTGAGGTTTCTAATATAATTTTTTTCTAAACTGAATATGTAGTTTGCGAGAGACACTTCCAAAGTGGTAAAATGTGTCCCGCCCCCCCCCCCGTAACTTCTAAAATAAGAGAATGATAAAACTAAAAAAAATATATGATGTACATTACCATGTAAACTTCCACCGAAAATTGGTTTGAACGAGATCTAATAAATAGTTTTTTTTTTAAATACGAAACCGCAATCAACACAAGAACTTTTATATTATGTTACTTGCGGCTACGGAACCCTTCATGGGCGAGTCCGATTCGCACTTGGCCGCTTTTTTATTTCCACACAGTAATATTGCCAAATTAATCAAAGCAGTGAAATATTTGACATCTATTTGTGACGTTGCCCACCTTCAGAATAAACGCTCTTAAGATTAAACAATGTCAAACATATAATTGATTGAATTTTATTAGTATCTTTAGTTTTTAGTTTAAACTTTTATAATAAATAGCTGCAATGACTGTTGTTTTTTAAATACTTAGGTAGGTAAGCTAAATAGATTATATTCCATTATAAACACACATTTTATATTATAATTGATTAAATTATAATTAAAGCAATAAACACGTATAACTTTAATTGATTTTATGGAATAAAATCAATTTCTCTTGTGTTGCGGCCCGCCGAATCAAAATCAAAGTATTCTCGGTACTTGAATTCAAAAAGCTTGAAGACCCCTGGTCTACACGGTTCTCCCATACCTATTAACACTGTTATTTGAAAATACTGTAAAAGCCAATTATATTTAAAAGAGTAACCGTGGACTTTCTTGCCGGCTCTTCTCCATAGGAAATGACCAATTCGAATCGTGCACCTAGCTTCTGACATTTCATAAGTGCCCATGTAGATTTATGTGAAATAAAGAATTTTGATTTTGAGCAATGCAGTGGAAATATTAACGACAACAAACATTGATTTTAGAGATAGATAACAACCACCAGACAAAATATAGTCTGTTCCAGAATTATCTGATGTAAATATTAAGCAGCACACAGGTATTACCTTCAAATCGTGCCCTGAAGTAATGTTATTGTTAATTGTTTTTGTTAATTATTGCATATTTGGTTATTGTCTTATTAGTGATTTTGACATTATTGATGGTGATTTTGACATTATAGTTATGATTTTGACATTATTATTGATGATAATTTTGACATTATTATTAATGGTGATTTTGACGTTATGGTTGTGATTTTGACATTATTGTTAATGGTTTTGACATTGCTAGTAATTATATTGTGACCTAAATTTGCTAAATATTATTATGTACTAACACTAGTGTTTAAGATGTGTATGTAACTAACAAATTGGATTGTATGATCTGTGAATAAAATAATTTGATTTTTTTGATTTGATTAAGTAATGGATCGGAAAACTGTGAATACCAATTTGTAGCGCCACTTAGAAATTGAGTGCTTTGATTCGATTGTTTGAACACTGAAACCCGAAATTCTAATTCTAAATCACCTTAAGATGTTTTACATTAAACAAGAGTTTAATTATATTATAACTTAAATTTTCGACGATGATTTTTTAATTACAATTTATTAATGTTATTCAAACAATAATGGTTGGAAAAGTAACTGCCATTAGAACACTTTTAAAAGCTTTTTAGAGACTATTGGTAAGTTAATATCATCAATCTTGAGTTTTTTCTACGGGAAAAGCATTTTGCAATAAAAGGAGGAAACGAGGTGTATTCCAATAAAATTGTAGCGGTATTATTGAGCAAATATTCAATAAGAAAAAGCCATTAAGATTAATGCATTTAGATAGCGTTTGTAGCATTATCTTTTGGAAGAAAAGAAATATAAAGAATTTATTTTATGAGAACAAGTTGCTACATCTTACACCGTACTCGCTTAAATTATGGCTTTTATCTGACTACGAATAGTAATAAAGATTCCTTATGACTAAAACTATCAAATATCATATCTGTAAAATTATGTTTCCTGTATGAGCATGAATATGCACATACACGAAACATAATTTGAAAGTTGCCGGTTTTGTTATTTTCAAATGAAATTAATAACGTTTGAAGTTTGAGCAACGACGAATTCCGAATATTTTTTATAAAAAGTCATTTAAAATAATCCGTTTGGTCTGGGTTTTGTTATTGGTCGTAAACACGTAGCAGACGTTCCGTCATTTTCATACTTTCAATCGTCTGCCTAACACCCTGGTTATATAATTATATATTTGTAATCACGTTCTCGAAAACGGCTCTAACGATTTCGATGAAAGTTGCAATATAGAGGTTTACGGGGGTGAAAAATCGATCTAGCTAGGTCTCATATCTGGGAAAATTCGTTTTCTTTTTCACAGCCTCGGGGATGTGATACAACGTTGGTATACCGGGATGATATGTTTATCAATTTTCACCCGAGTAAACCTCGGTTGACCAGGTCCTTTTAATGTAAAATGATTATTAGCTGCCATGCTGGAACAGTTTGAAGGGTGGAGTGGGAGAGGTAGGCTAAAGAAAAGATGGATAGATTGTGATTTAATGATATGAATAAATATTGAGTGAATGATAGCGTGACAGTTGACAGGGGACAGGGGAAGAAGAAAACGTGTTGTGCCGACCCCACGTGACAAGCGACAAGGACCGGAAGATGTTGATGCTGAAACAGATGCGTTTTGTTACCTATAGAAAAAAAAGTACCAGAATAACTTCAAACATTCCATTGTATGATACGACACGGTGTAAATAAGCTCAAACAGTATAATCTCCCATGTTCATAGCTCATTTAACAGAGACCTTTAACATGAAAGAACTTTCGATTTTCTGATTTTCCACACCACTGAACACAAAATAAATGCGCATTTGTCATTTTTTTACAGTCAAGAGGAACTCTTTATTCGTCAAGTATTTGAATATTCTTCTTTATGAATGTTCATATTTTGTACTTTAAGATGTAGCATTAAAGGATCAAATTTCACTGACGAGAAATACATAATAACCATGAATACTATTTCAGCACAATGTACTTACTGGTTTTCTTATAAGTGTTTGTCGAGACATTTATTCAAGCTAGAATGAAGATCAAAACGTATTCTATAGATAAGTTTAATAATACCAGTCTAAAAGTGGCCACACACGTAACCGCTAGCATGTCAAGCCTGCATGAAGAATCATTTTGTGCAAGCATGCACAACTTCCCTATAGGCTACACACTGTACAAGCTAGCTGGAGGAGATCAGTTTTTGCTTAAGCGATGGACGACGCCGCGCTTGCTTTAGCTGTATTAATTGCGTGCAACTGGCGTGCGTATGATTCCGCAAGCTTAACCTGCGTACACGGGTTCAATCATATTTGCACAAGCGTGGCTTGTTCAAGCCGCATAATGGAATTTCTATAATCTCTATGCCGCTTGCACAAGATCATCATACAGACGCTCAAGCACGCTTGCACAAAATGATTGTTTATGCAGGCTTGACATTCTTGCAGTTACGTGTATGGCCACCTAAATCCTGTCCTACTGCAGGGCCAGGCCTCTTGTCATACAGAGAAGGGACGAGCTTTAACCACCACCATTTTTACAGAATAGATCGGGAGGACTTATAGTTATTTAAGTCCTCCCGATCTATTCCGATATATCTGAGCTCTATTCTTTACAGATATATACATATATGATCTTAATAGATAGGCTATTTTACTCACGATGATTTCCCTTCACCGATGTCGGTAATGTCCAAGATAAATCTAGAAAGTTTAATAATATTTTAAATAAAGGCACTGTGACGGTATCTACATCGCCACATGTGAACTACGCATCAAAGACCTGACGTCACACAAAATCCTACATCGTGCAAACAGTTCCCCGACATCAATCGTTGGGGAATTGCCCAACAAACACGACACCCGTCTGGACAGAAGACCATCTCTTTTCTATAGAGGATGAGTGAACTTTATACCCTGTTCCTCATACCTCTAAAGCACGATTTAATTAACTGTTAACCAACAGTCAAGTTTTCCATTGTTATTACAACGCCAAATAAAACCAGTAGTTTTATTACGAAACAACTCCAATAAGAACACTTCAAAATAATGAAAAGCCAAGAAATTATAAAAGAGAAAATAATTTCGAAATACCTCAGCTGTTACAAACAGAAATAATGTTCGTGTTTTATTATATTAATAAAAGATGTAACGAGCGTAATGTTGGTGACTCCTGCGGTTAAAATAAACTTGGTTAACAGCGTTGAAGAGTTCGCAAGGAGTCACAGGGAACAGATCGAATTAGCCCCGTACCTCTGTGGGAACGAAACAATTTAATTTGCGAAATTTTGACAAAGTCGAAAACTCCTCTAGATCGTAAGAAGTTGTGCGAAAGTTGTGCTCGCTGCAGAATGAAGTACCAAGTTTTGGTGACGTATTTTTCTGACAGGTTTTGTACCTATCAAAGATAAATTAGTAACAAAAGCAAAACTCTACTCCCACTAATATTGATGAGACTAATATTTTCATTGAATCTGAAT
Organism: Agrochola lota; assembly: GCA_947364205.1. Lineage (NCBI taxonomy): Eukaryota > Metazoa > Arthropoda > Insecta > Lepidoptera > Noctuidae > Agrochola > Agrochola lota. Next base: position 12,913,725 of record OX376241.1, read on the forward strand.
TGGTTGACGTGACTTAGGTAAGTTGTAACATTATAATCAAAGCAATTCTAATGATTTCATTACAGCCATACTTACAGAGGAAAAAAAGTAATTCCAAGGACCGAGTTATATCAAGGTCGATGAAGACCTAATTAGTTTTTTTGCATATAATATGTATATATGCGTAATTTATCAGAATTAAAAGAAAATAAAATCCTTGTCGATACTTTTCTGAAATTACATTTTTATTACATTTCTAATCTAACCCACTAAATCTATAAAAAAATCATCAATCTTCTGCCAAATAAATCTTTGTTATGCCACTGTTTACAGTACTAATACCTTCTAAGCCACATCTATTCGATAGGCTTTGTGTATTCGCCGCAATCGATCTCTCGGAGTTGATACTGTCTGAGCCAGGTTTGTGGTCTGGATTGTCCCATAAATGATCAAAATTCTAGATTTAATCTTCGTCGCAATAACTGTTAATATATAACTTATTTTATTTCAGATCAAAATACAAGATCCTTAAGTTGTTAGTAAAGGTCTTAACCTAATGTTACTAAAACCAAACTGTATATACAAAATTGAAACTACCGTCACCTGTGTGTGCAGTCGTATCCAGTGAGCCAGCATGGGGCTGTCCCACCTATCACACAACACACTCAGGATGCTGTGGGAACTAGCATGTATGTACGAGTATACCAAGAACTGTTATGTTTTTAAACTTTTTTCCCTTTTATAAAGTATCATAGCCGATGATACTTTATTCACATTACAATCTAGCTAAGCTAGCTAATAAGTAATCTATATATATAAAAATGAATCCCTTTTTCCATTGGTCACGCCATAACTTGGGAACGGCTGCACCAAATTGGATAATTCTTTTTTTCTTGTGTTCGTTATTCATAGGTAGGTATAGGTAGGGTAGGTAGGTATATCGGTGGGGTAGGTAGATATGTAGGTAGGGTAGGGTAGGTAGGGTAGCTAGGAAAGGTAGGTATGTAGGGCAGGAAGCCGTAGATAAGTAGTTAGTGCTACCAGTGCAAAGCCGGAGCGGGCAGCTAGTTTAAATATAACTTAAACTCCTAAGTAACTATACAAGGTGCAGTTTTGAACCTGCAAAACATTTCAGGAGGTTGTTATGAGACTCGTAAATAATCATATAACAATACGATACCAAGTCAATAATCAATAATAATTTTTATTTTCGATTTTTCTACTCTCTTTTAATAACCCTCTTCAAAAAAACAGAATCACCCATTGCGATGTATCGCGCGTCATGTCACTGTGTGCGTGAATGCGATGACCAGTGACGTCAGCCTGTACGAGTCTCCGCTCACATTTCTACGAAACGAACGCGGCACGTACGTTGAACTAAAATGAAGGTCGTTGCTATGGTTACGGGGAGCCCCCGCGATGCTCGTCATACCGCATTTCGATTAAGACTCGAAAATCTGTTACTGCGCATCGAAGGTTCAACCAACGTGCCGCGATCTGTACAAGTTGTTGTAGCTACAGCAACTTATAGCAAATAATTTTACCTTAGAAGTAGTTCGAATTTGAAAATCACAATGTACCTACATTATTGTTTTAAATTTCGCTAAATAATAACTAATTTTTAAGCATCATTACAATGCTAAAATCTTCATCATCTGCCGAGCCTGTTCCCAACTATGTTAGGGTCGGCTTTCAGTTTAACTGTATGCAGCTCACTGCATGGAGTGCCAGTGAATCACGTAGGGCGACTGCGTATCAGACCTCAACAAACCAGTTACTTGATAACACGATACCCATTTGTTAGACTAATTGTCAGACTTTATGGCTTTTGACTACCCGTACCAACGACCATCACCGGCAAGGCTGTAAGGTCGTTGACCCGTACCGACCCGTGTGGTAACTAACGACTATCCGAGAGATACAAATCAATTCGATCCAAAGGCTTTAATTAAGTGCTTATCGAAACACGGGATTTCAATGATGTCCTAGATAAATTTAAAAAGTACTTACATCATTATGAATTAAAAAAATAACACAGTGGTACTTGCTCAGTTGCGAACCCGCAACCTCATGCATGAGAGGAGAAAGCCTTAACCACTGGGCTATTACGATAAATAATAATAGTAGGAAGTAGATACAACTGCGCCAAAAAAAGTTCACGTTGGCGTCGTTAGTTACCTATCAGCTGATGAATAAAATGATAGGCGGAGATAAATAAACCTTACATAGCACGTAAGCAGTTCCTGTTGCACAATTGTGAAACTATGATCGCGAGCGCGTGCGCGGGATTTAGGTAGGCACCTAATAATAATAATAAGGCATGCAGGTACTCGGCGCAGTCGGCGCGCTCTGTAGGTAAATTCAGCCCCAAGGACAGTTTTCGTTTTTATTTGTAGATTAAATTGGTTGATTTATGATTTTCCTTCCTACTTTTTAACGGGCTGAGGACCGACAGAAATACATCAAGATAATTTTTGCTAGTTAAGTAGGTAGGTACCCATGTGTTAGGGATATTAAGTGATTCATTTTGTCTGATAGGTATTTTTGGCGTAGTTAAAAATTTTAAACCAACTTATTTACACTAATCAAGTTGATTTAGCTAACATCGTATTTATACAAATTATTGTCTATGTACAAATAAATAAATAAATTACCTACTTATGTTACCTGGAGATATTGCTCAAAGTTTCCACCGTCACACTCCAGGCACAGTCTAGCACGACGTTGCTGATTTTCATTCAGCTTACGTAACACAAACACATTCGTTTTTATTGTGTCGAAAGCACTGATCACTTTTGCACGTAGTTGGGTAGCACTGGTAATTTCGTCTGTGTACACCAATCTTTTAACGTCTCCCCACAGATAAAAGTCCAGGGGCGTGAGGTCCGGAGAACGCGGAGGCCAAGCCACTGGACCACCGCGACCAATCCAGTGGGTGCCAAACCTGTCACTCAAGTACTCACGTACTTGCCTACCGTAGTGAGGAGGTGCACCGTCCTGCTGGTAGTACATGTTGCGTTCCACTCCCAGGGGAACTTCTTCCAAAATTTCCTCGACGACGTATTGCAACATCTCCAGATTATGTGGCACTAGTGAGGTGACCATCGATAAAATGGGGTCCAAGCAATTGGTCTCCTATTATGCCAGCCCACACATTTAAACTGAACCTCACTTGAAAAGAATGCCTTTTAGTCACGTGCGGGTTGTGTTCGCGGTGAGCCCACCAGTGTTCGTTATGAACATTGTAGACGCCAATTCGAGTAAATAAACACTCGTCCGTCCACAGGATGTTGGCGTCTTGGTGTTCCAGCAACCAGCGACAAAATGTAACTCGCGCGGCGTTATCACGTTGGTGGAGATCCTGTACCTTGCGGTAGTGAAAAGGATGCTGCATTTCTTTGTGCAGTAGCCGCCACACTGTGGAGTGGTGCACTCCAAACCGTCGACCAGCCTCCCGCGTGCTTGCCCGTGGCTCTCGCCGGAAGAATTCCAGGATATCTTCCTGCAAGGCGACAGGCAGGCCTTCGTTGCCGCGACCTTCAGCATGCTGGGGAACGTCGAACTGCCGATGATCGCGCAGTCTCTGCGTAGCAGCCAGGATTACCCTGTGTGAGGGACGTTGCCGATTGGGGAATAACTCCGCGAACATTTCGATGGCTCGAGATACATTGTCTCCACTGATGGCATACAAGCGGACCATCTCCACCAACTTTACATTGGAGTATTGGTCCGTCATCTTTACAACTAGGTAGTAGGTACCTATCGCGACCGTTAATCGAAGGCGCACTTGAGGGGCGGAATTTGCAAGCGTATCCACATACCGGCGTCATCAATTTACACTAATAAATTGACCCGATTTATGCGGTTGCGATGGCCGCGGGGGCGTGGCTAGTGGGAGAGGGTGCGGGCGGTGGTTGGTGCTTTGGATTTATGAAAGAAATGTCGGTTGCGTTTGTTTGTGTGTGTGAAAGCGCAGTTTAAGGACACGTACAGATTGGCCGCGTTTTAAAAAGGGGAGTTCACACTTACCGATTTCCGTAAATAAGAATAAAATGAAAAAAAAATACCTGCCCATTTTATTGTTGATTCGGGTCGAGAATCACTAACATAATTACCTCCTAAAATGTTTTGCAGATCCAAAACTGCACCTTGTATTTTCAGAGTAAAGAACAGTTTTACGTCAATCTGGATTTTTCATTTTAACTTTATTAGATTTTAGGTCGCCTGATCTTTGTCGTCTTCTATTGTCAATTTTTTTATGGCCGAATCTTTTACGATCTATTTTAACTATAACATCTTTTACCTTTAATCTTATACTAGTGACCTGCCTTGTTTTGCACGGGTACAACAATGTACCTACTGATATGTTGAAAAGTTAGGACATCGAGATTTCTGTGCTAGCGAGACCAGTGGTGGTCCTTTGGTAACAACCGCGACTTACGAGTTGTAGGTCATAGGTATCGAACCTAGACATGCGCTTTACTTTGTGTAAATTATTGCATCACCTCTGCTCTCAAAATTGCGAAGGAAAACATCGTGAGGAAAGCGGCATGTCCAAGAACCAAAAATTCTCAGACATGTGACATCTACCAACCCGCACTAGGCTGGCGTGGTGGATTACGGCCCACTCCCTCTCATTGAGAGGAGGTCTGTGTCCCAACAGTGGGAATCTTACAGGCTGATTATGCAGATGTACTTAGTCAATCTTTAATGTTTCATACACATACATTTTCCGGAATAAATTCTCTAAAATTATAGTGAAAACCACATCAAAATCCATTGTGCAGTTTAGAAGAATTAAGTGCTCACCCAGACAGACACGCTATGCGACTTTGTTATGATCTAAAATATTTGTGCCAGCAATTTGGTCGCATTTCGGTGAAATTTGTGAAATTTATTTCTATTTCTATTGACTTTAGAATACCCTTCAAAGCCGAGGTGCTAATCAATAGGATTTGTGCACGTTACCCGCCTCACCGCAGTCTATCTCGGTCAGCTAGTACTGCCTGCAAACCGTACCAGCCAGACCAGCCATGTTTTCGTTTAATTCAAGAGCTGTCGATACTAGTTTTAGACTATATGCTGGCGTTAAATCTGAATTAGTTTGTGATTAAAAATTAAGAACTCTTTGACTGAGTACGTATCGATGTGCAATAACGTTTTTGTTAAATTGGCAATTTTAAATTTGGATTCATTCGGATGGATAGGATGTATAATGAGATAAAATATGTCCTGCTTTTTAGGGTTCCGTAGTAAACAAGGAACCCTTATAGTGTCGCCATGTCCGTCTGTCTGTCTGTCTGTCTGTCCGCGGCTTTACTCTTAATCACGCCGACAAAGTGGTAAAATATTTTGTTTTTCTGTACCTACACGTAAAATGGGGATGTTTTTTTTCTCGTCTATCCCATGGTGTGGGGTGTTGTTGTAAAGGTCGTTCAAAAATATTGTGGGTGTGTAAAAACCATTTTACAATTCAGGAATCCGTTTGCGAAATATTAAATTGCTATTTTTTTTTAGAGCCAAGTGTCCCCCCCCCTGCCAGCTAAATGGTTGCACTTGGATGTGTGACAAAATTTACAGCAGTAGTATATATAACGAAGTTAAAAGGAAAACAGGTTAACGAGTAATAATCGACCAACTTAAATTTTCAGTTTGTAAAATATGATCTGTTCATCATGTTTTTCAACTACAATTAAGTTTGTTCTTGAGATAAATTCATCCCAACTACGGAACCCTTCATTGTGCGTGGTCCAACACGCACTTGGCTGGTTTTTATATTAGATTTCCAACAGATGTTATTTGAGAAACTCAGGATTTTACTCGACAGAACATTCATCATTCAAGTTCATTGAAGTATTTGTTCATTCAATATTGTTTTATTTAAATTCCTAAATTTATTCAAGACTATCGTTCTATTTTTATCTGGCCCAGTTAACAGATTGTTGGTAGAGAATCTTGTTCAATAAGTTATCGGGCAGATACAGCTGTTCCAGGCACATCTATGGTTATTTCTAGAACTTTTATTCTCTATTCTTTTAAACTTGGCACGTTTCTTCTGCGGGGTTCCGGTATACCTTTACCGGATAGTCACGTTTTAGTTTAAATCGAGTTATTCCTTTGTTTCGTTTTTGATGAGTTAATTTAAACTGAATTGTGCAATATTGCTATAAAAGCTTTGCTTGTTTTGAGATGTTTACGCATTTTATTTGTTTTGTTAAAATTTGCAATGTTTTTTTCAGATATTCAATTTTCTAAACTTAGGTCCCGCCATGAGATTGTCAGTAACAGCAGGATGTTGCTGGCCTTCCTTGATGAGGTGGGGTGGATCGAATTATAGATGTTCCCAAACCTTCGCAAAATACGCGGTTTAACGTGAGGTTTCGGACACCAGCCTTTTTTTTTTTTTTTTTTTGAGGGTGGGAAATCATCAAATGACTTCTCCCGCTCTGGGCAGAGCGAGAGGGTGTGTCAGACTTTTACTGACTAAAACCCACCCGTGTTCCTTCCGTTGCCTGTGTGCCGGGGCCGCGTTATCCCTTTCGGACAAACCCGCAACCCCAGCAGGCATTGGTCTTTCGACCCCGTCGGTTGGTGCTGACATCTCTTTGAGGCGCGCGTGGAACACAACACGCCGTCGACACGGGCCTGGTCCTTATCGGACGGCGAGCTGCCCATTGCTCACCATCCGCAAGCCCGCGCCTACGGTGGCCGGAAGTCGGCTCTGGACTCCCGACGCCCGGGGCGTCTCCTGCGGCGACTAGGGCCGCGAGGGCGTGCAGCTTGCATCTCCCTCGCGCGCTCCGCCTCCTCCTTCGCGAGCATAACTGCTTCGCAGAAGGAGGTGACGGCCTCCCATGCACTCTCGCTCCGAACCATGGCCTGAACCAGGGCCGGACGCGAGAGATCGCCGCCGCCGATCGCCTCCGTGAGGACACGGCGGTGCTCCGCCCAAGCCGGGCAGACCTCCACCGTATGCTCCACCGTGTCCTCCGGGCGATCCACACAGTGGTGACACCCGGGCGTTTCCTCCCGCCTTACGCGGAACAGGAACCTCCCGAAACAACCGTGTCCGGTGAGGACCTGCGTCAGGCGGAAGGTGAGGACGCCATGGCGCCTCTCAAGCCACTCCTCAAAGAGGGGACTTATCGCCGCAATTGTGGCGTGCCCAGCGCTGGGTTGCGACAATCGCACACTCCATGCCGCCATGAGATCCCGCCGGAGCTCTGTCCGCTGTGCCGTGATTTCTCGCGGCAGCGGAGTTACACCCCGGCGTTTCGCCTCCTCGCGCAACTCCCACATGTGCGCGAGGACTTTCGCCTCCAGATCCCATGGCGGTTTCGGACACCAGCCTGTCTTACGAATACCAATACTAATAGAATTTAGGTGTTAGTTTTTATCTTTCCAGACAACAATTTTACAAATACAAAATCACACTTGTTTCCATGATGGCTTGGGCAGAGGTGTACTTATGATACACCCACATTTCACCAGTTATGTTTTTCACTTCTTAGTTGTGGTACCTACCCCACACAAATTCGAATACAATTACCTGCTATGTAAATAACAGTGACAGGAACTTATTATAACATCATCCAAATAAACTAAGTGGGAAAAATACGTATTATACATAATATAAGCTAACTCAAAAACTATCGAAGCAACGTTAGTAAAATTCATAATATGAGACCACCGCGCTAGCTTCCTTTACCAAATGAAAAAATTTCAAAATCGGTCCACAATTCAAGACAATAACGATGAAAAATCACTTTAAAAAAACATAAAGTCGAACATAGAACCTCCTCCTTTTTGGAAGTCGGTTAAAAATAACTAACCATTTAAGAAGTACCCGAGTCTAAAACTACTTTAACAGATATCCCAATTAATTATTCACTTCGATTAGCAATGAAAAGAACTAGGCAGTAAAACCGAGCGTAAAAGAAAAATAAGGCTTCGAACTAATCTGGGAAAGAAGAAAAAGGTTTTTTCAGTGCTTTAGTGCTTTCAAGGTATTTACGGGCTTAGCTTTACATTCCTTGGGCTTTACATAAAGTATCATCGGCTAATAGGGCGTTTTAGTTCAAAAGCTCCGGACATACTTAAATACACTTAACATAAATGCGAAAGTAATTCTATCTGTCTGTCTGTATGTTACCTTTTCACGCCTAAACCATTAAACCGATCATAGTGAAATTTGGCAGATAGGTAGCCTAAGATCTAGAGTAGGACATATGGACTGCTTTTCATCCTGGAAAGTTGTTATAAAATATTATGAAATACGAAATACACGCAGACGAAGTCGGATCTAATATTTAACTTGGGATTTCATGTGTAAAAAGTTGACAATGGAGGTGCTGCGATTTGAACCCAGGACTTTCAGCTTGCGAACAGCAACTTTCATCGAAATCGTTAGAGCCGTTTTCGAGAACGAGATTACAAATATATATACAAATATTGCACGTTTAATAGTGTAGGATAGGATTCCTCTGAATGGAGATCTATAAAACTCTTATATTGTAATTTGTCAGTCCTTTGTCGCCTCAGCGTAATAAATAGACGTAGGTTTTCAAGTTGTTTCATAAATCACATGAATACAGGTTGACTTTTGATGCCTGATTTTGTATTTTATTTGGGTTTCTGTGGTAAGGTGGTAAGTATGACAAATGTATTATCATGAATATCATAAATCATAGGATGAGACGAATTTGTATAAATTATTACTTTTTTCTCGGGATGGTTGAAGGAGTTATGAATGGCAAACTATATTGCGTTGCGAGGGTGTCAGATGTCACTTTGGATGATAAGTTTCTCTACGGGTGTTTTTTTATCTGTCTGAATATTTAAGCACAAATTGATTAAAATATAAGATTTTATTAACGTAACGCACATGTTTGTTGGTTTTCTAAAAATAATAATGAAGTCATCAAGATAAACAGAGAAAGAAAATAAATGTATATAAGTAAAATCTACAATAACATCAAGTACCTGTATGTTTTTTGAATATTGTCCGTTACTTCCCATATTAATTTAAAATACAAATGGAATCACTAAAACATATCCAAAAGTAATAAATCTCACACTACTTACATCCGATGAAAACCAACAGCAAGATCATAACTTAGTAATCAGAGCGAAACTGCCATGAATATAAAAAATGGTCATATAACCTTCTTATAGCGCTCCTTAACTGCTAATAACAGTAGCGACAAACGGTTTGAGCTCAATAAAAGTGTTAATGAGGTCATAAGTGTACCCTACAGGAACCTACGTGGGCTCATAAAGGATAATTAAATTCTTTATTAACAGTATACTGGAAGATATTGTTGTATGATGAATGTGTTCTTATTCTGGTTTTACTTGACTTTGACTAGGTTTTAACTGTAATAACTAGCTGACCCGACAGACTTGTCATGTCCCAATTATACAAAAATCCAATAGAAAAAAGGACGTCGTTTTTCCAGAATTTTAAAATTTACCGTGAAACTTCTTTAATTTTCCTTTTCTAAACAACCTAATTCAGACTATTACTAATATTGTAAAACAAAAAATTACCATATCGGTCCAGCCGTTTTCAAGGAGCCATTGTTATATTCGGAATTTTGAACCATTCGGAATTATGAAAATCGGTATTTTGAAATTCGTATTTGTGACTGACGGAATAAAGTTTTTCCTATTTATGGTAGTGTACCCGTTTTCAAGTGATGCGCTTAATAACGAACAGCATTTCATTTTTATCTATATAGACTAGTTCGGATTTAGTTCACAAATATTTCGAAGGTATTTGATAAGATGAATATTAAAAGCAATTCTTTTCTCAACATCCATTGTTCGTGCATACTACAGAAAATTAAACGATCATGATTGCTTTATGCCATACTTAACTAGAGAAGACACAATCAATCTGCTTTCCTATGTTGGGTCGGCTTCCAGTCTTACCGGATGCAGCTGAATACCAGTATTTCACAAGAAGCGACTGCCTATCTGACCTTCACAACCCAGTAACTGGGTAATACTATACCCCTTGGTAAGAAAGGTTGTCAGACATTCGACCTTCTGACGGCCCATAATGACTGTCAAAGATCCACGAATGACAGCCGGGACCACCGGCTTAACGTGCTTTCTGGGGCGCGGAGGAGTCTCGGTATGTAAAGATAGTCACCCAGCCACGGACCAACCCCGGCAAGCGTAGCTTAACCTGATGGATCGACCCGTGCGGCGGTTATTACTAAGCCACGAGCTCCTCTAGCTAGCGAAGCCACACTGGTTGTAATATAATGAATGACTCTTCTAGCTAATAATTTAAAAAAAAAATTGATTTTAGTTTCAAAGGCTCTTTGCTTCATGAAACATATCCGATAGTAACTGCCTGTCTTCTTAAATATTTTCTATTCTTTTACAGGAAATTAAAAAAAACACTCTCTTTAGCTTGTACAAATAATGTCACACTGAAAATTGTTTGATCAACGAGCGACATAACTTACATATTGTCACTTATAGTAATGAATCGTTGTTTCATTGGGATGTACTTATACGAGCATAGCGTATATCAGAAAGGTGTGGTCATATTTATGGGTATGGTACAGACCAGGAATGTTGCGTATATTCGCATCCGAATCCGCAAGGTTGAATATAAGTACAATATGAATCACCAAAATGGAAATTATAATCATTTAAATCATTAATATAGCTCCAAATCCTCACATTTTCACGAAATAGTCTTATATCCATCAAACACATAAAATTTCACGAGCTATATACATAGACTAGCTTTTGCTCGTGACTTCCTCTACGTAGAAGTCGAAAATGGTTCTAATAGGATATTTATTGGTTTTTTTACGTTATTTATTTTGTTATAACATATAAATTATTATGTTAAAATGTTTGAATAACTATAAAATATAAAAATCTTTATAGTGTAGGGATATAAAGGTTAAATAAACCTGAAAAAAAAAAGTTATATTTTATGAACACGAAGCTCGGCCTTTGATCTGGCGAAAGTTACACGGGTGTATTATCTTTTTACAACGAAATCGATATACTACACCCACCCCAGTATTTCTTTGTAAACAATATTTTTTGTTTTTCTTTCGGGTGCTAGAATCACCAGGCTACTTACTCTGTGTGCTTACTCTGGAGCACGCCACATACAACGGGCCGTGGGAGAAGCAGCTTTCCCTCAAGTCTACTCCCGATACCTTAAGAGGTTGACCTTGAGCTTTGTTTATAGTCATTGCGAAGCATACTTTAATGGGAAACTGCACTCTCTTGAATTCGAACGGGTAATTTGATGGTGTTAGGGGAATCCTAGGAATAAATACAGACCTCTGTAAAGCTTAGAAACCTTCAAATGCGGTACTAATATGTATAGTACGGTGACTTTCGAGACATTCCAATTTTGAAGAGTATTTACATTTATTTATTTATAGTTAATTAAAACGGTACAACACCAATTAAATTAATTAACATAGAAATATAGAAAGATTAATATTGACAATTATATAATTTAATTAAACTAACATGGAACAGTGGACTCCCTTGCATACTGTCTCTCACAGAAAACCAGACATATACGTATAATTTTATTACATTCATCCGCAAACACATCACATTCAGGGTTGGCAGTCAGAAGGGCGTTGAGCATCTTCAAAGTACGACACACTGGAGATTCAGCTCTGGCGACAGTTTTGGATGACGGTTGCGCAAATAGATTACGCCGGCGGCTGGGACGGTGTCCGATGTATTTGTCGGGCACAAATAGTCGGCAAAAAAGGCCATGGAGGTCTGGGCAGTCTATACGTCCCCGTAAGGTTTTACAGGCTACCGTGATCGCTGATCAAGGCCTATTCTAACCTCCAACGAATTAAAGCCCAACATCCCTAAAAGCAACATTGCAAGCTGGTGCTTGCAATATTGCTTTTAGGGATGTTGGGCAACTTATTTTGGGAGTGATTTGCTTCGAAGTTGATATCAATACTTTATTTTTATTTTATTTTGACACAATGACATGTTTGAAAAGTCAATCCGATTTTATTCAAAAAAGGTTGAACTCACATAAAGGCTACCCACTAAGGAGTATTGATATCAACTTCGAAGCAAATCACTCCCAAAATAAGTTGCTACCCCTATTTAACCCCGTTAGGGGACGGATTTCAATAAAATACGAAACAAAAATTCTGTTAAAGAATGTTTATGCAAAATTTGAAGTAGATTGAACTAAGTAATCACGTTGTCCCATACAAACTTTGCCCGCCTTTTCCACCCCCTTAGGAGTAGAATTTCGAAAAATCCTTTCATATCGGATGCCTACGTCATACAAAGACATACCCTCCAAGTTTGAGGTCTCTACGATCAGCGGTTTAGGCTGTGCGTTGATCCGCCAGTCAGTCATTCAGGACAAAGCATTTTATATGTATAGATTTTTAATAATTATTATTTAATAAATAATTTAGTTATTATTTGAATGTGAATTGAATTATTATCAACATACAACGAAACAGCTCTGCAAGTTGCAAAACAGCATAAGAAATGTTGAATTTTGTCGTGGCGCCTTGACGGATCCCTTACAAGAACTTGAGATTCGCATCCGCGGATGTGAGCCACCAAAAATCCGCATCCGCGGATGTTAATAAATCGACATCCGCAACATCCCTGGTGCAGACCATTAAACTAAACAACTTTCTCCATGGGACCAACATCGTAATCACGAAAAATAATCAGACGTCCCATACATTGCAACAAACATACGGGTCAAGTAGGAATTGAAGTTTTGTATGGGACGGTTGATATTTTTTTCTCGCTGACGATGTTGGAACTTTCTAATACATGCTGTATAGCCTTCTGAGTAAAATACGATTAGCCACTCTGGACTCACTACATAATGGTTTAGCATAAGCAACTTTTTAAAGACACGAAAAAAGAGTAAGCACTTCTTCCTGTAAAAAAAAAAAAACTATTCTAGCAGAAACGTCGCGATTTTCCAGTCTAGTGCGTACAGCTTTAATAAGGAAATGGAGAAGTATTTTCAATTAACACTTTCATTCGTATTCCAATGAAGTTTTCATTCGTACAAGAGCGCGCCGGCTAATATCGAAGGTTTTGTTATATTTTTCCGTTTTTTATTCAATGGACTCCGAGAGGTTTTTCTTTTAGCGAATAAATTAGTTGAGGCCATTTCCAGTTGATTCAATTATAATTGGATTTCGAAATCTACAAAGTATCAGAAGTATGAAAAAACATTGCAATTTTTTTTCTGTGATTTTTCTAATTTATTTTATAAAAGATAAATTCAGTATTAGTGCATTGTGCCGCTGTAACACAGCTGACATTTGCAAAAATAGTTAGTTGAGTTTAATTCTACGAACCGATAGCTATTAAGTTTATAAAAATAACTGAAAATTGCTCATAATAAATTAAAATATGTCAATTTTATGTAATCACTTTGAAGTAAGTTTTAGTTTTTGATGTGTTTCATTTTTCCTCTCGCTTTCCTGCAATATGAAGTGTGTAACATGAAGCCGGAGAAGCGCCGTCTACTTAAATAAAAAATAAAATAAAAATGATTATTTCTTCACTTAAGTAAATAACTATGTTAGGTTTGGAGTCACCTTTTAGTTTAGTCTACTTGATCTGACAAATGAGCGCGCGTGGTGCAGTAGGCCGTCAGGTGGTACCAACCCATTTTCCGAGAGTTTTGTACTGACAGCCAAGATGTCAGATATTACACATCATATGCGTCTATTGTAAGGCTCGTTTTTTTTTTAGGTGTACTTGTCTAGTAAACAAATTTAATAGAAAGCTATGTCACTTTACATTGTTGATATTTGTATGCGCAAAATCCTTGACCTCAGTATGACACGATCTATATACCAACCGAATTAAGGCTAAGTCTGTGGTGACAGAAACGTGTCATTTTAAAGGCTCAGCAGACAGGTGCGACACAACAGCACAACACGACACTAGTAGAACAATTTCCATTAACTTTTCATAGAACTTGTTAAGTAGTCAGAAAACGTGTCTTCTTTCTCTGCCTTCTCTAGGTATTTTTATCCCCTGATCATATTCATCAATCTTGATCTCGCTGATATGTTCATTCTTTTTTTTGTAACTCTTCAGCACATTATATTGAAAACGACTTTAACCTCCATTACCATATTAAAAAATGTAGAAAAAATATGTGACTTACATTAGCGTCATGTCAGGGTGTCAGTTTGTTTTGATTGATCTTACACGTACTAAATCACTGTCTGAACTTGAATGGGTTATATTGACAGAAGAATTATGTTTTGGAAAGGTCCATAACTCCATGACTCGACTGGCGGTAGGAGTTGACTGGTAGAAATCGAAACGTAAGGAAAAAACGTTATACCCTCTCAATGCGACTTTCTCTCTCTGACTCTTTCTATTATTAACGAGTGTGTGTGTGCGTTTGACTATCGTGTAAGAACCTTCGTTCCTGACGGGGGACCCCGACCTCACATGTTTCCGGGTTTCTAGCTTCACTTTGACTTAAATGTTTAGCGAGATTTTTGTACGGATGTATTTTTAGACTATTTGACTTGATGATACACATAAACACATATCTACATTAATGCACCCTTTTTTCCTATGCGGTAGGCAGTAATAATAGAACGCCACCTGACTCCTTTTGCTTCTTGTTCGGTCATACATTACCTACTCAACTAATCTTTCTGAAGCACTAAAATAATATAATATATTTTAAATGGTATATAATCCTAACTAATATTATAAATGTGAAAGTGAGTTTGTTTGTTATGCTTTCACACTAAAACGGCTGAACGGATTTCGATGAAATTTGACAAATGAGTAGACCATGACCTAGGTTAGGATCGAGATTTAAGCGAGTGAAACCGCGGGACGCTGGTTTTCACCAATAAGGTCACTATATGTCCTTCTAGAGCATGTTCTAGGGCGTATTTTTTAATCTTGGCTTATAAAGATAAAGTTATAATAGATCATAATTAAATCAGGGCATGAGCAGTTGATTCGAAAAAGTAATATTGCAAGGTTGCAAGTATTCAATAATCCAATTTAAGGTACCTAAATATTTTATATGGTTTTATTTGACAAGCATAAAAGTTATATTTTGTATTTCGATGATTTCACTGTGTTGATCGTATCTGTTGTCTGTGAAATAAGATTACAACAAATCCTTTGGTGAATAGGTACCTAGCACTTTCTTGAGTCAACATTACAAAAACCTTAATATCCGGTCTATAGTTCAGAGTCTTAGTACAAACTGCTATTTTAAGCAAAGTACGGAACAAAGACCCACAAAAAAAAAAAGAATCCGACCCGGCAGACAAATTGCCTCTTCTTCCAACTTTCAAAGACTTCATTCTTTCCTCCATTTTGGGCATTAGCCGCGTCTAAAACAATTTTTCTTCGTAAACGAGACTGTATAGTTAGTAAATACTGAGTAAATGTGCCCGACTGCCAAGAGTTTAGCCGTGAAATATCGAAAAACCATCAATTTGCATAGCTATTGGTCCCAATTGGCCCAACTTGGCTGTTTTGAGGTCTGCCAACTAATTTGAAAACAAAAGCATGCAATGTGTTTACATTTGACGATACCCATTTTACTTTTTTTCGAGTAAAGGATTGCGATTGGAAATCTTGCCTTGTGGTAATGTATTGTGTGGTATAAATTATTTTATGTTTTCGTTCGTGTATGTTACTTGATTCAAGACAATCGTTGTGCTTAGCTTAACAGTAAGAATACCGCTTATAAAAATTATATACTTTGCCCTTTTGTAGTATCAATACCACTACTGGACTGTTGGAAATAATAAAAAAATTGCAATGCAGTAAAAATATACACCTATATACTCATGTAGTTGGGCTGCAACTACAGAACCTTCTGTGATCCTTACATATATATACCTATTGTTTCAATTACGGTAATAAATTCCATTTTTTTTTCTAGTGGATCTATATTTGGATCGTAGCTCCTTTCTCTTTGGTAGGCAGGTATAACGTTTACGCTGGAAAGTTTTGAGAATTCATTTAATTAGGCACATAGTTTTATTATTTTGTAAGACAAAAAACGTAATTAAAAATTGTTCATAAACTTGCCTTTTCGTAACTATTAGACAAGGCAATTTCAGTTTTTTAAGTTAGTTTTTCTAGCGTTTCTATTCGCTTTTTTATTGTGTTCAATATTATGCTCATAATGCTTGCTTCCTTTCTTGATTTTCTTACTCCATCAATCTGCCTAGCCTTTTCCAAACTATGTTAGGCTCGGCTTCTAATCTTACCGGATGCAGCTAAATACCAGTATTTTACATGCAGCGACTACCTATCTGAACTCCACAACCAAATTACTGGATACCCCTTGGTAAGACTGGTTGTCAGACTATTGGGCTTCTGACTACCCGTAACGACTGTCAATGATCTATGAATGCCAGGCAGGACCAATGGCAGAGGGGTGTCGATATTTAATAGATGGTCACACATCCATGAACCAACCGCGGCAAGCGTAGCTTAACCTTCGATCGACCAGTCCGGCTGTTATTGTTCAGTTAGCCACGAGCCCCTCTTACTTACACCTGGCCAAAAAAAGGCTCACAGTATCAGTACCAGTATCTCCATTTGTAAAGAATCCATTCAATTATCTCGTCTTTCCCTTTGCAGGCAACTGAAGGAACACGGGTGGGTTTTAGTCAGTAAGAGTCCACCACGCCCTCCGCTCCGCCCAGAGCGTGAGAAGTTATTTGATAATATTTCACCAAAAAAAAAGAAGACATTTAGGCCCGTATTACAGAACCTCACTCCAAACTCAAGCATTACTTAAAACTCGTTTAAAGTCTTTTGATTGGTTGAAACTAGTTTTAAGTAATGCTAAGTCTTGAGTGAGGTTCTGTAATACGGGCCTTAGTTATTAAAAACTGGGACCAAAAACATAATGACAGTTAAAAACCAACTATTATAAAGACCTATCAAATTATTCCCACAAACCGGAAATCGACAATTTGGGAATGAATAAAACGCGAATTGGAAAAGTATTAAAATAATTACGCTCCATTAAAACTGTTAATTTGGTAAGTCAAAATTAAATGGCGGATGAAACGAGTTTTAATTGGAAGAGGTACCATGTGTTCGATAATTCGATTAGTGGTTGAAATCATTATCGCTTTGGACGAACTTTCTGCTCGGGTTCTCATAGTTATAAGGCTAATGTTTCGGAAGTGTCCTTTAGTATATAGAAGGTAAACCGAAAATGGGTTTAGTGATTATCCGTCCAACCGACTAATACTCTGAAAATTTGGCAAGCTCAAATTACTTTATGAAGTTAACGGCCGAAGTCTCAAACACAACTCAATTTTAAGTCGCTTTTATATATTTATGATGTCACGTTAAGAGTGTTTATACTGAAATTGGGCATCGTCGCAAATAGCTGTCAAATATTTCGCTGTTTTGATTAATTTAGCAATATTACTGTATGGAAATAAGAAATATGGCTAAGTCATGAACTAAAATATTGATTATGAAATGCAATAATTAATATCGTAACATCGAATATTTAGTTTTAGATGTAAAAAAATTATTTGGAAACTTTCCAAATGCCGTTTATACACCTCAAACGGTTACAACATCAAATTCAGTGTTATAATTGCAATTCATTATTAATATTCTAGTTCACTAGTTAGTCATATTTGTTATTTCCATACAGTAATATTACCAAATTAATCAATATATTTGACAGCTATTTGCGACGTTGCCCACTTTCTTTATAAACGCTCATGAGGTGATTAGTTAGGAGCGACAGAAATAATTGAAGAAAACTCTTAAAGTTTAGTGTCGTTTGTGAATTCCGGGGTGTTGACGTGTTATTGGCACATCTGTAACACCATTTAGTCTATCTTAGTTGAACAGTAGGAAGCAGTAGGTTCCTCAGGATTTTGTTCATTGTTGTATTTTATGTGACATTCAAAATATTTTTTTGTCTCCTTTGAACACATGAACTTGAGTTTTCTTTACATTTAGAACATACAAAAAAAAACATTATTGACTATAACGTCTTTGCATAATAAAAGGTATACCAATAATGAATTCAAACTGATCCAGACAGTTTTCAAGGAATATCTTTGTCTCACAAACTTCTACGTATATATTTATGTATAAATAAATTGAATGCCCACAAATAAAATATTTTTTCATTAAATAGAGAATGACGTTCAATAAAATAAAATATGTCTCATAAAAGTTATTTCAGTATTACGTTTCATTGTGCAGCTTCATGTAACTTGCCGTAACTTCTTTGGTAATATAATTGGATAAGAATGAGAACAGAAGTGACAAAAAGACTGCAGCTTACGAGTTACTGGTAGCAAAGTATTCCTCAAAACTACTGTCGCATGGTTAACTAGTAAAAAACTCACAAAGACGAAATTAAGTCTGGACTAAACGTTAATAAAGAGGCGGTATCTAAGTTTTAATCTTTTTCTACCCACTGCAATGTTGGTTACATTGTGTTATACGATCCGCAAGTTGGTTTTCTTCCTTCCATATAAAAATGCATTGCATATTGCCGGCTTTTATGTAAAATAGTTTCTGAACTTAAGCCTTTTTACTGGGAACAGGGAAAAAATGTTTCAACGGAGAAATCTCCTTTTTACTTTATACTAGGATTTGTACGTTTCCTTGATTTTGCCTGTTCAGTGCAATAGTCGTTTTGGCGGGGGAATTCTTGGCAAGCGTGGTCGGAGCCTCGGGTATAATAGTGCCGGTTGAATTTCAAACAGTTCCTACGTTCCGAGTTCCTTGGCTGTGTTCTTAATGTTTTACATTTAGTTTTTGTTCTAATTTGGACGTTGTTCTCTAATGTTTTAGATAGTTTTTGGTTCACGATTGTACTTAATAATTTGAAGGAAATTGCGAAATTGTAAAAGAGTCTCCGTCAACAATGACTGTGTATAATTTTCACAAAAAAAAACTCCAGAAAATGTTTACTGCCTTGCCGCATACCGATTACATGCGGTTTCAAAAAACAGTTGTACTATTTCCACAGACGAATTCATGCCATTTGTAAACAAACATTACGTATACTCGTTCAAGTTTCGACACAAAGAACAGTAAAATGAGAAAATACTAAAATACTCAGCAACAATCAGCTCAGTTCCACAATAAATACTAAAGGGCAGACAGCAAGCTGTTCTTTCCGCCACCTGTCGTCGTATGAGTTACGTCGGCACGTGTACAACATCCCAATATGAACGTCAACGATGCTCCCATAAATGCATCTGTGTTTATGTCACTTGTTTTATAACAGAGGTGAGTGTGGAGATAAAACTTATGAAGCTCTTGAGGGGGGATATTTCCAAAAATGTTGCGTCGTTTTTTATATTTTGTGTTGCGCTACATGTGGGAAATGGGGCTTGATGAATCTTCCTGTGGTTGTGATGTTGTTATAATTGTACGTGTGTGGCTAATTGTTCTACTACCTGAGTTTATAAGTAATTTGTAATACTTACTAACGAGCTATGGGAATTCGAAGGTTGTTGTTTTTTTTTAACGTAAGCTGTTAAATACCTGCATCATCATGTGGCCGACAGTCGTCCACTGTAAGGTTCGATATTGGGTTCATTCCTCTTTTTAGTTTACATTAATGATTTACCCCAATTACTTCAAAATCAACCGAAGATGGTGTTATTTGCAGATGACCCTTCATTGATCTTTAAAATCAACCGACGGTCACAAAATCTTGACGACGTGAATAGCTGTATTCTTCAGGTCCAAGATAGCTTTACGGTAAATAATTTGGTACTAAATAAAAAAAAAAACAAATGCATTAGATTTAAATTACCTAATGTTAGAAGTAGCGAATGTGACATCATATTGAATGGAGAAAAACTGGAATTTATTAATCAAACGCTTTTCCTAGGAATTACGCTAGACGAGAAATTACAATGGGGACCTCATATAACATCTCTTGCGGGGCGGCTAAGCTCGGCCGCTTATGTGGTTAGAAAGATAAGACAGTTAACAGACGTTGAAACCGCGCGTTTGGTCTATTTTAGCTACTTCCACAGTATTATGTCGTATGGCATTTTACTGTGGAGTCGGGCTGCTGACATTGAATCCATCTTTATCTTACAAAAGAGAGCTGTCAGAGCCATTTATGATTTACATCGTCGCGAATCTCGACGATTTTCCAAAAAAAGTTACAATAAGTCAGTGTGTGAGGAAGTAATCACATGTGATTACTTTTTTTGGAAAATCGTCTACTTTTACAATGTTTGTAAATATGTGAGAACCGTGTATCTATCACATAAGTAATTAATTTATCTGTTGTTGCTCTCTTTTTAAAATTATTTTTACCTATTGTGGTATAGTAATTTATTTTTTTATTTTTAGATGCATCGTCTTCACATATAATTATATAACTAATGTACTTACATATACAAAATATTGTAACACATTTTAAAAGAGTGACGGTGGAGTTTCTTGCCCATTCTTTTCCATACGAAAACTACCTTTTGGACGGGGCGACTAGAATCAATTCAATTTTTTTCTAATTTTGTACGTTCAAAAGTGCCTTGCAAGGGCCTATTTGAAATAAATGATTTGACTTTGACTTTGACTTTGACTTTGTAGGAAATATGTTTTCCTCAATGATCTCGCTGATGTTCGCGTTTCCCTAAAAGGGCTTTAGTGAAGCAAATAGCATTGAGTTTCCTTCCTCCTTAAGGAAACTGAATGCTATTTATCTAATGACATGAGATATCTAGCTCATGCCATGATCTCTTCTTATTTATCATGTCGATGGCACGACAGTGGATTAAATGTTGGCCGAAATCTTTGCCACTTCCACGCCAGGCGTACTAAAACAGTTGTTAGTAGACAAATACTAGGTCACAATAAAATTTGTTCTAAACAAGCAATAAACGTTTCCAAACATTACCTTTGTTTTAATTCCAAATTCCTCTGCTATCCTAATTTAACACTAAATAGAGCGATACATTAGGTATTCCCAAACACCCGTCCACTACACTAGAGGATAGAGTTTAGCGTGCATTCTGCAATATAGTGCAACGCTAATGATGTTTGTTCGCCGCTAATTAGCTCGGGACCGAACTGACCCGAATGAGTGCCCGACAATCAAATGTTCGACACAAACTAATTTCGAAGTTGTAGGGTAACTATGAAAATATTGTGCGGAAAGGAATATTTTGCTACGGTGCTACGGCGTAGCTTATAAGATGACGTCACATTCCTATGTTTCTACATCGTCGTAGCACATATTTGACTATGGTACGCTACTCATCATTATTCGTGTAGTGCACGTCGATTTTTTGAATGCCATTGTCATTATTACTTTTGATGGCGTGACTTTCTCTGTAATATGGTCATCGTTATCAAGATGCAGTTTCCATACCAATTTAGCACATAAGGCTTATAGTCAAGAATACAATACATTTAGCAACAAAGGGCCGTCATGAATATTCAAGGAGAATATTGCATGTCAATATGCAGTTTAGTTTGCATTAATGATGTTAGCCATGAATAACTCACCTCTTGTCAGTACCAAGAGAGGTATAAGCATACTGGCAGAGGACCATCATCTTCTAAGTTGCCTCCAAAACTCAGGCGGGCAAAACCGCTGGCGGAAGTTAGTTTATGTCATTATATCGGCAATAAATGCACAATCAGTGAACATTTCAACTGTCTACCTATTACGGTTCATGAGATACAGTCCACTGACAGACAGACGGATGGGCGCCTTCGGAGGCTTAGTAATAGGTTTCCGTTTGGCACACTTTGGGTACGGAACCCTAAAAACCGCTTACATTTTTTCATCACTAATCCCAACACATGTCAAATTCATGCTCACTCACAGCAAAATGAGCAAATTAATGGCATAAGCAACAGATAACAGCAACTAGACACTGGACACCAGGCGGTAGTTATTAATCAGATAATAAGATAAGTTTGAAATGCAATATTTGGCTTGTACTCAGGCAAAATTTAGCCTGTCATTTTCTGCCCAGCATTTTTCCAACAATGTTGGGATCGGCCTCCAGTCTAACCGGATGCAGCTGAATACCAGTATTTTACACGGAGCGACTACCTATCTGACCTCCACAACTCAGTTTCTGGGCAATACGATAAGATGAGGTAAGACTGGTTGTCAGACTTTCGAGTTTCTGTCAACCCGTAACGACTGTCAAAGATCCATAAATGGCACGGAGATCTTGGTATGTAAAGACCCATCCATGGACCAATCGCGGCGAGTGTAGCTTAACCTGATCGATTGACCGCGTCTCTCGTGCGCTTGTTATTACATAAATTTAGCCTTTATCTTAATCTGGTAATGGGTTTCTCCTGCTGCATTAACATTCTTTTGCTTAGTTTTATGTATACGTACCATATTTGAATGAAAACTTTACGTTTTGTCCACGAAATAAAACTTAATTTTATTTCTGCTGTTGTGGTGAGAAAATAGCGTGAGATATGTTCGTGTTTTGTACTATTGTTTGATGTCTGTCTTGCTAAAGTAATTATCTGATTGTTTTAACCTTCTACACTGCACTATGTGCACTATGTGGATCTTAACTGCTCCGTTTGTCTGGTGGTCGCTAGCGCGACTGTTGAACGTGGGGTTCGATACCCGGTTTTACCATTAGATATTTCTCTGTAACAGCCCAGAGTTTCGAAGTTGGCGGTGCTATACCTCAATGCCTCGGAAAGCACGTTCTCTCCTGTCGTGGCTGTTAGCCGTCCCATCGGACTATGAGAGTGAGGGAAGAGGGAGTGCACTTGTGTCTGCGCACACACTTGTGCGCTATAATATCTCCCGCGTCAACGGCTAGTCTCCGCCGAGATTGGTTGCCACGGCAAAATTCGGTCCGGAAAATTTTCTTTTTGTGGTTCGAGAATCGACACAAAGCTAAATTCTATGAAGAAGGAGTTATTGCTGTTACTGATGGAGTACTTAGTGGCACATAATCATAAACAAGACTCACTCTTTTTTAATCAGCTTCCGTCAACCAGTAATATCATTAGAAAAAGTACGGATTATTCTAAATGATTCCTTATAGCGACTTCAGTCCCGCTTTTGTAGTATTACTCACATAAAATGAATTTTCTCTTCATTCCGGCTCGGCTCTGATAATCCTTCATAACAAAATATCTTAATAAAATGTGGAAATAAGAGAATTACGGCGCGTTACAAGAATTCGGGGAATAGAAAAGCAGGCTTGGCTTAAAAATGTTCTTTAATTAACAGGGTTATTTTACTCCTTCTAGGAAACCTTGCAATAGAGTTATATTTTTTACTAAAAAGGGAAATGTCATTGTTGGTGTTAATATAATAATAAAAATAATATATATAATTGCTTTATTTTCAGGCAACTAAGGCCCATAGACAAAATACACAAAATAATCATAGATAATTATAAAGTAATACATAATAAAAAAAATACATTACTACAAAATCTAGTTAGTACGTTGAGTCGGCGACATATTATTGCGCTGAGCCAAAATTCCTCCTTCATGAAAGTCTCCAGGTAATGAGTCGGAACCCGCACCACAAAAGATTTGAAGTTAATCTTATGGCGCGACTCCAACTTCTCAACTCTGAATGTGAACTTGATCTTCATCCTGATGTACTCGACGACCTCCTCTACCTTCGTGGTGTGATGTTGACGTGACACGTACAGCTGCGTCGTTGAAATAGCGGGACGCAGCAACATTTCGGGACCAGTCATTGCGGTACCGCACAGATTGCGGCAAGCAGGCTTCTTCTTCTTATTCTTCTTCTGCACGCGAATGAAGCCTTCTTCATCGGCCTGTCCTTGGCTTGTTACCGGCGGCAACGAGCTTCGAACTGCTTCGGAGGGCCGTTGAGCACCCCTCGTATTATTAGCTTGCCGCTGATTGCTTGATGATTTGCGGGAGCTTTAAAAACGGCAGCCGAGTAGGCACGTCCCGGTGTTGACGTGCTAATATTGGTCGGCGTCCCAACGATGGGGGGCGCGGGTAGGGCGGGGCACGGTTGTGCATCGCTTGCAGTGACGGCGGCCGGCGACGAGTCAAATTTTGCTGACTCGAAACTCAGCTGCGATGCATTGAACGCGCCGTGACGTGCGTTGATGCTGGTAGCTGGCTCGTGTGACCTACATACCGTCTTGCGTAAATCTGTTACCTCAGCACGTAGATCACTGATGGTGGATTGCGATGCTTCCAACGTCAACTGCATCTCGACCAGGCTCGATCTTAGGGTTGTGATATCGCGTAGCAGCCTGGTGACGTCAACGTGATCGAATGTGACTGGGGGCAGCTTGCGCAAATCCTTCGCCACAAAAGTCGGCACGTCGTCCGGGTCGGTTTCCTTCAACACTTTTATGATGTCTTGGAGACTCCTCTCTCCCTTTTCATCCCTCCTGCGGGACGGCATTCGGTCAGCCATATGTAGCGACTCATACAGCAGTGTTTTCGCTCTGCGTATCTCCTCTTCATTGAAGTTGGATTTGCAGATCTGGATCACACTGACCTCATCCATGACATCCAGCTGGTACTGCAGGAATGCCAGGACCTCGTTCGCCACAAGTTCTTCCGAACGCATGGTGGCAGCGGCATTTGCCGCGCTCGGCGCAAAATTATAATTTTCGCTTACAGTGTAAGCGCGTCCGATTGCAACGGCGGATCGCACTGTTAATCCTTACTTAAATCCTAACTAATTTTATAAATGCGAAAGTGAGTTTGTTTGTTACGCTTTCACGCTAGAACATAGAAAATGAAAACATGAAAATACAACAACAAACATGAAACATGGAAATATGGCACATGAGTAGACCATGACCTGTCGAAGGAAATAGGATAGTAGGTACCTATTTTTATATCTCGGTAGTACGTTCCCGTGGGGTAATTTGCGACCTACACGCGGACGAAGCCACGGGCAAAAGCTAGTTTCATAAATGAAAACTGAATGCCTAACCTTATACCTTTGGCGCCTGAATGACATTGAAAGGTATTTGTGTTTGTATTTGATGTTGTTGATAAATATTTGTGAAATTTTCACAGAATTTGTATTGACAAAACAAGATGGCGGCTTTAGTTCCGATTTTATCTCCGCGCCAATTTTCCGTTTCGAGAATTGGCCCTTTAGCGAACAAAGGACAAGAACCTTGTGTTGTAGACAGGTATCTAAGTGCCAATTTCACCAATGAAACTGAAAGAGATCAGCACATCTAAACTGCGTTCAAGAGCTGTCAAAATCAATTCACAAAAATACTGACACTGACAGCTTTTAAACACGGTTTAGATGTGCTGATCGCGATCAGTTTCATTGGTGAAATTGCAGTGCTAGAAAGATCTTTTGGCGCTTGGATGACATGTACATTTGTACAGGGGAAGCACTCCCGTGTTAGTAAAAAAAAAACAATTTATATTAAAAAAAAACAAAATGCTTGTTCCAATTTCGGACACATGCCATAAGTTCCTTGTACTTCATCAAAATCCAATTCATCAAAATATTGGTAGACGGATACTAACATTTTGCCCCATAAACCATATTGTTTTAGGGCTTGTCCACTCTCAAATGACGCGCCGCGCTACCGCATTACCGTGTGCATAAATGCGGTAGTGGGACGCGTCATTTCAGCTAGGACATAAATCCTAGTATCCCCAAACAGCAGCAGCATTTTCAGAAAAAAATATTGAAAAAGCCTATTCTACGCAATAACTTGTATTGTCAATTCCCATTGGCCGTTTTTAGCATCTTCTATAAAAAAAAATTGGAACCGTTTTCGGGAGCAAGAGCCTTTTTATCGGAAAGGTTTTGAACAAAACTGTTATGGCTGCCAAACGGACACCTGTGACTTCTAAAGAGAGGCTACGACGTAATTTGGGATTATAAACGTGATTCTGTTCGTGTTAGAAGAAATGTTTAGGTGTTACGTGTTGTTTTTATTATCTCGGGTAGCTGAAAAAGGTACTAATGTACTACTGCCTAATCTAGATTCTGGGAAGACGACGTTTTATGTTTAATTTATTATTCATTGAAATAGTTACGGTCTGGTAAAGTTTTTCTACTTCTTTTCATGCTGTATTTGAAAATATAGTTGGAGATTCTAGTTCCATTTATTCACAAATTAGTTCAAAATATCTGAGAATGAGTGAACTCGCATTGAATGGGGCCTCCGAAACTTTAGAAAAGTTTAAAAGATTTGAATAGAACCGAATCAGTGGTATCTTCAAACTTCTGCCTAGCGTTCTGAACATAATTAGTAAAATATATTAAAAAAAAATATATCTATAAGGCATTCTTTATTTCCCGTTAACCAGAGAAATTATCACTTCATTTATTAATGAGCTCGTCTCCAATTGGTGGGGAGAGAGTACTCAACACATCGTGTTGAGATAAATCGGTCCCTGGTGGTTACTTCTTTCATTCTTTAATTATGTGAACCCCGTGGTTTCTGTACTTTATACATTATGTATGCCAAAGTTAAGGAAAGGTCTCGTCAATAATGTGTGGAATGTTGCAGATACTCAGATCAGACGGATTCAAAAGGATACCACACAATAAACTTACCCCTGATCTGCACGCGTCTGGCGATGGTGGCACTAAGTACAAACACAGTGGTTCTTTCGCACTTTGTTTTGTTTTTTATATATATATATATTATTATTATTTTTTTCTTTTGCTTTTGCATTGTTTGTCAGAACTCTTGAACCACATTAAACTATCTGTATTTCTCCAAATGCCGTTGGCTGACTACCACAAAACACTTTTCATTCCACTATTCACTATATTATACTATTATACTATACACAATAAACAGCCGTAATGTAAATAATATTTTTTCCCGGTGTCGGCGTCTGCGTCTCTTTACTTGTCAATACGATGCCATAGAGTACCACAGATACTAAAGGCATAGACAAGTAACTGATGTTACGTCGGATGCAGACACGCGGATTACATAATATTTCACTCTTCATTGTATTTCACACTCCTTTTTATTTTTGATTATATTTATTTGTCTGTATCTATCCGTGACATCACTGCGGGCCCTATCAGAATACCAGCGCTGTGACATTTTTATTTATTTTTAAATGTCGCGGCATCATGCTGAGATAGGAGCCTTTTGGCCTCGTACAGGACTTCCTTCTTTTTATGTTACTGTTACTTTGTTTTTTATTGTTTTTGTTTTTTTCCTGTGCGAGTCACAATAAATACTTTTTCTTTCTTTCTTTCTAGACGCCTTGGTTTAAGAAGCTATTTTGGGTATTTAATAGAATTGTATTTGGGTTGGTGTTTGGTTGTTACAAATGACAATTTTTTTAAAGTTTCATCAGCTGCCTAGTGTTTTCCCGGCTATGTTGGGATAGGCTTCCTTCCAGGCTATTCGGATGCAGCGTTGCAATGCCTATCAAATTGGCATGATATTAAATATATGCTTATGTCAATACCGTAATTAAAATAGGAATATGAACCATTAAGCATGGTGATAGCGAGAATACTACTCATCAGTCGTAAAGACTATTGTAATGTAATTTTGCAGCACTAAGGTAATAAAAGCAATTGCAACCATAAGTTTCAAATATATCCCATTTATATCATATTTCCATAGACACACACACATTGCTCGCAGAACAGATGGCCGATGAGGCCGAAGTGTTCTGGAGAGGCGACCGTGTACCGGAAGACGTAGCGTTGAAAGGTCCCCCACACGGTGGACCGATGTCCTGGTGAAGGCCGCAGGAATCCGCTGGATGCGAGAAGCACATAACCGGTCGAAGTGGCAGTGCTTGGGGGAGGCCGATATCTAGCAGTGGACATCTTTCGGCCGAAATGATGATGATGATGATGAATTTTAGTCTTCAATCCACGTGTGAGCAAACGTCTCACGTGTTCTACCTAAACTAAACTATGTTAGAACGAGGTGCGATATTCATACATTATTCAGACAAAGGTCAAGTACAAGGCGAATAATTGATGAAGCATTTACGGGCTCGCATGGAATGTAGCGGGTATTCTCAGGTATTAATCCGTTTCATCGGATTTGTGGTTCATATTCCGACTAATATATAATAGATACTGTGTCAAATAACCACAATAAATACCTAAACAGAGCATTAAAATGCTCTGTTTATTTCGTGAAGATTGATACACGTTGTATAAAAAAAGCCATAAAGGCGTAGGTACAGCAATAACATTACCTAAAAGTAATAAAAGATCTAAATATTATTGGAAAAATAAAAGTTATTGCTATTTAAACATCACATTTTCTGCACCAAAATTACCCCAAATTCATAAAAAAAAATGCAAATTTTCAACATGGGTCATAAGTTTTGACGAGCTAAACGACAGCCGCCCGCGCCCCATGAAATAACCCGGAAAAATGCCCATTGAAAAAAAACAAACGATTTTTTCGAAAATTACCACATAAAAAGACTCTTAGTACTATACCTAACAACACCCACACGGATCAGACAGGGTTTTTTTATATGTAGTATAGACTCAAACTCAAAGCATTTATTTCAAATTAATTGATGAATTAAACAATTACAGGCACTTTCCAATTGTCAAGGGGTCGGTCAGTCAGAAAGATGAAGCTAGTTGAGTTGCCCATTCCAAAGCGTAGTAGGTTCCTATGGAGAAGAACGGGCAAGAAATTCCACGGACACTCTTTTAAATCAAAATCAATCTGCCTAGCCTTTTCCCAACTACGTTGAGGTCGGCTTCCTGTCTAAACGGATGCAGTTGAATACCAGTATTTTACATGGAGCGACTGCCTATCTGACCTCCACAACCCAGTAACTGGGTAATACGATACCCCTTGGTAGGATTGGTTGTCAGACTTTCGGGCTTCTGACGACCCGTAACGACTGTCAAAGACATCCACGAATGACAGCCGGGACCAACGGCTTAACGTGCTTTCCGAGGTACGGAGGGGTCTTGGATTGTAAAGATGGTCACCCATTCACGGACCAACCTTTGCAAACCTAGCTTAACCTCATGGATCGACCCGTGCGGCTGTTATTACTTAGCCACGAGATCCTTCTACGAGCTACTCTTTTAAATCAAAATCTTGTTACAAAATATATTGGTGACATCATTCATGTTGAAATTATACATGTGAAAACGATGAAGAACATTAAAAGCGTCCGTAATAAAAAGAAAAAAAAAAAGATACAGGATGGAGACAGTAAAACGACTATAATTAAACTTTGAACCTATTTACGTATAAACTAAATATATAATGACGTTCTCAGTGACTATAGCCAGTCAGCTGATTAGCAAAACCGCATAGTCGGTTCATCACCCAGGTATAAGCCCAGTAATGTCACAGTACAGTCAGTCCAGCGCTCGTGTAGACACTAGTTTCAGCACTGTCCAGTGCTGACTTGACTCCACGCCCTCAACTCAGTCCAGTTGACAAAACCATCTATGTTCGGGCCCAGTAGCTTCCCCCGCCTGACTTATTGTCGATCTCGTCTACATAAACCCAATGACTGGGTCCAAAATTCCGAGTCACTGGGTCCAGATGGCTTTACAATAGGTACTCCTGCATTAGTATTATCGGTATATTCATTTATTATCGCATGATCGTCCCCGCCTGGTTTAAGACTTATGACACTATAAATATGCTCAATTCTTATTAACCTGAGGGAGTGTGACAAGATTTGCATTGGCGAGAAATTTAAAAAGCTGCCAATACTTCATGATATGAGCCATATCCATAAAATTCATGTAAAGTTGACAATAAACGTTGTAAAGGGCGATAAGGAGATTTTGAATGTATTTGAGAAGAATTCATTGATATAAAAGAATTAGGCGTTTCTCTTGTAAAAGCTCTGTGGACACTGTCCAAGTGTTCATCCTGATGAGAAGGCACTTTCTAAGTGTCTCCGGAACTTGTAAGTGTCAGTATGTTTAGAAAGGATTGGGGTGGTTAATTAAATAAACTTTACCGATACATTAAAGAATTTTAAGCAATTAATAAACACACTTTAACTTAACCTATCTTTTGTTTTGAAAAAGGTTATTACTAGAAAAGATCAAGGAGATAACATTAATGAAGAAAATCTTCTACAGTAAAACAAGAACAAAAACAACAGTGTCGGTCATAAACTAAAACCTATTAGCCCTGTTCAGTATTAAAAAGCTAAACTAACTCCTACACAAGTTTATTCGCAGCTTAGCCTAGGTATATAAACATGTCCTATATCGCAGCAGGTTTACAAGGAAGTAGGACTACTATATACTCCTTTATACAAAGACTTACTGGTTTAACAAGGAACACATAACATATCACCCCTGTATTGCTCGAAGGGTTCGGCAGAGCTGTACCTATAGTACACCCACATTTCGCCAGTTTACTGTTCATTCTAAAAGCTGGCAACGTCGCAAATAACTGTCAAATATTTACCTGTTTTGATTAATTTGGCAATATTACTGTATGGCAACATGAAACTAGAATATTAATAATGAATTGCAATTATAACACTGAATTTGATGTCGTAACCGTTTTAGGTGTAAAAAAGTCATTTGGAAATTTCCAAATACTTTTTTTACGTCTAAAATTGAATATTCGGTGTTACGATATTAATTATTGCATTTTATAATCAATATTTTGGTTCACTAGATAGCCTAATTTCATATTTCCAAACACTAATATTGCCAAATTAATCAAAACACCGAAATAGTTGACATCTATTTGCGATGTTGCTCACTTGCAGAATGCACGAAGTCCCATGTAATAGGGGATGAACCTATTACCATCAACCAGGCACAAATCCAGCCTCCGGGAACCCTGGACTTCATACTCAGCACAGTAGCGCTTGCTTGAAGGAAAGACTATCTATATCGTCTTAGAGTGAAAACCTCTTATATGCGAAAAACTGGTGGGCAACTGGGAAGTTATATATATGCTGATGGCGCGGTAAAATCGATGCAGGATTTTGCGTGACGTCAATATGATGCGTAGGTGTATGTGGCGATATAGAAGCCACCACAAAACTAGGCCGTGCGTTGCGAGGATTATTTTCCAAAAATGTTATAAAATAAAAAGTCAAAGTTGCGTCCCCGAGCTTTTCACTCTAAGGGTTGGTTTCACCAACGAAACTGGACGCGATCAGCATTTCTTAAACGCGTTCAAGAGCTGTCATTGTCAAAATTGTTATGGAATATTGTGCTGAATGCGTTCAATTTCATTGGTGAAATCCGCACTAAATCAACGATGTATCTAATAGGTAGGTACGAGAAATAGGACCTCATTGATTAAGTTATATAAAAAAATTGTGGCTAGTGTTTGTAGACAGGTCAACTCCGGCAATGGTAACAGTGTCGTCGCATCGATGCAACGTTGTGGTTGCGCTGTGGCTGCGACGTCGCCTTGATGTGGTCGGTATCACCCGCACGGTTAATTTTGACGACCAACGTGGTCCGTGTGAAAAACTTAATTTTCGTACAAATAAGCGCCCGCCCACGTAGTTTCGTTATGGTGTGGTTGTGGTACGTGTGATCGCGCCCTACAAGGAACAGATAATACCGTCATGGAACAGATACCTAATACCGTCCTGGAAAACATTTTTATTCATTATATGCGAACATTGATTATTATTTCTTTCTGTGTCTCTTGTTGTACCAGGTAACCTTTATATTAAATTACGTATGCTAGGTACAAAGACAAAGCTATGCATCCTTTGTGTGTAAACGACTTCGTGAT
Organism: Agrochola lota; assembly: GCA_947364205.1. Lineage (NCBI taxonomy): Eukaryota > Metazoa > Arthropoda > Insecta > Lepidoptera > Noctuidae > Agrochola > Agrochola lota. The sequence goes on from OX376241.1 coordinate 12,945,395, forward strand.
ACAGAAAAATAATGTACACATAACCAAATATTATCCGCTAGAAAAATGTCATGATGGCCCAGTGGTTAAGGCCTCGCCTCTATGCACTACGAGGGTTCAAATCCGGGCAAGTGTTATCGTGATTTTTTCAATTCATGTGTACTATAAGGTTTTATGTAATAAGCAACTCTTGTACAGGCTGTTAAGGAAATAGGATTCGAATAATCTGACAATTTTTATTTCAAAATAACATAGGAATGAGGCTTTTGTGTTATGAAAAACGTGGTCGAAGACTAGCCATCCAATAGTATACGCGTCTTTCTAAGATGTTGTGTTGAACTCTAAATAATTATGCAATATACAATATGAGAGTATATAAGCCCCGTGTATCATTGTTGTGTCCCCTCATACTCACACACACACAGATTTAAAGAGTGACTTTCTAAGTTTTTCTTAGAAATTACTGACATCGGTGAAGGAGACATCGTGATGAAACCTAGATTTATAATTAATATAAGTCTGAAATCGCCAACCCGTCTTGAGCATGCATGGTGATCAATGCTCGTATCTTCTCGTAGTGGGACAGTAACAGGCTGGTATTATTATATCTACTGTCGTTGGTGACGTAGGAAAAACTAGTCCCTAAAAGCAAAACATTGTCCAATACTGTTATTCCGGTGCTAAAACACAACAACAATTTCAAGAGAATAATCAAAAGATTCCTCCAACTTCAAATAGGTTTCTAGAGTAGAAAAAACTATTGTTTATGTAAGCTATATAAAGGAAAACACCTACATTCGACATTGAGGTCAACAATTCCTAAACAAACTAGATAAGTTTGTCGATGGACCTAACTTTGTCCTCTGTCGTAGATAGAGAGATGACCCTACCACGAATTCTCGAAGCATTAGTGTTAAGAGCGTTTATCCTAAAAGTTGGCAACGTCGCAAATAGCTCTCAAATATTTACCTGTTTTGATTAATTTGGCAATAATACTGTATGGAAATATGAAATGTGGCTAACTAGCGAACTAAAATATTAATTACGAAATGCAATAATTAATATTGTAACTCCGAATATTTATTTTTAGATGTAAAAAAAGTATTTGGAAACTTTCCAAATGTTTACACCTAAAACGGTTACAACATCAAATTCAGTGTTATAATAGCAATTCAGTACAATGTCCTTGGAGTGAATAAATTCATTATTTCTTGTTATTAATAATGTTATTCCCATTTTTATCCCAATTATATCTAATTTTATTTAATTTTGTCTACTTTTATCTAATTTTGCCTAATCTTGACTAATTTCATTTCAACAATTTTTGTCTACTTTTATGTAATTTAATTTAATTAAAATTTTATGATTGTATGTTTAACTAATTCCTAATAGATATTGACCTATAACTTGTAAATGTGGTGCAAACTGTTATTATAAGTTGGTTTTTTAATAAATAAATAAATTCATTATTAATGTTCTAGTTCGCTAGTTAGCCACATTTCATATTTCCAGACAGTAATATTGCCCAATTTACTATAATATTTTAATTTAAAAAAACGCTCTTAAATACCGAACACCGGGAGTAGTACTCAGTACTTAAATGTTGACCTTTTGTGGATACTAGTAGGTCTGAGAGTTTAAATAAAACAACCAAACTGTATAATTATCTATAGATGCTTACATACTAACTTTTTTTTTTGGGAATTGCATCTCGCAGGTCAACCTAGGAGATTGTCAGCTACTTAACCGGACTTTCAATAAATTAAGGCCACCACTCAGGGCGTAAAACTTAAAAACTAATCAACTACACGCTAAGGGCACAATAATAATTCCGATCCAGCCCGTCCCTTGTTGAGGACAACAGCTGGGGGAGGACCCCCAGCGACGCCCTAACCCGAGGTCCGTACCCCATGAGAGGAATTTTAAAACTACAGGCTCAGCGGCGCGGGCTCGCTCGAGAAAGGGTCTGGGCGAAGATGGATGGGGACATCGCGGCGGGCCTCGACGGTGAGGACAAAAGGATAGCGGTCGGTTTTTGTGCTTCCGAACTGCGCTAGTGGTGGGACTACTCTCCTGGAGGAGGGTAATAGCGTCGTCGGGAATGGTGAGTGTATGCCTTGGTCGGCGAATCCTACTTATGCGGGACGGAGTGTAACGAGCGGCTTCCGCAATCAAGGAATTGGGTTGCTTTATTGCAGAGTCCAAGAAACGCTTTGAGAGGCGTTTCATGAACTGCTGGACGGTAGGCATTTTGAGATCTACGTAAAGATCCAAATTGCGGACATAAAAGGTGGCTCCCGTAACCTTTCTAAGGAAACGGTTTTGGAGGGTCTGCATCTTATGGAGATGGCATGGCTTAGCGTATGCGAAGACTACGCACGCGAAGGTCATGATGGGACGGATGACCACGGTGTAGATACGCAATTTGCACTTGAGTGACAATTTGCTGCGTGCAGTCAATATGAATTGGAGCCTACTAAGGGCAAAAGCGGCATGCTCATTGAAGGTCAGGTGATGGTCAAGGATTACATCTAGGTATTTAGCTCAATGTATATTTTTTTTTTTGTGTGGATGTCGCGACGCCCCCGCAAGGGGGCGTTGCGAACGGGGTCAGAACTTCGCCCTTCGCCCGCGGAGGCTTTACAGTGGTCCGCTAGTACAGGCCCCTCAATTTATGCGCCTTATGCGGCATTATATATATATTTACTGAAATTTACAAGACTCTAGCCGAATCGTTGCAACGAAACCATAGTGACTGCTAATTCGACGACAACGCCATCTAGTTACGTCGTGTACAACTTTGGACAAAATTACAATTTATTTTGTTGACCTGATGAGCGGCTATTGATCATGCATGATCATTAAAAATTTGTCAGAAAAGGCAGTATGAACATATTTCGTAGTGATTATACATACATCCATTCATAAACTCACTCCTTCCCCACATGGAGGTAGGTAGAAATTACAGATCGCCACCTGCAACGATCCTTACATACTCCTTTTCCCTCGTTTAGGTTCATACATCTGGTCATACACACACGCCGGTTGCAAGTACTACGCACCTGGCCTTTCTGAGGAACATCATGACTATGGTCACTATAATTATGTCCTGCTCTGTCTCCAACGTTTCCACTCACATCTGCCATGTATACCTTTTGTTAGTCAACATAACTAAACCATCTAAGCATACTCTTTTCAATTAGTTTTTTTTTTTCATTGTAATGGTTATGAGTAAAAACTTATCATAAGAGAGAATAAAGTATTTGTAACTCTTCGAAATCATCTCATCTTAATTTATTACAAAAAGACTCGTCGATTTATCAGTAAACTTTTATTTCTGGATCTAACAAAATTAGATTCTAAGACACAAATATAATTTCGTATTTCAACTGATATTTACACAGCTACCCGACGAGAATAATTGGAACTCGGAATAATTCGATGATATGTAGAAGTGGTAACAGTTCCGAGCCGTGTCCCACGGACCAATTAACACTGTCTATTTCAGGCTGCTGGACATAGGTAGGTGCCAGTAGGTGCCCAAGTCCGTGTCCCCTTAAACGGTAGAGGTTTATGCCTAAGGTACGTGCAAATTGACCAACGGGAAGGTTTGTCGCTCGCAATTATTTGCAGTTAGCTTTTGAAGGTAACTTCATTTAGTAGGAAAGGTGAAAGTGCACCATGAAAGTTCCTGTAACACTACTTTTCATTTAAAGCTGAACTATCGTAGTTATTAGTGAATTTCGATTAACTCAAAGCATTTATTTCAATTAAACCATTTAAAAAGCACTTTTGTTACACATTTGTGAGTCGTGGAATTGGTCAGTCAGAGAATTTAGAGAGAAGAATCTGGTTGCCCATTCAAAAGAATAGTAGGTTCCTATGGACAAGAACGGGTAAGAAACTCCACGTATACGAAATACGGATACGAAAAAGATATGAAATGAAATGAAATTGTTTATTCTGTAAATAGGATATAGGAATCACTTTTACACGTCATATTAAAAATATATTAAATTTTGCTAGATGAGTTCGGCGTTTCCTATCCGACTACTCTGAGAAGAAAGGCCGAAACAAACTCAGAGGTCACAGTCTCTTTTAAAGTCCAGACATAATCTTGGTCAAGTCATATGAGGACCATGTAGATTAATGTCTGAAATGGTCTTTTGAGAAAAGAACCACACAGATTTGAGTGGACCTGTCCAGTCAGTGCAAGCATTTGTCTATACCCTGATCCATTCCGGTTTCAACACCAGAAACATGAATAAGTTCTAATGCATTGGCGTGTTTGCCATTGAATGTTTTAGTGAGTCGAATTGTGGCTAACTTTGAAATATAGTAATCGATAAATCGGATTTTATATTGTTCTAATTGGTTGGTAATTCATGTCTGTATGCTTTTGAAACGTCAGTTCCATCGTTGTCCGGAACACAGATTTTTACGTGCTAATAGAAATTCTAACATTCAAGTCTGGTTGTTCTGCGACGCGGACGGTTTCATTTTAACTTTTTCCACATATTTCACCTTTGTTCACACCGTACTTTTTCCACACCAAAAAAAAAGAAGTCAGGAATGCAATATCGCAAACCAGTAGTAACTGTCGGCCAGTATGAGAGGCACAATAGTGTGCTCTTTGCTAGCAGGTACTCCACTATCTAATGGGCTTAACTTCACACACGCGAGACCTTGTTTCTAAAAAGTATTAACACCTAATAGCTTTGCGACCGACCTTTTTTTTTTTTTTTGATAGTGGGCAATTATCAAATAACTTCTCCCGCTCTGAGCGGAGTGGGAGGGCGTGTCAGACTTTTACTGACTAAACCCCACCCGTGTTCCTTCCGTTGCCTGTGTACCGGGGCCGCGATATCCCTTTCGGACAAACTCGCAACCCTGGCAGGCATTGGCCCTTACGGACCGACCGACTTGGGTATAAAGAAACAATTTATGGTAATGTAGAGGAAATATGTAGAAAGTTAGCAACGTCACAAATAGCTGTCAAATATTTACCTGTTTAGATTAATTTGATAAGAATTGTTATTAATAAGAAATATAGCTAACTAGTGAGCTAAATAAAATATGAATAATGAATTGCAATTATAACACTGAATTTAATGTTGTGAACCGTTATAGCTGTAAAAAAGGCAGTTGGAAGGTTTCCACATACTTTTTTTACATCTAAATCTAAAAATCGGTGTCACGATATTAATTATTGCATTTCGTAATCAATATTTTAGTCCAGTAGTTATATTTCTTATTTCCAAACAGTAATATTGCCAAATTAATCAAAACAGCGAAATGTTTGACAGCTATTTGCGACGTTGACCAGTTTCAGAATAAATGTAGGATGAAGTTTTTTGGTTTATTGGGAAAAACACTTTTAAACTCATCATTATCATTGGTAGCCTTGTTCCACTCACTACTGAGTATATGCTCCTCTCTTCAAAACTCAAAACTCAAAGCATTTATTTCAATTAGACCATATACAGGCACTTTTGAATTGTCAAGGAATCGGTCAGTTAGAAATATGAAGCTAGTTGCCCATGCCAAAGCGTAGTAGGTACCTATGGAGAAGAACGGGCAAGAAACTCCACGGACACTCTTTTAAATAAATTGTTACAAAATATTGCTTACATCATTCATGTTGAAATTAAACATGTGAGAACAATGTAGAAAGACGTGCACGTTAGAAGCGTCCGTAATAAAAACTAAAAAAAAAACAAAAATTTAAATCAGCCAAGGCAGCTAAGAGTTGACCAGTCCCAACTGACGGCGCCCGTTCACGAACTTGACGCATGGATTAGCACCATTCAGCTCAACCATTTTGAAGGGAGCTAAACGATCCAACACACGCGCCACCATCAGCGAGACATTTGAGTGAGCATGACATACTCACAGCCGCCAGGGCATTCGCTTCTGTGCCATGCTTCCCTGGTCTGTGCGACTGTCATCCAGGTCTTCCTCGCAATCTCCTGTTGCTTGACCTGGCTATTGGTGTGTATCCCAATTCCCTTGAATAGGGTAGCTATTCAAGGGTATTTTAATAGGGAAAATCTTTCCTTCTTTTTTTTTCTAGTTGAAAAACATGTTCTCCCACGGAACTTCGGATGTTCTACGGAATGTATGGGAGATCATGTTTTTCAAACTGCAAATTTAATTATTTTTTTTACTTAGTTCAGATAGTTTTCCTTTTAATTTCGTTATTTATACTATTGTTGTGAATTTTTTCACAAATACAAGTACAACAATTTAGCTGGGTGGGGGGGGGGGGGGTGGGGGACACACTTGACTGTAACAAAAAAAATCAGTTAAAAGCTTAATATTGCGCAAATGGATCCCTAAATCAAAAAATGGTTTCAACAAGCTCACAGTATTTTTGAACGACTTTTCTAACGATACCCCACAGCATGTGGTGTATGAGAAAAAAAAACATCCCCGCTTTACGTGTAGGGGAGGTACCCTAAAAAAACAATATTTTTCTTGATTTTATTTTACCACTTTGGCGGCATGATTAATATGTATACATATGCGAAATTACAGCTATCTAGTACTAACCGTCTCTGAGCTAAGCCGCGGACAGACAGACGGACAGACAGACAGACGGACATTTCGAAACTATAAGGGTTCATTGTTTATTACGGAACCCTAAAAAGGGCATCATATTTATTGCTTTTCCCTTTTTATTTGAATGAAAGTAAACGGAATCAAAAACCATTTCACGGTTAAACTTTTCACTGTATTCGTTGCACGATTGCGTTTGGACGGATTGCTTTTTTTGCAGAAAAACCGATAGATTCGAGCATGTAATACGATGTGTCATCTGCATGTAGTCGCATGGCTTCGTTTTCGAGCGATTACACCTGCGTTTAAGGTAACACATTCTCTAAGTTAACTGACCCAGTGTCGAATATCTCACCTTTGTTTCTACAACAACACTTCACACTAAAATTCTGAGTTATATTACATTAACTAAATTCCATTTGTAGCAGACTGGGTTTCGTTTTCAGAACGATGGATCTGCGTAGTTGTGTACCCATAAACTGAACCAAAGAGAAATATCAAATAATATATCAAATATCAAAGGTCACGTCGATACTAAAATCCACATCCATCATATTTTTTTGCGCAACAACGACAAACTCTGAGAAGGAGAGTAATATGTTTTATTAACCTATTTATTGACAGCGTAACCCACAAATGGCCGGCTTCCAGCCAAAAGTAGCCAGCCCTGAAAAATTACGTACATTTAATAAAAGCACGTTCAACCGGGGATGGGGTTATGCGGTAATGTGACAGCAATGCAGGCCGGACACGTGGGCCCGTAACGACCGGACCGGTACGTGTGTATGACCTACGTGCGATGCGGACAGCTTTATGCTAAAAAACTTTTTGTATTTCATTTTTGATATTTTGCTTGATGTTTTTTTGATAAAAGGTTTTATAATACGTGTAGCTGTTGTCGGATTTTATGGGCGGCAATCAGGAGATTAAACCGCTTGGAATTTTATTTTAACCATAGACATAAAGAATTGGACTGAGCGTTAGCCTCACAAAAGTGACCACACTCTAGCGAGAGACAAAGGGACTGTCCGGCCAATACCTGTAGTACTACAAAAGAGACAACTGCTGACCGCGAATTTGCTTCGTCCCTCTCGTGTTTTTCGGTCTGTATTCACTGCGCAACTGAATACGGAAGACTCAGTCCATTCTTTATGTCTATTATTTTAACCTAGGGTAATAGCCATCCTGCCAGGGTTGCGAGTCCTGCCAGGGTTGCGTGTTTGTCCGAAAGGGATATCGCGGCCCCGGCACTCAGGCAATGGAAGGAATACGGGTGGGTTTTAGTCAGTAAAAGTCTGACACGCCCTTCCGCTCCGGCCAGAGCGGGAGAAGTTATTTTGATAATTTCCCACCCTCAAAAAAAAAAGAAAAAAAAGGTATTAGCCATACTGACCTGTGAAGGTTGGAATGCCGTCGGTTCTGTTCTATGATTAATCGAGTAGTACCTACTTGAGTAAATAAAACAAAATGGAAAATCAAAAAGTCGTCTTTCAGATTACCAAGTAAGTAAAGACACTAACTGTGATGTAATGTTATCTTATGAAAGATCAGAACATAACATGACGCGTGTAATCCCTGAGGGGTTGGAAAGAGATGTACCTATAGTACAACCACTATTCACCAGTCATGTTTAAGTCCCATGAAATAGGAGGCTAGCCTATTGCCATCAACTGGACTTCCAGACTCCGGGCTTAGAAATTCCTGATAGAAAAACCCAATAACACTTTACCCGACTTGAGTATCGAACCCAGGACCTTACGCGACACTCGACCAACGCGGCAGTTGAACTATTCACAGCTCAGAATATCCTATAAAATATCCAGCATCTGGTTTTCGCCACTTATGTCCAATATTCCAACGTTCACAAATTCAGAATCTTTCCAATAATCCGCTTTTAAAGAATTACCTTAATCAAGCACTTCTTTCAATGTGCCTTTAATCTAAAACCACCATTTAAATTGCCGAGCACACGTTAATTTGCCAACCTTTGACTAAAATGGGACACATTGCCGTTTTGAATTCAACCTTTTAACTTCAATTGACTTTAGTCAATTAGATTTATAATTTGCCATTACCGTAGATTAACTGGTAAAGTAACGATAATCACTGAAATTTCTTCTTGTTGCGGTTGTAAATGTTTATGGGGTCAATGCCATGATAGGTTAGAGGCTTGGTAGGTTGTGTGGAAATCAGTTGTCATGGTACGCTAGTGATGCGGAGGAATGAGGAAAATGTCGTGACGGAAGTTTTGTGTGGCGGGCTATTACAGTAGGGGACGATCGAAGAGAATGGTGATGACCATGATAGGTCATCATTTCAGCCGAAAGACGTCCACTGCTGGACATAGGCCTCCCCAAGCACCGCCACTTCGACCGGTTCTGTGTTTCCCGCATCCAGCGGATTCCTGCGGCCTTCACAAAGTCATCGGTCCACCTTGTGGGAGGCCTTCCAACGCTACGTTTTCCGGTACGCGGTCGCGACTCCAGAACCTTTCAGCCCCATCTGTTTTGCGAGCAATGTGCCCATTGCCACTTAAGTTTGGCAATTCTTCGGGCTATATCGGTTACCTTGGTTCTCACGAGGATCTCTTTATTTCTGATTCGATCACGTAGGATGGGATCACGTAGGTGGGATCACGCTCGACTCCAAGCTGCAATGGGGTCCTCATTTAACATCTCTTGCAGGACGCCCAAGTTCAGCAGCATATGCTGTGAGAAAAATCCGTCAATTTACTGATGTAGATACCGCGAGGCTGGTCTATTTCAGTTATTTTCATAGTATTATGTCTTACGGTATTTTACTATGGGGACGGGCTGCAGATATCGACTCTATTTTTATTCTGCAGAAAAGAGCCATCAGAGCAATATATGGCCTCCGCAGACGCGATTCTCTAAGGGAACTGTTTAAAGATATTAATATCATGACGGTACCTTGTCAATATATCTATGAAAACATCATGTACGTTAGGAAAAATCTAAGTCTTTTCAGTAAAAGAGGTGATAGACACAATTATAGGACTAGAAATAGGGACCAATTGATTCAACCGGGTTTCAGACTGGCTAAAGTAGACTCATCCTTCATGGGGTACTGTTTGAAATGTTACAATAAAATACCTCCCCACATACTCCAATTGAACGAAACGAAATTTAAATCTTGTATAAAACGCACACTATGCTGCCAAGCCTATTATAAGTTGGGGGATTACATCGACGACAAAAATGCTTGGCTCAGCGCTGGTCCAGCTCCACAAGGGCGCATAAACTAATTGATTAGCATTCAAAATATTGTTGCAGCTGCTGAAGATTGTGAAACTATCTTTAGATTGTATAAATTCAATCTCTTAGTATTATATAATTGCATAGCACATGTGTGAGCACTATGTCCCTACTTTACAGTTACCATTTACTGGGTACGTCTTTCATTGACTTGAGTTTGCCCTGGCGGTTGTGAGTATGTCATGCTCACTCAAATGTCTCGCTGGTGGTGGCGTGTGTGTTGGATCGTTAAGTTCCCTTCAAAATGGTTGAGCTAAATGGTGCTGATGCATGCGTCATGTTCGTGAACGGGCGCCGTCAGTGGGGACTGGTCATCTCTTAGCTGCCACGGCTTATTTGAATTTATTTTAATTTTTTAATTGTTTTTGATTTTATTTTTATTACTGACGCTTTTAACGTGCACGTCTTTTTACATTGTTCTCACATGTATAATTACAAAAATAGATGATGTAACCAATATTTTGTGAAAATATTCTGATTGAAAAGAGTGTCCGTGGAGTTTCTTGCCCGTTCTTCTCCATAGGAACCTACTACGCGTTGGAATGGGCAACTAGCTTCATATTTCTGACTGACCGACCCCTTGACAATTCAAAAGTACCTGTAATTGGTTTATTTGAAATAAATGCTTTGAGTTTGAGTTTGAGTTTGAGTAGGGTAACTCCAAGCATAGCCCTCTTCAATGCCCTTTGGATGATATGATAGATGAATTCATTGTTTAACGGAGATCTCACTATATAAGTAAAGGATAGAATTAAAAAAAAAAAAAAGCTGAACAGGTTTGGATAGGTATCAACCTGAATATTTGGCACACAGTATTTCCTTACCCTTTTTTTTTTTTTTTTTTTTTTCAGGTTCGGAAATCATCAAATGACTTCTCCCGCTCTGGGCAGAGCGAGAGGGTGTGTTAGACTTGTACTGACTAAAACCCACCCGTGTTCCTTCCGTTGCCTGTGTGCCGGGGCCGCGTTATCCCTTTCGGACAAACCCGCAACCCCAGCAGGCATTGGTCTTTCGACCCCGTCGGTTGGTGCTGACATCTCTTTGAGGCGCGCGTGGAACACAACGCGCCGTCGACACGGGCCTGGTCCTTATCGGACGGCGAGCTGCCCATTGCTCACCGTCCGCAAGCCCGCGCCTACGGTGGCCGGAAGTCGGCTCTCGACTCCAGTATTTCCTTACCCTGCATTTACACAAAGGACACTTTTTATCTGGGTAAATGAAGTAATTCCACTAAGATCGGAGCGAAACCGCAAGCACAAGCAAGTGTTAAATAAAAACAAATAATATTTTTCTATTTTTAAAGTGTTTGTAAGTAGCCAAGCGAGTGGGTCGTATGTCACGATATAAACAAGGTAGATACCAACGTAAGCTTAGCGCATCGATTTGCCACTCCATTGAACCTAGTTTTAGCACTGAAATAACTATTTTCAGGCACGCCAGCAAAGATCTAGGAATAAACTTTAGTCTTAAACTAGTTAGTAGAGTAGAAACTAGCAATGGCAACTTGATTTATTTTGAAGGAATTAATATAATTGGAATTCTGATAAATGGTTCGTATTGCAAAAGGATTTTTGTTTTTTTTTCTGTACATAGCTCGGGCCTTAATCCCAATCTTGGTGGAACCAATTTTTTAAACGATTTTGAAGTCTTGTTAGAAATATTTATAGTCGGATCAAAATACAATATTGGATAAATAACAAAATGGTTTTTTTGTTCACAACGGTGTAGCCCTTGGCTTGCATCTCACTTGATGGTAACTGATGATCAGGCTGAAGTTGGAAGCGAGCTTCGCCCGGAATCCTCAACCATAGAGGTTCATTAAGATTTATTAAGGAGGTTTCATAAAGTATAACTTTTTGTATAAGTATCAGGTATCTATCTCTTTATGATAGTAATTAACGATGGTTTTAAAAAAGCTTTTGTTTTTAGTTGTAAAAGTTTTAAGGTATTGATTGTTTCAACAGTCAATCAGTTGTCTAAAAGTTTAAACAATGGTTTGAAAAGTGAGGCAAAGGATTACAAGTAAAATTAGTTTCTCAACAAAATTAACTTAAGACTGCTGTTATTAGTCTCACAAAGTTTTGACAGTCTGCAATTTACTAGACTTCATTTTGCAATGCCTTTTATACTAATGAAAAAAGAAACACTCTGAACAAGCGCTAGAGTCTTTCAACGCGGAAAGACAAGTGCGACAAGTGCATATATATAAAGTTTTTGTTTTACGCATCAATTTAATATTTTTTGAGAATATTTTATAATAAAAAAAAGGCAGAAGCAGCAATAAAGAGTATCGCTAGCGGTAGTCTATCCCCATAGGATAAAGAGCCGCTAGTGGCATAATAGTGGCGCTGCCACGGCGCGGCTAAATTGCCGTAAGCATTTCATTGTCATTATCACTGTCACTTGTTATTTGGTTTGATTGTTGAGGTTAGTTCGCTGTAAAACACCACATTCCCAAAACATTACATTCTCATGTACCGAAACGGGCGGCTGTTGGTTTACCAAATAAATACATAAATAAAATAAATAAGTAAGTCAGAAATCGCCCGAGTAAAGATTTTGGCCAGCAGTGGGACCGTAACAGGCTGGGATTATTATGTAAAAAAAAAACAACTTAGTAGCTAAACTAAATGTCAGACTTTTCTCGAAAATAATATCTATACCTACATAGGTATAGAGAATATTTTCGAGAAAAGTCGAGTACTATACATATAGTAACTCTTAGATAAGGGAAGTACGAAGGCGACTAAAATATTCGATTGAAAAAGTTGTTGTCCCGGATTGGGACTGTCCTTTTATTTCGGAAATCGCCTTGTGCGACCATCTGTCTCTGAAACTAAGCGCAAATTAAAGTTCGTCCGTTCTTTACAAAACATTTAGTAGGTGAATACGGAGGATGCACGGATATCTATGGTACGGACACAACATGCTGGGAAGTTTTGTTACGAATAAATCTTCTTGTATTGCCATGACCTTTACGAGAATAGATAAGTGGTAAGTGTAGTTCATTGTTCGATGTGTTTGTAATTCGTTAGTCACAAGGTCTGTCAAAATTCACTATGCAATTATTAAAGAAACGTTTAGTACCTTTAAGTTTGCAATTCTTTGTGTCTAGTTTTTTGGATTTTGTCGATTGGTTCTTGTGGACACCACTGTATTCTTTAGATTCGAAGATTCTGTGGGGATTGTCGAATCGGCTAAGCTCTGCAGCCTACGCGGTCTATAAAATCCGTCATTTGACTAATATAGAAACCGCTCGATTAGTATATTTCAGTTAATTCCATAGTGTAATGTCGTACGGCATTTTGTTGTGGGGAAATGCAGCTGACATTCAGTCTACTCGTATATTTGTGCTGCAGAAACGAGCCATTCGAGCAATATAGAATCTAAGTTGTAGGCATTCACTGAAGGATAAATTTAAGGAAATAAACATAATGACAGTCGCATCTCAATATGAGAACCTGGTTTATGTAAAAAAGAATGATAATCTATATTTTCAACACAGCGATATTCATAGCATAAATACTAGAAACAAAGATTTATTTATCGTGCACAGGACTAGGCTCCAAAAAATTTGTAATTCATTTTAGTACCAAAGTATACGTTTTTACAACAAACTCCCAAGCCATGCTAAAGAACTGAGCCTCAATAAATTTAAATCATTTATTAAACAGGAACTATGTCAAAAAGGGTTCTATTAAGTTAAAGATTACTTTGATCGAAGCTTAGACGACAAAAAGGTTTGGGAATAATTAAGCTACTCCAATGTAAGCAAGCCCCCAAGCAACAAACAAGTGTTTTAAAATCAACGACTAGATGACACTATATGAGTTCATATAATTGTTTAGTTTATTTTATTTGACTGTATAAGTAAATTTATTTTAATTTTATGTTCACTTATTATTGACATAATCTTATCATTACAGTTTTTTTATTAAGAGTTGTATGCTGGCCCGCAGGTTTGTACGGTGTACTTGTGAGGTTAAAATTACGCTTTTTCGAGCCTACTGTCAGACTTTCTACACCTGCAGCCTCTGGGTCAAGTATACACAGAAGGCATACGCATATAGCGCTCTGCGTGTACAATATAATAATGGCTTCAGAATACTTGTGGGGCTGCGCGGTTTTGTAGCGCTTCGGGTATGTTTACCGATGCTTGGGTTGATGATTTCTACGCAATTATCCGGAAGCGTTGCGCTTCTCTCCGGCAAAGAAAATCTTTTAGCTCTCACAGCATGCTGAGGGCATTTAATGACCGGTGGGAGTGCCCGATGCTTGGCAGATGGGTGGGACTGCACACACAGGTCGGCTCTTAAGTCCACGGTGGTTATACGGGCAGCTTATTTATTTTGTTATGTTATTGTTTGATTGTATGTGTTACTAATAATAGTTAAATAAGTATATTCATGTCATTACTAAAACTATGGACTTCAAGGTCTGCTAATAAAGATTTATTATTATTATTAATATTATTGCAATAAGTGGTTAGCTAGCGACCTCGAAAATTGATCATATTTTTCTTGCCTGAGCAACCGGCAGCAAGTTCGTCATGCTCTCTTAGATGGTACTGCTTGTGGTAGCGTCGGGGGTCGGGTTGCCTCCTTTCCTCAAATACGGCGAGGGGAGTAATGGCTGATCTTTGCGTTATGCCCGTGAACGGGTGCTGCTTATGATGACTGGTCGTCTTGCTGACCATGGTCTTGTTATTGTTATTAGTAATTAACTGTTTATTTATATTATTTATTTTTACTTCGATGGTCCTAGTTTATCATTTGTGACTTCGAGTTACAGCTTTAATAGTTATATGTAAACGGGCACATCCTTTATGCCCGAAGGTTTTCATTCGGGTATTAAGTTTTCTTTTTACTTTTTATTTTCGCTGAGTACAGATTTCGATGATTTTTTGTTGGTATATTGGCGTGTGCTAGCTAACTTATAGCAAATAATTTAATTTAATGTTTTATGTTACATAATGTACATTATTTTGCATAGAATCAAGTTTTTCAAACTAAACAGACAGCTGTGCTGCTGGGGAGTTTGTTGCGCCACTTCTTCTTCCCAGCTAAGCACTATGAAGTGGTGAATGGCGGGCGTTTTTGGGGGACTGTCTTATGTAATTTTAACGTTCGAAATATGCTGATTCATAGCCTATTTTGAATAAATGACTTTTTGAATTTTATCCCGAAAAAGTGCGGTTAATTAAAAAAAGTATCATATAGTAGGAATAATCGATACCTGATAAAAAAGTAACATATTTTTTCTGATATGGGCTTGTTTTTAGGGTTCATTACGTCAAAAGAAAAAAACGGAACCCTAAAAGTCTAACTTCGTTGTCCGCCTGTCTATCATGACAGTTTTGTCTCGGAACGCGTGGAGATATCAAATAAAAATTGATATCAAATACTTAGATTGTGTAATGTCTGTAAAATTGTAAAAACATCAATCTTCTGAGTCAACGCGATCAAAAATACAGCCATTTATGCCGCATTTTTGGACACTCGCAAACTAAATCAAAACCTTATAGGCTACTTCCCGTTGACCTAGAATAATGAAATTTGGCAGGAAGCAAGGTCAACCACAAGTAGAAGAAGTCGAGTCACTCGTCCTTCTTTCTTAATTCTTTGCAGAAAGAAAATAATCTAAACTAATATTTAGAAAAAGAGAAAAGATTTGTTTTTTTAATGTTTGTGAGTTTGTATGTTTGTTTGTTACGCTTTCACGTTAAAACGGCTAAACGGGTTTCGATGAAATTTGGCATAAGGGTAGATCATGACCTGGGTTAGGATATAGGATACTTTCGACTTTTTATCCCGATATTCCCACGGGATCTAGACCTCGTAGCAACATTAACGAGTTGGTGTCGTGGGACAGCCAGTTGGAACGAAGTTCTTTTGCTCTTGTTACAACACTTTAGTTACGTAACAGAAATGTCGTGACGATCAAATGTTACACTTTTTTCGCTCAACCTCACATTAGTCAAGTGTGCAGAGTCTAATAACTTATCCGATTAACACTAAAATAAATTTTATTTTCAGGTTTGGTATTTGATGTCTGATTATTTCCATGCCGTGGTTTCGACGAACTCAATTGAAAACGCTGATTAGTCATAAGGAATTGCCTTTCGAGCAAGACAAAACTCTTGCACGGCGGTGATCAGTACGATATAACATTTAAAAGTTGGGATCACACTTCAAAATTCTGCTGTTTATAGGTTCATAGCTTGGTTAAAAACAAGTGCTGTATGAAACTGCCATGTGAATCCAAATTTATATGGTAAAATATCGTAATGATCATCGCCATGCGAACGGGACCTTGTTTTAAATAAATTCTCCCGCTCTAGGCGGAGCGGCAGGGCGTGTCATACTTTTACTGACTTAAATCCACCCGTGTTCCTCCCGTTGCCTGTGTGCCGGGGCCGCGATATCCCTTTCGGACAAACGCTCAACCCTGGCAAGCATTAGCCTTAACGGACCCCTTCAGTTGGTGCTGACATCTCTTTGAGGCGCGCGTGGAACACCACGCGCCGATGTGAACGGGACCTGAAGTCTGATTAACACAGTGCGATTTAATTGCCCGAGACATAAATATTAACTAAAGCAACAATAAGGAATAATAAACAACCATTTCACATGTGCAGTATTTAAAGCGACGATTATTTTCGCGCACTGGATTTCAACTCTCGCTGTTGAGTCGAGTATTGAGAATCCAGCAGAGCGCATTCTAGCGTACACTGTTGGATTTTCAAGTCTCGGCGCTAAGTAGTGCGTTGAAAATCCAGTGCGTGATAAACAGTACAAATACACAATATACTAAAATAACAGTCACATTTTGCAGCAGCTCGTCCTGAGGTCGACACCCGCAGCCTTCAGTAGCAATACCCGATTGCTTGCGAAGTATTTCGTTTTAAGTGAATTAAAGAACCCCTGCATTCCTGCATATATCTACTACCTAATGGCACAATACTGTCATCCTGACTGATACATTCCTACAGATTATTCCTGACGAACGGCTATCACTAAAATAATGTAATAGTGGATTATAAACACACGGGATTTCTCATTAAGCTAACCTAACCGAGAGCACAATTTAGTAATATAACTATTAGGGCTCTCCGAAAAAATAGGTTAGTTTAGTTTAGAACTGTAATAACCAACAACACGCGAGCCGACCGAGCGAAGCGAGCTGTGCCGCGGCAGCGGCCGGCCAGCGCTACGTCGAAATTCGTCGCAGCAACAAAATTAGGGCACTCCGACAGTTATGAACCGCTTTCATATAACTATATTACGGTATCTATATACCATTATATCCCTAGGTATATAACTATATCACGGCTATTACCATCTTACTGCGACATCGACATTTACAAAATATAGATTTGAAGGTGATCCTTGTCTCTGCCTACTCTCATACATAATAAACATGAATTATCCTACCCAACCTACATTACAGTTCGTTCCACTCAACCCACATTTCATCCCGGAAGAGATTAAGTTACCTGTCGAATTGAACCCCTGAACGTGTTAGCATTAAACCCTAATTGATATGCACTAACACTGGGCTTAGGTATACGTAGATATGTCATTTTGTTACATATAGGTAGGTAGTGGGAAAAAGGATGCAGTAAGTTCATGAATATTTCTCTGACACAGCGTAAAAAGAAATGTTTTACTTCAATGTTTTTCAATCTGCAAAAACCAAAGTTTCATTATTCTACAAAATGTTTAATCAATTATTATCGAAATCTTTTTTTTTTTGGTTTGGAAATTATCAAATTACTACTCCCGCTTTGGGCGGAGCGGGAGGCTGCGTCAGACTCTTACTGACTAAAACCCACCCATGTTCCTTCAGTTGCCTGTACGTTGCCAGGGGCCACGGTATCCCTTTCGGACTTTCCCGCGACCCCGGCAGGCACCGGTCCTAGCAGACCCCTTCTGTTGTCCTGACATCTCTTTGAGGCGCGCGTGTAATACAACGCACCATCGACCCGGGCCTGGTCCTTATCGGACGGCGAGCTACCCAGTGCTCACCGTCCGCAAACCCGCGCCTGCGATTCCCTGAGAATCCGACATGCCTGAGAGATATTTCTCGATGGCATGTGAAGCCAAGTCAGAGGCCAAAGGGCGACATTAATACTTTGACACCAGGTGAGTTACTAATGACACGAAAAATAAAGAAAGAATTCGTTAAACAGCTGCGGTTTTTTCTCCTTCTACACACATAGGCCGAGATTAATAAACGTTACATAGCACGTCTTATGTAACTTTGAATAATATATCGGATCATACGTAGTAACGTTGAAAGAAAGAAAGAAAAAAGAAACAAAATACATTTATTTAGCAAAGGCTAAAAAAAATTGCAGGAAAGTGCGCCTCACGTCTGCGCCAGTTCCGCAAAAATGCCAGACGATTAGTGCCTGACGCGGTTTTCAACCTGAAGTCGTGTGAAGTGACGGACGTAAATCAGTTTTATACTGCAACGTGTGTATGCATACTTAAATAAAATAAATTTCTATCACATAAAAAATAAGTTTGAGAACATATCTACGTATATGACATGTTCCTATCACTTTCTTGCAGTTTTGTGTTTTGTGTGTTTTTTGTAGTTTGACATTTCACTGTCGCAGTGACAGAACTGGATAATGTTTACCAAAGCACGTATTGTGCTATTTCCAATTCAGTTTGGCAGAATGTTCGACATCGGCTTTGACAACAAAATATAGAATATAATAAAAGTCGTGTGCTAAGTAACGTGTATTGTTCGCAGCCATACATAGTTTTCAGTCCAAAAACGTCTACAGCTAAACATAAACCACACATAAAAAAGCCCAGTCGCGACAAAATACTGTCTAAATCACCACATGTCCTAACAGATTAGCGCTCCGGTACATAGATATCCATGATTACCAAGTAAATTACTCGTATAAGCTTACTGGTGTCCCTATAGTAATCCAGAAAGGTTCCGTACAAACATTTAAATTTTAATCATGTGTGCTTAGGATCTCGTTTCTTATTCAGTAGAAAATAAACGGGAATGTGTTTGCTGTAATAATAACATTCTGGTAATTAATTGAACGATAAGCTTAACTTTATGTGGTTCTGTGTTTTATAGAGTTGGTTGAGTATTTTATAGGCACAGTAGGCGCTCGGACATTCACTAATCCGACACGTCCAATAGTCCAGCGTTTTCTAACTTAGCTCTCCTACCATAGATATCCGTCTCCTAGTCTGTAATCCGACAGGTTTAAGACGCAGATATATGTCAGTAACCTTGAGTGGTTAGCTTGCGTGTTCTGTACTGAGCTCACGCAACGCGTCGTACGTCCAGCCAGTAATAGGACCCGGCCATCAAGGAGCGCTGTCCCAAATTAGACGCATTATTTATTTATTATACATAAAACAAAAAGTATTATTAATAATTAAATTATCTTTAAAATCATGAAAGTTTCAGAAAAATACGCTTGATAGATTTTGCGTGATTCTCAGTTATTTATCCGCGTTAGACATAACTTAACAAATTGATTTCACTATGTAAAATAAACATAATCTAAAATATTCTTATATTAAGAAAATGCTCTTATTTGACATATATTTTTTCCAGATCATTAACACTAATGGTTTATGTAACATCGGTCGGTACTCATAATTGTATGGTGGTGGGTAGTTAGTTTACTTATGCAAATATATCAGTCTGTCGTTGACCCACGTATTTTATTGACGTAACATTGGCGACGAGAACGGGATTTGAGTAAATTCTTTTTAATTTCCGGGATTTCGCGTGTGTCAAAATGCCTATTGGTAAAATTGAACCATTTAATTTAACCTCGAAACAGTGGCCAGCGTATATTCGTCGAGTAAATCAGTACGTACGGCTTAACGAAATCGACGATGAATTGAAAGTGCCTATGTTAATAACGGTCGTGGGGGAAGAAACGTATGCGCTTATGTGCGATCTGTGTTCACCTAGTTTTCCGGAAAATAAAACATATGACGAACTAGTGAAATTGGTGACGGAACACCTGGAACCGCAACGATCGGAGATCGCCGAGCGCCACGTGTTCAGGTTGCGCCGACAGCGTGCGGGCGAGCCCCTTACGGAATACCTGCAGGCATTGAAGCACCTGGCGTCTACGTGCAGTTTTGGAAAATGCAAGTCATGTTCGACGCTTGAAGAAAATTTGCGCGATCAGTTTGTGTCAGGGCTGGCGAGTGATGTCATGCGATCGAGAATCTTCGCGGAAAAGAAAGTACAATACAAAGAAGCAGTGGAGCTCGCGCTGGCTCTAGAGGCAGCGGAGAAGCATGCCGAGGTGAGCGGCACCACGACGACGGCGGCGGCGGACTCAGCAAAGCCGGCAGACGGCGAGGCGGGCGAAGGCCTGCATTACGCGCGCGGCAGACGAACGCGCCCGCGCGGGCCGCAACGGGCGTTCGGCGGCGGCGGCGCAGGCGACGGAGCGGCGGCAGCACCAGGCGCGTCAGGCGCAGGCGGCGCGCGCGCGGACCCGGCGGACGGGCGGGCACGGGCCTGCTGGCGCTGCGGCAAGGCGCATTCGGTCGAGAGGTGTCGGTTTAAAAAATACAATTGTGATGAGTGCGGTCAAAAAGGGCACCTAAAAGTGATGTGCAAACAAGTGCGCGGTAGTGGCGGTCGGCATAATTATGTGAGTGACGAATCAGAGGATGGTATGTTTAACTTAAATGTGGCAACTCGAGGTAACAAACCATATTTTATTAAACTGACCGTTGATAGCATTAATATGGAATGTGAAGTGGACACAGGTAGTCGAATATCAGCAATAAGTGAGGTTATGTACCAACGTATGTTTTCACATAAAAATATTGAACCAGATAACTTAGTTTTACGTTGTTACTCGGGTTCAACAATTGAATCACTTGGTTACATTGAGGTAGACGTTTGTCTGGGCGAATTTAAAGCTAAATCATTACGATTATACATTATTAAAGGCTGGGCGCGTCAGCTCGCGCACTGCGTGCGTTCAACCGAGCTAGACAAGTTGTCAATAGTTTGCCACAATAGTTATATGTATAGTTATGTGAAATTGTTAGTTGTAAGATGCATCTGTTGTGACTGTGATTAATGGACTTGATGAGGAGAGATGTAACATCGGTCGGTACTCATAATTGTATGGTGGTGGGTAGTTAGTTTACTTATGCAAATATATCAGTCTGTCGTTGACCCACGTATTTTATTGACGTAACAGTTTAGACGTGATCTTCAGTATAAAATCATTAAAAGTCGGTTATCGTCGCCCTATGGAAAATGGTAGAACAACGGCATATCAAAAATGTCGCCACTGACAACACAACAACATACTTTTTAATTTTATTTAATACTTTAAGGATCAACCAAAATTATAATGTAACTTTTTTTAATGATAAATATAAAATATTTTTTTTACAATGCCACAACTTTTATAGTTTTTATATTGCTAGTAAAAAAAACAATTGTGATAATTTTTTATGCTTTTGCGTTTGTTTTATTTTTTTCACGAATTAATTCATATTAAAAATACATCCCATTTGAAGCCATATATACTTCTCTATGTTTATGCAAAATTTCACAACATAATATTATCGATTTTTGATCCGAAACAGACCTCGATTTTTCATAGTGCGTCGCCTTAATACAAAAATGCCGGATTACAGAGCGCGCGCATTGATCGTTGTCATTTTGCAGTTCGGTCCGATTCTGCGAGTAGGTGTTATTACGAAAACTAATAAAGATAATTTACTTTGCAAATTTGTGTTATAATGATTTCACTTCTAGCTAAGTAACATTTCCTTTAGAAATCCAATAATCCGGCGTTTCCGATAAACCGACATTGGCGAAAAAAATTGCTGTTGGATTGCCGAGCGCCAACTGTATTTGTATAAGGAATGTCGTTTTTTTACATTTTAAGTGAAATCTTGTCATGTTTTTAATTGATTTATTTCCTTTATTTAATTTTAAATACTTATACATTTTATTTTTAAATAATTAAAAATTTTAATTAAATTCTAAAAAATAGTAGCCCACCGGTATCGGGAACAGGGTCCAAGCTACCGGCGGTCAGGGCTCCAGAGAGAGGAACCTCCTGACAATGCGAGCCGTGTCAAGGAGTACCGCTTTCTGAATCCTCCTTAGGTGTTGGTCGAGGCTCTTGGCAACTAAGCCATTGGCTGATACTACTATCGGCACAATGATCGCTGAGTCCACAATTGATTTATTTTATTATTATTATTATTTAACTTTTGTTGAAGTTGTTTATTTGTGTGTGATTTCTAATATGTTTTATGTGGTACCTGATTTTTTTTTTTTTTTTTTATAATATTAATGATTGTAACTACTTAATTACAAGAAAAAAAAATAGGTCCTCAAAATTCGTTTGTGGTGTAGAGATTCTGCTTCATTTACGAGCACCAATTCAATTGCCAATTATGGTGCATATATAAAGTTCATTATAATTGGCAGAACCTAGTAACAAAAAATCCAAAGATTGGCATTATACCTGTGAAAAACCATAGATTAAATTATAAAGACTAAGACTAAAACAACAGCTCATCCAGATTGACTTTAACCAAAACTACCTTCATTCAAAAAAACTCATTAAGCATGGTGTGTATGCATAGCTAAGTGTTGAAAACTGTTTACAAAACAGAATTCGTAAAGTAGGTAAGTTCTTTAGGTTTATTTTCATCTACGCCTTCATCCATTCAGTAGCTAAGCACATGAATAAAGTGCTATGCGGCTTTCATTAAAGCTATGTTTAACCGCAAATTTTGTGACCGAAAACCCGGCGTTTGCAATGTACTACTATTGGCACGTGCTAGCTATTCACGTGGTTTAACGAGCGAGCCAAAATGTTTTGACGGTGACTGCTCAGGGTACGGGATTTTCGACCTTATTTACTTTGGTGGCTAACGGTGTATAGCAGTAGTTTGTGTGAGCACCTGCACTTTTGGCTGGTTAGCGTGAGATATTTCTCGTAAAGCCAAGTCAGAGGCCCATGGGTGGCTTTACAACTCTGACACCAGGTTAGTCACTAACCACACGAAAAGAAGATTAGCGTGATTACTTTGTTATACTACGAAGAGCCTATTCAATCCAATTTAAATCTGAGTTACCAATGGGAGATGTATTATGAACCGGTTTTAGTAGTTCTTGAAGAAAAGCTCTGTGTTTTTTCCGACAAAAACGCTCACATACAGACAGACAAACAGTGACATATTACAATTATGTCTCCTGACAATTTCCTCTTAGCATGCAATATAATTTGTATAACTGTAGTGATTAAACCCGAACTCAACAATATTTCCAGCAAAGTATGCATTGTGAAAAAAATACCGCTTTCAAATCGGTTCACCCGTTTAAGAGCTACGGTGCCACAGACAGACACGCACATAGCGATCAAACTTATAACACCCCCTTTTTTGCGTCGGGGGTACAAATTAACACTATTCTAAGATTTAAAATAATTATCACGTAAAAACTTAAGTTACATTAAGATTGCTTATTAGTCATAAGCTAGATTGTAATTAATTATTAAGTTAAAGTAACAAGTTTTCTTTAAAAAAGAATTATTGCCAAGAAAATCATTGGGTCTTAAAACCAAGCGCACCTAACCCTTACATTCCCATTCATTCAACAAAGTTGAACTCTCCAAAGTGCAAGCTTCATATCTCCCAATGCAGAGACCCTCAAAAGTCGGGACCTGGCAGTTTGCCAAGTGGTCCACGCTCAGATACGGACCGGTTCGAGTGGCTAATCCCGGCTTATTGCTGATATGGACCAACTCATGCGTTATTTTAGGATAAAACCGACGGTTAATTACAAAGAACGAGTTTAAATGTTTGTGTTACTCACACGGGCAATTTTTTCAGCAATTATTGCCCAGCCACAGTTACCGGCGATAGTGGAGTGCTCTAAGAGTTGCCAAAAAATTGCTTCATTTGATCCGGTAACGTTCCCTTTAATCTGTTTTACTAATGAATGTATATCTGGTGTGGTGGTAGTTTCTAGTTTTGGTTAAGTAGTACAACACTACCACTCATTATTATAGTGTAGCAACACTGGTGTAACTTACTCCTAGTTGCAATGGCCGACATACCCGGCTGTAACAATTTGTCTGAATAAAAGTAAATTATTACTTACTGGGGGACTATATACTTCTTACTTAATCTCCCGGAAGACGTCCTATGTACAGTCGCTCCACGAGGATTCATACGGCAGCACACGACCACGTTTCATGGTGTCAGAAGTGGACACGTACGAAAATGTTTTAGATAAAACACATTAAAGTTGGGGATTGGGGGCTCACTACAACACAAGTCGATATAAAATCTACCGGGGAATGACGTCATGCCACATTTTATCGTATTGCCTACTCAATTTATTGCCGTAATCTTTTGATTACGTAAAGAAGAAAAAATACCTGTCCAATATTTCTTAATAGCATTCT
Organism: Agrochola lota; assembly: GCA_947364205.1. Taxonomy (NCBI): domain Eukaryota; kingdom Metazoa; phylum Arthropoda; class Insecta; order Lepidoptera; family Noctuidae; genus Agrochola; species Agrochola lota. The sequence continues at coordinate 12,969,665 of OX376241.1, forward strand.
TTTTTTAAATTGTCAACATCCCCATTGTTAGAAACTCCCACTCCCACTTCTGACACCATGTAACGTGGTCGTGTACTGCCGTATGAATCCTCGTGGAGCGACGGTATATGGGACGCCTTCTGTGAGATCAAGTAAGAAATTTATAGTCCGCCATTAAGAAATAATATACTTTTACATGTCTTTGTGATGTCAATTTCATGAAAAAATTTGGCCAGAGTTGAGATTTGAAGTTGCCCGTGTAAGTGAACCGTTTGTGCAGCGTGGAACATTAAAGCAGAGATTAAGTTGAACATTGCATTCTACTAATATTGTTCGGAGTCCATAGCCTATGTTATT